>CM051240.1:117369954-120014954 GCA_027917425.1 Gastrophryne carolinensis
ATCACTATTCGATTGCCCACCGGGTCATTCACTGGCCTTTTCTTAATTAGGTTCCAGACAATGTCATTGTATTTTGATACTGTTACAGGCAACGTCATTGTATTTTGACTGCCATTGTGTATTGTTGATTACGTCACAGTCAATGGCATTGTCCTGATTGATGGTATTACAGCCTGCTATTGTTCTACTGATTGCGTCACCGGCAGAGTTGAGGGATTGTGTGCCCTGCTGCTATTGGTCAGTGTGGTTGTCATTGCATGGAGACTTGTGTATATAAGGCCTAGAGTGGCACTAATAAAGTCTATTTCACCTTCACCCTCAATACTGAAGTTCTGTCTCTTATTGGGGGAAACGCTATATTACAATTCACTAGCCCTTGTAAGGGCTGTTCCTGTTTCCTCACGGACGGCTCTGGAATTCCGGCAGCACCTCTTACGATTGGGAAAAGGACGTCTCGGGCGGTGAAGCCCTCCGGCGATAAGGGTTATCGCTACAATTGGTGGCAAGCGGTCGGATGGTCCTTTGTACCCAGAGAGAGTGCTACCCTGATGGAGAGTCAGTAGGACAAGTTGAAAAGGCTGACCCTGAAGGATCTACTCGAGAGCCGGGGAAGGTCAGCTAGCAACCGCCCACGTCAGGAACTGATAGCCGAGCTGATCGAAATGGATCATGCAGCAGTGAGGACTGAAACCAATATAGAGATCGATGAAGACGCTGCTCTTGTTCAAGCGGTTCGGAACAGATTGTCGGTCTATGGCCCGAATCCATCACAGGAACTGATCGACCGAGTCTTCGCCGCAGCGGAGGCAGAGGCCAGTAAGCGAAGGGAAGATCGGCGACTTTCAACCCAGCAGCCTCTCAGCCTCAGTTACACTGGGGGGAGAAAGATTCCATTTGCAGCATTTAAGTCCTTCCAGGAAAGTGACGACGAAATTGACGGATTTTTGGCCGATTTTGAACGCCAGTGCGCTTTACACCGGGTACCCACGGAGGAATGGGTCACCATATTATCAGGGAAACTATCTGGGAAAGCTTCCGATGCGTTCCGGGCCATCCTTGATGTGGACTTACCACACTACCATCTGGTAAAGGAGGCTATGTTAGCCCGGTACGCTGTCACCCCGGAAGCCTACAGGCGACGATTTCGGGAATCCCAAAAGAAGGGAGGGGATTCTTACATGGAGTGGGCATGTCGCCTCCATCGTACAGCATCACACTGGGTCACTGGATGCAAAGCCACGACCGCTGAGGATGTACTACAGTTGTTTTTACTAGAACATTTTCTCAATGCCCTGCAACCAGAGCTAAGAGAGTGGGTACGTGACCGGAGGCCTCTAACGCTACCTGAGGCTGCTCGTCTAGCCGACGAGTACACTGATGCTCGCCGGACAGAACAGTCCGCTCCAAAACCACAACCTCCCATCAAATTTCAAGCACCTGTGGCTTCAGCGCCAACTCGTGACTCTGGGCCACATAGGCCAGCGCAGCAACCGAACCTCTCCACAGTTCAGTGCCATCGTTGCAAACAATGGGGACATTATCGCAGTGATTGCGCCCTAGAGCCTCCCCGAAACACGCAGGGGCAAAAGCAACCTTCCACCTCCCGTACTCCTGTGGCACACTGTTTGGAAGCTGAGAGCAGTTCGGAAGAGTATCTGGGGGTACTGTATGAAGCTGATCCCGTACAAGCGGCCATCCAAGACAACCGACAGCACCATTGCCAGGAGGTACGAGTCAATGGGCGCACCGCGCAAGGATTACGCGACACCGGAGCCACACTTACCTTGCTCCAACCTCATTTGGTCAAGAACAAAGACCGCACTGGACACACCGTTGCAGTAAGGGTGGCGGGAGGAGCTGTGTTTCGACTCCCCACCGCCCGAGTACATCTTGACTGGGGCGCTGGATCCGGCAGGGTACAGGTGGGACTTATGGACAACTTACCAGCAGAAGTACTATTGGGAAATGATCTAGGACCAATGACTTCTGCCTACGCTACCTCTGGACCAGCCAGCGTCAACCCTGTTACAACCCAGGCTCCAGCCCGAGCTGCCGACTCCAGCCCACTGGTCGGGGAGACCCAGGGGTTTCGTCTGCATCACGTCAGGTCTGTTACAAGAAGCCAAGAAGAGGATCAGCCATCAGGTTACGTCCTTCCAGAAGGGAAACGTGTGCCAAACACTATTTTTGTTGGGGGCATTGGCCGTCGGATTAATCAGCCTGAAATTAAGGATGTTTTTTCAAAGTATGGCGCTGTAAAGAATGTCAAAATTATTAGGGATGCCTCTGGCGTTTCTAAGGGTTATGGTTTTGTCTACTTTTACGATGATGTAGATGTGCAGAAAATTGTGGATTCTCCGATCAGCTTCCATGGAAAGAGATTGAAACTTGGGCCAGCTATAAGAAAGCAGAGCACCTGTGCACACATCCAACCAAGGACTTTGGTGCTGAACTCACCAACGCCACAATATCCCAGTGTTTGGACCCCACCCATGACCGATTCCTATGTACAGCCCACGTCAATGTTTAGTCCGGTTACTCACTATTTGCAGACTTGTCCTTACACAGAACTCATAACAAGAGTCCGGACAGCCCCACGTTAACCCGAACAGGGTCAATCCGGGTCTGCCACAAAAAGGGGGCATTGTGACAGAGGCTCTGTCTTTTGGATGTCATCACTATTCGATTGCCCACCGGGTCATTCACTGGCCTTTTCTTAATTAGGTTCCAGACAATGTCATTGTATTTTGATACTGTTACAGGCAACGTCATTGTATTTTGACTGCCATTGTGTATTGTTGATTACGTCACAGTCAATGGCATTGTCCTGATTGATGGTATTACAGCCTGCTATTGTTCTACTGATTGCGTCACCGGCAGAGTTGAGGGATTGTGTGCCCTGCTGCTATTGGTCAGTGTGGTTGTCATTGCATGGAGACTTGTGTATATAAGGCCTAGAGTGGCACTAATAAAGTCTACTTCACCTTCACCCTCAATACTGAAGTTCTGTCTCTTATTGGGGGAAACGCTATATTACAATTCACTAGCCCTTGTAAGGGCTGTTCCTGTTTCCTCACGGACGACTCTGGAATTCCGGCAGCACCTCTTACGATTGGGAAAAGGACGTCTCGGGCGGTGAAGCCCTCCGGCGATAAGGGTTATCGCTACACTTACCAAGTAGCCACCCACCAGACAACTAGCCAGACTCGAACTGACCAAACAGAGCAGAATTCTGAAGAATGAAGGCATCATGGGTCGAGTCTGGAGAACCTACCATAGCACTGAGGAATCTCAGATCAGGACCAGCAACACATTAATGCTAGGTCCAATCATCATGTTCCTGCAGAAAAAACACAAAGGTCAATAGCCGAGCAGCATTTAAGCAGACCTACAGTGACAAAACAGATGCTAAGCAGAAAGGAACAAGCACTGATATGACTTCTTTGGGTAAGTAAATGAGACTTTAAACATAGTGTTAGGTAGGAGGCCATAAGTTGTGTGAGCAAAAGGAAAATTAACATAGGCTTAATTTGTGAAGCAGCTAATGGCAACTAGTTGAAAGGGGACATCGAGGTCCACTTTACAAGAACCAATGCAATACAAGAGACAACACACTAAATATGAGTAAGCTAGACTCCAACAAAAAGTAACTACATTGCAAGGAATGGAGGAGGCAAAGTTAAAACAAAGACATACCTTTAGAGATACTCATCAGGGACTGGAGGCACCGATCGCACCCATGACATTGGGCATATCAGCCAGCTCATAAAATCCCAGCATTCCAGGCTACCATGGTGTTAGGGAACCAGATGTAATTGTCTACCAAGGTAGGCATGGCATCCAGAAATGTATTGAGGGTGCAGCTGAGTGTAGAGTGTAGACTAGGACATGCCCATTCTGCCAGGAGATAGAGCCCATAAGTGGAGCATGAAATAACCTATTTTATTGCCCCCCCCCCCCCCCCCGAAGGCCAAATCATGCCTAATTGAGGCTCTGAATCATGCGCAAGTATTATACGCATCAATGCGACAACAAGAAGCAAATACAGTTACAGGAAAGAAAAGGCTTAAACGCACATATCCAAATGCTAATATGTACAAAAAAACATGAACCAAAAATGAACCAAACAAATACACTTACACACACTTTTTCATGAGTAAGTGCATTTTAAAGTGGCTGTGAATTGACCTTGTTATTTTGCATCCTTCTGATAGTAACATTCATTAGAGCTTTTAACAGGCAGTGGTGGACATGTTGCACCCCTCCTCAGGCGTTTTCAATGCCTTTTTCTGAGTAAAGTAAAAAAAAAAAGTGAGTACATTACAGATGTGCTATATATATAAATAAATGCTGTAATAAGCAAAAAAAAAAGACTGGGGCCATTATTCACTGCTAAAGTTGTATTCCACAAATAAAGAGTCGCAAGACAATAGGTGGAGAGACCCATGTTAGGCTTAATATAGGGGGGCTAAAGAGACAAAAAAACCTCTACTCAAAGGTAAAGGAAAAGAGGCGCTTTTCCTAAAATGGAAAGTATTTCCACAGTGCCCAACACAAGAAAAAATAGTATTACCCATCAATCCTTGCAGTAGGTGGGGCTATGCAAATCATCTCTTTATGTCTCTGAGCCATCCAAGAAATGCTAAGGGTGCAATGCCAAGGATTACCTTTAAATTTACACAGCCAAACACATCCAACTAGTGGACACGTGTTTCAAGCTTTAGGCTCTCTTCAGCAATAGGGCAGATGTTTTTGGCTGCATGGAAAGGGAATACCAAAACTGGCTTGCGACTGTTTTGCATAACTCCACCTGCTGCAAAGAGCAAGTCGAATCTGATAAATCCAAATTCGTTAAGAATTTCAGGAAAAATACGATTCTAAACGAATCAGAATATCGGCGCGATTCAATCGCTCGAATCACTTCCTTAAACTCGATTTACTGCGGTCCAGGCCATCTAAAATGGTGGATCCACATTTCAGGACATGTCCCATGGGGCAAAGAATCCTGGGTAGGCATCACATGCCTATCAGCAGTCAGGCTCCCCGATGATGTCACAGCCCTATATATGTGGCGGCCATCTTGCGGGGGCTCATTTTGGTGGTGTATTGCGGCGAGAACGGCTCAGGGAGAGATAGAGCCAGGGAGAGAAAAGGACAGGGCGAGAAAGACAGTGACAGAGAGAGAGACAGTGACAGAGAGAGACAGTGACAGAGAGAGTCAGTGACAGAGCAAGACAGTTTACAGTGTGTTTGCATTAGCTTTTATGCCCAGATCTTTCAAGCCTATTTAGCGTTAATACAGGCCTTTTGTAACAAAACCACATTTTAAAAGTTCTGTAGTTTTTTTAATTCACTATTACCAGGGGCATACTATTGCAGCCCATGATGTGACAGTGTGCTAGCATCTGTCTTTAAAGAGAACCTGCCTATTTAGCTTTTCCTTTTGTTACAAAACCACGTTTTAAATGTTCTGTAGTGCTTTTAAATCACTTTCAACGGGGGGCATCCCATAGCAGCCCATGATCTGACAGTGTGCTAGCATTTGTCTTTAAAGAGAACCTGCCTATTTAGCTTTTCCTTTTCTAACAAAAACCATGTGTTAAAAGTTCTGTAGTGCTTTTAAATCACTTTCACCGGGGGCATCCCATAGCAGTCCATGATGTGACAATGTTCTAGCATTTGTCTTTAAAGAGTACACGCCTATTTAGCTTTTCCTTTTGTAACAAAACCACGTTTTAAATGTTCTGTAGTGCTTTTAAATCACTTTTAACGGGGTATCCCATAGCAGCCCATGATGTGACAGTGTGCTAGAATTTGTCTTTAAAGAGAACCTGCCTATTTAGCTTTTCCTTTTCTAACAAAGACCATATATTAAAAGTATTGTAGTGCTTTTAAATCACTTTCACTGGGGGCATCCCATAGCAGCCCATGATGTGACAGTGTGCTAGCATTTGTCTTTAATGAGAACCTGCCCATTTAGCTTTTCCTTTTGTAACAAAAGCACGTTTTAAATATTCTGTAGTGCTTTTAAATCACTTTCAATGGGGGCATCCCATAGCAGCCCATGGTGTGACAGTGTGCTAGAATTTGTCTCTAAAGAGAACCTGCCTATTTAGCTTTTCCTTTTCTAACAAAAACCATGTGTTAAAAGTTCTGTAGTGCTTTTAAATCACTTTCACTGGGGGCATCCCATAGCAGCCCATGATGTGACAGTAGTGTTTTGAAATCAATTTCACCGGGGGCATCATATAGTAGCTCATGATGTGACAGTGTGCTAGCATTTGTCTTTAAAGAGAACCTGCTTATTTAGCTTTTCCTTTTGTAACAATAACCACGTGTTACAAATTCTGTAGTGCTTTTAAATCACTTTCACCGGGGGCATCCCATAGCAGCCTGTTATGTGACAGTGTGCTAGCATTTGTCTTTATAGAAAACCTGCCTATTTAGCTTTTCCTTTTGTAACAAAAACCATGTGTTAAAAACTTCTGTAGTGCTTTTAAATCACTTTCGCCGGGAGCATCCCATAGCAGCCCATGATGTGACATTGTGCTAGCATTTATCTTTAAAGAGAACCTGCCTATTTAGCTTTTCCTTTTCTAACAAAACCACGTGTTACAAGTTCTGCAGTGCTTTTAAATCACTTTCACCGGGGGCATCCCATAGCAGCCCATGATGTGACAGTGTGCTAGCATTTGTCTTTAATGAGAACCTGCCTACTTAGCTTTTCCTTTTCTACCAAAAACCATGTGTTAAAAAGTTCTGTAGTGCTTTTAAATCACTTTCACTGGGGGCATCCCATAGCAGCCCATAATGTGACAGTGTGCCAAAATTTGTTTTTAAAGAAAACCTGCCTATTTAGCTTTTCCTTTTCTAACAAAAACCATGTGTTAAAAGTTCTGTAGTGTTTTGATATCAATTTCATTGGGGGCATCATATAGCAGCCCATGATGTGACAGTGTGCTAGCATTTGTCTTTAAAGGGAAACTGCTTATTTAGCTTTTCCTTTTGTAACAATAACCACGTGTTACAAGCTCTGTAGTGCTTTTAAATCACTTTCACCGGGGGCATCCCATAGCAGCCCATTATGTGACAGTGTGCTAGAATCTGTGTTTAAAGAGAACCTGCCTATTTAGCTTTTCCTTTTGTAACAAAACCATGTTTTAAAAGTTCTGTAGTGCTTTTAAATCACTTTGAACGGGGGCATCCCATAGCAGCCCATGATGTGACAGTGTGCTAGCATTTGTCTTTAAAGAGAACCTGCCTATTTAGCTTTTCCTTTTCTAACAAAGACCACGTGTTAAAAGTTCTGTAGTGCTTTTAAATCACTTTCACTAGGGAAATCCCATAGCAGCTCATGTAGTGACAGTGTGCTAGCAGTTGTCTTTAATGAGAACCTGCCTATTTAGCTTTTCCTTTTCTAAAAAAAAACATGTGTTAAAAGTTCCGTAGTGCTTTTAAATCACTTTCACCGGTGGCATGACATAGCAGCCCATGATGTGACAGTGTGCTAGAATTTCTCCTTCAAGAGAACCTGCCTATTTAGCTTTTCCTTTTGTAACAAAACCACGTTTTAAATGTTCTGTAGTGCTTTTAAATCACTTTCAACAGGGGAATCCCATAGCAGCCCATGGTGTGACAGTGTGCTAGAATATGTCTTTAAAGAGAACCTGCCTATTTAGCTTTTCCTTTTCTAACAAAAACCATGTGTTAAAAGTTCTGTAGTGTTTTGAAATCAATTTCATTGGGGGCATCATATAGCAGCCCACAATGTCACAGTGTGCTAGCATTTGTCTTTAAAGGGAAACTGCTTATTTAGCTTTTCCTTTTGTAACAAAAACCACGTGTTACAAGTTCTGTAGTGCTTTTAAATCACTTTCACCGGGGGCATCCCATAGCAGCCTATGGTGTGACAGTGTGCTAGAATATGTCTTTAAAGAGAACCTGCCTATTTAGCTTTTCCTTTTCTAACAAAAACCATGTGTTAAAAGTTCTGTAGTGTTTTGAAATCAATTTCATTGGGGGCATTATATAGCAGCCCATGATGTGACAGTGTGCTAGCATTTGTCTTTAAAGGGAAACTGCCTATTTAGCTTTTCCTTTTGCAACAATAACCATATGCTACAAGTTCTGTAGTGCTTTTAAATCACTTTCACCGGGGGCATCCCATAGCAGCCCATTGTGTGACAGTGTGCTAGCATTTGTCTTTAAAGAAAACATGCCTATTTAGCTTTTCCTTTTGTTACAAAACACATGTTAAAAGTTCTGTAGTGTTTTGAAATCAATTTCACCGGGGGCATCCCATAGCAGACCATGATGTGACAGTGTGCTAGCATTTGTCTTTAAAGAGAACCTGTCTATTTAGCTTTTCCTTTTGTAACAAAAAACATGTTTTAAAAGTTATGTAGTCCTTTTAAATCACTTTCTTTTCCAATAATTTTATTAAGCATGTATAAAACAACACATACATATATGATAACAATGTGCAATATAATATAGACAGTAAATTCTTCTGTTTCAGCATAAACATTGCTCTTTTCAACTTTTCTACAAGAAATTATCACTTAATTTCACCACTATATATTGTGGATAAGAAAGTAGTAATAGATACAAAAAATATATAATGTAAAAATAAAAACAAGAAAAAAAAAGGAAAGGGAAAAAGGGAAAAGAAAAAAAAAGGGGGGGGGGAAGATGGGGAAAGGGAAGGGTGGGAGACTAATAAAAAGGAAGGGTAGGGGTGAAAAAAATGGGGATTCACATTTCTGGTAGATACAAAAAAAGAGAAATAATCCTCTTAACTTGAAGGTCAATAGAACTATATCGTCAAAAGACTATTTTCGAAGTCTGAGGGCCAAAAATTTTGCACCCAGGGATTCCACACTTCTTGAAAAAGCTCCATAGAACAGTTATGGATTGCCGATAATTTTTCCATGGCCATGATGTTGTTGACCCTGTTTTTGAATGCTCTGTAGCTTAGAGCAGGCTCTTTCCAGGCCTTGGCTATCACCAATTTCGCTCCAGTCAAAATATGATAAACCAGTTGTTGCTTTTTCTTTGTAATATGGGGGATTGGAGCATTAAGTAGAGCTACCCATGGATCTCGAGCTATGTGTCTTCCGCACACTTTACTCACTGCTCTAAAAACTTTTACCCAAAACCCCCTGGCTACAGGGCAATCCCACCACATGTGTCTATAGGACCCCGGAGAGAGGCAACCCCGGGAGCAGTCACCCTGTGAGTCTGTGGCAAAATGCTTCAGTCTTTCTGGAACCAAGTACCATCTCATCATTAGCTTAATATTTACTTCAATCGAAGATACAGATGCAGAGTGTCCATATGCAGCACTCCACATCCGTGCCCATTGTTTCTGGTCTCTCTCCTCCCCCAACTCCTCCTGCCACCTCTGAACATAGATAGGACTCGTCACCGCTCTGTCCAAGACTAAACTGTCATAAATCTCTGAAATTGCTCCACGGTCAGTTGGATTTCGGTTACACCGCCTCTCAAACATAGTTGGATCTCTTGTTTCCCGTCTAAATCCAATGATCGATCTGATAAAGTGCTTGACCTGTATGTATCTGAAAATTTCCCTTGGTGCCAATTGGAATTTATCTTTCATTTCCTGGAATGTAAGAAGCTCTGAATTCTCTAGGCAGTCTGATATTTTCAATATCCCTGCATCTTTCCAAGAGACAAAACTATGCGGTGATTCTAAACCCGGGAGGAACATCGGGTTGTTCCAAATCGATAAGAGAGGCAGAAAAGTTGATGCTAATCTGTTTGAAAACTTAACATTGTCCCAGATGGTAAGCGAATGCTTAATAATTGGGTTTTGTATCCATTTCCTAGTGTTAGGTGTAACCCATAATAAATTATCAACTGCTATTGGGGTACACATATCTTTTTCAATTGAGACCCATGTCGGTACATCTTTTACTGAGTGGTATGCGAGCATCTGTGCAATCCTAGCTGCTTGATAGTATTTGGTAAAGTTTGGGACCCCTAGTCCCCCTTCTCTCTTGGCTCTAAATAAGACTCCTTTGGAGATTCTAGGCCTACTGCCACCCCAAATAAAAGACAATACCTTGCTTTGCAAGCTTTCAGCTGACTTGAAGGTATCATAACTGGGAGGACTCTGGCAGCATAGAGGAACTTAGGGAGTAGCGACATCTTAACAGCTGCTATCCTGCCAAGCCATGATAAGTTAAAATCTTTCCACTGCATCAGTAGTGCATATATCTTTTGAAATAAAGGTGTATAATTTGCAGTAGATTGGGGAGAGATACTGATGGGTTAGTGAGGAATAATAATACGTCATCAGCAAACAAACATAGCTTATGACTTTTACCCTTAACCTCTAGGCCTGATACGTTGGGGGAGCCCCTAATCATATGAGCCAGTGGTTCCATTACCATGGCAAACAGGAGGGGAGACAATGGGCAGCCTTGTCTGGTTCCTCTTTCCAAGCTAAAAGATTCAGATTTGAATCCATTGTATTTTACATATGCCAGGGGAGACCTGTATAAGGTTTTCAAAACATTAATAAAAATTGGCCCAAATCTCCATCTTTCAAGCATAAAGAAAAGGTATTCCCATGAGACAGAGTCGAACGCCTTCCTAATATCAAGGGACAGGAGCATGGCCGGAGTCCGTGCCTCCTTTGCCATATACGTGAGCTGAGTGATTCGCCTTATGTTGTCCCCCGCCTGTCTACCAGGTATAAAGCCCACCTGGTCTTTGTCGATTAGTTCTGGGAGAGATTCAGACAACCTGTCAGCCAACATTTTTGCTAACATTTTTACATCCAGATTTAATAAGGAGATAGGTCTAAAACTGGACCAGATAAGGTGGTCTGTATCTGGTTTGGGTAACATGCTAATTGACGCTGTTAATGATTCGCGAGAGAACCGGGTGCCTCTTCTAATATCGTTTAGCATTGCCATGAGTTTGGGGGCTAGAATTGTACTGAATGTCCTATAATAGGCGGCTGAAAAACCATCAGGACCCGGCCTTTTATTTGGTTTCAGATTAACTATCGCCCTTTGGACCTCTTCTAAACGGATTGCTTCCTCTAGCCTCTCTTTTAGATTATCCGGTAGTAAGGGTAACTTGATATCTTTAAAAAATTCTTCAAGATCCTCTGGTCTCGGTGGGGAGGGGTTGGAATAAAGTTTTTGCAGCTGTACTTTAAAAATGTTAACCACCTTATTCGGGTTGCTAGTTATCATACCTCTTTCATCTTTTAACCTGACTGGGGAGTAAATCTGTAGTGGTGTTTTTAATTTCCTGGCTAGAAGCGTACTTGGCTTATTGGCTTTGCAATAGTATTTATGTTTAAGCCATCTTAAAGATTTCTCTGCTTTGCCCGCCAATGCCAGGTTTAGCTCTTGTGAGACCCTATGTAACCTACGTCGGGATTCTGGGGTCATGTTCTTTTTGGCCTCCTCTGCCACTTGCTGATATTCTGCTTCTAGTCTATTGATGCATTCTGCCCTTTCTCTTTTTTTTTTCGTTGCAATCTGTATAATTTTTCCTCTAATAGTAGGCTTATGAGCCTCCCAGCAAACTGTTGCTGTAGTCTCAGGGGTTTCATTCAAAGCAAAATATTCTGACAATGTCTCGGCCAGAGCAGCGACCATGCCCTCATCAGAAAGTAACGAGGGGTTAAGAGACCAAGTAAATTCCAATGGCCTACTAATCAAGGAGTTTAGCTTAAGAAGCAGGCCGTCATGGTCTGACCATGAGATTGGGATGATTGCCACTGATCTCAGCAGTACCAAAGCATTATATGGCACAAAAATGTGATCAATCCTTGTGTATACTTTGTGAGGGTGAGAATAGTGCGTGAAATTCTGTGTTCCCGGGTGTGCCTCCCTCCAGCAGTCCGCCAACCCACAGGTTTCAATAATCTTTCGAAATGATCTAGCCGTATTGGTCACCGGGGCCGTTAGGATCGGACTTGTTCGGGATTGTCTGTCTATGTGAGGATTTAGTACCAAGTTAGAGTCCCCGCAAATTATTGTTGTACCATGCGCCACTTCTGTAATCTTTTTAAGAAACTTTGAGAGAAAATCTATTTGGTTAGTGTTTGGGGTGTAGTAGCTTGCCACTGTGATATCCACATCTTGTAGAGATCCAATTAATATCAGATATCTACCCTCTGGGTCTGTCTTACAATTAAATTGAGATCCTCTCCTAAACCCAATAAAAATTCCCTTTTGTTTAGTGTTGGCGCATGCTAAGAATATTTGTGGGTATGATGAATCAAAAAATTTTGTGCAATGATCGGATTTTCCTAAATGCCAAGCTTCTTTTCTGAGGTGCGTTAAATCCCTGTACATTCAGTGAAAAGATAGTGACCATGGCTATTTAGTAGGGAAAGGAGGGGGATAAAAAAAAAAAATAAAAAAAAAGGGGGAAGGTGGGAAAGTGCTAATTCCAGGGGCCAAGATCTAACTTTATAAAGGGACGAACCTTGTCAGGCTCACTAGCCGACGAAGTTCCTCTCCTCTAGAATATCAACTTATATTATGACCCCCTCAATTTAATTTCCTAGTAACGGAAAGGGAGGGACGTCTAGTCCCTTTCTAACTTCTGCTCTTCGCTATCCGAGAGAGTATATCACAAGCTCGGATAGATGGGAATGCAACATGTGAGTGCCACCGGGCGGACCGGCTGTTTATAACATTATAATTAATGAGCGCTAATAAGTTCCTTTCACCCATCTTACAGAGATAGGAAGAAAGGAAAAAGAAAAGCATGTGAGTTCTAAGCCTAGTATTATGCTATCCCCTCAGAACCTCAGGAAGGCTCCATCCTGACACCCCAAGAACAGGGAACCCAGGTGTGTCAAGAGGGATATCCCTCCAAGAGGGACAGAGGGGCCACACAATCCTTGCTTTATCAATGGAGAGCTCTTACGTTGCAAAAATGAATTTACGATTATAGATAACCATTTGATCTAAATATAAGCTAATTTCTTTTTTATAACGGCGTGAAGAAACGCCGGTACCATAAGGGGTATTCAGTTCTGGGTTATAGTGAAAATATGTTCATCCAGTCCTAAAGGGAGGAGCCTAAATAACAACGCATATAAACTTGCCATAACAGCATATCAAACACTTATATCTATCTAACTGGTAAATGATTCTATTACACAGGTATATCCTGCCTCAGCACCAAGAAAGTCGAGAGACCTCTGGTACTGAAGGAGATATCTCACCGTGAAGTATAGTGGGATTATGTTTCCCCTGCTTATCCAGGAGGAATTCTTAATGTATGATAATGCATCTACTTCCACCTCTTGTTAAATAACTATAATACACTTATGGGTAACTGCTTAACCTTGGGGAACAGTAGTCTCGTCATCGTAGAGGTAGAGAAAACCAAATATAATTGTTTTTCCCACCTGTCTCCCCGATGAGGCCCTCTGAAGTGCAAAAAAGAACAGACATTCAGTAAAAGCCTAATAAGCTAGCTATATGAAACCTATAAACTCCCTGAGCTCGTTGCCCCAGAGGCCGGAGAACCCCCGATAACATAAGCGTTATCCTGCAATATCGGGGTTATGATCCCCCCACTCACCCAGTGGGAGCCCAAATAACATAAAACAGTATTAACTACAGTAACTTATATAAACTTATTAACTCATTGCCATGGAGGCGGGGAATGCCCAGGTATTAAGACCTAGGCCTCCTCGCCTCCTGAGGAGGAGCTTCCCATTCACATATATAAACATTCCATAACAACATATTTGGAAAAAAAAAAAATAAAAAATACTTTCACTTAATAACCAGAAGTGAAAAAGGACACTTTATGAATCTCTATACTTCCCTCTGTTTAAGCAAATAGCCGATTTATAAGTCCCCTCTCTGATCTTCTTATGTAACTCTAGACCTGTGCGGAGAACGGCGACCACTTGATCTCGCTCTGTGCCTTGGTCTCTTCCCCGCACGTTGAACCTTTTTAGATTCGTCATTAGATCTGGGTGACTTGTGAGATGTAATCTGCATTTCAGTTCTGTAAAGACCTGCCGTCAATAGGTGGCTTTGTAATTCTTCTGTCGATGTCGCGGAGTAGGTATCCCCTCTATAGGTGAAATAAACACGAAAGGGGAATCCCCATTTATAGGAGACTTTTTGATCTTGTAACATTTTCAGTAATGGTCTCATCTCCCTTCTCCTGGCCAACGTGATTGCGGAAAGGTCGGCAAATACTTGAAATTTATGTCCCTGAAATGTAAGGTTAGCAGAATCTCTGGCAGCTTTTAATACTTGCTCCTTGGTTGTATAGAAATGAAACTTTGCCAAGATATCTCTAGGTGGTTCTTCTGGGGGTCTTCGGGGGCCCAGTGTTCTGTGGACACGGTCCATTTCAAAACGCTCGATAGGGATCCCAGGGAGCAGTTCCTGACATAACGCCATTACAACTGATTGCACATCCTCCATGTGCTCAGGTAATCCTCTAAAGCGCAAGTTATCTCGCCTATATCTGTTATCCATATCTTCTATTTTAGCATGCAGTGCATAGTTATCTTTCTTTAACATTTCCAGCTCACCAGCCTGTGCTTCCTGAGTAGTTATTACATCCCCTAATCTTCCTTCTAGGGCCCCCAAGCTCCGGGTTACCTTTTCCAGCTCAGTGGATACGTGGTCTTTAATTTTATTTGTATTGTTAGTGAGAGCTTTTTGTAGCATGGCATCAAATTGCTCCATTAATGTAATATTCAGTGTTAGCTGTGCTGTTTGGCTTAGCTGTGAGGGAGGGAGCTCAGCTGCACTCGTTAGGAAGGACTGCTCACTGAGGCCAGCTGCCATCTTGAATTGCTGAGTCATGCTGACAGAACAATGAAATGCTCTGCTCTCCTTCACCTGTGTCTCTAAACGGGGCAGACTTCTCCCCTCAGTCTCTCCACTCGCTCTCCTCACCGCCTGTCAGCTGTTTGCTACTCCGCTCGTCCTCTGCACGCCGCAATCCGCCCAGCGGGCACAGAGCCGATTCAGCAGGCTGCCATTCGGCTCACGTGCGCATGTGCACTCCTTTTAAATCACTTTCACCGGCACATCCCATAGCAGCCCATGATGTGACAGTGTGCTAGCATTTTGTTATTTAAGAGAACCTGCCTATTTAGCTTTTCCTTTTGTTACAAAACCATGTGTTAAAAGTTCTGTAGTGCTTTTAAATCACTTTCACCGGGGGCATCCCATAGCAGCCCATGACAGTGTGCTAGCATTTGTCTTTAAAGAGAAGCTGCCTATTTAGCTTTTCCTTTACTAACAAAAACCATGGCCCTTATTCATCAAGCGATAGCGCCAGGTAGTGTCTGACGAGCGCCAGGTCCCGCCAGCTAACGGCGGCTACCGACTCAAGTACGCCCGGCGTCGGCCACAATGACGCATTTATCAAGCTAAATGAGGCTAGCACCGGCGAGAGCGTCAGCTAGCGCGGGATTCATCATGTAGCCGACTGCAACGAACAGCGCCGCTGCTAATCCCATCACAGCGCCAGGTCTGACCTTTAGCTACCTGCCGCTCTCCCATACATTTCAATGGCAGACACTGCAATGATTGTTTTAAGTGGTTTTTGTGTTCTTGTCTTTTGCACAAAATTCAACACATGTTTCTTGGGATATGTTTTATTAATCTGTCTTGTTATTTTTCTTTTTTAGATGAAAGTTGTAATTTTTACACTGTAATGTTGTGAGTGACATCTAAAATGCATCTCCTCCCACAAAACTCATTGGGCTCAAAATCGCTTGTTTTCACAACACACGGGGCTTGTAAAGCTACTTTTTAGTCAGTGATGTTTGGCGCTCACGTTCGCTCATCGAAATTGTCAGCGCCCAAGCTATTCGGCAGCCCTGTCCTTGATGAATCTGTGGTGGTCAGAGTTTGTGCAGTCGCTGTTTTGATTCGCTATGTGGCGGCGCGAGCGGCGCTGTGCTGTTCATACATGTGCCCTTCTGCCATTTTCCAGGAATTCACTTCCCGCGACCCCAGTCGTTCTTAATGAATACACTGTAGTTGTGAGCATGCATGTCCACATTCTGCAGGATTTATTCAGGCGTACAATCTCATAACAACCCTTTATGCATTCTCCTGTGTGCCACATTATCATGTAGTTGGATAGTTTTATTGTGTGATTATTTTATGAAGGAATAAGATTCGTATTTTTAAGCACCAAGCTTTTTGGTTTTCAAGGACCTATGCATTACAGGATCTTGAACCCCCTGCTAAATCAAGCTAATAATTAATGGCGTCTTTGCCAATAGCTTGTTGTAATGCGTAAATTACCGCCACTTAGCTTGCACATAGCTGATATTAGCTTGTTCCTGGTGCGCTGAGTTTTTTTTTTTTTTAATTTTTTGCACAGTTGCTTTGGTCATATCCGGTTCCTGTTTCCTCCTTTGCGTTTCAAAGCCCCATAAAGCTTTAACTTTCTTGCGCTTTGTCCAATAGCTTGTGTTAATGTGTAAATTGTGTTTTTCTGCCACTTAGCTTGCACATAGCTGATATTAGCTTGTTCCTGGTGCGCTGAGTTTTTTTTTTTTTTAATTTTTTGCACAGTTGCTTTGGTCATATCCGGTTCCTGTTTCCTTCTTTGCGTTTCAAAGCCCCATAAAGCTTTAACTTTCTTGCGCTTTGTCCAATAGCTTGTGTTAATGTGTAAATTGTGTTTTTCCGCCACTTAGCTTGCACATAGCTGATATTAGCTTGTTCCTGGTGCGCTGAGTTTTTTTTTTTTGAATTTTTTGCACAGTTGCTTTGGTCATATCCGGTTCCTGTTTCCTCCTTTGCGTTTCAAAGCCCCATAAAGCTTTAACTTTCTTGCGCTTTGTCCAATAGCTTGTGTTAATGTGTAAATTGTGTTTTTCCGCCACTTAGCTTGCACATAGCTGATATTAGCTTGTTCCTGGTGCGCGGAGCGTTTGTTTTTTTTTTTTTTTTCCCAGTTGCTTTGGTCATATCCGTTTCCTGTTTCCTCCTTTGCGTTTCAAAGCCACATAAAGCTAAAAATTACTAGCGCTTAGTCCAATAGCTTTTTGGAATGCGTAAATCGACTAGTTCCGCCACTTAGCTTACACATAGCGGATATTAGCTGGTTCTTTTTGCGAGGAGCGTTATTTTTTTTTTTTTTGGCCCCTGTCGCTTTGGTCATATCCGGTTCCTGTTTCCTCCTTTGCGTTTCCACCATGCTGCCCAGGAGACGGATTTTGCGCCTCCCCAGCTCCTCCTCTGATTCTGACCCCACCACCCCTCCCCCACCTCCCCCACCTACCTCACCTCCGCCACCTAACCCCCCTCCCACCCCTTCCCCTCCTGGGCAAGCAAAATGCAAGCGTCAGAGGGTGGATAGCCGCGTAAACGGCCAGGTGGTCAAAGTGAGTATGTTTATCTTGGATTTTATGTTTAAAGTGGACCAACACACAGGGGGGATTGGCCCTGAAATCTCTTAGTTTTCAGGACCAATCTGATCACTCCCCACGGGGCATCCCAAATCTGGATGTCCTGCGGGGATGAACCCCCCTGGAGCCCCAAAAACCTTACCTCAGCCCCGTCCCATCTCTGCATGCGTGATCCGCGGATGCGTCTTGCGCTTCCCTCTAGCAGGGTGGGCCCCTGCGCCAGACATTTGTTAATGGCCTGCGCAGGCGCCCTCCCTGTTAGAGTGAAACGCCACACGCATCCTACAGTGCTCAGAGGCAGCTGAGCTGGTATACACGTCCAAGCGAGCTTGGACGTGCATACCACAGCGGCGCAGAGCGCTGTGCTAGCCTGACGCAGTCACGTGGGAGCATGGTCAGTGGTGTATTTCTGGCCTTCCCAGGGGGTTTCAGACAGCGGCCCACCCCCGATTGGTGTGCCCCACCAAAGTGGACCCAAACCCAGAATAGTCAAAATCCAGGGTGTTGGTCCACTTTAATCTGTTCTCAGTATAACTGTTTATGCCATTGTTCTGATGTCATGCATTGATTTGTGTTTGTTTTTCATTGCTCATAGGATTTCTGCATCCACCAATATGACTATGCCCGTGGGGGCAAAAAGCGCATTGCCATGGAGGTGAAGGCCACAGTGTCCCGGCGCTTCGACACCCACCTATCAGTCCGAGCTATCCAGCAGAAGTGGTCGGACTTCAAGCGCCGGGACCCTGAAGGCGTGTACCGCCTATATGATGCCTACGCATCAGGTAAGTTTAAGCTTATGCTATGTTTATACTTTTGTTTAAATAATCTGCTAAGCTGTGTCCATTTGGGGTATTAATATTAATTATTTTCATTCACCCCCTCAACACAGATAAGCGTCCTCCCCTGGGGAAACGTGGGAAGGGAGTCCTCCCCCGAACCAGGCAGGCGGACTCGGGGGAGTCATCGGGGGAGGGTCCCTCTCGCGGCTCCTATTTAGAGGACCCAGGGGAGGAAGGGGATGACGCCCCAGAGGAGTGTGCTGCTGGGGGCTGGCAGGATCAAGCCTCAGCTCCTCACACTCTGACTCTGAGGAGTCTCACCAGCCAAGGGGCCACTCTCAAGTGGGGAGTCCAAGTGTGGTGGAAGATGTGCACTCTCCCACACTCCCTGAAGGAGCAGGGAGTGAGAGGGAGGAGGGTGGCCCTTTGGCTGGGGATCTTCGGAGCAGAGTGTGAGGAGCCGAGGCTCCCCGCCTCCTCCTCAGAGCCCTCCCTGGGCTTCAAGTGGCGGATCATCCCCTGGTGAGTGCACATTTAGTCAGTGTTAGTCTGTGACAGGTTACATATGGCCATTTGTACTTAGCCCTTGCCATTCCTCTCTAATTTGCAGGGCATTAGAGATGAGCGAGTAGTGAAATATTCGAAATTTCGAATTTCGATTCGAATAGACCGCGTTACTCGACTACTCGACCGAATATCGAATCCCATTATAGTCTATGGGAAAAAAATGCTCGACACTTGGAAATCTCAATTCGACCACTTGGAGGTCACCAAGTCCACCCTGAAACATCAGAAAATGATGCCAACACTGCTGGAATGCAACTGGGACAGCAGGGGAAGCATGTCTGGGTGCATATAACGCGCCCAAGTCGCACTATTACGCCACTATCACAGCCTCTCAACAATACACTCCAAACACAATATTACTTCTACGTAAAGTGAGACAAGACAAGGAAACCTTCTCTCCTCTACATTGCCATGGACCCCAAGCCAAACTGTACAAAAAAGAAGAACAAAATTCTGCACCCCTTAAAATCACGTTGCCTAATGACAACCACAGATGGCATAGGCAAGGGGGAAAATAAATAGACCCCACCCCTAATTGTCATTGTGTGTGTGTGTGTGTGTGTGTGTGTGAGATGTGGTCAGACATGTCCTCTTGTGTCATTGTGTCACCCCAGCAGTAAGGGAAGCTTAAAGGAGGAGGTTTGTTACAGTGTGTCACCCCAGCAGTAAGGGAAGCTTACAGGAGGAGGTTTGTTACAGTGTGTCACCCCAGCAGTAAGGGAAGCTTACAGGAGGAGGTTTGTTACAGTGTGTCACCCCAGCAGTCAGGGAAGCTTACAGGAGGAGGTGTGTTACAGTGTGTCACCCCAGCAGTAAGGGAAGCTTAGAGCTGAGACCTCTTAAAAATTGTGTGGAGGCCCAAGATCTGAGACCTCTTAAAAATTGTGTGGAGGCCCAAGAGCTGAGACCTCTTAAAAATTGTGTGGAGGCCCAAGAGCTGAGACCTCTAAAACATTGTGTGGAGTCCCACGAGCTGAGACCTCTTAAACATTGTGTGGAGGCCCAAGAGCTGAGACCTTTTAAAAATTGTGTGGAGTCCCAAGAGCTGAGACCTTTTAAAAATTGTGTGGAGGCCCAAGAGCTGAGACCTCTCAAACATTGTGTGGAGGCCCAAGAGCTGAGACCTCTTAAAAATTGTGTGGAGGCCCAAGAGCTGAGACCTCTCAAACATTGTGTGGAGGCCCAAGAGCTGAGACCTTTTAAAAATTGTGTGGAGTCCCAAGAGCTGAGACCTTTTAAAAATTGTGTGGAGGCCCAAGAGCTGAGACCTCTCAAACATTGTGTGGAGTCCCACGAGCTGAGACCTCTTAAACATTGTGTGGAGGCCCAAGAGCTGAGACCTTTTAAAAATTGTGTGGAGGCCCAAGAGCTGAGACCTTTTAAAAATTGTGTGGAGTCCCAAGAGCTGAGACCTTTTAAAAATTGTGTGGAGGCCCAAGAGCTGAGACCTCTCAAACATTGTGTGGAGGCCCAAGAGCTGAGACCTTTTAAAAATTGTGTGGAGGCCCAAGAGCTGAGACCTTTTAAAAATTGTGTGGAGGCCCAAGAGCTGAGACCTTTTAAAAATTGTGTGGAGTCCCAAGAGCTGAGACCTTTTAAAAATTGTGTGGAGGCCCAAGAGCTGAGACATCTCAAACATTGTGTGGAGGCCCAAGAGCTGAGACCTTTTAAAAATTGTGTGGAGGCCCAAGATCTGAGACCTCTTAAAAATTGTGTGGAGGCCCAAGAGCTGAGACCTTTTAAAAATTGTGTGGAGTCCCAAGAGCTGAGACCTTTTAAAAATTGTGTGGAGGCCCAAGAGCTGAGACCTCTCAAACATTGTGTGGAGGCCCAAGAGCTGAGACCTCTTAAAAATTGTGTGGAGGCCCAAGAGCTGAGACCTCTCAAACATTGTGTGGAGGCCCAAGAGCTGAGACCTTTTAAAAATTGTGTGGAGGCCCAAGATCTGAGACCTCTTAAAAATTGTGTGGAGGCCCAAGAGCTGAGACCTTTTAAAAATTGTGTGGAGGCCCAAGAGCTGAGACCTTTTAAAAATTGTGTGGAGGCCCAAGAGCTGAGACCTTTTAAAAATTGTGTGGAGGCCCAAGAGCTGAGACCTCTCAAACATTGTGTGGAGGCCCAAGAGCTGAGACCTTTTAAAAATTGTGTGGAGTCCCAAGAGCTGAGACCTTTTAAAAATTGTGTGGAGGCCCAAGAGCTGAGACCTCTCAAACATTGTGTGGAGGCCCAAGAGCTGAGACCTTTTAAAAATTGTGTGGAGGCCCAAGAGCTGAGATCTTTTAAAAATTGTGTGGAGGCCCAAGAGCTGAGACCTCTCAAACATTGTGTGGAGTCCCACGAGCTGAGACCTCTTAAACATTGTGTGGAGGCCCAAGAGCTGAGACCTTTTAAAAATTGTGTGGAGTCCCAAGAGCTGAGACCTTTTAAAAATTGTGTGGAGGCCCAAGAGCTGAGACCTCTCAAACATTGTGTGGAGGCCCAAGAGCTGAGACCTTTTAAAAATTGTGTGGAGGCCCAAGAGCTGAGACCTTTTAAAAATTGTGTGGAGGCCCAAGAGCTGAGACCTTTTAAAAATTGTGTGGAGTCCCAAGAGCTGAGACCTTTTAAAAATTGTGTGGAGGCCCAAGAGCTGAGACCTCTCAAACATTGTGTGGAGGCCCAAGAGCTGAGACCTTTTAAAAATTGTGTGGAGGCCCAAGATCTGAGACCTCTTAAAAATTGTGTGGAGGCCCAAGAGCTGAGACCTTTTAAAAATTGTGTGGAGTCCCAAGAGCTGAGACCTTTTAAAAATTGTGTGGAGGCCCAAGAGCTGAGACCTTTTAAAAATTGTGTGGAGTCCCAAGAGCTGAGACCTTTTAAAAATTGTGTGGAGGCCCAAGAGCTGAGACCTCTCAAACATTGTGTGGAGGCCCAAGAGCTGAGATCTTTTAAAAATTGTGTGGAGTCCCAAGAGCTGAGACCTTTTAAAAATTCTGTGGAGGCCCAAGAGCTGAGACCTCTCAAACATTGTGTGGAGGCCCAAGAGCTGAGACCTCTTAAAAATTGTGTGGAGGCCCAAGAGCTGAGACCTCTCAAACATTGTGTGGAGGCCCAAGAGCTGAGACCTTTTAAAAATTGTGTGGAGGCCCAAGAGCTGAGACCTCTCAAACATTGTGTGGAGGCCCAAGAGCTGAGACCTTTTAAAAATTGTGTGGAGGCCCTAGAGCTGAGACCTCTCAAACATTGTTTGGAGGCCCAAGAGCTGAGACCTCTTAAAAATTGTGTGGAGGCCCAAGAGCTGAGACCTTTTAAAAATTGTGTGGAGTCCCAAGAGCTGAGACCTCAGTCTCAAACATTGTGTGGAGGCCCAAGAGCTGAGACCTCTTAAAAATTGTGTGGAGGCCCAAGAGCTGAGACCTTTTAAAAATTGTGTGGAGTCCCAAGAGCTGAGACCTTTTAAAAATTGTGTGAGGGCCCAAGAGCTGAGACCTCTCAAACATTGTGTGGAGGCCCAAGAGCTGAGACCTCTTAAAAATTGTGTGGAGGCCCAAGAGCTGAGACCTCTCAAACATTGTGTGGAGGCCCAAGAGCTGAGCACTTATTAGTGCTGCAGCTACGGCTGCTTTAGTGAGGGGTAGCTGCTGCTGCTGGAATAGGGACAGAAAGACTTCAGTGGTGTATTACCACCTATATACAAAACTATATACACTCTGCTCAAAACGGCTGCTTTAGTGAGGGGTAGCTGCTGATGCTGGAATAGGGACAGAAAGACTTCAGTGGTGTATTAGCACCTATATACAAAACTATATTTTGCACTACTGTTTTGTGTCCTCTGTGCCAACAAAACACTGTTTTATACACGGTGCGTATAGGCACCATTTCACCTTCTGGCAGTATACGGCTGTATAGCCAGGTGTTTTTCTTAAAAATATTTTTTATATTTGGCACTACTGTTTTGTGTCCTCTTTACCAACAAAACCTTGTTATATACCCGGTGCGTATAGGCACCATTTCAACTTCTGGCAGTATACGGCTGTATAGCCAGGTGTTTTTCTTAAAAATATTTTTTATATTTGGCACTACTGTTTTGTGTCCTCTTTACCAACAAAACCTTGTTATATACCCGGTGCGTATAGGCACCATTTCACCTTCTGGCAGTATACGGCTGTATAGCCAGGTGTTCTTCTTAAAAATATTTTTATATTTGGCATAACGCGTGGCCAAAAAAGTAAAACGTCTGAAATGCGGAGGGCTAGCGCAAAGGGACGTGGACGAGGACGGGGGCGCGGAAATGCTGGTGGGGGCACAAACCGCGTTGAAGCCAGTGGGGATACAATGCGTGCTGGTGAGGGGCAGCCAGCATTACGCTCATCCAGCTTCCCTACCTTTATGGGACAGTTATGCGGGGGGCGGGGTACACCTCTGTTAAAGCCTGAGCAGCGTGAACAGGTGGTGCAATGGATGGCCGATAACGCTTCCAGTCACTTGTCCACCACCCAGTCATCCACACAGTCTCACTCTGACCCTCCTTCCTCCCAACCTGGCCAACAGAGTCAGCCCACCCTTGACCCCTCCCAGGACCTCTTTTCGGGTCCTTTTCCAGATGTGCTGCAAGAATCCCAGGAGCTAGCAGAGGAATTTGTTTGTAGTGATGCCCAAACACTTGAGTATCCGCCATCTGCTAGTGATGTGGACCCGGAACCAGCATCTGCTATCATGAGCGATGATGATGAGACGCAGTTGCCATCAAGGGAGGCTGTTGGAATGTCCAGTGGGCAGGAGGAGGAGCAGAGAGAGGAAGTGGAAGAGGAGGTGGTGGACGACGAAATGACCGACCCCACTTGGACAGGGGTGATGTCCAGCGGGGAAAGCAGTGGAGATGCGGTCTGCGCATCACCGAATAAGGCAGCAAGAGGCAGAGGACAGTCCAGAGGCAGAGGACAGTCCAGACAGAGAAGGCAGGCCACAGCCAGCAGGGCCGAAGCTCTTCCCGGCAGGAGGCAGTCGCGCGAAGCTCCCCCATCGAGACCTCGTACTTCTGTGGTGTGGAGATTTTTTAATGTTTGCGCGGATGACAAACTGAGCGCGGTTTGCGCAATCTGCCACTCAAAACTGAGTAGGGGCTCTGAGAAGAGCAATCTGACCACCTCAGGCATGCGCCGTCACTTGGAATTCAAGCACTGGGCTGAGTGGGAGAGAGCAAACGCAATACAACCTGCGCCCAGTCTTGCTGCCACTGCCTCTTCCCCTTTGTTGTGTGCTGCCACTGCGGTCCAGACCTCCAGCCAGGACACCTCCACATCTGCCTCTGCCTCGGCTACTTTGGGGCCTTCTCCTTCAGCCCCCCCTTCCCCCGCATCTTCGTCTGCACCTTCCATCTCCTCGTCCCATCAACTGTCCATCTCGCAGGCGTTCAACCGCAGGCGGAAGTACGCCTCCAGTCACCCCCAAGCCCAAGCCTTAACCTGCCTCATCTCCAAACTGCTGGCCCTGGAGATGTTGCCGTTTAGGCTTGTGGAGACGCAGGCCTTCCGCGACCTGATGGCGGCTGCCGCACCTCGCTATTCCGTCCCTAGCCGCCACTATTTTTCCCGGTGTGGCGTCCCCGCCCTGCACCAGCACGTGTCGCGTAACATCAGGCGGACCCTGAGGTACGCAGTCAGCGCAAAGGTCCACTTGACCACCGACTCGTGGACAAGCGCTTGCTGCCAAGGACGCTACATCTCTTTGACGGCACACTGGGTGAATGTTGTGGAAGCGAGGACGGGGTCGCAAACAGGGACGGCCTACATACCACCCCCGCCCAAGATTGCCAGCACAGGTTCTGATAGACCCCCCTCCTCTTCCTCCTCCTCCTCCTCCTCCTCCTCCTCCTCCTCTGCCTTAACATCGCCCTCAGCCCCTAGCTGGAAGCGTTGCAGCACTGGCACGGGGAGACGTCAGCAGGCGGTGCTTAAGCTCATCAGCTTGGGCGACAGGAAGCACAGCGCCGCAGAGGTGAGGCACGCCATATTGCAGCAGACAGAGATGTGGCTGTCGCCTCTGCAGCTAGGACCAGGCATGGTCGTGTGCGATAACGGCCGTAACCTGGTGGCGGCTCTGGAGCTTGCAGAACTCAATCACGTACCATGCCTGGCCCACGTTTTTAATTTGGTAGTACAAAAGTTTCTAAAGACTTACCCCAACCTGGCAGAGCTACTGGTCAAAGTGCGGCGCTTGTGCGCTCACTTTCGGAAGTCAACTGTAGCTGCTGCTAGCTTAAAAAAAAATCCAGCAACGCCTCCATTTGCCTCAACATCGGCTGTTGTGCGACCTGCCCACTCGCTGGAATTCCACCTATTGCATGTTGGCCAGGGTGTGTGAGCAGCAGAAAGCATTGATGGAGTACCAGATGATGCATCCACGCGTGCCTCCAACTCAGCTCCCTCAGTTTGCCAACCACGAGTGCCCATGGATGGCAGACATATGCGATGTATTGCGTATCTTTGAGGAGTCCACTAAGAAGGTCAGCAGCGAGGACGGTATAGTGAGCGTAACCATCCCGCTCCTAGGCGTCCTTAAAGAATCGCTCATCGCAATAAGGGAGAACGCATTGCACACAGAGGAGATGGGGGTAGGAGGAGACGCAACGCAGGTAGACAGTCAGACCACACTTTTGTCTGCTGCTCGGTGGCAGTTGCAGGAGGAGGATGAGGAGGAGGAGGACAACGTGGAGGTGGCTGTGGAAGAGGATGCTGGCGGCGAGGGTAGCAGTCAGGCTGTGTGCGTCCCATTGGTTCAGCGCGGATGGGGCGGAGAGGAGGAGGAAGAGGAGGAAATGGAAAATGATCCTTCTGGTGGGGGCAGTGACGTCATGCCTACTCAGAGTCTGGCACACATGGCTGACTTCATGCTGGGCTGCTTTTCCCGGGACATACGTGTTGTCCGGATATTGGAGAACAAACTATACTGGGTCTTCGCACTCCTGGACCCCCGGTATAAAGATAACTTCTCCTCTTTTATTCCGGTAGAGGAGAGGACGAATCGATTACTGGAATACCAGAGGGAACTCTTGCAGAACATGATGCAGATTTTCCCACCCAGCATCGCTGGCGGCAGAGAGGAGAGTGTCTCCCAGAGTCTGACAACATCGATCAGGCCCACAGCCACCAGGGGAACACTCTCCAAGGTGTGGGACACGTTCATGTCACCCCCTCGTGCAACTTCCATCACTGCGGGGCCCGCTATCAGCAGGAGGGACAAGTATCGGCGGATGTTGCGGGACTACCTGGCAGACCACACCCCTGTCCTCCCCGATCCCTCGGCGACCTACACTTACTGGGTCTCCAAGTTGGACACGTGGCTGGAACTGTCCCTGTACGCCTTGGAGGTGCTTGCCTGCCCTGCCGCCAGCGTGCTATCAGAAAGGGTGTGTTCAGCGCAGCCGGGGGCATTATAACCGATAAGCGCAGCCGCCTGTCAACCGACAGTGCCGACAGGCTGACGCTAATCAAAATGAACAGCAAGTGGATTGACCCGGACTTTGCTTGTACAACAGTGGAAAGCAGCCAAGAGTGAAGTGCCATCTGTATGAAGTGCCATTTCCTCCTCCTCCTCCTCCTTAACCGTCGTAGAATTGCTGTATTAATGAAAAAAATTATGGCTCACCTCTTAGGCTTAATACAATCAATTTTTAAGAGGTCTCAACTCTTGGGCCTCCACACAATTTTTAAAAGGTCTCAGCTCTTGGGCCTCCACACAATTTTTAAAAGGTCTCAGCTCTTGGGCCTCCACACAATTTTTAAAAGGTCTCAGCTCTTGGGCCTCCACACAATTTTTAAAAGGTCTCAGCTCTTGGGCCTCCACACAATTTTTAAAAGGTCTCAGCTCTTGGGCCTCCACACAATGTTTGAGAGGTCTCAGCTCTTGGGCCTCCACACAATTTTTAAAAGGTCTCAGCTCTTGGGCCTCCACACAATTTTTAAGAGGTCTCAGCTCGTGGGCCTCCACACAATTTTTAAAAGGTCTCAGCTCTTGGGTCTCCACACAATTTTTAAGAGGTCTCAGCTCGTGGGCCTCCACACAATTTTTAAAAGGTCTCAGCTCTTGGGCCTCCACACAATTTTTAAAAGGTCTCAGCTCTTGGGCCTCCACACAATTTTTAAGAGGTCTCAGCTCGTGGGCCTCCACACAATTTTTAAAAGGTCTCAGCTCTTGGGCCTCCACACAATTTTTAAAAGGTCTCAGCTCTTGGGCCTCCACACAATTTGTAAAACATAGCAGCCCTAATAAGGGCTCTCAATGACTCTCTTGTCTTCTGGTAGCTGGTATATATGGTGGTAAATGCGATATTCTGAGCTTCTGGGGCCCTGCCTGACTACATAGGATATGAGCTATATACTGTTCAACATAGTAGCCCTAATAAGGGCTCTTAAGGACTGTCTTGTCTTCTGGTAGCTGGTATATATGGTGGTAAAAGGTATATTCTGAGCTTCTGGAGCCCTGCCTGACTAAATAGAAAATGAGCTATATACTGTTCAGCGTAGCAGCCCTAATAAGGGCTATTAAGGACTGTCTTGTCTTCTGGTAGCTGGTATATATGGTGGTAAAAGGTATATTCTGAGCTTCTGGGGCCCTGCCTGACTACATAGAAAATGAGCTATATACTGTTCAACATAGCAGCACTAATAAGGGATTAAGGACTGTCTTGTCTTCTGGTAGCTGGTATATATGGTGGTAAAAGGTATATTCTGAGCTTCTGGGGCCCTGCCTGACTAAATAGAAAATGAGCTATATACTGTTCAGCGTAGCAGCCCTAATAAGGGCTCTTAAGGACTGTCTTGTCTTCTGGTAGCTGGTATATATGGTGGTAAAAGGTATATTCTGAGCTTCTGGGGCCCTGCCTGACTACATAGAAAATGAGCTATATACTGTTCAACATAGCAGCACTAATAAGGGATTAAGGACTGTCTTGTCTTCTGGTAGCTGGTATATATGGTGGTAAAAGGTATATTCTGAGCTTCTGGGGCCCTGCCTGACTACATAGAAAATGAGCTATATACTGTTCAACATAGCAGCACTAATAAGGGATTAAGGACTGTCTTGTCTTCTGGTAGCTGGTATATATGGTGGTAAAAGGTATATTCTGAGCTTCTGGGGCCCTGCCTGACTACATAGAAAATGAGCTATATACTGTTCAACATAGCAGCACTAATAAGGGATTAAGGACTGTCTTGTCTTCTGGTAGCTGGTATATATGGTGGTAAAAGGTATATTCTGAGCTTCTGGGGCCCTGCCTGACTAAATAGAAAATGAGCTATTTACTGTTCAGCGTAGCAGCCCTAATAAGGGCTATTAAGGACTGTCTTGTCTTCTGGTAGCTGGTATATATGGTGGTAAAAGGTATATTCTGAGCTTCTGGGGCCCTGCCTGACTAAATAGAAAATGAGCTATATACTGTTCAGCGTAGCAGCCCTAATAAGGGCTCTTAAGGACTGTCTTGTCTTCTGGTAGCTGGTATATACATACCTCCCAACTTCTGAAAATGTGAAATCGGGACAAGCAATGCCCCAGACCACACCCCTGTCACGCCCCGGCCACACCCCGTCACGCCCCGACCACGCCCCGGCCACACCCCCGTCACGCCCCGACCACACCCCTGTCACGCCCCGGCCACACACCCCGGCCACACACCCCGTCACGCCCGGCCACGCCCCTGTCACGCTCTCCAGCTCCAGCAATGTCGGCTGCCTTCACCCCTGCATGCGTAAGTTTTTTTATCCCCAACCCAGCATACCGCCCACCCACCCCCGTGCGCCCGCCCCACTCTCTCACCCCACACGCCAGGAAGTTAGTATCTTCGCGCCGGCGTAGTTGCGGCCCTGGGCACACTGCCACAGCGCAGGGCGTCCCGGGACATTTGTTAATGTTCCGGGACCGCGGGATTCTTTGCGAAAATCGGGACAATCCCGGGAAAATCGGGACAGTTGGGAGGCATGGGTATATATGGTGGTAAAAGGTATATTCTGAGCTTCTGGGGCCCTGCCTGACTACATAGAAAATGAGCTATATACTGTTCAACATAGCAGCACTAATAAGGGATTAAGCACTATCTTGTCTTCTGGTAGCTGATATATATGGTGGTAAAAGGTATATTCTGAGCTTCTGGGGCCCTGCCTGACTAAATAGAAAATGAGCTATATACTGTTCAGCGTAGCAGCCCTAATAAGGGCTATTAAGGACTGTCTTGTCTTCTGGTAGCTGGTATATATGGTGGTAAAAGGTATATTCTGAGCTTCTGGGGCCCTGCCTGACTAAATAGAAAATGAGCTATATACTGTTCAGCGTAGCAGCCCTAATAAGGGCTCTTAAGGACTGTCTTGTCTTCTGGTAGCTGGTATATATGGTGGTAAAAGGTATATTCTGAGCTTCTGGGGCCCTGCCTGACTAAATAGAAAATGAGCTATATACTGTTCAGCGTAGCAGCCCTAATAAGGGCTATTAAGGACTGTCTTGTCTTCTGGTAGCTGGTATATATGGTGGTAAAAGGTATATTCTGAGCTTCTGGGGCCCTGCCTGACTAAATAGAAAATGAGCTATATACTGTTCAGCGTAGCAGCCCTAATAAGGGCTATTAAGGACTGTCTTGTCTTCTGGTAGCTGGTATATATGGTGGTAAAAGGTATATTCTGAGCTTCTGGGGCCCTGCCTGACTAAATAGAAAATGAGCTATATACTGTTCAGCGTAGCAGCCCTAATAAGGGCTATTAAGGACTGTCTTGTCTTCTGGTAGCTGGTATATATGGTGGTAAAAGGTATATTCTGAGCTTCTGGGGCCCTGCCTGACTAAATAGAAAATGAGCTATATACTGTTCAGCGTAGCAGCCCTAATAAGGGCTATTAAGGACTGTCTTGTCTTCTGGTAGCTGGTATATATGGTGGTAAAAGGTATATTCTGAGCTTCTGGGGCCCTGCCTGACTACATAGAAAATGAGCTATATACTGTTCAACATAGCAGCACTAATAAGGGATTAAGGACTGTCTTGTCTTCTGGTAGCTGGTATATATGGTGGTAAAAGGTATATTCTGAGCTTCTGGGGCCCTGCCTGACTACATAGAAAATGAGCTATATACTTTTAACATAGCAGCACTAATAAGGGATTAAGGACTGTCTTGTCTTCTGGTAGCTGGTATATATGGTGGTAAAAGGTATATTCTGAGCTTCTGGGGCCCTGCCTCACTAAATAGAAAATGAGCTATATACTGTTCAGCGTAGCAGCCCTAATAAGGGCTATTAAGGACTGTCTTGTCTTCTGGTAGCTGGTATATATGGTGGTAAAAGGTATATTCTGAGCTTCTGGCGCCCTGCCTGACTAAATAGAAAATGAGCTATATACTGTTCAGCGTAGCAGCCCTAATAAGGGCTCTTAAGGACTGTCTTGTCTTCTGGTAGCTGGTATATATGGTGGTAAAAGGTATATTCTGAGCTTCTGGGGCCCTGCCAGACTAAATAGAAAATGAGCTATATACTGTTCAGCGTAGCAGCCCTAATAAGGGCTCTTAAGGACTGTCTTGTCTTCTGGTAGCTGGTATATATGGTGGTAAAAGGTATATTCTGAGCTTCTGGGGCCCTGCCTGACTAAATAGAAAATGAGCTATATACTGTTCAGCGTAGCAGCCCTAATAAGGGCTCTTAAGGACTGTCTTGTCTTCTGGTAGCTGGTATATATGGTGGTAAAAGGTATATTCTGAGCTTCTGGGGCCCTGCCTGAGTAAATAGAAAATAAGCTATATACTGTTCAGCGTAGCAGCCCTAATAAGGGCTATTAAGGACTGTCTTGTCTTCTGGTAGCTGGTATATATGGTGGTAAAAGGTATATTCTGAGCTTCTGGCGCCCTGCCTGACTAAATAGAAAATGAGCTATATACTGTTCAGCGTAGCAGCCCTAATAAGGGCTCTTAAGGACTGTCTTGTCTTCTGGTAGCTGGTATATATGGTGGTAAAAGGTATATTCTGAGCTTCTGGGGCCCTGCCTGACTAAATAGAAAATGAGCTATATACTGTTCAGCGTAGCAGCCCTAATAAGGGCTCTTAAGGACTGTCTTGTCTTCTGGTAGCTGGTATATATGGTGGTAAAAGGTATATTCTGAGCTTCTGGGGCCCTGCCTGACTAAATAGAAAATGAGCTATATACTGTTCAGCGTAGCAGCCCTAATAAGGGCTCTTAAGGACTGTCTTGTCTTCTGGTAGCTGGTATATATGGTGGTAAAAGGTATATTCTGAGCTTCTGGGGCCCTGCCTGACTAAATAGAAAATGAGCTATATACTGTTCAGCGTAGCAGCCCTAATAAGGGCTCTTAAGGACTGTCTTGTCTTCTGGTAGCTGGTATATATGGTGGTAAAAGGTATATTCTGAGCTTCTGGGGCCCTGCCTGACTAAATAGAAAATGAGCTATATACTGTTCAGCGTAGCAGCCCTAATAAGGGCTATTAAGGACTGTCTTGTCTTCTGGTAGCTGGTATATATGGTGGTAAAAGGTATATTCTGAGCTTCTGGGGCCCTGCCTGACTAAATAGAAAATGAGCTATATACTGTTCAACATAGCAGCACTAATAAGGGATTAAGGACTGTCTTGTCTTCTGGTAACTGGTATATATGGTGGTAAAAGGTATATTCTGAGCTTCTGGGGCCCTGCCTGACTAAATAGAAAATGAGCTATATACTGTTCAGCGTAGCAGCCCTAATAAGGGCTATTAAGGACTGTCTTGTCTTCTGGTAGCTGGTATATATGGTGGTAAAAGGTATATTCTGAGCTTCTGGGGCCCTGCCTGACTAAATAGAAAATGAGCTATATACTGTTCAGCGTAGCAGCCCTAATAAGGGCTATTAAGGACTGTCTTGTCTTCTGGTAGCTGGTATATATGGTGGTAAAAGGTATATTCTGAGCTTCTGGGGCCCTGCCTGACTAAATAGAAAATGAGCTATATACTGTTCAGCGTAGCAGCCCTAATAAGGGCTATTAAGGACTGTCTTGTCTTCTGGTAGCTGGTATATATGGTGGTAAAAGGTATATTCTGAGCTTCTGGGGCCCTGCCTGACTAAATAGAAAATGAGCTATATACTGTTCAGCGTAGCAGCCCTAATAAGGGCTCTTAAGGACTGTCTTGTCTTCTGGTAGCTGGTATATATGGTGGTAAAAGGTATATTCTGAGCTTCTGGGGCCCTGCCTGACTAAATAGAAAATGAGCTATATACTGTTCAGCGTAGCAGCCCTAATAAGGGCTATTAAGGACTGTCTTGTCTTCTGGTAGCTGGTATATATGGTGGTAAAAGGTATATTCTGAGCTTCTGGGGCCCTGCCTGACTAAATAGAAAATGAGCTATATACTGTTCAGCGTAGCAGCCCTAATAAGGGCTATTAAGGACTGTCTTGTCTTCTGGTAGCTGGTATATATGGTGGTAAAAGGCATATTCTGAGCTTCTGGGGCCCTGCCTGACTACATAGAAAATGAGCTATATACTGTTCAACATAGCAGCACTAATAAGGGATTAAGGACTGTCTTGTCTTCTGGTAGCTGGTATATATGGTGGTAAAAGGTATATTCTGAGCTTCTGGGGCCCTGCCTGACTACATAGAAAATGAGCTATATACTGTTCAACATAGCAGCACTAATAAGGGATTAAGGACTGTCTTGTCTTCTGGTAGCTGGTATATATGGTGGTAAAAGGTATATTCTGAGCTTCTGGGGCCCTGCCTGACTAAATAGAAAATGAGCTATATACTGTTCAGCGTAGCAGCCCTAATAAGGGCTCTTAAGGACTGTCTTGTCTTCTGGTAGCTGGTATATATGGTGGTAAAAGGTATATTCTGAGCTTCTGGGGCCCTGCCTGACTAAATAGAAAATGAGCTATATACTGTTCAGCGTAGCAGCCCTAATAAGGGCTCTTAAGGACTGTCTTGTCTTCTGGTAGCTGGTATATATGGTGGTAAAAGGTATATTCTGAGCTTCTGGGGCCCTGCCTGACTAAATAGAAAATAAGCTATATACTGTTCAGCGTAGCAGCCCTAATAAGGGCTATTAAGGACTGTCTTGTCTTCTGGTAGCTGGTATATATGGTGGTAAAAGGTATATTCTGAGCTTCTGGGGCCCTGCCTGACTAAATATAAAATGAGCTATATACTGTTCAGCGTAGCAGCCCTAATAAGGGCTATTAAGGACTGTCTTGTCTTCTGGTAGCTGGTATATATGGTGGTAAAAGGTATATTCTGAGCTTCTGGGGCCCTGCCTGACTAAATAGAAAATGAGCTATATACTGTTCAGCGTAGCAGCCCTAATAAGGGCTATTAAGGACTGTCTTGTCTTCTGGTAGCTGGTATATATGGTGGTAAAAGGTATATTCTGAGCTTCTGGGGCCCTGCCTGACTAAATAGAAAATGAGCTATATATGGGTTGATTCAAAGAAACATGTAACAGCTTGGATTTGGCTCACGATCATCCTATTTTTCACGTCCGCTCGTGCGTTCGTATGAACTTGCGAGTGATTCAATAAGCAAATACGTTTCTATCCTAAAATATACGTCCGTTCGTATGGCAGTTCGGGAATCAGACCTATGTCAGTTTCCATCCTGATTTTTCCGTTTCATTTCTCAGGTTGCAACATTGGTTTTGCCCTTTTTCCTTTTTTGGCTGGACGTAAATCCTTCTGATCTTGCGGCTCCGCACTCCAAACTTACCTCATTAAAGTGCATTCTAAATATTTGGTCTTTTATTTTTCTTTATTTCATTCATTTTGTAGTAACCAACCATTAATGAATGCATTTGCATAAGTAAATCTTACTTTGTTTAATTTTTACTTAACTTGCATTTTTTACTTGTGGATTTAATTTTAATATTTAGGATTCAAATGGTACAACTTTAAATTTTTAGTGTGGTTACCCACACCCTCTACATACAGAATGCTCACAAATATTAAAAAACACCCAGCAACTTCTGCATGTTATGAGCCTAGAAACAGCCAAGATGGCGGCTCAGGTATTATCGGGCAGCCTGCAAACAGAAAGGGCCTTGTGACTGTGTTGCTCTGGATTCTTTGATTTCTGACCTTTCCATGCCCCCAGCTCTGCTGTGTCTGTGCAAAATACAGCAGTAACCCACATCCTGCACTTTATCCCGCTCTCCTCTCCTCAGTAAGTGTGATGCATCTGACCAAAGATGTGCTTAAATAATTAAACAAAGCAAAGGTAAACAACTACACCAATAAATGCAATCTAAAAATATTATTCTAGTACCTCAATTTAAAAATAAATAACAAAGGACATAAGTTTCTTTAATTAACGCAAATATATTGCCAAATAAAGGTTTACATGCAAAGGACTAATTAAGGTCCACATTAAAATGCTTTTATAAGGCATACATGAATCAGGTATGCATTGCCATACAATTTATGGCCTCGGCCATGCTGATACATGCAGTTCATTGGAGCACAAGACGCGCAGACTCCTCCACTTAGCCAAAAAACCTGTTCACGAACAGCAATCCGGCTGCTAAAAGGTGTCGGCTGTGGCTTTCTTTTAAAACGCGTTTAGAGGTTTCTCTGAATCACACCTAAACACATCCAATTAACCTAAGTTTTACGTTTTGATCGTAAGTTTTAGGATTTGATCCTAAGTTTTACGTTTTGATCCTAAAATTTAGGAACGAACTTCCGCTGATCGTAAGAGCATATACGCATTCGTACGTAGGCTCGTGCGAGTCGTAAATGGGCAAAAAAACAGGAAAAAATGACAAACACCCACCCAAACTTACGATTCTCGATACGAAATCAATTAACTTTGGCTCTTTGAATCGAGGGGATACTGTTCAGCGTAGCAGCCCTAATAAGGGCTCTTAAGGACTGTCTTGTCTTCTGGTAGCTGGTATAGATGGTGGTAAAAGCGATATTCCGAGCTTCTGGGGCCCTGCCAGCGACAGCCTGTCTTTCCCTGCTGTGAGCGTCTGTCCCTCACTAAGTTCAAGCTGCTAATGCTGACGAAGAGGAAGTGCTGAGTTTTGTATATTCGAGGTCACATGGTTTTTCCAGCCAATGCGTGTAGACGCAGTTTTCGCGATGCCAGCGTCCTCCCAGGACCTGTCCCACCCCCCCTGCATGGTGATTGGTGTAAAAAACGCGCCAGGGAAGGTGGGAGGGGAAACTAATTGTGAGTGCGCCATCGCCGCTGTACTCGATCGAAATCGAGTATGACGAACAGCGTAGTATTCGATCGAATACCGGCTCGGTCGAATACTACTCGCTCATCACTACAGGGCATCATATAGGCAGCACCTCCATGGCCTTTTGGCAACGCCTTCTCCACGGGCATAGTCATGGTAAGTGTTTGTTGTTATCCCTCACATTCCATATGTTATGACATTCCTTAAAGTGGACCAACACCCATTGTTGATTGTGCTTGGAACCTCTAAGCTTCCATGCCCAATCACCTCCCTCACCCAGGGCCCACAAACTCCTTACCTCATTGGGGTTGGCAGAAGCCACCGCCGCAGCCTCCTGCATGCCCCTCTAGATGTGTGTGCGCCTGCGCTCTCTGTTTCCTAATGGGCTGCGCGTGCGCACACACTGGAGGAGTGATGTGCGGAAGGCAGCGGCGGCGGACGGTGTCTCACTCAAATTGTTGTGCTCTGCCAAAGCGGACCAAAACACAGAATAGTATCAATCCTGGGTATTGGCCCACTTTTAACATACACATGTTTCCTGGTCCATAGTACAAGCTGGTTTGATAATGTACATTAACATCACAAACCCCACTACCTTGCAATCCAAATGGCAACCACCCCTATGTTTCTGCCCACACCATGATGGGGGCTAGCAAATGTGTTATTTGGTTGAGTTGTTCCGGCTAACACATGTTGCACACTAGTAACATTCTACAATCAACTGCAAATTATTCCTTAGCATTGCACTGTCAAGGTTATTGGCACATTATCTTTATGTGTCCATGTTGCAACCATAAATAATTTACAGGAACTCATGGACCAGGAAATATGCTAATGTTGGACAACATGTGTGTAACCATGCAAGCATTTGTTTTTGCAGACTCCCTAACCAGATGGATGACAAATAGTCATGTGTCATTGGCCCACTAATTTTGCTTTTCTCTTTTGCTTTCTCATGACAGATGTTGCCACGCAGACGGAGCCGGTGTACATCACCACCACACCTCCCGGGACGGCCAGCAGCATGGGCCCCCGCCACAGCTGCGATGGTGAGTACATCCCACTTCATATGCCTAAAGACTTGTGAACCCTATGTCTTATAGTCAATTCTGCAGACATTTACAATGTACCTATGTGTTTAAGCAACACACATCTAGGTTACATGTGTTTGGCCAACAATCCTACATGCATGTATGCATGCTTGATTGTTGCCTCACATTCTTGAGTTTGCCACATAGAGACAATTTGTGGTTTCTACCCAACCAAATGGGCCTGCTTAGGTCATGACCTCTAAGATTCTTGGCCAAACTAGTTTACTCGTTAGGACTTAGGCCCTGATGTTTGGCTGTGACTAAACACATAAATGTCCACACTGGGACTTATACCTTATTTGATTACCAAGAGTTAAGAGTAAATGTATGCTTGGGATGTGGTGGCCACATTTAAGCCAGCCACTAGTACTCATATAATGGTAACATCTAAGGGCACAGTGGGCAACAATGTTAATGTGAGCGTCAGCTAATTGGACCCCCTGACATTACATTGCTACATCTGTGTCTGTTGAGGTCACATTCCATTTATTAAATCAGTTTTTTTTTTACTTTCTACAGCTTGTGAAAACCAGCATCGCAGACTGTGGCGGTCGATCCGGCGTCTTCGCCTTATGCTGCTGGCCAAGAAGAGGCGTCGGCGTTAAAGTGGGGTGATGACTGGCCCCTTGTTTTAGCCCCTTTGTGGGCAAATGTTGGGCCTGTTGCCCACCTTTCGAATTAAAATTTTTCTATTTTGCTAATTACAGTGTGTTGTGCCTTGCCAAGCATAGTTTAAGCGTCTACAAACCCATTTGTGTGTAAATTTTGCCATACCTTTGTAGCCATTTAATGTGTAAACCATAGTAAGCTATGGTCACAAATGTGTGGCATAAATTTTGGCCTACATTTTCATATGTAGATCAAGATACTCATCCCTGACTGTGTTCTTAGCTATGTCTTAGGAAAAACACAATTTAGAGGTGGGTTAATCAAATCTATTTACACAAAAAAATTAGAACCACAAACAAATTAATATTCTTGGCTGGGTGGCCGGGGAGGTTGGGAGTCATTGCTAGGGGCGGTGTTGGGGGCCAACAGTGCAGTAAAAAAATAGACTGCTGTTGTATGAGCTGTTGTGTCAACAACAAACTTTGTTCCTGCCGCTGGAGACATTCTTCCTGGCGCTGGAGACATTCTTCCTGGCGCTGGAGAGATTGCTCCATTAGATTGCCGAGGCGACCAAGTTCCTGGTTATGTTTTGGTTTTGGTTTGGTCTATCTGGCGCTGCTGGGCCTCATTTTGTTGCTGACACATCAGCACCTGATGTTCCAACGCCGCAATGCGCTCATTAGTTCCATCACGCGGCTGTTGGCGACTGTAGTCCTCCAGCATCCGGACCCCTAGCTCATAAAAATCATGACTGGTTGGTGCCACACCTCCTCTTGCTCTGGTTTGAGGCTAACAAAATAGAAAACAACATTTTAGTCAAATAGAACCAATGCAGCTATGCCCTCAAAATCATTTGCCCAAACTGTAACAATACAACTTACCCTTGTTTGAGCCTCTGAAGCTTGGCCGCATGGCACTTGGGAAGAGGTCCCAGCTTGGGGTTCTGGTCCCGCCTCCTGCAAAAACAACCAAGAAAGGAAATGTGACATGTTGGTTCATCGCCTACACACGAACATGGCAATGTGGTTATTGGTCCTCTAAATTAGCCATGTTACCTCCGTGTCATCCGGCACAGGTAGGAGCGGGGTCTCGCTGCCAGAGAGGGGCAAATCAACATCCGAGAGCTTCGGCAAGTTGGCATATGCTAAACAGGAAAGTCAGGTTAGTAGGTCAGTGGACCAAACTCAAATGTAACATGGATAGCCTTTCGAGGCCATACCTCCACAAAGTGCAAGATTACACACTAGCCAAAAGGTATATTGGAAACTCAGATTGCTAACATGTATGTTCGAGGAATATGAGGCAATAATTGGGCCAAATTAGATCAGACACATTGCTAAAAATTACACATACCCGCCATCTCCCAGATGTCTGGAGTGGGGACCTCACTCGAGCTTTGCCCTGGAAAATACATGTTTAAACACAAGTTGGCCGAATGAAGTGCAACAAAAGTAGAGCAAAAATACATACTAGATCATCAAGACAAAACAACTTACCCTCATCTCTGGCAGCCTCAACGTGAAGGGCCCTTTCCGGACAGCCACTTCCAATATTCTGGCCAACTAAAAGACACAATTAATGTCTCTAAATATTCCTCCAACTACTTGGGTGAAGGTTTGTCTTTAAATATACTCAAAAAATGCATTGCAATCACTCCAAAAACTATTAGACTGACCCTGGGGATGGAAAAAGCACTCAAAATAGGCATCTTCAAGTTGACAGAGCAAACATGTAGATTATTAGACTAAACCAATTGAACTAGCGTAACATAAACAGCATAAAGGATACATTATTTATTGCAATACACACCAACAGGGTCCTGTTGACCTGCAACATCGGAAGTGGGGTCCAAAGATGAACCAGTCACTTGGCCTACAAATCAAAAAGAGGAATGATAGACATGCACTTGTGTTAAAGCGGCTAAAGCAAGGTTGACACATGCACTTACCGGCATCCAAAGAGTACCTTGGCTCCTGAGGAGATGCTGGTGCCAATGGCGGGGCAGCTAGGCAAAAACAAAGCAAACATTTAGCCATTGGTAATGTGCCGCACAAAATAAAACATGCATTTAGGTGTGTGTGAGCAGCTCATTCAATAATATTCACTAATCAAGGCCAGTGTGGCTTACACATGTATATTCAGATATATGGGCACACATCTCTGCCTTCCCACATAGCTACACATGTTAGGGCCTTGTTAGTTAGTTGCTGTGAGGGTTAAAGTGGGCGTGAAATTAGGCCGCAGGTCCATATTAGTAATCCTCAACAGTGGTACAAGCTATTGTTTGAGGTGCTCCCACACCCATTTTGTCAAAAAACAACCAGCCCCTAAATTAGTGTTAAATACCTTCAATGGCAGACTGGGTTAGGCTTGAGGTTGGTTGAAGGGCAGGATTTTGGGTGTCCTCCTCCTCCCCCAACTCATGGACAGCACCATGTGCACCTATGCAGAAAGCAACACACAGGAAAGTAAAACATTTATGAGGTATAATGTACTACTTCACAGGTCCTACTGTTAGTTGGGCAGAAAGAGAACAAGCTAATCACATACATTAACATTACCATCACAAAATAGAAAGAAAATATGTAACTTCAGTCCAACCTGTGGTGTCATCCCCAGGATCCACACCCTGCAGCCGAGCAAGTGGAATTTTCCCCTTCAGCATCTCCTCATACGGCCTGTAGGTACTCTTTGGACCCTGGATGGTCCCACTCTCGACATATAGATTGTGATTCATCTTTTTGATAAGGGCCCCTCTCAAAGTGTAGAAGCGTTTCCTGCAGGATGGGCCACTACGTGGGTGTTGAGCACTGCTAGTAAGTTCCTCACCATAGGCATCCCACAGTTTGCTTCTTTCTTGTTTGCCTATTGACTTGCTTTGGGAGCCAAAGAGCAGCTCCCATTTCGCAAGGGTCAGGCGCACAAGATTATTATTCTCCGCCAAATTAAATTCAGGCTCCCTCTTGGCACCTGGGCGCTTAGCCTGGGGTGCTGCACCACCTTCAGGCTGGGCCCTTTTCCTTAAGGGAGGTCTGCGCACAGCACCCACCACACTCCTACTTGGGCCTGCTGTGGCCGGCAGATGTCCTGAATTTGGCTCGATCCTGTAGCTGCACACACACACCAATACACAACCAACAAGCACGCATGCAGACTACAGAATGGCATCGCCCTCTCTTTGGGTTGGGCAGGTTTTATGTGCTCTAACAGCCAATCACAAACAGGCCCACTTAATTGATTAACACATACTGGCAAGGTGCTTGTAGCCACAGCTCAAATGCAGTGATTGAACCATGTGTGGTAGCCAATTAACTAATTACAGACCTCATTAACAAAACAACACACAACCAAAGACAACAATGTACTCATGTATAGTAAACACTTGTGACATGTGGCTATACAAACGGCTATTTAAATCAAGAGCAGCTTACCTTTCATTGGTCCACCACAGAATTTTCAGCCATGTCCGTTAATGCACGCAAGTTTAGGCTCACGCACGCTAGTAGCGCTACTAGCGTGCGCGTGCGCACTCCGTTTCACGCACACCTGGGTCAGCTAATTGGAGGCCGGAAATAGCAGAGCAACACAAAAGGCGGCAAAGCGGACCTGTCCTTTTTGAAAGGGAAGTATAAATGGCTGGATTTGGCAAGCTTCTGGTATTGTTACACTGTGGCAAAGGCTGTGGTGTGGTGCTTGTTTCCCTTAGCTAATTTGAGTGTCTGGCTGGGTTTGGTCCTCACTCTCTGTGGCTTGTTGGGTGATTTTTGACATCAGTGCTGTTTCTTTAGGAGATTGATTTTGTTGGCATATGCAAATACTGTGGAGCATACAGCAAGTGAGGCTTGATTTTGGGGCCTTTTGTGGGCTGTGCAGCAACTCCCCTCTTGGTTGTGCCTAACTTAGAAAGCTGGTTTTCAGCAGGCTGGTGGTTTGGACCACTATACTTCTGGTTTTGTGGTGAGCTGCATTGTAGTGAGTGTGTGAGGAGTGTGATTGTTTGTGTGTGTGGTGTGTTTGTGGTTTTTGGTTTTGTTTGGCTGATTTGGTATATCTGTTGAGTGTGTGTGATGGATAAGAGGGTGATGTATGGGGTATGGGTGGATGGATGTATGCGTATGCTGGAAGAGCAGGAGGACAGGGAGCGGGGTGCTGTGAGGCTTAGGGCACCCCGCTCCTTTGGAATCCGCCTTTCAGTATGGGACTTAAGTGACGAGCAGATCAGGAGCCGCTTCCGTCTGAATTGTGCTGCACTACAGTCCCTATATGATCAGATTAAGCACAAAATCGAGCCATCCACCAAACGCACTCGATCCATTCCAGGCATAGTACGCCTGTGTGCCACTCTTAATATTTTGGCACGAGGGACCTTCAAGGCAACCTCTGCTCTCCTCAGCGGGATCAGCCAGGCTACAATGAGCCGCATATTAATCCAGGTAGTTCTGGCGATTTGTGATTTGATCCCTATTTACATCAAGTTTCCTGAGGATGAGGAGGAGGTTGCCAAAATAAAACATGCCTTCTATCTAATGGGAGGGATCCCGAATGTGCTAGGGTGCGTTGATGGTACACATATACCTTTCCGCCCTCCCTGTGCACAGGAGCTGTATTTCCGAAACCGGAAGCAATTTCATTCAATTAACATCATGGTGGTCTGTGACCACGAAATGAAGCTGCGGGCGGTGAGATCGGGGTTCCCCGGCTCATGCCACGATTCTTACGTCCTGCAGCGGACAGTCCTGTGCCGGAAGTTTGAGAACAACGAAATGCCAGCTGGCTGGCTACTGGGTAAATAATTAACCATGTCAAAGTATTTGGCCTAAAATATGTGGCCTAGTAAGCGAAATTAGTAAAAATGAAAACCAAAACATGTACTAGTACTAATTGCTGTCTCTCTCCGTGTGTTTTTTCTACAGCGGACAAGGGATATGGGCAAAGAACGTGGGTGATGACTCTGGTCAGAAGCCCACAGACCTCTGCCCATGAACGCTACAATGCAGCACACCACAAAACCCGAAGCATTGTGGAACGAACCATCGGCCTGCTGAAAGCACGCTTTCTATGTTTGGCACGCCCAGGAGGAGAGATGCTGTACAGTCCACAGAAGGTCTCCAAGATCATCCTCGCCTGCTGTGTGCTCCACAACATTTGTATATGCCACAGAATCCAATCCCCTGAAGAGACAGCACTGGTGCCCGAAATCCCCAACTTGCCCGCAGAAAGAAGTGAGGACACCCAGAGTGGCAGTGAGCTAAGGGAAAGCATGATCACTTCATTTTTTGCGGTAAGCTAACTACCCTTCACTGTAATCCAAGTACTGCACTACAGGGCAAATCTTTTTTGGCTCCAATCATAATTTGTCCAAAATCACTATAAGGGGGTTGTAAGATGACCAAAACCACTATAAGGGGGGTGTAAGATGACCCAAACCACTATAAGTGGGGTGTAAGATGACCCAAACCACTATAAGGGGGGGTGTAAGATGACCCAAACCACTATAAGGGAGGGTGTAAGATGACCCAAACCACTATAAGGGGGGGGGGGTGTAAGATTACCCAAACCACTATAAGGGGGGGTGTAAGATGACCAAAACCACTATAAGGGGGGTGTAAGATGACCAAAACCACTATAAGGGGGGAGTAAGATGACCAAAACCACTATAAGGGGGGGTGTAAGATGACCAAAACCACTATAAGGGGGGAGTAAGATGACCAAAACCACTATAAGGGGGGAGTAAGATGACCAAAACCACTATAAGGGGGGTGTAAGAGGACCCAAACCACTATAAGGGGGGAGTAAGATGACCCAAACCACTATAAGGGGGGAGTAAGATGACCAAAACCACTATAAGGGGGGAGTAAGATGACCAAAACCACTATAAGGGGGGTGTAAGAGGACCCAAACCACTATAAGGGGGGGTGTAAGATGACCAAAACCACTATAAGGGGGGTGTAAGATGAACAAAACCACTATAAGGGGGGAGTAAGATGACCAAAACCACTATAAGGGGGGTGTAAGATGACCAAACCCACTATAAGGGGGGGTGTAAGATGACCAAAACCACTATAAGGGGGGGTGTAAGATGACCAAAACCACTATAAGGGGGGGTGGAAGCTGAACAACATAACAATTAGGGTTGTTGTGCAAGTTGGACCCAAATGTTTGTAACAAATTAATGCATTATTTTTTAACTGCGAAAAAGCCACTTTAAATATAAATACTAACTGCACTTTTTAATATTTTTCAGGCACCCCGAGAATCATCTTGAACATTCCTTTTGTTTTTTTCATAATTTTCCTTTAATTTGAAAAACATTTCAAACCAAAATAAAAAAAATTAAAAGAAACATGTTGCAATGTGTTTACTTGTGAAGGTACTAACATTGATTTCAAGCCCACAGCAAAGCAAAGCGCAGGCGCTGTGTTGAATAGCGTGGTCAAAATGACAGCGCCTACAAAGCTGAGCTCAAACATCATATTCAGCAATGTAGGCGTTGTTCCCAACAACGCCAGGTAGCGACTGAGGAGGCCTGCTATAGCGAATCGCTACCGCCCGCGGTGTACGCTAGCGGCGCTCATAGCGCCATACTTCAGTCGCTCATCTGTCGCTACCTGGCGCTATTAATGAATCGGCCTCCCCGTGTTAAAAGTTCTGTAGTGCTTTTAAATCACTTTCACCGGGGGCATCCCATAGCAGCGCATGACATGACAGTGTGCTAACATTTTGTTTTAAAGAGAACCTGCCTATTTAGCTTTTCCTTTTGTAACAAAAAACATGTTTTAAAAGTTCTGTGGTGCTTTTAAATCACTTTCACCGGGGGCATCCCATAGCAGCCCATGATTTGACGATGTGCTAGCATTTGTCCTAAAAGAGTTCCTGCCTATTTAGCTTTTCCTTTTGCAACAAAACCACGTTTTAAATGTTCTGTTGTGCTTTTAAATCACTTTCACCGGGGGCATCCCATAGCAGCCCATGATGTGACAGTGTGCTAGAATTTGTCTTTAAAGAGAACCTGCCTATTTAGCTTTTCCTTTTCTAACAAAAACCACGTGTTAAAAGTTCTGTAGTGCTTTTAAATCACTTTCACCAGGGGCATCCCAGAGCAGCCCATGATGTGTCAGTGTGCTAGCATTTGTCTTTAAAGAAAACATGCCTATTTAGCTTTTCCTTTTCTAACAAAAACCATGTGGTAAAAGTTTTGTAGTGTTTTGAAATCAATTTCACCGGGGGCATCCCATAGCAGCCCATGATGTGACAGTGTGCTAGCATTTGTCTTTAAAGAGAACCTGCCTATTTAGCTTTTCCTTTTCTAACAAAAACCACATGTTAAAAATTCTGTAGTGCTTTTAAATCACTTTCACCTGGGGCATCCCATAGCAGCCCATTTTGTGACAATGTGCTAACATTTGTCCTTAAAGAGTACTTGCCAATTTAGCTTTTCCTTTTGTAACAAAACCACGTTTTAAATGTCCTGTAGTGCTTTTAGCAGCCCATGGTGTGACAGTGTGCTAGAATTTGTCTTTAAAGAGAACCTGCCTATTTAGCTTTTCCTTTTCTAACAAAGACCACTTGTTCAAAGTTCTGTAGTGCTTTTTAATCACTTTCACTGGGGGCATCCCATAGCAGCCAATGATGTGACAGTGTGCTAGCATTTGTCCTTCAAGAAAACATGCCTATTTAGCTTTTCCTTTTGTAACAAAACCACGTTTTAAATATTCTATAGTGCTTTTAAATCACTTTCAACGGGGGCATCCCATAGCAGCCCATGGTGTGACAGTGTGCTAGAATTTGTCTTTAAAGAGAACCTGCCTATTTAGTTTTTCCTTTTCTAACAAAAACCATGGCCCTTATTTAACAAGGGATAGCGCCAGGTAGCGAATGGTGAGCGAACGGTAATGACGGTCACCGCCACGAGAACGCCGGCTCCCCTCTGCAATCACACATTTATCAAGCCGATCCTGCTTAGCGACTGACAGAGCGCCAGATAGCGAATCATTCATCATTATTCCAGCCTCACCCCACAGCGCCAGCGAGCGACCTTGAACAGCGACAGGTATGACCTCTCGCTACCTGGCGCTCTCCAATGCATTTCAATGGAGCAATCTTTAAATATTCATAATTAATTGCTATTAATGTTTTTTTTTTTTTTTTTTTTTTTAATGTCAAAAATTCTGTGACCACTTCTGCAATGTTAGATATTTTTTTTATGGTTAAAAAGAAAAAATAAAAAAAAATTGTGCAGAATTGATATTACAGGTCTGATATTAATGTATTCATATTACAAAATGTTTTGAAAAACTTGTTTTTTTTTTTTCAAAACATATGGTTGTTTTGGGGTTAAAAAACTACTTTTAACCCATCGCCGCCAGCGCTCTGGGGTTTAAACAATCATTTCACAGCGCAAGAATTTTTTGAGCATCATTTGTTAATGAATATGCTGGGAGCCGTTTGCTATGGCCATTCGCTGTCATGCGCTCCCATACAGCGCGGAACCTGTCAAACAGCGACTCCTAACCCCGTATTCAACATTACCGCACACCGACTGAGTCGCTGTGAACAACCGAACAACGGCCAAGCACAGCGAATACTAGCGGGCGCTGTGAAAATACCGCTACTGTCGCTCATCTGTCGCTACCTGGCACTATTAATGAATCGGCCTCCCTGTGTTAAAAGTTCTGTAGTGCTTTTAAACCACTTTCACTGTGGGCATCCCATAGCAGCCCATGATGTGACAGTGTGCTAGCATTTGTCTTTAAAGAAAACATGCCTATTTAGCTTTTCATTTTGTTACAAAATCACGTGTTAAAAGTTCTGTAGTGTTTTGAAATCAATTTCATCGGGGGCATCATATAGCAGCCCATGATGTGACAGTGTGCTAGCATTTGTCTTTAAAAAGGACCTGCTTATTTAGCTTTTCCTTTTGTAACAATAACCACGTGTTACAAGTTCTGTGGTGCTTTTAAATCACTTTCACCGGGGGCATCCCATAGCAGCCCATGGTGTGACAGTGTGCTAGAATATGTCTTTAAAGAGAACCTGCCTATTTAGCTTTTCCTTTTGTAACAAAAAACACATTTTACAATTTCTGTAGTGCTTTTAAATCACTTTCACCGGGGGCATCCCATAGCAGCCCATTATGTGACACTGTGCTAGCATTTGTCTTTAAAGAGAACCTGCCTATTTAGCTTTTCCTTCTGTAACAAAAACCATGTGTTAAAAAGTTTTGTAGAACTTTTAAATCACTTTGACCGGGGGCATCCCATAGCAGCCCATGATGTGACAGTGTGCTAGCATTTGTCTTTAAAGAGAACCTGCCTATTTAGCTTTTCCTTTTGTAACAAAAACACGTTTTAAATGTTCTGTAGTGCTTTTAAATAACTTTCACCGGGGGCATCCCATAGCAGCACATGATGTGAAAGTGTGCTAGAATTTGTCTTTAAAGAGAACCAGACTATTTAGCTTTTCCTTTTGTAACAAAAACCACGTGTTCTGTAGTGCTTTTAAATCACTTCATGGGGGGCATCCCATAGCAGCCCATGATGTGACAGTGTGCTAAAATTTGTCTTTAAACAGAACCTGCCTATTTAGCTTTTCCTTTTCTAACAAAAACCACGTGTTAAAAGTTCTGTAGTGCTTTTAAATCACTTTCACTGTGGGCATCATATAGCAGCCCATGATGTGACAGTGTGCTAGCATTTGTCTTTAAAGAAAACATGCCTATTTAGCTTTTCCTTTTGTTACAAAACCACGTGTTAAAAGTTCTGTAGTGTTTTGAAACCAATTTCATCGGGGGCATCATATAGCAGCCCATGATGTGACAGTGTGCTAGCATTTGTCTTTAAAAAGGACCTGCTTATTTAGCTTTTCCTTTTGTAACAAAAACCACGTGTTACAAGTTCTGTAGTGCTTTTAAATCACTTTCACCGGGGCATCCCATAGCAGCCCATTATGTGACACTGTGCTAGCATTTGTCTTTAAAGAGAACCTGCCTATTTAGCTTTTCCTTTTGTAACAAAAACCATGTGTTAAAAAGTTCTGTAGTGCTTTTAAATAACTTTCACCGGGGGCATCCCATAGCAGCCCATGATGTGACAGTGTGCTAGCATTTGTTTTTCAAGAGAACCTGTCTATTTAGCTTTTCCTTTTGTAACAAAACCACGTGTTAAAAGTTCTGTAGGGCTTTTAAATCACTTTCACCGGGGGCATCCCATAGCAGCCCATGATGTGACAGTGTGCCAGCATTTGTCTTTAAAGAGAACCTGCCAATTTTTATTTCCCTTTTGTAACAAAAACACGTGTTAAAGGTTCTGTAGTCCTTTAAAATCACCTTCACTGGGGCATCCCATAGCAGCCCATGATGTGACAGTGTGCTAGCATTTGTCTTTAAAGACAACATGCCTATTTAGCTTTTCCTTTTCTAACAAAAACCACATTTTAAAAGTTCTGTAGTGCTTTTAAATAACTTTCACCGGGGGCATCCCATAGCAGCACATGATGTGACAGTGTGCTAGCATTTTGTTTTTTAAGAGAACCTGCCCATTTAGCTTTTCCTTTTGTAACAAAACCACGTGTTAAAAGTTCTGTAAAAAAAATTGCTTAATAATAACCAACTCAATATTTTCCTCACATCGTACATTTCAGAATGCAAAGTTGATTTTTTGGATTTGTCCATCTCAAAACATGAAAATGGTTATTTGACGACGACATTGTTCAGGAAATCTACCGCAGTCAATAGCCTACTGCATTACAACAGTTTTCATGGTAAGAAATTAAAACAAGGCATTCCGATAGGCCAATTCTTAAGATTGAAACGCAATTGCTCCTCGGAAGAAGATTTTCTGCAACAGTCTGTGGCATTGTCCAATCGCTTCAAGAAACGCGGCTACCCAGAACCAGTAGTCAGACGTGCCCTAGAAAGGGCAAAACGGACTTCGAGAGACTCTCTATTGGTACCAAAAAAGAAGAATAAGCCAGAACCAGAGGTGAGATTTGTTTCCCGTTTCAATAATCAGTGGAGGGCGGTACAAAATCTACTACACAAACATTGGGGGATATTGAAGAGTGATCCCTATTTAGCTAGATGTATTAGGAGTGGACCACGTGTAGTGGCACAGAAGGCCCCCAACTTACGAGATAGATTGTGCACTAGTCACTGCACAGGTCCTTCTACCTGGTTACAGACCAACAGAACACAGGGCAGCCACCCATGTGGCAATTGCTCGATTTGTAAATATGTGACCTCCAGGAAAGAAGTTAGGAATATAAGAACAGGTAGAAGTTTTGAAATTAAACAATTCATCAATTGTAGGTCGGTGGGGGTTATCTATCTCATCATATGCCCCTGCTCTAAGCTCTATGTAGGGGAAACGAAGAACACCCTCAAGGCTAGGATCCAAGCACACCTGTCCTCCATAAGACTGGCACAGAGAAATAGAGAACAAGGACGGCCCATACCGCCAGTAGTGGCACACATGCTAGACTGTCATGGGGGTAACATAGAAGGTCTACAAGTGATTGGACTAGAAAAAATACACTTGGGAATTCGAGGTGGGGACATTAAGAAACGTCTTCAACAACGTGAGCTCAGATGGATCTTTCAATTAGAGACGCAACATCCTAGGGGCCTCAATGAGGACATTTCTTTCTCCCCTTTTTTGGGGTAAATCTTTGGACTTTATATAATGGGAGTTGGGTCATTCACACTAGACCACATATCTTTTGTTTGGTTGTTAACACATCAGGGCACATTTGATTTGGTAACAAATTAGGGGTCACTGGGAGGTAGTCTCACATTTTCAGGGGGATTTTAGGTATGCTTGGGTGTATGATTAGGCCTTTGGGCTTATGGTTTGGGTTGCATGACTAGGTGGTGTATTATTATTATGTTGAGGTTCACAAGTTTTCTGGTTTAATTAAATGGAATTATTGTCAGTTGAGCACTGGTTCACGTGTTTTTTGTCTCATTAGGAGGTTTTCCCCGATCACTATCAGGTTGAATCTGGGAATCTGCGTTTCGCTATATCCCTTACCTCGCTGCAAAGATCTGAGAAATATAAGTGAATTATTCCTGGACTGTTTTGGATGATGAAAGAAGTCGGACAAGATGGGGTCCTGAGGTGGTCATCAGAAGATACGCATTGGATGGCCTCCGGAGAGGAGCCACATTGTCGGGTTTTCTTATGGGAGATTGTGCCCTACATACATATATGCTTAGCGGGTGGTATAAGGAAAAGGGATGACAGGTCCATTACCTTGGATGAGTCAGAATGGGATGTGATGGGAAGAAGATTGCATCCCTTCCTTGATACATTATGTGGGGTTGTCTCTTCTCTTTAAAGTCATTTTCACTCTTATGGATCCTCAGAGGCTCTCTTCCCCCATAGATTGTGGATAGCACACAGAGATACCCACTATATAATAGGATTTATATTGCAGAGAGACAGTCTCCCTGCATTTAATATCATAATGCCCCCATGAGATATTGCTTTGTATGTCCTGTACTTGTAGGGGATCATTTAGCCCATGGGAGGCATGAGATATCGTTCCTGAGTAAATAAACCACAGACAATACTGTGATATATATAATTTAAAGTGTACAAATGTATATGTGTAAATATGAAAAGTATTTTTGAATAACGGTTATATATATCATGTATTTATGTTTGATTTGCTTCAGTTTAGTTTTAGGAATTGAAATAAGGTAAATTTTTTACAAATTCTGTATGTCTAATGGGTGCTAACATGGGTGCGGTCAGGAAGTACTCACCCGTACCGTTCCGCCAGTCCCGCGCTGTTTCCATCCGATGGTGCTGCTGCCGGCGTCTCCCAATTGCAGTGGAAGACAGCGCGGTATGCATGTTCTGTCCTCTGTACAGAGACGCACTTCCGCGCTCCAGCTTGGAGCGCGAGTGTCGTCATTTCCGCCTGGCCGAGCGTGACGCGCTTTCAGCGCGGCGGTGGAGTGGGGACGGGTGCGAATATAAAGGGCCCCCATAGCACCTTCTGCCACGCGCTCTGCCTTGATAAAGCGACCCACGTCTCGAAACGCGTGGGCCTGTGCGAAAACGGGGGGGACGCCTACTGCCGCTCTGCACTTCTTGATTGATAAGTAATGGTTTCTTTTACCTTGCACTGCTTTTTTCATTGATTTGTGTTATTGCCCTCTGGTGCAGGGCAATGTTGGAATCCTTTTTGCCCTGAGCTCTATTAGTAATTGATGTACTTTTGGGGCTAGCACTTAGCACTTTATTAGCATTGGCACTTTTTTGTATTTTTATATAGATGTTGATACACTGTATATATGAATTCTCTCATTCACATTTAACACTATGGCAGTAAGGTTGATTAGCGCCCCCTCGTGGCAGTATGTATTTTAGTATGTTGTATATGTTTTTTAATAGTTTGTCTTCCATGTAAAAAATGAACTTTTTTAATATTTGATTGAGATTAATAAACAATATATATTAACTTTACTTCTTTTGTGGTGCAGTTATAAGACTCTGTTTAGTACCTTTTGGGGGTGAGAATAGTGGAGTACCCCCTTACCTTTAGCCATTGTCTACATTTTGGTCAACAACAGAGCATTGCACCATAATTACCAATAATATTACATTTGTTACTGGTGCCAGCTACCCCTCTTTTGTCTTCTGTAGTGTTTTGAAATCAATTTCATGGGGGGCATCATATAGTAGCCCATGATGTGACAGTGTGCTAGCATTTGTCTTTAAAGAGAACCTGCTTATTTAGCTTTTCCTTTTGTAACAATAACCATGTGTTACAAGTTCTGTAGTACTTTTAAATCACTTTCACCAGGGGCATCCCATAGCAGTCCATGATGTGACAGTGTGCCAGCATTTGTCTTTAAAGAGAACCTGCCTATTTAGCTTTTCCTTTTGTAACAAAAACATGTTTTAAAAGTTCAGTAGTGCTTTTAAATCACTTTCACCGGGGGCATCCCATAGCAGCCCATGATGTGAAAGTGTGCTAGAATTTGGCCCTTACTCATCAAGTGATAGCGCCAGGTAGTGTCTCACTAGCGCCAGGTATCGCCAGCTAACGGTGGCTACCGACTACAGAACGCCAGGATGCGAACACAATCACGCATTTATCATGCTAAATGAGGCTAGCGCCGGCGAAAGCGTCAGCTCGCGGGATTCATCATGTAGCCGACTGCAACGAACAGCGCCGCTGCTAATCCCATCACAGTGACAGGTATGACCTCTCGCTACCTGACGCTCTCCCATACATTTCAATGGCAAGACACTGCAATGATTTTTTTAGTGGTTTTTGTGTTCTTGTCTTTGGCCAAAAATTAAACACATGTTGTTTAGGATATGTTTGATTAATCTGTCTTGTTGTTATTTATTTTTTGATGAAAGATGTAATTTTTACACTGGAATGTTGTGAGTGAAATCTAAAATGCATCTCCTCCCACAAAACACATTAGCCTCAAATTAGCTTGCTTTCACAACACACATGGCTTGTAAAGCTACTTTTTAGTCAGTCATGGTTGGCGCTCACGTTCGCTCATTGAAATTGTCAGCGCCCAAGCTATTCGGCAGCCCTGTCCTTGTTGAATCTGTGGTGATCAGAGTTTGTGCAGTCGCTGTTGTGATTCGCTATGTGGCGGCGCTAGCGGCGCTGTGCTGCGCTGTGCTGCGCTGTGCTGCGCTGTGCTGCGCTGTGCTGTTCATACATGTGCCTTTCTGCCATTTTCCCTGAATTCACTTGCAGCGACCCCAGTCGTTGTTAATGAATACACTGTAGTTCTGAGCGTGCATGTCCACATTCTGCTGGATTTGTTCAGGCGTACAAGCTCATAACAACCCGTTATGCATTCTCCTGTGTGCAACATTATAATGTAGTTGGCTAGTTTTATTGTGTTCTTATTTTATTAAGGAATCAGATTGTTATTTGTAAGCAACCAGCTCTGTTTTTGCTCTGACCTATGCATTACAGGATATTGAACACCCAGCTAAATCAAGCTAATAATTAATGGCGTCTTGGCCAATAGCTTGTTGTAATGCGTAAATATCCTATTCCCGCCACTTAGCTTGCACGTAGCGGACATTAGCTGGTTCCTAGTGCGCAGAGCGTGGATTTTTTTCACTTTCGTCATATCCAGTTCCGGTTTGCTCCTTTGCGTTTCCCAGCTAAATCAAGCTAATAATTAATGGCGTCTTGGCCAATAGCTTGTTGTAATGCGTAAAAATCCTATTTCCGCCACTTAGCTTGCACGTAGCGGATATTAGCTTCTTCCTAGTGCGCGGAGCGTTTTATTTTTTCTGTCGCTTTCGTCATATCCACTTCCTTTTCCTCCTTTGGGTTTCCACCATCATGCCTACCCGACGTGTGCTGCGCCTCCCCAGCTCCTCCTCTGACTCTGGCCCCCCACCCCTCCCCCACCTCCCCCACCTACCTCACCTCCCCCACCTAACCCCCCCTCCCTCCCCCCTGGGCCACCAAAGCTAAAAAGAAAAAGGGTGGATAGCCGCGTAAACGGCCAGGTGGTGAAAGTGAGTATATTTTCCTTGGATGATATGTTTAATCTGTTCTCAGTATAAATGTTTAGGCCATTGTTCTGATGTCATGTATTGCTAACCTTTTTGTTTTCATTTGTCATAGGATTTCTGCATCCACCAATATGACTATGCCCGTGGGGGCAAGAAGCGGATTGCCCTGGAGGTGAAGGCCACAGTGTCCCGGCGCTTCCACACCAGCCTCAGTGTGCGCTCCATTATTCAAAAATGGTCAGACTTTAAGCGCCGGGACCCTGAAGGCGTGTACCGCCTATATGATGCGTACGCTTCAGGTAAGTGGAAGTTTGTGCTATGTTTTTAATTTTTGGAAAATAATATTGTAAGCTGTGTCCATTTTTGGTAGTAATTGAAATTTTTTTTATTCACCCCCTCAACACAGATAAGCGTCCTCCCCTGGGGAAACGTGGGAAGGGATTCCTCCCCCGAACCAGACAGGCGGACTCGGGGGAGTCATCGGGGGAGGGTCCCTCTCGCGGGTCCTATTTAGAGGACCCAGGGGAGGAAGGGGATGACGCCCCAGAGGAGTGTGCTGCTGGGGGGCTGGCAGGATCGAGCCTCAGCTCCTCACACTTTGACTTTGAGGAGTCTCACCAGACAAGGGGCCACTCTCAAGTGGGGAGTCCAAGTGGGGTGGAAGTAATGGACTCTCCCACACTCCCTGAAGGAGCAGGGAGTGAGAGGGAGGAGGGTGGCCCTTTGGCTGGGGGATCTTTGGATCACAGTGTGAGGAGCCGAGGCTCCATGCCTCCTCCTCAGAGCTCTCCCTGAGCTTCAAATGGCAGTTCATCCCCTGGTGAGTGCACATTTAGTCAGTGTTAGTCTGTGACAGGTTACATATGGCCATTTGTACTTAGCCCTTGCCATTCCTCTCTAATTTGCAGGGCATCATATAGGCAGCACCTCCAGGAGCTTTTGGCAACGCCTTCTCCACGGGCATAGTCATGGTAAGTGTTTGTTGTTATACCTCACATTCCCTATGTTATGACATTCCTTAAAGTGGACCAACACCCATTGTTGTTTGGGCTTGGAATCTATAAGCTTCCCTGCCCAATCACCTCCCTCACCGCGGGCCCCCCCCCCCAAAAGCCCACAAACTCCTTACCTCATTTGGGGTGGCAGAAGCCACCGCCGCAGCCTCCTGCGTGCCCCTCTAGATGTGTGTGCGCCTGCGCTCTCCCTTTCAGAATGGCCTGCGCGTGCGCACGCACTTGAGGTGTGACGCGCGGAAGGCAGCGGCGGCGGACGCGCTCTCTCTCCAATTGGTGTGCCCTGCCAAAGTGGCCCAAAACACAGGATAGTCTAAATCCTGGGTCTTGGGCCACTTTTAACATACACATGTTTCCTGGTCCATAGGCCAAGCTGGTTTTCTAATGTACATTAACATCACAAACCCCACTACAGTGCAATCCAACTGGCAACCACCCCTATGTTTCAGCCCACACCATGATGGGGGCTAGCAAATGTGTTATTTTTGTAAGTTGTCCCGGCTAACACATGTTGCACACTAGTAAGATTCTACAATCAACTGCAAATTAGTCCTTACCATTGCACTGTCAAGGTTATTGGCACATTATCTTTATGTGTCCATGTTGCAAGCATAAATAATTTACATGAACTCATGGACCAGGAAATATGCTAATGTCGGACAACATGTGTGTAACCATGCAAGCATTTGTTTTTGCAGACTCCATAACCAGATGGCTGTCAAATAGTCATGTGTCATTGGCCCACTAATTTTGCTTTTCTCTTTTGCTTTCTCCTGACAGATGTTGCCACGCAGATGGAGCCGGTGACCATCCTCCCCACCCCAGCTCCCGGGACGGCCAGCAGCATGGGCCCCAGCCACAGCTGCGATGGTGAGTACATCCCACTTCATATGCCTAAACACTTGTGACGTGTAAATTCTGGAGACATTTACAATGTACCTATGTGTTTAATCAACACACATCTAGGTTACATGTGTTTGTCTAACAATCCTAAATGCATGTCTGCATGCTTGATTGTTGGCTCACATTCTTGTTTTCGCCACATAGAGGCAAATTGTAGTTTCTACCCAACCAAATTGGCCTGCTAAGGTGGTGACCTCTAAGATTCTTGGCCAAACAAGTTTACTCGTTAGGACTTAGGCCCTGATGTTTGGCTGTAACTAAACAAATAAATGTCCACACTGGGACTTAGACCTTATTTTATTCCCAAGAGTTAAGAGTAAATGTATGCTTGGGATGTGGTGGCCACATTTAAGGCAGCCACTAGTACTCATATAATGGTAACACCTAAGGGCACAGTGGCCAACAATGTGAATGTGAGCGTCAGCTAATTTTTGCCACTTACATTACATTGCTACATCTGTGTCTGTTGTACATCTGTGTCTGTTGTGCAAACCAGCATCGCAGACTGTGGCAGTCGATCCGGCGTCTTCGCCTTATGCTGCTGGCCTTGAAGAGGCGTCGTTAGGGTGGGGGGGATGTTTTGAGCCGCTGTGCGGCCAAATGTTGGGCCTGTTGCCCGCCTTTCAAAATAAAGATTTTGTATTTTTGTAATTTCACTGTGTTGTGCCTTGTCTAGCATAGTTTAAGTGTCTACAAACCCATTATTTTTAAAATGTTGGTGTACCTTTGTAGCCATTTAATGTGTAAACCATAGGAAGATATGGTCACCAATGTGTGGCATATATTTTGGGCTACATGTACATATCTAGATCTAGAGACTCATCCCTGACTGTGTTCTTAGCTATGTCTTAGGAAAAACACAATTTAGAGGTGGGGTACTCAAATGTATTTTAAACAAATTCAAAACACAAATCAAATTAATATTCTTGGCTTGGGGGCCTGGGAGGTTGTGAGTCATTGCTAGGGGTGGTGTTGGGGGCCAACAGTGCAGTAAAAAAAAATAGACTGCTGTTGTATGAGCTGTCAACAACAAACTTTGTTCCTGGCGCTTTAAAGATTGCTTCATCAGATGGGACAGCCGATCCAGTTCCCGGTTGGTTTGCTGTTGGTGGCCTTGTCTCACATCCTGGAGCTGGCGCTGCAGGTCCTCAATTTGTTGCCGACAAATCAGCACCTGATTTTCCAACGCCGCAATGCGCTCAGTATTTCCATCCGGCTGTTGGCAACTGTAGTCCTCCAGCATCCGGACCCCTAGCTCATAAAACTCCGCACTGGTCGGTGCCACACCTCCTCTTGCTCTGGGTTCAGGCTAAAAAACAAAAGACAAGATTTTAGTGAAGCTGAAACAATGCAGCAATGCCCCTCCAAATCATTTCCCCAAAGTGTAACAATCCAACTTACCCTTGCTTGAGCCTCTGTAGCTTGGCCAAATGGCACTTGTGAAGAGGTCCCAGCTTGGGGTTCTGGTCCGGCCTCCTGCCAAAACAACAAAGAAATAAAATGTGACATGTTGGTTCATGGACTACCCACCAACATGTCAATGTGGTTATTGTTCCTCTAAATCAGCCATGTTACCTCCATGTCGTCCGGCCGAAGTAGGTCCGGGGTCTGGCTGCCAGAGAGGGGCAAATCCACATCTGAGAGATTGGGCATGTTGGGATATGCTAAACAGGAAAGTCATGTTAGTAGGTCAGTGGAACAAAATCAAATGTAAGATGGATAGACTATCGAGGCCATACCTCCACAAAGTGGCAGATTACACACTAGCCAAAAGGTATCTGGTAAACTCAGATTGCTAACATGTATGTAAGAGGAAGATGAGCCAATAATTGGGCCAAAAAATAACAGACACATTGCTCAAATTACACATATCCGCAATCTCCCAGATGTCTGGTGTTGGGCCCTCACTCGAGCTTTGCCCTTGAAAATACATGTTTAAACACAAGTTGGCCTACTAAATTTCCACAAAAGTTTTTCAAAAATCCGTACTAGATAATCAAGCCAAACAAACTTACCATCATCTCTGGCAGCCTCAACGTGAAGGGCCCTTTCCGGACAGCCACTTCCGATATTCCAGCCAACTAAAATACACAATTGATGTCTCTAAATATTCCTAACACTACTCGGGTGAATGTTTGTCTTTAAATAGACCCAAAAAATGCATTGCAATCACTCTAAAAACTATAATAATGACCCTGGGGATGGCAAATCCACTCCAAATAGGCATCTTCAAGTTGACATAGCAAACATGTAGATTATTAGACTAACCAAATCGAACCAGTGGAACATAAACAGCATAAAGGATACATTTTTTTAGGCAATACACACCAACAGGGTCCTGTTGACCTGCAACATCGGAAGTGGTGCCCAAAGATGAACCAGTCACTTGGCCTACAAAGAAAAAAGAGGAATGAAAGACATGCACTTGTGTTAAAGCGGCTAAAGCAAGGTTGACACATGCACTTACCGGCATCCAAAGAGTACCTTGGCTCCTGAGGAGATGCTGGTGCCAATGGCGGTGCAGCTAGGCAAAAGCAAAGAAAACATTTAGCCATTGGTAATGTGCGGCACAAAATAAACCATGCATTAAGGTTTGTGTGAGCTCAATCACTAATATTCCCTAATCACGGCCAGTGTGGCTTCCACATGTATATGCAGATATATGGCCACACATCTCTGGCTTCCAGCATAGCTACACATGTTAGGGCCTTGTTAGTTAGTTGCAGAGAGGGTTAAAGTGGACGTGTAAATAGTCCGCATGCCAATATTATTAATCCTCAACAGTGGTCAAATCTATTGTTTGAGGTGCTCCCACACCCATTTTGGCCCAAAACAACCAGCCCCTAAATTAGTGATAAATACCTTCAATGGCAGACTGAGTTAGGCTTGAGGTTGGTTGAAGGGCAGGAGTTGGGGTGTCCTCCTCCCCCGACTCATGGACATCACCATGTGCACCTATGCAGAAAGCAACAGACAGGAAAGTAAAACATTTATGAGGTATAATGTACTACTTCACATGTCCTACAGTTAGCTGGGCAGAAAGAGACAAAGCAAATCACATACATTAACATTACCAGCAAAACATATTCAGAAAATATGTACCTTCAGTCCAACCTGTGGTGTCATCCCCAGCATCCACACCCTGCAGCCGAGCAAGTGGAATTTTGGCCTTCAGCATCTCCTCATATTGCCTGTAGGTACTCTTTGGACCCTGGATGGTCCCACTCTCGACCTCAAGATCATGATTCATCTTTTGCATAGGGGCCCTTTTCCAAGTGTAGAATCGTTTCCTGCAGGATGGGCCACTACGTGGGTGTTGAGCACTGCTAGTAAGCTCAACACCAATGGCATCTCACAATTTGCTCCTTTCTTGTTTGCCTACAGACTTGCTTTGGGAGCCAAATATCAGCTCCCATTTTGCAAGTGTAAGACGCACAAGAGTATTATTCTCCGCCAAATTAAATTCTGGCTCCCTCTTGGCAACTGGGCGCTTAGCCTGGGGTGCTGCATCACCTTCAGGCTGGGCCCTTTTCCTTAAGGGAGGTCTGCGCACAGCACCCACCACACTCCTACTTGAGCCAGCTGTGGCCGGCAGATGCCCAGGATTTGGCTCCATCCTGTAGCTGCACACACACACCAATACACAACCAACAAGCACGCATGCAGACTACAGAATGGTATCACCGTCTTTTTGGGTTGGGCAGGTTTTATGTGCTCTAACAGCCAATCACAAACAGGTCCACTTAATTGATTCACACATACTGGCCAGGTGCTTGTAGCCACAGCTCCACTGCAGTGATTGAAGCATGTGTGGTAGTCAATTAACTAATTACAGAGCTCATTAACCAAACAACACACAACCAAAGACAACAATGTACTCATGTATATTAAACACTTGTGACATGTGGCTATACAAACGGCTATTTAAATCAAGAGCAGCTTACCTTTCATTGGTCCACCACAGAATTTTCAGCCATGTCCGTTAATGCACGCAAGTTTAGGCTCACGTACGCTAGTAGCGCTACTAGCGTGCTCGTGCGCACTCCGTTTCACACACACCTGGGTCAGCTAATTGGAGACAGGAAATAGCAGAGCAACGCAAAAGGCGGCAAAGAGGACCTGTCCTTTTTCTAAGTGAAGTATAAATGGCTGGATTTGCAAACCTTCTGGTATTGTTACACTGTGGCAAAGGCTGTGGTGTGGTGGTGTGGTACTTTGGTCCCTTAGCTCATTTTAGTGTCTGGCTGGGTTTGGTCCTCACTCTCTGTGGCTTGTTGGGTGATTTCTGACATCAGTGCTGTTTCTTTAGGAGATTGATTTTGTTGGCATATGCAAATATTGTGGAGCATACAGCAAGTGAGGCTTGATTTTGGGGCCTTTTGTGGGCTGTGCAGCAACTCCTCTCTTGGTTGTGCCTAACTTAGAAAGGTGACTTTCAGCAGTCTGGTGGGTCAGACCACTATACTTCTGGTTTTGTGGTGAGCTGCATTGTAGTGAGTGTGTGAGTAGTGTGCTTGCTTGTGTGTGTGGTGTGTTTGTGGTTTTTGTTTTTGTTTTGCTTCTTTTGTATATCTGTTGAGTGTGAGATGGATAAGAGGGTGATGTATGGGTTATGGGTGCAGGGATGTGTGAGAATGCTGGAAGAGCAGGAGGCCAGGGAGGAGGGTGCTGTGAGGCTTAGGGCACCCCGATCCTTTGGAATCCGCCTTTCAGTGTGGGATTTAAGTGACGAGCAGATCAGGAGCCGCTTCCGTCTGAATCGTGCTGCACTACAGTCCCTATATGATCAGATTAAGCACAAAATCGAGCCATCCACCAAACGCACCAGATCCATTCCAGGCATAGTACGCCTATGTGCCAGTCTAAATATTTTGGCACGAGGGACCTTCCAGGCAACCTCTGCCCTCCTCAGCGGGATCAGCCAGGCTACAATAAGCCGCATATTTATACAGGTAGTACTGGCTATTTATGACCTGATCCCTATTTACATCCAGTTTCCTGAGGATGAGGATGAGGTTGCCAAAATAAAACCAACCACCGAATGTGCTAGGGTGCGTTGATGGTACACATATCCCTTTCCGCCCTCCCCGTGCACAGGAGCTGCATTATAGGAACAGAAAGCAGTTCCACTCCATGAATGTCATGGTCGTCTGTGACCATGACATGAAGCTGCGGGCCGTGAGATCTGGCTTCCCCGTCAGTCCTGTGCAGGAAGTTTGAGAACAACGAAATGCCAGCTGGCTGGCTACTGGGTAAATAATTAACCATGTCAAAGTATTTTGCATCAAATATGTGGCCTAGTAAGCTATATTTTTACAAATGAAACCAAAAACATTTACTAGTAGTAATTGCTGTCTCTCTCCTTGTGTTTTTTCAACAGCAGATAAGGGATATGGGCAGAGAACGTGGGTGATGACTCCGGTCAGAAACCCACAGACCTCTGCCCAAGAACGCTACAATGCAGCACATCGCAAAGCCAGAAGCATTGTGGAACGAACCATTGGACTGCTGAAAGTGCACTTTCTGTGTTTGGCACGCCCAGGAGGAGAGATGTTGTACAGTCCACAAAAGTTCTCCAAGATAATCCTCGCATGCTGTGTGCTCCACAATCTCTGCATATCCCACAGAATCCAACCCCCTGAAGAAACAGCACTGGTGCCCGAAATCCCCAACTTGCCCGCAGAAATGAGTGAGGACACCCAGACTGGCTTTGAGCTAAGGGAAAGCATGATCACTTCGTTTTTTGCGGTAAGCTAACTACCCTTCACTCTAATCCAAGTACTGCACTACAGGGGAACTATTTGTTGGCTACAATCATAATTTGTCACAAACTACTATAAGGGGTGTGTAAGATGACCCAAACCTACTATAAGGGGGGTGTAAGATGACCCAAAACCACTATAAGGGGGGTGTAAGATGACCTAAACCACTATAAGGGGGGTGTAAGATGACCCTAAACCACTATAAGGGGGGTGTAAGATGACCTAAACCACTATAAGGGGGGTGTAAGATGACCCAAAACCACTATAAGGGGGGTGTAAGATGACCCAAACCCAACATAAGGGGGGTGTAAGATGACCCAAACCACTATAAGGGGGGTTTAAGATGACCCAAACCACTATAAGGGGGGTGTAAGATGACCCAAAACCACTATAAGGGGGGTGTAAGATGACCCAAACCACTATAAGGGGGGTGTAAGATGACCCAAAACCACTATAAGGGGGGTGTAAGATGACCCAAAACCACTATAAGGGGGGTGTAAGATGACCCAAAACAACTATAAGGGGGGTGTAAGATGACCCAAAACCACTATAAGGGGGGTGTAAGATGACCCAAAACCACTATAAGGGGGGTGTAAGATGACCCAAACCACTATAAGGGGGGGGTGTAAGATGACCCAAAACCACTATGAGGTGGGTGTAAGATGACCCAAAAACACTATAAGGGGGGTGTAAGATGACCAAAAAAACACTATAAGGGGGGTGTAAGATGACCCAAAAACACTATAAGGGGGGTGTAAGATGACCTAAAACCACTATAAGGGGCGTGTAAGATGACCCAAAACCACTATAAGGGGGGTGTAAGATGACCCAAACCACTATAAGGGGGGTGTAAGATGACCCAAACCACTATAAGGGGGGTGTAAGATGACCCAAAACCACTATAAGGGGGGTGTAAGATGACCCCAAAACACTATAAGGGGGTGTAAGATGACCCAAACCACTATAAGGGGGGTGTAAGATGACCCACAACCACTATAAGGGGGGTGTAAGATGACCCAAAAACACTATAAGGGGGTGTAAGATGACCCAAACCACTATAAGGGGGGTGTAAGATGACCCAAACCACTATAAGGGGGGTGTAAGATGAACCAAAACCACTATAAGGGGGGGGGGGGGAGTTGACCAACATAACAATTAGGGTTGTTGTGCAAGTTGGCCAAAACTGTTAAAAAAAAAACAAATTAAAATTTCAATAACTGCGAAAAGCAAAATTATATATAAATACTAACTGCACTTTTTATTCTTTTTCAGGCACCAAGATAACAATCCAGTGGATTTCTAATTTTTCAAAATAAATAAAAATTCTAAAAAGAAACGTTGCAATGTGTTTACTGAAGGTACTAACATTGATTTCAAGCCAACAGCAAAGCAAAGCGCAGGCGCTGTGTTGAATAGCGTGTGTCAAAATGACAGCGCCTACAAAGCTGATCTGAAACATCATATTCACCAATGTAGGCATTGTTCCCAACAATGCCAGGTAGCGACTGAGGAGGCCTGCTATAGCGAATCGCTGCCGCCCGCGGCGTACGCTAGCGGCGCACATAGCGCCAGACTTCAGTAGCTCATCTGTCGCTACCTGGCGCTATTACTGAATCTTTAAAGAGAACCTATTTAGCTTTTCCTTTTGTAACAAAAACACGTTTTAAAAGTTATGTAGTGCTTTTAAATTACTTTCACCGGGGCATCCCATAGCAGCCCATGATGTGACAGTGTGCTAGCATTTTGTTTTTTAAGAGAACCTGCCCATTTAGCTTTTCCTTTTCTAACAAAACCACGTGTTAAAAGTTCTATAGTACGTTTAAATCACTTTCACCGGGGGCATCCCATAGCAGCCCATAATGTGACAGTGTGCTAGAATTAGTTTTTAAAGAAAACATGCCTATTTAGCTTTTCCTTTTCTAACAAAAACCATGTGGTAAAAGTTTTGTAGTGTTTTGAAATCAATTTCACCGGGGGCATCCCATAGCAGCCCATGATGTAACAGTGTGCTAGCATTTGTCTTTAAAGAGAACCTGCTTATTTAGCTTTTCCTTTTGTAACAATAACCACGTGTTTCAAGTTCTGTAGTGCTTTTAAATCACATTCACCGGGGGCATCCCATAGCAGCCCATGATGTGACAGTGTGTTAGCATTTGTCTTTAAAGAGAACCTGCCTATTAAGCTTTCCTTTTGTAACAAAACCACATTTTAAATATTCTGTAGTGTTTTTAAATCACTTTCACTAGGGGCATCCCATAGCCGCCCATGATGTTACAGTGTGCTAGCATTTGTCTTTAAAGAAAACATGCCTATTTAGCTTTACCTTTTGTTACAAAACCATGTGTTAAAAGTTCTGTAGTGTTTTGAAATCAATTTCATCGGGGCATCCCATAGCAGCCCATGGTGTGACAGTGTGCTAGAATTTGTCTCTAAAGAGAACCTGCCTATTTTTCTTTTCCTTTTGTAACAAAAACCACAAGTTAAAGGTTCTGTAGTCCTTTTAAATCACTTTCACTGGGGGCATCCCATAGCAGCCCATGATGTGACAGTGTGCTAGCATTTGTCTTTAAAGAGAACCTCCCTATTTTTCTTTTCCTTTTCTAACAAAAAACACGTGTTAATGGTTCTGTAGTCCTTTTAAATCACTTTCACCGGGGGCATCCCATAGCAGCCCATGATGTGACAGTGTGCTAGCATTTGTCTTTAAAGAGAACCTGCCTATTTAGCTTTACCTTTTCTAACAAAAACCATGTGTTCAAAGTTCTGTAGTTCTTTTAAATCACTTTCACTGGGGGCATTCCATAGCAGCCCATGATGTGACAGTGTGCTAGAATTTGTCTTTAAAGAGAACCTGCCTATTTAGCTTTTCCTTTTCAAACAAAAACCATGTGTTAAAAGTTCTGTAGTGCTTTTAAATCACTTTCACCGGGGGCATCCCATAGCAGCCCATGCTGTGACAGTGGGCAATCATTTGTCTTTAAAGAAAACCTGTCTATTTAGATTTTCCTTTTGTTACAAAACCACGTGGTAAAAGTTCTGTAGTGTTTTGAAATCAATTTCACCGGGGGCATCCCATAGCAGCCCATGATCTGACAGTGTGCTAGCGTTTGTCATTAAAGAGAACCTGCTTATTTAGCTTTTCCATTTGTAACAATAACCACAGGTTACAAATTCTGTAGTGCTTTTAAATCACTTTCACCGGGGGCATCTCATAGCAGCCCATGATGTGACTGTGTGCTAGCATTTGTCTTTAAAGAGAACCTGCCAATTTAGCTTTTCCTTTTGTAACAAAATTCATGTGTTAAAAAGTTCTGTGGTGCTTTTAACCCTTTCGCTGCCAGCCTACCTGCAGCATTTGCCACTCCCTGTTGCCAGACGATGTTTCACCATTTTGCGCTACACATATTCAACTGTCATTTTTGAAGGGATTTCCAGGGATTTCCCAGGAAAATTATATATTGTTTTTTTCAACAGAGTCTGGGCTTTAACATGAAATGTCTTGTTTGTATTTTTTAGGTGTATTCTCAATTTTTTTGGGTGAAATGTGTGAAAAAAAATAAAAAAAAAACATTTTTTTACAATTTGTAGAGTTTTTTTGTAATAAAAAATGTAAGTTTGTCAATAAAATCTTATTGCGTGAGAAACCCCAATTTCTCCCGGTTACAGCGATACCACATATGTATAGGTAGACACCCTTTCCTGCCCAGAAGCCTTTTATAGCTGCTGGATGACAAATGGTTAATTAAAAAAAAAAATGACATAGGGTCCCCCTTCCCGGGGAGGGGGACCCCATTTTTTTTTGGATTTTGAAGGGTTAAAAACCCTTCAAAATCCAAAAAAAAAAATGACGTGGGGTCCCCCTTACCCAAAGTAACCAGCCCGGGACCAGCTATGGGGGCTTGTAGGCACAGAGTGGGGGGGCCAGCTTTGGTGGCCCCCCCACCCTGCAGCCTACGAGCCCACATAGCCTATGTGGGCCCGGGCTCTTCTGCCCCCCCCTGGCCTTTGGGGAGGCAGGTAATGGGGGTGCGGGGGTTAATGGCAAGCCACCCGCTAGGGCAGGTGACTTGCCACCCCCCCAGCCCAAGGGGGCGGGGCTTAGAGGCATGATGGCGGCCGCCATCGTGAAGAAGAGAGGAGAGAGCCTCCCAGGCTCTCTCCTGAAGATCGGTAAGTCCTGGGGGGGGATCGGAGGCCCCCCAGGTGAAGAGGAGGGACAGCGGGAGCCAGCGCACACACAGGTAAGTGAATGTCATTTTTATTTTTTTTTTTTTTTACAGTTAGAAGCTGCTGCTGCAGAAGCGGGGGGGGGGGCGGCCTATTCCGGGGGCTCTCCTGGAGCCATCCGACCCCCCACGGGGGATCGGATGGCACCAAATTAAAGAGGAGACCCGGCCGGATCCAACAAGGGGTCAGGTGAGTATTTTTACTTTTTAAACTACAAGCGAGGAAAGTCAAGCACGTAACACCTACGGGCTTGGCACTTAAGGCCCAGCCAAGCCAGCACGTAGGTGTTACGTGCTTGGCAACAAAAGGGTTAAGGAGGACAGATCATATCGGACTAATCTTATTACTTTCTTTGAAAATGACACTAAAGTGTTGTATGAAGGTGGTGCTGTAGTGCTTGTCATTGTTCAACATAAAAAGCTAATAGTTATTGAAATTAGGACTCCCTGGATAATTCAGTGAATTCCCAGCTGGCTAAAGGATAGTCGTGTTGTTGTAAATGGTGTGCAATCTGAACAAAAGCGAGTTACAAGTGGTGTGCCCCAAGGCTCTGTGCTGGGCCCAATTCGTTTTAATATGTTTGTAAGTGACACAGAAGGCTTGGTAGGAAAATGCCTGTTTGATGATGATTAGAGATGAGCGAACTTTTGAAAAATTCGATTCGACTGATTCGCCGAATTTTCCGACAAAAATCGTTTCGACCCGAATTTATTCGCGACGAATCGCTATTAAAAACGGCTATTTCTGAGCCTCCTAGAGCCTCAATAGGGTTGTAAACCATTCTGCCTTGCTGTAACACGCATAGGATGCTTGCTGGGTTAGTTAAACAATACTTTAAATAAATATCACATGCAGATCAGAGGCATCGCTAATAGAATCGCAGAGCGGCACAATTGCAGAGAGTTGAAGTGGCATCACTATGAGGGGCAGGAGCATTGCCCAAACATTGCTTTAAAGAGACACTGGAGTTGGCAGCAGCAGGAGCCCAAAAATTGGATGAATCACACCCTGGAGTTGCAAGCAGCAGCAGGAGCCCAAACATTGGCTGAAAGAGACACTGGAGTTGGCTGCAGGAGGCCAAAAATTGGATGAATCACACCCTGGAGTTGCAAGCAGCAGCAGGAGCCCAAACATTGGCTGAAAGAGACACTGGAGTTGGCTGCAGGAGCCCAAAAATTGGATGAATCACACCCTAGAGTTGGCAGCAGCAGGAGCTCAAACATTACTTTAAAGAGACACTGGGGTTGGCAGCAGGAGCCCAAAAATTGGATGAATCACACCCTGGAGTTGGCAGCAGCAGCAGCAGGAGCCCAAACATTACTTTAAAGAGACACTGGCGTTGGCTTCAGGAGCCCAAAAATTGGATGAATCACACCCTGGAGTTGGCAGCAGCAGGAGCCCAAACATTACTTTAAAGGGACACTGGGGTTGGCTTCAGGAGCCCAAAAATTGGATGAATCACACCCTGGAGTTGCAAGCAGCAGCAGCAGCAGCTGCAGGAGCCCAAACATAGCTTGAAAGAGACACTGCAGTTGGCTGCTGGAGCCCAAAAATTGGATGAATCACACCCTGGAGTTGGCAGCAGCAGGAGCCCAAACATTACTTTAAAGAGACACTGGGGTTGGCAGCAGGAGCCCCAAAATTGGATGAATCACACCCTGGAGTTGGCAGCAGCAGCAGCCCAAACATTACTTTAAAGAGACACTGGGGTTGGCTTCAGGAGCCCAAAAATTGGATGAATCACACCCTGGAGTTGGCAGCAGCAGCAGCAGCAGCCCAAACATTACTTTAAATAGACACTGGGGTTGGCTTCAGGAGCCCAAAAATTGGATGAATCACACCCTGGAGTTGGCAGCAGCAGCAGGAGGCCAAACATTACTTTAAAGAGACACTGGGGTTGGCTTCAGGAGCCCAAAAATTTGATGAATCACACCCTGGAGTTGGCAGCAGCAGGAGCCCATACATTACTTTAACCCTTTAAGTGCCAGCCTACCTGGAGTTTTTGTCACACTCTGTTGCCAGACCATTTTGCACTATTTTGCACTCCCCATGTTCAAATGTGATTTTTGAAGGGATTTCCAGGGATTTCCCAGGAAATTGATATATTGTTTTTTTCAGCAGAGTCTGAGCTTTAACATGAAATGTCTTGTTTGATTTCTTGGGTGTATTCTCAATATTTTTTGGCGAAATATGTGCAAAAAAATAAAAATAATAAATTTTTTACAATTTGTAGTGTTTTTTTGTAATAAAAAATGTAAGTTTGTCAATAAACTCTTATTGCGTGTGAAACCCCAATTTCTCACAGTTACAGCGGTACCACATATGTAAAGGTAGACACCCTTTCCTGCCCAGGAGACTCCCCCAAACTGAAACAGAGCTTTAAGGGATTTTCAGAAAAAATACAACTGTGATATGCGCTATGCGCACCTTGCAGTTTTTCCAGAAAAACAACCCTTTACATTTGAAATACCCCCGACAAACTATATATTCTCTGGAAGTACACACCTCAGGCTTTCTATTTGTACCAGGCTTGTTGATGTGGCCACAGTTTTCTAGAAGTAATCCCTCAATGTATTCTTTGGTTGCAAAGAGTTTCCCTAAAAAAAGGATAAAAAAGCAGAATCAAAGCCACATTTTCCTAAAAAAAACTATATACAAACAAGAAAAAACAAGTAGTATCTGAAAAAGCAACATCCCCCGAACAGAACGATACCCAACATGCATAGGTTCTGTCAAGGGAAGAGTTGCCAAACACCCCAAAGTAAAGCATGAGCATAACGGTAATTTTTCTTGAAAATTTCAGCTCTACAGACAAAGTGCGCACCTTGCGATTTTTCAACCAAAACAACCCTTTACATTTGGAATATCCCCCATAAACCATATATTCCCTGAAAGTACACATGTTAAGCTTTCAAAGCGTACCCAGCTTGTTGTAGTGGGCTCATCTTTCTGGAATTAATCCCTCAAAGAACTCTTTGGTTGCGCAGAGTTTCCCTAAAAAATGTATAAAAAAGCAGAATAAAAAACACCTTTTCCTAAAATATAAATATGCAAACAAGAAAAAACAAGCTAAGTCTGAAAGTGCAAGGTCCCCCGAACAGAATAATACCCAACATGCAGAGGTACTATTAACCCTTTTAATTGCCAGCCTACTTGAGATTTTGTCACCCTCTGTTGACAGGTCATTTTTCCCCATTTTGCGCCATGTTTTGCGCCATGTTTTGCGTAATTTTTGCTGGAATTTTCAAGAAATGATATATATATTTTTTGCAGCAGAGTTTAGGCTTTAACATGAAATGTCTTGTTTGTAAATTTTATTTATTATTAATTGTATTTATTATTAAGTTAAAAAAAAAAAATAATAAAATTTTTTTTTAGAAAATTGCCTCCTTTATTTTAAATAAAAAATGTATTTGATTAGGGAAAACCATATTGTATGTGAAAGCCCCATTTCTACCGATTAGAACGGTACCACATATTTATCGTTAGCCCCCTGTTCCTGCATTTACAAATAAAATACAACTACCATCCACACTACAAAGGGTTAAATCGAGAAAAAAAATGACATAGGGTCCACCCTCCCAGGAGGGGGGCCCAATTTTTGGGGGGGATTTTTAAGGGTTAAAAACCCTTAAAAAATAAAAAAAAAATGACATGGGCCCCCCCTTACCCAAAGTAACCAGCCAGGGACCAGCTATGCAGGGTTTGGAGGAACAGGGCGCAGGGGCCAGCTTTTGTGGCCCCTGGCCCTGCAGGCTACAAGCCCGCATAGCCAGTGGGCCCGGGCTCTTCTGGCCCCCCCCTGGGCTTTGGGGAGGCAGGTAATGGGGGTGCCAGGGGTTAATGGCAAGTCACCGGCTAGCACAGGTGACTTGCCACCTCCCCCAGCCTTGTGAACTGGTATAGGGGTCATGGACCCCTTACCAGTACACAAGGGGTTAAATGTAAAAAAAAAACACAGACACACAAAGAGAAAAAATATTTTATTTTTTTTTTTTTTTTTTAATACTTACCTCCCATCCATAGTGGAGCACTCTTTCAGCCTTTTATAGCTGCTGGATGACAGAACACAAAAGGGTTAATTAAAAAAAATGACATTTTTTTTTGGAATTTTAAGTTTAAGTTAAAAACCCTTAAAAATCCCCCCAAAAAATGATGTAGGGTCCCCCCTACCCAGCATTACCGACCCGGGCCAGCTATGGGGGCTTGTAGAACAGAGCGCAGCGGCCAGCGTTGGTGGCCCCTGGCCCTGCAGGCTACTAGCCCACATAGCCACTAAGTGGCCCGGGCCCTTCTGCCCCCCCCCTGGCCGTTGGGGAGGCAGGTAATGGGGGGCTGGGGGTTATGGCAAGTCACCCGCTTGCCGCAGGTGACCTCCCATACCCAGAGCCTTGTGAACTGGTATAAGGGGTCTCATGGACCGCCCAAGGGGGCGGGGCTTAGCGGCAAGATGGCGGCCGCCATCGAGGAGGAGAGAGGAGAGAGCCTCCCGGGCTCTCTCCTGAAGATCGGTAAGCCCTGGGGGGGGATCGGAGGCCCCCCACGTGAAGAGGAGGGACAGCGGGAGCCACCGCACACGGAGGTAAGTGAATGTCATTTTTATTTTTTTACAGTTAGCAGCTGCTGCTGCAGAAGCGGGGGGGCGGCCTATTCCGGGGGCTCTCCTGGAGCCATCCGACCCCCCACGGGGGATCAGATGGCACCAAATTAAAGAGGAGACCTGGCCGGATCCAACGAGGGGTCAGGTGAGTATTGTTTTATTTTTTTTTTTTTGCCCACTAGCAGGGGTAAATGCCAGGCACGTAAATTTTAACTTAATTCAACTTAAGTGACGGAGAGGCAACCACGTAAATTTTACGTGGCTGGCATTTAAAGGGTTAAATACACCAGCCCACATGGGCATCCCAAACCAGCACATGTCACCCTATCTGTTATACTAAGTAAGCGTTGTTCATCCTCAGCTTAATCAAGCTATTGCATTTTGAATTGGTTTTTGGTCTGCTGCCAAAACACTAGGCCGCAGGGTTTCCCAAACCTGCACGTAGCACCCTATCTGTTATAATAAATAAGCGTTGTTCATCCTCAGCTTAATCGAGCTATTGCATTTTGAATTGGTTTTTGGTCTGCTGCCAAAACACTAGGCCGCAGGGTATCCCAAACCTGCACGTAGCACCCTATCTGTTATATTAAATAAGCGTTGTTCATCCTCAGCTTCATCAAGCTATTGCATTTTGAATTGGTTTTTGGTCTGCTGCCAAAACACTAGTCCGCAGGGTATCCCAAACCTGCACGTAGCACCCTATCTGTTATACTAAATAAGCGTTGTTCAGCCTCATTTTAATTCAGCTATTGCATTTTGAATTGTTTTTTGTCTGCTTTAAATATACCAGCCCACATGGGCATCCCAAACCAGCACATGTCACCCTATCTGTTATACTAAATACGTTTTGTTCAGCCTCATTTTAATTAAGCTATTGCATTTTGAAATGGTCTTTGTCCTGCTGCCAAAATAATAGGCCGCGCGGTATCCCAAACCACCACGTTGCACCCTATCTGTTATACTAAATAAGCTTGTTCAGCCTCAGCTTTATTAAGCTATTGCATTTTGAATTGGTTTTTGTCCTGCTGTCAAAACACCAGGCTGCAGGGTATCCCAAACCTGCACGTTGCACCCTATCTGTTATACTAAATACCCTTGTTCATCCTCAGCTTTATTAAGCTATTGCATTTTGAATTGGTTTTTGTCCTGCTGTCAAAACACCAGGCCTCACGGTATCCCAAACCACCACGTTGCACCCTATCTGTTATACTAAATAAGCTTGTTCAGCCTCAGCTTTATTAAGCTATTGCATGTTTAATTGGTTTTTGTCCTGCTGTCAAAACACCAGGCCGCAGGGTATCCCATATTGCCAATTTTCATAGTATCTGGTGCAGAGAAGCAGTTCCTCACTTTATTTAGCTTCTGCTTTTTAAAGTAAACAAATTTTTTAAAGTACCTATTGCACATTTCAAATACATAAAAATATCTGGCAGACAAGTGCCAGGATGTTCAAAGAGGATTGGCAAAGGCCAAGATTCAGCAGGCAGAGGTCGTAGCAGACTAGGGGCGAGTGGCAGCAGGAGTCACGGTGAGAGACCTGATCTGCCAGTATCTGCTAGTGGTCGTGTCTCCACCAGTAACGCATCTGCCGTGGTAGATTGGTTAACGCGTCATCCACATCATCACAAGTTACATCTGAGACCCCCAGTCTAGGGTCGGTAGGTTCCTCTGACACAACCCTGAGTTGGCATGCCCCGAGAGCAGTCCCTGTCCTCCCATTTCCTCTGTCCTACGCCGTTCCCTCCCCCAGCGATGTATCCTATGCTTTGGGTTCAGCTCAACTCTTTAGTGAGGAGGACGATCAGATAGAGGACAGTCAGAAGCTACTGCCCAGCCAAGAAATGGAGGTGGCTTCTTTAGCTAGGCAGACAAATAGTGATGTGGAGAGTGTCGTGGGTGTTGCGAGCGTTCCAGCTCCTGCGCCAGACACTGTTGAGGAAACCGAGAACATCAGTGACGTGCAGCCACAACTCAATGATGATGATGATGAAGAAGTCGATCGCACTTGGGAGCCGGGTGCAGAAGGGGCTTCATCGTCATCATCAGGAGAAGAGGGGCGCAGGTTGCCCCGGAGTCAGCAGCTGAGGCAGCAAGGTGTTAGCAGCATGGTTGGCAGTCAGCATGGGGGCACAATTGTAAAGCCTGGAGCCAAACGGGGCCGGGGCCGGGGTAGAGCACCTGCTGCACAGCAGGCTACCTTATCGGGAGGTAGTGGAGCAGGGGTTCCTGGAGTTGGCAACAGTAGCAGTGAATCAGTGTGGCCTGTTGGTGGGAAAAGTAGCTACTCGGCAGTGTGGCAGTTTTTCCTGAAGCATCCGCAGGAGGGTAACATGGCCACATGCAAGATATGTAGGCAGAAGGTGAAGCGTGGCCAGGGCCCAAATGTTGGCACCACGGCCCTGCGTCAACATATGATGCGTCACCATAAAGTGGCCTGGGAGAACCAAGGCTCCGAAGAGGTGGTCCAGCCTGCTTCCTCACCAAGTGGCACGCCGCTCCCAATTTCTGCCAGCCAAGGCTCCAGCACCTTAGCCGAAGGCAGCTGTGCGTCATACTCATCCTCTGTTGCTCCTGATGCTCCTGCTCCTCCAAGTCATGCATCCCGCCAGCAATCAATCAGCGAAGGCATGTCCAAGAGACAGCAGTGTGCGCCCACTCATCCTACGGCGCAGAAGCTGAATGTGCTCCTGTCCAAGTTGCTGGTGCTGCAGTCGCTCCCTTTTCAGGTGGTGGACTCTGCACCTTTCAGAGAACTGATGGCTTATGCCGAGCCGAGGTGGAGAGTCCCAAGCCATCATTTCTTTGCCAAAAAGGCAGTACCAGCGCTGCACACTTTTGTTGAACAGAAGGTGGGCCAGTCCTTGAGCCTGTCGGTGTGTAGCAAAGTGCATGGCAGCGCCAACATCTGGAGCTGTAACTACGGTCAGGGACAGTACATGTCGTTTACGGCCCACTGGGTGAATGTGGTCCCTTTGCAGCAGCAGCAGCAACTTGGACAGGTCACGCTGTTTCGGTCTCCGAGCTCCCTGGCCGTTGTGCCTGTGACACCGTGCGACTCGGCCTCCTCATCCTCCGCCATCTCCTTACCCTCCACTGGAAGCTCAAGTCTCAGTGCCCCTCCAGTCTACCATGTGTGCAGGACACGGAGGTGTCATGCTGTGCTTCACATGGTTTGTCTTGGCGAACGGAGTCACACAGGGGAGGAAATGCTTACATTTATTAATCACAAAATCCAAACATGGCTTACTCCAAGAAAACTTAAAATGGGAATCATGGTTACCGACAATGGAAAGAACATTTTGTCTGCGCTGCGCCAAGGAAGCCTGACCCATGCGCCCTGCATGGCTCACGTTTTCAATCTGGTTGTCAAGCGGTTTCTGAAGTGTTCCCCCGATCTGCAAGACATCCTAACAATTTCAAGGAAACTTTGCATGCACTTCAGCCACTCATACACCACCAAACACACCTTTCTTGAGCTACAGCATCAGAATGGTAGCCCCCAACATAGTCTGATTTGCGATGTTTCCACCCGTTGGAATTCCACCCTTCACATGTTGGACCGATGAAGAGAACAGAGAAAAGCCATCACAGATTTCCTGATGATCCAAGCGGATAGGGCGACTCCCCTGTGTAACTTCAATGTCAACCAGTGGCAGCTCATACGTGACACCTGCCGTTTGCTCAGGCCCTTTGAGGAAGCCACTTTATTTGTCAGTCGGCAGGATTGCGGGATGAACGGGGGGGCTGGCAGGAGCAGCAGCAGCAGCTCAATCAGCAGCAGCCTCAGTCTTCAGTCGCTTCAGTAGCTTTCTACACCTGCATAGTGAGGCTACTCATGAGCAGCAGGAAGACCTGGAGCAGGACCTCAACCAGCAGGTCATGTCAAACCTTGACATGACCATGCCAACACACCTTGAGGATCCGCTGGACTTCTGGGCAGCCAAACTTGGCTTGTGGCCGCAACTAGCAGAGTTTGCCCTGGAAAAGCTGTCCTGCCCGGCAAGTAGCGTGCCATCTGAGCGGGTGTTTAGTGCAGCGGGGGCCATAGTTACCGTGAGGAGAACTCGTCTGTCAACTAAAAATGTGGAGAGGCTCACCTTTGTCAAAATGAATCAGGGATGGATCAGCCAGGATTTCCACCCACCAATGGCTGATGCATGCGACTAGATTCAGCATGGTGCCACGTTTTGCACTTTCCAAATGGTGCAAAACATATTTATGTCTTTAGGCCAATTTTTGGGCTCCTGCTGATGCCAACTTCAGGGTGTGCCTTTCAGCCAATTTTTGGCCTCCTGCTGATGCCAACTTCAGGGTGTGCCTTTCAGCCAATTTTTGGCCTCCTGCCGCTGGTGCTGCCAACTCCAGGGTGTCTTTCAAGCAATGTTTGGGCTCCTGCTTCTGCTGCTGCCAACTCCAGGGTGTGCCTTCCAGCTAATGTTTGTGCTGCTGCTGCTTGCAACTCCAGGGTGTAATTTATCCAATTTTTGGGCTCCTGCAGCCAACTCCAGTGTCTCTTTAAAGTAATGTTTAGGCTCCTGCTGCTGCTTGCAACTCCAGGGTGTGATTCATCCAATTTTTGGGCTCCTGCAGCCAACTCCAGTGTCTCTTTCAAGCTATGTTTGGGCTCCTGCTGCTGCTTGCAACTCCAGGTTGTGATTCATCCAATTTTTGGGCTCCTGCAGTCAACTCCAATGTCTCTTTCACGCAATGTTTGGGCTCCTGCTGCTGCTGCTTGCAACTCCAGGGTGTGATTCATCCAATTTTTGGGCTCCTGCAGCCAACTCCAGTGTCTCTTTAAAGTAATGTTTAGGCTCCTGCTGCTGCTTGCAACTCCAGGGTGTGATTCATCCAATTTTTGGGCTCCTGCAGCCAACTCCAGTGTCTCTTTCAAGCTATGTTTGGGCTCCTGCTGCTGCTGCTGCTTGCAACTCCAGGGTGTGATTCATCCAATTTTTGGGCTCCTGCAGTCAACTCCAATGTCTCTTTCACGCAATGTTTGGGCTCCTGCTGCTGCTGCTTGCAACTCCAGGGTGTGATTCATCCAATTTTTGGGCTCCTGCAGCCAACTCCAGTGTCTCTTTAAAGTAATGTTTGGGCTCCTGCTGCTGCTTGCAACTCCAGGGTGTGATTCATCCAATTTTTGGCCTCCTGCAGCCAACTCCAGTGTCTCTTTAAAGCTATGTTTGGGCTCCTGCTGCTGCTGCTTGCAACTCCAGGTTGTGATTCATCCAATTTTTGGGCTCCTGCAGTCAACTCCAATGTCTCTTTCACGCAATGTTTGGGCTCCTGCTGCTGCTGCTTGCATCTCCAGGGTGTGATTCATCCAATTTCTGGGCTCCTGCAGCAAACTCCAGTGTCTCTTTAAAGTAATGTTTAGGCTCCTGCTGCTGCTTGCAACTCCAGGGTGTGATTCATCCAATTTTTGGGCTCCTGCAGCCAACTCCAGTGTCTCTTTCAAGCTATGTTGGGCTCCTGCTGCTGCTGCTTGCAACTCCAGGGTGTGATTCATCCAATTTTTGGGCTCCTGCAGTCAACTCCAATGTCTCTTTCAGGCAATGTTTGGGCTCCTGCTGCTGCTGCTTGCAACTCCAGGGTGTGATTCATCCAATTTTTGGGCTCCTGCAGCCAACTCCAGTGTCTCTTTAAAGTAATGTTTGGGCTCCTGCTGCTGCTTGCAACTCCAGGGTGTGATTCATCCAATTTTTGGCCTCCTGCAGCCAACTCCAGTGTCTCTTTAAAGCTATGTTTGGGCTCCTGCTGCTGCTTGCAACTCCAGGGTGTGATTCAGCCAATTTTTGGGCTCCTGCTGCCAACTCCAGTGTATCTTTCAAGCTATGTTTGGGCTCCTGCTGCTGTTGCTTGCAACTCCAGGGTGTGATTCATTTAATTTTTGGGCTCCTGAAGCATACTCCAGTGTCTCTTTAAAGTAATGTTTGGGCTCCTGCTGCTGCTTGCAACTCCAGGGTGTGATTCATCCAATTTTAGGGCTCCTGCTGCCAACTCCAGTGTCTCTTTCAAGCTATGTTTGGGCTCCTGCTGCTGCTGCTTGCGACTCCAGGGTGTCATTCATCCAATTTTTGGGCTCTTGCTGCCAACTCCAGTATCTCTTTCAAGCTATGTTTGGGCTGCTGCTGCTGCTGCTTGCAACTCCAGGGTGTGATTCAGCCAATTTCAGGGCTCCTGCTGCCAACTCCAGTTTCCCTTTCAAGCTATGTTTGGGCTCCTGCTGCTGCTGCTTGCGACTCCAGGGTGTCATTCAGCCAATTTTTGGGCTCCTGCTGCCAACTCCAGTGTCTCTTTCAAGCTATGTTTGGGCTGCTGCTGCTACTTGCAACTCCAGGGTGTGATTAATTCAATTTTTGGGCTCCTGCTGCCAACTCTGTCTCTTTCAAGCTATGGTCGGGCTCGTGCTGCTGCTGCTGCTTGCAACTCCAGGGTGTCATTCAGCCAATTTTTGGGCTCCTGCTGCCAACTCCAGTGTCTCTTTCAAGCTATGTTTGAGCTCCTGCTGCTGCTGCTTGCAATTCCAGGGTGTCATTGAGCCAATTATTGGGTTCCTGCTGCCAACTCCAGTGTCTTTTTCAAGCTATGTTTGGGCTCCTGCTGCTGCTGCTTGCAACTGCAGGGTGTCATTCAGCCAATTTTTGGGCTCCTGCTGACAACTCCACTGTATCTTTAAAGCAATGTTTGGGCTCCTGCTGCTGCTGCCTGCAACTCCAGGGTGTGATTCATCCAATTTTTGGGCTCCTGCTGCCAACTCCAGTGTCTCTTTCAACCAATGTTTGGGCGGCTGCTGCTGCTTGCAACTCCAGGGTGTGATTCAGCTAATTTTTGGGCTCCTGCTGCTGCCAGCTCCAGGGTGTGTTTTTCAGGCACTATAGGGGCCCCTCATAGTGATGCCACTTCAACTCTCTGCAATTGTGCCGCTCTGCGATTCTATTAGCGATGCCTCTGATCTGCTGGTGATAATTTTTACAGTATTATTTCACTAACCCAGCACGCATCCTATGCGTGTTAGGCAGAATGGTTTACAACCCTATTGAGGCTCTAGGAGGCTCAGAAATAGCCGTTTTTTATAGCAATTCGTCGCGAACAAATTCAAAAGTTCGCTCATCTCTAAATGTAGGTACACATAAAAATAGTCTATTCCTCAATAATGGATGCCAAAATTGTCCGCCTAGCATCAACATAGCTAATAGTTAATGTCCAGCCCTTGTTATACAATATAAATCTAGCTACATGAAAACAAACAAGCATGGCATATTCTTTTTTTGATGATATACCCTTTTATTACTTTTTGTCTAGACAAATCAGTTTGTTTGAAAAGTACTTGTCTTAGTTTAAGTAAATTTAAATTTAATGCTGAGCTAATTTACACATGCCTCATTATGCTCCTTCAGACTAATTTTTGTAATGAAATACATTGTTAATGAAGTATGTCATTTCTATTTAACAGAAAATGTTTTTCACTATGGATTCAAAAGGTCTGTTAAATATAATCAATTTTCATTTTTGTGATATGGATTTGCTTAAAAGGGCCATCACTAAGGAAAGAAAATGCTTACTTTACTTTTCTTTTTTTTAAAAAAAAAGGTCTGGGATAAAGAGAAAGTGGCATATTATATGTACAATTGGACTAGTGTGTTCAGCAAAAATATATATGTAAAAATATATACAAAAATAGAATCCCGCACAGCATGAATTTATATGAGCTGGATGCTGGCTATGGGAGCACCAGTCACCCGACTAGGGTGTGCCTCAATAACAAGAAAAAGTGGACTGCCAGCACAGACCACAAGTGCTCCCTATGATGCAGCCGCACACCAGAAGATATGTAAAATCAATATTTTATTTGATCCAAAAATTACAAATATTACATCAAGACAGAGACCATAAATCAACACATTAAAAACAGTTAAAACCATGCAGACATAAAGTGGACCCTATTAGACTAATAGTAACCTAATTAAATATATTGGTACATTTAAGGCCATCATCCGCTATTACATGCCTTGGGGTCTCTGCCCATGGAAAGTGCTCGTGCATAAAGAAAACAGTGCTAGAAAAAGAACAGTGATAGTGCCAGAGGGCACTATGTGCAAAATATACAATTATAATTAATAGGGGGACCAAGTGTCCCTATATATACAAAAATGTATCAGGAGGTACCATAGTAAAGTGCTCAGTGCAATAGTGCAGTGCCTGAAATAGACAGGTGCTGAGGCTCCATGGCACGGAATACACAAAAGAGATATGGCAATTACTAATCAATATTAATAATGTTGATCACTTCAGACATTACCAGATAAATGGTCTAGGTCCACTTTAGTGCTCCACCACCTCCGACGCGTTGCGTGGCAAAATCCTAATGCCACTTCATCAGGGTATGGCTGATCCCTGTTCGTTCATGGCCATAAGAACCCTCCATGTGTTGCCCATCGCGCACCACGCGGCAGGCCACCCCTTCGCTTCTGGGTGAAGATCCAGGCGGAAGTGGGGGCCTGCGGCACCCGTGCATGGTGTGGGGCGCGTCGCCGAGAAGCAGCCGTGCTCGGGGGGGGGAGCGCGCGCCCCAGCCATCCACTGTGCAGGCGCACTCCATAGAGAATGGAGGCAGCCAGTGCTCAGAGTGGCTGCACATGCGCCCCCACGGCCAGAGTGTCATTTCAGTTCTATTGGGGTTACCACAATAGTTTTCAATGTTAGATAGGGAGGGGAGAAGGCAATTTATGGTATTGCTAATCAATATGTTACACTACATGGAAGCTACTCAGTGAAAGGAAGGAAGGGGAGAGCGATCTAATATTGCTAAACAATGTATCGCACTGAGTGGAAGCTTCTAAATATGGGGGAGCACCCCAGATCCACACATAGGTCTATTATGCTGCTAATCACCATGCTGCGTTTGGGGCTTCCAAGATGCCCAAATATACATTTCTTTCATTTTGAGTGGGAGCAAACCCAATGTTATAAATAAGAAAGAAATAAGTTAAATTATCGCGCTAAAAACTCTAAATTTCAGGATTACTATGCTTTACACAATGTAACTGCTCAACGTGCTGTAGCCTGAATATCCAACAGGTTCATTGATAGAATATAGTGATATAGCACAGAGCAGTTATACCAATTATTTCAACGGAATGTCCAAACAATTAAAAAAAATCTCCAGGTTATCCCGCAGATGTATGCACAATTCCAAAGTGGTTGAAATCAATCCAAGTTCACATGCCAGGTGCCCACCACCTTGTAAGTTATACTCTTACCAAAGGGAAATTTGATTGTTGGCCTTATTTATATTTCCATAGGACTTCTCATTGGTTAAATTATAATTCTTCATGGGCCTCCTCATTAGTTAAATCTCAAATTCTCCTTTCAATGTTTAATGGCATAAAGAGCCTGTGCCTTAGAAGCAGCTCATTTGGTAATTTACCATAAAAACAAAAGAGGAAAAAGGCATCTAGTGTAATATGTTTTTTAATAGTAAAAGATCTCTATAAAATAGTGCCAGTTGCGCACTCACATTAAAAATGATTATACAAGCGCAGTGTATAACAAGAGCGGTTCTCACCCAACCTCTTCTTCACCTCGGCCGATGGTGGGGGGAAAGCCTCTGCTAGCAAATATATTCCAAGGACTATAGTAGAGTTTTATCGCCGCCGCCGTCCTCAGTAACGCGTTTCGTTGCCGTTGGCAACTTCTTCTTGACTAACAGTGCGGCGTTTTATCTTGAAAGGGTTGGTGCGTGCTGGAAAGAGCGTGTGACGTCAGCGCGCACGTAGGTGAACTCCGCGGCCAATAGCAACCTGAGTGTATTGCAAGAACAGAAATGATTAGAGAAACTGAGAAGGTTTCTCACCAATCAGGTGGCTGTATGTCAGCCCCTCTCTTGTCCAATCCTGGAGTTCTAAGAAATGAATGACAGGATGGCTAATCAATCAGCAAGCCTCTATAGGACACTTTGTTTTAAGTTAGAAGTAATATAATGCTGTGAAGGGCAGGGCAGACAGCCTGTCTCTACAAATCAATAGGAAGACTTTTCAGTCTGGGCGCAGCGGGCCCTGTCATAGATTACCTGGCCAATCGCTGCCTAGATGCAAATGACCATATCTAACACTGTGAACAGCAGCATGCTTTTGAATATCAGAGCAATCTGCCGAATCCCATACTGACATCTAGGGCTGTGTCAGAGGCTCAGGCCAACAATGTCCCGATCCTGCGATGCCTAATAAAATAGCTGCTACATTCCCATAGCTTAACCCTAAAGGTTTGATGGTATATTGAGAATAGACTCTCAATGCATAGAAACAGTGGATAATAAATCCATTTAAAAAGTGGATATTACTCAAATCTAGTGAGGTGACTCTATCTAATATTACAATTTTTCAACTCACAAATTTAGATTGAGATAAAAAAGGGGGGTGGGTGAAAACCACTGTTGTTTACAAAGTAAACATGTGAATTAAAGCTGTGAATATTACTATATAGGCATACATGGTATACATATTATCATCATGTAAATCTGTGTGAAATACATAATATGATCAGCCCATATTGGTTTTAGGGCCTTGTGATCCCAACCATTGGACCATATATAGATGTTTTTAAATTAAATTACCCCATAAGTTAACTTAATGTGATAAAAGAAAAGGAATAGATATACCTATTTGGGGAAAGTGAAGAGGGAAGGGACTAGGGGAAGAAAGGGAAACTGGATTATGAAGTGTCTATAAAACAGTTCAGGTCAAACTCTACGTTTAGACCTTGAGGTGTAAAAGTGTCCAGTGTGTATATCCACTGACTTTCTTTGCGAGATGTTTCTTTTAGAATATTTAATCCTCTCCAGTGTCTATCTACTCTGTCTATTCCTATAAAGGAGTTAATTACAGAAGTTATGGCCGCACTAACTGATGCTTAGGGCGTGCTACACTAGCCGTGTAACATGTACTCTACCCTAGGAGGGGATCCCACATTCCCCTCAACCTTGCCAGAAAAACAGCACCACCCAAATGAAAGTACAAAATCACCTATTTATTTTCAATAATGAAACATGGATCAAATATTACAAACATTTAAAAACATCCTAAAAGGGTCACAACAATGACCACCAGGGGGCACAAAGCGCCGGCTTTTTACATATATCCTGTATCCACTGACATACACTCTATATCCAAACCCCCATAGCTAGTGCATATTATCAAATGTAAAACATTAAAGTGCTAGGTGTTTAAACCAGTAAATATCTAGTGAGGACTTTTAGTGAGTTTGTCTTTCAAGTTTGGGGCCTTACGATATATAATTTTTGGGTGTTCCGGTAGGGCCGGTCCCAATGTGGGATCACATTTTAAAATATGCCAATGTTTGGTTAGAAATTCCTTAAGTTGTTTATATTGCAAACTGTAATTGGTTATAAATGAATACTCCATTTGGGATAGGTATCTGTGTTTGTTTCAGCGCAAAGGTACCAAGTGGGGGTTTAGCTGCACCTAGAATAAGGCGAACCTGTCCTTTTGGAAAACTTAAAGTGGCTGTTTACTTGTCCTTATCCTATAGATGTTCAAGGAAAAGGTAAGTATTTAGGTGCGCTGTAAATTGGAAAAAAGGTTAGTGGATAACAAGGTTAGCACAAGTAGAGATAACTTTCTTGTTACAAAGGTTGGCTGGCGTTGCAGTTGAAAGGAACCAATCAACTTCCTTTCTCCAGCCTTTAACAAGCTTATTTGGAAGAATCACCTGCAACGCCAGCCAACCTCTGTAACAAGAAAGTTATCTCTACTTGTGCTAACCTTGTTATCCACTAACCTTTTTTCCAATTTACAGTGCACCTAAATACTTACCTTTTCCTTGAACATCTATAGGATAAGGACAAGTAAACAGCCACTCCATTTGGGATGTTTTTTGTCTTTTGGTTGGAGCCTCTAGAAGGGAGTGTCTATTCAATGCCCGTATTTTTTCCCTTTGGGATTCAACTTCTCCCCGCTGATATCCTTTATCAACAAATCTTTGGGGCAGGAGGGCAGATTGAGTGTCATAGTCATGTACAGAAGTGCAGTTTCGCCTTACACGCATGAACTGTCCCTTCGGGATTGCCTTTAGCCAGCAAGGGTGGTGACAGCTGGACGATGGAACATATCCATTGCGGTCAGTACTCTTAAAATAGGTATAACTAGCTAGACTTTGCCCATCCTTTTTAATGGTAAGGTCCAAGAAGTGAATTGATTCTTTATCTGTTTCAGCTGTGAATTCTAAGTTAAAGGTATTGGCATTAATTGCATGAAGGAACTCCTCCATCAGCTGCTGGGGACCATCCCAAATACAGAAAACATCATCTATTTTTCGCCGCCAGCATATCAAGTGGAGCCAGATTTTTCCATAGATGAATTCATCCTCCCACCACCCCACGTATAGGTTTGCCATGCTGGGAGCGAATTTTGCTCCCATAGCAACGCCTGTTTTTTGTAAATAGAATTTGTTGGCGTACCAGAAGTAGTTATGTTGGAGAGCAAATTCTAGACAGGCAATGACAAACTCTATCTGGAGGGGTGGTAAGAGGGATTTTTGAGTAAGGAAATATTTTACAGCTGCCACCCCCTTGTCATGGGGGATGACAGTGTATAGTGAAGATACGTCCGCAGTTATTAGGACGCTTTGTTCACTTATTTGTTGATCAACTATCAACTGTAAGACCTGTGAAGAGTCTTTCAAATAAGCTGGAAGTTGTCTGACCAAGTCCTGTAAAAATTGATATATATATATAGAGGAAAAGTGCTTTCTCCACTGACATAGGAGGGAATTCTTCTCAATAAGAGCAGTGAGACTATGGAATGAAGGATACAGTAAAAACATTCAAAAGTGGCGTGGATGCATTCCTTGCATGTAATAACATTTCCAGCTATGGCTACTAGACCATTGGAAGGAGATAAACAGGCTGAACTGGATGGACTAAAGTCTTTATTCAGCCTTACATACTATGTTACTATGTTACTAATTATCCATTTTTCAAGCTTTCATTATTTTTAGGAGTGCAGATGTTAAAGAGAAATTCCATTTGTAGCAGGTGTAATCTTTATCTCTTCAGTGTGGTGGCTCATATCTGTCCTGCAGTTACACTACATCACAAGATGCCACTGTTGGATGGCTAATGGATTGTGACACTGCAGGTCAAACTGTTGGCAAAAACCTAACCACATAGGAGTACAGCTGAGCTGCCATTGGCTAAGGTGATTAAGGCTAGAGAAGGTTCTAGAAGCAGTCTAAGGGAATCTATATAAGGGGGTCATGAGGAGAGTTACCTGAGAACAGAAGTAGAACTTGAGAGAAGTAGAACTAGTGAGAAGTCAGAGAAGTGATTGACCTCAGTTTATATTGTAGTAACCGGTAGTGAGGAAGGTACCAGCAGGGTCAAATGGTAGCAGTCCATAGTCAGAAGAGAGAGCAAAGGGGCCACATTCATACCTAACAAGTGACCACAGGAAAGGTGAACCATTCCACCCGAGATTCTGATGGAGGAAGCTAAGGCCTCAGTATTCTGCTATGGGATCAGGATGGGGGCCCACCACCTGTTGAAGTCCATCCGGATGTAAAGCTGTGCTATGGGAACTGCTAATGGAACTGCTGTGGATAAAGACTGTATGACCTGCTGTAACCATCAAGTGTACCTGAAGTCCTGCTACTAAAGTAAGTGCCCTTTTCATAAAGTTGGTCTCATTTGGAGTTATTGGATGCAAGCCAACATCGGGAGGTCCCCCAAGCCCATTAACAAAGAACCCACTCCCCATATGCCTGAGGAGCTAAACCCTCCAGGGACCCGTATGCTACACATTCATTATAACTGTGCACTGAGACCGGACAGGTGGACTGGCCTAATCCTAACACAAATGTTTATTTTACATTGCAAGTAGTAAGAAAGTAAGGTGGAACACCAACAACCAGAAATTCTTTAAAGAATTGGACAGTCTGGGGAGTTCTCAAGAACTCCCCAAACTTCGCCCTCTGTTCCCTTCCGGTTCTACATTTGGCAGGTTTAACTTAACAGTTTTCTGCTCTTCCTCCTGCACTCGACCATTCTTCTCAGGTGCTTTCTGTAGGGAAGCCCCATCTTGTCTACTTCTCTGTCCCAAGATACACTGCGCCTCATCTCAGGCCAGAACGGCTGCAGGAGTATCAGAAACACAGCGAGATGTCGGCGCGACTAGCAAGGGCAGAGGGGGAGCACAGCAGGATGTCTAAGTTCCCCCGGCGTCTGTGACAGATAGTTAAGATGCTGGGGGGAAACAGTAGGAAGAATGTCATGAGAATTTTTTTCAACTCTTATTGAATCTAGGACATTAGTCTGTATTATTTGCTATACTTTTAAGTATACGTGAAAAAAGTAATTGTTGCTGATTGATGAAGAGACTCTGTCTACATGACCCTTGATACTAAAAGATAGTGAGGTGATTTAATTGGCATGTTGTTTACCACAGCAATATTGAACAAAGAACAAATTATCCTGCCAGCAATTGGTAATCACTTCTTTCCTAGATAATAATCACATGTTCAAATACATGTATCAATGTCATTTTCCTTAAGATAAGATCTAAGAGACAGATATTCTTCATATCAAAGTCTGCAAATGCAAAGTCCATTTTTATTACTTTACTTGAAGTTATAAAATACTTTGCTCTTAACAGTACTGTGACAGTAAAGTGAAATATTGGATTTAAAAGTCATGTAAACATGCCAATGTTCATTTGTACAATCCAAAATGATGCAGCAATAAAATCATTTTAGAGATACTTCCTGTTATTAATATTATTAACTAATAAACAACATCATCTTCTAAGGCACTGTAGATAGTAGAAAGTATAGACAGTAAAACAAATAATACACGTATAATACACAGGGTATTATACTGTAAATGTGACAGATTAAATAAATAGACAGTGGGGGTTATGCTGCAGATTTAGTAAAGCAAGTTCAATTCCGGGTGCACATTTGGTTTTTTTTGCAACAAAAAATACAGTATTTTTCACCCTATAGGACACACCTGCCCATAAGACGCACCTAGGATTTGGGGGAGGAAAATAAAAAAAAAAAAAAAAAACGCGCCATTACAGACAGTGTGGCATTCCCCTATCCCATTCCCATAGGCCGTGTGGGATGCCCCCATTCCATAGACAGTGTAGCATGCCCCCATCCCATTCCCCATATACCCAGTGTGGCATTCCCCCTTCCCATTCCCCATATAGGCAGTGTGGCATCCTCCCTCCCATTCCCCGTATGCCCAGTGTGGCATCCCCCCTCCCATTCCCATATAGGCAGTGTGCACCCCATTATCATAAGCAGTGTGGCATCCCCCCTCCCATTCCCCATATAGGCAGTGTGGCATCCTCCCTCCCATTCCCCGTATACCCAGTGTGGCATCCTCCCTCCCATTCCCCGTATACCCAGTGTGGCATTCCCCCCTCCTATTCCCCATATAGGCAGTGTGCCCTCCCCCATTCCCATTGGCAGTGTGGCATTCTCCCCCTCCTATTCCCCATATAGGCAGTGTGCCCCCCCCATTCCCATAGGCAGTGTGGCATCCGCCTCCCCCCATTATCCTAGGCAGTGTGGCATCCCCAAACTTGTATTCTTGCCTTAATGGAAAAATGATTCACCTTACCTATAAAAATGCCATATGTGCAGGTGATTTTTTTTAGGAACAATTAGAACACATTTTTCTACTGCACTTGTTTGTGTGGACAGGCTGCAATTCACACACACAACTTGCTTCACTTAACCCTTTAAGTGCCAGCCTTCCTAGAGTTTTTGTCACCATCTGTTGCCAGACCATGTTTCATTATTATCCACTCCACATGTTCAACTGTGATTTATGAAGGGATTTCCAGGGATTTCCCAAGAAAATTCTATATTGCTTTTTTCAGCCTGGGATTCAACATGAAATGTCTTGTTTGGCCTTTTTTTGTATATTCTTAATACTTTTGAAATATGTGCAAAAAAAATTGTAAAAATCTATTTTTTACAATTTGTAGTATTTGTTTGCAATAAAAAATGTAAATTTATGAACAAAATCCCAATTTCACCCGGTTACAACGGTAGCACATATGCCTTGTTAGACACCCTTTCCTGCCCAGAGCACGCCCCCAAACTAAAACAGCACTTTAGGAGATTTTCAGAAAAAATACAACTATGTTATGTGCTATGTGCACCTTGCAGTTTTTTGAAAAAACAACCTTTTACATTTGAAATACCCCCAACAAACGATATATTCTCTGGAAGTACACACCTCAAGCTTTCTAGGCATACCAGGCTTGTTGACATGGGTGCAGTTTTCTGAAAGTATTCATTAAATGAATTCTTTGGTTGCCCAGAGTTTCCCTAAAAAAGAATAAAAAAAGAAGAATCCCCCAAACAGAATGATACTCAACATGCATAGGTATTCTCAAAGGAAGAGTTGGCAAACACCCCAAAGTAAAACATGCGCGTAACGGTCATTTTACTTGAAAATTTCAGCTCTGCAGACAAAGTACGCACTTTGCGTTTTTTCAACCAAAACAACCCTTCACATTTGGAATACCGCCCATAAACCATATATTCCCTGAAAGTACACATGTTAAGCTTTCTAAGCATACCCAGCTTGTTGTAGTGGGCTCATCTTTCTGGAAGTAACCCATCGAAGAATTCTTAGGTTGCACAGGGTTTCCCTAAAAAATGTAAAAAACAGCAGAATAAAAGACATGTTTTCCTAAAATATCAATATGCAAACAAGAAAAAACAAGCTAAATCTGGAAGCGCAAGGTCCCCTGAACAGAACAATATCAAACATGCATAGCTACTTTTAAGCCTTTTAACTGCCAACCTACTTTGTCACCCTCTGTTGACAGGTAATTGTTCACCTTTCTGTGCCATGTTTAACCGTGATTTTTGCAGGAATTTCCAGGAAAATTATATATATTTTTTTTTTGCAGCAGAGTTTAGGCTTTAACATTAAATGTCTTGTTTGTAATTTTTCTACTGTTTTTTTAAATTTGTTTGCTTAATAAAAAATTTTTGGGGGAAATTGTCCTTATTTTAACCCTTTAAACGCCAGCTACGTAAAATTCACGTAGCTGCCTTTCCTGTCGTTAAACGCCAGCTACGTAAATTTTACGTACCTGGCTTTCTCCCCTGCTAACTGGCAAAAAAAAAAAAAATAAGACACTCACCTGACCCTCCGTTTGATTTGGCCGGGTCTCCTCTTTAAGATGGTGCACTCCGATCGTCCGCTGGACCTCCTCCGGCTGCAGGGGTGGGCCCGCAATAGGGTCCCCCCCCCCTGTTTCAGCTGCCACTGGCTTTCCTGTAAAAAAAATTAAAAATTAAAATGACATTTACTTACCTGCATGTGCGCTGGCTCCCCTGTCCCTCCTCTTCACCTGGGGGGCCTCCGATCCCCCCCCAGGACTTATGGATCTTCAGGATAGAGCTCGGGAGGCTCTCTCCCCTTTCCTCCTCGATGGCGGCCGCCATTTTGCTGCTCTTGGGGGCGGGGCTAATGACATCATCACGGCCCCGATCACTGGCTTCAGTGTTCTCAGCTGTCAGATGCCGGTGATCAGTGCCCGGTGAAGAAGCGGGCAAGAGATCCTCTGATCTCCTGCCTCCCCCTTCTCTGGATGCCAATCACCGGCATCTGTCATCAGAGTGGCGAGGGACAAGAGCTTACAATCAGAGGTAAGTACAGTAAAAACATTTTTTTTTTTAATAAAATAATTTTGTGTGGTGTTTTTTTTTCACAGTTAACCCTTTGTGAGCTGTCAAGGGGTCTATGAGACCCCTATACCAGCTCACAAGGCTCTGGGTCTGGCAAGTCACCTGCGGCTAGTGGGTGACTTGCCATTAACCCCCAGCCCCCCCATTACCTGCCTCCCCAATGGCCAGGGGGGGGGCAGAAGGGCCCGGGCCACTTAGTGGCTATGTGGGCTAGTAGCCTGCAGGGCCAGGGGCCACAGACGCTGGCCCCTGTGCCCTGTTCTACAAGCCCCCATAGCTGGCCCGGGTCGGTAACGCTGGGTAGGGGGGACCCTACGTAATTTTGGGGGGATTTTTAATGGTTTTTAACCCTCAAAATTCCCCCAAAAAATGTGGTCCCCCCCTGGGAGGGGGGGGACCCTATGTAAAAATTTTTTTTAATTAACCCCTTATGTCCTGTTACCCAGCAGGTATACAATGCTTCCAGCATTTTGTGGTGTGTTTGTGTTTTTTTTTACATTTAAAGTGGACTAACACCCAGGATTTTGACTATTCTGGGTATAGGTCCTTTCCCCCGGGGCATCCCGATCGGGGATGCCCCGCTGTGTGAAACCCCCCCGATCGCCCACAATAACTCACCTCACCCCGGTCCTACGGTGCATGCGCGGCCGCTCGTCCAATCAGCGTGCTCAGAGTGGCTGAGTTATGGGTGTCTAAGAGACGTCTAAGCTCAGCCACTCTGAGCATGCTGGAGACCGCATCCCCCACTTCCCTCTAACAGGGAGCGTGCCCGCGCTGGCTATTTATGAATGGCCGGCGCGGGCACGCTCCCTTTTAGACCCCTGCTAGAGGGATAGCGGGGATGCGGCCCGAGCATGCGCCGTAGGATCGGGATTGAGGTAAGTGGTAGTGGGTGTTCCGGAGGGTTTCACACTGAGGGGCATCCCAATTTTGGATGCCCCGGGGGGAGGGAATAGAACGGTCTGGGAATCTTATAGATTCCCGGGCCGATCAGCCCTGGGTGTTGGTCCACTTTAACCCATTGTGAACTGGAGTCCATGAAACCCCTATACCAGTTCACAAGGCTGGGGGGCTGTCAAGTCACCTGCGGCTAGCGGGTGATTTGCCATTAACCCCGGCCCCCCTATTACCTGCCTCCCCGAAGCCCAGGGCGGGCTGATTTAGGTGGTGCGGGCTTGTACTTGGCAGGGTGGGGGGGCCACCAAAGCTGGCCCCTGCGCCCTGTTCTACAAGCCCTGCATAGCTGATCCCCGGGCTGGTTATGCTGGGTAGGGGGGACCCCATGTCATTTTTATGAGAATTTTTAAGGGTTTTTAACCCTTAAAATTTTTTTAAAAAATGGGGATTACCTCCCCCCCGGGAAGGGGAACCCCACGCCAATGTTTTTCTTGATTTAACCCTTTATAGTGTGGATTGTAGTTTATTTTTACATGCTATAAAGTGTTCTTTTCAGTTTGGGGGGTCTTCTGAACAGTAACGGGGGGCTACCAATACATATGTGGTGCCATTGTAATCGAGAGAAATGGGGCTTTCAGATGCAATATGGTTTTCTTGAAAAAAAAAAAAAAAAGGTTTTATTTGAAATAAAGGAGACAATTTTCTAAAAAATTTTTTTTTATTTTGTTTTGTTTAATTTACTCAAAATATTAAAAAAACTGTAAAAAAAAATTACAAACAAGAAATTTCATGTTAAAGCCTAAACTCTGCCGCAAAAATAAAATATATCATTTTCTTGGAAATTCCTGCAAAAATCACAGATAAGCATAGCGCAAAATGGTGAAAAATTACCTGTCAAGAGGGTGACAAAACCTCAAGTAGGCTGGCAGTTAAAAGGGTTAATAGTACCTATGCATGTTGGGTATCGTTCTGCTCGGAGGACCTTGCGCTTTCAGATTTAGCTTGTCTTTTCTTGTTTGCATATTGATATTTTAGGAAAACTCATTTTTTATTCTGCTTTATTATACATTTTTTAAGGAAACCCTGTGCAACCAAAGAATTCTTTGAGGGATTACTTTCAGAAAGATGGGCCCACTACAACATGCTTGATATGCTTAGAAAGTTTATCATGTGTACTTTCAGGGAATATATGGTTTGTGGGGGGTATTCAAAATGTGAAGGGTAAGGTGCGCACTTTGTCTACACAGCTGAAATCTTCAAGCAAAATTACCATTGTGCACATGCTTTACTTTTTGGTGTTTGGCAACTCTTCTTTTGACAGTAGCTATGCATGTTGGGTATCGATCTGTTCGGGGGATGTTGCTTTTTCTTGTTTGCATATAGTTTTTTTAGGAAAATATGCTTTTTTTATCCTTTTTTAGGGAAGCTCTGTGTAACTAAAGAATACATTGAGGGAGAACTTCCAGAAAACTGAGGCAACATCAACAAGCCTGGTACGCCTAGAATTGGGGGTGCCCCGCTGTGTGAAACCCCCCAGAAAGCCCCAAAAACTCACCTCACCACGCTCCCACGTGACCGCACCGTCCAATCCCCACCGACGGACAAGCGGGTGACAGCAACGGACAAGACAGCGCGTCCGCCGCCGCCTCCCGCACGTCACTCTTACAGGGCGCCCGCACGTCTAGAGGGGCATTTTTGGGGGGTTTTGGGGGGTTTCACCCCGCGGGACATCCGAGATCGGGATCTTATAGATTCCCGGGCCAATCTCCCCTGGGTGTTGGTCCACTTTAATTGGATGTACCGGAAATACTCTTTGTGAGGGATACTGTGTTTCTCTTGTAGATCACGGAAGGACCCAAAGCTCCCCTCCATGAGCAAATCCGATATTTTGTTTATATCCTAGTCCTGCCACCACTTAAAGGCTATTCTGTTCTGCTCACCTGGGGGAAAGCTTGGGTTGTCCCACAGGTGTGCCCAGGAGGTATGGGGGGACATCAAAGAGGCGGAGTATCTGACCGAGTCCCACACGGCAAGTGAATGTTTCATTAAGGAGCTAAGCATTTTGGGCCTAAGTCCTGGGTCTGTCCAGTGCACAATTAGGAAGCTCAAGGAATATCCACATTGGAGGGTTGAGGGAAGAGTGCATGGGGACCAGTTGAGCGATCTGTGAGGCTTTATATTTGAATATGTCAGGCACCCCCAGTCCCCCCTTGTGGTTTATGGGTTAGCCCCGTGGACCATATGAAAGCCAAAATCCTCCTCTTCATCACCCGAAGCATGTATATCGGGATTTTCTATTGGCAGCACTCTGAAAAAGTATAGTCCTCTTGACCGTGTTGATAAGGCCTATCCAAGAGATCGGGTATGACTTTCAGGCCTCTAATAGACAAGTTAAAGATTTAAATAAAGGGGAATAATTGGCCTCATACAAGTCAGTATGCTTAGCAGAAATACGCACCCCTAGATATGGGATTTGCTCCGTTGTCCAGCGGTCCACCACGTCCACCGGCAGAGACACGTTCAATGCGAGACTTGGGCAAACTGGTCTAGGATTTTGTACAAATTCGGGAGCGAAGTGACCGGCTGGGTAATAGTGATTACGGCATCATCTGTGAAGAACATGGCTTTATGATGAACTCCCGCTACCTCCAATCCCTTAATGCTAGGCGAGTTTCTTATTGCTATGCCCAATGGCTCCATGGCCAGGATGAAGAGGAGCGGGGATAAGGGGCACCCATGTCGGGTTCCCCTTGAAATATCGAATGACCCTGAGGTGAAACCTAGGTATCCTACTCATGCCGCAGGGGCCGCATAGAGAGCTCCCATCCACTCTAAAAACCGTTGTCCAAAACCCCATTTCCAGAGCACCCACAGCAGATAATCCCAGGATAAGAAGTCAAACGCTTTCTGTATATCTAGTGAGAGTAGAAAAGCCGGGATACCCCTAGAGTGGGCGTGGTGGACTAGATGAGCAACCCTCCTGACGTTGTCCCCCGCTTGCCGGGTTGGAACAAACCCCAGTTGGCCCCCATGTATGAGGTCTGCCACAAACGTGTTCAGTCTAGCTGCCAGGGCCTTGGGCAGTAGCTTCACGTCAATGTTTATCAAGGATATTAGTCTATAATTTGGAATGAGCAGGCTGTCTTTATTTGGCTTGGAAATCATGCAGATATCCGCCAGCAGCGAACTAGGACTAAGCGAGGTTTCTGCACATAGGGCGTTGAAAAGATTCAATAAATGCGGTGCCATGATGGGAGCAAACTTTTTGTAGTACAGGCCACTAAACCCGTCTGGACCTGGAAGTCTTCAGAGATTTAATGACAAGAAGCACCTTGCTAGGCGTAATGGGTGCCTCCATCCTATCCACGTATCTCTGCTCAATGTTGGGTAACTCAATATGCTCAAAGAATTCTTCCAGCTTGGCCGTATTCGTGTTTACTGGGGCCGAGCAAAGGGCCGACAGGAAGTCCCCAAAGGCAGAAACAACTTTATAAGGGTCTGCCGTGACTGCACCTGAGTTGAGCTTCAGTTTTATGGGCTGCCACCTATCGAGGTCAGCGACCCTCAGCTTTTGGGCTAGCATTGTGTCCGGCTTGTTACCCTTGCATAAAATTTTTGTTTTGACCATCTGAGTCTTTTCTCTGCTTGGTCATCCAGGAGCACATTGAGCTCTATTTGCAATTTGTCCACAACCCTCTTATTTCTGGTGCTTGGGGCCCCCTTCCATTGTATTTCAGCCCGCTCAAACCTCAGGGTCAAGTCCCTTATTTTCCTTAGCCTTTCTAGTTTCTCGGCAGAGGCTAGGGAGATAATGTTTCCTCTCATGGTAGCCTTTTGGGCTTCCCACAGGGAAATTGGAGAGGAGACCGAGTTAGTGTTAAGCACAAAATATTCCTGAAGGGCCTCCTGGATCTTAGAGCAGGTGGACTTGGTTGATAGAAGGGAGTCGTTAAGCTGCCAGCTATAAGAATGCTTGGTTGTGACCAAGAGGTCCAAGACAACCATTACTGGGCTATGGTCGGACCAGGCTGTATTGTAAATTTTGGAATTGATAGTGCCAGGTAGCACCGGTTGAGGGACTAGTATGTGGTCTATCCTACAAAAACGTGCTGTGAGGGTTAGAGTAAAATGTGAAATTGTGGACTTTGGGGTTCTTTTACCTCCAGACATCACACAGACTATGGCAATTAAGGAGGTCACGAAAAGCGGCGGACTTGGTGTCCAAGGACAGAAGTGCTGCCCCAGAGTGCCCCATGTGCTGTCTGTCTAATTCAGGGTTTATTGTCAGGTTCGAATCCCCTCCCATTATCAGGACCCCCTTAGTATTATTCTGAACAACCGTCAATAAATGTTTGAAGAACCGGGTCTGGAAGGTATTAGGAGCATAGTATGCGACCAGGGTAATCTCAACGTCATAGAGGGTACCCGGTAGTATGAGGTATCTGCCTGTGGGATCCGAGATCTCTTCAGAGCAGATGAATGGGAGGTTCTTACGGAAGGTGATCAGAACTCCCCTTTTCTTCTCTCTGGCACAGGCAAAATAAGCCAAAGGGAAGTGACCACTCAGGTAAATCAGTTTGGAGCAAGCGGAGAACCTGGTTTCCTGCAAGAAAATGACATCGGCTTTGCAAGACTTGTAGTAGTGGAAGGCCTTATTACACTTAGCGGGAACATTGAAGCCCTGGACATGTGTGACATAACCTTAATATTTAGCCTGATCATAATGACCTTGGCGATGTGGAGTTTTAGTATCCGGCCTAGTGGAATGTGGGAGGTCCATGTGGGGAGTGGGTGGGAGCAGGTAGGGATTGTAGAAAGAGCTAAAATAGGGGTTAGAAAACATGAATAAAACAAAACTAAGGCACCTTAGACCAGTGTGCGGTCTAATACCGCCAAAGGTCCGTCCAGATTCTGCAGTAGCAGAAAAAAGTCCATTGACCAGGGCCACATGTGGCCTTGCTTGGACCATTTGACAACTTGTCCGTCGGGAGGTATACCCTGGGGGCATAGGACAAGACTGTAAAGTAAAAATTACTGTACGTAAGCATAAATAATCCAGCATTTAACAGTTCTATTTAACTCAACGTAAGACAGCAGAAAACAGCATAAAACAACGCAGCTCAATTTTAAATTCCAGCATGTGTAAAAAATTCAAAATTAGTAGGCGACATCGCCACCGATGGGCCCGCACAGCCACCGACAAGCGCCGCTGCCCGACCCAGCAGGCTGGTGTGGGACCTAGGGCAACATTACATAATACAGTTCAGGCTTGGAGCCCAACCTCAACTCAGCCACCATACAAGCGGACCATCGCTGCGGCCAGGGGGCAGACTTAGTGCCCCCCAACCTGGGCCACCCAAGTCACGGGGCACGTCCCGATCAGTTCAAGACATTTGGGCTATTACGGTGTTGCCCCCCACCCCCCCAGGTCAGCGTCACGGAGGGTCCACACATGGTAGAGCCAGGCCAACCAGGGAGGAGGTAGGGCAAAACCAGACAAGGAGACAACTAAGCGCCCCCGAAGGGTCCACCCGCCAGGGGAAATAAACAGATTTAGAACAGAGATCTAGTAACCATCTTAAATTTCAAAACTTTACCCAAGGAAGGGACGTCACCAAGGACTACACATATTACCACTCTGACGGGCCGAGTCCTCATCCCGGATTTGGGCTGGTCCCCGGGGGGCGCCCACATTCTCCCACAGGGCTGGAGCGTCGGCCGCTTGGAAGCTCCCTGCGCGGTCACAGCGGATGTGTGGGTCGGGGAGTCGGTGGAAGTCAGGCCCAGGTCTTTCAGCATACCCAGCAGGTCCTCCAGGGAGCTGACTGCATGCTGGCGGCCTGCGTGCGTAAACGCAAGCTGAAAGGAAAATCCCCAGCGGTACATTATGTTGTGGCAAGTATTTCCAAGCCAGGTTTCATAGCTCTTCTTCGCTGCAGGATTTGGGGGCAACATCCGGAAAGATCTGGTAACGGTGACTCTGAAAGAACAGGTCGCCTTTCTCTCTGGCGGCCATTAAGATCATTTCCTTTGTACGCAAATCATCATTAGAAAGTGACAGGGGTGAGCTGCCTTGCGGCAATGAAAGCAGTCTGAGGATACAGAAAAAGTGTCAGGGCATCATCCTCGCTGGGCACCAGGGGGGTAAAATGTATACATTTTAGAAGAGAAAACTGTCATTCAGTTTTATTGTCTACCTTGTGAGTGATTCAGCAACTGGTTGTAAATTTATACCTGGTGCTAAATCAGCCCCAAGGTAGACAATGAAAATGAATGACAGTCTTTTCTCATCTGGTGCTGAATCAACTTTAAAATCTAATCACAGGCTTAACTACCAAGGAAAGCATATACTGCATTCTTATTGCTAACTAAGGGGGACAACAGGTTCTTCAAAGGATTCATCCCAGGCAACACAGCTAACTAGAGGAATTGAGGATCTTAGCAGAACCCTGGTCTTATGCCATCAAGATTATGTAAGGAAGCAGAGCCTCAAAGGCAAAGCTCTCAGTCTAGGATAGGTTTGTTACCAGAGATACTGCATAGGCACAGGAATAGCAAACTTAAATGACAAAAAGGACCTTTACTTCAGGCATAAACAAAGACAAAACTGATGAGAAATAAGCAAAAAAAAAAAAAAACAAATCAGGCAGACAGGACAGAGACTCAAGGCAGGTTAGGCAGGGATATCAAATGGGCCAGGTCCTGGAATAGGAAGGCTCCTTCCACACTGGGGCGAGGCAATTTCAATAGCCATTCAATCGCCCCACAATCCCCAGTGAAACACTGCCCATAGTAATCTACCTTTCACACACTGGCAGGGCGATTGTGGGGGCGATTACACTCACCCTGCAAGCGATGCGATCACTGTATAGCAAATAGCAAAAACTCCATCACTACTAAAATGCCTGTCGATGGCCAGTACACAGGAGCTGCAGCAATTCTCACTGTCGCCATGCCTCACCCAGTGTGAAAGACACCAAGGGAATGAAGTTCCTAACAGTCAAAACATAGGCTGTACAAAGCTCTCCAGAACTGCTGACCATGAGACATACCACACTATGGGCTATGCAGAAATACATTGCAAATTCTTTAGAATACCCCACAAAGTGCTGTTGTTTCCAAGAAATTTGCCCAATGTCATTTGAAAAATTATGTACCTCACTGAACAGTTTGCTACAAAACTGTTTTTTCTGGCTTAAACATCCTGGGAGACTACAGCATCAAAAAGATCCTCTTCCATATCAGAGGAAATTAAATGCTTCCTTTTCTCTGTTTTCCCTTTGGAGACAGTGGATCAGAACGTTTCTCTAGACGATCCAACCTTTCTGCAATCTCCCAGAGGGCACCTTGATGGAAGAGATATCTGTCTCCCATATTTAGTAACTACTAATAGTGATGTCCTTGTCCAGTGACACTTGCCTGCCTACTGGACATGGGGTGGACCTTTCTGCTGAAGGGCCAGATCTGCTTACTCTAGATGCCTCCATAATTGTGGAAATAATACAGTCTAAACTCCCAGAGGGTCAAGACCAAAGTATATAACAGGCCTCGATAGTCACAAGTGACTACTCCTTAGGCCTTGGGGATGAACCACCTCAATTATTGATTTCCCTTTCCCACAATCTACACTACAAAACAAAAAAAACAAAAAACACATTATTATTATTATTATTTATAATAATCATACCATCAAAAACAATAACATTATAAATAACAATAACATGATAATTAATAACAATAATAACATTACCAATAATAATATAAATATTATTATTCTTATCGATAAACAAAATACCATCAAAAACAGTAACACTAATGATAATAATAATAATAATGATAATAATAATAATAATAATAATAATAATAATAATAATAATATCAATAATAATAACATTACCAATAATAATAATAATATCCCCAATAATAATATTGTTTATAATGACATCCAAATCCATATCACCTAACTATTTGGATCCATTTGAAAGTGGCCTCAACAGCGACCCATCGATGGAGGAAGCCGGCCGAACCCGCAGCGGAATTAAGCGGCGGCACAGACGGAGAACCGACCCCACTAGTGGGGAAGATGAGTACTGCAAGCCGGAGGGAGAACCAGCGGCAGTGGTGCTAGGAACCCAGCCTAGCTGAAGGAAGAACAAGAGGTGGCGGGCAAGGCAGCGAACCTTCCTCGCTGTACCAGTGGAAGAGAGCCTCTGTTTCTTCCTGCTGCCTTAGCTCTGCCCCCTCCAAGGCACAAAAGTAAACATTTTAAAATGAAATACACCCTATACAAAATTGGGGAAAAATGTTCCCCTGGTTCCCCCTACAGGCTACTGACTCTTCCTTAAAGCGGAATTGCAGCTCAGGAGTGACAACTTCTTAAAAAACAACAGTGACACCCTAAAGCACCCCAAGACCCTGGCACTTACCTTTACCATCCTGATCTGCACACAGCATACATGAGGAGGCATTGAAGGTCCATCCATATCAGAGGAATATAAGGGCCTGGAAGACAGTCAGGGTTTAATTCCCCCCACTTCCAAGGTATAATCCTAAAAACAAAAAGTAAATGGGAAAGGAGTTCGGATACACCCTTGAAGTCCAGTTCCAGCTGCAAGAATAAAATTGGATTGTGGGAATACAGCCGGAGGTACATAGGCCGGGAGTAATGATGGCCTGAAGTAAAATGGATGAGAAAAACAGTTAGTTATGATGCTGAGTAGAGATGAGCGAACCGGTTCGCACGAACCGGAATTCGCTCCGAATTTCAGGAAATATTCGATTCGGCACGAACCCGAATATTTTGTGGTTCGTGCCGATCGAATTTTTCCTGAAATTAAATCAAAAAAAAAAAAGCCGGCCCGCTAACAGCGGAGCCGGCCGGCCCGCTCCCACCATGCCGGCATTTAAAAAAAAAAAAAAAGCATTTTTGCCGGCATGGTGGGAGCGGGCCGGCCGGTTCCGCGCTGACAGCGGAACCGGCCGGCGGGCCGGTAAAGCCAGCCGGCCCTCTCCCACCATGCCGGCATTTAAAAAACAAAAAAAAAAAGCATTTTTGCTGGCATGGTGGGAGCGGGCCGGCCGGCTCCGGCCCGCTGCCACCATGCCGGCAAAAATGCTTTTTTTTTTGTTTTTTTTTGTTTTTTAAATGCCGGCATGGTGGGAGCGGGCCGGCCGGTTCCGCTGTCAGCGCGGAACCGGCCGGCCCGCTCCCACCATGCCGGCAAAAATGCTTTTTTTTTTTGTTTTTTAAATGCCGGCATGGTGGGAGCGGGCCGGCCGGCTTTACCGGCCCGCCTGCCGGCTCCCACCATGCCGGCATTTTTGATGGGGAACTTCGTAAAAGTTCGATTCGGCCGAACCCGAATTTCTTTGTGAAATTCGGCGAATCGGCCGAATCGAACTTTTCAAAAGTTCGCTCATCTCTAATGCTGAGTGACAAAATATAAATAGATACGGGTGCTCCAAAGCATATGCCAGCAAAATGATGTTAAATGGTGCACTTCATAAATAAGGCCCAATGAGCCTGATCAAGCGTCAGCACATGTAAATACCACTCAGCGCCAGTATTTTTAGCCTCAGTACAAAAAAAGTCAGTGCTAATTTGGTCACCAGCCTGCATCTAATTTATCACTAGCACCATATAGTTTGCAGTACCGGATGCTCTTATTTAAGCTGTGCCATTTTATAGTGGTGCTAGAGGTGAAGATCCCATAGACCACAATGGGCAGGACTGTATTGATGTGTTTTAGGCTTATAAATAAACAAGCACATTTACCTTTGGGTCTACATTTAGGTGTGAACTGAAGCTTTCATATGAGTGAGCTTTTTAAAGCGGAACAAATCCCACTCAGCACAGACCTGAAAACTAAAAGACTCCCCAAGAAATCACCTACCCCTTAATGGGACATTTTTACAGTGGAGGTATATCATTTTTCCATTGTGGTAAGGATTTGTTTCCCAAGTTTGGAAAAAACAGCACCCTATGGTCTATGCTAAAAGATTTTTCTGTATAGCAAATAGGGTGTTGTTTCCAAGCTTTGAAAAAAACATCTTTACCTCATTGGAAAAATTATATATCTCCCATGTAAAAATGGCCCACCACAGGTGTATGATGGCCCACACACTTATGTGTAAAACGGCTCATAGTTCATAGCAATTAGAGGGTGTTTTGCTTGGGTGTCAATTTTTGCTAAGGAGCTCAAATATGTTTATATCGCTTATTACACAAGCTGTCTTCTAAGTTTTTTAGTTTTAGTTTAGTTTTTTTAACAGTGAGTTCTAACGATAATGCACTACAAAAAGGATTGATTCAGAACTCCATAAGCAATAACATTTGTAACAAATACAACAAAAACAAATCCCCCAAATCATTCAATGGGTGACTGCCTTGTATTCAACCTACTAGTCTATTATCCAATCCCAGATCGACACATATACACAAAGGAATCAAGCCACGGTTTCAGCAACCTTGAAACACAGTCATCGGCTATTTTGTAAAATGCCAAATCATTTGATATCATTTGAACAATTTTATACATTTTTATCATAGATCAAACAAATATAATATGCAATACAATATATAATATTATAAATGTGTCTGTAGCACAATCCACCCTGCTGATGTTGATAATATTTGAAAAATTGTTGCAACCAAGCAGCTGGAGGATAAAAGCATACCCACTAAATCATAAACATAAACTGCAAAGTCTATTGAATGAAACAGTCTTTATGGAAAAAATAAATTTCTACGGAGTGAAAGAGCAAGGAGAACAACTGGTATCACCCATCATGGCCATAAAATCCCAATAGTCTCCAACATTGCCCCTGCCACTCTACAAAGGCATCGAATAAAGAAACTATACACACAAATCTTGGTAGCTAATAACATCAAATACAAGTGGGGGTACTATTTTTGAACTTATGTTTATTTACAAGGGAAAACCATATTCAGTGACATCTGCACCAAAGGTTGATGACCTATTGGGAAATTTAAAACTTGTCAGCCCCTTATTGATTGAGACCCAAGGGGACTACCAGGCAATGGAGTAAAAGACTGCTGGAAAGGAAAATGCAGCGCCCTGGCCCCCCCCCCCCCCCCCCCCCCAGCTGGAAATGCAGATTGAGGACCTGGAATGATAGGATCAGCTGAAACTCTTTTGAAGAGGAACTTTGTTCTCAACCCCTACTTTTTCAAAATGGTCTGGAACTGTAAACCCTAGGCAACACGGGACATGTGACCCTGCTGTATAGAAGGGAGGGTCCATCTTCTGGTGCTCTCAGAGTGCTTTGAATTAAATAAGGAGAAGTCACCTCTGGAGTGAGGGACAAATAGGTTGTTGTTAGGAACACTATTGTCCTTTTCAGGACATTTATTTAGGGACAGATGCTGGAGTAAGAGATACATAGGTTGTTAAAAATGATATTGTCCTTTTCAGGACATTTATTTAGGGACAGTCACTGGCGTGAGGGATATATAGGTTGTTAAAAATGATATTGTCCTTTTTCAGGAGATTTATTTAGGGACAGCTGCTAGAGTAATACATAGATATGGTCATTGTAGTTGAGGCCACATTAGGCTCTTTTTTGCTTAACCCTTTCGCTGCCAGCCTACCTGGAGAATTTGTCACCCTTTGTTGTCAGACCATTTTGCACTGTTTTGTGCTCCACATGTGCAACTGTGATTTTTAAAGGGATTTCCCAGGAACATTATACCGTATTTTTCGCCCTATAAGACGCACTAATTTTCCCCCAAAAAGAGGGGGAAAATGGCCATGCGCCTTATAGGGCGAATGCACTTTTTTTTTACCAACTGTGGGGCAGGGGTGCACGAGTAAATGAGCGCTGGAGCATGCGGGGCCGCCGGGTATAGGTGGCTGGACGCCATTAGAAACATCCGATCTGTTACACAGGCAGGTTTGGGGGGGGGGGGGGGCGCCAGTCACCAACAGGAGCTGATCCTACCTGGTGTCTGGCCGCTGTGTGGGTTCCCATGTCAGTGGCCTCGGGATAGAGGAGGGAGGGAGGGTGGGCGCATAGCTATGTCTCTCAGTGAGGGAGACATGCTGGAATCACGGCTGTGCTGTCCAGAACGAGCGAGCTGTGTCTGTGAAGAGCTGACGTCACTCCTAGCCGGCCGAGGCACTTCTCATTGGCTGACTCATACCAGAGAGGAGAGGAACAGAGGGGAGGGGGGAGAGGAGCGAGGGGGAGGAGAGGAGGGAGATGAGAAGAGAGGAGAGACACTGAAAACGTGCTGAGAGTCCTGTCAGCTGTGTGAATCTTAGAATCTTCCATAGCAGGCTGCAGTCTTCTTCCTCAGTTTTAAAGGAAAAGCAGGTAGTTGTCATCTTAGCTTTTAATGTTAGTAAGAAAATCACCTAGACGTTAAAGTGGACCAACACCCAGGAATTTTACTATTCTGGGTTTTGGGCCCACTTCCCTGGATCAGGGTGCCCTGCTATGTGAAACCCCCCAGATCGCCTGATTCAACTCACCTCACCCCGCTCCTATGGTGCATGCGCGGGCGCTCATCCAATCTGCGCGCTCGGAGCCGCTGAGGTATGCGCGTCAAAGCTCAGCGGCTCTGAGCACAATGGCAGCCGCATCTCGTGCTTCCCTCTAACAGGGAGCGCACCCGTGCTGGCCATTCACAAATGGCCGGCATGGGCACGCGCCCTGCTGGAGAGAAGCGCAAGATGCGTCCCACGCATGTGCCATTGGACCGGGAGTAATGTAAGGTTAGCGGGTGTCCTGGGGGGGTTTCACACAGCAGGGCATCCCAATTTTGGATGCCCCGCAGGGAGGGATTGGATTGGCCTGGGAATCTGGGTGTTGGTCCACTTTAATAACTGTACAAGTGGACCAAAACTGACCTGGAGTCTATGAGTTGGCTGATGCCCTTTCCTTTAGGGCATCCCAAATTTGGATGCCCCACGGGGAGGGATTGGATCGACCCGGGAATCTGGGTGTTGGTCCACTTTAATAACTGTACAAGTGGACCAAAACTGACCTGAAGTCTGAGTTGGCTGATGCCCTTTCTCTTGGGGCATCCCAAACTGGGATGTCCTGATGTGTGAAATCCCTTGCCTGTGTTCTTAGCTGTCAAACAAGCCAACAGTGCATGCGTGGCCAGTGTCTGCATCACTTGCATCCCTTTCTGAATTGCTGCCATGGCCACATACAGCCGAATGATGTAAGTGATGTTGTGTTGATCGCGCATGTGCTGTAGGACTGGGAAAAGGTGAGCTTTACTGGCAATCAAAGGTTACACAACAGGATATCCAAACCACAGTGCCCCAGGGAGACTAACCAGGAACCCGGGATAGTGAAAATGCTGGGTGTTCGTCCACTTTATTAAGTACCAACCACCTGAATGGCTGGCCCTGGAGTCTAAAAGCCTGCATGGCCAGCCAATTTACTACCCATGGGGCATCCCATTTGGCTTAGTCTAAAACTTACCTAGATCACCCATAAACAATCACCTTTCACAGGGGCCGCACTCTCCGTCTGTTCAGCTGAGGCATGCTGCTGCACCCAGCCACTCAGGCAGTACACCATTTGGTTCAGAATATTTTTTTCTTATTTTCCTCCTCCCAATCTTGGGTGCGTCTTATGGGCAGGTGCGTCTTATAGGCCGAAAAATACGGTATATTGTCTGTGCTTTAAAATTAAATGTATTGTTTGTCATTTTTTAGTTGTATTCTCAATATTTTTGTAAGTTTGTCAATAAAATCTTATTGCATGTTAAGCTTTCTAAGCATACCCAGCTCGTTGTAGTGTGCTCACTTTTCTGGAAGTAATCCCTCAAAGAATTCTTAGGTTGCACAGGTTTTCCCTAAAAATGTATAAAAAATCAAAATAAAAAACACCTTTCCCTAAAATATCAATATGCAAACAAGAAAAAACACGCTAAATCTGAAAGCACAGGTTTTCCTGAGCAGAACAATATCCAACATGCATTGCTACTTTTAACTATTTTAAGTGTCAGCCTACTTGAAATGTTGTCAGCCTCTTGACACAAAAAAAACACAAGGACACAGAGAAAAAATATCTTATTATTTTGTTAATAATTACCTCCCATCAATCCTAGAGCTTGTCTGATGCTGATCACTTTGGCTTCTGCTCTCCTGCTGCTGCTGGAAGCCTTTTGTATCTGCTGGCTGACAGGCAACACAGGTTTAATTGATTTTTTTAATTTTAAGGGTTACAAGGTCCCCCTTATCCAGCATAACCAGCCCAGGCACCAGCTATGTGGGCTTGTAGAACAGGGCACAGGGGCCAGCCTTGGTGGCTTTTGGCCCTGCAGGCTACAAGGCCACACAGTCTAATGGCCCCGGGCTCGAGGCAGGTAGCAGGGGCTCGAGGTTAATGGCAAGTCATCCGCAAGCTGCAGGTGACTTGCCAGACCCAGAGCCTTGTGAACTGGTATATGGGTCTCATGGATCCCTTACCAGTTCACAAAGGGTTAACAGTAAAAAAAACATAAACATAGAGAAAACGTAATTTATTAAAAAAAAATGTTCTTATTACTCACCTCCGATCGTCAGCTCCTCTGTCCCGCTCCGATTTGATGATGGATGTGGTGATCGCTGGGGGGAGGCAGGGGATCAGAGGATCCCATGCTCCTCCTCTGGCTGGTAATCATCGTATCTGACAGCTGTGTCACATGGTCACTTGTTCAGGCCATGTGGGGCTCTTTTTTGCTAAATAACAAATAGTAATTGAGAATCCACTTGTTTAGACTAGAGATGAGCGCATTTTTGAAAATCGCTATTAAAAACAGCTATTTCTGGCCTTCCAAGAACCTCAATAGGGTTGTAGAATATTTTGTCTTGCTGTAACACGCATAGGATGCATGCTGGGATAGTGAAAAAATACTGTAAAGAAGTATGACATGCAGATCAGAGGCATCGCTATTAGAATAACAATTACACAGCCTTGAGGTGGAATCAGAATGAGGAGCCCATATATTGCCCGAAATACACAACCTGGAGTTTGCAGCAGCATGGGGAGCCCATAATTTACCTGAAAAAACCCACCCTGGAGTTCGCAGTAGCATTAGGAGCCCATATATTGCCTGAAAGACACACTAGAGTTGGCAGCAGCATAAGGAACCCATACATTGCCTAAAAGACACACTGGAGTTAGCAGCAGCATGAGGAGCTCATATATTGCCAGAAGGACACACCCTGGAGTTGGCAGCAGCATAAGGAATCCATATATTGCCTGAAAGACACACTGAGGTTGGTAGCAGCGTAAGGAACCCATATATTGCCTGAAAGACACACTGGAGTTTGCAGCAGCATAAGGAGCCCATATATTGCCTGAAAGACACAATGGAGTTGGCAGCAGCATTAGGAACCCATATATTGCCTGAAAAACACACTCTGAAGTTGGCAGCAGCATAAGGAGCCCATATATTGCCTTAAAAACTTATTGGAGTTGGCAGCAGAATAAGAAGCCCATGTAATGCCTGAAAAACAGATTGGAGTTGGCAGCAGCATTAGGAGCACATACATTGCCTGAAAGACACACCCTGGAGTTGGCAGCATCAGCATAAGGAGCCCATATATTGCCTGAAAAACACACTGGAGTTGACAGCTGCAGCATAAGGAACCCATATATTGCCTGAAAGACACACCCTGGAGTTGGCAGCAGAAGCATTAGGAGCCCATATATTGCCTGAAAGACCCACCCTGGAGTTGGCAGCAGCATAAGGAGTCCATATATTGCCTGAAAAACACATTGGAGTTGGCAGCAGCATTAGGAGCCCATATATTGCCTGAAAGACACACTGGAGTTGGCAGCAGCACAAGGAACCCATATATTACCTGAAAAACACACCCTGGAGTTGGCAGCGGCATTAGGAGCCCATATATTGCCTGAAAGACACACTGGAGATGGCAGCAGCATTAGGAGCCCATATATTGCCAGAAGGACACACACTGGAGTTGGCAGCAGCATTAGGAGCTACCATGCATCAGCTACTACTATGGATCAGCCATTGGTGGCTGGGAATCCTGGCTGATCCATGCTTGATTTATCTTTACAAAGGTAAGTCTCTCCACACTTTTCATGGACAGATGAGTTCTCCTTGGCGTTACTATGGCCCCTGCTGTACTAAACAGTCACTCAGATGGCACACTACTGGCCAGGCAGGACAGCTTTCCCAGGGCAGACTCTGCTAGTTGCTGCCACAAATCAAGTTTGGCTGCCCAGAAGTCCAGCGGATCCTCAAGGTGCGTTGGCATGGTCATTTCAAGGTATGAGACAACCTGCTGGTTCAGGGCCTGCTCCAGGTCTTCCTGCTGCTCATGAGTAGCCTCACTATTAGGGTGAAGAAAGCTACTCATTAGCGACTGAAGAATGAGGCTGCTGCTGATGGAGCTGCTGCTGCTCCTGCCACCACCCAGCAGCCATGGCAGTGGAAGGTGAGCGCAGGGGTCCCCCCGAGTCAGACCTGCGAGAGTATGGACGATGGCGCAGATAGGCATTGGCCAACTGACTATGTAGAAGGTCTCTGTATTAGGTCAGTTTCTCCTCCCTCTCAGTGGGTGTAAAAAATTCCCCCTTTTTGTGCCGGTAGTGAGGGTCCAATATGGTGGAGAGCCACAAGTCATCCCACTGACAAATGGAGACAATTCTGTGGTCACTACGCAAGCACGTGAGCATGCATCGTGCCATTTGTGCAAGTGACTCGGAGGGACTATCTGTCTCCATCTCCACTGCATAGTGCCACGGTGTGTCTGGGTCCTCTGTCTCGCCTTCCTCACAACCCTCTAGCTCCTCTGGCTGCTCCTTCTCCTCCTCTCCTGTCAGATGACTAGATAAACCGCCCATTTCGCCAAAACTAAACTGTGCTTCACTGTGCCCTTCCTTCTCCTCCTCCTCCTCCTCCAGTTCAGCTCCCCTAGGGTTCATGTGGCCGTGAAATGTAGGCGCCATGTCTCCAGTGCCCTGACTAGCCATGGTTTCCAACATGTGTTGTAGTACATGAAGCAGTGGAATAACGTTGTTCATCCCGAAATTCTGGCGACTGACAAATAAAGTGGCTTCCTCAAAGGGCCTGAGCAAACGGCAGGTGTCACGTATGAGCTGCCACTGGTTTACATTAAAGTTACACAGGGGAGTCCCCCTATCTGCTTGCATCATCAATAAATCATTGATGGCTTTTCTCTGTTCGTATAGTCGATCCAACATATGGAGGGTGGAACTCCAACGGGTGTAAACCTCGCAAACCAGACTATGTTGGGGGATACCGTTCTGATGCTGTAGCTCAAGAAGGGTGTGCTTGGCGGTGTACTAATGGCTGAAATGCATGCAAGGTTTCCTTCCCGTCGTTAGGATGTCTTGCAGATGGGGGGAAGACTTCAGAAAACGCTTGACAACTAGGTTGAACACGTGTGCCATACAGGGCGCATGGCTCAGGCTTCCTTGTCGCAGCACAGACAAGATGTTCTTCCCATTGTCAGTCACCATGGTTCCCATTTTCAGTTTTTGTGGAGTAAACTATGTTTTGATTTCTTGATGAATTAATTTTAGCAGCTCCTCTTCTGTGTGACTTTGTTCGCCAAGGCAAACCATGTGAAGCACAGCATGACACCTCTATGCCCTGAACACATGGTAGGTTGGAGGGGCTCCGACAATTGATCGAACAGTGGAGGCTGAGGAGACGGCAGGAGGTGGAGTCGCACACTGTCACAGGCACAAAGGCCTGGGAGTGTGGAGGCGAAGCAGAGCGACCTGTCCAAGTTGCTGTTGTGGCTGTGCAGGAACCACATTCACCCAGTGGGCCGTAAAAGACATGTATTGTCCCTGACCATAGTTACAGCTCCAGATGTCGGCGCTGCCATGCACTTTGGTGCACACCGACAGGCTCAAGGACTGGCCCACCTTCTGTTCAACAAATTTGTGCAAGGCTGGTACTGCCTTCTTTGCAAAGAAATGATGGCTTGGGACACTCCACCTCGACTCGGTGCAAGCCATCAGTTCTCTGAGAGGTGAAGAGTCCACCACCTGCAAAGGGAGGGACTGCAGCACCTGCAACTTGGACAGGAGCACATTTAGCTTCTGCACCATAGGATGAGTGGGCGCATACTGTTGTCTTTTAGACATGGATTTGCAGATGGATTGCTGGTGGGATGGTGGGAGGAGCAGGAGCATCTGGAGTGACAGAGGATGGGTATGATGCACAGCTACCTTCGGCTGAGATGCTGGAGCCTTGGCTGGCGTGGCACTGGCTGACACAGCAGGCTGGACCACCAGGCAGGGTCGTAGTGCCAACATTGGGGCCCTGGCCATGCTTCACCTTCTGCCTACACATCTTGCATGTGGCCAGGTTACCCTCCTGCGAATGCTTGATGGAAAACTGCAACACTGCCGAGTAGCTAATTTTACCACCAACAGTCGGCACTAATTCACTGCTACAGCCGCCGACTCCAGGCACCCCTGCTCCACTACCTCCTGGGAAGGTAGCCTGCAGCACAGCAAGTGGCCATGTTTGGCTCCAGACTTTCCAATTCTGCCACCATGCTGACTGACAACCCTGCTACCACCTGCTGCCTCTGCTGCTGAATCCTTGATGATGATGAAGCCCCTTCTGCACCCAGCTCCCAAGCGCAATTGGCTTCATCATCATCACCATCGAGTTGTGTCTGCACATCAATGATGTCCTCCTCGGTTTCCACAACTGTTTCTGCTGCAGGAGCTGGAACGCTCGTCACACCACCTCCCCCGCCACTCTCCTCATCAGTGTTTGTCTGCCTAGCGAAAGAAGAGGCGGATGTCTCCTCCATTTCTTGGCTGAGCAGTAGCTGCTGACTGTCCTGTAACAGATCGTCCTCACTGAATAGTGGAGCTGAACCCAAAGCATAAGATACGTCACCTGGGGGGGCGTAGGACAGAGGCAATGGAAGGACAGGGACTGCTCCGGGGCCATGCCAACTCAGGGTTGTGTCCGAGGAACCTATCAACTGTTGACTGGGGGTGTCAGATGTCACTTGTGATGAAGTGGATGATCGCATTAACCAATCAATGATGGCAGATGCGTTGCTGGTCGAGATATGACCGCTAGCAGGTACCGGGAGATCAGGCCTCTCACCACGATTCCTGTTGCCACTCGCCCCTAGTCTGCTGCAACCTCTGTCTGATGAATCTAGGCCTCTCCTCTGTGCACATCCTGGCACCTGCCTGACATTTTTACTGCGTTTAGGAGGGGAAAACAATACGCTACACTACATTTAAAACAGTATTTTTGTAACAACAGCAGGTGTGTAGAACAGTTAGAGCAAAATAGGCAGACACTGCAGCTAAAAGCTAATACAAAAAGACACTGTCAGATGGCCTTATACAGGATGCCCCTGGTCAGAGTTAAATGCGCTACAGGCAGTTTTAAAACATGTTTTTTGTTACAAATGGAAAAGTTAAATAGCCAGGTACTCCTTAAAGACAAATGCTAGCACGCTGTGACAGCATGGGATGCCCCCGGTGAAAGTGAATGACTACAGAAAATTTTAAAACATGGTTTTTGTTACAAATGGAAAAGCTAAAGATGCAGGTACTCTTTAAAGACAAATGCTAGCACGCTGTGACAGCATGGGATGCCCCCGGTGAAAGTGAATGTCTACAGCAAACTTTAAAATGTGGTTATTGTTACAAATGGAAAAGGTAAATATGCAGGTACTCTTTAAAGACAAATGCTAGCAGGCTGTGGCAGCATGGGATGCTCCTGGTAAGAGTGAATCACCACAGCAAATTTTAAAATGTGTTTTTTGTTACAAATGGAAAAGCTAAAGATGCAGGTACTCTTTAAAGACAAATGCTAGCACGCTGTGACAGCATGGGATGCCCCCGGTGAAAGTGAATCACCACAGCAAATTTTAAAATGTGGTTTTTGTTACAAATGGAAAAGGTAAATAGCCAGGTACTCTTTAAAGACAAATGCTATCACACTGTGACAGCATGGGATGCCCCCTGTGAAAGTGAGTCACCACAGCAATCTTTAAAATGTGGTTTTTGTTACAAATGGAAAAGCTAAAGATGCAGTTACTCTTTAAAGACAAATGCTAGCAGGATGTGACAGCATGGGATGCCCCCGGTAAGAGTGAATCACCACAGCAAATTTTAAAATGTGTTTCTTGTTACAAATGGAAAAGCTAAAGATGCAGGTACTCTTTAAAGACAAATGCTAGCACGCTGTGACAGCATGGGATGCCCCCGGTGAAAGTGAATCACCACAGCAAATTTTAAAATGTGGTTTTTGTTACAAATGGAAAAGGTAAATAGCCAGGTACTCTTTAAAGACAAATGCTATCACACTGTGACAGCATGGGATGCCCCCTGTGAAAGTGAATCACCACAGCAATCTTTAAAATGTGGTTTTTGTTACAAATGGAAAAGCTAAAGATGCAGTTACTCTTTAAAGACAAATGCTAGCACGCTGTGACAGCATGTGAATCACAACAGCAAACTTTAAAACGTGGTTTTTGTTACTGCCATATATTACCTGAAGGACACACTGGAATTGGCAGAAGCATTAGGAACCCATTTATTGCCTGAAAAACTCACTCTGAAGTTGGCAGCAGCATAAGAGCCTTGATTCAAAGACACATTCGTCCGGACTTCCGTAGCTGTCTGTGAAAGTTTGGGTGGGTGTTAGTCTTTTTTTTGTTTTTTTTTCATCCATTTTCTACTCGCACGAACGTTCGAACTAATACGTATATGCTCTTTCGATGATCCAAAGGAAATCGGAAGTTTTACGTAATTTCGGGACCTTTTTCAATCCAAATCTGAAATGTTTCGATCGTTCAGAACACTTACTTTATTGCAATGGGCTGCCGATTAATTCAGAGAGCTGATTGCCGAGGGGCCAACACCCAATAAATCCGTTTCATTTTCGATCCCCTTACGGGACCTTTTTCACCTCGGAAATAGCAGGCTAGCAGCTATGGACGACTCAAGTGCATTTGAGGAGCATGAGGATCTGCAGCTCATGGGCATTGAGATCGTCCGGAGGTCAGAGGCCAGATTGCACCGGCGGCGACACATGGACATCAATGGCATGTATGACGTTGAGCTGTTCGAGCTCACCAGACTTAATCGCGCTTCCCTCCATAAGTTGTATAGTGAGCTGCGCCATGGTTAGCCCGCACCACAAGGAAGGGGCAAGCAATTTCAGGTATGACCAAGATGCTTGGCTGCCTGCAATTTTTGGTGAATGGCTCGTTCCAGAGGCTGGGTGCCCTCTCCTTGGGGATCTCCCAGCCTATGCTGAGCCGCGCCCTATCCAAGTTTTTGGAAGGCATGGCTCAACATAACTCGAAAATATATTTGTTTTCCTGAGGATATGGTAGCCAGAAACGCGATTAAGCTGGCATTTTATAATATTGCTGATACGCCCAACGTCATGGGTGCCATTGACTGTACCCACGCTGCCCTGGTGTCTCTGGTTGCTGACGAGTACATATACAGGCAAGTTCAGTCTTTCATGTTGAGCTAAACCTTTTCTGATGTTAAGGGGTTTTTTTTGGGTCCCTCCTTAAAAATAATCCCTCCTTTGTTTTTGTCACTCCTTGTAATTATTCCCTCATTGTAACTAGTCCCTCCTTGTAATTATTCCCTCATTGTAACTAGTCCCTCCTTGTAATTATTCCCTCATTGTAACTAGTCCCTCCTTGTAATTATTCCCTCATTGTAACTAGTCCCTCCTTGTAATTATTCCCTCATTGTAAACAGTCTCTCCTTGCAAAGACTCCCTCCTTGCAAAGAGTGTATGTGTACACGTTTGACTTAGGGTGTTATAAGTTAGTGTTTAAATAATTTGCCAAGCGTTACTGATGTTTTTTTCTCTCTTTTTTCCCAGGAACCGCAAAATGGGCCACTCACTGAATGTGCAAGCAGTGGTGGCCCAGGACATGTGGTTTCTTAGCATCCTCGCAGGCTACCCAGGCTCATCCCATGACGCCTACATCCTTAGAAGATCTGGATTGTTCCGTTGGTTTGAGTCTGGGGAATTTTCCGGTGCATGGCTCCTTGGTAAGTTGAGTCCAATAACATCATTTTATTTTCTATGTATGGCTATGATTTTTGTTTTCTTCCCCTTTCTTAAACTATGCCTTTTTCCTCACCTTGGTAACATGTGAAACACGACTGTACCCATTACATTAGCAAAACAACAAAGCCTGGCAAAATGTTTGTCCTGCATTGTTAAAAATCAAAAGAGTAATTATAGCCAAATTAGTAATCAGTCTTTCCCACACTTTTCTGTAAATCTGTTCTTGACTTTATCATAGGGTCTGTGCCATCTTTGCTTAGATGCATTACACTTACTGAGTAGAGGAGAGCGGGATAAAGTGCAGGGTCCGGCTTAGACCTGTTTTGGACTCAAGAAACAAATGGGTCATGCAAACTTAACCCATCCAAGATTGCTGAGCAGCACAGGCCTAAACCAATAGGTCTTAACAGTCTGGCTGATTGGCCAGCATCCGCAATATTAGTTCTCTAATTTGGACCACCTTCTATTATATATGTTTCTTTGTCGATTTGGCCTGTGCAATATGTATGCTCATGTTTTTTTTACAATGTCACCTAGCCTCTAATTCAGGTATTTTGTGCATTTTTGTTCTGAAATGTATGCATTAATCTTTATATGGTTTTTCCTTTAATTTTGCCAGGAGATTCTGGATATCCACTCCTCCCGTGGCTGTTGACGCCTGTACTACGCCGACAGAATGCCGCCCAAGAGGCCTATAATAGTGCACACCGCAAAACCAGGGCAGTGGTGGAGAGGGCCTTTGGCCTATTGAAGACCCGATTTAGATGTTTGGACCATACTGGGGAATCCCTTCAGTATGACCCAAAAAAAGTCATAGATATCATCATGGCCTGTGCTGCGCTGCATAATTTTACTATCTTGCAGCGGGTCCCCTGGTATGTGAATTTGCCACCCTCTCCACCCGCCGATGAGCCAGAGGATGCCTATGTTGGGCAGCACAGTGCGTCTGGCCAAACCGTCCGTGCTAATTTAATAGCAACACATTTTGCTTAATTGTTTTCTCTCTTTTTGTGTTTGTTTTTACATTGTTTGTTGTGATTGTTTTGTGCCATTTGTTTTTTTATTTGGGTTTGATTAAGAACAAAACAGTAATGAATTAATTACCCAAACCAACAACAATGTATTTATCCTCTTTTTAGAAAATTTGTGTGCGTTTGATTTTGGGGATACTTTAAGTCATATTTATTAACCAAAAACCGACACACAGTAACTTAGTCATAAACAAGTTTGTTTAATTTTTGAAGGTAGAATTTTGCAAACATCAGAATTGGAAACATCAAAAATAACATAGTAACATATGTGTGCCAAGCATTGTCAACGGTATAAATCACAGATGTTACATTGAAAAAATATGGACACAAACACACCCTCTCCTGCTTGCCCACATTTGCCACAGGCACAGGTTGAAAGCAGACATATATGCCACATCTACACCTGTTACTCAGTGGCCCACCCAAACAAGAACACCCAGTCCCAATCCAAGTACAGTAAAATCTCAGCCAGGGTCCAAGGTATTAGATTGCCAGGCCAGAATGTCACACAATCATGCCTACAAACAGGAGGAGCCCCAACCAATGTAATTATGGCCAAGGTTGCAGCGCAACAGCTTTAGTGGCCGCTTCAGTGAGGCTTGACCTCTGGCATTGGCTAGTGGCCTACCTCAGGACTTTAATGAGCTATATGGGGGCAAATTCAAAACATACAAGCAAAGCCATATCAAAATGCTATATTGGTAGGGCTCACCAGACAAGTCAATACAGTGAGGATGTAGAGCAAAGATGTAGAACAGATTCAGGCCAAATACACATTTATATGGGGGATGCCCATAGAACCCAGGTTGTGGCCCTTGGTGGTGGGCCCTAACCTGGTCCTGTGTGGCATTCAGAATCTGCAACTGTTCCAAAATGTTTCTTTGGTTAGTTTGCAATTCAGCTATGCTGGACCTGAATTCTGTGGTTAAGTTGGCCATGTGGCTGTTATGGGTCCTAAATTCAGTCAGCATGGCACTTAAGGCATTATTGAGGTTATCTAATTGCCCAATAATATTCTTGTGGTTTTGTTGAATTTGACGCCGAAATAGCCGCCTCTCATGGTGCCATGCTGACTCCATCATCTACATGCCCCTCCCCTGGGAAACTGGGCGACGTAGCTGAGTACACCTCCCAATAAACTGGGGACTGGAGAGTCATTCTCTACATGCTGCCCATGATGTGCAGACAGCATGCAGCCAGCTTCCCTCTGCTGCTGAGGATTTGTCGGAGAAACATTTTGGGACAGTTGCAGAGGTTCCATCCTCCTCCAGCTCCTGGATTTCCTCCCTCAGTGTGTGGCTCTGTTGGGACATGTAAAACAAAAAGGTTCAGTGTGGGGAATACATATGTAATTCACGCCAAAGAAACATGGCAAGCCACATGCATACACCACATCATCAAAAAACACTTACCGTAGATATCGGATCCTGGGTCCGAGGCAGCACGTAAGTAGACGGTATAGTTAAAATGGCAGAGGATTCCCCACTAGCTGAGGGATGAGGCTGGGCTGCATTAGAAGAAAACAAACAATGTAAACACACAACTATGCATTGGTGATGTTTAATAACACATATGCTTAAATCAAACCACGTGACCAAGCTGGAATTGCCACTCCCACAACGGTGCTACTTGACCTTCACTATGAATGCCATTATATTGAAAATGGATTATGAAACAAGAACAGACACATTGGTCACGTGAAGCCAAACAAACATGCAAGTACTGGCTGTTGTGTGTGTTTAAACATCCCTTATAGCCTTAAGTTAACACACTCAGCAGGCAAATAGCAGTTACAATATGATTCTGGTGGTTACCATTGTATCTATTAAAACATTGCAATCACACCATCTTAAGCCGTTGGGCCCCAAGCACAGCTCAAACCCAAGTGGCCAACAGAAATAGATGTAAGTGTTGCATGTGATTGAATAGAAATACATAGCATGCAGTCCTTTGCTAATCTCAATACTTTACTACTCTTCCAAAATGTTCCTAAACGTCATGTATGGTCCTGCTAATTTGCACATTACCTGTCGACACACATGACACACCCTGGTCAAATTGATCACACCACGACAAGGCACACCCTAGGGGCATGTGTTTAGATATGCCTTGCTGGCTAATTTGACTGTTTGGTCAATTTTGAGGGAAATTCATACATTACTAACCTGCTGAAATTGGCGGGTTGTCCGTGTCTTGTTGTGCCGAGTGTCCCTCTAACGCAACAGGATGTAGCAGGCCCAGCACCATCTCCTCAGCCTGGGTAAATTTCAATTTAGTGGGGAATCCTCCGCCAGTTTGTAAGCTGAAAAACATAGTATTCAAAAATAATCTCACTGATGTCTATACAAGAAGAATAAAAACCAAAAAAATAAGATATGTACCTGTACTGCCGCCTTTTATTCTCTTTCTTCCATGCGGCATATTTGAGGTCCGATATTTTCCGCTGAATCTGTTCTACATCTTTTAGTTCGTCCCCCGCTGCATTGACTTGTCTGGTGAGTTCTGCCAAAATCTCAGATTTGCGCTGCTTGCTAGTTGATTTGGATTTGCTCCCATATAGTTCATCATAATATAACGTTAGACCACTAGCCAATGCCAGAGTTTGTGACTCACCAAAACGGCCACTCAAGTGGCCTCTGCGCAATGTGCGCCCTGTTTGTGGTGGTTGTGGCTCCTCATTGTTTGCAGGCAAATAGGGTGACATTCTGGCCTGGGTGTGTGTTGAAGACATCAAGGACTGGAGGCTGGCTGCTGATCGAACTGGACTGGGAAAGGGACTGGGTGTTCGTGGCTGGGTGGCCACAGAAGTTGCAGGGGTTGATGTGGCATAGGGTGATTGCCTGCCAACCTGTGCCGGTGGGGAATGTGGGCGAGGAAGAGAGGGTCTTGAGGAGCTGGAACTGGTGCTTGTGGCCCTGTGAGCCCTTGGAAGGAGCATGGCCCTTGGAGGTACTTGGCTGGGGTGACCCAGAGCTGGTGGGTCGGCCACTCTTGGCCGTCGATTGGTAGCCACGTGCGGGTGGGGAGGGGGAGCTTGGCATTGTCTGCCTTTTAGGGCTTCTGGGCCTGCTGTGGCTGCTTTTTCTTCTTGGGCTTCTGGCCCTGCTGCGGTTTCTGGCCCTGGTGCGGCTTCTGGCCCTGCTGCGGCATCTTGGCCTGTGTTTTTGGCCGATGCAAAGTGCCTTGTTGCCACGTGGGGGGGTGTGGGACAGGGTGGGGCTTCGTACCCTCTTACCCGTTTTTTGGCCAGTAGAGGTTGTAGGCTTTGGAGCCTGCGTCTTTCCTTTGCCTGCTGCCGCCTCCTTTATTTTGACATAGCTGGTAGTTGGCTTTGGCGGAGCCTTGGTAGTAGGCCGTAACTTGGCTTTGGCCTGTTGAGACCTGGTTTGGGGTCCTTCGGCATGCTCCTGCCGCTTGGCTGCCTTCTTCCCCATTGTCTCCTTGCCAGTTTTGGATGCTGCTTTTTGGGGGCCATTTTGATGGGACTCTCAAAGAGAATGAGCTGTGTGTCCAGGGACCTTTAAATAAGCTAGCCGGCATGTGACGCCTACACGTTCACTTACGCGTACGTCCGGCCGTTCACACGGCCGTGCTGAACCCGGAAACCGCTGGGGCATTACTTATCTGCTGCCGAGAAGAAGAAGAAAAATGGCGCCCACTATCTTCACCCGCCAACAAAAAGAGATCATCATGCTCGTAAGTGTATTTGTAGCCCTTTCAATTGACATCAAAATGCTGCTCTACATGTTAAGGATGCGCAGGAAGTAAGGGATTTATTTCAAAATGTGTTAAACTACATGCACAACCAAAGGCACGGCACACACGTGCCAAACAACAGTGCGGCCAGATTCTAAAACTGCCTTAGCCTAGAAATGTGTGTGTGTTAATGGCATTTCCTAAAATAATGTATTGTTGCCACATATTGATAGGCATTTATAAGTAATTGCTATGTTTTCTTTCTGTTTTGTAGACCATGCTGGAGCACAGGTACGACTACCTGCCCAACTCTTATGAAAAACGCAACGTCGCCCTGGAGATCATCTCTGAAATCCAACATCAGACCAACACCACCTTCACCCACATGCAGATCATGCAGCATTGGTCGGACCTGAAACGACTGCACATGCCCGGGTGCGGAGGTTTTTCGGAAACCATTTCCCAAGTAAGTACATAGCGATTGCATGCAAGATGTAACTACGACAGAAGGTAGGCCTTTAGTTATAATGCCTTTTCTTTGGTAGTGTTGGAAATGGATTACTCAATTCGCCGCACCCGGAGGCGCACAGGCCGACCAGTGCTACATGATTCTGCAGCTGGAAGTGAAGGTGGTGGATCTCCAGGGCGACGGTCCTACTCCTCCTCTGTTGGGTCCTCCGACCAGCCCCTGGACCTTTCCACAGAGGAGGGGCGGCACGGTGTGGGCAGGCAGTCGTACCCTGCCACGCATGCAGGAGCCTCTGGTATGTCACTCTTCATGTATACGCACACACATATACATGCTATCTCCTACCAAACTGATTCCTTTTATCTGTTTTTCTAGATGCTTCGGGAGCGGGTGAGGTGGGGGAAGAGGCAGCAGATCTGCTACAAGCAGAACCTGGAGAAGGTGAGTGATGTGACCCAGACTTTGCAAGAGACATTTGAGGACTGTGGAATAAAACATTTAAACTGACCGTATTTCCCATGTTTCTAGAGGCACTTCTTCACAGCAGAGCCAGGACCCAGGACATCGTGTTGTCCCCAACGAGCCATCTCTCGGCCACCAACCAAGTAAGTAGTCATGCCATTAGTTGCATTTATGTGGTACTTGACATGAACACACAGATACATCAAGCCCTAGGCATGGCAATATAAGACTGACCTGTGGCCACTTCCTTAGCTTAATGACTTGACAGAATTACATATGTCACCTTTATTTAATATGTTAACTTAAAAACATTCAATCCACAGGTGGCAAACATGTATTGGTCTCAAACTAATGATTTTTTCTCTATTTGTTACAGGGACCACACGCCCAAAAATTTAGGAAATGAATCGGCGGGTCCTTGCGTTGGTGGCCGATATGAAGGTGATGGTTGACTCGTTGGGGACAACAGAAGAAGACGAAGAGAATTAGAGTCCTGGGTCCTGGCCCTGTTCTGCTGACCCAATTTTTAATATTTACAAAAATAATAACAATTTTAAGCACCAAGTTTTATTTAGAAAAAAAAAGTCTTAACAAAGTTTTATTAAAAAAAAAAATAAAAAAGAAAGTTTTAATTAAAAGTGTCAGTGTCATTTCTTGAAACACATACATTTACACCAAACAAAGGGTCAAATACATATTTTGAGCTCAAGATTCAGATGTCCGGGAAGTGTTTTGGGTAAGTTTTAGGATGATGAAAATGAAGAAGAACCTAACCGTGAAGTGATTTGGGTAAGTTTTAGGGGCCTAAAATGGAAGAAGAACCTAACGGCGAAGTGATTTGGGTACGTTTTAAGGGCCTAAAATGGAAGAAGAACCTAACCGCGAAGTGATTTGGGTAAGTTTTAGGGGCCTAAAATGGAAGAAGAACCTAACCGCGGAGTGATTTGGGTACGTTTTAGGGGCCTAAAATGGAAGAAGAACCTAACCGCAAAGTGATTTGGGTAAGTTTTAGGGGCCTAAAATGGAAGAAGAACCTAACCGTGAAGTGATTTGGGTAAGTTTTAAGGGTTCAAAAGGGAAGCTGGAGGATAGTGCTAAGTGGTTAGGGTGAGCTTTAAGGGTCCAAAAGGCAAGATGGAGGATAGTGCTAAGTGGTTAGGGTGAGCTTTAAGGGTCCAAAAGGAAAGATGGAGAATAGTGCTAAGTGGTTAGGGTGAGCTTTAAGGGTCCAAAAGGGAAGATGGAGGAGAGTGCTAAGTGGTTAGGGTGAGCTTTAAAGGTTCAAAAGGGAAGCTGGAGGATAGTGCTAAGTGGTTAGGGTGAGCTTTAAGGGTCCAAAAGGGAAGATGGAGGATAGTGCTAAGTGGTTAGGGTGAGCTTTAAGGGTCCAAAAGGGAAGATGGAGGATAGTGCTAAGTGGTTTAGCTAAACATTGTAGTAGAAGTGAGGGTGTCAAATATGTAGGCGAGCACTTTAATGAGTTAAGTTTGTAGTGCGCAGGCACAAGATCGTAAGGATTTCCGTCTGTACGATTATTTTTTGTAAAAGTGAAACAGAATCTATTGGGAAACGTAAAGGATTCGTGGGAGGATACGATGGGAAAAGGGCAAAAACGAAAGCCTACGTTGTTACCTGAGAAAATGAATCAAAAAAGTCTCGATGGAAAATGACATCCTCGTACTCGTACTCTGGCATACGAACGGACGGAAACTTTACAGAAGGTTTACAATACATGCATATAATCGCTCGCACATTCATACGAGAGCGGGAACATTTGAAAATAATACGACATCGGCACTAAAACGGAAGGTTTTTTTTGTCTCTCGAGCCTACGGAGCCCATATATCACCTTAAAAACTTATTGGAGTTGGCAGCAGAATAAGAAGCCCGTGTAATGCCTGAAAAACACATTGGAGTAGGCAGCAGCATTAGGAGCACATATATTGCCTGAAAGACACACCCTGCAGTTGGCAGCATCAGCATAAGGAGCCCATATATTGCCTGAAAAACACACTGGAGTTGACAGCTGCAGCATAAGGAACCCATATATTGCCTGAAAGACACACCCTGGAGTTGGCAGCAGCAGCATGAGGAGCCCATATATTGCCTGAAAAACACATTGGAGTTGGCAGCAGCATTACCCTGTTTCCCCGACAATAAGACATCCTCTGAAAATAAGGCCTAGTGCCTGCTTTCGGAGGATATCGTTATATAAGTCATCCCCCGAAAATTGTATTGTAACCACTAGGGGGCGTAATGACGGGGCACGTAAGGGGGGAGCTCCAGGGAGGTGGAGGAGACGCACGCTGTGCCATATTTCCGGGGAAAAATTAATCTAAGACAGTGTCTTATTTTTGCGGAAACAGGGTAGGAGCCCATATATTGCCTGAAAGACACACTGGAGGTGGCAGCAGCATTAGGAGCCCATATATTGCCAGAAGGCAATATATTGCCAGAAGGACACACACTGAGTTGGCAGCAGCATTAGGAGCTACCATGCACCAGCTACTACTATGGATCAGCCATTGGTGGCTGGAAATCCTGGCTGATCCATGCTTGATTTATCTTTACAAAGGTGAGTCTCTCCATACTTTTCATGGACAGACGAGTTCTCCTTGGCGTTACTATGACCCCTGCTGCACTAAACACTCATTCAGATGGCACACTACTGGCCGGGCAGGACAGCTTTCCCAGGGCAGACTTTGCTAGTTGCTGCCACAAATCAAGTTTGGCTGCCCAGAAGTCCAGCGGATCCTCAAGGTGCGTTGGCATGGTCATTTCAAGGTATGAGACAACCTGCTGGTTCAGGGCCTGCTCCAGGTCTTCCTGCTGCTCATGAGTAGCCTCACTATTAGGGTGAAGAAAGCTACTCAATAGCGACTGAAGAATGAGGCTGCTGCTGATGGAGCTGCTGCTGCTCCTGCCACCCCCCCATCAGCCATGGCAGTGGAAGGTGAGCGCAGGGGCCCCCCTGAGTCAGACCTGCGAGAGTATGGACGATGGCGCAGATAGGCATTGGCCAACTGACTATGTAGAAGGTCTCTGTATTAGGTCAGTTTCTCCTCCCTCTCAGTGGGTGTAAAAAATTCCCCCTTTTTGTGCCGGTAGCGAGGGTCCAATATGGTGGAGAGCCACAAGTCATCCCACTGACAAATGGAGACAATTCTGTGGTCACTACGCAAGCACGTGAGCATGCATCGTGCCATTTGTGCAAGTGACTCGGAGGGACTACCTGTCTCCATCTCCACTGCATAGTGCCACGGTGTGTCTGGGTCCTCTGTCTCGCCTTCCTCACAACCCTCTAGCTCCTCTGGCTGCTCCTTCTCCTCCTCTCCTGTCAGATGACTAGATAAACCGCCCATTTCACCAAAACTAAACGGTGCTTCACTGTGCCCCTCCTCCTCCTCCTCCTCCAGTTCAGCTCCCACAGGGTTCATGTGGCCGTGAAATGTAAGCGCCATGTCTCCAGTGCCCTGACCAGCCATGGTTTCCAACATGTGTTGTAGTACATGAAGCAGTGGAATCACGTCGTTCATCCCGAAATTCTGGCGATAAGTAGCTTCCTCAAAGGACCTGAGCAAACGGCAGGTGTCACGTGTCACGCTTGGGGGGTAACTCCAGACCTCTTGATGAGCTCGCAACCCCCAATCTCCACAGCCAGCTTCACCTGTAGGAGCCCCCGCTTGCCGGGACGCAAGTTACGCCTACCCGGGATTGGTTGCCCCCAGGACTTATTGGCTCAAAGGATGCAAGCTTATATGGAGAGATCTGGAGAACCAATAACTGGAGCGTGAGTGACGGAAGTCCAGAGACAGGCAATAGGTCGATAACGGGAAGGCAGAGATCGTAGCGGCACCAGGGGCCAGGCAAGACGTAGTCGGGGTACAGGCAGAGGACAGCAACTGGGGTTCAGGATCTAGAAGCGTCAGTTCAGGCAAAGGTCGGCAACAAGGGTTCAGGATCAAGAGGCGTCAATACAGGCAGAGGTCGGCAACAAGGATTCAGGATCGAGATGCGTCAATTCAGGCAGAGGTCGGCAACAAGGATTCAGGATCGAGAATAGTCGTACAATCAAATCGGCAACAGGCTAGACTTCACAGGAATTGGTAACACAGGGTTCTGAGCGCTATCACAGGCAATGGGCAACTGAGTGAAGAAATCCTTTATAGGGACAGACAGAGAGGGAAGGTGTGAGTGATTGGTGCACTTTAGGATCCAAGCCAGGATTGGCCTGACCTGTCCCTAGCTGGGCTCATTGACCCACTATAGGAGAGAGGGAGGAGTTCCTCCCCTGGCTGAGCCCGCAGGCTCTATCATCGCTACCTCCGGCGGACGCGCTGGGAGCAGCACCGCCGGAGGGCATATGAAGAACGTGCTCACGAGCGCGAGCACGAGATACAGAAAGGCGGGGACGAGGAGGGAGGATGGCCGTGTTTGAGGGCGCGCCAGCCGCGAGCACGAGATACAGAGAGGCGGGGACGAGGAGGGAGGACGGCCGTGCTCAAGGGCGCGCCAGCCGCTGCCGCCGCTCGGAGCGGCCGCCAAGCGGAAGCTGCTGCTGCTGCGGCCGGCGGCCCGGGGACAGCGCTGGACCGGGGGTCAGGTAAGGGAATCCTGACATCACGTATGAGCTGCCACTGGCTTACATTAAAGTTACACAGGGGAGTCCCCCTATTTGCTTGGATCATCAAGAAATCATTGATGGCTTTTCTCTGTTCCTATAGTCGATCCAATATATGGAGGGTGGAATTCCAACGGGTGTAATCCTCGCAAACCAGACTATGTTGGGGGATACCGTTCTGATGCTGTAGCTCAAGAATGGTGTGCTTGGCGGTGCAGGAGTGGCTGAAGTGCATGCAAAGTTTTCCCATTGTTAGGATGTCTTGTAGATGGGGGGAAGACTTCAGAAAACGCTTGCCAACTAGGTTGAACACGTGTGCCATACAGGGCGCATGGCTCATGCTTCCTTGTCGCAGCACAGACAAGATGTTCTTCCCTTTGTCAGTCACCATGTTTCCCATTTCCAGTTTTCGTGGAGTAAGCTATGTTTTGATTTCTTGATGAATTAATTTTAGCAGCTCCTCCCCTGTGTGACTTTGTTCGCCAAGGCAAACCATGTGAAGCACAGCATGACACCTCTGTGCCCTGCACACATGGTAGGCTGGAGGGGCCCTGACACTTGATCGAACAGTGGAGGCTGAGGAGACGGCAGAGGATGAGGAGGTGGAGTCGCACACTGTCACAGGCACGGAGGCCTGGGAGCGTGGAGGCCGAAGCGGAGCGACCTGTCCAAATTGCTGTTGTGGCTGTGCAGGAACCACATTCACCCAGTGGTCCATAAAAGACATGTATTGTCCCTGACCATAGTTACAGCTCCAGATGTCGGCGCTGCCATGCACTTTGGTGCACACCGACAGGCTCAAGGACTGTCCCACCTTCTGTTCAACAAATTTGTGCAGGGCTGGTACTGCCTTCTTTGCAAAGAAATGATGGCTTGGGACTCTCCACTTCGGCTCTGCGCAAGCCATCAGTTCTCTGAGTGGTGCAGAGTCCACCACCTGAAAAGGGAGGGACTGCAGCACCAGCAACTTGGACAGGAGCACATTTATCTTCTGCACCATAGGATGAGTGGGCGTACACCGATGTCTTTTGGACATGGATTTGCTGATGGATTGCTGGTGGAATGACTGACTTGTAGTAGGAGGAGCATTTGGAGCGACAGAGGATGGGTGTGATGCACAACTACCTTCGGCTGAGGTGATGGGGCCTTGACTGGCTGAAATTGGGAGCGGCGTGGCACTGGCTGAAATTGGCAGGGTCGTAGTGCCAACATTGGGGCCCTGGACATGCTTCACCTCCTGCCTACACATCTTGCATGTGGCCAGGTTACCCTCCTGCGAATGCTTGATGGAAAACTGCAACACTGCCGAGTAGCTAATTTTCCCACCAACAGTCCGCACTAATTCACTGCTACAGCCGCCGACTCCAGGCATCCCTGCTCCACTACCTCCTGGAAAGGTAGCCTGCAGCACAGCAAGTGGCCATGTTTGGCTCCAGACTTTCCAATTCTGCCACCATGCTGACTGACAACCATGCTACCACCTGCTGCCTCTGCTGCTGACTCCTTGATGATGATGAAGCCCCTTCTGCACCCGGCTCCCAAGCGCGATCGGCTCCATCATCATCTTCGAGTTGTGTCTGCACATCAATGATGTCCTCCTCGGTTTCCACAACAGTTTCTGCTGCAGGAGCTGGAACGCTCATCACACCACCTCTCACGCCACTCTCCTCATCAGTGTTTGTCTGCCTAGCGAAAGAAGCGGCGGATGTCTCCTCCATTTCTTGGCTGGGCAGATCTGACTGTCCTCTAACAGATCGTCCTCACTGAATAGTGGAGCTGAACCCAAAGCATAAGATACGTCGCCTGGGGGGGGCGTAGGACAGAGGCAATGGAAGGACAGGGACTGCTCCCGGGCCATGCCAACTCAGGGTTGTGTCCGAGGAACCTATCGACTGTTGACTGGGGGTGTCAGATGTCACTTGTGATGAAGTGGATGATCTCATTAACCAATTGATTACGGCAGATGCGTTGCTGGTCGAGATATGACCGCTAGCAGATACCGGGAGATCAGGCCTCTCACCACGATTCCTGCTGCCACTCACCCCTAGTCTGCTGCAAACTCTGTCTGATGAATCTAGGCTTCTCCTCTGTGCACATCCTGGCACTTCTCTGCCTGACATTTTTACTGCGTTTAGGAGGGGAAAAAATACACTACACTACATTTAAAACAGTATTTTTGTAAAAGCAGCAGGTGTGTCGAAAAGTTAGAGCAAAATAGGCAGACACTGTAGCTAAAAGCTAATACAAAAAGACACTGTCAGATGGCCTTATACAGGATGAACCTGGTCATAGTTAAATGTGCTACAGGCAGTTTTAAAACATGTTTTTTGTTACAAATGGAAAAGGTAAATAGCCAGGTACTCTTTAAAGACAAATGCTAGCACGCTGTGACAGCTTGGGATGCCCCCGGTAAGAGTGAATCACCACAGAAAATTTTAAAATGTATTTTTTGTTACAAATGGAAAAGGTAATTAGCCAGGTACTCTTTAAAGACAAATGCTAGCACGCTGTGACAGCATGTAATGCCCCGGTGAAAGTGAATGACTACAGCAAATTTTAAAACGTGGTTTTTGTTACAAATGGAAAAGCTAAAGATGCAGGTACTTTTTAAAGACAAATGCAAGCTCGCTGTGACAGCATGGGATGCCCCCGGTAAGAGTGAATCACCACAGCAAATTTTAAAATGTGTTTTTTGTTACAAATGGAAAAGGTAAATAGCTAGGTACTCTTTAAAGACAAATGCTAGCACGCTGTGACAGCATGGAATGCCCCCGGTGAAAGTGAATGACTACAGCAAATTTTAAAACGTGGTTTTTGATACAAATGGAAAAGGTAAATATGCAGGTACTATTTAAAGACAAATGCTAGCACGCTGTGACAGCATGGGATGCCCGCAGTGAAAGTGAATCACTACAGCAAATTTTAAAACATGGTTTTTGTTACAAATGGAAAAGGTAAATATCCAGGTACTCTTTAAAGACAAATGCTAGCACGCTGTGACAGCATGGGATGCCCCCTGTGAAAGTGAATCACCACAGCAATCTTTAAAATGTGTTTTTTGTTACAAATGGAAAAGCTAAAGATGCAGCTACTCTTTAAAGACAAATGCTAGCACGCTGTGACAGCATGTGAATCACAACAGCAAACTTTAAAACGTGGTTTTTGTTGTTGCCATATATTACCTGAAAGACACACTGGAGTTGGCAGCAGCATTAGGAGCCCATTTATTGCCTGAAAAACAACCTCTGAAGTTGGCAGCAGCATAAGGAGCCCATATATTGCCTTAAAAACACATTGGAATTGGCAGCAGCATACGCAGCCCATGTATTGCCTGAAAAACACATTGGAGTTGGCAGCAGCATTAGGAGCACATATATTGCCTAAAAGACACACCCTGGAGTTGGCAGCATCAACATAAGGAGCCCATATATTGCCTGAAAGACACACCCTGGAGTTGTCAGCAGCAGCATAAGGAGCCCATATATTGCCTGAAACAACAGGAAACAACAGGTTTTTGTTACAAATGGAAAAGGTCAATAGCCGGGTACTCTTTAAAGACAAATGCTAGCACGTTGTGACACCAGGAAAAGGAAAAGCTAAGTAGGCAGGTGTGTGTGTCCTGTATTAACACTAAATAGGCTTGAAAGCTAATGCAAACACTGTAAACTGTCTCTCACTGTCACTGCCTCTCTCTCTGGCTCTATCTGTCCCTCGCTCTATCTATCTGTCCCTCGCTTTATCTCTGCCTGACCCATTCTCGCCGCAATACACAGCCGAAATGAGCCTCCCCAAGATGGCCGCCGCATATATAGGGCTGTGACATCATCAGGAAGCCTGGCTGCTGATCGGCAGCATGTGATGCCTACCCAGGATTCTTTGCCCCATGGGACATGTCGATCCACCATTTTAGATGGCCTGGACCGCAGTAAATGGAGTTTTAAGGAAGCGATTCGAGCGGTCGAATCGCGGCAATATTCATATTCATTTAGAATCGAGTTTTTCCTGAAATTCGTAACAAATTTGGATTTGTCAAATTTGATTCGCTCATCTCTAGTTTAGACCATGCCAGACCCTTTAGAAAAAATAAATAAATAATTTGTGTAGTGTCCATTTGTTCAGGTCACGGGAGGCACCTTTTTGTTTAATAAAAAACAGTAATTGGCTGTTCACTTGTTCAGGCCACATCAGGCCCTTCTTTGTTTAATAACAAATAGTAATTGATTGTCCACTTGTTCAGGCCACATCTGGCTCTTCTTTGCTTTTTTAGCAAATTGTAATTGAATGTCTACTTGTTCAGGCCACGACAGGCTCTTTTTTGTTTAATAATAAATAGGTATTTGAGTGTCCAATTGTTCAGGCCATGTCAGGCTCCTTTGAAAAAAGAATTGTGTAGTGATCACTTGTTCAAGCCACATGAGGCTCTTTGTTTATTAACAAATAATAACTGAGTGTCCACTTGTTCAGACCACATTTGTCATTGTAATTGAATCCCCAACTGTTCAGGCCATGTCAGGCACTTTTTTGTTTACTAACAAAAAGTAATTAAGTGTCCACTTGTTCAGGCTATGTCTGGCACTTTTTCTTTATTAACAAATTGTAATTGAGTGTCCACTTGTTCAGGCAACATCAGGCTCTTTTTTGTTTAATAACAAATAGTAATTGAGTGTCCATTTGTTCAGGCTATGTCTGGCTGTTTTGAAGAAAAAAATGTCTAGTCAATATTTGTTCAAGCCACATGAGGCTCCTTGTTTGTTTAATAACAAATAACTGTCCACTTGTTCAGACCACATCTGTCTCTTGTTTAATAACAAATAGTAATTGAGTGTCCACTCACGTGTCCAAGGGTTAAAGATCAGTGACACCCAAGTGGCTTGTACAAGCAGACACTTAATTACTAATGTCAGTTACATAAAATTTACGTGGCTGCCTCTCCTACCGTTAAATGGCAGCCATGTAATTTAAAAAAAAAAAATTTGGGGGGCCCTTTTAGAGGCCCAAAAAAGACCCATTCACCTGACCCCTTAATCGATCTGGCTGGGTCTTCTCCTCTGGCTTCTTCTACTGTGACCTTCACCACTAGCTCCATGACTTTGGGGCGGGGAGGATGACATCATCCTGCTCCCATGCTGACAGTTGGGGCTATACTCTATGATTACTTGCTATTAAAGAGCAGCAGTACCCAAATGGCCTGAGCAGAGGGTTTCTCTACTAATACCTGTAATTAAACAGCAGTGACAGCTGTCTGAACAATTGCATATTTCACTACTATATAAAAAGATAAATAATTAAATAGCCACACAATAGCTTCAAACATGTGTATAAAATTGTGGTAATAGAAAAAGAAAAAAAAAATTATGCGTTACTTTTAAATTGTATAAGGACAATGGCTCAGTCCATTTGCTGAATGGGGTGGGATCTGGTGGATTTTATTCAGTGATCCGTATCATTTAGCCCACTGGTCTGCTAGCAACAGCTTTTTACACAGGCAGGCACTGTACATGGCAGTAATAGCCCTGTATGTGTGAGCTGCTGCTTCTGTGAGGAGACCACCAGGTGACGCAAATATATAAAATCTCTACAAAATAAACGAAACTGACTGAAAAAAAATCTGCTTTGAAAGACTGTTCAGGTATATATATATAAACGTATTAAACTGGAACAAACCCCGAGTGGCCAACTCTGGAATCTAAAAGACTCCAGTGCTGGCCATTGACCTTCCCCTGGGGCATCCTAAATTGGGATGGTCCACTGTGTGAAACGCCACCCAGGTCACCACAAATTCCACCAATTTTTACTTGCTCCCATGGCAATGTAAATAGCTGTGGCCACATCCTCAACATCTCTAGGCTCCCATGGATAGCGATTCAGATAAGCTGGCCAGGGATGTTGCTATTCCAGGTCCCTATTGCCAAGTTCTGCACACAAACAGAGCCAGCCAAGCAAACAATGCTGGACAAGAGCCCATGCATGCACCATGGAGTGGGGAAAGGTACGCTTTGACAGGCAAACAAACAGAGCCAACCAAGCAAACAGCACAGATTGGACAAGAGCCCATGCATGTGCCATGGGACAGGAAAAGGTACATTTTGACAGGCCAACTGGGACAATTCACATAGCGAGGCATTCCAAATCAGGATGCCCCTGGGGGCACGAAACAAAACTCCAGATTTAGTATATTTTATATACTATATCTGGACAGAACCCCATTTTTGCGGAATTTTAAAAATCTCTAAAAGAATGGTGTGAGGTCCCCCTACACAGCATAACTAGCCCAGGGACGAGCTATGGGAGCTTGTAGAGCAGGGGGGCCTCTTCTGCCCCCCAGGCTTTAGGAAGGCAGGTAGTGGGGGTTCGGGGGTAATAGCAAGACACCTGCTAGCCGCAGGTGACTTGCCAGACCCCTAAGCCTTGTGAAGCAATATGGTGTGCCCCATGTGCGATCCTGTCCCACAGCAATTGGATGACCTATGCTGGGGGTGATCACAGGAGGGGGCTGGGGAGTCAGGAGATCACAGCCTCCAAACTCCCTTCTTTGCCAGACCATATTTCACTATTTTGGCAAGTGATATTTCAGTACTGACACCCAAATGGTTGGAGCAAGTTCTATAAAGTATAATGACACCCCAGTGGTTTGCAAGTGCACACCTGTACTGCCATGACCCAGTGAATACTCTCAATAATTTTATGTCTAATGGTTGGAGCAAGTGCTATTAACCCTTATAGTGCCAGCCTACCTAGAGTTTTTGTGACCCTCTGTTGCCAGACCATTTTGCACTATTTTGCACTACACAGGTACAACTGTGATTTTTGAAAGGACTTCCCAGGAAAACTCTATATTGTTTTTCTTCAGCAGAGTCTGTGCTTTAACATGAAATGTCTTGTTTGTAATTGTAAGTGTATTCTAAATATTTTGGGATGAAAGATTTGCAAAAGAATAAAAAAAACTGTTTGTTGTCCTATTTCTCCCAGGTACAACAATACTACATATGTATTGGTAGACACCCTTTCCTGCCCAGAAGCCCCCCAAACTGAAACAGCGCTTTAGGAGATTTTCAGGTAAAATACAACTGCTATGAGTACCTTAAAAAACCCTATACATTTGAAATACCACCAACAAGCTATAAATTCTCCATAAGTACACATCTCAGGCTTTCTAGGCGTATCAAGATTGTTTATGTGGGTGCAGTTTTCTGGAAGCAATCCCTCAATAAATTATTTGGTTGCACAAGGTTTTCCTAAAAAAATAAAAAAGCAGAAACAAAGCCACATTTTCTTTAAAAAAAGCAATATGCAAGCAAGAAAACACAAATTAAATCTGAAAAAGCAAGGTCCCCTGGACAGAACAATACCCAACATGCATAGGTGCTGTCAAGAGAAGAGTTGCCAAACACCCCAAAGTAAAGCATGCGTGTAACGGTAATTTTACTTGAAAATTCCAGCTCCGCAGAAAACAAGGGTTGTTTTTAACCAAAACAACCCTTTACATTTGGGGAACCCCCACAAACCAAATATTCTCTGATAGTACATATGTTAAGCTTTCTAGGCATACTGAGCTTGTCGCAGGGGGCTCATCTTTCTTGAAGTAATCCCTTGAAGTATTCTTTAGTTGCGCTGGGTTTCCCTAAAGAAAATGTTAAAAAAAAAAAAAAAACTAAAAACTCATTTTCCTAAAATATCAATATGCAAACAAGAAAAAAACATGCTAAAATTGAAAGCAGAACAATACCCAACATGCATAGGTAATAACCCTTTTAATTGCCAGCCTACTTGAGATTTGTCCCCCCTTGTTGGCAGGTCATTTTTAGCCACTTTCAACTGTTTTTTAGTAAAAAAACTAAAAAAAAAAATACAAAAAAAGACAAAAACATTGTCTCATTTATTTTAAATAAAACATTATTTGAAAACTATATTGCATGTGAAATCTCTATTTCTCCCGATTTCAACAATACCACATTTGTATGGGTAGAACTTTATAACATTTACAAATAAAATACAACTACAATCCATACTATCAAAGGTTAAAATAAAAAACCCTTTCCCGGAGTAGGGGGACGTCATCCACCCCACCCACAAGAGGCAGGGCAAGCGACAATGGAGGTGGGGGAGGAGGCCTCTTTGGGGGGATTGGAAGCCCCCGTGGTGAAGAGCAGACCCAGCGGGAGGGATCGAGGTACTTTTTTTTTTTTTTTTTACAGTTAGCAGAAGCTGAAGGGGGGGAACCATTTTGGGCTCTCTCCTGAATCCGGAAGAGCAAAAAGAGGCAGGGCAAACTCCAATACCAATTGGTATTAAAGAGCACAGACAACCAAGTGGTTGGAGCAAGTGCTATTAAAGAGTACTCATAGTCAAGGCACACTACCCAAAATTCCATCCTGTGATTCTCACCTGTAGAATTGATTTCTCTTTTTTACCCCAGGGTGGTAGGAAGTCTGAAACGGATGGGTTAACTCTCATCCGAAGGGTGGGGATTGCAAAACAAAAAAACAGTAGACACAGCCACCTGGGAGGATAAGCCATCCTAAGAAGCCCTACTTCCGTGGTGGAGACAAGGAGAGATGAGATAAGCTCCTCTCTTCTCCTCTCTGATTATTATTATATGCCACCCTTGGGGCATCCAAAATCGGAATGTCCCACTATGTGAAACCCCCCACTCAGGACCCATTCACTTACCTCATTAACCGGCCCCACAATGAGTCTAAGAGCAGCGGCCACTTCCCGCTAAACCTCTAGCAAGGCATGTAAACGCACTAGGCATTTGTGAATGGCCGGCGTGGGCACACTACTTGTTAGAGGGAAGCAGAGGATGCGGCCGTCAGAACCGTGGCTCTTAGACACACCGTGGCACTGGGAAGAGGTGAGCTGCTCTTGGCGTCCTGGTGGGTTTCACACAGCGGGGCACTCCCGATCGGGGTGCCCCCGGGGAAAGGACCAAAACCCAGGATAGTCAAAGTCCTGTGTTTTGGTACACTTTAAGCTTATTCCTTCCAAAAATCAAGCTTTAGATAAAAAGTAGAGATGAGCGAACTTTTGAAAAATTTGATTCGGCAGATTCGCAGAATTTTCCGACAAAATTCGTTTCTGTCCGAATTTATTTGAGACGAATCGCTATTAAAACGGCTATTTCTGAGCTTACTAGAGCCTCAATAGGGTTGTAAACAATTCTGCCTTGCTGTAACACACATAGCATGCGTGCTGGGTTGGTGAAATAATACTGTAAATAATTATGACATGCAGATCAGAGGCATCGCTATTCGAATCGCAGAGCGCCCCCAATTGCAGAGAGTTGAGGTGGCATCACTATGAAGGGCCCCTATATTGCCTGAAAAACACACCCTGGAGCAGGAGCCCAAATATTGGCTGAAAGACATCCTGGAGTTGGCAGCAGGAACCCAAAAATTGGCCTGAAGACACACACTGGAGTTGGCAGAAGGAGCCCAAAAATTGGCCAAAAGAGACACTGGAGTTGCCAGCAGCAGCAGGAGCCCAAACATTGGCTGAAAGAGACACTGAAGTTGGCAGCAGGAGCCCAAAAAATGGCTTAAAGGCACACTGGAGTTGGAAGCAGCAGAAGCCCAAACATTGGCTGAAAGAGACACTGGAGTTGGCAGCAGCAGCAGCAGGAGACCAAAAAATGACCGAGAGACACACCCTGGAGTTTCAAGCAGCAGGAGTCCAAACATTGCTTAAAAGAGACACTGGAGTTGGCAGCAGGAGCAGTAGGAGCCCAAACATTGCTTGAAAGACACACTGGAGTTGGTAGCAGGAGCCCAAACATTGCTTGAAAGACACACTGGAGTTGGTAGCAGGAGCAGCAGGAGCCCAAACATTGCTTGAAAGACACACTGGAGTTGGTAGCAGCAGGAGCCCAAACATTGCTTGAAAGACACACTGGAGTTGGCAGCAGCAACAGGAGCCCAAACATTGCTTGCAAGAGACACTGGAGTTGGCAGCAGGAGCAGCAGGAGCCCAGACATTGCTTGAAAGAGACACTGGAGTTGGCAGCAGGAGCAGCAGGAGCCCAAACATTGCTTGAAAGAGACACTGGAGTTGGCATCAGGAGCAGCAGGAGCCCAAACATAGCTTGAAAGACACACTGGAGTTGGCAGCAGGAGCCCAAACATTGCTTGAAAGACACACTGGAGTTGGCAGCAGGAGCAGCAGGAGCCCAAACATTGCTTGAAAGACACACTGGAGTTGGCAGCAGCAGCAGCAGGAGCCCAAACATTGCTTGAAAGACACACTGGAGTTGGCAGCAGCAGCAGCAGGAGCCCAGACATTGCTTGAAAGACACACTGGAGTTGGAAGCAGCAGCAGCAGGAGCACAAACATTGCTTGAAAGAGACACTGGAGTTGGCAGCAGGAGCCCAAACATTGCTTGAAAGACACACTGGAGTTGGAAGCAGGAGAAGCAAAAGCCCAAACATTGCTTGAAAGACACACTGGAGTTGGCAGCAGCAGGAGCCCAAACATTGCTTGAAAGACACACTGGAGTTGGCAGCAGCAGCAGCAGGAGCCCAAACATTGATTGAAAGAGACAATGGAGTTGGCAGCAGGAGCCCAAAAATTGCTTGAAAGAGACAATGGAGTTGGCAGCAGGAGCAGCAGGAGCCCAAACATTGCTTGAAGGAGACACTGGAGTTGGCATCAGGAGCAGCAGGAGCCCAAACATTGCTTGAAAGACACACTGGAGTTGGCAGCAGGAGCCAAAATTGCTTGAAAGACACACTGGAGCTGGCAGCAGCAGAAGCCCAAACATTGCTTGAAAGACACACTGGAGTTGGCAGCAGGAGCAGCAGGAGCCCAAACATTGCTTGAAAGACACACTGGAGTTGGCAGCAGGAGCCCACAAATTGGCCTAAAGACACACTGGAGTTGCAAGCAGCAGGAGCCCAAAATTGCCAGAAAGACACACCCTGGAGTTGGCAACAGCATTAAGAGAACATATACAGATTTTCGGCACAGATATCTTATCCAAAGAATATTAATAAAAAGTAAGAGTAACGTAAAGCATTTTCTCAATAATTACTTGTGGTCTGATGAGGAGGAATGTCTGTAACTGGAGAGCAGCGCCTTAAATCTGTTTTGCACGATCCATATTTCTTTAGTGTTGGTCTGGCCCCATCATCAATCTACTGTAATGCATCAGGCATTGGTGGGTGGAAATCTTGGCTGATCCATGCCCAATTCATTTCCATGCAGGCCAGTCTCTGAAAAAAAAAACATTTTTGAAGCATACTGGAGCACATTGAATTGCTCTCATCAGAGCATCGGTTACGCACATCAAAAGTTTCATCACTTTGTTCGTGTTAAAGTCTTCAGGGCCTAGTTACTACTTAGTGAAAGACCATAGATAGTTACACACCTGCTGCTCTTATTGACAAATCCTGTTTTAAGTGTAGTGTAGCGTTTTGTCCTCCCCTCATATACGCACTAAGTATGTCAGGCAGAGAAGTGGCAGGATGGGCACAGAGAAGTTGCCGAGGCCTAAATTCATCTAGCAGAGGTTGCAGTAGACTAGGGGTGAGTGGCAGCAGGAGTCTCAGTGAGAGGACTGATCTCCCGGGATCAGCTAGCGGTCATGTCTTGACCAGCAACCCATCTGCCATCATCCATTGGTTAACACGATCATCCACTGCATCACAAGTGACATCTGACACCCCCAGTCAACTGTTGGTTATGTCTTATGCTTAGGGTTCAGATCCACTATTCAGTGAGGACGATCTGATAATCAGAAAAATCAGCAGCTACTGTACAGCCAAGAAGTGGAGGGGATATTTTCCACTTCTTCCACTAGGCAGGCAAGTAGTGATGAGGAGAGTGGCATGGGGGGTGGTGTTGCAAGCGTTTTGGCTTCTTAAGCAGACACTGTTGAGGAACCTCAGGAGGACATCAGTGAGTTTTGAGGGCACTTTAAAGGCTTGGAGTGATGGAGAGTGACAGATTTAGGGGAAAGTATGGAGGCAAATGTGCTGGGGGTAGACCACTTGCGCGGCAGGCTATCTTCCTAGGAGGTAGTGGAAGAGGGTCCCTGGAGTTGGCGGCGGCGGCGGCGGCGGCGGCGGCAGCAGCAGTGAATTAGTGCGGACTGTTGGTAGGAAAAATCAGCTACAAGGCCATGTGGCAGTTTTTCATCAGGCATCCGCAGGAGGTTAACATGGCTATATGAAAGATGTGTAGGCAGAAGGTGAAGTGTGGCCAGGGTCCCAATGTTGGACCCACAGCCCTGCGTCAACATTTGCAGCGTCACCATAAAGTGGCCTGGGAGAGTTGGCTCCAAAGTGGTGGTCCAGCCTGCTGCATTACCCAGTGGCACGCCGCTCTCTGTTCCAGCCAGCCAAGGCTCCACCACCTCCTGTGTGTCCTACCCATCCTCTGGCCCTCCAGATGCTCCTCCTCCTCTTAATCCGAGTCAGTCATTCCGCCAGTAATCCATTGGCCAAGCCATGTCCAAGAGACAACAGTATGTGCCCACTCATCCAACGTGCAGAAGCTAAATGTGCTCCTGTAAGTTGCAGGTGCTGCAGTCCCTCCCTTTTTAGTTGGTGGACCTTTCAGAGAACTGATGGCTTGTGCCGAGCCAAGGTGGAGAGTCCTATGCTGCCATTTCTTTACGAAGAAGGCAGTACCAGCCCTGTACAATTTTGTTGAACAGAAGGCCAGTCCTTTAGCCTGTCAGTGTGTACCAAAGTGCACAGCAGTGCCTATGTCTGGAGCTGTAACTACGGTCAGGGACAATACATATCCTTTAAGGCCCACTGGGTGATTGTGGTTCCTGCACAACCACAACAGCAACTTGGACAGGTCCCTCCACTGTGGCCTCCACGCTCCTAGGCCTTTGTGCCTGTGACAGTGCTCTTGCACTTACCAATGGTGTCACAGAAAAAAGTGGCTAATTGTCAATTACATATTAATAGTTAACATTAATCTTATTTGAACATATTTATAATAATAACATATAATAACACATAACATAGCAACAATAATATCTAACATAATAACAGTAACATATAAAATTTATCAAATTTTTTTTTTTTTGGATATTTTTTTTATTTTTTTCATATTTTGTATTTTATTAAAACATAAATATATATATATATATATATATATATATATATATATTTATATTTTTTTCCAATGTATTTTTTAATATTTTGTGAATCTTTGTACCTATTTTTTTTTTCATTTTTTTTTTTTTTTGTATTTTGTTTTTTCTAATTTTTTTTATTTTTATTTTTTTTTCCTAGTGCCCTTCCAGCCTACCATGTGTGCAGGACATGGCAGTTTCGCGCTGTTCTTCACATGGTTTGCCTTGAGCCACAGAGCCACACATGGGAGGAACTGCTAAAAATGAGAACTCAATAAATTAAATCATGGCTTACTCCACGAAAACTGCAAATGGGACCCATAGTGACTGACACTGGGAAGAACATCTTGTCTGCGCTGCGACAAGGAAGCCAGAGCCATGCGTCCTGCGATGGCACACGTGTTCAATCTAGTTGTCAAGCATTTCCTGAAGTCTTCCCCCCATCTGCAAGACATCCTAACAACGGGAAGGAAACTTTGCATGCACTTCAGCCACTCCTACACCGCCAAGCACACCCTTCTTGAACTTCAGCGTCAGAACGGTATCCCCAAACATAGTCTGATTTGCAATGTTTCCACCCGTTGGAATTCCACCCTCCATATGCAGGATCGACTATAGGAACAGAGAAAAGCCATCACGGATTTCTTGATGATCCAAACGGATAGGGGGACTCCCCTGCGTAACTTCAATGTAAAGCAGTTGCAGCTCATACGTGACACCTGCCGTTTGCTCAGGCCCTTTGAGGAAGCTACTTTATTAGTCAGTCGCCAGGACTGAGATGAACTATGTGATTCCACTGCTTCATGTACTACAACACATGTTGGCTGGTCAGGGCACTGGAGACATGGCGCATACATTTCACAGCCACATGAAGCCTGTGGGGACTGAAGTGGAGGAGGAGGAGGGGCACAGCGAAGCACAGTTTAGGTTTGACAAAATGCCCATTTTATCTAGTCATCTGACAGGAGAGGAGGAGAAGGAGCCGCCACAGGAGCTAGAGGGTTGTGAGGAAGGTGAGACAGAGGACCCACATACACCGTGGCAGTTTGCAGTGGAGATGGAGACAGGTAGTCCCTTCGAGTCACTTGCACAAATGGCACGATGCATGCTCACGTGCTTGCGTAGTGACCGCAGAATTGTCTCCATTTGTCAGCGAGATGACTTCTGGCTCTCCACCTTATTGGACCCTCGCTTCCGGCACAAAATGGGGGCATTTTTTACACCCACTGAGAGGGAGGACAAACTGACCTACTACAGAGACATCCTTCGATAGTCAGTTGGGCGATGCCTATCTGCGCCATGGTCCATACTCTCGCAGGTCTGACTCGGGGGGACCTCTGCAATCACCTTCCACTGCCATGGCTGCTGGGGGGGGTGGAAGGAGCAGCAGCAGCAGCTCCATCAGCAGCAGCCTCAGTCTTCAGTCGCTAATGAGTGGCTTTCTACACCCGCATAGTGAGTCTACTCATGAGCAGCATGAAGACCTGGAGCAGGACCTGAACCAGCTGGTCGTGTCATACCTTGACATGACCATGCCAACACACCTTGAGGATCCACTGGACTTCTGGGCAGCCAAACTTGACTTGTGGCCGCAACTAGCAGAGTTTGCCCTGGAAAAGCTGTCCTGCCTGGCCAGTAGTGTGCCATCTGAGCGGGTGTTTAGTGCGGCGGGGGCCATAGTCATGCCAAGGAGAACTTGTCTGTCCATGAATAATGTGGAGAGACTCACCTTTGTGAAGATGAATCAGGCATGGTTCAACCAGGATTTCCAGCCAACAATGGCTGATCCATGGTAGTAGCTGATGCATGGTAGCTCCTTATGCTGCTGCCAACTCCAGGGTGTGTTTTTCAGGCAATATATGGGCTCCCTATGCTGCTGCCAACTCCTGGGTGTGTCTTTCAGGCAATATATAGGCTCCCTATGCTGCTGCTGCCAGCTCATATGTGTGTCTTTCAGGCAATATATGGGCTCCTAATGCTGCTGCTGCCAACTCCAATGTGAGCACTCTTAAAAGACACATGCTAGCATATTTGGGATGCCCCCCCGGTTAAAGGCAATGGCTGCTGGCAATTTGACAAAGTGACTTTCTTTACAAAATGCAACCAGTTAATAAACAGGTACTCTTGAAATATTACTGCTAGAGTTTGGGATGCCCCCTCCTCACATACAAAGGAGGCCTCCCTTGATTGTGGAAAAGTGACGTTAATTATAAAATGCAAGCAGTTATTAGACATGTACTCTTGAAATATTACTGCTAGTGTTTGGGATGCCCCCTGCTCACATACAAAGGAGGCCTCCCTTGATTGTGGAAAAGTGACGTTAATTATAAAATGCAAGCAGTTATTAGACAGGTAGTCTTGAGATATTTATGCTAGTGTTTGGGATGCCCATGTGGGCTGGGGTTTTTACAGCAGACACAAAAACAATTCAAACTGCAATATATTTATGAGAAATAGCCTTTACAAGCTGCTTTAGTGTAACAGATAGGGTCAAATGTGCAGGTTTGGGATACCGTGCGGCCTGGTGTTTTTACAGCACACACAAAAACAATTCAAACTGCAATATATTTATGAGAAATAGCCTTTAAAAGCTGCTTTAGTGTAAAAGATAGGGTCAAATGTGCAGGTTTGGGATACCCTGCGGCCTAGTGTTTTGGCAGCAGGACAAAAAACAATTCAAAATGCAATAGCTTGATTAATCTGAGGATGAACAAGCGTATTTAGCATAACAGATAGGGTGCTACGTGCAGGTTTGGGATACCCTGCGGCCTAGTGTTTTGGCAGCAGGACAAAAAACAATTCAAAATGCAATAGCTTGATTAAGCTGAGGATGAACAAGCGTATTTAGCATAACAGATAGGGTGCTAAGTGCAGGTTTGGGATACCCTGCGGCCTAGTGTTTTCGCAGCAGGACAAAAAACAATTCAAAATGCCATAGCTTGATTAAGCTGAGGATGAACAAGCGTATTTAGTATAACAGATAGGGTGCTACGTGCAGGTTTGGGATACCCTGTGGCCTAGTGTTTTGGCAGCAGACCAAAAACAAATTCAAAATGCAATAGCTTGATTAAGCCGGGGATGAACAAGGGTATTTAGTATACCAGATAGGGTGCTACTTGCAGGTTTGGGATACCCTGTGGCCTAGTGTTTTGGCAGCAGGACAAAAAGCAATTCAAAATGCAATAGCTTGATTAAGCTGAGGATGAACAAGGAAATTTAGTATAACAGATAGGGTGCTACGTGCAGGTTTGGGATACCCTGCGGCCTAGTGTTTTGGCAGCAGGACAAAAACCAATTCAAAATGCAATAGCTTGATTAAGCTGAGGATGAACAACGCTTATTTAGTATAACAGATAGGGTGACATGTGCTGGTTTGGGATGCCCATGTGGGATGGTGTATTTAAACCAGCCAAAAACCAATTCAAAATGCAATAGCTTGATTAAGCTGAGGATGAACAACGCTTATTTAGTATAACAGATAGGGTTACATGTGCTGGTTTGGGATGCCCATGTGGGCTGGTGTATTAAAACCAGACAAAAACCAATTGAAAATGCAATAGCTTAATTAAAATGAGGCTGAACAACGCTTATTTAGTATAACAGATAGGGTGACATGTGCTGGTTTGGGATGCCCATGTGGGCTGGTGTATTTAAACCAGACAAAAAACAATTCAAAATGCAATAGCTTGATTAAGCAGAGGATGACCAATGCTAATTTAGTATAACAGATAGGGTGACATGTGCTGGTTTGGGATGCCCATGTGGGCTGGTGTATTAAAACCAGACAAAAACAAATTCAAAATGCAATAGCTCGGTTAAGCTGAGAAGGAACAACGCTTATTTAGTATAACAGATAGGGTGACATGTGCTGGTTTGGGATGTCCATGTGGGATGGTGAAATTAAACCAGACAAAAACAATTCAAAATGCAATAGCTTGATTAAGCTGAGGATGAACAACGTTTATTTAGTATAACAGATAGGGTGACATGTGCTGGTTTGGGATGCCCATGGGGGCTGGTGTATTTAAACCAGACAAAAACCAATTCAAAATGCAATAGCTTAATTAAAATGAGGCTGAACCACGCTTATTTAGTATAACAGATAGGGTGACATGTGCTGGTTTGGGATGCCCATTTGGGCTGGTGTATTTAAACCAGACAAAAACCAATTCAAAATGCAATAGCTTGATTAAGCTGAAGATGAACAAGCATATTTAGTATAACAGATAGGGTGCTACGTGCAGGTTTGGGATACCCTGCGCCCTATTGTTTTGGCAGCAGACCAAAAACCAATTCAAAATGCAATAGCTTGATTAAGCTGAGGATGAACAAGCGTATTTAGTATAACAGATAGGGTGCTACGTGCAGGTTTGGGATACCCTGCGGCCTGGTGTTTTTTTTAAAAGCAGGAAAAAAAAACAATTCAAAATGCAATAGCTTGATTAAGCTGAGGATGAACAAGGGTATTTAGTATAACAGATAGGGTGCTACATGCAGGTTTGAGATACCCTGTGGCCTAGTGTTTTGGCAGCAGGACAAAAACCAATTCAAAATGCAATAGTTTGATTAAGCTGAGGATGAACAAGGGTATTTAGTATGACAGATAGGGTGCTACGTGCAGGTTTGGGATACCCTGCGGCCTAGTGTTTTGGCAACAGGACAAAAACCAATTCAAAATGCAATAGCTTGATTAAGCCGAGGATGAACAATGCTTATTTAGTATAACAGATAGGGTGACGTGCTGGTTTGGGATGCCCATGTGGGCTGGTGTATTTAAAGCAGACAAAATCCAATTCAAAATGTAATAGCTTAATTAAAATGAGGCTGAACAACGCTTATTTAGTATAACAGACAGGGTGACATGTGCTGGTTTGGGATGCCCATGTGGGCTGGTGTATTTAAACCAGACAAAAACCAATTCAAAATGCAATAGCTCAAATAAAATGAGGCTGAACAACGCTTATTTAGTATAACAGATAGGGTGACATGTGCTGGTTTGGGATGCCCATGTGGGCTGGTGTATTTAAACCAGCCAAAAAATTATTAAAACTAATCCAGTTATGAGAAATGCTTGTGTGTAACAGATAGGGTTAAATATGTCACTGCATAGATGGGATGCACAGTGGCAAGGCAGGTTTACAGCACAAAGAACTGCAATTGAATTGAAAACTGATTTGGCTAATGAAAATAAAAAAAAAATTCCCTGTCACTTCAATGCTGTCCCTGCCTGGATCGTTCCGGTTTTTCCCCATCTTTCACTCTCTTTCCCTAGCTCTGTCTACCTCTCTTTCTGCCTCTCTGTCGGTCTCTCTTACTCTCCCTACCTATCTCTAACTCTGTCCCTGTCTGTAACCAGCTCTGCTCTGGCCGCAATACAACGCTGAACTGCGCACAAGAAAAATGGCTGCCGGTTTATATAGCATGGTGACGTCATCGGGCTTCCTGGCTGCTGATAGGCAGCATGCGACTTTCCCATGATACCTTGCCCCAGGGGATATGTCCGGACATGTGCTTCCACCATTTTAAAATGTCTGTAATTGAAATAAATGGAGTTTAAAGGAAAACTTCGATCGATCGAATCGCGGGGAAATTCAGATTCGTTCAGAATCGAATTTTTCCTGAAATTCGGAATGAATTCGGGTTCGTTCGGATCGATTCGCTCATCCCTAATGAAAAGCTCTAAAGACTATCTTGGACTTGGTAAAATTTGCTCTACTGAAGCCTGGTGCTGAAAAGCCCAGGAAGAGCCAATAGAGTGGCCGTAACTGCCCTTATTACTGCCTGTCTAATCCATCGTCTGATGGTAGACTTAGCTGGAGGTAGACCCTTGCATGGCCCCTCACATATAATAAATAGTTCAGACTTGCAAAAGGTCTGCGTAGCTGAGATATAATATTTAAGGGCTCTTCTTACATCCAGGGAGTGAAGAACTCTGTCCTTATGGCTGACCGGAGCAGGATGTAAAGAGAGTAAAACCACCTCTTCATTAAGATGAAAAGGGGAAACCACCTTAGGCAGAAAGTTCTGCTTAAAAGGGAAGACAGCCTTGTCCTTGTGCAAAACTAAATAAGAAGACTTAACCGATAAGGCTGCTCAGAGACCGCCGCACATAGGTAATTGCCAATAGGAAGATCACCTTGTCATCACCTGATTACCAAGTGTCATTAAGCTTAGTGACGCTTCTGCCAGCGGTTCAAAGAGAGGACACTGAAGAGCTGATAAAACTAAGTTTAGGTCCCTGACAGTCAGAATAGAATTACATGGAGGACACACATGGGTGACTAAATAATAATCATAAATCCTAATAAGTTTATTTTCAGCAATGGGTTTCTGAAAAAAAGATAGATATTTGTCCTTTTAGAGTGCTCAATTGAAGACCCTCATCAGGACCTTCCTGCAAAAATTTTAAATTCGGGGAAAAAAAATACAATTCTGGGATTACCTGTAGAATTGTTTTTACTGTGTACAGCATGGCCTGATTCATTTCAATCATTACTTCTGGGTATTCCGCCACAAGGTGGCGCAGTTGACTATATGCTCCTCCTGGCCCTATAAAAAGCCAGGAATCACCCATAAACCCCCAGTGTTGAAAAGCAGTTATGCAAGAAGCCGGGAGATAAATCATGATAAAAAAATACACAGCCTCACAAAAAATAAACTTTGAACAAATCACCATAAAGAGGCAACCAAGGATAACTATAACAAGGGAGGGATGAAACAGGCCGTGCTGTACACAGTAAAAACAATTCTACAGGTGAGTAATCACAGAATTGTATTTTTTCAGCACGTACATGTGTGTACAGCACGGCATGTTTCATTTCAATCATTACTTCTGGGACATCCAATAGCAGTGTCCGTAAAATTAGGGTGAGATCCCCAAAGAGTAACGGCAGGCAGTTCAAGCCACTACCGCCTGAAGCACCTTGCGGCCCAAAACAGCATCAGCTGAGGCCCTAACATCAACCTTGTAAAACTTGGAAAAAGTATGAACAGAAGACCAAGTAGCGGCCTTACAAACTTGTTCAACAGAAGCCTGGTGCTGAAAAGCCCAAGAGGCACCAATAGCTCTAGAAGAGTGAGCAGTAACACGGAAGGTTCCTTCCCTTTAGCAGAATAAGCTTGCACCACCGCCTGACGGATCCACTTACTGATAGTAGATTTGGCTGGAGGCAAACACTTCCTAGGTAAAGCAGTGAGAACAAACAGAGACCAGACACAACCTGACCCCTACAAAGGTGTCGGGGGACACGGCATGACCAAAGTGTTAGATAGCCCCAGGACAGGAGCGTCCACCTCAGGCGGGCACGACCAGCTCCTAACCAAATCCGCCGAGAAGGGATAACTTCTGTCCAACCCCTTGGGCACCGAAGGTAACCTGTTAGGGCATTCCCACTCCTTGAGGACCGTATTAGAGAAATGGCCCTGTTCCGGGAACTCCAGGCGTTGCTTTCCATGGCAGGAGAGCTCGCCCTGCTTCTTCTTCACCACCTTAGGGTGGGCGATGTGTAAGGTATCAAAGACAGCCGACAGGAGCCTGTCGGTATCATCCGGGAGCCAGGTATCCTCGTCCGAGGTAGACCCTAAATCACTGTCATATTCGCCCTGCCGATCTCCAGAGGAATCTGAGTCATGGAACAACTCCCCCTCCTCCGGGGAATCACGGCCAGCACACATGTCAAGGCCCTCCTCCTCATCTGCAAAGAGGGACAAATCCGCGTCAAGGTGCCTCTTTTTGCTAGAGGCCTTCCCCGCAGCCGGCCGGGCCAGTCGCCGCTCAATGCTGGCCACGTGCAGGGCCAGGTCCGATTGCGACCCCCTGCTAGCTTCCCCCTCGCTGGGGGCTAAAAGCAGGCGCGGGGGAGTAGGAGATGCCGTAGGGAGGACAGGGCTGGAAAGAGATGCGCTCAGCCCAGCCTGTTCCGCAATAATGCTTTGGGCGCACGGAACACAGACCGCACTGCCACCACTCAAAGGGGATGCCCTGCACATGACACACAGTCGAGCCTGCCCCGAGGGGCCCTCAAGCTCGGTATCCCCAGAAGCCTCCATATGGTGATTATCAAAAAAGGCACAGTCAGCCCACACAGTGTAAAGGCTAAATATGAGCCCACCTGGGATGCCCCCAAGGGAAGCCCCACAGAGAAGGGACAGGTGGAGGGGGGGTATTGGACCGGGAGAAACCACAATGCTGCTATCCCGTCTGCAAGACATAAGCATGGAAAAACATGAGCATCCCACAGCACATGCACCAACAATCATACCCGCAGGATCAACTCACAGACCAGCTGCAAGGGAACCGCAGCACGCGCAGGAGGAAGACAGGACAGGATGCCCCACAGCGAAGTCAGTCTCCGTCAGGCAGCCAGAGAGCACACCCAGCAGCAGCGTAGAGCCCAGGAAGATGGCGCCACTGAAGGAACCTTGAGGGGTGGTCTGCGGGGAGATGACGCAAAACGCGTCATCCAGCGGCGCGCGAGCGTGCCCGGAACCTGACCCCTCCCAACAGCCACGGCGGGGAGAGGGAGAAGCGGATGAGGGGGGGGAGGGGGGGTGACACGGATCGTGGAAGCAGACCAAGTACAGTTTGGGGGAGCTCTGGGAATCCCCCCACAGGCATTCAGATGGTCCGCACTCAACCAACAAAATGTATCCAAAAAGACTATATGCTAAAATAGTATCTAATTTTATTTGTATTAAGGAGACTCATAATAAAATTACACACAAGATCACAAGACAATCCACAATTTAAAATACATAAACACAATGACAAAAGGGGGTTTCCCACACAAAGGCTTAAAATATATAAATCTGAAATATCCTTCCTAATCAAATAAATAAATAATTAATGTAGGTATAAATGCTACTAAGGGCTAGTGACGATAAAGGGCAGGTAAATACTGCTATATCTACCTGCAACAGATAAACATACAGATAAAAGACATTTAACAAAGAGAGGAAGCGCTATGTGCAATATACTTAAAAAGAAGAAAAATGCTGTGCAAGTGACAATTATACCAGAAAGCATGTGCAAACATTGTGCATGAATGCCTGCTCTAAGGCAGATCAAGGTTCACTGGTCAGAAGTACAATGTAATACATTTATAATAATAGGAAGGTAGTACATCACCGTGTTAACAAATCATCAGAAGCCAGGGGTCCCCCATACACTCAGCCTGCCGATGCCTTGCGTGGAAGAACCACTTCACCAGGGCGGGATGGCTGTTCTCATCGCTCCTTCCCCTCTCTTATACACCACACTGCGCTGACGCACGGCCGCCGCCACCCCCACCCCCACATGTGCACCCCGCCCAGCCAATCAAAGGCTGGCCGTAAGGGTGAACACCCGGGGGGGCGGCGGGAAGCGCCCACCGCACACAGCGCAGCTCTGCCAGAATGCAACTCAGCGGGCGCATGTCCCCGCCGGCGCTGAGCAGCACATCCCCCCCTGCAGTAGGAGGTGTCGGATCGGCGCCGGCCAGGGCGCGCGCCCGCCGCAAGCAACAGGTGCTCCATTAGCTGGAACATGGAGCCCTTGGCCCGGAACTGTGGAAAACCCCCCAGGGAAGAATAGTCCCACACAGACAACCCCACAATAAAGACTCACCCCAGTAAAAAGACACAGCACACAAGCAGCAGTGGTTCCTCCCTTCCCCCTATAGGCTCACCATATGCCTATGGCTGGCTACTCTTCAGTAGATAGGGTCTGCAGCCTGGAGCAAAGCTCACCGAGCACCTGACCCAGGTGCTCCCCATCACCCGATCCGTCAGCCAAGGCTGGGAGGCAGGAGGGTCTGGAAGCGGGTGGGAATAGGCTTACAGGGCTGCAGGCTTGGTTGCCCCGCTCGCCTGCAAAAACATAGAGAGCCATCTTCTGGTCTTCGCAGTATGACTGTAGAGAAACACTGGGGGTCTATGTGTGATTCCTGGCTTTTTATAGGGCCGGGAGGAGCCACAAATCTTCTGCAGTCAACTGCGTCACCTTGTGGCGGAATACCCAGAAGTAATGATTGAAATGAATCAGGCCGTGCTGTACACTCGAAAAAGTTCTACAAGCGAAACCTCTAGATTCGCACCAAGTGATAGATACTGACCAGACTCTGGTAGATCTTTTATGAAGTATGTTTTCAGGCCTGAATCCTGGTCTAGATGACTCTTACAGATAAACCTCTCTCTGCTAGGATGGAGGTTTCAATAACCAAGCCATCAAAGCCAGTAAATTGGGGTGCCGTAGGGGCCCCAGTGTGAGGAGCTCTGGATCGACGGAAAACCGCCAATGGTCGCCTTCTGACATTCTTATTATGTCTGGAAACCAGCTTCTTCTTGGCAAACGAGGAGCCACCAGAATGACTGGAATTACCTCACAGGCTATCTTCTTTAGTACTCGACCCAGGGGTGGGAACAGGGGGAACACATAGAGAAGCCTGAATGCTGACAAAGGAAGGGTCAGTGTGTCTGTTGCTATTGCTAGAGGGTCTCGGGACTGAGACACAGATCTCTGAACCTTTCGAACCTGTTAGCCTGGCATCCATGGTCTTCCATTAAACCAGAAGAATAGATCTGCCCACTTGAAGATGCTGAGGATTCAGTCACTAGGTTAGGGACTGTCTGGCTGAGTTTGTCATGTAAAAGGGGTGATCCAGGGTCTCCATGGTTAGATCCCAGATTGAGAGCAATTCTGTCTGCAGGGGTCTTGTGTGAAACTGTGCAAAAGGCACCGCCTCAATGCAAGACACCATCATTCCCAACAGACGAATTCTCTGAGGGTAGACTCTCGCTTCAGGTCAGGGTACAGGCTCATTTGACCTTTTTTGTTTTGGAAGAAACACCTTGGCCTGAGTTGTGTCTAATGTAATTCCCAGGAAAGAGATAACTCTTGAGGGCATTATATGCGACATCTTTGACTGTTGATAAGTCTCTGTATCCTTTAGGGTCTCCTGAAAGGACAGGGCCTTGATCATCAGATCGTCTAAGTAGGAGATTATTTGTATCTACTGGGTGTCTTAGAAGGGCCATGAGACTGGCCAGGACCTTGGTAAAAGCCCTTCTGGCTGAAGACAGACCAAAGGGCAGAACCACAAATTGGAAGTGTAGGCCATCTACTGCAGAGCGCAAGAACATTTGATGACCTGGGATAGATATATGTAAGCATTCATCCTTTATATTCACTGTGGTCATCAATTTCCCTGGCTAAAGCAACACCATTGTGGATCTTAAACATTCCATACAAAACTTCCTCAAATGGATGAAAAAATGTTGAGGCCCTTATGATCTAATATTGGGCACACAGAACAGTCCTTCTTGGGAATTATAAACAAATTGGAGTAAAGACTGAGACCTCTCTCTAAAAGGGAAACATGACGGACTACTCCAATCTGTAAAAGGTGAGATACAGCTGATCTCAATGCTTCTGCTTTCACCAGATTCCGGGATATCCTTGACAAAAAGAACCTCCAAGGAGGTCTGGCCCCCAAGTCGGTCTTATAACCTGAGGAAACAACCTCCTGTATCCAAACATCTGTTACATGGAGCCTCCAAATGGGAGCAAAATGCAGAAGCCGTCCCCCCACCCACAGAGGTGGGGGCTCCCCTCATGCCCAAGGGGGCGTGGAAGGGGGTTTTGCCTTTTTTTGCCAAAAAGGTCTTGCCCTTTTGTGGGGCTTTGATTTATTCCAGAAATCTCTTCGGTGTCCCAAGGAAGCGGAACATCTGCCCCCACTAAAGGGCTTTTCATGGGAAGATCTGTAAAAAGAGTGTTAGACTGAGTAAAAATCTTATAAAGGACCAAAAAAATAAATGATTTGGAAGGCACACCCGCACAGTCCAGTCCAACTGTGGAAAGCAGCCAGAAATATATATAGGAACCACATCTCCCCACCACAGTCCCTGCACTTTGGAAGTAAGTTAACCCATTCATTTCTGACTTCCTGCCACCCTGGAGTGGAATATGAGAAAAATGGGGGGGACCCCATTTTTAGGAATTTTAAGGGTTAAAATGGTGAGAGGTCCGCCTTACCCAGTATAACTATCCTGAGGACCAGCTATGGGGCTTGTAGAACAAGGCACAGAGGCTATCTTTGGTGGCCCCCTGCTGGCTACAAGCCCGCACAGGCTTTGGGGAGGCAGGTAAAGAGGGGGCCGGGGGGTTAATGGTAAGTTTGCCAGCCCCCTAAGCCTTGTTAACTGGTATAGGGGTCTCATGGATCCCTTACCAGTTCACAGACGGTTACGTGTAAAAAAGACACACAAAGAAAAAAAAGACTTTCATTTATTTATTTGATTATTTTTAACACTCAACTCCAATCTTAGGTCCCCCGGTGATCCTATCCCATGGTGATCCCATGACAGCTGCTGGGGAGACAGGGGATCTCAAACCCCTACTCCTCCAACTTCCCTCCAGTGATCACCCTCAGCATATGACAGCTCAGTGCCGGGAGTGGGGTCATGTCATCCGCCCCGCCCACAAGAGGTGGGGCTAGTGGTGATCGAGGCTTCTTTTGGGCCGAAGTGACATTTTGGGCATTCTTTTGAAGCTGGAAGAGCCCCGGGGGGATCGGATACCATTGCACACTACACAAATATTTTTTTTTCAAGAGGGCCCTAACTGCCCTGACCCATTGCATACTCCAATAACAATTGGTATTAAAGACATCTGACACCCAAGCGGTTGGAGCAAATTCTATTAAAGTGTACTGCCAGCCAAGTGCTTTGAACCTGTGCACACTACAGACATTTTTTTTTGTTTCAAGAGGGCCTTAACTGTCCTTACCCTGTGCATACTTCAATAACAATTGGTATTAAATAGTACTGACGTCTAAGTGGTTGGAGAAAGTACTAGTAAAAAGTAATAACACCCAAGGCACACTACACAAAAATGTTTTCTTCAAGTGGGCCTTAACTGCCCTGACCCAGTGCATACTTCGATAAGAACTTGTATTAAAGATGAATGACATCCAAATAGTGGGAGCAAGCACTATTAAAAAGTACTGGTACCCAAAGGGACACTACACAAAATTTTTTTTTTTTCAAGAGGGCCTTAACTGCACTGCTTAAGTGCATGCTCCAATAACAATTGGTATTAACCCTTCTAGCACCAGCTACATAAAAGTTACGTAGCCGCCTCTCCTGCCGTTAACCCTTTCGCTGCCAGCCTACCTGCAGCTTTTGTCACCCTCTGTTGCCAGACCATGTTTCACTATTTTGCGCTACACATGTTCAACTGTGATTTTTGAAAGGATTTCCCAGGAAAATGATATATAGTTTTTTTTTTTCAACAGAGTCTGGGCTTCAACATGAAATGTCTTGTTTGGCCTTTTTTTTTAGTGTATTCTCAATACTTTTTGGCGAAATATGTGCAAAAAAAATTAAAAAAAATACATTTTTTGCAATTTGTAGTGTTTTTTGTAATAAAAAAATGTAAGTTTGTCAATAAAATTGTATTGCGTGCAATACCCCAATTTCTTCCAGTCACAGCAGTACCACATATGTATTGGTAGACACCTTTTCCTGCCCAGGAGACTCCCTCAAACTGAAACAGAGCTTTAGGAGATTTTCAGATAAAATACAACTGCGCTATGCGCTATGCGCACCTTGCAGTTTTTCCAGAAAAACAACCCTTTACATTTGAAATACCCCCCACAAACTATATATTCTCTGGAAGTACATGCCTCAAGCCTTCTAGGCGTACCAAGATTGTTTATGTGGGCTTAGTTTTCTGGAAGTAATCCCTCAATGTATTCTTTGGTTGCACAAAGTTTCCCTAAAAAAGAATAAAACCGAAGAATCAAGCCACATTCTCCTAAAAAAAACTATATGCAAACAAGAAATAACAAGTAAAATTTTAAAAAGCAACATGTCCCGAACAGAACGATACCCAACATGCATAGGTACTGTCAAGGGAAGAGTTGGCAAACACCACAAAGTAAAGCGTGCGCGTAACAGTAATTTTACTTGAAAATTTCAGCTCTGCAGACAAAGTGCGCACCTTGCAACTTTTCAACCAAAACCACCCTTTACATTTGGAATATCCCCAATAAACCATATATTCCCTGAAAGTGCACATGTTACGCTTTCTAAGAGTACCCAGCTTGTTGTAGTAGGCTCACCTTTATGGAAGTAATCCCTCGAAGAATTCTTAGGTTGCACAGGGTTTCCCTAAAAAAATGAAAAAACTGAATAAATAACGTTTTCCTAAAATCTAAATATGCAAACAAGAAAAAACAAGCTAAAGCTGAATGACCAAGGTCCTCCGAGCAGAACAATACCCAACATGCATAGGTACTATTAACTCTTTTAATTGCCAGCCTACTTGAAGTTTTGTCACCCTCTGTTGACAGGTCATTTTTCCCCATTCTGCGCCATGTTTAAACGTGATTTTTGCCGGAATTTCCAGGAAAATTATAGATATATATTTTGCAGCAGAGTTTGGGCTTTAACATGGAATGTCTTGGTTGTCATTTTTCTACTGTTTTTTTAATATTTTTGTGTAAAAAAACAAACAAATAAATACATAAACATTTTTTAGACAATTGTCTCCTTTATTTTAAATAAAACATTTACGTTATTAGAGAAAACCATATTGCATGTGAAAGCCCAATTTCTCCCGATTACAATGGTACCACATATGTATTGGTAGCCCCCCATTCTTGCCCAGGAGACCCCCTAAATTAAAAATAGCACTTTATAACATTTACAAATAAAATACTACTACTATCCACACTATAAACATAAGGGGACCTGGGGGGACCCATTTTTTGGGGAATTTTAAGGGTTAAAAACCCTTAAAACTCCCCCCAAAAATGATATGGGGTCCCCCTTACCCATCATAACCAGCCCTGGACCAGCTATGGGGGCTTGTAGAACAGGGTGCAAGGGGGACAGCTTTTGTGGCCCCCCCACCCTGCAGGCTACAAGCCCACATAGCCATGGCCCGGGCTCTTCTGCCCCTCCCCCCTGGGCTTTGGGGAGGCAGGTAATTGGGGTGCCGGGGGTTAACGGCAAGTCACCCGCTAGCCGCAGCCCCCCAGCCTTGTGAACTGGCATAGGGGTTAAATGTAAAAAAAAAACAGAACAGAAACAAGCAGAAAAAAATGTATTTATTTATTTATTTATTTTACCTCCCATCCATCCCTGTGTCCCATGCTGACCAATCTGGCTTCTGCTCTCCTGCTGCAGCTGGAAGCCTTTTTTAGCTGCTGGGCGTCAGAACCTAAGGGCTTAATTTTTTTTAAAAATGACATAGGGTCCCCCCTCCCAGGGTGGGGCCCATTTTTTTTTTTTAATTTTAAGGTTTAAAACCCTTAAAAATCCCCCCCAAAAATCAAATGGGGTCCCCCTTACCCAGCATTACCAGCCCGGGACCAGCTATGGGGGCTTGTAGGAACAGAGTGGAGGGGCCAGCTTTTGTGGCCCCCCCACCCTAATGGGGTCCCCCCTTACCCAGCATTACCAGCCCGGGACCAGCTATGGGGGCTTGTAGGAACAGAGTGGAGGGGCCAGCTTTTGTGGCCCCCCCATCCTGCAGCCTACAAGCCCACATAGCCTATGTGGGCCTGGGCTCTTCTGCCCCCACTGGGCTTTGGTGAGGCAGGTAATAGGGGTGCCGGGGGTTAATGGCAAGTCACCTGCGGCTACCACAGGTGACTTGCCAGCCCCCAGCCTTGTGAACTGGTATAAGGGGTCTCATGGACCCCTTACCAGTTCACAAGGGGTTAAATATAAAAATAAACACACAGAGACATAAGAAAAAAAAATGTCATTTATTTTTTTTTTTTTTTTACTTTACTCACCTCCGATCCTGTGTCCCCCGGTGATCTCCAATGACAGCTGACAGTCTGCTTGGGTGTTTGGAGGAGAGAGCCTGAGGAGGGGGGGGTGATCACAGCCCTCTCCCCCTCCCCACCTCTTTCCTCCAACCACCCGAGCAGACTGATTCTTAGACTCGGGTGCTGGACTTAAAAAGCCGGCTGCTGGTGACATCACAGCGATTTCACCCGCCCCCAGGGGGCGGGGCTAGCAGTCGCAATCCAGGAAGTGGGGGGAGAGGGCGATTTCTGCCCTCTCCTCACCACGGAAGAGGCTGGGGGGCGATCGGAGGTCCCCCCAGTGAAGAGGACACCCGTCGGGAGACAGCGCGGCCTCAGGTAAGCAAATGTCATTTTTATTTTAATTTTTTTCTTTACAGTTAGCAGCTGCTTCTGCCGAAGCGGGGGGGGCCTATTCCGGGGGCTCTCCTGGAGCCATCCGACCCCCCACGGGGGATCGGATGGCACCAAATTAAAGAGGAGACCCGGCAGGATCCAACGAGGGGTCAGGTGAGTATTTTTATTTTCATTTTTTAACTAGCAGGGGGAAAAAGTCAAGCACGTAACACCTATGGGCTTGGCACTTAAGGCACAGACATGCGAGCACGTAGGTGTTACGTGCTTGGCACCAAAAGGATTAAATGCCAGCTACGTAAATTTTACGTACCTGGCTTTCCCCCTTCTAGCGAGCAAAAAATCACCTGACCCCCTTATCGAACTGGCCGGGTCTCTTCTTCATCCAGGGGGACTTCGATCCCCCCACCCAGGCCCCCCGGCTGCAGCTGCAGGGGAGTGCCCGGAATAGGCGCCCCTCCCCCACTAGCTGCCGGTATTACATGAAAAAGAAAAAATAACATTGACTCACCTCGGTGCCCGATCGCTCCCGCCAGTTCTTCTCTACTCCGAGAGCCCTCCGATCACTCCCATCGGCTCTTCAGTCATCAGGAGGGTGGCCATTTTGGGGCAGGGCGGATTAAGTCACCATGCGGGTGTCATCCCGGATCTTGGCAGCTCAGGTGTCAGATGCACGGAGATTGCTGGGCAGAGCAGTAGAGGGATGGGGAATGCTCTGATCCCCTACCTCCCCCCTCCTCTGGTCGGCAATCACCAGCATCTGTCAACGGATCGGTGAGGGACACAGGAGTTGACAATCGGAGGTGAGTAAAAAACATTTTTTTTTTAATAAAGTAATTTTTTCTGTGTGTTGTGTGTTTTTTTTACTGTTAACCCTTAGTTAAATGGTAAGGGGTCAATGAGACCCCTATACCAGTTAACAAAGCTCTGGGTCTGGAAAGTCAGCTGCTGCTAGAGGGTGACTTGCCATTAACCCTGAGCCCCCTCATTACCTGCCTCTCCAAAGCCCGGGGGGGCAGAAGAGCCCGTGGCCATAGGCTATGCTGGCTTGTACCCTAAAGGGCCAGGGGTTTTTAACCCTTAAACGTCCAAGAAAAATGGGGTCTCCCTCCCAGGGAGGGGGGTCCCTATGTCCTTTTTTTTAAATTAACCCCCTGTCACCCAACAGGTATAAAAAGCTTCCAGCATCAGCACCAAAGCTGGCCCCTGCGTCCTGTTCTACAAGCCCCCATAGCTGGTCCTGGGCTGGTTATTCTGGGTAGGGGGGACCTCATGCCATTTTATTTTGGATTCTTTTATTTATCTCTTTAAAGTGTGGATATTAGTTGTATTTTATTTGTAAATGTTATAAAGTGCTCTTTTCAGTTTGGGGGGGGGGTCTTCTGGACCCCCCTTCTTTAATAAAATAAATGGTTTACTTAAAATAAATGAGACAATTTAAAAAAATAATATATTTATATATTTTTAAAATATTTTGAAAACAGTAGAAAAATTACAAACAAGACATTTCATGTTAAAGCCTAAACTCTGACACAAAATAATATTTATAATTTTCCTGGAAATTCCTGCAAAAATCACAGTTAAACATGGAACAACATGGTAAAAGATGACCTGTCAACAGAGGGTGACAAAATCTCAAGTAGGGTAGCAATTAAAAGGGTTAAAATTAGCTAAGCATGTTGGGTATTGTTCTGCTTGGGGGACCTTGTACTTTCAGATTTAGCTTGTTTTTTCTTGCTTGCATATTGATATTTTAGGAAAAGGTGTTTTTTAATCGGCTTTTTTATACATTTTTTAGGGAAACCCTGTGCAACCTAAGAATTCTTCAAGGGATTACTTCCATAAGTGGGATACTCAGGCAGATATCAGGATAAAATATATAAATTGATGTTATCCTTTTATTTTAGATCAATAATTTTGTATCCCTTTTATATTACTGCAATTACATGATATTATAAATCAACTCTTGCAGTTGAAGTGTGTTTTTATCTTAAGTAGCCTCTAGCTTTTTCTACATAACCAACATACGTGAGAGTAAAAAAAGCCACTTACCGGCCAGGCCCGGCGGTTAAAACCTGACCTGGGCCCCTTTTAATAAAGATCTCCAAATATCTTGTTTGATAGATTCTTCCAAAAAGCTCTTTATTAGTAGAATAGATAAAATTCCATCATAGAGTGAAACAAAGGTCACAGGTGAGCGAGTGCTGATTTGAGGCAGCTGGCTCTCTGAATGCCGCACTGCTTCACCTCAACTGGATGTCTGTTTACAGCGTGTAAAACAACAGAGTTCGGCTCTGTATTCCGTCCCGTTGTCCTAAACAGTATTCTGTTACCACAATAAAGTCCTCTGCTGTCCCTTATAGTTGCGTTGGTGGCAGGGCTCAAATGCTGGCAATTAGATGTACTGAGCCTGTCACAGGGGATGAGGTCCAAGCGGATAGACATTCAAACATTTTTTGTTTTTGCTTGATGTTTTTTCTGCTTATCAATTTTTTTCTCCAATTATAGCATCACAGATTGGCCATCTGGTCAGGCTGCAGCACTATCTGACATTTCTACAAGCGCTGTACAGACCTCTCTCTTTTTCCAAATTACTTCCATAAGGATGAGCTCACTACAATAAGCCAGGTATGCCTAGAAATCTTAACATTTGTACTTTCAGGGAATATATGGTCTGTAGGGGGTATTCTAAATGTAAATGGTTGTTTTGGTAGAAAAAGTTACGTGCAAGCTTTACTTTGGGGTGTTTGGCAACTCTTCCTTAGACAGGACCTATGCATGTTGGGTATTGTTCTGTTTAGGGGATGTTGCTTTTTCAGATTTAACTTGTTTTTTCTTGTCTGCATATAAGGCTCGATTCAGAGACAGATACGTCTGGACTTGTATGTGTCTGTGTATGTTTTTGTGTCTGTTTGGCTTTTTTTGTTTTTACGTTAGTTTTTCCGTGCGTATGTTTGTTCCCGCGAACGCATATATGTGCTTTCGATGGACAGATCTAAATCTGATCATTTGCGTTAGTTCAGATCATTTTTGCATCTAAATCTGATATTTTGCGTTCGTTCAGATAACTTACGTTATTGGGATGGGCTTGCGTCTGATTCAGAGAGCTGATTGTTGAGGGACCACCGCCCTATAAAACGGTTTTATTTGCGATCCACTTACGGGACCATTTTGCACTCAGCTTGCTTGACCATGTATTGCGGCTTTGTGGAGGAATATGAGCGCCTTCAGCTCCAAGGCATTACATGTGTCAGCAGGGCCAAGGCCAGATTGCACTGGTGATGCATGCATATCGATCGCATGCATGATGTTGAGTTGTTCGAGCTGACCCGACTTAACTGCGCTTCCCTCCATAAGTTGTATAGTGACCTGCGGCCATGGTTAGCCCGCACCACAAGGAAGGGGCAAGCAATTTCAGGTATGACCAAGATGCTTGGCTACCTGCAATTTTTGGCGAACAGCTCGTTCCAGAGGCTGGGTGCCCTCTCTGTGGGGATGTCCCAGCCTCTGCTGAGTCGCGCACTATCCAAGTTTTTGGATGGCATGGCTACCATCAGTCCAAAATATATATATATATATTTCATTTCTGGACGACACGGTAGCCTGGAACGAACTTAAGTTGGGTTTTTTTAATATCGCCGACATGCCCAATGTCATGGGTGCGATCGATTGCACCCACATTGCATTTGTCCCTCCCGCAGCTGATGAGTAAATCTATAAGTAAGTTTATTAGGTAATTTTGTTATATAGTTTAGGCAAACTGTATTGTAACTATCTATTAATCCCTCCTTCTCAAGTGTCCCTGTGAACCAGTTTACAATGTATACCTTAATCCCTCCTTGTAAAGTGTCCCTGTGAACCAGTTTACAGTGTATACCTTAATCCCTTCTTCTCAAGTGTTCCTGTGAACCAGTTTACAGTGTATACCTTAATCCCTCCTTGTAAAGTGTCCCTGTGAACCAGTTTACAATGTATACCTTAATCCCTCTTTGTAAAGTGTCCCTGTGAACCAGTTTACAGTGTATACCTTAATCCCTTCTTCTCAAGTGTTCCTGTGAACCAGTTTACAGTGTATACCTTAATCCCTCCTTGTAAAGTGTCCCTGTGAACTAGTTTACAATGTATACCTTAATCTCTCCTTGTAAAGTGTCCCTGTGAACCAGTTTACAATTTATACCTTAATCCCTGCTTGTAAAGTGTCCCTGTGAACAAGTTTACAATGTATACCTTAATCCCTCCTTGTAAAGTGTGATTAAGGTAAGCATTAGGTGCGGGAAATGGAAGAAAAATTAGACCACGAAGTGATTAAGGTAAGCATTAGGTGCGGGAAAGGGAAGGAGAATGAGACCGCAAAGTGATTTAGGTAAGAATTAGGTGCAGGAAATGGAAGAAGAATGAGACCGCGAAGTGATTAAGGTAAGCATTAGGTGTGAGAAAAGGAAGAAGAATGAGACCGCGAAGTGATTTAGGTAAGCATTAGGTGCGGGAAATGGAAGAATATACTGACCGCTATGTCATTTAGGTAAGCTTTAGGTGTGCCAATGGAAGAAGAATGAGACCGCAAAGTGATTTAGGTAAGCTTTAGGTGCGGGAAATGGAAGAATATACAGACTGCGATGTGATTTAGCTAAGCATTGTAGCAGAAGTGAGTAAACTAAATATGTAGACAAGCACATTAGCACATTAATGAGTTAATTTTGTAGTGTGCAGGCGTAAGGACGTAACGGTTTTCGTCTGGACGATTATTTATAGAAAAAGGAATTCAGAATCTAACAGGAAACGTAAATGATTCAGTCGAGGCGACGATGGAAAAAGGGCAAAAACGAAAGCCTACGTTTTTTCATGAGAAACATAAATGGAAAAACGAAAGCTGAAAAATTACATTCTCGTTGGCATACGGACGAAGACTTTACTGAAGGCTTGCGATGCATGCTTAGAATCACTCGTACACTCATACGCGGAGCGGGGAAAAAAAAAAAAAAACAGATCGACACAAAAACGAAAGTCTTTTTATGTCTCCCTGAATCAACCCTATAGTTTGTTTAGGAAAATGTGGCTTTGATTCTGCTTTTCTATTCTTTTTTCAGGAAAACCCTGTGCAACCAAAGAATTCATTGAGGGATTACTTCCAGAAAACTGCACTCATGTCAACGAGCCTGGTACACCAAGACAGCTTAAGGTGTGTACTTCCAGAGAATATATTTTTTTGTTGGGGGTATTTAAAATGTAAAGAGTTGTTTTTCTTGCAAAACCGCAGTGAGCGCATAGTGCCTAGCACAGTTGTATTTTATCTGAAAATCTCCTAAGCGCTGTCTCAGTTTGGGGGGGGTCTCCTGGGCAGGAAAGAGTGTCTACCAATACACATGTGGTACCACTGTAATCGGGAGAAATCGGAATTCCACACACGATAAGATTTTATTGACAAGCTTAATTTTTTTTTTTTTGCAAAAAACACTACAATTGCACATATTTCACCCAAAAATATTGAGAATACACCTATAAAATGACAAACATGACATGTTCATGTCTGCTGAAAAAACAACATATCATTTCATGGCAAATCCCTGGAAATCCCTTCAAAAATCACAGTTGAACATGTGGAGTGCAAAATAGTGCAAAATGGTCTGGCAGCAAAGTGTGACAAAATCTCCAGATAGGCTGGTAGTTAAAGGGTTAAAGTTAAAGTGCTGACACCCAAGGGAAACTACACATAGTATATATATTTTCAAAAGGCCCTAAACTGCCCTGACCCCAGTGCATACTCCAGTAACAATTGGCATTAAAGAGTACTGACACCTAAGTGGTTGAAGCAAGTGCACACAACAAAAAATGTATTATTTTTTCAATCTGACCTTAACTGCCCTGACCCAGTGCATAGAACAGAGAGGAGGTGTGGATCAATTGCCACACCTACCTCTAAAAATGGGAGCACTATAATAATATCAAATAAACACTTTATTGGAATAAGTACAATTGCATCTTAAACCGGACCTTCACCCTGAATAAGAGCCTATCTTATATGTTTTCCCCACCCTGTACATACAGATTGCCCACATTAAAAATCATCCTACCTGCATCTAGTGTGTGTTCTGAGGCTTTAACCCTTTAAATGCCAAGCATGTAGTTTCTACGTGGTTTCTTCTCCTACCGTTAAGTGCCAAGCACATAGAAACTACTCTGCCCCTCCACCCTCCCGATCACTATCGCCATCTGTGAGGACTGTCAGTGCTGGGAGGAGGATGACGTCATCTTCCCAGCCTCTAAAAGGCGAGGGAAGCAAGGGCCAGTGCCATCAGAAACAGAGGGGGCATTTTGGACCCTCTCCTGAAGAGCTTGGGGGTTGGACTGGAGGCCCTCTGAGTGAAGAGAAGGCCTGGCTGGAGGGATCGAGTGTGAAATCGATCGAGTGTGAAGGTTTTGATTTTTCTAATTAGTGAAAGTAGCTTGCACTTAATGGTAGGAGAGGCAACTGTATGAGACTCATGTAGCTGGCACTGAAAGGGTTAAAGTTGCTGAGCTGATCTAGTATTCTTGAATTTTTTCTAATGTTAGAAAATTTTATGGAAGCAGTTTTCAGTTTTTCTGCAACCTGTGGCAACCTACACCAAGTGCAGCCACCTGTCAAATGATGTAGTCACAGCAGGCCCCCAAATTTGCTGTTAGAGCCAGGAAAGGTGAGTTTTTATGGGCAAAATGGGGGGGGGTTTCAAACAGGGGGCACAGAACAAAACCTGTGTTTTGTTTACCTTTAAACAGTATGATGAAAAGAGCATAGTGTTTGCGGGACCTAATGATGAAAGTCTTCCCAGCTTTGCTAATGACGATGGAAAAGGGCCACCCCATTTAAATCTTTTAGATTCCAGGCCAGCCACTGCTGGGTTTTGATCCGCTTTAATATCCCTGTGACAGAAATCCTAGATGTGTAGTCTTCTCTTGTGCCACCATTGCCACCTACTGGAGATCAATGGAATGCAAGTTAAAGTTTGCAGGAACTTTGTTTTCTCAAGCTAGAGACAAATCACATGCTTACCCACTTAGCTACCCCATGCTGGATGAAGCAAAAAGTAATTGATACTACCACTATATCTTTATTACTGTCGACAAGCAGGCAGGGACTTGGCCAGGACCCTGGAAATGCTCAGGACCTTAAAAGTTTTTTTTATATTTACAGGTTTGGAAAGCTCAAGTACACATAGCAATCTGTCTAGTGCCCTACATTACATTACTTGATTCTCTTTCTTTACAAATACAACATATTTTATAGTGTTATGAAAACTAAAGTTTATGTTCACTCCTAGTTAGTCATAAATCAACCTCATGGTCCCCAGGGTTAAATACTTACACTACCTTTGCAGGATGGGTTATTTAAGATACCCCACACTCAGTAGGGAACAGCTTTGGTCCAGTCGAACACCTCACACATTTCCTATTAAAGTACCTGTCCAGGCACATATTAACTTTCTCCGTCCTTCCCCTTGGAAATCAAATGTGCCGTTTCAAAGCATCTATCTCCAGTCTCCAAATCTCCAATTATATGTAAATACCTTATGTATTCTAAGTGATGCCACCTTATTTTTCCTGATTTCTGTGTCATAGCTGGGGAGGGTATCATACAGCAGCTTTACAAACCTTGTGCATGCTCTGGGTGTGGTCAGAAACAGCTTTGGGACCACCATGGCTTGCCATGCTCACTCAATTGGCTGTTATAGCTCTTTTTTGTGTGGCAATAGAGAAGTAAAATTGAAAGGTGGGCAAACGTTTGCCCTGCTATGGCTTCTACCCTACACTGAAGGAAATGATGAGAGGCAGATGGGGCAGGCATCTGAAGAGCTGCTTGCTGCTTTATTATTGTGGTTGGGTAAAATAGCCCAAATGCCAATATTCCTTCTTGGCTTGGTGATGAGCTAGCCCCTCTAGGTACACTGCATGTTATAACGCCAAGAGATACTGGCATGCCATACTATCCCAATCATTTATTGATGGCTGTATAACATGAGCACCCAATACAAAGGCTATGCAAAAATATAGATTATGCAACATGTGAAACACAAAATGTGAATGTAGCTCACAATAGAACATACTGGTATAATATACAGAAAAAATGTTGACTGCTAGGTGGTGTTGATGAAAAGAACAGTGCCTATTAGTAAATGAAGAAGATTCAATCTCATGCAGACAAAAAGACCCTCTTGATCCCTACATCAGAAGTAGATATATGGCACATAATCATCAGAAATGCACAGTAATAATTAAGAAGGTAGAGCAAAATCATTTTAGTAAGAGAGCTTTGCTTTTCATGCTATTTAGTGGGTTTGAGACTACCCACGGCCGTGCACACTCGGTATTGGTGGTGAGCGGACATTCTCTATATTGTACCGTAAAGAGCTAGCCTTTTCCAACATCACCACCACCACCAGACTCTGCTCTTCCTCTGGCAGGCTTTTTTCTGGAATCTGCAAAAGCAACATCAGTGTTGACGTAATTTGCTCCTGAGTGGACCATACCAGCAGACCTAGCCCTGTGCTGTTTTGCAGATGATTTGGCTCTACCTTGGCTCGGCACTGTCGCTGCCAGTGCCAGAAGCACCCTTCTACTCTGACGATGTCCCTTCCTTGTTGCCTGGTTCACAGGTCCTGTTCAAAGCTATGCGCTTGATTCGACAAAGTCTGTAACAAGGAATTTGTTTGTTTTGTGAGAAAAAAATACTACAGTTTTAAGCTTTTTCAAATTCGTGTGATGCAACAAAGAAAAAAATGCAATTCTGTCATTACTCACCTGTAGAATTGATATTATGAGTATACCGTATGTCCTGCTCCAGATATAATACTTACTATCGGGTATTACTCTGCCAGATGGCGCTGGACTGCAGAGACATCGAAAAAAGGCTCCACCCGGCCCCTCAAATACCCAGGGACCTCCCACAAATCCCCAGCATTGAAAAGCAGTTAACGAGAAGCCGGGAGAATGAAAACAACCCAAACTAGTAACTATAACAATGATAACAATCACCATACAGGGGATCCAAGATAATGCAAAACCAAGGGTGGGGTGGAGCAGGACGTACTGTATACTCATAATATCAATTCTACAGGTGAGTAATCACAGAATTGTATTATTCTTAGTATACAGTACATCCTGCTCCAGATATAATACTTACTATCAGGACATCCAATAGCAGTGTCCATAAAGTAGGGTGGGATCCCCAAAAAAGGTAACAGCAGACAGTTAAAACCACTGCCGCCTGCAAAACCTTGCGGCCAAAAACAGCATCAGCTGAGGCCCTAACATCAACCTTGTAAAACTTTGAAAAGGTATGAACAGAAGACCAAGTAGCGGCCTTGCAAACTTGTTCAACAGAAGCCTGGTGCTGAAAAGATGGAGGTTTAAGCAGCCAGGCCGTCAAAGCCAGAGTTTGTAAATTGGAATGGCGTAGGGAGCCCTGAGTGAGCAGATCTGGCACCACGGCCAGAGTGTACTGATGGTGCCAGCTGCACTATGTCTGCGAACCACACTCTTCTTGGCTACCTGGGGGCCACCAGAATTGCTGGCACCCCCTCCAGAGCAATCTTGCGCAGAACCCAGCCCAGCAGGGGGAATGGAGGGAAGACATACAGAAACTGAAAGTCCTGCCAAGACATTGCTAGAGCATCCATGGTCAAGGCCAGAGGATCCTGGGACAGGGAGACTGATTGTGACGGGACGCAAACAGATCCACATCTGGTTGGCCCCAATGGTGACACAGAGATTGGAACATCCTGCTGAATAAGGGACCATTCTCCCTGGTGAGAGGTCCCCCTGCTCAGAGAGTCTGCCAGGAGATTTTCCACCCCCGGGATGTACACAGCTGATATGCAGGGAACACTGGTCTCCGCCCAGGTCAAGATCAGAGACACTTCCTGGAGGGCCCTCTTGCTCCGGGTCCCTCCCTGATAAATGATGTAGGCAACTGCCGTCTGGTTGTCCAAGCACACCTGAACAGGCAGGCCCGGAAGGTGAGGAGTCAACTGAGCCAGAACTAACCTGATCGCCCGCAGCTCCAAGACATTGATAGGAGTGTGGGTCTCCTGAGGGCCCCACTTCCCCTGGAACCGCAGGGACTTCCAGAACCCCCCCCCCCCCAACCTGACAGACTGGCATCCGTGGTGACCGTCTCCCAGGAAGGGGTCAGAAAGCATCTGCTTCCCAACAGGTTCCTGGAGTCCATCCACCACGAGAGGGACCTCCTGACCAGGGGGGAAAGCACACAGACCCTGTCCAGGGAAGCTGGATCCTTGTCCCACACTGACAGGAGGTGGAGTTGCAGAGGCCTCAAGTGGAACTGAGCATAAGGGACCGCCTCGAAGCATGCCACCATCAGGCCCACCAGCTGCATTCCCTGCCTGATGGAGGGATGATGACACAATACCAGGAACTGGACCTGTGCAATCAGACTGTCCACCTTCTGCTGAGGAAGGAAAATCCTTGCCTGAACTGTATCCAGATCCATTCCTAGGAATGGAATCACCAAAGAGGGGGACAGCGAAGACTTGGGTTGATTGATCACCCATCCAAATGACTCCAGTGTGGACACCACCAGCTGAGTATCCAATTCTGCTTGATGTAGAGATTGGGAGGTGATGAGAATGTTGTCCAGATAAGGCAGCACGCGGACGCCCTGAAACCTGAGCAGAGACATCACTCCAGCCAGCACCTTGATGAACACCCTGGGAGCTGAGGTGAGACCAAAGAGCAATGCCACAAACTGGTAGTGTTGATCCTCCAGAGCGAACCTGAGGAACCTTTGATGACCTGGAAATACAGGAATATGAAGGTAAGCATCTTTGATGTCCACAGAAGTCATGAAATCCCCTGGGTGCAGGGAACTGATGGCAGAGCGCAAAGTTTCCATGCGAAAGCGTCTGCTCCTGACAAATTTGTTGAGGATCCAGAATGGGTCTGAGTGACCCATCTTTTTTGGGTGCTGTGAATAGGTTAGAATAGAAGCCCTTGCCTTTTTCTCTTAAGGGGACCTGGCAGATGACCCCCAGCTCCAGGAGGACTTGCACTACCTGTACTAGCTCCTGAGCTGACACAGGGTCCTGAGGAATCCGGGATCTGATGAATCTTGGGGGTGGCCAGGCAGCAAACTCTATCTTGGAACCGGAGGACACTACCTCCTGAATCCACCGGTCTGAGACAAGAAGCCTCCACCCGGATGGGTGAGGGCGCCCCATCATGCCTGAGGGGGCTTGGGAGAGGATTTAATCTTGGGGCCCCAGGAGGAGCCAGGACGTCCACGTCCTCTGCCCCTACCCCAGAAATCTCCTCGGGCCCCAGTAAAGGAGACCCCCCTCCCTTGTCTAGCACCACGGTAGGGGGAGGAGAAGGAACCCTGACTCCGAAAGGGCCGAGACTGCCGCCTGCGCTGGGGTAACCTGCCTCCCTTAGCAAAAAGGTCCAGGCGGTCCCCAAACAGGCGTAGTCCTTTGAAGGGAAAACCAGTGAGGGCCTTCTTGGCAGCGTTGTCAGCAGCCGACTGGCGCAGCCAAACCGAGCGGCGTATAGCGACCACGAGGGCAGATATCCTGGCACACATTCTAATGGTGTCATCCAAGGCAGAGAGGACAACATTTACAAAAACATCACAACTGGAGAGTGCATTAAACACCTCACAAGGAAAATCATCAGGGGCACTATCAAGTATATTTGTGATCAGGGTCCTAATGGCCACAGCGGTAATGGCCGAGGCACAGACCGGGCGCAGCGCCGTCCCCACACATGCAAAGGCGTGGGACGCCAGCTGGTCAATGCGCCAGTCCTCAGCATCCCGCAGGGTAGTAGAGTCAGGGGAGTGCATGAGAGAGGTGTTAGATAACCCTAGGACCGGGGGAATCCACTTCGGGAGGGGATGACCAACACTTTACCACATCAGCAGGAAAGGGATACTTCCTATCCCAACTCTTAGGTACCCCAGGAAGTCTACTGGGGCATTCCCATTCCTTGAGCACAAGGTTATTGAAATGTGCTTGCTCAGGAAATTCCAAACGTTACTTAGCGGTGTGGAAAAGTTTATCCCTTTGCCTGGGAGCCGCAACAGGGGGAGAAATGGACAGGACCTCAAAAATCTGGGTCAGCAATCTGTCAGTATCATCCGGGGCCCAGGGGTCAGAGCCAGAATCGTCATGGCCCCTGGGCCTCTCATCAGATGACCCTGAGTCGGAGAATAGCTCCCCTTTGTCCGAAGGGGTATAGCCACAAAGATGCCAAAACTCATCAGTTTCCATAGGGAAAAGAGTGACATTAGGCGTTAAGTGCCACTTTTTAGCAGGGGCCTTACGCGCCAAGGTGTTAGCAATTAACTTCTCAACAGTAGCCAGTCTAGAAGACACATCAGGCTGAGAATCCCCACTTGTATGCAACTCAGTAGGAGTGAGATTTAAGCTTGGGGGGGTAGGTGAAGTGAAACGAGGTGCAGGCCCAGCCACTGGAAGGCCAGATTGCAGCGTAAGAACTTGCTCAGCACAGGGTACACAGACCCGCGCCTTGTCAGCGTCAACATGAGACTCCCCACATGCTACACACAGCCGGGCTTGTCCCGAAGGAACCCCGGTCACATTATCCTGAGATGCCTCCATATTATAGCGGCACTATAGGCCGATAGGGATTAACGCTGTACAGCAACCCGGGATTTCCCAATAACCCGCTAGGGAAGTGGGAGTAATTACACTAGGCCTCACAAGTTAACCAACTAATAGAGGGCTGGGAGAAGCCAATGGATTTGCCCGTCTGAAAGACACAATCAAAGGAGCAGAGATTCGTCACGCAGAAGCTGACCAAGCAGACAAAATGGCGTCAGTATACCTCGAGGGGCGGGCCCGTACAAGCAATGACGCGGAACGCGCCAGAAACAGGCCCCATCCCCCCTGAAGAGCGCAAAGCCAACACGTGACAAGCAGCCAATGACGGCGCCCCGGTGCCTGAGGTAACGCCGCCGCCAAGCGCGGAACATAGTGACAAAAGGCGCGCGGCGGCAATTTTTAGGTATAGATATAGTAAAACAAGTCAGCGCGGTGGCTGACATTAAACATAATGTAATAAGCACAAAGCCAATACACGTAAATACATAGATACACACACACCCCTCTTTCCCCCCGAAGGCTACAAGGAGAGTGAGGGAGGACAGCGGCCACTTAACATAGGGCCCACTGATAGACAGGGGCAAGGGGCAATAGTGCGGGAGGGGCATTCCATAGAAATCAAGAGAAAACCAGCACTCCAGTAGTAAGCACAAATAGAACTATATTAGTGAGTTTCAATCCAATCCAACGTTTCGGGGTTACAGCAGGCCCCCTTCATCAGGGTCAACACACAACAAGTGGCACACAGACACAGCACATTATATATACATGAGTAACCAATAGCAGAGTCAGAAAAGCCCACCTGACGTCAAAATGACGTCACAACGGTGCCGCTGTCAGGACCGACAGTGGCATCTTATAATAAATGCATCAAACAGATAATAATCAAAAATACTCACTGGCAGAGCCCCCCCAGGCAAAAAAACGCTGTGCTGCACTACTTGTATGGCAGCAGCAGCTGGTAACACACTCATGCTGGCAGGCCGGTTGCTAGGGAACCAGCCTGGCCAGGCCTCCAATGAGAGGAGGCGGAAGTGACGTCACAGTGAGGGCAGTGAAGCCCTCACATGATGACGTCCGCCCAAAGGAGCCTGATAGGCTCTGGGCGCAGCTTCTGTCACTAAAGACAGACAAAGTGTGTTCCTGCAGGGGAACCCTGACCAGGAGAGACTAAGAACAAAACAGTTATAAGAATACATATGTAACCATAGAAATAAATGGATATTACACAGAGCCCCCGGATTGGCCCGTAAAAATAGAGACAACACAACTAAGCACAGAGCCCAAATGAACGATCACACTCAGCGTGACAGGAAACCTATCCACTGTGTGTGACATTATAGTGCAATGTGGCCCCCTAAAAAACGGGGGTGTTAAAGAAAGGTACTAAGGGCCAAGTCGTCAGGGGCAACGGCTGTGATGCTGTGGATCGAGGCCAAAGAGTGAAGAAACAAATAGAGAAAAGTCAGGAAAACACAGCTGGGATGTGTGAGAGAGAAAGGCGAAAAACAGGAGGAGGGCAAAACAAGAGGCCATAGTAAGGAAAAACTAGCTGGAGTGGTTAGTGTAAGGGAGCAGAGAAAGAAAGAAAAAAGAAAAAAGACAGAAAAGAAGGAGAATAAAGAGGAACTAAACCCGGATAACAGTAAGTAGGAAAACAGAATGAAGCAAGAGGAGAATAAAGAGGGACTAAATTGAAGTGAAGGAGTGAGACAGCAAATAAGACCATTGGGAGTGCGGAAAATAAAGAAGAACTAAACCAAGATAATAGTGAGGAAAAAAGGCAGAATAGAGAAAAGAGGAGGAAAAAGAGGGACTGAATAGAAGTGAAAGTGGACCAACACCCAGGATTTTGACTATCCTGGGTTTTGGTCCACTTCGGCGGGGCACCCCGATCGGGGGTGCCCCGCTGTGTGAAACCCCCCAGAAACCCCAAAAAACTCACCTCTCAGCGCTCCCACGTGAGCGCCGCAGCCAATCCCCGCCAACGTCCAGGCGGGGATCAGGAACGTCCAAGACGCTTCCGCCGCCGCCGCCTCCCGCGCGTCACTCTCGGCGCGCGCGCGCCCCCGCCGGCCATTCACAGAGGGCCGGCGCGGGCGCGCGCACGTCTGGAGGGGCGCGCGGGAGGCGGCGGAAGCGGCGGCGGATCAGGTAAGGTGTTTTTGGGGTTTCTGGGGGGTTTCACCCCGCGGGACATCCCGATCTCGGATGTCCCGCGGGGTGGGAGGTGATCGGCCCGGGAATCTTATAGATTTCCGGGCCGATCACCCCTGGGTGTTGGTCCTCTTGAAGGAGTAAGGTAGCAGATAAGACCATTAAGCAAAAAGAAGGGCAAGAAGAGAATGAACCAGAAAAGAAATATAGAAGACAGTCAGAATCCAAAGAGACCGTGATAAGGAAGAACTAACTGGCGTGATTGATGATTAGTGTGTGGGGGCAGGAAAAGGCAGAAAATGGAAGGCAAAGAGAAAGAAGAATAAAGAGGAACTAAACCCGAATAGAAGTGAAGAGGAAAAAAGTGAAAAAGCAAAGCAAAAGGAGAATAAAGAGGACCTGAATAGAAGTAAAGTAGATTCAGAGATGAGCAACAGTAGGGAAAAACGACAGAAACAAGAGGATAAAGAGGGACTAAATAGCAGTGAGGAAGTGAGGCAGCAGATAAGACAGATAGTTATCTCAATTCTAAGAAGCTGTGAAAGCCAAATGAAGTATTCAGTCCGCGTGGAGTCACAGTATCCATTTTGTGAATCCAGAATGTCTCTTTCTGTAAAAGAAGTTGTTCGCGATCACCACCACGTTGAGGTTTGGGGATTTGGTCAATTACCATTCCCCTAAGTTCATGGACCTGATGTTTCTTGAGTAGAAAGTGTACCGCCACAGGTTTATCTGATTCAGTGGTTTCGTTACGCTCAGCTTTTTCTTTCAGAACCTTGATGTCGCTCCTATGTTTTTGGAAACGATTTTTAAAGGGGCCCAATGTCTTACCGACATATACCAGCCCGCAGGGACACTTCAGAATATATATGCAAAAATCGGTGTTACAATTAAAGTAGTCCCGAATCTTAAAGCGGTAGCCCGTATGTGGGTGTGTGAAGGATTCTCCTGTAATCAGGGAGTTACAGATGTTACAGTTGAAACATCTGTAACAGCCTTGTTTGGTAGACAGTGGCCGCGGTGCACTTCTGTATTTCTCTATGGGGTCAGCCCGTACCAACAGGTCTCTCAGGTTCCGACTTCTTTGATATACCCTGAGGGGTGGCTTCTTCAGGGCTCGTGACAGACTCGGGTCAGCCATGAGTATATTATGGTGTCTGCGACAGATTTTTTCAATCTTAGGTGAGACCACATTGAAGGTCTGGGTAAATGGTACACAGTCCATCTTAGACCTCTTGGTGGGTTTCTCTTCAAAGATATCTTTAGCTTTCTGTAAGGCCATATCTATGACCGATACGGGATACCCCCTTACGCGAAATTTGTCGTACATCATTTGTAATTGTACCATCCGGACTTCTTCATCTGAATTAATTCTGAGAACCCTCAAAAACTGAGAGATGGGAATGTTGTCAAGAAGGTGCTTGGGATGTGCACTCTCATACCTCAATAGGGTATTCCTGTCAGTCGGTTTACTGAACAAACTAGTGGAAATGGGACCATAATCTGTCCTTGTTAATGCCACATCCAAAAAGGTGACACGCTCGGCCGAGATCTCTGGGTTAAATTGTATGGAGGGAAAAATCGAATTGATAACAGTGATAAACTGTAGCAATGACGGATGGTCTCCTTTCCAAAATACCATCACGTCATCTATATAGCGCCCCCAGAACACAACGTGATTCAGAAACAATTTGGAGGGATATATTGCATTTTCTTCCAAGAATCCTACAAAGAGGTTGGCAAAAGATGGCGCCACCGCACTGCCCATGGCCACGCCCCTTATTTGACGGTAAAAGGTATTCTCGAACTTAAAAAAATTGCCATTAAGCACCAATTCAAGCCCATTCAAGATATATTCAGTCGGAATACCCACCGGATCCCGTTGCAAGAAAAAAAAAAAAAAAAGGGGGCCACATTGCACTATAATGTCACACACAGTGGATAGGTTTCCTGTCACGCTGAGTGTGATCGTTCATTTGGGCTCTGTGCTTAGTTGTGTTGTCTCTATTTTTACGGGCCAATCCAGGGGCTCTGTGTAATATCCATTTATTTCTATGGTTACATATGTATTCTTATAACTGTTTTGTTCTTAGTCTCTCCTGGTCAGGGTTCCCCTGCAGGCACACACTTTGTCTGTCTTTAGTGACAGAAGCTGCGCCCAGAGCCTGTCAGGCTCCTTTGGGCGGACGTCATCATGTGAGGGCTTCACTGCCCTCGCTGTGACGTCACTTCCGCCTCCTCTCATTGGAGGCCTGGCCAGGCTGGTTCCCTAGCAACCGGCCTGCAAGCATGAGTGTGTTACCAGCTGCTGCTGCCATACAAGTAGTGCAGCACAGCGTTTTTTTGCCTGGGGGGGCTCTGCCAGTGAGTATTTTTGATTATTATCTGTTTGATGCGTTTATTATAAGATGCCACTGTCGGTCCTGACAGCGGCACCGCTGTGACGTCATTTTGACGTCAGGTGGGCTTTTCTGACTCTGCTATTGGTTACTCATGTATATATAATGTGCTGTGTCTGTGTGCCACTTGTTGTGTGTTGACCCTGATGAAGGGGGCCTGCTGTAACCCCCGAAACGTTGGATTGGATTGAAACTCACTAATATAGTTCTATTTGTGCTTACTACTGGAGTGCTGGTTTTCTCTCGATTTCTGGATTTGCGGTGTCACCACTAACCGTGCACCCCCTCTCCTACGCTCGATTGCTGTGCGGCGGCATACGATATAGCTTGGGCATTCCATAGAGGCTCATCATGAGCCTGAACCGCCTACCCTTTGGTGGGGGATTGCGGTGGAGCAGCGCTCCTAAGCACCTAACAGCGGTGCTGCCTACCATCAACCGACCAACGCAGCCAAGGCTGGGAGGCACGTTAATAATGGAACGGGTGGGAATAGTCCTACAGGGCCGCAGGCTAATAGCCAACTCACCTGCGAGTAGAGAGAGCCATTTTCTTGTCCTTCGCAGTCCAGACTGCAGAGAAAATCTGGGGATTTGTGGGAGGTCCCTGGGTATTTGAGGGGCCGGGAGGAGCCTGTTTTCGATGTCTCTGCAGTCCAGCGCCATCTGGCGGAGTAATACCCGACAGTAAGTATTATATCTGGAGCAGGACGTACTGTATACTAAGAATAAACATGCTTTAACCCTTTCAGTGCCAAGCACGTAACACCTACGTGCTCTCATGTCTGTGCCTTAAGTGCCAAGCACGTAGGTGTTACGTGCTTGACTTTCCCCCCCTGCTAGGTAAAAAAAAAAAAAAAAATACTCACCTGACCTCTCGTTGGATCCGGCCGGGTCTCCTCTTTAATTTGGTGCCATCTGATCCCCCGTGGATCGGATGTCACCCGAAATATAATACATGGGGACGTCATCCGATCATTCTGGATCTGTGTGGAATGTAGAAAACAAATCCCCCATTTGGGGTAAAGACTCCAATTTTCCAACCAAAACTATTTTTTCTATGTTTGTTGAATCAAGCCCAATGTCTACAACCTGCTGGCTGCCAATCCAAACCCCCACCCTAAAAAATGCCGACATATATGTCTCTAAAAAAAAATGTAGTTTAATTAGTGCTTACACTACAGCATACCTTGCCTATTGCTTAAATGTAGCCCCAAAATTAACCATGTAAATATAGGTAAACAGGCAAATAAAAAAGTTAGAAAATGAATGCATGCTATGAAAAGGCTAAAAACAACATGCAACAGTCAGAGAAACAATACTTTGCCACAGAAATGCACATACACAGTTAAGAATGCTTACAGGAAAATGCAAGTACATTTTCCAATAGTTTTCACTTGCTACAGCCTTTTTTTCACTTCCCTGTTCGGATATTTCATCATGGTCTACTTGCCTCCCCTCCCCACACCACAACCACTTTTATAGCTGCCAGTATGTCTACCACCACCCCCAGTGCCACGTCTATGCATCTCGGACACCGCTTCAACCTCATCCGCAACACACTTAAAAGTCTGACTGTCAAACAAATTCTCCTCATCACTATCCATAGCAATCGGGCTGATGTTGGAATAGAAAGGCTACTTTAACTGTGACATGTAGCTGTAGTGGAGGAAGAATCCACTGAAACCTGTCTCAAAGTCATTGCATCAAAGTCTTCCTCTGCCTGAGATGAGAGAAATCGAGTCAAACAGTCCGAAATAACATGCCCACTGGAGGAGATGGAGATGGCTTGCTGATGCTGCTACTACTACCACTTACATTACTGCTGCTGCTACTACCGTGTTCATTGCTTCTGCTGCTACTACTAGCAGTGGTGAGCCTGGGCAAATGGATGCTGCCACTACTACGGCAGGGCCTGGGCAAATGGTTGACACTACTTTTACTGGGCCTGGGAACATGGCTTACCTTCTAAGCACTGAATGCATGGAGAACAGTGGCCCTATTAAAGCAAATTACCTATTTTTAGGATCTGACTGATGTCCACTAAAAGTTTACAGCAACAGCTATATACAGAATTTATATAGCTGACAGCAACGTAAATAAACTTCAACATCAAACAATAAGTAAGGTTGGCTCTAATCCCTGAGGAATAGTCAGTTATAGGACCAGAAACTATCTATCTCCTGTATAACTGTAGCATATACTCTGCATTTATACCTTACTTTCTGTCACTCTGTTTATTGATTTGTTTTCATGACACCAAAGTGTCTTATGTGGCACAATACTATACTTGTTGCACAGACGTGTAACCTACTGTATCAATCGAATAAAATTAAAAAATCGAATAAAAAATAAAAAAAAAAGAACCAGTCTGCCAAATTTCTTCCCAGAATCTAATAACAGCAATGTGGCAGCACCCCCCCCCAAGAGCCTGATAGTAGGAAGTGTGCTGTACCCCCAAGAACCCCTTATTAGGCTGTGTGCAGACCCCTTCAGTGCCCAATAACAGACAGTGTGCATAACCACCCCAAGCTCAATAATAGGCTATATGGCAGACCCCCCCCCCCCCCCCAAAAAAAAAACCTGATCATAAGCAGTGTAGAATCCAAAAAGAGGCAGAAATATAAACTCCGCTCCCAGAACCCATGTGGGAGGACCCAATACCAATAAATGGTATTTTTCCTTGGAGAGCCCTACATTGCATGTGTGTATAAGAAAGGAACAACACAGCTCATTGCAGATTATGGAGGACAGACGGACAGGGAACAGTTATAGTCATAAACAGGGTCCAAGTGCTGCTCACTGCTCCTCTTTCTAACCTAACCCAATCATGTGACAGAGCCACGTAGGACAGGGAGCATCAAGCAGCACTGTCACCATTTTTGTGAGTATAACTACACAGCTACTCCTTACACACACATGCAATACTTAGGCCCTTATTCATCAAGCGATAGCGCCAGGTAGTGTCTGACGAGCGCCAGGTAGCGGCAGCTAACGGCGACTACCGACTCAAGTACGCCCGGCGGCGCTCACAATGACGCATTTATCAAGCAAAATGAGGCTAGCGCCGGCGAGAGCGCCGGCGAGAGCGACGGCTAGCGCGGCATTCATCATGAAGCCGCCTGGACCGAACAGCGCCGCTGCAAATTCCCTCAAAGCGCCAGGTATGAGCTGTCGCTCCCTGGCGATGTCCAATGCATTTCAATGGAGCAATCTGTAATTAATCATAATTAATTGGGATTAATTTTTTTTTTTTTTTTTTTAATGTCAAAAAATCGGAGACCACTTCTGCAATGTTAGGATTTATTTTTAAGTCAAAGAAAAAAAAAAAAAAATATGTGCAGAATTGATCTAACAGGTCTGAGATTAATGTATTCATATTACAAAATGATTCTAAAAACATGTATAATGTTACATTCAAAAAATATGGTTGTTTAGGGGTTAAAAACTAGTTAATACACATCGCCGCCAGCGCTCTGGGGTTTAAACAAGGAATGGACAGCGACAGCACATTCGGAGCGTGATTTTTTGATGAATATGAAGCTAGCCGTTCGCTCTGGCCATTCGTTGTCAGGCGCTCACATACAACGCTGGACCTGTGAAACAGCGACCCCCCAGCCCGTATTCAACATTACCGCACACCGACTGAGTCGCTGTCATCAAGCTAATGCCGGCCAAGCACAGTGAATACTGGCTGGCGCTGAAAAAATCACGCTACAGTCGCTCATCTGTCGCTACCTGGCGCTATTGATGAATCGGCCTCCCCGTTCCCTTTGGAATTTAAAGACAAAGTCCACTTACCTAATCGTCGGTCGGTGATTGGGCCTGGCCTGTGTATGACCAGAGCACATTGTTTTTAATGGGAGATGGGCATACACGGGCCATACACACCCACCATCCAGAACCAGAGCTGTGACAAGACAATCAGCATCGCGGAAGCACTGGTAAGGTAAGTGGACTGTTCCTTACCAGCCCTATTCTTCAGTAACCAGAGTGCATTTGTTCCATAAGACACACTCATATTTTCCCCCAGTGTATTATATGGCACAAAAAATACAGAACATATGTTCCAAAACTGTCTACAGGCAATAGGCCTCAACACTTCATGAAACAGGCAAACCATCCTATTTGAGGCAATGATTTTGTCCTCTGACTCTCCCCTCAAAACTATATCCCATATATATAATATTATAGCCTCATACACAGACAAACCATCTATCTGTAAAGCTAGGGATACAAATCTAAAACGCATATTCTTTGATAAGGAATGGAAAAAATGTTTTTACTGACACACACATGTGTTTCAGCAAAAACCCAAGAAATGAATTATAAATATTTGCCAAGGTGGTATTACACACCTGAGAGACTATATACTCTGTGTTCCCAGAGGTGCTCCCCCATGCCGGATATGTGGAAGATATATATATCTTCCTATATATCCACTTCTGGAGCACTTTGAAACACAAAAAGCCCACTAAAACTCACCTTTCACCGCTCCAGCGGCACATGCACAGGCTCTTCCAATCAGAGCCTGTGGGGTTCACAACACGTTTCTGAGGGTTATCCTTCACACCCCTTGATATTATGTTGCTTAACAGCTCACGCTGGACAGTTAAACTACAACTCGATGCAGAGCGTGGCAACGTGATGCCTGCTTTGATCATCACATGCAACATTCTGGACAATCAGATCAGGAAGGCAGACAGGGACCTACGTTGACACCCCGTCGTTGATGTCCCAGTCTAGGAACAATTCTAATCTGCCCCCACGTATATGAGGAGGCACACCTAGGGAATCGTTGTAAAAATGTCAGACCAAGAAACCCTGACAGCTGTCATCAGCAAAAGTAGGAGCAGGAGCGCTAAGCAGGTAAATAAGCAAGGACCCAATACCAATAAATGGCATTTTTCCTTGGAGAGCCCTACATTGCATAGTGTATAAGAAAGGAGCAACACAGCTTATTGCAGATTATGGAGGACACATGGACAGGGAACAGTTATAGTCACAAACAGGGTCCAAGTGCTGCTTACTGCTCCTCTTTCTAACCTAACCGAATCATGTGGCAGAGCAGCACTGTCACCATTTTTGTGAGTATAACTACAAAGCTACTCCTTACACACACATGCAATACTTAGTTCCCTTTGGAATTTAAAGACAAAGTCCACTTACCTAATCATCGGTCGGTGATTGGGCCTGGCCTGTGTATGACCAGAGCACATTGTTTTTAATGGGAGATGGGCATACACGGGCCATGCACACCCACCATCCAGAACCAGAGCTGTGACAGGACAATCAGCATCGCGGAAGCACTGGTAAGGTAAGTGGACTGTTCCTTACCAGCCCTATTCTTCAGTAACCAGATTGCATTTGTTCCATAAGACGCACTCATATTTTCCCCCAGTGTATCATATGGCGCAAAATATACAGATAAACATATGTTCCAAAACTGTCTACAGGCAATAGGCCTCAACACTTCATGAAACAGGCAAACCATCCTATTTGAGGCAATGATTTTGTCCTCTGACTCTCCCCTCAAAACTATATCCCATATATATATAATATTATAGCCTCATACACAGACAAACCATTTATCTGTAAAGCTAGGGATACAAAGTGACAGGGGCCTATGTTGACACCCCATCATTGATGTCCCAGTCTAGGAACAATTCTAATCTGCCCCCACGTATATGAGGAGGCACACCTAGGGAATCGTTGTGAAAATGTCAGACCAAGAAACCCTGACAGCTGTCATCAGCAAGAGGTGGCGCGGGAGCGCTAAGCAGGTAAGTAAGTAAGTTGCCAGGCTAACTTAAACTGTTAGCGAATGGCTCCTTCCAGAGGCTGAGGGCATGTCCCAGCCTTCGCTGAGCCACAGCCTTTCTAAATTTCTTGATGGCATGGTTGCTCTGCAGGAGAAATACATCTGTTTTCCTAACAGCTTGGCAGTCTGCAACACAGTGAAGTTGGGTTATTTCAACATAGCAATTATGCCCAAAATCATGGGCACAATCTACTGCACGCACGTGGCGTTGGTGCCACCTGTCGCAAGAAGTGTATGTATAGGAATTATTAGGAGCTCATTGGTCTGCCTGCTTCTTTCTGCCAAGGCAGTGGCTCTGCTATTCTCCCATGTACTGGGCTCTGCAGGGGGCTCCACACTGGACTCTGCAGTGGGCTTCTGTGTGCTGAGCAGTGACTGAAGCATAAGGGGTGTGTGGTGTGAGCCCTGTGGTTGTTTCTCCCACTGCTGCCAGACCACACTGTTGCAGATGACCAAGTCAGAGTGTGTAGTGTGCCTGCCAGCAGGTGAGTGTCTGTGGCCCAAGCAGCGGTGCCTTGAGCTGCGGCTGTTGTGCCTTGTCTAGGTGCTGCATTCTCTTCTGCCATGACTGGCTTCCGGGGGCTGGGGACTGCATTGGCACCTAGTGAGAGAGAGTGGCTCCCTAAAACGGAAAACTACGATGCACAAATAAGTAAGCAGCTTGTCAGGGCATTTGGCAGGGAGACCTGGGAGACATGTGTCCCTGCAGATGTCGGCCTGCCTTTGTTTTGTCTTTGCAGGTTCCTGGGACAGTCCAGCAAGATGGCTTTAAAGGAGGCCCAAAAAACGTGGGCCTTTGGCTAATGCATTTTTTATAAGTTGGCACAGTGGTACATCAAAACAGTTTTTAGTGTGTTTAATGTTTTAACAATGTTTAATGTTGTTGCCCTAAGTTGAAAATGTGTTTTAAATAAAAAAAATTTAATATTTAATAAAACAAAGTATTAAACCCAGGAACATGTGTGGTGTGGTACAGCAAACATACATGCTTAAAGCAGGTGGCAGATTGAAAAGTTGTGTGGGGGCGCAAACACTCAGAGGGAGGCAGGTAACAACAAGAAGGAAGAAAGCGAGTCACACTGCGGGGACACACTACATGGGATGCCCCAAAAAGAGGAGGAAGAATAAGGAGGAATAAGGTGCATCACACTGAGGACACACACTACATGGGATGCCCCAAAGAAACCAGAAGAACAAGGAGGAAGAAGGTGAGTCACACGGCAGGGATACTCACAAACAAGGGATGCCCCAAAGGTTCATATGCATATGGAGAAATGCGAGTGAGATGGCCACAGGGCAGCGAGACGTACTCTATGAAGCACTCTATGACACCATATGGTTGGAAACAGATGCAAACTTGCCTTAAGATGCTTGTTCGCTGGCCAAATATGTAGTAGCTCGGGACAAATGAAAGCTTACGCAAAACACCTAAGCTTGCGTACGCCTGTCCAAGAAAAACTTTGTTTGTGGCTGAGAATAAAACAAGCGTTCATAACTTCAGTCTCAATGTCACGTTCCTGTTCAAAAACCTCTTCAAAGGCTGAATTTCTTCTGGCCCTAATTAACTCCACCACAGGTACAGGAGAGATGAAAACTTGTTGCATGTAACACGCTATTACCTGCACTAGGATTACAGATGTAACATCCAGAAAATGAATTGCAACATTGCTCCATACCCCAGGAAAAATTCAAATGTAACTAGTTAGCTTTCATTTACTCCTGCTCCGACTCTTGCTGAGGACAGCTGCAGGCTTTCTTGGTGTGACACCCTCTTTACAATGGCGCTTCCCTAGCCCATGTCCGCCTCCTCATATATGTGGCAGCAGATTATAAGTGTTCCCAGACTGATGCATCACCGACGGGGGCATAAACATAGACAGGGCCGGCTCTAGGTTTATGTGGGCCCTTGGGCAGCGTGGTCTCAGTGGGCCCCTTTGTGGTTAAGAGTCACGACACATCACTGAGGAACGTGTAGGGGCCTGGGTATAACTAGGAACACGTTAGTTAACTAATAAGAAGCTACTTGTTGGAGCCCTAAATGGGTTCCTGGTAAGCGACCTCAAAACAACCCCTGTTACTGTTATTTTGGTTGATACACAGTCTGGCCTTGAATTCAAGATACAATCGTGTCCTGGGCTAGGTTATCCTGGGGAGCATTTAGGCTCAGCACTGTAACCACACCTGATAGTTATAATTTCTAAGTCAGTTTATTCATTGATCAATAAAAACAATTGCTATAATAGCTTATTCACATTCATTACTTTACATGATATAAAATATAAAATCCATCATCGCTTGTTACATATGTTATATTACATTACATCGGCTCTTTCTGACGGGCAGACATGTATCATGTTTCACCACTCTTGGCTTTCTCAATGCCCTATTTATGTAACAGACAGACAGACATTACATAATGTTAGTAATTAGTTAATGAGTTAATGTATGTATTAATAACTTCGACATTGGATAAATAGAAATTAAAGGAGACAAAACAGTACCTGGTAGTGAAGATTCCACATATATCGATTAGTAGTTAGTATACAAAATCAATGTTCCCCAGAGTGAGCCGGTGGTATGCATTGTCCTGTAGTTAAAAATTGTCCCATTAGTATCTATTCTATGTGGTTTAAGGGCAATAACCTTGATGGTTTATTTCTATGTCCCATGTACCTGGTTTAGTTATGTTCCACTTTAGAAAAAGGGACGCTGTTTTATCAGGCCTTTTTGGATGACTCCTATGCCTTAAAGGCCATTCCTATATTTAGGGAGAGCAGGAGAAGGAACCTGTTACTGGATACCTTTTAAATGAGTGGTCAGGCTGTTTGTAATAATGGATGGATATTTAAATCAGACTTGCCTGTTAGTACTAGTCTTTCCTCTGTGCGGAGTGGTCGCAGTGGCAGATAAGTCCAGGCGGCTACGGCGGGAGTGTTGTGCTGTGGTCCTTATTCGCTTGCGGCTTCCCCGCGTTTTCAAATCTCGCCCTACGTCCAGCCTGTCAGCTCAAAGTGCTTACCTGCCACCGCGCCAGCGACGCTCGTTTTATGTGCTCCATCACCTGGAGCGCGTCTATCTCGGCTTCCGGCTTCCGCCGGAAGTGATGAGATGCGCCGCCGGTCCGGTACCCTGTCTATCATGCGGCGCCATTTTCTTGGAGAATCGCCATTTTGCTGAAGATTCTCAGCAGAAAACGGGACTTCCATGATTTAGCGTCCGCCATCTTTCTGTAGCCAAACAATTGCCAATAGCCACACCGCGATTCCCTAAAGGGGGACACTCCATCATCATTATACTATGCCAGTGTCTCCCTCAAATGTACCGCAAAAAACCTATTGCATCCTGTATTTATGCTCCATCGTGCAGGGGACCGGAACCACTCCACTCAGATTATTATTATACATCAGTAATTCTGATTCATAAATATATTAAACCTTACCTATATTGATTCATAAATAATGATTTCGTCCCTAGGAGATTTTTTGTTTATCCTATGACGGCTCCTCCCCTAGACAAAACTTTCCACCGATTCACTTTGGGTTCACATATTGTTGCACATAACAAGTGATTACATATAACACAATTGTATCTTGTATGATGAGTATTATATCTTGTGTATAAATATCATTTCATCTCAGGTCTCCTAAGATATAAAGTCATATTAAGGTGTCTGTATTTCATAGGTGTAGGGGGAATTGTTACTCCAACCCATTTGCATGTTAAGTAATCCCCAATTGTATGCCCATTTGCCTTTTCTCTAAACGCGGGGAAGCCGCGAGCGAATAAGGACCACAGCACAACACTCCCGCCGTAGCCGCCTGGACTTATCTGCCACTGCGACCACTCCGCACAGAGGAAAGACTAGTACTAACAGGCAAGTCTGATTTAAATATCCATCCATTATTACAAACAGCCTGAACACTCATTTAAAAGGTATCCAGTAACAGGTTCCTTCTCCTGCTCTCCCTAAATATAGGAATGGCCTTTAAGGCATAGGAGTCATCCAAAAAGGCCTGATAAAACAGTGTCCCTTTTTCTAAAGTGGAACATAACTAAACCAGGTACATGGGACATGGGAATAAACCATCAAGGTTATTGCCCTTAAACCACATAGAATAGATACTAATGGGACAATTTTTAACTACAGGACAATGCATACCACTGGCTCACTCTGGGGAACATTGATTTTGTATACTAACTACTAATCGATATATGTGGAATCTTCACTACCAGGTACTGTTTTGTCTCCTTTAATTTCTATTTATCCAATGTCGAAGTTATTAATACATACATTAACTCATTAACTAATTACTAACATTATGTAATGTCTGTCTGTCTGTTACATAAATAGGGCATTGAGAAAGCCAAGAGTGGTGAAACATGATACATGTCTGCCCGTCAGAAAGAGCCGATGTAATGTAATATAACATATGTAACAAGCGATGATGGATTTTATATTTTATATCATGTAAAGTAATGAATGTGAATAAGCTATTATAGCAATTGTTTTTATTGATTAATGAATAAACTGACTTAGAAATTATAACTATCAGGTGTGGTTACAGTGCTGAGCCTAAAAGCTCCCAGGGTAAGCTAGCCCGGGACACGATTGTAACTAATAAGAATCCTTTTTAAATAGAGTTAACCGTAAATAAAGCTCTTTTGTGGTTTCTACACATGAAAGTGCATTGGGAGTGCCATAATCTAAACTAGACTCAAGATGTCAGTAGTGGGTTTAGACCATAGACTAGAATTAGGCCATAGGCTATAATGAGGATTGTCCTAGAAGGTTAAGTCATAAGGGTTGTTAGCCATAACAGGATGTTGAGTAGAAACATAATTATAACTAGAAGGGTAGTGATTGGTTAGAGGGTTTAGCAAGCAACCTATCAGATGTCGGACATGAGGCCGAACATGTGACAGAAGGTTCTGGAAGGTAGTGAGAATGGATATAGGGAAGCCTCAGTCCAAAAGCCGTTGTGACGTCGGGACAAATGAAAGCTTACGCAAAACACCTAAGCTTGCGTATGCCTGTCCAAGAAAATCTTGGTTGTGGCTGAGAATAAAACAAGCGTTCATAACTTCAGTCTCAATGTCACGTTCCTGTTCAAAAACCTCTTCAAAGGCTGAATTTCTTCTGGCCCTAATTAACTCCACCACAGGTACAGGAGAGATGAAAACTTGTTGCATGTAACACGCTATTACCTGCACTAGGATTACAGATGTAACATCCAGAAAATGAATTGCAACATTGCTCCATACCCCAGGAAAAATTCAAATGTAACTAGTTAGCTTTCATTTACTCCTGCTCCGACTCTTGCTGAGGACAGCTGCAGGCTTTCTTGGTGTGACACCCTCTTTACAATGGCGCTTCCCTAGCCCATGTCCGCCTCCTCATATATGTGGCAGCAGATTATAAGTGTTCCCAGACTGATGCATCACCGACGGGGGCATAAACATAGACAGGGCCGGCTCTAGGTTTATGTGGGCCCTTGGGCAGCGTGGTCTCAGTGGGCCCCTTTGTGGTTAAGAGTCACGACACATCACTGAGGAACGTGTAGGGGCCTGGGTATAGCTAGGAACACGTTAGTTAACTAATAAGAAGCTACTTGTTGGAGCCCTAAATGGGTTCCTGGTAAGCGACCTCAAAACAACCCCTGTTACTGTTATTTTGGTTGATACACAGTCTGGCCTTGAATTCAAGATACAATCGTGTCCTGGGCTAGGTTACCCTGGGGAGCATTTAAGCTCAGCACTGTAACCACACCTGATAGTTATAATTTCTAAGTCAGTTTATTCATTGATCAATAAAAACAATTGCTATAATAGCTTATTCACATTCATTACTTTACATGATATAAAATATAAAATCCATCATCGCTTGTTACATATGTTATATTACATTACATCGGCTCTTTCTGACGGGCAGACATGTATCATTTTTTGCCACTCTTGGCTTTCTCAATGCCCTATTTATGTAACAGACAGACAAACATTACATAATGTTAGTAATTAGTTAATGAGTTAATGTATGTATTAATAACTTCGACATTGGATAAATAGAAATTAAAGGAGACAAAACAGTACCTGGTAGTGAAGATTCCACATATATCGATTAGTAGTTAGTATACAAAATCAATGTTCCCCAGAGTGAGCCGGTGGTATGCATTGTCCTGTAGTTAAAAATTGTCCCATTAGTATCTATTCTATGTGGTTTAAGGGCAATAACCTTGATGGTTTATTCCCATGTCCCATGTACCTGGTTTAGTTATGTTCCACTTTAGAAAAAGGGACGCTGCTTTATCAGGCCTTTTTGGATGACTCCTATGCCTTAAAGGCCATTCCTATATTTAGGGAGAGCAGGAGAAGGAACCTGTTACTGGATACCTTTTAAATGAGTGGTCAGGCTGTTTGTAATAATGGATGGATATTTAAATCAGACTTTCCTGTTAGTACTAGTCTTTCCTCTGTGCGGAGTGGTCGCGGTGGCAGATAAGTCCAGGCGGCTACGGCGGGAGTGTTGTGCTGTGGTCCTTATTCGCTCGCGGCTTCCCCACGTTTTCAAGTCTCGCCCTACGTCCAGCCTGTCAGCTCAAAGTGCTTACCTGCCACCGCGCCAGCGACGCTCGTTTTATGTTCTCCATCACCTGGAGCGCATCTATCTCGGCTTCCGCCGGAAGTGACGAGATGCGCCGCCGGTCCGGTACCCTGTCTATCATGCGGCGCCATTTTCTTGGAGAATCGCCATTTTGCTGAAGATTCTCAGCAGAAAACGGGACTTCCATGATTTAGCGTCCGCCATCTTTCTGTAGCCAAACAATTGCCAATAGCCACACCGCGATTCCCTAAAGGGGGACACTCCATCATCATTATACTATGCCAGTGTCTCCCTCAAATGTACCGCAAAAAACCTATTGCATCCTGTATTTATGCTCCATCGTGCAGGGGACCGGAACCACTCCACTCAGATTATTATTATACATCAGTAATTCTGATTCATAAATATATTAAACCTTACCTATATTGATTCATAAATAATGATTTCGTCCCTAGGAGATTTTTTGTTTATCCTATGACGGCTCCTCCCCTAGACAAAACTTTCCACCGATTCACTTTGGGTTCACATATTGTTGCACATAACAAGTGATTACATATAACACAATTGTATCTTGTATGATGAGTATTATATCTTGTGTATAAATATCATTTCATCTCAGGTCTCCTAAGATATAAAGTCATATTAAGGTGTCTGTATTTCATAGGTGTAGGGGGAATTGTTACTCCAACCCATTTGCATGTTAAGTAATCCCCAATTGTATGCCCATTTGCCTTTTCTCTAAACGCAGGGAAGCCGCGAGCGAATAAGGACCACAGCACAACACTCCCGCCGTAGCCGCCTGGACTTATCTGCCACTGCGACCACTCCGCACAGAGGAAAGACTAGTACTAACAGGCAAGTCTGATTTAAATATCCATCCATTATTACAAACAGCCTGAACACTCATTTCAAAGGTATCCAGTAACAGGTTCCTTCTCCTGCTCTCCCTAAATATAGGAATGGCCTTTAAGGCATAGGAGTCATCCAAAAAGGCCTGATAAAACAGCGTCCCTTTTTCTAAAGTGGAACATAACTAAACCAGGTACATGGGACATGGGAATAAACCATCAAGGTTATTGCCCTTAAACCACATAGAATAGATACTAATGGGACAATTTTTAACTACAGGACAATGCATACCACTGGCTCACTCTGGGGAACATTGATTTTGTATACTAACTACTAATCGATATATGTGGAATCTTCACTACCAGGTACTGTTTTGTCTCCTTTAATTTCTATTTATCCAATGTCGAAGTTATTAATACATACATTAACTCATTAACTAATTACTAACATTATGTAATGTCTGTCTGTCTGTTACATAAATAGGGCATTGAGAAAGCCAAGAGTGGTGAAACATGATACATGTCTGCCCGTCAGAAAGAGCCGATGTAATGTAATATAACATATGTAACAAGCGATGATGGATTTTATATTTTATATCATGTAAAGTAATGAATGTGAATAAGCTATTATAGCAATTGTTTTTATTGATTAATGAATAAACTGACTTAGAAATTATAACTATCAGGTGTGGTTACAGTGCTGAGCCTAAAAGCTCCCAGGGTAAGCTAGCCCGGGACACGATTGTAACTAATAAGAATCCTTTTTAAATAGAGTTAACCGTAAATAAAGCTCTTTTGTGGTTTCTACACATGAAAGTGCATTGGGAGTGCCATAATCTAAACTAGACTCAAGATGTCAGTAGTGGGTTTAGACCATAGGCTAGCATTAGGCCATAGGCTATAATGAGGATTGTCCTAGAAGGTTAAGTCATAAGGGTTGTTAGCCATAACAGGATGTTGAGTAGAAACATAATTATAACTAGAAGGGTAGTGATTGGTTAGAGGGTTTAGCAAGCAACCTATCAGATGTCGGACATGAGGCCGAACATGTGACAGAAGGTTCTGGAAGGTAGTGAGAATGGATATAGGGAAGCCTCAGTCCAAAAGCCGTTGTGATACACCATTTTGAATTCTAAGAGGAGCAGGAATCCTCATTCTAACAGAGAGAGGATGAGAGATCCAGCAACGGACATTATTCTTTTTGGGAAGCAATACTTTATAGTACCTAACTATGGACATAGCCAGAACTGTTGCACACCCCAAAGACCAGCCCTGTCATTGGGCCCCTCTGGAGGCTGGGGGCCCCCGGCAGCTGCCCTGCCTTGCCAGGTGCTGACGCCAGCCCTGAACATAGGTCCCTGTCCGCCTTCCTGATTGGCCAGGATATCACACTTAATATCCAAAGCAGGCATCGCACCACCCTGCTCTGCAGTTGTAGTTTAAATGTCTGGTTCATGCAACACATGAATATAATCACACTCTGCTGCCAGACCATACATATTTAACTATGATTTTTTAAAGAATGTCTAGGGATTTCTTTTCAGTTTTTCAGCAGATTTGGGGCTTTAACAGATATGTATTAGCAGAAACTAGAAAAGATTTGGACGATTCGCTGAATTTCCACAAAAAAATGGTTTCGATACGAATTTATTTGCAACTATTCTAGCCTACCAAGAGCCTCAATAGGGTTGTAGAACATTTTGTCTTGCTGTAACACGCATAGGGTGTGAGCTGGGCTAGTGAAATATTACTGTAATGCAGTATGACATGCAGATCAGAGTCATCGCTATTAGAATTACTGTCGCAGAGAGGCACAATGACAGAGCCTTGAGGTGGCATCAGTATGAGACCATATAGTGGCTGAATGACACATTGTAAAGTTGGCGGCAGCATGCGGAGACCATATATTGCCTGAAAGACAGATCCTGGAGTTGGCAGCAGTATGAGGAGACCATATAGTGGTTCAATGACACACCCTGGAGTTGGCAGCAGCATGAGAAGACGACATAGTGTCAGAAAGACACACTACCTTGCAACATGAGGAGAACATATAACAATTTTTGGATACATATACGTTATCCTAAGAATATTAGTAAAATTTTTACGCAATAAATTTCCTCAATACTTACTTGTCGTCTGATGCAGAGGAATGTCTGTAACTGGTTAGCAGCACTGTAAATCTATCCATATTCGTGAAGTGTTGGTGTGGCACCATGATCAATCTACTCTGATGCATCAGACATTTCCACATTTTTCGTGGACAGACAAGTTCTCCTTGGGTTACTGTGGCCCCCGCCGCATTAAACACCCGCTCTGATGGCCCACTACTGGCCAGGCAGGACAGCTTTCCCAGGGCAAACTCTGCTAGTTGCTGCCACAAATCAAGTTTGGCTGCCCAGAAGTCCAGCGGATCCCCAAGGTGTGTTGGCATGGTCATGTAAAGGTATGCCACCACCTGCTGGTTCAGGTCCTGCTCCAGGTCTACCTGCTGCTCATAAGTTGCCTCACTATGCGAGTGAAGAAAACTACTCATCAGTGACTGTAGACTCAGGCTGCTGCTGGTACTGCTCCTGCCACCCCTCCACAGCAGCCATGGCAGTGGAAGGTGAGCAAAGAGGGCCCACCAAGTCAGACTTGTGAGTGGATGGACCATGGCGCAGATAGCTGACTACATAGGATGTCTCAGTAGTAGGTCAGTTTGTCCTCCCTCTCAGTGGGTGTAAAAAGGACCCCATTTTGTGCCGGTAGCGATGGTTCAATAATGTAGAGCCAGAAGTCATTCCACTGCCGAACGGTGACAATTCAGTTGTCACTACGCAAGCACGTCAGCATGCATCGTGCCATTTGTTGAAGTGACTTGGAGGCACTACTTGCCTCCGTCTCCACCACATGCTGCCATGGTGTGTCTGGGTCCTCTGACATGCCTTCCTCACAAACCTCTAGCTCATATAGTTGCTCCTGCTCCTTCTGTCCTGTCAGATAACTAGAAAAACTACGCATTTCATGAAACCTTAACTGTGCTCCACTGTGCCCCTCCACCTCCTCCTCCAGTTCAGCCCCACAGGGTTCATGTGGCCATACAATGTGGCACCACCATGTGGCACCACGTCTCCAGTGGTCTGACCAGCCATGGTTTCCAACATGTGTTGTCGTAGATAAAGCAATGGAATGACGTTGTTCATCAGGTAATCCTGGTTCCTCAAAGGCCCAGAGCAAATGGCAGGTGTCACATATGAGCTACCACTGGTTTACATTGAAGTTACACAGGGGAGTCAACCTATCTGCTTGGATCATAAATAAATTGGTGATGGCTTTTTTCTGTTCGTATAGTGGGTCCAACATATGGAGGGTGGAAATTCAACGGGTGAAAATGAAGCATATTAGACTATGTTGAGGGATATCATTCTGACGCTGCAGCTCAAGGAGGGTGTACTTTGAGGTGTACGAGTGGCTGAAGTTTATGCAAAGTTTCCTTCCTATTGTTAGGGTATCTTGCAGATGGGGGGGGGGGGAAGACTTCAGGAAGTGCTTGACAACCAGATTGAACATGTGTGCTTAACAGGGTGCATGGCTCAGGTTTCCTTGTTTGCAGCGCAGACAAGATGTTCTTCCCGTTGTCTGTCACCATGCAGTTTTTGTGGAGTAAGCCATGATTTGATTCTTGATTAATAAATTTTACCAGTCCCTCCCCTATGTGACTCCATTTGCCAAGGAAAATCATGTGAAGAACAGCGTGATACGACCATGCCCTGCACACATGGTAGGCTGGAGGAGCTTGTCCGTGTGGTGGAGACTGAGGAGACGGTGGAGGATGAGAAGGCAGAGTTGCACACAGTCACAGGAACAATGGCTGGAGAGCGTGGAGGTGGAAGTGGCGTGACCTGTCCAAGTTGCTGTTGTGGATGTGCAGGAACCTCATTCCCCCAGTGGGCTGTAAAGGACATGTACATGTAGCTCCACACGTCAGTGCTACAGTGCACTTTGGTACACACCAACAGGATCAAGGACTGGCCCACCTTCTGGTCAACAAAATTGTGCACATCTAGTACTGCTTTCGTCGCTAAGAAATGACGGCTTGGGACTCTTCACCTCAGCTAGGCAAAAGCCACCAGTTCTCTAAAAGGTGGAAAAAGTCCACCACCTGAAAAGGGAGGGACTGCAGCACTAGCAACTTGGACAGGAGCACATTTAGATTCTGCGCCGTTGGATGAGTGGTCCCATACTGTTGCACTTCTGCCACCATACTGACTGTCAACCATGCTACTACCTTGCTGCCTCAGCTGCTGACTCAAGGGAAACCTGCAACCCTCTTCTCCTGATAATGATGACGCCCCTTCTGCACCTGGATCCCAAGTGCAATCGGCTCCATCATGATCGAGTTGTGTCTGCAAGTCACTGATGTCCCCCTTAGGTTCCTCAACCGTGTCTGCTGAAGGAACCTGAACGCTTACAACACCACCTCTTCATCACTACTCGCCCGCCTAGTGGAGGAAGCAGCAGATGTCTTCTCCACTCCATGGCTGGGCATTATCTGCTGGCTGTCATCTATCAGATCATTCTCACTGAATAGTTGAGCTGGACCCAAAACCCAAGCATAAGATATGTCACTGAGGGAGGGAACAGCATAGGACAGAGGAAATAGGAGGACAGGGACTGCTCCCCAGCCATCCAAATTAAGGGTTGTGTCTGAAGAAGCCACTGACAGTTGACTGGGGGTGTCAGATGTTACTTGTGATGGAGTGGAGGACCATGTTAACCAATCGATGAAGGCAGATGGGTTGCTGGTTGAGATGCGACAGCTAGCTGATACCGGGGGATGAGGCCTCTCGCTTCTATTCCTGCTGCCACTCGCCCCTAGCATTCTGCGAACTCTGCCTCATAAATATAGGCCTCTGCCACTCCTCTGTGCCTGTACTACGCTTAAAACAGTATTTTTTAAAACAACAGCAGGTGTGTATCTATGTCTGGCCTTTCAAAGTAACTAGGCCTAAAGACTTTAACAGGAACAAATTGGTGCAACTCTCAGATGTACTTATGGGGTATGCCCTGATGAAGCCAGTTCAATACACTCCAGTATGCTTAATACAGTATTTTTGGACAACAGCAGCAGGTGTGTAATTCTGTTTGGCCTTTCACAGTGACAAGGGCATGAAGACTTTAACAGAAACAAATTGGTACAACTCTCAGATATACTTATGTGGTATTCCCTGATGAGGGCAGGTAAGCAGACTTAAAAACAGGATTTTGTTACAACAGCAAGAGGTGGATAATTTTGGGCATGTGTGTAGTTTGTCTGGCTTTTCACACTAGGCCATCAGCACTTGAACATAAAACAAAATGCAAAACCTCTCAGATGCACTTAAGTGGGATGCCCTGATTAGGGCAGATAAATACGCTGAAGCAGGACTAAAAACAGGATTTTGGTACAACTGCAAGAGGTGGATATTTTTGGGCACGTGTGTAGTTTTGTCTGGCCTTTCACACTAAGTAGGCCATCAGCACTTGAACATAAAACAAAATGCAAAAACTCTCAGATGCACTTAAGTGGGATACCTTGATTAGGGCAGTTAAATGCGCTCCAGCAGGCCTAAAAACGGGATTTTGGTACAACATCAAGAGGTGGATATTTTTGGGCACGTGTGTAGTTTTGTCTGAACTAGGCCATCAGCACTTGAACATAAAACAAAATGCAAAAACTCTCAGATGCACTTAAGTGGGGTGCCTTGAGTAGGGCAGTTAAATGCGTTCCAGCAGGCTTAAAAACAGGATTTTGGTACAACAACAAGAGGGGGATATTTTTGGGCATGTGTGTAGTTTTGTCTGGCCTTTCACACTAACTAGGCCATAAGCACTTGAACATAAAATAAAATGCAAGAACTCTCAGATGCATTTAACCCTTTAACTGCCAGCCTACCGTGAGATTTTGTCACCCTTTGTTGCCAGACCATTTTGCACTATTTTGCGCTCCCCTTGTTCAACTGTGATTTTTGAAGGGATTTCCCAGGAAAGTGATATATTGTTTTTTTCAGCAGAGTCTGAGCTTTAACATGAAATGTCTTGTTTGTCATTTTTTAGGTGTATTCTCAATATTTTTGGATGAAATATGTGCAAAAAAAAACCCCCAAAAAACAAAAAATACAATTTGTAGTGTTTTTTTGTAATAAAAAATGTAAGTTTGTCAATAAAATCTTATTGCGCGTGAAACCCCAATTTCTCCCGGTTACAGCGATACCACATATGTATAGGTAGACACCCTTTCCTGCCCAGGAGACTCCCCCAAACTGAAACAACTCTTTAGGAGATTTTCAGATAAAAAACAACTATGCTACGTGCTAAGCGCACCTTGCAGTTTTTCAAGAAAAACAACCCTTTACATTTGAAATACCCCCAACAAACTATAGATTCTCTGGAAGTACACACCTCAGGCTTTCTAGACGTACCAGGCTTGTTGACATGGGTGCAGTTTTCTGGAAGTAATCCCTCAATATATTCTTTGGTTGCACAGGGTTTCCCTAAAAAAAGTATAAAAAAGCAGAATCAAAACCACATCTTCCTAAAAAAAACTATATGCAAACAAGAAAAAAACTGAAAATCTGAAAAAGCAACATGCCCTGAACAGAACAATACTCAGCATGCATAGCTACTGTCAAGGGAAGAGTTGCCAAACACACCAAAGTAAAGCATGTGCGTAACTTCAAAATTTCAGCTCTGCATACAAAGTGCGCACCTTATGCTTTTTCTACCAAAACAACCCTTTACATTTGGAATATCCCCCATAAACCATATATTCCCTGAAAGTACACATTTTAAGCTTTCTACGCGTACCCAGCTTGTTGTCGTGGGCTCATATTTCTGGAAGTAATCCCTTGAAGAATTCTTAGGTTGCACAGGGTTTCACAAAAAAATTTATAAAAAAGCTGAATAAAAAACACCTTTTCCTAAAATATCAATATGCAAATAAGAAAAAACAAGCTAAATCTGAAAGCGCAAGGTCCCCCAAGCAGAACAATACCCAACATGCATAGGTACTATAAACCCTTTTAATTGCCAGCCTACTTGAACTTTTGTCGCCCTCAGTTGGTCATTTTTCCCCATTTTGCGGCATGTTTAACCGTGATTTTTGTCGGAATTTCTTGGAAAATATATATATATTTTTTTGCAGCAGAATTTAGGCTTTAACATTAAATGTCTTGTTTGTAATTTTTCTACTGTTTTTTAAATATTTTTGCGTAAAAAAAACAAAAAAAAAAAATTAAATAATATTTTTTAAACAATTGTCTCCTTTATTTTAAATAAAAAATTTTTTTAGTAATAAAAACCATATTGCATGTGATAGCCCCATTTCTCCCGATTACAACGGTACCACATATGTATCAATAGCCCCATATTCTTGCCCAGGAGACCCCCCAAACTGAAAAGAGCATTTTATAACATTTACAAATAAAATACTACTATCCACACTATAAACATAAGGGGTTAATTTAAAATGACATAGGGACCCCACTCCCCAATTTTTTTTTGAGAATTTTTGGCTAAGCCTAACCCTAAAAATAAAAAAAATAGTGGGGTCCCCCCCCCCCTGGGAGGGGGTCCCTATGTAAAATGTAAAACCCGTAAAGTGGACCAACACCCAGGATTTTCACTATCCTGGGTTTTGATCCACTTCCGCGGGGGTGCCCCGCTGCGTAAAACCCCAGAGAGGTATAAAAAAACTCACCTCAGCCCGCTCCTACGGCGCATGCGCGAGCGCTCGTCCAATCAGAGCGCTCAGAGCCGCTGTGGTATGCACGGACAAGGGACGGACAACCACAGCGGCTTTGAGCGCGCTGGCAGCCGCATCTCGCGCTTCCCTCTAACAGGGAGCGCACCCGCGTCGGCGATTCACAAACGACCGGCACGTGTGCGCGCCCTGATAGAGAGAAGCGCGAGATGCGGCCCGCGCATGCACAGTTGGAACGGGGATAAGGTAAGGCGATTGGGGCGTCCTGGGGGGTTTCACACAGTGGGGCATCCCGATTTCGGATGCCCCGCAGGGAGGGATCTGATCCGGGCCGATCAGCCTGGGTGTTGGTCCACTTAAAAAAAAAATAAAAAGTAGGGGGGGACCCCATTTTTGGGGGGAATTTTAAGGGTTAGGGTTAGGCTAACCCTAACCGTTAAACATTTTTTAAAAAATTACGTAGGGACCCTCATTTTTGGGGGGAATTTTAAGGGTTAGGGTTAGCCTAACCCTAACCCTTAAAATTCAAAAAAAAAATGACGTAGGGTCCCCCCTACCCGTCATAACCAGCCCGGGACCAGCTATGGGGGCTTGTAGGCACAGAGTGGGGGGGCCAGCTTTTGTGGCCCCCCCACCCTGCAGCCTACGAGCCCACATAGCCTATGTGGGCCCGGGCTCTTCTGCCCCCCCCTGGGCTTTGGGGAGGCAGGTAATTGGGGGTGCAGGGGTTAATGGCAAGTCACCCGCTAGGGCAGGTGACTTGCCAGACCCCAGCCTTGTGAACTGGTACAGGGGTCTCATGGACCCCTTACCAGTTCACAAAGGGTTAACAGTTAAATAAAAAAAACACACAGAAAAAAATAATTTTATTAAAAAATAAAAAAATTTACTCTTTACTCACCTTCGATCGTCAGCTCCTGTGTCCCTCGCTGATCTGCTGTCAGATGCCGGTGATCGGCAGCCAGAGGAGGGGGGGAGGCAGGAGATCAGAGGATCTCCTGTCCCCTCCTTCTCTCACCACCGATCACCGGCATCTGAAAGCTGAGAGGCCTGGAGCTGTCAAGACGCCGGCCCGAGTGACGTCATAAGCCCCTCCCCCCAAAGGGCGGGGTTTCGTGGCGAAATGGCGGCGCCCGTCGGAGGAAGACAGATAGCCCGGGGGGGGGGATCAGAGGCCCCCCAGGTGAAGAGGAGGGCCAGCGCGATCGAGCGCACATGGAGGTGAGTAAATGTCATTTTTATTTTTTTATTTTTTTTGCAGGAAAAGCCAGCGGCCGCAAAAACGGGGGGGGGGGGTGGGGCTACTCCGGGCTCTCCCCTTCCTCCGGAGGAGCCCCGACGGGGGATCAGAGACCCCCAGGTTGAAGAGGAGACCCGGCCGGTTCAAATGAGGGGTCAGGTAAGTGTTTTTTTTTACATTTTACCGGCGCTAGCAAGGGGCAAAGCCAGGCACGTAAATTTTACGTGGCTGGCGTTTAACGGTTGGAGAGGCAGCCACGTAAAATTTACGTGGCTGGCAATAGAAGGGTTAAGGGGGATGCCCTGATTAGGGCAGTTAAATGCACTCAGCAGGCCTAAAAACAGGATTTTGGTACAACAGCAAGAGGTGGATATTTTTGGGCACGTGTGTAGTTTTGTCTGAACTAGGTTATCAGCACTTGAACATAAAACAATATGCAGTTCAACAAACAGGAATTGTAGACAGACACCACTGCTGCAGCACACTGTGTCCCAAGCCCTCTCCCTTGCATGTCACTGCTTTTATACTTTTTTTTTATAATTCTGACATGTGAATTGCTTCTGATGCGCACACTCTCCCTGTGGAGATTCACTTTTCCTGTACACTATTACTCTGTCTCTCTCTCCCCCTCCCCCTGTCTCTGTTACAACAGCAAGAGGTGGATAATTTTGGGCAGGTGTGTAGTTTTGTCTGTCTTTTCACACTAGGCCATCAGCACTTGAACATAAAATAAAATGCAAGAACTCTCAGATGCACTTAAGGGGGATGCCCTGATTAGGGCAGTTAAATGCACTCAGCAGGCCTAAAAACAGGATTTTGGTACAACAGCAAGAGGTGGATATTTTTGGGCACGTGTGTAGTTTTGCAGCAGCACACTGTGTCCCAAGCCCTCTCCCATCCCTGTCACTGCTTTTATACTTTTTTTTTATAATTCTGACACGTGAATTGCTTCTGATGCACACACTCTCCCTGTGGAGATTCTCTTTTCCTGTACACTATTACTCTGTCTCTCTCTCTCCCTGTCTCTGTCCCTCACTCTGTCCCATTCTTGCCGCCATACAATGTTAAAGTGACTGGCCGCAAAATGGCTGCCGTTTATATAGGGCTGTGACATCATCGGGGTGGCTGGCTGCTGATAGGCTGCATGCAGCATGCCCCCCCCCCCCCCTTGAAGGGAACCCCATGCCCATTTTCTTTTAAATGTAGCCCTTGATAGTGTGGTCAGCAGTTATATTTTATATGAAAATGCCATAAAGCGCTTTTTCACGTTGGGGCGGTCTTCTGAGCAGGACCAATACATATGAGGTACTCCTGTAATTGTGAGGAATGGGGCTTTCACCATATACCTTACCAGTTCACAAAGGGTTAAATGTAAAAAACACACGCACAGAAAGTGAGAAAAAAGTATTGTATAATTTATTTTTATATAAATTTAAAGTTGCCTTGCGGCGACGAAACGCGTCGGCGGTGGCGAGCGGTAGATTCTTCAGAGCTTTTTGGAGTTTTTAAAGAAATCCTTTGGACATTTTATTCACTTTTATGGGATCGCCCTTTTATTGGACCGAATGGGGATTGTCTGATTCCAGGATCGGTGAGATTACAACTGTATCTCAATGCTGATTATTTTACCTGTCTTGTGAGTGGATTTGGATCTTTTTATTAAAGTTATAGTTTTTGCAATATTACACTATTTTGGGCTTTCTGCTTCTCCATGTATGTCACCCCCTGAGCTTTGCCTGGAAAAGAGAGATTGCACAGCGGAGGGCTGTATGGAAATAGTACCTTTGTGACATCTGTAAATGCTGGAGGGTTGAAGTGTGGAAGCATTGCTGGATAAGCGTTTATTTAAAAGTGGATTACATCAGAATTGGCAACAACGCCGTGTAAAATCAATTCTAAGCGCATTGCCTACTTAAAGTTGGTAAGAGTTTGCACAATTGGTGGAGGATTCCTTTGCACAATTTTGCATGGAGTGCATGCACCGTGGGACATAGTTATATTGAGCACTATAGCACCTTTAAAGGATTAAAAATTGGGACTTTTGTTTTGTTTTATTCAATCTAGCTTGCTCTGTGTTTATATTAACATTTTATTTGTGTTCTTTTTGGGGTTGAGGACATTTCACGTTGAGCATTATTTATCACATGTATTCATTGATTTTTTATTTGGGAAATTGCTAGCGCGGGCCTGTATACCAATAGTTCCACTGTTGTTATATCACTTTATTATTTTTATATACTTACCTAATCAATACCTGGTCAGTGTCCCACACCGATCACTCTGGTACCTGCTCATCGGCTGCTGGAAGCCTTTTATACCTACCGAGTAACAGAACATAATCCCTTAAAAATTAAAAAAAAAAATAGCATAATCAGCCTGGGCACCAGCTATGGGAGCTTGTAGAACATGTCCAGCTTTGGTGGCCCCCGGCCCTGAAGGCTGCAAACCATGCCTCTTCCTTTCCCCGGGCTTTAGGGAGGCAGGTTATGGGGGCCATTTGTGGCAGGTGATTTCCAAGCCCCTCAAGCTCCATGAACTGGTATAGGAGTCTCATGGATCCACGTTAAGTGTTAACTGTGAAAAAAGCACACATTGGCAGAGAAAATTATAAAAAAAAAAAAAAAAAAGTCTACTCATCTCTGATGGCAAGCCGCTGTCCCGCACCAATCACTGATAGCTTTCCGGTGAACAGCGGAAGCCGTGTGCAAAAGGACAGGGAACAGAGACCCACTGCTCCCTGCACCCACCCGCTACTGATCACTGGCAGCTTCTGACAGCTCGCCGGTGCCCCGGAAGCAAAAAGAGCGGGATAACATCATCCCACTCCTCATGTATAATCCTCTCCAATAGGTGGCCAGCTAGGCTGCCACAAGCAGGGGGTGCACTGGAATGGGCCCTGTGATGCCTGCAGAAGACCCCAGGGGGGGACAAAGTCCCTCCTGGGGAAGAGGAGAGCCGCGCCGCTAGATTTTTTTTGCTGTTAGCAGAGGGACTGCCAGGCACAAAGTTTTTGTGGCTGGCAGCAGAAGGGTTAAGGGGGTGAAGGATAACTGCCTGAAGTACGTTGTGAACCCCTCAAGGTGCCTCTATTTGCTCAGGATGCCTGAACAAATGACACAATTAAAAGCTAAGTTTTAACCTTCTAAGCCATATTGAATTTTTCATGAGGAGCTGGACTTTTCCTCCATTTAGTCTTCATTAAAATGAACCAGAAATGAATGTCCTAAGTTTTACCCAACTTGTTCCTGGAACTACTGATAAAACCACCAACTGTTTTCATCATTAACCCTGCCATTAACATCACTGTAGACCATTCTGTTTGAATGTCCATGTCACAAAAAAACACAATACTACACCACAAGCTTAAAGTGGACCAACACCCAGGATTTTGACTATCCTTGGTTTTGGTCCACTTCGGTGGGGCACCCCGATTGGGGGTGCCCCGCTGTGTGAAACCCCCCAGAAAGCCCCAAAAACTCACCTCTCCCCACTTCCACGTGACCGCTGCAGCCAATCCCCGCCGGGGGACAAGCGGGAGGCAGCAACAGACAAGAGAGCGCGCCCGCCGCCGCCTCCTGCGCGTCACTCTTACAGGGCGCTCGCCCGCGCCGGCCATTCACAAATGGGTGAACGGGTCCTGCTAGAGGGACAAAATAATTAAAACTCAAAAGCCCATGCATATTTTAAGACTATTCATACATTTGCTGCATTTTTGGGCTACTCTTCACTCAGTACTAGCAGTGATTCTCTAAATGATATTTACCTTGTAGTACTACTGCAGCCGTTTACATAACTTTAAGCAATACATGATAATACACTTTAAAGGGTGATTATTACATACAGCTATCAAAGATGAGCTTTGTCCTGATAAGTGCTCGAGTCATAAACATAGATTCTCAGTGGCAATCGGCAGATCCCAGCTATGGCTTCTTTCCATCAATATATCGCCATCAAATACAATAGCACAATTATATTATTTTTCATTTTTTTTGCATTAATTTTTAGCAAGCCTGTTTTCAGAAATAGAAAAGAAACTTTCAATAAGCTGCTTGTCATTTCTTTTGATGGATTTCGCTGGAATTATGACCAAGATGTTGATACTCCAGTACTAGACTACCTGGCTGAAATAGGTGTTAAAGCAAAGTATGTCAGCCCACCTTTCGTGACAATGACATCGCCTTCTCATTTCACGACTATCACTGGTAAGTTCATCCAACACACTACTAACGTTATCATAATTAACTCTAATATATACACTAACAGGAGCAATGCTAAAGCAATTAATTCATGAACATGTAGTGTACTTATTTAAAAAAATATATCTTATGTAATGGTATAAGAGGTAATGCATAATAAAGTGCCTTGAAAAGTATTCACATCCCTTAAAAAATGTCACATTTTTAAATGTTACAGTCACAAACTTAATTTATTTGATAGAACAGCATACAACGGCCTTGATTCACTAAGACTTGAAATACATGCTCATGGTAGTAAAAAAATTAAATTCACGAGAAAATAGCCTGCGAATGTTAGTATTAGTCAATCGCCACTACAGAGTAAAAAGTAGTAAAAAGTTCAATACTTTTCTCAGGAGTAAAAAAGTGCCATTGACTTTCATTCTATTCCTACCTGGTGATTCCCTAAAAGTGAAAGCATTTTTTCTCATTTTTTTTACTACCTTGAGAATTGTTTTCAACTCTTAGGCCCTTATTTATGAAGGAATAGCGACAGGTAGCGACTGGTGAGCGTCCGGTAATGACGGGCACCGCCACGAGAACGCCGGCTGCCCACCACAATCACACATTTATCAAGCCGATCCTGCTTAGCGACTGAGATAGCGCCAGATAGCCACTCATTCATCATTATTCCAGCCTCAGCCCACAGCGCCAGCGTCCAACCTTGAACAGCGACAGGTATGACCTCTCGCTACCTGGCGCTCTCCAATGCATTTCAACGGAACAATCTTTAAATATTCATAATTAATTGTTATTAATGTTTTTTATTTTAAATGTGAAAAATTCTGTGACCACTTCTGCCATGTTAGATAATTTTTTTAAGGTAAAAAAAAAAATTGTGCAGAATTGATATTACAGGTCTGATATTATTGTATTCATATTACTAAATTCTTAAAAAAATTTTTTTTTTTTGGTTTCCATAAATATGGTGGTTTGGGGGTTAAAAAACTACTTTTAACACATCGCCGCCAGTGCTCTGGGGTTTAAACATGCATTTCACAGCGCGAGAATTTTTGGAGCATGATTTTTTGATTAATATGGTGGGAGCCGGTCGCTCTGACCAATCGCTATCATGTGCACCCATACATCGCGGAACCTGTCAAATAGCGACTCGTCACCCCGTATTCAACATTACTGCACACCGACTCAGTCGCTATCAACAACCGAACAATGGCCAAGCACAGCGACTACTAGCGGGCGCTGTGATAATACTACTACAGTCGCTCAACTGTCGCTACCTGCCGCTATTAATGAATCGGCCTCCCCGTGAATCAAGGCCAAAGTGTAAAGAAAATGACATAAGCTTTTTCAAATGTTTTAAAAAATAAAAAATTGAAAACTGTAGTATATATATATATATATATATATATATATATATATATATATTCAGGCTCAACTTTAGCCACAAAGACTGCTACAAGTCTGTTGAGGTACAGTATGTCTGTACCAGCTTTGCACATCCAGAGGAACATTTGACAATTCTGAAATTTGGCAAAATACTGTAGCTCTAGAGCAGTCAGATTGGATGGAGAGCCTATGTGAAAAGCAGTTTCATAGCAGTTTCATGCCATAGATTATCAATGGGATTTAGGTCCAGACTTTGACTCGGCCATTCCAACGCATTGCATATGCTTTGATATAAACAATTCCATTGTAGCTTAGGCTGTAAGAATGCAACATCTGTAAAAGTAGGTTAAATAACCCAGCTTACTGTTCTAGGAGGGAGGGATACTGTAAATGTAGAAAGCTTTTCTCACTTTATTAAATACCCCAAAGAAGGGGGCGTGGCCTGGCCATGAGGGAGTAAAGGAGTGGAATTGCGAGCTCCGCCGAAACCCCTGATTTTCCAGTTGATTTAGGCCCCCAAAACTTCCCTCAAACCGCAGGATGGGGAGCGGAAGGAAGAGGAGAGCGGGGGGATCCGCCAAGAGGCCCCCTAAAAAGGATATCGGCAGCTTTTTCGGGCGGCGAGATCCAGCTTCCCAGAGAATCCAGCCTGCCAAGATGGCGCCCGGCCGTCCCCGCAGCGGAGGGGAGTGGCGGGAGGAACCGAGGACCGGGATGTCGCCCGAGGAGCCCCAGGGAGCAGGAGATGCGGCACTTACTTCATCCCTTCAGCCGGGTCCGGGAGCCGTGAGTGCGGCGGGCAGAACTTCTGTCACCTGCCCGGGAGTGGAGGAGTCGGCCCCGGGCTGCGAGACCACTGGCGAGACGGGGAGGAACCGGCGGGAGTTGCATCGGGACTCGGAGGGCTCATCGGTGCAGCCGAGCTCCCCCGAGCCTGCTGCGTCCCCGCCGGGGAGCGCACTGAAGGACGCCGGCGGGTGCCGGGGGAGAGAGGCAGGGGAGCGGTGCGACATCGGAGGGAGGAAGCCGGCACTTCAGAGCTCGGGCTGGACCGGCTGGTGGTATGTCCCCGGCCTGGGGGTCCGCGAGCGGTGTGCAGGACCCAAGCCCCGCCGGATCGTACCAGGTGGATGCCAGTCTCTGCGTCCCCCCATCTGGGATGCGCTCGGCCCTGGCTCCGGTCGGGCAGCTGTTCCCGCAGTCCCCTGCTGATACAAGCCCCCGAGACATTCTGCAGTGCCTCCCGACCAAGGGTGAGCTAAAGGCAGATCTAGAGGCGGTGGCGACCAGAATCGAGCGGGCCCTGCACAGAGAAATTGAGGACTTACAGCAGAAGTCTTCCGCCCTGGATTCTAAAGTCTCCTCGCTTGAAGACTCTCGATCAGACCATGAAACTCACCTGGCAACCCTGGAAAGGAATCAAGAGCTGCATCGCCAACAGTTGGTAGACCTCCGGCTTCAAACCGATGATCAGGAGAACAGAAATAGGCGTAACAACCTGAAGATCCGAGGTATCCCGGAATTGATCAGCTCGGAAGCTCTACGCCCGTGGGCAACAGAATTATTCAACTACCTCCTGGGGAGACCGCCGGATGCTGAGCTGATCATGGATAGGATCTACAGAGTGACTGGTCGTCCAGCCGATGACCCTCAAGCCCCCAGGGACGTACTATGCAGAATTCACTTTTTCACCATTAAAGAGGACATTCTCCGCCTGGCTTGGGAGAGAGGAAGGCTCGAGTGGAAGGGCTCGCAAATCGTGATTTTGCCGGATGTGTCACATCGCACACTACAGATGAGACGTCTGCTCCGACCCCTCCTTGACAGGATCCGGGAGATTGGGGCCTCCTACAAGTGGGGCCACCCATTTCATCTTATAGTGCGTAAAGATGGTTCCACGTTTGCCCTCAGAAGCAAGGCGGACCTACCGGGATTGTTTATTTTTCTGGAGATCGACCCATTCCCGGTCCCGGACTGGCTGGCATTCGACCCCCCGCCCCCTTTGCCACAGAGAGCTCCCCGGAGGCCCCGGATGGCCGGGATCCGGAGGGGGGCGGCCCGGGGCGGGCGGTGAATCGTTGAGCCTCCTCTTCCCGCCTTCTCTTTGCCCCTCCCCCCCCCCCGTGATAGCCGCCTGGTCTTTCCGTCGCCCCTCCCGTCCCCGCCCCTAGTATCCTGATGGCCGTTGGCCGAGGACTATCATACTCCAATGTGACTATGGGGCATAGACCCGAACAGAGGGTCTTGGGTGGTTTCTGCGTGCCCCTCCCCCGGGCCTGTGTGGGCGGGCCGGCCTTCCCCCGCCTGCCTATCGAGCATGTGTCGCGGTGGGCGGGGGGGTTGGTCCGCTGGCCGGGTCGTCGGGAGAGCGGGTATAGCTTGGTTTTGGTTAGCTTTTTGGGTGGCGCAATGCTCCGATTTCACAATTGTTGGGGGATCCCATTTGTGGCGGTGGCCTGGGTCCCCGGTTGTTGTTACTTAAGTTTGATTTGGTCATGTTTGGGGGCAATCTGGGGGGCGGCAGTGGGTGCTTGCCTGGTGATCTTAAGTATCCTCTGCTCCCTGAGCGGGTGGGGTGGAAGGGGAGCCTGTTTAGAGTCCTTTAACAGACGGGAGTTGGCTAGGTCACTTTCCCAATATCAGTCCTGCGCTGTCCTGTTGGACCTTGTCTGGCAGGTGGCGTGTGGCGTAGTAGTTTAGCATGGCCAGTCTCATGATATGTACCTTCAATGCTAAGGGGTTGAACATACCTGAAAAGAGGGCGAAAATATTATATGGTTTCCACAAGGAAAGGGTGGATATTCTCATGCTACAGGAGACTCATTTTTGCCAGGGGAAAGTCCCGGAGATTAGAAACAGATATTATGATAGATAGTTTCATAGCCCCAACCCAGAAAACAAGTCCAAGGGAGTATCTATTGCCCTTCATAGGGCGGTCCCTCTTGAGCCTTTGGACTTGAAGGTGGACCCCAATGGTAGGTATTTATTTCTTAAGTTCACATTGTATGGGGCCAGGTATACTCTTGCCAATTTGTACTTGCCCAATCAGGCACAGGTGGAGGCGGGCCTTGGGATATTGCGTTTGTTGGAGGAGTTTGCGGAGGGCACTATAGTGTTGGGGGGGACTTTAACTTAGTATTGGACCCGAGGCTCGATTCTTCTCAGGGTAAGTCAGCAATACCCTTCTCTAAGTTGAAAAGTCTCCGAGCGGCCCTCCGCTCCCTCCATGTTGTAGACGCCTGGAGGGTCCAACATGGGGGGGCCAGGGATTACACGTTTTTCTCCCACCCCCACAACACATACAGTAGACTGGGCCACATCTTTCTAAGCCACCACGCGCTCTCGCGTGACCCTGATGCCTCTATTGGGCGGATACTGTGGTCGGACCATGCCCCTGTCTTCTTGAGCCTCCTGATCCCGGAAGTGGTCCCTAGGCAATACAATTGGCGTCTGAACGATAATTTGCTGAAGGATGCCGTTTGTCTAGAAGAAATGAAAACCTCTATTGCAAACTTCCATTCGGACCATGTAAATGACCCAACTTCGCTGCCATTACAGTGGGAGGCCCTCAAGTGTGTACTACGGGGGGTCTTCATTAAACACGGGTCCAGGCTCAAGAGGGAAAGGGCGAAACAGATCGGGGTGACCCTGGAACGTATCAGGGAATTGGAGGAGGCACACAAGTCCACCACCGCCCAACCAGTTTTGAGGGAGCTGCTGGACGCCATGCAGTGCTTGAAGAAACTTTATGATCAGTGTTTCCTCAAGTACCGGGACAGATGTAGGGCCCGTATGTATGAGCACTCTGATAAATGTAGCAGGATGCTGGCCCGGTCTCTCCACCCTAGGCAGGGCTGTACGTTCATCCCTGCTATCAGGGGGGAGGGGGGACTGGAGGTCCACAAGACTCCCCAGATAGCGGGCGAGTTTCAGGCTTTTTACTCCAGGCTTTACAACATCGAGAGTTCTTCTACCCCGGGGTCATGCCAGGGGGAGAGCGCTCTGATGGTGGACTACATCGGGGAGACGGCCCTCCCAGTCCTACCTCCAGAAGACTGCGAATCGCTGAAGGATCCATTTACCTTGGAGGAGGTGCTTTAGGGGAGGCCCCCGCTGGTAAGAGTCCGGGCCCTGATAGGTTTACCCCCAGATTCTACAAAGTGATGGGGATGGTGATCGCCCCCTTTCTTGTTAAGGTGTATAACTGTATAGCTGTCCCTTCCCGAGACAGGCCCTGGAGGCGCACATTGCGGTCATTCCTAAGCCCGGAAAGGATAGCACATTGCCGGGAAGCTACAGACCAATCTCATTGGTCAATGTCGATTTGAAAATATATGCCAAAATAATCGCTCTCAGAATGCAGCCGCTGCTCCCCTCATTGATCGATTTAGACCAGGTGGGGTTTGTCTCGGGAAGGGAGGCAAGAGATAACACCATTAAGACGATCTCCTTGATGCACTACGCACAGTCGTGGGCCATTCCGGCCTGCATGCTGACGGTGGACGCAGAAAAGGTGTTCGACAGGGTACACTGGGGATTTCTGAAAGCCCTACCGCAAGGGTAAAGGTCAACGGGTACCTGTCTGGCTCTTTTGGTATCTGGAATGGCACGCGTCAGGGATGCCCCTTATCCCCACTGCTTTATGTGTTAGTCATGGAGCATCTCGCCAACGCCCTGAGGGCCAATCCGTCTATCAGGGGGATCGGCTGTGGGGAGTTCAAACGCTTTAGTGACCTTAGCAACTTTAAAGTGAACTTATCTAAAACGGAGATCTTGAATGTCTCGCTTGACGCCCGGACTCAGCAACTCCTACAGGCGAACTTCCCCTTCAAATGGCAGGGGGAGGCCATAAGATATTTGGGGGTGCAGTTGCCCTCAGACTTGGGGAAGCTATATGGACTTAACTACGCCCCGCTCCTTCAATCTACGGTCACCAACCTCAATTCATACAGTAAAAAACAATATTCATGGTTGGGACGCATAAACATCCTTAAAATGGACATATTACCTCGGTTCCTTTACTTATTTCAGGCAGTACCTCTGGCTCCGGTACGGGGTTTCTTTCAAACGCTTCAAAGGGCCTTTTTTAAATTCATCTGGGGCAGCGGGAGGCCCAGGGTACGGAGGGCTACTCTCTTTAGGCCTAAGCACAGGGGGGGACTTGGGGTTCCGGACCTCAGGACTTACCATGCTGCTTCAGTGCTGGTGCGTCTTTCAGACTGGTTCCACCATAAGGACGATAAGTGTTGGGTTAATATTGAAGGGGACATATCTCCCATCGGACTGGTGGCTCTGCCTTGGGTGGACCCCTGGGAGACCCGGGCTGCCGTATCTGGTGGGCCCTCTGCTGACGATATGGGATAGATTCTTGAGGCGGGGGAGTTGTCTCTTAGGCCTGGACCTCTTACCCCGCTATTCGACAACCCAGCTTTCCCCCCAGGGATGGATTCTAGGTCATTTCTCCTCTGGGAAGCCTCTCAAGACACCAGACTGGGAGACATAGTTTCGAGGACGGGTGCCCATGTACGTGTTCCCTCCCTTTCGGACTTACGGGCTTGAGGCGGGCATAGAAATATCTCCTGGCTCTTGCACGCCCAGCTGGCTGCTTTTGTTAGATCTCAGATGCCGGCCTCGAATCTTGTCTGCCCCCTTACACCATTGGAAAGGCTCCTGCTGGATCCTTCCCCCCTAAGCATGTGATCTCTACTCTGTACAAGATCCTTCAGGACGAGGGGGAGGGTAGAGTGCTACCCCAGTTTTGTAGGAAATGGGAGGAGGAGTTGGGCCACACATTTGAACCTGATGAATGGGAGAAGTCCTTTGTGCTCACCCACAAATTGTCCATGGCATGTAGGGCCCAGGAACGGAATTATAAAATTCTAGTGAGATGGTATAGATGCCCATCTGACCTTGTGAAGTTTGGGGGGGCAGAGTCCGGGGACTGCTGGAGGTGTGGGAGGGCCCTGGGGACTGTGTTACACATCTGGTGGGAATGTCCTATGGTGAGGGTCTTTTGGGAGGGAGTGCTCGGAATTTATGTGCGCTTGACTCTTGAAAGTGTTCCTCACATGCCGCAGGTTGCTCTCTTGTCAATGATCCCTGGGTCAGTATCGGTGAACAAGAAGGGGCTGTTGAGACACCTGCTCACGGCCGCTAGATCAGTGATCCCCAGGCACTGGCGTACTACTGTTGCCCCTTCCCTGCTGGAGTGGTATGGGGGATTGGGGTTTGGGCGCCGGACACCGGGCCTCAGGGTTTCCTTCCTTCTTTTCCCTCACTCGTTTTTCTTGTTTTCTGCTTTTCCCTTTCTCTCTTTGGCTTCTCTTTTCCCTTTGATCGCTGGGGGAAATGGACTCGGTCGCTACTTACCGGTAGAGGCCGATGAGGGGTGGGCTTATTTGAAGAGGGAAGGTCACCTCCCGGGGCGCTAGCCCAGCGTAAAGAGGAAGGTCGTCCCCGGGCACTGGTTGCAGATATCTTCTTTATGATCCTAGTTTGTGCCCCATTGGGAGAACACTGTTTGATGGGATCCCCCTTCGCCAAACGAGATTGTGATGCTTTGTATTTGGCTGCTGTCCCTCCTTCGCCCTGCGATCCTCTATGTTTCTGTCTCTATCTATTGTTTTATATACAATGTTAAAACCTAATAAAGATATATTGAAATAAATACCCCAAAGAAAAATATATTTACATAATTGAAAAGCTTTATACCAACCATCTGAAGTGGAGAGCTCTTTCACTTGTGACAGAGAGCTCTGTGCACTTCACTAAAGCAAATGTTTATGAGGCATTTGGATCTAATGTGTTTTTGCAATATTTGTTTTGCTTTGCATGAACTGTTCCTCGTTATTGTTGAGCTGTATGAACTGTAGATGTTGTAAATGCTAATATATGATTGCTGAGTTGATGCAGTAAAATATCTAATGAAAATAAGTGTTATTTCATGTTTTATTTCCAAATAAGGGTGTGATTCAAATTAAAAAAGAACATCACAGGAGTTTATAAATGCTTAAAAAGGGCACATAAATAAATGTTTATCGAATCAAGGCCATGGTGTACAAAAATAATTAAAACATCCCAAGAAGTAGGTTCATCACTTTTAAAAAGGAAGCAAATACAGCCTAAATAATGAAAACATTCATTGGTCTGAGCATCAAAATAGTTAGTTTAATCCAGAGGTTTAATGAATCTGTAAATCAAATATTACCAAGGGGCGGATCCTCCAAACCCCCCCCCCCATCAATTTTATGCAACCCCTTATTGGAACCTCTGTAAATCCTTATAACACTGGAGTTTATGAGATCTCAAAAGAACAGTATATTCCCTCAGACCACCCAGCCAATTCAAATATACTTATGCAGATGTTAGATCTTTTTAAGGCTTTCCTATGTTTTTCATTTCAGGTGCCTTAAAAGATAGAGGCCAACTAGAGCTTAGAACTACACCATATCAGATATGCTTCCCTCACATCAAATCTCCACACATACAGGTCATCTAAAGCCAGCCCAAAAAGGAGCTTCAAGCTGAGGGTGTACCATATTCAAAACTGGAACCATTAATCAGTAAAACTTGGACAGAAATGTTTTGTGGGTTAAACATTTACAGGATTAAATTCCTTTATGAGGAAATATCATGCCTATAGCAAGATTGGACAGGCTTTTTTTTCAAGAATATGAATTGGTAAATATCAAAAAATGTGATGCTACTTTGAGATCATCAACAAAATAGGATCCCCTTTGTGACTCATCCCTATGCCTCCAATTTCAAATTCTTCTCTTGAGCTTATCTTTTCATTTAGTCCACTAACTTCGCTCCTGTTATGTACCTTTACAAAGTTGGACTTTAGAGTATTTTTAAGGCCTGTGGCACCATCTGCCCTTTAAGGGAAGACTTCTGACTAGATGTGGAGCTGTTTTCTCAGAACTGTGGAAACAAAATTGTTGACCACCCTGGAAAGTTTGGGACTCTTCTGGTTTAGGGATCGGGTTGCGGAAAACATAGGCGGTCTTTAGCCAAGTGTCTTTATGATCTGGCTGTAGCTATAGTGGTTATGAGTAGGTCACCTGGAAACCACAGGCATGGGCCAGAACAGCAGCACAAACCAGGATTGGGCTGTCAGAATCACAGAGTCACAGACAGTTGCTGTAGCAGGTACAAAGCACACAGACAAACAGAGTGGCAAGCAAATGACTGCCTAGGGCATAGAAGGTGTAGTACCCAGCAGAGGGCCCAAAGGAGCTGTGCCCCAAATGGTGGGGATTGTTCATCTTTTGAGCTTTGGAAACAGCAACCAAAGACAGACCAGAGGGAATAACAGATAAAAAGGCAACTGGAGGAATGGAAACGGAAAACTTTCAGGAAGCTGTGACATAATAATTCATTCAGTAGACAGGGTTACACCCCTTCCTTTGTAGGGAAGGGAGGAGAGAATTACAGAGGAGGGGATTACAGACACATATTAGAGAACACCACACAAACTAGACAGGGAAAACTGACAGTACATTGCTGATTCAAGCACATGAGATGTTGATCCTTATGTTAACCCCCCCACCCCTTTAAAATGCAGGTTCCAGCTTCTTTTTTGGAACCTCTTGCCCACACACTTTTTTAGATTAGGAAAGCCTAAGCAGTGCTTGGAGGCTTTCAGAGAATCCCCTAGGGCCAATGCTTAAAGTGGACCAATCACGGGCAGGGCCAACTAGGTGCCAAAGCAAGATGCCCCACTGTGTGAACCCCCCCCCAAAATCACCTTTCTGCCAGTCCTTCATTGGGATCATGGGCCACGGCCAAATCCCTGCAGCTGTGCGCACTCCCATGTCCAGCCAATCAGATAGACCAGGTGTGGGAGGCGCACTTTGAAGGCAGCAAGGGATGCAGCTGCCAGCAGTCCCTATGCAAATGCTCCATACAAAACAACTGCATGCCCGGCATAAAGAGTCGATTGAATGAGAGCCCACACATGCGTCATGGGAATGGCGGAAAAGTGATTCGGGAGGACAATCGGGCTTCCCAATTTGGGTTTCCCCAGGTACAAGGACCAATTACTGGGATAATGAAAAGCCTGGTGATTGGTCTAATTTAAGAGGAACAAACATTGAGCTGTTCCCAGTGGAGCAATAACTTTCATGACATTACCCAATGTGACTGGGTACTACATGGTAGTATCCGGGGGATTGGGACCTTCATGTCCATGCCCAGGAGATTTGGGAACTTCATGGAAGAGACCAGGGGAACTGGGACCTTCATGGCAGTACCAGTCCCCCGGGAGACTGGAACCTTCACAGGGCCATCAAGACAAAACCCAAGCAAACCTCTTAGGACCTTCTCATCGAGGTCTTCCTGAAAACTTCAGAAAACTTCACATGCAGAACGAGGTGTTTGAAACTACAGGCATTTAGGAGATTCCCAGGGCCTGAGTGAAAGCAACTACTTGGCATGCCAGAGCAGAGGCAAGAACAGAGCACTCGAGAGAAGAAGCAATAAAAATAGATGTAATACGTTTACAGGTACTAGAGTAGAGATTCACAACCTACAGTTGTGTCCCCATCACCGCTGCCTACCTTTACCTACTTTTACAAATCATACTTCAGCATAACCACATGGAGAGAAAGCTCCATCGCCTGGGAGGAAACACAAACTGAACAGAGTTTAAAAGCCCCACCCCTTCTGCCCCACCTCAGTTATTTGTGTTTCCTCCCTAGGGAACCACTGGACAACGTGTGCTAGGAGATTGTTTGTCTTTGGACGATTTTCTTATTTTAGTTTTTTATTTTAACACTCCAGAGTTATGGCAGAGCCTGCTGTGCCCCTGGGTTATATTCCAGGTGGAGTTGCCTTGGGACGGCCAGGGCTAATCCCCACATAGTCTGACTAAGCACGAGTAGTGCAATGTCCCTTCTAAATCCCGAGCAACCCTCTTAGGTTGCAAGTGTGCCTTCCCCTTCCCATATCTTTTGGCCTCACCTCACCTATCTTCTTTTGGCCGCCCCTCCCCCATCCACTTCTTCCCACCTCACATCTGCTCGCCTTTCCTGCGGCAAACTGTTTGACTTTTATTGCAGCCCTTGAAGTGGAATAATAAGAAAATGCGGCCCTTAGACCAAAAAAGGTGGTGCACCCTTTACTAGAGGCTTGGCGATGGTTTCAAGTACTAAAGGCCCAGGTTAGGTAGACATGGGTGTGCTGTCCCAAGACGTGTGTTTCATTTTACCCAGGGTAAATGCTTGATATAGCGTTCATTTACATAGGCTAAGCAGTGTGCCTTTAACTGCTTTTGTCCCTTCTTGGCTCCCTTAGTCTAGCTGTGATGCAAGCAGCCCCTCCCTTCTTACTCTCTCCTTTAGACATTTTCTAGTTTGCATCCAAGCACTGCACACGTGCTGCTCCCTCCTGCAGTCTACAGTCTATTTACCTGCTGCTGTTATGGGTGTACATCACAAGTTTCCTCCTGTAACGATCATACATTTCAAGATTCCTGCTGTAAGACGTGTTTATTGCAAGATTCTGTACTAAAATAAAGCTTCTAGAACTTATCTACGTGCCCCTATCATCAGCTGACTAAGCTATCTGCCAAGCCTTATAGAGTAAGAACACATCCGTCATAGACACACACAGACAAGGTGAAGCTATCTACAGGATCCACATTACTGCCGTTTGGTGAGTCAGATTAATGGGTACTGAAAGCTCAGGTGAGATAGGCACAGGTACTAGTGGCTTAAACAAGGCAGACACAGCTACTAGAGGTTCAGACGGGCACTGACCCTTAAACTTTTGGCAAGTCAGACTCGGACAGTCCAATCACTGTTGGCCTCTACCCTGCCAGGATGGCAGCCAGCCTTTGCACTGCCAGGATTACTGCTGGACCATTGCCTGCCAAAATCATTGCCAGCTTCTCTACTGCCAGGATCACTGAAGCCTCTGTCTGGACCTCTACAGGCTTAATCCCATCCAGGCCTCAGTTTAAACATCAGCTCCACGAACTTAGAGGAATGGTTATTGATCGGGTCCCCAAATCACACCGGGGCGGCGATAGAGAACGCCTCCTCCTTCAGAGAGAAACGTTCTGGATTCATAAGTTGGACACTGTGATACCCCGGGGGCTCAATACCTCGTTTGGCTTCCATAGTTTCTTGGAACTGAGATAATGGTTTTTAAGTTTGCAAGATGATATTTGTCACTTCTGCTGTTCTCACTTACCCCCCGGTCCTGGTCCCTATTCTGGCTGTTTTTCCTCTGTACCCCTTCCTTATTCTCTGCTGCGCTCCCCTACCCCCCGTTCCTGTTCCTACTTCTGTCTGCTTTTCCTTTCTATTTTTCTTTAGTGTCATTTCTGCTGTTTTTCTCTCCCCCGCTCCTGGTCATACTTCTGGCTGTGTTCCCTTTTATCCCTTCCTCCTTTCTCTCTTTTCTTCTATACTGTCTATCTGTGTCATTTATTTCTTTTATATGTATCTGCTCTGTCACTTCTTTTTCTTTCCTTCTTTCCTCTTTCCTTCCTGCCCGGCCTGCTAACCCGGTCCTGTCCCCTCTTATTATCCTTTGGCCTCTTCCCTGGGTACTATACAGTTATCACACTGCAGCCACATTCCTCGCCTGTCTATTATGGTTTGCCATCCCTTTTACTGCCTGTCTTATTCACCCTTTACCTCTTGCCCCTGCCACTGAGCGGGGTACTTCAACCCCTTGCGGTGGGTCCAATACCTATTGTCCCAGCTGAACCTTTTTTTTTCAGGTGGGCTTGGGATTTAAATAGGATCAACATATCCCCCTTTTTTGTATTCCTATATTGGCTCGTTTCGATTGGCAGGTGTATGTGGTTCTGGTTGCTAGCATATTCCTATTAGTGACTCTTGTAAGCCGTTTTAACATGTTAATATGTATTTTTCACAGGGTCTCCCCCACAGACATACACCGCAGTTGCGGATCTCGGTCCCTGTCAGAGCACAGACAGCTCTGACAGGGGCTGCGCCCCTTGCAGCCTATCCTGGCTGCTGAAGAGCGGATATCACATGTTCAGGGCTTCTCTGCCCTGACTGTGATGTCATTTCCGCCTCCCTCCGATTGGAGGGTTGTGACAGTTGCTATGCAACCGGCCTGAAAACTGCGATGTTCCCCACCGCTGCGGCTACTCCATAGCACTGCAGCATGGCGGATTTATGTCGGGGGGGGGCCCGGTGAGCACATTACACTGGAGCTTTTTGTGTAATTATTCTGTGTAACTCAATTATCCAGCATGCCTGTCAGCGCTGACAGTGCAGTCGGTGTGACGTCATGTGACGTCAGGCGGGCTTTTCCTGACCTGCTATTGGTTAGAATCATGTATTTATTGTGTTACTGCTATGTACCACTTGTTGCTTGTTATCCCTGATGAAGGGGGCTCGCGGTAACCCCCGAAACGTTGGACTATGGATTAATTGTTCCTGATTGTACATTGTACGAATACAGCTTTGCTAATCTTCACATACATGTGGAGTGCTGGTTTTTCTTCGCTACCTGTGGATTTGCGGTGTCACCGCTAACCGTGCACCCCCCGCTATACTTGGTAGGCGTGCGGCGGCATACGATATTGCTAGCTTTACCCCTCGCGAGGCCTCTTACTGCTTTTACTATATCTATTGCCCCAAACCTAAAAACTCCAGAATTGACTAATCTTCATTCTAACCTTCATTTACAATATTTACTATCGGAACTAGAAACCTTATCAAGTGGCACCTGCAATCAGGGCCGGCCTTAGGTTGAAAGGCGCACTCTGCGCACTGAGACCCCACCTAAGGTGTGCATGCTCCCCAACCCCTGTAGCCAAATGAGGCATAAGTTTGACATACTCTAAAAAAGCATATTAAATCAGATTTTGTCATTTCTGGGTTTTGGTCCTTGCCCTGGGGGCATCCTGCTTTGGGATGCTCTTCTTTGTGAAACCACCCAAATCGGTCCCCTAGTGCATGTGCGGTTACTCATCCAATCAGTGATATCTGCCAAGCATATTTATTAACGATCGGCCTAGTGCTCTGTTTAGACAAAGGTGAGTCGCTGTTGTTCCCCTCGCCTGCCACCCTGACACAAGGTCCAGACACCCTATCACCAAGTCTAGGTGGGTCCTTGGGCAACATAGTCTCAGTGGGCCTCTTTGAAGTGCCATGACAAGCACAGCAGAAATGTGGGATCCCATGGCTTTGATTTTGGCTATTAAACTACTGCTGAGGAACCACAACTCCCAGCAAGCCCCCCCACAGAAATATTAAAACTACAGAACCTTCCTATGCTGGTCAGAGACCACAACTCCTAGCAAGCTCACACACAAATCATGACGCTGCAATGCCTTTCTATGTTGCTAAGGAACCACAACTGTCAGCAAGCCTCCACACATCATGTGACTGTAATGCCTTCCAGGTTGGATGAGAGTCCACACATGTGCAGTGGGACTGGAAGAGAGGTGAGTTTAGAGGGCGATCCTGGGTGTTTTACATAGTGGGGCATCCCAAATTGAGATGTCTCTGAGGCAAGGATCAAAACCTTGGGTAGTGAACATCCCCTGATTGGGGAGGCCACTTGTGGTCCCTTGTCGCATACCTGGCATCCCTGCAGCTGTGTGCATGCCTGAGCCCAGCCATTCAGATAGACTTGGCACACGGGAGCCCACACTCAACAGGGGAGCCAGTTATGCTAAAATTCTGTCCAAAACAATGGCTTTATGCCATGCATTAGTATGCATGCATAAAGCACTAATTGGACAAGTGGCCATGCCGTGGGAATGGGGAAAGGGGAGTGCAGTGGCCGATCTGGGGCATTCCAAATCAGGATGCCCCAGGAGCAAGGACAAATCCCCAGGATAGTGAAAATCCTGGTGATATGTACACTTTAATTGATAATTCTTTAGCAAGGCATTCTAGTGTGCACTATTAAAACATACATCAGTCACTGGCTCTGTCCCCCCCCTCCTCCTCATAAATCACTAACATGGCATTCCGTCTGGTGGTCCGTGCTGCGGTTGGCTTTTCCCTCCTGCAAATGGGGCCAAAATAATCTGGCTGATATGTGTTAGGACAGAGGCAGATCTCAGGAACACGAGGCAGCCACAGTGTTCTCTCTTTCTCAGCACAGCAGCGGAACTGCAATGCTGAGGGTTGTGTTCCCTGCACAGCATGACAAACAGTTGCACATGCATTGCTGGCACACCACTGACAGTAGTATGGGGCCAACCCTGCCTGCAATGGAATGGCTGCCTTTGTGGGAGGCACCTGTTATAAGGAGTTCAACCTCCACCAGTTACTTCCCCCTCTGTACTACTCTACACTCTAACCATTACTCTCTACTTCCTAGACTAATTTCTCCACCAAATGGCACCTGTAATGGACTAGCTGCCTGGATGGGAAGCACCCCATACAAGGAATTGATCGTATTTCTTTTAACTTAACCTCTGAATCTATACCCTTACTAGTTAATTTCCCTTCCACCTTACCCAGCTGCTGCACTACTAACTACTCCTTACTCTGCGCTTGCTATAGTTGTTAACTGTTAGTCCCCTTGTCTGTTGCATGTCTGTAGCCTCTCTGTCACAAGTTTCTAGTAAATATGTAATGTATGTTCCTAGGGAAATAAATCTGATTCTGGTCATTAATTCTTATACGACAAACACCAGTCCTACCACCTAACATGGAAAGTTTTGAATACCCGCTGTCTTGGTCTAGTGGTAAGAAAGCCACTAGAGCGTTGCAGGTTCGATTCTCGGTCTGGACATGATTGAAATGCTCTTGAGCAAGGCACCTAACCTCCAACTTCTCCAGGGGTGCCGTTATTAGGTCAGCCCACCTCTCTGGGCATGGATACACTCACTGCTCCCACTGCACGGATGAGTAAAATGGAGTGAAAAAATCCAGTGTGTGCGCAAGCATACAATGGCCATATATGCACCATTGGTAAGGAAATTTTTTCTGACAATCTTGGGGGTTCTCTTATTAGGGCATGTCAAATAGGGATGCCTAGGGAAAGCAGACCCAAAGCTGGGATAGTCAAAATCCTGGATTTAAACATTTATACTATATTGTATATATGTTAAAACAATTTATTGGTAGTTTCCCTTATGTCACTTGTTAGACTATAGTATACAAAAATCAATCATTTAAATTAGAACAATTGAAATTGTCTATTAAATATTGTCCCTATGTATTTTAACTGATTACATTTAGTCTCTCGACTCCATTAAATTACCTTAGGCTTATGCACAGGGCTCTAGCCACATTCAGTCTGCTGATAACATGGGGTATAATTTATTTTTCCGAAGTGAATATTCAAGTGATGCATCATTGTTTAATACAATATCAAGGCCATAAAGCATTTTTACTTATCTAAATATTATAGGTCGCTGGATAGAAGATCATGGGGTCATCCATAATCAGATGCATAACCCTGAAACTCTTGAGAAGATTTCCTATAAGAAAACACAAAATATGTCAGAATGGTGGGATAATGGAGTGTTGCCTTTGTGGATCACTGCACAAAATCAGGTATTCTTAGTTAAACTGCAGCATAACACATTTCTGTTTTTAGTACACAAAATATCATCCTTAGCAAATACATGCAGGAAGGACTGAGAAATAGAGATGGACAAACCAGAACCATAAAGTTTTGTTCATACCAAACTTTGTGAGTTTGGTTTCCCAAGCCCCAACACCGAGGTGTTATTATTTTCAAATGTTCCCGCTCTCGTATGAATGTGCGAGCGATTCTATGAACGCATTGTAAACCTTCTGTAAAGTTCCCGTCTGTTACGAGTACGAGGATGTCATTTTCCATCGAGAGTTTTCTGTTTCATATTCTCAGGTATCAACGTAGGCTTTCGTTTTTGCCCTTTTCCCGTATCCTCCCACGGATCCTTTACGTTTCCCGTTAGTTTCTGTTTCCCTTTTACAAAAAAAAATTGTCCAGAGGGAAATACTTACGATCTTGCGCCTGTGCACTACAAACTTAACTCATAAAAGTGCTAGCCTACATATTTGACACCTTCACTTCTCCTACAATGTTTAGCTAAACCCCTTAGCGCTATCCTCCATCTTCCCTTTTGGACCCTTAAAGCTCACCCCAACCCCTTAGCGCTATCCTCCATCTTCCCTTTTGGACCCTTAAAGCTCACCCCAACCCCTTAGCGCTATCCTCCATCTTCCCTTTTGGACCCTTAAAGCTCACCCCAACCCCTTAACGATATCCTCCATCTTCCCTTTTGGACCCTTAAAGCTCACCCCAACCCCTTAGCGCTATCCTCCATCTTCCCTTTTGGACCCTTAAAGCTCACCCCAACCCCTTAACGCTATCCTCCAGCTTCCCTTTTGGACCCTTAAAGCTCACCCCAACCCCTTAGCGCTATCCTCCATCTTCCCTTTTGGACCCTTAAAGCTCACCCCAACCCCTTAACGCTATCCTCCATCTTCCCTTTTGGACCCTTAAAGCTCACCCCAACCCCTTAACGCTATCCTCCAGCTTCCCTTTTGGACCCTTAAAGCTCACCCAAACCACTTCACGGTTAGGTTCTTCTTCCATTTTAGGCCCCTAAAACTTACCCAAACCACTTTGCGGTTAGGTTCTTCTTCCATTTTAGGCCCCTAAAATTTACCCAAACCACTTTGCGGTTAGGTTCTTCTTCCATTTTAGGCCCCTAAAACTTACCCAAACCACTTCACGGTTAGGTTCTTCTTCCATTTTAGGCCCCTAAAACTTACCTAAACCACTTCGCGGTTAGGTTTTCTTCCATTGTAGGCCCCTAAAACTTACCCAAACCACTTCGCGGTTAGGTTCTTCTTCCATTTTAGGCCCCTAAAACTTACCAAAACCACTTCGCGGTTAGGTTCTTCTTCTATTTTAGGCCCCTAAAACTTACCCAAACCACTTCGGGGGTTAGGTTCTTCTTCCATTTTAGGCCCCTAAAACTTACCCAAACCACTTCGCGGTTAGGTTCTTCTTCCATTTTAGGCCCCTAAAACTTACCCAAACCACTTCGCGTTCATCTGAATCTTCATCTCTAAATATTTATTTCACCCTTTCGTTTTGTGTTAATGTATTTGTGTTAAAAACTGACACTGAAACTTTGTTTTATTTTAGTTTTTTTTACTTAAAGGCCATTTTTGTGGGCCATTTTTTTTAAAACAAAACATTTGTAAAACAAGGTTAAAAACCACATTAAAAATATTAAAAATTTAAAATATTAAAAACTATTTACAAAAATAAAAACAGGACCCAGAACACTATTCTTGTTCTGTTGTCCCCAACGAGTCAACCAGCTGCTGCATATCGGCCACCAACTCAAGGACCCTTCGATTCATTTCTTCCACTCTTGCCCGTGTGGTCCCTGTATAAAATTGAGACAAAAATATTATTTGGCGACAAATACATGTTTCTCACCTGTGGATGGAATGTTTGTTATTTGCCAACCTAAATAATCACGACATATGTAAGTCTGCTAAGTCATTACTCTAAGGAAGTGGCCAGAGGTCATTCTGGTAAGTAATAACTCTAAGCAAGTGGGCAGAGGTCATTCTGGTAAGTAATTACTCTAAGCAAGTGGGCAGAGGTCATTCTGGTAAGTAATTACTCTAAGGAAGTGGCCAGAGGTCATTCTGCTAATGCCATTGACTCTTGCTTTATGAATCTGGGTGATCATGTCACTTAACACATACTGCAAAGAATGACATTACAACTTACTTGGTTGGTGGCCGACGCATGCCTTGTTGGGGACAACCCTACGTCCTTGGCCCTGCCACTGTTGTGAAGTAGAGCCTGCTGAGACATGGCAAATAGGGTCAGTTATAATGTCTTAGTCAACAGTAATCAAATGTCATTTTCAATGTGTGTGTCACATCACTCACCTTCTTCCTGTGCCTCCTGGGCGAGATCTGCTGCAGCCTCTGCTGCAGCCTGAGCATCTTCACCCGCTCCCGAAGCATCTACAAAAACAGATTAAGGGAATCAGCTTGGGTGGAAATTGCATGTATATGTGTGTGCAGTTACATGAAGAGTCACATACCAGAGGCTCCCGCATGCGTCGCTGGGTACGACTCCCTGCCCACGCCGTGCCGCCCCTCCTCTGTGGAAAGGTCCAGGGGCTGGTCGGAGGACCCAACAGAGGGGTAGGACCGTCGCACTGGAGATCCACCACCTTCACTTCCAGCTGCAGATTCATGCAGCACTGGTCGGCCTGTGCGCCTCCGGGTGTGGCGAATGCGGTAATCCATTTCCAACACTACCAAAGAAAAGGCATTATAACTAAAGGCCTACCTTCTGTCTTAGTTACATTTTGCATGCAATCGCTATGTACTTACTTGGGAAATGGATTCCGAAAAACCTCCGCACCCGGGGCATGTGCAGTCGTTTCAGGTCCGACCAATGCTGCATGATCTGCGTGTGGGTGAAGGTGGTGTCCATTTGATGGTGGATTTTGGAAACTATCTCCAGTGTGACAGTGCGCTTCTCAAAAGAGTTGGGCAGGTAGTCGTACCTGTGCTCCAGCATGGTCTACAAAACACAAAAAAAAGCAAGGTTTGAGTTAAAACAGCATACAAATATCTGTCAACAATCGATCATTTGACTAAATGACATTACCAGACACATTTGTAGCCTAATACAATCCTTGAAGCTGGCCTCAGTGTTGGTTCGCACGTGTGGGCCCTCACTTTGGTTTGGCACGGAGTTTGATACACTTTTTAAAACAACCGTTTGTTCATGCGCTTCCTTAAGGGCTAGGCATGCATTTAGATGGCAAATCAAAGGCATTAAAAGACACTTACAAGCATGATGATCTCTTCTTGTTGGCGGGTGAAGATTGTGGGCGCCATCTTGCCTCCTGTCTGCAGCAGATAAGTAATGCCCCTGCGGTTTCCGGGTTCCGCACGGCCGGACGAACGGCCGTACGCACGCGTACACGTAAATGTCAGACCCCGGCATTAGTATTTAAAGGGGCCTGGAGCCACAGCTCATTCTCTTTCAGAGTCTCTTCATGATGCCAGCCAAAAAAAACGCAGCAAAGGCCAAAGCAGCCAAGGAAGCCAGCCGGAAAAAGTGTGAGGAGGCTTCAGCAGGCCCCACCACTCGCTCCAAAATGCCTAAGGCGAAGCGGCCGGGAACCCGCCGTGGGCAGGCGAAGGCGACCACAAAGGCACCCACAAGCCCAAAAACCAAGGAGCCAGCGCAAAAGAAGAAGGGCCAGGCCAGCAAACACACAGGTACAGCCCATAAAAAGCACACCAAGAGGGTGAGAAGCCCCAGCCCCCAAAGGTCACCATCACCCCAGCCACGTGGGAAAAGCTCTCAGCCCAAGAGGCCAAGCCACCGGGCCCGAAGCCCCAGCCCCCAAAGGTCACCATCACCCCAGCCACGTGTGAAAAGCTCTCAGGCCAAGAGGCCAAGCCACCGGGCCAAAGCCCCAGCAGCCAGAGCTCAGCATCACCCCAGCCACGTGGGAAAAGCTCTCAGCCCAAGAGGCCAAGCCACCGGGCCCGAAGCCCCAGCAGCCAGAGCTCAGCATCACCCCAGCCATGTGGGAAAAGCTCTCAGGCCAAGAGGTCAAGACACCGGGCCCGAAGCCCCAGCAGCCAGAGCTCAGCATCACCCCAGCCACGTGGGAAAAGCTCTCAGGCCAAGAGGCCAAGCCACCGGGCCCGAAGCCCCAGCAGCCAGAGCTCAGCATCACCCCAGCCACGTGCATCAACCTCCCAGGGCCATGAAAGTGTGAAGGGGCCACAGAGGCACAGGCCAAGAAGCCCAACATTATCCACCACACCCTCTCTTCCTCGCCCACATTTGGCACCGGCACAGGTGGAAATGCAGGCAGAATATGCCACAGCTACTCCTGCTAGTTCAGTGGCCACCCAGGCAAGAACCCCAAGTCCATATCCAAGTCCAGTCCAATCAGAAGCCAGCCACCTGTCCTACATTTCTCCCCAACACAGCCAGCCCAGAATGTCCCCCCATTTGCCGCCAACCACTGATGAGCCAGAACGTCAAGCAACAGGGCGCACATTGCGCTGAGGCCACTTGAGTGGCAGGTTTGGTGAGGCCCAAACTCTGGCATTGGCTAGTGGCCTCACCTTGTATTATGATGAGCTATATGGGCGCACATCCAAAGCTACAAGCAAGCAGCGGAAAGCCGAGATTTTGGAGCAGCTCACCAGACAGGTCAATGCAGCGGGGGAAGAGCTTAAAGATGTGGAGCAGATACAAAGGGAAATATCAGACCTAAAGTATGCAGCACGGAAGAAAGAAAATAAACGGCATAATTACAGGTACATATATACTTTGTGGATTTTGCTTCGTCTTGTATTGGAAACATTTATCTAAATGTGTGCAACTCTCTTTTTCAGCTTACAAACTGGCGGCGGATTTCCCACAAAACTGCAATTTACCCGAGCTGAGGAGATGGTGCTCGGACTGCTACATCCTGTGGCCTTAGAGGGACACTTGGCCCGACAGGACACGGACATCCCTAATATTCCTGCCGGTTAGTAATGTTACTGTGTATGTGAAATGTGATCTGCGTGTAAAATTATGCACAAACCCATATATTAACACATGCCCCTAGGGTGTTCCTTGTAGTGCAGGTAACAATTTAAACAGGGTGTGTTATGTGTGGTGATGCATTATTTGCTTGTTTACTTCCTCAGAGATTCTTTTGGAGAGTCTTGAGAAACACTATTGAGATTAGCAAAGGACTGCCTGTTATGTATTTTGAGAAAATTACATACAACACTTCCATCTTTCTCCGTAGCCAATTTGGGTCGGAGCTGTGCTTTGCTCCGAACGACTTAATGTGGGGTGCTTGAACGTTTGACCTAGAAAGAATGTCAAGCAGCCTAATCTAATGGCAAATGCTATTTGCAAGCTGAGTGTGGTCCCATAATGGGCTTTTAGGGATGTGTGAAGCCTCAGAACAGCCAGTACATACATGTTTATTTTGGTTAAGGAGACCAATGTGTATGTACTTGTTGACTAATACATCTAACAGATAATGACATTCATAGTCAAGTTTAACTTGGTCCGTTGGTGGAGTTGCCATTCATGCATGGGCCCGTGTTTTAGTGAACCATATGTGTTAATACACATCAGCAATGCCTAGTTGTGTGTTAACATGCCTTCTTTTCCCCAATGCAGCCCAGCATCATCCCTCAGCTAGTGGGGAATCGTCTGCCAGCTTGAACATGCCGTCTACTTCCGTGCTGCCTCGGACCCAGGATCCGATATATACAGTAAGTGTCTTTATATGATGTTGCTTATGCATGTGCCTTGCCATGTTTCTTTTTGCGGAATTACATATGTAGTCCCTAAACTGAAACTTTTTTTTTTACATGTCCCAACAGACCCACAAACTGATGGAGGAAATCCAGGAGCTGGAGGAAGATGGAGCCTTCATTAAACCTTCAGAACAGCTCCCCCGGGACAGAATATGCAACTGTCCCAACATGTTTCTACAACAAATGCTCAGCAGCAGAGTGAAGCTGGCGGCATGCTGCCAGCCCACCGTGGGCAGCATGCAGAGACTGAGCCGACAGTCCCCAGCGTTAGCTCTGCTGCTGAGGATTTGCCAAGCAGACCTGTGGCTGTTGGTGGACCTAGAGGCACATCATCTGCACGCCCCCAAACCCGGGGAATTGGGAGGCGTAGTTGACTACGTCGCCAGATTTCCCAGGGGAGGGGCACGCAGATGATGTAGTCAGCATGGCACCATGAGGGGCGGCTATTTCGCCTCCAAAATCAACGAAACCATGAGCATCTTCATAGGCAATTAGAGACATTAAACAACACCTTAAACTCCATGCTGACTGAATTTAGGTCCAACAACAGCCACATGGCCACCTTATCCAATTATTACAGTGGCATGCTTGAGGAAGTTCGAAATAGCAACAGCCACACCTTAACTGCCAATCTCAGTGCCATGATGGCTGAATTTCGAACTTCTAATAGAAACATGTTGGAACAGTTGCAGATTCAGAATGCCACACAGGCCAGGTGAGGGCCCACCTCCAAGGGTCCCAACCTGGGTTTTATGGGCATCCCCCATTTTAAGGCCTATTTGGCCTGTATCTGCTCCACATCTTTGCTCTACATCCCCACTGTATTGACCTGTCTGGTGAGCCCTACCAATATACCCTTTTGGGATGGCTTTGCTTGTTTGCTTTGGATTTGTGCCCATATAGCTCATTAGAGTGCTGAGGTAGCCCACTAGCAATGCCGGAGGTGAAGCCTCAATGAACCTGCCACTCAGGCTGTTGCGCTGCATGCTTGTAGCGCATGACATTGGTTCTGGCTCCTCCTGTTTGTAGGCATGATTGTGAGACATTTTGGGCTGGCAAACTACTACCTGGACCCCTGGCTGAGATTGAACTGGACTTGTATTGGGACTGGGGGTTCTTGTTTGGGTGTCACACTGAGTAACAGGTGTAGATGTGGCATAGGTTTGGCTGCTTTACACCTGTGCCTGTGGCAAATGTGGCCAAGCAGGAGAGGGTGTGTCTGTGGGCCTATTTGTTTGTTGCACAATGTGGACATGGCAATGCTTGTCACCTATGTTTGTAACATTTTCATTTGTCCTTAACTTTGCACAGGAGTGGCTTACTTTAAAACTCCTTCCTTGCTATGTGGCTTGATTTGGTTCAACTTTCATTTGTGTTTTGCCCATGTTTTTGATGCAACTATGGGAGTGAGCAGCAAATGCAATGTTTGCTTCACAAATAAACTACATAAAATTGTAATTAACCTGTTGTGGACTAAGTTTATGCCTTTAAGTTTTGTGTGAATAAAGATGAGTTAAAGTAGGCAGTGACGCATTTGTAACATCCCAAAAAACCCAAATGACAATCATGTGTGAGGTTGTTTCAAATTATTTCTTTACTGTTTGTAAAAGTAACAAACAAACATACAAACACAAAGCTCCAAAAACAGAAGTAGCCAAGAAAAAAGTACAAAACAAACAAAGGAATCACAAATTAAGCAAAATGTGTCTATTAAATTAGTCCGCACTGCTTGGGCAGACGCACTCGGTGGGCCACGATAGTCCTCGTCTGGGTCATTGGTGGGTGGAGAGGGGGGCACATCCACATACCGGGGGACACGCTGCAATATAGCAAAATTATGCAACACTGCACAGGCCATTATAATATCTATGACCTTTTTGGGGTCATACTGAAGTGCTCCCCCAGTATGGTCCAAGCATCGGAAGTGGGTCTTCAACAGGCCAAACGCCCTCTCCACCACAGCCCTGGTCTTCCTGTGCGCCCTATTATATGCCTCCTCGGCTGCATTATGGGGCCGGAGGACGGGCGTCAACAGCCACAGAAGAAGTGGATAGCCGGAATCACCTGCCAAAATGTATGATAAAAAACATAAATTACACATTCCTCAATAAATGGAATCCCCTAAACTGGCCATCAACATTACTAAGAGCCTAGGTCACATTTGCTACACAGCATGAGCATACATAGTGTACAGGCCCTTCCAAAAAAAAAAAAACATCAAATAGATGTTTGAAAAAATTAAACATCCAAGATGGCGGATGAGGGCCAATCAGCCAGACTGCTAACAGGTATTGATTCGGCTGTGCTGCTCAGCATTCTTGGATGTCTTAACTTTCAGGACCCTGTAGCTGCTTGCTGTGAGTACAAACCAGCTCTAACCCGCCCCCTGCACTTTATCCCGCTCTCCTCTACTCAGTAAGTGCAATGCATCTACTCAAAGATGGCGCAGACCCTAGGATAAATTCAAGGACATAATTTAAGCAGAGTGTGTGGAAGACTCATTATTGCTTTAATCTAAATTCCATTTCTGCAGTTTGCTAATGCAGGACTAACATTTGCCAAAGCTTGGTTGCGGTTAAGGTCGTGTTTCACAGGTAATCAAGATGTTCAAAAAGGCATAGTTTCACACATGGAACAAAAATTACATTCCTAGCCATACATATACAAAAAAAAGGACGTTATTGGCGGCAACTTACCAAGGAGCAATTCACCGGAAAATTACCCAGACTCAAACCGACCGTACACTGCTGCTTGGACATTAATTGAGTGGCCCATTTTGCGGTTCCTGGGATAAAAAAAAACAACAAAAACATTATAAAGGGGACGCAAACTAGGGGAACACTAACTCATCACACCCTAAGCAAATGCTGTGGGCAAATTAAATTAGCAATAAACAAGTAAATAAGTATTTTGGCTTTCCAAAAAACAATATGTATGTTTTATAAAGTAAAGATTAACTTTCCCGGGTCTATTTCAGGTACACATTAAAATTTTTCCTTGGTGAACACGTGACATTTATATGCAACTAAATACGGTCCATGGTTCCACAGGGACTATTTAAAAGGAGGGAATACTTAAAAGGAGGGATACATAAAAATGTTGGCAAAATTCCAAGGAGGGATAAATTACAAGGAGGGAATAATTACAAGGAGGTAATAGTTTAAAGTAGTAAATAATTCCATGGAGGGATTACTTCCAAGGAGGGAATATTTCAAAGTAGGTAAAAATACAAGGAGGGATTAATTACAAGGAGTGATTATGTAAAAGGAGGGATAAATTACACAAAGGGAATAAAAAAAAAAAGACTGATTGAACCTGCCTGTAGATATACTCGTCGACTGCCGGAGGGACAAGGGCAATGTGGGTGCAGTCAATGGTACCCATGACGTTGGGCCTGTCGGCAATGTTATAAAATGCCAGCTTAATCGCGTTTCTGGCTACCATGTCGTCAGGAAAACAAATATATTTCCGAGTAATGGTAGCCATGCCTTCCAAAAACTTGGATAGCGTGCAGCTCTGCGTAGTCTGTGAGATCCCCACGGAGAGGGCACCCAGCCTCTGGAACGAGCCGTTCGCCAAAAATTGCAGGCAGCCAAGCATCTTGGTCATACCTGAAATTTCTTGCCCCTTCCTTGTGGTGCGGGCCAACCATGGCCGCAGCTCACTATACAATTTATGGAGGGAAGCGCGATTAAGTCTGGTGAGCTTGAACAACTCAACGTCATGCATGCCATCGATGTGCATGCGTCGCCGCCGGTGCAATCTGGTCTCAGCCCTCCGGACAATTTCAATGCCCATGAGCTGCAGATCCTCATGCTCCTCAAATATACTAGAGTCATCCATAGATGCTAGTCTCGAGGTCAAAATGTTCTCGTAAGGGGATCGCAAAGGAAACGGATTTATAGGGTGGTGGTCCGTCGGCAATCAGCTCTCTGAATGAGACGCAAGCCCATAGCAATAACGTAAGTTATCTGAACGAAGGAAAAATATCAGATTTGGTTTGGAAAATGACCCGAACTAATGGAAATGTTCCGATTTGCTTCCGTTCATCGAAAGCGCATATACGCATTTACCCGAACGTTCGTACGAATGAAAAATGAACGAAAAAAAGCAAAAAAAGACAAACACCCACAAAAACTTTCACAGACAGCTACGGAAGTGCAGACGAATGTGGCTCTGAATCGAGCCTAAAGTCTGCTTGAGTTCAGCCCAAACACAGAAAAGCTGAGCTCAGCAGCCCATCAACTAGCTTCACCTAAGGTTGTAGCAGCAGAAGCGTAACCATATTGCCATATTAAGAAGAAATCCAGTCTAGGGGATGTAGCATGTAGGAGAAAAGTCCCTTGCCTGTGGATTGAGAATCCACCATATATCCAGAAGCTGGAATATATGAAAGGGGCAACAAACCCTTCTTAGAGTGGAGTATGACATATGATACATAAAAATGTTGGCAAAATTCCAAGGAGGGATAAATTACAAGGAGGGAATAATTACAAGGAGGTAATAGTTTAAAGTAGTAAATAATTCCATGGAGGGATTACTTCCAAGGAGGGAATATTTCAAAGTAGGTAAAAATACAAGGAGGGATTAATTACAAGGAGTGATTATGTAAAAGGAGGGATAAATTAAAAGGAGGGATAAATTACACAAAGGGAATAAATAAAATAAGGGAAGTATTTGCAAGGATGGATAACTTACAAGGAGGGATTAATTACAAGGAGGGACTAATTAGAAGAAGGGACATTTGACAAGGAGGGTATTTTGGAATTTTGAAGGACATTAAAACAAAAACAAAAAAAAAAAGGACTGATTGAACCTGCCTGTAGATATACTCGTCGACTGCCGGAGGGACAAGGGCAATGTGGGTGCAGTCAATGGTACCCATGACGTTGGGCCTGTCGGCAATGTTATAAAATGCCAGCTTAATCGCGTTTCTGGCTACCATGTCGTCAGGAAAACAAATATATTTCCTAGTAATGGTAGCCATGCCTTCCAAAAACTTGGATAGCGTGCAGCTCTGCGTAGTCTGTGAGATCCCCACGGAGAGGGCACCCAGCCTCTGGAACGAGCCGTTCGCCAAAAATTGCAGGCAGCCAAGCATCTTGGTCATACCTGAAATTTCTTGCCCCTTCCTTGTGGTGCGGGCCAACCATGGCCGCAGCTCACTATACAATTTATGGAGGGAAGCGCGATTAAGTCTGGTGAGCTTGAACAACTCAACGTCATGCATGCCATCGATGTGCATGCGTCGCCGCCAGTGCAATCTGGTCTCAGCCCTCCGGACAATTTCAATGCCCATGAGCTGCAGATCCTCATGCTCCTCAAATATACTAGAGTCATCCATAGATGCTAGTCTCAAGGTCAAAATGTTCTCGTAAGGGGATCGCAAAGGAAACGGATTTATAGGGTGGTGGTCCATCGGCAATCAGCTCTCTGAATGAGACGCAAGCCCATAGCAATAACGTAAGTTATCTGAACGAAGGAAAAATATCAGATTTGGTTTGGAAAATGACCCGAACTAATGGAAATGTTCCGATTTGCTTCCGTTCATCGAAAGCGCATATACGCATTTGCCCGAACGTTCGCACGAATGAAAAATGAACGAAAAAAAGCAAAAAAAGACAAACACCCACAAAAAACTTTCACAGACAGCTACGGAAGTGCAGACGAATGTGGCTCTGAATCGAGCCTAAAGTCTGCTTGAGTTCAGCCCAAACACAGAAAAGCTGAGCTCAGCAGCCCATCAACTAGCTTCACCTAAGGTTGTAGCAGCAGAAGCGTAACCATATTGCCATATTAAGAGGAAATCCAGTCTAGGGGATGTAGCATGTAGGAGAAAAGTCCCTTGCCTGTGGATTGAGAATCCACCATATATCCAGAAGCTGGAATATATGAAAGGGGCAACGAACCCTTCTTAGAGTGGAGTATGACATATGAGACCCACCCACAATGCCAAGCCCCGTCAGACCAGCCACCAGCCCCACCGGTGATAAGGGCCGGAGCAAAAGCGGAAGGATCTACCCCATCCAAGACCTCCTTCCCAACACCTGTAAAGGAACACAGAGGTAAGCATGTATATTTCAGCATTCAAATAGATCAGTCTGTGCAGCAAATAGAAAAGAGTGCCCTGGGTCGGCCAGTCCTTGGGCGCACAACCTCAGATCAGTTTGCTTCTCAAGACTTCTGAATGATTTTCTCTTTACTAGTGCAAAAGTGGACACAGTTGATGAGGTCTCTTGGGTGGAAGGGGTTGGTACTTTGGCAAAGACTGCATGAATGTTCTAATATCCACTTTTGCCTGATAAGGATAGGGTCAGAAAGTGGGATTGCTGTGTAAAAACTGGCAGACACAGGGCCAGCAGGGTGGAGGCGTAGACATGATTCTGCCAGGGTGGAAGCATGTATTTGCCCCCACACTGGGGTGAGTGACTTCCTTGGGAGCTCCTGGCGAGGTGGAAGTGGGGTGCAAGGGCCCAACACCACACTGCACCGGCGGCAGACATTGGCGGGTCTGTAAGCTGGCCAGATGCTGCTTTGTCCAGCAGAGTGGGGGCAGAGCTGCACATGGAGGGACCAATACTCTAGATGATCAATCCTTGCGTGCAGAGGTTCTTTGGTGTTGGTGCTGCAGCGCTGGTAACGAAGCACCGCTGGGTGGGGAGGCAAGCCCCTTTTTCTGGTGGTTGGGGGAGCGCCCTGCAGTGCAGATGGGATCCAAGACTGTGCCACCACTGCCCCTTCTGCTGCGCCGCATCATCCTGTATGACTGAGTGCAGCGAGCTGCTGGGCAGGGAAGCCTCCATCTCGTGCAAAGGGGGCAGTCAGGACCAGAAAGTGGAGCCAGCAGTCTCACTACGCCGTCCTTGTTGGCCCTCCTCTTCACTTGTAGCCCCACGTCAAATGATGCTGCAGCTGGTGGGTGGCTGGATGGCAGGTTGCATGCAGAGGACGAGTCCTCAGAGCTGCTTGTCACCGACACCGGAGACAAGGACCCACAAGTATTCTTGCCCCCTGTCGCTCTTCCTTCTACCTCTGCACGTGCTGGTGCCATCTTGCATGAGGGCTGAGAGCCTGTAGCCATTGCTCACACGTAGCTTTTTATCTTTTCAGCACATGCCCCAAATGTGTCTCTGCACATCCCTGACTGAGTAGGATACAGCAGAGAAATGTGTCTCTTGTTCTACAAATTGGGAAATAAAACAAAGGATGCACACCACTTTTAATGTCTTTAGTGTCTTGCGTATGTCTAACCGGTGCAATGTGGCGATGTTGCCTAGTAACGGGGAAGCCTTTTTCACTGAAATCTTGGCTTCATCACCTCCGGCACTGCTTGCCCCACAATGCTCAATGATGATACACAGCGCAGGCACTGTGCGTCCTGGTGAGCTAGGTTTACCAAAAAATCAACCACTCTCCTAATATAGTCAAATCCTAGGTCAGCCTAGAGAAGCACAGCTACAAGAGGTTCAGGCAAGGTCTTTCTAATCAACTATTCAAAGTAGTCTATTCACAGGCAACGTTGCTTTATTTTAGTCTCTCTTAACTAATTATCTCTGGAAATCAGCATTATGTATAATTTAGTGAATATGCATTATTGTATTGTATGCCAAGTCATAAAAACTCTCAATGCCTCTCAAAACCCCAGAAGCTCAAATATTTTGGATAACCATCTAGGTCTGTTCAACTAGGTATAGGTCTGTTAAACTATTGCAGCCTAGACAATGTACTGTATTAATTAATGTTCCTTTGCTCTGATATGTAAAACAGTTCAAACATCAGAACAAAAAAAATTATTATGATTTTTCTGATTTTTAGGGTTTAAGGGCTGGATCTCTTCACTACCCAGGAGGAAATGCTAATTACAGTGGAAAAAGAGTGTATAGAGCTTTGGCGGAGACACTTGATCACCCTGACAGTGATGAGCAAGAATGGAGAAGCAACATAGACTTGGTCATGAAATGGTTTACCTATGATAGTCTTGACTTTGTTACCCTCTACTATGGGGAACCTGATAAAACAGGACACATGTGGGGTCCAGAAACTGAACAGCGGAAAACTATAATTAAACAAATTGATCGAACCATTAAGTATCTTTTAGAAGCCATCGACAACACCAAATTGAAAGATAAATTAAATGTGATTATTACATCTGATCATGGCATGACAACAGTTAAGAAAGAACCTAGCATACAAGAAGAAATAAAATTGTCCAAGTACATTAACTTCAAAGACCTGGTAAAATTCGACACATTAGATTATGGGGGTTTTGGAATGATTTTACCAAAAGAGGGTAAAGAGGAGGAAATATATAAAAAACTTAAGGGTGCACATCCTCATTTAAATGTTTACAGGAAACATGAGATGCCTGAACGACTTCATTACACCAAGCATGACCGAATACTACCAATACTGCTTTATGGAGATCTTGGCTACAGTGTAAATGGAGTAAGTGCAATAAGTCTAAAAATGTGATATTTATCTTATCTCGATAACTTGGATTCCCACAGACTCAATGTACTCACTCTTGTGCTGTCCGCTCTGATGCTGACAGCCAGTCCCTAATGGCCTCTGGCATATCAGTAGTGGATGTATACTTGCTTCCAATTATATAAGAAAACTCTAATCCATTTACTTTTTAGGACATTCCCACAGTTCTCAGTTCAGGGGTTGCCCTGTAGCAAACAAACTCCACAGCTCTGCAATGAGAAGCTGGTAGATGCACAACCTTTGGGGTGGACACGGCCTATGTACATAGGCTTCCTTTGAGTATAATGGCCAAATCCATACACAGAACCTTCATGTACGGAGGATTATTCTCAATGGGAAATCGCAGAGTAGAATTTTTTTTGTTGCCTGAACAGACCCCTTAAAGTTATCAAGAATGCTAAGGTTTACCTAAAGTTGAAAGCTCCTTGGGAATAAAAACAGATTTCAAGTTACTGAGCTCTTTAAAGTGGTTGTCAGCAATCCAAAAATGTCTGATATTTGCCTTTGTAGACCCTTTAACCAATTGCTTTTAGTATGTACACACAACACCCTATAGGCTATGCTAATTTTTTTTCTGCATACCCCATAGGATACTGTTGTTTCCAACACATTACGCAAAGTAATAAACACTTTCTAACATGGACTCTAAGGTTTCAGTTACTTTCAGTGAAGTGAACCAAAGTGGGATGGTTTTAAAGAGGAGCAACACCCCCTTGGAGTCTACAGACTCTTGTAGGTGCTGCTCTACCTCTGTGTAAAACTCCCCAGATCAATGCTCTGACTTGCTCAAACCGCAACCCCACCTGTGGGTGCTCCCATGCTACATATTGTAAACTATACTAACATATACTATTAAATACTGCTGCATCATTAATTGAATTGTATTTTAAACAGAGAGTCATATTCTATGTGAATAAAGGAGACCATGGATTTGACAACAATGAAATGGACATGAAGATGATATTTCGAGCATTTGGGCCAGATTTTAAAAATAATTATATATCTGAACCATTTGATAGCATACATATATACCCTTTAATGTGCAAACTTCTTGGCATCAATCCTGAGCCCCACAATGGATCCCTTACATTTACTCATGATATGCTTGCAAATCCAGATGATTTTGAAGTTCCAGATGATGACGAAGTGGATAACCAAAAAAGTAAGAAATAAACTTTTTTATTTTTAATCTCTATCTGAATCCTTGAACTTGAGCCAAAATATCCTGATAGGACTTCAAAAGTAAAATGTCCAGTAGCTACTATTTGCTGCATTAAGTAAACAAGGTATATTTTAGAACACATTTTAATATCTGCGTACATTATGTAAATACGTTTATTCTTTCTAGATGAGTATGGCAGTTTCTGTTAGCCTAATATAAATTCTCTATAAATACTCTGCACAAATCCCTAAGTTAAGATAAATGAATAAACTGAACTGAATAGGGAACACAGTTTTGAATCAAGGAAAGCTGTTCCTTCGACAGCTAACTCGGGTCCCCATGGCAATGACAGAGCAAAAACAGGCAAAGTGAATCTGTTGAAAATGTAAACATCACATTATCTGCTAATCCTAAAGGTTCATACCTTTAGCGCACACAGAAATATAACATTTGATCTCTTTTATTTTCTTAGTATTTAAATCTAGTAATTTTGACTTTTGTCAGATGTATAAAGAAATATAAAAATATCCTGGCGAGTTCACAGACTTTGAAGCACAACTATAAATGGAGATCTCTGAAACTGAATTAATGGGAGGTCTCTGCAGAGTTGGTAGAAAAAAATTCAGGTGATAATTCAGGAAATTTTACATCAGGAATGCCTGAAAAAAAGGCATACAGTACAAGCAAAATTACAACGAAAAAACACTCTGAGTCAAAAACTTTGGCTTCAAGAGAGTTTTTCCGGAGAACATTCAACATAAAATACGCAAAAATAAAAAATAGGGGGGAGATTACTTTTACATATTTTTTCAACTTCATTCAAAATCTTTCTTTCTGTTACAGCTCTTAAAGAACAACACTCAAGAAATTGACTTTACTGGGTGTTGTTGCTTTCTGGCGGTGTTTCCTGATATCAAATGCCCCGCTGTGTGTTTCCCCAGGATCGGCCGTAAACTCACCTTTTCCCTGTGCATGCAAGTATAGCTCTGCCAATCAGCAAATGCTTGTTCTATTCAGATGTCTTTGCCATACCAACGTCAGTACAGCAATGAACTTTGAATGGAGCAAGTGCTGATAGCCACATCCCTGGCCCCACCTCTAGCTGTAGGAATGTCCGTGCCATTTAGAAAGGCATGGAGTGGATGCGGGTCTAGCTAGCTAGCAGTATGCTGGGATGCGGCCTTGGATTGGAGATGGGATATTGAAAGAGGTGCAGATATCAGGAGATGGTGGTTTCACGCAGTGAGCCATCTGAATTCGGGATCCCCCCAAAATAGGTAAAACAACTCCTCTCTCCAGGGGTTGCTTCTTTATCTGTGTTCCACCAATTAATTACCATTTAAATATCTGTTCTGGCTCCTGATAACCTGATAAAATTCTACAGATGTTCTAGTACTCCTAGGCCAGTGTGTATACTTTCATAGGCTGAACTGCCCGTTTAGGAAAGCAGGGGCATGCAAATCTAAAGATAATAAGATAATGTTTTATTTCATATAAAAAATTTATATCTGTTTTTCCTCATTTATTGTGGGCACATTTTCTTTGTGTATACTTGTACCCACTCTAGTAAAGAGATTCTGTAATTGGATGGTCAGAGTACATGGAACAACATAACATTACTTTTATTATAACAAAAAACACATTTTTTGAGTTGAACATATAGTGATGCGTTTATTTTTTATTTAGCTGATCCGGTGTATGTGGCCGTGATTGTGTTATCTGCAATGGCTGGAGTTTTGATACTAGTGTTCCTTTTCTATGTGCCATACGTAGCTGTTAAAAGAAAGAGGTGAGTAATGAAAAATGTGGTATACAGACTTGGTGTACTTTGCCAATACGAACAGATTAAGGGTAGTGAAAACTGCTTCCATAAAGCACACATTTTCTAAAATAAGAGAAAAAAATACTAGATAAGCTAACCTTGAGGACATTCTATTAGCACACAAAAATATACACATCCATCATAAATATTCACTTCCATACATGATTACATTGAAAGTGAACATAGCTCCCCCTGCTTCTGCTGGCTGGTACTACCTTTTATAGGTGGAGCAGGATGACCTCATCCCGCTCCTCCCTTTATAAATGCAGCTTTCGGCACTAAGAGACCTGACAGATGCCAGTAGTGATTGGTGGCGGTTGGAGTGGCCGATCTTCTGCCCCCCCCCCCCATCCGGCTTCCACTGATCACTACCGTCTGTCAACGGGGATCGGGATAGAGGATCAAAGGTAAATAAAGAAAAAAATGTTTTTTTATAAAATGACATTTCACTCTGTTGTGCCTGTTTTTTTTTACAGTTAATGCTTTGTGAACTGGTAAGGGGTGCATGAGCTGGACTGGTGCCCAGGCTGGTTATGCTGGATAGGGAGGGCACCACACCATTTTTCTTTACTTAAGGGTATAAACCCTTAAAATCGTTAAAAAAAAGTGTCGGATCCCCCCTCCCCCTGGAGAGGGGGACCCCATGCAATTTTTTTAATGCAACCCTTAATAGTGTGGATAGTGATTGTACTTTTATTTGAAAATGTCATAAAGCACTCTTCTCAGTTTGGGGGGTCTCCTGGGCAGGAACAGGGGCTACCGATACATATGTGGTACAAAATTTAAAAAATATAAATCTTTTATTTTTATACAAAACTATTACACAATCAAGTCAAAAATACAAACCAAATAAATCAGATTTAGAAAGTTTGTTCTTGTTTGCATATTTATATTTTAGGGAAAAATTTTGCTTTTTTATTAATTTTTTAGGGAAACTCTGTGCAACCAGTGAATTCCTCGAGGGTTTGCATCCAGAAAACTGTGCCCGTAAACAACAAACCTGGTACACCTAGAAAGCTTGAGGTGTGTACTTTGAGAGAATATATAGATTGGGAGGTCATTTCAAATGTTTATTATTACAGAAAAACACAAAATTTAAAAAATAGTATGTTTTATTTGTTTGCACATATTTCACCCAAAAATTACAAACATTTCATGTTGAAGCCCAAAAACAATATTTAATTTTCCTGAGAAATCCCAGGCATTCCTTCAACAATCGCAGTTAAACATGTATAGCGCAAAATAGTGCTAATTTGGCCTGGCAACAGAGGGTGACAAAATCTCTAGGTAGGCAGGCAATTAAATGGTTTAATAGAGCTGTTGTAATATGGTAATTTAGGTTGTTATGCATATATGCTCTATAATCACTTGATGTGAACCGGGACTGGCTCCATTGTTATGTGGGCTCTTGGGAGACAGGGTCTCAGTGGGCCCTTTTGCGGTGCGATAAGCCACATGTGGCATATGCCACAGTTGATCCTACATCAGACACCTGTAGCAGAGTACTCTACAGGGACATACATTATGATTGCCACAGGCAATTATTATAAAAAAAGTTGAAGTCCTTTCAATGCCAGGACTTCACCTTTGTTAAGATTGGTATAATGTATTTTTTTGTGGTGTGCTAGGTGTACCATGCCTCCTGCATTAGGGATACATGAGACACACATACATTTAACCCTTCTATTGCCAGCTACATAACATTTATGTGGCTGCCTCTCCGACCGTTAAACGTCAGCCACATAAATTCTATGTGCCTGGCTTCCCCCCCTGCTAGTGGCCAAAGTAAAAAAAAAAGCCACTCACCTTACCCCTTGTTCAATCCATCCAGGTCTCCTCTTCACCTGGGGGGGTCTCCAATCCCCAGCCTGGGCTCCTCCAGCTGCAGGGAAGTGCCCGGAATAGGGCACCCCCCTCTTCAGCGCCCGCCAGCATCTTCTGTGAAAAATAAAAAAATAAAAATAAAATTACATCTACTCACCTCCGTTTGCGATCACTCCCGCTGGCTCTCCTCCTCACCCGGAGCTCTTCAGTCTTCAGGAGAAAGCTGGACAGGCCCTCTCCCCCTCCTTTCCCAACGAGCGCCACCATCTTTGTGACTAGGGGCAAATTATGTCCCAGCTCCAGGCAGCTCAGCTGGTGATCAGTGGGCAGAAGAGCATGGGGCAGCAGATCCTCTGATCTCATCGGATTGCCAAGGGAGACAGGAGCTGACAATCTAAGGTTTTTTTTTTTAATAAAGTCATTTTTACTATGTCTGTGGGGTTTTTTCACTGTTAACCCTTTGTAAACTGGTAAGGGGTCCATGAGACCCCTATACCAGTTCACAAGGGCCGGGGGCTGGCAAGTCACCTGTGGCTAGAGGATGACTTGCCATTAACTCCGAGCCTGCCATTACCTGCCTCCCCAAATTCTGGGGGGGGGGGGGGAGAAGAGCCTGTGGCCATAGGCTATGCCGGCTTGTAGCCCGCAGGACCAGGGGCCACCAAAGCTGGCCCCTGCGCCCTGTTCTACAAGCCCTAGCATAGCTGGTCCCGGGCTGGATAAGCTGGGTAAGAGGGAAAACACACCATTTTTTAGGGATTTTTAAGGGATTTAACCCTAAAAATTCCAAAGAAAATGGGCTCCCCCTCCAGGAAGGGCGACCCCACGTCATTTATTTAATTTAACCCTTTATAGCGTGGATAGCAGTTGTATTTTATTTGTAAATGTTATAAATTGCACTTTTCAGTCTAGGGGGTCTCCTGGTCAGGAACAGGGGGCTACCCATACATATGTGTTACCGTTGTAACCGGGAGAAATTGGGCTTTCATGTGAAATATAATTTTCTTTAATAAAATAAATGTTTTCTTTAAAATAAATGAGAGAATTTTAAAAGTATATGTTTTTATTTTTTTTTACTTAAAAATATTTTAACAGTGGAAAAATTACAGACAATACATTTCATGTTAAAGCCTAAACTCTGTCGCAAAAAGAAAATATGTAATTTTCTAATATCTGCAAAAATCACGGTTAAACATCACGCAAAATGGTGAAAAATGACCTGGCAACAGAGGGCGAAATCTCAAGTAGGCTGGCAGTTAAAAGGGTTAAAAGTACCTATGCATGTTGGGTATTGTTCTGCTCGAGGGACCTTCCGCTTTCAGATTTAGTTTGTTTTTGTTTGCATATTGATATTTTAGGAAAATGTGTCTAGGTGTTTTTAAGGGAAACCCTGTGCAACCAAAGAATTCATTGAGGGAATACTTCCTAAAAAACTGTGGCCACGTCAACAAGCCTGGTATGTCTAGAAAGTTTTGAGGTGTGTACTTCCAGAAAATATATAGTTTGTGGGGGATATTTCAAATGTAAAGGGTTGTTTTTCTTGAAAAACTGTAAGGTGAGCATATTGCAAAGCATAGTTGTATTTTATCTAAAATTCTCCTAAAGAGCTGTTTCAGTTTGGGGAGTCTCCTGGGCAGGAAAGGGTGTCTATCAATACATATGTGGTACCGTTGTAACCACGAGAAATTGGGCTTTTACATGCGATAAGTAAAACTTATTTTTTTTATTATAAAAAAGCAGTACAAATTGTACCCAATTTTTAAATTTTTTTTTTTATTTTTTTGCACATATTTTGCCCAAAACTATTGTGAATACACTTAACAAATGACAAACAAGACATTTAAGGTTAAATCCCAGACCTTCAAAAATCACAGTTGTAGCGCAAAATAGTGCAAAATGGTCTGGCAACAAAGGGTGACAAAATCTCCAGGTAGGCCGGCAGTTAAAGGGTTAAGGGTGGGGGGGGGGCTAGGGAAAAACAAAATGCTCAGGCTGTGGTTGAGGGAAGAAACTAGGGGACAGTCTAAACCTGGGTGGGAGAAGTGTATTAGCTTTTGTTTTAAAAATCTGATGATGTTCCTACCATGCATCCAAGTCATGTAGAGCTCAAAAACCTTGACTAATGTGGCTCCATGGCTCCACATTAGTGGAAGAATCCCCAGAATGACAATGGCTACTGCTGTAAGGGAGGAGTACTGGTTCACCCTGCCAGCTCAAGTGATCAATCTCAGCTCTGCTGAAACTGCTGGTCTTCCCATCAACAGATGAAAATGTTTGGCCACCCCAGCCAATTGGGAAGCCAAACAGCAACAGGGAGGCAAAACTGTCTCTCTCATTCTCTTTTTCCATCATCGGGTAGCGCGGGTGTCATGCTGCAGTGAACAGCATTGGGAGTTTGGGTCCTGCCTGCGGTGCCGATGCACTGCACTTGCCTGTGCCAGCTTACAGTGGGTCCAGGGGTGCCCAAGGGCCCAGGAGCCCACGGCATCTGATGTGGGTAAGCTGTCCAATAGCGCTGGCCCTGATGTGAACTGAGCACCATTATTTTTTGCAGGCCAGTTCTCAGCATTCTAGTTATTCTATAAGTAGGACCCTTCCCCCATTAGACTTACCGGTAAAAGATTTTTTAAGAATCTTTCAGCATGACCACATGGAGAGAGAAGGCTCCACCCCCTCGGAGAAAACACAAACTGAACAGAGGTTAAAAGCCCCACCTATTCCTCCCCACCTCAGTCTTTGCAAAGTAACCTAAGTAACCCTAGGACTATGGGTGGGTAATAAGTGGTCATGCTGAAGGATTCTTAAAAAATCTGTTACCAGTAAGTCTAACGGGGTTTTCCCTAATCATCCTTCCACATGACCACACAGAGACGATTAGGCGAGTAAATATACCTTAGGGGTAAGAAGCTGCAGGTAGTACCCTTATACTGGAGGCCTGTTAAGCCTCTCCTTTTTCTGCTATACGCCATTCTCTGGATCTTTCCAGATAAATGATAAAAAGCTCTTGTAACATCTAGCAGTGAGATCTGCATCCTGTTAGCTGAAGTCGCTATTTTTACCAAAATAGGGAGGCACACTAGAATCAATACAAGTACAAAAAATATTATTTTATTTGCTCTTAATACAAGTTAATCACTACATATAATTCTAAACATGCTAAAACCAATGAAAAAACATAAAACAATGACAAACAAAATAGACCAACATAGATAGGTGTGTAGGCGATGGGGAGAGCACCATCAATATATATATATATATATATATATATATATATATATATATATATATAGCCATCAAATTCCATTCCTATATATATCTGTATACACATCATAATAAAAGAAAAAAAGTTTCTGATATAAATATGAAACCATGTGCATGTACTGTGCAAAACCTGCCTATGATCAGGATCATAAACATATATATGTGCTGTAAAATGCAAGTGCAAACAATCAAAAAATGCATTTGATTGTAACCCATCTGAAATTGGTGATCAGAACCAATCCCATCAAGATAATAAAAAACTAACACAATTCATTGCCTATATGAAACAATCACAAATAACAGTATCAAAATCAATCCCCCATCATCATCATAACCAAAGTGTGCTAATGTCCTATGATGTGAACCACAGTATAGGTCACAAAATGAAACCAAAATACAACCAAAATAAACCAAATTAAGCCAAGAAGGTCTCCCCACCGCTTACCACCCCAAGAGCCAAGCATTCTGTGGGCTCGCTTCCCACTTCCTCAGGTGGGGCCAAATTTATATATATTTTGACGGTGTTCTCTCTCTTTTTGAACATGTATCCACTAGTAACAAAGCAAAAACATATGGAATTACATTGTTATAACATTGTAACATGAACACTTTAATACCAGACATGTAAGGACAATTCTGCATAAAAATATTATAAATCAAAAACATTTTCAAAAATGAATTTTTCTAGACCATGAGAGGTGACACAATTATTTGATAATTATAAAAATGTAAAATAAAACCCTGTTTAAAGCGAAGAAAAGGATAGTCCATTGAAATGTATGGGAGAGCGACAGATAATACCAGGCTCTGGAAGCCAGAGCGGCGGCGGTATATGGTAAGCCACCTGTGATGATGAATCGGTCGCTACGTGTCGCTGTTAGAGTTGCTCACCAGATTCGATTTGATAAATGTGGTATTGTGTACAGCGCCCAGCAGTTACTGTTCTCTACCTGTCGTTACCTGTCGCTCTGGCTTGAAGAATAAACCCCTATGTATACAATGTCACAAATTATAAATATACATACAGGGGATCCCTTGATGCAGTAGATAGTATAATGAACCCCAGTGCCAGGCAACACAAGAGGGGGTTTCTATATGAGGTGGGTGGTCCCCAGCTGGGTGACATGGTGGGGACGTGGGGGTTGTTGGTTTCCCCCATACATACAGAGTGAGTTGTCCCCTCAGTGTGGGTGGCAGCTCGGGCAGTGGGTGAGTGTGAGGTTCTCATTGTACAGGCCGCTCCGCTCACAAAAAATGTTACCGGTCTTTGAAGGATGTCAACTGAACACTCTCTGCTGGGCTGCCCTCCCACTCTGGTTCCCTTTAGGGATGCTTTGCTGCTGCTGTCCCGATACTCCCTCCGATCTGCACGCCCTCCGATCTGCATGCCGCTTTTCCTCTTCCGGGTCTCCGTATGTGTCAGTGCTGAAACCGAAAGTGATGTCAGAGCGCCAGGTCACCGATTCCAAGCCCCGTCCCCAAAAATTCGAAAAAATGGAGGGAAAAAATTACCTAAATGAAATTATCTGAATCCCCAAAATCACAGAGCCAGAGTTGATTAACGGAATGGTGACTTAAAGGGACAGCACACCCGCAACCTAAGTGGATTTAAAAGGGACATTGCACTACTCGTGCTTAGTCGTGTGGAAATTAGCTCCAGCTTTCCCAAGGCAACAGATGAACTCCACCCGGAATATAACCCCAGGGCACAGCGGGCTCTTCCAGAACTCTGGAGTGTTAAAATAAAAAACTAAAATAAAAAATCGGCCAAAGTCCAACAATCTCCTAGCACACTTTATCCACTGGTTCCTTAGGGAGGAAACACAAAGAACTGATGTGGGGAGGAAGGGGTGGGGCTTTTAACCTCTGTTCAGTTTGTGTTTTCTCAGAGGGGGTGGAGCCTACTCTCTCCATGTGGTCATGCTGAAGGATAATTAGAAAAAATATTTATCCTTGGCAAGGACCAGCAAGATCTTTAGCATATAAAAATAAGACAATGTATTGCTTAGTTCTCTACTACAGCTACACATGGTTTTGAAGTGGCATAGCATACTGTTCTTTACCCACAGCCCTTTTAATTGGTAACTTCATGTGCACCTTAAACTTTTTTTAGCTTTTGAAATTATGTCCAACCTACCTTCCCACACACTAAAACCCAAATTCACTATTAGTTAAAGCATTCACACTCTCTTGCAACTCCCAGAGAGGGCTCAGGTTCACAGGGACAGACAACTAACCTACTTAACTCCATCACACCATCAGCCCTCCAGTAGGAGAAATTATTTAATGGGCTGTTCAGGTAGTTACTGTCCCACACCATAAAGGCCTACATACATGAGTTTGGCTTACTATAAATAATTACCTGCCAAGGCATGCCGAAATGGCGTGTACTAGGGGTGGTTGATACAAAGGCCAAAAAGTAATTTTGACTTAAAGGCCCTTAAAGGGTAATTGAACTTTGGATGGCATTTTTGAAAAATTACATTATTGTGTGACAAAAGGATGTCCTTAAATCAGATAAACCATGTGCAGCCAACCACTAGCCTACCCCCTGGGCATCCTATAGTGGCATGCCCTGCTGTGTGAAACCCCTGGGGTTGCCAGTATACTGACCTGTACTGGCATCTCCCGCTGCATGCGGCGACCGCAGCATCTTTGGCTTCCCTGTGCGGAGGGCGGGTGGGTAAAAAAATGGGAATTCAATCCACTTTAAGGTTCTGAACTTGTTAGTAGAATCTGTCAGTTTTTTTTCTTAGTTATTTGTAACTGTTATTAAAGAAGTGTATCTAGCAACAATGTGTTTACCTTAGCAATGTACACCAACTGGTGTGTTTGATGTATCAGGCAGAGACGTCCTAAATCTGGCTTGCTAATTATCAGAAACAGAGATGATGCTCCCCATTCCTGCTCTTATTCAGCCTCTTCAGAAAAGGGGATCACAACCTTGTGTTCCATATCTCAAAGGTTTCTGACAGCATTCTCACCTGGACAGGTAATCACTGCTGCTTGGTTCAACCGAAGTTGCTGATGAACTCACCTGTTACAGCAATGGATTCTGGGATTGTAGTCAAAAGCTATACTAAGGGCTTTACACAAGGCCAAAAAATCTATAAGGTATAAAATTAAGAAATTTGTAAACCACATGCTAATAAGTAAATCACAGAAAAACAATGGCTCATTCTCACGGGTTGGGGGCAGTTTCAAGCGCTGTACTGGGGAGTAGGACTGGCAGACTCTCAAACTCAGGGGAAGCTCGGGCTGGAGCTGGTGCAGTCTCCACGACAAAGAGGGTGTCAATTACCAAGGGTTCGGAAGCTGTCTGGTCACCATTGTCCTCCTCGGCTTTCTCCCTGAATGTAGGTTCTTTGGCAGAAATCACCAGTGGTGCTGGCGACTAGGGATGAGCAAATCGATCCGGACGAACCCGAATTCGTTCCGAATTTCAGGAAAAACTCGATTCTGAACGAATCCGAATTTTCCTGCGATTCGATCGATTGAAGTTTTCCTTTAAACTCCATTTATTTCAATTACAGCCATTGTAAAATGGTGGATGGACATGTCCGGACATATCCCCTGGGGCAAGTTATCATAGGAAGGTCACATGCAGCCTATCAGCAGCCAGGAAGCCCGGTGACGTCACAGTGCTATATACACGGCGGCCATCTTGCTTGTGCGCATTTCAGCGTTGTATTGCGGCCAGAACGGAGCTTGCTACAGACAGGGAGAGACTAACAGAGAGGCAGGGAGACCCACAGAGTGCCAGGGAGAGCCAGGGAAAGATAGGAAAAAATCGGGGATCCAGGGGATCGGGGATCCAGGCAGGGACAGCAGAGAAAGTGACAGGGAAACTTTTTTTTTTATTTTCATTTCACTTCATTTGCCAGGTCAGTTTTAAATTGCTTTTGTTTGTGCTGTAAAAATTCCTGCCCACTGTGCATCCCATCTTGGCAGTGGCATATTTAACCCTATCTGTTACACACAAGCATTTCTTATAATTCGATTACTTTTAATTTTTTTGTGTCTGCTGTAAAAACCCCAGCCCACATGGGCATCCCAAACCAGCACATTTGACCCTATCTGTTACACTAAAGCAGCTTTTAAAGGCTATTTCTCATAAATATATTGCAGTTTGAATTGTTTTTGTGTGTGCTGTAAAAACACCAGGCCGCAGGGTATCCCAAACCTGCACATTTGACCCTATCTGTTACACTAAAGCAGCTTGTAAAGGCTATTTCTCATAAATATATTGCAGTTTGAATTGTTTTTGTGTGTGCTGTAAAAACACCAGGCCTCAGAGTATCCCAAACCTGCACATTTGACCCTATCTGTTACACTAAAGCAGCTTTTAAAGGCTATTTCTCATAAATATATTGCAGTTTGAATTGTTTTTGTGTGTGCTGTAAAAACACCAGGCCGCAGGGTATCCCAAACCTGCACATTTGACCCTATCTGTTACACTAAAGCAGCTTTTAAAGGCTATTTCTCATAAATATATTGCAGTTTGAATTGTTTTTTTGTGTGCTGTAAAAACACCAGGCCGCAGGGTATCCCAAACCTGCACATTTGACCCCATCTGTTACACTAAAGCAGCTTGTAAAGGCTATTTCTTATAAATTTATTGCAGTTTGAATTGTTTTTGTGTGTGCTGTAAACAAAAACAGGCCTCAGGGTATCCCAAACCAGCACATTTGACCCTGTTACACTAAAGCAGCTTTTTAAGGCTATTTCTCATAAATATATCGCAGTTTGATTTGTTTTTGTGTGTGATGTAAAAACACCAGGCCGCAGGGTATCCCAAACCTGCACATTTGACCCTGTTACACAAAAGCAGCTTTTAAAGGCTATTTCTCATAAATATATTGCAGTTTGAATTGTTTTTGTGTGTGCTGTAAAAACACCAGGCCTCAGGGTATCCCAAACCTGCACATTTGACCCTATCTGTTACACTACAGCAGCTTGCAAAGGCTATTTCTCATAAATATATTGCAGTTTGAATTGTTTTTGTGTGTGCTGTAAAAACACTAGGCCTCAGGGTATCCCAAACCTACACATTTGACCCTGTTACACTACAGCAGCTTGTAAAGGCTATTTCTCATAAATATATTGCAGTTTGAATTGTTTTTGTGTGTGCTATAAAAACAAAAGGCCGCAGGGTATCCCTAACCTGCACATTTGACCCTATCTGTTACACAAAAGCAGCTTGTAAAGGCTATTTCTCATACATATATTGCAGTTTGAATTGTTTTTGTGTGTGCTGTAAAAACACCAGGCCTCAGGGTATCCCAAACCTGCACATTTGACCCTATCTGTTACACTAAAGCAGCTTTTAAAGGCTATTTCTCATAAATATATTGCAGTTTGAATTGTTTTTGTGTGTGCTGTAAAAACACCAGGCCACAGGGTATCCCAAACCTGCACATTTGACCCTATCTGTTACACTAAAGCAGCTTTTAAAGGCTATTTCTCATAAATATATTGCAGTTTGAATTGTTTTTTGTGTGCTGTAAAAACACCAGGCCGCAGGGTATCCCAAACCTGCACATTTGACCCCATCTGTTACACTAAAGCAGCTTGTAAAGGCTATTTCTTATAAATTTATTGCAGTTTGAATTGTTTTTGTGTGTGCTGTAAACAAAAACAGGCCTCAGGGTATCCCAAACCAGCACATTTGACCCTGTTACACTAAAGCAGCTTTTTAAGGCTATTTCTCATAAACATATCGCAGTTTGATTTGTTTTTGTGTGTGATGTAAAAACACCAGGCCTCAGGGTATCCCAAACCTGCACATTTGACCCTATCTGTTACACTACAGCAGCTTGCAAAGGCTATTTCTCATAAATATATTGCAATTTGAATTGTTTTTGTGTGTGCTGTAAAAACACTAGGCCTCAGGGTATCCCAAACCTACACATTTGACCCTGTTACACTACAGCAGCTTGTAAAGGCTATTTCTCATAAATATATTGCAGTTTGAATTGTTTTTGTGTGTGCTATAAAAACAAAAGGCCGCAGGGTATCCCTAACCTGCACATTTGACCCTATCTGTTACACAAAAGCAGCTTGTAAAGGCTATTTCTCATACATATATTGCAGTTTGAATTGTTTTTGTGTGTGCTGTAAAAACACCAGGCCTCAGGGTATCCCAAACCTGCACATTTGACCCTATCTGTTACACTAAAGCAGCTTTTAAAGGTTATTTCTCATAAATATATTGCAGTTTGAATTGTTTTTTTGTGTGCTGTAAAAACACCAGGCCGCAGGGTATCCCAAACCTGCACATTTGACCCCATCTGTTACACTAAAGCAGCTTGTAAAGGCTATTTCTTATAAATTTATTGCAGTTTGAATTGTTTTTGTGTGTGCTGTAAAAAAAGCAGGCCTCAGGGTATCCCAAACCAGCACATTTGACCCTGTTACACTAAAGCAGCTTTTTAAGGCTATTTCTCATAAATATATCGCAGTTTGATTTGTTTTTGTGTGTGATGTAAAAACACCAGGCCGCAGGGTATCCCAAACCTGCACATTTGACCCTGTTACACAAAAGCAGCTTTTAAAGGCTATTTCTCATAAATATATTGCAGTTTGAATTGTTTTTGTGTGTGCTGTAAAAACACTAGGCCTCAGGGTATCCCAAACCTACACATTTGACCCTATCTGTTACACTACAGCAGCTTGTAAAGGCTATTTCTCATAAATATATTGCAGTTTGAATTGTTTTTGTGTGTGCTATAAAAACAAAAGGCCGCAGGGTATCCCTAACCTGCACATTTGACCCTATCTGTTACACAAAAGCAGCTTGTAAAGGCTATTTCTCATAAATATATTGCAGTTTGAATTGTTTTTGTGTGTGCTGTAAAAACACCAGGCCTCAGGGTATCCCAAACCTGCACATTTGACCCTATCTGTTACACTAAAGCAGCTTTTAAAGGCTATTTCTCATAAATATATTGCAGTTTGAATTGTTTTTGTGTGTGCTGTAAAAACACCAGGCCGCAGGGTATCCCAAACCTACACATTTGACCCTGTTACACTACAGCAGCTTGTAAAGGCTATTTCTCATAAATATATTGCAGTTTGAATTGTTTTTGTGTGTGCTGTAAAAACAGCAGGCCGCAGGGTATCCCAAACCTGCACATTTGACCCTGTTACACTACAGCAGCTTGAAAAGGCTATTTCTCATACATATATTGCAGTTTGAATTGTTTTGTGTGTGCTGTAAAAACACCATGCCGCAGGGTATCCCAAACCTGCATATTTGACCCTATCTGTTACACTAAAGCAGCTTGTAAAGGCTATTTCTCATAAATATATTGCAGTTTGAATTGTTTTTGTGTGTGCTGTAAAAACATTAAGCCGCAGGGTATCCCTAACCTGCACATTTGACCCTATCTGTTACACTACAGCAGCTTGAAAAGGCTATTTCTTATAAATATATTGCAGTTTGAATTGTTTTTGTGTGTGCTGTAAAACACCAGGCCTCAGGGTATCCCAAACCTGCACATTTGACCCTATCTGTTACACTAAAGCAGATTGTAAAGGCTATTTCTCATAAATATATTGCAGTTTGAATTGTTTTTGTGTGTGCTGTAAAAACACCAGGCCGCACGGGTATCCCAAACCTGCACATTTGACCCTATCTGTTACACTAAAGCACCTTGTAAAGGCTATTTCTCATAAATATATTGCAGTTTGAATTGTTTTTGTGTGTGCTGTAAAAACACCAGGCCGCAGGGTATCCCAAACCTGCACATTTGACCCTTTCTGTTACAAGCAGCTTTTAAAGGGTTATTTCTTATAAATATATTGCAGTTTCAATAGTTTCTGTGTCTGCTGTAAACAGCCCTGCCCGCAAGGCATCCCATATTGCCAGTTTTCATGGTATCTGTTACAGAGAAACATTTCCTCAGTTTATTTAGCTTCTGGTTTTTAAAGTAAACACATTTTTTAAAGTGCCTATTGCGCATTTCAAATACATAAAAATGTCAGGCAGACAAGTGCCAGGATGTTTACAGAGTAGTGGCAGAGGCCAAGATTCAGCAGGCAGAGGTCGCAGCAGACTAGGGTCAAGTGGCAGCAGGTCTGATCTGCCAGTATCTGCTACCAGTCGTGTCTCCACCAGTAACGCATCTACCGTGGTAGATTGGTTAACGCGGTCATCCACATCATCACAAGTTGCATCTGACACCCCCAGTCTAAGGTCGGTAGGTTCCTCTGACACAACCCTGAGTTGGCATGGCCCGAGAGCAGTTCCTATCCTCCCATTGCATCTGTCCTACGCTGTTCCCTCCCCCAGTGATGTATCCTATGCGTTCAGCTCCACTCTTTAGTGAGGAGGACGATCAGATAGAGGACAGTCAGCAGCTACTGCCCAGCCAAGAAATGGAGGTGGCTTCTTTCACTAGGCAGACAAATAGTGATGTCGAGAGTGGCGTGGGTGTTGCGAGCGTTCCAGCTCCTGTGCCAGACACAGTTGAGGAAACCGAGAACATCAGTGACGTGCAGCCACAACTCGATGATGATGATGAAGCCGATTGCACTTGGGAGCCGGGTGCAGAAGGGGCTTCATCATCATCATCAGGAGAAGAGGGGCGCAGGTTGCCCCGGAGTCAGCAGCTGAAGCAGCAAGGTGTTAGCAGCATGATTGGCAGTCAACATGGGGGCGCAATTGTAAAGCCTGGAGCCAAACGGGGCCGGGGCCAGGGTAGAGCACTTGCTGCGCGGCAGGCTACCTTATCGGGAGGTAGTGGAGCAGGGGTTCCTGGAGTTGGTGACAGTAGCAGTGAATCAGTGCGGGCTGTTGGTGGGAAAAGTAGCTACTCGGCATTGTGGTAGTTTTTCCTGAAGCATCCGCAGGAGGGTACCATGGCCAAAAGCAAGATATGTAGGCAGAAGGTGAAGCATGGCCAGGGCCCAAATGTTGGTACCACGGCCCTGCGTCAACATATGATGCGTCACCATAAAGCGGCCTGGGAGAACCGAGGCTCCGAAGAGGTGGTCCAGGCTGCTTCCTCACCGAGTGGCACGCCGCTCCCAATTTCTGCCAGCCAAGGCTCCAGCACCTCAGCCGAAGGCAGCTGTGCGTCATACCCATCCTCTGTCGCTCCTCCTGATGCTCCTGCTCCTCCTCCTCCAAGTCATGCATCCCGCCAGCAATCCATCAGCGAAGCCATGTCCAAGAGATAGCAGTATGCGCCCACTCATCCTACGGCGCAGAAGCTGAATGTGCTCCTGTCCAAGTTGCTGGTGCTGCAGTCGCTCCCTTTACAGGTGGTGGACTCTGCACCTTTTAGAGAAGTGATGGCTTGTGCCGAGCCGAGGTGGAGAGTGCCAAGCTGTCATTTCTTTACCAAGAAGGCAGTACCAGCGTTGCACAATTTTGTTGAACAGAAGGTGGGCCAGTCCTTGAGCCTGTCGGTGTGTAGCAAAGTGCATGGCAGCGCCGACGTCTGGAACTGTAACTACAATCAGGGACAGTACATGTCGTTTATGGCCCACTGGGTGAATGTGGTCCCTTTGCAGCAGCAGCAACTTGGACAGGTCACGCCGCTTCGGCCTCCGCGCTCCATGGCCCTTGTGCCTGTGACACCATGCGACTCGGCCTCCTCATCCTCCGCCTTCTCCTCACCCTCCACTGTAGGCTCAAGTCTCAGTGCCCCTCCAGTCTACCATGTGTGCATGGCACGGAGGTGTCACGCTGTGCTTCACATGGTTTGTCTTGGCGAATGGAGTCACACAGGGGAGGAACTGCTTAAATGTATTCATCAAGAAATCCAAACATGGCTTACTCCAAGAAAACTGAAAATGGGAACCATGGTTACCGACAATGGGAAGAACATTTTGTCTGTGCTGCGACAAGGAAGGCTGACCCATGTGCCCTGCATGGCTCACGTCTTCAATCTGGTTGTGAAGCGGTTTCTGAAGTCTTCCCCCCATCTGCAAGACATCCTAACAACTTCAAGGAAACTTTGCACGCACTTCAGCCACTCATACACCGCCAAGCACACCCTTCTTGAGCTACAGCATCAACGGTAGCCCCCAACATAGTCTGATTTGCGATGTTTCCACCCGTTGGAATTCCACCCTGCATATGTTGGACAGACTATACGAACAGAGAAAAGCCATCACGGATTTCTTGATGATCCAAGCGGATAGGGGGACTCCCCTGTGTAACTTCAATGTCAACCAGTGGCAGCTCATACGTGACACCTGCAGTTTGCTCAGGCCCTTTGAGGAAGACACTTTATTTGTGAGTCGCCAGGATTACGGGATGAACAACGTGATTCCACTGCTTCATGTACTACAGCACATGTTGGAAACCATGGCTGGTCAGGGCACTGGAGACATGCCGTCTACATCTTACGGCCACATGAACCCCGTTGGAGCTAAACTGGAGGAGGAGGAGGAAGAGGTGTGGCACAGTGCACAGTTTAGGTGTCACGCTTGGGGGTAACTCCAGACCTCTTGATGAGCTTACAACCCCCAATCTCCACAGCCAGCTTCACCTGTAGGAGCCCCCGCTTGCCGGGACGCAAGATACGCCTACCCAGGATCGGATGCCCCCAGGACTTAATGGCTCAAAGGATGCAAGCTTATGTGTGAGAGGTCTGGAGAACCAATAGCTAGAGTATGAGTGACGGAAGTCCAGAGACAGGCAAGAGGTTAATAACGGGAAGGCAGAGATAATAGCGGCACCAAGGGTCAGGCAAGACGTAGTCGGGGTACAGGCAAGGTCGGCAACTGAGGTTCTGGATCGAGAGGCGTCAGTACAGGCAGAGGTCGGCAACAAGGATTCAGGATCGAGAGGCGTCAGTACAGGCAGAGGTCGGCAACAAGGATTCAGGATCGAGAGGCGTCAGTACAATCAAATCGGCAACAGGTTAACTTGACAGGAATAGGTAACACAGGGTTCTGAGTGCTATCACAGGCAATTCACCACTGAGGAGGAATTGCCTTTATAGGAACAGGACTGAGGGAAACAGTGTACTGATTGGTGCACGTAGGATACAATGGCTGATTGGCTGGACAACTGAGGAGGGCGATGTCCTCATATCCCCTAGGGCTCATTGGCCCTTTAATTGATCCTCCGGCGGGCGCACACAGAACAGCGCCGCCGGAGAGCATAACAGGCACGTACTCGCGCCCGCGCGCGAGCACGTCTACTGGAGGAGAGAGCGGGGGCGTGGGTGAGCTGGGCGCCGCTTGAGCCGACGCTGCCCGAGCCGCCGCCGCCCGGCGCGGCCGCCGCACAGAGACAGCTGTGGCGGCTGGCCGCCCGGAGACGACGCTGGAACGGGGACCAGGTAAGCGGTTTCTGACATTAGGCTTGGAGAAGGCAAGACAGAGGACCCAGACACACCGTGGCAGTATGCAGTGGAGATGGAGACAGGTAGTCCCTCCAAGTCACTTGCACAAATGGCACGATGCATGCTCACGTGCTTGCATAGTGACCGCAGAATTGTCTCCATTTGTCAGCGGGATGACTTCTGGCTCTCCACCTTATTGGACCCTCGCTTCCGGCACAAAATGGGGGCATTTTTTAAACCCGCCGAGAGGGAGGACAAACTGACCTACTACAAAGACATTCTACGTAGGCAGTTGGCCGATGCCTATCCACGCCATGGTCCATACTCTCGCAGTTCTGACTCAGGAGGACCTCTGCGCTCACCTTCCACTGCCTTGGCTGCTGGGGGGGGGTTGGCAGGAGCAGCAGCAGCAGCTCCATCAGCAGCAGCTAATGAGTAGATTTCTACACCCGCATAGTGAGGCTACTCATGAACAGCAGGAAGGCCTGGAGCAGGACCTGAACCAGCAGGTCTTGTCATACCTTGACATGACCATGCCAACACACCTTGAGGATCCGCTGGACTTCTGGGCTGCCAAACTTGCCTTGTGGCCGCAACTAGCTGAGTTTGCCCTGGAAAAGCTGTCCTGCCCGGCAAGTAGCGTGCCATCTGAGCGGGTGTTTAGTGCGGCGGGGGCCATAGTTACGGCGAGGAGAACTCGTCTGTCAACTAAAAATGTGGAGAGACTCACCTTTGTGAAAATGAATCAGGGATGGATCAGCCAGGATTTCCACCCACCAATGGCTGATGCATGCGACTAGATTCAGCATGGTGCCACGTTTTACACTTTCCAAATGGTGCAAAACATATTTATATCTTTAGGCCAATTTTTGGGCTCCTGCTGATGCCAACTTCAGGGTGTGCCTTTCAGCTAATTTTTGGGCTCCTGTTGCTGCTGCTGCTGCCAACTCCAGTGTCTCTTTGAGCCAATGTTTGGGATCCTGCTGCCAACTCCAGTGTCTCTTTCAAGCAATGTTTGGGCTCCTGCTGCTGCCGCTGCCAACTCCAGGGTGTCATTCGGCCAATTTTTGGGCTCCTGCTGCCAAATGCAGTGTCTCTTTCAAGCATTGTTTGGGCTCCTGCTGCTGCCAACTCCAGTGTCTCTTTGAGCCAATGTTTGGGCTCCTGCTGCCAACTCCAGTGTGTCTTTCAAGCAATGTTTGGGCTCCTGCTGCTTGCAACTCCAGGGTGTCATTCAGCCAATGTTTGGGCTCCTGCTGCCAACTCCAGTGTCTCTTTCAAGCAATGTTTGGGCTCCTGCTGCTGATTGCAACTTCAGTGTGTCTTTAGTCGAATTTTTGGGCTCCTGCTGCCAACTCCAGTGTCTCTTTAACGCAATGTTTGGGCTCCTGCTGCTGCTGCCAATTCCAGTGTCTCTTTGAGCCAATGTTTGGGCTCCTGCTGCCAACTCCAGTGTCTCTTTGAGCCAATGTTTGGGCTCCTGCTGCCAACTCCAGTGTCTCTTTCAAGCAATGTTTGGGCTCCTGCTGCTGCCAACTCCAAGGTGTCATTCGGCCAATTTATGGGCTCCTGCTGCCAAATGCAGTGTCTCTTTCAAGCAATTTTTGGGCTCCTGCTGCTGCTGCCGCCAACTCCAGTGTCTCTTTGAGCCAATGTTTGGGCTCCTGCTGCCAACTCCAGTGTGTCTTTCAAGCAATGTTTGGGCTCCTGCTGCTGCTGCTTGCAGCTCCAGGGTGTCATTCAGCTAATGTTTGGGCTCCTGCTGCCAACTCCAGTGTCTCTTTCAAGCAATGTTTGGGCTCCTGCTGCTGCTGCTGCTTGCAACTCCAGGGTGTCATTCAGCCAATGTTTGGGCTTCTGCTGCCAACTCCAGTGTCTCTTTCAAACAATGTTTGGGCTCCTGCTGCTTGCAACTCCAGTGTGTCTTTAGTCCAATTTTTGGGCTCCTGCTGCCAACTCCAGTGTCTCTTTCAAGCAATGTTTGGGACCCTGCTGCTCCTGCTGCCAACTCCAGTGTCTCTTTCAAGCAATGTTTGGTCTCCTGCTTCTGCTGCCGCCAACTGCAGGGTGTCATTCGGCCAATTTTTGGGCTCCTGCTGCCAAATGCAGTGTCTCTTTCAAGCAATGTTTGGGATCCTGCTGCTGCTGCTGCCAACTCCAGTGTCTATTTGAGCCAATGTTTGGGCTCCTGCTGCCAACTCCAGTGTGTCTTTCAAGCAATGTTTGGGCTCCTGCTGCTGCTGCTTGCAACTCCAGGGTGTCATTTAGCCAATGTTTGGGCTCCTGCTGCCAACTCCAGTGTCTCTTTCAAGCAATGTTTGGGCTCCTGCTGCTTGCAACTCCAGGGTGTCATTTAGCCAATGTTTGGGCTCCTGCTGCCAACTCCAGTGTGTCTTTCAAGCAATGTTTGGGCTCCTGCTGCTGCTGCTTGCAACTCCAGGGTGTCATTTAGCCAATGTTTGGGCTCCTGCTGCCAACTCCAGTGTCTCTTTCAGCCAATGTTTGGGCTCCTGCTGCTGCTGGCAACTCCAGTGTCTCTTTCGGCCAATTTTTGGGCTCTTGCTGCCAACTCCAGTGTGTGTCTTCAGGCCAATTTTTGGGCTCCTGCTGCCAACTCCAGGATGTCTTTCAGCCAATATTTGGGCGCCTGCTGCTGCCAGCTCCAGGGTGTGTTTTTCAGGAAATATAGGGGCCCCTCATAGTGATGCCACCTCAACTCTCTGCAATTGTGCCGCTCTGCGATTCTAATAGTGATGCCTCTGATCTGCATGTCATAATTATTTACAGTATTATTTCACTAACCCAGCACACATCATATGTGTGTTACAGCAAGGCAGAATGGTTTACAACCCTATTGAGGCTCTAGGAAGCTCAGAAATAGCCCTTTTTAATAGCGATTCATCGTGAATAAATTTGGACCGAAACAAATTTTGTCGGAAAATTCTGTGAATCAGCTGAATCAAATTTTTCAAAAGTTCGCTCATCTCTACTGGCGACGGTTCCCCTTCCTCCGCACTAGTGGCTCTGGCCTTTATCGGCTCAGGCTCCGGCTCTGCTTGGCTGGTTGTGGCTTCAGCAGTATGGGCAGCATCTTGGGCGGCGTGAACCCACAGCAGTGGCTCATCCCATCGGACTGACTGGTGGGATGACCGGCGGGGTACTGGCGTGGGCCAGGTCAAGCCTGCTCCAGGGTTCCCATTCAGATGTTGCATCTCTGCTTGCTTTTTAAGGGCCACAAAGAGGGGTGTGTGGCAATGAAGGCAGCAGCAGTGTTCGGGGACCACCACAATAATATTGAACCCTGGGCAGATGGCACCGCTCAAACCTCAGTTGGTTGCAGAGGGCATACTCCAGCACGAGTCTGTAGGGCAGTTCTATGTCGAACAGTGGAATAACAATTGTCTTGCCATCGTTCTGGATCTCCCTCAGCTCCAGCTGGGCGAAGGGGGTAGTTGCTCCCCTGTCTCGCGGGCAAATGCATCTCCGTAAACTCACTAGTGAGGGATTTCATGCTTGCCTGTGGCCAGTCCAGTGGGGGTGGTCACATGGTTTCACCTGCTTGCACTTGCTTTACTTTTGCTTCCTGTGCCTGGCTCAACCCCTTTTATTTTGCGCGCTCGACATACATTGCCAGCAGTTTGCGCTCTTGGTCCAGAGGCAGGAAAACAGCCGAGAAGAGGACAGGCCTGGACAAGTCCTCTGGCAGCACAGTTAACCCTTATGCACATGCACAATGTTCCATGCAATTTCCAGCCCAAAATTCCCAGGTGACAGTACTCGATTTTCTCTTCAGAAACCAAATGGTTTCTGAAGCTCCACAGTCAATCAACACAGTCTCCAGATACTAGTACAGCGATCCCAAAGTCTCTAGGATCCAAACAAACAGGATTTCCAAGCAAAAACACTAGGATTTAAATATTTTCCTGAAATGGTCCAAAACACTCCAGAGGAGTTCTAACCATTCCTTCCACAATGAACAATTATGGTGAAAGCCACCATAAATGTTGCCCTTCCACTCCAAGTGTTTGATAAGGATGGCAGGGAGCAGGTTCTTCCTGGCCCAGGGTGCTTCAAGTGTGTATGTGTGGGAAGGATGCTGGGGCTCTACCACAGGGCATGTTAGTACTCAATAGGGTTGATTCAGAGCCTCTTTCTCACCTTTTTTTGTGTGAAAATTTCCATTCTCGTTCATTTTTTCCCCTCGCCTGATTCAGCAGAGCCTTTTTGCTATGAGAACTTTAGTGTGAAATTTTTGCATGATTTTTCGTTTGTTTGCAAGACCTTCATAAAAATGATGAGAAAGGGGCTCTGAATCAGCCCTATTGTGCAGCACAAATAGATGGTAGACATTGAAGTAGATGAAAGCAGATTTCCGTTCCATACTGCTGCTTCACAATTCCAAGTGGTATAGAACACTGGTTACAAGGTCTCTTTTCCTTATATATCCTGCCAAAGGCTTCTAGAACCTTCCATCACATGTTCACAAGCATGCCAACATGTGATAGGCAGTTCCATCATACACCTTCCAACCAATCACTATTCTCTGGGTTGTTACACTCTCCATTCTAGTCTATGGCCTAATTATTTCCTATGGCCATCTTGTGTCTAATTAAGGATACTACAACCACCATTCACTCATATGGTAGCAAACAATAAAAGGGTTTAATCTCCTATTAACCCTTTAACAGCCAGCCTGCTTGAGATTTTGTCACCCTTTGTTGCCAGATTATTTTGCCCTATTTTGCGCTCCCCATGTTCAACTGTGATTTTTGAAGGGATTTCCAGGGATTTCCCAGGAAAGCGATATATTGTTTTTTTCAGCGGAGCCTGGGCTTTAACATGAAATGTCTTGTTTGTCATTTTCTAAGTGTATTCTCAATATTTTTGGGTGAAAATTGTGCAAAAAAAAAAAAAAAACTTTTTTACAATTTGTAGTGTTTTTTTGTAATAAAAAATGTAAGTTTGTCAATAAAATCTTATTGCGTGTGAAACCCCAATTTCTCCCGGCAGCAGCACCACATATGTATAGGTAGATACCCTTTCCTGCCCAGGAGACTCCCCCAAACTGAAACAACGCTTTAGGAGATTTTCAGATAAAATACAACTATGCTATGCAATATGCACACCTTGCAGTTTTTCAAGAAAAACAACCCTTTACATTTGAAATACCCCTGACAAACTATATATTCCCTAGAAGTATTTGTTGTTGACATGGGTGCAGTTTTCTGGAAGTAATCCCTCAATGTATTCTTTGGTTGCACAGGGTTTCCCTAAAAATGAATAAAAAAGCAGAATCAAAACCACATTTTCCTAAAAAAACCTATATGCAAACCAGAAAATCTGAAAAAGCAACATCCCCCAAACAGAATGATACCCAACATGCATAGGTTCTGTCAAAGAAAGAGTTGCCAAACACACCAAAGTAAAGCATGCGCATAACGGTAGTTTTACTTCAGATTTTCAGCTCTGCAGACAAAGTGCGCACCTTGTGCGTTTTCTACCAAACCAACCCCTTACATTTGGAATATCCCCCATAAACCATATATTCTCTGAAAGTACACATGTTAAGCTTTCTAAGCGTACCCAGCTTGTTGTAGTGAGCTCATCTTTCTGGAAGTAATATCTCGAAGAATTCTTAGGTTGCACAGGGTTTCACAAAAGGATGTATAAAAAAGCAGAATAAAAAACACCTTTTCCTAAAATATCAATATGGAAATAAGAAAAAACAAGCGAAATCTGAAAGCGCAAGGTCCCCCGAGCAGAACAATACCCAACATGCATAGGTACCTGTAACCTTTTGACTGCCAGTCTACTGTCACCCTCTCCTGCCAGGATATTTTTCACCATTTTGCGTGATGTTTAACTGTGATTTTTGCAGGAATTTCAAAGAAAATGGCATATTTTCTTTTTGTGGCAGAGTTTAGGCTTTAACATGAAATGTCTTGTTTGTATTTTTTCTATTTTTTTAACCCTTTAAGTGCCAGCCTACCTGGAGTTTTTGTCACACTCTGTTGCCAGACCATTTTGCACTATTTTGCGCTCCCCATGTTCAAATGTGATTTTTGAAGGGATTTCCAGGGATTTCCCAGGAAAATGATATATTGTTTTTTTCAGCAGAGTCTGGGCTTTAACATGAAATGTCTTGTTTGTCATTTGTTAGGTGTATTCTTAATATTTTTGGGTGAAATATGTGCAAAAAAAAAAAAAAAAAAAATTTTTACATATTGTAGTTTTTTTTTGGAATAAAAAATGTAAGTTTGTCAATAAAATCTTATTGCGTGTGAAATCCCAATTTCTCCCGGTTACAGCGGTACCACATATGTATTGGTAGACACCCTTTCCTGCCCAGGAGACTCCCCCAAACTGAAACAGCGCTTTAGGAGATTTTCAGATAAAATACAACTATGCTATGCAATATGCGCACCTTGCGGTTTTTCCAGAAAAACAACCCTTTACATTTGAAATACCCCCAACAAACTATATATTCTCTGGAAGTACACACCTCAGGCTTTCTAGGCGTACCAAGCTTGTGGATGTGGCCATAGTTTTCTGGAAGTAATCCCTCAACGTAATCTTTGGTTGCAAAGAGTTTCCCTAAAAAAAGGATAAAAAAGCAGAATCAAAGCCACATTTTCCTAAAAAAACTATATACAAACAAGAAAAAACAAGTTTAATCTGAAAACGCAACATCCCCCGAACAGAACGATACCCAACATGCATAGGTTCTGTCAAGGGAAGAGTTGCCAAACACCCCAAAGTAAAGCATGCGCATAACGGTAATTTTACTTGAAAATTTCAGCTCTGCAGACAAAGTGCGCACCTTGCGATTTTTCAACCAAAACAACCCTTTACATTTGGAATATCCCCCATAAACCATATATTCCCTGAAAGTACACACGTTAAGCTTTTTAAGGGTACCCAGCTTGTTGTAGTGGGCTCATCTTTCTGGAATTAATTCCTCAAAGAATTCTTTGGTTGCGCAGGGTTTCCCTAAAAAATTTATAAAAAAGCTGAATAAAAAACACCTTTTCCTAAAATATAAATATGCAAACCAGAAAAAACAAGCTAAGTCTGAAAGCGCAAGGTCCCCCGAACAGAACAATACCCAACATGCATAGGTACTATTAACCCTTTTAATTGCCAGCCTACTTGAGATTTTGTCACCCTCTGTTGACAGGCCATTTTCCCCATTTTGCGTCATGTTTTGCGACATGTTTTGCGCCATTTTTGCTGTAACTTTCAGAAAAATTATATATATATTTTTTGCAGCAGAGTTTAGACTTTAACATGAAATGTCTTGTTTGTAATTTTTTTTTTTTTTTTTACAATATTATTAAGTGAAAAAAAAAATAAATAAATAAAAAATTTTTTTTAGAAAATTGACTCCTTTATTTTAAATAAAAAATGTATTTTATTAAGGAAAATCATATTGCATGTGAAAGCCCCATTTCTACCGATTAGAACGGTACCACATATTTATCGGTAGCCCCCCGTTCCTGCCCAGGAGACCCCCCTAACTGAAACAAGTATTTTATAACATTCACAAAAAAAATACAAAAACCATCCACACTACAAAGGGTTAAATCGGGAAAAAAAATGACATAGGGTCCCCCCTCCCAGGGGAGGGAGACCCCATTTTTTTTTTGATTTTTAAGGGTTAAAAACCCTTAAAAATCAAAAAAAAAATTGACGTGGGGTCCCCCTTACCCAAAGTAACCAGCCCGGGACCAGCTATGGGGGCTTGTAGGCACAGAGTGGGGGGGCCAGCTTATGTGGCCCCCCCACCCTGCAGCCTACGAGCCCACATAGCCCATGTGGGCCCGGGCTCTTCTGCCCCCCCCTGGCCTTTGGGGAGGCAGGTAATGGGGGTGCCGGGGGTTAATGGCAAGCCACCCGCTAGCGCAGGTGGCTTGCCATCCCCCCAGCCTTGTGAACTGGTATAGGGGTCATGGACCCCTTACCAGTTCACAAGGGGTTAAAAGGAAATAATGACACAGACACACACTGAGAAAAAAATATTTTATTAATTTTTTTTTTTTTTTTTACACTGTACTCACCTCCCATCCATCCTGGAGCACTCTGTCCCTCGGCGATCACTGGCTTCTGCTCACTTGCTAGAAGCCTTTTATAGCTGCTGGATGACAGATTACAAAGGGTTAATCAAAAAAAAAAATGACATAGGGTCCCCCCTCCCAGGGGGGGCGGACCCCATTTTTTTTTTGATTTTTAAGGGTTAAAAACCCTTAAAAATCAAAAAAAAAATTGACGTGGGGTCCCCCTTACCCACAGTAACCAGCCCGGGACCAGCTATGGGGGCTTGTAGGCACAGAGTGGGGGGGCCAGCTTATGTGGCCCCCCCACCCTGCAGCCTACGAGCCCACATAGCCCATGTGGGCCCGGGCTCTTCTGCCCCCCCCTGGCCTTTGGGGAGGCAGGTAATGGGGGTGCCAGGGGTTAATGGCAAGCCACCCGCTAGCGCAGGTGGCTTGCCATCTCCCCAGCCTTGTGAACTGGTATAGGGGTCATGGACCCCTTACCAGTTCACAAGGGGTTAATAGTAAAAGAAATGACACTGACACACAGAAAAAAAAATCTTTATTTTTCTCTTTTACACTATACTCACCTCCGATCCGACGTCCCTCGCCGCTGTCCCTCGCCGCTGTCACTTCACTGACAGATGCCGGTGGCGATCGGCGCAGGGCGGGTGACAGGCGAGGGGGCTCCGATCGGAGCCTCCTCACCTGACATCCGCCCTGCTCCGATCACCACCGGCATCTGACAGATGCCGGAGCTCGGAGGGGGTATAGGAGGAGCGGGATGACGTCATCCCGCTCCTCCCACAATGGGCGGGGCTAAGCGGCGGCGGCCATCGCCGCCATTACAAGAGGTGAGGACCCGGAAGAGGGTCCTCACCTGAAGACTGCGCAGCCCAGGGGGGGGATCGGACCCCCCCCTGGTGAAGAGGAGACCCGGAAAGAAGGCTCGGGCGCGGAGGTGAGTAAATGACAGTTTTATTTTTTTTTTTTTTTTTACAGCGGCGAAAAGCGCTGGAAACGGGGGGGGGGGGGCGGCTGGTTTCGGGCCCCCCCCCGAAGATGGAGGACGACGGGGGGGCGATCGGATGCCCCCCCCAAGGAAGAGGGGACCCCAGGCTTCACAAGGATACCGGAGGTAAGTGATTTTTTTTTTCTATTTTTTAACTGTTTGGGGGAAATGCCAGGCACGTAGTTTCTACGTGCTTGGCACTTAACGGTAGGAGAAGCAACCACGTAGAAACTACGTGCTTGGCATTTAAAGGGTTAAATATTTTTAAATAAATAAATAATAAAAAAATATATATTTTTTAAATTGTCTCCTTTATTTTAAACAAAAACATTTATTTTATTAAAGAAAACCATATTGCATGTGAAAGCCCCATTTCTCCAGATTACAATGATACCACATATGTATCGGTAGCCCCCCGTTCCTGTCCAGGTGATCCCCTAAACTGAAAAGAGCACTTTATAACATTTACAAATAAAATACCACTACTATCCACATAATAAAGGGTTAAATAAAAAAAAATTGGTGTGAGGCAGGTAATGGGGGGTCTCGGGGTTAATGGCAAGTCACCCACTAGCCGCAGGTGACTTGCCAGACCCAGAGCCTTGTGAACTGGTATAAGGGGTCTCATAGATCCCTTACCAGTTCACAAAGGGTTAAAAGTAAAAAAAAAAACACACAGAGACACACTTTAAAAATAACTTTATTAAAAAAATATATTTTTTTAATTATTTTTTTTAATACTTACCTCCCATCCATCCCTGTGTCCCACGCTGATCACTTAGGCTTCTGCTCTCCTGCTGCTGCTGGAAGCCTTTTATACCTACTGGGTTACAGGTAACAAAGGGTTAATTTAAAAAAAAATGACATAGGGTCCCCCCTCCCAGGGAGGGGGGCCCCATTTTATTTTTTGGATTTTTAAGAGTTAAAACCCTTAAAAATCCCCCAAAACAATGGTGTGAGGTCCCCCCTACCCAGCATAACCAGCCTGTGACCCGCTATGGGGGCTTGTAGAACAGGGCGCAGGGGCCAGCTTTAGTGGCCCCTGGCCCTGCCGGCTACAAGCCGTCATAGCCTAGGGCCACGGCTCTTCTGCCCCCCCCCCCCTGGGCTTTGTGGAGGCAGGTAATTTGGGGGGCCAGGGGTTAATGGCAAGTCACCCGCTAGCCGCAGGTGACTTGCCAGACCCCCGAGCCTTGTGAACTGGTATAGGGGTCACATGGACCCCTTACCAGTTCACAAAGGGTTAAAAGTAAAAAAAAACACAGACACACTTTTTAAAAAATATCTTTATTAAAAAAAAAAATGTTTTTTAATATTTTTTTTTTTAATACTTACCTCCCATCCATCCCTGTGTCCCACGCTGATCACTTAGGCTTCTGCTCTCCTGCTGCTGCTGGAAGCCTTTTATACCTACTGGGTTACAGGTAACAAAGGGTTAATTTAAAAAAAATACAATTCTGTGAGAATCTCACCTGTAGAATTGGTATTATATGCATACAGCACGTCCTGCTCCAGAACATATTCATAACGTATGGGTATACCTCCGCCTTCAGCGCCGTGCAATGCAGATCACGAAGAAAACAAGCTCCTCCCGGCCCTACATATACTGGAGGATCTCCCACAATCCCCAGCATTGAAAAGCAGTGATCAGAGAAGCCAGGAGAAGCACAACCCCCCAGAATTTCTGGTAATAACACCAAGTGAGTACAATCACCATACAGGGGATCCAGAACAAAGTGAAACCAGGGTGGGGTGGAGCAGGACGTGCTGTATGCATATAATACCAATTCTACAGGTGAGATTCTCACAGAATTGTATTATTCTAAGCATACAGCACGTCCTGCTCCAGAACATATAACGTATGGGACATCCAATAGCAGTGTCCACAATCGGGTGGGATCCCCATGAAAAGGCACAGCCAACAGTAAAGCGCTGTCACCCTTAACCAAGTAATCAACAACGAGAGCAATACTCAACCTCAACCTTTGAACCTTGTAAAGGGAGAATAGAACCCAAGCAGCGGACTCGTCGGCTTGATTGCCAGAACATAGTGCTACTGGGCAAGCCCAGCACTAATGGTACAAGAACTAACAACAATAATAGGGAGGAAGAATCTTCCTCTAAAAAGATAGGCCAAAATAACTGTCCATTCCGCTACAAGAGGGGGTAACCATGGTAACTCAACCCCCCCCCCCCCCCCCCCCCGGGGAATACATGTCCAGGTCACGGACGAGACCAACAGAAGTGCTAAAAACGATATTAGGCAAGCCAAAAATGTCCAACAAGTCCGGAAGGACGAGCAACCAAACAGGACCAGGCCCGAGGGCCCTAATCCATGGCCACAATCAACCCGGCACTTCCAGAAGGGGGCACCGGAAGACCCCAAAATAAGATCCCATCAGGGACGAGACAGTTCCAGCAGATCTCTTACCCCCGTAAAGGGGCACAGATCCCTTCATCTCATAGTGATTAGACCGTAGTCCCAAAACCAGAGGATCCGTCCAAGGGCAAAAGGGACGAAGTACCGCCTGAATCCCAATTAGTGTGAGGCTGGTACCCTCACCTCATGGTATAGCTCTATACCAAAGAATGCGTATATCTAAAGAATATATATATATATATATATAGTTACTAGGCCACCAATAGTGCCCTGCCTTATGGCACACCACTACCTGGAATAACTCCCCAGGAGAGCAACCTAATGGAAGAAGCAGGTCAGACATGGACCTGACTAAGAACTGTGGAAACCCTTGGTAGGGTTTCAAAATAAGTCCCCCCCCCCCACCAAGGGGGGACTAGGGATCCCCCAGGAATGCAGCTGAGCAGACCCTGAGGAATGCCAACAATAATATTGGGTCAGATCTCGTAATAGGAGAACAGATCAGGCCCCAACAATAAACAGAATCAATAGTGAGCCCACACCAAACGCTGCTTGTAGGACCCTAATCCCGGGAGCAGATACCAACCCGCCAGGGAAGGGGCTTAGACCCAGCTCCTAGCATAAGGGCAGCATAAGCTAAACCAGCGTGGCAGAAGGAAGAGGATAAGGAGGAAGACAAGGTCCCGAACCTCCAAAGAACAAGACACCTCGAGATCTGTCATCTCGGCCAGGGCAAGCCCCCGATCCTGCCAACGCTAAAGTAAGTCTAAGGTAACGGCACCATATTATGATAAAAAAATTGTCTTCATGAAGGAACATACCGTCCAGCTGAACACAGCAGAACTCCCTGAGAACCCACACCTCGCTGGGCCTCCCAGGCCCCAAGCATAAGGTGCAGCTAGTCATCAGGGACCAGCGCAAGCTCTCCCCGCGCCCGGCAGGGCAAGGGTATAACATTATCAAGTAAACTACCCAGCCAGAACCGCTAGCCCCCACCAGGGCAGACCAATCTGGCCAATAACGGGGGAAGACCCCTGTAATAGAGGCGGGGTCCCACAGAACTCTGCCGGTGTGAGCCCGGAGGCACAACCGAGAACCTCTAAGGGGAGGGATACTTCAGGAAGGACAAGGAATACCAAGTCCACTAAGGAATCAGGGCTCCCCGGTAAGGATCCATGCCTGAGAATGCCATAGGAACAAAGCGCAACCACTGACCTATTAAGCAGAAAGTCCCCCAATGGACGAGTACAAGAAGGAGAAGTCCCCCACTAGGACCCACAACTTGCTACTTATGACCAAAATTCACCTAGGAAATCAGAACCTTCAAGGTCCCTTCCTAGGAACCCCCGGGGAATTCAAAAGAATAGGCCCCCTTTGTGCCAGAATGGGTACCATGGTAACCATCAGGGAAGGGCAAGGAGTATGGAATGCTCCCCCGCGGTACCCACGAGCCCAGTAGAAGAGTAAATGCCTCCACAAGGTGGTAGGGAAGTCAAAACCAGGCCCAGGGTGCAACCCACTCATCCAGGGCTAATGGCTAAGTCACTTCAGGGCCCAAGAACCCCGGTGAATGGTGTCCAAGGACGAGCCGCCAACCGGCTCACCAGAAAGCGAAGCTGTCTGGAGGAATCACTATACAGGACGGAGAACCGGAGGTCTCATACCTGTAAACTCCTAACAGTCAAGGAAACAACAAAAAAAGGGGCACTGGGTGAACCTACGTCTGGTGTAAACCAGGGATTCGAGGGAGGAGTCAAGTAGGACTCCGGTTTGTCAAGTTCCATCCCCACAGCTCCGTGTGAGGGAACAGAGGAGCCTAAAAGGTCCCCTGTACCAAACGTCCCTTGGTGACGTGTGAGCCAACACACCCTTCCAGAGCCCAGTGCATACCACCTACGGTGAAGGTGAACACCAATGCCAGTCGTAGAAGGCTCAGAATCCCGAAGGCTCCCCAGAGCCTGGAGAAAACCAAACACGCCCAGCAGCTAGGGGGTCCCTGGGGCATGGGGCACAGACAGCCCTGTCGAGGGCGCCGGGCCGAAAGATTATGTACAGATGCCACACTCTTCTAGGCAGATAAGCTCCCTCATCCTAGAAGGGAGAGAGGAAGGGAGAGAAGGAGGGGCAGACCCGCTCAGGGGCCCCAGATTCTACATGATAATGGCGTTCAGCAGGGAAGCCATACCTGGCAGGCCCAGTTAAGCCTGCACCCATGCCCGAGGAAGGGCAGGGAAACATAGACCTCTTAACCGACTCGGGGAAGGACTGCCCAGCAAACACCGTTCCATCTCTAGGGTAACTACCTAAAGCCACCAGAGCGAGGCAGGATGCCTCCTGATAGGAGTAGAGTGCTGCGGCCTTCCCCTCACCTAGGTGGGTGAGGGCGTCCCATCATGCATGAGGGAAATCAGGGAAGGAAAAGGACTTAGCCCGACCGGAGGGCCCCGGGCCCTGAACGTCACTCCTGGGGCGGGAGATTGGGCCAGGTCCGGCAGGGGGCAACCCCAGGTCCTGTGCAACGGAATGATATGGGGGGGAGGGGTGCCTCTGCCCAGCGGGGGACGCAGCGGCCGCCTCTGACTGGGTGGAGTGGCCTGTTTCTCAAAAAAATCCAGACGTGCCCCAAACAGGTGATATCCTCTAAAGGGGAGCCCCGTCAAGATCCTCTTAGTGTCATCGCCTGCCCCCCACTGACGAAGCCAGAGAAGGCGACGTATAGCCACCGCCTGGGCAGAGGTGCTAGCACACATTTTGATGGTGTCATCCAAGGCCATAAGGATAAATTTAAGAAAAATATTGCAACTAGAGAGTGCATAAAAGACCTCCCAGGGTAAATCTTCAGGCTGATGCTCTAGGGACTTACATATAAGAGCCTTAGCGGCCACAGCCGTGATCGCCGCAGCACAGACAGGACGCAGCGTCGTGCCAGCGCAGGTAAAGGCGTGGGAAGCAAGCCTATCGATACGCCGGTCCTCGGCGTCCCGCAGGGAGCTGTAAGCCGGGGAAGTAAGGAATGGGGGGTTAGGAACCCCAATGATCGGAGCGTCCACGGCTGGGGACGAGGACCAAACATCTATCATCTCGGGGGGAAAGGGGTATTTCCAAGCCCAGTCATCCGGCGTCTTTTGAAGAGCGGCGGGACATTCCCACCCCTTAAGAACAAGTGTATGGAAGTGAGCCTGCTCAAGAAATTCCAACTGAGGCGGCGCGGTATGAAAGCGCCCCCCTCTCGGCCCGGGAACCCCCCTCTTCGCCGGGAGGCGAAACGGATAGTACCTTAAAAATCCTGAGTAACATGCCGTCAATGCCAAGCTGGTCCAAGACATCCAGATCAGCGTCATCCTGACCCCTCGATCTCTCCCTTAAAACCCTTAAAAATCCCCCAAAAAATGGCGTGAGGTCCCCCCTACCCAGCGTAACCAGCCTGTTACCAGCTATGGGGGCTTGTAGAACAGGGCGCAGGGGCCAGCTTTAGTGGCCCCTGGCCCTGCAGCTACAAGCCGTCATAGCCTAGGGCCACGGCTCTTCTGCCCCCCCCCCTGGGCTTTGGGGAGGCAGGTAATTTGGGGGGCCAGGGGTTAATGGCAAGTCACCCGCTGGCCGCAGGTGACTTGCCAGACCCCCGAGCCCTGTGAACTGGTATAGGGGTCACATGGACCCCTTACCAGTTCACAAAGGGTTAAAAGTAAAAAAAAACACACACACTTTTTAAAAAATAACTTTATTTAAAAAAAAAAAAACATTTTTTACTTTACTCACCTCCGATCTTCATTTCCTGTGTCCCGCGGCGATCTGATGTCAGTGAAGGCTGGGCAGAGGAGGCAGGCAATCGAATGATCTCCTACCTCCCTCCTCCTCTGTCCAGCCGTCACTGACATCTGACAGCTGAACCGCCGGATGCCCCTATGACACCCGGCGGTGACGTCACCGTCCCCGTCGGGGAGGGGCCAGAATCCAAGATGGCGGCCGCCATCGGAAGGTACGGATGGAGGAGGGCTGTTATGCCCCCTCCAGAAGACAGAAGAGCGGGGGGGTGATCGGAGCTCCCCCCCCCCCCCCCCGTGAAGAGGAGAGCCTGCGGGGACAAAGGTAGGTAACTGTCATTTTTTTTTGGGGGGGGGGGGTTTACAGGAAACCTGGGGAAAGTCAGGCACGTAAATTGTACGTGGCTGCCGTTTAACTGTTGGAGAGGCAGCCACGTAAAATTTACGTGGCTGGCAATAGAAGGGTTAAAGCTACCTACAGTGTAGCGTTAATAACCAACTGACATGTTCCTATTTACATCCAGGCCCCAACACATAACAATAAGAAAATGGGTGTAATGACAGTTTAAAATGCAACTATCACCAGGATTTTCATTATCCTATTGTTAGTTCTATTTTCCTGGGGCATACCGGTATGAAATGCCCAGCTGTGTGAAACAGCCAGATTGCCCACACAGCTGGTCCAATCAGAGCTTAATATCTATGCACAACCTAAATCAGAACAAAACCCTGGATTTTGATTATCCAGAGTTTTGATTCCTGCTCCGGGGCATCCTAATTTGAATTCCTCCTTTGAGAAACTCCCCAGAAAGCCCTGAAAAAACCTCTTTCCAGTCCTACGGCATGTGCGTGGGCTCTCATCCAATCAGAGCCGCTTGCTGTGAATATATATAGTAGTTGGCAAATGGTTCCATGGAGCATAGTAGGCACATCCTCCTCAGCATGCGCACTCTCAAATAGGCGGGGGGGGGGGGAAGCGCGCTCACAGCCCGAAGATGTGGGAATGCAGACTCCGGATGTTTACACCAGCAAGGGAGCACTGGAAGCAGGTGAATGTTGTGGTTTCCTGGGGGGTTCATACAGTGGGGCATCCCCAACTGGGGGACTGCAGTCTTTTAAATTCCAAAGCCGTGTTGCAAGAATTTTGTTCCACTTTAAAGAGCTTGGAACCGTGTGCCCGCAGCCATAGGCAATGAGAGCACCCGCATCCCTGTGGCCTGTGGTGTGCTCCCGTTTGAGGCCTATCTGCATCTTAGCTCGGGAGGCAGGGATGCAGCAGAAAGGTGGATGATTACGGGTCTTCATGGGGCGTTCACACAGTGGGGCATCCTGGGGCACTTATTTGGCTGGCCCTGGAGTTTTTTAGACTGCAGGGATGGTGTTTCAGATGATAGGTCGACTTTAATTCCTTTTTATGGCCCATGTTCCCCTGTGACTCTTTTTTATCTCATCACCCCCCATATAACTCTAGTTTTGCCTTTTTCAAAGTGGACCAAAACCTTGACTATCCTGGGTTTTAGATGATGCCCAGCTATGTTAATCCCCTGGATCCCAAATAAAAGCTACCTGAACGCCACACCAACGGTGCATATAAAGGTGCACATATCTAAACATGTGCCTCAAACATGCCCCATTGGATGGGTGGATATGTAACTTTTACCGGGGATCTGGGGTAATTCACTAAGCATCCTAAATCAAGATGCCATGGGAAATGGAATTAGGCAGCCATGGAGTCTCAAAGACTTCAGGACCACTTTTGGTCCACCTGAGCAAAACTCAGAAATTTGTCTTTCCCGGGTTTTGTTCCATGTGCCCAGAGCATCACAAATTGGGATGTGTGAAATCCCCCAGAAAGCCCAGGAAAATTCTCGTCCAATCAGAGCCTTTTGTAGAAAGAAAGTAAACACGCCAAAGGACTCTGATTGAAATCAGCACTCCGCCCGGGATTCGGCAGCGTGTGCTGCCCATTGTAAACAATCAAGAGCCCATGCATGCACAGCGAAAACTGAGTTTTTACAGGCGCCCTGGGGGTTTCACACAGCAGAGGCCTCCCAATTCAGGATGCCAGTGGCAATTGGTTGGTTTTGTTCCACTTTAAAGTTATCCCTGGGTGCCTCAGCAGTGGCCATAGCAGCAGTGTTCTGTGTGTACAAGACTCACTTTTCTCTTTTTGGTGTACAGGCTTGGTGTACGTTGCCAATAGCAACCTATTGCAGGTAGTGAAAACTGCTTCCATAACACACACATTTGCAGACACAGGAAAAAATGAAAAACTAATAAAGCAGCTCTGCACCTTGAGCACATCCTTTTGCCGCAAAAAAATACACTTTCAAAAATTCTATTGAAAGTGGACTTACCCTTTACATATTGTCTATTTCTGGCCTCATCAGAGGTTTCTAAGATTTGTGATCCATCTGGAAACGGAGGTCTTCATTACAAGGCGCTCATCGGCCCCAATCATCCCCTATGTGGATGACCTCCTTTCAAGAGGGAACATTAAGGTAAGACTACAGGTTTCACAGAGTCTAGCCCCAAACTTGGATGGATGGTAAAGAAAGAAAGTCAAGCTTGATCCCATCCAAAGTATGCAGGCTTCTAGGTTACCACATAGACAGTGTACAACAAAAGAATTTGCTCAGGAAGAAACAGGAAACACTAATGGTAGAAATACAAAATTTCAGTCAAGCCAAAATGTCTCTCTGGGGCAGGTTATTAAAATTCTGGGTTAATGACAATTAAGTGGACACAGCTACACTACAAGCTTTTCTGTTGCAGTCCTGGGACCATTGCCCCAATTCCATAGAATACACAACAGTTCTCCCAGAAGCAGTCAGAGAGAGTCAGGGATTGTGGATAGAACCACCAGTGCTGCAGGAGGGCAGTCAATAGACACAGAGAAATTCAGCGGATGCCAGTGGATGGGTCTGAGGAATAGGGCAAATATTTAATTCATTCTTATTCCTAAAACTTGGCCCATTTCATCTTGAGACCCTCCAGAAGTCAGGATATGTGCAGGCCTGGGGGGGGGGGGGCAGCTTCAAAAGACCATCTTTGTGCATTTCAAACTTCTAACCTGAGTTGCGGCCACAAGGACTAGCCCACAAATAATCCCATGTAGAGGGCTCTCTCTTCAAATGCCATACTCTGGGACAGGTGGTGCCAACACAAAAGTAACCATAACTGGGCCAGATACAGAATTGGAACATTTCTCATTGCTGCGCGGAACCCTGAACTTGCTAAAATGGAGATCTCAGGTCCTGATCCACCCTTCCCCCATTTCTTGCAACCTAAAAATGTGGCACGACTAGCCCATTAGTTCGACGGAAAGGTTTTGCCCAAAAAAGCATTTGCAGGTTCCAAATAGAGCCAGAGGCAGAGGAGGGTCTGGAAACTGTTCAGATGGGTGTTGGGAGTGTCTGTGGGAATGGGCCATGTAGGCCTTTGTCCAGACCCCTCTGTATGAAGTCAAGAATCATAAAAATTGAGAACTTCCCTAGTAGAACAACCTGAGAGTTTTGCACCAGGCTAAAAATACCTGGTAGGCTTTGGACCAGAACAGCCTACACACCTGAATCAGAGTTCTGGAAACAGCCTGGGACAACCCTCTTTCCTTGAGAATGCGGATCTTGACCAGGGATTTGGGGAAAAGCCAATGCCCAACTCCGATAATTTTATCTGTGCCCAACTACGACACCAACTCCAACTCTGATCCTGTATATGGCCAATAATTAGTAAGAAATTTCTTATAGTAAAATCGTAACATCAGGCTCTTTCTCTCCATTATATGGATAATAGGATTACAGTACTTCTATAACAAAGCATATTTATTGGAATACAAATTCTGAACAAATAATTTAAAGCAGAGGCGCTCAACTTTTTGAAGTGCGCAGGCCGTATAAGTGAGCCACAATGGTCGCTAGCCACAATGAATAGGTTTAGAATATATATATATTTTTAAATAGCATAACAAAGATTATGACATACCTACTGTCTCCACAAACTCCATAGATTTTTTTACTATTATGTCTTTCCACCCCGCCACCTCATTACCACATTTAGATCTAACAATCCCCATATGCTGCCAATACACATTTTGATTGCTTTATATCCCCAATATATGGGTCCTATATTTATGGCCTATCCCCCATCAATTCGAAATCATTACTTTATTCCCAATACGCAGCCCATCTAAATGCCTACCAACGTTAAACATATGCTAAACATACACTTGCATACACTTTTGTTATGGTGCCACAGCATGTCAGGAGCCACACTAGACGGCTTGATCATATGTGACTTAAAGGGACATTCCAAGCAAAGAGTTACATTAGTTGCTTTTTGCTTGCTCCATGCTGGCTATCAGGGGTGGTATCTTTCATTCAGCAGCACTTTTCCTGGTAAACCCTGCTTAGCTTACCCCTTTCTGCTGACTCCTCTTTCTCAGTCCTGAAAATGAATTCAGTTTGTAGGGGACTGTTAGCCTAAAGAATGCATGGATAAGTCATTGTCTGCTGTTAAAGAAGTACAGCAGAAGGGAGGGAGTTCCCCCACAGCTCTTCCGTGCAGCGCTGGCATCTTCATACCTACCAAAAAGGATGTGATGAGGCGGCATGTGCGGAACACGATTTGGGATGAACCCTCCATTGCAATGAATGGAATTGCTTGTGAGGCCGCCAGTGCTGAAAGATGGATTCACTTGCTCCCCATCATTGATAAGTATGAAGATGCCAGCACTGCATTGAGGAGCTGTGGGGGAACATTGAACCTGCACAGAAGAGCTGCAGAGGAGTATAGACGTTTTTTTTTTCTGTCTGGACAATAGCTGTCTAAAGCAAATTTTTGTGGCGGGTTCCCACCCACTGGTTATCCGCCACGTTTTTTTGAGAGACCCTCCCCTTTATTTATTCTTTTTGAGGGGGTATGGATCCACCGGTCCTACTGAACTGGCTAAAAGAGAGAGTACCGGGATTAGGCTCCTCCCGGTTGTATTTAATGGACCCAGTAATCCCACCACACCTTTTGAATACTATTTAAAAAATATTTCTTTATTGTTTTAGAAAAACATGTATTGTGAGTCTAAGTCACAATGTTGTGAGATAAGTACAGTACATCATATAATGAGCATAGTACAGTGATACCTTGAACAAGATTGTACAGACCATTACATTGTACAAAGCTTTATGTTTTTTTCACAATAAAATTGCTTTCATGACCATATTAATGTCTTTGTTGATCCTTACTAGTGTTGTATACCATAGAAGGCAAACATGTTTCATCTGCTTAGGCTTCCTCAGTGCCCTATTATAGACAGAATATGTTGGGTCATACATTTGGATTAGAGATGAGCGAATCGATTCTGACAAACCCGAATTCGTTACGAACGAACGAACGAACGAACAGAAGAAGCCGAGCGAGGGACAGATAGAGAAGGAGAGAGGCTGTGACAGTGACAGAGAAAGACAGGGACAGTTTAAAGTGTTTGCATTAGCTTTCAAGCCTATTTAGTGTTAATAACACACCTGCCTATTTAGCTTTTCCTTTTTCTGGTGTCATTCTTTAAAAGCCGTGCTAGCATTAATATTTCAAGAGTACCTGTCTTAACTGGTTGCATTTTGCAATCAAAGTCACTTTCTAAGTTTGCCTTTCGCTGGGGGGCATCCCAAATACTAGCATAAATGATATTTCAAGAGAACCTGTCTATTAACTGGTTGTATTTTGTAATCAGTCACTTTTTTAAAAAACGTTGCCTTTTGCCGAGGGGGGGGGGGGGGCATCCCAAATACTAGCATTAATATTTCAGGACTACCTGTCTACTAACTGGTTGCATTTTGTAAGCAAAGTCACTTTTCCACTATCAAGGCAGGCAACCTGTGTATTTGAAGAGGGGGCCTCCCAAACACTAGCATAAATATTTTAAGAGTACCTGTCTATTAACTGGTTGCATTTTGTAATCAAGGTCACTTTTCCACTATCAAGGCAGGCAACCTGTGTATTTAAAGAGGGGGCATCCCAAACACTAGCATACATATTTCAAGAGTACCTGTCTATTAACTGGTTGCATTTTGTAAGCAAAGTCACTTTTTAAGCAAACTTTGCCTTTCGCCGGGGGGGCATCCCAAACACTAGCATAAATATTTCAAGAGTACCTGTCTATTAACTGGTTGCATTTTATAAGCAAAGTCACTTTTCCACTATCAAGGCAGGCAACCTGTGTATTTGAGGAGGGGGCATCCAAACACTAGCATAAATATTTCAAGAGTACCTGTCTATTAACTGGTTGCATTTTGTAAGCAAAGTCACTTTTTAAGCAAACTTTGCCTTTCGCCGGGGGGGCATCCCAAACACTAGCATTAAAATTTCAAGACTACCTGTCTACTAACTGGTTGCATTTTGTAAGTAAAGTCACTTTTTAAGCAAACTTTGCCTTTCGGTGGGGGGGGGGGGGGGGCATCCCAAATATTAGCATTAATATTTCAAGACTACCTGTCTACTAACTGGTTGCCTTTTGTAAGCAAAGTCACTTTTTAAGCAAACTTTGCCTTTCGCCGGGGGGGGGGGGGGGGGGGGGGGGGCGTGCCAAACACTAGCATTAATATTTCAAGAGTCCCAGTCTGTTAACTGGTTGCATTTTGTAAGAAAAGTTACTTTTCCACTATCTGGCCAGGCAACCTGTGTATTTGAAGAGGGGGCATCCCAAACACTAGCATAAATATTTCAAGATTACCTGTCTATTAACTGGTTGTATTTTGTAATGGGGGCATCCCAAAAACTAGCATTAATATTTCAAGACTACCTGTCTACTAACTGGTTGCATTTTGTAAGCAAAGTCACTTTTTAAGCAAACTTTGCCTTTCGCCATGGGGGCCTCCCAAACACTAGCATAAATATTTCAAGAGTACCTGTCTATTAACTGGTTGCATTTTTTATGCAAAGTCACTTTTCCACTATCAAGGAAGGCAACCTGTGTATTTGAAGGGGGGCATCCCAAACCTTAGCATAAATATTTCAAGAGTACCTGTCTATTAACTGGTTGCATTTTGTAATCAAAGTCACTTTTCCACTATCAAGGCAGGCAACCTGTGAATTTGAAGAGGGGGCATCCCAAACACTAGCATAAATATTTTAAGAGCACCTGTCTATTAACTGGTTGCATTTTGTAAGCAAAGTCACTTTTTAAGCAAACTTTGCCTTTCGCCGGGGGGGCATCCCAAACACTAGCATAAATATTTCAAGAGTACCTGTCAATTAACTGGTTGCATTTTGTAAGCAAAGTCACTTTTCCACTACCAAGGCAGGCAACCTGTGTATTTGAGGAGGAGGCATCCCAAACACTAGCATACATATTTCAAGAGTACCTGTCTATTAATTGGTTGCATTTTGTAAGCAAAGTCACTTTTTAAGCAAACTTTGCCTTTCGCCGGGGGGGCATCCCAAACACTAGCATAAATATTTCAAGAGTACCTGTCTATTAACTGGTTGCATTTTATAAGCAAAGTCACTTTTCCACTATCAAGGCAGGCAACCTGTGTATTTGAGGAGGGGGCATCCCAAATACTAGCATAAATATTTCAAGAGTACCTGTCCATTAACTGGTTGAATTTTGTAAGCAAAGTCACTTTTCCACTATCAAAGCAGGTAACCTGTGTATTTGAAGAGGGGGCCTCCCAAACACTAGCATAAATATTTCAAGAGTACCTGTCTATTAACTGGTTGCATTTTGTAAGCAAAGTCCCTTTTCCACTATCAAGGCAGGCAACCTGTGTATTTGAAGAGGGGGCATCCCAAACACTAGCATAAATATTTCAAGATTACCTGTCTATTAACTGGTTGTATTTTGTAATCAAAGTCACTTTTTAAGCAAACTTTGCCTTTCGGTGGGGGGGGGGGCATCCCAAATATTAGCATTAATATTTCAAGACTACCTGTCTATTAACTGGTTGCATTTTGTAAGCAAAGTTACTTTTCCACTATCTAGGCAGGCAACCTGTGTATTTGAAGAGGGGGCATCCCAAACACTAGCATAAATATTTCAAGATTACCTGTCTATTAACTGGTTGTATGTTGTAACGGGGGCATCCCAAAAACTAGCATTAATATTTCAAGACTACCTGTCTACTAACTGGTTGCATTTTGTAAGCAAAGTCACTTTTTAAGCAAACTTTGCCTTTCACCGTGGGGGCATCCCAAACACTAGCATAAATATTTCAAGAGTACCTGTCTATTAAGTAGTTTCATTTTTTAAGCAAAGTCACTTTTCCACTATCAAGGAAGGCAACCTGTGTATTTGAAGAGGGGGCATCCCAAACCTTAGCATAAATATTTCAAGAGTACCTGTCTATTAACTGGTTCCATTTTGTAATCAAAGTCACTTTTCCACTATCAAGGCAGGCAACCTGTGTATTTGAAGAGGGGGCATCCCAAACACTAGCATAAATATTTCAAGAGTACCTGTCTATTAACTGGTTGAATTTTGTAATCAAAGTCACTTTTTAAGCAAACTTTGTCTTTCGCTGTGGGGGCATCCCAAATACTAGCATTAATATTTCAAGACTACCTGTCGACTAACTGGTTGCATTTTGTAATCAAAGTCACTTTTTAAGCAAACTTTGCCTTTCGCCGTGGGGGCACCCCAAACACTAGCATAAATATTTCAAGAGTACCTGTCTATTAACTGGTTGCATTTTGTAAGCAAAGTCAATTTTCCACTATCAAAGCAGGTAACCTGTGTATTTGAAGAGGGGGCATCCCAAACACTAGTATAAATATTTCAAGAGTACCTGTCTATTAACTGGTTGCATTTTGTAAGCAAAGTCACTTTTCCACTATCAAGGCAGGCAACCTGTGTATTTGAAGAGGGGGCATCCCAAACACTAGCATAAATATTTCAAGATTACATGTCTATTAACTGGTTGTATTTTGTAATCAAAGTCACTTTTTAAGCAAAGTTTGCCTTTCGCTGGGGGCGCATCCCAAAAACTAGCATTAATATTTCAAGACTACCTGTCTACTAACTGGTTGCACTTTGTAAGGAAAGTCACTTTTTAAGCAAACTTTGCCTTTCGGTGGGGGGGGGGGCATCCCAAACACTAGCATTAATATTTCAAGAGTCCCTGTCTATTAACTGGTTGCATTTTGTAAGCAAAGTTACTTTTCCACTATCTAGGCAGGCAACCTGTGTATTTGATGAGGGGGCATCCCAAACACTAGCATAAATATTTCAAGATTACCTGTCTATTAACTGGTTGTATTTTGTAATGGGGGCATCCCAAAAACTAGCATTAATATTTCAAAACTACCTGTCTACTAACTGGTTGCATTTTGTAAGCAAAGTCACTTTTTAAGCAAACTTTGCCTTTCGTTGGGGGGGGGGGGGGCATCCTAAATATTAGCATTAATATTTCAAGACTACATGTCTACTAACTGGTTGCATTTTGTAAGCAAAGTTACTTTTTAAGCAAACTTTGCCTTTTGCCGTGGGGGCATCCCAAACACTAGCATAAATATTTCAAGAGTACCTGTCTATTAACTGGTTGCATTTTTTAAGCAAAGTCACTTTTCCACTATCAAGGAAGGCAACCTGTGTATTTGAAGAGGGGGCATCCCAAACCTTAGCATAAATATTTCAAGAGTACCTGTCTTTTCACTGGTTGCATTTTGTAATCAAAGTCACTTTTCCACTATCAAGGCAGGCAACCTGTGTATTTTAAGAGGGGGCATCCCAAACACTAGCATAAATATTTCAAGAGTACCTGTCTATTAACTGGTTGCATTTTGTAATCAAAGTCACTTTTTAAGCAAACTTTGCCTTTCGCTGTGGGGCATCCCAAATACTAGCATTAATATTTCAAGACTACCTGTCTACTAACTGGTTGCATTTTGTAATCAAAGTCACTTTTTTAAGCAAACTTTGCCTTTCGCTGTGGGGGCATCCCAAACACTAGCATAAATATTTCAAGAGTACCTGTCTATTAACTGGTTGCATTTTGTAAGCAAAGTCACTTTTCCACTATCAAAGCAGGTAACCTGTGTATTTGAAGAGGGGGCATCCCAAACACTAGCATAAATATTTCAAGAGTATCTGTCTATTAACTGGTTGCATTTTGTAAGCAAAGTCACTTTTTAAGCAAACTTTGCCTTTCGTTGGGGGGGGGGGGGGGGCATCCTAAATATTAGCATTAATATTTCAAGACTACATGTCTACTAACAGGTTGCATTTTGTAATCAAAGTCACTTTTTAAGCAAACTTTGCCTTTCGCTGTGGGGGCATCCCAAATACTAGCATTAATATTTCAAGACTACCTGTCTACTAACTGGTTGCATTTTGTAATCAAAGTCACTTTTTTAAGCAAACTTTGCCTTTCGCTGTGGGGGCATCCCAAACACTAGCATAAATATTTCAAGAGTACCTGTCTATTAACTGGTTGCATTTTGTAAGCAAAGTCACTTTTCCACTATCAAGGCAGGCAACCTGTGTACTTGAAGAGGGGGCATCCCAAACACTAGCATAAGTATTTCAAGATTACCTGTCTAATAACTGGTTGTATTTTGTAATCAAAGTCACTTCTTAAGCAAAGTTTGTCTTTCGCTGGGGGGGCATCTAAAAAACTAGCATTAATATTTCAAGACTACCTGTCTACTAACTGGTTGCATTTTGTAAGCAAAGTCACTTTTTAAGCAAACTTTGCCTTTCGTTGGGGGGGGGGGGGGAGGGCATCCTAAATATTAGCATTAATATTTCAAGACTACATGTCTACTAACTGGTTGCATTTTGTAAGCAAAGTTACTTTTTAAGCAAACTTTGCCTTTCGCCGGGGGGGGGGGGCATCCCAAACACTAGCATTAATATTTCAAGAGTCCCTGTCTATTAACTGGTTGCATTTTGTAAGCAAAGTCACTTTTCCACTATCAAAGCAGGCAACCTGTGTATTTGAGGAGGGGGCATCCCAAACAGTAGCATAAATATTTCAAGAGTACCTGTCTATTAACTGGTTGCATTTTGTAAGCAAAGTCACTTTTCCACTATCAAGGCAGGCAACCTGTGTATTTGAAGAGGGGGCATCCCAAACACTTGCATAAATATTTCAAGATTACCTGTCACTTTTTAAGCAAAATTTGCTTTTCGCTGGGCGGGCATCCCAAAAACTAGCATTAATATTTCAAGACTACCTGTCTACTAACTGGTTGCATTTTGTAAGCAAAGTCACTTTTTAAGCAAACTTTGCCTTTCGCTGGGGGCGGAATCCCAAATACTAGCATTAATATTTAAAGAGTACCTGTCTATTAACTGGTTGCATTTTGTAAAGAAAGTCACGTTGTCAAATTGCCAGCAGCCATTGCCTTTATGCCTTTAACCGGGGGGCATCCCAAATATGCTAGCATGTGTCTATTAAGAGTGCACACATTGGAGTTGCAGCAGCAGCAATAGGAGCTCATATATTGCCTGAAAGACACACATATGAGCTGGCAGCAGCAGCATAGGGAGCCCATATATTGCCTGAAAGACACACCCTGGAGTTGGCAGCAGCATAAGGAGCTACCATACATCAGCTACTACCATGGATCAGCCATTGGTGGCTGGAAATCCTGGCTGATCCATGCCTGATTCATCTTCACAAAGGTGAGTCTCTCCACATTTTTCGTGGACAGACGAGTTCTCCTTGACATGACTATGGCCCCCGCCGCACTAAACACCCGCTCAGATGGCACACTACTCACCGGGCAGGACAGCTTTCCCAGGTCAAACTCTGCCAGTTGCGGCCACAAGTCAAGTTTGGCTGCCTAGAAGTCCAGCGGGTCCTCAAGGTGTGTTGGCATGGTCATGTCAAGGTATGACACTACCTGCTGGTTCAGGGCCTGCTCCAGGTCTTTCTGCTGCTCATGATTAGCCTCACTATGCGGGTGAAGAAAGCTACTCATTAGCGACTGACAGACTCAGGCTGCTACTGATGGAGCTGCTGCTGCTGCTCCTGCCAACACCCCCCCCCCCCGGCAGTCCCCCTGAGTATGGACCATGGCGCAGATGCATGGGCCAACTGACTACGTAGAATGTCTCTGTAGTAGGTCAGTTTGTCCTCCCTCTCATTGGGTGTAAAAAAATGCCCCCATTTTGTGCCGGTAGCGAGGGTCCAATAAGGTGGAGAGCCAGAAGTCATCCCGCTGACAAATGGAGACATTTCTGCGGTCACTACGCAAGCACGTGAGCATGCATCGTGCCATTTGTGCAAGTGACTCGGAGGGACTACCTGTCTCCATCTCCACTGCATACTGCCATGGTGTGTCTGGGTCCTCTGTCTCGCCTTCCTCACAACCCTCTAGCTCTTCTAGCTGCTCCTGCTCCTCCTCTCCTGTCAGATGACTAGATAAAATGGCCATTTTGTCAAACCTAAACTGTGCTTCGCTGTGCCCCACCCTCTCCTCCTCCTCCTCCTCCTCCACTTCAGCCCCCACAGGCTTCATGTGGCCGTGAAAAAGGCGCCATGTCTCCAGTGCCCTGACCAGCCATGGTTTCCAACATGTGTTGTAGTACATGAAGCAGTGGAATCACATTGTTCATCCCGTAGTCCTGGCGACTGACAAATAATTGGCTCAAAGGGCCTGAGCAAACGCCAGGTGTCACGTATGAGCTGCCACTTGTTTACATTGAAGTTACACAAGGGAGTCCCCCTATGCGCTTGGATCATCAAGAAATTAGTGATGACTTTTCTCTGTTCATATATTCGATCCAACATATGGAGGGTGGAATACCAAGGGGTGGAAACATCGCAAATCAGACTATGATGGGGGATACCGTTCTGACACTGTAGCTCAAGAAGGGTGTGCTTGGTGGTGTAGGAGTGGCTGAAGTGTATGCAAAGTTTCCTTTAGAAAGACTTTAGAAAACGCTTGGCAACTAGGTTGAACAAGTGTGGCATACAGGGTGCATGGCTCAGGCTTCCTTGTCACAGCACAGACAAGATGTTCTTCCCATTGTCAGTCACCATGGTTCCCATTTGCAGTTTTCGTGGAGTAAGCCATGATTTCATTTATTGATTTATGATTTTTAGCAGTTCCTCCCATTTGTGACTCCGTGGCTCAAGGCAAACCATGTGAAGTACAATATTGATGAATTAATTGTTAATTTCTGTCTATGTTTTATGAAATTTTGTAGAACAAGTGTTTTTAACTTTATATTTAAGAGGTTATTGAGACCAATGGGTACTCCCTCTTTAACTTTTCTATTTATGACACAATAAAGTAGATAATGATTTTCCTAATCATGGTATGATCATTGAAATATGTATGGCTTTGTCACACTCTGAATATCTGGGTTTGCCTACACCCAGGTGATTGGACTATTTGAAACCATGTAAAGAACAGCATGAATCCGCCGTATCCTGCACACATGGTAGGCTGGAAGGGCACTGAAAAAAATAAATAAATAAATAAAAATACCGAAAAAAAAAATATTTAGAAAAAACAAAATACAAAAAAAAAAATTAAAAAAAATTAAATAAATATTAAAAAAGACAATGGAAAAAAAAAAAAATAATAAAAAGAAAAAAAATGCAAAAAAATATATATATATATATATATATATTTTAAAAAAAATACAAAATATTAAAAAAAAAGGAAAAAAAAATACAAAATTAACAAAAAAAAAAAGTGATGTTATATGTTATTGATATTATGTTATATGTTATTGTTATTATGTTATATGTTATTATATGTTATTATTATAAATGTGTTCAAATAAGATAAATGTTAAGTATTAATATGTAATTGACAATTAGGCACTTTTTTCTGTGACACCATTGCTAAGTGCAAGTGCACTGTCACAGGCACAACGGCCTAGGAGCATGGAGGCCACAGCGGAGGGACCTGTCCAAGTTGCTGTTGTGGTTGTGCAGGAACCACAATCACCCAGTGGGGCTTAAAGGATATGTATTGTCCCTGACCGTAGTTACAGATCCAGACGTAGGCACTGCCATGCACTTTGGTACACACTGACAGGCTAAAGGACTGGCCCTCCTTCTGTTCAACAAAATTGTACAGGGCTGGTACTGCCTTCTTCGCAAAGAAATGACAGCTTGGGACTCTCCACCTCGGCTCGGCACAAGCCATCAGTTCTCTAAAAGGTCCACCACCTCAAAAGGGAGGGACTGCAGCACCTGCAACTTATACAGGAGCACATTTAGCTTCTGCACGTTGGATGAGTGGGCACATACTGTTGTCTCTTGGACATGGCTTGGCCAATGGATTGCTGCCGGAATGACTGACTCGGATTAAGAGGAGGAGGAGCATCCAGAGCGACAGAGGATGGGTATGGCACACAGGAGGTGGTGGAGCCTTGGCTGGCTGGAACAGGGAGCGGCGTGCCACTGGGTAATGCAGCAGGCTGGACCGCCATTTTGGAGCCAACTCTCCCAGGCCGCTTTATGGTGACGCTGCAAATGTTGACGCAGGGCTGTGTGTCCAACATTGGGACCCTGGCCACACTTCTGCTTAGCCATCTTGCATATAGCCATGTTAACCTCCTGCGGATGCTTGATGAAAAACTGCCACATCGCCGAGTAGCTGATTTTCCTACCAACAGTCCGCACTAATTCACTGCTGCTGCCGCCGCCGCCGACGACTCCAGGGACCCTCTTCCAGTACCTCCTGGGAAGGTAGCCTGCCGCGCAGCAAGTGGTCTACCCCGAGCACATTTGCCTCCATACTTTCCCCTTCTGCCACCATGTTGACCGCTAAATCTGTCACTCTCCATCACTCCAAGCCTTTAAAAGTGCCCTCAAAACTCACTGATGTCCTCCTCAGGTTCCTCAACAGTGTCTGCTTAAGAAGTCAAAACACTTGCAACACCACCTCCCACGCCACTCTCCTCATCACTACTTGCCCACCTAGTGGAAGAAGCGGCGAGTGTCTCCTCCACTTCTTGGCTGGGAAGTAGCTGCTGATTTTTCTGATTATCAGATCGTCCTCACTGAATAGCGGAGCTGAACCCAAAGCATAAGATATAACCGACAGTTGACTGGGGGTGTCAGATGTCACTTGTGATGAAGTGGATGATCGTGTTAACCAATGGATGACGGCAGATGGGTCGCTGGTCAAGACATGACCGCTAGCTGATACCGGGAGATCAGGCCTCTCACTGAGACTCCTGCTGCCACTCACCCCTGGTCTGCTGAGACCTCTGCTTGATGAATTTAGGCCTAATATGTTACTATGTTACTAATATGTTACTATGTTACTAATATGTTACTAATATGTTACTATGTTACTAATATGTTACTAATATGTTGCTATGTTACTAATATGTTACTAATCTGTCACTCTCCATCACTCCAAGCCTTTAAATGTGCCCTCAAAACTCACTGATATCCTCCTCAGGTTCCTCAACAGTGTCTGCTTAAGAAGCCAAACACTTGCAACACCACCTCCCATGCCACTCTCCTCATCACTACTTGCCCGCCTAGTGGAAGAAGCGGCGAGTGTCTCTTCCACTTCTTGGCTGGGCAGTAGCTGCTGATTTTTCTGATTATCAGATCATCCTCACTGAATAGTGGAGCTGAACCCAAAGCATAAGATATAACTGACAGTTGACTGGGGGTTTCATATGTCACTTGTGATGAAGTGGATGACCGTGTTAACCAATGGATGATGGCAGATGGGTTGCTGGTCGAGACACGACCACTAGCCGATACCGGGAGATCAGGCCTCTCACTGAGACTCCTGCTGCCACTCACCCTTAGTCTGCTGCAACCTCTGCTTGATGAATTTAGGCCTCTGCAACCTCTCTGTGCCCATCCTGGCACTTCTCTGCCTGACATACTTAGTGTGTATATGAGGGGAGGGCAAAACGCTACACTACACTTAAAACAGGATTTGTCGATAACAGCAGCAGGTGTGTAACTATCTATGACCTTTCATTAAGTGGTAACTAGGCCCTGAAGACTTTAACAGGAACAAAGTGATGAAACTCTTAGATGTGCGTGTGTGATGCTCTGATGAGGGCAATTCAATGTGCTCCAGTACACTTGGAAAATGTTTTTTTGAGAGACTGGCCTGCGTGGAAATGAATCGGGCATGGATCAGCCAAGATTTCCACCCACCAATGCCTGATGCATCAGAGTAGATTGATCATGGTGCCAGATCAACACTAAAGAAATATGGATAGTGCAAAATAGATTTAAGGCGCTGCTCTCCAGTTACAGACATTCCTCCGCATCAGACCACAAGTAATTATGGAGGAAATGCTTTATGGGAATATTAATTTTTATTAATATTCTCAGGATAAGATATATGTGCCCAAAATTTGTATATGTTCTCTTCATGCTGCTGCCAACTCCAGGGTGTGTTATTCAGGCAATATATGGGCTCCCTATGCTGCTGCCAACTCCTGGGTGTGTCTTTTAGGCAATATATGAGCTCCTAATACTGCTTCCAACTCCTGGGTGTGTCTTTCAGGCAATATATGGGCCCCCTATGCTGCAGCCAACTCCTGGGTGTGTCTCTCAGGCAATGTTATGAGCTCCTTCTGCTGCTGCTAACTCCTGGGTGTGTCTTTCAGGCAATATATGAGCTCCTAATACTGCTGCTAACTCCAGAGTGTGTCTTTCAGGCAATATATGGGCTCCTAATGCTACTGCCAACTCCAATGTGGTTTTCAGTCAATATATCGGCTCCCTATGCTGCTGCCAAATTCAGGGTGTATTTTTTTAGGCAATATATGGGCCCCCTATGCTGCTGCCAAGTCCAGAGTGAGTCTTTCAGACAATATATGGGCTCCCTATGCTGCTGCCAAGTCCAGGGTGTGTCTTTCAGGCAACATATGGGCTCCCTATGCTGCTGCCAACTCCTGGGTGTGTCTTTTAGGCAATATATGAGCTCCTAATACTGCTGCCAACTCCTGGGTGTGTCTTTCAGGCAATATATGGGCCCCCTATGCTGCAGCCAACTCCTGGGTGTGTCTTTCAGGCAATGTATGAGCTCCTAATACTGCTGCCAACTCCAATGTGTTTTTCAGGCAATGTATGAGCTCCTTCTGCTGCTGCCAACTCCTGGGTGTGTCTTTCAGGCAATATATGAGCTCCTAATACTGCTGCCAACTCCAGAGTGTGTCTTTCAGGCAATATATGGGCTCCTAATGCTACTGCCAACTCCAATGTGGTTTTCAGTCAATATATGGGCTCCCTATGCTGCTGCCAAATTCAGGGTGTATTTTTTAGGCGTATTTGAATTCCCAGATTTGTGCCACTTGTGGTCCAAAACCGGGTAATGACCTGACCCACCGTTGACCTGAAGCAATATTGTTAAAAGAATATGGGAATTCCAAATGTTTTTTGGGCTGGTTGATAGATTGACCCCCTATCTCTGTCAGAGAAACCAGTTTGCTACAAGGGAGTTTTTGGACTACCTCCTTTGTTGCCCTGAGGGCTTGTGGGGGTTCAATAGTAATCACCACGCCATGTTTCAATAGCAAAGCATAATTAAATGTGCCTAATATGCAGAAAGTGTGTGACAAAAAGATTTATTGCTTTCTATTAAAACACAAATGACACATTACATTACAAAAGGCCCTACAAATGTAGGTGACATACGATACAAAGATTCTTCACCAGTTTGAGTTAAAAATACAGTGTAGAGTGGTCTTTCCTAATAGGCATCTCACATATACAATGTATTTTTTAGGCAATATATGGGCCCCCTATGCTGCTGCCAAGTCCAGAGTGTGTCTTTCAGACAATATATGGGCTCCCTATGCTGCTGCCAAGTCCAGAGTGTGTCTTTCAGGCAACATATGGGCTCCCTATGCTGCTGCCAACTCCAGGGTGTGTTTTTCAGGCAATATATGGGCTCACTATGCTGCTGCCAACTCCAGGGTGTGTTTTTCAGGCAATATACGGGTTCCTTATGCTGTTGCCAAGTCCAGAGTGTGTCTTTCAGGCAATATATGGGCCTCTAATGCTGCTGCCAACTCCAGGGTGTGTTTTTCAGGCAATATATGGGCTCTTAATGCTGCTGCCAACTCCAATGTGTCTTTCGGGCAATATATGGGCTCCCTATGCTGCTGCCAAATTCAGGGTGTGTTTTTCAGGCAATATAAGGGATCATCATGCTGATGCCACCTCAAGGCTCTGTAATTGTGCCGCTCTGCAACAGTGAATCTAATTGCGATGCCTCTGATCTGCATGTCATACTTCTTTACAATATTATTTCACTAGCCCAGCATGCATCCTATGCATGTTACAGCCAAGCAAAATGTTCTGCAGCCCCATGGAGGCTCTCGGACACCCAGAAATAGCCATTTTTAATAGCGATTCATAGCAAATAAATTCGTACCGAAACGATTTTTCCCAGAAAATTCGGCGAATCAGCCGAATCGAATTTTTCAAAAGTTAGCTCATCTCTAGTTTGGATCAACATGTATAGTATATGGGTATAAATCTGAGGTAAAAACTTCTCACCTGTAATTGGTTTGTACAGATATTTGTCGTTGACCCCAGGAGAGATGGAGAGAATACCCCTATCTGCTTCCTTATAGGTTGAATCTTATATATGTAGGTCTGTACTGTATAGTAAGAGATTATATAAGTAGTTGTTAAAAAGATGGGCTGTACCTTTAATGCCTTAAAGGTACAGCCTTAAAGGTACAGCCCATCTTTTTAACAACTATATATATTATCTCTTACTATACTAATTGGAAAGCACCCCCATAATGAATAAATACTAAATTTTATACCACAGCTCTGGTTATCATATAAAAAAGTGCACGAAGTGGATCTTGCTACAGCAATTTATGAAGAAGTTTTTAACCACAACAAAGTACATGCATAGAAACGAAGTTATGAGGTAATATTTGCTTCAGTGAAATAATATATAATAAAATATAATATTTGTAGATCTGCCACACCAAACATATGATTAATCATTAACACCTGATGGAACTAACTAAGTTCTTACTCTTTCTTAAAGGGCCAGTACAGAACTACATATATAAGATTTAACCTATAAGGAAGCAGATAGGAGGATTCTCTCCATCTCTCCTGGGGTCAACGACAAATATCTGTACAAACCAATTACAGGTGGGAAGTTTTTACCTCAGATTTATACCCATATACTATACATGTTGATCAAAACGTATGACCCAACATATTCTGTCTATAATAGGGCACTGAGGAAGCCTAAGCAGGCGAAACATGTTTGCCCTCTATGGAATACAACACTAGTAAGAATCAACAAAGACATGAATATGGTCATGAAAGCAATTTTTATTGTGAAAAAAAACATAAAGCTTTGTACAATGTAATGGTCTGTACAATCTTGTTCAAGGTATCACTGTACTATGCTCATTATATGATGTACTGTATTTATCTCACAACATTGTGACTTAGACTCACAATAAATGTTTTTCTAAAACAATAAAGAAATATTTTTTAAATAGGATTCAAAAGGTGTGGTGGGATTACTGGGTCCATTAAATACAACTGGGAGGGCCCTAATCCCGGTACTCTCTCTTTTAGCCTGTCTAAAGCAAACTATAGAAAGGTGCCCCCAAGATGTTTAGTTCCACTCCACAATGAGCCACCAATTATTGATTTAAAATCATCACAGCGTACAGCGCACCCCTGATTCCTATTGAACCTTTAATGAGATATTATAAATAATAATAAAAAATCAGACCTAGCAATTGCCGCCCCCCCCGCAGTACCACATAAGGCGGCTGCCTCACATGGCATCACCCTTGCCTTGGAGCAGCATGAAAACGGGAGGGATTGGAAAACTCCACTAGAACACCAGGTGCTGCTTAAAGTAGACCAATACCCAGGATTTTTACTATCCTGGGTGTTGGTCCTTGCCCCTGATCGGAGTGCCCCACTATGTGAAACTCCCCGGGTCGCCTGAACGAACTAACCTCTTTCCAGTCTTACGGCGCATGCGTGGCCACTCCTCCAATCAGCGTACTTGGATCCGCTCAAGTCTTTGTCCAGGAGCTCATCTAATGCGAGTGGATCCGAGCGTGCTGGAGGCAGCATCCCCTTCTACCCTTTTACATGGAGCGTTCCCGCGTCAACCATCCACAAATGCCTGGTGCGGACACGCACTCTGCTAAAAGGATAGCGGGGATGCGGCCGCTGCTCGCGCAAGTGCAGTTGGACCAGGAATAAAGGTGAGTTTTCAGGGGACCTGCGGGGTTTCCCACAGCGAGGCATCCCCGATCGGGGTGCCCTGGGGGGAGCAAGTATGCCTGCCCTGGTGTCTCATAGACTCCAGGGTGGGTTTTGGTCCCCTTTAATACTGACAAGGGCCTTAGATTAAAAGAACATAAATATATTTATGATTAATGTTCCAAACGTCCTATAAAGTGATTTTTTTTCTATGCTGGAGTCAGTACCTTGTTTCTGGCTCTGACTCCATGACTCTGACTGCACAGCCCTGGTCTTAACAGCCAGACCTTAAAAACCAGAAAGCAGAAGTAGCAGGAATGTGTAAATTTGAGGGAATTCCGGCCCCAGGATTACCAGAGCATCAACCCAGAACCCTGGTCCTGGACACATTGTCCAGCTTTCTGCTTTACACTGTGTGTAAACAAGTCCACATCTGGTACACCCCCTCTGTCGCCTAGGTGATGGAATACTTTCTGAATAAGAGCCCATTCATCCCAGTCTATGCTCTTTCATCTCACAAATTTCACATGTACATTGTCCACATGTATACTGCCCTGAGAGTGATCATTGAACGTGATGTTCTACCCAACTAAAAATCATGTACACCCCCAACAGCACCAACCTGCCATTGGCACCCCCCAGGTGTTTGATGAAGGTAACACACTGTCAATCTTCATCCTGAATGGAAGGTCCACTAGGTCCTTTATCCAGTGCTGGAAACAAAGAAATACTGTCCTCAATTCCAAACAGAAAGCTCCATCCCACCAGACTGGTGTTTGTGGCCAGTATGGTCTAAATGGAACAAACATCCTCCATTAACAATGGGGACTTAGGCCACCAAAGTAACATCATACACAGTTAAAGCGGACAAACACTCTTCATGATTGGCTGCCCGATGCTCACATGGACAGGAAAATTGGCGGCTGGAACATCACTGCCCACGTGAGTGCCAGGAAGCCAATCAACGTGCTGGATTTATGGCGGGGAACTAGTAGAAAGGTGAGAATTGCAGGAGTCCTGGGAAATTATGTGTGGGGGGCTCCAGCATTCTAGATGCCCCCCCAGCCTGTCATATAGGGTTGGCACCGGCAGCCACCAACACCCTTGCCACAGAGGGTGTTGGTCCGCTTTAACTAAACTCTTGTCAATAAGGGCCTGCTTTTTTTTGTCCATCAAGCTCACAAGGGGCACAGAGCTGAACTCACCATGGCAAAGCAATTTGCCAGCAGGCTTGTCCATCAGATCCTTCAAGAAGACACAATCTAAAGTTGGGATCACCACATGCATGCAAAATCCTTGGGGCAGCTTGGAGCTTATGGGCTTTTTTTGCTATCCTGGTGATTGTCCCTTGTCCCTGGGACACCCCGATTTGGAGTTCACAAAGTGGGTCATCCCGAGACAAGGTGCCCCAGGAGAATTTAGTGAACCAGCCAGAGTTTCTTTAGGGACTTCAGGGCCAGTCTGGGCCAGGATTAGTCCACTTTAAGGATGTTGTCAAAGTAGGAAGGGTAGGGAAACTTTTTACTAACCCCCTGTCACTGTAAAAGCAATCCTTGCCCCTCTGCTCCTGCACCTGCTCTGACAGGTCTAGTACCCTGCACCCAGCCACAATCAAGGGAAGGGGGCTGGCATGTGACTGAAGTGTCAGTGATGCAATAGGACTAGATAACTATGGTCCTGACCAGACTTTCCAAGCCACTGGCGTGCCCCCGCCCAATGGCACAAGCCTACTCAAGACCCTGCCTATCAGCACCACAACCACAAAAATATAACATGTCAGTACGTTAGCATGCACCACAGCTCATACCCTGCCATGGAACCCCTTGCTGCCACCCTCCCCCCCAACCCTGAATGGCAACGAGATGACTTCTGGCATCAGATTATGGGTCCACCTCAGGGAGAGCTGATTCAGGGACCTAGAAGTCAGAAGCTAGAGCCCCACCACTTAACTAAGTTATAAAAAATAAATGTGCGAGAAAAACTAAAATAAAAAAAACTTAACAGCTATGCTGAATGTCCACCCTATCATACTGAAAACAAAACATTGGGGTAGGCGGGTGTGAGCCAGAGTTTTAATTTGTTTTTTTAATGTTCTGATTGGCTAGAGGAGTCAACCTCGTGAGTTGTTGTGTGTCTCGGAATGAATGAGAGAAAATGTTAATTTCTGCCTTGCTAGCAGGATTTCATCTCGCACTTTATATACTGAATACAGTGAATACTTTAGTGAAAGCCCCAAATAAGCAGTTCTCAACCAGTCTGCACAGATCAGCGATATAAATGGAGACATGTAATTCTACTATTTGAAATGGATGTGCCTTACAGTCCTAGAATCTGTAAGTGAAAAGTTTAGTACTTTGAGCAATCATTTCGCTTAGCAGTGAACAGCAAATACTGTAGTAGATAATGCCAAAGGTTCTATGACGCAAAGCAACAAAGTACATCTCTAAACAGCTTCAGTTACCTTATCAATTTTTCTGTAAAACTCACTGTCATCACCACTGTTATGTTCTGAGGCAGATAGTAAGAGGATAGATAAGCAGAGCTGAATCCAGCTAATTTTTAACTGCAACATAACCCGAAGATATCATATAGTGTCATGAAAGCATATAAAACAACAATCCCTAGATGCAACATTAACAGGAAAAATAGTCCTACCTGCTGTCACGAAAATTAATATCAGTAAATGTCCTATAGTGCTGTGTTTTGGATTTGTGTTGGGGGTTAGGTTTGACTGAAATATACGCCATTATAAAAAGATGTTCAGGGAAAATCAGCATATTTACCTCAACAATCAGTGATAATAGGGGTGCTTTTATTACCTGTGATTTGTCCCTTCTGATGGCAAAAAATATCAGTGTTGGCCCAAAGCTTATCCTAAAGTGGATGTCCAAGGCAGCTGAAATGAATTGTGTTTCTGTTGTAAAGGGACAGAAACATTGAAGCAGCATCCAGAGGGCAGGGGAAAAATACGTTGTTTTTGTTCTATAAGAAAAATCACTTTGCTTAATTAACAAAACAAAGTATTTACGAAATGTCGTTACAAAAGCATCCTATGCCACTCATTCATATGCATGGCATAGAGTGCTGATTGGAGGAGAGCCAAAGCATGCGATCATGAGATCGATGATAAACAAGGGAAAACAGGGGGTTCACACAGTAGAGGCATGCCAAATCAGGATGCCCCGGGGCATGGATTAAACCCCAGGATAGTTCGAATCACAGATTGTGGTCCACTTTAAGGCTCCCACCCTGCACAATGTTGGCTCTCTATTAGAAATCTGAACAGCAGTTTTGTGACAGCATTAGACATGGCCCTAACTTTAGGGAATGGTCCCAAAAATAAGTGTGCAAAACAAAGCATTCATATAACTAAATGAGCCTCAACGTCATGGCCAACCATTAGCATGCTTATCTGTCAGCTGGGGTACCATTAGTGGGATGGGTCGCAGGTCATTCTTACCACGATTGCCCAACATTAGGCTCGATTCAGAGAGACAAAAAAAAACTTCAGTTTTAGTTCCGATCCGTTTTTTTTTGGAAATGTTTCCGTTCTCGTATGAGCGTACGAGCGGTTTTATGCATGCATTGAAAACCTTCTGTAAAGTTTCCGTCCGTTCGTACGGCAGATTACGAATACGAGAATGTCATTTTCCATTCAGACTTTTCCGTTTCATTTTCACATGTTACAACGTAGGCTTTCGTTTTTGCCCTTTTCCCATCGTATCCTCCAACGTATCCTTTAGGTTTCCCGTTAGTTTCTGTTTCCCTTTTTCAATAAATAATCATCCAGACGGAAATCCTTACGATCTTGCGCCTGCGCACTACAAACTTAACTCATTAAAGTGCTCGCCTACATATTTGCCACCCTCACTTCTACTGCAATGTTTAGCTAAATCACTTAGCACTATCCTCCATCTTCCCTTTTGGACCCTTAAAGCTCACCCAAACCACTTAACACTATCCTCCATCTTCCCTTTTGGACCCTTAAAGCTCACCCAAACCACTTCTTGGTTAGGTTCTTCTTCCATTTTAGCCCCCTAAAACTTACCCAAATCACTTCTCGGTCATGTGAATATTCATCTTTAAATATTTCTGGGCCCATTAGTTTTGTGTTAATGTATTTTGACAATGTAACATTTTTTTTATTCCATAATAAAATATAACATTTTTTAAAATGTTTACAATTTCAAATTTTTAAAAAACAAAATACATAGCAATGGCAGGCCACTGAACATTATTCTTCATCTGTGGTCCCCAACGAGCTGCGCAGCTCCTGCATCTCGCCCACCAACTGAAGGACCCTGACACTCAGTTGTGCCACTCTGGCATGTGTGGTCCATGTAAAAAAAAAGGTAAATTAAAATATTGGTATAACCTTGTTGGGGTCATACTGCAGTGCCCTCGCCACGGGCCGGGTTTTGCATAGTGCCCGATTAGAGAATCCCTGGCCCGCATTCTGCAGGCAAAGAACGGGCATCAGGAGCAAGGGCGAGTGGCACATCTTGCAGTTCCTGCAACCAAATATAAAATAATTACACAAAGCAAAGGTAACCAACTTAAACAATAACTCCTACAACAAATTAAGATTCAAGTTCAACAATCCAAATATAATTCACAAAGGACATAAGTCTAAAAAATATAGCAATTATATGGATGTGTGGGAAAATAAAGGTTTACATGCTAAGGACTAATTTAGGTCAGCATTAAAATACATCTATAAGGCATACATGAAATGTATTGATTCAGGTATGCATTGCTATACAATTTATGGCATCGGCCATGCTAAAGGAGCGCAGACTCCTCCACATAAGGCTCGATTCAAAATCCCAAATGTCATTATGTTCGTATTTGCAATCGAAAGTTTTGTTGGGTGTTTGTCATTTTTTCCTTTTTTTTTGGCCATTTTCGACTCGCACGAACGTTCGAACATAGACGTATATGTTCGTTCGTCCATCGAAATTCATTTTGTGTTTTTACGCAACTTCGGGACTTTTTTCCTTCGAAATCGAAAATGTTTCGATCGGTCAAATCATTTACGTCATTGCAATGGGCTGGCGATTAATTCAGAGAGCTGATTGTCAAGTATTCCGACGCCCATATAGTCATTTCCTTGTCGAGCGTCTTACGGCACCTTTTTGACCTCGGGACTAGGCAGCCAAGCGTGATGGAGAGTGACTTTGAAGAGCATCAAGGTCTTCTTCTGTTTGGCATTGATGGGATCTTGAGGTCAGAGCCCAGATTGCACCGGCGGCGACGCATGAACATCAATGGCATGCATGACGTTGAGCTGTTCGAGCTGACCAGGCTTAATCGCGCTTCCCTCCATAAATTGTATAGTGAGCTGCGGCCATGGTTAGCCCGCACCACAAGGAAGGGGCATGCAATTTCAGGTATGACCAAGATGCTTGGCTGCCTGCAATTTTTGGCGAACGGCTCGTTCCAGAGGCTGGGTGCCCTCTCCGTGGGGATCTCACAGCCTACGCTGAGCCGCGCACTATCACATTTTTTGGAAGGCATGGCTACCCTAACCCCCAAATATATTTTTTTCCCCGATGATATGGTAGCCAGAAACGCCATTAAGCTTGGTTTTTTTAATATCGCCGACATGCCCAACGTCATTGGTGCCATTGACTGTACCCACGTCGCCCTGGTGCCTCCTGCTGCCGACGAGTACATATACAGGTAAGTAATGTTTTTAATTTTTTTTTTCATTTTAGCTTAAGCCTCCTTGTAATGGTCCCTCCTTGTAATGGTCCCTCCTTGTAATGGACCCACCTTGTAATGCTCCCACCTTGTAATGGTCCCACCTTGTAATGCTCCCACCTTTTAATGGTCCCACATTGTAATGGTCCCACCTTGTAATGGTCCCTCCTTGTAATGTTTCCACCTTCTAATGGCTCCACCTTGTAATGGACCCACCTTGTAATGGTCCCACCTTGTAATGCTCCCACCTTGTAATGGTCGCTCCTTGTAATGGTCCCACCTTTTAATGGTCCCACCTTTTAATGGTCCCACATTGTAATGGTCCCACCTTGTAATGCTCCCACCTTGTAATGGTCGCTCCTTGTAATGGTCCCACCTTTTAATGGTCCCACATTGTAATGGTCCCACCTTGTAATGCTCCCACCTTGTAATGGTCCCACCTTGTAATGGTCCCTCCTTATCGAAATGTGTGTGTTCATTTTTCTAAATGCCTTCCTAATGTTTTCTTGTCTTCCTTTTTTTCCAGGAACCGCAAAATGGGCCACTCCTTTAATGTGCAGGCAGTGGTGGGGCCGGACATGCGGTTCCTTAGCGTACTCGCCGGCTACCCAGGCTCAGCCCATGATGCGTACATCCTTAGACGATCAGGATTGTACCGACGGTTTGAGTCTGGGGAATTTTCAGGTGCATGGCTCCTTGGTAAGTGAACATAAACCACATAATGTAGTTGTGGATGTTTGTTTTTACTTACCATTTGGCAGTAATGTCTGCCAAACTTACACCTTAAATAAACTTCTGCCCATGTGAAACCACACTTGAATGTTAGTTAGTAACCAACCAAGCGTTTCGCCAAGTTTGGCCTGCATTAGCCACATTCTAAATTATCTGTTGGTCTAATTTAATAATCCCTCTTACACCACCCTTGTGTGGAATCGTGCACTTAACTTGAGCATAGTTTCGGACCCATCTTTGCTAAGCTGGTTTGCACTTCCACACGAGAGTAGAGCGGGATAAAGTGCATGTGGCGTGTTTCTGCTGTTTTGGTCTCACACAAAGCATATAAGGGGTCAGCAAAACCTACATCCTAAGCACACTTTGAAACCCAGAGCTGGGATCCATATGTATGATTGTCCCTCATCCTCACTCTTTGTATGTTGTCCTTTTGTAAACCTCTAGGACAGATGTTTAGTTTGGGACTGGGACAGTGGCAAATGTTGCCTCATGTTGATCACACAATTGACAAATAGCCTCCTATTGATGTTGCTGGTGCCTTGATGGTCTTACATGTTTGTTTTCCTAATCTTATGTATAAGGTGATTCAGGATACCCGCTGCTGCCGTGGCTCTTGACGCCAGTACTCCGGCCCCAGGATGCCTCCCAGGATGCCTACAACTGTGCGCACCGCAAGACCAGGGCTGTGGTAGAGAGGGCCTTTGGTCTTTTGAAGACTAGGTTTCGTTGTTTGGATCATACCGGGGGCGCCCTGCAATATGATCCGAAAAAGGTCATAGACATAATAATGGCCTGTGCTGTTCTTCACAATTTTGCTATTTCACAACGGGTCCCCCGGTATGTCGAATTTGCTCCCTCTCCACCCAGCGAAGACCAGGAGGAGTCATTTCTGGACACACACAGTAGTGTGTCTGGCCAAAGTGTGCGGACTAATTTGATCGCGACCCATTTTGCTTAATGTAACCTGTATTGGCCTTTGTTTAACATTGTGTTGTTGATTAAGTTTTATTTCCCTTTGTGTATGTTTCGTTATGTTTGTGGTGTTCAAATAAGTAATAAAGTAATTACTCACCACAGGCCTAATGCTTTCCAACTCTCTTTTTTGGATGTGTGAACTGTGTGAATGTCCAAGTATATATTTCTCTGTGACACCCAAAAAAGAGACAATAAAATTTATGAGGCACAGGTGTCTTTAACTGTTTATTTGAAATAAATAAGAGCTCCAACTTGGAGTTGCTGCTCACTCCAATTTGCACAAAAAATAGAGGTAAACACAAAGGATTAATGGTTAGATCAACCATGGCAATAATGAAAAAAACAAACAATCCTGGTTGGCCACATTTGGCCCTGCCACAGGTGTAAACCTGGTACAGGGGTAGAAGCTTGAGTGGCACGTTCAGTGAGGATTCAGATATGGCCTTGGCTAGTGGCCTACCTCACCACTCTAAGGAGCTCTATGGGCGCAAATCAAAAACACACAACCCAAGGCATACACCAAGGGTATCTTGGTTTGCCTCACCAGACAAGTCAATACAGGGGGGATTAAGAGCAAAGATGTTGTACAGATTCATGTTGTGGAGACATTAATATGGGTGATGGCCATAGTACCCAGGTGGTGGCCCTTGCTGATTGCCCCGAACGTGGGCCTGTGTGGCATTCTGAATCTGCAACTGGTCCAAAATGTTGCGCATGATATTTACCATTTCACCCCTGTAGGCACGGTTGTCATTGTTGGCAGTCTCCATGTGGCTGTTGAGGGTCCTCAATTCGTTCTGCACAGCCTGTAATGTGGTATTTAGGTTCTCGATCCGGCCATGCAGTGCCTCTCGGTTTAGTTGGTTTTGCTGCTGGAAGGTCACCCTCTCGTGGTGCCATGCGTCCAACATTGCCATGCCCCTCCCCTGGTTGCGCCGTAGCGGATTCCGCCTCCCCAATCCCCTGGTTCGGGGTCGTGCCGAGGCTGTTGGTCTGGGCCCCTCAACAGACACAGGCATGCTTTCACTATCCTCAACAGCAGAGACAACACTGAGGACTTGACTGTCAGTCTGTGCATGCTGGCCATCATGTGCAGCCACCATGCTGCCAGATTCCCTCTGCTGCTGCTGAGTTGGTGGGGAAACATTTTGGACCAGTTGCAGATTCTGGGCCAGGGGTAGATCTTCAGAAGGGCACATAAAGGATCCATCCTCCTCCAGCTCCTGGATTTCATCCATGAGTGTGTGGGTCTGTATGGACAGAGACAAATTAGATGTTAGCTTGCCCACTACATATGTCAATCTGTTAGTAGTAACATGCAAAGTAACATGGCTAAACGACATTTGCTCAATAAACTTACCAAATATATCGGTTCCTCCCTCCTAGGCTGCACGGAAGTTGACGGCATGTCCACACTGGCAGTGGATTCCACAGTAGCTGAGCGATGATGGTGGCCTGCATGAGAAGCAAAGACACTATGTAAACACACACCTATGCATTGTTGACGGGTCAAAAGACATATGCCGAATTAGTTAACGGGTCCAAACTGTCATGGGCACTTCAACAACGGGGCAAAATAAGCTTCAATTTCCATGCCATTATGTGGTTAAATTTTTGGCCTACAACTACTTCCACATTGTTCTACTCAACTAAGCCAAACATTCAAGTTCAGCTTGTTATGTGGCTGACCACATCCCTTAGAGGCCATTAAAGCGGACCTTCACTCTGATTAAGAGTCTAGCTTCTATGTTTCCCACACCCTGTACATACAGATTGACCACATTACAAATCTTCCAACCTGCATCTACTGCATGTTATGAGCCTTTAAACATCAAAGATGGCGGCTTATGGAATCCGCCATCTTATCAGGCAGCCTGCAAACAGTAAGTTCCTCCTGACTGTGCTGCTCTGCATTCTTGGACTGCTGACCTTTCCCTGACCCCAGCTCTGCTCTGTCTGAGCAAAGCACAGCTATAACCCGCCCCCCTGTACCTTATCCCACTCTCCTCTCCTCAGTAAGTGTGATGCTTCGGAGTCAAGATGGCGGCGGCCGTATCCTAAATTGCCGAACAGAGTTGCAGCCCAGTGGTGGAAAGTATAATACATTAGTGACTACACATGTAAAATATATTAATTTGAGATGCTGAGGATTTTTTGGATAAGAGTTTGTGCTTTTCATTAAATCATGGTGAAGGTCCGGTTTAATGGGAACCCACAAACTTTTACACTCGGGTTCAATGTACATTCACGTCTTGTATGTGGACCAAAAATCAACAGTTAAGTGGCCACACACATGCCACACCCTGGCCCAACACAGAAATCACCTACAAGCCACAGCCTAGGTGCCTGGCTTCCCAGATGTGTTACTGGCTAATTGTGCATGCTCACTAATTGTAAAGGTCACATACATCTTACTCACCTGCAGGACGGGTCGGGGAATCTGTGTCCCTTAGGGCCGCGTGGCCTTCGACGGCGACTGGATGCATCAATCCATAAATCATCTCCTCAGCCGGGGTCAACTTGAGTTTGGAGGGAAAACCTCCTCCAGTTTTCATGCTGCAAAACAGAGTTAGGGTAATTTAGAACCAGGTGGCCAGTACAACATCCAGTCTAATCCTAAAGCTAACATTTGTACCTGTCAATCCGCCTTTGATTTTCTTTCTTCCGTGCAGCATATTTGAGGTCCGATATCTTGCGCTGAATCTGTACAACATCCTTTAACTCTTCCCCCGCTGCATTCACTTGTCTGGTTAGGTCTGCCAAGATGTTGGCTCTGCGCTGTTTGGTGGTGTTTTTTGATCTGCGCCCATATAGCTCATCATAAACTAAGGTCAGGCCACTAGCCAAGGCCATAATTTGGGCCTCACCAAAACGCCCACTTAACTGCCCTCTTCGCAATGTGCGCCCTGTTGTTTTGGGTTGTGGGTCCTCCATGGTGTCATCCAAATGGGGTGACATCCTTGGCTGGGTTTGTGGGGTATAATGCAGGGAATGGTGGCTGCCTGGGGATTGGCCTGGACTGGGCAAGGGACTGGGTGTTCTGGCCTGGCTGGCCACAGAAGTCCCAGGTGTTGATGTGGCATAGTAACCTTGCCTTTCCACCTGTGCCGGTGCCAAATGTGGGCGAGCAGGAGAGCTTCGTTCGGAGCCTGAAGTAGTGCTGCCCTTGGAGGTAGTAGGGCGGACCAAGGCTGAGGGCGATCTTGCAGGGCCGGCCCTCTTCTGTTTTTTTTTTGGGCACACTCGTGGTGGGCTGCGGGACCTGGTTCGGCCTCTTTGTGGGCTGCATGGCCTGCTGCGGCGTCTAGGGGGGCTGCGGGACCTGGTTCGGCCTCTTTGTGGGCTGCGTGGCCTGCTGCGGCGTCTAGGGGGGCTGCGGGACCTGGTTCGGCCTCTTTGTGGGCTGTGTGGCCTGCTGCGGCGTCTAGGGGGGCTGCGGGACCTGGTTCGGCCTCTTTGTGGGCTGCGTGGCCTGCTGCGGCGTCTAGGGGGGCTGCGGGACCTGGTTCGGCCTCTTTGTGGGCTGTGTGGCCTGCTGCGGCGTCTAGGGGGGCTGCGGGACCTGGTTCGGCCTCGAGGGGGGCTGCGTGGCCTGCTGCGGCGTCTAGGGGGGCTGCGGGACCTGGTTCGGCCTCGAGGGGGGCTGCGTGGCCTGCTGCGGCGTCTAGGGGGGCTGCGGGACCTGGTTCGGCCTCGAGGGGGACTGCGGGACCTACTGCGGACTATTGTGGGTGTTGTAGTGGGGCAGGGTGGGGTGGGTCTTCGGACCCTCTTACCCGTTTTTGGCCCAGTAGCCATACTAGCCTTTGTGGCCTGGGTCTTTGGTTTGCCTGCCTGCTCCTTTTTTTGCCCATAGCTGGTAGTTGGCTTGGCCGGCGTTTTGGTACTAGGCCGTAATTTTGCTTTTGGCTGCTGCGACCTGGTTTTGGGCCCTTCGGAAGGCTCCTGCCGTTTGGCTGCCTTCTTCCCCGTCTGCTCCTTTCCAGTTTTGGCCGGAGGTTTTTTGGGTGCCATTTTGATTTTCTCAAATAATCAGCTGGGTGTGCAGGGACCTTTAAGTAAGCAAGCCAGCGTGTGACGTACGTTCGCACGGCCGTGCGGAACCCGCTGAGGCATTGCGTACGTTCGCACGGCCGTGCGGAACGCGCTGGGGCGTTACTTATCTGCTGCCGAGAAAAAGAAGCAAGATGGCACCCACTATCTTCACCCGCCAACAAGAAGAGATCATCATGTTCGTAAGTGTATTCGATGGACTTTTGTTAGATTAGGAAATGCTGCTCTATATGTGAAGGAAGCGCAGGAATAAATGGCTTTGGTTAAAAATGTGATAAACTACATGCACAAGCAAAGGCACGCAACACACGTGCCAAACAACATTTAGGCCATATTGTGAAATTAATGAACAATAGAAATGTGTGTGTGTTAATGTAATTACCCCAAAAAATGTTTTGCTGACACATATTGATATGTATTGAGAAGTAAAGTCGATGTTTTCTTTCTGTTTTGTAGACCATGCTGGAGCGCAGGTACGACTACCTGCCCAACACATTTGAAAAACGCCACGTCGCCCTGGAGATAATCTCCACCATCCAACAGCAGACCAACACCACCTTCACCCACACGCAGATCATGCAGCATTGGTCGGACCTCAAACGGCTGCACATGCCCCGGGTGCGGAGGTTCTTCGGAATCCATTTTCCAAGTAAGTAGATTGCGATTGCATGCAATATGTAACTAAGACAGAAGGTAGGACTTTACTTAGAATGCCTTTTCTTTGCTAGTGTTGGAAATGGATTACCGAATTCGCCGCACCCGGAGGCGCAGAGGACGACCAGTGCTGCATGATTCTGCAGCTGGGAGTGAAGGTGGTGGATCTCCAGGGCGACGGGCCGACCCCTCCTCTGTGGCCTCCTCAGACCAGCCCCTGGACCTTACCACAGAGGAGGGGCGGCACAGCGTGGGCAGGCAGTCGTACCCTGCCACGCATGCGGGATCCTCGGGTATGTCACTCTTCATGTCTACACCAAAACAGAGAATTGCTAGCTACTGATATCACCAAACTGAATCCTTTATTCTGTATTTGTAGATGTTTCTGTTGCGGGTGAAGTAGTGGGTGAGGAGGCAGCAGATAGGAGCCCACAAGACCCTGGAGAAGGTGAGTGATGTGACCCAGACTTAGCTCAAAACATTGGAGGACTGCGGAATCAGACATCCAAACTAACCATTTGGCCCATGTTTCTACAGGCACTTCTTCACAGCAGAGCCAGGAACCTGGACCTCAGGGTGTTGTCCCCAACGAGCCATCTGTCGGCCACCAACCAAGTAAGTAGTCATGTCATTCTAGAGATTTCGGTCTAAATTCCCATGAACACAAAAACACATAATGCCCTAGTCAATGCCAATATAAGAGGGACCTGTGGCCACTGAATTAGCTTAATTAGTTGCCCAACTGTCCTGTGGCCACTGAATTAGCTTAATTAGTTGCCCAACTGTCCTGTGGCCACTGAATTAGTTTAATTAGTTGCCCAACTGTCCTGTGGCCACTGAATTAGTTTAATTAGTTGCCCAACTGTCCTGTGGCCACTGAATTAGTTTAATTAGTTGCCCAACTGTCCTGTGGCCACTGAATTAGCTTAATTAGTTGCCCAACTGTCCTGTGGCCACTGAATTAGCTTAATTAGTTGCCCAACTGTCCTGTGGCCACTGAATTAGTTTAATTAGTTGCCCAACTGTCCTGTGGCCACTGAATTAGTTTAATTAGTTGCCCAACTGTCCTGTGGCCACTGAATTAGTTTAATTAGTTGCCCAACTGTCCTGTGGCCACTGAATTAGTTTAATTAGTTGCCCAACTGTCCTGTGGCCACTGAATTAGCTTAATTAGTTGCCCAACTGTCCTGTGGCCACTGAATTAGCTTAATTAGTTGCCCAACTGTCCTGTGGCCACTGAATTAGCTTAATTAGTTGCCCAACTGTCCTGTGGCCACTGAATTAGTTTAATTAGTTGCCCAACTGTCCTGTGGCCACTGAATTAGCTTAATTAGTTGCCCAACTGTCCTGTGGCCACTGAATTAGCTTAATTAGGTGCCCAACTGTCCTGTGGCCACTTACTAACCTTAATTCCTGTGATTAATCATATGTGCATTATACTTAATTTGTTTCTTGAAATACATTAATTACACAGGTGAAAAACAGGTATTGTTCTCCGAATAATTTGAATTTCTGATTTTTGGGAAGGGACCACAAGACAGCGACTTGCTGATATCAATCGGAGGGTCCTTGAGTTGGTGGCCGATCTGCAGGCGATGCGGGACACGTTGGGGACAACAGAAGAGGAAGACTAGTGTCCGGGTTCCTGGCCCTGTAGATTTGTAAATAGTTGTATTTGTAAATAGTTTTCTGGGTTAAACACCCAATTTCTTTGTATATAGTTGTCTGGTTTTTTAAAAGTTTTAAATTGTATATAGTTTTAAAAGTTTTTAACAAAAACTGTGTATATATTTTTAGTAAAGTCCAAAAAATTTGTATATAGTTATTATTTTTTTTTTGGGCCAAAGTTGCCTGAAAAATTTTGCCAAAAATGGCAATTGAGCTATTAAAAACCCAAAAAAACAAAAAAAACATGTTGTCCCATTTATTTGCACACATACATTGAAAAAAAACAAGGGGACAATGACATATTTGAAAATCAAGATTGTGATGTCCGTGAAGTGATTTGGGTAAGTTTTAGGGACCTAAAATGGAAGAAGAACCAAGGCGCTATGTGATTTGGGTAAGTTTTAGGGACCTAAAATGGAAGAAGAAACAAGGCGCTAAGTGATTGTGGTAAGTTTTAGGGACCTAAAATGGAAGAAGAACCAAGGCGCTAAGTGATTTGGGTAAGTTTGAGGGTGTGAAAATGGAAGAAGAAACAAGGCGCTATGTGATTTGGGTAAGTTTGAGGGTGTGAAAATGGAAGAAGAACCAAGGCGCTAAGTGATTTGGGTAAGTTTTAGGGACCTAAAATGGAAGAAGAAACAAGGCGCTAAGTGATTGTGGTAAGTTTTAGGGACCTAAAATGGAAGAAGAACCAAGGCGCTAAGTGATTTGGGTAAGTTTTAGGGACCTAAAATGGAAGAAGAAACAAGGCGCTAAGTGATTGGGGTAAGTTTTAGGGACCTAAAATGGAAGAAGAACCAAGGCGCTATGTGATTTGGGTAAGTTTGAGGGTGTGAAAATGGAAGAAGAAACAAGGCGCTATGTGATTTGGGTAAGTTTGAGGGTGTGAAAATGGAAGAAGAAACAAGGCGCTAAGTGATTTGGGTAAGTTTTAGGGACCTAAAATGGAAGAAGAAACAAGGCGCTAAGTGATTGTGGTAAGTTTTAGGGACCTAAAATGGAAGAAGAACCAAGGCGCTAAGTGATTTGGGTAAGTTTTAGGGACCTAAAATGGAAGAAGAAACAAGGCGCTAAGTGATTGGGGTAAGTTTTAGGGACCTAAAATGGAAGAAGAACCAAGGCGCTATGTGATTTGGGTAAGTTTTAGGGACCTAAAATGGAAGAAGAAACAAGGCGCTAAGTGATTGGGGTAAGTTTTAAGGGAGCTCCAGGGAAAAGGCAGGAGAGCGCTAAGTGGTTAGGGTGAGTTTAGTGATGGAAGTGAAATTATGTAGGCGAACACTTTAATGAGAGAAGTTTGTAGTGCGCAGGCGCAATATCGTAAGAATTTCGTCTGGACAGATACTTTATGAAAAAATGAAGCAGGATGTAGCGGGAAAATGATAGGATTCGTGTGAGGATACGATGGGAAAAGGGCAAAAACGAAAGGCTACGTTGGTAGTTGGGCAAAATAAATCTGAACCGTTTCGATGGAAAATGACATCCTCGTCTGCGTACTCTGGCATACGAGCACACGGACGCGCTACGGAAGGTTTACGAAGCATGCATAGAATCGATCGAACGTTCATGCGAGAGCGGGAAATTTTGAAAATCTTACAACGTCGGCACCAAACCGAAAGTTTGTTTGTGTCTCTCTGAATCGAGCCTATAGCCGCAAAACATGTTCAACAATAGCAATCCGAGCCCTCAAAGGTCCCGTAAGTGAATCAGAAATGAAACGGATTTATAGGGTGGTGATCCGTCGGAAATCAGCTCTCTGAATCAGACAGAAACCCATCCCAACAACGGAAGTTATCTGAACGAACGGAAAATTTCCGATTTTGTTTGGAAAATGATCCGAACTAACGGAAATGCTCCGATTTGCTTCCGTTCATCGAAATCGCATTCCCGAACGTTCGTACGAATGAAAAATGAACGAAAAAAAGCAAAAAAAATGACACCCACCAAAACTTTCACAGACAGCTACGGAAGTCTGGACGAATGTGTCTCTGAATCGAGGCTATTGTCCACAACCACCTTCCTTGGAGACCACAGAAGAAAGATTAGACCTAGGAGCTAAAACATCTGCAGATGTGTGCCTTGTATTGTGGCTCTTTTAAAGCGGACCAAAATTCTCTTAATAAATTAAAGTTATTGTTTAGAACTCACAGCAATGGCCCTGGACGTGAGAGCAATTAAAATTCGGGTAAAAGCAGCTTTGGTGCTTACTAGAATGCCATTTCCACATTCAAGGACTGTAGAAAAATCATTGTGTAGAGCTACAGATTTTTTACCAGTGACTGACGGCCCCCTTTTCAGAGCATCAGAAATCTCGCTCTCCCGCTGGCCCCTATGATTGACATATTCAGTCACAGCAGTCTACAGTTTGTCCGTGGGCCATGCAAGTGTGCTTAGCACAGCCTATAGGCAAAGTCAAAGATACAGTCCAAGCACATGTACCGTGTGTAAAGCAGGGAGCGTTCGCCCCGCTCTGTATGTAATCATTTCCCCTGCAGCCAGGGAAGCTTCAGCTCTCGGCTGCACAAATATGGCACACATTCCAGACTTTTTGAGCATTCAGAGGGAGGCTAAATACTTATTTCTTGAGGTCATTTTTTTATTCCTTTACAGGCCCTGGGAACAATGGGAGGGGTTTATAAAGGCTTCCCTTTTCAGACCATTTTATCACTATTGTTATGCTTTAAGATTTGTCTATTCTAATTGCCCTGCTCACATGCACATCCCAGGTTAGTTAAAATTTGGTCTGAGCAGCTGCCACTTCCCTTTTGTAGCTATTGTGAATAGTAGCAAAGTGAAGAAATAAGGGGATTTACCTTTGGTAGGCTAACTTTTGAAGATATGGAGTCTGTTAAATCATCATGTCTGATGAAAAGGACTGTTTCTTTGAAAGCTCAACCAAACAATTTATCCAGTTAGCCTACTAATGGTATTGCAATATAGCTTGTGATTTGGAAACACTGCAAGCTGGAACTCATGTGTTTCTGGCTGGCAGGAGCTGGATTACAGTGAGAATTTTGTATGAGGCACCAGCCTTTTCTTTTCCTTTATCACACTGCAGCTCCTCTCTGCAGACACCTCCTAGGTGCCAGAGTGTGGTATGTTTTGAACCAGGTCTCTGGTGCAAAGGATTTTTTTTGGAAAATGGGTGCTAGAAAGAATTGTCAGCAAGGTGCTGCAGGTACTCCCAGAGTTCTATATTTTCTTTCCAACTCAGAAAGAATCCAGGTTCACAGGGACCCTCCTTGGCAACGAGTTGGAAAGCACATACACCTGTTTTAAAATGACCATGTAATTGCTTGCTAGTGACCATTAGGATTTGTATATGCAGTTCTGGGCACACCTGCACAGCTAACCACATTAGCTACCTTTGGTGACCTTGGCCACATGAGATTAGAGGTGGCAAGTCATTTTGCCAATTGTAAGCATCTCTATGGATATCTGCAACATTTGCAGAGCTTTTTATTTGCTTTTATGGTAACAATTGGCAGCATGGCTCTACAGCTGCCCACATCTACCCAGTGTTGCATATTTGCTTTTCAGTCCTGTGCCAGAAGGGATCCTGATCCATAGTGACCCTAACCTTTATCACCTGAGCTCAAGAAGCAGGGGTGAGATTCCTTGCAGACCAATACTCTCCCCAGCACAGTTGAAGAGCATATATTTCTGCTTTAAAGAGGAATAACACCTGGGCTTTTCACTCTCCTCAGTGTTCTCCTCCACCAGGGCATCCTATATTGCAATCTAGGATGCCTCGCTGTGAGTTTCCCCAGAGATTGCCTGTAAAAACTGACCTTCTGGTTATCCTCCACACAAGCAGCGCTTGCAATCCATTCATGCCTTTCTTAGACAACCTGACGTGAGTTCCTACATCAGATTGGATAGGAATGCTGAATACAGTGTGATTCACTGGCCCCACCTACCTATGCGAGCCTTTCAGAAAAGTCTGGTGCATGTACACACCACAGTTAATGGTATAGCGGCAATGCAGCCCAGGAACGTGCCATGGGAATGCAGTCTGCATCAGTATATCTGGCGATCATAGGGTTCACACAGCAGGGCATTCTAAATTGAGGGATAAGGAAATCAGCATCCCTGGCTTCATTTAGACTCTAGAGTGGTCACTGTTACTTTTTAAAAAGGCCATGGAACTCCTGTGGTACCCCGTGGATGATGCTGCCACAACTGGATGTTCACGTTTGCCAGCAGTCAATATGCGGTCTCATGCATGCATACCCAGCGAGCCCCATTGGCTGTTAGCGGTTACACTGGTCATGGCAATGCAGAGTTTTTTAGTCATCTTCCTCCTTGGGAATTTTTGGAGGTGTGTGCACATATGTTGGAGGGATTTGACACCATCACACTGCCAAACATCACATCACTTGAGTTGGTTTCTGTTCTGTATTGTTTATATGGCTTCTGCAGTCTGGAGACCACTGCCTTAAACTGGACCTTCACCCTAAAGAACAGATCTTATATGTTTCCCCCACGCTGTACATAAAGATTGCTCACATTAAAAATGATCCTTCCTGCATCTATTGCATTTTCTGAGCCTTTAAACATTCAAGATGGAGTTTCAGGCTGCCTGAAGACAAGAAGTGTCTTCTGACTGTGCCGCTCTGCATTCTGGGATTGCTGACCTTTTTTTGACCCCAGCTCTGCTCTGTCTGTGCAAAGCACAGCCATAACCCAGTCCCCCCTGCACATTTGACCCCTCTCCTCTCCTCAGTATGTGATGATACTGAGCCAAGATGGTGGCGTCCATATCCTAGAGTGCTGAACAGAGTTGCAGGCCAGTGGGCAAAAGAATAAAAATACCGTTTTGTGAGTACTCACCTTTAAAACGGGTATTATGAGTGTGCCATACACTCCACTTCCTTCTTCATGACATCTGGGTAATCTCCAGTACAGAGCAAACTTCTGCAGAGATGAATATGCAGAAAAGAAAGCCCCTCCCGGTCCATATATACCTGGGACCTCCCACCAATTCCCCAGTGTATAAAAGCAGTAAAGGGACCAGGAAGAACCAAATATAACCGTAACAATCAAAACCAATGGTTCACCATATAAAAGACCCAGAATACCTGAAAAAAACAAGGGTGGGGCGAAGTGGAGTGTATGGCACACTCATAATACCCGTTTTAGAGGTGAGTACTCACAAAACGGTATTATTCTAAGTGTGCCATACACTCCACTTCCTTCTTCATGACATCTGGGACATCCAATAGCAGTGTCCGTCATGGGTGGGAACCAGAAACAGTAAGGAATGTGCCAACTCAAACCACTGCAGCCTGCAGAACCTTGCGGCCAAAAACAGCATCCGCTGAAGCCCGCACATCAACCTTGTAAAGCTTGGAAAAAGTATGAACGGAAGACCAAGTAGCAGCCTTACAAACTTGTTCAACAGAAGCCTGGTGCTGAAAATCCCAGGATGCACCAACAGCACGAGTAGAGTGCGCAGTGACCCTAAAAGGGGGTGTCCTCCCCTTAACAGAATAAGCCCCAACAATGGCCTGACGAATCCATTTGCTAATCGTAGATTTAGCAGGCGCCAAACCTTTCCTGGGCCCGCAGGGCACCACGAAAAAAGCGCCTGTCTTGCGGAAGGAAGAAGTAGTCACCAAATAGTACTTCACACAGCGAACAACATCCAAATTGTGCAAAACCCTCTCCTTGTCATTGTTAGGCTTAGGACACAAGGAAGGGAGAACAATGTCCTGATTGAGGTGGAAAGCAGAAACCACCTTAGGAAGAAAATCCGGCTTAAAACGAAAAACCACCTTATCCTGGTGTCTCTCAAAGTAAGGGGCCTGAATCGACAGGGCCGCCAACTCAGAGACCCGCCGAACAGAGGTAATAGCCACCAAGAAGGCAACCTTCTGAGTGAGAACCGAAAGAGCAATATCCTGTAGCGGCTCAAAAGGAGGACACTGCAGAGCCGAAAGAACCAAATTCAAATCCCCAACTACAGCCTTCCGAGGGGGGCGCACATGCGCCACCCCTTGGAAAAAGGTCTTAACCAGCGGGTGTAAAGCAAAAGACCCCTGGAAGAAAACCGACACAGCAGAAACCTGTCCTTTCAAAGTACTAAGCTGGAACCCAAGATCCAGATTATGCTGAAGAAACTCCAAAATCCTGGGTATAGAAAAAACCCTGCAAGGCAAGGCCCTAACCTCACACCAATCAATATAGGACCTCCAAGTCCTATAGTGAAGAGGGCCGCTTCCTAGCCCTAATCAGGGTCTGAACAATAGCCTCAGACAAACTTTTCTCTTTCAAGATGAAGGTTTCAGCAGCCAAGCCGTCAAAGCCAGCGTTTGTAAATTGGGGTAAAGTAGATGATCCTGAGATAGCAGGTCCGGCAGCAAGGGAAGCCGGTACTGGTCTACGGCCATCCTTACAACGTCTGCGTACCAAACCCTTCTTGGCCACCTTGGAGCCACCAGAACCACTGGTGCCCCTTCTAGAACCAGTTTGCGAACTACCTTGCCCAGCATGGAGACAGGTGGAAACAGGTACAGAAAACCCAGGTCCTTCCAAAGCCAGGGGATCCTGAGAAAGAGACACAAAGGCCGGAAGTTTGTGATTGTGCCTCGAGGCAAAGAGATCCACCTCCGGAGTCCCCCACTTACAGCAAAGATCCAGAAAAACCTCGGGGTTGAGAAACCACTCTCCGTGGCAAGAGGATCCCCTGGGAATCCGCCTCCGTATTCTCCACTCCCGGAATGTAGACTGCCGAAAGGCAAGGAACATTGCTGTCTGCCCAGTGCAGGATCAGAGAGACTTCCCTGAGGGCACTCCTGCTGCGAGTCCCTCCTTGGTGATTTATGTAAGCCACCACCATTCGGTTGTCCGAACGCACCTGAACCGGAAGACCCCGTAACTGTGTGGTCAGCCGAGCCAGAACCAGTCGAATGGCTCTGAGCTCCAATACATCGATGGGGGTGTGAGCCTCCTGGGGACCCCTCACCCCGCTGAACTGATGACTCTTCCAATAACCTCCCCAGCCCGACAGGCTGGCATCCGTGGTAACCGTCTCCCAACAAGGGACCAGAAAGGATCTGCCCTTCACCAGATTGCTCGAGTCCAGCCATCACCGAAAGGACTGCCGAATCCTGGGAGACATCTTGAAAGGTTGATCCAATGACTGTGGGCTCCTGTCCCAATATGTCAATAGGAGAAGTTGAAGAGATCTCATGTGAAACTGTGCAAACGGCACCGCCTCGAAGGAGGACACCATCAGACCCACCAGTTTCATCCCCTGTCGGATAGAGGGACAAGGACTGTCCAGAAGAAGATGGATCAGGCCCTGAATCCCCTGCACTTTGGCCTGGGGCAGAAACACTCTAGCCCGGCTGGTATCCAGATTCATGCCCAGAAATGAAATCACTCGAGATGGGGAGAGAGAGGACTTGGTGCGGTTGATCACCCACCCGAACCTCTCCAGGGTCAACACCACCTGGTGGGTGTCCAGTTCCGTTGCTGAAGGGAAGAAGCTGAAATCAACAGATTGTCCAGATAAGGCACAATGCGAATGCCCTGAGATCTGAGCAGAGCCATTACGCCCGCCAAAACCTTGGTGAAGACCATCAGTGCCGAGGTCAGACTGAAGGGAAGAGCTACAAATTGATAATGTTGATCCTCCACCGCAAACTGGAGGAATCTCTGATGTGCCTGAAAAATCGGAACATGCAGATACGCATCCTTGATGTCTATGGATGTCATAAAATCCCCTTGGCGAAGGGGATAGCCGAGCGCAGAGTCTCCATGCGGAACTTCTTGGCTCTGATAAACTTGTTGAGAACCTTGAGATCTAGAATGGGTCTCACCGAACCCTCCTTTTTTGGGAACCGTGAAAAGGTTGGAGTAGTAACCTGCCTCTTTCCAACGGAGGCACCAGGCATATAACCCCCAAGTCCAGAAGGTTTTTTACTGCTAACAGGAGCCTGAGGGTTCGAGGGCACCCGAGACCTTAAGAATCTTGGGGGCGGCCAGTACTCGAACTCCAGTTTGTACCCGGAGGAGACCACTTCCAAGATCCAATTGTCTGTGACCTCCCGGGCCAAGACCTGGAAGAAGAGCCGCAGCCGTCCCCCCACCCTTGCGGGTGAGGGCGCCCCTTCATTGCTGAGCCGGTTTAACGGCAGGCTTGGGCTTGGAACCCCAGGCAGCCGCAGGACGTGCCCGACGTCTGCCTCTGTTCCAGGACGAGCCCCTGACACCTGAGAAGGCCAGACCTCTAGACGCTCTGGCCCCTCGAAAGGAAGGAGTGAACGGGCCCGCCCCCCCGAAAGGGACGGTGCTGTTTCCTCCGCTGAGGTAACTTACCTCCTTTAGCAACAGCATCCAATTTATCTCCAAACAGCCGCGCACCCAAGAAGGGGAGAGCTGTGAGCGACTTCTTGGCTCCAACATCCGCCATCGCAGTCTTCCATCGCAGCCATGACAAAATCCATGAACAATTCGCACTTCTTAAGTATAGCGAACTCAGCGCCATCTGGATCAAGCTGAGCGCTATTCAGCCAGTCCCTGATAAGAGACCTGGTAGCAAGCGACACCAGGGCAGATGCACTAACAGGCCGCAGGGCCGAGCCCACGTTGGCAAATGCGTGGCACGCCATATGATCAAGGCGCTTATCCTTGAGGTGGCGTCAGGGGTGTTCAGCACAGAAGAGTTGGTCAAACCTAAAACAGGCGTGTCAACCTCGGGAGGAGAAGACCAGCGCTTGACCGCCTCCACCGGAAAAGGATACTTCTTATCCCATCCCTGAGGCACGCCAGGATGCCGGCTGGGCCTCTCCCATTCTCTAAGTATCAGCGCATCAAAATGACCCTGGGTAGGGAATTCCAGACGGGGCTTGTGGGCCCCAAAAAATTCCCTCTTCTTAAGAGGGGTGCCTCAGGTGGATCAATATCCAACACCTCCAATAAATGTGACAAAACAGTGGCCGTATCAACTGCATCCCCCAGCGCCTGCCCGACATTGGAATTCCCAGGCTGACCATAGTCAGCCTCTGAATCCTGATACAATTCCCCCTCCTCTAACGGGGAATAATCGGACAAATCAGCGGACTCGTCGTCAATATCCCACAAAGGCTGGGCAGACGACAACTGTCTCTTTTTAGCCTGGGCCTTCTTGCCCACCGTGCTAGCAATCATTTTCTCTATGCTGGCCAACCGAGCCCAAACATGAGAAAGCGACTCCCCACTGGTACCAATGTCAGGGTACGGATCAGGTGGGGAGGGGAAGGCGATGAAGCGGGAGGAGCCGACCCAGAAGGCTGGGTACCAGACTGCCGCGTTATGGCCTTTTGTGCGCATGGTATACAGATCAGCACATTCTCCCCCCGTAAGGGATACCCCGCACTCCACACATGGCCCGGATTGTCCCAAAGGGATCCCAGGCCCGGTATCCTGCAGAGCCTCCATATGGTGAATTTTTGTGGTCAGTCGCAAGACCGCAGGGAATTACGCATAAGCAACCCGGAATGCCCCTTAAAAGTTCCGGTGGGAGGATTTTTGGGTGGACAATTTTTATAACTAGGGACCCCAGGACCAGGAGGGACCCCTTAATATGCACATATACAGGGCAACCTGTAACACACAAAATAAGCCACATAAGAGCAGAGCAGTGTAAAAAATGCAATAGCATTTGATCTTACAGCCACACAATGGAATATATATATATATATATATATATATATATATATATATAAATTGTATATCCCACAACACAGCCAAACAGTGCAAATAAGGCATAAATACATACACACATGTTAGAGACCAGTGGGGGCCCCCGCTAAATAGGGGCCCCCATACACACACAAGCTAAAGAGATGGCCTGCCAGGGAAGATGGCCCCCACGCAGCCTCGTGCCTGGGAAGTGAGAGCAGGGGAAGGGCGGGCCAGCGCAGAACGCGCATTTTCCGAGGCCACACCCCCCTCCCAGTAACGTGGACCCCTAGACAACGAGCACTGTAATCGCGCCAAATATGGGGGCGGGGCTACCGCGGCCGTGCCCCCCGCCCCCTTTCCGATCGCAGCCTGAGGGGGAGAAGCTCCCCCAGGCTGTAGTTAGACGGTGAGGCCAGTAAACATCCAGCACACACACACACAAAGTGAAACACTCACACAGTGACAAGGGCTGGGTAAAATGAAATAATGGCCAGGAGCCGGCCATAAGCCTAACGGGATGGGGCATCCCACACCAGGATCACCAAGAAACCTGGAAACCGCCTACCCCATAGTGAGGTCTCACGGTGGAGCAGTGCTCCTGCTGCACCCATAGGGTGCTCCTACCTTCACCAGGACCCGCAGTCTAAGCTGGGAGGCTCAATACAGGGTAATTTAGAAGGGTCCTGGCAGTAATAGGGATAATAGAAGGCCGGGCCGAGCCCGGCTTACCTGTAAGCAAAGAAGTCCTTATCTTCTGTCTTGTCGCCTTCTCTGCAGAGAAGAAACTGGGGAATTGGTGGGAGGTCCCAGGTATATATGGACCGGGGGGCTTTCTTTTTTGCATATTCATCTCTGCAGAAGTTCGCCCTCTACTGGAGATTACCCAGATGTCATGAAGAAGGAAGTGGAGTGTATGGCACACTTAGAATAAGTAAGTGATTAAAAACGTTAAATATATTAATTTTAGATGACGGGGGAATAATTTTTTAAGGGTTTGGGCTTTTCATTAAATGACGCTGAAGGTCTGATTTAAATCCACAAACAAATAGATTTTATAGAGCTTTTGATAGAGCAAAACAAATGATCAATTATTTATTAAGTGTAAAGATAATGATACATGCATTTCCAAATTAAAGAAAATAAATAAAAAGATGAAAGTACCACGTTTAGCTGCAATTACAGCTGCAAGTCTTTTGGGGTATGTCTCGACCAGCTTTACAAATCTGAGGGCTGACATTTCTGCCCATTTATCTTTGCAGTCAGGTTGGATAGAGGATGTTTGTAAATAGCAATTTCCAAGTCACAGATTCTCAATAGGATTTAGGTCTGGGTATTGACTGGGCCATTCCAACACAGGAATATGCTTTGACTGAAATCATCCAATTGTAGCTTTGGCAGTATGTTTAGGGTCACTGTCCTACTGGAAGGTGAACCTATGTTCAAGTTTTAAAGCAGATTAAACCCCATTTTGGCCCCACACCAACCTGAGTACCTCGGGCTATGCTGCTGGCTTGGCAGTTTGGCTAATCTCAAAACTGTTGATAAGATGCAACCGGCTTTCTCTTGGGACATTCTTGAGGTGGAAATCTACTCTATTCCCCCTAAAGATATGCCAGCTAGGCCTTTAAAATAATATCTAGTTAATTGCATGTATCTGTCTCTGTAAAGACGTCTGATCAGATGTGATTTTTTGGCTGTACAACCGGCTGTACAAAGACTAGACTGCATCCATCCTACTTTCCACTTATAAAGGCAAGTGCACATTTACAGATAGGTGCTAACAGGCCAAAAAACAAACTGTGTGACACATGAGGAAGACCCCTGGCCAACTTATTCCCTCTCCCACAGCAGGTATAGAGAACCCTGTCTGTCTGCCTAGTAGATCTCCTGCCAAAAAAAGGGAATGTATAATTTACCTAATGTCTTTTGAGATATTACTTCTACTATAATCCCCTGAAACTCATTGGATAGCTTAGACCATAAGCGACAGAATGATATGAGACCTGCTCACGTTTTAGAACCTCCCAGAACACAAATAAATGTGTCAAGGAGTTCTGAGCGCAGTAGAGTTGACATATTTGGATTCAATCAAATCAGAATGAAGCTGTCCATAAAACCATACCCCTGGCCTGGTTCTGATATCCAAGTAGTCTGTGGGGCTCCCAGATACTTTTTGGGATCATTGGCCAAACCCCTACATCAAGCCCTGATGGGAGGTGTCGGGCAGCTCTGTGTTCCTTCCATAAATTAGACAGTAGCCTGGTAACTGACATACTGGGGGCCTGTTCCACCCCTAGGCAGTATCCATGTCACATGGTGCCCCCACACACATCACATCCAGAACCTTCAGCCGATTTATTGGACTTTGCCCTTCATATAAGGACTGGACTTTGCTGCACAGATCACCCCAGCATAAGTACCATTTATTTTCACTCATCACCTTTTATTTTTATGTTCAATTGATGTACAGAGCAAGTAGCAATAACTTGAGGGGGAAACTAAAATAATCAATAACAGGTAAACAATCCGCTGCTGTGTCAAAGACTTCTCACTTCTGGGTGTCCCTTACCAGTAAATAGGACTCTTACCAGACATAAATGAGGATCAGGCCAACAAAGATCATTAATCTGAATCCCAGTATAAAAACCTCTTCATCTAAGGTTTCCAAAATGCAAGTACTTCCAGAGATATTCAATAGCAGGGGCATGCAAGAAATAAGTGGCAAGGAATAGTATAATAATGTTTAAAAAACATTATTATTATGTAGTGGGGAGGAGCTGGCTTCCCTCACTTCCTGTGGTGTTCACCTGCGGGACGGAGAAACTCATTCTCTTCCTCCGCGGGTGCCTTAAATACATTTTCCTGTTGCCACGCCACCGGTGATGATGAAATGCATCAGGCGGCGGTCTTGGGAAACAGCCTTCCGTACTCAAGTGGTGCTAGATGGAGTAACATGCTGGCGATGAAATCATCCGGTTCGCCTCTCCATATTGGCTGTTGGACTAGGTTGCAGTGGACAAGCTGGGCATCCTTTGTTATATTAATTGAAGCACTTTTATGAAAAAAAACCCTTACCTTACCCTCAGGCCCCCGCCGCTCCTCCGGGACACTGGATCCTGGGCGCCGCCATATTCCCGGGAATGACACAGAGCTGCATCCCCTTCCGCCTCTGTGTCATTTTCAGAGGCAGGGAGAGACAGGGAGAGCACCATTGGCCTGAGGATAAGAGCTTGGGCTATATTTTGAATCCTGACCCTACAATACACTTTTATTCCTGAGCTGTCTGGTGTGTTCCTTGGATTTCATGATCACTGATCACTAATGTTCTCTAACAAACCTCTAAGGCCTTCACAGATTATCTGTAGTTATACTGAGTTTAAATTACATATAGATGGACTAATTAGGCAATTGGTCACACTGGATTTTATTTACTGGTATCAGAGTAAAGGAGGCTGTATACATATGCACAGCAGAAAGCTTCTTCTTTATACTTCATAAAAACGTGCTACTTTGTATTGCTTTGTATTACATAAAATAAAATGTAATTTTGAGGCACATGTGGAAAAGTTCAAGGCGCATGAATACTTTTCATGGGACTGTATTGTTAAATCCCTGTGAAAACTAAGGGAATGGTTTTGTGCCACTTTAACCCTTTCGCTGCCAGCCTACCTGCAGCATTTGCCACTCCCTGTTGCCAGACGATGTTTCACTATTTTGCGCTACACATATTCAACTGTCATTTTTGAAAGGATTTCCAGGGATTTCCCAGGAAAATTATATATTGTTTTTTTCAACAGAGTCTGGGCTTTAACATGAAATGTCTTGTTTGTATTTTTTAGGTGTATTCTCAATTTTTTTGGGTGAAATGTGTGAAAAAAAATAAAAAAAAAATATTTTTTTACAATTTGTAGAGTTTTTTTGTAATAAAAAATGTAAGTTTGTCAATAAAATCTTATTGCGTGAGAAACCCCAATTTCTCCCGGTTACAGCGATACCACATATGTATAGGTAGACACCCTTTCCTGCCCAGAAGCCTTTTATAGCTGCTGGATGACAAATGGTTAATTAAAAAAAAAAATGACATAGGGTCCCCCTTCCCGGGGAGGGGGACCCCATTTTTTGGGGGATTTTGAAGGGTTAAAAACCCTTCAAAATCCCCAAAAAAAAATGACGTGGGGTCCCCCTTACCCAAAGTAACCAGCCCGGGACCAGCTATGGGGGCTTGTAGGCACAGAGTGGGGGGGCCAGCTTTGGTGGCCCCCCCACCCTGCAGCCTACGAGCCCACATAGCCTATGTGGGCCCGGGCTCTTCTGCCCCCCCCCTGGCCTTTGGGGAGGCAGGTAATGGGGGTGCGGGGGTTAATGGCAAGCCACCCGCTAGGGCAGGTGACTTGCCACCCCCCCAGCCTTGTGAACTGGTATAAGGGGTCTCATGGACCCCTTACCAGCTCACAAAGGGTTAACTGTTAAAAAAAAAACCACGACACAATAATAAAAAGTATTTTATTAGAAAAAAAAAAATTAAATTTTTTTTTACTGTACTTACCTTCGATTGCAAGCTCTTGTCCCTCGCCGCTCAGCTGACAGATGCCGGTGATCGGCATCCAGAGAAGGAGAAGGCAGGAGATCAGAGGATCTCCTGTCACCTCCTTCCCCAGCGCCGATCACCGGCATCTGAGAAGCTGAGAAAGCTGAAGCCCGTTCGGGGCCGGGATGACTTCATAAGCCCCGCCCCCAAGGGGGCGGGGCTTAGAGGCATGATGGCGGCCGCCATCGAGAAGAAGAGAGGAGAGAGCCTCCCAGGCTCTCTCCTGAAGATCGGTAAGTCCTGGGGGGGGATCGGAGGCCCCCCAGGTGAAGAGGAGGGACAGCGGGAGCCAGCGCACACACAGGTAAGTGAATGTCATTTTTATTTTTTTTTTTTACAGTTAGAAGCTGCTGCTGCAGAAGCGGGGGGGGGCGGCCTATTCCGGGGGCTCTCCTGGAGCCATCCAACCCCCCACGGGGGATCGGATGGCACCAAATTAAAGAGGAGACCCGGCCGGATCCAACAAGGGGTCAGGTGAGTATTTTTTATTTTTACTTTTTAAACTACAAGCGAGGAAAGTCAAGCACGTAACACCTACGGGCTTGGCACTTAAGGCCCAGCCAAGCCAGCACGTAGGTGTTACGGGCTTGGCAACAAAAGGGTTAAAGTAATAAATTAGGCCATGTTATTACCCCCTATTTATTTACATATGGCTTAGGCTGTGTTCACACCTAGTCAGCTCTCTGCATACACAATTTGTCTTGCAGTACACCTTGATTGCAATCCCTGCCATCCCTGATTGTTTGAATCACTGCCTATATCAGTGTATTGGCCTTTACCACCACATGGGTGATTGCCTTTTGGTTTCCCCAAAACACTGCAAGCAGGACTTTTGCATTTTAAAACACAATCCCTCTCCCCATCCCTCCATGGGCAGGTGTTTGAACTTTTGTACCAGTCCGCAGTACACTGCATTGCAAATCGCAATCCCAGCCAACCTAGGTGTAGTGTCCAACCACAAAAGCGACCCTACAGAGCCTGCATAGTGCAGTAGACAAGTATTTGGAAGCATTTAAAGCATGCAAGGCACACTGGCATTTTGTTGATTAGAGCACTTTTAGGTTATTATGAATGACGAGGGAATATAAGGTAATTCACCTTTTAGGCAATCAACCTCATCGGCCTTGATTAGATATCAAATAATTACATAGTTACATAGTTATTACGTTGAAAAAAGGCATATGTCCACCAAGTTCAACCAAGGGTATTGGGGCAGGGGAAATTATTATTTTTTTTTATATAGCATATTCCAGGTGAGGGTGCACCAGTGCCTTGTAATACTGGAAATAGTGGAGCATGCATGAGCTCTCAAAATGTACTGTTCTGCATATTCATACCAACTAAAGTAGACCTCCAATGTTGCTGGCCATTTTCCCAGTTACAAAAACAGAAGTGGAAATAGTGGAGCATGCGTGAGCTCTCAAAATGTACTGTTCTGCATATTCATGGCAACTCCCGCTGGCCATTGCTCTCCGCAGTGCGCACCCGCCGCAAGCCATTCACATTCCCATCGGAAGAAGGAGTGCTAGTGATGCCACTGAAGGCCTGCAAATGCACTGTGGGATTGATTCTCCGGGGCATGTGGCAAAACTAGGTGGGTTCTCACAGCGCACATTCACTCGGTTCTGAAGTCTTTAAGACTCGAGGGCCAGCTTGAGTGGGTTTTGGTACACTTAAAAGCCAGTTATTATTTTATAATAATGTGTTTCATTTCTTTCTTTCTGTGTGCATGCCCGTCTGCCCATTCAAGTGAAGGCAGGATGCAATACAGAAATCAGGTAAGATGCTGATCGTCGGAGTTGGATCCCAACATCTGGGGGAAACAAAAGCTATGTACCCTTGGTTATTTTTTTTTGGGTGGTCAATCACTAAATGTGGGAGACCTTACAAAAAGAAATGTAGAAAATTGCACTTTTGTTGAATACAACATGAGCCTGCTCTAGGCCAATAGCTGTTTACGGTAGGAGAGTTATTAGAATAAGGGAAATCTCATGAGTGCAAAAGGGGACCTGGGTCTTGTCATATACCATGCGGCAGCACACTTAAATAACTTAAATAGGATGATTGATTGGTGTCTCCATGGCAAGCACAAGCAATCGGTGGGGATAGAACAGAGTTTCCTAGCATCCCCGTTATCAGCCATCCCCTGTCTTGCCAGGGAGGGGGTGATGCAGGCGAGGCAGCATCCCAAGATTGGCTCTACACTGAGCATATGCAGGTCCTTCTTCCAGCGACAAAGGATCTCTCCCTCCCCCTCCCACATGTACCCAGTTTTGGGCAACCAGCGTTCCCCCCGGGGTGTGAGTGGAAGATGGCCAAGAGTCGGAAGGATGCAGGCCTATACAGGGTGAAACATTTCCTGTTGGGAGGAGAGTGGGCTGATTTAGTGTGGGTGGCACAAACTAGGGGAGTCCCTGGGTGGTCTATCTTGCAGCGCCTGCAGTTGGTGCACTTCCTTTCTTCCCTGCGAGCTCATAGAGAGGGAGGACGGGAACTCACAGCCTATGAGGAGCTGTGTCTTAGTAGGCATTCGGAAAGACACACCCTCTCGAGGACATACAAAACTTTAACAGCCCCCCCCCCAGACATGGAAGATCCAGTTTTTCTGGTTAATTGTGAAAGGGGTCTAAATGTAGTCTGGACACCCAAACAACGTAACGTAATAAAAAACTTTATCACACAGAACCTCAATCAGCACTAGGCACTAAGAATGTAGCTACAAGCTGCTGACCCGGTGGAACAGGGTGCCAGCAGCTCTCCATAAATGGTTCCCAAGGGTCCGGGCTGAATGTTGGAGGTGCAGTGAGGAGAGGGGTGATCTGTTACATATGTTTTGTGCGTGTCAAAAACGTAAGGGGTTCTGGGACACTTAAGGGGTTCTGGGAAAGTCTCAGACTAATACGTGCCTGCAGATCCGGCACTTTGCCTTCTGCATATGTCGGAGACCCCAATAAAGAGATATCGCAATTCCTTACTGTGCCATCGGTTAAATGCAGCCAAGGCTTGTATGCCACAAGTATGGAAGAGTGTGGGACCCCCTTCAATAGCCCTGTGGTTCCAGAGAGTCAATGCTATAATGAGATTTGAAAACCTGATGCTATCTAAAGATAATAGACATGAGATATTTACAAAGACCTGGTATAGATGGATACAGATTGTCCACATTAAAAATCATTCTACCTGCATCTACTGCATGTTATGAGCCTTTAAACATCCAAGATGGTGGCTTATGGAAGCTGCCATCTTATCAGGCAGCCTGCAAACAGGAAGTGCCTCCTGACTGTGCTGCTCTGCATTCTGGTACTGATTACCTTTACCTGACCCCAGCTCTGCTCTGTCTGAGCAAAGCACAGCTATAACCCGCCCCCCTGTACCTTATCCCACTCTCCTCTCCTCAGTAAGTGTGATGCTTCTGAGTCAAGATGGAGGCGCCCGTATCCTAAATTCCTGAACAGAGTTGCAGCCCAGTGGGGGAAAGAATAATAAGTTAGTGACTAAAAACGTAAAATATATTAATTTTAGATGCTGGGGAACCGTTTTTTAAGAGTTTGGGCTTTTCATTAAATCACGCTGAAGGTCCGGTTTAAGGGATTGTTTGTTCTAATGGTTAATGGCTGGATACCCAAGTCGTAGAGTGGCAAGACCTGTAGCAAGTAAATATATCGCTTAATTGTGATGTGCATTGCATGGCTTCAGCTCTCGGGGGCCCTGGAGTCGTGTGGGCCTGTCCCTGGCCGGCCATTGGGGCTCCCGGGGGGGGGGGGGGGCTTGCCACCCTGCTGGGGCAGATGCAGTGGGCTGGGCCAGAGGTGAGAGGCAAGCAATCGGAGATAAATGCGAATGTGCTTGTCCAGGATGGTCTAACATCTGAGGGCTATATGGTACTGTCTTTGACGTGTTACATGTATAGTGATTTCAGAATTGTATGTTGATATGCCTGTATGTAAAATCTTGACAAATAAAGAATGCATGAAAGAAAGAAATGGGGAAATGATTACCTCACTCAGGTTTGATAAAATACAATTCTGTGAAGTACTCACCTGTAGAATTGATATTATTTGTATACAGTACGTCCTGCTCCAGATAATACAACTCTGTGAAGTACTCACCTGTAGAGTTGATATTATACTCATACAGCACGTCCTGCTCCAGATATAGTAATAACATGTGGGCAATCCTCCACCTCGGGCGCCGTGCACTGCAGACATGTAGAAAACAAGCTCCTCCCGGCCCTACATATACCGAAGGACCTCCCACAAATCCCCAGCATTGAAAAGCAGTGAGAAGAGAAGCCGGGAGAAACAAACCACCCAGAAAACTGGCAATACTATCAATTGATAACAATCACCATACAGGGGATCCAGAACAAGTGAAACCAGGGTGGGGTGGAGCAGGACGTGCTGTATGCGTATAATATCAACTCTATAGGTGAGTACTTCACAGAGTTGTATTATTCTAAGCATACAGCACATCCTGCTCCAGATATAGTAATAACATGTGGGACATCCAATAGCAGTGTCCATAAAATAGGGTGGGATCCCCATGAGAAGGGCACAGCCAACAGTAAAGCGCTGTCACCCGCAACCATGCTACCAAGAGCAACGAGAGCAATGCTCTAACCTCAACCTTTGAACCTTGTAAAGGGAGAACTGAACGCAAGCAACGGACTAGCCAGCTAGCTCGCCAGAACTTAGTGCTAAGAGGCCCAAGCCAAGCACAAGTAGTAAAAGAACAACAAACAATAGAGAAGGAGAATCTTCTCGTGACAGAATAGGCCAGAAGAAACAGCCTAACCATGCTACTGCAAGAGAGCAGCCATGGCCACTCCGAACTCTCCCCAACAGGGAATACTGACAACAATACTCAGCAGAAGCCGAAAGAATACTCTAGGCTCAGAAGGTCAAAACCAACCGAGTAGAACCAATCCAAAGGTTACCTCACCCGTGGAGGTAATCAGATCCGGTACTTCCAGAAGGGGACACCAAAAGGCCCCAAAGGCAAAATCCCTACAGGGACCAAAGACCGTTCAGGAAGATCTCCAACACCTGTAGAGAGATACAGATCCCTCTATCTCATAGCAAACAAGCCAATAGTCCAGAGACCGGAGAATCTGGGATAAGGAGAATAAAAACATCACCTGAAGCACAGAACGGCGTAAGGCGGCACTCTCACCTCATGGTGTACACATATATAACGATGTATATATATATAGAATGACTAGAACCGCCCACAGAGCCATCCTTTATGGCACATTTCTGACTGGAAGAACCGCCCAGAAGAGCGATAAGATGGAAGGAACGGGTCAGACAAGAACCTGAATAAGACCCAAGGGAACCCTTAGCAGGGCGTCAGTATAAGTAATCCCCCCAAGGGGGAACCAGGAATTTCCCAAGGAATGCACCTGAGCAACCCCTGATGAATGCTCAACACAGAAGATTGGATCATACTTCTGCAATAGACGAACAGGGCGAGCCCTGAAACCTTCACAGAACTAAGTTGGGGAGCCAACACCAACAATGCTGTTAGAACCCTAGACCCCGGGAACAGAGAACGTCCAACAAGGAAGAGAGCTTAGGCCCAGCAAGGCAATATGGGTACCACATACCCTGACACAGAGTGGCAGAAGGAGGAAGACGAAGAGGAGGAGCTAGGTCCTAGCTCTCCAAGAGAACAAGACACCCAGAGATGAGTCATCTCCAACGGGGTAAAGAATAAACCCGGCCTAATGCCAAGTAGAGCCTGAAGATAGGGGCGAATAGAAAGAGCCTGACTATGCAAAATAAACCTCATGAGAGAGCATACAGGCCCACTGTCCTCAGCAGAGGCCTCTGCGGACCACACCCCACTGGGCCACCCAGGCCCCCAGCATAGCGGTTTTCCTCGCCACCAGCGATCTTGCGCAAACCTTCGCCTAGCAGGGTGAAGAAATAAGACAGTACAGGTATAATGTCTAGCCAGAACTACTAACCTAAACGTAAAGGTTAGACCAATCTGGGCCAATAAGAAGGGTAGAACCCTGTGATAGTGACGGAGTCCAACAGGTCCATACCAGTATGAACTCAATGGAACAATAGAGAACCTCCTGCCATAGGAGGGCATCCATCGGGGCTAATATCTATAAAAACGCAAGGAATGATGATTCCCACGTAGATCAGAATCGGAGCTTCCCTGGAATAGAGTTAGACCAGGACTTTCACAGGGAACAAGGGACAGGCCACCGTCCTACCAGACCAAGAGTCCCCAAATGGGCAGTTCCCGAAGGGAGTAGCCCAGCAAGATAGAACCCACCGAGAGCTCTTGAGACAACAAAAACAATAGGTAATTGGACCCTTTAAGGTCCCCACCTTGGAACCGCAGGGGATTTAAGAAGGAACAAGTCCCCCCTGTCATCCTGCAAGATTTGGCACCATGGTGACCACCAACAGGAGAAACAAGAAGGTAGGGGATGATCCCTGACGGATCCCATGAAGAAACCCGCGGAAGAGTAACCGCCTCCACTCGAAGGAAGATAAACAGACCTAGATCCAGGGTGCTGAACCCCTATCCAGACTAATACCTAAAGTGCCTCAGAGCCCAAGGGCACAGAGAATAAGGGATAACAGCCTAGCAGCCACCAACGACCATGCCTGGTGCAATTCTGCCTGGGGATAACAACTTGACAGGAAGGAAGGCCAGACCTTGACCCAGAAAATCCCTTATAGTCAAGAAGAGGGCACTAGCTGGAACCGAATCCATATGCAATCCTGGGAAACTGGAGGATGGAACGGAGTAGGACCTGAGTCCACTAAGGTCCATCCAAACGACTCCCTCTTGTGAGTAAGAAGGAGGACCTGAGAGGTCCCTTGGTAGCTACCACCTGGTTTCATGCGAGACATCACACCCCTCCTGAGCCTAGCAGGCACATGAAACTCAACAAGGGAACCAGCCACCTCCACAAACGGCGGCTAAAACCGCCAATACCCAGCTGTAGTGGGCTCAGTGTCCAGAAGACACCTTGTAGTCATAATAAACATCTCAGCCCTCCACTGGCGGCCAGAGGACCCCTGTATATGGGGCGCCAACGGCCTATTCAGAGGCGCCAAGCCTAAATGCCTATGGATACAGATGCCAAACCCCCGAAGGGATAGAATGATAGACTCCCTTATCCTCAAGGAAATGAGGAGCCACTGGTGTAGAGGCCCCAGTCTCTATATGTTAAGGGCGTTCTGGCAAGGAAGCCAGACCTAACAGGCCAAGGAAAGCTGCACTCATACCTGAAGAAAAACAGGGGACCATGGAAGTGAGCCTGCTCGAGAAATTCCAAGCGCACAGGCGCTGTATGGAAGCGCTCCCCTCTCAGCCTGGGGACCGCACCGGGGGGAGAAATGGACAGGGCCTCAAAAATCCTGAGCAACATACCACCAATGTCAAGCTGGTCCCAGTCATCCTGACCAGCATCATCCTGACACCTCGGCCTCTCATCAGAGGAATCCAGGTCAGAGAACAGGTCTCCATCTTCAGATGGAGCACTAGCACGCGGAGAAGAGGACTCCTCCGAGCCCATAGCACAGGCCGAAGCCGGGGGAGTCCAGGGCCGTTGTCTGCCAGGACCCACACGGCCGGACAACCCTTCGACGATCTGGTCAAGCGTGGGCCGTGTAAAAGAGATGTCTATTTGTAACTCCCCACTTGTACATGACTCAACAGGAGTGAAATTTAGGCAAGGGGAAAGGGGGGAGAGAGAGCAAGGCACAGCCACCGACGGCGCTCGCAGGTCCAGCGTCTGCTCGGCACATGGTGCGCAGACCTGTGCCCCGTCAGCCTCAGCATGGGGGAGACCACACGCTACACACAGCTGGTCTTGTCCCGGAGGGACCCCGGTAACACAATCCTGAGATGCCTCCATATGGTGATTGACAAAATATGTCGGTAGGGATTTATGCAATAAGCAACCCTGGATGCCCCAACAACCCGCTGATTAATGTGGGAAAATTGTAAAGAGAAGAATCTAGCGCTGGAAAAGTAGTGAATGGGCGTGCTGCAACCTAAGATATAAGTGACCGTTCCCTTATATTGTTTCAAACAGAATGTGCAGTTGTAGTAGTCCTTATATTCTCAAAACCTAGGTTTCTATGAATAAAAGTACCACTTGTAGGTTGCGCTCTTCAATTTAATGTGTCAGGGAGAAATGGTCCAAGAACAACCCAAATGTCTCTTGGATAATGGATTTCAACCCTGGTTAAATGTTATATGCTATGTATACGTGAATATATAACCAATAGCAATAGTCAGGAATATCAATATATTCTAGTATCAAATTAAAGTAGAGGGACACTTACCGCCGCGGCCCGGGGGTGCTAAACCTACCCAGGGCCTCTGTTGTTCTGTACTTAGTGATCCTGTCAATGAATCGTTGCACCTCAGCTGCTGGGTTGAGAAGCTGATCCAGGCTGCGTTGTTTAACCCTTTAGTTGCCAAGCCCGTAACACCTACGTGCTGGCTTGGCTGGGCGTTAGTGCCAAGCACGTAGGTGTTACGGGCTTGACATGCACTCACCTGCAGACGATCAGCGGCCGATTGCAGCACGGATCTTGCCTCCACCTTCAAGATGGGTCCTCGAGGGTCATCTGGACGTGACCCTGGCCTCACCCTTATCACCAGATCTGCGCTGGACCAATTAGAAGAGGGGCGCACGGCTGCTGTCATTAGCCGGCGCCGCCTCTATAAAACCAGCCTGCGTTCTCCTGTTGACGTCTTGATTGTCGATCTGAGGTAGGAGGGTGTGTGCGGGTGTGTTGGGGGGTTATTGGTGTTGTTGGGGGTGGTGGGTGGCAGGGTGACAGCGCCGATCGTCTGCCCGTGGCCGATCTGGTGGCCAAACCTTTCTGGGGAACCCCTCCACAGGAGCACCCATATCTCCGGGTGAGTGCGGGCACAGGGCGTGGGCCAGGGGGTCGCGCATTGCCGGCTTCAAGTTCAGGGGCCCCTCCCCATCATGGCCACAGAGGGAGGAGGGGGGCTGGGGGCATCATTAGTGGGGTGCTGAGGGGTTGGCTCTGGGTCCGGGGCGGGGGCCGCAGGATCGCCGCCGCCGCAGGATCACCGCCGCCCGCTGCTTCACCCCCATGCAGCCATCCATCCATCCTCTCACCCCCAATCCAGCCATCCTGCCACCCCCATGCAGCCATGCATCCTGCCACCCCCCCATGCAGCCATGCATCCTGCCACCCCCATGCAGCCATGCATCCTGCCACCCCCCATGCAGCCATGCATCCTGCCACCCCCCCATGCAGCCATGCATCCTGCCACCCCCCATGCAGCCATGCATCCTGCCACCCCCCATGCAGCCATGCATCCTGCCACCCCCCCATGCAGCCATGCATCCTGCCACCCCCCATGCAGCCATGCATCCTGCCACCCCCCATGCAGCCATGCATCCTGCCACCCCCCATGCAGCCATGCATCCTGCCACCCCCCATGCAGCCATGCATCCTGCCACCCCCCATGCAGCCATGCATCCTGCCACCCCCCATGCAGCCATGCATCCTGCCACCCCCCATGGCAAGCCATGGCATGTCATGCCACCCCCCATGCAGCCATGCATCATGCCACCCCCCATGCAGCCATGCATCATGTCACCCCCCATGCAGCCATGCATCATGTCACCCCCCATGCAGCCATGCATCATGTCACCCCCCATGCAGCCATGCATCATGTCACCCCCCATGCAGCCATGCATCATGTCACCCCCCATGCAGCCATGCATCATGTCACCCCCCATGCAGCCATGCATCATGTCCCATGCAGCCATGCATCATGTCACCCCCCATGCAGCCATGCATCATGTCACCCCCCATGCAGCCATGCATCATGTCACCCCCCATGCAGCCATGCATCATGTCACCCCCCATGCAGCCATGCATCATGTCACCCCCCATGCAGCCATGCATCATGTCACCCCCCATGCAGCCATGCATCATGTCACCCCCCATGCAGCCATGCATCATGTCACCCCCCATGCAGCCATGCATCCTGTCACCCCCCATGCAGCCATGCATCCTGTCACCCCCATGCAGCAATCCATCCATCCATCCTCTCACCCCCAATCCAGCCATCCTGTCACCCCCATGCAGCCATGCATCCTGTCACCCCCATGCAGCAAAAAAAATGCCGGCATGGTGGGAGCGGGTAGGCCGGCTGCGCTATCAGCGGGCGGCGGAAGCCGCCGGCTGTCAGTGCAGCCGGCCTCCCCGCTCCCACCATGCCGGCATTTTTTTTTTTGGCAAACACTTACCGGCATGGAGGAAGCGAGGAGGCTGGCGCGCAGGCCTCCTCTGCTGACGCGCCCTCTGATGACAGCTGACAGCGGCGCCGGCCTCCTCGTTCCCTCCATGCCGGTAAGTGTTTGCCAAAAAAAAAAAATGCCGGCATGGTGGGAGCGGAGAGGGCGGCTGCGCTGTCAGCGGGCGCCGGAAGCGATTCGCTCAAGTTCAATTCGGGCGAACCCGAATTTCTTGGAGAAATTCAGCGAATCGCCAGAATCGAATTTTTAAGAAGTTCGCTCATCTCCAGGGGAGTCACTAGTAGAGTGAATCCCCTCGATTGCCAGTAAAACTTACCTTACCACCGCTCTAGGTATAGCATAGTGCGGCTGTTGCCCATGCATGTGTCGTTAGTTTGGGGGATCAGGTAGTTATTATCAGGCATTCAGTTCACCCACACTCCCTAATCTTAACTTTTTTCCTTAGGTGTTTTGGAATTGAAGATTGGCTTTGGGTTGTTCCTTCTTTTGGGACCTTGGCCCCTTCTTACTTAGCTGGGATCCCGTGACCTGCTGCTCCTGACTCCACCACTCCTCATCGGGTTGTAACTTTTATTTCTATTTTTGTCTGTTTTTTTGCTTTGTTTTATTGTATTGTATTTTTTGTCTGTTTTTTTGCTTTGTTTTATTGTATTGTATTTTTTTGTAATTTGTCTTTAGTTGTAGCCTTTAGTTGTAGCCTTTAGTTGTAGCCTTTAGTTGTAGCCTTTAGTTGTAGCCTTTAGTTGTAGCCTTTAGTTGTAGCCTTTAGTTGTAGCCTTTTTTTTTTAGATTTTTTCTTGCATTGGGGTATGGCTGGTAAGCGGTACACTGCACAGGAAGCTGCGGCTTACCTGATGGCGTCTGACTCGGAAGATTTTAGTGAGTCAGGGTCCGAGTACTTCCCATCAGATAGCGAGTCAGACAGTGTATACTCTACTGAGGACACACAGCCGAGCAGTGCTGCCAGTAGTAGCCACCTTAGAAGGGATAGTACCGCACAAAGTGAGGCCACGCTTCAGGCGAGTGTAGTGCAGGGTGAGGCATCGAGTGCTGCAGCTGGTGAAGGAGCGTCTGCGTGGAGGCCTCCTAATAATTTTTCCCCCGAAATTCCCCCTTTTGATTCGGTCCCCGGGGTCAATGTAGACACCACAAATTTTGGTGTCATTGACTTTTTCAAATTGTTCCTCACAGAAGCCATCCTACTGGATATGGTCTTCTATACCAATCTCTATGCCGAGCAGGTCTTAGCGCAAAACCCCCTGCAGAGGCACGCCCGAGCTCAGGCATGGCATCCCACAAATTTGAGTGAGATAAAGAAATTTTGGGGGCTCACTCTAGCAATGGGTATCCTAAAAAAATTTAGTATTTCGTCCTACTGGGATACCCAAACCATATTGGCAACTCCATTATTTCCGGCCGTAATGTCCAGAAACCGCTACCAAATTTTACTGCGGTTTCTGCATTTTAACGACAATTCCACTGCTATTCCCCGTGGTGAGCCCGGTCACGACAGGCTGCATAAATTACGGCCCCTGCTCAACAGCCTGTCAGATCGCTTCGCAGTAGTGTACACCCCCGGCCAAAAATTATCAATTGACGAGTCACTACTGCTTTTCAAAGGGCGCATTGTTTTTCGGCAATATATCCCTAGCAAGCGTGCCCGCTACGGGATTAAATTTTACCAATTATGCGATAGTGTGACCGGCTACATCAAATATTTTCGAATCTATGAGGGAAAGGACACCTATCTGGACCCCCCTGGTTGTCCCCCTGATTTGTCAATAAGTGGAAAGATCGTTTGGGACCTCATGACTCCATTGTTGGGTAAAGGTTACCACTTATATGTGGACAACTTCTATACCAGCATCCCCTTATTTCGCGCCCTTTATTGGTTGGATACCCCGGCCTGCGGCACCATCAACCGTAAACGCAAAGGGTTGCCCAGGCCACTACTTGAAAAAAAATTAAAAAGGGGGGAGTCTTATGCTCTAAGAAGCGATGAGGTCCTGGCCATGAAATACATGGGCAAAAAACATGTATTCCTTCTGACAACACTCCACGATGAGTCAGTTGTGAATGTAAGGCAACGTGGTCCCCGAGCCCCTTCCCAAAAGCCACGTTGCATAACCGATTATAATAAATTCATGGGTGGCGTTGATAAAACGGACCAAATATTAACTTATTACAACGCCACCCGAAAAACTCGAGCCTGGTACACTAAAGTTGCCATTCATTTGGTCCAAATGGCAACTTACAACAGCTTTGTTGCCTTCAAGGCAGCAGTGCCAGGCTCCAATTTATCGTACATAAAATACCAGCAGCAGTTACTCCCTGCTTTGTTGTTTGGGGATACTGCGGAAGCACCAGATCTGGCTAGCAATGACAACCAGGCCAGATTAGTAGGGAAGCACTTTATAAAGTTGCTTCCCGAAGTTGGTAGAAAGCGGTATCCCCAGAGAGCTTGTAGGGTTTGTAGGAAGCGTGGCATTAGAAGAGATGTGCGGTATTATTGCCCGACCTGTCCCAGCCAACCCGGGTTATGCCTCGAAGATTGTTTTGAGGTATACCATACTCAACTAAATTATTGAGCAATGCATTTTTTTTTTGGTAGGTAGGCCCCTTTTAGGAATTAGGTATCTTGTGTTCCCATTATATTATTTTCTTTTTGTTTGTTTTTGCTGTTCCGATGGGAAATGGTGGAGCAGGAGCAGCTGGTTACTTATGGCATGTGATGATAAAATGTGACCAATTTCAGGTTCTTGATTCCTGATATTGGTCATTGATCACTGCACTGATCTTATAATGGGATTCCTCAGCTATATCCTATAATATGATGTTACGGCTGCAGTAAAGAGTATACAATCAATATAGTCTGAAGAAATGACCCGCTGCAAACAAGCCCAGTAGGCTTCGAAAGCTTGAGGTATGTACTTTCCAAAAATATATAGTTTGTGGGGGGTATTGCTAATGTAAAGGGTTGTAAATTTTGAGAACTGCAAGGTGCGCACTTTGTGTGCGCCGCTGATTTTTGCAAGTAAAATTACCCTCAAACGCATGCTGGACTTTGGGGTGTTTGGCAACTCTACCCTTCAAAGTACCTATGCATGTGGGGTATTGTTTTTTTCAGCAGACCTTGTGCTTTCAGATTTACAGCGTTGGTTCTTGCTTGCTTATTGTTTTTATAGGAAAAAATGTTTTGCAATCTGCTTTTTGCTTATTTTTTTAGGGTAAACCTTTGAAAGATGAGATTCTGCCAATCAAGAGAGTCCCAAGAAATGATGCCCTGCAAACAAGCCCAGTAGGCTTCGAAAGCTTGAGGTATGTACTTTCCAAAAATATATAGTTTGTGGGGGGTATTGCTAATGTAAAGGGTTGTAAATTTGGAGAAACTGCAAGGTGCGCACTTTGTGTGCGGCGCTGATTTTTTCAAGTACAATTACCCTCAAACGCATGCTGGACTTTGTGGTGTTTGGCAACTCTACACTTCAAAGTACCTATGCATGTGGGGTATTGTTTTGTTCAGCAGCCGTTGTGCTTTCAGATTTACTGCGTTACTTCTTGCTTGCTTATTGTTTTTATAGGAAAAAATGTTTTTCAATCTGCTTTTTGCTTATTTTTTTAGCGAAATCCTTTGGAACCAGAGATTCTGCCAATCAATATATTCTGAAGGAAGTCCCAGACGTCAACAAGCCCAGTAGCCTTAGAAACCTTGAGGTATGTACTTTCCAAAAATATATAGTTTGTGGGGGGTATTTCAAATGTAAAGGGTTGTAAATTTGAAGAAACTGCAAGGTGCGCACTTTGTGTGCGGCGCTGATTTTTTCAAGTACAATTACCCTCAAACGCATGCTGGGCTTTGTGGTGCTTGGCAACTCTACACTTCAAAGTACCTATGCATGTGGGGTATTGTTTTGTTCAGCAGCCGTTGTGCTTTCAGATTTACTGCGTTACTTCTTGCTTGCTTATTGTTTTTATAGGAAAAAATGTTTTTCAATCTGCTTTTTGCTTATTTTTTTAGCGAAATCCTTTGGAACCAGAGATTCTGCCAATCAATATATTCTGAAGGAAGTCCCAGACGTCAACAAGCCCAGTAGCCTTAGAAACCTTGAGGTATGTACTTTCCAAAAATATATAGTTTGTGGGGGGTATTTCAAATGTAAAGGGTTGTAAATTTGGAGAAACTGCAAGGTGCGCACTTTGTGTGCGGCGCTGATTTTTTCAAGTACAATTACCCTCAAACGCATGCTGGACTTTGTGGTGTTTGGCAACTCTACACTTCAAAGTACCTATGCATGTGGGGTATTGTTTTGTTCAGCAGCCGTTGTGCTTTCAGATTTACTGCGTTACTTCTTGCTTGCTTATTGTTTTTATAGGAAAAAATGTTTTTCAATCTGCTTTTTGCTTATTTTTTTAGCGAAATCCTTTGGAACCAGAGATTCTGCCAATCAATATATTCTGAAGGAAGTCCCAGACGTCAACAAGCCCAGTAGGCTTAGAAAACTTGAGGTATGTACTTTCCAAAAATATATAGTTTGTGGGGGGTATTTCAAATGTAAAGGGTTGTAAATTTGGAGAAACTGCAAGGTGCGCACTTTGTGTGCGCCGCTGATTTTTTCAAGTAAAATTACCCTCAAACGCATGCTGGACTTTGGGGTGTTTGGCAACTCTACACTTCAAAGTACCTATGCATGTGGGGTATTATTTTGTTCAGCAGATGTTGTGCTTTCAGATTTACTGCGTTACTTCTTGCTTGCTTATTGTTTTTATAGGAAAATATGGTTTTGAATCTGCTTTTTGCTTTTTTTTTTAGGGAAATCCTTTGGAACCAGAGATTCTGCCAATCAATAGAGTTCAAACCAATGGACCCACGCCAACAAGCCTAGTATGCTTAGAAACCTTGAGGTGTGCACTTTCCAAAAATATATAGTTTGTGGGGGGTATTTCAAATGTAAAGGGTTGTATTTTTTGAAAAACTGCGAGGAGCGCAAAGTATTTGTATTTTATCTGAAAATCTCCTCTAGCGCTCTTTGCAGTTTCTGGGGTCTCCTGGGCAGGAAAGGGTGTCTACTAATACATGTGTGGTACCGTTGTAACCGGGAGAAATGGGGCTTTTACTCTCAATATGTTTTTATTGAAAAACCTTTATTTTCGATTAAAAAAAACCACTGCAAAATGTAAAAACGTGTGTATTTTTTATTTTCTTTCACATATTTTGCCCAAAATAATTATGATAAAACTACAAAATTGATAAACAAGAGATAGGATGTTAAAGCCCAGATTCTGCTGAAAAAAACAATATGTAATTTTTATGGGAAGTCCCAGAAAATCCCTTCAAAAATTACAGTTGAACATGGGGAGCGCAAAATAGTGAAAAATGCTCTGGCAACAGGGAGTGGGAAATGCTGCAGGTAGGCTGGCACTTAAAGGGTTAACAGAAAGCCATCCTCACAGGTACAGGATAAAGTAAGTTCATTTATTGTAGTGATAAAAATAAAGATAAAATAAAGGGCTAAAACAATTAAGTTTTATGTCTCTGAGTGGGAGATTCCTTAAACCTTGCTTGCCAAGATGTCAGCAGTAGCGGCGTTCTGTGCCTCAGCCGTCGCTGTGGGGTGTTATTACAGGTCCGCTTTTGTGTGCTTGCAATGCTCCGGTCTGTGTAAGGAACGTACCCAGTGAGCGAGGTGCTCGGACTTGATGTCGTCTGCTGTTTCCCTTGCTCTATCAGATGGTAGGTATCAAAAGAAGAGAGTCAGTTCCCGGGAGTGCGTTCAGACACTTCCACACTGTTTCCTGTCTTCAAGGTAAGTAACCAATCACCGACGCGCGTTTCGGCGTGAGCCGTCTTCCGGGTGCTGGCGAGGTCTGCGTTCCACCCGTTATTTGAGAGAGAAGGGAGATGACGTCAGCTCCTTATGCATGCTGGGAGCCGTAGTCTCTGATGACGGTGGGGGCTGGCTGTCATTCTGGGCTGCGCGGTTTTGATTCCAGCGGCGAGCCGCTCTAAGTTGCTTCCTCCAGCCGGCCAGGTTCAAAAGAAGAAAGATCGCAGAAATGTTAATTAGATTGGGTATTTTATGAACTGGATCCAACTGTCAAAATAGATCTTAGATGTCTGCATCATGACCAAGGGAAAGCTGCCACCACCCTAAGTGGCTGAACAACATCCCCAAAGGCCAACTAACTAGACTACGGAGAAACTGTACGGACGACAACCAATATGAAGAACAGGCAATAGTACTAGGAGAACGCTTCACTGAAAAAGGATACTCTAGGGAACAGATTGAAAGAACAATCACTGAGTGTAGCACTAGGAAATCTGGGCCAGAACAACCACGTTCAGCAACTGGAAACAACGAACGTTTCCAACTACCATTTATCACCCAGTTCAATAATAACTACAAACAGATGGAAACCATTATTAGGAGACATTGGAACATTTTACTAACCGACCAGACTCTAGAGAAATTAATTACTCCACAACCTAAATTCATATACAAGAAGCCACAGACCCTATCGCAACATCTGGTAAAGAGCCACATCAACCCACCAAAGACTAAAGAAAAACCCAAAGGGAGTTTCACCAGATGTAGGGATTGCAAAGCTTGCAAGAATTCTTTAAAACACACAACCATTGGAAATAATATAACAGCCTTCATTAATCCTCTAGACCAGAAAGAATATATAATTAGAGGTGTGACATCTTGTAACACCAAGGAAGTGGTGTACTGCTTGAAATGTCCTTGTAATAAACTATATGTGGGCCGCACTAAAAGACCCTTCAAAATAAGACTGTCGGAGCATCTCAGAAACATCAACAAAGGTCTCAAGACACACAACGTCTCTCTCCATTTTTTGGAAAAGCATAATCAAGATCCAGCACAGCTGCAATACTGGATTATTGAGAAGATAACCCCTGCCTGGAGGGGCTCAAACATAGACAACATTTTAGCACAACGAGAAACTTATTGGATTTTCACACTAGACACATTGGCCCCAAATGGCCTCAATATAGAAATAGATCTTAACTGTTTTCTGGAGAATAAATAACAGCTCCAGACCTCTAACGTTATGTTTGGTTTGCAACCCAAAAAATAACTGTGTAACAACACACGGAATTCAACTAAGTAACTAGCATAGCAAATAGAGTATCTATATCAACTAATACCCACTTTGATGACTAGATTACAATTATATACTACGCCCGTTCTATTATCCCCTCCTTTTAACTGCCTAATTTTTTATCAAGTTTTTTATCAAGTTTTTTCATATATAAGCTTTAAATAATTGTTCATTCATCACCTTTACCCTATGTGCCTTTATCCAGCTTCACCTTTCTTTGCGCAGGCGCATCTAGTCAAAGGCTCTCTCTCTATATATATCGGTTTATTACATCCAACTACATCTTTCTCACACATCCTCCCTACATGTATCCCCCTTATTTATCCCCCTTATATCGGTTTATTACATCCAACTACATCTTTCTCACACATCCTCCCTACATGTATCCCCCTTATTTAACCTTGATACGTCAAGTACAGAGTTTCTAACTAAGAATTATGCCGCTATTCTTGCACGAATACACGCCAGACTGGCGATTTAATCTTTTTAATCTTTTCCACCCTATCCCATTTTTTCTAATACTAATTCATAGCTACAATAAATAAAAAAAAAAAATAGAATTTTTTAAGAATTATGCCGTTATCTTTATATGAATACACACTTTACATGAATACATGCTCTCTATTGTTTTTTCCAACATATCCCATTATTACCACTGTTAATTCTAATTTATTCATATTTATCATATTTATCCAAATTAACATGAATACATGCTCTCTTTTGTTTTCCAACTTATCCCACTATTGCATATACCACTTTTAATCCTAATTTATTCATATTTATCATATTTTTCTAAATTAAGTTATATGTTGGTATAATTGTTCTTCTTCTCTTTTGGCTCCGTTAAATCATACACTTACCCCTCGATTCAAAGACCAAAAGTTAATTGATTTCGTATCGAGAATCGTAAGTTTGGGTGGGTGTTTGTCATTTTTTCCTGTTTTTTTGGCCATTTACGACTCGCACGAGCCTACGTTAGAATGCGTATATGCTCTTACGATCATCGCAAGTTCGTTCCTAAATTTTAGGATGAAAACGTAAAACTTAGGATCAAATCCTAAAACTTAGGATGAAAACGTAAAACTTAGGATAATTGGATGTGTTTCGGTGTGATTCAGAGAACAGTTTGCAAACCTCTAAATACGTTTTAAAAGAAAGCCACTGCCGACACCTTTTAGCAGTCGTATTGCTGTTCTTGAACAGGTTTTTTGGCTATGTGGAGGAGTCTGCGCGTCTTGAGCTGCAATGAACTGCATGTATCAGCATGGCCGAGGCCATAAATTGTATGGCAATGCATACCTGATTCATGTATGCCTTATAAAAGCATTTTAATGTGGACCTTAATTAGTCCTTTGCATGTAAACCTTTATTTGGCAATATATTTGCGTTAATTAAAGAAACTTATGTCCTTTGTTATTTATTTTTAAATTGATGTACTAGAATAATATTTTTTGATTGCATTTATTGGTGTAGTTGTTTACCTTTGCTTTGTTCAATTATTTAAGCACATCTTTGGTCAGATGCATCACACTTACTGAGGAGAGGAGAGCGGGATAAAGTGCAGGATGTGGGTTACTGCTGTATTTTGCACAGACACAGCAGAGCTGGGGGCACGGAAAGGTCAGAAATCAAAGAATCCAGAGCAACACAGTCACAAGGCCCTTTCTGTTTGCAGGCTGCCCGATAATACCTGAGCCGCCATCTTGCCTGTTTCTAGGCTCATAACATGCAGAAGTTGCTGGGTGTTTTTTAATATTTGAGAGCAATCTGTATGTAGAGGGTGTGGGTAACCACACTAAAAATTTAAAGTTGTACCATTTGAAGCATAAATATTAAAATTAAATCCACAAGTAAAAAATGCAAGTTAACTAAAAATTAAACAAAGTAAGATTTACTTATGCAAATGCATTCATTAATGGTTGGTTACTACAAAATGAATGAAATAAAGAAAAATAAAAGACCAAATATTTAGAATGCACTTTAATGAGGTAAGTTTGTAGTGCGGAGCGGCAAGATCAGAAGGATTTACGTCCAGACAAAAAAGGAAAAAGGGCAAAACCAATGTTGCAACCTGAGAAATGAAACGGAAAATTCAGGATGGAAACTGACATAGGTCTGATTCCCGAACTGCCATACGAACGGACGTATATTTTAGGATAGAAACGTATTTGCTTATAGAATCACTCGCAAGTTCATACGAACGCACGAGCGGACGTGAAAAATAGGATGATCGTGACCCAAATCCAAGCTGTTACATGTTTCTTTGAATCAACCCATTAGTCCTCTTCTTCAATCCTTTTCTTCATCCTTTTCTTCATTCCTTCATTCTTTCATATATCAGCAAGTTTATCCCCTTGTATAATTATCCCCTTCCGTCTTGTCATGCATTTATATTACCAAACACCTAGTCCGGCTTGCTTATTGTCACAAAAGCTGGACATATAAATACATGGCGCAACTAGCCCCCACTTGTCCCTAATTTTCTTGGTCATGATGCAGACATCTAAGATCTATTTTGACAGTTGGATCCAGTTCATAAAATACCCAATCTAATTAACATTTCTGCGATCTTTCTTCTTTTGAACCTGGCCGGCTGGAGGAAGCAACTTAGAGCGGCTCGCCGCTGGAATCAAAACCGCGCAGCCCAGAATGACAGCCAGCCCCCACCGTCATCAGAGACTACGGCTCCCAGCATGCATAAGGAGCTGACATCATCTCCCTTCTCTCTCAAATAACGGGTGGAACGCAGACCTCGCCAGCACCCGGAAGACGGCTCACGCCGAAACGCGCGTCGGTGATTGGTTACTTACCTTGAAGACAGGAAACAGTGTGGAAGTGTCTGAACGCACTCCCGGGAACTGACTCTCTTCTTTTGATACCTACCATCTGATCGAGCAAGGGAAACAGCAGACGACATCAAGTCCGAGCACCTCGCTCACTGGGTACATTCCTTACACAGACCGGAGCATTGCAAGCACACAAAAGCGGACCTGTAATAACACCCCACAGCGACGGCTGAGGCACAGAACGCCGCTACTGCTGACATCTTGGCAAGCAAGGTTTAAGGAATCTCCCACTCAGAGACATAAAACTTAATTGTTTTAGCCCTTTATTTTATCTTTATTTTTATCACTACAATAAATGAACTTACTTTATCCTGTACCTGTGAGGATGGCTTTCTGTTAAACAACGCAGCCTGGATCAGCTTCTCAACCCAGCAGCTGAGGTGCAACGATTCATTGACAGGATCACTAAGTACAGAACAACAGAGGCCCTGGGTAGGTTTAGCACCCCCGGGCCGCGGCGGTAAGTGTCCCTCTACTTTAATTTGATACTAGAATATATTGATATTCCTGACTATTGCTATTGGTTATATATTCACGTATACATAGCATATAACATTTAACCAGGGTTGAAATCCATTATCCAAGAGACATTTGGGTTGTTCTAGGACCATTTCTCCCTGACACATTAAATTGAAGAGCGCAACCTACAAGTGGTACTTTTATTCATAGAAACCTAGGTTTTGAGAATATAAGGACTACTACAACTGCACATTCTCAATGTGGGAGAATTGTAGGAAGGCTCGCTAATATCCTTATATGTATATATATATATATATATATATATATATATATATAATTATATATGAGGCCGGGAGAAGCCACCGGGAACTCAGCGTCTGAAAGGCATAAATGGGAAAGAGCTGTCAGGGCCATGCACAGCTGGACAGAACATACAGAGAGGGAGTCGCCTGCGAGGGCACTTACAGATCAAGTGGAGGAGGAGGAGACCGCCACCACGCACGCGCGAAGCTCAACAAAATGGCGCCAGCGAACCTCGAAGGGCGGGCTCAATGCTCTGCCGTGACGCGGAACGCGCCGAACCAAGACCCCGCCCACTCCAAAGAGTGCAACGCTCTGAGGTAATAGTGGAGGCAAAGAAAACAACCACACGCTAAAAGATTCGTAGAGAACCATTACATCCAATAAGGAAAGGTCACCACGGCATCTAGACGATGCAGCAAACCATGTATAAGGCATACGGCGGCAGCCGAGAAACAGAATAAGGAGCAAGCAGCGCGGCTCTGACATCTAGTTAATAAGGACAGAATAAGGCCACAAGCGTGACATACCGGTACACTGGGACTGCCACACACATACCCCCCCTTTTCTTTTCCCCCTAACTAGTTGGGGAAATGAGGGAGGATGGCGACCCTACACAGGGTCCAGCGCTACCCGGGGTATGGGGCAATAATGCGGGAAGGGCATCCACTAGAGGCTCACCATCAGCCTAAACCGCCTACCCTATGGTGGGGGATTGCGGTGGAGCATGGCTCTGTTAAGCACTCAAGGTGCTGCCTACCTTCACCCGACCAACGCAGCCCAGGCTGGGAGGCATATTCTGTTCACAAGAAGGACGGGTGGAAATAGTCCCGCAAGGCCTCGGGCTGTAAAGCCCCGCTCGCCTGCGAGAGCGTGATACTTCATGTCTTCGCAGTTCCAGCACTGCAGAGAAATCTGGGGATTTGTGGGAGGTCCTTCGGTATATGTAGGGCTGGGAGGAGCTTGTTTTCTACATGTCTGCAGTGCACGGCGCCCGAGGCGGAGGATTGCCCACATGTTATTACTATATCTGGAGCAGGACATGCTGTATGCTTAGAATATAGTACTTACATTTGGGTTATTCTCTGCCAGATGGCGCTGCACTGCAGAGACGTGCAAAACAGGCTCCTCCCGGCCCTCAAATACCCGGGGACCTCCCACAAATCCCCAGCATTGAAAAGCAGTCAACAAGAAGCCGGGAGAATTAACCACCAAAACACTGGAAACTATAACAATGGTAACAATCACCATATAGGGGATCCAGAATAATGCAAAAACCAGGGTGGGGTGGAGCAGGACGTACTGTATACAAATAATATCAATTCTACAGGTGAGTACTTCACAGAATTGTATTATTCTTAGTATACAGTACGTCCTGCTCCAGATATAGTACTTACACTTGGGACATCCAATAGCAGTGTCCATAAAGTAGGGTGGGATCCCCAACAAAAACGACAACAGCAGACAGTTTAAAACCACTGTCACCTGCATAACCATATGGCCAAGACAGTATGAGCTGAGGCCCTAACATCAACCTTGTAAAACTTTGCAAAGGTATGAACAGAAGGCCAAGGTAGTGGCCTAGCAAACCAGTTCAACAGAGGCCTGATGCTGAAAAGCCCAAGAGGCATCAAAGCACGAGTAGAATAAGAATCAAAGCGAAAGGAAGATTCTTCCCCTTGTTGGAATAGGCCTGAACAGCCTGACGAATCCAATCGCTAACAGAAGACTTGGCAGAAGCCAAAAGACCCTTCCAAGTACCAGAAGGAAAATTCATTAAAGAAATAACCAGGGCCAAAGCCGCCCAACTCCCCGAGAGCAGACGAGATCAGGCACATTCAGGATATAATGACCATAGGCCCCAAGGAACATCAGTTCTCCTAAGGGACACAGTGACTACCAAGGAAAAAACTTCCAACACCTGTTCAAGGAATGCAGAACCCTTTCCTCAGCGTTGCTAGGAAAAAGGCACAGCAGGTAGAATAATATCTCGAATCAATGAACATAAGACACCACCTGATGCGGAGAGTCCGGCTTCAGGCGGAACACCACCTTATCCTGGTGCATCTCAAAGAATGGGGGCTAGGTAAACAGAGCCGCCCACTAACACACGCCTGACCAAGGTAACAGTCACCAGAAGGACAACCTTGAGGGTAAGAATAGCCAGACAGCATCCTAAATAGGACCAAAGGAACAAAACCCTGCAAGCAGACAGAAAGAAATTCAAATTCAGCAGGAACCATAGGATTATATGGGGGATGCACATGAGTACCCCCTGAAAGAAGTCTTAACCAAGGAAGACTGAACCAGAGACTACTAAGGCAAGGTGGACAGGGCAGAACCTGACCCATCAGAGTACTGAGTTGGAGAACCAACTCCAAATCATGCTGAAACCAACTCTAGAACCCTAGGAACCGAGAACGCCCAACAGGGAATAGACCTAGACTCACACCAATCAATATGGGTATGTCATAGCCTGCAACAGATGGAAGAAGAAGAGGAAGCAGCTTGCTCCTAACCTTCCCATAGTCTCAATCACCGAGACAGATAAGCCTGTCTCCATCAAGATGTATGTTTCAGCAGTCAGGCCGACTAGGCCAGAGACTGTAGATTGGAGTGACGTAAAGGGGGCCCTGAGTGATCAGAGCTGGCACTCCTGGCAAAAGGTACAGAAAACTACTGTCCTCGGTACCATGTCTGCTAATCACAATCTACTAGGGCACCTGGGGGCGACCAGAATCACTGGTCCCCTTACCAGAGCAATCTTGCGCAGAACCCTGCCTAGCAGGGGGAATGGAGAAAAGACATACAGAACCGAACGTCCTGTCATGACGTTACTAAGGCATCCAGACCACTGCCAGAGGATCCTGGGACAGGGAAACAAAGGCCGAGAGCCTGTGATAGTGGCGGAACACAACAGATCCACAACTGTTTGGACTCCATAGTGAGGATTAGCACATCCTGTCGCAGAGGGGCTCCACCGGAGCTAATATCACTGATATGCAGGGAACATTGTCTCCACCCAGAAAAGGAACATAGACACTTCCTGGAGGGTCCACCAGCTCCAGGCCCCTTCCAATGATTAATGTAGGACACTGTCGTCAGACAGACCAAGCGCCCCCAAAATGGCAGGCCCAGAAGGGAAGTGGTCAAGCGAGATAGAACCAACTGAAAACACTCACTGTTTTGAACATCAACAGGCGTAAGGACCTTCTAAAGGCCCCACCACCCCCAGAATCACAGGGAGTTTCAGAAGAAACCCTCCCCCTTCAACCTGATAGGTTGGCATCCATGGTGACCGTTTCCAGGAAGGGGCAAGAAGGAACTGCCCCCAGACAGGTTCCTTGAGTTCATCCACTTCCAAGAGAAACCTTCTTACCAGGTGGGAAGGCCCACAGCCCCAGCTCCAGGGATGCTGGATCCCTGTCCTGTATTAACAATAGAAGTCGCAGAGGGGCCCAAGGGGAACTGAGCATAAGGGACCTCTTCCGAGCAAGCCACCAATGGGCCCACCAGCTGCATCCCTGCCTGGTGAAGGGACCGGGACAGCAATGAGGGACTGAGCCCATTGTGACCAGATTGCCCACTTTATTGCTGAGAAGGGGAGATTCTGGTTTGAACCTAATCCAGATTCATTCCTAGTAATGGAGTTACCATTTAAGGGGACAATGAGGACTTGGGGTGATTGATCACCCATCCAAATGACTCCCAATGGACACCACCAGCCGGGTATCCAACTTAGCCTGACGTAGAGACTGGGAAGTGAGAAAAGACGTCCAGGTAGGTCATCGCGCGGACGCCCCTTGGTCTCATCAGAGACATCACCACCGTCAGCACCTGAGTGAGCACTCTGGGAGCTGAAGAGAAGCCAGATAACAAGGCCACAATTAGCAGTGTTGGACTACCAACATGAACCTGAAGAGCCTCAGTGTCCTGAAGGCACAGGGATGTAAACATAAGCATTTTAGAGCTCCCCAGACGGCAAGAAGCCCACTGGGCGCAAGGTGCTGATGGCCCATCTCAGAGTTTCCATGCAGAAACTGCCTGTAATTAGAGAATTGCTGTGAATCCAGAATGGGCCAGCCTGACCCATCCTTTTGGGGGACCGTGGAAAGGTTGGTGTAGCGGCCCCTGCCTCTGCCTGTTATGGGCAATCTGCAAGAGACCCTCAGACCTCGCAGGCCTAGCATGGCCTGTGCCAGCAACTGAACAGCGGCAGGGACCAGGAGTACCTGTGACCTGATAAAACTGGGGAAGGCCTCGCAGCAAACTCTATCTTGTATCTGGAGGACACAACCTCCTGAATCCACCAGTATGAGGCGTAAAGCCTCCTGACAAGAGCAAAGTGCCGCAGCCATCCCCTCACCCAGACGGGCGAGGGCGCCCCATCACGCCTGAGGGGGATTGGTGGAAGATTTAGGCTTAGCCCCGCCGGAGGGGCCAGAGCGTTGTCTGCTGCTCCCGGGGCCGGAGTCTGCGCGAGCCCCCACGAAGGACACCCCTGGTTCTTGTTTAACACTAAGGAAGGGGGAAATAGGGGTGCTCCTGCCGCGAGGGGGCCTAGACGGCCGCCTGCGTTGGGGTGACTTACCCTTTTTTCCAAACAGGTCTAGACGGGCCCCAAACAAGTGTTGCCCTCTAAAGGGAAGCCCAGTAAGAGTCTTTTTAGTAGCATCATCAGCACCCCACTGTCGCAGCCAATTCAAGCGACGTATAGCCACCGCAAGGGCAGAAGTTCTTGCACACATTCTAATGGTGTCATCCAACGCTAATAGGATGAATCTTACAAACACATCACAGTTGGAGAGTGCATTAAACACCTCCCAGGCGAGATTATCAGAGTGATGATCAAGCATCTTTCTGACGAGGGTTCTAGTGGCCACTGCAGTAATAGCCGCGGCACAGACTGGGCGCAATGCCGTCCCTGCACAAGAAAAGGCGTGGGAGGCCAGCAGCTCAATGCACCGGTCCTCAGCATCCCGAAGGGTATTATGAGCAGGGGCTGTAATAAAGGGGGGGGTTAAGAACCCCAATGATCAGGGCATCCACCAAGGGGGGAGATGACCAGCAATTAACCACCTCAGGGGGAAAGGGGTATATCCCAATCCCCTGGGACCCCTGAAAGTCTACTGGGGCATTCCCATTTCTTGAGAACAAGAGCATGGAAGTGAGCCTGTTCTAGGAATTCCAAACGTGCTGTTGCTGTATGGAAACGCTCCCCTCTCGGCTTGGAAGCTTCACCAGGGAGAGAGATAGACAGAGCCTTAAAGACCTTGATCAACAAATCGTCAGTGTCACACTGGCCCCAGAATTCAGGTCCAGAATCGTCATGACTCCTCGGCCTCTCATCAGATGAGCCTGAGTCAGAGAATAGCTCTCCTTCATCAGAAGGAGAATAGTCACACGGAGTAGAAAACTCCTCAGTTCCCATAGGAAAAACAGAAACAGGAGACGTCAAGTGCCGCTTCTTACCAGGGCCCTTGCGCTCTGACAACCTCGCAATGAACTGTTCAGCCGTGGGCAGTCTGGAAGACGCAACAGGCTGCAATTCCCCTTTTATATGCGACTCAGCAGTGAGATTTAAGCAAGGGGAAATAGGTGAAATGAAGCGAGGTGCAGCCACTGGCAGGCCTGATTGCAGAGCCAGTGCTTGCTCGGCACAGGGTCCGCAGACCCGTGCCCTGTCAGCATTAGCATGGGGTTATCCACACGCTATACACAGCCGGTCTTGTCCCAGAGGGATCCCGGTCACATAATTCTGAGATGCCTCCATATGGTGATTATTCAAGGCACAATATGCCAGTAGGGATTTACACTATAAGCAACCCTGGATGCCCCAAAGAAAATGGTGTCAGAACCAGGAAAACTATAATGAGAATAAACCGCCCGCGAGGGCACTTACAGTACCACGGCAATCAGGAGCGTCGCACGCGTCACGCGCGAACAGGCAAAATGGCGCCGTGTACCTCGAAGGGCGGGCCAGTGGTCCATGACGCGGAGTGCGCCAAACCAGACCCCACCCTCCCAAAGAGCGCGAAGTCCGACAACATCCAATGAGGACACGTAGGTGTCTGAGGTAATGCCGCCGCCCGGCGCGGAGCCTTCAACTAAGGAAGAAGCGCGTGCGGCGGCAGCAGTCCGCAAGTAAAATACATAGAAAGGGCGCGTCGGCTGACGCCGTATCTATAAAGGTCCAAAGACAGACAAGGCCATATAAGTGCAAGGGTCCAATACAGACCATACATAGAAAGGGCGCGGCGGCTGACACCATATCTATAAAGGTCCAAAGACAGACAAATACATGCAAGGATCCAATACAGACCACACAGGCACACACCCCCCTTTCTTTCCCCCCAACTACGGGGGAACGAGGGAGGATGGCGGTCCTTGGTACAGGACCCACCGCTACACGGGGCAAGGGGCAGTAATGCGGGAGGGCTCCATAAGCACACAAGGTGCTGCCTACCTTCACCCGACCAGCGCAGCCCAGGCTGGGAGGCACAACACAACGAGGATGGGTGGGAATAGTCCAACAGGGCCGCAGGCTTTAATAGCCCCGCTCACCTGCGAGAGAGTGATACTTCATGTCTTCGCAGTCAGCACTGCAGAGAAATCTGGGGATTTATGGGAGGTCCCCGGGTATTTGAGGGCCGGGAGGAGCCTGTTTTGCATGTCTCTGCAGTGCAGCGCCATCTGGCGGAGGATAACCCAAGTGTAAGTACTATATCTGGAGCAGGATGTACTGTATACTAAGAATATTTATAAAAGTGTAGTTTTACTGTGAGGAGTCTCCCTGCCTACATCACTTGTAATTTTTATTCTATTATTTAAGCATTATCTGTGTATCCATTGCACTTAATTGCCTTGTCATCACTATTTCCACTGTTGTTCTCTGACGCCATCTGCAGCGATACCTCATACTTAGGAGGTGATTTACTATTTTTGCTACCTGACATAAAAATATGTTCGCCAGGAAGAAAAAAACTTACTGCAGCGAACACAGACTTCCGCAATGCACTTTGCTGTGTTTGTGCCACAATTTGCTGGGGAAAGTGACAGGTATTTACCAGGGCCAGATTAGGTGTGGCACAAAATCTGGTGGAGGCATCAGATATAGTATTTTTTTTATTTTAAAAGAATAGTCCAGCCAAGTAACTGATTAGTGGTTATCTGGCACCCACCTACTTACTGGAACGTCAGATCCCATCCCTTGTGCCGCCTTTGTGCGGGTGCGTGCTGCTCGGGAACTACTGCTTTCCCATTCTGGGTAGGAGGTAGTGTAGTCACCCAGCTGGTCCAGCAGAAGATTCCAGAAGAAGTTTCCTGCATTGAGCTGCTAGCGGCAGTGCTTGGTGGCTTACAGGCTGTGAGCGGCGCCAATTGACAGATCTGCACCCACCCTTTACTGTAGCGTTGCTGCTCTAGAGTCTGCATCCTGCCCTGTCATGGCTTTGGCAGTAGGTTTGCAAAAACAGAAAAAGGCTTGCCACTGCCTTTGTTGCTGGCTCCGCGGCCTGTCAGACCAAGGACTCCTGGACCAGACCATAACCCAAAGGTTGGTGAAGGACCCCTTTGTAGGGCAAGTGATGGAGGCCCCCTTTGTAGGGCAAGTGGTGGAGGCTCCCAGGGCGCGCACCCCTTGTGCCCCCTTATAAACCGACCCTGGTAGACACATTGAAAAGGGGTTTGGAGAATGCTGGTGTTATACGTGTGAACTGCTTTGGCAGAATTCTTTAGCAATGAAATTTTCCTGAAAACACACATATATATTATAGCATATGTCAGCATTGAAGGGGTCTCAGAATATATGCAGTGTATCTTGGGAGTGTCTGGGTTGTTTGAAAAGCTTAAAGCGGAAGTTTAGTCAAAAGATGACCCCACGCTCTGCCACCCTACCCTGGTGCTGAGGCCCCCTACCTTATCCAGGGGGCTGCACTGCTCTCCCAACACTCCTGGGCACCACCATCTTGCTTCAAAGCACACCACCCCACCTGCCCAGGAGCACGCACAGACCGGGGGGATGCGGCTTTGAGCTTTCTCCATGAAGGCCATGCAGAGCGGGGGAGCAGTGCTGGCCTGGGGATAAGGTAAGGGGTCTTTTTCTTTTTAATTCCCATCCTGCCTCAGCGCCAGGGTAGGGTGACAGGGGTCACTTTTTGACTAAACCTCCGCTTTAAGAATAAAAGTTTATTTGAAAAGATAAAAGTTGTGTAAAAACATTTATAGTTGGGTTTCATATACTGGGTAACTTTCTAATGTTCACACTCGAAAAATAAGTTAAAGATGCTAAAAAAAGTGACAATCTCTCCCTAAAAAACATTGATTCCTGTGGGGTTCGCCACTAAAAGGTGGAAAATGCAAAAGTGTTCACCAACCTTCATCGTGCCAAACTGAAGTAGAAGGAAATCCGAAAAAACACGGATATCAGTGCCGAAACATGAAAAATGTCACTTGGTAAATGCGTAAACCCGGTTGATGCCAGCAAACTGTTTCATAAATAGTGTCTTTGTATGCTTGCTCAAATTAATTACATCTTTGTCTTGCTACAATATCCCATTGTATGCATATTTACTGTGGCTATTCAGGTTTATATTTCAGTTTTGTTTATGTGTTGTGAATCCAATTCTATGTGCAAATGAGCAATGAGAATTTTTTGGTGTGCCAGTTACTATTTAAACTGGAACAACACCCTTTTTTTACAAAATGGGTGTTGTTCTGGGTGCAGGGAGGCAGAAATCTAGTGGTGTGATTGGCCGGCCACAGTCATGTGGACTGCGGGCACTTGGCTGGCTGAGTTCTGGCAACCCACGTGACCACAGCCAGCCAATCATCATGCTGGATTTCTCCGGGGACTGAGGAGAAAGGTAAGATTTCTCCCAATTGCGGCCGTTAATGCGCAGGGGGCATCTGCAGTTGGAATGCCTCCCTGCTCCTTGACCGTTCAAGTTTAATATAAGAGTTTTCCCTTTCTCGGTATACTCAACCTACAGTATTAAAGATGAACATCAGACCTTTTCTGATGTTCCTCTCTAAACATGCTCCTCAGATCTTGCGCACTTCTGCACCTTCAGACTATGCAGTTACACGGAGCATGCGCAAGATGGCACTGCCTGATGGATATGGTGCCCGACCTAGGGATGCTGGCGTGTAATGCGAACGAACAGGAAAGTTTAAAGTATTAAACTTTGAAACCAAAGGGGCAGGGGGAGTGAGCAAGCCTGGTTTGGGGATTTTTTATTAACTCTCCAATACCTGAAATCCTCTTTAAGCAATAATGGCCTAGATGTGTGTGCTAGCTAGTAAAACGTAGTTACCTTACATCTGGGGGTATTATGTCATTCTCATTGTCTGGGTAGCTCATCCTTTACTGCAATTAGAGAAGGGGCCTCATTCAATAAAATCAAACCTATTTAATCCAGTTCATGATCTTAAAGTGGATGCCCAGTCTGCCATGCACCACACTGCAGCATCTACATTGCTCATTGGGGTCCCCTTTGCCTCAACAGCTCCCCCCCCCCCAGAACAGAAGTGGTCAGTCTGCATAGAAGTACAGTATTGCTGCTTTAGTGCCGTTTTTAGCCAAATAATGATACGCTCATGGAGGTGGGTGCTCAAGCACAGTGAATGCTTTCAAGTGAACTCAGGCCCTTATTCATCAAGCGATAGCGACAGGTAGTGTCTGACGAGCGCCAGGTAGCGGCAGCTAACGGCGACTACCGACTCAAGTACGCCCGGCGGCGGTCACAATGACGCATTTATCAAGCAAAATGAGGCTAGCGACGGCAAGAGCGACGGCTAGCGCGGCATTCATCATGAAGCCGCCTGGACCGAACAGCGCCGCTGCAAATTCCCTCACAGCGCCAGGTATGAGCTGTCGCTCCCTGGCGATGTCCAATGCATTTCAATGGAGCAATCTATAATTATTCCTAATTAATTGGTAATATTTTTTTTTTTTTAATGTCAAAAAATCGGAGACCACTTCTGCAATGTTAGGATTTATTTTTAAGGCAAAAAAAAAATTAAAAAAAATATGTGCAGAATTGATCTAACAGGTCTGAGATTAATGTATTCATATTACAAAATGATTCTAAAAACATGTATAATGTTACATTCAAAAATATGGTTGTTTAGGGGTTAAAAACTAGTTAATACACATCGCCGCCAGCGCTCTGGGGTTTAAACAAGGAATGGACAGCGACAGCACATTCGGAGCGTGATTTTTTGATGAATATGAAGCTAGCCGTTCGCTCTGGCCATTCGTTGTCAGGCGCTCACATACAACGCTGGACCTGTGAAACAGCGACCCCCCAGCCCGTATTCAGCATTACCGCACACCGACTGAGTCGCTGTCATCAAGCTAATGCCGGCCAAGCACAGCGAATACTGGCTGGCGCTGAAAAAATCACGCTACAGTCGCTCATCTGTCGCTACCTGGCGCTATTAATGAATCGGCCTCATAGACTCATATAGTTGAGTTGGCTCTCAAAGACATTTTACAATGGTCATCCCAACAGTTGCGCATGAAATAGATTTATGTGAAAAGCCCTTATACATCTTGTCTGGTAATTATTCATTTACTTTTATATTTGCAGAGAAAACAAACAGCAACACCACAATAACACAAAGCTTGAGGATATGAGCAAAGACAAAATGCCAAAGACATCATTTTAAACTACAGTGAAACTACTTGGAATGAAAAAAGAAATAAATGTTAATAATAACAGCATGCATAAGTAAAAAAAAAAAGCATGTTTTAGAATACCAGATTTGTCAGATGCTTTTCAAGTTATAAAACAATATTTGAATGATGTCCCTTCTCTGGTTTTTGTCACCTTCAGTCTGCATTCATAACAATGTAATGTGTTGAGTAGTCATGCGTTGCAATTTAAAAATCAATGATATTTTGCCAAGGGCTCCCAAATAACAAGAAAGAAGTAACCCATAGACCTGCATTAGTACAGCCAAAATGCTATATTCAAGAATTTTAGTTTGATGCAGTACTAAGGAGACTTGAAGGTAAATGCTATTTAATACCCTTGGTCATTCTTTGGTGTATTTCTAAAATGAAAGAGCTTGTACATGAAAAGGCAGCACAATATATTTAACATGTAACACCCTTGCTCATTCATAACGTATGCTTACATGCTTACATATACCATGTAGCCAGCTAGACAGGTAAAGATAACTTTTTTACCTGTAATTTATCATCAGAGCAGTAGGTGCCTATCAGCTGCTTTTCCTTTACCTTAAAGAGGAACATAAGCTCACTTGGTCAGTCATGGAGTCTAAAAGACTCCATTGCAAGCTGATTTCCCCCTGCGTCTGTGAAACCCAGTAGAATTGCCTCACTAACTCACGTAGCTGCATTTCAACAGCTCATGCACAGACTGCACAAGACAACAGTTACTGAAGCCACCAATTCTTCAACAATCCAGGCATTATGTGAAGCAATCAAAGAAAAAAGCAGTGGGAAATTAAAGGCAGGTGTGTTGCGGTTGAACAACACTGTATCAATCTCACAAATCACAAGCTGCTTTCAAGCGATGCAGATTCACAAAGCTTAAAGTGGACCAACACCCAGGATTTTCACTATCCTGGGTGTTGGTCCACTTCCGCGGGGCACCCGCTGTGTGAAACCCCCCAGAAAGCCCCAAAAACTCACCTGACCCCGCTCCCACGTGACTCGCTCCACCAATCACCGCCGACGGACAAGCGAGGTCCGTCGACGGACAAGGTGAGAGCGCCCGCCGCCGCCTTCCGCGCGTCCCTCTTACAGGGAGTGCGCCCGCGCCGGCCATTCACAAACGGCCGGCGCGGGTGCGCGCCCTGCTAGAGGGATGCGCGAGAGGTGGCCCGCACATGCGCCGTTGGAATGAGGAACAGGTAGGATTTGCGGGCGTCCTGGGGGGTTTCACACAGCGGGGCACCCCCGATCGGGGTGCCCCGCAGGCAGGGAGCTGATCAGCCCGGGAATCTTATAGATTCCCGGGCCGATCAGCGGTGGGTGTTGGTCCACTTTAAACATCCAGCCTACAGCCTTGGCTACCAGTGGTTACTTTCTTTTTTGTAGAAATATCTGGGTGGGCAATGATTTGCTAAGGATGATGCAGTCAAAAATGCAGTGAGAAGGTTCCATTAGCATCGGGAATAATCCTATTATTAAGAGGATTTCTGATCACTGGATGTGAAGTGATAATAGTGTGGTAAAAGTAAAGGGGGATTACATTGAAAAGTAAGTAAAGTTGAATTTTCTTTGAAAAGGTTTTTTCAAATTAGGTTAGATAACTTATTAAACACTCCTCGTATATGTAACACTTTAAATGCCCCTAAATGTTCCTAAATTATGCATGCTCACCTCTCGAATTGTTGGCCAAGCATGTAGAGAATTTGTTCTTAGCATTTTCCCCCACTATCACAAAATAAGAAAAAATACAATTCTGTGATTACTCACCTGTAGAATTGATATTATGAGTATACAGTACATCCTGCTCCAGATAAGATTCTTTACGTCTGGGTATTACTCCGCCAGATGGCGCTGGACTGGAGAGACAGCGAAATTGGCTCCTCCCGACCCCACAAATACCCGGGACCTCACACAAATTCCCAGTATTGAAAAGCAGTTAACAAGAAGCCGGGAGAATGATAACATAACCAACCATTAACTAAACCAACAATGATAACAATTACCATACAGGGGATCCAAAAATAATGAAAACCAAGGGTGGGGTGGAGCAGGACGTACTGTATACTCATAATATTATTTCTACAGGTGAGTAATCACAGAATTGTATTATTCTTAGTATACAGTACGTCCTGCTCCAGATAAGATTCATTACTCTTGGGACATCCAATAGCAGTGTCCGTAAAGTAGGGTGGGATCCCCAAAAGGCAACAACGGGCAGTTTAGATCACTGCCACCTGCAGAACCTTGCGTCCAAAAACAGCATCAGCTGAGGCCCGAACATCAACCTTGTAAAACTTGGAAAAGGTATGAACAGAAGACCAAGTAGCGGCCTTGCAAACTTGTTCAACAGAAACCTGGTGCTGAAAAGCCCAAGAGGCACCAATAGCACGAGTGGAATGAGCAGTAAGACGGAAGGGAGGATTCTTCCCCTTAGCAGTGTAGGCCTGAATCACAGCCTGATGGATCCATTTGCTGATAGTAGATTTAGCAGGAGCCAAACCCTTCCTAGGACCAGAAGGGACCACAAAAAGAGCATCAGTTTTTCTGAAAGGTGCAGTAGCCACCAGATAGAACTTCAGATTCCTGACCACATCCAAGGAATGCAAAACCCTCTCCTTAGTGTTACTAGGATTAGGGCACAAGGAAGGTCGAACAATGTCCTGATTAAGATGAAAGGCAGACACAACCTTAGGCAGAAAATCTGACTAAAAGCGAAACACCACCTTGTCCTGGTGCCTCTCAAAGTAAGGGGGTTTGATGGAAAGCACCGCCAACTCAGAAACGCGCCTAACAGAAGTGATGGCCACCAAAAAGACTACCTTAAGAGTCAAAACGGACAAAGGGGCCTCACACAAAGGCTCAAATGCAAGGCAGATAAAACCAAGTTCAAATCCCAGACTGGTAGCATAGGCTTACGTGGGGAATGCACATGAGTAACCCCCTGGAAAAAGGTCTTGACCAAAGAATGCGGAGCAAAAGATCTTTGGAAGAAAACATCCAGGGCAGAAACATGACCCTTCAGAGTACTGAGTTGAAGCCCCAGATCCAAACCATGTTGAAGGAACTCCTGAATCCTGGGGATAGAGAACACACGACAGGGAAGAGACCTAGACTCACAGCAGTCAACGTAGGCACGCCAAACCCTACAGTAAATGGAAGAAGAAGACTTCTTCCTAGCCCTAATCATGGTGTTAACAACAGAGGCAGACAGCCCCTTTTCCATCAAGATGGAGGTTTCAGCAGCCAGGCCATCAAAGCCAGCATTTGTAAATTGGGATGGCGTAAATGTCCCTGAGTGAGTAGGTCTGGAACCCTGGGCAGAGCGTACTGATCTACTGCCAGCTGCACTATGTCTGCGAACCACACTCTTCTTGGCCAACGGGGTGCCACCAGAATTGCTGGCAGCCCTTCCTGAGCTATCTTGCGCAGAACCCTGCCCAACATGGGGAATGGGGGAAAGACATACAGAAACTGAAAGTCCTGTCATGACATTGCTAGAGTATCTGTGGCCAAGGGAGACAAAAGGCTCGATTCAGAGGCACATTCGTCTGCACTTCCGTAGCTGTCTGTGAAAGTTTTTGTGTGTGTTTGTCATTTTTTGGGTGTTTTTTTGTCCAATTTTTAATCGTACGAACGTTCAGGCAAATGCCTATATGCGCTTTCGATGAACGAAAGCAAATCGGATCATTTTCCCATCAAAATCTGATATTTTTCGTTCATTCAGATAACTTACGTTATTTCTATGGGCTTGCGTCTCATTCAGAGAGCTGATTGCCGACGAACCACCACCCTATAAACCCGTTTTCTTTGCGATCCCCTTACGGGACCATTTTGACCTAGAGACTAGCAGCTATGGACGACTCTAGTGCATTTGAGGAGCATGAGGATCTGCAGCTCATGGGCATTGAAATCGAGACCAGATTGCACCGGCGACGCATGCACATCGATGGCATGCATGACGTTGAGCTGTTCGAGCTCACCAGACTTAATCGCCCTTCCCTGCATAAGTTGTATAGTGAGCTGCGGCCATGGTTAGCCCGCACCACAAGGAAGGGGCAAGCAATTTCAGGTATGACCAAGATGCTTGGCTGCCTGCAATTTTTGGCAAATGGCTCGTTCCAGAAGCTGGGTGCCCTCTCCGTGGGGATCTCCCAGTCTATGCTGAGCCGCGCTTTATCCAAGTTTTTGGAAGGCATGGCTACCATTACTCGGAAATATATTTGTTTTCCTGAGGACATGGTAGCCAGGAACGTGATTAAGCTGGCATTTTATAACATCGCCGACATGCCCAATGTCATGGGTGCCATTGACTGCACCCACGTTGACCTGGTGCCTCCGGCAGCCGACGAGTATATCTACAGGCAAGTACAATCTGTCATTTTTACAATTACTTGACCTTATTGATTTCCACATTTTTGAGAAGGCCAACTTGTAAAAAGTCCCTCCTTGTAAAAAGTCCCTCCTTGTAAAAATTCCCCCCTTGTATTAATTCCCTCCTTGTAAAAAGTCCCTCCTTGTAATTATTCCCTCCTTGTAATTATGGTCTCCTTGTAATTATGCCCTCCTTGTAAAGAGCCGTGTGAAACAATGGACCGTATTTAGTTTCTCCAAAATTTAACATGTGTTCAAAAGGGAAACATTTTAATGTGTACCTGAATTAGACACGTCAAACTTAATCTTTACTTTTTCAAACATACATATCCTTATTTTTGTGTACCAAATACTAATGTACTTGGTTAGTGTTATTTGTATTGGCCCACAGGTTTTGCTTAGGGTGTGATTAGTTAGTGTTTCACTAGTTTGCCTTGCCTTGATAATGTTTTTTTTTTTTTTATTTTTTTATTCCCAGGAACCGCAAAATGGTTCACTCACTGAATGTCCAAGCAGTGGTAGCCCTGGACATGCGGTTCCTTAGTATGGTCACCGGGTTCCCAGGCTCATCCCATGATGCCTACATTCTGCGAAGATCTGGATTGTACGGTCGGTTTGAGTCTGGGGAACTTTCCGGTGGGTGGCTCCTTGGTAAGATGACGCCAATAACGTCCTTTTTTTTTTTTATACTGTATGTATGCCTATGAATTTAGTTTGTGTCCCATGTATAAAACTATGCCTATTTGAACACCTTGTTTACATGTGAAACCCGACCTTAACCATTAGATTTTTCAAACAACAAAGCCTTGTCAAATGTTTGTTCTGCATGTGGCAATTTTAAACTTTGAATTTATAGTAAATTAATCATTACTCTTCCCCACACTCGGCTGAAATTATGTTCTTGACTTTATGATAGGGTATGCGCCATCTTAGCTTAGATGCATTAGACTTACTGAGTAGAGGAGAGCGGGATAAAGTGCAGGGGCCGTGTTCGAGCTGTTTTTGCAGCTACGGGGTCCTGAAAAGTTAAGACATCCAAGAATGCTGAGCAGCACAGTCCTAAACCAATACCTGTTAGCAGTCTGGCTGATTGGCCCTCATCCGGCATCTTTGATGTTTAAATTGTTCCCACATCTATTAGATGTTTATTGGCTTTTTTTTTTTTGCCTGTGCAATATGTATGCTCATGCTGTTTAGCAAATGTGACCTAGGCTCTTAGTCATGTTGATGGGCCATTTTTGGTATTCAATTTAGGGAGTAATGTGTAATTTATGTGTTTTGCTTACAATATTTGCAGGTGATTCAGGCTATCCACTGCTTTCGTGGCTGCTGACGCCCGTCCTCCGGCCCCAGAATGCCGCCCAGGATGCATATAATAGGGCACACTGGAGACCAGGGACCAGGAACCGCTAAATGGGTCACTCACTGAATGTCCAAGCAGTGGTAGCCCCGGACATGTGGTTCCTTAGTATGGTCACCGGGTTCCCAGGGTCATCCCATGATGCCTACATTCTGCGAAGATCTGGATTGTACGGTCGGTTTGAGTCTGGGGAACTTTCCGGTGGGTGGCTCCTTGGTAAGTTGACGCCAATAACGTCCTTTTTTTTTATATGTATGCCTATGAATTTAGTTTGTGTCCCATGTATAAAACTATGCCTATTTGAACACCTTGTTTACATGTGAAACCCGACCTTAACCATTAGATTTTTCAGACAACAAAGCCTTGCCAAATGTTTGTTCTGCATTTGGCAATTTTAAACTTTGAATTTATAGTAAATTAATCATTACTCTTCCCCACACTCGGCTGAAATTATGTTCTTGACTTTATGATAGGGTATGCGCCATCTTAGCTTAGATGCATTAGACTTACTGAGTAGAGGAGAGCGGAATAAAGTGCAGGGGCCTTGTTCGAGCTGTTTTTGCAATTTAGGGAGTAATGTGTAATTTATGTGTTTTGCTTACAATATTTGCAGGTGATTCAGGCTATCCACTCCTTCCGTGGCTGCTGACGCCCGTCCTCCGGCCCCAGAATGCCGCCCAGGATGCATATAATAGGCCGTGTCCCCCGGTATGTGGATTTGCCCCCCTCTCCACCTACCGATGATCCAGAGGAGGACTACCGTGGGCCACCTAGTGCGTCTGGCCAAGCCGTGCGGTCAAATTTTATAGCCACGCATTTTTCCTAATTTGTTGTCCCTTTGTTTATGTTGTCACTTTATTGATTGTTAATTGTGTTTTTTGCCCTTTGTGTTTGTATGTTTGTTTCTTACTTTTACAAACAGTAATGAATTAATTACAAACAACCTCACACCTGATTTGAGATTTGCAGGTGATTCAGGCTATCCACTCCTTCCGTGGCTGCTGACGCCCGTCCTCCGGCCCCAGAATGCCGCCCAGGATGCATATAATAGGCCGTGTCCCCTGGTATGTGGATTTGCCCCCCTCTCCACCTACCGATGATCCAGAGGAGGACTACCGTGGGCCACCTAGTGCGTCTGGCCAAGCCGTGCGGTCAAATTTTATAGCCACGCATTTTTCCTAATTTGTTGTCCCTTTGTTTATGTTGTCACTTTATTGATTGTTAATTGTGTTTTTTGCCCTTTGTGTTTGTATGTTTGTTTCTTACTTTTACAAACAGTAATGAATTAATTACAAACAACCTCACACCTGATTTGAGACTCATGGTTTTTTGGGTTCCCAATTTGTTACTGCAAACTTTAACTCATCTTTATTCCCCAAAAACCTAAAGGCATAAACTTAGTCAACAACAGGTTAAGTAAAAATTTATGGGGTTTATTTGAAAAGCAAACATTGGAGTTGATGGTCACTCCCATAGTTCCTGAAAATACATGGTCAAACAACAAATGTCATTTTTGCCAAATCATGCCACATAGCAATTGGCCACAGGCGGGAGTTTCAAAGTAAGGTACTCCTGGCAAAAGTTTAAAACAAATTTACAATACAAAAACATGTGACAAGCATTGCCATGTCCAGATTTTTATGAAAACAAATAGGCCCACAGACACACCCTCTCCTGCTTGGCCACATTTGCCACAGGCACAGGTGTAAAGCAGCCAAACCTATGCCACATCTACACCTGTTACTCAGTGGGCCACCCAAACAAGAACCCCCAGTCCCAATCCAAGTCCAGTTCAAGCTCAGCCAGAGGTCAAGGTAGTAGTTTGCCAGGCCAGAATGCCCCCCCAATGATGCCTACAACCAGGAGCCAGAACCAATGTAATTAGGCACAAGCCTGCAGGGCAACAGCTTGAGTGAGAGGTTCATTGAGGCTTCACCTCCGGCATTGGCTAGTGGGCTACCTCAGCACTATATGGGCGCAAATCCAAAGCATACAAGCAAAGCCATACCAAAAGGGTATATTGGTAGGGCTCACCAGACAGGTAAATACAGTGGGGATGTAGAGCAAAAATGTGGAGCAGATACAGGCCAAACAGGCCTTAAAATGGGGGATGCCCCTAAAACCCAGGTTGGGGCCCTTGGAGGTGGGCCCTCACCTGGGACTGTGTGGCATTCAGAATCTGCAACTGCTTCAACATGTTTCTATTGGTAGTTCAAAATTCAGCCATCATGGCACTGAGATTGTTTGTTAAGGTGGCCATGTGGCTGTTGCTATTTCGAACTTCCTCAAGCATGGCACTGTAATAATTTGATAAGGTGGCCATGTGGCTGTTGTTGGACCTAAATTCAGTCAGCATGGAGTTTAAGGTGTTATTTAATGTTTCTAATTGCCCATGAAGATGCTCGTGGTTTCGTTGATTTTGGAGGCGAAATAGCCGCCTCTCATGGTGCCATGCTGACTCCATCATCGGCACGCCCCTCCCCTGGGAAACTGGGCATCGTAGTCCACTACACCTCCCAATTCTCCGGGTTGGGGGGCATGCAGATGATGTGCCTCTAGGTCCACCAACAGCCAGAGGTCTGCTTGTCAAATCCTCAGCAGCAGAGCTAACACTGGGGACTGTCGGCTCAGTCTCTGCATGCTGCCCACGATGGGCTGGCAGCATGCAGCCAGCTTCACTCTGCTGCTGAGGATTTGGTGTAGAAACATGTTGGGACAGTTGCAGATTCTGTCCCAGGGGGAGCTGTTCCGAAGGTCCAATGAAGGGTCCATCCTCCTCCAGCTCCTGGATTTCCTCCATCAGTGTGTAGGTCTGTTGGGACATGTAAATAAAAAAGGTTCAGTTTGGGGAATACATATGTAATTCAGCAAAAAGAAACATGGCAAGGCACATGCATAAGCAACATCATAAAAAGACACTTACTGTATATATCGGATCCTGGGTTCGAGGCAGCACGGAAGTAAACGGCATGGTAAAACTGGCTGAGGATTCCCCACTAGCTGAGGGATGATGCTGGGCTGCATTGTGGAAAAGAAGGCATGTTAACACACAGCTAGGCATTGGTGATGTGTAATAACACATATGGTTCACTAAAACACGGGCCCATGCATGAATGGCAACTCCCCCAATGGACCAAGTTTAACTTGACTATGAATGTCATTATCTGTTAGATGTATTAGTCAACAAGTACATACACATTGGTCTCCTTAACCAAAATAAACATGCATGTACTGGCTGTTTCGAGGCTTCACACATCCCTAAAAGCCCATTATGGGACCACACTCAGCTTGCAAATAGCATTTGTCATTAGATTAGGCTGGTTGCCATTCTTTCTAGGTCAAACTTTCAAGCACCCCAGATCAAGTCTTTCTGAGCAAAGCACAAACCCAAATTGGCTACAGATAAAGATGGAAGTGTTGTATGTAATTGACTCTAAATTCATAACAGGCAGAGCTTAGCTAATCTCAATAGAGTTCCTCCAGACTCTCCAAACTCATGTATGGCCAAGGAAATAAGCAAATGATGAGTCGCCACACATAACACACCCTGTTTAATTTGTTACCTCCACTACAAGGAACACCCTAGGGGCATGTGTTAATATATGGCTTTGTGCCTCATTTTACACGTAGATCACATTTGACATACACACTAACATTACTAACCGGTAGGTATAGTCGGAATGTCCGTGTCCTGTCATGCCGAGTGTCCCTCTAAGGCCACAGGATGTAGCAGGCCCAGCACCATCTCCTCAGCTCGGGTAAATTGCAGTTTTGTGGGGAATCCACCGCCAGATTGTAAGCTGAAAAAGAAAGTGGGACACATTTAGGTAAATGTTGCCAATACAAGACGAAGACAAATCCACAAAGTATATATGTACCTGTAATGACGCTGTTAATTTTCTTTCTTCTGTGCTGCATACTTTAGGTCCGATATTTTCCTTTGTATCTGCTCCACATCTTTGAGCTCTTCCCCCGCTGAATTGACCTGTCTGGTGAGCTCCTCCAAAATCTCGGCTTTGCCTGCTTGCTTGTAGCTTTGGATCTGCGCCCATATAGCTTATCATAATACAAGGTGAGGCCACTAGCCAATGCCAGAGTTTGTGCCTCACCAAACCTGCCACTCAACTGGCCTCTGCACAATGTGCGCCCTGTTGGTTGTGGTTCTGGCTCCTCGGTGTTTGGCGCAAAATCAGGGGACATTCCGGCCTGGCTGTGTGGGTGTGAAATTACTGACTGCTGGCTGGCTGCAGATTGAACCGGACTTGGAAAGGGACTGGATGAGCGTGGATGGGTGGCCACTGAAGTCGCAGGTGTAGATGTGGCATATTCAGCCTGCCTTGACACCTGTGCCGGTGGAGAATGTGGCCGAGGAGGAGAGGGTGTTGTGGAGGAAGTCGTGCTTGGGGCCCTGTGCCTCTGTGGGCCCTTAGAAGACTCATGCCCCTTGGATGTAGACGGCGGGTCCAGGGGTGACCCAGAGCTTGGGCTTTGGGGCCTGTGCCTTGCCCCCTTGGCCGCTGATTTTGACACCCGTGCGGGTGGGGAGGGCGAACTCGGACTTCTGGGCCTGTGCTTTGCCCTCTTGGCCGCTGATTTTGACATCCGTGCGGGTGGGGAGGGCGAACTCGGACTTCTGGGGCTGTGCCTTGCCCTCTTGGCATGAGCCTTGTGGCCACGTGCGGGTGGTGTTAATGGCGAGGTTGAGCTGCTGGGGCTTCTTTCCCGGTGTCTCCTTTTTGTTGGCTTGCCATGGTAGCCACGTGGGTGGGGTGATGGTGACCTGGGGGGGGCTGGGGCTTCGCACCCTCTTGGTCCCTTTTTCCCCCTCCGTTGGGGATGGCTTTCTGGCCTGTGGCTTCCTTATTCCCGCGGCCTCCTTTTTTTCGGTCGTCGTGGTGGGTGCCTTTGGCTGTGCAATGCACATTGGCCGCAACTTCGTTTTGGGCATCTGTGACCGAGTCTTTGGCCCTTCAGCAGGCTCCTGCCGTTTGGATGGCTGTTTGCTGGTGACCTCCTTTGCTGCTTTTTTTGAGATTTTCTAGGTGCCATTGCTCATGGACTCTGAAAGAGAATGAGCTGTGTGTCCAGGACACTTTAAATAAGATTGGCGGGGTCTCATGCTACGCGTACGCATGCGTACGGATGTGCGTACGGCCGTTTGTCCGGCCGTGCAGAACCCGGAAACCACAGGGGCATAACTTATCTGCTGCAGACAAGAGGCAAGATGGCGCCCACAATCTTCACCCGCCAACAAGAGATCATCATGCTTGTAAGTGTCTTTTAATGCGCAGGAAGAAACGGTTTGTTTAAAAAGTGTCTAAAACTCCGTGCAAAACCGAAGTAAGGGCCCACATGTGCGAACCAACACTGAGGCCAGCTTCAAGGATTGGATTAGGCTACAAATGTGTCTGTTAATGTCATCATCATCAAATGATCGATTGTTGACAGATATTTGTATGCAGTTTGAACTAAATCCTATGTTTATTTTGTGTTTTGTAGACCATGCTGGAGCGCAGGTACGACTACCTGCCCAACTCTTTTGAGAAGCGCACCGTCGCCCTGGAGATCATTGGCAAAATACAACATCAGACGGACATCACCTTCACCCACACTCAGATCATGCAGCATTGGTCGGACCGGAAACGGCTGCACATGCCCCGGGTGTGGCGGTTTTTCGGACTCCATTTCCCTAGTAAGTACCATATTTTTCGCCCTATAAGACGCACCTGCCCATAAGACGCACCTAGGATTTGGGGGAAGAAAATAAGAAAAAAAATTTTTCAATCAAAAACGCACCATTACAGACAGTGTGGCATTCCCCTATCCAATTCCCATAGGCCGTGTGGGATGCCCCCATTCCATAGACAGTGTAGCATGCCCCCATCCCATTCCCCGTATATCCAGTGTGGCATCCCCCCCTCCCATTCCCCATATACCCATTGGCTGTGTGGCATCCCCCTCTCCCCCATTAGTATAGGCTGTGTGGCATCCCTCTCCCCACATTCCCATAGGCTGTGTGGCATCCACCTCTCCCCCCATTCCCATTGGCTGTGTGGCTTTCCCCCTCCCCCCATTAGTATAGGCTGTGTGGCATCCCTCTCTCCCCATTCCCATAGGCAGTGTGGCATCCCCCTCTCCCCATTAGCATGGGCTGTGTGGCATCCCCCTCCCCCCATTAGCATGGGCTGTGTGGCATCCCCCTCTCCCCATTAGCATGGGCTGTGTGGCATCCCCCTCCCCCCATTCCCATAGGCTGTGTGGCATCCCCCATTCCCATAGGCTGTGTGACATCCCCCTCCCCCCATTCCCATAGGCTGTGTGGCATACCCCTCCCCCCATTCCCAAAGGCTGTGTGGCATCCCCCTCCCCCCATTCCCATAGGCTGTGTGGCATACCCCTCCCCCATTCCCAAAGGCTGTGTGGCATCCCCATTCCCCCATTCCCATAGCCTGTGTGGCATCCCCATCCCCCCATTCCCATAGCCTGTGTGGCATCCCCATCCCCCCATTCCCATAGGCTGTGTGGCATACCCCTCCCCCCATTCCCATAGGCTGTGTGGCATACCCCTGCCCCCATTCCCAAAGGCTGTGTGGCATCCCCATCCCCCCATTCCCATAGGCTGTGTGGCATACCCCTCCCCCCATTCCCAAAGGCTGTGTGGCATCCCCCTCCCCCCATTCCCATAGGCTGTGTGGCATACCCCTCCCCCCATTCCCAAAGGCTGTGTGGCATCCCCATCCCCCCATTCCCATAGGCTGTGTGGCATACCCCTCCCCCCATTCCCATAGGCTGTGTGGCATACCCCTCCCCCCATTCCCAAAGGCTGTGTGGCATCCCCATCCCCCCATTCCCAAAGGCTGTGTGGCATCCCCATCCCCCCATTCCCATAGGCTGTGTGGCATCCCCATCCCCCCATTCCCACCCCCCTCCCCCCATTAGTATAGGCAGGCGCCATAGTAAAAAAAAAAAAAGTTAAACTCACCTGTCCGCTGACACCACTGCGCTGAGCGGCCGGCTCCGTGAATGGGGTGGGCGTGGCCTGCGCCGCAGCGTCAACGCAGGCCACGCCCACCCCATTCACGAGCTGGCTCTGTCCCGGCCCCGCCGCTGCGATCGCTGTCTTTTCAGGCAGCGATGACAGCGGCGGGGCCAGAGAAAGAGCCCCTGCCGCTCCTCCATCTGCTCCCCCACCTGCTCCCCCACATGCGATCACGAAGGTCCGGGCAGCGGGTGGGCGTGGCCTGCGCCGATGCAGGCCACGCCCACCCACTGCCGGGACCTTCGTGCTCCTCTGGCCTCTTGCAGTGTGCCAGACAACGCGGGAGCGCCGGGGACGGGTGAGTTTTTTTTTTTTTTTTACATTCGCCCGATAAGGCGCACTGACATTTTCCCCCCACTTTTGGGAAAAAATAAGTGCGTCTTATAGGGCGAAAAATACGGTACATAGCGATTGCATGCCAGATGTAACTCATGCAGAAGGTAGGCATTTATTTATAATTAAAGGGGGGTGGGAGCAGCTCAATCACTATTATTTGTACAAAATTATTATTATTATTCAGGGCCTGGGAACTAATTTACCGCCCAGTTTAACCCTCTCATCAACTAAATATCAAGCAACAAACATGTCTAGCTATGTGGAAAGACAGAGATTTGGTTGCATATATCAGCAGATACATGTGGAAGCCACACTGCCCCGGCAAGGCACTCTGTGGTTAGTGTGGTCCCTACTCTTAATTCTGAGTCCCCAAAGTTTGGACATGCAATGCAGACAAATATCTGAGAGCTACTCACCTGGGAAGCTGCCAGCATCCCTTTAGAACACTTCACAGGGAGAAATATATTGACTGAATATGGGGCAGTGTGGCTTCCACATGTATCTGCAGATATATGCAACCAAATCTCTGTCTTTCCACATAGCTAGACATGTTTGTTGCTTGATATTTAGTTGATGAGAGGGTTAAACTGGGCGGTAAATTAGTTCCCAGGCCCCGAATAATAATAATAATTTTGTATAAATAATAGTGATTGAGCTGCTCCCACCCCCCTTTATTCATTTGAATTGCCATGAGCACAAGCAGGGAGGAATTCAGTCAATATGGATTTCTCCCTGTGAAGTGTTCTAAAGGGAGGCTGGCAGCTTCCCAGGTGAGTAGCTCCGAGATATTTGTCTGCATTGCATGTCCCAACTTTGGGGACTCAGAATTAAGAGTAGGGACCACACTAAACACAGAGTGCCTTGCCGGGGCAGTGTGGCTTCCACATGTATCTGCAGATATATGCAACCAAATCTCTGTCTTTCCACATAGCTAGACATGTTTGTTGCTTGATATTTAGTTGATGAGAGGGTTAAACTGGGCGGTAAATTAGTTCCCATGCCCTGAATAATAATAATAATTTTGTATAAATAATAGTGATTGAGCTGCTCCCACCCCCCTTTATTTATTTATAATTGTTTTTTTTTTTTAGTGTTGGAAATGGATTACCGAATCTGCCGCACCCGGAGGCGCACAGGCCGACCATTGCTGCATGAATCTGCAGCTGGAAGTGAAGGTGGTGGATCTCCAGGGTGACGGTCCTACCCCTCCTCTGTTGGGTCCTCCGACCAGCCCCTGGACCTTTCCACAGAGGAGGGGCGGCACGGCGTGGGCAGGGAGTCGTACCCAGCGACGCAGGCGGGACCGCACACATATATACATGCTATTTCCACCCAAGCTGATTCCCTTCATCTGTTTTTTTAGATGCTTCTGGAGCGGGTGAAGATGTGGAGGATGCAGCAGATCTCGTCCAGGAGGCACAGGGAGAAGGTGAGTGATGTGACACACACATTGAAAATGACATTTGATTACTGTTGACTAAGACATTAGAAGTGACCCTACTTGCCATGTCTTGACAGCCTCTACTTCACAACAGTGGCAGGGCCAAGGATGTAGGGTTGTCACCAACGAGGCATCCGTCGGCCACCAACTAAGTAAGTTGTAATGTCATTCTTTGCAGTATGTGGTAATTGACATGATCACCCAGATACATCAAGCCATAGTCAATGGCATTAGCAGAATGACCTTGCCCACTTCCTTAGATTAATTACTTAGGAGAATGACCTGTGCCCACTTCCTTAGATTAATTACTTAGGAGAATGACCTGTGCCCACTTCCTTAGATTAATTACTTAGCAGAATGACCTGTGCCTACTTCCTTAGATTAATTACTTAGCAGAATGACCTGTGCCCACTTCCTTAGATTAATTACTTATCAGAATGACCTGTGCCCACTTCCTTAGATTAATTACTTAGCAGACTGACATATGTTGTCATGATTTAAGTTGCCAACTAAAAAACATTCCATCCACAGGTGAGAAACATGTATTTGTCTCTAACTAATTTTTTGCCAAAAATGTGATACAGGGACCACACGGGCAAGAGTGGAAGAAATGAATCGAAGGGTGAATCGAGTTGGTGGCCGATATGCAGCTCCTGCGTGACTCGGGGACAACATAAGAAGAGTAGTGTCCTGGGTCCTGTCACTGTTTTTGTGCTTTGAAAATAGTTTTAACCTTTTAAAGTTTTAAATTATTTTAATGTTTTTCAAAAAAGCCACCAAAAATGGCCTTCGAATATATAAAAGAAAAAAAAAAAATTCAGTGTCATTTTTTTGCACAAAAACATTAACAACAAATGAAGGGTGAAATAAATATTTAGAGATGAAGATTCAGATGACCGGGAAGTGATTTGAGTACGTTTTAGGGGCCTAAAATGGAAGAACAACCTAACCGCCAAGTGATTTGGGTAAGTTTCAGGGGCCTAAAATGGAAGAACAACCTAACCGCCAAGTGATTTGGGTACGTTTTAGGGAGAACTAGGATATTAGGGTTGATTCATCCAAAGGTTGATCTCCCCTAACCATGGGTGACCCTCCCGGTTAAATGATGAGGGGGTTTGATATTTGCTGGTCCGTTTAGAATCAATGAATACCAAAATTGTAGGACCAGGTCTAGTCCTACTGTGCAGCAATCAGACCCAGCATTTCTACCACACCTCAATACGTTGTTTAGTTCATACTAATTCATACTTTATTATAGAAAAAATATATATATAGTAAAAACAGATCAATACATCATTATTAAGATTTCCAATATTATGTGATTAATCCATTCATGTAATGATCATCATCTAATTACATCAGATCCCTCCTATACATGATTGCTTCCCCAAAAAAATACATACAAGTAGTAAAACCATACGTTATGAGGTCTTAATGCCTTATTTGCTAATTTACTCTTACTGGTCCGATGGTTGGCCAGAAAGGGCAGACATGTTTCGCCATGTAGGCTTCCTCAGTGCCCTATTAATCTATCAAAAAAGAGAAGGGATGTATTTTTAGTATACTAAAGCTAAATAGACATTAAGTCAATGAAGTTGTATATCCCTAAGAAACATACATTTCTCCAATTCAAAATTCATTGTAATACACTACAGAATCTATTAAGCACCATATGAAGCAGGTATTTATGTTGTATTCAATAAGAGACCCCATAGAGGGGGACCGCTTTTATTTACCTGGTTGCTAATAAATTGCTAGAGAGGGTCAGATTCTATTCACCGGGTGGAAATAAAGAGCTCCCTCCTGTCACACTCAGTATCTTTCATCCATATCTACAAAGTTTGATACTGTGGGGGAGGGGGAGAAAAAAATATATTTTTTTCCTTTATTTACTTATTATATTTATGTTAATGCATGGTGCTTACACTGGGGTTACCTTTATTTCCATGTGGTAACAGCACTGTGAATTTACTTCCCATATGATGCGTTAGTTTTAGGGGCCTAAAATGGAAGAACAACCTAACCGCCAAGTGATTTGGGTAAGTTTTAGGGGCCTAAAATGGAAGAACAACCTAACCGGGAAGTGATTTGGGTAAGTTTTAGGGGCCTAAAATGGAAGAAGAACCTAACCGCGAAGTGGTTTGGGTAAGTTTTAAGGGTCCAAAAGGGAAGATGGAGGATAGTGCTGACTGGTTGGGGTGAGCTTTAAGGGTCCAAAAGGGAAGATGAAGGATAGTGCTAAGTGGTTGGGGTGAGCTTTAAGGGTCCAAAAGGGAAGATGGAGGATAGTGCTAAGTGATTGGGGTGAGCTTTAAGGGTCCAAAAGGGAAGATGGAGGATAGTGCTTAGTGGTTGGGGTGAGCTTTAAGGGTCCAAAAGGGAAGATGGAGGATAGTGCTAAGTGGTTGGGGTGAGCTTTAAGGGTCCAAAAGGGAAGATGGAGGATAGTGCTAAGTGGTTGGGGTGAGCTTTAAGGATCCAAAAGGGAAAATGGAGGATAGCGCTAAGTGGTTGGGGTGAGCTTTAAGGGTCCAAAAGGGAAGATGGAGGATAGTGCTAAGTGGTTGGGGTGAGCTTTAAGGGTCCAAAAGGGAAGATGGAGGATAGTGCTAAGTGGTTGGGGTGAGCTTTAAGGATCCAAAAGGGAAAATGGAGGATAGCGCTAAGTGGTTGGGGTGAGCTTTAAGGGTCCAAAAGGGAAGATGGAGGATAGTGCTAAGTGGTTGGGGTGAGCTTTAAGGGTCCAAAAGGGAAGATGGAGGATAGCGTAAGTGGTTGGGGTGAGCTTTAACCCTTTAAACGCCAGCCACGTAAATTTTACGTGGCTGCCTCTCCAACAGTTAAACGCCAGCCACGTAAAATTTACGTGCCTGACTTTCCCCAGTAAAAAAAAAAAAAGTAAAAATAAAAGACACTTACCTGACCCCTCGTTCGATCCGGTCGGGTCTCCTCTTCAGCCAGAGGGGCTCCGATCGCCCATCGGGGCTCCTCCGGCTGCAGGGGAGGGCCCGGAACAGGGTGACCCCCCCCCCCCGTTTCAGCAGCCGCCCGGTTTACTGTAAAAAAAAAACAAAACAAAAAAAAAACAGTCACCTACCTTTGTCCCCGCCGGCTCCCGCAGGCTCTCCTCTTCACGGGGGGGGGGGGCTCCGATCCGGGAGGGGGGACCCTATGTCATTTTTTTTTTTTGATTAACCCTTTGTGTTCTGTCATCCAGCAGCTATAAAAGGCTTCTAGCAAGTGAGCAGAAGCCAGTGATCGCCGAGGGACAGAGTGCTCCAGGATGGATGGGAGGTGAGTACAGTGTAAAAAAAAAAAAATTAATAAAATATTTTTTCTCTTTTGTGTGTCTGTGTCATTTTTTACTTTTAACCTCTTGTGAACTGGTAAGGGGTCCATGACCCCTATACCAGTTCACAAGGCTGGGGGGATGGCAAGCCACCTGCGCTAGCGGGTGGCTTGCCATTAACCCCCGGCACCCCCATTACCTGCCTCCCCAAAGGCCAGGGGGGGGCAGAAGAGCCCGGGCCCACATGGGCTATGTGGGCTCGTAGGCTGCAGGGTGGGGGGGCCACAAAAGCTGGCCCCCCCACTCTGTGCCTACAAGCCCCCATAGCTGGTCCCGGGCTGGTTACTGTGGGTAAGGGGGACCCCACGTCATTTTTTTTTTTGATTTTTAAGGGTTTTTAACCCTTAAAAATCAAAAAAAAAAATGGGGTCTCCCTCCCCTGGGAGGGGGGACCCTATGTCATTTTTTTTCTCGATTTAACCCTTTGTAGTGTGGATGGTTTTTGTGTTTTTTTTTGTGAATGTTAAAAATACTTGTTTCAGTTAGGGGGGGTCTCCTGGGCAGGAACGGGGGGCTACCGATAAATATGTGGTACCGTTCTAATCGGTAGAAATGGGGCTTTCACATGCAATATGATTTTCCTTAATAAAATACATTTTTTATTTAAAATAAAGGAGTCAATTTTCTAAAAAAAAAATTTTATTTATTTATTTTTTTTTTCACTTAATATTGTAAAAAAAAAAAAAAAAATTACAAACAAGACATTTCATGTTAAAGTCTAAACTCTGCTGCAAAAAAAAAAATATATAATTTTTCTGAAAGTTCCAGCAAAAATGGCGCAAAACATGTCGCAAAACATGACGCAAAATGGGGAAAAATGGCCTGTCAACAGAGGGTGACAAAATCTCAAGTAGGCTGGCAATTAAAAGGGTTAATAGTACCTATGCATGTTGGGTATTGTTCTGTTCGGGGGACCTTGCGCTTTCAGACTTAGCTTGTTTTTTCTGGTTTGCATATTTATATTTTAGGAAAAGGTGTTTTTTATTCAGCTTTTTTATAAATTTTTTAGGGAAACCCTGCGCAACCAAAGAATTCTTTGAGGAATTAATTCCAGAAAGATGAGCCCACTACAGCAAGCTGGGTACCCTTAGAAAGCTTAACGTGTGTACTTTCAGGGAATATATGGTTTATGGGGGATATTCCAAATGTAAAGGGTTGTTTTGGTTGAAAAATCGCAAGGTGCGCACTTTGTCTGCAGAGCTGAAATTTTCAAGTAAAATTACCGTTACGCACATGCTTTACTTTGGGGTGTTTGGCAACTCTTCCCTTGACAGAACCTATGCATGTTGGGTATCGTTCTGTTCGGGAGATGTTGCTTTTTCAGATTAAACTTGATTTTTCTTGTTTGTATATAGTTTTTTTAGGAAAATGTGGCTTTGATTCTGCTTTTTTATCCTTTTTTTAGGGAAACTCTTTGCAACCAAAGATTACGTTGAGGGATTACTTCCAGAAAACTATGGCCACATCCACAAGCCTGGTACGCCTAGAAAGCCTGAGGTGTGTACTTCCAGAGAATATATAGTTTGTTGGGGGTATTTTAAATGTAAAGGGTTGTTTTTCTGGAAAAACCGCAAGGTGCGCATATTGCATAGCATAGTTGTATTTTATCTGAAAATCTCCTAAAGCGCTGTTTCAGTTTGGGGGAGTCTCCTGGGCAGGAAAGGGTGTCTAACTATACATATGTGGTACCGCTGTAACCGGGAGAAATTGGGATTTCACACGCAATAAGATTTTATTGACAAACTTACATTTTTTATTCCAAAAAAAACTACAATATGTAAAAATTTTTTTTTTTTTTTTTGCACATATTTCACCCAAAAATATTAAGAATACACCTAACAAATGACAAACAAGACATTTCATGTTAAAGCCCAGACTCTGCTGAAAAAAACAATATATCATTTTCCTGGGAAATCCCTGGAAATCCCCTCAAAAATCACAGTTGAACAAGGGGAGCGCAAAATAGTGCAAAATGGTCTGGCAACAAAGGGTGACAAAATCTCAAGGTAGGCTGGCGGTTAAAGGGTTAAGGGTCCAAAAGGGAAGATGCAGGATAGTGCTAAGTGGTTGGGGTGAACTTTAAGGGTCCAAAAGGGAAGATGGATGATAGTGCCAAGTGTTTGGGGTGAGCTTTAATGGTCCAAAAGGGAAGATGCATGATAGTGCTAAGTGGTTGGGGTGAGCTTTAAGGATCCAAAAGGGAAGCTGGAGGATAGCACTAAGTGATTTAGCATTGTAGTAGAAGTGAGGGTGGCAAATATGTAGGCAAGCACTTTAATGAGTTAAGTTTGTAGTGCACAGGCGCAAGATCGTAAGGATTTACGTCCGGACGATTATTTATTGAATAATGAAATCCGAATCTATCGGGAAACGTAAAGGATTCGTGGAAAGAGACGATGGAAAAAGGGCAAAATCGAAAGCCGACGTTGTAACATGAGAAAATGAAACAGAAAAGTCACGCTGGAAAATGACATCCTCGTACTCGTACTCTGGCATACGAATGTACGGAAACGTTACAGAAGGTTAGCAATGCATGCATAGAATCGCTCGCACACTCATACGAGAGTGGGAAAATTTGAAAATAATACGAAAACGGCACAAAAACGAAAGTCTTTTTTTGTCTCTCTGAATCAAGCCTAAAGGCTGGGAGCTTGTGATTGTGATGGGACGCAAACAGATCCACATTTGGCTGACCCCAACGGTGACACAGAGAGTGAAACACCCTGTCGCTGAGGGACCATTCTACCAGGTGGGAGGTCCCCCTGCGCAGAGAGTCAGAGACACTTCCTTGAGGGCCCCCTTGCTCCGGGTCCCTCCCTGATGATTGATGTAGGCAACCGCAGTCTGGTTGTCCGAGCGTACCTGAACAGGCTGGCCCCGAAGGTGTTGTGTCAAGTGAGCCAGAACCAACCTGATCGCCCTCAGTTCCAGAATGTTGATAGGGGTGTGGGCCTCCTGAGGGCCCCACCACCCTTGGAATTGTAGGGACTTCTAGAAGCCCCCCAAACCTGTCAGACTGGCATCCGTGGTGACCGTCTCCCAGCAGGGGGCCAGAAAGGATCTGCCCGCCAACAGGTTCCTGGAGTCCAGCCACCACGAGAGGGACCGCCTGGCTAGGGGGGGACAGCACAAGGACCTGGTCCAGGGACGCAGGATCCTTGTCCCATACTGACAAGAGGTGGAGTTGCAGAGGCCTCTTGTGAAACTGGGCATAAGGAACCGCCTCGAAGCACAACACCATCATGCCCACCAGCTGCATTCCCTGCCTGATGGAGGGATGAGGGCAAGATAGAAGGAACTGAACCTGCCCTAGCAGACTGTCGACCTTCTGCTGAGGAAGAAAGATCCTTGCCTGAACTGTATCCAGATTCATTCCCAGAAAAGGCGTCACCAAGGAGGGAGACAGGGAAGATTTGGGATGGTTGATCACCCAGCCGAATGACTCCAGTGTGGACACTACTCGCTGAGTATCCAGCTCTGCCTGTTGGAGAGACTGAAAAGTGATGAGAATGTCATCCAAATAGGGCAGAATGCGAATGCCCTGAGACCTGAGCAGAGCCATCACTCCTGCCAGCACCTTGGTGAACACTCTGGGAGCTGAAGTGAGACCGAAGGGCAATGCCACAGATTGGTAGTGTTGATCCTCCAGAGCGAACCTGAGGAATCTTTGATGACCTGGAAAGATGGGAATATGAAGGTAAGCATCCTTGATGTCCACAGAGGTCATAAAGTCCCCTGGACGCAGGGAACTGATAGCAGAGCGCAGAGTTTCCATGCGAAAGCGCCTGCATCTGACAAATTTGTTGAGGATCTTCAAGTCCAGGATGGGCCTGACTGACCCATCTCTTTTGGGCACGGTGAAAAGGTTGGAATAAAAACCCTTGCCTCTTTCTCGTAAGGGGGCCTGACAGATGACCCCCAGCTCCAGAAGCCCGGGCCCCGAAAGGGCAGAGACTGTCTTCTGCGCTGGGGTAACCTGCCTCTCTTAGCAAACAGGTCCAGGCGGTCCCCAAATAGGCGTAGTCCTTTGAAGGGAAAACCAGTGAGAGCCTTCTTGGCAGCGCTGTCAGCTGCCCACTGGCGCAGCCAAACCGAGCGGCGTATAGGCACCACCAGAGGCTCTGCTACACATCCTAATGGTATCATCCAAGGCAGAGAGGACATAAGCAACAAATACCTCACAACGCGAGAGTGCATTATACTCTTCACTAGAAACATCATCAGGAGCTCCATCTAGGACACTTTTAAGTCTAATAGCCACAGCTGTAATGGCAGAGGCAAACACCGGGCGCAGTGCCGTCCCCACACAGGCAAAGGCATGGGAAGCCAGCTGATGAATACGCCGGTCCTCACTATCCTTCAGGGTAGTAGAGTCAGGGGAATGCATGACAGAGGTGTTAGACAAACCCAGAATTGGGGCATCCACTTCGGGAGGGGATGACCAATGTTTAACCACATCAGCAGGAAAGGGATATCTCTTATCCCAACTCTTAGGAACTCCGGGGAGCCTGCTAGGATGCTCCCATTCTTTGAGCACGAGATTATTAAAATGAGATTGTTCAGGGAACGTGGCTTAGCAATATGAAACAATTCCCCCTGCTGCTTAGCACTTCAAAGATCTGAGCCAAAAGCCTATCAGTATCATCTGGGGCCCAGGGATCAGAGCCAGAATCAGCATAACCCCTGGGCCGTTCATCAGATGATTCTGAGTCAGAGAACAATTCCCCTTCTTCCAGGGAGGTATAACCAGACAGATCAAAGAACTCTTCAGCCTCTATAGGGAAAAGAGTGACATCAGGCGCCAAATGCCACCTCTTAGCAGAGGCCTTACGCGCCATGGTATTAGCAAGCAACTTTTCAACACTAGCCAGTCTAGTAGACACATCAGGCTGAGACTCCCCACTGGTATGCAGCTCACTGGGAGTCAGATGTAAGCGAGGGGGAGTAGGCGAAGCCATACGAGGTGCAGGCCCAGCTGCTGGTAAACCAGGCTGCAGCGCAAGCACCTGCTGGGCACAAGGATCTCAAACCCGCACATTGTCAACACTTGTAGGGGACACCCCACACGCCACACACAGCCATGCTTGTCCCGAAGGAACCCCGAGCACATTATCCTGAGACGCCTCCATATGGTGATTATAGCGGCACAATCGGCCGATAGGGATTCACGCTATAAAAGCAACCCGGGATGCCCCAATAGCCCTCTAGGGAAGTGGGAGGAATTAGGACACTAGGCCTCAATAAGTTTAATAAACTAATAGAGGGGGTAGGGCCCGGGAGAAACCAATTGAGTTTGACCCGCCTGTAAGACATAAAGCAAAAACCTTGTAAGCGATATGCATACATAACATTAAAAATATGAACAAACAGCCCGCAGGGGCATTCACGGACCGCGGTAGGTAGGCGCCAGCCACGCAGCACGAGGAAGCAAAATGGTGCCGAGTATACCTCGAGGGGCGGGCTGCGGAGACAGTGATGCGGAACGCGCCATTCGCAGGGCCCGCCCCCCTGAAGAGCTGCCTACCCTTTGGTGGGGGATTGCGGTGGAGCAGCGCTCCTAAGCACCTGACAGCGGTGCTGCCTACCATCACCCGAACCAGCGCAGCCAAGGCTGGGAGGCAAATTAACAATGGAACGGGTGGGAATAGTCCTACAGGGCCGCAGGCTAATATCCTGCTCACCTGCGAGTAGAGAGAGCCATCTTCTTGTCCTTCGCAGTCCAGACTGCAGAGAAGATCTGGGAATTTGTGGGAGGTCCGGGTATTTGTGGGGCCGGGAGGAGCCAATTTCGCTGTCTCTGCAGTCCAGCGCCATCTGGCAGAATACTACCCAGACGTAAAGAATCTTATCTGGAGCAGGATGTACTGTATACTAAGAATTAAGCAAGCTCACCTCTATTATGGATTTAGCATCGGGGGTCTCCTCTTCCCCTGACGGGCCTCTGGTTGATTCTCCAGGGTCATCACCCGAGCATAGAACGCCTGCTCTCTGCATTGGTTTCTGGCATCTCAGGAGTGAGATGATGTCAGCTCATTCGCCGGTATAAAAGGCTCCTCCCAGCAGTAGAGTGGGGTAATATCTGTCCCAGTACTGCCTTCCACTGATCACTTCCGGTGCACAGTAGCAACAATTGGATGGCACAGGACCCCACATGGTGGTAACTAGTATAAAATGAATAAAGGACTTTTCTCTCCCAATCCACTCCAGGATGTCAGCATTCAGAAAGGAAGGTGTGACTCCTCCTGGCTTATATACTTCCGGCTGCACTTCCAGAATTCAGTTTCATTCTTGCAATTGGAACTAGACTGCGAAGGTGTACCTGGATTTATTTTCCTTTATCTCGCAGGTCCTCCAATCCCCGACCCTTTCGTGAGGGTAGAGGATCTGGCTCTTCAGGATACCGGAAAGATTTTTGGAACAGACTAAAGTCCCAAAATGTGGGTGGGGGGACGGCTTCTGCATATTGCTCCCATTTGGAGGCCCCATGTAACAGATCTTCGGATACAGGAGTTGTTCCTCAGGTTACAAGATCAAATTGGGGGCCACTCTTCCTCGGAGGTTCTGTTGGTCAGGGATATCACAAAATCCAGTGAAAGCAGAAGCACTGAGATCCACCGTAGCCCATATATTGGATATTGGAGTAGTTTGTCATGTTCCCCTTTTAGAGAGGGGTTTTACTACAATTTGTTCATAATTCCCCAAAAGATCCACAGTGATGTTGTTTCAGCTGGAAGAATTTATGACCACAGTGGATATAAAGGATGCGTATCTACATATCCTGATTTTTCGAGATCATCAAAAATATTTGCGCTTTGCAGTAGATGGCCTACATCTTCATTTGTGGCTCTGCCCTTTGGCCTGTATTCAGCTCCAAGGGTGTTTACCAAGGTTTTGGCAGGTCTCGTGGCTTTTCTAAGAAACCAGGGGATACACATAATCCCTCACTTAAGTGATCTACTGATCAGGGCCCCATCTGTTCATGGGGCACAGAAGCATACACAGACTGTCTCATCGACACTAGAAAAGTTTGGCTGGATAGTCAGCTATCCAAAGTCGCATATCATACCTTCAAGAATGCCATTAGACACAAATCAGGCCAATGTATTTCTTCTGCAACAGAAGAGACTTTCACTCACCCTCACCCGACGATTTGTCAAGGAATGTGTCTGTTGGGCCTGATGGTGTCTTGATCAAAGGCAGTGCCTTTAAAATAGTTTCACACAAGACCCCTGCAGATGGAATTGCTCCCAATCTGGGATTGGAATCCATAATTACCTGGATCACCCCTTTTCCATGACACATTCGACAAGGCAGTCCCTAACTTGGTGGCTGAATCCTCAGCCTCTTCAGATTGTAAAAAATGTTTCTTCTGGTACAATGGAAGAATGTCACCATGGATACCAGTCTAACAGGTTGGGGGTGACATGGGGTCACAAACAATCTCAGTGGGGATTGGGGTGCGCAGTCTTCCCCTAAATATCCTGGAACTGAGAGCGATTCTATTGTCTCTCAGTCATGGATCTGAAGGGTTATCCCATTAGAATTCAAACAGGCAATCTGACGGCAATAGCATACCACCAGTGGGAGCACCTGAAGCAAGAAAACTCTCAAGGAAGTGAGCAGGATCTTACTCCGGGCTGGGAAGCATGTTCCATACATCTCGGCGACCCATATGCCAGGAGTGGACAACTCCACTCCTGGGTCGGGTACTAAAAAAGATAGCCCACAAGGGAATTCTGATGGCTCCTATGTGGCCAAGGAGAAGCTGGTTCTCAGACATAGTAAGAATGTTGGAAGGCGACCCATGGAGGTTGCCTGACGATCCAGATCCTCTTACACAGTGCCTCTACGGCACCCCAATTTACGAGTTCTGGCTTTGATGGCCTGTTTATTGAAACATCCATCCTGACAGAAAAAGGTTTATCTGCCAGAATCATACAGACCATGATTCAGGCCCGAAAGCAGACCTTATCAAACATTTACAGAATTCATGAAACATCCATCCTGACAGAAAAAGGTTTATCTGCCAGAGTCATACAGACCATGATTCAGGCCCGAAAGCAGACTTCATCAAACATTTACTACAGTGTCTGGCAAATATTTATCACTTGGTGTGAATCTGGAATTTTTGCAGAAGGGTCTTGATGAGGGTCTTAAATTGAGCACTCTAAAAGGGCATGTATCTGCTTTATCTATCTTTTTATTCAGAAACCCATTGCCAAGAATAAACTTATTAGGACGTTTTTAGGAGGGTCACTCATCTGTGTCCTCCCTGTAAGCTTCTTCTGCCTGTTTGGGACTTGAACTTAGTTCTGTCAGCCCAGCAGGACCTTCCCTTTGAACCATTGGCAGAAATATCACTAAGCTTAAAAACAGTTAAAGTCATCTTTCTAGTGGCAATTACTTCTGTATGGTGGGTTAATAAGTTAAGCCTTATTATTTAGAATTGCATAAAGGCAAGGCAGTCTTCCATTTTAAGCAGAGTTTCCTTCCTAATGTGGCTTGCTCTTTTCATCTTAATGAAGTGGTGGTTGGGTGGTTTTGCCCTCCTTATGCCGTGCTCCAGTTAGCCAGGAGAAGGTCCTTCATTCTCTGAATGTAGTGAGAGCACTAAAATATTATATCTCTGCTATGCAAGCCTTCCATAAGTCAGACTTCTTATTTATTATAGCTGAGGGACCACAGAAGGGTCTTCTCCAGCTACCTCTACCATCAGTCGTTTGATTAGACAATCGGTGATAAGGGCCTATATCTTCAAGGGGAAGTATTCCCCCTTTCGAGTTACAGCTCATTCTACATGAGCTATTGGAACTTCTTGGGCTTTTCAGCATCAGGCTTCGGTGGAACAAGTATGCAAAGCTACTTGGTCCTCAGTTCATACATTTATCAAATTTTATAAGGTAGATGTCAGAGGTTCAGTAGATGCTGCCTTTGGTAAAAAGGTAATATAGACAGTAGTAAGCTAGGGGGGTTGAAATAGCTTACTCTCCATTTAAAGAATAAGATTAATACTTGGGATCCCACCCTGAAGTAAGGGCACGGCTTTTGGAGGTCCCATACGTTACTGAATGCTGATGGCCTGGAGTGGATTGGGAGAGAAAATACAATTTTGTGATTCTCTTCAATATGCACTCCAGACTGTCAAAACCTCCCTTCTGCTGGGTTACTATATCTATGCTTCGGATGCCTAGTCCTAGTGGAGCTTGTAGATGTTCAGCAGAAAAAAATAAATATAAACGGAGAAAGGTAGAGAGTAACTTAATCTCGTCTTTCCTTGGCTCCAACAAAGACATGAGGCTTCTTAGGATGCCTTATCCTGCTATGTCTGCTGCTTTTCAATTACTGGATTGTGGTGTGCAGCCCGAAGTATATAGGCCAGAAGGAGCCACACCTTTGTCTTGCAGTCCACACCCTTAGGTTGAGAGTTTCATTACTGAATGCTGATGGCCTGGAGTGGATATGGAAGAGAAAACAATTCTACAGGTCAGAATCACAGAACTGTATTTTTTTCTGTGTCTGCATGTTTTTTTTTACACTTAACCCTTTGTGAACTGGTAAGGAGTCCTTGAGACCAGGGTCTACCAGCCCCCATAGCTGGTCCGTGGGCTGGTTTTGCTAGTGAGGGAGTACTCCACGCCATTTTATTTGTAGTTTTTAATCCAAACATAATGTAAAAGCACTGAAAAAAGTACAAGAACAAAACATTTCATGCTAAAGCCCAAATTCTGCCCCCAAAAATATATATGATTTCCTGGAAATTCGTGCAAAAATCACAGTTAAACACATATAGCGCAAAATGGTAAAAATTTGTCTGGCGACCGAGGGTGACAAAATCTGTAGGTAAGCTGAAAGGTTTAATCCAGTAATACCAACAACAAAAAGCAAAATTAAAACAAAAGGGCACTTATCTTTTGTCCCGCGATGCTGAGCAGTGCAGATCCGAGGATCAGTAACTCACATGATCTCCGTATCTGAGCCCCCATGATCTGGCTCCATCCAGAACCTCATACCCCATTCTCTGTCACTTTGGTACCTGAACACTCCTCCCCCCACCAACAGTCCCAGGGGGTGTGGTCGTGGCTTTTCTATTCACTACAATGGAGGGGGGACGTGTCAGGCCTCGGCCTACCACCATTGCAATGAATGGAGAAGGCATGGCAGTGTGCCAGTGATCAATGGCGATCTGCGATCCTGCCCCTCAGTCAAATCCATCCCCATGGTCAGGTTACTGTGCAGGCTGCAGCGGTCGCTGCAACGGGGGTGCGGATCGTGCAATCAAGTGAGTTCCCGAAGCCCGGACCTGCACCGATCAGCGGCACGGTTCGCCGAATTTTCCGCCAAAATTCGATTCGGTCCGAATTTATTCGTGACGAATCGCTATTAAAAACGGCTATTTCTGAGCTTCCTAGAGCCTCAATAGGGTTGTAAACCATTCTGCCTTGCTGTAACACGCATATGATGCGTGCTGGGTTAGTGAAATAATACTGTAAATAATTATGACATGCAGATCAGAGGCATCGCTATTAGAATTGCAGAGCGGCCCAATTGCAGAGAGTTGAGGTGGCATCACTATGAGGGGCCCCTATATTGCCTGAAAAACATACCCTGGAGCTGGCAGCAGCAGGAGCCCAAATATTGGCTGAAACACATCCTGGAGTTGGCAGCAGGAGCAGCAGGAGCCCAAAAATTGGCTGAATGACGCCCTGGAGTTGCAAGCAGCAGCAGCTGCAGCAGGAGCCCAAACATAGCTTGAAAGAGACACTGGAGTTGGCAGCAGGAGCCCAAACATTGGCTGAATGACACCCTGGAGTTGCAAGCAGCAGCAGCCCAAACATAGCTTGAAAGAGACACTGGAGTTGGCAGCAGGAGCCTAAAAATTGGCTGAATGACACCCTGGAGTTGCAAGCAGCAGCAGCAGGAGGCCAAACATAGCTTGAAAGAGACACTGGAGTTGGCAGCAGGAGCCCAAAAATTGGCTGAATGACACCCTGGAGTTGCAAGCAGCAGCAGTCCAAACCTAGCTTGAAAGACACACTGGAGTTGGCAGCAGGAGCCCAGAAATTGGCTGAATGACACCCTGGAGTTAGAAGCAGCAGCAGCAGCCCAAACATAGCTTGAAAGAGACACTGGAGTTGGCAGCAGGAGCCCAAACATTGGCTGAATGACACCTTGGAGTTGCAAGTCCACACCCTTAGGTTGAGAGTTTCATTACTGAATGCTGATGGCCTGGAGTGGATATGGAAGAGAAAACAATTCTACAGGTCAGAATCACAGAACTGTATTTTTTTCTGTGTCTGCATGTTTTTTTTTACACTTAACCCTTTGTGAACTGGTAAGGAGTCCTTGAGACCAGGGTCTACCAGCCCCCATAGCTGGTCCGTGGGCTGGTTTTGCTAGTGAGGGAGTACTCCACGCCATTTTATTTGTAGTTTTTAATCCAAACATAATGTAAAAGCACTGAAAAAGTACAAGAACAAAACATTTCATGCTAAAGCCCAAATTCTGCCCCCAAAAATATATATGATTTCCTGGAAATTCGTGCAAAAATCACAGTTAAACACATATAGCGCAAAATGGTAAAAATTTGTCTGGCGACCGAGGGTGACAAAATCTGTAGGTAAGCTGAAAGGTTTAATCCAGTAATACCAACAACAAAAAGCAAAATTAAAACAAAAGGGCACTTATCTTTTGTCCCGCGATGCTGAGCAGTGCAGATCCGAGGATCAGTAACTCACATGATCTCCGTATCTGAGCCCCCATGATCTGGCTCCATCCAGAACCTCATACCCCATTCTCTGTCACTTTGGTACCTGAACACTCCTCCCCCCACCAACAGTCCCAGGGGGTGTGGTCGTGGCTTTTCTATTCACTACAATGGAGGGGGGACGTGTCAGGCCTCGGCCTACCACCATTGCAATGAATGGAGAAGGCATGGCAGTGTGCCAGTGATCAATGGCGATCTGCGATCCTGCCCCTCAGTCAAATCCATCCCCATGGTCAGGTTACTGTGCAGGCTGCAGCGGTCGCTGCAACGGGGGTGCGGATCGTGCAATCAAGTGAGTTCCCGAAGCCCGGACCTGCACCGATCAGCGGCACGGTTCGCCGAATTTTCCGCCAAAATTCGATTCGGTCCGAATTTATTCGTGACGAATCGCTATTAAAAACGGCTATTTCTGAGCTTCCTAGAGCCTCAATAGGGTTGTAAACCATTCTGCCTTGCTGTAACACGCATATGATGCGTGCTGGGTTAGTGAAATAATACTGTAAATAATTATGACATGCAGATCAGAGGCATCGCTATTAGAATTGCAGAGCGGCACAATTGCAGAGAGTTGAGGTGGCATCACTATGAGGGGCCCCTATATTGCCTGAAAAACATACCCTGGAGCTGGCAGCAGCAGGAGCCCAAATATTGGCTGAAACACATCCTGGAGTTGGCAGCAGGAGCAGCAGGAGCCCAAAAATTGGCTGAATGACGCCCTGGAGTTGCAAGCAGCAGCAGCTGCAGCAGGAGCCCAAACATAGCTTGAAAGAGACACTGGAGTTGGCAGCAGGAGCCCAAAAATTGGCTGAATGACACCCTGGAGTTGCAAGCAGCAGCAGCCCAAACATAGCTTGAAAGAGACACTGGAGTTGGCAGCAGGAGCCTAAAAATTGGCTGAATGACACCCTGGAGTTGCAAGCAGCAGCAGCAGGAGGCCAAACATAGCTTGAAAGAGACACTGGAGTTGGCAGCAGGAGCCCAAAAATTGGCTGAATGACACCCTGGAGTTGCAAGCAGCAGCAGTCCAAACCTAGCTTGAAAGACACACTGGAGTTGGCAGCAGGAGCCCAGAAATTGGCTGAATGACACCCTGGAGTTGCAAGCAGCAGCAGCAGCCCAAACATAGCTTGAAAGAGACACTGGAGTTGGCAGCAGGAGCCCAAACATTGGCTGAATGACACCTTGGAGTTGCAAGCAGCAGCAGCAGCCCAAGCATAGCTTGAAAGAGACACTGGAGTTGGCAGCAAAAGCCCAAAAATTGGCTGAATGACACCCTGGAGTTGCAAGCAGCAGCAGCAGCCACAGCCCAAACATAGCTTGAAAGAGACACTGGAGTTGGCAGCAGGAGCCCAAAAATTGGCTGAATGACACGCTGGAATTGCAAGCAGCAGCAGCAGCCCAAACATAGCTTGAAAGAGACACTGGAGGTGGCAGCAGGAACCCAAAAATTGGCCTAAAGACACACCCTGGAGTTGGCAGCAGCAGCAGGAGCCCAAACATTGGCTGAAAGAGACACTGGAGTTGGCAGCAGGAGCCCCAACATTGCCTGATAGACACATCCTGGAGTTGGCAGCAGCAGGAACCCAAAAATTGGCCTAAAGACACACTTGAGTTGCCGGCAGCAGCAGCAGCAGGAGCCCAAACACTGGCTGAAAGAGACACTGGAGTTGGCAGCAGCAGCAGGAGCCCAAAGATTGGCCTAAAGACACACCCTGGAGTTGGCAGTAGCAGCAGGAGCCCAAAAATTGGCCTAAAGACACACCCTGGAGTTGCCAGCCGCAGCAGGAGCCCAAAAATTGGCCTAAAGACACACTGGAGTTGCCAGCAGCAGCAGGAGCCCAAACATTGCTTGAAAGAGACACTGGAATTGGCAGCAGGAGCCCAAAAACTGGCCTAAAGACACACTGGAGTTGACAGCAGCAGCAGCATCCCAAACATAGCTTGAAAGAGACACTGGAGTTGGCAGCAGGAGCCCAAACATTGGCTGAATGACACCCTGGAGTTGCAAGCAGCAGCAGCAGCCCAACCCTAGCTTGAAAGACACACTGGAGTTGGCAGCAGGAGCCCAAAAATTGGCTGAATGAAACCCCGGAGTTGCAAGCAGCAGAAGCAGCCCAAACATAGCTTGAAAGACACACTGGAGTTGGCAGCAGGAGCCCAAAAATTGGCTGAATGACACCCTGGAATTGCAAGCAGCAGCAGCAGCCCAAACATAGCTTGAAAGAGAAACTGGAGTTGGCAGCAAAAGCCCCAAAATTGGCTGAATGACACTCTGGAGTTGCAAGCAGCAGCAGCCCACACATAGCTTGAAGAGACATTGGAGTTGGCAGCAGGAGCCCAAAAATTGGCTGAATGATACCCTGGAGTTGCAAGCTGCAGCAGCAGCAGCCCAAACCTAGCTTGAAGGACACACTGGAGTTGGCAGCATGAGCCCAAAAATTGGCTGAATGACACCCTGGAGTTGCAATCAGCAGGAGGCCAAACATAGCTTGAAAGAGACACTGGAGTTGGCAGCAGGAGCCCAAAAATTGGCCCAAAGAAACACTGGAGTTGGCAGCAGCAGCAGCCCAAATCTAGCTTGAAAGACACACTGGAGTTGGCAGCAGGAGCCCAAAAATTGGCTGAATGATGCCCTGGAATTGCAAGCAGCAGCAGCCCAAACATAGCTTGAAGAGACACTGGAGTTGGCAGCAGGAGCCCAAAAATTGGCTGAATGACACCCTGGAGTTTCAAGCAGCAGCAGCCCAAACCTAGCTTGAAAGACACACTGGAGTTGGCAGCAGGAGCCCAAACATTGGCTGAATGATACCCTGGAGTTGCAAGCAGCAGCAGCAGGAGGCCAAACATAGCTTGAAAGAGACATTGGAGTTGGCAGCAGGAGCCCAAAAATTGGCCCAAAGACACGCTGGAGTTGGCAGCAGCAGCCCAAATATTGCCTGAAAGACACACTCTGGACTTGGCAGCAGCATAGGGAGCCCATATATTGCCTGAAAAACACATTAGACTTGGCAGCAGCATAGAGAGCTCAGATATTGCCTGAAAGACACACCCAGGAGTTGGCAGCAGCATTAGGAGCCCATATATTGCCTGAAAGACACACCCTGGAGTTTGCAGCAGCATGAAGAGAACATATACAGATTTTCGGCACAAATATCTTATCAGAAGAATATTATTAAAAAGTAAGACTAACGTAAAGCATTTTCTCAATAATTACTTGTGGTCTGATGCGGAGGAATGTCGGTAACTGGAGAGCAGCGCCTTAAATCTGTTTTGCACTATCCATATCTCTTTAGTGTTGGTCTGGCCCCATGATGAATCTACTCTAATGCATCAGGCATTGGTGGGTGGAAATCTTGGCTGATCCATGCCCGATTCATTTCCACGCAGGCCAGTCTCTCAAAAAAACATTTTTCAAGCATACTGGAGCACATTGAATTGCTCTCATCAGAGCATCACATACGCACATCTAAGAGTTTCATCACTTTGTTCCTGTTAAAGTCTTCAGGGCCTAGTTACTACTTAGTGAAATGCCATAGATAGTTACACACCTGCTGCTGTTATCGACAAATCCTGCTTTAAGTGTAGTGTAGCGTTTTGTCCTACCCTCATATACGCACTAACACTTTGCACAAAAAGTGCTATTTGTCCAGCACCACCCAAAATAATATTAAAGCAGACCTGCTGTGCCAGGGAAATACCCCCAATATGTACCAATGAGCAAACAGAATCGGTGGTACCAGTAAACCACCCAAGGGGAACAAGTACTTAAGGGCACCAGCTATCTGCTAACCATAAAGAACACTAATAATTCATCAAAAATAGATTTATTAATCCATAACTGTATAAAACATCAACATACAACATACAAAACAATCACCTACATTTAAAATCCACAAACATATAATTATCCAGCAGGAGTGACCCTATAGAAATGCTACCTACCTAAACAATATATATACAGAGTAAAAAGAAATCTCTAAAAAAATCCATCATGTACTAAACCAAAGTGCTATAGTGCAATGGAAGATAAAGTGCTGAGTGCTAAGTAAATATGTGCACTACATGTGCAAATATAATGCCAGGCCGACAAGACCGACCTGCACCTCAGTGTGATAAGCTTTCTCACCCCTGCTGGAAGGATCCTCATATACGCACTAAGTATGTCAGGCAGAGAAGTGCCATGATGGGCACAGAGAAGTTGTAGAGGCCTAAATTCATCAAGCAGAGGTTGCAGCAGACTAGGGGTGAGTGGCAGCAGGAGTCTCAGTGAGAGGCCTGATCTCCGGGTATCAGCTAGCAGTCGTGTCTTGACCAGCAACCCATCTGCCATCATCCATTGGTTAACACGATCATCCACTGCATCACAAGTGACATCTGACACCCCCAGTCAACTGTAGGTTATATCTTATACTTTGGGTTCAGCTCCACTATTCAGTGAGGACGATCTGATGATCAGCAGCTACTGCCTAGCCAAGAAGTGGAGGAGACACTCGCCGCTTCTTCCACTAGGCGGGCAAGTAGTGATGAGGAGAGTGGCGTGGGAGGTGGTGTTGCAAGCGTTTTGGCTTCTTAAGCAGACACTGTTGAGGAAGCTGAGGAGGACATCAGTGAGTTTTGAGGGCACTTTTAAAGGCTTGGAGTGATGGAGAGTGACAGATTAGTAACATATTAGTAACATAGTAACATATTAGTAACATAGTAATATATTAGTAACATAGTAACACATTAGTAACACATTAGTAACATAGTAACATATTAGTAACATAGTAACATATTATTAACATCTTTGTAATTAATAACATATTTGTAATTAGTAACATATTTGTAATTAGTAACATAGTAACATATTAGGCCTTAATTCATCAAGCAGAGGTCTCAGCAGACTAGGGGTGAGTGGCAGCAGGAGTCTCAGTGAGAGGCCTGATCTCCCGGTATCAGTTAGCGGTCGTGTCTTGACCAGCAACCCATCTGCCATCATCCATTGGTTAACACGATCATCCACTTAACATGGCTATATGAAAGATGTGTAGGCAGAAGGCGAAGTGTGGCCAGGGTCCCAATGTTGGACCCACAGCCCTGCATTGACATTTGCAGCGTCACCATAAAGCGGCCTGGGAGAGTTGGCTCCAAAGTGGTCCAGCCTGCTGCATTACCCAGTGGCACGCCACTCTCTGTTCCAGCCAGCCAAGGCTCCACCACCTCCTGTGTGTCATACCCATCCTCTTTCGCTCCAGATGCTCCTCCTCCTCTTAATCCGAGTCAGTCATTCCGCCAGCAATCCATTGGCCAAGCCATGTCCAAGAGACAACAGTATGTGCCCACTCATCCAACGTGCAGAAGCTAAATGTGCTCCTGTATAAGTTGCTGGTGCTGCAGTCCCTCCCTTTTGAGGTGGTGGACCTTTCAGAGAACTGATGGCTTGTGCCGAGCCGAGGTGGAGAGTCCCATGCTGTCATTTCTTTGCGAAGAAGGCAGAACCAGCCCTGTACAATTTTGTTGAACAGAAGGTGGACCAGTCCTTTAGCCTGTCACTGTGTACCAAAGTGCACGGCAGTGCCTACGTCTGGAGCTGTAACTACGGTCAGGGACAATACATATCCTTTAAGCCCCACTGAGTGATTTTGGTTCCTGCACAACCACAACAGCAACTTGGACAGGTCCCTCCGCTGTGGCCTCCACGCTCCTAGGCCATTGTGCCTGTGACAGTGCACTTGCACTTAGCAATGGTGTCACAGAAAAAAGTGCCTAATTGACAATTACATATTAATTGTTAACATTTATCTTATTTGAACACATTTATAATAATAACATATAATAACATATAATATAATAACAATAACATATAACATAATAACAATAACATAAAATGTATACAATTTGTTTTTTGTATTTTTTTTTCGTTTTCTGTTTTTTTTTATATTTTTTATTTTTTTAATATATATATATATATATTTTTTTTTTTTTATATATATATTTTTTCCATTGTCTTTTTTTTAATATTTTTTAATTTTTTTTACAAATGTTCTTGTTCATTTTTAATTTTTTTTGTATTTTGCTTTTTCTTATATTTTTTTTTCTGTATTTTTTTTTTATTTTTTTCAGTGCCCTTCCAGCCTACCATGTGTGCAGGACTCACGCTGTTCTTCACATGGTTTGCCTCGAGCCATGGAGTCACACATGGGAGAAACTGCTAAAAATCATAAATCTCCACCCAAACTGCAAATGGGAACCATGGTGACTGACAATGGGAAGAACATCTTGCCTGCGCTGCGACAAGGAAGCCTGAGCCATGCGCCCTGTATGCCACACGTGTGCAACCTAGTTGCCAAGCGTTTTCTAAAGTCTTCCCCCCATCTGCAAGACATCCTAACAACGGGAAGGAAACTTTGCATGCACTTCAGCCACTCCTTCACCACCAAGCACACCCTTCTTGAGCTACAGCGTCAGAACGGTATCCCCCAACATAGTCTGATTTGCGATGTTTCCACCCTCCATATGTTGGATCGACTATACGAACTGAGAAAAGCCATCACTGTTTTCTTGATGGTCCAAGCGGATAGGGGGACTCCCCTGTGTAACTTCAATGTTAACCAGTGGCAGCTCATACGTGACACCTGTCGTTTGCTCAGGCCCTTTGAGGAAGCCAATTATTAGTCAGTAGCCAGGACAATGGGATGAACGATGTGATTCCACTGCTTCATGTACTACAACACATGTTGGAAACCATGGCCGGTCAGGACACTGGAGACATGGCGCCTACATTTCATGGCCACATGAAGCTTGTGGGGTCTGAAGTGGAGGAGGGGGCGGGGCACAGCGAAGCACAGTTTAGGTTTGAAAAAATGGCCATTTTATCTAGTCATCTGACAGGAGAGGAGGAGCAGGAGCAGCCGGAGGAGCTAGAGGGTTGTGAGGAAGGCGAGACAGAGGACCCAGACACACCGTGGCAGTATGCTCCCTTCGTGTCACTTGCAGAAATGGCACAATGCATGCTCACGTGCTTGCGTAGTGACTGCAGAATTGTCTCCATTTGTCAGCGGGATGACTTCTGGCTCTCCACCTTATTGGACCCTCGCTACCGGCACAAAAATACAGTTTTGTGATTACTCACCTTTAAAACGGGTATTATGAGTGTGCCATACACTCCACTTCCTTCATCATTACATCAGGGTATTCTCCAGTAGGGGGCGAACTTCTGCAGAGATGAATATGCAAAAAAAGAAAGACCCTCCCGGTCCACATATACCTGGGACCTCCCACCAATTCCCCAGTGTACAAAAGCAGTAAGGGACCAGGAAGAACCAAATATAACTGTAACAAACAAAACCAATGGTTCACCATATAAAAGCTCCAGAATACCTGAAACAAACTAGGGTGGGGTGAAGTGGAGTGTATGGCACACTCATAATAACCGTTTTAAAGGTGAGTACTCACAAAACGGTATTATTCTAAGTGTGCCATACACTCCACTTCCTTCATCATTACATCTGGAACATCCAATAGCAGTGTCCGACATGGGTGGGAACCAGAAACAGTAAGGAATGTGCCAACTCAAACCACTGCAGCTTGCAGAACCTTGCGGCCAAAAACAGCATCCGCTGAAGCCCGCACATCAACTTTGTAAAACTTGGAAAAGGTATGAACGGCAGCTTTACAAACCTGCTCAACAGAAGCCTGGTGCTGAAAAGCCCAGGATGCACCAACAGCACGAGTAGAGTGTGCAGTAACCCTAAAAGGGGGAGTCCTCCCCTTAGCAGAATAGGCCCCAACAATGGCCTGACTAATCCATTTGCTAATCGTAGATTTAGCAGGAGCCAAACCTTTCCTGGGCCAGCAGGGCACCACGAAAAAAGCGTCCGTCTTGCGGAAGGAAGAAGTAATCACCAAATAGTACTTCACACAGCAAACAACATCCAAATTGTGCAGAACCCTCTCCTTGTCATTGCTAGGCTTAGGACACAGGGAAGGGAGAACAATGTCTCGATTGAGGTGGAAGGCAGACACCACCTTATGAAGAAAACCCGACTTAAAACGAAAAACCACCTTATCCTGGTGTCTCTCAAAATAAAGGGCCTGGATCGACAGGGCCGCCAACTCAGAGACACGCCGGACAAAGGTAATAGCCACCAAAAAAGCAACTTTCTGAGAGGACCGAAAGAGCAATATCCTGTAATGGTTCAAAAGGAGGACCCTGCAGAGCCGAAAGGACCAAATTCAAATCTCAAACAGGAACTACAGCCTTCCGAGGGGGCCGTACATGCACGACCCCTTGGAAAAAAGTCTTAACCAGCGGGTGCAAAGCAAAAGACCTCTGAAAGAAAACCGACAGAGCAGAAACCTGTCCTTTCAAAGTACTAAGCTGGAACCCAAGATCCAGATTATGCTGAAGAAACTCCAAAATCCTGGGTATAGACAAAACCCTGCAAGGCAAAGTTCTAGCCTCACACCAATCAATGTAGGACCTCCAAGTCCTATAGTAAATGCCAGAGGAGGACCGCTTCCTAGCCCTAATCAGGGTCTGAACAACAGCCTCAGACAAACCTTCCTCTTTCAAGATGAAGGTTTCAGCAGCCAAGCCGTCAAAGCCAGCGTTTGTAAATTGGGGTAAAACAGATGACCCTGAGATAGCAGGTCCGGCAGCAAAGGAAGCCGGTACTGGTCCACGGCCAGCCTTACAACGTCTGCGTACCAAACTCTTCTTGCCCACCTTGGAGCCACCAGAATCGCTGGTGCCCCTTCTAGAACCAGTTTGCGAACTACCTTGCCCAGCATGGAGACAGGTACAGAAAGCCCAGGTCCTTCCAAGCCAGTGACAAGGCATCCACTGCCAAAGCCAGGGGATCCTGAGACAGAGACACAAAGGCCGGAAGTTTGTGATTGTGCCTCGAGGCAAAGAGATCCACCTCCGGAGTCCCCCACCTGCGGCAAAGATCCAGAAAAACCTCGGGGTTGAGAGACCACTCTCCGTGGCGATAGGATTCCCTGCTCAGGGAATCCGCCTCCGAATTCTCCACTCCCTGAATGTAGACTGCCGAAAGGCAAGGAACATTGCTGTCTGCCCAGTGCAGGATCAGAGAGACTTCCCTGAGGGCACTCCTGCTGCGAGTCCCTCCTTGGTGATTTATGTAAGCCACCACCATTCGGTTGTCCGAACGCACCTGAACCGGAAGACCCCGCAACTGTGTAGTCAGCCGAGCCAGAACCAGTCGAATGGCTCTGAGCTCCAACACATTGATGGGGGTGTGAGCCTCCTGGGGACCCCACACCCCGCTGAACTGATGACTCTTCCAATAACCTACCCAGCCCGACAGGCTGGCATCCGTGGTAACCGTCTCCCAACAAGAGACCAGAAAAGATCTGCCCATCACCAGATTGCTCGAGTCCAGCCACCACCGAAGGGACTGCCGAACCCTGGGAGACATCCTGAAAGGTTGATCCAATGACTGTGGGCTCCTGTCCCAATACGTCAATAGAAGTTGAAGAGATCTCAAATGAAACTGTGCAAACGGCACCGCCTCGAAGGAGGACACCATCAGACCCACCAGTTTCATCCCGTCTGATAGAGGGACAAGGACTGGCCAGAAGAAGACGGATCAGGCCCTGAATCCCCTGCACTTCGGCCTGGGGCAGAAACACCCTGGCCCGACTGGTATCCAGATTCATGCCCAGAAAGGAAATCACTCGAGATGGGGAGAGAGAAGACTTGGTATTGTTGATCACCCACCCAAACCTCTCCAGGGTCGACACCACCTGGTGGGTGTCCAGTTCCGCCTGCTGAAGGGAAGAAGCTGAAATCAACAGATCGTCCAGATAAGGCACAATGCGAATGTCCTGAGATCTGAGCAGAGCCATTACGCCCGCCAAAACCTTGGTGAAGACCCTCGGTGCCGAGGTCAGACCGAAGGGAAGAGCTACAAATTGATAATGTTGATCCTCCACCGCAAACCAGAGAAATCTCTGATGTGCCTGAAAAATTGGAACATGCAGATACGCATCCTTGATGTCTATGGACGTCATAAAATCCCCTTGGCGAAGGGAATTGATAGCCGAGCGCAGAGTCTCCATGCAGAACTTCTTGGCTCTGAGAAACCCGTTGAGAACCTTGAGATCTAAAATGGGTCTCCCCGAACCCTCCTTTTTGGGAACCGTGAACAGGTTGGAGTAGTAACCCCTGCCTCTCTCCAACAGAGGCACTGGGCATATAACCCCCATGACCAGAAGGTTTCTTACTGCTAACAGGAGCCCCTGTGCAGCCTGAGGGTCCGAGGGCACCCGAGACCTTAAGAATCTTGGGGGCGGCCAGTACTCAAACTCAAGTTTGTACCCGGAGGAGACCACTTCCAAGATCCAATTGTCTGTGACCTCTCGGGCCCAGACCTGGAAGAAGAGCCGCAGCTGTCCCCCCACCCTTGCGGGTGAGGGCGCCCCTTCATTGCTGAGCCGGTTTAACGGCAGGCTTGGGCTTGGAACCCCAGGCAGCCGCGGGACGAGCCTGACCTCTGCCTCTGTTCCAGGACGAGCCCCTGACACCTGAGAAGGCTCTGGCCCCTCTGAAGGAAGGAGTGACCGAGCCCGCCTCCCAAAAGGGACGGCGCTGCTTCCTCCGCTGAGGTAACTTACCTCCTTTAGCAACAGCATCCAATTTATCTCCAAAGAGCCGCGCACCCAAGAAGGGGAGAGCTGTGAGCGACTTCTTGGCTCCCACGTCCGCTGTCCACTGACGGAGCCAGACCAGTCTGCGCATGGCCACCAGTAAGGCCGACGTCCTACAACACACGACAATGGAGTCTTCCATCGCAGCCATGACAAAATCCATAAACAATTCACACTTCTTAAGTATAGCGAACTCAGCGCCATCTGGATCAAGCTGAACGTTATTCAGCCAGATAAGGGACCTGGTAGCAAGCGACACCAGGGCAGATGCACTAACCGGCCGCAGGGCCGGGCCCACGTTGGCAAATGCGTGGCACGCCATCTGATCCAGGCGCTTATCCTCGCCATCCTTAAGGGAGGTGGCGTCAGGGGTCTTCAGCCCAGAAGAGTTGGTCAAACCTAAAACGCGTCGACCTCGGGAGGTGAAGACCAGCGCTTGACTGCCTCCACCGGAAAGGGATTCTTCTTATCCCATCCCTGAGGCACACCAGGAAGCCGACAGGGCCTTTCCCATTCTCTAAGTATCAGCGCATCAAAATGCCCCTGGGTAGGGAATTCCAGACAAGGCTTGTGAGCCCCAAAAAATTCCCCCTTCTTAAGTGGGGGCGCCTCAGGTGGATCAATATCCAACACCTCCAATAAATATGACAAAACAGTGGCCATATCAACGGCATCTCCCGGCGCCTGCCCGACATTGGAATTCCCAGGCTGACCATAGGCAGCCCCTGAATCCTGATACAATTCCCCCTCCTCTAACGGGGAATAATCGGACAATTCAGCGGACTCGTCGTCAATATCCCACAAAGGCTGGGCCGACGGCAAGTGTCTCTTTTTAGCCTGGGCCTTCTTGCCCACCGTGCTAGCAATCATTTTCTCTATGCTGGCCAACCGTGCCCAAACATGAGAAAGCGACTCCCCACTGGTACCAATGTCACTTGGGGTACGGATCAGGTGGGGAGGGGAAGGCGATGAAGCGGGAGGAGCCGACCCAGAAGGCTGGGTACCAGACTGCCGCGTTATGGCCTTTTGTGCGCATGGTATACAAATCAGCACATCCTCCCCAGTAAGGGATACCCCACACCCCACACATGGCCCGGATTGTCCCAGAGGGATCCCAAGCCCGGTATCCTGCAGAGCCTCCATATGGTGAATTTTTGCGGTCAGTCGCAAGACCGTAGGGAATTACGCATAAGCAACCCGGGATGCCCCTTAAAAGTCCCGGTGGGAGGATTTTTGGGTGGACAATTTTTATCTAGGGACCCCAGGACCAGAAGGAACCCCTTAATATGCACAATATGAAGCAATCTGCAACACACCATAGGCATATAAGTTACTATAAATAGCATATTAATTGAAAAATGTACAATACATACCGTATTTTTCACCCTATAAGACGCACTTATTTTTCCCCAAAAGTGGGGGAAAAATGTCCGTGCGTCTTATCGGGCGAATGTAAAAAAATAAAATAAAAAAAAAAAAATATTAAAAAAAAAACTCACCGTTCCCGGCGCTCCCGCGTTGCCCGTCACACTGAGAAAGGCCAGAGGAGCAGCGGGTTGTGTCCTGGCCCCGCCGCTGCGATCGCTGTCTTTTCAGGCAGCAATAGCAGCGGCGGGGCCGGGACACAGCCCGCCCGCTCCTCCATCTGCTGCCTCTTCCTGTCAGGTCACACGCGAGCACCCAGGTCAGCGCAGCAGGTGGGCGTGGCCTGCACTGACTCGGTGCAGGCCACGCCCACCCGCTGCTCTGACCTGGGTGTTCGCGTGTGGCAAGGAAGAGGCAGCAGATGGAGGAGCGGGCGGGCTGTGTCCCGGCCCTGCCGCTGCTATTGCTGCCTGAAAAGACAGCGATCGCAGTGGCGGGGCCGGGACACAGCCCGCCGCTGCTTCTTACGGCCGGCTCCCTAAATCAGGTGGGCGTGGCCTGCGCCAACGCTGATGCGGCGCAGGCCACGCCCACCCGATTCACGGAGCCAGCCGCTTGTCAGCGGAGAGGTGAGTTATACTTTTTTTTTTTTTATTATACCGACTATGAGGGGACGGGGGATGCCGACTACCAATGGGGGGAGGGAGGATGCCGACTGCCAATTGGGGGAGGGGGGATGCCACACTGACAATGGGGGGAGGGGGGATGCCATACTGACAATGGGGGGAGAGGGGGATGCCACACTGACAATGGGGGGAGGGGAGATGCCATACTGACAATGGGGGGAGAGGGGGATGCCATACTGACAATGGGGGAAGAGGGGGTGCCACACTGACAATGGCGGGAGAGGGGGATGCCACACTGACAATGGGGGGAGAGGGGGATGCTACACTGACAATGGGGGGAGAGGGGATGCCACACTGCCAATGGGGGGAGAGGGGGATGCCACACTGACAATGGGGGGAGAGGGGATGCCACACTGCCAATGGGGGGAGAGGGGGATGCCACACTGCCAATGGGAATAGGGGGAGAGGGATGCCACAAAGCCTATGGGAATGGGGGGGGGGCACTGCCTATATGGGGAATAGGAGGGGGCAATGCCACACTGCTTATGATAATGGGGTGCACACTGCCTATATGGGAATTGGAGGGGGATGCCACACTGGGTATATGGGGAATGGGAGGGGGGAGAATGCCACACTGCCTATATGGGGAATGGAATGGGGGCATCCCACACGGCCTATGGGAATGGGAGGGGGGATGCCACACTGTCTGTATTTTCCTGCCCCAAATCCTAGGTGCGTCTTATAGTGCGAAAAATACGAGATATATATATATATATATATATATATATATATATATATATCCATTAAAAAATGCCATCAACAAGCACACCCCAGGGGGCCCACCCCACCAGAGAGTGACCCCCAGTAACAATGAAAATGGCCAACAGGCCCCTACCTGTCCCCTAGGACAGCAACAGCCACGCCGGATGCACACAAGATGGCCCCTGGCATTGAAGAACAAGACCCAGGAAGAATAAGGGGGGTCTTGTTCTTCAGCAGGTAGGGACATACCTTGACATGACCATGCCAATGCACCTTGAGGACCCGCTGGACTTCTGGGCAGTCAAACTTGACTTGTGGCCGCAGAGTTTGCCCTGGGAAAGCTGTCCTGCCCAGCGAGTAGTGTGCCATCTGAGCAGGTGTTTAGTGCGGCGGGGGCCACAGTCATGCCAAGGAGAACTTGTCTGTCCACGAAAAATGTGGAGAATCAGGCATGGTTCAGCTAGGATTTCCAGCCACCAATGGCTGATCCATGATAGTAGCTGAAGCATGGTAGCTCCTTATGCTGCTGTCAACTCCAGGGTGTGTCTTTCAGGCAATATATGGGCTCCCTATGCTGCTGCTAACTCCTGGGTGTGTCTTTCAGGCAATATATGGGCTCCCTATGCTGCTGCTGCCAGCTCATATGTGTGTCTTTCAGGCAATATATGGGCTCCTAATGCTGCTGCTGCCAACTCCAATGTGAGCACTCTTAAAAGACACATGCTAGCATATTTGGGATGCCCCCCGGTTAAAGGCAATGGCTGCTGGCAATTTGACAACGTGACTTTCTTTACAAAATGCAACCAGTTAATAGACAGGTACTCTTGAAATATTAATGCTAGTGTTTGGGATGCCCCCTCCTCACATAGAGAGGTTGGCTCCTTTGATAGTGGAAAAGTGACATTGATTACAAAATCCAACCAGCTAATAGACAGGTAGTCTTGAAATATTTATGCTAGTGTTTGGGATGCCCCCTGCTCACATACAGAGGTGGCCTCCCTTGATTGTGGAAAAGTGATGTTAATTATAAAATGCAAGCAGTTATTAGACAGGTAGTCTTGAAATATTTATGCTAGTGTTTAGGATGCCCAGTGGGCAGGGGTTTTTACAGCAGACACAAAAACAATTAAAACTGTGCTCTAGTTAGAAGAAATCCCCTTTAACAGCTGCTTGTGTGTAACAGATAGGGTCAAATGTGCTAATATGGGATGCCCATTGGCCTGGGGTTTTTACAGGACGCAAAAAAACAATTCAAAATGCAATATATTAATAAAACAGAGCCTGTAGAAGCTGCTTTAGTATAACAGATAGGGTGAAATATGCCCATTTGGGATACCCTGCAGCCTGGTGTTTTTACAGGACACACAAAACCAATTCAAAATGCAATATATTAATAAAACAGAGCCTGTAGAAGCTGCTTTAGTATAACAGATAGGGTCAAATGTGCTGGTTTGGGATGCCATGCGGCCTGGTGTTTTTGCAGGACGCACAAAACCAATTCAAAATGCAATATATTAATAAAACAGAGCCCTTAGAAGCTGATTTAGTATAACAGATAGGGTGAAATGTGCTGGTTTGGGATACCCTGCGGCCTGGTGTTTTTACAGGACGCACAAAACCAATTCAAAATGCAATATATAAATAAAACAGAGCCTGTAGAAGATGCTTTAGTATAACAGATAGGGTAAAATGTGCCGGTTTGGGATACCCTGCGGCCTGGTGTTTTTACAGGACACACAAAACCAATTCAAAATGCAATATATTAATAAAACATAGCCTTTAGAAGCTGATTTAGTATAACAGATAGGGTGAAATGTGCTGGTTTGGGATACCCTGCGGCCTGGTGTTTTTACAGGACGCAAAAAAACCAATTCAAAATGCAATATATTAATAAAACAGAGCCTGTATTAGCTGCTTTAGTATAACAGATAGGGTGAAATGTGCTGGCTTGGGATACCCTGCGGCCTGGTGTTTTTACAGGACGCACAAAACCAATTCAAAATGCAATATATTAATAAAACAGAGCCTTTAGAAGCTGATTTAGTATAACAGATAGGGTGAAATGTGCTGAAATAGTATGCCCATGTGGGCTGGTGTTTTTACAGGATGCACAAAACTAATTCAAAATGCAATATATTAATAAAACAGAGCCTTTAGAAGCTGATTTAGTATAACAGATAGGGTGAAATGTGCTGAAATAGTATGCATGTGGGCTGGGGGTTTTACAGCATACAAAAAAATTAAAACTAATCGAGTTATAAGACATGCTTGTGTGTAACAGATAGGGTTAAATATGCCACTGCCAAGATGGGATGCACAGTGGCCAGGACTATTTACAGCATAAAAAAAGCAATTTAAAACTGATCTGGCAAATGAAGTGAAGTGAAAATAAAAAAAAAAGTTTCCCTGTCACTTTCTCTGCTGTCCCTGACTGGATCGTTCCCGATTTTTCCCTATCTTTCCCTGGCACTGTGTGGGTCTCCCTGACTCTCCCTGCCTGTCTGTAATCTCTCCCTGTCTGCAGCAACCTCCATTCTGTCTGCAATGCAAGGCTGAAATGCGCACAAGCAAGATGGACGCCGTTTATATAGCACTGTAACGTCACTGGGCTTCCTTGCTGCTGATAGGCTGCATGTGACCTTCCCATGATAACTTGCCCCAGGGGCCATGTCCGGACATGTCCATCCACCATTTTACAATGGCTGTAATTGAAATAAATGGAGTTTAAAGGAAAACTTCAATCGAATTGGAATTCGTTCAGAATCAAATTTTTCCTGAAATTCGGAACGAATTCGGGTTCATCCGAATCGATTCGCTCATCTCTAAAAGAGACCCCTGTCCTAGCAAGCTTACAATAAAAAGGACTGTTACCACTGTAACAACTGAACTTTCTATGTATTTTCCACCACTATATTAAAAGAGCATTTACTTTTCTTCTGCCGAATCTTTGCCCACTTCATGCTGCATGTCTACTATATCTCATGGAACTATAAAAAAACCCTGATAAAATATTAACCACCCAAAACTCTCTGAGGATTGGAAATCTAGTTGGAAGAGGGGGCATCTTAACAGAACAGCCATTTGCAAGTTTGGCAAAAAAAAACTCCCAGGCATCTGAACAATCAGGTCTTGTGTGATACCCCTCCTTAATTTTGGGCTGTTGTAATATCATATTTGCTTAGGAGTTGACCAACTACAATACAAAAGATTGTCGATGCTTAGGAAAAATATTCCAGGAGGATGGGGAAGCCATGATCAAGATGTATAGTATCAGCAACAAAAGAAAAAAATACTGTATAATGCAGGATATATACTTGGTAATAATAAAGAGAAACGAGGAAGAAGTACCCATTACTCAGGAGGTATCAAACAGTGTCCTTTTGCTCATCTACAAAGACTCAGAGGAATAGAATAACTGTACAATTACTCCAATCTTACTATTTTATTACATACACTGACGACCCATCCAGAATGTATGAAGGTTTTGTGATAGAAGCACCATATTGTCCAACTTAAGGGACTGCCCAGGCAAAAACAATACATATTTCCTGTATTTCCTGTGCAGCTGATCAGCACTATTACGCGGGGTTGAAACTCACCTCTGCCAGAGATCTAGATTGCATCATCTCTGCATCAGACAACAGCCCATGGTGGCAGCGATGCCTCCTTGCTTCCTCCTGGTATCATTCACTATGACTGGCCACACCTGCCCCATTCATTTCAAAGGATTGGGCATGCCAAGGACTGACACATGACATCGGGATTGATTCAGAGCCAGGTGAGAATTTTCACTATCTTTTAGGAGTGAAAACTGTCATTGTCTTTCATTGCCTCCCTTGGGACTGATTCAGAGTAGACAATGAAGACAAATGGCAGTTTTCTCTCCTAAAAAAGGGCCACTGTCAGCTGTTTGCACCTTGGCAGGAGTGTAATGCGGCACACATGTGTAGGCGAATGGCATGAAAATGTGACTTACCATCATAATCTCCACCTGCTACTCACGGGTGAACACGGTGGGTGCCATGTTGGACCTTTGGATGTCGTCTGTATGATGCACCACTGGCGGACCCCGGAAGTGTAGTCTATAGGTTGCTTGCACGTTTGAAGGGCTGTTAAATAAATCAGATAGTTTCCAATGCAATTACCCATTCAATTAGGTATAAAAGAACACAGCTAAGGGGCAGATTTGATTATCACTACTGACTTAAGACCTCCCTATGCCACACCATAGACATAACCACAGCCCCCAGAGCCCACACAGGCATGGCCAAAGAGCCCCAGGAGCCGACGTTCATCCTGCAGGCACTCCCCTGCCTCCCCTCCAGTGTCCTGACCAACCAACTGTCAGGACGCTCTTTCACCGGCCAGTAGCCTGGAATCCATTCGTTATGGGCATGGGAGTGGGCATAGTGACTAACTCTTCAGTGAAGACACCACCCAGCAGACCACAGCATCGGCCACTCACCCTGAGCGCAAACTAACAAGGGGCAAGTTGAATGGCCAATTTAATGATGCCCAGGGGGTTCTGCTGGATGGTGTTGCCAAAAATTATGATCGACTGGCAGGGTACCAATCTCGCTCAACCCCCCCTATATTGTGGGAGCAGTTATAGTTAGAGATGGTCCGCAACATGATGGGGCTGGGCCAAAACCGAAAGATGGTGCTCAGGCCAAGACAAAGTGGGACAACCTGAAGGTGGTTGTTCATAAGAAACTCAGCACCAGACAGGCTGATGGGTAATTGCTGAACATCCAGAGGGCTGCTTGTACAGAAAAAATGGACAACTCACTAAAATCACCCTTTCCTTTGTTTGAATCAAGCATGCAAACTGTTAAGGGCACCCAAAACCAATTTACCCATGCTGAGGAGTGGGTGTTGGGGATGCTCCACCCCAACACCTACCAGGGGTTGTTGGGCACCATGGACACTGATAGGCAGCATGTGCCCACCAGTAAGCTTTGTTAGCAAATTGTAGCTTGGCACAGGGGGGAGTAGGCCAACCAGACATGCCACCCACCAACCTTAGATCCCACATGCACAGCCAACTTTGAGGGCTTGCCTGCGCAACTACACACACCAAGGGTATTAGGCAACCATTATATGTAACCCATACAGAACAGATGAAAGGTGAAGAATCCTATTGGCTGGTGGTGTGATGGAATATGGGAATAGATGCCAAGCTCAAAAGGACTACAATCAGGCATGCTATTGGAGATAGGTTCAGAGATTTACTTCATCTCAGAAAAATATAAGCCTTAATGGGATCAGGTTGGATCTTCTGAAGGATTTTGTTATTGGCTGCACTGGGCTGGAAAAATAAAAAATAAAAGAAGTTAAACAAGGGCCAAATGGGACACAGGAAAGCTATACGGGGGAGTATAAGCTAGTCTAGCCTCAAGAGAGTAGAGTGGGCTACAAGGAGGAGCTATGTGGACCTAAACATACTGAAACATATCCTCCTGAGCAGCTGGGGGAACCAGGGCAACATGCGTACAATCGATGGCACCCATGACACTTGGCATATTTGCAATGTTGAAAAGAACCCTAACCTCACTGCGTTCCAGGCTGCCATGCTATCATACCTCCAGCCAAGCTATTTGATCATACCTCCAGTTGTATGCCCCTTTCTTGTAGTTGGGCTGCTACTTTAACTAAAGCTTCTCAAGAGAAAGGAGGTTCAGTCAGGACAATTCAAACACCTTCTGATCTGTCATCTGATCATTATCCAGACGACTGCGGGTATGCCTAAGCTTTGAAAGGTACATGGTAACAGCCCCCGTGGACAGTTGTACTCTTCACAGAACTCATCAAGGGGCTCTATCGTTGGTACAGGGGATGTAGGCTGTATTTTTGCTAGCAACAAAAGACCGTTCAAGTTTTCCAGCTAGCAAAAAGATGGCGTACGTTTGAACCAGAAACCTAAGGCTTTTATAGATCTAAAAACCCACAAATCAGGGCACTGAATCCCGCGCAAGCTCAGGCAAAACCTGTAAAGTTATGAACACACGGAGGCCTTAAGCCATATAAATATGGCGAATACTCAGTTTAGCATATGCATACCATAAATTCCTGCAAAAAGGACAACTCAGTCACAAAAACAAGGCTCTGAATCACCTGACACAGCAAATAGACCAAGTACGATCCTTTGACATAATTCCTGCTGGTGGGAATGCGTGCAGGAGAGAGGCTTTTAATCTGATGGAGTTTAAAGCAGACCTTCAGCATCATTTAATGAAAAGCCCAAACCCTTAAAAAACGATTCCCCAGCATCTAAAATTCATATATTTAACATTTTTAGTCACTTACTTTTTATTCTTTCCCTCACTGGCCTTCAACTCTATTCAGCACTCTAGGATATGGGCGCTGCCATCTTGGCTCAGTAGAATTACATTCTGATGAGAGGAGAGGGGTCAAAAGTGCAGGGGAGCAGGGTTATAGCTGTGCTTTGCACAAACAGAGCAGAGCTGGGGGCAGGAAAAGGTCAGCAATCCCATAATGCAGAGCAGCACAGTCAGAAGACACTTCCTGTTTGCAGACAGCCTGCACCTCCATGGGCCGCCATCTTGGATGTTTAAAGTCTCATAAAATGCAATAGATGCAAGTAGTTTTAATGTAATTCGTATGTACAATGTGGGGGAAACATATAAGATAGACTCTTATTTAGGGTGAAGGTCATGATAATCATTGTTTTCTAATGATAGACCCATTTGAATCAAGGCACTTTAAAAAGAACAAAGGATCATGTTAACTAAACAGATGTACAAAAAGACAACTTGGAAATCAGTACACTTTTCACCAACAAAGATGTAATAAACTCTACAAGAGTCTGAGATTTGAAATAAAATAAACAACTATCATATTTGTATTAACTTTTTAATTTAAAAACAAAATACTTCTTAATTTCAATATGAAATTGCCATACATTAAAATAAAATGTATATAATTTACTTGTGGATTATGTCAATAGAGACGTTTAATTACCATATGTTTCGCCCTATAAGACGCACCTGCCCAAAAGTCGCACCTATGATTTGGAGGAGAAAAATATATTATAAGCTAAATGTTGTGCTAAAACACTCCATTCCTAATGGGCAGTGTGGCATTCTCCCCTCCCATAGGCAGTGTGGGAGGCCCCCATCCCATTCCCATAGGCAGTGTGGCATCCCCCCCTTCTTATTCTCCATATAGGCAGTGTGGCACCCCCCTCCTATTCCCCATATAAGCAGTGTGGCACCCCCTCCTATTCAAAGAACTAGATTTATAAATGCACACCTTAGTACAACGGGGGTTCTGATGCAAAAAGATAACAGATTTATTATGATACAATACTAGTACAATACTAGTAAATCTCTCTCAATACAATCTGCTACATATGTGGTGTACACCTTTATCTATAACATACATATATATACAATATTTACATTATGGTGATGAAATCTACATTTCCTATTGGGTATCGGTAGAAGCGCAGTATTCTAATGGTTAAGGAGAATCTGGCGTCTATAGTCTCAAATGAGTGATGCAATACCTGAGGAATGGTGCTGGAGGCACCTTGCGTTGCAGGCTTATTTACTGCTCAGTGCAGAGTCCATAGGAAGTCCATGTAAAGAAAATGGTTGCAGAGCTGTAATAGCAGGGAGTTGCAGGTCCAGTCTATCACTCTTGCTGTTGTTGCTGACACGTGTTTCGGTTCTGCTAGGAACCTTCGTCGGAGCTGGTGCAGGGATGCCAAGAGAGTCCTCCGCACTCTTGGCATCCCTGCACCAGCTCCGACGAAGGTTCCTAGCAGAACCGAAACACGTGTCAGCAACAACAGCAAGAGTGATAGACTGGACCTGCAACTCCCTGCTATTACAGCTCTGCAACCATTTTCTTTACATGGACTTCCTATGGACTCTGCACTGAGCAGTAAATAAGCCTGCAACGCAAGGTGCCTCCAGCACCATTCCTCAGGTATTGCATCACTCATTTGAGACTATAGACGCCAGATTCTCCTTAACCATTAGAATACTGCGCTTCTACCGATACCCAATAGGAAATGTAGATTTCATCACCATAATGTAAATATTGTATATATATGTATGTTATAGATAAAGGTGTACACCACATATGTAGCAGATTGTATTGAGAGAGATTTACTAGTATTGTACTAGTATTGTATCATAATAAATCTGTTATCTTTTTGCATCAGAACCCCCGTTGTACTAAGGTGTGCATTTATAAATCTAGTTCTTTACATTGGTTTAGGGGCTACTTCCCCAATATATATGAATGCACCCGATTATGAACTTTTTTGGCATACCTAGTTGGCATTGAGAGTGCTTACTATTTACTATTCACCCCCTCCTATTCCCCATATAAGCAGTGTGGCACCCCCTCCTATTCCCCATATAAGCAGTGTGGCATTCCCCATATAGGCAGTGTGGTATTCCCTTCATACCATTCTCCATATAGGCAGTGTGGTATTCCCCCCTCCAATTCCCACATAGGCAGTGTGCCCCCCCCCCCCCCGCATTCCCATATAGGCAGTGTGGCATCCCCCTTCCCACATAGGCAGTGTGGCATCCCCCCATAGGCAGTGTGGCATCCTCCCATTCCCACATAGGCAGTGTGGAATCCCCCCCATTCCCATATGGGCAGTGTGGCATCCCCCCCCCCCCATTCACATATGGGCAGTGTGGCATTCCCCCCCATTCACATATGGGCAGTGTGGCATCCCCCCATTCCTATATAGGCAGTGTGGCATTCATCCCCCCATCCCATATAGGTAGTGTGGCATTTCCATCCCCCCTCCCATTCCCCCATAGGCAAAAGTAAAAAAAAAGTAAACTCACCTTTTAATCCTCCCCGCTGTCCTCGCCTTCTTCACCCAGACACACTGGCTTGGTATAGTGCTCGAGCGTCGGCCACGCCCACCACTGTTTAAGTCCGGGTGTCTGTCTTCTGGCATCGTGGAGAGGTGGCAGGGACAGTGCAAGTGGCGGAGCAGCTGCCTCTGCCGCTCGCACTGTCCCTGCCACCTTTCCATGGTGCCAGCAGACAGAGACACCCGGACTTAAACAGCACTTGAGCGTCGGCCACGCCCACCGCTATACCAAGCCGAGTGTTCACTCTATGCTGGCACTGCGGAGAAGGCGGCTGATACAGCTAGCCCCATCTTCTCCTCTCTGTGGCGCCAGCATAGAGTGAACACTCGGCTTGTTATAGTGGTGGGCGTGGCTGACGCTCGAGCATCAGCCACGCGCACCACTGTAACAGGCTGGGTGTCTGGCGCTGCAGAGAGGGCTGCCTCCGCAGCTTCCGGGACAGCGCGAGCGATGGAAAGGCGAGTTAACTTTGTGCTTAGTGCGTCTTATAGGGCGAAAAATACATTAGTTTCATGAAATGCTGCATAAATTACTATTACCATTAACCATTTATTAAAATATATTAAGAAAATGGCTTGTGCTGATTATTAAAGCGAATTAACAGTTAAAAATGACCAACACAACAGTGATCATATGCATCCCTCCCCAGGACAATTCATATTGCTGCACATAAACATTAATTTACCTTTTTCTAACTCCTGCTCCTACTCAAGCATTTGTGGGCCACCCGCAAACAGGAAGTGCTGCTGGGCTTCCTGTTACTGTGTATTGTCAGTTATGTCAGTTGAATATAGGCAGCAGCATGGCTGAGATGCTTGGAGAGGAAGCTCCAAATGGCTGCTATCTTTTCTTTCCAACTGTGCCAGGTTGTTGGTCCGGTTTAAGGCTATATGATTCAGTAGTCTGCAATTACCTAAAGCTGCATGTAACATCACAGAGCCGAAATTATTAATTTTAAGGAAAGACAAACAATTCAAACTAATTTAGAGTAAAAGAAAGCAGAACTTTTGGAAAAGCACAAAATAGAATTAGAAGATTATTGTCACAGACACGAGTGTCACTGCTACGGAGCTCCACCATGCAGGAGACAGATGCAATCCGAAAGGGTATCGCCGTAAATTGCAGATGAAAAACCCCTTGCTCCATCTATAATGCAATCCACAGAGATTTCTGACGCTCCGCACAGATTAGAACGTGATAATAGGCGTCCTTCAGATCGAGTGTCACCATCCAAGTGTTTCTCTCTAATAGGTGTTATGCAGACAATATTGTCTCCATTCTGAATTTCTTATAGGCTTTGAATTTGTTCAAGGGCTTTAGATTTATAATGATTCTTATAGACCTATATGATTTTGGCCTGGGGTAATACGCCTTGCCTATTTCATGCTGCTTCACAGAAAATAATACTTTTTGGGACACTACTACTATTTTACCTGATCCAAAACCACATAGTAAGGGGAAGACTGCATAGGAGTAACAACTAAATGTTGTATCCTACCCTGATAAGCTCTAGAACCCAGTTGTTTATTGTGATTTTCTCCCATGCGTCTGCAAAATAAAAGTCTCCCCCCAACCACTATGGCATCACTGCTTGGAGGTTATTTCCTCACCTCCCTCACTGGAGGTGTTGAACTTGAACCCACCTAGTTTCATTCCTTTGGAAATGCCACTTGGTGTTAAATTTTGGGGAATGAAAAATACATCTCTGTGAAGTACTCACCTGTAGAGTTGGTATTATATGCAGACAGCACGTCCTGCTCCAGACATAGTCCTTACATGTGGGTATACCTCCGCCTTCAGCGCCGTGCACTGCAGAACATGAAGAAAACAAGCTCCTCCCGGCCCTACATATACTGGAGGACCTCCCACAAATCCCCAGCATTGAAAAGCAGTGAGAATGAGAGGCCAGGAGAAACAACCACCCAAAACTGGCAAAACAATATCAAGGATAACATTCACCAAACAGGGGATCCGGAACAAAGTGAAACCAGGGTGGGGTGGAGCAGGACGTGCTGTCTGCATATAATACCAACTCTACAGGTGAGTACTTCACAGAGTTGTATTATTCTAAGCAGACAGCACATCCTGCTCCAGATATAGTCCTTACATGTGGGACATCCAACAGCAGTGTCCGTAAAGAAGGGTGGGATCCCCAACAGAAGGCAACAGCAAGCAGTTTAAACTACTACGGCCTGTAAAACCTTGTGGCCAAACACAGCGTCAGCTGAGGCCTTAACATCAACCTTGTAAAACTTAGTAAAGGTATGAACAGAAGACCAAGTAGCGGCCTCGCAAACTTGCTCCACAGAGGCCTGGTGCTGAAAAGCCCAAGAAGCCCCAACAGCTCTAGTAGAATGAGCAGTAAGACGAAAGGGGGGAGTCTTCCCCTTAGTAGTATAGGCTTGAACCACAGCCTGACGAATCCATTTACTGATGGTAGACTTGGCAGGAGCCAAACCTTTCCTAGGCCCGTGAGGCACAACAAAAAGAGCATCCGTCTTCCTAAAGGCCTGAGTGGTAACCAGGTAAGACTTGACACACCTAACCACATCCAAGGAATGCAAAGCCCTCTCCTTAGGGTTACTAGGATTAGGGCACAAGGAAGGAAGTGCAATATCCTGATTCAAATGAAACGCAGACACAACCTTAGGCAGAAAGTCTGGCTTGAAGCGAAACACCACTTTATCCCGGTGTCTCTCAAGGTAGGGAGGCTGAAAAGACAAGGCAGCCAACTCAGACACACGTCTAACCGAGGGAATAGCTACCAGAAAGACCACCTTGAGTGTGAGAACAGCAAGAGCTGCATCGTGAATAGGTTCGAAAGGAGGACCCTGCAGGGCTGACAAAACCAAATTCAGATCCCAAACAGGAACCATAGGTTTCCGAGGGGGGCGCACATGAGTGACCCCCTGAAAGAAAGTCTTGATAAGAGAGTGCTGGGCAAAGGTCTTCTGAAAGAAGATAGACAGGGCCGAAACCTGGCCCTTCAAAGTACTAAGCTTCAGACCTAAGTCTAGACCATGTTGTAATAACTCCAGCACTCTGGAGACTAAGAATTCCCGGCAGGGAAGCGACCTGGATTCACACCAGTCAATGTAGGCACGCCATACCCTATAATATATAGCAGGAGATGTCTTTTTCCTGGCTTGGACCATAGTAGCCACTACAGAAGCGGACAAACCCTTTTCCTTTAAAATGGTGGTCTCAATAGCCAAGCCGTCAAAGCCAGAGTTAGTAAATTGAGATGGCGTAGAGACCCCTCAGTTAGAAGGTCTGGAATCCTTGGTAGATCGTACTGATCTACTGCCATTTGAACCACGTCTGCGAACCACACTCTTCTTGGCCACCAGAATAGTGGGTACCCCTTCCAGAGCGATCTTGCGTAGCACTCTGCCCAGAAGGGGAATTGGTGGAAACGCATACAGGAGCCGAAACTCCCTCCAAGACATTGACAGAGCATCTGAGGCCAGAGCCAGAGGATCCTGAGACAGGGATACAAAGCTCGGGAGCTTGTGATTGTGACGGGACGCAAACAGATCCACGTCTGGGACACCCCAACGGTGACACAGGGACTGGAATACCGAGTTGGAGAGGGACCACTCCCCCTGACGGGACGACCCCCTGCTCAGGGCATCTGCTAGCAGATTTTCCGCCCCCGGAATGTAAACAGCCGAGATGCATTGAACATTGGTCTCTGCCCATGTTAGAATCAGAGACACCTCCTGGAGAGCACCCTTGCTCCGGGTTCCTCCCTGATGATTGATGTAGGCCACCGCCGTCCTGTTGTCTGAGCGTACCTGAACCGCCAGACCCTTCAGGTGCTGGGTCAATTGTTCCAGCACCAATCTGACCGCCCTGAGTTCCAGGACATTGATGGGTAGATGGGCCTCCTGAGGGCCCCACCTCCCCTGGAAACGCAGGGACTTCCAGAATCCCCCCCAGCCCGAGAGACTGGCATCCATTGTGACCATCTCCCAGGAGGGAGCCAGGAAGGATCTGCCCCTTGTCAAGTTCTCTTGGTCCAGCCACCACGCCAGGGATTGTCTGACCGAGGAGGGAAGCACCCAGATCTCGTCCAAGGACGCTGGGTCCTTGTTCCAAACCGACAGAAGGTGAAGCTGCAGAGTTCCCAAATGGAATTGTGCAAAGGGCACCGCCTCGAAGCTTGGCACCATCGAGCCCACCAACTGCATTCCCTGCCTGATGGAGGGATGAGGGCTCGAGAGCAGGGACCTCACCTGCGTTGTCAGAGCTTCCACCTTCTGTGGAGAAAGGAATATCCTTGACTGAACTGAATCCAGAATCATCCCCAAAAACGGGGTTACTGAGGAGGGGGACAGAGAGGACTTTGGGTAATTGATCACCCAGCCGCATGTCCAGCTCTGCCTGCTGCAGGGACTGAGATGACATGAGTATATCATCCAGGTAGGGCAACACTCGTATGCCTTTTAGTCTCAACAGAGACATTACTCCTGCCAGCACCTTGGTGAATACCCTGGGGGCTGACGTAAGTCCGAATGGCAGAGCCACAAACTGGTAATGCTGATCCTGCAGCGCAAATATGAGAAACCTTTGATGCCCTGGGAACACCGAAACGTGCAGGTAAGTGTCCACAGATGTCATGAAGTCCCCTGGGCGCAACGAGGCAATGGCCGAGCGCAGAGTTTCCATACGAAAATGTCTGTTTCTTACAAATCTGTTTAAGATTTTTAAATCCAGAATGGGTCTGACTGACCCGTCCTTTTTGGGCACCGTGAACAGGTTGGAATAAAACCCCACGCCCCTGTCTTTTGAGGGGAACTTGCAAATGACCCCGAGGTCTAGAAGGTCCTGCACCGCTAGCATCAAGACTTGAGCTGAGGCAGGATCCTGTGGGATTCGGGACCCGACGAACCTGGGAGGGGGCAGTACAGCAAACTCTATCTTGTAACCGGAGGACACCACCTCCTAAAATCAACCGGTCTGGGACGTGGTGTCTCCAGACGTGCTCGAAGTGCTGTAGACGTCCCCCCACCCAGACGGGCGAGGGCGCCCCCTCATGCCTGGGGGGTCTTGGGAGGGGCTTTGGGCTTGGGCCCCCAGGAAGAACTGGGGCGGCGTCCTCTGTTCTTGTTCCAGGAATCTGTGCGAGCTCCGGCGAAGGACACCCCTCTTCCCTGTTTAGCCCCACGATAGGGGGTCGAGTGGGAGCTTGGGCCACGAAAGGGCCGAATCTGATGCTTGCGCTGGGGCAGCTTGCCCCCTTTTGCAAACATATCTAACCTTTCCCCAAACAGGCCCAGCCCTTTGAATGGAAGCCCCGTAAGAGCCTTCTTGGCGACATTGTCAGCGGCCCACTGGCGTAACCAGACCGCACGGCGTATGGCTACCACCAGAGCAGAGGATCTAGCACTCAGCTTAATAGCATCGTCCGATGCAGACAGGATATAATTGATAAAAGTCTCACAGGTAACCAAAGCATTGGCGGCATCAGATGGCAAGTCATCCGCCCCTTCAAGAGCAGTCTTAACCACAGTCCTGAGCGCCACCGCCGTGATGGCTAAGGCGCAAACCGGGCGGAGCGAAGCCCCCCCAAATGCAAATGCATGACAAGCCAGTTGGTCAACCCGCCGATCCTCCAGATCCCGCAGCGTAGTAGTGTCAGGGGAGTGCATAATAGAGGTATTGGACAGACCAAGGATCAGGGCATCGACTTCGGGCAGCGAAGTCCAACACTTGATCAGGTCGGCAGGGAATGGATACTTCTTATCCACAACTTTAGGGACTCCCTGGAGTTTGCTGGGATGTTCCCACTCCTTTAGGACGAGATTATTAAAATGAGTTTGTTCGAGAAACTCCAATCGCACCCTAGCGGTATGAAACAGGTCACCTCTTTGCCGAGGAGCCGCAGGCGGGGGAGAGAGGGATAACACATCAAAGATCTGGGTCAGAAATCTATCAACGTCATCCTGGGACCAAAGATCAGGACCAGATTCATCTTGACTCCTGGACTCGTCGTCATAGGACCCTGAGTCAGAAAACAGTTCCCCTTCCTCTGAGGGGGAATGTGCATAAGACAGATGTAAGTCGTCAGATTCTACAGGAAGAATAGTAGCTTCAGGATTCAAATGGTGCTTCTTGGCAGTAGCCTTGCGCGCCAAGGAGCCAGCGATTAAATTCTCCACGCTAGCCAGTCTAGTGGCAAAATCAGCATGAGAGTCCCCACTGGTATTGGGGGTTAGGCTCAGGCTTGGGGGAGTAGGAGAAGCAAGGCGAGGTGCGGGCACAGTCTCGGAAGAGGTGGGGAGGCCAGCTAGCGCCTGCTGGGCACAAGGGACGCAGACCCGTGCATTGTCACCACTGCTAGGTAAGACCCCACAAGCTACACACAGACGGGCTTGTCCCGAAGGAACCCCGTTCACGATATCCTGAGATGCCTCCATATGGTGATTATTATATTTAATATGCCAGTAGGGATTGACGCTGTAAAGCAACCCTGGATGCCCCAAACACCCGCTGGGAAGTGGGAGTGATTTGATTCAAATAGTCTGGACCGGATGCTATGCCGGGCCGGGAGAAGCCGCCGAAGTTCGCGGTCTGAAAGACACAAGGGGAAAAGGGATGTCAGAGCCAAGCGCGAAGAAGCCAAAGCTAGGAAGGGATCGCCCATGAGGGCACTTACAGAACAGCGAGGGGAGGACCGTCTTCACCACGCGCATGTGAGAAGGAAATGGCGCCAAGCGAACCTCGAAGGGCGGGCCAGAGCAGGCGATGACGCGGAGCGCGCCAACCGAACCACGCCCCCCCTCCGGAGAGCGCGAAGCTCGAAGGCGCGCAGTCAATCAGGAGCGACATATATTGTCAGGGAAAAATCACCTCAGAGAAATCTGACAGGGTGAACACCGTGATAGAACGCCAAGCATCAATCGAATAGAGCCTAAGTACGCGCCGAAGTAATGAAAAAGCGCTGCGGAAAGCTAAAAGCTGGAAGTGAAGCGCGGCTCTGACTCCGGTAACCATTAAGACAATGGGTGACTAGTGTGATTAGGGCAAGGTTTAGCCATCGTACACACGACCCCCCCCCCTCTTTTTTCCCCCTCTAACGGGGGAATCTAGGGAGGAAGGTGACCCAATATATTGGGTTCACGGCAACACCGGGCGAGGGGCACTAGTGCGGGAGGGGCATCCAATTGAAGGCTCACCATACGCCTTAACCGCCTACCCTTTGGAGGGGGATTGCGGAGGAGTCTAGCTCCATAAGCACACTAGGTGCTGCCTACCTTCACCCGACCAACGCAGCCCAGGCTGGGAGGCATTAATTCACAATGAGGACGGGTGGAAATAGTCCCGCAGGGCCTCGGGCTGTAAAGCCACGCTCGCCTGCGAGAGCATGATACTTCATGCCTTCGCAGTTTCAGCACTGCAGAGAAATCTGGGGATTTGTGGGAGGTCCTCCAGTATATGTAGGGCCGGGAGGAGCTTGTTTTCTTCATGTTCTGCAGTGCACAGCGCTGAAGGCGGAGGTATACCCGCATGTAAGCTGTCTGGAGCAGGACGTGCTGTCTGCTTAGAATATTCCTCTTAAATTTAAACTCTCTCTTAGGAGCGAACCCCTTTTGTCAGAAGCTTTAACTAAAATATTGTTCAATTGGGAACCAAACAGGAAATCCCCCTCAACAGGCAACCCTGCACAACTCCCCCCACCAAGGTTTAAGCCATAACGTGGACCTGGCCGCCGAGGCTGTGGCTAGCTGAGTTGTCATGTTGGCCCAAAAGGCCTCCCAGGATTTCTTAAGGGACAACTAAATTTTTCTATCTATGGGGTCTTTCAAACTACCAATGTTCTACATAGGCAAATCAGAACGTCGGGATACCTTTTAGAATGATACGTCTAATTTAGGCGCATTGTCCCAGGATTTAACATCCTCTGCTCTGAAAGGGAACCTTTGCCTAAATTACCTGGGCAAAAATAATCTCTTATCAGGATATTGCCATTTCCGATTATTCATATTTTTGATAGTTTTCTTCTTGATAGAATTATGCACTGAAAAGTATCTGACATGAACTTCCTCCTACCCCTCATACAACTCATCCTCTTTGGTCTTTGGATTGGGGACACTTTGTTTGTCAAAAACATCATCAATAGCCTTAAGCAGCTCCTTTGTCTCATCTGCTTGCAAAAAATATCTAATTTTTTTAGCCGGTATAGCGGCCTCTGGCTTGTCACCTTCCTAAACACCTGCTGTGAATCCTCACTATATTCCTCCTCATGCTCCTCACCTTGCCTAGCCCGCTTTCTTTCCTTTTTATACCTCTGGGAATTAGGCATAGGGAAGAGGGGAGAGGGAATGGATTTCTGGATTTCAGACTTGCAAAGGTTCATTAAAATCTGCATCACAGAAGGGGATTCTTTCTGCACAATTTTCTCTGTGCATTTCTGACACAGCTGTTTTACTACTGCAGCCAGGACACAGCTTAGCCAAATTCTGTATTATATGCTAGAAAGAAAAAAAGAAAGAATAACACTATGCACATATGAATAAATAAACGCAGTCTTACCAGGCTGAAAGACATCCCCTGTGTACCTCCACGCAGACGGCCTGTTGGCTCTGGAAGTAAAAGGAAAAGTCGCCCCTGAGCCTCCTTAACCCTTTCGCTGCCAGCCTACCTGCAGCATTTCCCACTCCCTGTTGCCAGACTGAGTTTCACTGTTTCGCGCTACACATGTTCAACTGTCATTTTTGAAAGGATTTCCAGGGATTTCCCAGGAAAATTATATATTGTTTTTTTCAACAGAGTCTGGGCTTTAACATGAAATGTCTTGTTTGTATTTTTTAGGTGTATTCTCAACATTTTTGGGTGAAATGTGTGAAAAAAATTAAAAAATATATATTTTTTTACAATTTGTAGAGTTTTTTTGTAATAAAAAATGTAAGTTTGTCAATAAAATCTTATTGCGTGAGAAACCCCAATTTCTCCCGGTTACAGCGATACCACATATGTATAGGTAGACACCCTTTCCTGCCCAGAAGCCTTTTATAGCTGCTGGATGACAAATGGTTAATTAAAAAAAAAAAAATGACATAGGGTCCCCCTTCCCGGGGAGGGGGACCCCATTTTTTTTTGGATTTTTAAGGGTTAAAAACCCTTAAAAATCCAAAAAAAAAAATGACGTGGGGTCCCCCTTACCCAAAGTAACCAGCCCGGGACCAGCTATGGGGGCTTGTAGGCACAGAGTGGGGGGGCCAGCTTTGGTGGCCCCCCCACCCTGCAGCCTACGAGCCCACATAGCCTATGTGGGCCCGGGCTCTTCTGCCCCCCCCTGGCCTTTGGGGAGGCAGGTAATGGGGGTGCGGGGGTCAATGGCAAGCCACCCGCTAGGGCAGGTGACTTGCCACCCCCCCAGCCTTGTGAACTGGTATAAGGGGTCTCATGGACCCCTTACCAGCTCACAAAGAGTTAATGTGAAAAAAAACCACCACACAATAATAAAAAGTATTTTATTCAAAAAAAAAAAATTTTTTTTAACTGTACTTACCTTCGATTGCAAGCTCTTGTCCCTCGCCGCTCAGCTGACAGATGCCTGTGATCGGCATCCAGAGAAGGAGAAGGCAGGAGATCAGAGGATCTCCTGTCACCTCCTTCCAGGGCACCGATCACCGGCATCTGAGAAGCTGAGAAAGCTGAAGCCGGTGATCGGGACCGGGATGACGTCATAAGCCCCGCCCCCAAGGGGGCGGGGCTTAGAGGCAAGATGGCGGCCACCATCGTGAAGAAGAGAGGAGAGAGCCTCCCAGGCTCTCTCCTGAAGATCGGTAAGTCCTGGGGGGGGATCGGAGGCCCCCCAGGTGAAGAGGAGGGACAGCGGGAGCCAGCGCACACACAGGTAAGTGAATGTCATTTTTATTTTTTATTTTTTTTTACAGTTAGCAGCTGCTGCTGCAGAAGCGGGGGGGGGGGCGGCCTATTCCGGGGGCTCTCCTGGAGCCATCCGACCCCCCACGGGGGATCGGATGGCACCAAATTAAAGAGGAGACCCGGCCGGATCCAACAAGGGGTCAGGTGAGTATTTTTGATTTTTATTTTTTAAACTAGAAGCGAGGAAAGTCAAGCACGTAACACCTACGGGCTTGGCACTTAAGGCCCAGCCAAGCCAGCACGTAGGTGTTACGTGCTTGGCAACAAAAGGGTTAAATGCCCTCTGGCTCAATCCCCCTGTCTCAGGCAACAAAGAGGAAACAAAAACCACCGTTAGACTTATCGGTAACGAGTTTTTCAGGAAGCCTTCAGCTTGACCACACAAAGATATTATGTTCCACCCCCTGGGAGGAAACACAAACATGAACAGAGGTCAAAAGCCCCACTCCTTCCTCTCCACATCAGTCTTGGGTGGGTAATAAGCGGTCAAGCTGAAGGCTTCCTGAACAATCAGCTACCTGTCTAACGGTGGTTTTTCCAAGTCACCCTTCAGCTTGACCACATGGAGAGGATTAGGCAAGTAATTATACCTTAGGGGTGGGAAGCTGCAAGTAGTACGCCTCTACTGAAGGCCTGATGCTTTGCAGATAGTACATCAAGTCAATAATGTTTGGGGAAGGTGTGAGGCGAAGACCACATTGCTGCCTTACATATCTCATCCAAAGATGCCCCAATCCTTTCTGCCCAGGATGTTGACATTGCTGTTGTAGAATGGGCAGACACTTCTGGGGGAGATGCCCCCTTAACCACATTAGCCTGTACAATAGTGACTTATCCACCTAGCTATAGTGGACTTGGAGGCTGGCACTGAAAGTTTTTAAGAGTTGTTCCGCCTGCCTCCATTCTCTGGATCTCTGCAAATAAATAATTAAACCTCTTCTAACATCTAATAGTGAGATTCTTTCTGCTTGCCAGCTCCTACTGGTAGCATCGGGAGAACTATCTCCTGTGTTCTATTAGTTGTAGTCACAATCTTTGGCAAAAACTATGGATTGGGTCTCAATATAACTATCCTGAAGTATCGAACAATAAGGCTCCTTTGACGACAGGGCCTGCAGTTCACTGATTATTGTAGCAGAAGTAATGGCCAACAGAATACAAAGCTTAAGAGAAAGCCACTTCTCTGGAACCTCATCCAATGGCTCAAAAGGAGGCTCTATCAGTCATTTTATTACAATTGATAAGTCCCGTGTAAGAAACCCCCTAAAAGGAGCTGGCCTCTATCAACTAAATGATATTCTGTCTTAGTTTCTGTTCAAGAAAAACTGAGAGGGCGGAAGTCTGAGTCTTTAGAGTACTTACTAGCTTACTAGCTACTGCTAGCTCGAGAACTGTAGCTAGCTTTCGTTTCTTCAGCTTGTTAACTTCACAATAAGAAGAAAAATGTTTCCATATGTTTCCGTAGATCTTTCTAGTGGTTAACTTTCTGCCGTCTAGTAGAGTTTCAATCACTCTGGCAGAACAGCCCTTACTGTTTAAGATAGACCTTTCAACATCCACGCCGTCAGCTGAAGTCTTGATGGATTTGGATGTAGAATGTCGCCCTGATGAATAATGTTCGGAAGATATGGAGGCTGCCAGGGACCTTTCTTCACCATTCTTCTAAACCCATGGACCCCTACTTTCTTGGGCCAGAACGGAGCTATGATGATTATCTGAGCCTCTTCCTGTGCCATCATGTGGATAACTTGTGGCAGAATTCTGAAGGGAGGAAAAGCATAAGCAAAGTGAAACCTTCATGGCTGAGCTAGAGCATTAATTGCTAACGCACCTTTGCCATCAAGAAAAGCTTTTTGGATTTTGAATTGCTGGCCCTGGCAAACAGATCCACCTGCGGAAGCCCCCAAAAACTTACAATGTGAAGAATCACTTCCTGGTTCAGACACTCTGCTGAAACTTTACTCTGCTTAGACAATCCGCTGGTGATTGAGGGTTCCCTTCAGATGAATTGCCACCAGAGACTGAATCTGTGTTTGAAGGGGTAGATTTTGATTTCATTTGACAAGTTCATCAGTGCAAGGGACCTTGTCCCTCCCTTTCAGATAGGCTACTATTGAGGCATTGTCTGACCTTACTAGTACTTCTCTGCTATGACCTGCTGAAAATGACTCAATGCTAGTTTGACCGCCAGGAGGACCTAGCCGACAAGGACTTTGTCCATTTTCCCTGTAACTGTAGATTGTTTACATGCGCTCCCCAACCCCAACAGCTTGCATCTGTTGTGATCACCACCTTAACTGGACCAGTTGATCTAGTGAACCCTAATGTCTGTCCCATAGGTCTAGAAGAAACCTTTGCAACACTCTTGTGTGAAGTTGAGCCCATGGTACTGCCGGAATTGATGAAGTCATTAGACCTAGCATCTGCATGATCTGTCTTTTGTTTGAACTGCCTCTCTGATCTTTTCTTCCTTTTCCTGCGGGAGAAAAAATCTTTGCTGTGTGCTGTCTATCATTAATCCCATAAACTTGCATTGCTGCCTGGGTGTTAGGGTGGATTTTTCTAGATTTATTACCCACTCAGTAGGACCGGGGTCTCTCTGAGATCTACCAGGAACAACTGTTCTGACTTGTTTAGCAGAAGAAGATCATCCAGATAAGGAATCACTGTGATTCCCTGTTGTCTGAGATGAGCCATCGGCTCTGCCAGGATCTTTATAAAGATCCATGGGGATGAGGACAGGCCAAAGGGCAGTGCTCTGTACTGGTAGGGCAGGATCTCCTGGTCCAACTGAACTGCGAATCTCAGGTACTTGCAGTGAGTGGTCAAAATGGGAAATGAAGGTGAGCGTCCTGAAGGTCCAGGTTCACTATCCACACATTCTCTGTTAGAATGTTCCTGACATAAAATATAGACTCCATTCTGAACCTTTTGTAATGAATCTTTTCAGATTCAAAATCATTCAAAATTTTCCTGAAGGTTTCCGAACCAGAAAAACGTGAGAATAGAACCACACCCCCTGAAGGGTTGGTGGAACCTCTTCTATCACCCTCTAATCTCTTTTTTGGGGTCCCTTGGGAGTTTGGTCACTAAAAACTAGGAGTGGGAGGAAAATTCTAACCGATAACCCTCTTGCAGAGATTGTAGCACAAACTGATTTTGAGTGAGTGTTCTCCAAACGGCTACAAACCTGGAGAGCCTGCCTCCCACTGGCAGCTCGTTGTCAGGATTGAGGCTTAGGCCCCTTTGTAGGTTTAAACTGCACATAAAGCGTCCTTTAGAGCCTTGCCTGGGATCCCTGCTTTCTTAGCTCAGTCTGTCTGGGTTGAGTAACACACACTTTACCTCTGCCTCTATTTCTTTACTGAGCACTGAATCCCTGCCGGTAACCTCTTACCGGTTTCACTAGACCTGGATAGAATATTATCTTATTCTTCTCCAAATAGAAAATTATCACGAAAGGGGATCCCACACAACTTGGTCTTAGAAACTTTATCACCTAACCAGGTCTTTACCCACACAGCTCTCCTAATACAGGAAACAAAGGCCGAAATCTTTGCTTTTGCCCTGATGTTCTCCGCAGAAGCATTAGTAAGGAAAGTAACTGCTCTGTAAAAAGTTGGAAGAACCTTCAGAAGGCTTTCCCAGAGAGTATTACTTTCCATATACACTTTTAAGTTATTAAGCCAGACCATCATGCTTCTTAGGATACCATCAGAAGCTAAGGCGGGCCGCATCCCAGGCTCTCTCCATAGGATCCTGTATTGTACCCATGCCTTAACTTAAGCCTGCCAATCTGGACATCTACCCCAATGATGTATCCACCCTGGGACACTTGTTTCAAAGCTCTATGTCCTGACCATTAAACGGGTACTTTCTCTTTAAAGCTCTCAGCCTAAAAACATTTTCTCTGGCTTTTCCCATTCATTAACAGGGCTGAGTGGACAGGAAAAACCTTGGACTTCTTTTCCAACATCTTGTACAATTCATCTTGAACAGATAGAGGCTTTTCTTCCTCTTGAATTTCCTAGGTTGCATAAAGGTCTCTTAATAGTTTTTCGATTACCGCTGACAGCCTATGCACAGCACCTGGAGCCTCATTATCCAGTTCTTCCTCACCAAAGGAATCCTAAGAGGAAGGTTCCTCTTCACCAGATTCTAGCTCCACATTAGCCGGCAGCGAAACCGAAAAAACATCAGGAGTGTTAGCCATACGGGATACCCCAACACTTTCTCCCAGACCCTCTACAACTAGGTTAACTGAGGGTGCAATAGCAATGGATGACTCGGGAAGCCCCTTGTCCTGCTGAGCCTCCTGTATTGAGGCAATCTGCTGCTTTATTACTAGGATATCATTAATTAGGGCAGCAGCATCTGCTTTCCTCTTTGCTTCCCTGTATTCCTGGCATGTTTGGGGGATTCAGGATCCTTATCTTTAGGCATTTCAGGCTAAAATAACAAATAAGGCATACGAAATGTAACTTAATCTTACTGTCCTGCACCATCCTCACTGCCCAAAAACAAATGGCAACAGTCCTACCAGTTTTTGGAAGATGTCCACCTGTGGTGCTGTCGCTTTAAGAGCAGTGCTTTCTGCTGTTTCTGCGCCCGATCCTGCCATCGGTGGCGCTCCTGCAGTCAGTTGCTGCCCTGCCTGATCCCCGCCTGACATCTCGCCGTTGCTTGCTGATGCCTCTGTCCCTTCTCCCTCCGACCTGACCACTGGCCGATGGAGAAATGCTGCCTATACCTTCCGGAGGCTGCTGCACGTTCCAGCTGAAAACCAGAAGTGACGTCCCGGTCCTGGGTCCCGGTCAAACATTTGGAGAGAAAACAGCCACAAAGCAGAAAAAAGGTGACTGATTTGACCCGAATCCTGAATCCAGCGTGAAGTCCAATCTAGATGGCTGGCATACCCGCAGCAAGGAGAACCTGCCCGGGATTTAAGGTGACATCACATCATTTGTGGAGAGGTCTGACTATGTGGGAGTAATCAAGCCCTAGCTGCCCCAGGTCAGTGAATAGGACTACACCCCGTATGTGACAAAATAAAGGGTACAGGGGGCTGCCCAGTAGCTCTGGGTTGTTTAAAATAAAAAACTGGCCGTAGACTGTCTTCAGAACACTCTACCCAGTGGTTCCCCCAGAGAGGAAACACAAAGAACTGAGGTGGGGAGGAAGGGGTGGGGCTTTTAACCTCTGTTCATGTTGGTGTTTCCTCCCAGGGGTTGGAGCATAATATCTCCATGTGCTCAAGCTGAAAGGTGACTTGGAAAAAAGGATTAAGCTTCTCTAAGATGGGCCACCTACCCATCCCCTGTATGGGAAAATAGTCCCATTTCATCAGCTGGGTTAAAATTTTTGTAAAAAAGTACACATTTGACACCGCTACAGCCTCGTGCTCATTGTAAAAGCGCCCAGCCCACCAAGAATATGCCGGCATGGTGATCTGTAAGGTCCAAGATGGCTACTGGAATAAAGTAAAATCTCGCAAGATGGCACCCGACTCAATCTAACCGGAGCCCCAGCACACACACACACACCGAGCTCCGGAACGCGCCCCCGGAAATAAGGCATGCACCAGAGCCGCACCGCGTCCAGGGTGAACACCATTATTCCTCCAAAATGTACTACCCCAACCCCCTACCTCAGCAGGAAAATCCCTGGCCAGCACCCCAGGGGAAAGGATATCATGATTCCACAGGCAACATTACTGATATTACCACAGGAAGAACAAGAAAACCTCTGAGGAGGAAGGGGTGGAGCGCAAATTTATACTCTTATGATTTTACTGTCCTTTCTAGGGAATTCCAGTCTCACCCATGTCATCATAACATAATGCCATATTATTAAATCTACCTACCTTGTGCCCTGAAGTGGCTCCATCTATCAAAGCTACATAGAATACTGGACGAGTCAGTAGGTCTCCACCTATAAACCTTGTGATGTACTGTAACAGTAGGTATCTTTGAATGTACCTATGTAAAGAGTTAGAGCCCTGGGCAGCTTCAGGTAAGTTCAGCTCTCAGTTTAACCATTGCTATGATTTTTCTAAAATTGGGGGAACTCTCAATATTTAGAGTAGGACTACAGGAAAAGGAGATGCTGTGACGTGGCCCTGCAGCTTCCAGTACATTTACAAATGTGTGCAACAAAAAAGAAATTCTGTGAGTACTCACCTGTAGAATTGTTTTTTTTCTTGCATGGCATGGCCTGCTTCGGTATTCATAACAGTTGGGTTATTCCGCAACAAGGTGGCGCAGTGTGCTGCAGAAAGCTGTGGCATTTCCCGGCCCCCTATAAAAATGGGATTAACCATAGAGTTCCCAGCGTAGACAAGCAGTGACACAAGAAGCCGGGAGAGAATAAAGGTAAAAAATGTAAAAAAAAAAACAATTAACTTGGAACAATCACCATAAAGAGGCAACCAAGAATAACAATAACAAGGGTGGGGCGAAGCAGTCCGTGCCATGCAAGAACAAAAACAATTCTATAGGTGAGGACTCACATAGAAACATAGAAGGTTGACGGCAGAAGGAGACCATACGGTCCATCTAGTCTGCCCTTATGTGTATACTATATGTACTCTTTATCTTAGGATAGATGTGTGCTTATCCCAGGCATGTTTAAATTCAGTGACTGTTGATTTTTCAACTACTTCTGCTGGAAGTTTGTTCCAAGCATCTACTACTCTTTCTGTAAAATGATATTTTATAACATTGCTCCTGATCTTCACAGAATTGCTTTTTTCTTTATTGCATGGCACGGCCTGCTTCTGTATTCATAACAGTTGGGACATCCAAAAGCAGTGTACAAAAGTAGGGTGGGATCCCCAATGAGTAACGGCCGGCAGTTCAATTCACTACCGTCTGAAGCACATTGTGGCCAAAAGCAGCATCCGCTGAGGCCTTAACATTAACCTTGTAATACTTGGAAAAAGTATGAACAGAAGACCTAGTAGCGGCCTTGAAAACTTGTTCAACAGAAGCTTGGTGCTGAAAAGCCCAAGAGGCACCAATAGCATGAGTGGAATGAGCAGTCACCCTAAAGGGAGGTTTCTTCCCCTTAGCAGAATTGGTTTGAACCACCGCCTGACGGATCCACTTGCTGATAGTGGATTTAGCCGGAGGCTAACCCTTCCTAGGTCCAGAAGTGAGAACAAAAAGAGCATCAAATTTCCTGAAAGACTCAGTAGCGACCAAATAAAACTTCAGAGCCCTGACCACATCCGGAGAATGCATTGTCCGCTCCTTGGAATTAGCAGGATTGGGACACAATGAAGGCAAGACAATGTCCTGATTGAGATGAAAGGCAGACACAACCTTAGGCAAGAAATCCGGCTTAAGCCGAAACACCACCTTATCCTAATGCCGCTCAAAATAAGGAGGTTTGGAAAGCGCCGCAAGCTCAGAAACTCGCCTTACAGAAGTGATAGCCACCAAAAGGCTTCCTTAAGAGTCATAAGGGGCAAGGCAGCCTCACTGATAGGCTCAAAGGGAGGCCCCTGCAGAGCAGACAACACCAGATTCAAGTCCCAGACTGGTAGCAAAGGCTTACGGGGTTGGACGCACGTGAGAAACACCCTGGAAAAAGGTTTTAACCAACCGGTGATTGGCAAAGGATCTTTGGAAAAAAATTAGCAGAGCTGAAACATGGCCTTTGAGGGTACTAAGTTGAAGGCCCAAATCCAAACCATGTTGCAAGAATTCCAGAATCCTGGGAATAGAAAACACCCGACAGGGAAAAGACTTGGACTCACACCAGGCTATGTAAGCATGCCAAACCCTGTAATAGATAATGGACGAGGACTTCTTCCTAGCCTTAATCATGGTATCAACAACAGAGGCAGGCAACCCCTTTTCCATCAAGATGGAAGTTTCAGCAGCCAAGCCGTTAAAGCCAGCATTTGTAAATTGGGATGGCGTAGCTGTCCCTGAGTGAGAAGATCTGGATCCTTGGGTAAGACGTACCGATCTACTGCCAACTGCACGACGTCTGCGAACCACACCCTCCTTGGCCAACAGGGGGCCACCAGAATGGCTGGTACCCCCTCCTGGGCTATCTTGCGCAAGACCCTGCCCAGTAGAGGAAAGGAGGGAACACATAGAGAAGCCGAAACTCCGTCCAAGGCATTTCCAGGGCATCCGTGGTGAAGGCCAGAGGATCCTGTGACAGGGAGACATATCTGGGAAGTTTGTGATTGTGACGGGACGCAAACAGGTCCACATCCGGCTGACCCCAGCGGAAACACAGGGAGAGAAACCCCTGCTCAGGGAGTCCGCCACCTGGTTCTCCACCCTCAGAATATAGACCGCTGAGATGCAGGGAACATTCTGTTCCGCCCAAGACAGAATCAGTGTGTCTTGCTTGGGCGTAATTTATCTAAAATTTACAAAATATATTTGCAGCCCTCAAATATATAAGGAAACTTAAGAGCTCAAATACATGTATATCTCCAAAAATTACACCTTGTTTGTTTAATAAGTTCATTTGCCAGTAATCTCCAAGGAAGATGATGCACTTTAAAGTTATTTTATATACCTTGCAAAATGTACAAAACAAAAATACTACAATCTGTGTTACAACATAGAAAGCCTAACAGGGCAAAAGCATATATATATATATATATATATATATTAAAACAGATTACTCATCTGTTTTAATTGATCCACGCAGAAAATCAGCAGACCACGTCCAAACAAGATGGCTGCTGTACTTGGCTTCACAATGCAGGTCTCTCTACCCAAGGCAAAGTCCCATCATCGTCCGTCTGGTCAGTTTCTCCAGCTGCCCTCCAAAAGAAATCTCCTCTCTCTCTTCAGCCTACTGTTTTTTATTAGGTGGACCCTTTTACATTTTGAAATCTGCAGGTCGTCTTTGATTGGCCCAGGCAAAACTCACAAATGATACCCTGGCCCCGCTTAGTCTATCACAGGTAGCCAGCTTAATTTGCATACACATGCACACCTCAAACTGGAGCTACAGACAAACCAGTCTTCAAAGAACAAAGGGGGTTACCCACCATGCTGCACCAAACAAAAGGGATTGTCCTATATACAGTGATTACATGTATAAGATTTTTTTTACAATTTCTATGGAAACAAAATATATAAAAAATATCATAGCTTAACACAGTGACACTTCCTTGAAGGCTCGCTTGCTCCGAGTCCCTCCCTGATGATTGATGTAGGCAACCACCGTCTGGTTGTCTGAGCGTATCTGACCGACCCCGGAGACTTCCAAAAGCCTCCCCAACTGGTCAGACTGGCATCTGTGGTGACCATCTCCTAGCACGGGGGCAGGAAGGACCTGCCCCCCAGAAGGTTCCTTGAGTCCAGCCACCACGAGAGGGACTGTCTGGCCAGAGGAGACAGAGCAAATTCCTGATCCAGGGACACAGAGTCCCAATCCCAAACTGACAAGAGGTGCAACTGAAGAGGTCTCATGTGAAACTGAGCAAAGGGGACTGCCTCGAAGCAGGACACCATCAAGCCCACCAACTGCATCCCCTGATGGATGGAGGGATGAGGACACAAGAGCAGAGCCCGTGCCTGCTTCTGAAGACCCTCCACCTTCTGCTGAGGAAGGAACACCTTGACCTGAGAGGTATCCAGAGTCATGCCCAGAAAGGACCTCACCAAGGACGGGGACAGTGAAGACTTGGGATAGTTGATCACCCAGCCGAAGGACTCTAGAACGGGGGTCACCACCTGAGTGTCCTGCTCGGCCTGAGGAAAGGACTGAGCCACAACCAAGCTGTCGTCCAGGTAAGGAATGATGCGGATGCCCTGGTTCTGTAGCAGAGCCATCACTCCCGCCAGTACCTTGGTGAACACCCGAGGCGCCGAGGTGATATCAAAGGGTAGAGCCACAAACTGGTAATGCTGATCCTCCAGCGCAAACCTTAGAAATCTCTGATGACCTGGGAAGATAGGCACATGAAGATAAGCATCCTTGATGTCCACAGTGGTCATGAAGTCGCCCTGGCGAAGGGTACTGACAGCAGAGCGTCTCCCTGCGAAAAAGCTTGAATCTGACAAATTTGTTGAGGCTCTTCAGGTCCAGAATTGGCCTCAGAGAGCCATCCTTTTTGGGGACCGTGAAAAGATTGGAATAGTACCCCTGACCCTGTTCTTGATGGAGCACCGGACAAATGACCCATTACTCTAGCAGGCATTGAACTGCCTGAGCAGACAGGGGGTTTAAAGACATCCGGGATCTGATGAATCTTGGGGGCGGCCAGGCTGCAAACTCTATCTTGTAACCGGAGGACACCACCTCCTGAATCCACCGGTCTGAGACGTGAAGCTTCCAGACGTGAGCAAAGAGACGAAGCCGCCCCCCCACCCGGATGGGTGAGGGCGCCCCTTCTTGCCTGAGGGGGCTTGGGAGAGGGTTTGTGCTTGGAACCCCAGGAGAGACTGGGACGACCACGGGATCTGCCACGGCCCCAAGAACCTCTAGAGAGGAGGGAGCCATGGCCTCTGGGAGTATGAAGGGAAGGGAGGGAGACGGAGGTCCCCCGAAAGGGCCGAGACTGCCTCCTACGCTGAGGTAGCCTGCCATTCTTGGCTAGAACATCAAGACGCTCCTCAAGGAGCCGCAGCCCAGCGAAGGGGAATGAGAGCTTTCTTAGCAGCGGCATCAGCTGCCCACTGGCGCAACCAAACAGAGTGGCACATAGCCACCAAGAGCACAGAGGCACTACCGCTCAGCCACACAGCATCATCCATAGCAGTAAGGATAAAGGTCACAAAATCAGAGCAAAGCAAGAAAGTCCTATACTCCTCCCCCCAGCTACCAGCCGTAGCGATATCAAGGAGCTGCTTGAGCAGTTTCTTAAGGGCGATAGCTGTAATGGCAGCAGCACAGGCCTGGCGCAGTCCAGCCCCCACACAGGTAAAAGCATGGCAGGCTAGCTGATCCATGCGCCGGTCCTCACTGTCCCTCAGAGTGGTAGTGTCAGGGGAAGGCATGACTGAGGTATTGGACAAGCCTAGCACGGGAGCGTCCACCTCAGTGGGCCATGACCACCGCTTAACTAGATCGGCAGGAAAGGGATACCTTTTATCCAATCCCTTGGGCACAGCAGGCAGCCTGTTAGAATGTTCCCACTCTTTAGGCACCATAGTGGTGAAATGCCCCTGCTCTGGGACGCTGTTTACCAGGACAAAAAAAGCTCACCCTGCTTTCTTTTAGCCACCACAGGTGCAGCAGTGTGTAAAATTTCACAGCAGATTATCAGTGTCCTCAGGATACCATGAATCCTCCCCAGACTCAGGGTCACTATCACAACCCTCCTGCTGGTCCCGAGAGTCCTGGAGCAGTTCCCCTTCCTCTAGGGAATAACCTCCAGCAGTGACATCAAATTCCTCATACTCCTTTGTAGAGTGTGAGGGAGTGGAAGTCAGGTGCCGCTTGTTGCCAGAGGTCTTCCTAGGAACAGTCCTGGCAAGCTGTCTCTCAATGCTGGCCACCCGCAGAGCCAAATCAGAGTGTGACTCCCTGCTAATATCCCCCTCACTGGGGCCCAATTGCAGGAGCGGGGGAGTAGGTGAAGCCGGGAAGCTGGGAAGCGAAGCAGGCAAACCAGCTTGGAGCACAAGGACACTTTCAGCGCACGGCACGCACACCGTGACACTGTTACTCACAGGGGATACCTCACACATGGAACACAGCCGCCTTTGCCCCTAAGGGCACCCAAGCACGCTATCCCCAGAAGTCTCCATATGGTGATTAACACAGGCGCAAAAGGCCAGCGCTGGGTAAAGGCTAATAAAAAACCCACCCGGGATGCCCTCCCACGAGATGCCCCAGAAGTCAGTGAAGGGGGGGATGAGGGGGAGGAGTAGAGCTGGGAGAAACCACAACCCACTGGTATCCCGCCTGAAAGACATAAGTAAAAAATGACACATGAGCATCCCGCAGCACATACACCCCAAGACCAATAAAAAAAACCCAAGGGGGACTCACGGACCAAGGACACCGCAGGGTCACCAAGGCACAGACCGCAGGATGAAGCAAAACACCGGAGGAAACAGCGATGCAGCCAGGAAGGGAGAAATCCAGACGCGCAGCTAATCCAAAATGGCGCCGGCAGAGGTACCTCGAGGGGCGGGCAGCGGGGGGACGACGTGATACGCATCATCCCCCGCCCCCCCCGAAGAGCGCGAAAACGGCGCTCACGTGACCCCGCCGGCGCCATGACAAAGCAAAAACGCCACAGGTTATTGCGCCGACCGCCGCGGAGCGCAGTACAAAGCAGCGCGGCGGCTAAAAAACACCAAAAAACACACATTAAACGCAAAAACACCACACATACCACCACTCACCGCTACCACCCGCCCCCCCCGAAAAAAGTCAGAGAGGGGGGAAGAGTGAGAGACAAGAAGGCAGCGGCAAGCATCCAGGCCAGGGGGGGGGGGGGACCCCTGAAGGAAAAAAAGGGGACACAGTCCCCAAAAAACTCACCCCCTCAGAATCCAGGACAGGAACTCCGCATCCCTAGTAGGCTCACCATAAAGCCTATGGCCGGCTACCCTTTGTGGAACAGGGTCTGCGGCTTGGAGCAACGCTTCTGGAGAACTTGACCCTAGTGCTCTTCTACCCTCACCCGATCTGTCAGCCAAGGCTGGGAGGCAGAGAGGGTCCAGAAATGGGTGGAAATAGACTTGCAGGGCCGCAGGCTTGGTTGCCCCGCTCACCTGCGCAAGAGAGAGCGCAATCTTCTAACTTTTGTTGCAGGTGTACACCACCCAGTCCAGCTATAAATTGATGGTGCTGCTTACCATTTCTTTGTTATCTGTTGTATTGTGCATGTGGATAAATGTTGAGGTGCCTTCAGCTGCATGTTGTGATGGTGACACACATGTGAATCACCAAAGGTAAAAGGTTAGAGCCCTGGGCAGCCTCAGGTAAGTTCAGCTCTCAGTTTATCCATTGCTGTGTATGTCCCAAAATTGGGGAGGCTCTCACTGTTTAGTGTAGGACTGCAAGAAAAAGAGGTGCTATGACGTGGCCCTGCAGCTTCCCATACATTTGCCAATGTGTCCCACGAAACCTCTCTGTTTTGTAAATTTAGACAGATTGTAGGATTTCACAGGAACAGAACTAGAGCAGCCTTTAGTTACAGTATACCATGGAAAAGGCTGGCTAGGAATCAGGAACCCAACAGCCTGAATGGAAGCACAGGAGAGAGCAAATAGCCAAGGCAGTCAGGAGTCACATACTAATGGCGACTGCAGGACTGCCATCAGTGGGGTGGGGCCTGATGTCTCAGGGGCCCAGCCTCCAGCGATACATGCCGTGCTCTGAGGAGCAACTATGCTGTGTCAAACACTAAAAAGATGCTTCCTTTTTCTAAATGATGCCAAATAAGCACAAGTTTAATAAATAAGGTGGAGGAGCAACAATGATGAGGGTCCCTGACCTCCTTTGACTTTCCTGTGTTTCGTTCCCCCAATTTGGCATGCCCCACAGTGTGAAAACCCAGAGAAATCCTGTAATCACTTACCCTTCACCGGTCCAATGGCGCATAAGCAGGCTCTCGCCTAATGAGAGCTCTCGCCCATGACATTAGGGTTGATTCAGAGCCTCCTCAAAACCGTGTTGTATTTGTCTCGTAATGGGTATTTCCTTCCGTTTATTGTTCGTATCTGCATACGCCAACGAGAATGCCATTTTTCATTGCATCCTCGAGAGGACGAGGTTTCTGTTTCTGCTTACGTTGCTTAGTAAACCTTAGTAAAACTAACGTTTTTCAGAGTTATCCAACGTAGCATGCAACAAAGATTTTCAGTGTCCCGCGATATTCAGCAAGCATATGCATCTTTCTCGAAATATACGTTCAAACGGAAATTTGTTGGACAAGCTGCTATGTTTGCACACATGTACGCATATGCGCACAGCTATTTAAAGCGGACCTTCACCCTGAATAAAAGCATATGTTATATGCTTCCCACCCTCTGTACATACAGATTGCCCACATTAAAAATTATCCTATCTGCATCTACTACATGTTATGAGCCTTTAAACATCCAAGATGGCGGCTCATGGAGCATCAGGCAGCCTGCAAACAGGAAGTGCCTTCTGACTGTGTCAATTCTGGGATTGCTGCCCTTTCCCTGACCCCAGCTCTGCTCTGTCTGTGCAAAGCACAGCTATAACCCCACCGCCTGTACTTTATCCCGCTCTCCTCTCCTCAGTAGTAAGTGTGATGCTTCTGAGTCAAGATGGCGGCATCCGTATCCTAAACTTCTGAACAGAGTTGCAGCCCAGTGGGGGAAACAATAATAAGTGACTAAAAACTTAAAATATATTTACTTTAGATACTGGGGAATCATTTTTTAAGGGTTTAGGCTTTTCATTAAATCATGGTGAAGGTCCGGTTTAACTCATTCATGTCCCCTGTCTCAGCTATTCTCTCACTCACTTCTGCTCCCATGCTTACCTGAACTCACTAGTGGTTGTTGTTTTTTTCTTCTTCCCCCGCGATTCATGCTTACCTGAACTCACTAGCGGTTGTTGTTTTTTTTGTTTCTTCCCCCGCGATTCATGCTTAACTGAACTCACTAGCGGTTGTTGTTTTTTTCTTCTTCCCTCCGATTCATGCTTACCTGAACTCCCATGGCAGTCTTTGGTATTTTCTATCCACATATTTTCAAGCTTACCTTAATGTTCTGGATTCTGTAGATATTTTTCATTTCCTTCTAGATGTCTTCTGATTTATGTTCTTTAGTGGATGTGTTCAAGCATTAAATTTTTAGTTGTTTAGAGAAATGAAAGACGAAACCTGGGTAAGTTTTAAAATATTTATTAAAAACTTTTGGTTTGGGGAATTTTTTTTCCCAACAGGTTTGTAAAATATATTTTTTTATTTTGTATAAAATGGTTTGATTTTTTTTTTTAAACATTAAAATGTTTTTAAAACTTGGATTTTTTTTTGTATTTTTTTAACAAAATAACATTTAAAAATTAACATATTTACAAAATGTGGCAGGCCCCAGGATTCTATTCTGCGCTGGTCCCCAATGAAGCTGCCAGCTCCTGGATGTCGCCCACCAGCCTATGTACTGTAGCCGTCAACACTTGCAATCTCTGCTGCGGTGTTGCTCTGAAAAGAAATAAAAAATTATTTTTTGTTATATGCATTTAGAATACCTTTTGAATGAAATATTAATTTTCTAGCCTAAGGATTGGGCCATAAATTAAGAATTTGTAGGCTAGGGATATGGCCATAAATAAAGCTAATTTTGTAGGCTAGGGATTGGGCCATAAATTAAGCTAAATTTGGAGGCTAGGGATTGGGCCATAAATTAAGCTAAGTTTGGAGGCTAGGGATTGGGCCATAAATTAAGCTAAATTTGGAGGCTAGGGATTAGGCCATAAATTAAGCTAAGTTTGAAGGCTAAGGATTTGGAATACCTGTTGATGAAGGAATGTTAATGTAAATCAACTAAGTAGACTACAAACTTACTAGACTGGTGGACGACATGATCCTGGGGGACCAGCCTGCTTTCTGGGGCCTGCCACTCCTCCTGGTCTGAGTCTGTTGAGAAAGCAAAAAATACAATTCTGTGAAATACTCACCTGTAGAATTGATATTATTTGTATACAGTAAGTCCTGCTCCAGATATAATACTTACACTTGGGTGATCCTCCGCCAGATGGCGCTGCACTGCAGAGACATGGAAAAAACAGGCTCCTCCCGGCCCTTCAAATACCCAGGGACCTCCCACAAATCCCCAGCACTGAAAAGCAGTGAACAAGAAGCCGGGAGAATTAAACCACCTAGAACTGGTAATGATAACAATGATAACAATCACCATACAGGGGATCCAGAAAAATGCAAAAGAAAAAACCAGGGTGGGGTGGAGCAGGAAGTACCGTATACAAATAATATCAATTCTACAGGTGAGTATTTCACAGAATTGTATTATTCTTAGTATACAGTACGTCCTGCTCCAGATATAATACTTACACTTGGGACATCCAAAAGCAGTGTCCGTAAGTAGGGTGGGATCCCCAACAAAATGACAACAGCAGACAGTTTAAACCACTGTCACCTGCAGAACCATACGGCCAAGACAGCATGAGCTGAGGCCCTAACATCAACATTGTAAAAACCTTGCAAAAGGTATGAGCAGAAGGCCAATGGTAGTGGCCTAGCCAACCAGTTCAACAGAAACCCGATGCTGAAAGGCCCAAGAGGCATCAAGCACGCGTAGAAAGGAATCAAGGCAACAAGGGAGATTCTTCCCCTTGCCCCTTGCCCCTTGCCGGAATAGGCCTGAGTAACAGCCTGACGAATGCGATAGCTACAATAGATTTGGCAGAAGCCAAAGGCCGAACAAGGCACCGGGAGTAACATCCATTAAGGTAACAACCAGGACCAAACCGCCCAACTCCCGAGAGTTTGGCTTGCCCTAGCAAGAAGTGGTGTGTGGTACCGCGAAGCGCAGGCGGTGCACCCCTCATTCTCAGTTTGTCCTCTCGGCTGTTTGTATTTTTATCAATGGTTCAGCTAAGTATCCCTTGACTCTCTGTATTTATTTTTTTGGATGTCTCTAGCACTTGTCACTTTATGATCAATTTTTGCACTTGTCTATATCAACCATGCATATGCTATTTTGCACTTTGTATATTTCTTGAATGCTCTTGGTATTTGAATTAGGTTTGGAATTTGCTGTTTTCACATAATGAGATATATATTCTTTTAGATATATGGTTTTACATTTGTATATAGGTTAGCACGATCTGTGGTTTAGTTAGGGTTTTTTTGTGGCGGCACATGGGTAGGAAATCTAATCTTACTATATATATATATAATTAATTGGAATTCTAGCTGCGGGTTGTTTACCTGCTAATCAATTTGTTATTTATTTTGAGATCAGAGAGGACAGACTATAATTACTTGCACATGTTTATTAACCATTAATTGAACTATGTGAGGGGTGTGGTTTTATCATGTCTTGAGTGTTGTTTTTAAATGTATGTGTCTTTGATAGTTCAATAAATTTCTACTGATGATTCATTAGGTTGTGCTCCTTGTTGTGTGGTCCCTGTGGGAATACTTTCCCCAGGCTCCATTTTTTTGCATGAATGTAGGGTTAGTGAGCACGCCATTACTCCATTTTATTTAGTGGTGCACCATATCTTGTTTCAACTCCCGAGAGCAGACGAGATCGGGCACATTCAGGATGTAATGACCACAAGCCCCAAGGAACCTCAGTTCCCCTAAAGGACACAGTGACTCCCAAGGAAAAACTGCCAACACCTGTATAAGGAATGCAGAACCACTTCCTCAGCGTTGCTAGGAAAAGGGGATAGCCGTTGATAACAATATCTCGAATAATGAACATAAGACACCTCCAGATGTAGAGAGTCCGGCTTCAGATGGAACTCCACCGTATCCTGGTGTATCTCAAGGAATGAGGGCTAGGTAGACAGAGCCGCCCGCTAACACACGCCTGACCAAGGTAACAGTCACCAGAAGGACAACCTTGAGGGTAAGGACAGCCAGACAGCATCCTAAATAGGACCAAGGGACAATTCCTGCAAGCAGACAGAATGAATTCAATTTCAATCCCAACAGGGACCATAGGATTACATGGAGGACGCACATGAGCACCCCCTGAAGGAAGACTGAACCAGAGACTGCTAAGGCAAGGTGGACAGGGCAGAGCCTGACCCATCAGAGAACTGAGCAGGAGAACCAACTCCAATTCATGCTGAAGACCACACTAGAACCCTGGGAACCGAGAACACCCAACAGGTAAGAGAACTAGACTCGCCCCAATCAATGTGGGTATGCCATACCCTACAACAATAGAAGACGAGGAAGAGGCTTACTCCTAGCCTTCCCATAGTCACAAACACTGAGACAGATAAACCTGTCTCCATCAAGATGTATGTTTCAGCAGTCAGGCCGACTAGGCCAGGGACTGTAGATTGGAGTGACATAAAGGGGGCCCTGAGTGATCAAACTGGCACTCCTGGCAAGGTACAGAACTACTGACCACAGTACCATGTCTGCAACCACACTCTACTAGGTCACCTGGGGGCCACCAGAATCACTGGTCCCCTTACTATAGGAATCATACGCAGAACCCTGCCTAGCAGAGGAAATGGAGAAGGACATACAGAACCGAGCGTCCTGTCAAGACGGTACTAAAGGTATCCGGACCACTGACATAGGATCCTGGGACAGGGAAACAAAGGCCGATAGCCTGTGAAGGTGACGGAACCCAACAGATCCACGACTGGTTGGACTCCATAGCGACACGGGGATTAGCACATCCTGTCGCAGAGGGGCTCCGCCGGAGCTAATATCACTAACATGCGGGGAGCATTGTCTCCACCCAGAAAGGGAACATAGACACTCCCTGGAAGGTCCGCCAGCTCCAGGCCCCTTCCAATGATTAATGTAGGACATCTGTCGTCAGACGGACCGAGCTCCCCCAGACTGGCAATCCAGAAGGGGAGTGGTCAAGCGAGATAGGGCCAAACTGAAAAACGCTAACTGTTTAGAATTCAATAGGCGTAAGGACCTTCTAAGGGCCCCGCCACCACCAGAATCGCAGGGAGTTTCAGAAGAAACCTTCCCCTTCAACCTGAAAGGTTGGCATCCATGGTGACCGTTTCCAGGAAGGGGCAAGAAGGAACTGCCCCCAGACAGGTCCCTCGAGTTCATCCATTTTCAAGAGAAAACCCGTGATACAGGTGGGAAGGCCCACAGACCCTGCTCCAGGGGCGCTGGATCCCTGTCCTGTGTTACCAATAGAAGTCGCAGAAGGGCTCAAGGGGAACTGAGCATAAGGGACCTCTTCCGAGCAAGTTAACAACGGGCCCACCAATTGCATCCCTGCCTGGTGTTAAGAGACCGGGACAGCAATGAGGGACTGGGCCCATGAGACCAGATTGCCCACCTAATTGCTGAGAAGGGGAGAATCTGGTTTGAACCTAATCCAGAATCATTTCTATTAAAGGAGTTACCACTTAAGGAAACAGCGAGGACTCGGGGTGATTGAACACCCATCCAAATGACTCCCAATGTACCCACCAGCCAGGTATCCAACTATCCTGATGCAGAGATAGGGAAGTGAGGAAGGTGTCCGGGTAGACATCGCGCGGACGCCCCTTGGTCTCATCAGAGACATCACCATCGTCGGCACCCGAGTGAACACTCTGGGAGATGAAGAGAGGCCAGATAACAAGGTCACAATTAACAGTGTTTGACTTCCAACACAAACCTGAAGAGACCTGAGGGCACAGGGATGTAAACATAAGCATTGTAGAGTTCCCCAGACGGCAAGAAGCCCACTGGGTGCAAGGTGCTGATGGCCCAACTCAGAGTTTCCATGCAGGAAAGTGCCTGTAATTAGAGAATTGCTGTGAATCCAGAATGGGCCAACCCGACCCATCCTTTGGGGGCCTGTGGAAAGGTCGTATAGCGGCCCTTGCCTCTGCCTATTACGGGCAATCTGCAAGAGACCCTCAGACCTTGCAGGCCTAGCATGGCCTGTGCCAGCAACTGAACAGTGGCAGGGACCAGGAGTACCTGGGACCTGATAAAAAACTAGGGAAGGCCGTGCAGCAAACGCTATCCTGTATCTGGAGGACACAACCTCCTGAATCCACCAGAATGAGGCGAGATGCCTTCTGATAAGAGCAAGGTGCTGCAGCCATCCCCTCCCAGACAGGCGAGGGCACCCCATCATGCTTGAGGGGGTTTGGTGGAAGATTTGGGCTTAGCCCCGCCGGAGGGGTCAGAACGTAATCTGCTGCTCGTGGGGCAGGAGTCTGCACGAAAAATCCGGAAGGACACCCCTGGTTCTTGTTTAACACTAAGGTAGTAGGGAGGAGGGGTGCCCCTGCCCCGAGGGGGCCGAGACGGCCGTCTGCTAAAGGGTGATTTGCCCTTTTCACCGAACAGGTCTAGACGGGCCCCAAATAGGCGTTACTGGGGAGCCCAGTAAGAGTCTTTTTAGTAGCATCATCAGCACCCCACTGTCGCAGCCAGACCAAGCGACGAATAGCCACCGCAAGGGCGGAAGTTCTTGCACACATTCTAATCGCGTCATCCAGCGCTAATAGAATACATTTCACAAATACATCACAATTGGAGAGTGCATTAAACACCTCCCAGGGGAGATCATCGGGGTGATGATCAAGCAATTTTTTGATGAGGGTTCTAGCGGGCACTGCAGTAGTGGCTGCGGCACAGACCGGGCGCAGCGCCGTCCCAGCACAGGAAAAGGCATGGGAGACCAGCAGCTCAATGTGCCGGTCCTCAGCATCCCGAAGGGTACTATAAGTGGGGGTTGTAATAAAGGGGGGGTTAGGGACCCCTATGATCGGCGCATCCACCACGGGGGGTGATGACCAACAATTAACCACCTCAGGGGGAAAAGAGTATTTCCTATCCCAGTCCTCTGGAACCCCTGGAAGTTTACTGGGGCATTCCCATTCCTTGAGCACAAGGGCATGGAAATGAGCCCGCTCTAGAAATTCCAAACATGCAGTCGCAGTATGGAAACGCTCCCCTCTAGGCTTGGAGACCTGACCGGGGGGAGAGATAGACAGTGCCTTAAAGACCTTAATCAACAAGTCGTCAGTGTCACACTGGCCCCAGTATTCAGGGCCAGAATCGTCATGACTCCTCGGCCTCTCATCAGATGAGCCTGAGTCAGAGAACAACTCCCCTTCATCAGAAGGGGTATAGTCACACGGAGTAGCAAACCCCTCAGTTCTCATAGAACATACAGAAACATGAGGCGACAGGTGCCGCTTTCTACCAGGGCCCATTCGCTCTGACAACCTAGCGATAATCTGTTCAGCCGTAGGTAGACTGGAAGGCCCAGCAGGCTGCAATTCCCCACTTGTAGGCGACTCAGCAGGAGAGAGATTTAAGCCTGGGGAGATAGGTGAATTGAAGCTAGGTGTAGACACTGACCGACCAGATTGCAGGGCCAGGGCTTGCTCGGCACAGGGTACGCAGACCCGTGCCCTGTCAGCATCAGCATGGGGTTGTCCACACGCTATACACCGCCGGTCTTGTCCCAGAGGGACCCCGGTCACATAATTCTGAGATGCCTCCATATGGTGATTAATCAAGGCACAATATGCCAGTAGGGATTTACACTATAAGTAACCCTGGATGCCCCAAAGACCTGCTAGGGAAGTGGGAGAATATTACAAGGCCCGCTATAATTTTACACCGGGCCGGGAGAAGCCAATGGTGTTCACCAGTCTGAAAGACATAATGGGAATAAAGGGTGTCAGAACCATGTGCAGTAATCAAGGATAATGAAAATCGCCCGCGAGGGCACTTACAGACCAAGGGAGGAGGAAGACCGCTACCACGCGTGCGTGCGACCAGCATCAAAATGGCGCCAAGCGAACCTCGAAGGGCGAGCCAGAGTGGGCTGTGACGCGGAGCGCGCCAACCAGGTCCCCGCCCCCCCGAAGAGCGCGAAGCTCTGAGATAGTTACATGAGTTGTCATGAGGAGCGAAGTGTATGGCACACTTAGAAAAAAATGATTTGCCAATGAAGACGCCGCAGCGTCTGAGGCAACGCCGCCGCCCCGCGCAGCAAACAGCGCGGCTCTGACACCAGGAATACCAGTCCGGGGCAAGACTAAGGCCATAACGTGTAAAACATACACTAAGACCACCACACACACACCCCCCTTTCTTTCCCCCCGGACTACGGGGGGAATGAGGGAGGATGGCGACCCTTTGTACAGGGCCCACCGCTACACGGGGCATGGGGCAATAGTGCGAGAGGGGCATCCCCTAGAGGCTCGCCATCAGCCTAAACCTCCTACCCTTTGGTGGGGGACTGCGGTGGAGCATGGCTCCGTTAAGCACGCATGGTGCTGCCTACCTTCACCCGACCAGCGCAGCCCAGGCTGGGAGGCACATCACAGGGAGGACGGGTGGGAATAGTCCAACGGGGCCGCAGGCTTTGGTAGCCCCGCTCACCTGCGAGAGAGTGATGTCTTCGCAGTCAGCACTGCAGAGAAATCTGGGGATTTGTGGGAGGTCCCTGGGTATTTGAAGGGCAGGGAGGAGCCTGTTTTTTCCATGTCTCTGCAGTGCAGCGCCATCTGGCGGAGGATAACCCAAGTGTAAGTATTATATCTGGAGCAGGACGTACTGTATACTAAGAATATATGGTTAGTTATAATGTCATATTTGATAATGAAGAGATTTTAATTAGAATGTTTGTGTGACATCACCCACCTTCTCCATGAACCTCAGCTGCTTGGCCTTGTGGCATCTCGAAACCCGGCTCTTCACCAGCTACATCATCTAAAAGTAAAAGCAGGAAATGAGTGTGTGTTTACAGTGCATGTACCTGTGTGTGCTTCTGTGTGATAATCATACCAGAGTGGTGCTGCTCCGCCAGATGTTGAGGCTCTCTGGCGAGCAGCTGATGCCCCTCCTCTGTTGACAGGTCCAGTGGCTGGTCGTCGACACCTGCAGAGGAGGGGGAAGACCTTGGCACTGGATTGCCACCACCTTCACTTGGCCCAGATCTCTCCAGCACTGGCCGGACTGCTCGCCTCCGGGTGGGTCGGATTCTGTATTCCCATTCCCTGACTAGGGGCATTTGTATTTCTAACATGCAATAGTAATGTATTTACTTGGGAAATGTTTACAGAAGAATCGCCTCACCCGGGGCCTCTTCCTGCGTTTCAGGTCCAACCAGTGTTGAATTATCTGGGTATAAGTGAAGGTGGTATCACTATCTTCAGCTATTTTGGCCACTATCTCCAGTGCCAAGGTCTTCTTGATTTCATTAATTCAAACATCATACAAATCACAATGTTAATGATAGCAGTTTAATAATTATCATTCCTCCTAACATTTCAAGGTTTTACCTATTCTTCTGGACGCCATTTTAGTATTGCGCACATGTGCGCGCTAACCTTTGCTTGGCGCTGCATTTCTAATCAAATTTGGTCCCCCCTTTTTTGGCTGCGCTGCCTAATCGCATATGCATGCATTTTCGTGTGCAAATAAACGTCTGCACAAACTACTTACTAGCATGGGTAAAGCGGGTAAAGAGCGTGGGGGCCATCTTTGATTACTGTAATAACAGATGTCTTGCACCCCAGCGGTTTCCGGGATGCGCACAAAGGTACGCACAACGTCATTGTCATACACAGTCAAAACTATTTAAAGGGAACCTGTACACACAGCTGAGTGTCTACAGATATCGATATGCCTGCCAAGAGAGATAGCCGCCAGACCCCCAAGCCCCATGAACGGCATGATTGTTGTGGCGCACGCCATGAAAAAACTTCAGTCAGGCCTGCAACTAGGTCCCACCAAACCAGTGGCCACTCGCATCCGACGAGGACATCCAGTCGCCAAAGGAAGGATCCATTGCCCCAGACTCCAGCACCCCCAAAATCTGGCACATCCCGGAATGCAAAGAAGACTTCCTCCAGGCATAATGCCCCGTTCAACAACATCCAGAACCCAAGGGAGCACTACTACTAAGGGCAAGGTGAAGACTAGGCCTAGAATCCATAGCCCCCCCACAACAACATCTCCTGCTCGTGGCCAATTTCAGCATTCCAACGTTGAGAGCCCTGAGTCACTGGGCAGCTCAAGGGCTGCAACTTCTTTGGCCAGTCAGCCCTTTGACACCCAGCCCCCATGCAAGTCCAGCACAATTCTCTGTGAGCGAAAGGTCTGCCTATTCGTCAGCTGAAAGTCAGCCAAGAATGTCACCAACTATTCCACCGACCCAGGAAGAGCCAGGCAGGACAACATTAGCCAGAAACCTGCGGCGTGGGACCTTTAGCGGCCATTTTACTGAGGCACAAACTATGGCATTGGCAAGTGGGGTATCTGACCACTATAATGAGCTATATGGGAGAAATTCCAAAGCCACCAGCAAAGTGAGAAAGACACAAATCTGGGAGGTCATCACCAGACAGGTGAATTGTGCTGGGACTGAGAGGAAAGATGTGGAGCAAATACAGCACAAATTCTCAGACCTGAAATATGCAGTTCGCCAGAAGCGAAATAAGCGCAGGCAGCATGGGTACAGATGGGTGTTTGAGTTGGGCAGGTTGTTGTTGAGCATGGCCTTATAAGTAATGTTTTTTCTTTGTTTTAAAGGTTGCAAACAGAAGGTGGATTCCCATCAAAACTCCAGTTCAGAGCAGCTGAGGAGCTGGTTCTGGGCCGAATACACCTGTCTTCACTTGAGGGATTGGCCGGGGCCATAGACACTGACAGTAATGTCATGCCAGCAGGTTAGTATTTAAAGAATGTTTTTTTTGCTTTGGCTTTTAAAAATGTAGATTATAAGCTTAGGTATTTAGCTAAAGAAAAATTTGAGACTGCACTAAAGCCTGTAGTTTAAATAATAAGTCAATCAAGAGGCGGTGTGCACAGGTGGGTGATCAATCCTGTGAACAAAATTATAAAGACAAGTCCCACTACATGTCAGTCCACCCATTAACCATGGCACCACCGCTATAGTTTTCTTAAAAATACATTATTTTATTTATAATTGATAAAACATATATCAAAACATTAGACAAAGTTAAAAAACATTAAGGACAATAGACAAAAAGGAAGGGAAGCTTCTGTGTGGGGGCAGTGGGAAAAGGGGTCGGATGTAAGTTAATGACCTATCAATAAAGATAAATGAACCCTGGCTGGACAAAAAAGTGCATAAGTGCTAACAGCTATAAACCTACTTCAATATCCCAAAGTATGTGTATGTGTATATCATATGTGCCTTAAATACCATACAATGACTGATCCATAAAAATAATAATATACAGTACTAATAAAAAGTGTACTCACACTAACTACTCTAAGACAGCTAAATGAAGACACAGCCAGGGAGGACCAAAGAAAAGGTCCCCAATGTACAAAGACTATGAACTCACGTAGTGAACGACCACCTGCCCACAGCCCCGCCCGTCTACGCGTTGCGTGACGTCAGACCTCCTGAGGAAGTGACGCGGTCTGACGTCACGCAACGCGTAGACGGGCGGGGCTGTGGGCAGGTGGTCGTTCACTACGTGAGTTCATAGTCTTTGTACATTGGGGACCTTTTCTTTGGTCCTCCCTGGCTGTGTCTTCATTTAGCTGTCTTAGAGTAGTTAGTGTGAGTACACTTTTTATTAGTACTGTATATTATTATTTTTATGGATCAGTCATTGTATGGTATTTAAGGCACATATGATATACACATACACATACTTTGGGATATTGAAGTAGGTTTATAGCTGTTAGCACTTATGCACTTTTTTGTCCAGCCAGGGTTCATTTATCTTTATTGATAGGTCATTAACTTACATCCGACCCCTTTTCCCACTGCCCCCACACAGAAGCTTCCCTTCCTTTTTGTCTATTGTCCTTAATGTTTTTTAACTTTGTCTAATGTTTTGATATATGTTTTATCAATTATAAATAAAATAATGTATTTTTAAGAAAACTATAGCGGTGGTGCCATGGTTAATGGGTGGACTGACATGTAGTGGGACTTGTCTTTATAATTTTGTTTATAAGCTTAGGTACACACAGGGGCGTAGCTAGGGAGGGGAGCAGAGGGGGCCACTTTTTCCCGGGTGCAACAGGTCAGGGGGGCGCCAAAGGGGGTCCTGAGAACAGGTGGGGGACACCATTTCAAAGCTTTGCCCAGGGTGCCAGAAAGCCTAGCTACTCCACTGGGTACACAAGGTATGTTTATGTGTTAACTTGTCTTTACTTTTACATTCCAACACATCAAACTACTAAAGCTAGTGTGCAACCCTCCACCTCTTTGGCCACTGCCAGTATGTACCGCCAGCCGTTAGTAACATCTACTATACAGGAACGGCTTGATCTGGTAAGTGTACTCTGCACTAACTGGTGATGCATGTGAAGCAAGATGACTCCTTACCACAACACATATTTGAGCAACTATCTCACACAATTTTTTTCATGTCCCTACAGACACCACCCATAATGGAAGCTATACACCATCTGGAGGAGGAGGAGAACATTTCCATGCCCCCCCAAATGGTAACCCAGCATCATCATCTGCCACTGCACCAGCAGCAGCCGCACACAAATCCTCTGCAGCAGAGTCAATCACGCCCTCTGCTGGCAGACCAACAACACCAGCATGGCCAGCAGCACGAGACAGAAACAACTGTCCCATGTGCTAGCTCTGCTGCACCTACACCATCTGCTCCTATTGCTAGGCCTTGACCTCCATCAGCCACGTCGCCATGTAACCCAGGTGAGGAGTGTGCAGCTGATGGAGACAGCATGGAGAAATGACAGCCGCTACTTCAGGGAAACTACCCAAAGATTAAACCGGACCTTCACCATGATTTATTGAAAAGCCCAAACCCTTAAAAAACTAACAGCATCTAAAGTTAATATATTTTAAGTTTTTAGTCACTTACTCATTATTCTTTCCCCCACTGGGCTACAACTCCTCAGGACTTTAGGATACGGGCGCTGCCATTTTGATTCAGAAGCATCACACTTACTGAGGAGAGCGGGATAAAGTACAGGGGGCAGAATATAGCTGTGCTTTGCTCAGACAGAGCATAGCTGGGGTCAGGAAAAGGTCAGCAATCCCAGAATGCAGAGCAGCACAGTCAGAAGACACTTACTGTTTGCAGGCTGCCTGATGTCTCATGAGCCGCCATCTTGGATGTTTAAAGGCTCATACCTTGAAGTAGATGCAGGTAGGATGATTTTTAATGTGGGCAACCTGTATGTACAGGGTGTGGGAAACATATAATTTAGACTCTTATTCAGAGTGAAGGACCGCTTTAAATGAAGAGCTGGCTGAACAATTACATAACATAAATAACAACTTAAGCACCATGCTGGATGAAATTAGGACTAGCAACAGGCAGAGGGAGGCTATGCTGAAGCAGTGGCAGATGATGAATGTCACCCATGCACAGTTGGGCATCCTACAGGCACAACAACAGCCTTATTATGGAAATCCATCATATTAAGAATTTGCGTTTTATCTGCTCCACATCTTTCCTCTACATCCCACCACTATTCACCTGTCTGGTGATCTCCACCCATATTTGCGTCCTTTTGCCTTTGCTGGTGGCTTTAATTTTCCCACCATATAGCTTGTGATAGTGGTCAGAAACCCCACTTGCCAAAGCCATAGTTTGGGCCTCAGTAAAGCGCCCGCTCAAGCTCCCACGCAGCAGGTTTAGGCCAAATGATGTCCTGGCTGGCTCATCCTGGGTGGTTGGCATAGTAGGTGACATTCTTGGCTGACTAACACCCGACGAATAGCAACAACTTTTACTCTGAAAGGATTGGGCTGGACTTGCTTGGGGGCTGGGAGTCATAGGCTGGCTGCCCCAATAAGTTGCAGCCGTTGAGCTGGCCGCTGACTCAGAGCTCTCTACATTGTAATGCTCAAATAGGCCTCGAGCAGAAGAGGGTGTTGTTGGGGGGCTATGGGTTCTTGCCCTACTGTTCCCCTTGCCCTTAATACTAGTGCTCCCTATGGTTCTGGATGTTGTTGGACAGGGAGCATTCTGGCTGGAGGAAGTCTCCTTGGCCATTCTGGATGTGCCAGATTTTGAGGGGGCTGGAGTCTGCCCAAATGGATCCTTCCTTTGCCTAGTGGATGTCCTCGTAGGCTCTGGGTGTCCTCATATAATTGTTCTGGAATGTCCATTACTGCTGGAGAGGGGGACACGTCGAGATATTGGGGGACCTTCTGCATTATTGCAAAATTATGCAAAACACAGCAGGCAATGATGATCTTAATGGCCTTGCTAGGGTCATATTGCAGGCCCCCCCCCCCCTGTATGGTTCAGGCATCTGAATCGACTCTTCAGAAGCCCAAATGCCCTCTCCACCACAGCCCGGGTCTTCCTATGGGCACGGTTATAGCCCTCCTGTGGCTGCGTCTGAGGCCGCAGGATCGGTGTCATGAGCCACGGCAGCAATGGAAAACCCAAATCCCCTAAAAATATTAAAACAGAAAATTAATCTCCTAGTTACATTGTATATCATGTCATCAGAGGGAAAGAACATCATCTGTTGAGACAGGGTTATCAAAAAACATTCCTAGTCATACAGTTAAACCCTAATGAAGCTATTTGGTAACACTTACCCAGTTGCCAACCACCAGACAAGTTTCCTGATTCAAACCAACCATAGAGGTTGGAATTCCTCAGGATGTACGCATCGTGGTTGGATCCGGGAAACCCTGTCATGACACTGAGGAACCGAAGGTCAGGCCCAACGACAGCTTGAATGTTAATGGAGTGGCCCATCTTCCGGTTCCTGTAATAGCAGAAATACCCCAAAACAATAACTCAAATAACCACGTTAAAAGAACCAAATTAAGGGAACATTATTGTTTAATATTTGTTGTTAAGAAAATATAATTTTCACTAAAACAACTAATAAGTAGGTGGTCACTCTGGATTGATTAAGGTCTACATGAAAATGATTAATTAAGGTCTACATGAAAATGAGTGATCTAGATATACATGAAAATGATTAATTAAGGTCTACATGAAAATGATTAATTAAGGTCTACATGAAAATGATTAATTAAGGTCTACATGAAAATGAGTGATCTAGATATACATGAAAATGAGTGATTAAGGTGTACATTAAAATGAGTGATTTAGATATACATTAAAAGATGCAGTGCTACAATGATTTAATATAAGTCAGGATGTTCACATAAACCACATACCGATAGAGATATTCCTCTCAGGATGCCCCGCACATTGCCTGTATTGGGGATGCCCACACACTGCCTGTATTGGGGACATCCCACACATTGATGTATTGGGGAAGCCCTGCACATTGCCTGTATTGGGGATGCCCGCACACTGCCTGTATTGGGGATGCCCGCACACTGCCTGTATTGGCAATGCCTGCACAATGCCTGTATTGGAAATGTCCCGCACATTGCTTGCATTGGGGATGCCCACACACTGCCTGTATTGGGGATGCCCGCACACTGCCTCTATTGGGGATGCCCGCACACTGCCTCTATTGGGGATGCCCGCACACTGCCTGTATTGGGGATGCCCTGCACACTGGCTTTATTGGGGATGCCCCGCACATAGCCTGTATTGGGGATGCCCCACACAATGCCTGTATTGGCGATGCCCCACACACTGCCTGTATTTGGTATGCCCAACACATTGCCTGTATTGGGGATGCCCCGCACACTGCCTGTATTGGGGATGCCCCGCACATTGCTTGTATTGTGTATGCCCGCACACTGCCTGTATTGGGGATGCCCTGCACACTGCCTGTATTGGGGATGCCCCGCAAACTGCCTGTATTGGGGATGCTTGCACACTGCCTATATTGGGGATGCCCGCACACTGCCTGTATTGGGGATGCCCCACACACTGCCTGTATTGGGGATGCCCCGCACACTGCCTGTATTGGGGATGCCCCGCACATTGCTTGTATTGTGGATGTCCGCACACTGCCTGTATTGGGGATGCCCTGCACACTGCCAGTACTGGGGATGCCCCGCACACTGCCTGTATTGGGGATGCCTGCACACTGCCTATATTGGGGATGCCCGCACACTGCCTGTATTGGGGATGCCCGTACACTGCCTGTAATATGGGATGCCCTTCACTGCCTTTAATGTGAAATACAGCTTACTGCCTGTAATGTGGGGTCTATAATGGTGTGATCGGGGGGGAATTCTGTACCCTCTCCATAATGGGGTGATTGGGAGGAGGTATTTTAGCATACCATTTGGTTCAGAATATATTTTTTTCTCCTCCAAATCCAGGGTGCGTCTTATATGCATATGCGTCTTATTTGTCGAAAGATAAGGTATTAATAAATGTCATGGTGGAATGAAGAATACTATTATTGTTAAAATGTATTTATAAAGAGCCATCATCTTCCATGGCACTGTAAAATGTGAAATTAAAACAACTAACTTACAATACATGACAAATCACTAGGAGAGAGGGCCTTGCCCTTGTGGGCTTACAATCTAAAAGATAAGGGTGGAGACAAAAGTTAGGTCACAAGTAGTAGATACTTAAGTTGAAAAAAATTCTCATGGTAGTAAAAAATTCAATTCATGAGAAATAAGCCTGAGAATTTCACTGTTGCTGAATCACCAGCTAGGAGAACAATGAAAGTCAATGGCACTTTTTTACTCCTAAGGAAAGTAGAGAACTGTTTATTGCTTTCCACACTGTAGTAAAAGTTGCCATTGACTTTTGTTGTCTTTTTATCTGGTGATTCAGTAACAGTGACATTCTCAGGCTTTTTTTTTTATCATGGATTGGATTTTTTACTACCATGAGAATTTTAAATCTTGGGCCTTTATTCACAAAGGGTTGAAAAAAACTCTCATGGTAGTAAAAAATTCAATTCATGAGAAAAAAGCCTGAGAATGTCACTGTTACTGAATCACCAGATAGGAAGACAATAAAAGTCAATGGCACTTTTTACTACAGGTAAAAAAGGGGTAAAAAGTTCAATACTTTTTCCAGGAGTAAAAAAGTGCTATTGACTTTCATTGTCTTCCTATCTGGTGATTCACTAACAGTGAAATTCTCAGGCTTTTTTCTCATGAATTGAATTTTTTACTACCTTGAGAGTTTTTTTCAAGCCTTTGTGAATCAAGGCCAAGGTCTTAGTATGATGGCAAGTGATCTGAAAAGGCTCAGCCTGTCTTTTAATTATGAGGGAACTAGAGCTTTTTAGAAAGTTTTAGGGGACTGACGTTAAAACATCCCTATTAAGTTCCAAAGAGCTATGTATTGCCCCTCAATGGATTATCTGCCCTTATGATTTTGAATATGAAGATGATAGGGGCTACTTGGGAACACACTGATCAGTTTAAAGAAAGACAATTCATTGTGTAGGCATGTAAAAAGAGATCTGGTGGTGCTGACTAGGGTGGTGAGGGCTGAAATGATTGATGTATTTGTGTATACAGACAAGCCATATATCTAACCTTATACTGTCCAGGTCACTAAACCTGACCCTCTCAAACAGTACATACATACAGTAAACCTAAAGAAGCCTTATACTATAACATATTTGTCTACGTGAATCTCCTCTCCTATTGTTTCAAATAAGAACCCATGATGAGGTACAAATAGGAGCACTTAAAGTGGACCAACACCCAGGGGGGATCGGCCCGGGAATCTATAAGATTCCCGGGCCGATCAGATCCCTCCCCGCGGGGCATCTGAAATCGGGATGTCCCGCGGGGTGAAACCCCCCAGGAAGCGTCTCGCGATTCCCTCTAGCAGGGCACGCACCCGCGACGGACGTTTGTGAATGGCCGGCGCGGGTGCGCTCCCTGTAAGAGGGACGCGCGAGAAGCGGCCTCCAGCGCTCAGAGCCGCTGTGGTTAGACGCTGCTTGTACGTGCATACCACAGCGGCTCCGCTCTGATTGGACGAGCGCCCGCGTAGGAGCGTGGTGAGGTGAGTGTTTCCTGGCGTTCTGGGGGGTTTCACACAGCGGGGGTGCCCCCCCGAAGTGGACCAAAACCCAGGATAGTCAAAATCCTGGGTGTTGGTCCACTTTAAAGCGGACCAAAACCCACATTTTTAACTAGCATCCCCTGAATCGCTCCCCCATGATGAGTAACTTTTGCCAATTCTCACTGCTTCACTCTAATCCCAGATAATGGCACCTGTTTTAGCTGTAAAGCTCCACGTCCTCCATTCATTCCCATTGTTGTGTGTGGTAATGATGTCATTGCCAAAACTATGCAATGATTGATCGCTTGTCATCTCACACCAACGGACAGCAAATAAATCAGTGTCCCAGGACAATTCCAAAAGCAAAAATATCCATTTCTAGTTCTACACCCTAATACGAGAGTATTGGCAGGGGCTTTGGCCAAATGTATTTCACAAGTTCGGTGGATTTTGGTCCACTTTAACTGTGGTTATGAGCTCCTGACAAATTTACTTTAGGGAGGCCTAATTGAAGCAGGTGTGTTATAAGGCCACACACACAGCTCTTGGAGCGTGCTCTTTGGCTGTCTCTGTAAGTGGCTGCTTGGAAGTGGTGAGTTAAAGCAGGAGTTAAAAGAAGAAGTTACAAGCAGAAGTTCAGAAGCTGTAAGTATCTGCCTTGATTTCATATTGTTATTTTAAGTGTTGTAAATTCTACACTTGGTGTTCCCACAAATTCATACAATGGGTTCCATGCCTAACAATGCTGTTCAGTGTACATCTTGTGCTATGTATGCACTTCTTGATCAATCGGTCGATGGTGAATATATATGCCCCGGATGCCTGCGAATCTCTGATTTGGAAGCCGTGATTCACGATCTAAATAAGCGATTGGCAACACTGAGAGAAATTGTTATCATGCAAAAGAGTCTGGATCTCACTGATCTGGCACTACATGGCTCAGGGTCAGGGGAGGGTGGTAGTATGGGGGGAGAGGAAAAGCAGGAAAATGAGGCAGCTAGCTGGATAACAGTTAGAAGGCGGGGTAGGGGTAAAAGTTACAGGGAGGCTAGCCCTGAACAGGCACCTCCAAACAAGTTTGCCCGGTTGGCAGATGAGGAGGATGTTAGCTCAGGGATGGCACAGCTGCAGCAAGACACATCTGTCGGCTCCAGTAAGAAAGGGAGGGGAAATGGGAGAACAGGGCAGGCAAGACAGGTGCTGGTAGTGGGTGACTCTATTATTAGGGGAACAGACAGGGCAATCTGTCACAAAGACCGGGATTGCCGAACAGTGTGTTGCCTTCCTGGGGCAAGAGTACGGCATGTAGCGGAGCGGGCTGACAGATTGTTGGGAGGGGCTGGCGTGAACCCAGCGGTCATGGTGCATATTGGCACTAATGACATAGGAAGAAGTAGGTGGAAGGTCCTAAAAAATGATTTCAGGGACTTAGGCCGTAAGCTTAAGGCAAGGACCTCAACTGTAGTATTCTCAGAAATACTACCAGTACCAAGAGCCACACCAGAGAGGCAGCGGGAGATTAGAGATGTAAACAGGTGGCTCAAAAATTGGAGTAAAAAGGAGGGGTTTGGGTTCTTAGAGAACTGGGCCGACTTCACATTGGGCTACAGGTTCTTTGGCAGGGATGGGTTGCACCTCAATGGGGAGGGTGCATCTGTTCTGGGGGAGAGGATGGCTAAAAGGTTAGAGGAGTGTTTAAACTGAGCATTGGGGGGGAGGGTAAAAGCTATTACAAAGGGGAAGTTAGGAAAGAAAGTGATAGTGGGTGTAGACATGAAACTGGGGGTGGAGAGGGGGGAGGGGTTAGCACATCTAGCAGGAATAAGGGCAATATACAGAATTATCAAAATTGTCATAAGCATTTGAAATGCATGCTTACAAATGCTAGAAGCTTGACTAATAAAATGGATGAACTAGAACTGATAATAACAGAAGAACAATATGATATAGTGGGGGTAACAGAGACCTGGCTGGATGAAAGCTATGACTGGGCAGTAAATTTACAGGGATACTGTGTGTTTAGGAGGGACCGTAACAAACGCAAAGGGGGTGGAGTCTGCTTAATTGTAAAATCCTCTCTACAGCCTGCTCTGCGGGAGGATATATGTGAGGGGAATGACCATGTGGAGTCTGTATGGGTAGAAATACATGGAGGGAGAAACAAAAATAAAATACTGATGGGGGTTTGCTATAAACCTCCAGATATATCTGAATCCATAGAAAATATGATGCTAAGGCAAATAGATATAGCCGCTAAACTAAATGAGGTAGTGATTATGGGGGACTTTAACTACCCAGATATAGACTGGGATGCTGAAACATGTGTTTCGCAGAAAAGTAATAGTTTTTTATCTAAAACAAAAGATGGCTACCTTTCCCAACAAGTACAAGCTCCAACAAGGGGGAAAGCCATATTGGACCTAATACTAACCAATGTACCAGACAAAGTAATAAAGGTACAGGTTGGGGGACACCTTGGAAGCAGTGATCATAATATCATTAATTTCCAATTAGCAGTCACTAGGGTGCCTTATCAAGGAGTCACAAAAACGCGGGACTTCAAAAAGGCAAAGTTTGACCAACTTAGAGATGCCCTACACTGCATTGACTGGGAAAATGTCCTTAAGAACAAAAGCATGGACGCTAAATGGGATACTTTCAAAGGAATACTTAATTTTCAGTGTGACAGATATATACCTTACAGGAATAAAACTATTAGACACACATGTAAACCGATGTGGCTAAATAAAAAGGTTAAGGGGGCAATAAACAACAAAAAAAAGGCATTTAAACGTTTAAAGCAGGAAGGGACAGCGGAAGCGTTAAAAAACTATAAAGAAGAAAATAAACAATGTAAACAACAGATAAGGGCAGCTAAGCTGGAGACAGAAAGACTGGTCGCGAAAGAGAGTAAAACTAACCCCAAATTATTCTTTAGCTACATAAACCGTAAAAGGTACAAACCTGAGGGTGTGGGCCCCCTGAAAAGCAAGGAGGGGGCCCCTATAGAGGGAAATGAGGAGAAAGCTAATTTGCTTAACAACTTCTTTGCTTCTATATTCACAAAAGAATTTGACATGCCCAGTGAAATGCAGGGGAATAACCGAAACCCTCCATTAAATGTCACTGGTCTAACCAAGGAAGAAGTCCGGCACCGTCTCAAGCAGATGAAAATCGATAAATCACCGGGACCAGATGACATACATCCTCGTGTTTTAAGGGAGTTATGTACAGTAATAGACAAGCCGTTATTTCTAATATTTGTGGATTCCATAACTACAGGGTTTGTTCCGATGGATTGGCGCTTGGCAAATGTGGTGCCAATATTCAAAAAGGGATCTAGGGGGGAACCTGGGAACTACAGACCGGTAAGCTTAACATCTGTGGTGGGCAAGCTGTTTGAAGGTTTCTTAAGGGATACTATCCTGGAGCACCTTGGGGAAAATGACCTTATTACTCCATATCAGCATGGATTTATGAGGAATCGCTCCTGCCAGACAAACCTGATCGGCTTTTATGAGGAGGTAAGTTCAAGATTGGATCAGGGGGAGTCATTGGATATCATATATCTTGACTTTTCTAAAGCATTTGATACTGTGCCACATAAAAGGCTGGTACAAAAGATGAGAATGCTTGGACTGGGGGAAAACGTGTGCAGATGGGTGGGAAATTGGCTTAGTGATCGGAAGCAGAGGGTGGTTATCAATGGTACACACTCAGATTGGGTCACTGTTACTAGTGGAGTACCACAAGGGTCAGTTCTGGGACCAATTCTCTTCAATATATATATAAATGACATTGGGTATGGATTAAACAGTAAAGTCTCAATCTTTGCAGATGATACTAAGCTGAGTAAAGTAATTAATACAAAGGAGGACAACAGGCAACTACAAACAGATTTAGATAAATTGGAAGCATGGGCAGTTAAATGGCAAATGAAGTTTAACACAGATAAATGTAAGGTTATGCACATGGGAAGGAGAAATCTGTGTCATGATTACACACTAAATTACGAAACACTTGGTAAAACAACAATGGAAAAGGATCTAGGGGTTTTAGTTGACAATAAGCTCAACTGTAGTAATCAATGCCAGGCAGCTGCTGCCAAGGCAAACAGGATCATGGGGTGCATCAGGAGGGGCATAGGTGCTCATGACCAGAACATCATTTTACCCCTGTACAAGTCACTGGTCAGACCCCATATGGAATACTGTGTACAGTTCTGGGCACCTGTGCTTAAGAAGGACATATCAGAACTGGAGCGCGTTCAAAGAAGGGCAACAAAGTTAATAAAAGGAGTGCGGGGGCTAGAGTACCCGGAAAGATTGTCCAAGTTAGGCTTATTTAGTCTAGAAAAAAGACGATTGAGGGGTGATCTAATAACTATGTATAAATATATTCGGGGTCAATACAAGGATCTGTCCCACAATCTATTTATACCCCGGAGTGTAACCATAACCCGGGGGCATCCACTAAGGTTAGAGGAAAGGTGCTTTCTCCACCGACATAGGAGGGGATTCTTCTCTGTAAGAGCAGTGAGACTATGGAACTCGCTGCCAGAGGAGGTAGTAATGAGGGATACATTAAAAATGTTCAAAAGTGGCCTTGATGCCTTCCTGGCATGTAATAACATTTCCGGCTATGGCTACTAGACCACTGGAAGGAGTTAAACAGGCTGAACTGGATGGACTAAAGTCTTTATTCAGCCTTACATACTATGTTACTATGTTACTATGTTACTATGTTACACATTAAAAAAAGTTAAGTTTATAGAACCAGTATATGGCAGTATGAATATACAATATTTGGTGGAAAATTAGTTACTAGGCGATTTTATGATAACCAGAATAACTAATATTCAATAATCCTGGATTATAGCGACAAAAATCTTCTTACAGATATCAGAATATACTCATTAATAGGGGGGGTGAATGATTTAGTGTTCAAACTAATGAAATGTGACCCAGTAGTGTACCTGCCATAACTCCTGGGTGGATGCCAGGGAGAAAGGACTTAAGTCCCTCTGATGCTGCTGGGGCGATTTCCCAAATCAGAAGACATATGTGCTGTACCTGGAAGAACCTCAGACCTGTTGGACCTGCATCTATTAGATTTATTAAATTGTTTTTAAACCTTTTGTGTTTTGGACCATGAAATAATGGTGAATACTGGAGATCCAGTATTAACCAAACGGTTTAATAGACATTCTAGGCAAAGCGTTAAATTGGCTTACGTTCTACCTGCCCAGTGCTGGATGTCAAGGGCTGTGTCTTTCATTCACTAGCACTTGACATTCCCTGATAAACCCTACAGAACTTGCTCCGTTATGCTCACTTAAAAAATGCATGGATTCATTTTCATCTGCTGCTTGGAGGCCCTGTAGAAGGGACAGGATTCGCTGGAATTAGTTGGATGAAAACTGGAGGCAGCCCCGGAACAGGGAGAGCAGAAAGCAGGATAATTTAATGCTTTGCTTGGAATATCCCTTTAATAACCAGCATAACTTTCACACATTCATACACTCTTGTAATATAGTGTACTTCCCTTTTTAACCAAGACTTAATTTGAAACAAAGCATGAGATTTTGTTTCATTATATATATGTAAGGAAATTGTATTAAATCAAGACCAATATTGCTGTGCGTCTTATGTTCTACACCATGGGTTGGCAACCACCCAGGTGGTACTCGGCAAGATTCCAGGGTCGGCCCTGTTGGGTTTTGTTCTGTTTTAAATTGTTGTTTGAAATGACTGACAACCTGCATGGACCACACAGGTGATACTTGAAATAACGGGAAAACAGAAAATAGAACTTGTTGGGAACACATGGAGAGCATGTAACAAGTACTGGGGGTTTTGTCTAAAGTGAGGAGTTTTTGTTAGCAGAGACATTGAAGCAGGCTTATATTAGATCTAAAGTAAATACTAGCTATATCGTATGCCGCCGCACACCAATCGAGCGTAGGAGAGGGGGTGCACGGTTAGCGGTGACACCGCAAATCCAGAAATCGAGAGAAAACCAGCACTCCAGTAGTAAGCACAAATAGAACTATATTAGTGAGTTTCAATCCAATCCAACGTTTCGGGGGTTACAGCAGGCCCCCTTCATCAGGGTCAACACACAACCTTGTTGTGTGTTGACCCTGATGAAGGGGGCCTGCTGTAACCCCCGAAACGTTGGATTGGATTGAAACTCACTGTAGCGATAACCCTTATCGCCGGAGGGCTTCACCGCCCGAGACGTCCTTTCCCAATGGTGAGAGGTGCTGCTGGAATTCCAGAGTCGTCCGTGAGGAAACAGGAACAGCCCTTACAAGGGCTAGTGAATTGTAATATAGCGTTTCCCCCAATAAGAGACAGAACTCAGTATTGAGGGTGAAGGTGAAGTAGACTTTATTAGTGCCACACTAGGCCTTATATACACAAGTCTCCATTGCATGACACACACACCGACCAATAGCAGCAGGGCACACAATCCCTCAACTCTGCCGGTGACGCAATCAGCAATACAATAGACGTCTGTAATACACTCAATCCGAACAATGCCATTGTCTGTGACGTAATCAATCAATACAATGGCAGTCAGAACAATGAATAATGTAATCAATCAATACAATGGCAGTCAGAACAATGAATAACGTAATCAATCAATACAATGGCAGTCAGAACAATGAATAACGTAATCAATCAATACACTGGCAGTCTGTAACATTCTTAAGAAAAGGAAAGTAATGAACCTGTGTAAAGTCCAAAGGGGCAGAGAGTCTGTCACACTCACTAATATAGTTCTATTTGTGCTTACTACTGGAGTGCTGGTTTTCTCTCGATTTCTAAAGTAAATACTAACATAATTAATTTAAAGCAGAACCTGTTTTGACCTGGCAATGAATTCTGAATGACGTTCCAGGTGCCTCCCATCGTGCACTCTCCAGCTGTGTGTGCCATTCAGATAGATAGGTCGTGGGAGAGTGCATCTGCCGGAGGGGTGCCAGGGATGCTGCCGCAACCTGTGCATGCGCAGTATTATCGCTGGATTGGTAATATATTGAGGGAGTAGGGGGTTCATAAAGACAGGGAATCACCTGGCCCTAGAGTCTTTTAGACTAGAGAGCGGAACAAAAAACAAAAAAGGACTTACCTTCCCAACGCAGGCCAAGATGCAGCGCAGCCACTTCCGGGTTCATGTAGCCTGGTAAAACACTGCTACACGAACCCCTATGAAGCTGCGGATCAGTGGTCAGCTGTCCGCAGCATTCTGCAAGGTCGAGCACCGCAGCTTCCTCTCACCTCACCTACTTGACTGGCCGATGTGCTGAAAAGTCGGGCGCTCTCTATCACAGCCAGATGCAGGGTCAAAGGCTGCACCCAGGAGCGCTATGGGATACATGTTCCCAGGTGTAGCAATATGGTGGCGTGGGAGTGAGGTGATCGGGAGCCAGCAGTCTGGTAAGGCGAGTAAGTCATTACTAAGCATGCAGCGGTTTGCATTCTTATTAAGGACCTTTTTTTGTTTTTTAGTGTTTTTCAAATACAAAAAAAGATTAGACTTTCAGCCTGCTTTAAAGTGATGTCCCATACATGTATAAAAACAAAAGGGTACTCCCATTTTGTCCCCCACAGCTAATCAGTCTGAAAAGATTCAGTGTCTGGCTCACTCCCCCTCCATCAGTCACAGACATGCTCTCATTCATGGAGGGGTAGGGCCTGACATGCCCACTCCATTCCAGTGAATGTGGAGGGTTTGGTAGTGGAGGGTTTGGTAGTGCTTCTGATATTTGGAAGTACCACCCACCAATGTTTGAGCCCAGGGCTCTGCAGGATGAGATCCTGAGATCAGATGAGTTGTGGAATGATAAACGATCAGCTGCAGAGGACAAATTCATACCCCCCAACCGTCCCAATTTTCCCGGGACTGCCCCGGTTTTTATTACCTGGTCCCGCGGCGCATGCTCTTGTCCCGCACCGTCATGTCCCACGCCATCGCCGGGGGGTTGCCGCGGCCTCTTAGACGCCGCCCACCGGCGGCCCAGAGTGTAAGCGCTCAGCTGCACACTTGGGGCTGGTGGCAGGGGGTGTCCAAGAGGCAGCGGAAGCCGGGAGTCTGAGAGGTAGGGTTTTTTTTTTCTATACTGTTACTTCATTGGTGGTTCAGTGAGTGGGGGCGGGACTCCAAGAAGGAGCCTGCCCCTGCTGCTGAGCTGCAGGTGGGTGGGACTTCACAAAGGAGTCTCGCACAGGAGGGGAAATGGTCACACTGGTGAGTGTATTTGTCTGTGTGTGTGTGTTTGTGTCTGCCTGTGTATGTTTGTGTGTGTGAGTGTTTGTGTCTGTGTGTCTATATGTGTGTGTCTGTCTGTGTGTTTATTTCTGTGTGTGTGTGTGTGTGTGTGTGTGCCTATGTGTGTGTGTGTGTGTGTGTTTGTGTCCGTCTGTGTGCGTGTGTATGTTTGTGTGTGTGAGTGTTTGTGTCTGTCTGTCTGTGTGTTTATGTCTATGTGTGTGTGTGTGTGTGTGTGTGTGTGTGTGTGTGTGTGTGTGTGTGTGTGTCTGTGTGTGTGTGTCCCTATGTGTGTGTGTTTGTGTCTGTCTGTGTGTATCTATGTGTCCGTGTGTGTATGTGTGTGTGTGTGTCTGTGTGTATGTGTCTGTGTCTGTGTCGCCCCTAACTGGTTGGGGATGTCCTATTTAATTCTTAGGTGGTGTTTCCCTTTAAGGGCGTGGCTGAGGGTGTGACTGGGGTCATGGCTAGGCGTGGCTTCTTTTGTCCCTCTTTACAGCTTTCAAAAGTTGGGAGGTGTGCAAATGCCTTTTGTTTGTATACACCTTAAAGTGGACCAGATCCCAGGATTTTCACTATCCTGGGTTTCAGTCTGTCCCCCTGGGGCCTCCAGGTTCGAGAGACCCCACTGTGAAAAACCCCAACGTTCGCTCAGTAATCGGCATCTCGTCCAATCAGCTTCTCCGGACACGCATATTAATGTGCGGCTGGAGAAGCTGAATGGAATCCCAGCCACACAAATAGGTGGCGCTTGGAATCACTCGTCTCCTTCGTCTGTAGGCTGCCTGCAAAGTCATTCTGTTGTGGCGGGCGTGGCCGCATACAGCCAAGAGGGTGCAAGTGATGCTGTCTTTGGCCACGCATGCGCCATGGGCTCATCGGACAGGTAAGAGTTCCAAAAGAACAACGGGCTTTCACACTGCGGGGCATCCCAGTCTCATAGACTCTACACTCGAAGCCCGCTTCTGGTCCACTTTAAAGCGGACCTTCAGCATCATTGTTTTTAGTCACTTTTTATTCTTTCCCTCACTGGCCTGCAACTCTGTTCAGGACTCTAGGATACTGGCGCCGCCATCTTGGCTCAGTAGCATCACATACTGAGAAGTTGAGAGGGGTCAAAAGTCCAGGGGGTGGGGTTATGTGGCTGTGCTTTTCACCAACAGAGCAGGGGTCAGTAAAAGGTCAGCTATCCCAGAATGCAGAGCGGCACAGTCAGAGGACACTTCCTGTTTGCAGGCAGCCTGAGCCACCATCTTGGATGTTTAAAGTCTCAGAAAATGCAATAGATGCAGGTAGGATGATTTTTAATGTGGGCAATCTGTATGCACAGGGTGGAGGAAACATATAAGATAGGCTCTTATTCAGGGTGACGGTCCACTTTAAAGTGGCTTGAAACCCAGGGGGGATCGGCCCGGGAATCTATAAGATTACCGGACCGATCAGATCCCTCCCCGCGGGGCATCCGAAATCAGGATGTCCCGCGGGGGGGAACCCCCCAGGAGGCCCACAAACCTTACCTCAGCTCCGTTCCATCGGCGCATGCGCGAGCTGTGAATGGCCGGCGCAGGCGTGCTCCCTGTTAGAGGGAAGCGCGAGACGCGGCCTCCAGCGCTCAGAGCCGCTGAGCTGCTATGCGTGTCCAAGCGGCCTTGGACGCGCATACCACAGCGGCTCTGAGCGCTGTGATTGGCTGGAGCGGTCACGTGGGAGCGCGGTGAGGTGAGTGTTTCTGGGCTTTTGGGGGGTGCCCCACCGAAGTGGACCAAAACCCAGCATTAAAGTGGACCAACACCGAGAGGTGATCGGCCCGGAAATCTATAAGATTCCCGGGCCGATCACCTCCCACCCCGCGGGACATTCGAGATCGGGATGTCCCGCGGGGTGAAACCCCCCCAAATCACCTACCTTATCTTCCGCCGCCGCCGCCTCCCTCGCGCCCCTCTAGGCGTGCGCGCCCCCGCGTGCGCCGAAAGTGACGCGAGGGAGGCGGCGGCGGCGGAAGCCGCTTGGACGTTCCTGTTCCCCGCCTGGACGTTGGCGGGGATTGGACCGGGCAGTCACGTGGGAGCGGGGAGAGGTTAGTTTATTGGGGTTTCTGGGGGGTTTCACACAGCGGGGCACCCCCGATCGGGGTGCCCCGCCGAAGTGAACCAAAACCCAGGATAGTCAAAATCCTGGGTGTTGGTCCACTTTAAAGAGGACCAACACCCAGGGGTGATCGGCCCGGAAATCTATAAGATTCCCGGGCCGATCACCTCCCACCCCGCGGGACATCCGAGATCGGGATGTCCCGCGGGGTGAAACCCCCCAGAAACCCCAAAAACACCTTACCTGATCCGCCGCCGCTTCCGCCGCCGCCGCCTCCCGCGCGCCCCTCCAGACGTGCGCGCGCCCGCGCCGGCCCTCTGTGAATGGCCGGCGGGGGCGCGCGCGCGCCGAGAGTGACGCGCGGGAGGCGGCGGCGGCGGAAGCGTCTTGGACGTTCCTGATCCCCGCCTGGACGTTGGCGGGGATTGGCTGCGGCGCTCACGTGGGAGCGCTGAGAGGTGAGTTTTTTGGGGTTTCTGGGGGGTTTCACACAGCGGGGCACCCCCGATTGGGGTGCCCCGCCGAAGTGGACCAAAACCCAGGATAGTCAAAATCCTGGGTGTTGGTCCACTTTAAAGAAGACCTGGTGACTGTGGGTCAAAAATTTGCCTTACTGGCCTCGGCCGGCTGTACTGGAGTTGTGGGAATATCCACTGTTTGTGGCAGTGTGTTGTACAGTAACTTCTGAATGCGGGACAGAGGCGAGTACAGCGGAGGGGCTGGAGGGAGCTGTGGGAGGTAAGGTCACTAGTTGTAAAGAGATGCCCCTCCCGAGCCCTGACCTCAATGCAGGCAATACAGACACAGCAGCTTCATACACATATATTGTATTGTCTAACATACCCTGCTCGTACAGCCCGGCTCTGCTCTGGTGCAGGGTAAAATAGAACGATAACATTGCGAGCGTACAACATTTTTCTCTATATTTTACGCTCACGGAGTGATGCTGATCTGCCTGCCTCTCTCAGTAGCGGAACATTCAGCCTATTTCCTGTACCCGGTAGGAAGGATTTTGTGGTTGCACGCATCTATTTTGTTGGAAGTCTGAATCAAGTAAGTGATCGCAATTGTGCTGCAGATGTTTCCCGATGGTTGTGATCGGTGTATGAAGGAGTGGAGCAGTGTATCCAAAGACTATTCTTCAGCAGATTCGAGTTATCATAATCCCTGTTACTTGATGATCGAATCTGGAAAGGCTTTATTAGAGCAGATTTAATGAAACGTGTCATGTAAGGACTATGAAGGCTACAGGTGCCCTGACCACATGGTAGTTTTTAGATTTAATGTTTTCACACCTCTGGAACAAGCCTGCAGCTTGTCAGGTATTACTTACCTGAAACATTTGTTCAATTAAGCCCAGTTGCCTACTGGACTGAATTGAACAAATGTTTCATGTAAATAATACCTGTGTGTCTGCTTTGCAGTCAATTATTAAAACAGACCAACCCCCAGGTTTTTCACTCACCTGAGTTTTAGTCCACTTGACAGGGGCATCCCAACTAGGGAATGTCCCAGAATCACCTAGTTGCTTACCCCAATCCCCACATCCACAGCAGGTTCTCTTGCAGTAAGAATTCACTGGCCATCTCTGCTGTGCCCACCAGCCAGCAGCTTCAGCCTTTATCAGTACAGTTGTTAGGATGGGTCAGGAGGAGGATTGTATTGTCCTAAAGGAGAATGCAGAAGACGCTGGAGGAGGGAGGGGAGCATTTTTTCCCCTGTAATGTATTTTATTGGACTGAGAATTATATACACCATGGAGATGAATTATTTTTGTGATTTTTTTAACAGTTACAGATGATCTAGAAGTAGAACAAATGGAGCAGAAGAAAAGTGATGTGAAAAGAATTAGTAATAATGTAATTGTACATCACCAGTTCCCACTATTTGGGTGTGTAAACTTTGGATTAGCTCTTCTAATCTTCGTGTCTGTTACATCTTCCTTCTAACAGTGACGCGTCTGTTCAGCTTACAATACCTGTCCATAACCCTGCCCCCATCTGGCTTTTTGTCAATGCTTGCCATGTTCAGTGCTCCGCTTATTACCACAAATGTGACTCAGCCAGGCCAATTTATTCTTTACATCACTTAGCTGAGTTTCCAAATAGCCAATTTACACCACACATTCTTTCTAAGTTGTTTTAATCATTAAACAGGACCTTCAGCATCATTTAATGTAAAGCCCAAACCCTTAAAAAACTATTCCCCAGCATGTAAAATTAATAATATTTTAAGTTTTTAGTGGCTTACTTTTTATTCTTTCCTCCACTGGGCTGAAACACTGTTCAGGACTCTTGGATACAGGCGACGCCATCTTGCCTCAGAAGCATGAAACACACTGAGGAGAGGAGAGCGGTGTAAAGCGCAGGGGGCGGGGTTATAGCTGTGCTTTGCACAGGTGAAGCAGAACTGGGGTCAGGAAAAGGACAGCAATCCCAAAATGCAGAGCGGCATAGCCAGAAGACACTTCCTGTCTACAGGCTGCCTGATGCTTCATGAGCCGCCATCTTGGATGTTTAAAGGTTAATGATTACGCACTAGTTGCTTGTAGGATGGTTCTTAATGTGGGCAATCTGTATGTACAGAGTGGGGGAAACCTACAATATAGACTCTTAATCAGGGTGAAGGTCTGGTTTAAATCAGTCAATAGACGTCATTTAAATCAAGCCAGGGCTTTTGGGATTTTACCACCGCTGTGGCTACACCCACTCTGCAGATTTGAGATTGCCAATTGGCTGATCTAAAAAATGTCTGATGATGAGACATGGCTTCCATCTAGTCTGATTAGCGTTTCCGCCCCCAGTGAATGGCTGGCAGCTGAAAAGCACATCAGCTACATGTAAGCTGGGGATGCAGCCTTTGGCAGTAAAAGCGCTATGAGAGTCCTGGCAAAGGTACGTTTTGGGAGGCATCCCATTCTGGAATGCATCCGGGGGGGGGGGAATGCTAGCTGTCGGCCATTGAGTCCTTTAGACTGCTGGGCTGCACTGCGCTGCTAGGGCTTTCATCTGATTTAACCCTTCTAATGCCAGCCGCGTAAAACGTATGTGGCTGCCTCTCCTACTGTTAAACGCCAGCCATGCAAATTTTAACTGCCTGCATTTCTCCCCTGCTATCGGCCAAAAAAAAAAAGCCACTGACCTGACCCCGCAATCGATCCAGCTGGGCCATTTCTTCACCCTCTGACCCCCCCCCCCCCACTGGGCTCCTCCAGCTACAGGAGAGGGCCCGGAATAGCCCCCCCCCCCCCCCTCATTTAAAAAAAAAAATAACATTTACTCAGCTTCATGTATAATCCCTCCTGCCTGGTCTCCTCTTCGCTAGGGAGGCTCTCTCCCCCACTTCGCTGCCATCTTCACCACTAGCCTCTTCCGATACCCTGCCTCTCCACTCCTCCCTCCTGCGATCTGTCGAGATCTGCGAGGGACAGAGAAGCTGACGATTGGAGGCTTATCTTGTCCGATAAGAGCAATTTCTGTGCAAACGGCTCTGTTTACGGCATTTTGGAAAATAGCATCCGCATCCCCAGCAGTGTGCTTGCTCCCAACTTGTCTGATCGGCTGGAGAGGGGAAAGCATGCACAGCCCGAAGATGCCAGGTAGGGCAGCCACTGTTTATATCAGCGAGGGAGCTAGGAAGACTAAGTTTTGCAGCGATTCGTTTTATACAGCAGGGCATTATGATTTTTAATGCCCCAGTGGAAGGCCAGCAATCAGTCCTGAGATCTTATAGAATCCAATGCCCGTTGTGCAGGGTTTTGCTTCAACATAAATTGTGCCTAATTGCAGGGGCCCCAAGTATTTGTATGTTTTATATTTTAAAAAAAGTGTGTAATATGTGTTTATACTATTCTCCGATTGGCCCAAAATGATATTCCTCTTTAACATGACTTGGTGATTTCCTCATCCCGGTTTGGGATACCCTGCTGGGTGTATTCCAGGGGATCTCACTGTAAACGCGCCTCACCGTGATCTCACAGCATGTATGGGAGATGCGGCCCCATTCCTTTCTTTCCTTAGCTGGGTCACATATCCATACCTGCCATTTCTGAATGGCAGTGACAGTGGCTCACACTCCATTCATCTTTATGATGCCACACTTGCATCACAGTGGCTTCGCAAAGGTGATTGGAGTGCAATATGGTGATCCACGCATGTGCCATGGGATCTCCAGAGAGGTGAGTTTTCACAGTGGGGCATCCCAAATTGGAACAAAACCCTGGATAGTAAAAATCACAGGTGGTGTTTCACTTTTCACTACTTTTACTGGCACCAAGCCATGACCAAAATGTTGGTAATGTATTGTGGGATTGATTGAGGAAGTCTCTGCCTGTTATCTATTATACATTTTAAAATGGATTTAACAGCCCAGAGTAAGGGAAAATAAACTCCAAACTTTGTTTATGCAGATTTTTTGAACATGGACATTACAACGAGTGAGTTGTGTGACACGTTCCAGAGGTACTTTTTATGCTGCAAGCGCATTTTCTCTCTACCATGGCAGGTAAGAATGTTTGATAGTTTGGTTGTAGCTAGACAGTTTCTTATGTACCTTTGCAACACCTTGTATTGCAGTTAAGTCATTTCCATTTTTTTCATCCTACTAGAATTCTGGGGAAGTAACAGCCTATGTATTTAGTGATTATTTTTACTGTATTACGTGTAAGGAAACCCGTGTTATTCTAATGGGAAAGCAGAATGTGGCAAAAATGTGGAATGGTGTTCCAACACTATATATAACTATAATTTCTATTAACCTCATTTAAATTGTGTGTTTGTAGACTACCTTTTGCTTTTAGTGACAAGGCAGAAGCAATTTATAGTCCACAGATATCCTTTTAAAACTGGGTGTTTGTTAGCCTTTCAATACTAAGGTGTTTGTTTTTGTTAGGATAGGTTGCTGCTTGCAACCCCTTCAGCACCCGCCCCCATCAGGGACACTTGCTGCAGAGGGATGGCGGCAGCTATCTATCCCTTCATCTATTTATTCCTCTGTCTATCTCCCTGTCCTTCTGCCCAGCTATAGCTATCTATCCATCTATCTATTCTTCTGCCTATATATGTATTTATGGAAATAATAAGACATCCCCTGAAAATTTTCTTCAGAGCAAAATATTAATATAAAACCTCTTATTTTGGGGGAAACAGGGTAGTAGGCACAAATTATCTCTCCACCCAAAAAGTTAGAAAGTTACCTAAATAAAAAGCAGGCACATTATGTGACCAAAGCTTTAATCTTCCTGAATCATTGCTAGACTACTACCTAACTGGCTATACTCAAGAGACACTACAGAGAGGCATTTTTACTCGTATGACGTTTTACGCCTATAGTATAATACTGTACATGCCCAGATTTTCTTTTTGTGATACACTGTTAAAAGCTTGTTCTTATCTATTGTAGTTTAATTGGCGGTAAGGTAATGGTGGGCACATCTGTAGCTCCTAAATTAGAGTGAAGTTAGGTGAAATGTGATAGGGACAGATGTATAAACCAATACAACATTTAGAGCACTTACTTTGTGTACTTAGAATTAAACCCGTGTACTATTATTTATTAAATGAACAGGTGGCTGTTGTTGGTTCAAGTTGCAGCAGCAGTAGTCTTACCAAACATACTATTTACATGTTTTTTTTTTTTTTACTTCCCTTCCACATATTACATTTTGTTACCCTGTTTCCCCGAAAATAAGACACTGTCTTATATTAATTTTTCCCCGGAAATATGGCACTTGGCCTTATTTTCGGGGGACGTCTTGACAGAAGACAGGCAGCGTGCGTCTCCTCCACCTCCCTGGAGCTCCCCCCTTACGTGCCCCGTCATTACGCCCCCTAGTGGTTACAATACAATTTTCGGGGGATGACTTATATAACGATATCCTCCGAAAGCAGGCACTAGGCCTTATTTTCGGAGGATGTCTTATTTTCGGGGAAACAGGGTATATATGTCCCACTGTAATGATTTGTGTGGCCACTAGGTGGTAGTGTATCATTGTACCAAATACTAATGTGCAGTAACTTTATTTAGTTTGATACTTTAAAGTCCCTGTACAGGCATTAAAAAGGAACAACAATCGGGTATTTCACTCTCACAGATATTGTTCTTGTCAAGCAGGGAATCCCGTAATAACTCACCTTCAAGCCTTTTCCACGGCGCAGTCACAGCCGAAACTGAGTGCACTGATGCCGAAGAGAGCTGAGTGCAGCGCCAGCCGCATCCCCGTTCAGTTTCTAGCTGAATGCCTGCACCGCCCATTCAGAAAGGCCTGGCACGGGTACATACACAGCTAGAAGTGAGCAGGCATGCGGCCACGGTGCAGAGGGCTCTGGGAGCAGATACTTGAAACAGGGGATCCGGGGGGCCCACGGGTGGGGCTTGGACAGCCCTGGGATCTTTTAGACTATCTTTTAGTCTATACTCTCCTTTTGTCCTTCGCAGCTCCTTCATGCAGCAGCAGTGTTTTCATACTTACCGATGAGGGAGGTTAAGCAATTCCCTCCTGCACTGGGCAGACATGGAGGTGCCCATCAGGCTGGCTGGACTTGGTCATCTAGCCTTCTCCACTCTTAACGTGCAAGTGCAGTCAGTGGGTTAGGCTCGGATTATAGCTAATCAAGCCAGGACAGAGCCCAATTCAAGTAACCAAAGATCACCATTGTTTGATTTCCTTTTCAGTGTAAATGTTCCTCATTCTGTCATGTGCCCACTACTGCAGCCAATAGGCGCTGCCATCTTTCTTTGAAATCTCAGATTCCCCGGAGTCTGTTTTTGTCGTCACCGCTGGGCATGCACTGTGGCACCAGGCTTCCTGGTTGTGCTTGTTCATGCAGAGCAGTTGCTGTTTTTGCACATACGCAAGTTCTGGGCTTGTCTGCCACTCAGTAATAATGACCTTCCAGCTTGTTTATACTGGGGTGCAGTATACATACTGCAGCCTGTGCATGCACATTCAGAGGCAGTACTAGTACTGTCCAGTGTGCAATCCTGCATGCATGCAATTACTGGTGCTCATTTAAAACTGTACAGTGTGATCTTAGGCACGCTCGCAATCTCCACCTCTGTGCTGGGGATCTGAAGCTTGAATAAAAGACTTACGATAAGTGGGATTATTTTATACTCTATTGAAGTCATTGGTCACAGCTGCCATTCCATGAGGAGCCTGACACCTAGGCTGAGGGGTGAGTGACCCAGCATTAATATTTAAAATGGTGGGGGGGGGGGGGGGCTTGCAAAATAGGATGAATGGCCACATGTGTATTTGACACTGGATTTTCACTTTAATGTATCTGTGGTTAAAAATAACAAGCATGGTGGTGTGAAGGAGCACAATAGGGGGCAGAGCAAAAAACAAAACTTTGCCATGAGGGAGACGGCATCCAGGACACCCAGAATGGGGAGCAGCAGAAAGAAGATGGGCGGCAGCGGAGGCAAGAAGGCTGGCGGGATGGCACGCTTTTTGGTCCGAGAGGACCCGTCTAGCAGGTCGGAGGTGGCCAAGATGGCGGAAGGAGGAGGATCGGGCCCCCCTCAGAGAGAAATGGCCTGTCGGCGGGCGCCCGGCAATCAGCAGCAGCTGGAGGAGAAGAGCCCGAGCTGGGAGAGGAGCCTGAGCGAGTGTGCAGAGGCAGGAGCGCAGGTGAGAGAGAGCACGACCCTGCGATGCTCAGCATCACCACGAGTAGAGGCGAGGGAGGGGGAGCGGACTGGCCCGACATGCGGGCTTCCCATTCACCACCACGTGGGGTGGGGGGGCGCAGCATGGGGAGCTCCAGGGGACCCTCAGAATCCCTCCAAATGCAGCACAGCCCCCTGCTACCCATCCACAATCGGGGACGGCGATCAAGTCCCAGGCAGCTGAGGGGAGAAACCAGAGGGAGGGGGATCGAATCACCCTCCCCCCAGACAACACAGATGAGAGCGGCTGGGAATATACGCAGCAACCTCCACAGCCATCCACCCCTGTGAGCTGTACATGGTACAGCGCTTCCCCGTCCATGGATGCCAGATGCCAGGTTCGGGAGGACCACACCAGAGAAATGCCTTGCACCGGGTCACCACCACAAAGCCCAGCTCGTCCTCCAGACCTTACACTGCGTATGACCTGGTCACCCAGCTTGGAAGAAGATCTAGGGTGCAGACCACAGGTGAGATCATCAGGGTCCTGGAGCCAGTCGGGCTCGGGTGGGGGGGCCTTCTGACATCCCCGGGGTCCCGCCCCAAATATCCCCAACTGGGCAAGAATCTCTTGATAGTTCTCCAGAATTAGAGCCCAGCCTTAAGCTTTTGCTACAGTTTCTTCCCACTAAAGCAGGATGACCTAGAGGCCGTTGCATTTAGAATCAAGCGGGCTGTGAGAAAAGAACTGGAGGACCTTCAGCAGCAAACTTCGGCCCTAGACACTAGAAAGCTCCAGCGCAAACCGTGAAGAACGGATCACAGAACTGGAATGGATCTGTCGTATCCAACAACAGCTACTCATTAACGCTCTGCTGCGGTCAGACGAATTAGAGAACCGAAACAGGCGCAATAACCTTAATCTGAGGGGCATCCTGGATTCGGTTCCCTCTCACCAGCTGTGGCCCATAGCATCCGGCATATTCAACTCTCTACTGGGGAACCCTAGAGAATCTGACATAGTTATTGACCGCATACATAGGGTGGCGGCTCGACCGGCGGGGGAGGGCAAAACACCCCGGGAGGTCCTCTGCCGCATACACTTTTTCACAGTAAAGGAGGACATCTTGCAGAAAGCATGAGAGCATTCCAAGTTGAATGGGACGATCACCGGATCCAGATCCTTCCGGATCTTTCCCGCCATACGCTATGTATGAGGAGAATCATGTGGCCCCTTCTGGACAAACTTAGGGAGATTAACTCCTCGTATAAATGGGGCCACCTGTTTCCCCTAATCATCCCCAAGGACAATAGTCTATTCACTCTGCGGCGTAAAGAGGAACTTCCTGATTTGTTCCGGTTCCTGGGCAGCGACCCCATTGCTATTCCGGACTGGCTTGATTTCAACGTTGACCCACCCCCACGGGGCCGAGAAGGCCACAGGGCGGGACGGGGGGCCCCATACGCCCGGGTCTGCGAAGATGACTTACTGACTTGTGGCCCTTCGCCCCCCCCCCCCCCCGACGGAATGATCTGATCCTTGCCACGGACAGATGCTTTAAGCGATTTCTTTACACTGATAAGTATTGAGTCATTCATTGCGTTTTCCTGTAATGTTGTTATAGTCTCATATATTGATGAGGGTGACTCGCCGTCTCCACCTACTGAAGACCGGAGCACTCGGCGAAGAGCAGGCGCCGGGAGCACGGTTTTAGCTGGTCACCCTCATTAGTTTCTGCTTCCTTTCACTGAGCTTTGGCCCAGTGGGAGCAAGCAGAATAAGGAACCATTGTTCCATCTTTTAGATTTTGCCCTCTCCTTGTTTTGTTTTCTGTGATTCTGATTTGATTATTTGTTTTCCCTGTTACCTTCATCCCCAGATTCTAGTTCTTGGGGCTCACTGGGGTGTCTTTCCCTTTTTAGCCCCATAGCACATACAATCCTTTGAGAGGGGCCCCCTGTGTGTGCTGTTCACTAAGACCTACCCGATTGGGTGAAAGCACTTTGGGTACTTTGTCCTAGCTGTAGAGGGAGGGTGTGGGCAGCCCACGTGGAGTAGGCCTCCTGGCAATAACTGGACCTTTATTTACCCTAGAAACCCTCTCTTCTCCTCTTTGTCAATACTTACCTAACTCCCTTTCTGACTACCCCTAGTTCCTTACTCTTTGGGGCGTTTTGTGGGGGGGCTCAGCGGCATGGCTACCCTTAAAATTTGCTCCCTAAGGGTCTCAATATCCCTGAAAAAAGAGCCAAGATACTATGAGTTACACAAGGAGAGGGTAGATATAGTACTATTTCAGGAAACCCATTTCTGTGTCGGGAGGATGCCAGAAGTTAAAAATAGATACTTCACTACATGGCGGCACTGCCCGAACCCTGAGGCTAAAACTAAGGGGGTGTCCATTGCGGTACACAAGGGCACTCCCCTGGAACCATTGGACACTAGAATAGACCCACAGGGCAGGTACATTTTCTTGAAGTTCTTAATGAGCGGGGAAGCTTACACTTTAGCAAATGTCTATTTACCTAATACGGATCAAACGGGAGTGGGCACACGTTTTGTCTGTCATTTAGAGAGCAGAGGGGATCATAGTCCTGGGAGGAGACTTTAATATGGCCATGGACCTGAGACTAGACTCCTCCCAAGGGAAATCTGCAATTCCCCAATCCAAACTGAAATTCAGGCTGGCCCTGAATGCTCTCCAGGTAGTGGACGCTTGGAGAATTCTAAACCAAGGCACGAGAGACTACATTCTTCTCTCATACCCATGCTACCTATAGTAGACTTGACTATTTCTTTGTAAGCTATAAGTAACGAGTGTTACTGACACTCGTTTGTAATCATATTCTGACGAGAGATTTTTCAGCATCAATAGGCCCTAACGTATGGTCAGACCATGCCCCCATATATCTTACCCTACCTATTCCTGACAAATGTAGGAGTCAGTTTAATTGGAGGCTTAATGACAACCTGCTCAAGGACACCCTGTGCACGGCGGAGATTGGGGAATCCATATCCCACTTTTTTTGTTGATCACACGAATGATAGCACTTCATTGCCGGTCCAATGGGGGTCCCTAAAATGTGTACTCGGGGGGGGGGGGGGGGGGTATTCATTAAACATGGGGCTAGGTTGAAGAGGGAGATAACGAACCAAATCGGGGACACCTTGGACCGCATTCAGACCCTAGAACACTCACATAAAAGCACGTCTTCCGATGAAGACCTATTGAATCTAATTGGGGCTAGGGAGGACCTGAAGAGGCTCTACGACCAGAGTTATCTAAGATATAGAGACAGGTGTAAAGCCCGGTTCTACAAATATTTTAAGCATACAGTACGTCCTGCTCGATCTATAACACTTACATGTGGGTAATCCTCCGCCAGATGGCGCTGTTCACTGCAGACATGTAAAAACAGGCTCCTCCCGGCCCTTCATATACCCAGGGACCTCCCACAAATCCCCCCAGATTTCTCTGCAGTGCTGACTGCGAAGACATGAAGTATCACTCTCTCCCAGGTGAGCGGGGCTATTACCTCCCCTCCTCTGTGTGAATATGCCTCCCAGCCTGGGCTGCGTCGGTCGGGTGAAGGTAGGCAGCACCATGCTTGCTTAACGGAGCCATGCTCCACCGCAATCCCCCACCATAGGGTAGGCGGTCAAGGCTGATGGTGAGCCTTCAGGGGATGCCCCTCCCGCATCTTGCCCCATGTAGCGGTTGACCCTAGGTAACGGGTCGCCTCGTTCCCCCCTTAGTCAGGGGCGGCGGCGGCTTGCGGACGCCTCGGCGTCTTCTTCCTTCCTTCACCTTCTTAGCCTCTGTGGCTCTTCCTAGGTTGCGCTGGCTTGAACGCCTGTCTCATACAGTATCCTTGTCACGGTAGACCGGGGTTCGTTCCCCGACAGGGAGCCACAGGAGAGCCCGAGTACGGATCTCGGACGTGCCTGTCCTGGCTCCCAGCGCCATTTACAATAGACATTTCTACTTTTCTGTACTCTCACTGGCTAGATGCCTTACGAGCTTTGCACTCGCTGGGGAGGGGCGTGGTTCCGGCTTGGCGCGCTACGCGTCGCGGTCGGCTCAGGCCCGCCCTCCGAGGATCGCTTGGCGCCATTTCCTTCTCCCGCGCGCGTGGTGAAGATCATCCTCTCCTCTCCTCTCTGTCTGTAAGTGCCCTCGCGGGCGACTCTTCTTTACCTTCTATCCCCATTGCGCATGGCTCTGACATCCTTGTTCCCCCTTATGTCTTTCAGACCGCGGATTTCGGTGGCTTCTCCTGGCCCAGTGTAGCTCCCGGTCGTGACCATAAGAAATTACTCCCACTTCCCAGCGGGTTATTGGGGCATCCAGGGTAGCTTACAGTGTCAATCCCTACTGGCAAATTGTGTCGATTAAATCGCCATATGGAGGCATCTCAGGATATTGTGAACGGGGTTCCTTCGGGACAAGCCCGGCTGTGTGTAGCTTGTGGGGTCTTACCTAGCAGCGGTGACAATGCACGGGTCTGTGTTCCTTGTGCACAGCAGGCGCTATCGGTGCTTCCCATCTCCTTTGAGGCTGGGCCTGCACCCCGCCGCACTTCACCTACTCCCCCAAGCCTGAGTCTAACCCCCAATACCAGTGGGGATTCTCATCCTGATCTGGCCACGAGGCTGGCTAGTGTTGAAAACTTGCTTGCTAATTCCATAGCGCGTAAAGCCACCGCCAAGAGGCGGCACTTGAACCCTGAATCGGCCCTCTTCCCTATAGAACCTGATGATTTGTTGCATTCCTATGCCCATATCCCCTCGGAAGAAGGGGAACTGTTCTCTGACTCAGGGTCATATGACGATGAGTCCAGGGGTCAGGAAGAGTCTGGCTCCGAGCATTGGTCCTCGGATGATATTGATAGACTGCTGGTTCAGATCTTTGGGGTTCTGTCCCTCTCTCCCCCTGCTGCGGCTCCCCGGCAAAGGGGTGACCTTTTTCATACTGCTAAAGCTCGCTTGGAATTTCCCGAGCAGACCCATTTCAATAGCCTCGTGCTTAAAGAATGGGAACATCCCAGCAGACTTCAAGGGGTCCCTAAGAGCGTGGATAGGAAATACCCCTTTCCTGCTGACTTTCTGGTCATCGCCGCCTGAGGTCGATGCTCCTATCCTAGGGTTGTCCAACACCTCTATTATGCACTCTCCCGACACTACAACGCTTCGGGACTCTGAGGACCGGCGTGTTGACCAACTGGCATGTCATGCCTTTGCATTTGGGGGAGCGACTGCGCCCGGTTTGTGCCTTAGCCATTACGGCAGTAGCGCTCAGGGCCGTGGTTAGGAGTGCTCTCGATGACACAGATGAGTTGCCTCCTGATACTGTCAATGCTCTGTCCAGCTGTGATGCGTTTGTGAACTTTATCCTGTCTGCATCGGACGATGCTATAAAGATGTGTGCCAGGTCATCTGCCCTGGTGGTTGCTATACGCCGCGCAGTCTGGTTGCGCCAGTGGGCCGCAGACAATGCCGCCAAGAAAGCCCTCACGGGGCTGCCATTTAAAGGGCTGTGCTTGTTTGGGGATCGATTAGACCTCTTTGCCAAGGGAGGCAAGTTACCCCAGCGCAGGAGGCAGACTAGGCCCTTTCGTGGCAAAGGCTCCCTATCAACCCCCTATCATGGGGCCAAGCAGGGTAGAGGGGCATCCTTCACTGGGGCCCGCGGTGATTCCTGGCACAGGAACAGAGGACGCCTTCCAGGTTCCTCCTGGGGAACCAAGCCCAAAGCCCCTCCCAAGGCCCCCCAGGCATGAGGGGGCGCCCTCACCCATCAGGGTGGGGGGACGTCTACAGCACTTCGATCACGTCTGGCGGTGCCACGTCTCAGACCGGTGGATTCAGGAGGTAGCGTCCTCCGGCTACAAGATAGAATTTGCTGTACAGCCCCCCACCAGGTTCATTGGGTCTCGAATCCCTCAAGACCCTGCCTCAGCTCAGGTCCTGTTGCTGGCCGTACAGGGTCTCATGGATCTAGGGGTCATTTGCAAGGTCCCCCCTGGAGACAGGGGCACGGGGTTCTACTCAAACCTTTTCACAGTACCCAAGAAGGATGGGTCAGTCAGGCCCATTCTGGATCTAAAAATCCTCAACAAATTTGTCAAGAACAGGCACTTTCGCATGGTAACTCTGCGCTGGGCCATTGGCTCACTGCGCCCAGGGGACTTCATGACGTCAGTAGACATCAAGGATGCTTACCTGCACGTCCAAAGGTTTCTCAGATTTGCACTAAAAGATCAGCATTACCAATTTGTGGCCCTGCCATTCGGCCTAACGTCAGCTCCCAGGGTGTTCACCAAGGTGCTGGCAGGGGTGATGTCCCTGATAAGGCTAAGGGGCATATGCGTGCTGCCCTACCTGGACGATATTCTCATCACCTCTCGGTCTCTGTGGCAGGCAGAGTTGGACACTCGGCTGGTAGTGGCCACCCTGGAGTCCTTCGGCTGGGTGATCAATTACCTCAAGTCATCCCTGTCCCCCTCCTCGGTGACTCAGTTCCTGGGAATGATTCTGGATACGGTTCAGTCAAGGATATTCCTTCCTCAACAGAAGGTGGAAGCTCTGACAGCGCAGACGAGGTTCCTGCTTTCGAGCTCACAGCTCTCCATCCGGCAGGGAATGCAGTTGGTGGGCCTGATGGTGGCGAGCTTCGAGTCGGTGCCCTTTGCTCAGTTCCATTTGAGACCTCTGCAGCTTCACCTTCTGTCAGTTTGGGACAAGAACCCAGCGTCCTTGGACGGGTTCTGTGTGCTTCCCCCCTCGGTCAGACAGTCCCTTGCGTGGTGGCTGGACCACAGGAACTTGACAGGGGGCAGGTCTTTTCTGACCCCCTCCTGGGAGACGGTCACAATGGATGCCAGTCTGTCAGCTTGGGGGGGGGGGGATTCTGGAAGTCCCTGCGCTTCCAGGGGACGTGGGGTCCTCAGGAGGCCCATTTACCCATCAACATTCTGGAATTACGGACAGTCAGGTTGGTACTGGAGCGTTTGACCCAACACCTGAGGGGTCTGTCGGTCCAGGTCTCAGACAACAGAACGGCGGTTGCCTACATCAATCATCAGGGAGGGACCCGGATCAAGGGTGCTCTCCAAGAGGTGTCTCAGATTCTGACATGGGCGGAGGCCAATGTTCAATGCATTTCGGCTGTTTACATTCCGGGGGCGGAGAACCTGCTGGCGGATGCCCTGAGCAGGGGGATGTCCCATCAGGGGGAGTGGTCCCTCTGCAACAAGGTATTCCAGTCCCTGTGTCACCGTTGGGGCCTACCGGATGTGGATCTGTTTGCTTCCCGTCACAATCACAAGCTCCCGGCCTTCGTATCACTGTCTCAGGATCCTCTGGCCATGGCCACGGATGCCCTGTCCTTGTCTTGGAGGGAGTTTCGACTCCTGTATGTGTTTCCACCGTTCCCCCTTCTGGGCAGGGTTCTACGCAAGATTGCTCTGGAAGGGGTACCTGTGATTCTAGTGGCCAAGAAGAGTGTGGTTCAAATGGCAGTATATCAGTACGATCTGCCAAGCGTGCCAGATCTGCTAACTCAAGGGTCCTTACGCCATCCCAATTTACAAACTCTGGCTTTGACAGCCTGGCTGCTGAGACCTCCATCTTGATGGAGAAGGGGTTGTCTGCCTCTGTGGTGGCTACTATGGTGCAGGCCAGGAAGAAGACTTCTTCTGCTATCTATTATATGGTGTTCCTACATTGATTGGTGTGAGTCCAGGTCTCTTCCCTGCCGGGAATTCTCCGTCCCTAGGGTTCTGGAGATTTTACAGCATGGTTTGGACTTAGGTCTCAAACTTAGTACTCTGAAGGGTCAGGTTTCTGCCCTGTCTATCTTCTTTCAGAAGACCTTTGCTCAACATCACCTGATTAAGACCTTCTTTCAGGGGGTCACTCACGTGCGTCTCCCTTGTAAGCCTATGGTCCCTGTCTGGGATTTGAACTTGGTTTTGTCTGCCTTGCAGGGTGCTCCCTTTGAGCCTATTCAAGATGCTGCTCTGGTCATTCTCACTCTCAAGGTGGTCTTCTTGGTGGCTATTACTTCGGTTAGGCGTGTGTCAGAGCTGGCCGCTCTATCTATTCAGCCTCCATACTATGAGCGACACCAGGACAAGGTGGTGTTCCGCTTAAAACCGGATTTTTTTCCTAAAGTTGTTTCGGCATTTCATTTGAACCAGGATATTGTTCTTCCTTCTCTGTGTCCCAATCCTTGCAATGACAAGGAGTGGGTTCTGCATTCCTTGGACGTAGTCAGGTGCTTGAAGTATTACCTGGTTGTCACTAAGGCCTTCAGGAAGACTGGTGCTCTCTTTGTTGTGCCTTCTGGGCCTAGGAAGGGTTTGGCTCCCGCCAAGTCTACCATCAGTAAATGGATTCATCAGGCTGTGATTCAGGCCTATTCTACTAAGGGGAGGACTCCCCCTTTCCGTCTTACGGCTCATTCCACTCGTGCTATTGGTGCCTCTTGGGCCTTTCAGCAACATGCCTCTGTTGAACAAGTTTGCAATGCCGCTACTTGGTCTTCTGTTCACACCTTTTCAAAGTTTTACAAGGTTGATGTTCGGGCCTCAGCTGATGCTGCTTTTGGCCGTAAGGTTTTGCAGGCGGTTGTAGTTTGAGCTACGTGCCATTGCCTTTGTTGTTGGGGATCCCACCCTACTTTATGGACACTGCTATTGGATGTCCCACGTGTAAGTATTATAGATGGAGCAGGACGTACTGTATGCTTAGAATAATACAATTCTGTGAAATACACACCTGTAGAATTGGTATTATACGCATACAGTACGTCCTGCTCCACCCCACCCTGGTTTCACCTTGTTCTGGATCCCCTGTATGGTGATTGTTATCATTGTTATTGTTACCAGTTTGGTGGTTGGTTTCTCCCGGCTTCTTTTCTCACTGCTTTTCAATGCTGGGGATTTGTGGGAGGTCCCTGGGTATATGAAGGGCCGGGAGGAGCCTGTTTTTTGCATGTCTGCAGTGAACAGCGCCATCTGGCAGAGGATTACCCAGGTGTAAGTATTATAGGTGGAGCAGGATGTACTGTATGCGTATAATACCAATTCTACAGGTGAGTATTTCACAGAATTGTATTTTTTGGACAAGTGTTGGAAGCTCCTAGCCAGATCCTTACACCCTAGACAGAACCTGACATATGTGCTCATGATTAAAGACAGAGAGGGGCGTGACGTCCACAAACTGAATTTGATTACAGATGAGTTCCGGAATTATTACAAGGGGCTCTATAACATTAGTGGAAGCTGGGATTCCCTTCCCCCTGAGGAACTGGAGACACGTATAACAGCAAATGTGATGGAGACCGCAGTCCCCCCTTTGCCGTCGGAGGTGGGGGATTCCCTGGAGGAACCTTTTACAGAGGAGGAGTTGGGGATGGCCATCGAGGGGACCCCCATGGGAAAGAGCCCTGGGCCCGACAGGTTTACACCTAGGTTCTATAAGGTGTTGGGTGTTCTTGACAAAGGTGTTTAACAGCGAGTCATGCCCCTAAACCATCCAAACCATACCTAAACAATCTTTAGAAGCTCATATAACTGTAATTCCAAAACCTAACAAAGACAAGACAATGGTGGGTAATTACCGCCCAATATCCCTAATAAATGTGGACGTCAAGCTATTCGCAAAAATTATAGCTAACAGACTACAGGCACCTCTGGCTGAGATTATTGATAAGGATCAAGTGGGGTTTGTGATGGGACGAGAGGCCAGGGATAATACCCTTAAAACAATTACCCTCATGCACAATGCCCAGTCCCAGTCGATTTAGTCTTGCCTACTCTCAGTAGATGCCGAGAAGGCTTTCGACAGGATCCACTGGAGATTCCTACGAGCGTCACTGATTCAGGTGGGGGTAGGCCCAGATCTGTTGGGTGTTGGTTGACTGGGACTTCTGGACCTTAGACTATAACACATGGGGGCTATCCTCGTCAGACTCTCCGACTGGTTCCATCACAAGACAAATAAAAACTTTGGGTAGATATAGAGAACAGTGGTTCCCCCTGAGCCTTCCATGGATAGACACCTCATTGAGACCCAAGATGCACACCATGAGCATCCTAACACACTCCCTGCTGACCATATGGGACTTAACACTTAAGAAAAAGACATCTCACACAGGCCGGGCCCACTCTCACCGTTGTTTGACAATCCCTCATTTTCCTCCAGGGGTTGGGGTGCGCAACACTGGGAAAAATCGAAGGAGACCAGGTTAGGGGACACCTTACAAGGCAGCCAACTCCCAAGATTGCAGGTCCTACAGGCCCAGGGCCATGGGGAAAGATTGTCTTGGTTTCTCCACCTGCAGCTTGCCATCTTTCTTGGGTCCGGCATCGCAAGATCCTCATTTTCCCAGGCCTTGTCCCCCTTGGAGAGTATTTTGAGATCAGGCTCTGCACCCTCCCATACCCTCTCGCTTTTCTACCAGTTGCTACAGACAGAGGGAGACTCCTCAGAGATGCCCGGGTTTGTCAGAAGGTGGGAGGTGGAGCTGGGAAGCGAACTGGGGGAGGGGGACTTGGAGAAATCCTTCATGCTGACTCACAAGCTTTTGATGGCCTGCAGAGCACAGGAAAAAAACATTTAAGATTTTAACCCATTGGTATAGGTGTCCGGTAGAGCTCATCAGATTCGGGGGGGGGCTGAGTCAAGCTCCTGCTGGCGCTGTGGGAATGCAGAGGGTATTATGCTCCACATATGGTGGGGGTGCCCACTGTTAAACAAATTTTGTGATCAGGTTCTCTCCGTATACAGGTTCATGACCTTAGAGAACATACCCAACGACCCACGGATGGTTCGCCTGTTGGTGGTGCCTCAGCCAGATTGGTGATTCCCCGATATTGGTGCTCTCAGAATGCCCCTGGCATTCTGGAGTGGGTGCAGGAGATGGAAAATATTAGGAGAATGGAGGAGTTGGCCTTGGAGGCTGTAGAGGGTGGGAGGCAGAAATTTGACAACACCTGGACGAAATGGACGATATCCCGGAACACAACTGAATTTCAAGCGTTGCTCTTATCCTTAAGCAAATCAGGTCAAAGCCAGTTGGGAGAAGCATATATGGCCCTACAATCCAGGGCTGAGGCCGCGGAAATAGACCTCCCCAGTGTTTCCTCTGCAGTGACACTCCGAAGATAGAAGATGGCTCTTTATATTGCGCAGGTGAGCGGGGCAACCAAGCCTGCGGCCCTGCATGTCTATTTCTGCCCGTTTCCGGACCCTCTGTGCCTCCCAGCCTTGGCTGATGGATCGGGTGATGGTAGAGGAGCACTTGGGTCAGGTGCTCGAGGACAAGCCGGAGACCCTGTACCACAAAGGGTGGCCGGCTATAGGCTTTATAGTGAGCCTTTTGGGATGTGGAGTTCTGCCTAAACTTCTGAGGGGGTGAGTGTTTGAGGACTGTTTGTCTTCCTCACCTTGTGTTTGGGGTTCTGGGGCTTCCCTGGCTCTGGGTCTTGTCCCTGGGTGGGTGTCCTTCCCTCCCCCCTCCTTCATACCACGGCCTGGCCTTGCTCCTGCTGCTGCCTGCCCACTCTTCTCTCCCCCTTCTCCCGGCGGGTGGGGGGAGGTGGTTGTGGCGGTAGGATGCCTTAACACTACTATTTTGCGCTGTTTCTGCCCGCCGCCGTCTTGTACACCGCTCCATGGCGGGCGGCGCTATGGTTGTGAGACAGTTCTGGCTGCGGAGGGCGCCGGCGCACGTCACGTGAGCGACTTTTTCGTGTTCTTCGGGGGGGGGCGGGGCGGGGGATGATGCGTATTGCGTTGTCCCCCCCGCGGTCCGCCCTTGAGGTTCTCGTGCCAGCGCCATCTTGAGCCTGCTGCATGTCTGGGCCCCCTCTTCTCCTGTGGCTGCGGTGCCGCTCTGCTTCCGGATTCGGCTGTGTCCTGGCGGCTTGGTCATCTCCTGCCTTCGGTCTTCGCTGGTCCGTGAGTCCCCCCTGGGGGTTTTGGATTTTTCTTGGGCATGTGCTGCAGGATGCTGACTGCATGTATATTATGTCTTTCAGGCGGGTCACCTGTGTTGTGATTTCTCCCGGTCCTGCTCCTACCCCCCCCTACCACCTCCCACATCTCCCTTGCCCTTTTGGGGGCATCCCTTGGGGGGGCATCCTGGGTGGCTTTTATTAGCCCTGACCCTGTGCTGGCCTATTGTGCCTGTCTTAATCACCATATGGAGACTTCTGGGGATAGCGTGCTTCGGGACAATCCCGGCTGTGTGTCATGTGCGGGGCATCCCCTTTAAAAGGTGGTGGCACGGTTTGTGTGCTGTGTGCCCATAGTATCATTGCGGACCAGGCTGGGTTGAGTGCTTCTCTGCCCAGTTCTGCGCTCCCTCTGACTTCTACTCCCCCGCGCCGGCATTTGGCCCTCAGTGAGGGGGATACTAGCAGGCGGTCACCATCTGATCTGGCACTGCGTGTGGCCAGCATTGAGAGGCGGCTGGCCAGGCCTGTTACTAGTAAGGCCTCGGGCAAGAAGCGTCATCTGGATCCCACTTCCCCCCTTTTTTGCTGAGGACGACGAGGGATCTGTTGCTTTTGGTAGCCGTGATTCCCCAGAGGAGGGGGAGCTTTTCCAGGACTCTGATTCCTCTGGGATCCAGCAGGAGGGGTAGGACAGTGACCCTGGGTTTGCGTCTGAGGAGGATTCATGGCTCCCTGATGACACCGATAGAATGTTGTCTGACATTTTTGACACCCTGCACATCGCCCCCCCCCTAAGGTGGCTAACAGGGCGAGCTTTTTCGTCCCGATAAGCAGCGTCTGGAGGTCCCTGAGCAGGGTCACTTCTCTAATATGGTGCTCAGGGAGTGGCCCTAACAGATTGCCCGTGGTGCCCAAGGGCTTGGATAAAAGGTATCCCTTTTCTGCTGACCTGGTCAAGCGATGGCCGTGCCCCCCTGAGGTGGACGCTCCCGTCCTAGGGCTGTCCAACACCTCAGTCATGCCTTCCCCTGACACTACTACTCTACGTGATAGCTCGGACTGGCGCATGGATCAGCTGGCCTGCCATGCCTTTACCTTTTGTGGGGGCTGGACTACGTCCAGTCTGTGCCGCTGCCATTACAGCCATCGCTCTTAAGAAAATGCTCAAGAAACGTCTCTCTGATGGCGCTATGGCTGGCAGGAGGAGGGAAGATTATAGGGTACTTTTTGCTTTGCTCTGATTTTGTTGCCTTTATCCTTATGGCCATGGACGATGCGGTCCGGTTGGGTGGCAGGGCCTCGGCCCTCCTGGTGGCTATGCGCCGCTCTGTCTGGTTGCGTCAGTGGGCAGCTGATTCTGCCGCTAAGAAGGCACTCACTGGACTCCCCTTTGCTGGGCTGTGGCTTTTTGGTGAGCGTCTGGATGTTCTGGCCAAGAATGGTAGGTTACCTCAGCGTAGGAAGCAGCCGCGGCCCTTTCGGGGTACTTCCTCCTCTTCCTTTCGTGCCTCTAGAGGCGGTCGTGGCCCACTCTTCTCGGGTAGCCGCAGAGAGTCCTGGGGTCGTGGCAGGTCCCGTGGACGCCCGGTCTCTCTTGAGGAGCCAAGCCCAAACACCCTACCAAGGCCCCTCAGGCATGAGGAGGCGCCCTCACCCATCCGGGTGGGGGACGGCTCTGGCTCTTTGCTCACGTCTGGAGGCTCCACATCTCAGACCGGTGGATTCAGGAGGTGGTGTCTCCGGTTACAAGATAGAGTTTGCAGCCTGGCCGCCCCCAAGATTCCTCAGATCCCGGATGTCTCAGAATCCCTTGTCAGCTCAGGGCCTACGCCTAGCAGTTCAATGTCTGTTGGATTCAGGTGTCATTTGTCTGGTGCCTTCCCAAGAACGGGGTCAGGGGTACTACTCCAATCTTTTCACGGTCCCCAAAAAGGACAGGTCTCTAAGGCCCATCCTGGACTTGAAGGGTCTCAACAAGTTTGTCAGATTCAAGCACTTTCGCATGGAGACACTGCGCTTGGCTGTCAGCACCCTTCGGCCGGGTGACTTCATGACCACCGTGGACATCAAGGATGCCTATCTTTATGTACCAATCTTTCCAGGTCATCCGAGATTCCTGAGATTCTCTTTGGAGGATCAGCACTACCAGTTTGTGGCCTTAACTTTCGGTATTACCTCGGCGCCTCAGGTGTTCACCAAGGTGCTGGCGGGAGTGATGGCTCTGCTGCGGAACAAGGGCATTCGCATCCTTCCTTACCTGGATGACATTCTGATTGCGGCTCAGTCTCTTCATCAGGCTGAGAAGGATACTCGGGTGGTGATGTCCACTCTCGAGTCCTTCGGCTGGGTGATCAATTTTCCCAAATCTTCACTGTCTCCGTCCTTGGTGAGGTCCTTTCTGGGCATGATTCTGGACACCTCTCAGGTCAAGGTCTTCCTGCCTCAGGAGAAAGTGGAGAACCTCCAGCAGCAGGCTCGGGACCTGCTCCTGTGTCCCCATCCCTCCATCTGGCAGGGGATGTGCTTAGTGGGCCTGATGGTGTCTGCTTCGAGGCGGTCCCCTTTGCTCAGTTTCACATGAGACCTCTTCAGTTGCTCCTTCTGTCAGTTTGGGATCGGGACCCTGTGTCCCTGGATCAGGAATTTGCGCTATCCCCCCTGGCCAGGCAGTCCCTCTCGTGGTGGCTGGACTCCAGGAACCTTCTAGTGGGCAGGCCCTTTCTGCCTCCGCTTTGGGAGACTGTCACCACAGATGCCAGTTTGACCGGTTGGGGGGGCTTTTGGAAGTCTCTGAAGTTCCGGGGTCAGTGGGGCCCCCAGGAGGCCCATGCTCCCATCAATGTCCTGGAGCTGCGGGCGATCAGGTTGGTTTTCTCTCAGCTGACCACGCACCTTCGGGCCGGGCTGTTCAGATCCGCTCGGACAACCAGACGGCGGTTGCCTACATCGATCATCAGGGAGGGACTTGGAGCAAGCTAGCCCTCAAGGAAGTATCCCTGATCCTGTCTTGGGCGGAGGACAATGTGCCATGCATCTCGGCAATCTACATTCCAGGGGTGGAGAACCAGGAGGCAGACTCCCTGAGCAGGGGGATGTCTCGGCTGGGGTAATGGTCTCTCAGCACCAAGGCCTTTCGCTCCCTATGTCACCGTTGGGGTCGGCCGGATGTGGACCTGTTTGCGTCCCGCCACAACCACAAGCTTCCAAGATTTGTCTCTGTCACAGGACCATCTGGCTTTCGCAACAGATGCTTTAGCAATTCCTTGGACAGAGTTTTGGCTTCTTTATGCGTTCCCTCCTTTTCCTCTGCTGGGCAGGGTGCTGCGCAAGATAGCCCAGGAGGGGGTACCAGCCATTCTGTTGGCCCCTGTTGGCCGAGGAGAGTGTGGCTCGCAGACATCTTGCAGTTGGCGGTAGATCAGTACGTTCTGCCCGCAGACCCAGATCTTCTCACTCAGGGACAGCTACGCCATCCCAATTTACAATCGCTGGCTTTAACGGCTTGGCTGCTGAAACCTCCATCCTGATGGATAAGGGGTTGCTGGCTTCTGTTGTTGATACCATGGTTAGGGCACAGAAGAAATCCTCGTCTCTTATCTACTACAGGGTATGGCATGCTTACATTGCCTGGTGTGAGTCCAAGTCTCTTCCTTGTCGGGTGTTTTCTGTCCCCCGGATTCTGAAATGTTTACAACATGGCCTGGAATGGGGCCTTCAACTTAGTACTCTCAAGGGATAGGTGTTGGCCTTGGCAATTTTTTTCCAGAGATCTTTTGCCAAACACAGGCTTGTTAAGACTTTCAGGGGGTCACTCATGTGCGTCCACCGCGTAAGCCTCTGCTGCTGGGATTTAAATCTGGTTCTGTCTGCCTTGCAGGGTCCTCCATTTGAGTCTATGCGTGAGGCTGCTTCGTCCATTCTGACTCTTAAGGTGGCCTTTTTGGTGGCTATCACTTCGGTCAGGCGTGTTTCTGAGCTGGCGGCGCTTTCCATGAAGCCTCCTTATTTTGAGCGGCATCAGGATAAGGTAGTATTTAGACCTAAACCGGATTTCTTGCCTAAGGTTGTTTCTGCTTTCCATCTCAATCAGGACATTGTGTTGCCCTCTCTGTGTCCTAACCCTTCTAATCCTAAGGAACGGCTTCTTCATGCTCTGGATGTGGTCAGGGCGCTGAAGTTCTACTTGGTGGCTACTGAGTCTTTTAGGAAGTCTGATGCTCTTTTTGTTCTTCCTTCTGGTCCTAGGAAGGGTTTACCTCCAGCTAAGTCTACTATTAGCAAGTGGATTCGTCAGGCGGTGGTGCAGGCCTACTCTGCTAAGGGGAAGGATCCTCCCTTTAGAGTGACTGGTCATTCCACTCATTCTATTGGTGCTTCTTGGGCTTTCCAGCACCAAGCTTCTGTTGAACAAGTTTGTAAGGCTGCTACTTGGTCTTCCGTTCATACTTTTTCATGCTGCCTTTGGTTGCAAGGTGCCTGCTGCTACTTTTATGGAGGATTCCACCCTACCTTACGGACACTGCTGTTGGACGTCCCATACGTAAGGACTTCTGGAAGCAGGCCGTGCCATGCAATAGGAAAAACACAATTCTGTGAGTACTCACCTGTAGAATTGGTTTGGCACAGCCTGCTTCACCTCACCCTTGTTATTGTTATTTCTTGGTTGTCTCTTTATGGTGATTGTTCCAAGTTAGTTGGGTTTTTTTTTTTTACCTTTTTACCTTGATTAACTCCCGGCTTCTTGTATCACTGTTTGTCAACGCTGGAAGTGGTATCTGGTGATCCTGTTTTTATAGGGTACCGGGAGGAGCTACAACTCTTCTGCAGTGCACTGTGCCACTTTGTGGCGGAATATCCCATACGTAAGGACTTCTGGAAGCAGGCCGTGCCATGCATTAGTAAAACCAATTCTACAGGTGAGTACTCACAGAATTGTGTTATTTGTGTTGTACTATGTTGAAAATGTATTCTCAATAAAAATATATTGAACAAAAAATAACAAACATCCTATAGACACCTTACACTTAAACTAGACCAACAGCCTGGCACAGTTGGAAAAGAAAGGTAGCACCATGCTGCTGCCTGGATTCAACTGACATAACTGACAGTGCACAGTAATAGGAAGCCCAGGAGCACTTCTTGTTTGCAGGTGGCCTGCAAATGCATGAGCCGCCATTTGTTTCTAAAATGTATTACAGCAGGAGCTAAAAACAGGTATATGAATTTTCATGTGCAGCAATCTAAATTGCCCTGGGGAGGGAAGCATATGGTCCTGTTTTAAAGTGAACGACAACCCAGGGTTTTGGTCCTTGCCCCTGGGGAACCCCAATCGGGGGTGGCCTGCTGTGTGAAACCCCCCAGCTCACTTGAACAAACTCCCCTGTTCCTGTTCCTACAATGCATGCGCGGCTGCTCGTCCAATCAGCGCGCTCGGATCTTCTCAAGCCCCTTCGTCCAGGAGCTCTTCTAATGCGAGCAGATTCGAGTGCGCTGGCGGCTACATTCCCGCTACCCTCTAAAATGGATAGCAGGGATGTGGCTGCTGTTCGTGCATGTGCCGTTGGACCGTGAGCGAAGGTGAGTTGTCTGGGTTTCACACAGCGGAGCTTCCCTGATCGGCAAGTATGACTGCCCTGGTGTTTCGTATACTCCATTGTGAGTTTTGGTCATCTTTAAGTCATTTTTGACTGTTAGTCTGCTTCATTTTTGACTGTTAGTCAGGGGCTTCAGAGAAAAGCTAAAATCAAGACAGATCCCGATCTTCTGCTATTACCATTCTAATAGGTGTGCAGTTCCCTGATTGCTCAACTGTTCTTCTGAGATGAGCCTTTCTTTTTGGTCGGTCTATGCATACACCTCTAGTTACAATGGGAGCATGTTTCCTCATGACTGATTGCAGATGAGCATAATATCTATCATAATAACTTGCCTATTGAACAGTTGCTGTATTACGTTTATTAGGGACACTAACAATTGAATGGGGCCAAAGTCGTTGCCCACTGAGTGGACTGGCCAACCACCAGTCTAAAAGATTCCAGGGCTGACCGCTAGCTTGTCCCTGTGGCCAAAACGGGATTGCCCGTGGGCACCAAACAAAACCCGGGAAAGTCAAATTTAAGGCTTTTGTTCCACTTTAAGAAGATCCTCAACTAATCTCAGTTGTAACCAGTTGAACTAATATTTTGTTTAAATTGGGCTGGCTGGAGATGACCATGAATATTGTAGCCTAGAACATTTTATGCTACCTACTTTTTTAAAATGTCTCCTCAATACATCCACATTAAGCCCTTTGCAAATGCTTACAGCTAACCTACTGGAGCTGTATAGTATAATAGTCTGAAAGTAATCTAGTTGCTTTTGAACCTACTATACAAGCTAGGGTGAAATGTTTGACTTGTATATGGTCCCGAGAGACTTGTTAACCTTTTTTCTTTGTCTTTTTTACATATAAAAAAGAAAACTGAGCATAATAAAAAAAAAAAAAACTATTTTTCCCTTTAGGACCTGCAACAACAGTTAGCCAGCCAGCCATATTTAATTTCAAATATCTTGGATAAAGTAAGTTTGACTTTGTTTTAAATGTAAAATGATATAATAATATTATACTGATCATATTAAAAGCGTATGTATATATATTTTGTCAATTCAAGTGATAGGTCACAGGAATCTCTTGTGAGGACGATTGTAATCTGGCTTTAGTTGGTAGTAACAGATTATCTACCTACATTAATTTAGTACTGTTTTTAGGACATTTGTGGCCTGATGCAGCGCCTCCCCTGAACTGACCTTAAAAGCTTCCGATTGTCCGGGTGTCCCGTTTGAATCGTGGCTCAAATGTGATGCAGAGCCTCCGTCGGAATGGCTCCCTAACTGATCCGTTAATTTCTCTTTACACGGAAAGTTTTTTTTTTCTCTCTCGGGTGCATTCAATTTGATCGTGGCTTCCATTCACGTTCACACGGGCGTTCCGTTTTTTCCTCCTTTTTCCTTGGTTTTTTAACGTACCTGCTTGCCTTCCGTCTTATTTTTCCTTCCCTTTTTTTGGTTTTACAAGTATACTTACATCTCCATGGCTCTTCAGTTGTCAATCTGGGTCCACGCAAGCGCACTTCCCTAAACCTCCATAGGAATATACATATGGCACCAACTGCCAATTTGACACATATATAATTTATAAACTATAATTTTTGGTGTTCCTTCTTCCTTGTCTTTAATGCTTACCTTAATCTCTTTTGTGTTCCTTCTTCATTGTCTTTAATGCTTACCTTAATCTCTTTTGTGTTCCTTCTTCCTTGGCTTTAATGCTTACTTTAATCTCTTTGGTGTTCCTTCTTCCTTGACTTTAATGCTTACCTTAATCTCTTTTGTGTTCCTTCTTCCTTGGCTTTAATGCTTACCTTAAGTGTTTTTTTTTCTATTTATTGTCCCATATCTAAACCTTTTGTGTCATGTAAATGTGTGATGATGTTGTGTGATTGTACATTTGCAGGAAAGACAACACACCAAATCTTTTTATGTTTTTTTTTTTTTTTTATTAAAACGTTGGATAAACTTTTCCTCGGGTTGTTGCGGATGTCGTTTTCTTGGATCTGTGAATGAAAAACAACATTAGTTTAGCATTGTTATTATGGTTTTGTTTGTTGGGGTTTTTTTAGGCCCTTTTTTATTTGCTTTTACAAAGTCTTTAGTGAAATGTTTCTTTGGCCTTTTTATTTGGTAAGGGAATTGTTTGTTCAATTACTTTGCTAAACAAAATCACCACTTACAATGTTTTTTGGCCACATTGCGTCGGGGGCGGAGTCTCCGTTCTTCCTCCCTCGGTTGCTGCTGTGAATCTGTTTGGATCACAAACACACTGATATTAGAGACTGTTGTGGTCTCATGAATGTCAGATTAAGTTAGGCTTCTATGTATCAATTTACTCACCTTCCCCAGCCACCTCTTCCTCGTGGCCCCCTTCCTCGACAATCCCTTGGGATGTCCCAGCGACGTCTGCTTCTACAACTAACAATAGTGCACATGAGTATCTGTATTTAATGCATGTATTAGCACATATCTAACTTTATTCCACTGACCGGAGTCAGGTTGTGGAGCATTTAAGCTGGACTCCCTGCCGTCAGATTCCCCCCTCCCCTGCATGCTGAGGTCCATTGGCTCCTCATACTCACTGGCAGAGGAGGGGGCGGGCGTTGTCACTGGCGGTGGACCACCTATCCCTTCACCTGATTCGCCCAACACTGGGCTGCGTGTTCTGGTCCGGGTGGGGCGGAACGCATATTCCATTCATGGGCTGAAATACAAACACAATCATAAAAACACGCCCAGCCAAGGCCAGTGTGATTCTTGTCAAGTATACACACTTACATGGAAAATGTTTGGCGAAGTACCGCCTCACCCGGGGCTTATGCCTTTTCTTTAAATCAGACCAGTGTTGGGCGATCTGGGTGAAGGTATAGGTGGTTTGGGTTCATCGGGCTATCGCATCCACCACCACCAGCGACAACGTCCCTTTCTCATAATCTGACGGCAGGAAGTCGTAGCGATTCCTCAGCATCATCTGTTTGTAAAATACACAATGACCCAGCATTAATCCACAAAATCCATGACCAAGTTTCATGCCCTACCTAAAGTCACTTTATTAACCTCTTGATGACTCACATTGCCCTAGTTCTTCAATCTGCATCTAGCCTAGTTTGTAGCTCCGTACATGTGTTAAACTAAGGTGGGCTTGTATTTAACGTGACAAACTAAGTTTTTCAGACTATTCTTGCACTTTGTTTTTTTTTATTACAAGTAATGTGTGCGCGCACATAAACGCACGCTCGCCTACTCACATCCATGATGATGTCGTCCTGCTCCTGAGTGAAGATGGCGGGCGACATCTTTGCTTTCTTTTCCTGGTTTAGCTATGATGTTCCCCCGTGGTGACGTGCGTGCGCGCAGGCTCGCACCCGCTGTTGAACACGCCCACACGGGAAACATATTTCAAGCACAAGGCACTTAGCTCTGTGTTGGCTACCATATCAATATGGCCAGGGAGCAAAAAGAGCCAACCAAGGCCCGAGGCACATAGCAGCCGCACACATGCCTCATCTAAAAAAAATACAGAACAGCAGGCACAAGACACATGCAGAACATGCTCCAACTAAAACGGTGGGTACTCCGCAGACACAGGCACATTCCCAAAAACGCAGGAGCAAGGATACATTAACACATTCTCCACCACCTGCCAAAAAAACACGACCACACAAGGGTGCCAAATCTAGTAAGACCCTGCAGCATCCTCAACCTCAACACACCAAGCATACTCACAAAACCAAACACATCAGCAAGGGTAAGCGTATTGCCAAACCCTCCACCCCACCAAGGTCACCCACCCCTCCACCTCAACCCTCTGGTTCTCCCAATTCCAGTACCTCAGATTCCACATGCAGCTCAACATCTGATAGCTCACCAGGAACCCAGACATTAACCCAGAGCAGCACACACACAACATCACCCTCCCCCATAAGCCCAAGAACCACACACGACTCTCCAGATAGCCAACCATCAATTTCAACAGATGCAGGGGACACCACACACCCATGTGGCCGCCAACTACGCCGTGGCTCACTAACTGCACGTTTTTGCGATGCTCAAAGCATGGCTGTTGCAAATGCAGTTTGTGAGCATTATGATGCCCTATTTGGCCAGACCTCCAAATCAACCACTAAGCAGGCTAAGCAGGAGATCTGGACTAATATTTGGCGGCAAGTAAATAGTGTGGGATCTGTCCGGAGAGATATTCAACAAATCAAAAGGAAATTTGGGGACCTTAAATATTACAGCAAAAAAAAAATGGACATGCGCCGGCAGCAGAGGTAAAGCCAATTTTAAATGCATTTATAGTCGCATTGGTAACAGGATGTAACACTTATTAGGTGTGATTTCATCTTCCCCAGCCAGCAGACAGGGGGTGGCTTACCCACAAAAATAATCCTAACACCCGCCGAGGAACATGTCTATACATACATACATCCGGCCAGCGTCCAGGGCCTGCAAGAGGCACACGACACAGACCAGAATGTAAGGTCCCAAGGTGAGTTTGAATTTGCCATGAGCTTTTAAAATGAGGGACAAAAGCCAGTGTTATGCTAGACAACACACTGTACTTGGTGTTTAATCTAATCTTACATTCTCAATTCAAAGGACAAAGGCAACAGGACACACAAGGCCAAGCAACCCCTGGCTTATCCCCGAGGCCAAGGCCAAACCAGGATTCAACACAACGAACCCAAAATGAGGATTTGGATGAGGTAAGTCAATGGTCCTTTGTGTGTACTTTTAACATTGAACTAGGAGTGATTGGTGTGCCATCAAAAAACTAAAATGAACCTATATTTATTTGCAGAACAGAGTAAGCCCACCCATAATAGAACATATCCGAGATTTGGAGGAGGACACGCCACAGATGTCACAAACCACTACTGAGCCAGTGGCCGCAACGCAGTCAACACAGCCACAACCACCACATCCACAACCTCATTCAGAACCAGAACCAACCACCCGTCCAACTGCTAGAACCCATCCCAGGCGCCATATTAGCCAAAGAAGGCAACTGCAAGTTATGGAGGAAGCGTTGCGGCAGGAAAATATAGCATTTTCAGCTAGCGCACAGCAATTCAATGACACTGTGTGCACCCAACTAACAACCCTAAATACACAATTAGAGGTATTAAACAGAAATGTGTCTGCCCTAAACAGCCATATGGGTGACATAGTCCAACAGTGGCAGCACATGAATCAAAGCCTGGCACACATTGCTGGCAAATTTCACCCACACCATTATTCATCTGCACCATCCTCCCCAACATACCACTAAAGATTTTGGTTACAGTATCTGACCCCACGTGTAAGTTTTCTTTTAGAAAAAACTAAACAAATGATTATGCACAATAAAAAGGAAGAAAAAAAAAATTGGGTTCTATGTAAATACATTATCAACAAGTTGCGCACGTATGGTTTGTGCGGTGCCACTTTGGCTGCCTGAGAAAGGAGGGGTGTGCTCTTCAGAAAGAAAAAAATGTTCGGCAGGCAGGTCAGAATATCTGGTAATCCTGCTACGAATGGCCAGGTTGTGTAGGATCCCGCAAGCGATTACAATTTGGATGACCTTGCCCGGCTTATATTGGAGTGCCCCCCCCCCCCCCAGTCTGATCTAGACAGAGAAAACGCATCTTTAGCAAACCAAATGCTCCGTTCAACCACAGGGCGAGTCCTCCTATGGGCAGTATTATAGCGCTCCTCTGCCTGGGAAGATGGGTGCAGGATGGAGGTCAGCAGCCAGGGGAGCAAAGGATAGCCAGAGTCACCTGCAAAAATACAAAAAAAAAACACATAAGTTAAAAACAACTAAAAAAGATTAGGGGTGCATAGCAACATTATTAAAGAGGGACAAATAGGTGAGCGGTGTAGTGTTGGAGGAAATGAAATTTGGAATGAGCCTACCTGCACATCCAACCTGGACACTCCTTAAAAATGTCTGTGGGATGGTACTTGCATAAGAGGGCAAGAACAGGACGCAATAGGGGTCAATCACTTCACCCATTTAATTTTAATTTGGAAAAAAACCCAAAACCAAACAAATAACCAAAAAACAGATTAGGGTTGTAATGGCAAAACCTAAATCAGACATGGTGGACAACAACTACAAGTTTTATACACATACCCAGTAGCCATCCACCAGACAGATCGCCAGATTGAAATCGATCATATAGGCTGGAGTTCCTCAATATATGGGCATCATGCGTAGATCCAGCAAATATACTATAAAAAATCAGATCTGGTCCCGCCACTGCCTGGACATTGATGGAATGTCCCATCTTCCTGTTCCTGCACACAGCACCAAAAAAAGCAATTAGTGTGACCCTTAAAAAAGGTCACCAAACAATAACAAAAAATAATAAAAAAAAAAAGCAGACCCAAACCACATACCGGAACAGATATTCCTGGTCAGCAGGGGGGACCAATGAGACATGGGTACAATCAATTGCACCAATGACGTTGGGCATGTCGGCTATGTTATAAAAGCCCAGCTTAACCGCATTCCAGGCTTCACCTGTTTGAGGGAAAAAAATATAATTTTGTGCCAGGGTAGCCATGCCATCCAAAAACTTGGTTAGGCTGCGGCTCAGCGTAGACTGGGACATCCCCACGGAGAAGGCACCCAGTCTCTGGAACGAGCCATTCGCCAAAAATTGCAGGCAGCCAACCAATTTGGTCATACCTGCAATTGCATGCCCCTTGCTTGTGGTGGGGGCTAACCATGGCCGCAGCTCGCTATACAAGGCATGGAGAGAAACACGGTTAAGGCGGGTCAGCTCGAATAGGTCGTCACTCATGCAATCGATGTCCAAAGGCGTTCGGTGCAGCCTGGTTTCTGCCATGCTCATCATGACAAGACCGCGGAGCTGGCGCCTTTGATGCGCTCCCACAGATGAATGCATGATGATGACACGGAGCTCTAATACGGGTGGTCAGACTGCCCGTAAGTGAAGGCACGGCGGCCCCGTTTTATTAGGGTGATTTCAATCGGAAATCAAGGCTCTGCATCACTGAAAAAAACGGACCAATGAACGAGGCGTCCGTTTTCCCGGAAAACAGTCTCTTACGAGCCGACAATCGGAAAGGCGGCTGAGCGCACACCTGAGCGCATAAACGCACACAAAAACCAATGTAGCACCCTTTCCTGACCCGATCACAGCCCAAAACCAACGGGAAAACGCACAGGATCGCTGAACGGGGAGGCTCTGCATCAAGCCACTGAGGCTTTCTGTTTAATATATTGTTTAACCCTTTAACCGCCAGCCTACCTGGAGTTTTTGTTACACTTTGTTGCCAGACCATTTTTCACTATTTTGCACTATGCATGTTCAACTGTGATTTTTGAAGGGATTTCCAGGTATTTCCCAGAAAAATTATATATTGTTTTTGGCTTTAACATGAAATGTCTTGTTTGTCATTTTTTTAAGTGTATTGTTAATATTTTGGGGTGAGATATGTGCAAAAAAAATAAAAAAAATCTATTTTTTACAATTTGTAGTGTTTTTTTGTAATAAAAAATGTAAGTTTTTCAATAAAATCTTATTGCATGTGAAATCCCAATTTCTCCCGGTTACAACGGCACCACATATGTATTGGTAGATGCCCTTTCCTGCCCAGGAGACTACCCCAAACTGAAACAGCGCTTTAAGAGATTTTCAGATCAAATACAGCTATGCTAAGCGCTATGTGCACCTTGCAGTTTTTCAATAAAAACAACCCTTTACATTTAAAATACCCCCCACTAAGTACACACCTCAAGCTTTTTAGGCATACCAGGCTTGTTGATGTTGCCACAGTTTTCTGGAAGTTCTCCCTCAATGTATTCTTTGGTTACACAGAGCTTCCCTAAAAAGGGATAAAAAAGCAGAATCAAAGCCACATTTTTCTAAAGAAAACTAGATACAAACAAGAAAAAACAAGTTAATCTAAAAAAGCAACATCCCCCGAACAGAACGATACCCAACATGCATTGCTACTGTCAAGGGAAGAGTTGCCAAAGTAAAGCTTGTGCACAACGGTAATATTCTAAGCAGACAGCACGTCCTGCTCCAGACATAGTCCTTACATGTGGGGTATACCTCCGCCTTCAGCGCCGTGCACTGCAGAATCATGAAGAAAACAAGCTCCTCCTGGCCCTACATATACCGAGGGACCTCCCACAAATCCCCAGAATTCTCTGCAGTGCTGAACTGCGAAGACATGAAGTATCACGCTCTCGCAGGCGAGCGGGGCTTTACAGCCCGAGGCCCTGCGGGACTGTTTCCACCCGTCCTCTCTGTGAAAGAATATGCCTCCCAGCCTGGGCTGCGTTGGTCGGGTGAAGGTAGGCAGCACCTCGTGTGCTTAACGGAGCCATGCTCCTCCATAGGGTAGGCGGTTTAGGCTGATGGTGAGCCTCTAGTGGATGCCCCTCCCGCATTATTGCCCCGTGTAGCGGTGGACCCTGTGTAAGGGTCGCCATCCTCTCTCATTTCCCCAACTACCCTTCTTAGGAAGATACTTGACCACCAACCGGATGATCTCCCTTGGGAGGTCTTTAAGGCACTGTCTGATTGTGATGTTTTTGTGAGTTTATTCTCTCAGCGATGGATGACACTGTTAAAATGTGCACTAGAACCTCGGTTCTTGTGGTGGCTATTCGCCGCCTGCTTGGCTGCGACAGTAGGGGGCTGACAATGATACTAAAAAGGCTCTTACTGGCCTTCCCTTTAGAGACGACGCTTATTGGGGCCCGGTTGGACCTTTTGGAAAAAAGAAGTAAGGCACCCTCGAGCAGAAGGCCGTCTCGGCCTCCCAGGGGCAGGGACACCCCTCCCCTTCCCTACGTTAGTGCCAAGCGCGAACCAGAAGTGTGCTTCCAACTTTTTGGAGTGGAGACCCGCCCCAGGGGGGGCAGGCAACACCCTGGGTCCTCCGGCTGTGCGAAGTCCAAATCTGCCGAAACCGCACAAGCGTGAAGGGACGCCCTCGCCTTGTTGGGCGAGTGGACTGCCGCAGCACTGGGCTCCTATCACAGGGCGCCATGCTTCTTTCAGGTTGTTACAGGAGATAGTCCCCCCGGATGCAGAATTGACTCTGCTGGGTGGTCCTTTTTCTAAGGTTATCAGGGTTCTTCTAGTCCCTGTTTTCCCTTCGGGAGTTGAGGCAGGCCCGAGTTTGGCGTGTAGGGTCTGGGCTCTCTTACAGGTTGGCCCTTGACCTGTGATTGCATCCCCATTACCCTTCCCCTCTGGGATGAAGCAGTCTGACCCAGGTTGGCATTCTGGGGCCTAGCATTTATACCTTCACAGGCAGTTTCTACATGGTATCTACCTGTTGGGCCGCAGGCGCTCTTGTCCAGTAGACCTCTTGATGCATGTGAGGATTTATAATCCCTTTTTAGTCCCCTGTGCCTTCAGGACACCTAGGCCACTTCCAGCCAGTGTTGAAGGTCCAACTCTGCGCATTGGGGTATTTTTTTGGTTCCTCTCCTGCTCCCAGATGACTCACCAAGGCGAGTATGGGAGTGGTGTCTTGGACGTGCCCGTGTGGCGTTCGCGCTAGGTTCTACTTTATTGTCCTTCTTTGCTTCCTATTTTTGCATCAGGCCGTGTTGGCTATTGACTTGTGGCTCCTTTGGGAGTCCTGTGGATTGGTGCTCAGGCACATCACTTACTTAGTGTTCCCCGGTTCGGTATCCCCCTACGGGGTGGCATTTAGATTGGTTCATGTTAGAACTTTCCTTCTGCTAAATGTGGACTTGTTATGGAAAGGGCCTTGCCCTCTTTGATGTCGCACTACCTTTACCTTGCAGCTGGTGGGCCTGTTGGTGGCGGCCCAGATGCTGTCCCTTATTCTCAGGAGCCCTTGGGCCCTGCGACACCTTAGGTTACTTATCCTGGACAGGGTTCCAGCACCCCTGGAACTAGGTCAGTACGCTCCCCCTTGTTACGGGGGTTCCTTTTGAGGTTGTAAATTCAAGGAAGATGTCTGGGACCATTCCTTCCTTCTCTCTTCTCCCTGTAGATGGTCATCATGGGTACCAAGTCTTGCAGGTGGACTGGGGGGTCTTATTTATTCTGTAATCCCCCTGGTTCCTAAAGGGGTCCCCTTAGGGGATCCATCTTCATACGTTTTTTTGGTTGACACATTGAGCCTTTGGTGGGCTCTAATTTGCTGGACTACTCCTCTTCAGGACATGTCCTTTTTGGGGACTCTCGGTCAGTCTGAGGACAGTGGCTTGTCCCTTTTTATCTGTGAAGGTCTCGGAACAGGTTGACCCTTCAAGAAGGTTCCTGCTCGGTTCTAACTGGGGGTTTACATCCCTTGCACTTCATTGGTATTAGCTTGGCTGGCTGCCCTAACGTGGCAGGAGGGTCTATTCTAGTATCTCACTGAGTCCCTACTGGTGTGGCACTGTGGGGCCCCTTTACTATTACAGGGACTCTGTCCTGGGTTATTGTCCCAGGACTCTCTGGCCTTGGTCATGAGGGCCTAGTATTGCTTCTGTCAGGACATTATATTCTTTATGTCTTAACTTCTTTCACCCTGCCAGGCGGGGTTCTGCATAAGATTGCAGTAGAAAGGGAGAACCGTTATGCTGGGGGCCCTGGGTGGCCCAGCGGGCGTGGTTCGCAGATTTTCTGCTGAAGACAGTCATACTGTATGCCCTCTTAAGAGGGCTGTTCTGCCTATTCAGGCTCCCTACTACGTCACCCTTACCTACAGGCCTTTTAGGCAATTGGTCGGTTGGCTTTTCACCCTATTGGAGATGGGTATCTCTGGGTGTCTTTTCTCTATTGGAGGGCTAGGCCTAGCTCCCTCCTCTTCTTCTCCCTTTTCTGCCGGCTATATTGGAGTATGCTGTTCTAGTCTGCTTTGCTTGGACTAGCTCTCTTTCCTGCGGGATGTTCCCTATTCCTGGGTTCTAGAATTATTATAGCACGGTTGAAGTTGGCTCCCCAACTCAGTGCTCTGAAGATTTCAGGGCTCGCCCTGTTCACCTACTGCAGAAGTCTAGTTCAATCTTCTGTGTTGCGCATTCCTCAGGGGTTGCTCAGGTGCATTCCCCAGGGAATTCTATGCTCCCTTTTTGGGGGTTACTTATCCGGATGCCCTGCTAAGGGTTCCCTGGGGTCTTATTCAGGTTCTTGTCTGAACTGTTCCTTCCCTCATATCGTTCTTCTGGGGCGGTTGCTTCAGTCAGAAATGTGCCATAAAGGATGGCTCTGTTAGCGGTCCTAGTCATTATGTATATATGTTATATATCTGTACACCATGAGGTGAGGGTGTTCCGCCTTACGCCGAATTGGGTCCAGGCGGTGTTTTTTATTCTCCTTTAGTCCAGACCCTACGGTCTCTGGGCTGTTGTCTGGCTTACTCTGAGCGAAAGGGATCTGTATCCCTCATCAGGTGTTGGGAGATTCCTGGTCTTTCTCTTGTCCCTGGTAGGGATTATGCCCCTTGGGGCTTATAGGTTTCTCCATCCTTATGTACCGGATCTGATTGCTAACACGGGTGTAGGTGCCCTTTGGCTTGGTCCTGCTCCGTCGCTTTTGTTCCTCTGAGCCTAAAATAAACGTCTCGGCTCTTGCTGAGCCTTGTTAGCGTTGTTTTTCAGTATTCCTGCTGGTCTCGCCTGAGACCTGGGTTCATATTCCCAGATGGGGAGAGCATGGTTAGGCTGTTACTCTGGCCTACTCGTTAGGGGAAGATTCTTCTTCTCTCTTGCTTTTTGCTCTCTTACTACTTGTGCTTGACTTGGGCCTTTCAGCACTAGGTTCTGTTGAGCAAGCTGGCTAGTCCGCTGCTGGTGTTCGGTTCTGCCTTTACAAGAATTCAAAGGCTGTGGTTAGAGCATTGCTCTCGTTTGCTCTTGGTAGCATGGTTAAGGTGACAGCACTTTGTGGTTGTCTGTGCCAGTGGCAGCTGAAACGGGGGGGGCACCCGATTCCGGGCCCTCCCCTGCAGCCGGAGGAGGTCCGACGGTCGATCGGAGCCCACCATCTTAAAGAGGAGACCCGGCCGATTCAAACGAGGGGTCAGTAAGTGACTTTTTTTTTAACTTTTTATGCTATTAGTGGGGAATGTCAGGCACGTAAAATTTACGTGGCTAGCGGTTAACTACAGGGGAGGCAGCCACATAAATTATACGTGGCTGGCGTTTAACCCTTTAAGTGCCAAGCACTTAACACCTACGTGCTGGCTTGGCTGGGCCTTAAGTGCCAAGCCCGTAGGTGTTACGTGCTCGAATTTCCCTGCTCCTAGTATAAAAAATAAAAATGAAAAATACTCACCTGACCCCTCGTTGGATCCGGCCGGGTCTCCTCTTTAATTTGGTGCCATCCGGTCCCCCGTGAGATCCCGGAATAGGCCCCCGCTTCAGCAGCAGCAGCTGCTGACTAAAAAAAATTTGCTTACCTGTGGTCGCGCTGCCTCCCTCCGGGTCTTCTCTTCACTGGGGGGGGGGCCTCCGATCGATCATTGTGATGTCACCAGCAGCCGGCTTCTTCTGCCCAAGCCCCCGAGACTGAATCAGTCTGCTCGGTGCTTGGAGCACGGAGCAGAGGAGGAGGAGAGTGGTGTGATGGCCCCCCCTCCTCCCCAGGCTCTCTGTTCCAAACAGCGAGCAGGCTGTCAGCGGAGATCGCCGGGGGACACAGGATCGGAGGTGAGTAAAGTAAAAAAAATAAAATAATAAAGATTATTTTTTTTATGTGTCTGTGTTTTTTTTATTCCACATTTAATCGCTTGTGAACTGGTAAGGGGTTCATGTGACCCCTTATACCAGTTCACAAGGCTGGGGGGGTGGCAAGTCACCTACCCTAGCAGGTGACTTGCCATTAACCCCCGGCACCCCCATTACCTGCCTCCCCAAAGCCCAGGGGAGGGGGGGCAGAAGAGCCCGGGCCCACATAGGCTATGTGGGCTCGTAGGCTGCAGGGTGGGGGGGGGGGGCACAAAAGCTGGCCCCCCCACTTTGTGCCTACAAGCCCCCATAGCTGGTCCCGGGCTGGTTACTTTGGGTAAGGGGGACCCCACGTCATTTTTTGGGGGGGGGATTTTTAAGGGTTTTTAACCCTTAAAAATCCCCAAAAAATAGGGTCCCCCCCCCCTTCCCCCCCCCCCGGGAAGGGGAACCCTATGTCATTTTTTTTTTTTTAATTAACCCTTTGTGTTCTGTCATCCAGCAGCTATAAAAGGCTTCCAGCAGGTGAGCAGAAGCCAGTGATCGCCGAGGGACACAGCTCCAGGTTGGATGGGAGGTGAGTATTAAAAATAAAAAATAATAAAATAATTTTTACTCTTTGTGTGTGTCTGTGTTTTTTTTTTTTACATTTAACCCCTTGTGAACTGGTAAGGGGTCCATGACCCCTATACCAGTTCACAAGGCTGGGGGAGGTGGCAAGTCACCTGTGACTAGCGGGTGACTTGTCATTAACCCCCGGCACCCCCATTACCTGCCTCCCCAAAGCCCAGGGGGGGGGGGCAGAAGAGCCTGGGCCCACGGGCTATGCGGGCTTGTAGCCTGCAGGGCCAGGGGCCACAAAAGCTGGCCCCTGTGCCCTGTTTCTACAAGCCCTGCATAACTGGTCCCGAGCTGGTTACTTTGGGTGGGGGGGACCCCATGTCAAATTTTTTTTTGGATTTTTAAGGGTTTTTAACCCTTAAAAATCCCCCCCAAAAATGGGGGGGACCCTATGTCATTTTTTTTTCTCGATTTAACCCTTTGTAGTGTGGATGGTAGTTGTATTTTATTTGTAAATGTTATAGATTACTTGTTTCAGTTAGGGGGGTCTCCTGGGCAGGAACGGGGGGCTACCGATAAATATGTGGTACCGTTCTAATCGGTAGAAATGGGGCTTTCACATGCAATATGCTTTTCCTTAATAAAATACATTTTTTATTTAAAATAAAGAGTCAATTTTCTAAAAATGTTTATTTATTTTAATTTTTTTTTTTTTACTTAATAATATTGTAAAAACAAAATAAAATTTACAAACAAGACATTTCATGTTAAAACCTAAACTCTGCTGCAAAAAAATATAAATATAATTTTCCTGAAAATTACAGCAAAAATGGCGCAAAACATGGCGCAAAATTGGGAAAAATGACCTGTCAACAGAGGGTGACAAAATCTCAAGTAGGCTGGCAATTAAAAGGGTTAATAGTACCTCTGCATGTTGGGTATTGTTCTGTTCGGGAGACCTTGCGCTTTCAGACTTAGCTTGTTTTCTCTGGTTTGCATATTTATATTTTAGGAAAAGGTGTATTTTATTCAGCTTTTTTATACATTTTTTAGGGAAACCCTGCGCAACCAAAGAATTCTTTGAGGAATTAATTCCAGAAAGTTGAGCCCACTACAACAAGCTGGGTACGCTTAGTAAGCTTAACATGTGTACTTTCAGGGAATATATGGTTTATGGGGAATATTCCAAATGTAAAGGGTTGTTTTGGTTGAAAAATCACAAGGTGCGCACTTTGTCTGCAGAACTGAAATTTTCAAGTAAAATTACCGTTACGCACATGCTTTACTTTGGGGTGTTTGGCAACTCTTCCCTTGACAGAACCTATGCATGTTGGGTGTTGTTCTGTTCGGAGAATGTTGCTTTTTCAGATTAAACTTGTTTTTTCTTGTTTGTATATAGTTTTTTAGGAAAATGTGGCTTTGATTCTTCTTTTTTATCCTTTTTTTGGGGAAACTCTTTGCAACCAAAGAATACATTGAGGAATTACTTCCAGAAAACTATGGGCACATCAACATGCTTGGTACACCTAGAAAGCTTGAGGTGTGTACTTCCAGAGAATATACAGTTTGTTGGGGGTATTTCAAATGTAAATGGTTGTTTTTCTGGTAAAACTGCAAGGTGCGCATAGCGCATATCACAGTTGTATTTTTTCTGAAAATCCCCTAAAGTGCTATTTCAGTTTGGGGGAGTCTCCTGGGCAGGAAAGGGTGTCGACCTATACATATGTGGTATCGTTGTAACCGGGAGAAATTGGGATTTTACACGCAATAAGATGTTATTGACAAACTTACATTTTTTATAACAAAAAAACACTACAAATTGTAAAAAATATATATATATTTTTTTTTTTCACATATTTCACCCAAAAATATTGAGAATACACCTAAAAATTACAAACAAGACATTTCATGTTAAAGCCCATATATATCATTTTCCTGGGAAATCCCTGGAAATCCTTTCAAAAATGACAGTTGAACATGTGTAGCGCAAAATAGTGAAACATGGTCTGGCAACAGGGAGTGGCAAATGCTGCAGGTAGGCTGGCACTGAAAGGGTTAAAGGAGCACTATCGCAAAAAATGGGCCAATTATAAAAAATACATATGAATATGCTGTATGGCGGGAGGTGAGGTCACTTATATACCTGGCATCAAGAAATATCCAGCCAGGCTTGTTTTTCCTTCATTTAATGGAAAGAAAATGACATCTGGGGTGAAAGACCCCCCCTGATAGAATAAACCTGTCACCCCTGGATTTTATTCCTACCATGAGAGAATAAACCACAAGTTTGGCAGGAGTTTTATTCTGTTCGAGTGTATAAGTGACCCTCCATTAGCCGATGTGTTTATATTGGATTAGTAATATTAACAATTTCGTGATAGTGCTTCTTTAAATACAGGTAAATATGTTGTCTTATTATAAGAGATCAGGCTCAGAAAACACATTTTACATGTTTTATGGTGCTACATTCCAAACATTATGTTCACCAAAATTAAACTGACTGTTGTCCCACTTTAAGTGGGGCAGTACCATTTGAGGCCCACAATCCCTCCGAAAACTCTGTTAACACCTAAATGTCCCAGTTCCCACTGACATGGGGAAGACTGTCCCACCAAATGCAGAATGCTGGATGTCTGTATGGCTTACAACTGCTCTGACTCTTTGGTTGAGTGGTGGTAGTGGAAAGCATGGACTTCTGAGCATTGGCTCGATCACCAACATCTTTTCACCAAATGTTCTTAGAGCATATGATCCGTAATTAAGCCACACGCTAAACCTCGCCCTTTACCCACAAACTCCTTTTAAACTGTCCCACTTTAAATACCCCAAGAAATGGTCAGTTTAACCAAACTGCCTGATTGTTGTCCCATTGTCTCTAAACTTGAATCCGTTTTCAAAAAGAACCTTACGTTTCTAAGTTATCTATAACCCTTTCGCTGCCAGCCTGTCTGGAGATTTTGTCACACTTTGTTGCCAGACCATTTTGCACAATTTTGCACTATTTTGCACTCCACATGTTACATACAGTTACATAGTTAATACGGTTGAAAAAAGACATATGTCCATCAAGTTTAACCAAGGTTGTTGGGATAGGGGAAGTTATTTATTTTATTTTTTGTTTTTTGTTTTTTTTAACCGCTAATAGTAACTCTTAACTGTTAATGTTATTTTCTTCTAAAATAGCATCTAATCCTTTTTTGAAGCTGTCAGCGGTTGATGCTGTGACAAGCTTCTGTGGGAGGCTATTCCATAAATTTATAGTTTTTATGGTAAAAAACAATTGTCGCCTCCGGAGAGTAAATTTCTTTTTTTCCAATCGAAGGGAGTGCCCCCTTTTCTTTAGAGAGGATTTTACATGAAATAGTGTTCTCCCATATTTTTTGTATGGGTCATTTATATATTTATACAAGTTAATCATGTCCCCCCTCAGCCGTCTCCTCTCAAGACTAAACAGATTTAATTCTCGGAATCTTTCCTCATAACTAAGGTCCTTCATTCCCCTTATTAGTTTGGTGGCTCTCCTCTGCACCCTTTCTATAATCAGAGCGTCCTTTCTATGAATGGGTGCCCAGAACTGGACGGCATATTCCAGGTGAGGGCGCACCAGTGCCTTGTAAAGAGGCAAAATTACATCTCTATCCCGTGATTCCATGCCTCTTTTAATGCATGATAGTATCTTGGTGGCCTTGGAAGCAGCTGCTTGGCATTGCATGCTGTTATTTAGTCTGTGATCTACCATTGCCCCAGATCCTTCTCAACAAGTGATTCTCCCAGTTTTACTCCCCCGAGGACTTGTATGGCCTTCAGCTTGTTAGACCCTAAGTGCATGATTTTTCCACATTGAACTTCATTTTCCAAGTGGATGCCCAGACACTCAATGTGTCCAAGTCAGCCTGAAGCTTGTGAACATCTTCAATAGACTGCACTGTGCTAAACTGTGCTTTGTGTCATCTGCAAAAATAGAGACAGTGCTTTTAATTCCATCTTCTATGTTGTTTATAAACATGTTGAATAATAGTGGGCCCAGCACTGAACCCTGGGGTACACCGCTTACAACCGGTAACCATTCAGAGTAGGTATCATTAACCACAACTATCTGCACACAATCCTTCAGCCAGTTTTCAATCCAGTCACAAACTTTGTTATTCCCAATATGTCACACACCCCGCTTCTGAATATTCATGACACTTGGGTAACTGTCCTGTAGATGGCGATCTTGCAGAGATTACATGAAAAAAGAAGGAGCCCCTCCTGGCCCATAAATACCTGGGACCTCCCACCATTCTTTCGTCTCTGCAGTCGGCGAGCAAATCAGAAGATGGTTGTCTCCTCCTTGCAGGTAGCCGGGGTAACCCCCTGGCCTTTTGTTTCTATTGCTGCCTGAACCTTTTTTAATTTAAACTATAGCAGTATGCCTCCCAGCCTAGGCTGAAGGTCCAGGCAATGGTAGGCTGCACCTTGTGGTGTATATGGGAGGTTGCTCCCCCGTGAGACCCCATACAAAGGGTAGGCGGTGTCCGGGTTGGTGATCCCGGCTTGGGATGCCCTGCCCCTCTTACCCTTTCACCTATTGGTGTGGGTTCTCCCCCCTACCGTGTCCCTCTGTGCCCCCTGGGGGGGGGAGGCCTTTTCTCCTGTGGGTTGTTTTACTTTATTTGGGAAAAGGTGTGTGGAGTGTGTGTGTGTGTGTGTGTGTGTGTGTGTGTGTGTGTTTGTATGTGTTGTTGCTGGGCCGGTTTCACTTTTCAACAGTTGCTCGTTGTGCCCCCCCCCGACCCCCCCCCCCCCCGAGGCCGGCTTCTCTCAAGCACTCTTTCCGGCCTCGCTGCCTGCTTTGCTGCTCTCCCTCTCATTCCCTTGCTGCTGTGAGGGTTGGCGGTCACTGCTTTGCTGCAGTGAGTGGATTTTATTTATTTCACCATTTTTATATGGTGGGTGATGTGCATGTTGACACTTATGTCTGTTCTCATGTCTTCTAGGTGGGATCCCTTCTTTTGAAGTTTAAAGAGGGAGTTCTCCCGTCCTAGGGACCCTTAGAGTTTAATTTAGGGTTCCCAAAAAAAAAAAAAAATCCTCCCACTTGGGACCTGAATCGGCATCCCGGGTAGCTTAATAGCATAAATCCCTCTGGTCATTGCGACTACATTAAAATCACCATATGGAGGCTTCTCAGGATACCGGGCTGGGGCAACCCCGGCAGTGTGTGGGTTGTGGGGCATCCCTTGCGGGGGATAATGTACTTGTTTGCATACCTTGTGCTCAGCGGGCCATAACGCAGCAGTCAGGGGCCCAGGCGTCTGGGTCCGGGGTCCCGGCCTCATCTCCTTCCCCACCCTGCCTTATCCGTACCCCTAGTGATGTTGTCACAGGTGGGGAGTCGCAATCTGATGTATGTGCCAGACTGGCTAATATTGAGAAATGTATTTCTGGCTCTGTTGCCAGAAAGGCCTCGGCTAAGAGAAAGCATTTGTCTCCAGCTGCGCCGGCCTTTGAGTTTGATGATTATGATTTCCTTGACTGGTCTGATTATTCCCCGCTAGAGGAGGGGGAATTATTTGAGGATTCTGAGGGTTCTAACAATCAGCAGTTTGTTGGTGCTGATACTGAGCAAGGGCTGGGGGATGCTGTGGATACCCCGAAGGTCTTGGCTCACCTTTTTGAGGTTCTGGCAATTTCTCCTCCTGAGGAGGCCGCTCCTCAAAAAGGGGAATTCTTCGGGACCTCCAAGCCGTGCCTGGAGTTCCCAAATCAAAAGCATTTTGATGGCATTATTCTTAAGGAATGCGAGAAGCCTACTCCGCTTCCAGGTATTCCTCAAGGTTGGGATAAAAAGTATCCCTTTCCGGTGGACATGGTAAACCGATGGTTGTCCCCTCCCGAGGTGGATGCCCTGGTGCTCGGTTTATCCAATACTTCTATTTTGCATTCTCCTGACTCCACCACTCTCAAAGATGGTGAGGATAAACGCATTGATCAGATGGCTTGCCACGTGTTTGCTAGTGTCGGTTCAGCCTTGCGGCCTGTTTGTGCTTCGACACTTTTGGCAGTGGCTACCAGGTCTGTGGTTAGAGACCTGTTGAGTACCTCCAGGCTTGACCCGGCTAGTGATGAGTTCGCCGCCCTTAAGCGGTGTGAATTGTTCATGTCCTTTGTGCTTGCCGCCTTGGATGACACCATGGTCATGTGTGGTAGAACCTCGGCCTTGCTTGTAGCTATTCAGCGGTCGGTATGGTTGCGCCAGTGGGCGGATGATTTTGTGGCCAAAAAGTTGCTTACAGCACTTCCCTTTGTGGGATTGCGGCTCTTTGGAGAAAGATTAGATTCTGTCACAAAAGGAGGGAAGTTACCTCGGCGTTAGAGGCAACTTCGTCCCTTTCGGGGGGCGGCCTCCTTTAACCCTTCCTTCTGTGGTGCCAGAACTGGCAGAGTTTTGGCCTTCTCTACCCTCAGAGGTGATTCCTGGAGTAGAGGCAGAGGTCGTGCCCGTCCAGGTCACAATTGGAGTTCCAAACCCAAGCCCGCTGCTAAGCCAGCTCAGCAATGAGGAGACGCCCTCACCCTTGCGGGTGGGGGGACGGCTGCGGCACTTCTTCCAGGTCTGGGACCAGGAGGTCTCAGACAAATGGATTCTGGAAGTGGTGTCTTCCGGTTACAAGCTGGAATTCGAGATCCGGCCTCCTCCCAGATTCTTCAGGTCTCGAGTGCCTTCGGATCCACTGACTGCACAGGGGCTCCGGGCGGCAGTAAGTTATCTGCTGGACATGGCTGTCATTTGCCCAGTGCCTTTCGCGGTGCCCAAGAAGGACGGCTCCGTTCAACCCATTTTGGATCTGAAGCTCCTCAATCGGTTTATCCGCTTCAGGAAGTTTCGCATGGAAACCTTGCGGTCAGCCATCGATTTTCTTCGTCAGGGGGACTTCATGACGTCCATAGACATCAGGGATGCTTATCTGCATGTACCTATCTTCCTGGCACACCAGAGATTCCTCAGGTTCGTGGTGCAAGATCAGCATTTTCAGTTTGTGGCCCTTCCATTCGGGCTTACCTCGGCTCCAAGGGTGTTCACCAAGGTATTGGCGGGGGTGATGGCCCTCCTCAGGGTCCAGGGCATTCACATTGTACCATACCTGGACGACCTTCTCATTTTGGCTTAATCTCTCAGCCAAGCGGAGTTAGACACCAGAGTGGTGGTATCCACGCTGGAGAGGTTCGGTTGGGTGATCAACTATTCTGTAAACAATATCAATATTAATAACTAATATTAATAATATCTCCTGGCTGGCGCAAGCCAATTATGTAAACAATCCAACCTCTCCTGAATGGCCCGTGCCAATTATGTAAACAATATTAATAATAATATTAATATTAATAATATGTATATATTTATCCTGCCCGGCTCGACTAAAATAGGCAAACACTTATACAAATATTATCAATATCTGGCCAATGAACACACAATGGATACACGCATAAGACTATAAGACTGTAGGTTCTTTTGACTTCTGGTAAATGCAAGGGACACTGGGACAAGTAGTAAATAAAGAGATATATTGTTGACAAAATAACACAATAATGCAATCAAATCTCAAATCAAACACAATACAATCCAGTTATGAGACTGGCATACATATATACAGGGAAAGACACATTAACCTCCTGAAACGGCACTCACAAGCAGCAGACCTTTTCAGCTGGTAGCCTTCATTCCCTCTTTCTCCTGTCTTCCCCTCCTGCCTCTCACCCAGCCCTTCTCATGTGCCAGCAGTCTCAGGTCCATGCCTTCTCCCCCCTTCTGCCCCCTTCCTTCTGTCTCTCTTCCTTCTGTCCCTCTCCTGGCTGCACCCACTTCAATTATACTTCCCTGCCCTTTGATCTCCAGTCCTGTCAGCGTCTATTGTCTGTCTAACCCTTTGATGTCCAGTCGTTTTGCTAAGAGGGTGCATCTGCTATTTCAGGTCTATATGTCTATTTACAACATATTTATGGTGTGGTCACAGAATGTTGATATTATCTAGTGCCCTCTCAGATGTCTTTTGTTATTTTCTGGTTTCGAAATGCAGATATTATCTAGCTCGGAGAACCTGCCTTAGGCCTTCCTCCTGCTGTTGTGCCATAAATTCTTTGTTTTGTATATCACTCTATTGAATACCTCCCCTAGGCCTTCTCATCTCATGTCATGCCATGCTGCATATTTATATATATATATATATATATATATATATATATATATATATATACCATTATTAACAATATTGATTTTCCATAAAGGCCCCTTATTTACATATCGCCCACTAGAGACGGAGATATATATATATTATATCTATATATATATATATCGAGGTCTCTCAAATATATAAAACTTAAGTCTTAAGAGTGATTCAAATTTGCTGATACTGATGTGACCCGATACATTACATTACAGCACAATGCTATCACAACCTCCAGTATCTCAAGTTACAGTCCAAATCCTTCAGCCACCACACACTGTTTTAATGCCACACCTTCTTCAACAGATCATCAAACATATTTCATATTTTTACACCATCCATAACCGCTTATGTGATTTTGGGTGACCAAATCTGGTGACATCCGGATTTATTCACTGCTGCTGGTATTGACAGACATCAGTCAACTTCCATTGTATGTTGCAGACAATGCTTTATCAGCTGTCACTGAGTCTCCAAGGCCTGTATTATCATCAGCGAGGTGGGTGCACAAGGTGACAGTCCATAATTTACTGAGTGCACAGCGTGACAGTGCATATTGTTATGAGTGCACTGCATCAGAATAGTCCATCATGTTATGGGTGCACATCATCAGAACTGCCCATGGTTTCATGGTGCACAGCATCAGAACTGCCCATATTGTTATAGGTGTACATCATCAGAACAGTTCATAATGTCATGGGTGCACATGTACTCTGACAGTTCACACAGACCATAATGAGTTACAGCAACTGTCCATCTGCCATATTAGCAGTAATCAGTGATGCACTCTCCAACACAGTGATACACATCAGACTCCCAAGAAATAGAACTTTGGCCACAGAGCAGTTAAATCATGCAAAACAGCAAACAGTGTATTATGACGAAATGTCTGTAAGAAAACCTTGAACGAAAGAAAGTGTGACTCTGTAGATGTGGCTTTGAGGATTCAAGCTATAACCAAAGAACAATAAGGCTGCCAGTATGCTATATCAATAATCCCCTCCGTCTCTGCAAACTCAAATCAAGGGCGTCTCTGGGCTATCTATGGAAAAAAAATCTGTTAAAAAGTTATGTTTACAACAGTCTATCACTTATTCAAACAAACATCCATAAGATATTTGGTCCACCTAATGCAGACCTGGTATGTTGACCATATTGTACAATCCTAAGCTCTAAACCTCGGCCACTTCATAACATTTAAAAGTAAAACTTGTGGAGAAAATGGGGTGAAAAGCTGCTCGCCCACTTCATACCATTCAAAGTAGGAAACATAAACAAACAGTTTCAAATTGTGTGCCTGTGTAGGAACTACAAAAAAGTTACTTAGGATAAAAAATGTTTCCTATCCCAATAACAAAACAACAACAGAAAAAAACTTACAAGTACACAATTTAAAATGATTGATCCAATGAACAGGCCAAAATATGAATTTTAACCTTTTCATTGTTCATTGTAAAACCGGTTCCCAATGCATTGTCACTGGAAAGACACTGGCTGTATAGAAATGCTAATCAGCCTGGGAGTGACACTCTGCAGCCCCAGCAACAGTGCATTCCACACAGCCTGCCAGTGACACCTGGGAGGAATCCTACATACACTATGCTGGCACTAGTTATTATCCACTGCACAATCAATAAAATATTGCGCACTCACAAAAAATTTACACTTTTATGGAAATCAGGGATATCCAAAACCTTGTCCATGCCAGCTTAGCAGTTCAGGTCTTTTAACTAAAAAAACAAAAATGAATTTAGATTTTTGATAACCTGACTGCTTTCATCAAATTAATCTTTGAGGCTTATCCTAAACGTGTGCACATAAAAAAAAACCCAACACAAAAAAGCCCACGTTAAGGTCCTCAAAACCTAATGGAAAAATCAAAGCGTTAATCGGAGACTTAGCCGCGGTTTTATCCAATGGACCTGAAAGACAAAGCACACAGAGTTAATAACACCTAACTGGGTGCCTCTCTATAACCTTTTGTGCAAGCCTTGGCTCATCCGACATTCTTCTGTTCCCCGACATACTTACCTCTTCTCTTATGGCCATAACCTGTTTGATCAGTGAGCTCATATCACTCCTCAACTGCAGATTTTCTGCCATAAGGTAGTCATTTCGGGCTCTTAACCATTTTACTGGGACACACTTTACAGGTTTGCTTTGACTATAATGCTCCCTAGCAAATTTCTTTTGGTTAAAGCTCCCTGTCCCAAATCTAGCAGAATACACCATTGTCTGCCTTTTGTGGGTTCTATAGTTCTGGGCCTCATTACTATACATTTGTTTTGCAGAGGGGCAGAACCTGGAAATGTGATCCGCTTGGCCACAAGAGTGACACTTCACACCAGCTCTCTTTAAATTGTCTTTGCAGGCTACAGCAGAGTTAATTATTCTAGGCATTGCTTTTTGTAATGGGGACCTTGCAACTGCCATTTGAGCTTGTTTGACTGCACTAACCTTTGGGGCTACCTTTGGGTAATTTTCACTCATACACTTACCCTGCACCCTACCCACATGAAACCACCTCAGCAGCACTAGGAAAGGCATCTTCCTGTCTCCTGATATCCACAGAAACAAGTTCAACTTCTTTTTCTGTGGCTATCAGCTTTTCTGACATTGCCTGATTGTTCCTGCGCAATTCTATGCTCTCAGCTGCTCCACAATTGCGCCCAAACTTTCAGTAGATGCCCTCATGGCTCCTAGCGCTTTATCCAAGAAGGACACCTACTCTCTGAGGCTTTCATTTTGTATTTTCACCAAAACAAACTCCTTTGCAATCCAAACTGCCCCATAAATCAAAAAGCATTTGCCCTCAGATTTGGAAATTTTCTTAGCAGCAATGCATTTGGACACATAATCCTGGGCTTCAGCCATGGGTTACTGGATCCCTGCATTGCTTTAATAATCCCCTCTGCATTCTTTATCTTGTTCATCTTTTTTGCAAGACTCTCCATGTCTGTACAATAAGGCACTTCAAATCAATTGCAACACTTTAAAATATGCTATAGTTACCAATAGCAACAGCGGTCTATGAACTATAGAAATTGAATTGCACAATGTATTATATACCACAATACACTCCATATTCACCACAACACAGCGCTCTGCAAATACACAAGATGCCTCTTGCCCGTGGCTTAGCCAAATGTAAACAATATCAATATTAATAACTAATATTAATATCATCTCCTGGCTGGCGCAAGCCAATTATGTAAACAATCCAACCTCTCCTGAATGGCCCGTGCCAATTATGTAAACAATATTAATAATAATATTAATATTATGTATATATTTATCCTGCCTGGCTCGACTAATATAGGCAAACACTTATACAAATATTATCAATATCTGGCCAATGAACACACAATGGATACACGCATAAGACTATAAGACTGTAGGTTCTTTTGACTTCTGGTAAATGCAAGGGACACTGGGACAAGTAGTAAATAAAGAGATATATTGTTGCCAAAATAACACAATAATGCAATCAAATCTCAAATCAAACACAATACAATCCAGTTATGAGACTGGCATACATATATACAGAGAAAGACACATTACCCTCCTGAAACGGCACTCACAAGCAGCAGACCTTTTCAGCTGGTAGCCTTCATTCCCTCTTTCTCCTGTCTTCCCCTCCTGCCTCTCGCCCGGCCCTTCTCATGTGCCAGCAGTCTCAGGTCCAGGCCGTCTCCTCCCTTCTGCCCCCTTCCTTCTGTCTCTCTTCCTTCTGTCCCTCTCCTGGCTGCACCCACTTCAATTATACTTCCCTGCCCTTTGATCTCCAGTCCTGTCAGCGTCTATTGTCTGTCTAACCCTTTGATGTCCAGTCGTTTTGCTAAGAGGGTGCATCTGCTATTTCAGGTCTATATGTCTATTTACAACATATTTATGGTGTGGTCACAGAATAAATTATTTTCTGGTTTCGGAATGCAGATATTATCTAGCTTGGAGAACCTGCCTTAGCCCTTCCTCCTGCTGTTGTGCCATAAATTCTTTGTTTTGTATATCACTCTATTGAATACCTCCCATAGGCCTTCTCATCTCATGTCATGCCATGCTGCATATTTATATATATATATATATATATATATATATATATATATATATATTGTGATAAGTGTCCGGGATCGCCCTCTTCTGATGTCGAGGGACACGTATTTTGTCTGTATCCAATCAGGCAAACAGCAGAAAGTTCGTTCAATCTGACTCTTGGTCAGCTTTATTGGTAAAGGTTGCAAAAGCAAAATAAAGATAACACAGCAACAAAAGAAAATCCTTGCCTGTCCGGCACTAACTAAACAAGTGAAAACCCTCACTACTAGCTGGAGAGCTTCTCTCTGCCAGCTACAAAAAACACTTCCAGCAACCTTTACTCACATGAATCTCTCCACAGACCTGGGCTGTGTCCTCAGCCAGAGAGAGAGAGATCTGCCCCCTGACTTCCTCCTTTTGTCAGCCTCTCATTCCCCCTAATTAATTACCTGACAGGTGAGAGGCTCAGCTATTACCTCACATAGGAACGGAACCTGGGAGAAATATACCTGTCTTCTACTATCAGACCTGCATGAATGTCACATATCCCCCCCCTCTGCTCAGGCCACTGGGAATGAGCATTTGTAACCAGAAGGCAGTGCACACGTGACAGTGCATCTGCATTTCCCTGCAGTCGCCCAGCCCTGTGCTCTACTGTAAAGTTGTAGGCCTGCAGAGCTAGAAACCACCTCGTTACTCTGCTATTTTTCTCTTTATTAAGGTACATCCATTTCAGAGGGGCGTGGTCAGTGACTAGCCGGAACTTTCTTCCCAACAAATAATATTTGAGGGACTCGAGGGCCCATTTAATAGCTAAACATTCCCTTTCTACAATTGCATAATTTCTTTCGTGTTTATTCAGCTTCCTACTTAAATAAAGCACGGGATGTTCCTCTCCATCCCGGATTTGTGACAAGACAGCCCCTATTCCTGTCTCGGAAGCGTCTGTCTGGACCACAAATTCTTTCTTGAAATCTGGTGTGATCAATATTGGCAGGGAACAAAGGGCCAATTTTAAGGTTTGAAACGCTTTTTCAGCCTGAGGGTTCCACCTTATCATCACTGAGTCTTTTCCTTTTGTGAGATCAGTCAGAGGATTTGCTATGGAAGCAAAATTGGGTATAAATCGCCTATAATACCCTGTAATTCCGAGAAATGCCCTCACCTGTTTTTTATTTAACGGTTGAGGCCACTTCTGGATTGCTTCAACTTTATCTACCTGGGGTTTAATTACGCCTCTTCCAATAATATAACCCAAATATTTGGCTTCTTCTAACCCAATACAACACTTTTTGGGGTTAGCTGTCAAACCTGCAGCCTGTAAACTGTCAATGACTGCCTGCACGTCAGAAAGGTGTGTCTCCCAGTCAGGACTATGTATCACTATGTCGTCAAGATAGGCCGAAGTATATTTCCTATGTGGTTTTAACACTCTATCCATTAACCGTTGGAAGGTTGCAGGAGCCCCATGTAAGCCGAAGGGCATATTTACATAATGAAATAAACCGTCAGGTGTGGAGAATGCTGTCTTTTCTTTGGCAGATTCAGTCAGCGGAATCTGCCAATAACCTTTCGTCAGATCTAGTGTGGTGATGTAGCGAGCTGTACCTAGCCGCTCAATCAGCTCATCCACCCTTGGCATAGGATAGGCATCAAATTTAGACACAGAGTTTAACTTCCTAAAGTCATTACAAAACCTTATAGTACCGTCTGGTTTTGGAATTAACACAATTGGGCTGGACCACTCACTATGGGATTCCTCAATCACTCCCAATTCCAGCATGTCTTTCACTTCTTTAGACACTGCCTCACGCCTAGCCTCAGGGATTCTATAGGGCCTAACATGTACCTTTACCCCAGGTTCGGTCACAATATCGTGTTTTATCAGTGGAGTCTGCCCTGGTTTGTCAGAAAAGAAATTTTTGTTATGAATTATCAGTTGTCTAGCCTCTTTCTTTTGTGTGTCAGACAAGGACTCAGCGATAATAACGTTAGGTATTAGAGAACCATCACAGGCTGGCCACGCAACCTTCGCAGCTAGAGTTTGCCTGTCTTTCCAAGGTTTAATCAGATTCACATGGTAAATCTGCTCAGGCTTTCTTTTATCTGGTTGGTGAATTTTATAATTGACCTCACCTACTCTTTCTATAACGGAGTAGGGACCCTGCCATTTGGCCAAGAACTTACTCTCTATAGTAGGAACTAGTACTAACACCCGATCTCCTGGTGCAAATGTACGTACCTTAGCACCCCTATCATAGATTCTTTTTTGCACACCTTGAGCCTGTTCCATGTGGGTTTTTACAATTGGCATCACAGCTGAAATTCTGTCCTGCATTTGTGAAACATGTTCTATTACACTTCTGTAGGGAGTGACCTGCCCCTCCCAGCTTTCCTTTGCCACATCTAACAACCCCCGGGGATGTCTACCATATACCAACTCAAATGGAGAAAACCCGGTGGACGATTGAGGCACCTCCCTTATGGCAAACAACAGATATGGAAGCAACAAATCCCAATTTTTCCCGTCCTTGTCCACTACTTTCTTTAACATCTGCTTTAGAGTCTTGTTAAATCTTTCAACTAAGCCATCGGTCTGAGGGTGATAGACGGACGTGCGTAGTTGATTCACCTTAAACAATTTACACAGTTGCTTCATCACATTAGACATAAAGGGTGTGCCTTGATCGGTAAGTATTTCTTTTGGGATGCCCACCCTACTAAACACCTGCACTAACTCCTTTGTGATAGTCTTAGATGATGTGTTTCGCAAAGGTATGGCCTCCGGATAACGTGTAGCATAGTCCATTATAACTAGAATATGTTGGTGACCACGCGCTGACTTTATCAGGGGACCAACCAAATCCATCCCAATCCGATCAAATGGTACCTCAATGATTGGTAATGGAACTAGAGGGCTGCGGAAACGAGGCCTAGGTGCAGACATCTGACAGTCTGGGCAGGATTCACAATACTCTTTAACATCATGATGTACCCCAGGCCAGAAGAATCTGAGCAAAATTCTCTCTGTAGTTTTCTGGACTCCCAGATGTCCCCCCAATATGTGCCCGTGTGCCAGATCTAAAACTGTTCTCCTGAAGGCTTTGGGAACCACTAGCTGCTGTATGTTATCCTCGCCCTTTTTGTCAACCTGGTACAGTAAATCATTCTCTAGAACCATATATGGGAAAGCAAGCCTAGCCCCAGGCTCCACAGGTACCCCATTGATTATTTTTACATTTTCTCTGGCTCGGGTAAGGGTAGGGTCTTTTAACTGCTCACTTTGAAAATCATCTTTTCTGACCTCTAAGTCAGGTATACACTGCTGAGAAGTCCCCGGAATTTCTGTCTCTGTTAATGGTTCTCCTGAATCCCCCGCCATAACAGAAAAGGGAAAAGTTAAAGGCTTATCTACCCCAACCACATCTTCCATTGGGGAACTATCAAATGGATCAGGGCTTAGGTTGGAGGTTGTGGGCCTATCAGGTGTACCATCTTTAATCGCGAGATTGTCTTCCCACAACTTCCAAAAATATGGAAAGTCTCTACCAAGAATGACATCATGCATTAAGGCGGGGACTATCCCCACCTTGTGACATACTGAACCATAAGGAGTTGAAATACAAGCAATGGCAATTTGATATTCACGCGTATCCCCATGCACGCAAGATACTGTGTAAGTGTCTGGATACCTGTTAGCAGTACTTATAAGGTTGGCGTTTACCAGACTTACCACACTCCCTGAGTCTAGTAAAGCCACCACCTTTTTATCCTCTACTGTTAGCTCATACAGGTGGTTTTTAGAACTGTCTGAACTGACAGCAGTACACATTACTTGGGCAAACATAGACATACGTTTTTTCAAAAAGGCCGCGTCACATTGCATAGGTTCAATAGTCAAAGGACAGTTCATTGCAATATGGCCCAACTCATGGCAACGAAAACATCTTATGTTTTCTCTACCTAGCCCAAAGTCTCGCATTTTAGGCCTCCCTGAGCCCACAGTCTCATCTTTTCCATATAAAGTCTTTACATTTTTCCCAGCTCCCATAAACCCCAGAACAGTCTTACCGGGAACTTTGGCTGTCCGGTTGGTTGAGGCCTGGGGCTTGGGGTTACTTAAGAGCTCTTCTGCTGTAGAGTACCGTTCAACAAGATCCACAAGCTGATCTGCAGATTTTGGGTCTCCGTGGCTCACCCACTTCCTTAACGCTGGAGGTAGTGCCCTTAGATATCGATCCATAACCACACGTTGAACCACGTCTGGTGCAGATAGAACCTCTGGTTGTAGCCACTTCCTGGTCAGATGGACGAGGTCAAACATTTGGGAACGTGGCGGCTTACCCACGTTATATGTCCACTGGTGTACTCTCTGGGCTCTGACTGCTATGGTTACACCCAAGCGTGCCAGAATCTCTTCCTTGAGTTTGTTAAAGTCCTGGGCCGCAGCCGGTTCCAGATCATAGTAAGCCTTTTGTGCTTCTCCTATGAGGAATGGGGCCACCAAGCCTGCCCAACTTTCTCTCGGCCAGGCCTCCCGTGTAGCTGTTCTCTCAAAGGTTGCAAGGAAGGCCTCCACATCATCTGCCGGCGTCATCTTTTGCAGATATTGGTTTGCACGGATATCTCTCTGCGGAGTCGGCAGCTGCCCGCTTGGCAGATTGGCCACACTTTGCATCAGCTCCTGCAGCGTCTGGCGGTCTTTATTTGCGGCCTCTGCTAGAGCAGTCAACTGCGCTGCCAGCAGGTGATTGGTGTGTTGTTGCTCTCTGAAAGACTCCTGCTGAGCTCTGGTAGCCTCTTGCTGCGCAGCGACCGACTGCACCAAGGCCTTTACCACGTCATCCATTTTGACACTGGGCTGTTGCCCCTAGCAACGTGTTGCCCGCATCCGACACCACATGTGATAAGTGTCCGGGATCGCCCTCTTCTGATGTCGAGGGACACGTATTTTGTCTGTATCCAATCAGGCAAACAGCAGAAAGTTCGTTCAATCTGACTCTTGGTCAGCTTTATTGGTAAAGGTTGCAAAAGCAAAATAAAGATAACACAGCAACAAAAGAAAATCCTTGCCTGTCCGGCACTAACTAAACAAGTGAAAACCCTCACTACTAGCTGGAGAGCTTCTCTCTGCCAGCTACAAAAAACACTTCCAGCAACCTTTACTCACATGAATCTCTCCACAGACCTGGGCTGTGTCCTCAGCCAGAGAGAGAGAGATCTGCCCCCTGACTTCCTCCTTTTGTCAGCCTCTCATTCCCCCTAATTAATTACCTGACAGGTGAGAGGCTCAGCTATTACCTCACATAGGAACGGAACCTGGGAGAAATATACCTGTCTTCTACTATCAGACCTGCATGAATGTCACAATATATATATATACCATTATTAACAATATTGATTTTCCATAAAGGCCCCTTATTTACAATTCCAAGTCCTCCCTCTCCCCGTCCAGGGAGGTTTCATTTCTGGGCATGACTCTGGATGCCTTTCAGGCCAGGGTGTTCCTTCCTCAGCCCAAGATTCTTCTGATCCAAGATTTGGTTCGGCTTCTGCTTTACAATCCTCGCCCGTCTATCCGGCTAGGGATGAGATTGGTAGGTCTGATGGTGGCTTCCTTCGAGGCAGTCCCTTTTGCCCAGTTTCACATGAGGACGCTTCAGCCCCATCTTCTAGCGACTTGGGACAAGTGTCCGCTGTCATTGGATCAGTCTTGTCTGCTGTCTCCCCGGGCTCAGCAGTCCCTTCAGTGGTGGCTAGTGTCAAGCAATCTGTTGAAGGGCAGATCCTTTCTGACCCCTTTTTGGGAAACGGTCACCACGGACGCCAGCCTGTCGGGCTGGGGGGGCTTCTGGAGGGAACATCAGTTCCAGGGGTTATGGGGGCCTCGGGAGGCTCATACCCCTATCAACGTTTTGGAGCTATGGACCATTTCGTTGGTTCTGTCTCGCTTGACTCTTCTATTGCAGGGATTGCCAGTTCAAGTCCCATCGGACAATCGGACAGCGGTCACTTACATCAATCACCAAGGAGGGACTCGCAGCAGGAGTGCCCTCAGGGAGGTATCTCTGATCCTTGTTTGGGCAGAGAGCAATGTCCCATGCATCTCAGCCATTTACATCCCGGGAGTGGAGAACACGAAGGCGGATTCCCTGAGCAGGAGATCCTCTCGCCGAGGAGAATGGTCTCTCAGTTCCAAGGTATTCCAGTCCCTTTGTCACAAGTGGGGGACTCCGGAGGTGGATCTTTTTGCCTCTTGTCACAATCACAAGCTTCCTGCCTTTGTGTCTCTGTCTCAGGATCCTCTTGCCCTGGCAGTGGATGCCATGTCCCTGGCTTGGAGGGAACTGGGGTTTCTGTACCTGTTCCCCCCTTTCTCCATGGTGGGCAAAGTGGTGCGCAAGCTGACTCTAGAAGGGGCACCAGCAATTCTGGTGGCTCCAAGGTGGCCAAGACGAGTGTGGTTCGCAGACGTTGTGCGGCTGGCAGTAGATCAGTTTTATCTGCCTCTTCTTCCGGATCTTATCACCCAGGGTCAGCTAAGCTACCCCAATTTACCAACGCTGGCTTTGACGGCGTGGCTGCTGAAACCTCCATCTTAAAGGAGGAAGGTCTTTCTGATGCGGTGGTTCAGACTCTTGTTAGAGCTAGGAAGAGATCTTCCTCTAACGTCTACTATAGGACTTGGAGGTCTTATATTAACTGGTGCGAGGCTAGGGCCTTGCCTTGTAGGGTGTTTTCTATTCCCAGAATTCTGGAGATTCTTCAACATGGTCTGGACTCGGGATTCCTTTTTAGTACTTTGAAGGGGCAGGTTTCTGCCCTGGCAGTTTTCTTTCAAAGGTCTTTTGCACTTCATCCCCTGGTTCAGACATTTTTCCAGGGGGTTACTCATGTGCGGCCTCCTAGAAAGCCCTTGCTGCCGGTTTGGGATTTAAACTTGGTTCTGTCGGCTCTCCAGGGGCCCCCTTTTGAGCCGGTGCATGATATTGCTCTTTCTCTGCTCACTCAGAAAGTTGCCTTTTTGGTGGCTATTACCTCTGTTCAGCGTGTCTCTGAGTTGGCAGCTTTGTCCATTCAGGCTCCTTACTTTGAGAGGCACCTGGACAAGGTAGTTTTCCGCTTTAAGCCGGATTTTCTTCCTAAGGTGGTTTCGGCCTTCCACCTCAATCAGGATGTAGTTCTCCCTTCCTTGTGTCCTAAGCCTAGTAATGACAAGGAGAGGACCTTACATTCTTTGGATGTGGTTCGATGTGTGAAATATTATTTGGTGGCTACTTCTCCTTTTCGGAAGATGGACGCCTTTTTCGTGGTGCCCTCCGGGCCCAGGGAAGGTCTGGCGCCCGCTAAGTCTTCCATTAGTAAATGGATTCGACAGACCATTGTTAGGGCCTATTCTGCCAAGGGGAAGGTTCCCCCTTTTCGTGTTACTGCTCATTCTACTCGTGCTGTTGGAGCATCTTGGGCTTTTCAGCATCAGGCTTCTGTTGAACAAGTTTGTAAGGCTGCTACTTGGTCTTCTGTTCATACTTTTTCCAAGTTTTATAAGGTTGATGTGTGGGCCTCCGCGGATGCTGTTTTTGGCCGCAAAGTTCTGCAAGCTGCAGTAGTTTAAGTTTGCATTATTGCCTTTTTGGGATCCCCACCCATTATGGGCACTGCTATTGGATGTCCCAAGTATGAATATTCGGAAGCGGGGTGTGTGACATACTGGGAATAATACCATTTTGTGATTACTCACCTGTAAAATGGTTATTACAAGTATGTCACACACCCCGCTTCATACCGCCCTTTTTTGGTTTTCTGGGATCCTTTATATGGTGAACCTTTTTCTTTGCTGTTTACATTTGGCTCTTCCTGGTCCCTTTTACTGCTGTCTTATACTGGGGAATGGTGGGAGGTCCCAGGTATTTATGGGCCAGGACGGGCTCCTTTTTTTTTTCATGTCATCTCCGCAAGTTCGCCCTCTACAGGACAGTTACCCAAGTGTCATGAATATTCGGAAGCGGGGTGTGTGACATACTTGTAATAACCATTTTACAGGTGAGTAATCACAAAATGGTATTTTCTAATCCGTAAGATCTCAATTTCCCCGATAAGCGTCTATGGGGGACAGTGTCAAATGCTTTGACACTGTCCAAGCCCCTGTCCAGGCTTCTACTCACCTCCTCATAGAAGCCAATCAGGTTAGTCTGGCAGCTTCTGTCCTTAGTAAAACCGTGTTGGTTGTTACCATATTTTTCGCCCTATAAGAATGCAAAAAAAAAAAAAAAACTCACCCGTTCCTGGCGCTCCCGCGTTGCCTGTCACACTGCGGGAGCCCAGAGGATCGCTGTCTTTTACCGGCAGCGATGACAGCGGCGGGGCCAGAGACAGCGCCACCGCCGCTCCTCCATCTGCTGCCTCTTCCGCCTGGGGCACATGCGAGCACCCAGGTCAGGGCAGCGGGTGGGCGCGGCCTGCACCAAGTCTGTCATGTAATGGTGCGTTTTTGGTTTAAAATATTTTTTTTCTTATTTTCCTCCCCCAAATCCTAGGTGCGTCTTATAGGGCGAAAAATACGGTACTTATAATATGGATAATTACATATTTGTGTATGTTGTCCCTTAATAGCCCCTCAAGCAATTTCCCCACAATGAATGTTAAGCTAACAGGTCTGTAATTGCCCGGAGAAGACCTAGAGCCCTTTTTAAAAATGGGCACCACATTTGGCCCTTGGCACTATACCAGTTGCTAAGGAGTCTTTAAAGATCAACAACAGAGGTGATGAGATAATGGAACTGAGTTCTTTGAGAACTCTTGGGTGAAGTCCATCTGGTCCTCCAGTCTTATTCACATTTAAATTATTTAGGTTTTCTTGGATGATATCCACGTTTAGCTTGTTAATTATACTTGGGCTATTGCTATCAGTGGCATCTCCGTTGTTGGCTCCTTGCTCTTCTGTTGTGTACACAGAGCTAAAGAATCCATTTAACAGCTCCACCTTATCTTCATCCCCAGTGGCCATTTCCCCCGTTATCATTAATTAGGGCACCTACATGTTCTGATTTAGTTTTCTTCAAATTAATATATTTAAAAAATCGTTTAGGGTTTGTTTTGCTTTCTTTGGCCACATCTTTCATTTTGTGCCTTTGCCAACCTTATTTCTTTCTTACACATTTTATTTACTAGTTTATACTTTTCAAGTGTTACAGCTAAGAGTTCAGCCTTGTAATGTTTAAATGCCCTTTTTTTGTTCTTTATTGCCCTTTTAACCGCAGGTGTCAGCCATGAGTGGTTTTAATTTTAGCCACTTATATTTGTTACTTGTAGGAATACATTTTGCAACGTTGCTACTCACAATTGATTTTAAAGCACTCCCATTTGGAATCTGTATCCTTATTCCTAAACAAATGCTCCCAGTCAATGTCCTGGAGTGCAGCACTGAGCCTGGGGAAGTTGGCCTTCCTAAAATGTTATGTTTTTGCCTTCCCAGGCAGAAAATCTTTCTTACAGTTTATGTTAAATACAATTATATTGTGGTCACTGTTACCAAGATTTTCACGGACTGTTACTGTCCCCATCAGGTCATCATTATTTGATATTACAAGATCTAAAAGAGCATTACCCCTAGTAGGTGCCTCCACAAACTTATTCATATAATTATCTTGTAGCAAGCTGAAGAATGCTCTCACCCCTTGTAGAGGAAGCAGAACCATGTCTCGATCAGTCGATTCCTGGATAGTTTAAGTCCCCCATCACCATCAATTTACCAGCCTGTGACGTCCGCTCTATCTGTTTATGCAGTTGACCCTCTATTTCCTCAGTTTTATTTGGGGCCTATAGATTACACCAAACTGTATATTCTTAGTATACAGTACGTCCTGCTCCAGACAAGATTCTTTACGTCTGGGTATTACTCCACCAGATGGCGCTGGACTGCAGAGAACGCGAAATTGGCTCCTCCCGGCCCCTCAAATTCCCGGGACCTCCCACAAATCCCCAGATTTTCTCTGCAGTCTGGACTGCAAAGGACAAGAAGATGGCTCTCTCTTCTCGCAGGTGAGCGGGGCTATTAGCCTGCGGCCCTGTAGGACTATTCCCACCCGTCCCATTGTTAATGTGCCTCCCAGCTTTGGCTGCGCTGGTGCGGGTGATGGTAGGCAGCACGGCTGTCAGGTGCTTTGGAGCGCTGCTCCACCGCAATCCCCCACCAAAGGGTAGGAGGTATAGGCATATGGTGAGCCTTATGGGATGCCCTCCCACGCTATTGCCCCTGTCTATCGGTGGGCCCTACATTAGGTGGCCGCTGCCCTCCCTCGCTCTCCCTTGTAGTTCTCGGGGGGGGGGGGGGTGTGAGTGTGTGTTTTGTACATTCACTTTGCATGGTGTGCTTGGTTGCCTTTAGTTCTGTCTTCGCACAGACTTGGTTGCACTGGTTCCTGGTTTGAATATGTTGCCGTGCGCGGTTGGCGGCGACATTACCTTAGGCGCTGCTGCACCATCATTGGTTGCTTGTCACGTGTGCGGCTTCGCGCTCTTCGGGGGGGGCCTGCGGACGGCGCTTTCCGCATCACTGACAATGTGCGGGTTTGTGTACCTTGTGCCCAGCAGGTGCTTGCGCTGCAGCCTGGTTTACCAGCAGCTGGGCCTGCGCCACATATGGCTTCACCTACTCCCCCAAGCTTAAATTTGACTTCCAGTGAGCTGCATACCAGTGGGGAGTCTCAACCTGATGTGTCTACTTGTCTGGCTAGTGTTGAAAAGTTGCTTGCTAATACCATGGTGTGTAAGGCCTCTGCTAAGAGGCGGCATTTGACGCCTGATGTCACTCTTTTCCCTATGGAGGCTGAAGAGTCATCTGATGAGAGGCCCAAGGGTTATGATGATTCTGGCTCTGATCCCTGGGCCCCAGATGATACTGATAGGCTTTTGGCTCAGATTTTTGAAGTACTTTCTATCTCCCCCCCCCCCCCCCGGTTGCGGCTCCTAAGCAGCAGGGGGAATTGTTTCATATTGCTAAGCCACGTTTAGAGTTCCCTGAGCAATGTCATTTTAATAATCTCGTGCTCAAGGAATGGGAGCATCCTAGCAGGCTCCCCGGAGTCCCTAAGAGTTGGGATAAGAGGTATCCCTTTCCTGCTGATGTGGTAAAGCGTTGGTCATCCCTCCCCCCCAGAAGTGGATGCCCCGGTCCTAGGGTTGTCTAACACCTCTGTCATGCATTCCCCTGACTCTAATACTCTGAGGGATAGTAAGGACCGGCGTATTGATAAGCTGGCGTCCCATGCCTTTGCCTGTGTGGGGGCGGCGCTGCGCCCGGTTTGTGCCTCTGCCATTAGAGCTGTGGCTATTAGGACCCGGCTTAAAAGAGTCCTAGATGGAGCTCCTGATGATGTGTCTAGTGAAGAGTATAATGCACTCTCGCGCTGTGAGGCATTTGTGGCTTATGTCCTCTCTGCCTTGGATGATACCATTAGGATGTGTGGCAGAGCCTCTGGTGGTGGCTATACGCCGCTTTGGTTTGGCTGCGCCAGTGGGCAACTGACAACGCTGCCAAGAAGGCTCTCACTGGTTTTCCCTTCAAAGGACTACGCCTGTTTGGGGGCTGCCTGGACCTGTTTGCTAAGGGAGGCAGGTTACCCCAGCGCAGGCGGCAGTCTCTGCCCTTTCGGGGACAGGGCTCCTTTTCTTCCCCCTACCGTGGTGCCAGACAGGGGAGGGGGTCTTCTTTACCGGGCCCGAGGAGATTTCTGGGGTAGGGGCAGAGGACGTGGTCGCCCTGGTTCATCCTGGGGCTCCAAGCCAAAGTCTTCTCCCAAGCCCTCCCAGGCATGAAGGGGCGCCCTCACCCATCCGGGTGGGGGGACGGCTTCAGCACTTTGCTCACGTCTGGAGGCTTCATGTCTCAGACCGGTGGATTCAGGAGGTAGTGTCCTCCGGTTACAAGATAGAGTTTGCTGCCTGGCCGCCCCCAAGATTCATCAGATCCCGGATGTCTCAGGACCCTGTGTCAGCTCAGGCTCCGATTCTGGCGGTGCAAAGCTTTCTGGGGCTGGGGGTCATCTGTCAGGTCCCCTTACGAGAAAGGGGCAAGGGTTTTTATTCCAACCTTTTCACCGTGCCCAAAAGAGATGGGTCAGTCAGGCCCATCCTGGACTTGAAGATCCTCAACAAATTTGTCAGATGCAGGCGCTTTCGCATGGAAACTCTGCGCTCTGCTATCAGTTGCCTGCGTCCAGGGGACTTCATGACCTCTGTGGACATCAAGGATGCTTACCTTCATATTCCTGTATTTCCAGGTCATCAAAGATTCCTCAGGTTCGCTCTGGAGGATCAGCACTACCAATTTGTGGCATTGCCCTTCGGTCTCACTTCAGCTCCCAGAGTGTTCACCAAGGTGCTGGCAGGAGTGATGTCTCTGCTCAGGTCTCAGGTCTCACGTTCTATTCCCTATTTGGATGACATTCTCATCACTTCTCAGTCACTCCAACAGGCAGAGCTGGATACTCAGCTAGTAGTGTTCACTCTGGAGTCATTTGGCTGGGTGATCAACCATCCCAAGTCTTCCTTTTTTCCCTCCTTGGTGACGCCATTCCTGGGAATGAATCTGGATACAGTTCGGGCTAGGATTTTTCTTCCTCAGCAGAAGGTGGACAGTCTGCTAGTGCAGGTTCAGTTCCTGCTATCTTGCCCTCATCCCTCCATCTGGCAGGGAATGCAGCTGGTGGGCCTGATGGTGTCGTGCTTCAAGGCGGTCCCTTATGCCCAGTTTCACATGAGGCCTCTGCAACTCCACCTTTTGTCAGTATGGGACAAGGATCCTGCGTCCCTGGACTAGGTCCTTGTTCTGTCCTCCCTAGCCAGGAGGTCCCTCTCGTGGTGGCTGGACTCCAGGAACCTGTTGGTGGGCAGATCATTTCTGGCCTCCTGCTGGGAGACGGTCACCACGGATGCCAGCCTGACGGGTTGGGGGGGCTTCTGGAAGTCCCTACAGTTCCAAGGGCGGTGGGGCCCTCAGGAGGCCCACACACCCATCAACATTCTGGAATTGAGGGCTATCAGGTTGGTTCTGGCTCACTTGACCCAACACCTTCGGGGCCGGCTTGTTCAGGTATGCTCGGACAACCAGACTGCGGTTGCCTACATCAATCATCAGGGAGGGACCCGGAGCAAGGGGGCCCTCAAGGAAGTGTCTCTGATTTTGTCCTGGGCGGAGGACAATGTTCCCTGCATCTCAGCTGTGTACATTCCGGGGGTGGAGAATCTGCAGGCAGACTCTCTGAGCAGGGGGAGAATGGTCCCTCTGCAACAGGGTGTTTTACTCTCTGTGTCACCGTTGGGGTCAGCCAGATGTGGATCTGTTTGCGTCCCGTCAGTCACAAGCTCCCAGCCTTTGTCTCCCTGTCCCAGGATCCTCTGGCCTTGGCCACAGATGCTCTGACAATGTCATGGCAGGATTTTCAACTTCTGTATGTCTTTCCCCCATTCCCCCTGTTGGGCAGGGTTTTGTGCAAGATAGCTCAGGAAGGGGTGCCTGCAATCCTGGTGGCCAAGAAGAGTGTGGTTCGCAGACATAGTGCAGCTGTCAGTAGATCAGTACGCTCTGCCCAGGGTTCCAGACCTGCTCACTCAGGGACATTTATGCCATCCCAATTTACAAACACTGGCTTTGACGGCCTGGCTGCTGAAACCTCCATCTTGATGGAAAAAAGGCTGTCTGCCTCTGTCATTAACACCATGATTAGGGCTAGGAAAAAGTCTTCTTCTTCCATTTACTATAGGGTCTGGCGTGCCTACATTGACCGGTGTGAGTCTAGGTCTCTTCCCTGTCGTGTGTTCTCTATTCCCAGGATTCTGGAGTTCCTCCAACATGGTTTGGATCTGGGGCTTCAACTCAGTACTCTGAAGGGCCATGTTTCTGCCCTGGCTGTTTTCTTCCAGAGATCTTTTGCTCAGCATTCTCTGATCAGGACCTTTTTTCCAGGGGGTTACTCATGTGCGTCCTCCACGTAAGCCTATGTTGCCTGTCTGAGATTTGAACTTGGTCCTGTCTGCCTTGCAGGGTGCTCCCTTTGAACCTGTGCAGGAGGCTGCTTTGGCCATTCTTACTCTCAAGGTTGTCTTTTTGGAGGTTATCACTTCTGTTAGGCGTGTTTCTGAGTTGGCGGCGCTTTCCATCCAGCCCCCCTACTTTGAGAGACACCAGGACAAGGTGGTGTTTCGCTTCAAGCCAGATTTTCTGCCTAAGGTTGTGTCTGCCTTTCATCTGAATCAGTGCTCTAATCCTAGTAACGCTAAGGAGAGGGTTTTGCATTCCTTGGATGTGGTTAGGAATCTGAAGTACTATCTGGTGGCTACTGCACCTTTCAGAAAAACTGATGCTCTTTTTGTGGTCCTATCTGGTCCTAGGAAGGGTTTGGCTCCTGCTAAATCTACTATCAGTAAATGGATCCATCAGGCTGTGATTCAGGCCTACACTGCTAAGGGGAAGAATCCTCCCTTCCGCCTTACTGCTCATACTACTTGTGCTATTGGTGCCTTTTGGGCTTTTCAGCACCAGGCTTCTGTTGAACAAGTTTGCAAGGCCGCTACTTGGTCTTCTGTTCATACTTTTTCCAAGTTTTACAAGGTTGATGTTAGGGCCTCAGCTGATGCTGCTTTTGGCCGCAAGGTTCTGCAGGCGGCAGTGGTCTGACCTGTCTGCTGTTACCTTTGGGGATCCCACCCTACTTTATGGACACTGCTATTGGATGTCCCAGATATATAGAATCTTATCTGGAGCAGGACATACTGTATACTAAGAATAATACAATTCTGTGATTACTCACCTGTAGAATTGTTATTATGAGTATACAGTACGCCCTGCTCCACCCCACCCTTGGTTTCATTATCCTTGGATCCCCTGTATGGTGATTATCATTGTTTGATAGTTACTAGTTGGTTCTGTTATCATTCTCCCGGCTTCTTGTTAACTGCTTTTCAATACTGGGGATTTGTGGGAGGTCTCGGGTATTTGAGTGGCCGGGAGGAGCCAATTTCGCGGTCTCTGCAGTCCAGCGCCATCTGGCGGAGTAATACCCAGATGTAAGGAATCTTATCTGGAGCAGGACGTACTGTATACTCATAATAACAATTCTACAGGTGAGTAATCACAGAATTGTATTTTTAGCATTGTTTACATCGCTCCCCACTTCTACCCACAAGGATTCTACATACTCACAATATTCTGCTAGTATCCCCTTATTAATATATGCTTTGAGTTCTTGCTTTACATAAAAACAGACGCCGCCCCCGTTCCTTTTTGCGCTGTCTTTCCGAAAAAGAGCAAAGCCTTGTAGACTGACATTCCAGTCATGTGTGGAATCCATCCATGTCTCAGCTACACCAACAACATCAATATTCTCTGCCAGCACCAAAGCCTCAAGCTCCCCCACTTTACTTACCAGACCAGACTTCTGGCATTTGTGAACATCCTCCGTTTACCATTAATTCTGTCATTGGTTCCCCCATGGACCATGACAGCTGGGTCATCCTCAGCCCCTCCCAGTAATTTGTCCACCCTTTCCACCACATACCGAACCCTGGCACCAGGGAGACAGCAAACCATTCGGTTGAGGCGGTCTTGGTGACAAATTATTCTATCAGTCCGCCTGATAATAGAATCCCCTATGGCCACTAACTGTCTCATCCTACCTGCAGTCCCAACCACCCGCTCACTAGCTGGGCAGTTCTCCCAGCTGTTAGGGCTAGGGCTGCCATTTCTGAGACTGACACTCTTGCGTCATTACCCAACTTGGCAATTTTGCTAGTGTGCGCAGACACAGGTATGGCTTTCCTTTTCTGTGCACCCTTTCTACTCCCTCTATCTACATTTACCCAGCTACTTATCTGTTCCTCCTGACCCATTACTCCACCCTCTGTATCTACCCCATTTATTGCCTGCTCAGTGAGCAGCATGCCCTTTTCCATATTGTCAATCTCCCTCATTGTTGCATTTTGCTTCTCCAGATCTCTAACCGGAGCTTCCAGGTTTGCAATGTGCTCACATTTACCACAGTGTTATTCACCCGAGAACCGCTGCTCCTGAAGTGTATACATATGACAAACTGTGCACTGAAGTAGACCTCCAATATTGCTAGCCTTTATCCTAGTTACAAAACAGCAGGAAAAGCAATTTTAGTGCTCACAGTTGCAGCAACTTTGGCTTTTACTTTCCTATTATAGCACATAGGCAATAAGAACACTTGAATACTTGAAGTCCCACAATCTAAAGTCCCCTTACTTATAATACAACCTCACTTAAAAATACAACTGGAACTCGCAAAAGCTCCTGAACTCACTTTAAACAATCTTATTTATATAAAGCAATACTTCCCTTCCAAATGGCAGTCTTTGTCTGGCAAATAGAAGGCTGGGCTCAGGTGAAATAAATAGGCTGCTAATTAGGCAGGAACACCCCCCACCCAGATAACTGCTCTCTATCAAATGGCAGTCAATTAAATGGGAGCAACCAATGTATTTAAATGCAAGGCTAAACCCTGCAATACAAGAAAAAAACAAAAAAAACAAAGTAACACAATGCTTGTTTTTTTTTTCCTTTTTCCTCCTTAATGAAAAGTCCCCTCACTTATAATACAACCTCATTTGAAAATGCAACTGGAACTCGCAAAAGCTCCTGAACTTGCTTTAAAGTGGACCAACACCCACGGGTGATCGGCCCGGGAATCTATAAGATTCCCGGGCCGATCACCCCCCACCCCGCGGGACATCCGAGATCGGGATGTCCCGCGGGGTGAACCCCCCCCCCCCAAACACCCCAACTCACCTACCTTATCTTCGGCGGCGGCCGGCCGCCGCCGCCTCCCTCGCGCCCCTGTAGGCGTGTGCGCCTCCGCGCCGGCCGTCTGCGAATGGCCGGCGCGGGGGCGCGCGTGTTCGAAGTGACGCGAGGGAGGCGGCGGCGGCCGCCGCCGCTTAGACGTTCAAGATCTTCCCTTGTACGTCGGCGCTGGGAGCGGGGAGAGGTGAGTTTTTCGGGGGGTTAGGGGGGTTTCACACAGCGGGGCACCCCGATCGGGGGTGCCCCACTGAAGTGGACCAAGACCCAGGATAGTCAAAATCCTGGTTGTTGGTCCACTTTAAACAATCTTTTTTATATAAAGCAATACTTCCCTTCCAAATGGCAGTCTTTGTCTGGCAAAACAGGACCACCTGTTCACCTGTGATTTTTAAAGCAGAGTCTGGGCTTTAACATGAATTGTCTTGTTTGTAATTTTTTAGGTGTATTCAAATATTTTTTGGTGAAATATGCGCAAAGAAATAGAAAAAGTGTTTTTTTGTAATAAAAAATGTAAGTTTGTCAATAAAATCTTATTGCGTGTAAAAGCCCCATTTCTCCCGGTTACATCAGTACCAAATATGTATTAGTAGACATTCTTTCCTGCCCAGGAGACTCCCCCAAACTAAATCAGCGCTTTAGGAGATTTTTAGATAAAATACAACTGTGCTAGGCGTTATGCGCACCTTGCAGTTTTTCAAGAAAAATAACCCTTTACATTTGAAATACCCCCCACAAACTATATATTCTCTGGAAGTACACACCTCAATGTTTCTGGGTGTACCAGGCTTGTTGACATGGGTGCAGTTTTCTGGAAGTAATCCCTCAATGAATTCTTTGGTTGCACAGGTTTTCCCTAAAAAACAAAAAAAAAGCAGAATCAAAGCCACATGTTCCTAAAAGAAAAATATGCAAACAAGAAAAAACAAGTTAAATCTGAAAGGGCAAGGTCCCCCGAACAGAACAATACCCAACATGCATAGGTCTTGTCAAGCTTGCCAAACACCATAAAGTAAAGCATGTGTGTAAGAATTTTAGCTCTGCAGACAAAGTGCGCACCTTGAACTTTTTCTAACTGTACCCAGCTTGTTGTAGTGGGCTCATCTTTCTGGAAATAATCCCTCAAAGAATTATTTGGTTGCACCCTATAAAATGTTTAAAAAAGCAGAATAAAAAACACCTTTTCCTAATATATCAATATACAAACAAGAAAAAACAAGCTAAATCTAAAAGCGCAAGGTCCCCCAAGCAGAACAATACCCAACATACATAGCTACTTATAACCCTTTTAATTGCCAGCCTATTTGAGATTTTGTCACCCTCTGTTGACAGGTAATTTTTCACCATTTTGCGCCATGTTTAACCATGATTTCTGCAGGAATTTTCAGGGAAATATATATATATTTTTTTGCTGCAGAGTTTTGGCTTTAAAGTGGACCAACACCCAGGATTTTCACTATCCTGGGTTTTGGTCCACTTCCGCGGGGCACCCCAATGAGGGGTGCCCCGCTGCGTGAAACCCCCCAGATCGCCCTAAAAAACTCACCTCACCACGCTCCTACGCGAGCGCTCGTCCAATCAGAGCGCTCAGAGCCGCTGTGGTATGTACGGACAAGCGACGGACAACCACAGCGGCTCTGAGCACGCTGGAGGCCGCATCTCGCGCTTCCCTCTAACAGGGAGCGCACCTGCGCCGGCCATTTACAAACGGCCGGCGCGGGTGCGCACCCTGCTAGAGAGAAGCGCGAGATGCGGCTCGCGCATGCGCCGTTGGAACGGGGATAGGGTAAGGTTTCTGGGCATCCTGCGGGGTTTCACACAGCGGGGCATCCCGATTTCGGATGCCCCGCGGGGAGGGATCTGATCGGCCCGGGAATCTTATAGATTCCCGTGCTGATCCCCCCTGGGTGTTGGTCCACTTTAACTTGTTGTTTAATATTTTTTGTAATTTTTCTACCGTTTTTTTTAAAATATTTTTAAGTAAAAAATTAAACAAAAAAAATTATCTTAAATAGAACATTTATTTTATTAAAGAAAACCATATTGCATGTGATAGCCCCATTTCTCCCAATTAGAACGGTACCACATATGTATTGGTAGCCCCCCCGTTCCTGTCCTGGTGACCCCCCAAACTGAAAAGAGCACTTTATAACACTTACAAATAAAATACAACTACTATCCATACTATAAAGGGTTTATTTTAAAAAAATTGGGGTGGGGTCCCCCTTCCCAGGGTTAAAACCCCCTAAAAAAAATTCCCCCCAAAAAATGGCGTGAAATCCCCCTACCCAGCATAACCAGCCCAGGTACCAACTATGCAACTTGTAGAACAGGGCGCAAGGGCCAGCCATCACCGCATCTGAGAGCTGAACACCAAGGATGACGCCCGCATGGTGACGTCATGCGCCCCGTCCCCAGAGGCGGGAGCGATCAGGCTGCTGAAGCGTTAGGTGGCTATTCCCCCCCTGCAGCCAGAGGGGCCTGGGTGGGATCGAAACCCCCCCAGATGAAGAGGAGACCCGGCCGGATCGAACAAGGGGTCAGGTGAGTGTTTTTTTTACTTTACTTTTACTGTAGCAGGGGGGAAAGTCAGGCATGTAGATTCTATGTGCTTGGCACTTAAAAGGAGTGGAAGCGAGCACGTAGAATCTATGTGCTTGGCACTTAAACTGTGAAAGGTATTAGAGCTTTGGAGATTCATAGGAAAAATGAAGAGAAGAGGGTGTGGCAACAGCGATGTGATGTAAGCACACTGTGATGAGTGTGAGGAGGGCGTGGTTTCAGAGCTGCAGAGAGAGGCAGCCAATCAGGACGTCTGGGCAGGGAGTGGGGGGTGTTTCCGTTTTTGGTCCACTGAAGGTTGATTGATGGACCAGATCAGTAGGGTGGGAACTGAAGAGGAAGTGATTATCTTCACTAAGGAGACAAAGAATAAAGCACATTGCTGAAGCCACTCAATGAAAGGTTAGCTATTAACATTTATTTTTTAACTTTTGAATTTCAATATATTGGATTCAGTAAAATGTTTTGCAGATTAGTTGTCTCTTTTTTTTTTTTCTTTTTAGACCATTAATCATCCTTTGTGCCTCAAATACCCGTCCTCTTTACAATACAGAAGACTTTTCTTGTTGGAGTTAATAAAAAAGGTGAATATTACCAAAATATGTTTTAGATACACACAATGGCAGTGCCCAAGGAATTACACTTGCTTTTCTGCTTCCCTATATTTCCTGAAGATTACTATTTACATTTGGGCACGGTACAATCTACGCACGGAAGTTGCCATCTTATTACTCACTAGCCTCCTCCTACAGTATAGACTATGCCTGCCTGCACAATTAAAAGGCAAATGTGTGACTGCTTTTCTTGTCATCCACAATGTATTTCTTAGGTAAGCCAGTGAATAAGGTGTGCATGGATTGGAACTTTTTCCTGTTCAAAAATTTTTATTGCGAGACAATCAGCACATTTGGGTTTACAAAAATATACATCCGTTTACATCACAGCGCTCTGCTCAATATGTCTTCTTCGATTTTCAAACAATACCATTGAAAACTAAATCGTAGAAAATATTGGTATACCATTACTAAAACAATACGTAAATGACCCTATGTCTAGTGTAGACTACTACTAGGATTAGTAGGCAGACTACCACCTACTGGAAGTAAAATCTATAACACTCAACAGTACCTACATCCCGCCGTAGAAAAGTAGTAGCTTATCCTAAGGATTGGGACTTTTTCCAAGTGTACAGCACTGCCTGTTTCATTTCATCCTTACTTCTGGGGTATTCCGCCACAAGGTGGCGCAGTTGACTGCAGAAGATTTGTGGCTCCTCCTGTCCCTATATAAAGCCAGGAATCACCCATAGACCCCCAGTGTTTCTCTGCAGTCATGACTGCGAAGACCAGAAGATGGCTCTCTACGGTTATTCGCAGGCGAGCGGGGCAACCAAGCCTGCGGCCCTGCAAGCCTATTCCCACCCGCTGTCGGATCGGGTGACGGTAGGGGAGTGCCTGGGTCAAGTTGCTCGGTGAGCTTTGCTCCAGACCGCAGACCCTATTGCTAAAGGGTAGCCGGTCCATAAGCCTATGGTGAGCCTAGGGGGACGGAGGAACCACTGCTGCTCTTGGTGTTGTGCACTTCCTTGGGGTGAGTTTTTTTATTGGGGGTTGTTTATGTGGGGGACGCTCCTTCCTGGGGGCTCCGTTCCCCCCCCTCTTCTCCCCCCCCCCCCTGTTTACGACAGTGACCTAGGGTCCTCCTCTGATGAGGATACCTGGCTCCCGGAGGATACCGGTAGGCTCTTGCGGCGATTTTCGAAACATTGCACATCACCCCCCCTAAGGCAGCGAAGAAGAAGCAGGGCAAGCTTTTCCGCCTTGGCAAGCAACACTTGGAACAGGGCCATTTCTCCAATATGGTGCTTAAGGAGTAGGAACGTCCTAATAGATTACCCTCGGTGCCCAAGGGCTTGGATGGAAGGTATCCCTTTTCGGCTGACTTGGTTAAGTGCTGGTCGCGCCCTCCTAAGGTGGACGCTCCAGTCCTGGGATTAGCTAACACTTCGGTCATGCCGTCCCCCGACACTACTACACTGCGTGACCGGCGTATGGATCAGTTGGCTTGTCATGCTTTCACCTTTGTGGGGGCAGGCTTGCGCCCGGTCTGCGCCGCTTCCATTACGGCCATTGCCATTAAGAGGAAGGTTAGGCGCCTTGCTGAGGCCGCCAGGTCTGGTAAGAGAAAGTAGGATTATAGGGACCTCTTGCTTTGCTCTGATTTTATCGCTTTTGTGCTGGCTGCCATGGACGATGGCGTCCGGCTGGGTGGAAGGCCTCATCCCTCTTGGTGGCTATGCGTCGGTCTGTTTGGTTGCGTTAGTGGGCGGCTGACACTGCCGCTAAGAAATCTCTCACCGGACTTCCCTTCATGGGTCTCCGGCTTTTTGGTGAGCGTCTGGATGTTCTGGCCAAGGATGGTAGGCTCCCCCAGCGTAGGAAGCAGACTCGGCCCTTTCGGGGATCCTCCTCCTTTCGTCCTTCAAGGGGAGGTCGTGGCCCTCCTTTCTCAGGTAGTCGCAGAGACTCTTGGGGCTGAGGCAGATCCCGCGGTCGCCCCGGTCTCTCTTGGGGGACCAAGCCTAAACCCCTTCCCAAGGCTCCTCAGGCATGAGGAGGCGCCCTCACCCGACCGGGTGGGGGGACAGCTTCGGCTTTTTGCTCACGTCTGGAGGCTTTGCGGCTCAGACCGGTGGATTCAGGAGGTGGTGTCCATCTTTGCAAAGATCCTTTGCCAATCACAGGCTTGTTAAAACTTTTTTCCAGGGAGTTACTCAAGTCCGTCTGCCACGTAAGCCTCTGCTACCGGTTTGGGACTTAAATTTGGTGTTGCCTGCTCTACAGGGTCCGCCCTTCGAGCCTATGCGTGAGGCTGCGTTGCCCATTCTGACTCTTAAGGTAGCCTTTTTGGTGGCTATTACTTTGGTCTGGCGAGTTTCTGAGCTGGCAGCGCTCTCCATGAAACCTCCTTATTTTTTTAGCGGCATCAGGATAAGGTAGTGTTCCGGCTTAAACCGGATTTCTTGCCAAGGTTGTGTCTGCTTTTCAACTCAATCAGGACATTGTCTTACCTTCTTTGTGTCCTAACCCTTCTAATACTAAGGAACGGACCCTTTATTCTCTGGATGTTGTCACGGCACTGAAATTTTTTTTTGTTCGCCACTCGTTCAGGAAATCTGATGCTCTGTTCTTTCTGCTGGACCTAGGAAGGGTTTGCCTCCAGCCAAATCTACTATCAGTGGATCCCTCAGGCGGTGGTGCAAGCTTATTCTGCTAAAGGGAAAGAACCTCCCTTCCGGGTTACTGCTCATTCTACTAGAGCTATTGGCGCCTCTTGGGCTTTTCAGCATCAGGCTTCTGTTGAACAAGTTTGTAAGGCCGCTACTTGGTCTTCTGTTCATACCTTTTCCAAGTTCTACAAGGTTGATGTTAAGGCCTCAGCTGATGCTGCTTTTGGCCGCAAGGTACTTCAGGCGGTAGTGGTTTGAACTGCCTGCCGTTACTCTTTGGGGATCCCACCCCTACCTTTAGGGACACTGCTATTGGATGTCCCAGAAGTAAGGATGAAATGAAACAGGCCGTGCTGTACACTTGGGAAAAATACAATTCTGTGATTACTCACCTGTAGAATTGTTTTTACGGCCTGTTTCATCCCTCCCTTGTTATCGTTATCTTTGGTTGCCTCTTTATGGTGATTTGTTCAAATGTTGATTTTTAGAGTCTGTGTTTTTTATCATGATTCACCTCCCGGCTTCTTGCATAACTGCTTTTCAACACTATATGGGTGATTCCTGGCTTTATATAGGGCCGGGAGGAGCCACAAATCTTCTGCAGTCAACTGCGCCACCTTGTGGCAGAATACCCCAGAAGTAAGGATGAAATGAAACAGGCCGTGCTGTACACAATAAAAACAATTCTACAGTTGAGTAATCACAGAATTGTATTTTTACTGTTCTCAGTCTATATTTCTATAGGAAGGTGCTAGCTGTAATGTGTTGTAATGTATTACCGACTGAGAACAGTGAAAAGTGAAAGTCCCTACAATGCACACATTTTCCCCCCACCTTATCTGCTTTGGGTAAACAAGCAATTTTAAAGCATCTCTTATTTACATATTAATGTATGTATTCAAGCTAAGCTACTGGCTTGAAGAGGACCAAAACCCGCCCTGGAGTCTATGAGACATACTGGCTCCCCCCGGGTCACCCCATCCACTCTGTTCCCTAGCATTCTCAGCAGAAGTGAGCATGACAAGCTGACCTCAGCAGAAAATTCTCATGGCACCATAGTACCGAAATGAAAGCAAAGAAGACCACTTTTCTAAGATTACATAAGGTATTTATAGAAGATGAGATTTTGAGATCCTTTGAAATTTTATTTATGTATTTTTTATATTTTACACAGTTCTCAAGTGGCATAAGGTGGAAGGAAGTTAGTGTGGGCCTGGACAGGGACTCTAAGTCTACTATCGTTGTGTTGCACAGGCTGGAGTTCCTTTGTAATCCTGCATTGAACTTCCAGGTGTGGGTTGTAGGGGCTTATTAGGAGCACACAGGCATTGCCTCTAGTCTTGTTTATATCTCAGCAAGGTATCCCTGTTGATGGCTGCTGTTTTAATTTCAGTTTATATTTTGATAATTTGAATCCTGAGATTGCACTCTGTCGGTGGTTGTCCTAATCCTGCTTGTTAGAGAAGTTACCAATGCCTGATGAGCTTGCATCAAATGTGCTGATTGGACGGGAGGCCTCACTCGCACCATAAGGCCGAGGAAAAGTGAGTTGGACTGGGTGACCTGGAGGGTTTCACACAGCTGGGCATCTCACATCAGGGTGCCCCAGGGCAAGGACCAAAACCCACTTTTAAGGGAAAAGGAGAATACAATTAAAAATATAGATGCAGAAAAATGCAGCTTCTTCATACCTCACAAATATGCAGTTTGACATTTTGATGTTCACTTTTTTGTGTGTCTTAGAACTGGTGAATTTCCTAGTTTTTCTGTACCATGTCTGAGGAAGAGAATGAAGTATTCTTAAAGCTTACCTTAAATTGGACCAAGGACAATTTTACAAAAAATGGGTGTTTTAGTACTCACCTGAACTCCAGGGATCCTCTGGTCCCGGACTCCTCATTGCCGCCATTTCCTCAAATTCCTGAAGGGGCGGGGCCCCAGACCAATGGCATGCTGACAACACTTCCGGGTGTGGTCTTCACGACGTGGGCGACCGGAAATGTAAAAAATTTTCCCTCTCTCGGCGGAGCCCGCTGAGTGTTGTGTGCAGCGGCAGTGTCGAGAGCAGCGACAGCAGTCCAGCAGGAATCCGCAGCAGAGATTTATTTCTAGCCCAACAGAATGTGAAGGTACTGGGCAGAAAATCATAAGCTGCAGGCAATAGTCCTTAGGATCCTCGTACCTCATGCAAAATGCCTCAGGACAAACAGTAACGTATAAATCCTGATATATTTTTGTATATATTCCAAGTATGTCACACACCCCGCTTCCACTATTCATGACATATGGGTTATGGTCCAGCAGAGGGCGAACTTCTGCAGAGATGAAAGCAAAAAAGAAGCCCCTCCCGGTCCATAAATACCTGGGACCTCCCACACATTCTCCAGTTGCTTCTCTGCAGGACGGCGAGCAAGTCAGAAGATGTAGGCTGCTCTTGCTTGCAGGTATTCCGGGCTTACACCCGGCCATTTTTTGCCTTATTTCTGCCTGGACCTTTATATTTAACCCCTTGTAATAGCCTCCCAGCCTTGGCTGCAGGTCCAAGTGAGGGTAGGCAACACCTCAATAGGTGTTTAGGTAGCCATGCTCCTCCATGAGACCCCATATAAAGGGGTAGGCGGAAGCCGGGTTGGTGATCCCGGTTTGGGATGCCCTGTCCCATATATCCCTGACACCCCTGGTGTGGGAATTCCCCCCTTCCTGTTTCCTCTGTATCCCTCCAGTGGGGGGGGGGGGGTGTATATCTCTATCTTTCTCTCTTCACTTCAGTGTGAACGTGTGTGGATGTGTGCGGTGTTATACTGTCACTAGGCTGGCCACCGTTTGCCAAAATTGGTGCTTTATTGTTATCTCCTGAGGGGAGCTTCTTCCCCTCAGGCTGCGGTGTCTGAGGGGGCAGTGCCGGGTGCTCGCGCGCTGCCACGGCCCGTCCCCTCCTGTCTTGGCACCATTTGCAGAGCCCAACCCTGGCTGGGAACCGCGCTGCTGGTGTGAGGGAGGGGGGGCCGGGCCAGGCACAGCGCGATACGCGCTGGCCCGCCCCTTCTTCTTCCTCTCTCGCTGTCCTTCTGGAGCTGCTTGCTGGTGGCAGCCATCACTGTTCTCATGTGAGTGCCCTCCGGGGCTCCCCTCCATTTTTTTATTGCATTGCATGTGCCCATTCTGTCAGGGGATCGCTCAGGCCCCCCCTTCGACTCATACATATATATTTACATATATGTTTGTGTGTGCATGTGCTTAAGGCCCTTTTCTCTTGTGTCTTTCAGGAGAACTCCCTGTGACTTGCAAAAAAGGGGTCCTCCTGGTCCTAGGGTCCCTAGAAGTAAATTCGGGCACCTAAAAATCCTCACACTCGGGACTTAAAGGGGCATTTCCGGTTGCTTACCAGCGTAATTCCCTCGGGTCATTGCGACTACCTAAAAAATCACCATATGGAGGCTCCGCAGGATACCGGGGTCGGACTCCCTTCAGAACAATCCCGGTTATGTGTGGGTTGTGGGGTATCCCTTTCCGGGGAGAATGTGCTAATTTGCATACCATGTGCGCAACAGGCCATAACGCGGCAGTCGGGTTCCCAGGCGTCTGGGTCAGTGCCGCCCGTCTCATCTCCCACCCCACCCCGCATTATCCGTACCCCAAGTGACACGGTCATTAGCGGGGAGTCGCACTCTGATGTTTGTGCTAGGCTGGCCAACATCGAGAAGTTTATTTCTAGCTCAGTGGGCAGAAAGGCCCCTGCTAAGAAAAGGCATTTGTCACCGACTGCGCCGTTACTTGATTTTGATCATTATGACTCTTTTGATTGGTCTGATTATTCCCGCTTGAGGAGGGGGAATTATTTGAGGAATCTGAGTCTGAGGATATGCAGTTTTTTGATGCTGATGCCGGGCAGGCGCTGGGGCATGCGGTTGACACCCCCAAAGTCCTGGCCCATCTCTTGGGAGGCTCTGGATATTTCCCCGCCAGTGGAGGCCCCTCCGAAGAAGGGGGAATTCTTTGGGTTCTCTAAGCCCCGCTTGGAGTTTCCAAATCAGGATCATTTTGACTGCATGATTCTGAAAGAATGGGAGAAGCCGACTCTGCTTCATGGTGTTCCTCAGGGATGGGATAGGAAGTATCCCTTTCCGGTGGATGCGGTGAAGCGCTGGTCTTCCCCTCCCGAGGTTGATGCGCCCGTCTTAGGATTGTCCAACACATCTGTTGTACATACTCCTGACACCACTACCCTTAAGGATGGCGAGGACAAGCGTATTGATCAGATGGCATGTCATGCCTTTGCCAGTGTGGGTTCCGCCTTGCGGCCTGTGTGTGCATCTGCGCTCATGGCGGTGGCTACCAGGTCTGAGATTAGGGACATGTTAAATGGGTCCCAGCTCAACCCGGACAGCATTGAATTCACAACCCTCAAGAGGTGGGAATTGTTCATGAATTTTGTTTTGTCGGCCATGGACGATACTATTACCATGTGTAGCAGAACTTCGGCGCTTCTTGTTGCCATGCACCGATCGGTCTGGCTACGCCAGTGGGCGGCTGACTTTGTGGCCAAGAAATCGCTTATAGCTTTGCCCTTCCTGGGTACGCGGCTGTTTGGAGACAAATTGGATTCTGTGGCGAAAGGTGGAAAGCTACCTCAGCGTAAGAGGCAGCATCGCTCCTTTCGGGGGGCAGGCTCCTTCAATCCTTCCTTTCGCGGTGCCAGAGGGGGCAGAGGTCTTGCCTACTCTGGCTTCAGAGGTGATTCCTGGAACAGAGGCAGAGGACGTGCCCGTCCTGCCTCTACCTGGGGTTCCAAGCCCGTTGTCAAGCCAGCTCAGCAATGAGGGGGCGCCCTCACCCCTACGGGTGGGGGGACGGCTGCGGCTCTTCTTCCAGGTTCGGGCCCAGGAGGTCACAGACAAGTGGATTTTGGATGTGGTATAATCCGGGTACAAACTGGAGTTCGAGTACCGGCCTCCTCCCAGATTTCTAAGGTCTCGGATCCCTGGGCTGCGCAGGGGCTCCTGTCGGCTGTGAGGAACCTCCTGGACATGGAGGTCATATACCCAGTGCCTTCCCCAGAGAGAGGCCGGGGCTACTATTCCAACCTCTTCACGGTCCCCAAAAAGGATGGTTCCATAAGACCCATTCTGGATTTGAAGTTTCTCAACAGGGTTATCGGAAACAAAAAGTTCCGTATGGAGACTCTGCGCTCAGCCATCGGTTCCCTTCGTCAAGGGGACTTTATGACGTCCATAGACATCAAGGATGCTTATCTCCATATACCGATCTTCCCAGCTCACCAGAGATTTCTCAGGTTTGTGGTGGGAGATCAGCATTTTCAGTTTGTGGCACTCCCGTTCGGCTGACCTCGGCACCGTGGGTGTTCACCAAGGTCCTGGCGTGCATAATGACCCTGCTCAGAGCTCAGGGCATTCGCATTGTGCCGTATCTGGACGACCTACTCATCACAGCTTCTTCCCTCTGCCAGGCGGAGCTGGACACCAGGACGGTGGTGACGACGCTGGAGAGGTTCTGGGTGATCAACCACCCCAAGTCTTCTCTCTCCCCATCAAGGGAGATCTCTTTTCTGGGCATGATTCTGGATACCAGTCAGGCCAGGATCTGATACGTGTTCTCCTGACCAATCCTCGCCCTTCGATCCGGCTAGGGATGACTCTGGTAGGTTTGATGGTGGCTTCCTTCGAAGCAGTCCCCTTTGCTCAATTCCACATGAGGTCGCTACAACTCCATCTATTGCTGAAATGGGACAGATGTCCACAGTCCTTGGCTCAGTCATTTCTGATGTCTCTGTCCCTTCAGTGGTGGCTGGAATCAAGCAATCTGATGAGGGGCAGATTGTTCCTGGCCCCTCGTTGGGAGACGGTTACCAGGGATGCCAGCCTGTCGGGCTGGGGAGGTTTCTGGAAAGATCATCAGTTCCAGGGGTTGTGGGGTCCTCAGGAGGCTCACACCCCTATCAATGTCTTGGAGCTCAGAGCTATCCGCTTGGTTCTGTCGCGTCTGACACTTCACCTACAGGGTTTACCGGTTCAGGTTCGATCAGACAATCGTACTGTGGTAGCTTACATCAATCACCAAGGAGGGACTTGCAGCAGGAGTGCCCTCAGGGAAGTCTCTCTGATTCTGACATGGGCGGAGAGCAATGTTCCTTGCATCTCGGCAGTATACATTCTGGGAGTGGAGAACACGGAGGCGGACTCCCTGAGCAGGGGATTCTCTCTCCGAGGGGAATGGTCTCTCAACCACAGGGTGTTTCGGGCTCTGTGTCTCAAGTGGGGGACTCCGGAGGTGGATCTTTTTGCCTCTCGACACAATCACAAGCTCCCAACCTTTGTATCTCTCTCTCCTCTGTCTCCTCTGGCCCTGGCAGTGGATGCCTTGTCCCTTGCCTGGCTTAACCTTTTATAAGGTTGATGTGCGGGCCTCAGCGGATGCTGTTTTTGGCCGCAAGGTTCTGCAAGCTGCAGTGGTTTAAATTGGTGCATTTTGCTGTATTTGGATCCCCACCCATGACAGACACTGCTATTGGATGTCCCATATGTCATGAATAGTGGAAGCGGGGTGTGTGACATACTTGGAATAATACCATTTTGTGATTACTCACCTTTAAAATGGGTATTATAAGTATGTCACACACTCCGCCTCATCCCGCCCTTTTGTATTCTGGATCCTTTATATAGTGAATCTTTTATGGTTAAGAATGTTTTATTAGCTCTTCCTGGTCCCCTTACTGCTGTCATATACTGGGGAATGTGTGGGAGGTCCCAGGTATTTATGGACCGGGAGGGACTTCTTTTTTGCTTTAATCTCTGCAGAAGTTCGCCCTCTACTGGACCATAACCCATATGTCATGAATAGTGGAAGCGGGGTGTGTGACATACTTATAATACCCTTTTTAAAGGTGAGTAATCACAAAATGGTATTTTTTCATCCTACCCTCTACAGGGATATGTATACATAATATTGTTATTGTAATTGTCCCTTAGCCTAATTCTTCAAAATCAAAGGACAGGCATAGAGACAAAGACCCCCCTAAAGAGAAGCCTAAGGATCCTGTACTTCCGGATACCTGGCAGAAGTCTATATGCCAGACATGCCTTCCGTTAAAGGTGGGAGAGGAAACCTCAACTATCAAATTGAGACCTTGTCCTGGGTAAAATGTTCCCAAATAAAAAGCGAAAGTTTCAGACTGTTACTGTTAACCCTTTCGCTGCCAGCGTACCTGGAGTTTTTGTCACCCTTTGTTGCCAGACCATTTTGCATTATTTTGCGCTCCACATGTTCAACTGTGACTTTTGAAGGGATTTCGAGGGATTTCCCAGGAAAATTATATATAGTTTTTTTAAGCATAGTCTAGGCTTTAACATGAAATGTATTTGTCGTTTGTTTGTCATTATTTAGGTGTATTCTCAATATTTTTGGGTGAAATATGTGCAAACAAATATAAACATTTTTTTTTTACAATTTGTAGTGTTTTCTTGTATATAAAAAAATGTAAGTTTGTCAATAAAATCTTATTGCGTGTGAAATCCCCATTTCTCCCGGTTACAACAGTACCACATATGTATTGGTAGACACCCTTTCCTGCCCAGGAGACCCCCCCAAACTGAAAAGAGCACATTATCACATTTACAAATAAAATACAACTACTATCCACACTATAAAGGGTTAAATAAAGGTCCCCCCTACCCAGCATTACCAGCCCAAGGACCAGCTATGGGGGCTTGTAGAACAGGATGCAGGGGCCAGCCTTGGTGCCCCCCCCCCCCCCGCCCTGCAGACTACATGCTCACACAGGCTAAATGGCCCCTGGGCCCTTCTGCCCCCCCCCCCCCCCTCAGCCTATCCTCAGGTGACTTGCCAGCCCCCTAGGCCTTGTGAACTGGTATAAGGGTCTCATCCCTTATCAGTTCACAAAGGGATAAATGTAAAAAAAAAAAATTATACTTGCGTCCCATGCATCCTGAAGAACTGTGTCCCACAGTGATCACTTTGGCTTCTGCTCTCCTGCTGCTACTGCTGGAAACCTTTTGTACCTGTTGGGTGACGGGTAACACAGGGTTAATTAAAAAGAAGAGGAAAGCCGGTGGGAGCAATCGCAGCCGAGCAAATGTCATTTTTATTTATTTTTTTAAACAGGAATTGCCGACAGCTAAAGTGGGGGGCGCCCTATTCCAGGCACTCTCCTGCAGCCAGAGGTGCCCGGGGGGGTCGGAGGCCCCCAGGGTGAAGAGGAGACCCGTCCGGATCAAACAATGGGTCATATGAGTGTTTTTTTTACTGTAGCAGAGTGGAATAACAGGCGCATAAATTCAACATGCTTGGCACTTAAGAGGAGTGGAAGCGAGCACGTAGAATCTACATGCTTGGCGCTGAAAGGCTTAAAGGCATGACAGCTCTAAGACAGTCCCAGGGTAAACAAAGCAAGCAAAGAAACGTTGGACACAGACTAGTTTGCTCGGCAAACCCCAAGAGAGCCCTAAGTCTCAGGCCTGACAGAGACTACCCGGTGGGAGGGAAGGCTTAACAGGTTTTTAGCAGCCTGGCGAGCAATTTCCCAGAATCAGTTGGTGCTACAGACACTGGAAAATGGCTACCAGTTAGAATTTTCATCCATCCCTCAGTCTTGTTTTCTTGTGACCAGATTACCCAGAGCACGTTTGCCGCCGCACGCCTACCAGAATTAAGATAGGGGGTGCACGGTTAGCGGTGACGCCGCAAATCCAGAAGTTGCAAATGAAACCAGCACTCCATGTGTGCATGTGACAAATAGGGTTGTATTAGCACACAGAAATTATAAGCAGGAACAGTAAATCCACAAATCCAACGTTTCGGAGGTTACAGCGGGCCCCCTTCATCAGGGAAAATGTACAACAAGTGGCACTCACCAAGGCATCAATATATATACCAAACAACCAATGGCAGGCATGGAAAAAGCCCGCCTGACGTCATAATGACGTCACACCATATTGCTGGCAACACTAAAAAGATTAATGATGAAGAATATAACAAGCATAAACATACACCACAAGAATGAGGGATACTCACACACCACCCCAGATGAAGACCGCTGGGCTGCAGCCTGATGCAGTAAAACCACTGCACGATCCTCCAATAGGAGGAGGCGGAAGTGACCTCACAGTAAGGGCAAGAATGCCCTGTGCTGCGAGGTCCGCCCTGACGCCGCCAATGAAGGCTGACGAGTGCGCAGGCTCCAAGCTGTCAACACTGACAGGGAGCCCGGTTGTGGAGATCAGTGGGAGGGTAGGTGAGTATGTCCACATGTAAACATGAAAAGGCGTGCACCTTGCTCATAATTAAAGGCACGGCTGCCCAAAAGAATATATAAACAGACGGTAGACACAATATTACATCAGTAAAGGAATAAGTCCACATCCTGGCATAGAACTGTGGGACACCCCCGCAAGCATACACCCGTGCTGCAGTGGAAAGCGCAGCTATGTTAATAGGCCGGGGGCTAATGAAGAAGGTCAGGTAGACTAATAGGCGCATTTATGGTAAAACGCCCAAAGGGGCAAGTACTAAGTACAGGGTGACATGCGCGGAGGGCCCACAGTGGAGGCAGCCAGTAATAACAGTGGGCTGATGAGCTGCTGGAAAGTGCTCAGAGATGAGGCCAGGGAAAAAACAGGAGGAAAAAGGTAGAACATAGGAAAGAACCCCACAGGGCAGAAACTGAGGGAAGAGGAGTAAGGTGCAAAGACAGGGAAGGCCACCGGGAGTGTTGGATATGGAGAAACACACAGATGGAAGCCCAAAAAGAGGGTAAAGCAGGAAAGGTAAGTCTAGGGGGAAAATAGGGGATCGTGTCGTGAGGTTAGGGTGGGGTCCTCCACCAGGTAGGGCAAAGGGTAATCAGCGCAGGGAGAAGGACCATCTGAACTGTTTATCTCAGTTCAAGGAAGCTGTGAAAACCAAACGAGGTATTGAGTCTGCGGGGTGCTACAGTGTCCATCCTATGTATCCAGAATGTTTCTCTCTGAAGGAGAAGACGTTCTCTATCACCGCCTCTCTGGGGTTTTGGAACCCGGTCAATCACCATCCCTCTGAGTTCATTTACCTGATGTCTATGTAACAAAAAATGTACCGCAACTGGTTTGTCCATGTCCATCTCACCACCGTATTTGGATTTCTCCTTCAGCACCTTGATGTCACTCCTATGTTTCTGGAATCGACGTTTAAACGGCCCTATCGTCTTACCAACATATACCAGACCGCATGGACATTTCAATATGTATATGCAGAACTCAGTGTTGCAATTAAAGTAGTCCCGGATCTTGAAGCGGTGGCCAGTGTGCGGATGTGTGAAATATTCCCCTGTGATGAGGGAATTGCAAATGTTGCAATTGAAGCACTTGTAGCATCCCAGTCTAGTTGATAGTGGCTGGGTAGTCTTTCTGTATTTCTCTGTCGGATCCGCTCTAACCAGTATATCTTTTAAATTGCGGCTTCTATGATACACTCGCAGGGGTGGTTCCTTCACACTCGAGGTCAAGTTAGGGTCCGCTGTCAGAATATTATGGTGCCTGCGACAAATCCTTTCAATCTTTGGCGAGACCACATTGAAAGTCTGAATAAATGGGATACATTCGGTTTTCAACTTCTTTGCTGGTTTGGTCATAAAAATTTATTTCGCTTTCTGGAGCGCCGTCTCAATAACCGTTATGGGATACCCCCGTGTGCGGAATTTGTCATGCATCATGCGCAACTGTTCAGCCCGAACCTGTTCTAATTCAATAAATTTTTATTGAACATATCAATCCAAAATTACAGTACAGGCAATAAATTCCAGCGTGAAGAAACATTATTACAGTAATTTATATAAAAATATAAAACTTTGTACGGTAGACGAGTCGTTTTCCTGTAGTTCCTTCCGAAGGCCACGATCCTAGCCATAGAAATCACACCTCGACGATCCAAGACAGGCCGATCGACTAAAATTTTCAATGCAATGTAATCACAACTTCTTAAAGAATACTCTTAACCCTTGGGATGGGGAATAGGGAAGTAGGGAGGGATCTCAGGGTGGAAAAATGGTAGTGAGATAAAAAGGAAGAAAGAGAGAAAAAAAAAAAAAAAAAAAAAAAAAAAAAAAAAAAAAAGCTAAAAAGGTCACATTTTAAACCCAGAACAGGGTTTCATCAAATTTTTTGGCCCGTAGGCCCGTATCCAAGGAGTCCACAGTTCTCGAAATCCATCCAAGTCCCTACATTGAATTGCTGTGAGCTTTTCCATAGACATAATGAAATTCACTTTATTGATAAGTATCCTAAGTTTCAGATCTGCAGCTTTCCATAATCCTGCTATTGTTTGTTTCGCTCCTGTCAAGATATGATATGTCAGCAGCCTCTGTTTTTTAGAGCATTTATCAATGGGAAAGTTTAAGAGGGCCACCCATGGATCTCTTGGTATCTGCCTACCTAAAACCTTGCTTATAACGTTAAACACTTTTTGCCAGAATATCTTTACTTTGTCGCAATCCCACCATATATGTTTATATGAGCCTACAGCCGAGCAACCTCTGAAGCAGAGTCCTTTTTCATCTGACCCAAAGTGTTTCATTTGGTCTGGTACTAGGTACCACCTAAGAGTTAATTTAACATTAGCCTCTACTGACCTGACAGATGCAGAAACCCCAAAACTCGAGTCCCACATTTTCTGCCAATCTGCTTGATCTTTTGTCTCTCCCAACTCCCTCTCCCATTTTTGTCTGTAAGACAGAACTCGGTCTTCTTCTCCCTCACACAGCTTGCTATAGATTTCGGAGACAATCCCTCTCCCCCTGGGGTCCTTACTGCACCGTTTTTCTAAAAAAGTAAGCTGGTCGCCACTGGCCTGTACTGGGCATATAGACTTTACAAAATGAACTACTTGCAGATACCCAAAAAGGTCTTTAGACTGTAATGAAAATTTAGTTTTCATTTCCTGAAATGTAGATATCCTGAAATCCTGGAAACAATCCCTGAGGTATTTGACCCCCCCTCTCTTCCATGTGGAGAACCTTGCCGGGTCTGTAAGTGCTGGGAGGAACATAGGGTTATCCCATATCTTCAGTAACGGCCTATGTGGGGAGACCAAAGCTACTGTAGACTTCATATTGTCCCAAAGCTTTAAGGAATGGTCTATTATTGGGTTACCTATTGATCTTCTCTCTTTAGATGGTAACCACAAGAGGTTATCGATCCCTATTGGGTCATATAAATCTGCTTCTATCTGTATCCAAGCTGGAACATCTATAGTTGTGTGGTATGTTATCACCTGAGCCAATTGAGCAGCTTGGTAATATTTTTTGATATTGGGCACCCCCAGGCCACCTTGACATTTTGGTTTAAGCATAATACTACTCGCAATTCGTGGGCGTTTGTGGTCCCATATAAAATCCGATATTTTGCTTTGAAGTTGTTGTAAATAAATTGAGGGAATCCGTACAGGGAGCGTTCTGGTTAGATACAAAAATTTTGGGAGAAGGGTCATTTTAATCGCCGCAATGCGGCCTAGCCAAGATAATCCATAAACTTTCCATTTCTTCAATAATGCCCAAAGCTTACACCTAAGTGGGTTGAAGTTAGCTTCAAATAGAGAAGTATATCGTTTAGTTAAGTTCACCCCTAAATATTTAATTGTGTCCCGTTCCCAATGGAAGTCAAACCCTGCCTGTAACTGGGTCCACTGATTGTCCGGAATATTAATATTTAGTGCCCTTGATTTTGTAGTATTCACTTGTAGCCCAGAGATCCGCTCAAATTCTCCCAGAGTCCTCAATATATTGGGGAGGGAAATGTTTGGATTAGACACTGTTAATAGTACATCGTCGGCAAAAAGACATAATTTATATACAGCTTTGCCCACCCTCACCCCTCCTATATCAGGCGCTATCCTTATAGTTTGTGCAAGGGGTTCCATCGCCAATGCAAACAGTAGAGGTGACAATGGACACCCCTGCCTCGTGCCTCTCATCAGGGGGAAATTATCAGATTTACAACCACTATACTTCACATATGCACTCGGCTTGGAGTAGATCTCTTTCACTATACCAGAGAATTTCGGACCGAAGCCCCAAAAATCTAATAAGTGGAAAAGGTATTCCCAAGCCACCGTGTCAAAGGCCTTTCTGATATCTAAGGAAAGGAGCATACACGGTATATTCTTGTTGTTAGCTATCTGCGTAAGCTGAACCACCCTTCTGATGTTGTCACCAGCTTGTCTACCAGGAATAAAACCCACTTGATCGTTATGAATTAACTGGGGGAGGAATACTGCTAATCTATCCGCTAAAATTTTTGTGCATATTTTCATATCCAGGTTGATAAGGGAAATAGGCCTGAAATTGGACCACAAAGTGTGGTCTGTGTCTGGTTTAGGTATCATGCTGATCGAGGCTGTTAGAGATTCCTGGGAGAATGTACCACCCTCTCTTATCTCGTTAAACATAGCCTTCAATTTCGGGGTCAGATTAAAACTGAAAGTCTTATAGTAAGCCGCTACAAATCCATCTGGGCCCGGCCTCTTATTAGGCTTAAGGTTTGATATTGTTTTCTCTATTTCTGTGTTACTAAACTCGCGTTCCATAGCTTCATATAATTGGTCTGGCAGGGAGGGCAAAGAGACGCCCCTCAAAAAATTATCTATATTTCTAGATGAGGGCGGGTTACGAATAGTATATAGTTTTTTTAGTTGTTCTTTAAAGATCTCAACAATTTTTATAGGGTTACTTGTTAAATCCCCTCTCTCATTTTTTAGTCTAACAGGGTTAAATCCCTGCTCGGGGGTTTTTAATTTTTTAGCCAGCAGTACGTCAGGCTTATTGGCCTTACAGTAATATCTATGTTTCACCCAGCGAAGGGCGCTCTCTGCCCTTCCCGCCAAAGCAAGATTTAGCTCGTGTGTCACCCTGTGAAGCTCTGCCCGCAGTGTAGGAGTCATCTGCTGTCTGGCAGCCTCCGCTACTTTCAGATATTTTTTTTCTAGTGTCTCTATGCATTTATTTCTATCTTTCTTTTTTCTGGAGGCAATCTGGATAAGTTTACCTCTTATAGTAGGTTTATGAGCCTCCCAACAAGTGACTGCAGAGATCTCGGGAGATTCATTGAATTGAAAATATTCAGTCAAAGCATTAGATACCTCCTCAACAACCGCCGGGTCTGCTAAGAGAGAAGCATTTAATGACCAAGAAAATCCAGATCGTCTGCAGAATAAAAAGTCTAGCTTTACTAGTATGCCGTCATGGTCTGACCAAGACACTGGGAGAATTTTAGCAGATCTCAATGAGGGCATAGATCTCTGGGTAAGAAAAACGTGGTCTATTCTTGTCCATACATTATGGGGATGAGAAAAGTGTGTAAAGTTTTGATTACCTGGATTGGCTTCCCTCCAGCTGTCTGCCAAACAGTGGGTATCTAAAAGTCCTCTGAAAGCTTTAGAAGCTGCTGCCATTTGAGAGTTTACTAAGGTGTTGCCTGGAGCCTGTCTATCCATGTATGGGTTAATAACCAGATTAGAGTCTCCACATAATATGGTCAACCCCTGCGCTATGCTATCTACTTTATCAAAAAGATCGGATAAAAAAGCTACCTGATTTATGTTGGGTGCATAATAGTTAATAATTGTAATTTCAGAGTCTTGTAGTGTCCCAACTAAAATTAAGTAACGACCCTCCGGATCTTTAAGCTCCTTTTTACAATGGAATTGAGCGTCACGTCTGAACCCGATCAAGACCCCTTTCTGTTTGGTGTCCGAACATGACATAAATACCTGTGGATAAGCTGCATCTAAAAACCGTGGAGAGGAGGATTTCGAAAAGTGTGTCTCCTGTAAACACAGGATCGCTGGTCGGTGAGTTCTGAATTTCCTAAATGCAAGACTTCGCTTGTGTGGGGAGTTGAATCCTTGAACATTTAAAGAAAGTACAGTAGTCATTGTACAAACAGTCTTCTATCCTTAATCAAGTATAAAAGGTTTCACAAATATAAGAGGAGAATAAAAAGAATAAAAGAAAAAGAGACAAAGAAGAAAGAAAAATAAAAAGGAAAGTAGGGGAAGGAAAATCCAGGGAAGGCGGGGAGTAGGGAAAATTTAGGTCACCAGAATTAGTGAGTGTGGGGGGATGTCCCCAGATGGCGTCAAGTAGTAATAAAATAGATATCGCTCGAATAGATGTTCCTGTGGGTATCAAAACTGAGCCAAAATCTATGTACGTTGCTGATTCCCAATTAGAAACCTGCCCTGACACCCACCTGGGGGGGTCCCCACACACTCCTGTCTTCACACCTGGAGTCCCTAAAACGCTGGTAGGCCAGTAATGTAGCCTAACCTGTAAATAAGTTTTTAAACAATTTAACAATTATAGTCTAAATATTGAAATTAACTCTACAATTAAAGATAATGTATATATAAGAACCTAATCAGAGGGGTAGTCCCTTTGATTTTACTGGAGTGCGACATGTATATGCCGGCGGGCAAACAGGAGTTATCATAAACATAAGCAATAAGGCGCATAATAGAGCATTAAAATATTATCTAACAACATCCTTCAACTTATATTTAACCAAAGTAACAAAAAACTCTATGATTTCTTCGTCCCCAGATTGAAGGGAGAAGTTTCAGATCTAAGGGATAATATGCAGAAAGACCATTGACCACAATGTAGGGTCGACAGGACAAGCCATTTAACATATTCACATGGAACACTACTCACAAACGACATATATTTAAAAAAAAAAAAAAAAAAAAAAAAAAAAAAAAAAAAAAATTCAGCTTGGTCTGTCCACCTCTTTCATTTTACTATTGCCATTTTAACTCAGAATAAAATCTTCATTTGGGAGTTACAGGGTCTTGCGGCTCATGTCAAACCTTTATCAAAAACCAAAAAATCCACGATCTTAGGGTTCTAGAAAATAGTCCAAAATCTGGCAGATTCACTGAAATGGCTGGAGCATCTCAAGGGTCTGCAAAAGAGAGGGAGGAACTACATCCAGCCGATCTAGGACCTTTTCTTAGCCTCTTCCCAGCTCGCTGAATTTTAGGTGATTCCTCTAAGATCCTGGGAGATTTAGCCTGGGTTGTTCTGGTAACTCCTGCCGTCACCATTTGGCACTTCAGTTCTTCCAATGAGGAGGCTGAGTATAAAGAATCCTTATAAGAAAATGTTATACGAAAGGGAAATCCCCATTTATATTTAATTTGATAGTCCTGTAAGATTGCTAGCAGCGGTTTTAATTCTCTTCTCCGCGCCATTGTTGCTGCAGATATGTCTGAATAGACCTGGAACTTATATCCTTGGAACACAAGGCCCGCTGATTGACGAGCTGCTTTCTGTACCACGTCTTTGGTATTATAAAAATGGAATTTGACTATAATGTCCCTAGGGGGGTCTTCAGGAGCTCTACGGGGGCCCAAGGTTCTGTGTATGCGGTCAAACTCCAGCCTGTCCAGGGGAATTGCTGGTGCCAGGTCCTGGCAAATCGCTATGATTACTGCCTTTACATCTTCAAAATGCTCTGGTAAACCTCTAAACCTGAGGTTACATCTTCTCTCCCTGTTCTCCATGTCCTCTAGCTTTGCTGACAGTATGGAGTTTTCTGTTTTCAGCTGGTGAACGTCTAACTCAATAGCTTCTTGTGAGGTTGTAACGTCTGCCACCTTGCTCTCTAATGCAGTCAGACTGCCTGACACCCTGTCCAGCTCTTTAGACAGGTGTTCTTTAATCAGCATAGTATTAGCTGCCAAGGCTTTCTGTAATAGACCCTCAAATTGCAGTAATAAATCAGCACTTACATCTGCCTGTGTAGCTGAGCTCTGCAGACCCGTTCTCCCCTTCTCCTCTTCAAAAAAAGACGCCTCGCTGTGATTGATAGCATCTAGATCTTCCAGGCTGATGTCCTCCGCCATCTTGAAAACTCCTCCTCGTCTGCCGTCGCTGAGCTTCTCCTCCTCTCACCCTCAGACAGGCTCAACCGCTGCTCCGGACTCCCCTCCGCAATCTGGTAGGTCACGTTACCCGCTCTGGGTTATCTAGCTGGCTCTTGCGCCGTTAATCTTCCCGTTTGATGCCGCCGGGCGCGGAGCTGACTCACACCGCCGCCATCATCGCCACGCGCGCATGCGCACTCCTAGCCCGAACCTGTTCATTTGAATTGATCCTAAGCACCCTCAAGAACTGGGAAATGGGTATGTTATCCAGTAAATGTTTTGGGTGGGAGCTCTCATACCGTAGCAAGGTGTTCCTGTCGGTAGGCTTGCTGAATAGACTAGTGGAGATGAAACCCTGGGCCTCCTTCGTGAGTGCCACATCCAAAAAGGTGACATATTCGGTGGAGATCTCAGGATTAAATTGGATGGAAGGAAATATTGAGTTGATAGAGGAGATGAACTGTAGCAGGGAAGTGTGATCACCTTTCCAAAACATTATCACGTCATCTATGTATCGATCCCATGAGACAACGTTGTCTTGAAATAATCCTGAGGAATATATTTCCTTTTCTTCAAGAAAACCAACAAACAGGTTAGCAAAGGAAGGCGCAACTGCACTCCCCATAGCCACGCCCCTAATTTGCTGGTAAAACACATTTTCGAATTTAAAGAAGTTACCATTCAAAACCAATTCAAGTCCATCCAGAATATATTCGGTGGGGATCCCCGCCGGGTCCCGTTGTAGGAAAAAGCGGGTGGCTCTAAGGCCATCCGAGTTGGGTATATTGGTGTAGAGGGATGTGATGTCCATGGTGACCATGTATGTGACTTCATGTGTGGGGATACTCTGTAGTTTGAGTAGAAAGTCCCCCGTATCCTTCAGGTAGGAGGGAAGTTGTTTCACATATGGTTGCAGTATTCTATCAAGCCACTGTGCCACAGGTTGAGTTGCAGAATTGGTGCCCGCTACGATGGGGCGGTATTTCACCGGATTGAAACCTTTGTGAATCTTAGGTAGTCCATAAATAACAGGGATGATGGAATGTTCCATAACTAGGAACTTGGCCGTATCACTAGATATCCAGCCATTAGAAAGCCCCATATCCACATAGATCTGGACCTTGGCTTGTACCTGGCGCATGGGATTACTTTGTAGTGGGCGGTAACTCTCCTTATCCTCAAGTAAATCCTCAATGCCCTTTTTGTAGTCAAGGTAATTCAACACCACAATGGCACCCCCTTTGTCGGCCGGTTTGACAATAATCTGTGGGTCAGATTTGATCTGGTATATGTTGGTAAGACGATGGGGCCGTTTAAACGTCGATTCCAGAAACATAGGAGCGACATCAAGGTGCTGAAGGAGAAATCCAAATACGGTGGTGAGATGGACATGGACAAACCAGTTGCGGTACATTTTTTGTTACATAGACATCAGGTACATGAACTCAGAGGGATGGTGATTGACCGGGTTCCAAAACCCCAGAGAGGCGGTGATAGAGAACGTCTTCTCCTTCAGAGAGAAACATTCTGGATACATAGGATGGACACTGTAGCACCCCGTGGACTCAATACCTCGTTTGGTTTTCACAGCTTCCTTGAACTGAGATAAACAGTTCAGATGGTCCTTCTCCCTGCGCTGATTACCCTTTGCCCTACCTGGTGGAGGACCCCACCCTAACCTCACGACACGATCCCCTATTTTCCCCCTAGACTTACCTTTCCTGCTTTACCCTCTTTTTGGGCTTCCATCTGTGTGTTTCTCCATATCCAACACTCCCGGTGGCCTTCCCTGTCTTTGCACCTTACTCCTCTCCCCTCAGTTTCTGCCCTGTGGGGTTTTTTCCTATGTTCTACCTTTTTCCTCCTGTTTTTTCCCTGGCCTCATCTCTGAGCACTTTCCAGCGACTCATTAGCCCACTGTTATTACTGGCTGCCTCCACTGTGGGCCCTCCGCGCATGTCACCCTGTACTTAGTACTTGCCCCTTTGGGCGTTTTACCATAAATGCGCCTATTAGTCTACCTGACCTTCTTCATTAGCCCCCGGCCTAATAACATAGCTGCGCTTTCCACTGCAGCACGGGTGTATGCTTGCGGGGGTGTCCCACAGTTCTATGCCAGGATGTGGACTTATTCCTTTACTGATGTAATATTGTAATATTGTGTCTACCTTCTATTTATATATTCTTTTGGGCAGCCGTGCCTTTAATTATGAGCAAGGTGCGCGCCTTTTCATGTTTACATGTGGACATACTCACCTATCCTCCCACTGATCTCCGTAACCGGGCTCCCTGTCAGTGTTGACAGCTTGGAGCCTGCGCACTCGTCAGCCTTCATTGGTGGCGTCAGGGCGGACCTCGCAGCACAGGGCATTCTTGCCCTTACTGTGAGGTCACTTCCGCCTCCTCCTATTGGAGGATCGTGACAGGCCGGTTGCTAGGCAACCGGGCTGTCTCGAGCAGCGGTTTTACGCTGCAGCCTGCATCAGCGGTCTTCATCTGGGGTGGTGTGTGAGTATCCCTCATTCTTGTGGTGTATGTTTATGCTTGTTATATTCTTCATCATTAATCTTTTTAGTGTTGCCAGCAATATGGTGTGATGTCATTATGACATCAGGCGGGCTTTTTCCATGCCTGCCATTGGTTGTTTGGTATATATATTGATGCCTTGGTGAGTGCCACTTGTTGTACATTTTCCCTGATGAAGGGGGCCTGCTGTAACCCCCGAAACGTTGGATTTGTGGATTTACTGTTCCTGCTTATAATTTCTGTGTGCTAATACAACCCTATTTGTCACATGCACACATGGAGTGCTGGTTTCATTTGCAACTTCCAGATTACCCAGAGATCCCAGAATGAGGGAAGCCTTTCCATTATTTATACAAGAATTAATTCACAAAATTTTGGTAGAAGCAGCAGACGAGGTTGGACAGGGGTTCTATTCTCGTGTTTTTCTGGTGCAAAAACCATTAGGAAAATATTGGATGATCCTGAACCTGAAGAAGTTAAACTATTTCATGACTTTTCCTTTCTGTACTCCCTTTTTTGCAGGTGGGGTCCTATAAAAATTCCTACACCTTGAACAGTTGGCAAATTAATTATATCCTCTCCTATGTTGAACAGTTGGCAAATTAATTATATCCTCTCCTATGTTCCCCAGTAAGAACGGTAGAGCCCCTAGAATATGCACAACATAAGTGGACCACTGTGGAAGTACAGGTCTAGAAAACTGTCCTGCATGTTGCAACTGGCTGATATAGAGGGGGACAGGGCCCTGACAACAATCTGGATGACCTACTAATCACAATGGCAGGCAATAGTGACAATAAGGACAACTGGTTACCTGTGGGGCTGGCACTAAAAAACGCACAGCAGATGTTGCCTATTGGCCAATACTATATATGGTGATTGGTGCTCCTGGCATGAGTTGGCACATGCACCTGATGAGCATATGAGCCACATTTTAAAGGTCTGTGGCTTCAAAATATGAGTGAAGAAAAGTGTTTTTGATGTGTTTATTATAATATTCATGTAAAAAAGGTTACAGTCTGCAGTGATACGTTCCAATGTAATGTCTTCCTTTAATCAATGCTAGACAAGAAGACTTAAACCGGACCTTCACCATGATTTATTGAAAAGCCCAAACCCTTAAACGATTCCCCAGCATCTAAAATTAATATATTTTAAGTTTTTAGTCACTTATTATTCTTTCCCCCACTGGGCTGCAACTCTGTCCAGGACTTTGGGATACGGGAGCCGCCATCTTGACTCAGAAGCATCATACTTACTGAGGAGAGGAGAGTGGGATAAAGTACAGGGGAGCGGGTTATAGCTGTGCTTTGCTCAGACAGAGCAGAGCTGGGGTCAGGAAAAGGTCAGCAGTCCCAGAATGCAGAGCAGCACAGTCAGAAGACACTTCTGTTTGCAGGCTGCCTGATGTTCCATGAGCCGCCATCTTGGATGTTTAAAGGCTCATGCAGTAGATGCAGGTAGGATGGTTTTTAATGTGAGCAATCTGTATGTACAAGGCAGAGGAAACATATAAGATAGGCTCTTATTCAGAGTGAAGGACTGCTTTTTATCAGGCTTTTGGTGTTCTGCCTTATTGTTTTACTCTTCTAGGGTTTAAAATAATCCTTTGTGTTAGAAGTGTACCCTCATACCTGTGATTTACTTATCAGCATGCTGTTTCCTATATAAGTCGGGCAGCAGTAATGTCCCTTCCCAGCTGGGAAGGCTGCCAGTAACCCTTTATAATACAGGTGCGGGCTATTGCTTTGTTACGTCATTCTCAGTTGAGAAGATAACAGGCCTGGAGTTGATTTGAGGTGTGGTGCTTGCATTTGGAAGAATTTGCTGTGAAGAAATCATGGGGTCAAAGGAGCTCTCAGTGCAGGTGAAACAAGCTATCCATAAAGGAGCACAAGTTTTTCATGGGGACTTAGAATTAAATGGTACTTTGAATGTAGGTAAGTGGTGGAGTACGCAGTACAAGTGTAGATAAAAAGTATGTCTAAGTTGTGCAGCTTTTGAGTGACAGGCTGGATGTCTGGGAGCGTCACTTGGAGCAATCCAACTGCTCGGTGGGGGGAGACAGTGTTCCCTGCACTGTGTGTGGAGATGTGCGGCGAAGCATAGTGGAGAGGGCAGAGAAGGGGGAATGTGCAGAGGGGAGGAGAGTTTTAGTCCAGGGCTGTGTTGATTTATGTTGATAATAGCTGACTGCCTCCCTATGTCCTCTATTCAGTGCAAGGCAGTGTCCAGCATCAGGAGGAGACTGTGTTGTTTTTTTGTTGAGAGTAGCGAGGACATAGTGAGGCAGTCGGCTATTCAGTATTGGCAGCCGTCCAATATACAACATTGCCTCAGCTTTAGAAGGCCATATAGCTGAAACAGTGAACAGGTTTCAGTGAGTCATGTAGCTCAATGGTTAGTGTGCTGGGCTATGACACAGAGAGTCACGAGTTCGTATCTGACTTCAAATTATTTTATTTTTTTTGTTTAGTTTAATTCAGAATTGGATTTTCTGTTTACATCCTGTTTTTTTTGCTCTAAACATTTTTTATTTTGACATGTTTCCTCTGCTGCAGTATCTTTCGGTTTACCATTTTCCCTTTCATATACTTTACAACACATTTTTCCATGTATTCTTTCTTTCAGCTTTGTGTGTTTTGAGCAAAGCACAACCTATCCAGAGTTTTGTTTTGTGCCCCCCAGGGGCATCCTGACTTGGGATGCCTCACTATGTGAAATCCCCCAGTTCACCTGTCAAAACGTATCTTTCCCTGTCCCATGGCGCATACATGGGCTCTCATCCAATCAGCACTGTTTGCTCGGCTGGCTCTGTTTACACGCAGAGCTTGGAAATCGAGAGCCAGAGCGGCTACATCCCTGGCCACCCATCCTATTTAAATGACTGTCTATGGTAGCCTGCCTCAGCCGAGAGATGCTGAGGATTCGGCTACAGCCATTTACATTGCCATTGGAGCCAGGAAAAAGGTGGGTTCTGTGGTGACCTGGGTGGCGTTTCACACAGTGGGGCATACCGATTTAGGATGCCCCAAGGGAAGGCCAGTGGCTGGTGCTGGAGTCTTTTAAACATCAGGGTTGGCCACTCAGGGTTTTGTTCCACTTTAATACTTTTATATTTACCTGCACAGTCATTCAAAGCAGAATGTCATCTGTTTTCAGTCAGTTTAGTTTATTTTGCAGAGATTTTTCATATTTGAGTCACCTGGTGATCTCATCACAAAAGCAGCACCTCACACACACAGCTGTTACCACCGAGTACCGCACCTGACTGTGAAAAAAGCTGTTGCTAGGAGACCAGTGGGCTAAATGATGCGGCTCACTGAATTAAACCCAGCAGATCCCCCCATTCAGCAAATGGACTGAGCCATTGTCATTATACAATTTAAAAGTAAGGCATACATTTTTTCTATTTTATTATTTTATTGCCACATTATTTATACACATGTTAGAAGCTATTGTGTGGCTATTTAATCATGTATCTTTTTTAATGCAAATTTTCGTGATCGTGCTCCTTTAACCTGCGATAACAGAAAAACATCAAAGAAATTGCTACAATATTACGCGTCCAGCCAAATGCAGCCAAACGAATTGGTCAGTGTTTCACAATTAGATGGACAATGACCCAAAACATAAAGCCAAAGCTACCCAGGAGTTTATTAAAGCAAAGCAGTAGAATATTCTTGAATGGCCAGGTCAGTCACCTGATCTCAACCCAATTAAGCATGCATTTCACTTAAAGGCTAAACTTCAGACAGGCCCACAAACAGCAACTGAAAACCAATGCAATAAAGACCCGACAGAGCATTAAAATGGAGAAACACAGCGTCTAGTGATGTTCAATACTTCAGGCAGTCATTGCTAACAAAGTGTTTTCAACTAAGTATTAGAAATTAACATTTTATTAACAATTATTTAATTTGTCCAATTACTGTTCTAAGTATGTAGCACGTCCTGCTCCAGATAATGATTCATAACAGCTGGGATTACCTCCACTAGAGGGTGCTTTACTGCAGAGATGGCAAAAAAGAGGCCCCTCCTGGTCCATATATACCCGAGACCTCCCACTAATTCCCCAGTATCTTCTCTGCAGTGGGCTGTGAAGGACAAGATGATGGCTTCTCTTCTCGCAGGTGAGCTGGGCTTCACAGCCCATGACCCTGTAGGACTATTTCCACCTGTTCCACTTATTGTTATTATATGCCTCCCAGCCTTGGCTGTGTGGTCGGGTGATGGTAGGCAGCACCTCTCTAGGTGCTTTTGTCAGGAGCTTGCTCCTACCGCAATCCCCCACCAAAGGGTAGGCGGTCCAGGTTTCTTATGGTGTACCTGAATTAGGATGCCCTGTCCGCTTTGTGCCCTTCCCTATAGGCTTTGGTCTCCTTGGACGTCCATCTCCCGCTATCCTGGTATTTAGGGGGGGATAGTTTTAGTTTAAACTTGCCGCCGCTGACTTGCGCGCCCTGCGGCGTCAGCGGTGACGTCACCAGGGGTCTCTCTTCACGGTGATTGGTTGCGGGGAGCCTGTTCCTTCAGCCTGTCCCCGCGCTGCCTGGAGGGGGCGTGGCCTAGCGGTCGGCGCGCGCCGCACGTTTTTACTCATTCTCCCCGCCCCCTCAGGATCCTCCTGCACCATTTTGGGTCCCTGACTGGCGATCGCTGCATCCCCCACAGTTTGTGAGTGCCCCTGCGGGCTGGTGATTATCCACTTATTGCTTCTCTTTGCTCATTAGTGTATATTATTATGTCTTACACGCTGGAGGACTTCTTATTAGAGGTTTCTCCCAGTCCTGTCTCCTCTTTTAGTTCTGTGTAACTTTATTAGAGGCCTAGTGGTTAAATCCTCCCACTATACTAGCGGACATTTGGGGCTTCCCGGGTAGCTGCATAGCGTAATTCCCATTGGCCACTTGTGCCACTGAAAATCACCATATGGAGGCTTCACAGGATATTGCGCTTGGGGTCCTATTGGAACAAGCCCGGCTGTGTGTGGTGTGTGGGGCATCCAACAGGCGCTTGCGCGGCATTCTGGGCTGTCTGTCTCTGGGTCTGCGCCCACCATGTCCTCACCCACTCCTCCCCGCTTGATTATGACTCCCAGCGAACTCAATACTAGTGGGGAGTCTCAGCCTGATGTGTCTTCCAGGCTGGCCAACATTGAGAGATTGATTGCTAGCTCTGCGGCCCGTAAGGCCCCGGCTAAGAGACGGCATGTGGCGCCTACTGCGTCAGCCTTCCCTATGGACATACAATTTTGGGGTAGGCTCTGACAATCTCCCCTCAGGTCCCCAGAAGGTCCGCACTCTACCCAGGAAAAACTTATATCTACAAAGATCTATATAAAAATATATCTGCTTTTATTAAATTAGACTCATAGACACATATACATAAATATACCAAAACTATAATACACATTTTAAAATACATAAACACAATGACAAAGGAGGGGGAGGGGGTTTCCCACATAGAGGCTCCAAAAAATCTTTAAAGTATCACCTTCCTAATCTCATAAATAAATAATTAATTATTGTGGTGTATAATTAAACACCATACTAGATGCCAGTGTAAATAATGTGCTGGTGGGTATAGTTATAGCCACCAGCAGATAGTATATTAACCAGATAACATACAATGTGAAGACAAGGAAAGTGCTGAGTGCAATATGTTACAAAGGAAAGAAAAAACAAAAAAGATATTGTGCAAACAACAATTGTATCAAAAGGTATAAACTCTACATGTGAATGAATGTCTGCTCTGAGGCAGATAATGATACACTGTCCAAGGATACAATATAGCAAAATGTTAATAAAGGAAGGTATTACATCACCGTTTCAAACAGACATGTATTGCCAGGGGTCCCCCATATCCTAAGCCTGCCGACGCGTTGCATGGAAGGACCACTTCACCAGGGCGGAAATGGCTGTCCTGGTCGGTCCTTCACACTCCCCTTATGTAGCCCATTGCTGCGTGGGCATGCGGCCGCAAACCCCCCCCCCCCCCCCCACGTGCGCACCCCGCCCGGCAGGTCAAAGGCCTGCCGTAAGGGTAAACGCCAGGGGCGGCGAGAGGCGGCCGCCGCACACCGCGCAGTTCTGCCATGGTGCAAAGTGGCGGGCGCGCGCCCCTGCCGGCGCCGAGCCGCACACACTCCCCTGCAGTGGGAGGTGCCGGAACGGCGCCGGCGGGGGCGCGCGCCCGCCACCAGCACAGGTGCTCCAATGTTGGAAACGGAGCCCTTAGGCCTGTGTATGGGGACTACCAGAGAGGGAGGGAAAGATCGATCCAGGAGTACATAAAACATCAAATCACAACACTTATATATACAAACAGTAGACAACCATACTTGGACACAAAAGGGGTTATGATACTAAGTGAGTCTAATAAATTGTCTAATCATACTATGAACATAAATAGCTACCTATAAGTGCTAGAGATAACCAAATGTATATAAGTTTTACAGAGGAGAATGTCCATATATCTATTTAACCATACGACCCCGCTCCTGTTGATAAATTTTAAAAGGGAACCACCATTTGTTTAAGCGGAGGGATCAGGAGAGCATAAGTCCCAGTAATGGATTATATTTTATTAATATAGATTATTTAAAGGCATGAATGTGTATATATACAAAACATTCTTTCTACCACTTTCATGAGGACCTGAACCAGTGTACAAGTCCCAGTAATGGGTTGTATTTTATTAATATAGATTGTTTAAAGGTATGAATGTGTATATATACAAAACATTATTTCTACCACTTTCATGAGGACCTGAATCAGTATATAAGATTCTAGATTGGTTGATAAAGATTGAATGGGGATTAAGAAAGATAAAGGTTAAGTAATTCATTTGAATAAGATTGAATGTGCAATAAAGGGAACTAAGCTTACTGAATCTATATGGAAAATTTTAAGTATCCATCATATCAATTGAATTAAGATATATTGTATAGTCAAACATTTATTCTCAGTACGTAGATGCACAAATTATGCGTCCAGATAATTATATAATCAGGCTGAACTGGATGGACTCAGGCTGAACTGGATGGACTAAAGTCTTTATTCAGCCTTACATACTATGTTACTATATTAATTCATTCATTAAATAAATGCATGGTAATGAATTTTCTTGAAATAAAAGTTTATATATATACACGCATGTATATATAACCAAAATATTAACTGTGAAAATTAGAAAATTGTGATTAATTATTAGGATGAATATCAATAAATAATGTGGGGAACCGCTCTGGTAGATACTTGGTAGCTGTGCAGTAAGCAGGGTCACAGACAGGATACAGTTCAATTCAAGTGTTTTTATTTCACACTTGTAGCTTCCAACAACCACAGGGCCTTAACATCAGGCTTAAACAAAAATAAATCCTGCTCGGCTAAGCAACTCACTAATATGTAACAATCCCTAGCTATACGTGGGACTGGCTATCCGGCCCACAGTTACCAATCACAAGCGTTGTGTGGCCCGTTCAATACCTCCTCTAGTCCAGCAGGCAGCTCTTCCGGGTATGGCCACACTCTTCAGATCTGCAGTGAGCTTTAAATTAGGACCCGAGGATCCACAGCTGCGGGCTGTGGAAGCCTCGGACCGAACCCCCCCGGGTGGAGTGAGCGTCCCACTACCAACCTCACTCACTCCAGAACAAGCAGGTCCCAGTACGTATTTTACAATCTGTCTATGTTAGCTATGGCCAACATCGACAACACAGACTATCAATCCTGCTTATACTGTGTCTGTGTTAACCCTTTGGTTACCAGAGACACACCCAAGGCTTACCATTCACAGTTTAACCATTTCAAGGGCAGATATCTGTTCTCCCAAACCATACCCTTCTCACACTCCCTCCCCCTCAGTTCAGACCCACTGGGGCGAACTTCTGACATCAAACAATGGGTCTGGGATAAGGCATCCGCGTTACCTTGCAGTCTCCCAGCTCGGTGCTCCACTGAGAAACTGAAGTTTTGCAACGACAAAAACCACCTTGTGACTCTGGCATTCCTCTCCTTGGACCTACTCATCCAGGTGAGGGGCGAGTGGTCAGTTATCAGACGGAACCGTCTTCCCAGCAAGTAGTATCTTAGTGCTTCTAAGGCCCACTTTATCGCCAGACACTCTTTTTCTACAATACTGTAGTTTTTCTCAGCTGGTGTGAGTTTTCTGCTCAGGTAGGTAACTGGGTGCTCCTCTCCATTCACCTCCTGAGACAGGACAGCTCCTAACCCTACATCTGACGCATCGGTCTGCACAATAAATTCTTTCTTGAAGTTTGGCGTAATGAGGATGGGGAATCCACATAATGCCAACTTCAAGGCCTGAAAAGCGCTTTCTGCTTGTGTATTCCACCGCACCATGACGGACCCTTTTCCTTTCGAAAGGTCAGTCAGGGGAGCTGAAAGCGTGGCAAAGTTGGGTATAAACCGCCTGTAATACCCAACAATGCCCAGGAATGCCCTGACTTGTTTGGTGCTGACAGGTTGAGGCCATTCCTGGATAGCGTCAACCTTGTTGACCTGGGGTTTAATTATGCCTCGTCCAATCACATACCCCAAGTAGCGTGTCTCCTCCATCCCGACCGCACACTTCTTGGGGTTTGCAGTTAGGCCGGCTGCCCTTAAAGAGTTCACTACAGCCTGTACTTTGGCCAAGTGACTCTCCCAGTCATCGCTGAAGATGATAATATCATCCAAATATGCTGAGGCGTATCTCCTGTGAGGCTTTAGCACTACGTCCATTAAGCGTTGGAACGTCGCGGGGGCCCCGTGAAGCCCGAACGGTAACACGACATAGTGGAATAGGCCCTCAGGGGTGATGAAGGCTGTCTTCTCTTTAGCGCTTTCTGTCAGGGGTACCTGCCAGTATCCCTTGGTGAGGTCGAGCGTAGTGAAATATCGAGCACCTCCCAGTCTCTCAATAAGCTCATCTATACGTGGCATGGGATAGGCGTCAAATTTAGAAACTTCATTTAATTTTCTGAAATCATTGCAGAAACGTAGGGTACCATCTGGCTTGGGAATCAGAACAATGGGACTGGCCCATTCACTTTTGGACTCCTCTATGACTCCCAACTGCAGCATTTTCTTAACCTCCTCTGCAATGGCCTGACGACGAGCCTCAGGGACTCGATATGGTCTTAGCCGAACCTTCACCCCAGGCTCCGTGACAATGTCATGCTTTATTACGGACGTGTACCCTGGTAACTCTGAAAACACGTCTGTATTCCTAGCTACAAACTCTAGAGCCTCTTGGCGTTGTCCTTTCGTGAGGGTATCTGCAATTGTCACTTCTGCCCCCACCTCCGCAGGCTTAACGGTAGCCTGAGGGGGTAGCACAGAAGGGAGTTTAACCGGAGACTTCTCTGTAAGCAGACTCTCCCTGTCCTTCCAAGCTTTGAGTAAATTGACATGGTACACCTGCTTAGGCTTCCTCCTACCAGGCTGATGTACCCTGTAGTTTACTTCACCCACCTTCTCCAATACCTCATACGGCCCCTGCCACTTGGCTAGAAACTTGCTCTCCACTGTGGGAACCAGAACCAAAACACGGTCACCAGGTTTAAAGGTCCTTACTGTGGCTGACCTGTTATAAACCCGGCTTTGAGCCCTCTGAGCAGCCTCCATGTGCTCCTTAACGATGGGCATAATGGCTTCCACCCTGTCCTGCATACTGGCGATGTGGTCTATAACACTTTTGTGGGGGGTGGGCTCCTGTTCCCAAGTCTCCTTTGCAATGTCCAGCAGGCCTCTGGGATGTCTGCCATAGACTAATTCAAAGGGAGAAAACCCCGTAGAAGCTTGGGGTACCTCCCGGACTGCGAACATTAAAGAGGGCAACATAACATCCCAGTCCCTCCCATCTTTGTCCACCACCTTTTTCAGCATACTCTTTAAGGTTCTGTTGAATCTCTCCACTAATCCGTCCGTCTGAGGATGGTATACCGACGTGCGTAATTGTTTTATGTTAAAGAGTTTACACAGTTCCTTGGTGACTTTAGACATGAAAAGGGTACCTTGGTCCGTGAGGATCTCCTTGGGCAGGCCCACCCGGCAAAACATGGCGAATAGCTCTTTAGCTATCAGCTTCGCCGATGTGTGCCGCAGGGGAATGGCTTCAGGATACCGTGTAGCGTAGTCCATCACTACAAGTATATGCTGATGCCCCCGGGCAGACTTAACCAACGGACCTACCAAGTCCAAGGCAATCCTTTCAAATGGGACCTCGATGATGGGAAGAGGTACTAATGGATTCCGAAAATGACCCATAGGAGCACGCAACTGACATTCGGGGCACGATTCACAATAACGTTTAACCTCAGTATATACCCCTGGCCAGTAAAACCGCTGCAGGATGCGATCCAACGTTTTTGTGGCCCCTAGGTGTCCCCCAAGCACATGTTTATGAGCCAACATCAGCACGGTTTGGCGATAAGGCTTGGGCACCAGCAATTGCTCCCAGGTCTCACCCCGCATCTTGTCAACCCGATATAAAAGTTCTTGGTCAACCATGAAGTGGGGAAATATCTGATTAGCATTGGCGTGCTGGGGCACCCCATTCACCACCACAACATTTTCCCTAGCTCGGACCAGTGTAGGGTCCTGGAGTTGTGCTGTGCCAAAGTTGTCATGGGATACCTCCAAATCTGAAAACTGTGGCCCAGTCACTAACTCTTCAGTCTCACCGGCCATCACATTTAGGGGAAATACAGTGCTTACATTACTTTCATCACTGGTCACCCCTACAGCTGGGACCCCAGAGTCTGGGTCATTGGGCTCCGGGTCTAAGACTTGACTCTTCTGTTGGGGTTGTACTCTTAAGGGTGGTCTCCCCGTCCTCTGATTTCCCCGCCACAGAGTCCAGAACAAGGGGAAATCCCGTCCCAAAATAAGGTCATGGGGCAAGTTCATGACAACCCCAACCTCATGTTGACTTTCTCCACAGGGGGTCTGGATTGTCACAATGGCAGTAGGATAGTCTTTCACATCCCCATGAATACACCGGACCCCAACTGTGTGGCCTGTGACAGTCCCAGGGTTAATATGGGATCCATTAATTAGAGTCACCCGACTTCCAGAGTCCAATAGCGTCAGCACCTGGAGCCCGGCCACTGTCACCTGGCAGAGGTGGCGCTCATCCATAGAGTCTGGAGTAGCAGCAGTATAAACCGGGGCCGCATAAAGGGAAACCCTCCTGGCAGAGCTGCAGTCCATGGGCTCAGGTTTATGGGGACACTTGGCTGCAATATGGCCAGGTTCCTGGCAGGTCCAACAGATAGGAGCCTCCGCTCTCCTCCTCCCCTGGGGCATCACCTGAACATAGGGATTTACACTGGCCCGGGAGTTAGCAGGTACCATAGGCCTTCTGGACTTGGGGCTGGCTGGGGTGGGAGAGGCCTTTTTCCTCAGAGCTTGGGTGGCTGAGTACCTCTCCACCATCCCCACCAAAGTATTAGCGTCAGCTGGGTCCCCATGTCCTACCCACTGCTGTATCTCACCTGGCAAGGCCCTCAAAAAGCGGTCCAGAACAACCTTCTCCACCATCTTGGCTGGGGTTGATGTCTCCGGCTGAAGCCACTTGCGAACCAGGTGGATGAGGTGGTGCATCTGGGCCCTTGGTGGTAACGCCTCTTGGAACCTCCAGCTATGGACTCTTTGGGCACGTAGGTATATATCAACTCCCAAACGGGCTAGGATCTCCGCTTTTACAGTAGCATAATCCCGGGCTTCCTGCTCGCTTAGGTCGAAATAGGCCTGCTGTGGTTCTGCTATGAGGAAGGGTGCCAGAACCTCTGCCCAGTATTCCTGCGGCAGCCTTTCACGGGTGGCCACTCTTTCAAAGCCTGTTAGGAAGGCCTCTACATCGTCCTCTGACGTCATCTTTGTCATGGCTTTCCGAACTTCTCTCCTGGCATCCCGCTCCGGTATCGCTGCACCCAGCTTTTGTTGTGCAGCCGCCAGTGCTGTCATCTGCTGTGCTAGCAGCCTGTTAGTTTCTTGCTGCTGTAAGTTGGCCTGTTGCTGGGCCTGCATAGCCTCAGAGTGTGCCTTCTGTTGCACAGTTGGACTGAACCAGCTGTTTAATTAGCTCATCCATGGCTGTGGCTTGTTGCTTGTTGAAGGCCAGGACATGCACCCAGTGTATGTTTCACTGCACTGTGCCCGCATCCTCCACCATATGTGGGGAACCGCTCTGGTAGATACTTGGTAGCTGTGCAGTAAGCAGGGTCACAGACAGGATACAGTTCAATTCAAGTGTTTTTATTTCACACTTGTAGCTTCCAACAACCACAGGGCCTTAACATCAGGCTTAAACAAAAATAAATCCTGCTCGGCTAAGCAACTCACTAATATGTAACAATCCCTAGCTATACGTGGGACTGGCTATCCGGCCCACAGTTACCAATCACAAGCGTTGTGTGGCCCGTTCAATACCTCCTCTAGTCCAGCAGGCAGCTCTTCCGGGTATGGCCACACTCTTCAGATCTGCAGTGAGCTTTAAATTAGGACCTGAGGATCCACAGCTGCGGGCTGTGGAAGCCCCGGACCGAACCCCCCCGGGTGGAGTGAGCGTCCCACTACCAACCTCACTCACTCCAGAACAAGCAGGTCCCAGTACGTATTTTACAATCTGTCTATGTTAGCTATGGCCAACATCGACAACACAGACTATCAATCCTGCTTATACTGTGTCTGTGTTAACCCTTTGGTTACCAGAGACACACCCAAGGCTTACCATTCACAGTTTAACCATTTCAAGGGCAGATATCTGTTCTCCCAAACCATACCCTTCTCACAATAACTAAAAAATATATATACAAATTAATTCTATTTGTTCAATTATTAATTTGTTTGTATATATCAAGGGAACTTAAGAAGAATAAATATAGCAATAAAGTGAGCCGTGCATATTACATGAAGAAAATTGTTTTTAAATTATTTATACTATTAATCAATTGTTTAATTAGTTATTAGAAAATTATTAATAAAAACAAGTGCTCATAAGTGGTGCAAACACATCGAAACCTAGATATATTCAATTGAACTGAATGTGTGGTATTAAAAGGTGACCCAAAATAAATAAATAAAATGTGAAGTAATATTAATAATGCTTATATAATAATTATGATGACTACATAGCATTATGTGCTCCATTACCACACATTCAATCATTTGATTTTGGGACGCAAATGACCAATTCTTGTGAATATAATTGCATTGGTCACACATCCACTTAATGTCCCAAAAGAACTAGCTTTAGGATGTATATATGGCAAATTGCCAAGTGATAGATCGCCTCGAGGGCGATCTAGCAATATAAAACTCGGTCAATTATTGTTGTATATAATGGAACAGTCTGATATCCTTAATGCATGAGTCCTAGAAATGGACACTTATTTTGATTAAGATGTTGAAATCATACTGATGCATAGTATTTTCTGCTCATCATGGGGGTTCTCAGGCGCTGGCTTTTTTGATCACAGCACCTTTTGATGTAAACCACACCCAACACTCAAACATATTCTCTAATATTAATATCCAAAAAAGACACAGAAGTGATTAATAATAACCCAGATGGAAAGAAATCGTGAGAAAATACATCATAAAAAATATGAAAAAATATATATAAAGATGTGTATGAGAAAAGTGGCAGCATATACACTGTGCTATCATTGCTGTCAATCTTGTCTCCCCAAAAAAGGAATGAAAGAGAACTCTTCATTAATGCCCCTGGGTGCCCTACTCTGCAAATTAAAGATCCATTGTGCCTCTTTTTGGAGGAGTCGTTTCTTGATGTTACCTCCTCTTATGCCCAAACATACCTGATCCACCAAATAGATCTGTGTACCATGTATTTGGCCTTGATGGTGTAAGTGGAGTAAGTGGTTGTGACTCAGCCATATCCCTATCAGCTAGTCTAATATTGGAGAAATGTTTCTGTATTCTTTGCTTAACCACATTTTTTGTTTCTCCTACATAATCCATAGGACATGTGCAAAGGATTACATATATCACTCCTTTAGACTGACAAGAAAGGGAATTCCTTATTTTGAATCTTTCTTTGGTTTTCAAATTCATGATGCAGTCTGTTTTAACTACAACTTTACAGACATTACATCGTCCACATGCTCTACATCCCTCAATCTTGCTCCCACGTTGTAGCCAGGAAACTGGTTTCTCCAAATGGCTCCTACATAATTTGTCCCTCAAGTTTGGTGCCCGCCTAGCAGTCATAAGCGGGCCTTTTTGTGTCCACTCACTCAGACGAGGATCAGACTGTAGGATTCTCCAATGTGATTTCAGTATGTTTCTCACCGTGCCCCAGTCACTATTCAGAGTTGTTATGAATCTCACCTCTTTGTGTGTTCTTTTTTTTTTTTTCCAAAACTTTTTTATTGAGGACAGGAAAATTACAGTCATACAGGTCACAGACAATAAGCAAGGTAGCAAATAAACATTGATTACAGCGAATAGACATTGGTTACAGCATTTTTTACTGGTCAAACTTATAAGTTGACGAACGTTCAAGCAGTCCCATCCCAGTTTGTTCTATGGGAGATATCTCAAGGAGTATCAGCAGTAATTCCCCTGAACATTACAAGGGCCCCGGTGCTTGCGGGACTAACAAAACAAAAGGAAAGGAATTGTGAGGTACCCCACCCGCTAACCTAGTATGATTGGTGGATCTCCTTCTACCAGCCTTCTAAGGTACCATTCAGTGCCTCCGAAAGCGTTGTGTATTTTAGCTCGGACTTCCGGGGTCAAGAAATTGATATAGCTCTCCCAAGTGGCGAAAAAGGACTCTACTTTTGTTTCCTTTTGGGAGGTCACGTCTACCCAATCAAATTTGAAGAATTGCTGTAATTTTCCCAAAAAGACTTTGAGTTGGGGCGGTTCGGGGTGAATCCAGGCCTGCAAAATAGTTTTGCGTGCGACCGCGGATATAATCAATAATAGCCTTCTGGTTCCCCGTGAGACTCTCACTCCCTCCAACATGAGTTCCCCGAAAATTGCCCATTCCGGTGAGGGGGGTGCGAAATTTACCAGGTTCTGTGATGTGTATTGAGACACCTGTCTCCAAAATTTTTTGATCACAGGGCACTCCCATAAGTTATGAAAGAGGTCTGCTGATTCCGCATTGCATTTCAGGCAGTGTGGGGATTCAGATAAGCCCATGCGGAAAGATCGGAGCGGGGAAACATAGTTATAATGGAACTGTCTAAGAAGCATCTCTCTATATGTTGATGCTGATAGAGTAGACCAAGAATAATTATAAGATTTCAAGATCTGATCACACGTGAGGTCAGGGAAATGCCGAGTCCATCTTGTCATTCCTGTTTTCTGCCCACTCCAATCAAGCTTTTTCCTCAACACAGCATAATACATAGAAATAGCTCCCTTACTTGGTGGAGGATCCTGTAAGAGGGAGTCCACCTCATTGGACCAATCAAGGTCAGAAAGACGGCTAAGTATTTTCCTAGTGTAAGAAGTGGCTTGGATAAAGGAGAACACCCGGAGGATTGCACTGGGGTATAAATGACTCATTGCCTCATAAGACAGAATTTTCTTCGGATCTTTGTTTACCAAGGCAGAGATTTAGGTGATGCCCGACTTACGCCAGTGCTCATACATGAGAGCCGCGTCGCCCAGGCCGAGGTCAGGATTTCCAGCCAGCGGCAAAAGCAGAGAGAAGTGCGAGCTCAGCTTTCTTTCTTTACGGATAGTTTGCCACACCTTCCAGATTGTAAATAGCAAGGGGTTTTGTGTCACCTGCGGGGGTAAGAGATGTTTGTGTTGGTGGATCATGAAGGTCAAGCTTGTGGTACCTAATAGGGCCTGGTCCAAGTCCGAGTTAGTATGTGCTTTACGATTCCCCACCCAATCTCTCAAAACGCACAAGAGAGCCGCCTGATTATATTTTTCGATGTCTGGGAGGTTCACCCCTGCGTTCTTGACCTCCTTGTTGCAGCGTGAGCCTTCCCAGACCTGCAACCCTCTTGGCCCAAATTAACTCTCTGAAGAGTCGGTAAATATGCCTCACGTCCTGAGTGCCCAGCAGAATCGGGAGTGTCTGGATAAAAAAGAAGATTCGCGGGAAGGCTATCATCTTGAGGAGGTGTATCCGCCCCAAGAACGAGAGTCTAAGTTTAGCCCAGCCTCTGAGGTCCTTCTCTAAGTTCTTTATTGCTGGTGTGATATTGCAGGAGTACAATTCCAAGGGGTTTTTCGGAATGAGCGCTCCCAAATATTTCAGGGAATTCCCGCTCCATGAGAAGGGATATCTATCACCCCACCGTGGCCTAGTACCAGATCCCAAAAACATAGCCATCGACTTGCTCAGATTTATAGAATAGCCCGATACCCGGCCAAACGTGTCTATCAATTGTAAGATCTTAGGAAAGGCCGAACTCGGGTTAGATATAAATAAGATCTGGTCATCTGCGAACGCCGTTAGCTTCACTGACGAGGAACCAACTCCAATGCCATGAAACTCCGGTTCTGCCTCTAAGGCTCTCAAGAGTGGGTCCAGAGCTAGGTTAAACAGAAGGGGTGAGAGTGGGCATCCCTGTCTCGTGCCCCTGGCCAGGCGCACCTCCCGTGGTTTCTCCCCATTGATCAATAGGGAGGTTCGTGAGTTGTTGTAGATGAATCGGATGTAATGTAAAAAGCGCCCTCCAAATCCCCTTCTCTCCAGGACACCCAGCAACCACGGCCACTCCACCTTATCGAATGCCTTTTCGGCATCTAGGCTAAGAAGTATTCCCCCGGAATTCCTGCCGGCAACGGTGGCTGCGATAGCCGTCCGAATGCCCAACGTGATGTGCTTGTTGCGGACGAAGCCCAACTGATGTTCACTGAGCAGGGACGGGAGAATCGATTGCAGCCTCTCCGCCATTATTTTAGCTAAAAGTTTGTAATCATTGTTCAATAGGGAGATGGGTCTATAGGAAGAATGTGACAGGGGGTCTTTCTGAGGTTTTAAAATTAAGGTAGTATATGCTTCAGTGAAATATGGCATTTCGACTTCCTTCTGAAGAATTGTGTTGAACAGATCCTGTAAAATTGGGGTAATATAAGGGCCTAATATCTTGTAAAATTCTCCTGTGTATCCATCGGGCCCCGGGGTCTTGCAATTTTTTAGCTGTCGGATCGCCCACGTAACCTCTCTCTCTGTAACAGGGCCCTCCAACAGCCCTCTCTGGCAATCACACAGCTTCTTCAGTTCTGCCCGCTGGAGAATAGGGTTTACCAATGAGCGGTCCGGCAGTGCAGAAGAGTAGACGCCTCTGTAGTAATCTTCAAAGGATTTGACTATCTCGGAGGTTCTGGTGTAATTTTGTTCAGAGGCTGGCTTTTTAATGGCAGCAATATGTCTTCTAGGGCCTGAGGGGTTAGTCATTGTTGCCAAAAGCCTACCAGACCTGTTACCAAATCTGTAATATTTATGTCGCTGAAAGAAGTTTGATTTCTTTGCCTCTGCACTAAGAAAGGTATCTAATATAAGAGAGGCCTCCAGCCATTGTTGCTTTGCGGTTTCAGTGTTGAGTTGTAGATAAGCTCTATACGACTCCGAGACCGCATCGTAAAGCTCTTTATGTCTCGTTTTCAGTGCTTTTTTTCTTCGAGAAGTGAAGTCTACAATATGACCCCTGATCACTGCCTTTGCCGCCTCCCAGAATAGTACAGGTTCCGTTATGTGTTGGATATTGTCATCCTTGTAATTTTCCCAAGTTCCTCTCAGGAACTCCCGGAAGCCATCCAAGCCTGCTAAGTACGTGGGGAAGCGCCAAAACGTTGACCTGCACTGGGGGACCTCCAGTAAGAGGGAGATCACGATCGGTGCATGATCCGAGAGTGCAATCGGCTTGATTTCTGCTTCCGTGACCTCCGAGAGAAGGGATTCATGCGTTAAGATATGGTCGATCCTAGACAGGGATTTATGAGCCTTGGAATAGCATGTATATTCCCTCGCCGAGGGGTTAAGGAGTCTCCAGGGATCTACCAGGGGCAGATAGTCATAGATGTGTTTAAATGGTGTTGTGAGTCCCCTACCGTCCCTTGCAGCGGGGCTAGATTTGTCCTGTGTAGGGTCTGTCACTATGTTAAAATCACCTGCCATGATCAATTTTGTATCCTGGTAGTCATGTAGTTGCTGAGTTAAGTCAACAAAGAAGGGGAGGTTCGGGGTGTTGGGAGCGTAGATGTTCACCAAGGTATATTCTTGCCCCGAAACCTCTAACCTCAATATGACGTATCTGCTCTGGGGGTCAATGACTGTTTCCAGAATCGTGTATCTAAGTGATTTACTTAACAAGATCGCAACCCCCCTCTGCTTTTTTTAAAATGTCGTGGCAATCACCTCATTAATCCAGGGTGCTTTCAAATTGCACTCCTCTCCTTCCTTCCAGTGCGTTTCTTGTAAAAAAAAACTATATCAGGGGCGTGGTGGCTTAGGTGTTTTAATATTTTTCTACGTTTAAGGTGGTGGTTAAGCCCTCCCACATTCCAGGAAACCAACCTTAAATGGGATTTGGGTTGGCCGGACTGCTCATTTGCCGGACTCATCTAGGATAGATAGCGCTGTCAAAGTTTAGAGAGCCCAGAAAGTCAGTGTAAACAGGGCGGGTTGTCCCAGGCACCCTCCATATTACGTTCCGCAGACCAGTACAGACAGTAAAAGCATTGTCCCCTAGTTGGGAGACGGTGTAATCTGCTGTATAACCAATTATCAATGCTATTCCCTTGCAACGTTCCTGTCACTCCTCCCCATTTTCCTTTTTCCATCATGTAACCTTTTCCCTCAAGATCAGAGGGAGAAATCTGAAAAATCAATACTATAAACAAATAACAAACATTAAATCTTAAAGACAGAGAGGATCGTGCAGCAGAAACAACGACTGCAGGACCCTCTCCGCACACCAACAACAAAGCTTTACAAACATTAAGGACGGAGAGGAACATGCAAGAAGAGGCGGACCATCTCCGTGCTCCAACAACAAAACTTTTCCATAATCATAGTGATTCAAAGGTAGTCTAATAGAGCTTGTTCAACTTCCCAAAGTAGCATATTAACCTTGGAATTGCTAAACTTATGTGTGATAAGAGGGTTCGTCAAGTGGGCTTCTCCTGAGCAGAAATCGGTAGTAGTTCTTTTTTGGCCTGAGTCGGGTTTTCAATTATTGTCGGCTCTCCATTTATTAACAGTCGCAATTTAGCAGGGTACAAGAGGGCGAACCGTATTCCCGTGTCAGCCAAGTACTTGCACACCGGGGCGAATTCTCGTCTTTTCTGTGCGACTGCAGCTGAGAAGTCCTGAAATATCAGGATTCTATGCCCTTCCACTGTCAGTTCTTTCTGCTTTCTGAAGGCTGCGAGAATCGCCTCTTTATCTGCATAATGAAAGTACTTGGCTATCACCGGCCTAGGGCGTCTTGCGCTTACCGACTGCCTCTCCTGGCCCAATCTGTGCGCCCGTTCTATATGTCTAGAGTCAGTGGTCCGGAGGCCAAGAGCGAGCATAAGGTCATGTGTAAGGAACTTGGTCAGGGAGGCGGTAGTCTTGTATGACTCTGGAATTCCTATAAAACGGAGGTTTGATCTCCTGCTCCTATTTTCCAGATCCTCGTGCTTTTCGTTTAAAGATGAAATAATCATTTCCTGAGCAGAGGATCTGGTTTGAAGAAGATCTAGTTTATCCTCCAAATCACTAACCCTTTGTTCCAACTCCGTGACTCTCGTGGTATTAGATGTGATCTGGGTCATGGAGTTGGCAATGGCGTCCTGCAGGGAATCAAATCGTTTGTCTAGGTAAGGGGTAATCTGTGCCAAGACTGCCTGAGCTATGAATTTGCCCTCCGCCCCTCCTCGGTCCAGAGGTGTGTCTGGAATCGAATCCCTGTGCAAATCAAGGGTTAATGGGGAGCTCGGGGGCAATCCCAGCAGGGGGGGGCAAATAGATATCACAAGCAGGGGAGCGATCCCCGTCTTCAGCCGGCGATCAGGCTTCTCAGAGTTGGCTGATCAACTTCTTCGATGCTGCAGTTACTGTGGGGTGTGTCTGTCGGTGCGGTCTGCGGGCATTCCTACCTCTCTCACTGGCAGAGGGAGGCACGCTGCGAGAGGGGACGCACAGAGAACCGAGGATCACGCTTCACAGCCCTCCGCCGGGTGGGGAGGGGTCAGCAGGAGTGTACAGAGGGTCCCTCAGGCTTTCACCCCTCAAGCCCGCTCCCGTCGTCACTCACACACTGATCCGTCGGGGGAATCCACAGTGCAGGGTGCGCACGATGGCTGCCGCTTTAGCAGTTTCAATAGGGGTGATGCCCGCCGCTCTTTCGATGTCAGGGCCAAAGTTAATGGGAAGGGCTGTCTTCTGATGCCCGAAGCAGCCGGCCGCCTGCCTCTCTCACCGGCAGTGTCGCCGGGGGGGGGGCCACACGAGGAGCCGGGCACCGCGCTCCACCGCTCGCTCCCTCGCCTCACGCCAACAGGCAGGGGGGGATCAGCAAGAAGGCGCAAAAGGTCCCGTCGCGCCGCTTCCACTCACCCCCGCCTCGATCGCCAGTCTCCGGTCTCGTCCCCGCCACCGCCTCCGCTCGCACACCGGCTGCACAGCTCTCTCAGGGGACCACGTGGGGCAGGGAGTGCAGGATGCCCGCCTCTCCACCACTCGCAACAGGGGTGATGTCCACCGCTCCTCCGGCGCCGATGCCGATGCCAGGGCCGGCTCGCCAACAGCAGACTCTCTGCAGCTACAGGTGCGCTTCAGTGGGTCCGGACAATCGCAGGCAAGCAGAGAGGTAGGGAGATCTCCAGCAGTGGTTGTTTTACCTGCCCTTGCCTTTGGCGCGCCAGGCGCCACGTGGGATTCGCAAATGCGGGCAGGGACTCCGGGGAATCATGAAAGGGGGGACTCCAGTAAGTCCAGACGATGGTACTAACGTTTGCCCCCTCTCACGAATGTGCCCCAAGGCTCCGGCATTTAGGATTGTAGTCGATTCTAGGAGCATATGGAGGAGCATGTTAAAATGCGGCCATGTTCGTTTGGCTCCGCCCCCGGAAGTCTTGTGTGTTCTTTTTTGTTTATATCTCAGCAAGTCCTCTCTCGGTGTCCTCAATGCGCGTTGTGTGGCTTTTTCTAGTACCCTTTCGGGATATCCCCTTTTTCTAAAGCGTGTTCTCAATTTGGCGGACTCTTTGATTTGAGGTTTTTCTGGTGGAAACTGGAGTAGTGAAGTATGCTGTTCGTAGCTGTTTTCTTCCTGAATAAGGTGGTTGTGATTGTTCCATCACTTTGTAATTGGAGTTGCAAATCCAGGAATTCTATGCTGTCGGAAGAAATGTGGTGAGTCAGACGGACTCAGAACTTTCTGATGATCAGCATTTCCTGGGCGCTGATGCCGGCTCAGAGCATTGGGATGCTGATGACACCCATAGACTTTTGACTCAAGTCTTTGAAGTGATTTCCATTTCCCTTCCTACTGCGGCTCCCAAGCAGCAGGGGGAATTGTTGGGTACTGCAAAGCCACGTTTGGAATTTCCAGAACAGGCACATTTCAATAATCTGGTTCTCAAGGAATGGGAGCGGCCTGGCCAGCTTCCCGGTATCCCTAAGGGATGGGATAAAAGGTATCCTTTTCCCTCAGATGTGGTTAATTGTTGGTCTACTCCCCCAGAAGGGGATGCCCCCCTTTTGGGGTTGTCCAACACGTCTGTGGTGCATTCCCCTGATTCCACTACCTTGAAGGATAGTGAGGACCGGCGTATTGACCAGCTGGCTTCCCATGCTTTTGCCTGTGTGGGTTCGGCCCTGCGCCCGGTCTGTGCTTCTGCTATTACTGCTGTGGCTATTAGGACTCTGGTCAAGGGCCTTCTGGAAGGTTCCCCTGATGATTCTTCTAGTGCCAAATTCAGAGCTTTATCACAGTGTGAGATGTTTATTGGTTATACCCTTTCTGCCTTAGATGACACCATTAGGATGTGTAGCAGGACCTCTGCTTTGGTTGTTGCTATACGCCGCTCGGTTTGGCTGCGTCAGTGGGCAGCTGACAATGCCACTAAGAAGGCTCTCACAGGGCTCGCCTTTAAATGCCAGCCACGTAAAATTTACGTGGTTGCCTCTCCGTCACTTAAGTGCCAGCCACGTAAAATCTACGTGCCTGGCATTTACCCCTGCTAGTGGGCCAAAAAAATAAATACTCACCTGACCCCTCGTTGGATCCGCCGGGTCTCCTCTTTAATTTGGTGCCATCCAATCCCCCGTGGGGGGGTCGGATGGCTCCAGGAGAGCCCCCGGAATAGGCCGCCCCCCCCGCTTCTGCAGCAGCAGCTGCTAACTGTAAAAAAATAAATAAATAAAAATGACATTCACTTACCTCCATGTGCGCTGGCTCCCGCTGTCCCTCCTCTTCACCTGGGGGGCCTCCGATCCCCCCCAGGACTTACAGATCTTCAAGAGAGAGGCTCTCTCCCCTTTCATCCTCGATGGCGGCCGCCATCTTGCCGCTAAGCCCCACCCCTTGGGGCGGGGCTAATGGCGTCATCCCGGCCCGATCTCCGGCTTCAGCCTTCTCAGCTGTCAGATGCCGGTGATCGGTGGCAGGAGATCATCTGATCTCTGATACAATCAAAGGTAAGTACAGTAAAATACTTTTTTTTTTTTTTTAATAAAATACTTTTATTGTGTGGTGTCTTTTTTTTTTTTTCACATTTAACCCTTTGTGAACTGGTAAGGGGTCCATGAGACCCCTTATACCAGTTCACAAGGCTCTGGGTCTGGCAAGTCACCTGCGGCTAGTGGGTGACTTGCCATTAACCCCCAGCCCCCCATTACCTGCCTCCCCAACGGCCAGGGGGGGGGGGGCAGAAGGGCCCGGGCCACTTAGTGGCTATGTGGGCTAGTAGCCTGTTCTACAAGCCCCCATAGCTGGCCCGGGTTGGTAATGCTGGGTAGGGGGGGACCCTACGTCATTTTTTTAATCCCACGTTTTAACCCATAAAATTCCCCCAAAAAATGGGGTCCCCCCCCCTTAACCCTTTTGTGTTCTGTCATCCAGCAGCTATAAAAGGCTTCTAGCAAGTGAGCAGAAGCCAGTGATCGCCGAGGGACAGAGTGCTCCAGTATGGATGGGAGGTAAGTATTAAAAAAAAAATAATAATAATAAATTTTTTTCTCTTTGTGTGTCTTTGTTTTTTTTACATTTAACCCCTTGTGAACTGGTAAGGGGTCCATGAGACCCCTATACCAGTTCTCAAGGCTGGGGGGGATGGCAAGTCACCTGCGCTAGCCGGTGACTTGCCATTAACCCCTGGCACCCCCATTACCTGCCTCCCCAAAGCCCAGGGGGGGGCAGAAGAGCCCGGGCCCACGGGCTATGCGGGCTTGTAGCCTGCAGGGCCAGGGGCCACAAAAGTTGGCCCCTGCGCCCTGTTCCTACAAGCCCTGCATAGCTGGTCCCGGGCTGGTTACTTTGGGTAAGGCCCCATGTCATTTTTTGGGGGATTTTTAAGGGTTTTTAACTCTTAAAAATCCCCCCCAAAAAAATGGGACTCAGTCACACACATCTGCAGAAGTATGCTTAAGCTGCACCACTACGCAAAAGTGCCTCTGTGGGGTGCAGTCCTAACTCTAATCTCTGAGAGCCCATCTGGGACATACAGTGCAATAGATAAATTGGGAGCAGGCTTACCTGAGGTTGCCCTAAACCTCTCAAGTGCAAGCCATGGGGTGGAAGGGTCAAAGACCTTGCAATACAGCCTAGACCCCACACACCATGTGCTTGCACAAATTCAAAAGAAACAAAGGGGGGGTGGCAGCCGCTCAGACCATTTTATAACTAACCTGGGAGGTGCACGTTAGCAGGGCAATTAGTACTTTGGGGTGTTTGGCAACTCTTCCCTTGACAGTAACTATGCATGTTGGGTATCGTTATGTTCGGGGGATGTTGCTTTTTCAGACTATACTTGATTTTTCTTGTTTGTATATAGTTTTTTTAGGAAAATGTGGCTTTGATTCTGCTTTTTTATCCTTTTTTTAGGGAAACTCTTTGCAACCAAAGAATACATTGAGGGATTACTTCTAGAAAACTGTGGCCACATCAACAAGCCTGGTACAAATAGAAAGCCTGAGGTGTGTACTTCCAGAGAATATATAGTTTGTGGGGGGTATTTCAAACGTAAAGGGTTGTTTTTCTGGAAAAACTGCAAGGTGCGCATAGCGCATATCACAGTTGTATTTTTTCTGAAAATCCCCTAAAGCTCTGTTTCAGTTTGGGGGAGTCTCCTGGGCAGGAAAGGGTGTCTACCTATACATATGTGGTACCGCTGTAACTAGGAGAAATTGGGGTTTCACACGCAATAAGATTTTATAGACAAGCTTACATTTTTTATTACAAAAAAAACTACAAATTGTAAAAAATAGATTTTTTTTTTTTGCACATATTTCGCCAAAAAATATTGAGAATACACCTAAAAAATGACAAACAAGACATTTCATGTTAAAGCTCAGACTTTGCTGAAAAAACAATATATCATTTTCCTGGGAAATCCCTTCAAAAATCACATTTGAACATGGGGAGCGCAAAATAGTGCAAAATGGTCTGGCAACAAAGGGTGCCAAAAAGTCCAGGTAGGCTGGCACTTAAAGGGTTAAGGGGCTGCGCCTTTTTGGTGACCATTTGGACCTTTTTGCTAAGGGAGGTAAGTTGCTTCAACGCAAAAGACAACCGCAGCCCGTTTGGGGTCCTTTACTCCCTCCTTTCAGGGGTCCAGGTCGGGGAGAGGGGTATCCTTTGCGGGGCACAGGGGAGATTTCTGGGGCAGGGGCAGAGGTCATGCCTGTTTCGGATCCTCCTGGGGCTCCAAGCCTAAATCTGTCACCAAGCCCGCTCAGCCATGAAGGGGCACCCTCACCCGTACGGGTGGGGGGACGGCTGTGGCTCTTCGCTCATGTCTGGGGACAACAGGTCTCAGACAGGTGGATTCTGGAGGTTGTATCCTCCGGCTACAAGCTAGAGTTCGCTGCCTGGCCACCTCCAAGATTCCTCTGGTCTCGGATTCCTCTAGAGCCCCTGGCAGCTCGGGGTCTATTTCTGGCAGTGCAAAGCCTATTGAACATAGGGGTCATCTGTCAGGTCCCACCAGGGGAGTGAGGTCAGGGTTATTATTACAATCTCTTCACAGTACCCAAAAAGGATGGTTCCATCAGACCCATCCTGGACTTAAAGCTTCTCAACAAGTTCATCAGGACCAGATGCTTTCGCATGGAGACCCTGCGCTCCGCGATCATCTCTTTGCGCCCCGGGGACTTCATGACCTCCATAAACATCAAGGATGCTTACCTTCATGTGCCAGTCTTCCCAGGGCATCAGCGGTTCCTCAGGTTCGCCTTGGAGGACCAGCACTACCAATTTGTGGCACTGCCCTTCGGTCTCCTCTCGGCCCCCAGAGTCTTCACCAAGGTGCTGGCGGGTGTGATGACCCTTCTCCGAGCTCGGGGTATTCGCATCCTTCCTTATTTGGACGACCTTCTCATCACGTCTCATTCTCTCCAGCAGGCAGTATTGGATACCCAGCAGGTGGTGACTGCTCTGGAAACGTTCGGATGGGTGATCAATTACCCCAAGTCCTCCCTCTCCCCGTCTCGGGTGACCCCCTTCCTGGGCATGACTCTGGATACTATTCAGGCCAGGATATTCTTAGTATACAGTACGTCCTGCTCCAAATCTAATACTTACAGTTGGGATATACTCCGCCAGATGGCGCTGGACTGCAGAGACATCGAAAATAGGCTCCTCCCAGCCCCTCAAATACCCGGGGACCTCCCACAAATCCCCAGAATTTCTCTATAGTCTGGCTGCGAAGGACGAGAAATGGCTCTCTACTCACAGGTGAGCGGGGCTATTAGCCCGTGGCCCTGTAGGACTATTCCCACCCGTTCCACTAGTAATATGCCTCCCAGCCTTGGCTGCGCTGGTCGGGTGAAGGTAGGCAGCACCGCTGTTAGGTGCTTAGGAGTGCTGCTCCACCGCAATCCCCCACCAAAGGGTAGGCGGTTCAGGCTTATGGTGAGCCTCTATGGGATGCCCCTCCCGCACTAGTGCCCCCTTGCCCCTGCCCATCGGTGGGCCCTGTTTAAGTGGCCGCTGTCCTCCCTCATCCTCCTTGTAGCCTTCGGGGGAAAAGAGGGGGGGTGTAAATGTGTATGCTATGCATTCTGTGTGTTACACTCTTTTTCCATTCTGTTTAGTCTTGTGTCAGCCGCCGCGCGCTGACTTGGTTCCGCGCTTGGCGGCGGCATTACCTCAGGCGCTGGTGCGCCGTCATTGGCTGCTTGCACATTCTGGCTTTGCGCGCTTCGGGGGGGGGCGGGGCCCGTCTATGGCACGCTCCGCGTCCTCGCTGATACTGGCCCGCCCCTCGAGGTATACCGACGCCATCTTTAACCTGCTTGGTTGGCCCATGCACGACAGACCCCTACCTACCGCGGTCCGTAAGTGCCCTCGTGGGTGGCTTTATGTCTTTCACTTTTGTTACTGTGTGCTTACAGGTCTTGTCTGCTTATGTCTTTCAGGCAGGGCGAACCCTTTTGGCTTCTCCCAGCCCTGTATTAGTATATAACTTGTAGGCCCTTGTAAAAATAATACTCCCACTTCCCTAGCGGGTTATTGGGGCATCCGGAGTTGCTATATAGCGTTATTCCCTATCGGCGTATAGCGCCGCTATAATCACCATATGGAGGCATCCCAGGATAATGTAACCGGGGTCCCTTCGGGACAACCGGCTGTGTGTAGTGTGTGGGCAGCCTCATGCTGACAAGGTGTGGGTCTGTGTACCCTGTGCTGAGCAGGTGCTTGCATTGCAATCTGGCCTGCCAGTGGCTGCACCTCGTTTCACTTCGCCTACTCCCCCAAGCTTAAACCTCACTCCTACTGAGTTGCATACTAGTGGGAATTCTCAGCCTGATGTGTCTTCTAGACTGGCTACTGTTGAGCAGTTGATTTCTAATTCCTTAGCGCGTGAGGCCCCTGCTAAGAAGCGGCACTTGACGCCTAATGTCACTGTTTTCCCTATGGGAACTGAGGAGTTTATAAATCTTTGTGGCTATACCCCGTCTGATGAAGGGGGAGCTGTTTTCTGATTCAGGCTCATCTGATGAGATACCAAGGGGTCATGACGATTCTGGCTCTGACCCCTGGGCCCGGATAACACTGACAGATTATTGACCCAGATTTTTGAGGTTCTGTCTATCTCTCTCCCTGTTGCGGCTCCCAGGCAAAGAGGGGAACTTTTCCATACAGCAAAATCACGTTTGGAATTTCCCGAGCAGGCACATTTCCATAACCTTGTGCTCAAGGAATGGGAGCGCCCCAGTAAACTTCCCGGGGTTCCAAAAAGTTGGGATAGGAAGTATCCCTTTCCTGCTGAGGTGATTAAATGTTGGTCATCCCCCTCCCCCCCCCGAGGTGGATGCCCCGATCCTAGGGCTATCTAACACCTCTGTCATGCATTCCCCTGACTCCTCTACCCTGGGGGATGCTGAGGGCTGGTGCATTGACCAGCTGGCATCCCACGCCTTTGCATGGGCGCTGCGCCCGGTCTGTGCCTCTGCCATTACTGCTGTGGCCACTAGAACCCTTATCAGAAATATGCTTGATAGTGCCCCTGATGATTTGCCTTCTGAGGTGTTTAATGCACTCTCCAGTTGTGATGTTTTTGTAAATTTTGTCCTCTCAGCTTTGGATGACACCATCAGAATGTGCGCCAGAACTTCTGCCCTCGTGGTGGCTATACGCCGCTCGGTTTGGCTGCGCCAGTGGGCTGCTGACAACGCTGCCAAGAAGCCCTCACTGGGTTCCCCTTTAAAGGATTGCGCCTGTTCCTTTTTGCTTAGGGAGGCAGGCTACCCCAGCGCAGGCGTCAATCTAGGCCCTTTCGGGGTCACGGTTCCTTCTCCTCCCCTTACCGTGGTGCCAGACAGGGGAGGGGGGTCTCCTTTCCTGGGACCCGGGGAGATTTCTGGGGCAGGGGCAGAGGACGTGGAGGTAGTGTCCTCCGGTTACAAGATAGAGTTTGCTGCCTGTCCCCCTCCAAGATTCATCAGATCCCGGATTCCTCAGGACCCTGTGTCAGCTCAGGAGCTAGTGCAAGGCCTCCTGGAGCTGGGGGTCATCTGCCAGGTCCTCTTACGAGAAAAAGGCAAGGGCTTTTATTCCAACCTATTCACAGTACCCAAAAAAGATGGTTCAGTCAGGCCCATCCTGGACTTGAAGATCCTCAACAAGTTTGTCAGGGGCAGGCACTTTCGCATGGAAACTCTGCGCTCTGCCATCAGTTCCCTGCGCCAAGGGGATTTCGTGACTTCTGTGGCCATCAAAGATGCTTATCTTCATATTCCTGTGTTCCCAGGTCATCAAAGGTTCCTCAGGTTCGCTCTGATGGATCAACACTACCAGTTTGTGGCCTTGCCCTTTGGCCTCACTTCAGCTCCCAGGGTGTTCACCAAGGTGCTGGCCGGCGTGATGTCTCTGCTCAGGTGTCAGGGCGTCCGCATGCTTCCCTATCTGGACGACATTCTCATCACTTACCAGTCTCTACATCAGGCAGAGTTGGATACTCAGCTGGTGGTGTCCACTCTGGAGTCTTTTGGATGGGTGATCAACCACCCCAAGTCCTCACTGTCCCCTTCCTTGGTAACTCCATTCCTAGGAATGAATCTGGATACAGTTCAGGCAAGGATCTTCCTTCCTCAACAGAAGGTGTCCAGTCTGATTGCACAGGCTCAGTCCCTCCTAGCTTGTCCCCATCCCTCCATCAGGCAGGGGATGCAGCTGGTGGGCCTGATGATGGCATGCTTCGAAGCAGTCCCTTATGCTCAGTTCCACTTGAGCCCTCTGCAACTTCACCTATTGTCAGTATGGGACAAGTACCCAGTGTCCCTGGACAGGGTCTGTGTGCTCTCCTCACCGGTCAGGAGGTCCCTCTCGTGGTGGATGGACTCAAGGAACCTGTTGGGGGGGCAGATCCTTTCTTGCCCCTTCCTGGGAGACGGTCACCACGGATGCCAGTCTGTCAGGTTGGGGGGGGGTTTCTGGAAGTCCCTGCGGTTCCAGGGGAGGTGAGGCCCTCAGGAGGCCCACACACCTATCAATGTCTTGGAACTGTAGGCGATCAGGCTAGTTCTGGCTCACTTGACTTCTCACCTTCGGGGCCTGCCTGTTCAGGTGCGCTCGGACAACCAGACGGCAGTTGCCTACATCAATCATCAGGGAGGGACCGAGAGCAAGGGGGCCCTCCAGGAAGCGTCTCTGATCCTGACTTGGGCGGAGGCCAATGTCCCCTGCATATCAGCTGTGTACATCCCAGGGGTGGAAAATCACCTGGCAGACTCTCTGAGCAGGGGAACCTCTCGCCAGGGAGAATGGTCCCTATGCAGCAGGTTGTTACCAGATGTGTATCTGTTTGCGTCCCGCCACAATCACAAGCTCCCAGCTTTTGTCTCTTTGTCCCAGGATCCTCTGGCCTTGACCCTCGGATGCGCTAGCAATGTCATGGCAGGACTTACAGTTCCTGTATGTCTTCCCTCCAATCCCCCTGCTGGGCAGGGTTCTGCGCAAGATTGCTCTGGAAGGGGTACCAGCAATTCTGGTGGCCCCCAGGTGGCCAAGAAGAGTGTGGTTCGCAGACGTGGTGCAGCTGGCAGTAGATCAGTACTCTCTGCCCTTGGTGCCAGATCTGCTCACTCAGGGCTCACTACGCCATCCCAATTTACAAACTCTGGCTTTGACGGCCTGGCTGCTGAAACCTCCATTTTGATGGAGAAGGGGCTGTCTTCCTCGGTTGTGGATACTTTGATTAAAGCTAGGAAGAAGTCTTCCTCTTCCATTTATTACAGGGTTTGGCGTGCCTACATTGACTGGTGTGAGTCTAAGTCTCTTCCCTGTGGTGTGTTCTCTATTCCCAGGATTCTGGAGTTCCTGCAGCATGGGTTGGAGATGGGACTCCAGCTCAGTACTCTGAAGGGTCAGGTTTCTGCCCTGGCTATTTTCTTCCAGAAGTCCTTTGCTCAGCACCCTCTGATCAGGACTTTTCTCCAGGGGGTCACTCATGTGCGCCCCCCACGTAAGCCTATGGTGCCTGTTTGGGATCTGAACTTGGTTCTTTCAGCCTTGCAGGGTGCTCCCTTTGAACCTGTGCAGGATGCTGCCTTGGCCATTCTTACGCTCAAGGTTGTATTTCTGGTGGCTATCACTTCTGTCAGGCGTGTGTCTGAATTGGCGGCGCTTTCCATTCAGCCCCCCTACTATGAGAGACACCAGGACAAGGTGGCGTTTCGTTTCAAACCTGACTTTCTGCCTAAGGTAGTGTCTGCCTTTCATTTGAATCAGGATGTTGTTCTTCCTTCTTTGTGCCCTAATCCTAGCAATGCTAAGGAGAAGGTTTTGCACTCTTTGGATGTGGTTAGGTGTCTGAAGTACTATCTGGTGGCTACTGCACCTTTCAGGAAAACTGATGCTCTTTTTGTGGTCCCTTCTGGTCCTAGGAAGGGTTTGGCTCCTGCCAAGTCTACTATCAGCAAGTGGATTTGTCAGCCTGTGATTCAGGCCTACTCTGCTAAGGGGAAGATTCCTCCCTTCCGCCTTACTGCTCATTCCACTCGTGCTATTGGTGCCTCTTGGGCTTTTCAGCACCAGGCTTCTGTTGAACAAGTTTGCAAAGCCGCTACTTGGTCTTCTGTTCATACCTTTTCAAAGTTTTACAAGGTTGATGTTAGGGTCTGCTGCTGATTTTTCTTGGGGATCCCACCCTACTTTATGGACACTGCTATTGGATGTCCCAACTGTAAGTATTAGATTTAGAGCAGGACGTACTGTATACTAAGAATAATACAATTCTGTGATTACTCACCTGTAAAATTGGTATTATGAGTATACAGTACGTCCTGCTCCAAGCCACCCTTGTTTTGCATTATCTTGGATCCCCTGTATGGTGATTATTATCATTGTTATAGTTGATAGTTTGGATTGTTTAATTCTCCTGGCTTCTCATTAACTGCTTTTCAATGCTGGGGATTTGTGGGAGATCACCGGGTATTTGAGGGACCGGGAGGAGCCTATTTTCGATGTCTCTGCAGTCCAGTGCCATCTTGCGGAGTATATCCCAACTGTAAGTATTAGATTTGGAGCAGGACGTACTGTATACTCATAATACCAATTCTACAGGTGAGTAATCACAGAATTGTATTTTTTCTTCCCCAGCAGAAGGTGGACTCTCTTCAGGCTCTGGTTCATGTCATTCTGTCCTGCCCTCGTCCTTCCATCCGGCTAGGGATGCAGCTGGTGGGACAAATGGTGGCTTGCTTCGAGGCGGTCCCTTATGCTCAGTTTCACATGAGACCTCTTCAGCTCCATCTTTTGTCAGTCTGGGACAAGAGTCCCCTGTTTCTGGATCAGGCCTTGGCTCTCTCTCCTCTGGCTCGGCGTTCCCTCCGGTGGTGGCTGGACTCGAGGAACCTACTGGGGGACAGATAATTTCTGGCACCGTGTTGGGAGACGGTCACTACGGATGCCAGTCTGTCAGGTTGGGGGGGCTACTGGAGATCCCTTCAATTTCAGGGGCTGTGGGGTCCTCAGGAGGCCATGCTCCCATCAACGTCCTGGAGCTGAGGGCGGTTCGGTTGGTACTGGCACTATTGACTCCTCACCTTCAGGGCCTGCCGGTCCAGGTTCGCTCCGACAACCAGACGGTGGTCGCCTACATCAATCATCAGGGAGGGACTCGGAGCAAGAGTGCCGTCAAGGAGGTGTCCATGACTCTGTCCTGGGCTGAGGACTATGTTCCGTGCATCTCGGCAGTTTACATCCCGGGAGTGGAGAATCTGGAGGCAGACTCCCTCAGCAGGGGGGCCTCTCGCCTGGGGGAATGGTCCCTCAGCAGCGAGGTCTTCCTATCTTTATGTCACCATTGGGGGGTGCCGGACGTGGATCTCTTCGCTTCTCGCCACAATCACAAGCTCCCAGCATTTGTCTTTCTGTCCCAGGATCCCCTGGCGGTGGATGCTCTGACTCTGCCCTGGCAGGGGTACGGACTCCTGTACCTCTTTCCTTCGTTTCCACTTCTGAGCAGGGTTCCGTGCAAGCTGGTGCAAGAGAGGGTGCCTGCTATTCTGATGGCCCCCAGGTGGCCAAGACAGGTGTGGTTCGCAGACGTCATGCAGCTGGCAGCAGATCAGTACGCTCTGCCCTTGGTTCCAGACCTTCTCACTCAAGGGCAACTATGTTATCCCAATTTACAAACGCTGGCTTTGACGGCCTGGCTACTGAAACCTCCATCCTAAGGGAAGAAGGACTGTCTGATTCTGTTGTTAATACTCTTATCAGGGCTAGGAAGAAATCTTCCTTTACCATTTACTATAGGATTTGGCGGGCCTACATTGACTGGTGTGATTCTAGGGTCCTTCCTTGTCAGGTGTTTTCCATTCCTAGGATCCTGGAGTTCCTTCAGCATGGTTTGGATCTGGGACTTCAGCTCAGCACTCTCAAGGGTCACGTTTCTGCCTTGGCTGTTTTCTTCCAGAGATCTTTCGCTCAACATCCTCTGGTCAAGACTTTCTTCCAGGGGGTCGCTCATGTGCGGCCTCCCCGCAAACCTCTATTGCCGGTCTGGGACTTGAATTTGGTTTTGTCTGCCCTTCAAGGTCCTCCATTTGAGCATGTACAGCAGGCTGCTCTTTCTATCCTTACCCTGAAGGTTGCCTTTTTGGTGGCTATTACCTCTGTCAGGCGAGTTTCGGAGTTGGCGGCACTGTCTATTCAGGCCCCCTACTTTGAGAGACACCAGGACAAGGTGGTTTTCCACTTTAAATCAGATTTCTTGCCCAAGGTAGTCTCTGCCTTTCATCTCAATCAGGACATTGTGCTCCCTTCTTTGTGCCCTAATCCTGGTAATTCTAAGGAGAGGGCCTTGCATTCCCTGGATGTGGTCAGGGTTTTGAAGTTCTATTTGGTGGCTACTGCGCCTTTCAGAAAGACAGATGCCTTGTTTGTGGTCCCCTCTGGTCCCAAGAAGGGTTTGGCTCCGGCTAAGTCTACCATTAGCAAATGGATTCGTCAGGCTGTGTTTAGGGCCTATTCTGCCAAGGGAAAAGATCCTCCTTTCTGTGTTACTGCTCATTCTACCCGTGCAGTTGGGGCCTCCTGGGCCTTCCGGCACCAGGCTTCTGTGGAACAAGTTTGTAAGGCTGCTACTTGGTATTCTGTTCATACTTTTTCTAAGTTTTACAAGGTGATGTTAGGGCCTCAGCGGATGCTGTTTTTGGCCGCAAGGTTCTGCAGGCGGCAGTGGTTTGAACTGCGCATTGTCGTTTTTTTTTGGGATCCCCACCCTATTTATGGACACTGCTATTGGATGTCCCAGCTGTTATGAATCATTATCTGGAGCAGGATGTGCTGCATACTTAGAATAATGCAATTCTGTGATTACTCACCTTGTAGAATTGGTATTATAAGTATGCAGCACGTCCTGCTCCATCCCACCCTGATTGCTTTATTCTTGGATCCTCTATATGGTGATTGTTATCTTTGTTAACGTTGTTAAATTTTCAATTGGTTTCTCCTGGTTTTCCTTACTGCGTTTCTATACTGGGAAATTAGTGGAAGGTTCTTGGTATATATGCTTTTTTGCCATCTCTGCAGGAGGTAATCCCAGCTGTTATGAATCATTATCTGGAGCAGGACGTGCTGCATACTTATAATACCAATTCTACAAGGTGAGTAATCACAGAATTGTATTTTTGAACTCCTGAAATGAAGGGATTGTGTTTAACAAAATTGCTTTAGTTCCTCACATTTTTATGCAATCTCTTTGGTCAACCCACTGAATTAAAGCTGAAAGTCTGAAAGTCAACTGCATCTGAATTGTTTTGTTCAAAATACATTGTGGTAATGTACAGAACCACAATTTAAAAAATGTTGTCTGTCCAAATATTTATGGACCTAACTGTATCAGTAGAAGCCAAAAACAGCAATATCAGTGATGTACACACAGAACGCTGCTGCTGGGCATCTGTAAGGTTGAGTGAGCTCCCTCACTTCAGTAACGGCCATAGCAGCAGCATTCTGTGTGTACAGGACTCACTCCCCTCTTCTTCCGATGGTGGTAGATTGCGAATAGTGAAAACTGCTTTCATAAAACACACATTTCCTCAGCACATTTAAGACCTCTTTTTGGCACAAAAAATATACACTTTCGATGGACTTTCCCTTTAATGTGTTCTTTTTATTTTGTGCTTCATATACGGATATTTGAGTTCTATTTTACAGTGAATAAACTGTAAAAAAGCTAAAAATCTAGCCTCACTAATTATGATTTTACTTTTATACTTTATTTGGAGCTGTCATTTGTTTATGTACTGAGACTTGATCGCACATTGCCCAATATTTTTGATTACCTGTTTTGCAGCAAGAAAGTACTGGAGATGAACCCCTTGATGATTTATACAGTGCTCTTGCTGAAGTCTTAAACTCAGAAGAAACTACAGTATGTTACAAAAGCTACTTATTTGTAAGTGTCCTAGTTTCTAATACTGTTCCTTTAAGGAAAGAGTATCCAGCTACTGATTGATTTTTTTTTTCTATTATAGCCCCTGTAACTCTTTTTTTAGCTTTTTTTTTTGCTTAAAGCCATATGTTGTGAGGAGGAAAAACTTTTTTAGCAAATCTGAATACATCACAGATTGAAATCATATTTGCCTTGTATTTTAAGATTGGTATGCTAAGCAAATGTGTGTAACCAAAAAGAGGTTGCATGTCCCTGTTGTGGGGCTGCAGCTGTTTAAAAAATAGCCTGGCTGAAGGTTCCCGTTACGGAATAAACCAATTCGACCCCCCCCCCCCCCCCATGCTGCTGTTTGGTGAGGTGTACTGGCTGATGTTCAGCAGGCGGAGTCACAATGTATGATGACGGCGAGCTCAGTTTGTGGGTATGTGGATGCTCCGGAGAGAGAGATCTGGGTCAATCTGGATTCAAAGGGTGGCTGCAGCATGATCTCCGTTAATATATTAAAAGTCGTTCTTTTCAGCTTTGTGTTTTGGATGCAGAACAAAACCCAGGATTTTCACTATCCTGAGTTTCTGTTTGCATGCAGAGCTTGGCAATGGGCGAAATCTGAATTTCTGTGGGAGCATGCCTAAGCCCAGAGATGCTGAGGATGCGGCTGCTGCAGCTATTTACATCGCCATAGGAACCAGGAAATATGTGGGTTTTGTGGCAACCCAGGTGGCGTTTGGCACAGTGGCCAGCACTGAAGTCTTCTAAGTAGAATTTTCTTTTCAGTCAGTTTTAGTTTATTTTGTAAGAAAAATTAGTTTTTTAAAGAGTATAGACCTTTGTATAATTTTTGTAAATAAACATTGATTTGGTATAATATATTCAAGCATTGGTGCCATATATGATAGTGAGTGGTTTTGGAAGGTGTGGGACTTCCGGCCTTTCTGTGTATAGTTTATTTTGTAGAGATTTTATATACTTTTTGAGTCACCTGTGGTCTCATCACAAAAGCAGCACCTCACACACACAGAGCTGTTACCGCTGCAGCACCTGCCTGTAAAAAAAAGCTGAAGCAAGTTCACTGCAGCTGTTGCTAGGCGACCAGTGTGCTAAATGCTGCAGCTGTCTTTCACCTCACTAAATAAAAACCAGCAAATCGCCCCATTTATCAAATGGACTGAGCCATTTTCATTTTAAAATGTAAAAGTATGGCATATTTTTTTTTCTTTACTATTGCTGCATTATTTATAAACATATTAGCCCATTGACAGGGCACAGGAAGGCCGGCTGCTGGCCAGAGAAAGAGAGAAAATGGAGGGGGGAGCGGCGACGGGGCTACACACGCTCACAGCTAGGAATGGGGGGGGCTGGCTGCAAAGATCCAGCTGTGCCGCTCTCTGCTCTGTTGGGTGGACCGGGAGGAGAGAGAAGGAAGACAGGCACCCCTACTCTCTCCAGACATGGACCTGGGGGGAAGGGGAGGCATCCGCCCGAGAGGGGGAAGGGAGAGTAGACGCCGCAGCTCTCTCCCGTTTTTTTGTAATATTTTTGATTGAAAAATGTAAAAAAAACATTTGCCTCGTTTTATTTTTAATAAGACCCCCAAACTGAAAAGTTATAACATCTGCAAATAAAATACTACTATCCACACTATAAAGGGTTAAATAAAAAAACTAGCTATACAGGGCTTGTTGAACAGGACCCGGAGGCCAGCCGGCCCTGAGAGCTACAGGCCCATGTGTGACCTGACCCCCCCCCCCAGAAAGAAGCAGGTCTAGACGACTTCAAAGGAAAAAGTGAAATCATCTTTTGGCTCTTTTCTTCCTTCTAGCCCCATTTTCAATAGTTCCCCTTCCCCCTGGCTTCTGCCGTGAGGAGAGGGCCTGAACCTGGCCTTGTCACCTTACTTCTGCTGTGGCAAGAGGGTAACTTGCCATTAACCCCCAACCCCCCCTTTACCTGCTTTCCCGAAGCCTGGGGGGCAGAAGAGCCCAAAGCCACAAAGGTTACACGGGCTTGAAACCCTGTCCTAGAAGCCCTACATAGCTGTTGCCCGTGCTGGGTATGCTGGTTTGGGGGGAACCCATGCCATTTTTTGGGGGGGGATTTTAAAGGGTTTTTAACCAAGGAGGGGGGGTCCCATCAACCGGCCAGTGTAAAAGGCTTCCAGCAGGAGAGCAGAAGCCATAGTGACTGGCTTGTGGACACAGTGCTCGGGATAGATGGGAGGTATTAAAAAATATATATATTATTCTAATTATACAGCACGTCCTGTTCCAGAATAATCCTTACTCCTGGGTAATACATCCACTAGATGGCGCTGGACTGCAGAGACAGAAAAGTGGCTCCTCCCGGCCCCATATATACCAGGGACCTCCCACAAATTCCCCAGATCTTCTCTGCAGTCTGGACTGCGATGACTAGAAGATGGCTCTTTCTACTCGCAGGTGAGCTGGGCTTATTAGCCTGCGGCCCTGTAGGACTATTCCCACTCGTTCCTTTCACTGCCTCCCAGCTTAGGCTGCGCTGGCGGTACAGGCTTGTGGTGATCCTTATGGGATGCCCCTCCCGCTTCCGTTTGCCCCTCGCCTCCCGTCCCCTCATTTAGGCTCCTCTTAGGCTGACCGTTGCTTCCCCCTCGCTCTCCCTGGGTAGATCTCGGGGTGGGGGGGGTGTATTACTTATGATATGTGTGATCCCGCTTGGTTTCTACTATTGCCGCCGCGCGCTTGTACTTCGCTCCGTGGACGGCGGGCGACACCGCCTCAGGTGCTGCTGCGCCGTCATTGGCTGGCCTTGTCATGTGGGCGCCTCCAGGTATATGCGGGCGCCATTTTAGTTCTGCTGTGCTGCGTGTCTGGCGTCTCCTATCGCGGTCCGTAAGTGCCCCTGCGGGCTGGCTTTTATTTGTATTTCACTGCATTTTGCTTACGGGATCTTTACTTATGTCTTGCAGGCGGGTCAAATTTTTTTAGTGGTTTCTCCAGGTCCTATCTCCTCTATTTAGCGTAACTCCTTATTGGAGGGCTATTGTGATCCCACTTCCCTAGCGGGCTATTGGGGCATCCCGGGTAGCTTTATTAGCATCAATCCCAATTGGCCTGTTGTGCCACAATAATCACCATATGGAGGCTTCTCAGGATAATGTGCTTGGGGTTCCTTCGGGACAAGCCCGGCTGTGTGCTGCATGTGGGGTGTCCACTATAAGTGACGATGTCAGGGTTTGTGTACCCTGCGCCCAGCAGGCGCTTGCGCTGCAATCTGGGTTACCTGTGGCTGGGCCTGCGCCCCCTCTGGCTTCGCCTACCCCCCCCCCCACGCTTACATCGGACTCCTAGTGAGGGGCATACCAGTGGGGAGTCTCAACCTTATTTGGCTGCTCGGGTGGCCAGCATTGAAAGGCATATTGCTGGGTCTGGGCCGCATAACGCTACTGCTAAGCGGCGACATTTAGCACCTGGTGTTACCCTCTTTCCTATGGATGCTGAGGAATTTTTTGATGTTTGCGGTTATACCCCCTTAGAAGAGGGGGAATTATTTTCTGATTCAGAATCATCTGGGGAACAGCCTAAGGGTTATGGTACCGGGTCTGACCCATGGTCCTCAGGTGACACTGACAGGCTCTTGGCCCATATATTTGAAGTGCTCTGTATTTCTCCTCCTGCTGTGGCTCCTCAACAGCAGGGGTAGCTGTTTCATACTGTTAAGCCACGCTTGGAGTTTCCTGAACAAACTCTCTTTAATAATCTGGTGCTCAAAGAGTGGGAGCGGCCTAGCAGGCTTCCCGGGGTACCTAAGGGTTGGGATAAGAGGTATCCCTTTCCAGCTGAGGTGGTTAAGCGTTGGTCATGTCCTCCCGAAGTGGATGCTCCAGTTCTGGTTTTGTCCAACACATCTGTCATGCATTCCCCTGACACTACTACCCTGAGGGATGGGGAGGACAGGCGCATGGACCAGCTGGCTTGCCATGCCTTTGCCTGTGTTGGGACCGTGCTGTGTCCGGTCTGTGCCTCTGCCATTACAGCTGTTGCTATCAAAAGCCTGCTCAAGGGTGTCTTAGATGGAGACCCTGAGGATGCGAGTGGTGAAGAGTATTCTGCTCTTCTGCGTTGTGAGGAATTTGTTGCATATGTTCTTTCTGCTCTGGATGATACCATTAGAATGTGTGGCAGGGCTTCTGCCTTGTTGGTGGCTATACGCCGCTCGGTCTGGCTGCGCCAGTGGGCAGCTGACAACACTGCCAAGAAGGCTCTCATTGGTTTTACCTTTAAGGGGCTGCACCTCTTTGGGGAACGTCTGGACTTGTTTGCCAAGGGAGGCAAGTTACCTCAGCGTAAAAGGCAGTCCCCGGCCCTTTCGGGGTTCAGGTGCCTTTTCTCCCTCATTCCGTGGATCCAGAATTGGACGGAGAGCTTCCTTTGCTGGGGCCAGCGGAGATTTTTTGGGCAGGGGCAGAGGACGTGCCTGCCCTGGTTCCTCCTAGGGTCCCAAGCCTAAGCCTTCCCCCAAGCCCCCTCAGGCATGAAGGGGCACCCTCACCCATCCGGGTGGGGGGACGGCTTTGGCTCTTTGCTCACGTCTGGAGGCGTCATGTCTCAGACCGGTGGATTCAGGAGGTAGTGTCCTCCGGTTACAAGATAGTTTTCAGCCTGGCCTTCCCCAAGATTCATCAGATCCCGGATACCTCAAAACTCACTGTCAGCTCAGGGTCTTTCCTTTGCTGTCCAAAACCTTCTAGAATTGGGGGTCATTTGCCGGGTGCCCTTAAGGGAGAGGGGCAAGGGTTACTATTTCAATCTTTTCACTGTTCCCAAAAGAGACGGGTCCGTCAGACCCATCCTGGATTTAAAGCTCCTCAACAAATTTGTCAGATTCAGGCACTTTCGCATGGAGACTCTGCGCTCTGCACTCTGACCTCTGTAGAAATCAAGGATGCATACCAATCTTTCAGGTCATCAGAGATTCCTCAGGTTCGCTATGGAGGATCAGCACTACCAATTTGTGGCCTTGCCCTTCGGTCTCACCTCGGCTCCCAGGGTATTCACCAAGGTGCTGGCAGGTTTGATGGCTCTGCTGAGATCTCAGGGCATTCACATTCTTCCCTACTTGGACGACATTCTCATCACTTCTCAGTCCTTCCAGCAGGCAGAGCTGGATACTCAGCGGGTGGTGTCCACACTGGAGTCATTCGGCTGGGTGATCAGCCACCCCAAATCCTCCCTGTCTCCTTCCATGGGGAAGTCTTTTCTGGGTATGACTCTGGATACTTCTCAGGTCAAGATCTTTCTTCCTCAGCAGAAGGTGGAGAGTCTTCAAGCGCAAGCACAGCTCCTTCTGTCTTGTCCCCATCCGTCCATCAGGCAGGGAATGCAGCTGGTGGGCCTGATGGTGCCTTGCTTCGAGGCAGTTCCTTACGCTCAGTTTCACATGAGACCTCTTCGACTTCACCTCTTGTCAGTATGGGATCGAGACCCTGTGTCCCTGGATCAGGTGTTTGTTCTGTCCCCTCTGGCCAGGTCTCTCTCGTGGTGGCTGGACTCAAGGAACCTGTTAGTGGGCAGATCCTTTCTGGCCCCTTGCTGGGAGACAGTCACCACAGATGCCAGTCTGACAGGTTGGGGGGGCTTTTGGAAATCCCTGCAATTCCAGGGTCAGTGGGGCCCTTTAGGAGGCCCACACCCCTATCAACATTCTGGAGTTGAGGGCGATCAGGTTGGTTCTCGCTCACTTAACCCTTCCCCTTCGGGGTCGGGCTGTTCAGATCCGCTCGGACAACCAGACGGCGGTTGCCTACATCAATCAGGGAGGGACTCGGAGCAAGAGGGCCCTCAAGGAAGTGTCACTGATACTGATACTGTCCTGGGCAAGGACAATGTTCCCTGCATCTCGGCAGTGTACATCCCGGGAGTGAAGAATCTGGAGGCAGACTCCCTCAGCAGGGGGACTTCTCGCCTGGGAGAGTGGTCCCTCAGCAGCAGGGTGTTTTGATACCTGTGGATCTGTTTGCGTCCCGTCACAATCACAAGCTTCCAGTCTTTGTCTCTCTGTCCCAGGACCATCTGGCCTTAGCCACGGATGCCTTAGCAATGTCTTGGAAGAGCTTTCAGCTCCTCTTTGTGTTTCCTCCGTTTCCTCTGCTGGGCAGGGCGCTGTGCAAGAAAGGAAGGGGTGCCAGACATTCTGGTGGCCCCCTGTTGGCAAAGAAGAGTGTGGTTCGCAGACATCGTGCAGTTGGCAGTAGATCAGTACGCCCTGCCCAGGGTTCCAGATCTGCTTACCCAGGGGCAGCTACGCCACCCCAATTTACAAACGCTGGCTTTGACGGCCTGGCTGCTGAAACCTCCATCTTGATGGAGAAGGGGGCTGCCTGCTTCTGTTGTTAATACCATGATCAGGGCTAGGAAAAAGTCCTCTTCTTCCATCTACTACAGGGTTTGGCGTACTTACATTGACTGGTGTGAGTCTAAGTCGCTTGCCTGTCCTGTGTTTTCTATTCCTAGGATTCTGGAATTTCTGCAACATGGTTTGGATCTGGGTCTTCAACTCAGTACTCTGAAGGGTCATGTTTCTGCCTTGGCCATTTTCTTCCAGAGATCTTTTGCTCAGCATCATCTGGTCAAGACCTTTTTCCAGAGGGTTTCTCACGTGCATCTCCCACGTAAGCCTATGTTACCAGTCTGGGACTTGAACTTGGTCTTATCTGCCTTGCAGGGCTCTCCCTTTGAGCCTTTGCATGAGGCTCCTTTGTCCATGCTTTCGCTTAAGGTTGACTTTTTGGTGGCTATTACTTCTGCCAGGCGTGTTTCTGAGTTGGTGGCGCTTTCCATCAAACTTCCTTACTTTGAGAGACATCAGGACAAGGTGGTGTTTCGGTTTAAACCTGACTTTTTGCCTAAGGTTCATCTCAATCAGGACATTGTTTTTCCTTCTTTGTGTCCTAATCCTAGTAACCCTGAGGAGCGGGTTTTACACTCCTTGGATGTGGTTAAGAACTTGAAGTTCTATTTGGTAGCTACTGAATCCTTCAGGAAGACTGATGCTCTTTTTGTTCTTCCTTCTGGGCCTAAGAAGGGTTTGGCTCCGGCTAAGTCCACTATCAGCAAGTGGATTCGTCAGGCTGTGATTCAGGCCTATTCTGCTAAGGGGAAGAATCCTTCCTTCCGCCTTACTGCTCATTCTACTCGTGCTATTGGTGCTTCTTGGGCTTTTCAGCACCAAGCTACTGTTGAACAAGTTTGCAAGGCCGCTACTTGGTCTTCTGTTCATACTTTTTCTAAGTTTTACAAGGTTGATGTTAGGGCCAGGGGCGGACTGGGGTTAATAAACAGCACGGGACATTTTTGGTCACACCGGCCCTTCTGCAGTGTGTCTGGCCCCATAAAATTCACCCCTCCCATAATAAGTGGTGTTCAGAATCCCCCCAATCACCCCTTAAAGAGCAATCCGGCAGAAAATCCCCCCAAATCACCACATAAACAGTGCAGTAGAGAATCCCCCAAATAACCCCATTATTATGCGACCCCCCCCCCCCCCCCCCCATTTTGATCCTATACAAGTTTACAAATAATTTTTTTTGTCTTCAATGAAAAAAAAAACATTTGCCCAAAAGTGGAACAAAACCTGGGATTTTCACTATTAGGATAGTGGTCCCCCCCCCCTCCCCCGGGGCATTCCAGCCCGGGGTGCTGTGTGAAACCCATCATGGCCAACCCTGGAATCTAATTGATTCCACAGCTAGCCACTAGCCTTCCCCCAGGGCATAGAAAGCATTGGGAAGGTGGGGGGTGGGGCTGATGGGGATGTTTTGCTGGCACAAGAAAACCTCTCTCTCATGGAGTCCGTTGCTGTCCTCCTCTCCAGTCCTGCTCATGTGGCGTATGACAAGAAAAGGTGCAAAAGCTGCCTTTAAAATAGAGGTGAGTGGATGGCGGCCCCTGGGAGTGAGCGCACGTGCCTGCAACCCTGTATTGCCCCCAGCATAAAATAATGACCAACTTGGGCATGGTTATGTAGGGGAGAACTACTAGGAATTTTGGTGCCCTGCACAACCACAATGTCTAAACCCCTTAGAAAAAAAAAAAGAAGAGAAAGCAAAAGAGAAATAGACAAAAAGAAAAAAAAAAAGAATACTGGTAGAAGGCGAGAAAACAGAGGGAGAGTGTAAGGAGAGAGAAAAAGGGAGAAGTAAATAGAGAGGGGGGAGAGAGAAAGGCAAAGGATGGGTGACAGAGAAAAACAAAGAGAGAGAAGACAATGAAAGAAAGCTGAAAGTGAGGAGGAATGGCACAAGGGAACGGGGGAAGTGAAAAGCAAAAATGAGATGAAAACAAAAAGTGAGAGAGGTAAGAACAAAAGAAGGAAGTGCATGAAACAGAGGAGAGTAATTAAGAAAGAAAAAAAGAGATAAACAAAAGAGGTATAAAGAAAAAAGTAAGAAAGAGAAGAAAAGTGGGGTGAAAGCTGGGAGAAGAAAGAAGGTGTGAAAAGGAAGGTAAAGAAAGTGTAATGGAGAGTGAAAGAAAGAAGAAATAGGGAAGGAAGACATAAAAGATTAAAGGGAAAGAGAGCTAATAAGAAAGAAATGGAAAAAAATGGAAAAGTGATAAGGAAAGAAAAAGGTGAGAAAGGAAGTATAGACAAAGACAGCAGGCAGATGCACAGAAGCTCAGTATGTCCGATCTCTAACCTGTATAGAGGGCATAGGCCAGGCTCCCTCTTCAGCCATGGGCCTTGTTGTCAAGGCTGAGGATGATAAGAAGCAGAGCCTGGGGAATGAGGCATATAGAGGAGGGAGGTCACAGGACTGCAGGCTCTGCATCGCTTTACCTAGCCAGGACGCGACCCCATTTCTCAACACTTGTCAGAGAGAAGTAGAAGGGCGGGCACAGCTTACCTTACAGCAGGCGCAGAGGAGCCGATGCAGCAGACAAATAAACATACAGACCGCTTCCCCAGCGCTCTGCAATAACGGGCTGGCCAAAACTCCATCAGCCCTGCACTTCCACCCTGGCTGCCTGCTCTCTGCTGCCCCCTGCACTGGCCACCTGCTGGCCTTGAACTATAATGCCGGCTTTCCAGCAAAGCTTCTTGTGGCGGGCCGGGTGAATAGGAGCTACTGAGGGCGGCTGGAAGGCTCCTATTCACCCAGCCCACTGCAAGAAGCATTGCTGGAGCCAATAAACTACCGGATCGGCAGGCGGCCAGTGCAGAGGAGGTGACGGCCTACAGGGCATTTGCCGGGTATGCCCTATGGCCAGTCTGCCCCTGGCCTCAGCCGACGCTGCTTTTGGCCGCAAAGTTCTGCAGGCGGCAGTGGTTTAAACTGCCCGCTGTTACTTTTTGGGGATCCCACCCTACCTTACGGACACTGCTATTGGATGTCCCAGGAGTAAGGATTATTCTGGAACAGGACGTGCTGTATACTTAGAATAATACAATTCTGTGATTACTCACCTGTAGAATTGGTATTATACGTATACAGCACGTCCTGTTCCACCCCGCCCTTGTTATCATTATTCTTTGTACCTCTGTATGGTGATTGTTATTATGTTAAATTTTTGATTATGGTTATAGTTCTCCCGGCTTCATGTTAACTGCTTTTCGATACTGGGGAACTTGTGGGAGGTCCCTGGTATATATGGGGCCGGGAGGAGCCACTTTTCTGTCTCTGCAGTCCAGCGCCATCTAGTGGATGTATTACCCAGGAGTAAGGATTATTCTGGAACAGGACGTGCTGTATACGTATAATACCAATTCTACAGGTGAGTAATCACAGAATTGTATTTTTCTCTGTGTCTGTTTATTTACATTTAAATCTTTGTAAATGTGAAATAGTAAGTGTTCCATGAGACCCCTTACAAAGCTTAAGGGGCTGGCAATTCACCTGCCGGTAACCGGTGACTTGCCATTAACCCAGTAGGGGGCAGAAGAGGCCAGGGGCCACAAAGGCTCTGTAGGCTTGTAGCCTTTAGGGCCCGAGGCCACCGAAGCTGGTCTCTGTGCCCTGGTCTACATGCCCCCAATAGCTGATGTCTGGGCTGGTTATGCTGGAAAGGACAGACCCCCACACAATTTTATTTAAAAATGTAACCATTTATAGTGTGGATAGTAGTTTATTTTATTTGTAAATGTTATAAGGTGCTCTACTTTTCCTGAAAAGTCCTGCAAATATTACGGTTAATAACATGGCGCGAAATGGTAAAAAATTACCTGTCAACAGAGGGTGACAAGCAGGCTGGTAGCTAAAAGATTTAAAAGTTCCAATGCATGTTGGGTATTGTTATTTTCAGGGGCTTTGATTCAGATATTCTAAGTATGTCACACACCCCGCTTCAGAATAGTCATTACACTTGGGTTATACCGACCTGTAGAGGGCGATCTTGCAGAGATGTCATGAAGAAAAGGGAGCCCCTCCCGGTCCATAAATACCTGGGACCTTCCACTCATTCCCCAGTCTTTCATCTCTGCAGACGGCGAGCAATTCAGAAGATGGATGTCTCCTCCTTGCAGGTAGCCGGGGTGACTCCCAGCCCCCCTCTTTTGGTCTATTTCTGCCTGGACCTACTGTTATCCCCCTTTTTAATAAAGAGCCTCCCAGCCTAGGCTGCGGGTCCGAGCAAAGGTAGACTGCACCTTAAGGTGCTTTTGGAGCTATGCTCCACCGTGAGACCCCATACTAAGGGGTAGGCGGTATTTCGGGTTGCTGATCCCCGTTGGGATGCCCTGTTCTTGCCCTTACACCTTTGTGGTGTTAATTCCCCCTTCCCCGGTCACCCATTGTTCCCTACAGCTGGGGGGGGGGGGGCACTTATTCCCTTTTTAGTTTAGTTTTTCCTTAGAGTGCATGCTTGTTTGCAACTTATTGTGTGTATGTAGTACGCGAGATTGATACGTTCCCTTTGCGGCGCCGCCGGACGTTACTGACAGCCGGGGGAGCTTCTTCCCCTCCGGTGCGGTTTCGGGGGGGCGGGGCGCAATCCTGTGGCCCGCCCCCTCCCTCCCCCCGTGCTGCTGGTGCCGCTGCGGAGCCCAGTCACTGGCCGGGAGCCGCCTTGTGTCAGGGGAGAGGGGCGGGGTCGGGCGCAGCGCGCGGTCCGCGCCGGCCCGCCCTTCTTCATCCTTGCTGCCAAGTCCCTTCGCCTCGTGCAGGACGCCATTACCGTAAGCACCCAGTGGGCTCCATTCCTTCATTGCCTGTGATGCTGCATGTTAGCGTGAGATTGATATATATATATATATATATATATATATATATGTATATATTTATTTCTATTTATATGTATGTGTGCTTTGGCCCTTCTGTTATGTGCAAAGCATTTGTGTGATATGTGTGTGACAGTTCCTCTTTTTGTATTCCAGGCGGACCCTTGTTGGATCTTAAAGGGTCCTCCCGGTCCTAGGGTCCCTGGTTTAGTTTAAGAACTCCCTATAAATCCTCCCACTCGGGACACAGAAGGGGCATCCCGGGTCGCTTATATTGCGTAATTCCCTTGGGTATTGCGACTACCGATAAAATCACCATATGGAGGCTTCCCAGGATACCGGGCTCGAGCTCCCCTCGGGGCAACCCCGGCAGTTTTGGGGTGTGGGGTATCCCTTACTGGGGATGATGTATTATTTTGCATACCATGTGCACAGCAGACTATTACGCGGCAGTCCGGATCCCATGCGTCTGGTTCTGCGCCGCTGGTCCCTTCACCTACCCCTCCCCGCCTGATCCGTACCCCATGTGATGTTGTCATGGGTGGGGAGTCGCAATCTGAGGTGTGTGCCAGATTGGCCAATCTTGAAAAATTATTTTCTAGCGCTGTTGCCAGAAAGGCCCCGGCTAAGAGAAAGCACTTGTCCCCAGACACGCCGGTTTCTGATTTTGAGGAGTTTGATTCACTGAACTGGTCTAATTCCCCCCCCCCCCCCCCCCCCGCTAGAGGAAGGAGAGCTATTTGAGGAATCAGATGGTTCTGACGATCAGCAGTTTGTTGGCACCGATGCCGAGCGGGGTCAGGGGGATTCTTTGGATACCCCTAAGGTCCTGGCTCATATGTTTGAGGTTCTGGCAATTTCTCCTCCTGAAGTGGCTCTTCCACAGAAGGGGGAGTTCTTTGAGGAGGCTAAGGCGCGCTTGGAATTCTCTAATCAAAAGCATTTCAATGGCATTATTTTTAAGGAATGGGATGCGGTGAAGCGCTGGTTGTCCCCTCCCGAGGTGGACGCCCCTGTTTTGGGGTTGTCTAGCACCTCTGTTTTGCATTCTCCTGACTGTTCTACTCTCAAGGATGGTGAGGACAAACGCATTGACCAGATGGCTTGTCACGGTTTTGCCAGTGTCGGGTCGGCTTTGCGGCCTGTTTGTGCTTCAGCGCTTTTAATAGTGGCTTCTAGGTCGGTTGTTAGGGACCTGTTGTCTACTTCCAGGCTTGACCCGGCTAGTGATGAGTTCACCGCCCTTAAGCGGTGCGAACTGTTTTTGTCATTTGTGCTAGCCGCCGTGGATGACACCATGGTGATGTGTAGTAGAACTTCGGCCTTGCTGGTGGCTGTTCGGCTTGGTTGCGCCAGTGGGCGGCTGATTTTGTGTCCAAAAAGTCACATACGGCTCTTCCCTTTCTGGGCTTGCGGCTCTTTGGAGAAAAATTGGATTCGGTCGCAAAAGGAGGTAGGTTACCTCAGCGTAAGAAGCAACATCGTCCCTTTCGGGGGGCGGCTTCCTTTACCCCTTCCTTTCGTGGGGCCAGAGCTGGACGGGGATTGGCTGTCTTCTCCTCCAGAGGTGATTCCTGGAACAGGGGAAGAGGACGTGCCCGTCCAGGACACAGCTGGGGCTCTAAGCCCAAAAACCGCTGCCAAGCCTGCTCAGCAATGAGGGGATGCCCTCACCCTTGCGGGTGGGGGGACGGCTGCGACACTTCTCCCAGGTCTGGGACCAGGAGGTCTCGGACAGATGGATTCGGGAAGTGGTGTCTTCCGGTTACAAGCTGGAGTTCAAGATCCGGCCTCCTCCCAGATTCTTCAGGTCTCGGGTGCCCTTGGATCCTCTGGCCGCGCAGGGGCTCCAGGCGCCAGTAAAAGATCTCCTGGACATGGCTGTCATCTGCCCGTTGCCTTCCTCGGACCGAGGCCTGGGATACTATTCCAATCTGTTCACGGTGCCCAAGAAGGATGGCTCCGTTCTTCCCATCCTGGATCTGAAGTTTCTCAACAGGTTTATCCATCCCAGGAAGTTCCGCATGGAAACTCTGCGTTCAGCCATAAATTCGCTTCATCAGGAGGACTTCATGACGTCCATAGACATCAAGGATGCTTATCTGCATGTTCCAATCTTCCCAGCACATCAGAGATTTCTCAGGTTTGTGGTGGAAGATCGGCATTTTCGGTTTTTGGCTCTTCCGTTTGGCCTTACCTCGGCTCCAAGGGTTTTCACCAAGGTGCTGGCGGGGGTGATGGCCCTCCTCAGTGCCCAGGGTATCCGCATCGTGCCTTATCTGGACGATCTTCTCATTATGGCATCCTCTCTCAGCCAGGTGGAGCTAGATACCAGGACTGTGGTATCCACTCTGGAGAGATTCGGCCGGGTGATCAACTATCCCAAGTCCTTCCTCTCTCCGTCCAGGGTGGTGTCGTTTCTGGGAATGTCTCTGGATACTTCTCAGTCCAGGGTGTTCCTTCCCCGGCCCAAGGTTCTTTTGATTCAGGAATTGACTCGGCTTCTTCTGTCCATCCCTCGTCCGTCCATCCGGCTGGGGATGAGACTGGTGGAATTGATGGTGGCTTCTTTCGAGGCGGTTCCCTTTGCTCAGTTTCACACAAGGACGCTCCAGCTCCATCTCTTGGCGGCCTGGGACAGGTCTCCTCTGTCATTGGATTAGTCTTTTCTGATGTCCCCCCGGGTTCGGCATTCCCTTCGGTGGTGGCTGGAACCAAGCAATCTGATGAGGGGCAGATCCTTTCTGACCCCTTGTTGGGAGACGGTCACCACGGATGCCAGCCTGTCAGGTTAGGGGGGGGGGGTTTGGAAGGATCTTCAGTTTCAGGGACTGTGGGGGCCTCAGGAGGCTCACGATCCCATCAATGTTCTGGAGCTGAGAGCCATCAGGTTGGTTCTGGTTCACTTGACTCATCAGTTACAGGGTTTGCTGGTTCAAGTTCGGTCGGACAATCGGACGGCGGTCACCAAGGAGGGACTCGCAGCAGGCGTGGACTCAGGGAAGTGTCCTTGATCCTGGCTTGGGCAGAGAGCAATGTCCCATGCATCTCGGCGGTGTACATTCCGGGAGTGGAGAACACGGAGGCGGACTCCCTGAGCAGGTGCTCATCTCGCCGGGGGGAATGGTCTCTCAGCCCCAAGGTGTTTCGGTCACTTTGCCACTGGTGGGGGACTCGTCACAATCACAAGCTTCTGGCATTTGTGTCTCTCTCGCGGGATCCGCTGGCTCTGGCAGTGGATGTCATGTCTCTGAACTGGAGGGATCTGGGGTTTCTGTACCTGCTCCCTCTGTTCCCCATGGTGGGCAAGGTGGTGCGCAAGCTGGCCCTAGAGGGTGTGTCAGCAATCTTGGTGGCTCCGAGATGGACAAGACAGGTTTGGTTTGCAGACGTAGTGCGGTTGGCAGCGGATCAGTTCGATCTGCCCCTTCTGCCGGATCTGCTCACTCAGGGTCAACTACTCTACCCCAATTTACCAACGCTGGCTTTGACGGCGTGGCTGCTGAAACCTCCATCTTGAAGGAGGAAGGTCTTTCTGATGCTGTTATTCAGACTCTGGTTAGTGCTAGAAAGAGGTCTTCCTCTGCCATCTACTATAGGATTTGGAGGTCTTATATTGATTGGTGTGAGGTCCGGGCCTTGCCTTGCAGGGTGTTTTCTATCCCTAGGGTTTTGGAATTTCTGCAACATGGTCTGGACTTGGATTTGCAGCTTAGTACGTTGAAAGGGCACGTTTCTGCCCTGGCGGTTTTCTTTCAAAGGTCTTTTGCTCTTCATCCTCTGGTTAAGACCTTTTTCCAGGGGGTTACGCATGTGCAGCCTCCTAGGAAGCCTTTGCTCCCAGTTTGGGATTTGAATTTGTTTTTTTCTGCTTTTCAGGGTCCTCTTTTTGAGCCTTTGCAGGATATTGCTCTTTCTACGCTTACTCAGAAGGTTGCGTTTTTGGTTGCCATCACTTCCGTTCGGCGTGTATCGGAGTTGGCGGCTTTGTCCATTAAGGCCCCGTACTTTGAGAGGCATCAGGACAAGGTTGTTTTCCGCTTCAAGACAGATTTCCTTCCTAAGGTGGTTTCTGCCTTTCATCTTAATCAGGACATTGTTCTACCCTCCTTGTGTCCTAGGCCCAGCAATGACAAGGAGCGAGTCTTGCATTCTCTGGATGTGGTTCGCTGTGTGAAGTACTATTTGGTGGCTACTTCTTCTTTTCGTAAGACTGACGCCCTTTTCGTGGTGCACTCCGGGCCTAGGAAAGGTTTGGCTCCCGCCAAGTCTTCCATTAGTAAATTGATTCGCCAGGCCATTGTTGGGGCCCATTCTGCCAAGGGGAAGATTCCCCCTTTTCATGTTACTGCTCATTCTACTCGTGCTGTTGGGGCGTCCTGGGCTTTCCAGCATCAGGCCTCTGTTGAGCAAGTTTGTAAGGCTGCTACTTGGTCTTCCGTTCCCATTTTTTCCAAGTTTTGCAAGGTTGATGTGCGGGCCTCAGCGGATGCTGTTTTTGGCCGCAAAGTTCTGCAAGCTGCAGTGGTTTAAGTTTGTGCATTATTGCCTTGTTTTGGATCCCCGCTTTTTATGGACACTGCTATTGGATGTCCCAAGTGTAATGACTATTCTGAAGCGGGGTGTGTGACATACTTAGAATAATACCATTTTGTGATTACTCACCTGTAAAAAGGGTATTATAAGTATGTCACACACCCCGCTTTACCCCGCCCTTTTTTGTATTCTGGATCCTTTCTATGGTGAACCTTTTTTACTGTTACTGGTTATTTTGGCTCTTCCTGGTCCCTTTACTGCTGTCTTAATACTGGGGAATGAGTGGGAGAGGTAATTATGGACCGGGAGGGGCTCCCTTTTTTTCATGACATCTCTGCAAGATCGCCCTCTACAGGTCGGTATAACCCAAGTGTAATGACCATTCTGAAGCGGGGTGTGTGACATACTTATAATACCCATTTTACAGGTGAGTAATCACAAAATGGTATTTTTTTATTTTTCTTTATTTTTTTTTCCTACGGAAGCCATTTTGCAACCAAAGAATTCGAGGGATTTCTTCCATAAGACTCTGCCCACGTCAACAAACCTGGTACGCCTAGAAAGCTTGAGGTGTGTACTTCCATAGGATATTTAGTTTGGGGGGGGTAATTCATATGTAAATGTTTTTTCTTGAAAAAGTGCAAGGTGCACAATAGCAGTTAAATTTTATGCGAAAATGTTTATTTGGTGGAGTCTACTGGTCAGGAAAGGGTGTCTACCAATACATTGTTGTACTGTTGTAACCAGGACAACCAAGTCTAAAGTATCGCCAGTTGAAATGAGTGGGTGTGAAATTTTTTAAATTTGACTTTCCTGGTTTTTCTTCCCAAACTGGGATTCCCCCTTGTGTGAAACCCCTCCCAGCTCACCCTTAAAAATTCAGCTGTCCATGGTCCATCAGTGCATGCTCAGGCTTTCTTCAACGACAGCCACCTGCTGTGACTAGGGGCGGCTCTCATTGACTTGAATGTGGAGCGCTTCTTCCCAGCTCACCCTTAAAAATTCAGCTTTCCATGGTCCATCAGTGCATGCTCAGGCTTTCATTCAACAAGAGCCACCTGCTGTGTCTAAGGGCGGCTCTCATTGACTTGAATGTGGAGCGCTTCTGCCCAGCCTATCTAAACAGCTAAGACAGGAGTGCACGCACGATGCAGGAGATGCGGTAGCGTGCACTCCTCATTTAAAGCAGGCGCCTGCTGAATGGTGGTCACAGCAGGCAGCCTCCAATGGACGAGAACCTGCGCATGTGCCGTTGACTCATGGTAGGTGAGTTTTTTATGGGCAAACAGGGGAATTTCACACTGCGGGGCATCCCGATTCAGTTGCCCTGGAGAAAAGCCAGATTCCAGGCTGGTGGGTTTTGTTCAGCAATAAGCCTAAAGCACTGAGGGAATGCAGGCTGCGAGACTGCCTAACAGGGAAAGGGTTTGTCTAATAGATCTTTGGCCTGTTTGAAGGCTTCTATCTCTTGGACTAGGGGCATTTTTCTTTTGGCAAAAAGGATCTTTGTAGATAAGAATCTAAGAGAACCCCCCCCCCCCCCCCCAAGAAAATGCAGAGTAAGGAGAGGATCTGACTTTAGCCCAGTCCAGGTCTCTTGGGGTTTTTAATACTACTAAATAAAAATTCCTCAGGTCCACTGTTGGGTGGCAATCAGTAGAAAATCGTCTTAAGTAAGGGTCAGTGAAAAAAGACAAAGTGACCCCATGACCATGACTTGAAATTAAAAATGCATTCTGCTTGATTTGCCCCAGATTGCTGCCCTTAAAAACATTCGGAGTGTGGGTGGATAGGCATGTGGTAGTATTATTATTATTGTTTATTTAAAAACAACAAGGCTCTGAATGACCCGACACAGAAAAGAGACCAAATATGGTCCTTTGATGTCATCCCCATGCGAAAGAGGCCCTAAATCATGCCAAAGGTCTCTTTCTGCCTTTTTAATAACACAATTGGTGTCACAAAATACTGCCAATTAGGTAAGGTTGAAACAAACTAAAACCCACTAAACTTGAAGCCTGTGTGTTTTTTTACTAACGCCTTAGCCAAATATTCATAAAAAAACAAGAATGGCAGCAGTATGATTATTAATGGTTACAAATAAACTGTCACATAATGGCAGTTACGTTGAACAGTGCTGGAAAGCAAGGCTGCTTGGCCGTGGAGCAATATGGCTGACTGCATCCAGTTTATGTTGTTATGAGTATTGGGCAAAGACTTTAGTAAGAAAAGAAACACAAACTGTTTTGGGGCACTTGGTTGGGGATAGAAGGATATAAATGTCATTCATTGATAAAGAATCTCTTTAAATCTCTTAGACACATTAAAAGTACATACATACTTTCAAATACCTCTGTCAATCACCGTTTCTTTATAGGGGAGGTGTCGTTGTAGTTATTATGGGTATATCATATACAAAACACCACTAGACGATGGCAGCTTATGGGACATCAGGCAGCCTGCAAACAGGAAGTGCCTTCTGACTGTGCTGCTCAGCATTCTGGGACTGCTGACCTATTCTTAGTATACAGTACATCCTGCACCAGATAAGATTCATTATTCTTGGGTATTACTCCGCCAGATGGCTCTGGACTGCAGAGACCGCGAAATTGGCTCCTCCCGGCCCCTCAAATACCCGGGATCTCCCAGAAATCCCCAGAATTTCTCTGCAGTCTGGACTGCGAAGGACAAGAAGATGGCTCTCTCTTCTCGCAGGTGATCGGGGCTATTAGCCTGCAGCCCTGTAGGACTATTCCCACCCGTTCCATTATTAATGTGCCTCCCAGCCTTGGCTGCGCTGGTCCGGGTGATGGTAGGCAGCTCCACCGCAATCCCCCACCAAAGGGTAGGCGGTATAGGCATATGGTGAGCCTCTATGGGATGCCCCTCCCTCACTATTGTCACTTGCCCCTGTCTATCGGTGGGCCCTACGTTAAGTGGCTGCTGCCCTCTTTCGCTCTCCCTTGTAGCTCTCGGGGGGGGGGGGGGGTGTTATGTGTTGGTGCTTCACTTGGATGGTGTGCTTGTTGACTTTTGTTGAGTCTCCGCGCTGACTTGGTTGCACTGGTTGCAGTTTGAATATGCCGCCGCCGCGCGCTTCCACTGCGTCCCGCGGTGGCATTACCTCAGGCGCTAATGCGCCTTCATTGGCTGCTTGTCATGTGTGCTTCTTCGCGCTCTTCGGGGGGCGGGGCCTGCGGATGGCGTGTTCCACGTCACTGTCTCCGCGGCCCGCCCCTCGAGGTATACTCTGCGCCATTTTTTTCTCTGGATTCTGTCTGCTGCGTGGCTGGCATCTACCACGGTCCGTGAGTGCCCTCGCGGGCGGTTTATTTACCCTATGTCATTATACATGTCGCTTATGGGGTTCTCTTCGCTTATGTCTTTCATGCGGGTCAAATTCCATTGGTTTCTCCCGGCCCTACCCCTCTTTTTAGTTATTAAACTTGTGAGGCCTAGTGTGCTAATTACTCCCACTTCCCTAGCGGGCTATTGGGGCATCCCGGGTTGCTGTTATAGCGTGAATCCCTATCAGCCTATTGTGCCGCTATAATCACCATATGGAGGCGTCCTTCGGGACAAGCCCGGCTGTGTGTAGCTTGTGGGGTGTCCCCTACTAGTGCTGACAATGTGCGGTTCTGTATAACTTGTGCCCAGCAGGTGCTTGCGCTGCAGCCTGGTTTACCAGCGGCTGGACCTGCGCCATGTATGGGTTCACCAAGCTTGAAGTTGACTTCCATTGAGTTGCATACCAGTGGGGATTCTCAGCCTCATGTGTCTGCTAGACTGGCTAGTGTTGAGAAGTTGATCGCTAATACCATGGCGCGTAAGGCCTCTGCTAAGAAGCGGCAATTGATGCCTGATGTCACTCTTTTCCCTATGGAGGCTGAAGAGTTTTTGGAACTGTCTGGCTATACCCCTTTGGAAGAAGGGGAGTTATTCTCTGACTCTGAGTCATCTGATGAGAGCCCAGGGGTCATGATGATTCTGGCTCTGACCCCTGGGCCCCAGATGATACTGATAGGCTGTTGGCTCATATTTTTGAGGTACTTTCTATCTCTCCCCCGTTTGCGGCCCCTAGGCAGCAGGGGGAATTGTTTCATACTGCTAAGCCACGTTTAGAGTTTCCTGAGCAAGCCCATTTTAATAATCTTGTGCTCAAGGAATGGGAGCATCCTAGCAGGCTCCCCGGAGTCCCTAAGAGTTGGGATAAGTGGTATTCCTTTCCTGCTGATGTGGTGAAGCGTTGGTCATCCCCTCCAGAGGTGGATTCCCCGGTCCTAGGGTTATCTAACACCTCTGTCATGCATTCCCCTGACTCTACTACGCTGCGGGATAGTGAGGACCGGCGTATTGATCAGCTGGCGTCCCATGCCTTTGCCTATGTGGGGACGTAGCTGCGCCCGGTTTGTGCCTCTGCCATTACAGCGGTGGCTATTAGGACCCTGCTTAGAAGTGTCCTAGATGGTGCTCCTGAGGATGTGCCTAGTGAAGATTTTAATGGTCTCTCTCGTTGTGAGGTTTTTGTGACTTATGTCCTCTCTGCCTTGAATGATACCATTAGGATATGTGGCAGAGCCTCTGCCCTAGTGGTGGCTATACCCCGCTCGGTTTGGCTGGGCCAGTGGGCAGCTGACAACGCTGCCAAGAAGGCTCTCACTGGGTTTCCCTTCAAAGGTCTACGCCTGTTTGGGGACCGCCTGGACCTGTTTGCTAAGGGAGGCAGGTTACCCCAGTGCAGGAGGCAGTCCCGGCCCTTTCGGGGCCAAGGCTCCTTTTCTTCCCCTACCGTGCATCCAGACAGGGGAGGGGGGTCTCCTTTACTGGGGCCCGAGGAGATTTCTGGGGTAGGGGCAGAGGATGTGGATGCCTTGGCTCATCCTGGGGCTCCAAGCCTAAGTCTTCTCCCAAGCCCCCTCGGGCATGAAGGGGCGCCCTCACCCATCGGGTGGGGGGACGGCTTCAGCATTTTGCTCACGTCTGGAGGCTTCATGTCTCAGACAGGTGGATTCAGGAGGTAGCGTCCTCCGGTTTGCTGCCTGGCCGACCCCCAAGATTCATCAGATCCCGGATGTCTCAGGACCCCATGTCAGCTCAGGCTCTAATTCTGGTGGTGCAACGCCTTCTGGAGCTGGGGGTCATCTGTCAGGTCCTATTACGAGAAAGGGGCAAGGGGTTCTATTCCAACCTTTTCATTGTGCCCAAAAGAGATGGGTCAGTCAGGCCCATCCTGGACTTATAGATCCTCAACAAATTTGTCAGGTGCAGGCGCTTTCGCATGGAAACTTTGCGCTCTGCCATCAGTTCCCTGCGTCCAGGGGACTTCATGACCTCTGTGAACATCAAGGATGCTTACCTTCATATTCTTGTTTTTCCAGGTCATCAAAGGTTCCTCAGGTTCGCTCTGGAGGATCAGCATTACCAATTTGTGGCATTGCCCTTCGGTCTCACTTCAGCTCCCAGAGTGTTCACCAAGGTGCTGGCAGGAGTGATGTCTCTGCTCAGGGCATTCGCGTGCTGCCCTATTTGGACGACATTCTCATCACTTCTCAGTCCCTCCAACAGGCAGAGCTGGATACTCGGCTAGTAGTGCCCACTCTGGAGTCATTTGGGTGATCAACCGCCCCCAAATCTTCCCTGTCTCCCTCCTTGGTGACACCCTTCCTGGGAGTGAATCTGGATACAGTTAAAGCAAGAATTTTTCTTCCTCAGCAGAAGGTGGACAGTCTGCTGGCGCAGGTTCAGTTCCTGCTATCTTGCCCTCATCCCTCCATCAGGCAGGGATAGCAGCTGGTGGGCCTGATGGTGTCGTGCTTCGAGGCGGTCCCTTATGCCCAGTTTCACATGAGGCCTCTGCAGCTCCAACTCTTGTCAGTATGAGACAAGGATCCTGCGTCCCTGGACCAGGGCCTTGTTCTGTCCCCCCTAGTCAGGCGGTCCCTCTCGTGGTGGCTGGACTCCAGGAACCTGTTGGTGAGCAGATCCTTTCTGGCCCCCTGCTGGGAGACTGTCACCACGGATGCCAGTCTGACAGGTTGGGGGGGCCTCTGGAAGTCCCTGCAGTTCCAAGGGCGGTGGGGCCCTCAGGAGGCCCACACACCTATCAACATTCTGGAACTGAGGGCAATCGGGTTGGTTCTGGCTCACTTGACCCAACACCTTCGGGGCCAGCCTGTTCAAGTACGCTCGGACAACCAGACGGCGGTTGCCTACATCAATCATCAGGGAGGGACCTGGAGCAAGGGGACCCTCAAGGAAGTGTCTCTGATCCTGGCCTGGGCGGAGGACAATGTTCCCTGCATATCAGCTGTGTACATTCCGGGGGTGGAGAATCTACAGGCAGACTCTTTGAGCATGGGGACCTCTCGCCTGGGAGAATGGTCCGTCTGCGGCAGGGTGTTTCAATCTCTGTGTCTCCATTGGGGCCAACCAGATGTGGATCTGTTTGCATCCCGTCACAATCACAAGCTCCCGGCCTTTGTCTCCCTGTCCCAGGATCCTCTGGCCTTGGCCACAGATGCCCTAGCAATGTCATGGCAGGGCTTTCAGCTCCTGTAAGTCTTTCCCCCTGTTGGGCAGGGTTCTGCACAAGATAACTCAGCAATCCTGGTGGCCCCCAGGTGGCCAAGAAAAGTGTGGTTCGCAGACGTGGTGCAGCTGGCAGTAGATCAGTACGCTCTGCCCAGGGTGCCAGACACTTACGCCATCCCAATTTACAAACTCTGGCTTCGACGGCCTGGCTGCTGAAACCTCCATCTTGATGGAGAAGGGGCTGTCTGCCTCTGTTGTTGATACCATGATTAAGGCTAGGAAGAAGTCGTCTTCTTCCATTTACTATAGGGTTTGACGTGCCTACATTGACTGGTGTGAGTCTAGGTCTCTTCCCTGTCGTGTGTTCTCTATTCCCCGGATCCTGGAGTTCCTGCAGCATGGCTGTTTTCTTCCAGAGGTCCTTTACCCAGCATTCTCTGATCAGGACCTTTTTCCAGGGGGTTACTCTTGTGCGTCCCCCACGTAAGCCTATGTTGCCAGTTTGGGATTTGAACTTGGTCTTGTCTGCCTTGCAGGGTGCTGTGCAGGATGCTGCCCTTACCATTCTTACTCTCAAAGTTGTCTTTTTGGTGGCTATCACTTCTGTTAGGCGTGTTTCTGAGTTGGCGGCGCTTTCCATCCAGCCCCCCCTACTTTGAGAGACACCAGGACAAGGTGGTGTTTCGCTTCAGGACAGATTTTCTGCCTAAGGTTGTGTCTGCCTTTTATCTGAATCAGAACATTGTTCTTCCTTCCTTGTGCCGTCATCCTAGTAACGCTCCTTGGATGTGGTTAGGTGCCTGAAGTACTATCTGGCGGCTACTGCACCTTTCAGAAAAACTGATGCCCTTTTTGTGGTCCCTTCTGGTCCTAGGAAGGGTTTGGCTCCTGCCAAATCTACTATCGGCAAATGGATCCGTCAGGCTGTGATTCAGGCCTACTCTGCTAAGGGGAAGAATCCTCCCTTCTGCCTTACTGCTCATTCCACTCATGCTATTGATGCCTCTTGGGCTTTTCAGCACCAGGCTTCTGTTGAACAAGTTTGCAAGGGGTGGAGCAGGACGTACTCTATACTAAGAATAATACAATTCTGTGATTACTCACCTGTAGAATTGTTATTATGAGTATACAGTACGTCCTGCTCCACCCCACCCTTGGTTTGCATTATCCTTGGATCCCCTGTATGGTGATTATCATTGTTTTATAGTTACTAGTTGGTACTGTTATCATTCTCCCGGCTTCTCGTTAACTTCTTTTCAATGCTGGGGATTTGTGGAAGGTCCCGGGTATTTGAGGGGCCGGGAGGAGCCAATTTCGCGGTCTCTGCAGTCCAGCGCCATCTGGCGGAGTAATACCCAAGAGTAATAAATCTTATCTGGAGCAGGACATACTGTATACTCATAATAACAATTCTACAGGTGAGTAATGAAAGAATTGTATTTTTCCTGACCCCAGCTCTGCTCTGTCTGAGCAAAGCACAGCTATAACCCGCTCCCCTGTACTTTATCCCACTCTCCTGTACTTATTCCACTCTCCTAGCCTCAGTAAGTGTGATGCTCCTGAATTAAAATGGCGGCGCCCGTATCCTAAAGTCCTTAACAGAGTTGCAGCCCAGTGGGGGAAAGAATAATAAGTAAGTGACTAAAAACTTAAAATATATTAATTTTAGATGCTGGGGAATCGCTTTTTAAGGGTTTGGGCTTTTCAATAAATCATGGTGAAGGTCCGGTTTAACCGTAGAATGTCATTACACCATACTGTTACATGTTTACTTCTTTTTCACTTTTAAAATCTCATCTCTCACTTACTGATAAGTGACACTCGCATAGCTGATTTTAAACAGCTTTTAAAAAAAAAGTACTAACGCACCTGACCCCTTGTTATATCCAGCCAGGTCTTCTCTTCACCCGGGGGGCATCTGACCCCCTCCAGGGCTCTTCTGGCCTCAGGAGAGGGCTCAGCTCCTCCCCCGCTGCCGCTCCCACTTACAATTTACAAAGAAAAAAGGACGTTTACACACCTGCACCTGTGATCCCTCCCTTCAGGTCTTTTCTTCACCAAGCTGTGGGGGCGGCTCCAATCCCCCTGGGTCTCTTTGGCCTTCAGGAGAGGAACAAGAATTGGGCCCCCCACCACTTCAGATGGTGCTGACCGTCACCTCCAGTCTTGCTTTCTTGTGGGAGGAGCGGGATGTTTTAGGCCCGGCTCGGGCTCTGACAAATGCCGGTACTTTCGGTGCAGACCCGTCCTGCACCGATCACCAACGGCATCTGTCAAAGGATTGTGGCAGGACAGAGGACCATAGGTGAGTGAACAAAAAAAAATCCCCCCCCCCCCAAAGAATGGGTGGGGCCTATGCCTTTTTTTTTTTAATTAACCCTTTCTGTCCCATCACTCAGCAAGTATAAAGAGCTTCCAGCAGGAGGAGAGCAGAAGCCGGAGTGATCTACTTGGGACACGGTGCTTGGGATGGAAGGGAGGTAAGTATTAGTATTTTTTTTTTACAAATAACTCTTTGTGAACTGATAAACAGAAGGAAGGGGAGAAGAAGAGTGGGTAAAAATGGGAGTGGGGCAGGAGGGAAAGGGAAGCAGGAAGGAATACGGACATTGGGAAGGCAGCCTTCAAAAACCAAATCTAAATTGTAGAATGCATGTTGGCGCTTCTCAAAGAAACAATAAAAGCCAGTCGTTGTATTTAGTCTTTTTGGCTGTTCCTGCCCCCCACTCCCGTTCTTGCCTTCCCTTCTTCTCCCCTTCCTTCTATTTCTCACATTCCCTCTTCTCCTTTATGTCCCTCTCATTCTGTCCCTCTGTCTCCTCCCATTGCCCCTTCCCCTCTTGGTCCCTCCTTTACTCCCGGCTCCCTTTCCCCCCCTTCCCTTCTGCTTCTCCCACCTTCTTCGGAGTATTATTTCCTTTTCATCCTGTTCCCCTTTCCATTCTGCCCCCCTCTCGTTGAGACCCCCTCAATATGTTCCTTCTCTCCACTCCCCTCCCTCTGGCTGTTCCTCTTCCTTTCTCTCTTTCCCCTTAGCATCCCCCATTTTTGTTATCCCTGCCCCCCCTTCCACTCTGCCTCCCTCTCATTTGGACCCTCTTGATCCCTCTTTCCATGCTCCTCCTCCCTTCCTTTTCCCCTTTTCTTACTGTCCCCCTTTGTATCTCCTTGTCAGTATTCCCCTTCTTGTAGGTTCCCTTTCATACGCTCCTTTTCTTTGGATCATTTCTCCCCCTGATCCCTTCTTTTCCCTGTCCCTGATGTTCTCTTTTGCACATTCTCTATGTGCAGTCCCCATTTGCAATTTTGTATGAAGGTCACTGGGCGCAAACATAGGATTCCCAATTTGTATTATAGTATCCCGATTTGTATCACGCTTGGACAGGCTCTCACTGGCACCCAGGCAGTAACCCGAAGGAGGGTAGGTCCGCAGCCTGTGCTGTGGTGAAGCGGTAGACACAGACGTTGCCTGCGGCGGGGAGCTTTTCCATTGGCACCCAGTGGCCATGACATCGCTGTTGCCTGGCAGGTTCCAGGCCGTCCTGATGGGGATAACTTCCCCCGACACAGGCAGAGGGGCGGCGGGGCAGGTTGCTAGGCAACCGGCCCGCCAGGTTTGCTGGCAGTGACACGAGCTCCACTTAGCATTTATGCAAGGTGGGGGGGCATACATACGGATTCATTGTATATTATTTGGATAATTTTGTAATTATATATTAGGGCAAATCCCACTAATTGCCCAAACACCCATCAAACCATGGCACCACCGCTGTATTATCAAAAATAGATATCTCTTTATTACTAGAAAGCATTACATATGCTGGACAAAATTAAAAAACACTAAAGACAACAATATATACAGATATGGAAGGATACAAATTGTGGGGGCAGTGGGAATGGCGGTTCTAATAAATATAATCACAATTAAATATATAGTAAACCTGGCTAAAATCTAAAGTGCATAAGTGCAATGTGCCATAAATCCATATGTGCTAAATAGCACCTGATAACCAAACCAATACAAACCTAATGAGAGCTATGAACTATATATACTAAACACACGTGTGATTTCAAATCCCTACCGGTGCACTATATAACACTATAAACCCTAAGTGAAGCCACCTAGCTATAACTGTAAATGAAATACGTGAGAACAAAGCCAGGAGGGACCAAAGAAACAAACCCCAGTATAAGAGAAAGTGAACTTACATATACATACGACCACCTGCCCACTGCCTACAGCCGTCTACGCGTTGCGTGACGTCATACGCGTCACTTCCTCAGGACATGTCAGTGGGTGAGCCTATCAGCACTTGCTGAGATTCTGCCTGGAAGTGGTGAATATCCCAGCACCTGGTTTCTGATTTTAATGGTGATGACTGGGCCTCATGGCAGCCATACAGGGGCGGACTGGGAACAAAAACGTCCCAGGACCTGCATTATATGCCCTTTTATAGTAAAGTAAATCACTGTGCTAACACATTTGCATGTGCACTATTGATTTACAAAGGAAATCGCTAGCGCATTATGACCACCCAGGTGTGAAAGTAGCCTAAATCTCATAGTACTGTGCTTCTCTTCTTGCAAGTCAATTCTCTCTCTCTCTTGTTGCCGCTATCAGCTCCTCCTGGCCCTACTGTGGGGAAGAAGGGACAAAATGTGATGCAGGGAAAAGAGGGAAGCCTGGGAATGTGAAGGAAGAACAGAGGCAAAACAGAAGGAATGTAATAGTGATGGGATGAAGAGAACTATGTATTGGGGTCACAGCCTTGCAGTGCACTGACATGTGCTGCAACAAGGGCTTTACAACCTTTTGTGAGCATACGCATTAAAGTGGACCAAAACCCACCCGTCACATGGCCAGTGGTATAACTAAATGTGACAGGGCCCTGGTGTGTAGATTAATTGGGGCTCTGTCTTTTAACTGCAGTTAGATTCAGCTAAACAACTAAAGACTGAAACAGCAGAGACAAATTATGCTTTTCTTATCTAAATGATAGTAAGTGATCACAAATATGATAAATAAGGTGGCGGAGCAAATCTGATGGGGCCCCCTGACCTTCTGGGCCCCAATGCGGTTGCACCTTCTGCACCCTCTCAAGTTATGCCCCTTTATATGGCCCTCCCTATGTGGCAAATTACTAGGTCGCTGAGAAAACTGGTGCTGGTGCAAGGAGCAATTGGCAACCCCGACTGCTGCATGCTCACCAGCCGTGCCTATCTGAATGGCTGGCAGGGATGTGCACAGCCGAGGGAGCGGGCAAAGTGATGCCAGCCGGGACGAGGAATATGGAGTAAATCTGGCAGCACTAGGGGCTCCACATACAGGGGAAATCCCAAATGGTGGTGCTTCACAGCAGCACAAATTCAACAGTTTTTGTAAAGTTCTTGACCTCGACTTAGTGACTGTCCTGAGCTGGGGGGTCATGGCCTCACAAAGTTAAACAGTATGCTACCAGGTATGGGTAGCTCAGGAGTTAATAAGCCCCCTCTCTCTCCTCCCCCAGCCTTTCCTCCCGGCACTAATTGCTGACAGTCTGTACCTCTCTCCTTGCTGACAGTCTGTACCTCTCTCCTTGCTGACAGTCTGTACCTCTCTCCTTGCTGACAGTCTGTACCTCTCTCCTTCGCTGACAGTCTGTACCTCTCTCCTTGCTGACAGTCTGTACCTCTCTCCTTGCTGACAGTCTGTACCTCTCTCCTTGCTGACAGTCTGTACCTCTCTCCTTCGCTGACAGTCTGTACCTCTCTCCTTGCTGACAGTCTGTACCTCTCTCCTTGCTGACAGTCTGTACCTCTCTCCTTCGCTGACAGTCTGTACCTCTCTCCTTGCTGACAGTCTGTACCTCTCTCCTTGCTGACAGTCTGTACCTCTCTCCTTCGCTGACAGTCTGTACCTCTCTCCTTGCTGACAGTCTGTACCTCTCTCCTTGCTGACAGTCTGTACCTCTCTCCTTGCTGACAGTCTGTACCTCTCTCCTTGCTGACAGTCTGTACCTCTCTCCTTGCTGACAGTCTGTACCTCTCTCCTTCGCTGACAGTCTGTACCTCTCTCCTTCGCTGACAGTCTGTACCTCTCTCCTTCGCTGACAGTCTGTACCTCTCTCCTTGCTGACAGTCTGTACCTCTCTCCTTCGCTGACAGTCTGTACCTCTCTCCTTCGCTGACAGTCTGTACCTCTCTCCTTCGCTGACAGTCTGTACCTCTCTCCTTCGCTGACAGTCTGTACCTCTCTCCTTGCTGGCAGTCTGTACCTCTCTCCTTGCTGGCAGTCTGTACCTCTCTCCTTGCTGACAGTCTGTACCTCTCTCCTTGCTGACAGTCTGTACCTCTCTCCTTGCTGACAGTCTGTACCTCTCTCCTTGCTGACAGTCTGTACCTCTCTCCTTGCTGACAGTCTGTACCTCTCTCCTTGCTGACAGTCTGTACCTCTCTCCTTGCTGACAGTCTGTACCTCTCTCCTTGCTGACAGTCTGTACCTCTCTCCTTCGCTGACAGTCTGTACCTCTCTCCTTCGCTGACAGTCTGTACCTCTCTCCTTCGCTGACAGTCTGTACCTCTCTCCTTGCTGACAGTCTGTACCTCTCTCCTTGCTGACAGTCTGTACCTCTCTCCTTCGCTGACAGTCTGTACCTCTCTCCTTGCTGACAGTCTGTACCTCTCTCCTTGCTGACAGTCTGTACCTCTCTCCTTGCTGACAGTCTGTACCTCTCTCCTTGCTGAGAGTCTGTACCTCTCTCCTTGCTGACAGTCTGTACCTCTCTCCTTGCTGACAGTCTGTACCTCTCTCCTTGCTGACAGTCTGTACCTCTCTCCTTGCTGACAGTCTGTACCTCTCTCCTTGCTGACAGTCTGTACCTCTCTCCTTGCTGACAGTCTGTACCTCTCTCCTTCGCTGACAGTCTGTACCTCTCTCCTTCGCTGACAGTCTGTACCTCTCTCCTTGCTGACAGTCTGTACCTCTCTCCTTGCTGACAGTCTGTACCTCTCTCCTTGCTGACAGTCTGTACCTCTCTCCTTGCTGACAGTCTGTACCTCTCTCCTTGCTGACAGTCTGTACCTCTCTCCTTGCTGACAGTCTGTACCTCTCTCCTTGCTGACAGTCTGTACCTCTCTCCTTGCTGACAGTCTGTACCTCTCTCCTTGCTGACAGTCTGTACCTCTCTCCTTGCTGACAGTCTGTACCTCTCTCCTTGCTGACAGTCTGTACCTCTCTCCTTCGCTGACAGTCTGTACCTCTCTCCTTCGCTGACAGTCTGTACCTCTCTCCTTCCAAGGTAAAACGAGCAGCCTGACAAGCAGCGCAGAGGTGGCTGGAAGAGGATGACGTCACTCCCAGCAGTTCTGCTTGTGAAGGTGGTGGATAGAGGGACTGGAAGCTGCTAGTTTTTCATGTAGAGAGGTACAGACTGTCAGCAAGGAGTGCGGGATGGAAGAGGAGGGGGGAGAGGAGGCTGTATTAACCCCTGAGCTACCTATGCCTACCAGAGTAAGCTTCAATTGCACAGGGCCCTGAGAGTTCTGACTGTTCTGCTGCTGTTAACAGCCAAGACTAGCCAACCCCCCCCCCCCCCCCCCCCCATAACGATGAAACATACCTTTCACTCCATGCTGCTCAGACGGTAGAAGGGAAGCTGAGTGTCATCTGTGAGGGAGCAGGCTGATACAGCCACTGTATGCAGCATCGCATCGACCGCGGCAGAAACTCGTTGTGCGGCCCGCAGGGGCTGGGCTGAGGACCCTGAAGTGAACCATCCTGTCACTCCACGTGACGCACGTAGTAGGGGAGGAGGCGGAGTCTTCCTCCTGTCATCAGTGAGGGAATGAGGGGGGCAGGCCAATACACTGGCTGGGTGCTGCCGTTGAGACAGCTTCGGGTGGTGGTAGCAGGCATAGTGGGCCTGCTGGCAGATTAATTTTTTTTTTTTTAGTAATTGTTGCTGGCCACCGCCCCCCACTGTAGCCCCGCACTAGGCACGTGCCTAGATGTGCCTAGTGACAAATATGGCCCTGGACCTACTATGTAATAAATGGAATCATCAGCTTTTTTTATTAAGAAAAAACATAAGCAGAGCACCCAAAAATGGGGGTTTTCTCCGCTTTAAGGCATAACCCCCTACTAGCTTCCACTTTTTCCTAATTTAAAACCATTGTTATTTAGATGTGTTTGTAATATTGCAATATAGTTGAAAGCATTAACTGCTACATATTTATTTTGCAGCCTTCGGGGATTACTGTGACTCTGCAGGAGAATTCTGCCATCATCTCTGAAGGGACCACAGGTTTGGTAACATGGGATGCGGCTCTCATCTTAGCAGAATGGGCTTTTGAAAATGTTGACCTCTTTAAAAATAGGTAATTGCATAATGACATTTTTTTGGGTGGCTTAAAGTCCATCCTTTTTATACATGTGGTGGGTGTGGATAGAACAGAACACAATATAGATCTTGTTGTTAAAGCAATATATGTAGAATTATAAAAACTCACAAGGAACATGATGTATTACAAAATAACTCAACAAAATGGCAGATACAATTAAAGGTACAACAGATGCCTACTCCTTGGGACATCCCCCAATTGGATGTAAAACCTGGATCCCATCTGCTCCCAGAGCCCTTGGCACATCTCGGTGCAGTGGGCGCATCCCCTGCTTACATTTAGCTATGTGCGTACCCGCGCCAGGCCTTTCTGAATGGGCATTTTTCTAAATCAGTAAGATTCTGGGTGTCGGACTGAAAGGAAGCAGCTGCAGGGGATAAAAGTTGAGTATACAGAAGTGTTTCACAGAACCTGGAAAGGAGCATTTTTTATTTAACAATGCGTAGGCGTCGGTACAAAATGTACCGCCCTAGATTATAATAGATTATAGATCAAGCTCTAGATTATAATAACTGCAAGTTGATTTCGCTTGGCTGCTAACAGTTTGTATTTTCTTTTGAGAACGATTTTAGAATTTGGAAGTGGAATTGGATTGACTGGACTGGCCATATGTAAGGGGTGTTTTCCCAAGAGATACACATTTAGTGACTTTCATCAAAAAGTGCTCCAACAGCTAAGAGAAAACATTCAGCTGAATGGATTTGTGCTTGGTGCAGAACAGGACAAGCTGGTGAAAACTGAAATAGTAAAGGATCTTGATACTCCTCAGCTCTTAGTAAAAAACCTGGATTGGGAATCAATCACAGAAGAACACCTATCACAGCTTGAGTCTGATGTTGTAATTGCATCAGGTAGGTCAACACACTTTAAATTCCCTGTCTGGCCCAGAAAAAAAAATATATATATACTCACCTGTTGTCCTGCGCAGCAGATTTGCCTGATACTGGTATCTTAAAACGTATTAGCATCTGCAATCTCGCTCCTGCTGTGCTCATTCCATTCTCTACAGTGGAAGTGGGTGTGCCATTCATTGGCACACTCCCTCTATTAAAATGAATTGAGATGTTGCCAGTTGCTTTAACCCTTTAAGTGCCAGCCTACCTGGAGTTTTTGTCACACTCTGTTGCCAGATCATTTTGCACTATTTTGCGCTCCCCATGTTCAAATGTGATTTTGGAAGGGATTTCCAGGGATTTCCCAGGAAAATGATATATTGTTTTTTTCAGCAGAGTCTGGGCTTTAACATGAAATGTCTTGTTTGTCATTTGTTAGGTGTATTCTTAATATTTTTGGGTGAAATATGTGCAAAAAAAAAAAAATGTAGTTTTTTTTGTAATAAAAAATGTAAGTTTGTCAATGAAATCTTATTGCGTGTGAAATCCCAATTTCTCCCGGTTACAGCGGTACCACAAATGTATTGGTAGACACCCTTTCCTGCCCAGGAGACTCCCCCAAACTGAAACAGCGCTTTAGGGGATTTTCAGATAAAATACAACTATGCTACGCAATATGCGCACCTTGCAGTTTTTCCAAAAAAACAACCCTTTATATTTGAAATACCCCCAACAAACTATATATTCTCTGGAAGTACACACCTCAGGCTTTCTAGGCGTACCAGGCTTGTTGATGTGGCCATAGTTTTCTGGAAGTAATCCCTCAATGGATTCTTTGGTTGCAAAGAGTTTCCCTAAAAAAAGGATAAAAAAGCAGAATCAAAGCCACATTTTCCTAAAAAAACTATATACAAACAAGAAAAAACAAGTTTAATCTGAAAACGCAACAACCTCCGAACAGAACGATACCCAACATGCATAGCTACTGTCAAGGGAAGAGTTGCCAAACACCCCAAAGTAAAGCATGTGCGTAACGGTAATTTTACTTGAAAATTTCAGCTCTGCAGACAAAGTGCGCACCTTGCGATTTTTCAACCAAAACAACCCTTGACATTTAGAATATCCCCCATAAACCATATATTCCCTGAAAGTACACACGTTAAGCTTTCTAAGGGTACCCAACTTGTTCTAGTGGGCTCATCTTTCTGGAATTATTACCTCAAAGAATTCTTTGGTTGCGCAGGGTTTCCCTAAAAAAATTATAAAAAAGCTGAATAAAAAACACCTTTTCCTAAAATATAAATATGCAAACCAGAAAAAACAAGCTAAGTCTGAAAGCGCAAGGTCCCCCGAACAGAACAATACCCAACATGCATAGGTACTATTAACCCTTGTAATTGCCAGCCTACTTGAGATTTTGTCACCCTCTGTTGACAGGCCATTTTTCCCCATTTTGCGTCATGTTTTGCGCCATGTTTTGCGCCATTTTTGCTGGAACTTTCAGGAAAATTATATATATATTTTTGCAGCAGAGTTTAGGCTTTAACATGAAATGTCTTGTTTGTAAATTTTTTTTTTTTTTTACAATATTATAAAGTAAAAAAAATAAATAAATAAATAAAAATTTTTTTTAAAAATTGACTCCTTTATTTTAAATAAAAAATGTATTTTATTAAGGAAAATCATATTGCATGTGAAAGCCCCATTTCTACCGATTAGAACGGTACCACATATTTATCGGTAGCCCCCCCATTCTTGCCCAGGAGACCCCTCTAACTGAAACAAGTATTTTATAACATTCACAAAAAAAATACAAATACCATCCACACTACAAAGGGTTAAATCGAGAAAAAAATGACATAGGGTCCCCCCTCCCAGGGGAGGGAGACCCCATTTTTTTTTTGATTTTTAAGGGTTAAAAACCCTTAAAAATCAAAAAAAAAATTGACGTGGGGTCCCCCTTACCCAAAGTAACCAGCCCGGGACCAGCTATGGGGGCTTGTAGGCACAGAGTGGGGGGGCCAGCTTTTGTGGCCCCCCCACCCTGCAGCCTACAAGCCCACATAGCCTATGTGGGCCCGGGCTCTTCTGCCCCCCCCTGGCCTTTGGGGAGGCAGGTAATGGGGGTGCCGGGGGTTAATGGCAAGCCACCCGCTAGCGCAGGTGGCTTGCCATCCCCCCAGCCTTGTGAACTGGTATAGGGGTCATGGACCCCTTACCAGTTCACAAGGGGTTAAATGTAAATAATCACACAGACACACATAAAGAAAAAAATATTTTATTAATTTTTATTTTTTTTTACACTGTACTCACCTCCCATCCATCCTGGAGCACTATGTCCCTCGGCGATCACTGGCTTCTGCTCACTTGCTAGAAGCCTTTTATAGCTGCTGGATGACAGATTACAAAGGGTTAATAAAAAAAAAAAATGACATAGGGTCCCCCCTCCCAGGGGGGGCGGACCCCATTTTTTTTTGATTTTTAAGGGTTAAAAACCCTTAAAAATAAAAAAAAAAATTGACGTGGGGTCCCCCTTACCCACAGTAACCAGCCCGGGACCAGCTATGGGGGCTTGTAGGCACAGAGTGGGGGGGCCAGCTTATGTGGCCCCCCCACCCTGCAGCCTACGAGCCCACATAGCCTATGTGGGCCCGGGCTCTTCTGCCCCCCCCTGGCCTTTGGGGAGGCAGGTAATGGGGGTGCCAGGGGTTAATGGCAAGCCACCCGCTAGCGCAGGTGACTTGCCAGACCCCCAGCCTTGTGAACTGGTATAGGGGTCATGGACCCCTTACCAGTTCACAAGGGGTTAAAAGTATAAATAACACACAACACACAAGTTTTTTAAATATGTTTATTAAAAAAAAAAAAAAAAAAAAAAAAAACATTTTACCTTTACTCACCTCCGATCTTCAGAAGCAATGTCCCGCGGCGATCTGATGCAGGTGACAGCTGGGCAGAGAAGGGGGGAGGCAGGCGATCGGAGGATCGCCTACCTCCCTCCTTCTCCGCCCAGCCATCACCGGCATCTGAGATGAGAACTGCCGGGTGCCCGATGACACCCGGCGGTGACGTCATTAGCCCCGCCCCCGAAGGGGAGGGGCTAAAATCCAAGATGGCGGCCGCCATCGGGAGATGCGACGGAGGGAGGGCTGTTATGCCCCCCTCCAGAAGACAGAAGACCCGGGGGGGGGTAATCGGAGCCCCCCCCCATGAAGAGGAGAGGCGGCGGGAGTCGGCGGGAGCGGAGGTGAGTAACTGTCATTTTTTTTTTTTTTTTTTTTTTTTAACAGGCAAATGCCGGCGGCTGCTGAAAGGGGGGGGGGGCACCCTATTCCGGGCCCTCCCCTGCAGCCGGAGCCCCGCTGGCTGAAGAGGAGACCCGGCCGGACAAAACAAGGGGTCAGGTAAGTGACTTTTTTTTTAACTTTTTTTTCTGGGATTGGGGAATGCCAGGCACGTAAAATTTACGTGGCTGGCACTTAAGTGACGGAGAGGCAACCACGTAAATTTTACGTGGCTGGCATTTAAAGGGTTAAGTGATGCTAGGATGCAGTCCCTATTGTTTCTCTGGTTACATGGGGTTACAGGCCTAATTAGTGAGGTATGTTGAATTTTGTTCTTAAAGTGAACCAAAACCCGGAATTTTGACTATTCCACGTTTTGGTCCTTGCACCACGCCATCCCGATTTGGGATGCCCCACTGAAAAAAAACATATTGCATGTAAAACCCCATCCCTCTCATCTACAACGATACCACAAATGTAACTGTAGACACCTGTTCCTGCCCAGGAGACCCTCCCCCCAAACTGAAATACAATTTCAAATGAAATACAACTACTATGCATATTATCAAGGGTTAAAGCTTTACATGTATTCTAAGTATGTCACACACCCCGCTTCAGATAGTCATTACACTTGGGTTATACTGACCTGTAGATGGCGATCTTGCAGAGATGTCAATAAAAAAAGGAAGGCCCTCCCAGTCCATAAATACCTGGTTCCTCCCACTCATTCCCCAGTCTTTCATCTCTGCAGACGGCGAGCAAGTCAGAAGATGGATGTCTCCTCCTTGCAAGGTAGCCTGGGTGACTCCCGGCCCTCTATCTGATCTATTTCTGCCCGGATCCCTTTACTTTATTGTACTTGCCTCCCAGCCTAGGCTGCTGGTCCGGGCAAAGGTAGATGGCACCCTTGGTGCTTAGGAGCTACGCTCCTCCGTGAGACCCCATAACAAGGGGTAGGCGGTTAACCGGGTTGGTGATCCCGGTTTGGGATGCCCCGTCCCTTTGCCCTTCCACTTTTTTTTTTTTAAGTTTTTATTTTTCAATAAACAGACAGACAAAACCATACAAGTCATCTTGTAAAGCAATTAAGGTGCCGCAGGCACCCAACTTCATAACTGGCATATAGACTAACAACACTGACAACCATTCACACAACTTTCATACCGGACTCCAGGGGATTCTTGCTACCAGCACGGTTCGGATAAAGGACAGGGAGGCTGATGCACACCAGTTATTAGACGGGGCGTACATGTTCTAAATTTCCTCCCACTTTTCATTGGCCAGGTTCCAGCACCCGGCCCGAGCCCCCTAAATATAATATAGATATCGGACTTGACCCAGGAAACTCCCCGCCAGGCCCACTCCCAGGCTCACTCAGCGTCAGACGCTGACTCTTGGCTCTGCAGCCATGGGTCCCAGACCTTTTCGAACTTATCCGGCACCCCCCTTGCGGCGTATGTCAGTTTATACATAGTGAGTTTCTGGTTAACTAATCTTTTCCAGGTTTGCACTGAGGGCTTAGCGGGGTGTCTCCAATTCATCAGGATGCACCTCCTGGCGTAGAAGAGCAGCAAACGCATCAAGGCCCTCAGAGCTCTCAGTTCCGACAGCGGCTCAACTACCCCCAGAAGACACAGTGAAACAGATCCCTGTATCCGAAAACCCACCACTCTACTGATCAGACCCATCACACCCTCCCAAAAGACCGTCAGGACTTCACATGACCAGATCATGTGTACCCATGTGCCACTACTTTTCCCACATCTAGGACATATATCAATATCAGTTAAGCCCATTCTGTGCAGACGAACCGGGGGGATGTAAGCCTGATTAATCCACTTAGTTGATGAATCTATCTCTGGCTTCCACTACCGATGCATGTAAGTTGTCCATTATCTCCTCCCAGTCGTCCTGGTCCAGGTTTGGGTCTAAGGCCTGCCATTTAGTCTCAATCCTGCTTCTAGGGGACTCCAGCCCTCCCATCAAGCACTTATACAGCGTGGAGACAGGCTTTTTAAGGCTCCTATCTCTGATTGCGTTCTCCGCTTTAGACCCTGTGATCCTCGGGCCCTCCCTATGGAACTGGGCGTGCAGTGCGTGTCTGAGTTGCAGGTATCGGAAAAAGTCCAGATGGGATATATGAAACTCCTCTTTAATCTGATCAAAGGACACCAGCACCCCTCCCCTATATAATTGCCCAATCCGATGAATGCCTTTTCTTGTCCAGAACTGCGGGTCCTGCATCGCACCCAGTTCTGGTAACCTAGGGTTGTCCCACAAGGGGGTATAAGGGGACCAGGCCGGGGTCCCCACCGACCTCACCCCTAGCTTAGCTGCCCTCTCCCAGATGTTGCTAGCCGCCCTCATACACGCAGTCGCCTCACGGACCCCTCTCGTACCCCTGTCTGCCAGGGAGGCCAAACTTTCGGGGGAGCCCAGTAATGCCACCTCTAAACACACCACTGGATTGTCCCTCGGCTGGCAGAGCCACCAATGAACAAACAAAAGCTGCGTTGCATAAAAGTATACTTGCATATGTGGTACCGCTAGTCCTCCGGTATCTATTTGCGCCTTCATTATTTGTCGGTTTAGCCTTGGGGGAGATTGTCCCCATATAAAGCTAAAGATGATTGACTCCAGTGCTTTAAAGTGGGAGATAGGAAGCAGTACTGGGGAGGCCTGGTATATGTATAGGAGTTTTGGAAGAAAGATCATTTTGAATATATTGACCCTGCCCATGACCGACAGCGGGAGGCTCGTCCACTGGGTGACTATTTGCTTCAGTTTCGTCACTACCAGGGAAATATTAAGAGGGATAAACTCATTAGTCTGCTTACTGATCATAATCCCCAAATACTTAAATTGTTGGACTATCTTCAGCCGGGACCTTGGGGAAACATCCCGAGGGTCGGTCGCATCTACTTGCATCAGGCTGGATTTATCCCAGTTAACCTTCAGGCCGGAAAATCTCCCAAACATCCCGATGGTATCCAAAGCAGCCTCCAAGGACTCACAACTGTCCGCTAGGTATAATAGGGTGTCGTCAGCATAAAGTGAGATTTTCTCCTCTATCTCCCTCAGCCTCCATCCAGCGATGGCTGGAGAGTTCCTGACAATAATCGCCAACGGTTCAATGGCCAGTGCGAAGAGTAATGGCGAGAGTGGGCAACCCTGCCTGGTCCCTCTACTTAGTACAAAAGGGTCTGAGTAGCATCCGTTGACCCGTACTCTGGCCGTCGGACGACCATATAACAGCCTGATATATGATATGAAACTTGCAGGGAGCCCAAATCTGGCCAGCACCGCCCAAAGATAGGTCCACTCAATCGAATCGAAGGCCTTCTCATTGTCCAGTGAAGCAATCGCCCGACTACCATAGTTGTCATGCACTATCTGCAGGTTTGACATCAATCTGCGCAGATTTATCCCCGTTGTGCGTCCCGGCATAAAGCCTGATTGGTCAGGCCCAATCAATTGTAATATGACCCTATTCAACCTGATGGCTAGGATTTTAGCCAATATTTTGGCGTCTTGATTTAATAAGGAAATGGGCCTATAGGATGCACAGACATCAGAGGGCTTCCCTTCTTTGTGAATAAGAACCACGTGTGCTTCATGGAAGGAGGCCGGGAGACTCTCATTATCCAGCGCCTGCTTCAGAACCTCCCAGAGTCTAGGAGCGATCTGTTCCATCTCCTGCTTGTACCACTCGGCCGGCAATCCATCAGGCCCTGGTGCCTTCCTACCGGGAAGTGCTCTTATCGCAGTCATAACTTCCTCAATAGTAATGGGGGAGTCAAGAGTCTCCCGATCAGCCAGAGTCAATTCAGGGAACTTAATCTGATTTAGATAGTTCTCTAGATCTTCCATCCCGTAATTGATCCTGGAGGAGTACAAGGCCGAGTAGTACCTGAGGAACTGTTGTGCAATTTTATCTCCCTCTGTTACTGTATCCCCCGCCACCGCTATCCCGGGAATACTATTGGACTTGTTTTCAGTCCTTGCTAGATAAGCCAGAGTCTTACCATTTTTGTCCCCCTTGTCAAAGATCGTTGCCTGCTTGTATAATAGTTTCCTAGTCGAGTCGGATAGTAACAGATTATATTCCCGCCTAAAAGACATCAGCTTCGAATGGGCCCTATCGTCAGCCAAGGCGATAAATTCCTTTTCCGCGTTCGCAAGTTTACTTTCGAGGTCTGCCCTTTCTTCCCCTTTTTTCCCCCTAACCGCCGCTATAGCTCTTATGGCACATCCCCTAGTAACCGCTTTAAAGGCATCCCATCTCACCCCAGCAGTCGTCTCATCTGCGTTACACTCCCAGAAGACCTCCGCAGCAGAGGCCAGGCTACCCTTGACTTCGGGGGTCTCCAGCCACAGGGGATTTAGGGTCCATCCCACCCGGCTTGCCCGCGTACGCAACAACCCAACCTCCACTAGCAGAGGCGAGTGATCCGAGATGCCTCTCGGGAGGTAGTTGCAGGTCGTCACCCTCGCCAGCAAGTCAGGTGATGAAAACGGGGGGACATAAGTGCCTACAATAATTACATCTGTATCCATAAGCTTGGCGTGGTGGATTACATAGCAACCCTCCCGGTCCGTCTGCACAGAGTACAACACGAATGGGGTTCCCTTGGAGATCAGCACGGAGACCCCCCCCCTAGAGTAGGCAGAGAAGAGAGCATGAAATGAGTCCTGGATCCAGGGTCTCCTCAGAGCGAGTCCTCTCCGCCCCACCAGGTGAGTCTCCTGGAGGATCACCACATTGGGTCTATATCTCTTAACAAACTGGAGGACTGTAGACCGTTTGATTTTATCGTTTAGCCCCCTGACATTCCAGGAGAGAATCTTACAATCACCCATTCTCATAGATCAGAATACCATCCCCGTGGTCAAATATCAATCTGCACTGATAGGCCTGCCCCTCCACCCGTGACCGCCCAGCTTTTAGGGTCCGTTTTCCATTCATCCCATCCATACCCACATAACAACATACAATATGTAAACTGTTAAACTCTACATTGAACATATAATTACCCCCGGCAGGGGGGGTTCCTCGATCTCCCTGCTGCGGGGAGGCGCCTCTCCTGCCTGTCCCCTCACCACCGCCGCGGCCCGAGCCGCACCAAGCCGCCGCTGACAGATCTGGAGTGGCAGCCTCTCTCTCCTCCACGCGTCTCCGAGCTGCCGCCCCTCCTCCGCACCTCGTGTGAGAGTCTCCGTCGCCGCCTCGGATGGCCGCTTCCACCGCCGCCGCACTGAACCTGGGCTCTATCCCTGGGTCAGGGAGAGCCTCAGCAAGGATTCTGGCCGCCTGGTCACAGGCTAGGATAAAGGTAAGTCAGGATGGAGCAGGATGGTCACAAGGAGCCCCGATCAGGCACGTCTCCTCAGGTCGCCATCTTGGCCACGCCCCCCGGCCCTTCCACTTTAGCGTGGTTTCCCCCTCTCCCGGATTCCCTTAGGGGGGGGGGGGGGGGGGCTGTCCCTTGATGTTTGTCACATTGGAGATACTTTATTGGGTGTGTGTGAGTGTTTTTCACTGTCATGCGCTTTACTTAACCGGCGCCGGTGGTTCCACGGCGCCAGCCTCTGTAGCCTGCCATGGCGGCGGGTGCTTCTTCCCTTCAGGCGCGGGGGGGCGGGGCCGGGCGTTCGCGCGATCGCCTACGGCCCGCCCCCGTGCTGCTGGCACTGCTGTTCAGGTCCCGGCTTCTGGCCTAGAGCGACGGGGGAGGGGCCGGGCGCGACGCGCGAACCGCGCCGGCCCGCCCTCCTCCTTCCTCTGCTTACTCGCCTTCCTCCCCTTCGGTGTGCGTGTGAGGCCTTGGTCGGTGAGTGGCCTGTGGCCCCATTAGCTTTCTTAGATATGTCTGCATATATTCCATGCTCCTTATTGGGGCTGCTGGCAATGCTTGTTTTTTAACCCCTTTGGACATGTCACTGAGGTCTGATTGCTGTGTCTGTTTGTGTGTTCCAGGTGGACCATTGTCCTATTAAAGGGGGGCTCTCCCGGTCCTAGGGTCCCTGGTTAAATTTAGGGGTCTGTAAATTCCTCCCACGCGGGACTTAAAGGGGCATCCCGGGTTGCATTATTGCGTAATTCCCTCTGGGCATTGTGCCTAAATATAAAAAAAAATCACCATATGGAAGCTTCCCCGGATACTGGGCTTGTGCCCCCCTTGGGGCAATCCAGGCTGTGTTTGGGGTGTGGGGTATCCCTCGCGGGGGATGATGTATTTCTTTGTGTACCCTGTGTGCAGCGGTCTATTACGCGCCAGTCTGGATCTCAGGCATCTGGTTCTGCTCCGCCAGCCTCTTCTCCGTTTCCTCCTCGCTTGATACGTACCCCATGTGATGCGGTCATGGGTGGGGAGTCGCAATCTGAGGTGTGTGCCAGATTGGCCAATCTTGAAAAATTGTTTTCCAGTGCTGTTGCCAAAAAGGCCATGGCAAAGCGAAAACATTTTTATACAGCCACACAGGCATTTGATATGGAGGAGTTTGACTCCCTGGATTGGTCTGATTGCTCCCCGTTTGAGGAAGGGGAGCTGTTTGAGGAGTCTGAGGGCTCTGATGATCAGCAGTTTGTGGGTGCTGATACCGAGCAGGGCCAGGGTGATTCCCTGGATACCTTTAAGGTCCTGGCTCATATGTTTGAGGTCCTGGCTATTTCTCCCCCTGAGGCGGCTCCTCCGCTGAAGGGGGAGTTCTTTTGAGGTGACCAAGCCGCGCTTGGGATTTCCTTATCAAAAGCATTTTGATTGCATTATTCTCAAGGAATGGGAGAGGCCTACTCGGCTTCCGGGTGTTCCTCCGGGTTGGGACAAAAAATATCCCTTTCCGGTGGACGCGGTGAAGCACTGGTCGTCCCCTCCCGAGGTGGATGCTCCTGTGTTGGGGTTGTCCAGCACCTCAATCCTGCATTCTCCGGACTGCACTACTCTCAAGGATGGTGAGGATAAACGCATTGACCCGATGGCTTGTCATGGTTTTGCCAGTGTTGGGTCGCCTTGCGGCCGGTAGCTGCCAGGTCGGTGGTTAGAGGACTGTTGACCTCTTCCGGGCTTGACCCGGCTAGTGAGGAGTTTACTGCCCTTAAGCGATGCGAGTTGTTTTTGTCTTTTGTGCTGACCGCCTTGGATGACACATTGGTGATGCGTAGCAGAACTTCGGCCTTGCTTGTGGCTATCCGGTGGTCGGTTTGGTTACGCCAGTGGGCGGCTGATTGTGTGTCCAAAAAGTCGCTTACCGCCCTTCCTTTTTGTGGGGTTGCGGCTCTTTGGAGAGAAATTGGATTCGGTTGCAAAGGGTGGTAAGTTGCCTCAGCGTAAGAAGCAGCGCCGTCCCTTTCGGGGGGCAGCTTCCTTCACTCCTTCCTTTCGTAAGGCCAGAGTTGGCGGAGGATTGGCCTTCCCCTCATCCAGAGGTGATTCCTGGAACCGGGGCAGGGGTCGTGCCCCCGTCCAGGACTCAGCTGGGGCTCTAAGCCTAAGGCTGCTGCCAAGTTCGTCTGTCTCCGGAAGTTCCGCATGGAAACTCTGCGTTCAGCCATCTTCTCACTTCGTCAAGGGGACTTCATGACGTCCATAGACATCAAGGATAATTACCTGCATATCCCAATCTTTCCGGCACACCAGAGTTCTTTGTAGAAAATCGTAATTTCCCGTTTTGTGGCTCTTCCGTTTGGCCTCACCTCGGCTCCACGGGTTTTCACCAAGGTGCTGGCGGGGGTGATGGCCCTTCTCAGAGCCCAGAGTATCCGCATCGTGCCTTATCTGGACGATCTTCTTATTGTGGTAGCCACCCTGGAGAGATTCGGCTGGGTGATCAACTATCCCAAGTCCTGCCTCTCTCCCTCCAGGGTGGTGGAGTTCCTGGGAATGTCTCTGGATACTTCTCAGGCCAGGGTGTTCCTCCCCCGCCCAAGGTTCTTCTGATTCTGGAGTTGACTCAGCGTCTCCTATCCATCTCTCGCCCGTCCATCCGGCTGGGGATGCGACTGGTGGGATTGATGGTGGCATCGTTCGAGGCGGTTCCCTTTGCCCAGTTTCACACAAGGACGCTCCAGCTCCATATCTTGGCGGCCTGGGACGGGTTCCCGCTGTCATTGGATCAGTCTTTTCTGATGTCCCCCCGGGTGCGGCGTTCCCTTCGGTGGTGGCTGACACCAAGCAATCTGACGAGGGGCAGATCCTTTCTGACCCCTCGTTGGGAGACGGTCACCACGGATGCCAGCCTGTCAGGTTGGGGGGGATTTTGGAAGGATCTTCAGTTTCAGGGACTGTGGGGGACTCAGGAGGCTCACGATACCATCAATGTTCTGGAGCTGAGAGCCATCAGGTTGGTTCTGGCTCACTTGACTCATCAGTTGCGGGGCCTACCGGTTCAAGTTCGGTCGGACAATCGGACGGCGGTCGCCTACATCAATCACCAGGGAGGGACTCGCAGCAGGCGTGCCCTCAGGGAAGTGTCTTTGATCCTGGCTTGGGCAGAGAGCAATGTCCCATGCATCTCGGTGGTGTACATTCCGGGAGTGGAGAACACGGAGGCGGGCTCCCTGAGCAGGTGCTCATCTCGCCGGGGGGAATGGTCGCTCAGCCCCAAGATATTTTGGTCGCTTTGCCACCGGTGGGGGACTCTGGAGGTGGACCTTTTTGCCTCTCGTCACAATCACAAGCTTCCGGCATTTGTCTCTCTCTCGCGGGATCCGCTGGCTCTGGCAGCGGATGCCATGTCTCTGAACTGGAGGGATCTGGGGTTTCTGTACATGTTCCCTCCGTTTCCCATGGTGGGCAAAGTGGTGCGCAAGCTGGCCTTAGAGGGCGCGTCAGCAATCCTGGTGGCTCCAAGATGGCCAAGACAGGTTTGGTTCGCAGACGTGGTAAGGTTGGCAGAGGATCAGTTAGATCTGCCCCTTCTGCCGGATCTGCTCACTCAGGGTCCACTGCTCTACCCCAATTTACCAACACTTGCTTTGACGGCGTGGCTGCTGAAACCTCCATCTTGAAGGAGGAAGGTCTTTCTGATGCTGTCATTCAGACTCTGGTTAGGGCTAGAAAGAAGTCTTCCTCTGCCATCTACTATAGGATTTGGAGGTCTTATATTGATTGGTGTGAGGTCCGGGCCTTGCCTTGCAGGGCGTTTTCTATCCCTAGGGTTTTGGAATTTCTGCAACATGGTCTGGGCCTAGGTTTGCAGCTTAGTACGCTGAAAGGGCATGTTTCTGCCCTGGCGGTTTTCTTTCAAAAGTCTTTTGCTCTTCATCCTTTGGTTAAGACCTTTTTCCAGGGGGTTACGCATGTGCGGCCTCCTAGGAAGCCCTTGCTCCCAGTATGGGATTTGAATTTGGTTCTTTCTACTTTGCAGGGTCCTCCTTTTGAACCTTTGCAGGATATTGCACTTTCTACGCTTACTCAGAAGGTTGCGTTTCTGGTTGCCATCTCTTCCGTTAGGCGTGTATCGGAGTTGGCGGCTTTGTCCATTAAGGCCCCTTACTTTGAGAGGTATCAGGACAAGGTTGTTTTCCGCCTCAAGCCAGATTTCCTTCCTAAGGTGGTCTCTGCCTTTCATCTTAATCAGGACATTGTTCTACCCTCCTTGTGTCCTAAGCCCAGCAATGACAAGGAGAGGGTTTTGCATTCTTTGGATGTGGTTCGCTGTGTGAAGTACTATTTGGTGGCTACTTCCTCTTTTCGCAGGCCCTTTTTGTGATGCCCTCTGGGCCTAGGAAATGTTTGGCTCCCACCAAGTCTTCCATTAGTAAATGGATTGGCCAGGCCATTGTTGGGGCCTATTCTGCCAAGGGGAAGGTTCCCCCTTTTCGTGTTACTGCTCATTCTACTCGTGCTGTTGGGGCGTCCTGGGCTTTTCAGCACCAGGCCTCTGTTGAGCAAGTTTGTAAGGCTGCTACTTGGTCTTCTGTTCACACTTTTTCCAAGTTTTACAAGGTTGATGTGCGGGCTTCAGCGGATGCTGTGTTTGGCCGCAAAGTTCTGCAAGCTGCAGCAGTTTAAGTTGTGCATTGTTGCCTTGTTTCGGATCCCCGACCTTTATGGACACTGCTATTGGATGTCCCAAGTGTAATGACTATCTGAAGCGGGGTGTGTGACATACCATTTTGTGAATACTCACCTGTAAAATGGGTATTATAAGTATGTCACACACCCCGCTTCACCCCGCCCTTTTTTGTATTCTGGATCCTTTATATGGTGAACCTTTTTACTGCTATTGGTTATTTTGGCTCTTCCTGGTCCCTTTGTTTCCTTACTGCTGTTCTAATACTGGGGAATGAGTGGGAGGTACCAGGTATTTATGGACTGGGAGGGCCTTCCTTTTTTTATTGACATCTCTGCAAGATCGCCATCTACAGGTCAGTATAACCCAAGTGTAATGACTATCTGAAGCGGGGTGTGTGACATACTTAGAATACCCATTTTACAGGGGAGTATTCACAAAATGGTATTTTTTCTAAATTGCTTGGGGTCCCCCCTATTCCAAGCAAAACCAGCCCAGGTCTCCCTATGGCCAATCGGCCTCTTACTGGGCAGGCAAAAACAAGATCGAAAACAATTTTTAGGGGAAAACCCGCGCTTACACCTTTTCAATATGTGATTTTTTTAGAAAAATAAAATGAAATGCTCAACGTGTAGAATCCTATTATCCCTTTAGATTACATAAACTTGGATCAATAAACACAGAGCATACAATTTAAAATGACATGAATAGTCCAAAAATTATTGAACATCCACAGTTAGCTTGTCATTTTAAATTGTATGCTCTGTGTTTATTGATTCAAAAACAAGATTGAGGCTGCTGTGTTTGACACCCAAAGGGACAGTCTTGCATAGTAAATATGGCAGGCACAAGCAGACGTGTACAGCCGGCCTCTCTACACTCACAAATGGTGCCCAATATTGCTTGCTGTAATGAGCTTTAGAGTGTGGCTGTGGCAGCTCCTGGAAACCAGACAGGAAAGAGGATAGGCAAGTCTACCACATTACTAATTATCCAAATCTTGCTAGATGGAAAGAAATCTAAAGGGCATTTTTTCTGCTCTAAAAAGCACATTAAAGTGGACTAACACTGCTCATTAATTGTTTTACAGAGTACGAGATATAAACCCCCATTACTGCAGTCATGCTCTTGAGTCTTTTCCCGCTTTTACTGTTAAATGGACTGTCTCCTCCAACTGATTAGAGCCCCTGACACAAAATGCCTGGATGCCGCCATCTTAGTCCACCCAGAAGCTGTATTATTTCCCAGCTTCCCTGGGTGCGAAACATAACTTCATGCATGTGCTTTGTGTAAAAGGCAACTGGTAGATTGGTAGTGAGCACTTTTCCCACAAACTCACCACTGCCTGAGCTGTTAGCGGTTTGGATTTCTATAGACACATTTTCTGGTCAGGCACAAGACCCGCAGCTGCACCTGCTGTGAACTCAACACAGCCCAGCCATTCGGCACGCTTTCCCCAGCAACCGGCTGCAGGTCTTGTAAAACTACGTGCTTGCAGTTGTAGGGACATATTGATATTGCACTGCTTTGTACAAGCCATGATTGTTGAGTTTGGGACTATAAAAGCAGTATGTGACTTTTTTGCTTAGCCGATTATTCATCGCAGTTGGGGGGGGGGTTGTTGAAAACGGTTTTAAAGTGGATCAAAGCCCACCATGCAGTGCATGCTCCCCATTCGAGTCAATGAGAGCCACTTGCTGAATGACGTAGTCACAGTAGGAGGCTGTCATTGGACCAGAGCCTGCGCATGTGCCATTGACGCTTGAAAAGGTGTGTTTCTATGGGCTAACTGGGGAGTTTCACACAGCGGGGCGTCTCAATTCTGGGGGCACAAGACAAAACCCAGGAAAGTCAAATTCCTCGGTTTTGTTCCACCTTAAATTAGACTGTTGGTCTACTTGAATATTTCCCAACAGTCATAATAGACATAGACAGGTAGTGTTTTTTGCATTAAAAAAGCAAATTTGATTAAACCTGTGCTTTTGTTCTCACTTTTTGCTTTCTTATTTGAACTATGTTGCATTGACTGACATTAATGTTTGTTTAAAAGTGAAGAAAAAAAGCACACTGGTTTTAAATTAGCAGATTATAGTACCGGTACTTCATTATTTTAGCCACCCAAACCTCCCCAGTTGATTTATTCATTGCATTTAATTAAGTCCTTTGACAAGAGGAATACTAGTGAAACCTCTGCTCCCCAGCAGTGCTGGAAGAGTACTTTGTACTGACTGTTTTCATTGGGCTGTGCAGCAAAGCTCCAATAGGGAGATGCTGACTGTCGTGTACATCACACACTGTAAATAAGGTAAAGTCAGTGGCTTTTCCCAACAGCTGACACTTAAAGTGGAACAAAACCTGGGATTTTGACTATCCCAGATTTTGTTCCTTTTCCCGGGGCATGCAGAATTGGGATGCCCTGCTGTGTAAACTGCCCAGTGCAACTCACCTCTTCCCAGTCCAGTGGTGCATGCACTAATGCTTCTCTAATCAGAGTTATTTACTTTGTCTATATAATTCAGCAAACTGCTCTGATTTGGTTTTAAGGGGAGCAAGAGTGGCATCCCCAGCAGCACACACACTCCTTTCTCAGCCTACCTGAATTGCTGAGGCGAGAGCTCGTGCACAGCCCGAAGATGCAGGGAATGTGTCAACACAGACCCCCGATTAAAAACAGACCTGTTTGCCGAATAATATTGCCACTGCAAAGGGCTCTGATTGGACGAGAGCCTGCGTATGCGCCATTGAACCTGGGAAAAGGAAAGCTTTACTGGTGCTCTGAGGGGTTTCACACAGCAAGCATCCCATTTTGGGATGCCCCAGGGGGGAAGGCCAGCGGCCGGCCTGGGTTTTGTTCCACCTTGAAACCACTCTAAAGGAGCCATCCACTAGTAACTTGCCATGCCACGAAAGAACCCCACGTATTTGCATTTATTCTAAGTATACAGTACGTCCTGCTCCAGATATAATACTTACACTTGGGTTATCCTCCGCCAGAGGGCGCTGTGCACTGCAGACATGCAAAACAGGCTCCTCCCGGCCCTGCATATACCCAGGGACCTCGCACAAATCCCCAGATTTCTCTGCAGTGCTGACTGCGAAGACATGAAGTATCACTCTCTCGCCTCTCGCAGGTGAGCGGGGCTATTACAGCCTGCGGGTGGGACTATTACCACCCGTCCTCCTTGTGATGTGCCTCCCAGCCTGGGCTGCGCTGGTCGGGTGAAGGTAGGCAGCACCATGTGTGCTTGACGGAGCCATGCTCCACCGCAGTCCCCCACCATAGGGTAGGCGGTTTAGGCTGATGGTGAGCCTTAGGGGATGCCCCTCCCGCTTAATTGTCCCACGCCCCGTGTAGCGGTGGACCCTGTGTAAAGGGTCGCCATCCTCCCTCGTTCGCCCCCTAGCTCGGGGGGAAAGAAGGGGGGGGAGGGGTTCGTGAGTATGGCGGCCTCAGTGTACCCTATTACGCTTATGTCGTGTTTGACTGGGAATGGATGTCAGAGCAGCGTTATGTACTTTTTACTTTTATTGGTAGCCGCCGCGCCCTTTCTATATTGCACGGACGGCAGTGGCTTTGTTGATGCTGCGGCGTCTTTTCCTTAGTCTGTAGTGGCTCTGCTGCGGTAATCCACTCGATCATCCCTTCAGGCGTCACTGCCCTGTTCCCCTTTTTCTCTATTTGCATCGCGCTTTCGGAGCTTCACGTTCTCCGGGGGGGGGGCGGGGCCCTGACTTGTTGCGCTCCGCGTCACGATTTGGCGCGCTCCGCGTCACCTTCAGCTCTGGCCCGCCCTCGCCATATATTATCCTTATACTTACCTGTATCTTACCTAGTTTACACCTTGCGCATGGCTCTGACATTCCTGTCCCTCTTATGTCTTTCACACCGTGAAGTCCGGTGGCTTCCCCCGGCCCGGTGTATCTCCCGGTTGAGACTATTAAAATAACTCCCACTTCCCTCGGGTTATTGGGGCATCCAGGGTAGCTTACAGCGTCAATCCCTACGGGCCTATTGTGCCGATACAATCACCATATGGAGGCGTCCCAGGATATTGTGAACGGGGTTCCTTCGGGACAAGCCCGGCTGTGTGTAACTTGTGGGGTCTTACCTAGCAGCGGTGACAATGCACAGGTCTGTGTTCCTTGTGCACAGCAGGCGTTATCGGTTCTTCCCGCCTCTTCAGTGGCTGGGCCTGCACCTCGCCTCACTTCACCTACTCCCCCAAGCCTGAGTCTAACCCCCAATACAAGCGGGGATTCTCATCCTGATATGGCTACTAGACTGGCCAGTGTTGAAAGATTGCTTGCTAGCGCGTAAGGCCACCGCTAACAGGCGGCATTTAACCCCTGACTCTGCCCTTTTCCCTATGGAATCTGATGACTTGTTGCAGCCTTACGGACGATATTGACAGACTGCTGGCTCAGATATTTGAAGTTTTGTCCATCTCTCCCCCTGTTGCTGCTCCCAGACAAAGGGGTGAACTTTTTCATACTGCTAAGGCTCGTCTTGAATTTCCCGAGCAAGCTCATTTCAATAGCCTCGTGCTTAAGGAATGGGAACATCCCAGCAGACTGCCTGGGATCCCTAAGAGTGTGGATAGAAAGTATCCCTTCCCGGCTGACTTGGTTAAAGTGGACCAACACCGAGAGGTGATCGGCCCGGAAATGTATAAGATTCCCGGGCCGATCACCTCCCACCCCGCGGGACATCCGAGATCGGGATGTCCCGCGGGGTGAAACCCCCCAAAAACCCCCAAACACCTTACCTGATCTTCGGCGGCGGCCGGCCGCCGCCGTCTCCCTCGCGCCCCTGTAGGTGTGCTCGCGCCCGCGCCGGCCGTCTGCGAATGGCCGGCGGGGGCGCGCCGAAAGTGACGCGAGGGAGGCGGCGGCGGCGGCAGCCGCTTGGACGTTTCTGATCCCCGCCTGGACGTTGGCGGGGATTGGACCGTCCAGTCACGTGGGAGCGGGGACAGGTAAGATTTTGGGGCTTTCTGGGGGGTTTCACACAGCGGGGCACCCCCGATTGGGGTGCCCCGCCGAAGTGGACCAAAACCCAGGATAGTCAAAATCCTGGGTGTTGGTCCACTTTAAGTGCTGGTCATCGCCCCCCGAGGTCGATGCTCCTATTCTAGGGTTGTCTAACACCTTTATTATGCACTCCCCTGACACTACTACGCTACGGGACTCTGAGGACCTGCGTATTGATCAATTGGCATGCCATGCCTTTGCATTTGGGGGAGCGACCTTGCACCCGGTTTGCGCCTTAGCCATTACGGCAGTAGTGCTCAGGGCCATGGTCAGGAATGCACTTGATGGCACAGATGAGTTGCCCTCCGATACTGTCAATACTCTGTCTAACTGTGATGTGTTCATAAACTTTATCCTGTCTGCATCGGGCGATGCTATAAAGATGTGTGCCAGATCTTCTGCCTTGGCGGTAGCTATTCGCCGCACGGTTTGGTTGCGACAGTGGACGGCTAACAACGCCGCTAAGAAAGCCCTTACTGGGCTTCCATTTAAAGGGCTACGCCTGTTTGGAGACCGTCTAGACCTCTTCGCCAAAGGAGGCAAGTTGCCCCAGGGCAGGCGGCAGATTCAGCCTTTTCGAGGCCAGGGCACCCTTTCAATCCCCTGCCGCGCTAAACAGGGAAAAGGGGTGTCCTTCGCGGGGCCCCGCGCAGATTCCTGGCACAGGAATAGAGGACGCCGTCCCGGTTCCTCCTGGGGGCCCAAAGCCCCTCCCAAGACCCCTCAGGCATGAGGGGACGCCCTCACCCGTCAGGGTGGGGGGACGTCTACAGCACTTCGAGCACGTCTAGCGGCGCCACGTTTCAGACCGGTGGATTCGGGAGGTAGTGTCCTCTGGCTACAAGATAGAATTTGCTGTACGGCCCCCCACCAGATTCATTGGGTCCCGAATCCCTCAAGACCCTGCCTCAGCCCAGGTCTTGTTGCTGGCTGTACAGGGTCTCCTGGATCTAGGGGTCATTTGCAAGGTCCCCTTTGGAGACAGGGGCACGGGGTTCTACTCCAATCTTTTCACAGTACCCAAGAAGAATGAGTCAGTCAGGCCCATTCTGGATTTAAAAATCCTCAACAAATTTGTCAAGAACAGGCATTTTCGCATGGAAACTCTGCGCTCGGCCATTGGCTCACTGCGCCTAGGGGACTTCATGACATCAGTAGACATCAAGGATGCTTACCTTCACGTCCCGGTGTTTCCAGGACACCAAAGGTTTCTCAGATTTGCACTGAAAGATCAGCATTACCAATTTGTGGCCCTGCCATTCGGCCTCACATCGGCTCCCAGGGTGTTCACCAAGGTGCTGGCAGGGGTGATGTCCCTGATAAGGCTAAGGGGCATACGCGTGCTGCCCTACCTGGACGACATCCTCATCACCTCTCGGTCTCTGCGGCAGGCAGAGTTGGACACTCAACTGGTAGTGTCCACCCTGGAGTCCTTCGGTTGGGTGATCAATTACCCCAAGTCCTCTCTGTCCCCATCCTCGGTGACCCCGTTCCTGGGAATGATTCTGGATACGGTTCAGTCACGGATATTCCTTCCTCATCAGAAGGTGGAAGCTCTGACTGCGCAGGCCAGGTTCCTGCTCTCGTGCCCACAGCCCTCCCATCAGGCAGGGAATGCAGCTGGTGAGCCTGATGGTGGCAAGCTTCGAGGCGGTGCCCTTTGCTCAGTTCCATTTGAGACCTCTGCAGCTTCACCTTCTGTCAGTATGGGACAAGAACCCAGCGTCCTTGGACGAGGTCTGTGTGTTTCCCCCCTCAGTCAGACGGTCCCTTGCGTGGTGGCTGGACCTCGGGAACTTGATAGGGGGCAGGTCTTTTCTGGCCCCTTCCTGGGAGACGGTCACAACGGATGCCAGTCTGTCAGGTTGGGGGGGATTCTGGAAGTCCCTGCGCTTCCAGGGGACGTGGGGTCCTCGGGAGGCCCATTTGCCCATCAACATTCTGGAACTGCGGGCAGTCTGGTTGGTACTGGAGCGGTTGACCCAACACCTGAGGGGGCTGTCGGTCCACGTACGCTCAGACAACAAGACGGCGGTTGCCTACATCAACCATCAGGGAGGGGACTCGGAGCAAGGGTGCCCTCCGGGAGGTGTCTCAGATTCTGACATGGGCGGAGGCCAATGTACAATGCATTTCGGCTGTTTACATTCCGGGGGCGAAGAATCTGCTTGCAGATGCTCTGAGCAGGGGGATGTCCCGTCAGGGAGAGTGGTCCCTCTGCAACAGGGTATTCCAGCCCCTGTGTCACCGTTGGGGTCTACCGGATGTGGACCTGTTTGCGTCCCGCCACAACCACAAGCTCCCGGCCTTCGTGTCCCTGTCTCAGGACCCTCTGGCCTTGGCCACGGATGCCCTGTCCATGTCATGGAAAGAGTTTCGGCTCCTGTATGTATTTCCACCATTCCCCCTGCTGAGCAGGGTTCTGCACAAGATTGCTCTGGAAGGGGTGCCTGTGATTCTAGTGGCCCCCCGGTGGCCAAGAAGAGTGTGGTTCGCAGACGTGGTTCAAATGGCAGTAGACCAGTACGATCTGCCAGGGGTGCCAGATCTGCTAACTCAGGGCTACCTACGCCATCCCAATTTACAAACGCTGGCTTTGACGGCCTGGCTGCTGAGACCTCCATCTTGATGGAGAAGGGTTTGTCTGCCTCTGTGGTAGGTACTATGGTGCAGGCTAGGAAGAAGACTTTCTCTTCCCTGTAAGGAGTTCTCTGTCCCCAGGGTTCTGGAGTTCTTACAGCATGGTTTGGAGTTAGGTCTAAAACTCAGTACTCTGAAAGGTCAGGTTTCTGCCCTGTCCGTCTTCTTTCAGAAGACCTTTGCTCATCATCATTTGGTTAAGACCTTCTTTCAGGGGGTCACTCATGCGCGTCCCCATCGTAAACCTGTGGTCCCCGTTTGGGATTTAAACTTGGTTTTATCTGCCTTGCAGGGTGCTCCCTTTGAGCCTATTCAGGATGCTGCTCTGGCTGTTCTTACTCTCAAGGTTGTCTTTTTGGTGGCCATAACTTCGGTTAGGCGTGTGTCTGAGCTGGCTGCTCTATCCATTCAGTCTCCATACTATGAGAGACACCAGGATAAGGTGGTGTTCCGCTTCAAGCCTCATTTTCTACCTAAGGTTGTGTCTGCTTTTCATTTGAATCAGGACATTGTTCTTCCTTCCTTGTGCCCCAATCCTAGTAATGACAAGGAAAGGGTTCTGCATTCCTTGGATGTGGTCAGGTGTTTGAAGTATTACCTGGTTGTCACTGCGGCTTTCAGGAAGACTGATGCTCTCTTCGTTGTGCCTTCTGGGCCTAGGAAGAGTTTGGCTCCTGCCAAGTCTACTATCAGCAGGTGGATCCGTCAGGCTGTGGTTCAAGCCTATTCTGCTAAGGGGAAGAGTCCTCCCTTCCATCTTACTGCTCATTCTACTCGTGCTATTGGGGCCTCCTGGGCCTTCCAGCACCAGGCTTCTGTTGAGCAAATTTGCAAGGCCGCTACTTGGTCTTCTGTTCACACCTTTTCAAAGTTTTACAAGGTTGATGTTTGGGCCTCAGCTGATGCTGCGTTTGGCCGCAAGGTTTTGCAGGCGGTTGTAGTTTGAAACATAGAAGGTTGACGGCAGAAGGAGACCATACGGTCCATCTAGTCTATGTGTATACTGTATGCACTCTTTATCTTAGGATAGATGTGTGCTTATCCCAGGCATGTTTAAATTCAGTGACTGTTGATTTTTCAACTACCTCTGCTGGAAGTTTGTTCCAAGCATCTACTACTCTTTCTGTAAAATAATATTTTCTAACATTGCTCCTGATCTTCCCTCCGACTAGCTTCAGGTTGTGCCCCCTTGTTCTATCATTAAGCTTCTTCTTAAAAACACTTCCCTCCTGAACCTTATTCAATCCTTTCACATATTTAAAGGTCTCAGTCATGTCCCCCCTCTCCCTTCTTTCCTCCAGACTGTACAAATTAAGTTCTTTAAGTCTCTCCTTATAAGTTTTAAGTTGAAGTCCTTCCACCATTTTCGTTGCCTGCCTTTGGACATGTTCTATTTGCATAATGTCTTTTTGCAGGTAAGGTCTCCAGAACTGCACACAGTATTCTAGCTGTGGCCTCACCAGGGCTCTATACAGCGGCATCACAACCTCCCTCTTCCTACTGGTGATGCCCCGAGCTATGCAGCCGAGCATCCTGCTTGCTTTTCCCACTGCCTGGCTACACTGTCCACTCATCTTGCAGCTATCAGTAATCAGTACCCGTAAATCTCTCTCCTCCGAGGTCCTGGCTAACACAGTGCTGCCCATACGGTACTCAGAGCAGGGATTCCTTCTACCCAAGTGCATGATTTTACATTTAGAGACATTAAACTCTAGTTTCCACAGTTTTGACCATCTATCCAGTAAAGCTAAATCATTTTCCATGTTGCAGACACCTCCAGGAATATCCACCCTATTACTAACCTTTGTATCATCAGCAAACAGACAAACTTTTCCTACCAAGCCTTCTCCTATGTCACTTAAAAATATATTAAAAAGAGCTACGTGTCGTTGCCTTTTTTGTTGGGGATCCCACCCTACTGTTATGGATACTGCTATTGGATGTCCCAAGTGTAAGTATTATATCTGGAGCAGGACGTACTGTATACTTAAAATAATACAATTCTGTGAAATACTCACCTGTAGAATTTGTATTATACGTATACAGTACGTCCTGCTCCACCCCACCCTGGTTTTTGCATTATTCTGGATCCCCTGTATGGTGATTGTTGTTGTTATTATCATTACCAGTTGTTTTGGTGGTTGGATTCTCCCGGCTTCTGGTTCACTGCTTTTCAATGCTGGGGATTTGTGGGAGGTCCCTGGGTATATGAAGGGCCGGGAGGAGCCTGTTTTTGCATGTCTGCAGTGCACAGCGCCCTCTGGCGGAGGATAACCCAAGTGTAAGTATTATATCTGGAGCAGGACGTACTGTATACGTATAATGCCAATTCTACAGGTGAGTATTTCACATAATTGTATTATTAAAAATCTCTGGTACCAGAAATACCAGAATAATTTCCACATGTTGTTTTTTTGTGTAGCTTTCTGATCTTCTGCAACTTTTTACAGATGTTGTGTATGACCCAGAAATAGTCTCTTCTTTTACCAATGTCCTTCACACAATTCTTCAGAAAAATGATGAAAAAGGCCCTGACATTTTTGTGGCGTCTACAATACGCAACCTTGAGACCCATGCATTGTTTCAGGCAAAGCTAGGTGAGTGTGTATGAAAATGAAGCCTACTAGAATGCTTGACATTTTAAACCACACTACAAATTGTTCTTCATAACTACAGCCATCACATTGTTAACATATGAACTATTGTATTTACTAGGAACATAGAAAAAAACATCTTTATGTCTCTTGCAAGCAACATAATTACCTCAATTCTGAATGTTTACCTTTCTTTCCTTAAATGTAAGAAATTGCCAATTTTATAGTGTGCAACAAGCTAAATATTTGGTATTCATTAAAACTGGGTAGTTAGGACATATTTTACTGGAAGAATAGGCATTATTAAAGTGGACCTCCAGTTCGACATGCTGGAGTGAGGACGCTTTACCCTAAAGCTCCCCACAGCCCTTTACCTTATAGTCAATCTGTGCCTCTAGACCCACGAAATGAGGGGCAATAAGAAGAGGAAGGCGGAGGGAGGTGTAAGTGGGGCACAAACCACCAGCATCAACAAGTTCTTTAAGTTAGGGAAAGCAAGGTTCCAAAATGGTGGTGGGCAGGCCGCTCACCTCCCCAACAGCTGAACATTGCTCGGGAGAAGGAAGGGCAGCCATCCGAGGAGCTAGAGGATAACACCGGCTCTCCCCTGGTCCGGCACCTGCCCTTCAACAACAGAGGAGGCACCCGGTATCTGGAGTCACAGCGTACAGCACACACCCGCCAGTGAGTCAGACCGACAAGGAGACCTCCGTCAAAGGGGGAGGGGTGAGACAGTCTCATCGGGTGCCCGCTGCCCCCGCTTATCCTAGAAAGGGGACACCTTGGGGGGGATGGGCGGGACTGGGACAGCCTGGGCTGTGAGGACTCCAGAAAACTGAATAGGGACCCACGTCACCAGGTCGGGGGCGGGACTGCCAATGCAGAACAAAACCCCCATGATAACTGGTAGTCCTCAAACATAAAGATGATCCAGGTGCTGGCAGAAGTGACCTTGTCACCAAAACCCATTGCTAGCGGGAACACTGGCGCACCTTTGCCACTAGAAATGACCCCATGATCAGACTTTCACCGCATCTACCCATCATTGACACTCTTAAACCCTGTGAGCCCAGGTCCGATGGCAATGCATGATCCAACCATCCAAACTATCCTACAGCTCCTCCCCAAGAAAACAGAGCTTAAAGTAGACCTAGATGCGGTCGCAACAAGAATCGAACAAGCACTTTACGGAGAGATTAAAGTGGACCAACACCCAGGATTTTGACTATCCTGGGTTTTGGTCCACTTCAGGGGGGCACCCCGATTGGCCATTCACAAACGGCCGGCGCGGGCGCGCGCACGTCTAGAGGAGCGCGCGGGAGGCGGCCGCTGCCGCCGCCGATCAGGTGAGTTCTTTTGGGGTTTTGGGGGGGGTCCCTCACCGCAGGACATCCCGATCTCGGATGTCCCGCGGTGAGGGGGGTGATCGGCCCGGGAATCTTATAGATTCCCGGGCCGATCACCCATGGGTGACGGTCCACTTTAAAGATGTCCAACAAAAGGCAACTGCATTAGACACTAGAGTCTCTGTGCTTGGAGAATCTAATGAATGATATGAGACCAGAATCCCTGCTATCGAGAGCGTCCAACTGCAACTTCAGCAAAAACAAACTGATACACATCTGCAAACATATGATTTAGAGAATTGAAACAAGAGAAACAAACTCAAGTCATCTAAAGGTGGCAGCCACAGAATAGTTTAACACCCTTTTTGGAAGACCTTTAGATGAAGAGCTAATCATTGATTGTACCCACAGAGTGTCAGGGCACCCTGTAGGTGACCCACAGGCATCGAAAAATGTCCTCTGCAGAATACACTTCTTCTCAGTAAAAGAGGACATCCTTGGACAAGCCTGGGAGAAGGGCCAAATCAACTGGAAAGGCTCCCAAGTCCTGATTCTCCCTGACTTCTCCAGGAACACCAGTTTCCTATGCCTAATACTGGACAAACTATGATAATTGGGTGCAGCATATAAGTGCTCCAACTCCACCTTTTTCCTCAACCTCTTTGGGTTCCTGGGGGTGGAGCCTTTCCCGGTTCCTGATTGGCTCTCCCCAAAGCACCCCCCCTCTTTGCCACAGAGGGAGCCACACTGCCCCTGGTTTGACTACTCGGATGTGGTAGGGGACGGAGGAGCACCCCCGGGGGTCGAGTGTTTCATGCCATCATGCCAGTCTTGCTCTTATACTTACCACACTTGCTTTATCCTAGGTTGCCATTGAATGTGAACTAGATGTAGTAGCTACATAGATAAGGACTGGTGTTGCTTGGGGGTGGGGGGTTGCACCCTCTCCCCCCTTTAATTCCCTGCCAAACCACTTACCATTCAGAGGTGGCTCGAGGGGAAACCTGAGCTCTAAGGCACAAGTAATTAATATCCCTCCAAAAGAGCATTGGGGCACTCGCTCCTTCTATGCCAAAGATCATGTCTTAAATACCAACCCTTCAGCAGCGGTCAGGCTGAATGGACTTGTTTCTCCCTTTATTCTTAGTATACAGTACGTCCTGCTCCAGATATAATACTTACACTTGGGTTATCCTCCGCTAGATGGCGCTGTACTGCAGAAGCATGTGAAAACAGGCTCCTCCCGGCCCTTCATATACCCAGGGACCTCCCACAAATCCCCAGATTTCTCTGCAGTGCTGACTGCGAAGACATGAAGTATCACTCTCTCGCAGGTGAGCGGGGCTATGTGGCCCTGTTGGACTACTCCCACCCGTCCTCCCTGTGATGTGCCTCCCAGCTTGGGCTGCGTCGGTCGGGTGAAGGTAGGCAGCACCTTGTGTGTTTATGGAGCCATGCTCCACCGCAGTCCCCCACCAAAGGGTAGGCAGTTTAGGCTGATGGTGAGCCTCTAGAGGGTGCCCCTCCCACGCTATTCCCCATGCCCCGTGTAGCGGAGGGCCCTATACAAAGGGTCGCCATCCTCCCTCGTTCCCCCCGTAGTCTGGGGGGAAAGTCAGTGTATGCTTACACGCTTATGGCCTTAGTTCTGTCCTTTACTGGTATTCCTGGGGTCAGTGCTGTGCTGTTAAAAAATTTTTTATTATGCATCTGTCGCCACCACGCACATTCCTTCCCTTGTTGAATGTGCTGCGATGAGCGGTGGCGTTGCCTCAGACGCTGCTACGTCTTCATTGGCGAATTTTTTTCTAAGTGTGCCATTCACTTTGATCTTCTGACAACTGCATCTATCTCAGAGCTTCGCGCTCTTCGGGGGGGGGGCGGATACCTGGCTTGGCGCGCTCCGCGTCACAGCCCGCTCTGGCCCGCCCTTCGAGGTCCGCTTGGCGCTATTTCGATGCTCATCGCGCGCGCGCGTGGTAACGGTTCTCCTCCTCCCTCGATCTGTAAGTGCCCTCGCGGGCGATTTTCATTTTTCTTGCTTACTGCGCATGGCTCTGACATCCCTATTCCCATTATGTCTTTCAGACGGTCGAATCCAGTGGCTTCTCCCGGCCCGGCTTAATTACCAGTGGACCTAGAAAAATTACTCCCACTTCCCTGCATCCAGGGTAGCTTATAGCGTCAATCCCTACTGGCCTATTGTGCCCATTAATCACCATATGGAGGCATCTCAGGATATTGTGAACGGGGTTCCCTCGGGACAAGCCCGTCTGTGTGTAGCTTGTGGGGTCTCGCCTATCAGCGGTGACAATGCACGGGTCTGCATCCCTTGTGCACAGCAGGCGCTAATGGTAATTCCCGCCCCTCCTGTGGCTGGGCCTGCACCTCGCCTCACTTCACCTACTCCCCCAAGCCTGAGTCTAACCCCCAATACAAGCGGGGATTCTCATCCTGATGTGGCTACTAGACTGGCCAGTGTTGAAAAATTGCTTGCTAGTTCTCTAGCGCTCAAGGCCACTGCTAAAAAGCGGCACATAATCCCTGATTCGGCTCCCTTCCCTATGGAGTCTGAGGAGTTTTCACATTTTTATGGCCATACCCCTTCGGACGAAGGGGAACTATTCTCTGACTCAGAATCTTCTGATGAGAAAACAAGGGGTCATGCCGATTCCGGTTCGGACCACTGGACCCCGGATGATACTGACAAACTACTGCTTCAGATTTTTGAAGTTCTGTCCATCCCTCCCCCTGTTGCGGCTCCCAGGCAAAGGGGTGAGCTATTTCATACTGCTAAGGCTCGATTGGAGTTTCCTGAGCAAACCCATTTCAATAACCTCGTGTTGAAGGAATGGGAACTTCCCAGTAGACTTCCCGGGATCCCTAAGAGTTTGGACAGGAAGTATCCATTTCCTGCTGATATGGTCAAGTGCTGGTCATCACCCCCCGAGGTCGATGCCCCTGTTTTAGGGCTGTCTAACACCTCTATTATGCACTCCCCCCGATACCACTACGCTACGGGATTCTGAGGACCAGCGCATTGACCAATTGGCATGTCATGCCTTTGCATTTGGTGGGGCGGCGCTGCTCCCGGTTTGCACCTTGGCCATTACTGCTGAGGCGCTCAGGGCCATGATCAGGAATGCACTTGACGGCCCAGACGAGCTGCCTACTGATTCTGTTAATGCACTGTCTAATTGTGATGCGTTTGTGAACTTCATCCTGTCCGCGTCGGATGATGCTGTTAGGCTGTGAGCCAGATCTTCCGCCTTGGCGGTGGCTATACGCCGCGCGGTATGGCTGCGCCAGTGGGCGGCAGACAATGCCGCTAAGAAAGCCCTTACTGGGCTTCCTTTTAAGGGCCTGCGCCTGTTTGGGGACCGCCTAGACCTCTTTGCTAAAGGAGGTAAGTTACCACAGTGCAGGGGACAGCCTCGGCCCTTTCGGATCCAGGGCCCCCTTTCAGCCCCCTACAGAGGTGTTAAGCAGGGGAAAGGGGTGTCCTTCGCGGGGGCTCGTGCAGACTCCTGGCATAGGAGCAAGGGGCGACGCCCCGGCTCCTCCTGGGGAACCAAGCCCAAAGCCCCTCCCAAGACCCCTCAGGCATGACGGGGCGCCCGCCGGGGTGGAGGGGACGGCTACAGCACTTCGCACATGTCTGGAGGCACCAAGTCTCAGACTGGTGGATTCAGGAGGTAGTTACCTCTGGCTACAAAATAGAGTTTGCTGTATGGCCCCCCTCAAGATTCATCAGGTCCCGGATTCCCCAGGAGCCGGCATCGGCTCAGGTCCTGATGTAAGCAGTGCAAGACCTTCTGGATCTGGGAGTTATTTGCCAGGTTCCCTTGAGAGAATTGGGTGAAGGGTTCTACTCCCAACCTGTTCACAGTACCCAAACGTGATGGGTCAGTCAGGCCCATTCTGGATTTAAAGATCCTCAACAAATTTGTCAAGCACAAGCACTTTCGCATGGAAACTCTGCGCTCGGCCGTTGGCTCTCTGCGCCCAGGGGATTTTATGACAACTGTGGACATCAAAGATGCTTACCTTCACATCCCTGTGTTTCCGGGACATCAAAGGTTTCTCAGATTCGCGTTGAAAGATCAACATTATCAGTTTGTGGCCCTACCATTTGGCCTCACTTCAGCTCCCAGAGTGTTCACCAAGGTACTGGCGGGAGTGATGTCCTTGTTAAGATCAGGGGGCATTCTAGTGCTGCCCTACCTGGACGACATCCTCATCGCCTCATGGCCCCTACAGCAGGCGGAGCTGGACACTCAGCGGGTGGTGGCCATCTTTGAGTCGTTCGGCTGGGTGATCAATCACCCCAAGTCTTCTCTGCCCCCTTCGTCGGTGACCCCATTCCTGGGGATGATTCTGGATACGGTTCAGTCACGAATATTCCTTCCCCAACAGAAGGTGGAAGCCCTGACTGCGCAGGTGCGGTCCCTGCTCTCATGCCCCCAGCTCTCACTCAGGCAGGGAATGCAGCTGGTGGGTCTGATGGTGGCGAGCTTCGAGGCGGTGCCCTTTGCTCAGTTCCATTCGAGGCCTCTGCAGCTTCACCTCCTATCGGTATGGGACAAGGATCCTGCGTCCCTGGACAGGTTTTGTGTGCTTCCCCCGTTGGTCATAAGGTCCCTCTCGTGGTGGCTGGACCACAAGAATTTGCTAAAGGGCAGGTCCTTTCTAGCCCCCTCCTGGGAGACGGTCACCACGAATGCCAGTCTGTCAGGTTGGGGGGGATTCTGGAAGTCCCTGAGGTTCCAGGGCAGGTGGGGCCCTCAGGAGGCCCATTTACCCATCAACATTCTGGAACTACGGGCGGTCAGTTTGGTTCTGGAGCAGTTGACCAATCACCTGCAGGGACTGTCTGTTCAGGTGCGCTCAGACAACAGGACAGCGGTTGCCTACATCAATCATCAGGGAGGGACCCGGAGCAAGGGTGCCCTCCAGGAAGTGTCGCGAATTCTGACATGGGCGGAGGCCAATGTTCAATGCATTTCGGCTGTTTACATCCCAGGGGTGGAAAATCTCCTAGCAGACTCTCTGAGCAGGGGGACTTCCCGGCAGGGGGAGTGGTCCCTCTGCAACAGGGTGTTCCAGTCCCTGTGTCACCGTTGGGGTCTACCGGATGTGGATCTGTTTGCATCCCATCACAATCGCAAGCTCCCGGCCTTTGTCTCCCTGTCTCAGGATCCTCTGACTGTGGCCACGGACGCTCTGTCGTTGTCTTGGAAGAAATTTCGCCTCCTGTATGTATTTGCCCCGTTTCCCCTGCTGGGCAGGGTTCTGCGCAAGATTGCCCTGGAAAAGGTGCCAGTGATTCTAGTGGCCCCAAGGTGGCCAAGAAGGGTGTTGTTCACAGACGTGGTACAAATGGCAGTAGATCAGTACGTCCTGCCAGAGGCGCCAGATCTACTCACTCAGGGCTCCTTACGCCATCCCAATTTACAAACTCTGGTTTTGACGGCTTGGCTGCTGAAACCTCCATCTTGATGGAGAAAGGCTTGTCTGCCTCAGTGGTGGATACCATGGTTCAGGCTAGGAAGAAAACTTCTTCTGCCATCTATTACAGGGTATGGCGTTTCTACATAGACTGGTGTGAGTCCAGGTCTCTTCCCTGCAGGGAGTTCTTCATCCCTAGGATTCTGGAATTTTTACAACACGGATTAGAGTTGGGTTTAAAGCTCAGTACTCTGAAGGCTCAGGTTTCTGCTCAGCATCACCTGGTTAAGACCGTCTTTCAGGGGGTCACCCACGTGCGTCCCCCACGTAAGCCTACGGTTCCTGTTTGGGACTTGAACCTGGTTTTGTCTGCCTTGCAGGGTGCTCCCTTTGAGCCTATTCAGGATGCTGCCTTGGCTGTACTTACCCTCAAGGTTGTTATTCTAAGTATGTCACACACCCCGCTTCAAGATATCCATAACATGTGGGTAATACCGACCTGAAGAGGGCGTTCTGCAGAGATGATAGGAAAAAGAAAGCCCCTCCCGGTCCATAAATACCTGGGACCTCCCACTCATTACCCAGTCTTTCATCTCTGCAGACGGCGAGCAAGTCAGAAGATGATGCCTCCTCCTTGCACAGGGGGACTTGAGGTAGCCAGGATTATTCCCGGCCCGCTTTTTATTTCTATTTCCGCCCAGATGCCCCTCTTATTACTATACATGCCTCCCAGCCTTGGCTGAGGTCTGGGCGAGGGTAGAATGGCACATTAGGTGCCCAGGAGCTAAGCTCCACCGTGAGACCCTGTATCAGAGGGTAGGCGGTGATCCGGGCTGGTGACCCCGGTTTGGGATGCCCTGTCCCTCGGCCATTTCACCCCAGGTGGTGTTCCCCTCTCCGGATGCCCTTCTCCTCGAGGGGGGGGGGGTGTTGGGGGCCTTTTATTCAGATGTGTGTAGTGTGGTGTTTTTTACTGTAAGGCTGCAGCCACCGTGGGCCGGCCTCTTGCGCTGACACAGCTGAGGAGATCCCTCTCCTCAGCTTATGCTGCTGGCGGCGGGGCTGGGCGCAGGGCACGTCGCCGCGGCCCGCCTGTCTGCTGTTCTCTTTCCTTGTACCGGCGCCGCGGCCACTGACATCGCCGCGGCGCCGGTCCCCTGTCACGGCGCTGCGCGCTGTGAGGAGAGCTCCTCACATGCTGAAGGGGGGGGGCGCGGGGACGGGCGCTGGAGCGCCGCTGCGGCCAGTCCTCCCCGCCTGTCTTCTGCCGTTTACCGGCGCCGCAGCCGCCGTCACCGCTGAGGCGCCGGTTCTTGCTTGGGCCTCTCGTTTGTGGGGGGATTTCTCCCCTCACGATTGTGGTACAGGGGGTGGGGCAGGGCTTTCGGCGGGACGCCGAGGCCCGCCCCCGCTAGGCAGGCGCCACTGCAGAGCCTAGCAATGACATGGAGGGGGGCGGGGCCACGCACAATCGCGCTCTTCCGCGCTGACCACGCCCCCCTTCTTCTCTCTGACTCCGTGCTGCGGCTGCTGGCTCCTGTGAGGTGCGGTCGCCATCTTGATCGGAGGAAGTCACTGTGAGTGACCCTGTGGGCCCCATCTCTTTTCATATTTGCTGCATTCCTTTTTTCACTTGCTTATAGCTTGTTCTATTGTGTCTTTCAGGTAGACCTACATTAGGTTTAGGGGGTTTCTCCCGGTCCTAGGGTCCCTGGGTTAAATTTACCGATTTCAAATCCTCCCACTTGGGACATTAAAGGGGCATCCCGGGTTGCTTATACGCGTAATTCCCCTGGTCATAGCGACTGCACATAAGTTCACCATATGGAGGCATCCCCGGATACTGGGCTCGGGCTCCCCTCGGGGCAATTCCGGAAGTGTATGTTGTGTGGGGTATCCATTACTGGGGACGATGTACTTCTGTGTATACCCTGTGCACAGCAAACTATTACGCGGCAGTCCGAACCCCAGGCTTCTGGGTCAGCACCGCCGGTCGCTTCATCTCCTCCTCCCAGCTTGATACGCACCCCGTGTGACATTGTCATGGGTGGGGAGCTGCAATCTGAGATGTGCGCCAGGTTGGCCAACCTTGAAAAATTACTCTCCAGCTCGGTTGCCCGTAAGGCCCCGGCTAAGAGAAAGCACTTGTCGCCGGCTCCGCCGGTGGATGACCTTGATGATTTTAATAATCTAGATTACTCCCCGCTAGAGGAAGGGGAGGTTTATGAGGATTCTGATAATTCAGACGATCAGCAGTTTGTTGGCGCTGATGCTGAGCTTGGGGACTTGGGGAGATCCTCGGATACTCCTAACGCTCTGGCTCAGATGTTTGAGGTTTTGGCTATTTCTCCTCCTGAGGAGGCTCCGCAGCAGAAGGGGGAGTTTTTCTAGGAATCCAGGCCACGCTTGGAATTTCCTAATCAAAAACACTTTGACAAAATTATTGCTAAGGAATGGGACAGGCCGGCTCGGCTCCCTGGTATTCCTCAGGGGTGGGATAAGAAGTATCCCTTCCCTTTTGGATACCGTTAAGCGTTGGGCATCCCCCCCCCCCGAGGTGGATGCATCGGTTTTGGGGTTGTCCAACACTTCTGTGTTAAATAATCCAGATTGTTCCACCCTCAAAGACGGAGAGGATAAACGCATTGACCAGATGGCTTGTCGTGGCTTTGCCAGCGTCGGGTCAGCCATGCGGCCTGTTTGTGCTTCGGCGCTGATGGTGGTGGCTGCCAGGTCCGTGGTCAGGGACCTGTTGACTTCTTCCGGGCTTCGTCCGGGTAGTGACGAGTTCCTTGGCTTTAAAAGGTGTGAGTTGTTTTTGTCATTTGTATTAGCCGCCTTGGATGACACTTTGATGATGTGTGGTAGGACGTCTGCTCTGCTGGTGACTATTCGGCGGTCGGTTTGGTTGCGCCAGTGGGCGGCCGATTTTATGTCCAAAAAGTCGCTGACGGCTCTACCTTTTGTTGGATTACGGCTCTTTGGAGAGAAATTGGATTCTGTCACCAAGGGTGGTAGGTTACCTCAACGCAAGAAACAATGCCGTCCCTTTCGGGGGGCGCCTTCCTTTACCCCTTCCTTTCGTGGGGCCAGATCTGGCAGGGGATTTGCCTTCCCCTCCTCCAGAGGAGATTCCGGGAATAGGGGCAGAGGACGTGCCCGTCCAGGTTACAGTTGGGGCTCTAAGCCCAAACCTGCTGTTAAGCCAGCTCAGCAATGAGGGGGCGCCCTCACCCATGCGGGTGGGGGGACGGCTGCGACACTTCTCCCAGGTCTGGGATCAGGAGGTCTCGGACAGATGGATCCGGGAAGTGGTGTCTTCCGGTTACAAGCTGGAGTTCGAGCTCCGGCCCCCTCCCAGATTTTTCAGGTCTCAGGTGCCTTCGGAACCTCTGGCCGCGCAGGGACTCCTGGTGGCAGTAGAGAATCTTCTGGACATGGCTGTCATTTGCCCAGTGCCCGCCTCAGACCAGGGCAGGGGTTTTTATTCCAATCTGTTCACGGTACCCAAGAAGGACGGATCGGTCCGACCCATCTTGGATCTGAAGTTTCTCAACAGGTTCATCCGGCCGCGGAAATTCCGCATGGAAACGCTGCGTTCGGCTATCCACTCTCTTCGTCAGGGAGACTTTCTGACGTCCATAGACATCAAGGACGCTTACCTGCACGTTCCGATTTTTCCAGCACACTAGAGGTTTCTCAGGTTCGTGGTGGAAGATCGGCATTTTCAGTTTGTGGCACTCCCTTTTGGTCTTACCTCGGCTCCTCGGGTTTTCACCAAGGTGCTGGCGGGGGTGATGGCTCTACTCAGGGTTCAGGGTATCCGCATTGTGCCCTATTTGGACGATCTTCTAATTATGGCATCTTCCTTCAGCCAAGCAGAGTTGGACACTCTGGAGAGATTCAGTTGGGTGATCAACTACCCCAAGTCATCTCTTTCCCCGTCCAGGGTAGTGACCATTCTGGGAATGTCTCTGGATACTTCGCAGGCCAGGGTGTTTCTGCCCCAGGCCAAGGTTCTTTTGATTCAGGAGTTGGTTCGGCTTCTCTTGTCGGCCCCTCGTCCGGCCATCCGGCTAGGGATGAGGCTGGTGGGGTTGATGGTGGCCTCATTCGAGGCAGTTCCCTTTGCGCAGTTTCACGCAAGGACGCTCCAGCTCCATCTGTTGACGGTTTGGGACAAGTCTCCACTATCGTTGGATCAGTCCTTCTGGATGACCCCCCGAGTTCGTCGATCCCTTCAATGGTGGCTGGGGTCTGTAAATCTGTTGAAGGGCAGATCTTTTCTGGCACCGTGTTGGGAGACAGTCACCACGGATGCCAGTCTGTCAGGTTGGGGGGGTGTCTGGAAGGATCTTCAGTTTCAGGGTCTGTGGGGCCCTCAGGAGGCTCACGAGCCCATCAATGTTCTGGAATTGAGAGCCATCAGGTTGGTTCTGTTTCGCTTGACTCATCAGTTGCAGGGCCTGCCAGTTCAGGTTCGGTCGGACAATCGGACAGCGGTTGCTTACATCAATCACCAGGGAGGGACTCGCAGCAGGAGTGCCCTCAGGGAAGTGTCTTTGATTCTGGACTGGGCGGAGAGCCACGTCCCGTGTATCTCAGCAGTCTACATTCCGGGAGTGGAGAACACGGAGGCGGACTCTCTGAGCAGGGCCTCCTCTCGCCAGGGGGAGTGGTCTCTCAGTCCCCAGGTGTTTCGCTCGATTTGCCTCAGGTGGGGGTTCCCGGTGGTGGACCTCTTTGCCTCTCGTCACAATCACAAGCTTCCGATATTTGTGTCTCTCTCGCAGGATCCACTGGCTCTGGCGGTGGATGCCATGTCTCTGAACTGGAGGGATCTGGGGTTTCTTTACCTGTTCCCTCCGTTTCCAATGGTAGCCAGAGTGGTGCGCAAGCTGGCCCTGGAGGGCGCGTCGGCGATCTGGTGGCACCAAGGTGGCCAAGACAGGTTTGGTTCGCAGACCTGGTCAGACTGGCAGAGGATCAGTTCGTTCTGCCTCTGCTGCCGGACCTGCTCACCCAGGGTCGGCTACGCTATCCCAATTTACCATCGCTGACTTTGACGGCGTGGCTGCTGAAACCTCCATCTTGAAGGAGGAAGGTCTTTCTGATGCGGTGATTCAGACTCTTATTAGCGCCAGGAAGCGGTCTTCCTCTACCGTTTACTATAGGACCTGGAGGTCCTATATTGACTGGTGTGAAGGTAGGTCTTTCCCGTGTGGAGGGAGTTTTCCATTTCCAGGATTCTGGAGTTTCTTCAACATGGTCTGGATCTGGGGCTCCAGCTCAGTACCTTGAAGGGGCAGGTTTCTGCCCTGGCGGTGTTCTTTCAAAGGTCGTTTGCTCTTCATCCTTTGGTCAAGACTTTTTTCCAAGGGGTTACGCATGTTCGGCCTCCTAGGAAGCCGTTGGTTCCAGTTTGGGATTTGAACTTGGTTCTTTCTGCTCTTCAGGGTCCTCCGTTTGAGCCCTTGAATGAGGTTGCCTTGTCTTCACTTACTCAAAAGGTGGCCTTTTTGGTGGCTATCACTTCTGTTAGGCGTGTTTCTGAGTTGGCAGCTTTGTCCATTAAAGTTCCGTACTTCGAAAGGCATCAGGACAAGGGGGTTTTTCGTTTCAAGCCGGATTTTCTTCCTAAGGTGGTTTCTGCCTTTCATCTGAATCAGGACATTGTTCTGCCTTCTCTATGTCCTAATCCCAGCAACGACAAGGAAAGGGCTCTGCATTCTTTGGATGTAGTTCGCGTTGTAAAATACTATCTGGTGGTTACGTCTTCCTTTCGTAAGACTGATGCTTTTTTTGTGGTACCCTTTGGGCCTAGGAAGGGTTTGGCACCTGCCAAGTCTTCCATTAGTAAATGGATTCGTCAGGCCATTATTGGGGCCTATTCTGCTAAGGGGAGGAGTCCCCCTTTTCGTGTTACTGCTCATTCTACTCGTGCGGTTGGAGCGTCCTGGGCTTTTCAGCACCAGGCCTCGGTTGAGCAAGTTTGTAAGGCCGCTACTTGGTCCTCTGTTCACACTTTTTCCAAGTTTTATAAGGTTGATGTTCGGGCCTCAGCGGATGCTGTTTTTGGCCGCAAAGTTCTGCAAGCTGTTGTGGTTTAAGTTGTGCCTTGTTTCCTTGTTTTGGATCCCCGCCCTTTTATGGACACTGCTATTGGATGTCCCACATGTTATGGATATCTTGAAGCGGGGTGTGTGACATACTTAGAATAATACCATTTTGTGAAATACTCACCTGTAAAATGGGTATTATAAGTATGTCACACACCCCGCTTCACCCGCCCTTCTCGTATTCTGGATCCTTTATATTGTGAACTTTGCGTTGCTTTGGTTTATATTTGCCTCTTCCTGGTCCCTTACCTTACTGCTTTCTTTATACTGGGTAATGAGTGGGAGGTCCCAGGTATTTATGGACCGGGAGGGGCTTTCTTTTTCCTATCATGTCTGCAGAACGCCCTCTTCAGGTCGGTATTACCCACATGTTATGGATATCTTGAAGCGGGGTGTGTGACATACTTATAATACCCATTTTACAGGTGAGTATTTCACAAAATGGTATTTTTCTGGTGGCTATCACATCGGTCAGGCGTGTTTCGGAGCTGGCGGCATTGTCTATTCAGCCCCCATACTACGAGAGACACCAGGACAAGGTGGTGTTCCGCTTTAAGCCAGACTTTCTGCCGAAGGTGGTGTCTGCCTTTCACTTGAATCAGGATATTGTGCTTCCTTCATTGTGTCCTAATCCTAGTAACGCTAAGGAAAGGGTTCTGCATTCCTTGGATGTGGTCAGGTGTCTGAAGTATTACCTGGTAGTCACTGCAGCCTTCAGGAAGACTGATGCTCTTTTTGTGGTCCCCTCTGGTCCTAGGAAGGGCTTGGCTCCGGCCAAGTCTACTATTAGCAAATGGATTCGTCAGGCTGTGATTCAAGCCTATTCTGCTAAGGGGAAGAGTCCTCCCTTCCGTCTTACTGCTCATTCTACTCGTGCTATCGGGGCCTCTTGGGCCTTCCAGCACCAGGCCTCGGTTGAACAAGTTTGCAAGGGCGCTACTTTGTCTTCTGTGTTCATACCTTTTCGAAGTTTTACAAGGTTGATGTTAGGGCCTCAGCAGATGCTGCTTTTGGCCGTAAGGTTTTGCAAGCGGTAGTAGTTTAACCCTTTAAGTGCCAGCCACGTAAAATTTACGTGCCTGGCATTTACCCCTGCTAGCGGGCAAAAAAAAAAATACTCACCTGACCCCTCGTTGGATCCGGCCGGGTCTCCTCTTTAATTTGGTGCCATCCGATCCCCCGTGGGGGGTCGGATGGCTCCAGGAGAGCTTCCGGAATAGGCCGCCAACCCCCCCCCCCCCCCGCTTCTGCAGCAGCAGCAGCTGCTATCTGTAAAAAAGATAAAAAAAATAAAAATGACATTCACTTACCTGCGCTGGCTCCTGCTGTCCCTCCTCTTCACCTGGGGGGCCTCGGAAGGCTCTCTCCCCTTTCATCCTCCCTTGGGGCGGGGGCTAATGACGTCATCCCGGCCCCGATCTCCGGCTTCAGCCTTCTCAGCTGTCAGATGCCGGTGATCGGTGCCGGGGAAGGAGGTGGCAGGAGATCCTCTGATCTCCTGCCTCCCCCTTCTCTGGATGCTGATCACCGGCATCTGTCAGAGCAGCGAGGGACAAGAGCTTGCAATCGGAGGTAAGTACAGTAAAAAATATTTTTTTTTTTAATAAAAGACTTTTTATTAACGTGTGTTGTTTTTTTTTTTTTTAACAGTTAACCCACCCATAGCTGGCCCGGGTCGGTAATGCTGGGTAGGGGGGACCCTACGTCGTTTTTGTTTTGGGATTTTTAAGGGTTTTTAACGATTAAAATTCCCCGAAAATTTTTTTTTTACATTTAACCCCTTGTGAACTGGTAAGGGGTCCATGAGACCCCTATACCAGTTCTCAAGGCTGGGGGAGGTGGCAAGTCACCTGCGCTAGCCGGTGACTTGCCATTAACCCCCGGCACCCCCATTACCTGCCTCCCCAAAGGCCGGGGGGGGCAGAAGAGCCCGTGGCCACGGGCTATGCGGGCTTGTAGCCTGCAGGGCCAGGGGCCAGAAAAGCTGGCCCCTGCACCCTGTTCCTACAAGCCCTGCATAGCTGGTCCCGGGCTGGTTACTTTGGGTAAGGGGGGACCCTATGTCATTTTTTTTTCTCGATTTAACCCTTTGTAGTGTGGATGGTAGTTGTATTTTATTTGTAAATGTTAAAAATTACTTGTTTCAGTTAGGGGGGTCTCCTGGGCAGGAACAGGGGGCTCACGATAAATATGTGGTACCGTTCTAATCGGTAGAAATGGGGCTTTCACATGCAATATGGTTTTCCCTAATAAAATACATTTTTTATTTAAAATAAAGGAGGCAATTTTCTAAAAAAAAATTATTTATTTTTTTTACTTAATAATAAATAAAATTTACAAACAAGACATTTCATGTTAAAGCCTAAACTCTGCTGCAAAATATATATATATATATATATATATATATAATTTTCCTGAAAATTCCAGCAAAAATGTCACCAAACATGGCGCAAAATGGGGAAAAATTACCTGTCAACAGAGGGTGACAAAATCTCAAGTAGGCTGGCAATTAAAAGGGTTAATAGTACCTCTGCATGTTGGGTATTGTTCTGTTCGGGGGACTTTGCGCTTTCAGACTTAGCTTGTTTTTTCTTGTTTGCATATTTATATTTTAGGAAAAGGTGTTTTTTATTCAGCTTTTTTATACATTTTTTAGGGCAACCAAAGAATTCTTTGAGGGATCAATTCCAGAAAGATGAGCCCACTACAACAAGCTGGGTACTCTTAGAAAGCTTAACATGTGTACTTTCAGGGAATATATGGTTTATGGGGGATATTCCAAATGTAAAGGGTTGTTTTGGTTGAAAAATCGCAAGGTGCGCACTTTGTCTTCAGAGATGAAATTTTCAAAAAAAATTACCGTTATGCTCATGCTTTACTTTGGGGCGTTTGGCAACTCTTCCATTGACAGTAGCTATGCATGTTGGGTATCGTTCTGTTTGGGGGAAGTTGCTTTTTCAGATTATACTTGTTTTTTCTTGTTTGTATATCGTTTTTTTAGGAAAATGTGGTTTTGATTCTGCTTTTTTATCCTTTTTTTAGGGAAACTCTTTGCAACCAAAGAATACATTGAGGGATTACTTCTTTTTTTACTTTTTTACTTTTTACTAGAAAACTGTGGCCACATCAACAAGCCTGGTACAAATAGAAAGCCTGAGGTGTGTACTTCCAGAGAATATATAGTTTGTGGGAGGTATTTCAAATGTAAAGGGTTGTTTTTCTGGAAAAACTGCAAGGTGCGCATAGCGCATATCACAGTTGTATTTTTTCTGAAAATCCCCTAAAGCTCTGTTTCAGTTTGGGGGAGTCTCCTGGGCAGGAAAGGGTGTCTACCTATACATATGTGGTACCGCTGTAACCGGGAGAAATTGGGATTTCACACACAATAAGATTTTATTGACAAACTTACATTTTTTATTACAAAAAAACACTACAAATTGTTAAAAATAGATTTTTTTTGCACACATTTCGCCAAAAAATATTGAGAATACACCTAAAAATTACAAACAAGACATTTCATGTTAAAGCTCAGTATTATATCTGGAGCAGGACGTACTGTATACTAAGAATAATACAATTCTGTGAAATACTCACCTGTAGAATTGGTATTATACGTATACAGTACGTCCTGCTCCACCCCACCCTGTTGTTGCATTATTCTGGATCCCCTGTATGGTGATTGTTATCTTGTTATTGTTACCAGTTGTTCTGGGTGGTTTTTAATTCTCCTGGCTTCTTGTTCACTGCTTTTCAATGCTGGGGATTTGTGGGAGGTCCCTGGGTATATGAAGGGCCGGGAAGAGCCTGTTTTCGCATGCTTCTGCAGTACAGCGCCATCTGGCGGAGGATAACCCAAGTGTAAGTATTATATCTGGAGCAGGACGTACTGTATACTCATAATACCAATTCTATAGGTGAGTATTTCACAGAATTGTATTTTTACTCTGTCCTCTATCCCCTTTACTTTATATCAGTGTGTGGACCGAAACCCAGGATGTTTGACTATACTGGGTTTTGGACCTAGCCCCCGAGGCACCCTGATCCGGGATGCCCCTTATGTGTGAGACACCTCAGGTTGTCCGATCTAACTCACCTTTCCCTGGTCCTACGGCATATGCTTGAATGTGTTGATGCAAACTCAGCTAGGCTAGTCTGAGGAGCTGGTCCAGCCAAGCATTCCGGCGGCCGCATTCCCCGCTACCCACTTACAAGGAGCATTCCCATGCCAGCCATTCACAAATGCCTGGCGCGGGCACTTGCCCTGCTAAAGGACTAGCAGGGATGCAGCGCTGGTTGCGCATGCATCGTTGGACTGGGAGAGAAGGTGAGTATATCTGGTGACCCGGAGGGTTTCACACACCAGGCCATCTCGATTCTGGATACCCTGAGGAGCAGGAATCATTATAAATTCCAGGGCCAAAGGCCACGTGTTTAGGTCCACTTTAAGGTGAACTACTCAAAGTCAGTCCTAAACCCAACTCTCCCACAACAGACAGTACAGACAATTTGAATCCAATTTTCAAATGGCTGGTTTCATTCATAAAATACCTGGGTGTTCAGATTTCATGCCATGGATTATGACCTAAACTACCCCCTCGTTGCTGGTTAACTTGTGACCGGAGGGTGGCAGGTTCGAATCCCGGTCCTAGGACATGACTGAAGTGCTCTTGAACAAGGCACCTAACCCCGCACCTGCTCACCGGGTGCCATAATTAGGGCAGCCCACTGCTCTGAGCATGTGTACAATCACTGCATGGATGGGTTAAATGCATAGGACGAATTACTATGTGTGCGCAAGCATACAATGGCCATCTATGCATTAAAAATTTAAAAACTACACCTATTCTTAGTATACAGTACGTCCTGCTCCAAATCTAATACTTACAGTTGGGATATATTCCGCCAGATGGTGCTGGACTGCAGATACCCGGGGACCTCCCACAAATCCCCAGAATTTCTCTGCAGTCTGGCTGCGAAGGACGAGAAATGGCTCTCTACTCGCAGGTGAGCAGGGCTATTAGCCTGCGGCCCTGTAGGACTATTCCCACCCGTTCCACTAGTAATATGCCTCCCAGCCTTGGCTGCGCTGGTCGGGTGAAGGTAGGCAGCACCGCTGTTAAGTGCTTAGGAGCGCTGCTCCACCGCAATCCCCTACCAAAAGGTAGGCAGTTCAGGCTTATGGTGAGCCTCTATGGGATGCCCCCTTACCCCTGCCCATCGGTGGGCCCTGTTTAAGTGGCCGCTGTCCTCCCTCATCCTCCTTGTAGCCTTCGGGGGAAAAGAGGGGGGTGTGTGTGTAAATGTGTATGCTATGCATTCTGTGTTTTACACTCTTTTTCCATTCTGTTTAGTCTTGTGTCAGCCGCCGTGCTGACTTGCCTTTACTGTCTTTTTTAAAAATTGCCGCTGCCGCTCGCTGTCTTGGTTCCGCGCTTGGCGGCAGCATTACCTCAGGCGCTGGTGCGCCGTCATTGGCTGCTTGCACGTTCTGGCTTCGCGCTCCTTGGGGGGGGGCATCTATGGCGCGCTCTGCGTCATCGCTGATACCGGCCCGCCCCTCGAGGTATACCGACGCCATCTTTAACCTGCTTGGTTGGCCCATGCGCGACGGACCCCTACCTACCGCGGTCCGTAAGTGCCCTCGCGGGCGGCTTTATATCTTTCACTTTTGTTACTGTGTGCTTAAGGTCTTGTCTGCTTATGTCTTACAGGCGGAGCAAACCCTTTTGGCTTCTCCCGGCCCTGTATTAGTATATAACTTGTAGGCCTTGTAAAAATAATACTCCCACTTCCCTAGCGGGTTATTTGTGCATCCGGGGTTGCTATATAGCGTTATTCCCTTTCGGCGTTTAGCGCAGCTATAATCACCATATGGAGGCATCCCAGGATAATGTAACCGGGGTCCCTTCGCGGCAAGACCGCCTGTGTGTAGCGTGTGGGCAGCCTCATGCTGACGCTGACAAGGCGCGGGTCTGTGTAGCCTGTGCTGAGCAGGTGCTTGCATTGCAATCTGGCCTGCCAGTGGCTGCACCTCGTTTCACTTCGCCTACTCCCCCAAGCTTAAACCTCACTCCTACTGAGTTGCATACTAGTGGGGATTCTCAGCCTGATGTGTCTTCTAGACTGGCTACTGTTGAGCAGTTGATTGCTAAGTCCTTAGCGCGTAAGGCCCCTGCTAAGAAGCTGCACTTGACGCCTAATGTCACTGTTTTCCCTATGGGAACTGAGGAGTTTATGAATCTTTGTGGCTATACCCCGTCTGTTGAAGGGGAGCTCTTTTCTGATTCAGGCTCATCTGATGAGAGACCAAGGGGTCATGACGATTCTGGCTCTGACCCCTGGGCCCCGGATGACACTGACAGATTATTGACCCAGATTTTTGAGGTTCTGTCCATCTCTCTCCCTGTTGCGGCTCCCAGGCAAAGAGGGGAGCTTTTCCATACGGCAAAACCACGTTTGGAATTTCCCGAGCAGGCACATTTCCATAACCTTGTGCTCAAGGAATGGGAGCGCCCCAGTAAACTTCCCGGGGTTCCAAAAAGTTGGGATAAGAAGTATCCCTTTCCTGCTGAGGTGGTTAAATGTTGGTCATCCCCCCCCCCCAAGTTGGATGCCCTGATCCTAGGGCTATCTAACACCTCTGTCATGCATTCCCCTGACTCCACTACCCTGCGGGATGCTGAGGACCGGGGCATTGACCAGCTGGCATCCCACGCCTTTGCATGTGCGGGGACGGCGCTGCGCCCCGTCTGTGCCTCTGCCATGACCAGCTGGCATCCCACGCCTTTGCATGTGCGGGGACGGCGCTGCGCCCCGTCTGTGCTTCTGCCATTACTGCTGTGGCCACTAGAACCCTTATCAGAAATATGCTTGATAGTGCCCCTGATGATTTGCCTTGTGAGGTGTTTAATGCACTCTCCAGTTGTGATGTTTTTGTAAATTTTGTCCTCTCAGCATTGGATGACACCATCAGAATGTGTGCCAGAACTTCTACCCTCGTGGTGGCTATATGCCGCTCGGTTTCGCTGCGCCAGTGGGCTGCTGACAACGCTGCCAAGAAGGCCCTCACTGGGTTCCCCTTTAAAGGACTGCGCCTGTTTGGGGACCGCCTGGACCTTTTTGCTAAGGGAGGCAGGCTACCCCAGCGCAAGCATCAATCTAGGCCCTTTCGGGGTCAGGGTTCCTTCTCCCCCCCTTACCATGGTGCCAGACAGGGGAGGGGGGTTTCCTTTCCTGGGACCCGGGGAGATTTCTGGGGCAGGGGCAGAGGACGTGGGCGTCCTGGCCCCTCCTGAGGTCCCAAAGCAAAATCTTCCCCCAAGCCCCCTCAGGCATGATGGGGCGCCCTCACCCATCCGAGTTGGGGGACGGCTGCAGCACTTCGCTCACATCTGGAGGCTTCATGTCTCAGGGGTAGTGTCCTCCGGTTACAAGATAGAGTTTGCTGCCTTTCCCCCTCCAAGATTCATCAGATCCCGGATTCCTCAGGACCCTGTGTCAGCTCAGGAGCTAGTGCAAGCAGTGCAAGGCCTCCTGGAGCTGGGGGTCATCTGCCAGGTCCCCTTAAGAGAAAAAGGCAAGGGCTTTTATTCCAACCTATTCACAGCACCCAAAAAAGATGGTTCAGTCAGGCCCATCCTGGACTTGAAGATCCTCAACAAGTTTGTCAGGGGCACGTGCTTTCGCATGGAAACTCTGCGCTCTGCCATCAGTTCCCTGTGCCAAGGGGATTTCATGACTTCTGTGGACATCAAAGATGCTTATCTTCATATTCCTGTGTTCCCAGGTCATCAAAGGTTCCTCAGGTCTGATGGATAAACACTACCAGTTTGTGGCCTTGCCCTTTGGCCTCACTTCAGCTCCCAGGGTGTTCACCAAGGTGCTGGCTGGCGTGATGTCTCTGCTCAGGTTTCGGGCATCCGCGTGCTTCCCTATCTGGATGACATTCTCATCACTTCCCAGTCTCTACATCAGGCAGAGTTGGATACTCAGCTGGTGGTGTCCACTCTGGAGTCTTTTGGATGGGTGATCAATCACCCCAAGTCCTCACTGTCCCCTTCCTTGGTAACTCCATTCCTAGGAATGTATCTGGATACAGTTCAGGCAAGGATCTTCCTTCCTCAACAGAAGGTGGACAGTCTGATTGCACAGGCTCAGTCCCTCCTAGCTTGTCCCCATCCCTCCATCAGGCAGGGGATGCAGCTGGTGGGCCTGATGGTGGCATGCTTCGAAACGGTCCCTTATGCTCAGTTCCACTTGAGGCCTCTGCAACTTCACCTATTGTCAGTATGGGACAAGAACCCAGCGTCCTTGGACAGGGTCTGTGTGCTCTCCCCCCTGGTCAGGAGGTCCCTCTCATGGTGGATGGACTCAAGGATCCTGTTGGGGGGCAGATCCTTTCTTGTCCCTTCCTGGGTGATGGTCACCACAGATGCCAGTCTGTCAGGTTGGGGGGGTTTCTGGAAGTCCCTGCTGTTCCAGGGGAGGTGAGGCCCTCAGGAGGCCCACACACCTATCAATGTCTTGAAACTGCGGGCGATCAGGCTAGTTCTGGCTCACTTGACTACTCACCTTCGGGGCCTGCCTGTTCAGGTGCGCTCGGACAACCAGACAGCAGATGCCTACATCAATCATCAGGGAGGGACCCGGAGCAAGGGGGCCCTCCAGGAAGCGCCTCTGATCCTGACTTGGGCGGAGGCCAATGTCCCCTGCATATCAGCTGTGTACATCCCGGGGTGGAAAATCGCCTGGCGGACTCTCTGAACAGGGGGACCTCTCGCCAGGGAGAATGGTCCCTATGCAGCAGGGTGTTTCAATCTCTGTGTCACCATTGGGGCCAACCAGATGTGGATCTGTTTGCGTCCCGCCACAATCACAAGCTCCTAGCTTTTGTCTCTCTGTCCCAGGATCCTCTGGCCTTGACTTCGGATGTGCTAGCAATGTCATGGCAGGACCGTCAGTTCCTGTATGTCTTCCCTCCAATCCCCCTGCTGGGCAGGGTTCTGCGCAAGATTGCTCTGGAAGGAGTGCCAGCAATTCTGGTGGCCCCCAGGTGGCCAAGAAGAGTGTGGTTTGCAGGAGTGGTGCAACTGGCAGTAGATCAGTACGCTCTGCCCTTGGTGCCAGATCTGCTCACTCATCTTGATGGAGAAGGGGCTGTCTTAGTCGGTTGTGGATACTTTGATTAAAGCTAGGAAGAAGTCTTCCTCTTCCATTTATAACAAGGTTTGGCGTGCCTACATTGAGTGGAGTGAGTCTAAGTCTCTTCCCTGTGGTGTGTTCTCTATTCCCAGGATTCTGGAGTTCCTGCAGCATGGGTTGGAGATGGGACTCCAGCTCAGTACTCTGAAGGGTCAGGTTTCTGCCCTGGCTATTTTCTTCCAGAAGTCCTTTGCTCAGCACCCTCTGATCAGGACTTTTTTCCAGGGGGTCACTCATGTGCGCCCCCCACGTAAGCCTATGGTACCTGTTTGGGATCTGAACTTGGTTCTGTCAGCCTTGCAGGGTGCTCCCTTTGAACCTGTGCAGGATGCTGCCTTGGCCATTCTTACGCTCAAGGTTGTATTTCTGGTGGTATATCAGCAGTATTACAAACTAGGCAAAAAACTGCATTTGCATATATTGGTGTAAATAAAAGAAAATATCGATCATGTGTTGATATCACACGAAAACAAATACAAGAATATATTTTAAATTAAGGACAAGTGCAAATGTAGACATAATCCATGGTTGCCTGGGGTGTTTGCCTGTTTGACCAATATAAACCCCTCTTTTCCCTCTCTATGTACTGTTGTCACTGTCTTTTTTTGCATTTTGGATTATGTCTGTATTTGCACTTGTCATTTAATTATATTTATGCTACCTAATTTTTTGTTTATCTCATGCCTTATGTAAAAAAAAAAACATTAAACTGTCATTATTGATATTTTCTAAGGAAAATGTTTAACTAAAACCCAGACTGGAACTGCCAACACTTGGATAGTGGAGCAAAACCATTGATTTGGCTATTCCAGGTACACCACAAGCCCCCCGCCATTCACTACTAATCTTACCTCTCCTGTGATCCCATAGCGAACTTTGCTACACTCAGGTTAACCGTGCAGTCCGCCCAAGAAATCATTGTGGGAATGTGGAAAAGGTAAGATTACCAGTGAGTGGGGGGGGGGGGGGGAGGAAGCAGGGGTTGTACACAGCGAGGCATCCCAAATCTTAGATCCTAAAGTCTAAAAGATGAAAACGGATGGGTTATTCCGCCACAAGGTGGCGCAGTAGCACTGCAGAAAGCTGTGGCAGCTCCCGGCTCCCTATAAAAATGGGATTAACCAACAAGCTCCCAGTGTTGTCCTTGCATTGACACTGCGAAGTTAGAAGATGGCTATCTCTCTTGCGCAGGTGAGCGCGTCAACCAAGCCTGCGGCCCTGTATGTCTATTTCCATCCGTTTCTGGACCCTCACTGCCTCCCAGCCTTGGCTGACAGATCGGGTGAAGGTAGAAGAGCACTAGAGTCAAGTGCTCCTGGAGCACAGCTCCAACCCGCAGACCCTGTACCACAAAGGGTAGCCGGCCATAGGCTTTATGGTGAGCCTCATTGGGATGCTGAGTTCCTGTCCTGGCTTCTGTGAGGGTGAGTTGTTGGGGACTGTATCCCCTTATTTTTCCTTTTGGGGTCCCCCATCTCCCCACTGCCCGCCCCTCGAGGTACCTCTGCCGGCGCCATTTTGAGCGAGCTGCGCGTCTGGATTTCTCCCTTCCTGGCTGCAGCGCTGCCTTCTCCGGTGTGACGCTTTTCCTGTGGTCTGTGCCTGAGTGACTCCGCGGTGTCTTTGGTCCGTGAGTCCCCCCTTGGGGGGCTTTTTATTGAAGGGTGTATGTGCTGCGGGATGCTCATGTGTCTTTTTTACTTATGTCTTTCACGCGGGATTCCATGGGGTTGTGGCATATCCTGTCTCCACTCCTTTCCTCCCCTCATTCCCCCCTTCACTAATTTCTGGGGGCATCCCGGGTGGCCTTTGTATAGCCTTTGCCCACTTCTGGCCTATTGCGTCTGTGTTAATCACCATATGGAGGCTTCTGGGGATAGCGTGCTTGGGGGCCGTTCGGGGCAAGCCCGGCTGTGTTCCATGTGTGGGGTGTCCCCTGTGAGTAACGGTGTCACGGTATGCGTGCCGTGTGCTGAAAGTGTCATAGCGCTGCAAGCTGGTTTGCCTACTTCGCTTCCCAGCTCTGCGCATCCGTCTGCTTCACCTACTCCCCCACTTCTGCAATTGGGACCCTGTGAGGGGGACATTAGCAGGGAGTCACACTCTGATTTGGCTCTGAGGGTGGCCAGCATTGAGAGGCAGCTTGCCAAGACTGTTCCTAGGAAGGCCTCTGGCAAGAAGCTGCACCTGACATCTACTCCCTCATGCTCTACAGAGGAGTATGAGGAATTTGATGTCACTGCTGGACGTTATTCCTTGGAGGAAGGAGAACTCTCCTCCTCTGGAGACTAGCAGGAGGGTTGTGACAGTGACCCTGAGTCTGGAGATTCATGGTATCCTGAGGACACTGGTAATTTACTGTCTCATATTTTTGAAATATTACACATTGCCCCCCCCCCCCCCCCCCCCGTGTAGGCTAAAAGGAAACAGGGTGAGCTGTTTCGTCCTGTTAAACAGCGTCTGGAGTTTCCTGAGCAAGGTCATTTCACCTCTATGGTGCTTAAAGAGTGGGAACGTCCTAACAGGCTGCCTGCTCAGCTGTGCTGAGTTTGGATAAGAGGTATCCCTTTTCTGATGATCTTATTAAGAGGTGGTTAGTCCCCCCTGAAGTGGATGCTCCTGTGCTAGGTTTGTCCAACACTTTGGTCATGCCTTCCCCGGACACTACCACTCTGAGGGACGGTGAGGACAGGCGCATGGATCAGCTGGCCTGTCATGCCTTTACCTGTGAGGGGGCTGGATAGCGCCCGACCTGTACCGCGGCTATTATGGCTATTGCTCTTAGGTCTCTGCTTAAGCGCCTCATGTATGGTACTTCAGCTCGTAGAGGGGGGGGAGGAGTTTAGGACTCTCCTGGTTTGCTCTGATTTTGTGGCTTTTATCGTTACTGCTATGGCTGATGCTGTGCGGCTGAGTGCCAGGGCCTCCGCGCTCTTAGTGGCTATGCAACGCTCTGTCTGGTTGCGCCAATGGACAGCTGATGCTGCTACTAAGAAAGCTCTCACTGGTCTCCCCTTCGCGGGTCTGCAGCTATTTGGGGAACGTCTTGATGTTCTAGCAAAGGATGGCAGGCTTCCTCAGTGTAGGAGGCAGTCTCGGCCATTTCGTGGGTCCTCTGCCCCCCTCCCTTCCTTTCGTGTTCCCAGAGGAGGCCGGGGCTCCCTCCTCCCCAGTGGCCGTAGAGATTCTTGGGGCCGTGGTAGACCCCGTGGTCCTCCCGGTCTCTCCTGGAACTCCAAACCCAATCCCTCCCCTAAGCCCCCTCAGGCATGAAAGGTGGGGGGACGGCTTTGGCTTTTTGCTCACGTCTGGAGGCTTATGTCTCAGACTGGTGGATTCAGGAGGTGGTGTCCTCCGGTTACAAGATAGAGTTTACAGCCTGGCCCTCCCCCAAGATTCATCAGATCCCGGGTGTCTTTGAACCCCCTTTATGCTCAAGGGTTGCATCTGGCGGTTCAATGCCTGTTAGAGTCAGGAGTCATCTGTTCGGTGCCACGGCAAGAACAGGGTCAGGGGTACTATTCAAATCTTTTCACAGTTCCTAAGAAGGACGGCTCTCTAAGGCCCATTCTGGACCTGAAGAGCCTCAACAAATTTGTCAGATTCAAGCATTTTCATATGGAGACGCTACGCTCTGCTGTCAGTACCCTTCGACCGGGCGACTTCATGACCACTGTGGACATCAAGGATGCTTATCTTCATGTGCCTATCTTCCCAGGTCATCAAAGATTTCTAAGGTTCGCGCTGGAGGATCAGCATTACCAGTTTGTGGCTCTACCCTTCGGTATCACTTCGGCACCTCTGGTGTTCACCAATGTACTGGCGGGACTGCTCAGGAACAAGGGCATCCGCATCATTCCTTACCTGGATGACATCCTGATTGTGGCCCAATCATTTCCTCAGGCCGAGCAGGACACTCAGATGGGGACCTCCACTCTACAGCTTCGGCTGGGTGATCAACTATCCCAAGTCTTCTCTGTCCCCGTCCTTGGTGATGTCCTTTCTGGGCATGACTCTGGATACCTCTCAGGTCAGGGTATTCCTGTCTCAGCTGAAGGTGGAGGGTCTTCAGAGGCAGGCTCGGGCTCTGCTAGCGTGTCCTCATCCCTCCATCCGGCAGGGGATGCAGTTGGTGGGCCTGATGGTGTCCTGCTTCGAGGCAGTCCCCTTTGCTCAGTTTCACATGAGACATCTCCAGTTGCACCTCTTGTCAGTTTGGGATTGGGGCCCTGTGTCCTTGGTTCAGGAATTTGCTCTGTCTCCTCTGGCCAGGCAGTCCCTCTCGTGGTGGCTGGACTCAAGGAACCTTCTGGGGGGCAGGACCTTCCTGCCCCCGTGCTGGGAGATGGTCACCACAGATGCCAGTCTGACCGGTTTGGGAGGCTTCTGGAAGTCGGTGGGGCCCTCAGGAGGCCCATGCTTCCATCAACGTCCTGGAACTGAGGGCGATCAGGTTGGTTCATTCTCACTTGACCACTCACCTTCAGGGTCGGGCTGTTCAGATCCGCTCAAACAACCAGACGGCGGTTGCCTACATCAATCATCAGGGAGGGACTTGGAGCAAGCGAGCCTTCAAGGAAGTGTCCCTGATTCTGTCTTGTGTGGAACAGAATGTTCCCTGCATCTCAGCGGTCTACATTCCGGGGGTGGAGAACCAGGAGGCGGACTTCCTGAGCAGGGGGTCGTCTCGTCTGGGGGAATGGACCCTCGACAACCGGGTGTTTCTCTCCCTGTGTCACCGCTGGGGTCAGCCGGACGTGGACCTGTTTGCGTCCCGTCACAATCACAAACTTCCCAGATTTGTCTCTCTGTCTCAGGATCCTCTGGCCTTCGCCACGGATGCCCTGGCAATTCCTTGGACGCAGTTTCGGCTTCTCTATGTGTTCCCTCCATTTTCTCTTCTGGGCAGGGTCATACGCAAGATAGTCCAGGAATGAGCACCGGCCATCCTGGTGGCCCCTTGTTGGCCAAGAAGGGTTTGGTTCGCAGACGTCATTCAGTTGGCAGTAGACAGGTACGTCTTGCCCAAGTATCCAGATCTCCTCCCTCAGGGGCGGCTACGCCACCCCAATTTACAAACGCTGGCTTTAACGGCTTGGCTGCTGAAACCTCCATCTTGATGGAAAAGGGGTTGCCTGTTTCTGTTGTTGATACCATGATTAGGGCTAGGAAGAAGTCCTCGTCCTTTATCTATTACAGGGTCTGGCATGCATTGCCTGGTGTGAGTCCAATTCTCTTCCCTGTAGGGTGTTTTCTATTCCCAGGATTCTGGAATTCTTGTAACATGGTTTGGATTTGCGCCTTCAACTTAGTACCCTCAAAGGCCATGTTTCAGCTCTGGCAATTTTTTTCCAAAGATCTTTTGCCAATCACAGGCTGGTTAAAACTTTTTTCCAAGGTGTTTCTCATGTGCGTCCACCCCGTAAGCCTTTGCTACCAGTTTGGGATCTGAATCTGGTGTTGTCTGCTATGCAGGGGCCTCCCTTTGAGCCTATCCGTGAGGCTGCCTTGCCCATTTTGACTCTTAAGGTAGCCTTTTTGGTGGATCACTTCTGTAAGGCGAGTTTCTGGTTAGCGGCGCTTTCCATCAAACCTCCTTATTTTGAGCGGCATCAGGATAAGGTGGTGTAAGCCAGATTTCTTGCCCAAGGTTGTGTCTGCTTTTCATCTTAATCAGGACATTAGGCTCGATTCAGAGAGACAAAAAAATACTTTCGTTTTAGTGCCGCTGTTTTTTTTTTTTTAATGTTTCCGTTCTCGTATGAGTGTGCGAGCGATTCTATGCATGCATTGCAATCCTTCTGTAAAGTTTTCGTCCGTTCGTACGGCAGAGTACGAGAATGTCATTTTCCCTTTTTCAATAAATAATCTTCCAGACGGAAATCCTTACGATCTTGTGCCTGCGCACTACAAACTTAGCTCATTAAAGTGCTCGCCTACATATTTGCCACCCTCACTTCTACTACAATGTTTAGCTAAATCACTTAGCACTATCCTCCATCTTCTCTTTTGGATCCTTAAAGCTCACCCAAACCACTTTGCGGTTAGGTTCTTCTTCCATTTTAGCCCCCTAAAACTTACCCAAATCACTTCTCGGTCATGTGAATATTCATCTTTAAATATTTCTGGGCACATTAGTTTTGTGTTAATGTATTTTGTAAATGAAATGACACTGAAATCTTAACAAAATTAGAAAATTTCAAATTTTTACAACTATAAAAAACAAAATACATAGCAATGGCAGGCCACAGAACATTATTTTCCATCTGTGATCCCCAACGAGTCGTGCAGCTCCTGCATCTCGCCCACCAACTGAAGGACCCTGACACTCAGTTGTGCCACTCTGGCACATGTGGTCCCTGTTGAAAAACGTAAATTAAAATATTGGTATAACTTTGTTGGGGTCATACTGCATTGCCCCCCCCCCCCCCCCGTATGGTCCAAACACCTAAATCTGGACTTCAAAAGCCAGAGGGCCCTCGACACCACGGCCCGGGTTTTGAATAGTGCCCGATTAGAGAACCCCTGGCCCGCATTCTGCAGGCAAAGAACGGGCATGAGGAGCAAGGGCAGGAGTGGATATTCAAAATCCCCTGAAAGAATTTAAAAATACTAACATAAAATACACATTCTAAGCTACAATATTGTTTAACGTGTCATAAAGGGCTAAAAACAGCCATAGGTTAAGACATAAGTCATCAACTATATTCATTGCCATACAGTGAAAATGGATTGATGGAATGTGAGCAAACTTACCCAGGAGCCATCCACCAGATAATTCTCCTGACTCAAACTGACGAAATAAGCCGGAGCTCTGCAATATATAAGCATCATGGGACGACCCTGGATGCCCTGCAAGAACACTGAGGAATCGCATAGCTAGACCAAACACTGCTTGTATGTTGTGTGAGTTGCACATCTTGCGGTTCCTGCAACCAAATATAAAATAATTACACAAAGCAAAGGTAACCGACTAAAACAAGAACTCCTACAATAAATTAAGATTCAAGTTCAACAATCCAAATATAATTCACAAAGGACATAAGTCTAAAAAAATACAATTCTGTGAAGTACTCACCTGTAGAATTGGTATTATAAGCATACAGCACGTCCTGCTCCAGATATAGTAATAACATGTGGGTAATCCTCTGCCTCCGGCGCGGTGCACTGCAGGCATGTAGAAAACAAGCTCCTCCCGGCCCTACATATACCGAGGGACCTCCCACAAATCCCCAGCATTGAAAAGCAGTGAGAAGGAGAAGCCAGGAGGAACCAACCACCCAGAAACAGGCAATAATATCAATGATAATAATCACCATACAGGGGATCCAGAACAAGTGAAACCAGGGTGGGGTGGAGCAGGACATGCTGTATGCGTATAATACCAATTCTACAGGTGAGTACTTCACAGAATTGTATTATTCTAAGCATACAGCACGTCCTGCTCCAGATATAGTAATAACATGTGGGACATCCAATAGCAGTGTCCATAAAGTAGGGTGGGATCCCTGTGAAAAAAGGGCACAGCCAACAGTAAAAGCGCTGTCACCCGCAACCATGCTACCAAGAGCAACGAGAGCAAGGCTCTAACCTCAACCTTTGAACTTGTAAAGGGAGAACTGAACACAAGCAGCGGACAAGCCAGCATGCTCAACAAAAGTTAGTGCTGAAAGGCCCAGGCCAAGCACAAGTAGTAAGAAAGCAAAACAAGAGAGAGAGAAGAGTAATCTTCCCTTAAAAGAACAGACCAGAGAAAAGGCCTAACCACGCTCATGCAAGGAGAGTAGCCGTGGCAACCTTAGAAGTCTCCCCAGCGGGGAATATGAACCCTGGTCTCAAGCGAGACCTGCAGGAATCCTGAAAACAACAACACTCAGCACGAGCCGAAACGTTTACTCTAGGCTCAGGAGGACAAAACCAACCAAGCGATGCCTATCCGAGGGCACCTACACCCGTGGAGGCAATCAGATCCAATACTAAAGGATGGAGACCCATAAGCCCCAAGGGCATAATCCCTACCAGGGACAAGAAACGGGCCAGGAATCTCCAACACCTGGAGGGGAAGACAGATCCCCTTAGCTCAAAGTATATCAAGACAGTAGCCCCGACCGGAGGATCCGGAGGAAGGGAGAATCCAAAACACCACCTGAAGCCGAACTCGGCGTAGTGCGGAGCATCCCCCTCTCATGGAGTACAGATATGTAAACAATGTGTATATATATATATATATATATATATATATATATATATACTGACCATGACCGATAACAGAGTCATCCTTTATGGCCCATTTATGACTGGAGCAACTGCCCCAGAAGAGCGATATGGTTTAAGGAACAGGTCAGAATAACCTGAATAAAACCCAAGGCAACCCTTAGCAGGGCATCAGATTAAGTAAACCCCCTAGAGTAGGCAAGAATTCCTCAAGGAATGTACCTGAGCAAACCCTGATGAATGCTCAACACAGAAAATTGGAATATACCTCTGTAGTAGGCCAACAGGGCGAGCCCTGCACTTTCACAGAACTAAGCTGGGTAGCAAGCACCAACCATGCTGTGATAATTCAAGAACCCCGGGAACAGAGAACTTCCAACAGGGGAGAGAACTAGACCCCGCCAAGCAATACAGGTACAACATACCCTAAGATAGATGGCAGGAAAAGAAGAGGAGGAAGCTAAATCCTAGCTCTCCTAGAAACAAGACACCCAGAGATATGCCATCTCCGGCAGGGCGAGGAACCAAACTGGTTTAACTCCAAATTAGACCCTGAAGATAGGTGCGAAATGGAAAAGAGCCTGACTATGCGGAACAAACCTCGTGAGAGAGCGTACAGGCCCACCGTCCTCAGCAGAAGCCTCCACGGACGACACCCCCCTGGGCCACCCAGGCATGACGGCTCCCCCTGCCTGGCAGGGTGAAGAAAATAAGCCATATCGAGTATAATGTCCAGCCAGAGCCTACTAGGCCCCAAAGGACAAGGTTAGGCAAATCTAGGCCAATACTAAAGGGCAGAACCCCTGTGATCATGACAGAGCCCAACAGGTCCATACCAGTAGGAACTCAGAGGGCCAATAGATTACCTCCTACCAAGGGAGGGCATCCATCAGAGACTAAAGTGATAAAAAGCAAGGGATGTTAATTCCCACATAGATCAGAATCAGAGCCTTCCTGGAAGTAACCACTAGTCCCGAGACTTTACCAGGAAGAAGGGGACAGGCCACTGTCCTACGGCAGACCACGAATCCCCAAATGGATAGGCCCTGAAACGGAGAAATCCAGCAAGACAGAGCCCGCTGAAGGCTCGCTGTGGCAACAACACAATAAGTAAATGGACCCCGTTTTTGGGGCCTACCTAGGAACCACTGGGGGTTTCAGAAGAAACAAGCCCCCCCAGCCCACCTGCACTATTTGGTACCCAAGGTGACCACCAACAGGTGAGCAACAAGAAAGGAGGGAATGCCCCCCGAGGGACTCTTTTTTTCCCTTTTTTTTTTTTTTTTTTGTAAATAATTCTCAGAAGATCAGCCACCTCGGCTAGGAGGAGGGTGCACAGAGTTAGGTCCACACTGCTGGACCCCTGTCCAGAATAACAACCTAAGGTTCTGCAGAACCTAAGGGCACTGAGAATAAGGGATGTCATCTGCACAGCCACCAACGGCCATCCCAGGAGCAATACTGCCAGGTGACAGTAAGGAGATAGCAAATAAGGTCAGAGACCTTGCCCCAGAAAAGCCTTAAATGCCAAGCAAAAAAGGGGGCACTAGCCGACCCAATTCTATACGCATACAGCACGTCCTGCTCCAGATATAGTAATAACATGTGGGTAATCCTCTGCCTCCGGCGTGGTGCACTGCAGGCATGTAGAAAACAAGCTCCTCCCGGCCCTACATATACCGAGGGACCTCCCACAAATCCCCAGCATTGAAAAGCAGTGAGAAGGAGAAGCCAGGAGGAACCAACCACCCAGAAACAGGCAATAATATCAATGATAATAATCACCATACAGGGGATCCAGGAAACTGGAGGATGGAACAAAAAAGGTAGGATCTGAGGCCACTAAGCCTATCCAAACAACTCCCTCTCTGGAGATATAAGGAACCCAAAGGGACCCTTTGTGGCTGCCCCTTGGTCTCGTTCGAGACATCACTCCCAAACCGAGCTAGCGAAACACCAGGAGTGTGAGAGGGGCCTAATAACCCGGCCACAATCAGTAGTGAAGACTACCAACACCAAGCTGTAAAGGCCACAGTGTCCAAAGACACCTGGGAGCCCAATTAAGCATCTTAACAATCCACGGACGGCCATAGGCCCCGCGGTTTATAGGGTGCTGACGGTCCAACTCGGATCAAGCCTGAATGTCTATAGATTGCCGAACCCAAGAAGGGTTAGAATGGGCGACCCCCTCATCCTCAGGGGGAATAGGGGGCAAACTGGTGTAGAGGCCTCTGCCTCTATCCGTTAAGGGCGTCCAGCCAAGGAGCCCAGGCCTAGCAGACCAAGGAAGGCCTGTACCCATACTTGAAGAAAAACAGGGGACCGGAGGCCCCCTGACCGACTCAGGGACGGACACCTAGCAAACACTGTCCCACATCCAGAGGAACTACCTCCCAACTCCACCAGAACGAGGCAAGAAGCCTCCCGATAGGAGCAAGGTGCTGTGGCCATCCCCTCACCCAAGCTGGTGAGGGCGCCCCATCATGCTTGTGGGGTTTCGATGAAGGATTTGGACTTGGCCCGGCCGGAAGGTCCCGGGCGTTGTCTGCCACTCCCTGGGCAGGAGACTGAACCAGACCCCGCAAAGGGCGTCCCTGGTTCCTGCTTAACACTATGGTATGGAGGTGGAGGGGTATCCCTGCTCCGAGGGGGCCTGGACGTCCTGATTAGGTGAATTTTCCTCTTTCCCGAATAGGTCCAGACGGGCCCCAAACAGGCGATGCCCTCTGAAGGGGAGCCCCGTCAGAGTCCTTTTAGCGTCATCGTCTGCCCCCACTGTCGCAGGTGGCGAATAGCTATCATTTGGGCTGAGGTCCTTGCACACATTTTGATGGTGTCATCCAGAGCTAAGAGGATAAATTTAACAAAAATGTCGCAGCTGGAGAGTGCGTTAAACACCTCCCAGGGTAAATCTTCAGGTTGATGCTCAAGCATCTTACTTATGAGGGTCCTAGCGGCCACTGCAGTAATGGCCGCGGCACAGACGGGACGTAGCGCCGATCCTGCATAAGCAAAGGCGCGGGAAGCCAGCCTATCAATGCGCCGGTCCTCCACGTCCCACAGGGTGCTGTAGGCCGGAGCTGTAAGGAAAGGGGGGTTAGGAACCCCAATAATCGGGGCGTCTACCACTGGAGACGAAGCCCAACAATCAACCATCTCTGGGGGAAAAGGGTATTTCCAAACCCAATCCTCTGGGGGCCCCTTGAAGTTTAGTGGGGCAATCCCATTCCTTAAGTACAAGAGCATGAAAGTGGGCCTGCTCGAGAAATTCCAAGCGCGCAGGCGCCGTATGGAAGCGCTCCCCTCTCGGTCTGGGGACCGCACCCGGGGGCGAAATAGATAGGGCCTCAAAAATCTTGAGCAACATACCACCGACGTCAAGCTGGTCCCAGTCATCCTGACCAGCTTCCTCCTGACACCTCTGCCTCTCAACAGAGGAACCCGGGTCAGAGAACAGGTCTCCATCTTCAGAAGGAGCACTATCACACAGAGAAGAGGACTCCTCCGAGCCCATAGCACAGGCCGAAGCCGGGGGAGTCCAGGGCCGTTGTCTGCCAGGACCCACATGCCCGGACAACCCTTCAACAATCTGGTTAAGCGTGGGTCGTCTAGAAGAGACGTCTATTTGTAACTCCCCGCTTGTACAAGACTCAACGGGAGTGAGATTTAGGCAAGAGGAAAGGGGAGAGAGGGAGCGAGGTGCAACCACAGGCGCTGCTCGCAGGTCCAGCGTCTGTTCGGCACATGGCGCACAGACCCGTGCCCCGTCAGCATCAGCATGGGGGAGACCACATGCTACACACAGCCGGTCTTGTCCCAACGGGACCCTGGTAACACAATCCTGAGATGCCTCCATATGGTAATTGTCAAGACACAGTATGCCCGTAGGGATTTATGCTATAAGCAACCCTGGATGCCCCAACGACCCGCTGATCAATGTGGGAGATTTGTAGTAATGCCCGTTAAATCCTTATATGAATATATATATGTATATATGAGGCCGGGAAAAGCTACCGGTGCTCAGCGTCTGAAAGACATAAATGGGAAAGAGATGTCAGGGCCATGCGCAGCTGGACAGAACATATAAAAAAGGGAGCCCGCGAGGGCACTTACAGATCAAGGGGAGAGGAGGAGATCGCCACCACGCGCGAGCATGAAGCTCAGCAAAATGGCGCCCAGCGAACCTCGAAGGGCGAGCTAGATGCTCTGCCGTGACGCGGAGCGCGCCTAACCAAGGCCCCGCCCACTCCAAAGAGCGCGAAGCTCTGAGGTAAAAGTAAAAGCAAGGATACAACCACACGCTTAAGGATTCGTAGAGAACCGTTTCATCCAATAAAGTGATGGAACCACAGCATCTAGATGACGTAGCAAACTACATACAAGCATACGGCGGCAGCCGAAGAAAACGGAGCAAGGAGCAAGCGGCGAGGCTCTGACATCTCGGTTAATAAAGGGCAGAATAAGGCCATAAGCATGACATACCGGTACGCTGGGACCGTCACACACATACCCCCCCCCCCTTTCTTTTCCCCCTACTAGATGGGGAAATGAGGAAGGATGGCGACCCTCACACAGGGTCCAGCGCTACTCGGGGTAGGGGCAAAAATGCGGGAGGGGCATCCACAAGAGGCTCACCATCGGCCTTAACTGCCTACCCTATGGTGGGGGATTGCGGTGGAGCATGGCTCAGTTAAGCACCAAGGTGCTGCCTACCTTCACCCGACCAACGCAGCCCAGGCTGGGAGGCATATTCTTACACAAGAGGACGGGTGAAATTAGTCCCGCAGGGCCTCGGGCTGAATGCCCCGCTCGCCTGCGAGAGCGTGATACTTCATGTCTTCGCAGTTCCAGCACTGCAGAGAAATCTGGGGATTTGTGGGAGGTCCCTCGGTATATGTAGGGCCGGGAGGAGCTTGCTCACAGAACTGCTTTTTTAGGACCAAATAAATATTTTATATATTAAGGGTTTATAGCAGACCAAAACTAGCTAGCATATCCTTAATTGTTCCCACCATAAAATGCACCTTTTGGCAATTTTCACTGCTCCTGCTTTACTCTAATTTCAGCTAATGCCGCCTGTTTAAGCTGTAAAGCCCCACGTCCTCTATTAATTGTCACTGTTTGGGTTTTGGTCTCCTTGAAATGCAAGCTATGTTATTGTGTTACAAATGGCCGTTTTAGATAAAGGAATGCAATGTAGTAAATATTTTATATATGTTTGTATGTATATTATATATTTATTTCACACCACAATTTTTTTTTTGTTTTTATTTATAGAAGACGCAGGACTAAAATGGCAAATACTTGCTGACCAGAAGAAAAGCATGTTTGCCTCTGAAACAAGTTGTACTGTGCAAATTGTAAAAATTTCATTAAAATGTTAATTTTTTTAATAGTTTGTGAGGATATTTATTTTTTTTAGTCAGATTTTTGGGTAAGCCATATTGCTGGCTATAGAGAAAGCTATTTAAGATGTGCCCTCCACCTACATGTACCCTGTGTGCGACCCTGCGCTGCACTCTTTAGTCCATGCCGGATGGGTGAAATGAAGAGGGTCACAGTAGCGTGCTGCCTCAGGTGAAGAAAATGACCAGTAAATCAGTGCTGGCAGGATAGGATTTTATGTAGAGAAGCAAGTGGTGTGTCTCTGCTTAAATTAACCCCTGTGAGCCTACTCTCAGACATGTTGAATCTGTAAAGACAGATTTTTTTAACACATTTTCCTTAGTTCATACTGGGTTAGAGTAGCATGTTCGGTGTTACATTGTGTAGTCATTTGCTTGTCCAGAGTTGGAAGAAGCTGTACAAGGAAAAGGTAAGTATCTCCTAAAGTGGTGCTACAGTCTGAAAAGACTTTAAAGTGGACCCAGGTTTTTCACTTAACTAGGTTTTGATCCACTTAAGAGGGGCATCACAACTTGGGATGCCCCTCTGTGTGTATCCCCATGTCTTGCTGGTAAAACCCCCCCTTCTGGCATTCCTATGGAGCAGGCACAGATGGGCAATTAATCGGTGTGCTTGGCTCCATTCAGCTTTTCTTCGCTACAGTAAGGTCAGTGCGGAGAAGAGAAGCTGAGTTGAGCTGCAGCCCATTTCAGCTATTCCGAAATGCCTGGTGCGGGGATCCACCTAGCTAAAGCCATAAGACAGGGACTAGGTGAGTTATTGTGGCAATTGCCAGGGTCTCACATACTAGGGCATCCCAAATTAGGATGCCCCAGGGAGAGGGAATTGGCCAGCTCAAGTCGAGACACAATTCAGCTTTCTTAAATTTTTCTAGGACTTGCCCTAATCTCAGAGCTTACTGGCCACGTGTAGGGTGGGTTAGGGTGAGAGGGCGGGTCTAGGTCTGCTTTATTTGTAGATGTAAGGGAGGGGTTTAGAGATTTCTGGCTGTAAGTTTACTGTAGCTTTCCCTGGTTTCAGATGCAGGCTGTGTCTGACACATGGACAAGTTTGCTTGCAGTGTCACTTTATGAAAAGGTGCTTCTATTACAGATAGGTTAGGGGGCAGGAGCACACCCACTGCTGGAGGTGCGTACATTTTCGCTCCCGATTGCGACATGCCTCTTATTGGACAAGAGCCTGCGCGCTGTAATAACAGGAAAAGGCAAGATTGTATGGGCAATCTAGGGGGTTTCACCCTGGGGCAAGGGACATAATCCTGGGTTTTGTTCTGTTTTCAAATGATCTAAGAATCAGAAAGAGTCAGAAAAGTGTGTGAGTGTTTATTTCAGTACTTTGACACCTTGACCTAGCCCCCCTTTCCAGCCCCTGAACTGCAGCCCTCACCTGACTTATCCCACCCTAGGTTCTAACCTGCATCGCTCATTTAATCTCCCCCCCAGCCTGTGATCCACAAGCTCACCCAGTCCTACTCCCCAGCCTCTGATTCCCCCTAAACCTCTGACCCGCATCTGATGTATATACAGTTAGGTCCATAAATATTTGGCCACTGACATAAATTTTGATTTTTTTACCTGTTTATTGAAACATATTCAAGTTATATTTATATAATGGACGAAAATCCACACTTCAAGCTTTCATTTGAGGGTAACCGCATTAAAATTGGATGAAGGGTTTAGGAGATTCAGCTCCCTGGGCCCAAATTAATTGGAACGTTGACTCAAAGGCTGTTTCATGGGCAGGTGTGGTCTATTCCTTCATTATGTCATTTCAAATAAGCACATAAAAAGCTTGAAGTTGATTTGAGATGTTGTGCTTGCATTTGGATGATATTCTAAGTGTGCCATACACTCCACTTCGATCTTCATGACATGTGGGTAATCTCCAGTAGAGGGCGAACTTCTGCAGAGATGAATATGCAAAAAAGAAAGCCCCTCCCAGTCCATATATACCTGGGACCTCCCACCAAATGCCCAGTTCCTTCTCTGCAAGGAAGGCGACAAGACAGAAGATGAAGAATTCTTTACTTACAGGTAAGCCGGGCTCGCGCCCGGCCGTCTATTGTCCCTATTACTGCCAGGACCCTTTCTAAATTGCCCCTGTTTGAGCCTCCCAGCTTAGGCTGCGGGTCCTGGTAAAAGTAGGAGCACCATATGGGTGCGGAAGAAGCACTGCTCTACCGTGAGACCTCACTATGGGGGAGGCGGTTATCCAGGTTTTTTTGGTGATCCTGGTGTGGGATGCCCCTCCCTCTATGCTTATGGCCGGATTCTGGCAGGGTTCCCCCGCTTCTGGGTCCCCTATTACCCTCCGGGAGGGGTTGCCTGGCCTGGACGTTATTCGTTTTTCGTTCTCCCACATATGCCCCTGTGCGTGTGGGACAGTGAGTGTTTCACTTTTGGGCCATGGCAGGTGCTGTTATTGGCCTGGGGGAGCTTCTCCCCCTCAGGCTGTGTTCGGGGAGGGGCCCTTCTTTGGCGCGATTCTGTGGCTCGTTTCTAGGGGATCCACGTTGCTGGGAGGGGGCGTGGCCTGGCGAGCGCGCGTTCTGCGCCCTTCTCTCCCTCTTCCTGCATCAGGCACTTCTCGGGGGCCATTTTGACCTGCGCTCTGAGTGGTAAGGGCCGGATGGCCACTTCCTTAGCTTGTATGGGGGCCCCTCTCTAGCGGGGGGCCCCCACTGATAGCGGGCATGTGTGTGTGTGTGTGATTTTTGTGGTGGTTATGCATGTCTGGCTGGAATACAGATATATATACATATTTATATACATATACAATTAAGTATGTGTTATTGCCTTATATATGTAGGATTGCACTTGTTGCCTGTTTTGTGTGTTACAGATTGCATTGTATATGTGCATATTAAGGGGTTCCTCCTGGTCCTGGGGTCCCTAGTGTAAATTTGTTCACCTCAAATCCTCCCACCTGGACTTTTTAGGGGCATCCCGGGTTGCTTAGGTGTAAATTCCCTGCGGTCTTGCGACTGACCACAAAAATTCACCATATGGAGGCTCCGCAGGATACTGGGCTCGGGCTCCCTCTGGGACAATCCGGGCCATGTGTGGGGTGTGGGGTATCCCTTACGGGGAGAATGTGCTGATCTGTATACCATGCGCACAAAAGGCCATAACGCGGCAGTCTGGTACCCAGCCTTCTGGGTCGGCTCCTCCCGCTTCATCGCCTTCCCCTCCTCACCTTATCCGTACCCCAAGTGACATTTGTTCCAGCGGGGAGTCGCTCTCTGATGTTTGGGCTAGGTTGGCCAGCCTCGAGAAAATTATTGCTAGCACGGTGGGCAAGAAGGCCCAGGCTAAAAAGAGACATTTGTCATCGGCCCAGCCCTTGTGGTGTTGACGACGATTCCGCTGATTTGTCAGATTATTCCCCGTTAGAGGAGGGGGAATTGTATCAGGAAACAGAGGCTGACTATGTTCACGCTGGGAATGCCGATGTCGGGCAGGCGCTGGGGGATGCCGTAGATACGGCCACTGATTTGTCACATTTATTAGAGGTGTTGGATATTGAATCGCCTGAGGCGCCCCCTCTCAAGAAGGGGGATTTTTTGGGGGCATGCCAGCCCCGTCTGGAATTCCCTACCCAGGGTCACTTTGATACGCTGATCCTTAGAGAATGGGAGAGGCACAGTCAGCTTCCTGGTGTTCCTCAGGGATGGGATAAGAAGTATCCTTTTCCGGTGGAGGCGGTTAAGCGCTGGTCTTCTCCTCCCGAGGTCGACGCGCCAGTTTTAGGTTTGACCAACTCTTCTGTGCTGAACACCCCTGACGCCGCTTCCCTTAAGGATGGTGAGGATAAACGCCTTGATCAGATGGCGTGCCACGCATTTGCCAATGTGGGCTCTGCCCTGCGACCTGTTAGTGCATCTGCCCTGGTGTCGCTTGCTACCAGGTCTCTTATCAGGGACTGGCTGAATAACGCTCAGTTTGATCCAGCTGGCGCGGAGTTCGCTATCCTTAAGAGATGCAAATTGTTCATGGATTTTGTCATGGCTGCGATGGAGGATTCTATTGTCGTGTGTAGTAGGACTTCAACCTTAATGGTGGCTATGTGCAGATTGGTCTGGCTCCGCCAGTGGACAGCGGACGTTGGGGCCAAGAAGTCGCTCACAGCTCTTCCCTTCTTGGGATCGCGGCTGTATGGAGATAAATTGGATGCTGTTGCTAAAGGAGGTAAGTTGCCTCAGCGGAGGAAACAGCGCCGCCCCTTTCGAGGGGCTGGCTCGTTCACTCCACGCCAGAGCGGCTAGGGATTTGGCCTTCTCGGGTGTCAGGGGCTCGTCCTGGAACAAAGGCAGAGGTCGGGCACGTCCTGCGGCTGCCTGGGGTTCCAAGCCCAAGCCTGCCGTTAAACCGGCTCAGCAATGAAGGGGCGCCCTCACCCGCAAGGGTGGGGGGGGCGGCTGCGGCTCTTCTTCCAGGTCTGGACCCGGGAGGTCACAGATAATTGGATCTTGGGAGTGGTCTCCTCCGGGTACAAACTGGAGTTCGAGTACTGGCCGCCCCCAAGGTCCTTAAGGTCTCAGGTGCCCTCGGACCCTCAGGCTGCACAGGGGCTCCTGTTAGCAGTAAAAAACCTTCTGGACATGGGGGTTATATGCCTGGTGCCTCTGTCGGAAAGAGGCAGGGGTTACTACTCCAACCTTTTCACGGTTGCCAAAAAGGAGGGCTCGGTGAGACCCATTCTAGATCTCAAGGTTCTCAACAGGTTTATCAGAGCCAAAAAGTTACGCATGGAGACTCTGCGCTCGGCTAGCAATTCCCTTCGCGAAGGGGATTTTATGACATCCATAGACATCAAGGATGCGTATCTGCATGTTCCGATTTTTCAGGCACATCAGAGATTCCTCCGGTTTGCGGTGGAGGATCAACGTTATCAGTTTGTAGCTCTTCCCTTCGGTCTGACCTCGGCGCCGAGGGTCTTCACCAAGGTCTTGGCGGGAATAATGGCTCTGCTCAGAGCGCAGGGCATTCGCATTGTGCCTTACCTGGACGACCTGTTGATCTCAGCGTCTTCCCTCCGTCAGGCGGAGCTGGACACCCACCAGGTGGTGTCGACCCTGGAGAGGTTCGGGTGGGTGATCAACCGCACCAAGTCTTCTCTCTCCCCGTCTCGTGTGATTTCATTTTTGGGCATGAATCTGGATACCATTCGGGCCAGAGTGTTTCTGCCCCAGACCAAGGTGCAGGGGATTCAGGGTCTGATCCGCCTTCTTCTGGCCAATCCTTGTCCCTCTATCCGACAGGGGACGAAACTGGTGGGCTTGATGGTATCCTCCTTCGAGGCGGTACCGTTTGCACAGTTTCACATGAGATCTCTTCAACTTCACCTATTGACACATTGGGACAGGTGTCCGCAGTCATTGGATCAACCTTTCAGGATGTCTCCCAGGGTTCGGCAGTCCCTTCGGTGGTGGCTGGAATCAAGCAATCTGTTGAAGGGCAGATCCTTTCTGGTCCCTTGTTGGGAGACGGTTACCACGGATGCCAGCCTGTCGGGCTGGGGAGGTTATTGGAAAAGTCATCAGTTCAGCGGGGTGTGGGGTCCTCAGGAGGATCACACCCCCATCAATGTCTTGGAGCTCTGAGCCATCTGGCTGGTTCTGGCTCGGCTGACCTCACATTTACGGGGTCTGCCGGTTCAGGTTCGTTCGGACAACTGAACGGCGGTAGCTTACATCAATCACGGGGGGGGGGGGGGGGCTCGCAGCAGGAGTGCCCTCAGGGAATTCTCTCTGATCCTGCACTGGGCGGAGAGCAATGTTCCTTGCATTTCGGCAGTCTACATTCCGGGAGTGGAGAACACGGAGGCGGATTCCCTGAGCAGGGGATCCTCTCGCCAAGGAGAGTGGTCTCTCAACCCCGAGGTTTTTCTGGATCTTTGCCGCAAGTGGGGGACTCCGAAGGTGGATCTCTTTGCCTTGAGGCACAATCACAAACTTCCGGCCTTTGTGTCTCTTTCTTAGGATCCTCTGTCTCTGGCAGTGGATGCCTTGTCACTGGCTTGGAAGGAGTTGGGTTATTCTCAGTGTGTCACACACCCCGCTTCCCCTTTAATTCTTACGATCAGGTTACTCCACCAGCAGGTGGCGACGTTGCAGAGAGAAGTCTTGAAAACGAGCCCCTTCCGGCCTACATATCCCTGGGACCTCCCACTTAACACCCAGTGTTTTCTCTCTGCAAGATGCGACAAGACAGAAGAAAGAAGTCTCCTGCTTGCAGGTAGCTGGGGTCAAACCCCGGCACCCCCTTTTTGGTCTATTTCTGCCCAGTTCAATTGTTTATATGCCTAGATGGTTAATGGAAGCCTCCCAGCCCAGGCTGCTGGCTGGGCAACGGTAGATGGCACTAGGTGCCTAGGAGCTTATCTCCTCCGCTCGACCCCACGCGTGGGGCAATGCGGCTATCCGGCATGGTGATCCGGATTTGGGATGCCCCTGTCCCGATGTTCCCCTTGGCCATCTTCTCCCGCTCTGTCCCTTCTCCCTTCGCTTGGGGGGGGGGGGGGGGTGGTGTTTTGCTTGGGGTACTTTATTCTTAGCATGTGTGTGTTTTGGTGTGGGAGCGCTGGCAGACGCAGGCTCAGCGCCGCGGTGTGCGGCCGCGTGGCCTGAGCTGCTGGGGCTCTCTCTCTCTCTCTACTTTTTTTGCAAACTTTTCCCCCCCACTTGGCCCGAGGGCGTTGGAGCGCCCGTCTGCATGCCGGGCCGCCGCCATTCGGCGGGCCGTGTCGCTCGAGTACTGGGGGCGGGGCCGCGCTCTCTGTCGGCCCTCGCTCTGTGACGCAGGCGGGGGGCGTGGCCGGAGCACGTCGCTCGCTCAGCCCGGGCCCGCCTCACTTCCTCTGTCTCATTACAGAGACAGGTGCTGGAGGCTTAGCTGGGGAAGGTGCGTGCCAGGAATGCTGTGTCTGTTTTCTTCAGCGGTTACAGGTAACGGTCCCCACCTCGTGCACGTGGGGCCGTCATTTGAGCTATAGTTTTTGCATTTTGACTGTTTAAAGTTTGTGTTTGTGGTTTTTCCTGGCACTTCAGCATAACTCCTGGAGGCACTTATTGCTTGTTTTACATATATATATATTTGTCCATTATGTATATACTGCTATATGGTTTATCTTTATTTTGTGTAATGTATGAGTGTGCTGCATGCTGCTATTTTCCTGGGGGACTGACTGTGGTCTCTTTTCCCCTACAGTTCCTGGGATCCCCTCTCTGCAGTGGCTCTCCCGGTTCTGATATACCTGGCTAGTCTTAGTCTCCAAATTGGGATTTTTCCTAGGCTTAAAAAAAAAAAATCCTCCTACTCCCGGGATTTTAATTATAAAGGGGCATCCCGGGTTGCTTAATGCGTAAAACCCTGGGTTGTTGCGAATACCATAATTTCACCATATGGAGGCTTCCAACGTTACCGGAAATGGCTCTTCGAGGCTATCCAGGTTGTGTGGGGGTTGTGGGGCTCCGCTCCCAGGCGATGATGTCATGTTATGCGTTCCATGTGCAAAGCAGAATATTGCGCGCCAGTCCGTCGCTCCGGCTTCTGGCTCCTCGCAACTTCCGTCATCTCCTACCCCCCTCCCTTATTCCGGACCCCGTGTGACATTGTCAAAAGTGGGGATTCGCAATCCGAGGTGCGTGCGCGATTGGCCAACCTCGAGAAGATAATTTCCGCCACGGTAGCTCAGAAGGCTACGGCTAAGCGGAAGCACCTTTCTCTGGCAGCGCCTGCTTCGGAGGATGAGGTAGTTGAAATTTTGGATTGGTCCGAGTGTCCCCCTGATGAGGAGGGGGAACTCCTTGTGGAGTCGGATGAGCCTGCAGACCAGCTATTGGTTGACACCGCTGGCGATCAGGCTGTGGGGGTGTCCCTTGACATTTTGGCTCAAATGTTTGAAATTTTGGCTTTGGATCCACCTGAGGCGGTCCCTCCACCAAAGGGTGAGTTGTTTGATGTGCCCCAGCCGCGTTTGGTGTTTCCCAGACAACAACACTTTGTGAGGGTTGTCCTTAAAGAATGGGAACAACCCACACGCCTGGCTGGTATTCCTCCTAGTTGGGATAAACGTTATCCCTTTCCGGAGGATTTGGTGAAGCTTTGGTCGGTTCCCCCTGACGTCGATACACCTGTGTTAGGGCTGTCAAACACGGCTGTGTTGGACTCCCCTGACACTACTACCATTAAAGATGGTGAGGATCGTCGGATTGATCAATTGGCTCACCATGGCTTTATCAGTGCCGGATCTTCAGCGCAAGAGGCCCCGTCGCTCCTTTCGGGGTGCGACTTCCTTTAGTCCCTCCCTTCGGGGAGTCAGAGTGGGCAGAGGGGTGTCCTTTCCCGCTACCAGGGGTGCAGGCTGGACCCGGGGGAGGGGCCGTGGCCGTCCCTGTCAGTCCTGGGGCACCAAGCCCGAGCCTGCTGGTAAGCCCGCTCAGCAATGAGGGGCCGCCCTCACCCGTGCGGGTGGGGGGACGATTGCAACACTTCTCCCTGGTTTGGGACCAGGAGATTCCGGACAGATGGATCCAGGAGGTGGTGTCGTCCGGTTACAAGCTGGAGTTCGAGTCTCGCCCTCCTTCATGGTTTTTCCGGTCTCGGGTGCCCACCGATCCTTTGGCCGCGCAGGGGCTCCTGGCGTCGGTAAGGAATCTTCTGGAAATGGCGGTCATCCAGCCGGTGCCGCGCTTAGAGGTGGGCCTCGGTTTTTACTCCAATCTTTTCACAGTCCCCAAGAAGGACGGGTCGGTTCGCCCCGTCCTGGATCTGAAGTTCCTCAACCGGTTCATCCGTACTCGAACGGGAAGTTCGAAAACTGAAGTTTTGCATGGAAACTTTGCGTTCGGCCGTCGGTTCTCTTCGGCAGGGGGACTTCATGACGTCCATAGACATCAAGGATGCTTACCTTCATGTTCCCATCTGCCAGGCTCATCAGCATTTTCTTCGGTTTGTGATGAGGGATCAGCATTTTCAATTTGTGGCATTTCCATTTGGTCTTACCTCGGCTCCAAGAGTGTTTCTGCCTCAGTCCAAGATTTGTCTGATTCAGGAGTTGGCTTGGGTCCTTCTTTCCAATCCTTGGCCGTCTATCCGTCTGGGGATGAGGCTGGTAGGGTTGATGGTTGCCTCGTTCGAGGCAGTGCCTTTCGCTCAATTTCACACGAGGATGCTTCAGCTTCATCTGTTGGCGTCTTGGGACCGGCGACCACGGTCGTTGGATCGGCCCTTCCAGTTGTCCTCCCGGGTCCGGCAGTCCCTTCAATGGTGGTTGGTCTCGACCAATCTCTTGAGGGGCAGGTCTTTCCTTACTCCTCTTTGGGAAATTGTCACCACGGACGCCAGTCTCTCGGGATGGGGGGGATTCTGGAAGGATCTTTAGTTCCGGGGGCAGTGAGGACTCGGGAGGCCCACTTGCCCATCAATATTCTGGAACTGAGAGTCATCCGTCTGGTTCTTGTTCTTTTGACTCATGTTCTGGGCCTTCCGATTCAGGTTCGCTCGGACAATCGAACAGCCGTTGCTTACATCAATCATCAGGGAGGGACTCGCAGTCTGGGTGCCCTCAGAGAGGTGTCCCTGATCCTGACGGAGGCCCATGTTCCTTGTCTCTCTGCAGTTTACATTCCGGGTGTGGAAAACAGGTAAGCGGATCTGTTGAGCAGGTGCTCTTCCCGTCTGGGAGAATGGGCTCTCCATCCTCAAGTTTTTCGGTCGCTGTGTCTCCGGGGGGGGGTCACTGGAGGTGGACCTGTTTGCCTCTCGTCACAATTGCAGGCTCCCGACCTTCGTGTCGCTCTCCTGGGATCCTCTGGCTCTGGCGGTGGACGCCATGTCCCTGAGCTGGGGGGGATCTGGGGTTTCTGTACCTGTTTCCTCCGATTCCCATGCTAGGCAAGGTGGTACGGAAGCTGGCTCTGGAAAGGGTGTTCGCCATTCTCGTGGCTCCAGGGTGGCCAAGGCGAGTATGGTTCGCAGACATCGTTCGGCTGGCAGTGGATCAGTTCGTTCTGCCTCTTCGGCCCGATCTGCTCACGCAGGGTCGGCTGGGTTTGACGGCTTGGCTGCTGAAACCTCCATCTTGAAGGAGGAGGGTCTTTCTGACTCGGTCGTTAAGACTCTGATCAGTGCCCGGAAGAGGTCTTCTTCTATCATCTACTATAGGACTTGGAAAGCCTATATCGCTTGGTGTGAGATTAGATCTTTGCCTTGTAGGGTCTTTTCGGTCTCCAGGGTTCTGGAGTTTTTGCAATCAGGGCTGGACTCTGGTCTTCAGCTGAGTACTTTGAAAGGGCAGGTTTCTGCCTTATCTATCTTTTTTCAGAAGCGTTTTGCGCTTCATCCTTTAGTTAAAACCTTTTTCCAGGGGGTTACGCATGTGCGGCCTCCCAGGAAACCATTACTCCCTGTTTGGGACTTAAACTTGGTTCCCTCTGCTCTTCAGGCTCCTCCCTTTGAGCCCTTGCAGGATATTGCTTTGTCTACCTTGACTCAGAAGACTGCCTTCTTGGTAGCTATCACTTTGGTTCGACGTGTCTCGGAGTTGGCGGCCTTGTCGATTCAGGCGCCCAATTTTGAGAGGCATCAGGACAAGGTGGTCTTTCGGTTCAAACCGGACTTTCTTCCTAAGGTTGTTTCTGCTTTTCATTTGAATCAGGATATTGCTCTTCCCTCCCTGTGAATATTTACATATAAGTAGGTCCAGCACTCCAAAGACTACCGTTATTAGTTAAAGATCAGAGAACGGGGTGCAATTAACTCCGACCAGTGTACCATCCTGGTCAATAAAGCATATGTAAAAAACAAGGGAGGAGTAATGCACACCACACATCAGAAGTAAATTGAATCCAAAAAGTTTATATTTACAAAAGGTGGTCACATCAATAATCCAGTCTCTGACGCATTCATAGGCTGATAAATTACAAGTGTAACAATGTCTATGGTCTGATCACTACAATGTGTTCACTTAAAGATCTAACACAATTGCTCCACCACACATTGGAAAGTGTTGGATTTGACTGTACATATGAATCAATGAAAAACAGAGATAATTTCTCCCTGTTAAATGAACGTAAAGAATAAGAATCCTTCAGTTTCCAAGTGTGGCACCAGCAGCATACAGTGTTATGCTGCCACCTAGCTTTATTCCAAGCATATTACATGTCTCTAGATCAGACCTGTTGAATTCATGACAGACAGATGCCACTGGTATCTATAAACCAATAGTCTCAAATCTATAGCAGTGTTAACATATATACAGTGACAATTACAATCATGCAGTGCACCGGCACAAGAAGCAGTGTGTATACAGCAATGAAATAGTCATAGGATTGCACAAGAAAACATCCACTAAGCATACAGCACAATGCAGTGAAATCATCATGGGATCTACACCAAAAATCATTACAAAGAAAAGCTGACAGTGTGGCTCTAATGGTTACCAGATAGTAAGATCGCTCAGGGAACGTTTCGGGACGTGGTCCCTTCCTCAGCAGAGCGATGGAATACTCACATTGTAGCGTGCTTATAAACCGCATGTCCTCCCCCGGCCGGCCGAGTTTAGTGACGCACCGAACGCCTCCGATTGGACGCGTGCGGTGACGTCACATCCACCTAGCGCCGTCCCGGCCGTCACACATCTCGAGGGCTATGATAACCAAGGAGATGGCGGCGGCGCACGGGGCGGCGACAGGTGGGGTCCCTGAAGAAACTTTATTAAAACACCAAGCATGGACAAACAGACATCATCAATGATAATGACGCCGCTGTAACGTTTATGCAGACAGAAGACGTGCGGAGAGGAGATGCATTCATCCTAAGATGGCCAGCTGGGCTGTACAAGGCAGACATGCTTGCTGAAAAACAAAATAGTAGCGGCTTTAGAGAATGCTCTTCATATGCATTATAAAGTAATGTGCAAACAATGTTTCTTAACTACCAGGTTTATACCGATAGTGTCTTGATGTAAATATAAATACTACATGTCTAGCCTCCGCCCCAAGCTCATCTCAAATAACGCTACCTATGCCATTTGATATCAGTTATGTATTATACCACCCATCTTCTTTATAAACATAAATCATACGCACTTCAATGATAAGTTCATATGAGATTGGAAAAAACGAAAAACTTATAAAGAAGTTTAAACAGCAGGGACCACCGGCCGGAACCACTGGAGAAAACATGTCAGTATGCTATTCTATACAAACTACAGAAAAAACAATAGTGCCCCTTAGAAAAATAATTATATATACAATTAAAAACAAATACCTGGACTACAATATGTCAACTAATACTTATCAGTGTGTCTCAATATTTACATGAAAGGAGAAAAATCTATATCTTCATTAAGACCGCGAGGAGATTTAGTACCCAGCTTATAGATCCACCAAAGTTCCTTCTGTAAAAGTAGTTTCTCAAGGTCTCCACCTCTACGTGGAGGTCTGATCTGATCAATAACAGTAAACCGGAGTTGGTGAATCTGGTGACCGTGTTCTAAAAAATGTCTAGCCACTGAGGAAGTAAGGTCGGTTCGGCGAATGCTGCTCCTATGCTCACTTATTCTAGTGCGAACCTCTCTACTAGTCTTCCCGACATATCCAAGACCACATGGACATTTGATCAGGTATATCACATTTGTACTCGAACAATTAAAAAATTGTTTGATCGGAAACTTCTGTCCTGAGTGTGGGTGCGAGAAGGTCTTTCCTTGTAGAACATAGCCGCACTGACTGCAGTGCCCACAACTGTACATGCCAGCTGGAGCCTGCCTGTCAGTCAGCCATTGCGACCCCCGAGATATAGGGTTCTGACTTCGTGAATCTAATAAAGGAACATCCGCCCTAATAAGGTGATTCCGCAGATTGGCTGGTTTTTTCCGAACAAATAATGGTCTATTTCTAAACAAGGGATCCAACTGGGTATCCGATTCCAATATGTGCCAATGTCTCAAAATGATCCTCTCGATGTATGGAGATTGCATGGAGAAGGTAATGGGGATCGGGAATCTATTTTGTGCCTCCCTAGGTTTATGCTGAAGAAGAGCTGATCGATCTTGAGATCGGGCCCTATTCAGTGCATCTTCGACCGTCTTAGGATCATACCCTCTCTGCTGAAAGTCTACGGCCATTTCACGGGCCCTTCTATTGTATGTCTCATCATCTGATGTAATTCTCCTTACCCTAATAAACTGACTATAGGGAAGCCCTTCTTTCAGTCGTTTATGGTGAAAACTGTCCGCCCTTAAATATGTGTTCCGATCCGTAGGTTTACGGTATAGATCGGTTAAAATTCTACCTTCATGGTTGTTTATGAGTACGTCGAGAAAATGTACCTGTTCAGCACTATATTCTAGTGTAAACGAGATCGTAGGGAGATGGTTGTCCAATCTGGTCTTAAATGATAGTAAGTCAGATTCCGTGCCCTGCCAGATAAAAAAGACATCATCAATGTACCTTAGCCATATCAACACATGCTCAATAAAGTCAGAGTCAGGATACACAAATTTGTCCTCAAAATTTGCCATAAAAAGATTGGCATAGGCCGGGGCCATATTAGACCCCATGGCCGTCCCCTGGAGCTGCAGATAAAAATCATCCCTGTAGCGGAAATAATTCCTTGAGAGCACAAGCTCAGCTAGATGGGTACAGAATAAATTAAATTCACTAGATCCATTCATTGTTTCCAAGGTCTCTCTAAGAACTTCCATCCCAGAATTGTGTGGTATCGATGTGTATAGAGCAGTCACGTCCATACTACACAGAAAAATGTTAGCAGGTAAACCACTAAGTGTTCCAATTTTTGACAGAAAATCCCCTGTATCGAGAAGATAAGAGCGGGTCTGTAATACCTTAGTTTGTAGTATCCGATCTAAAAAGGTTGCCACAGGTTGGAAGACTGAACCGGTCCCAGCGACTATCGGTCGTCCAGGGGGATTCACAGGATCTTTATGTACTTTAGGAAGAATGTAAAATACAGGTGTTATCGGGTGAGTAGAAGACAGAAATCTATGAAGTTTAGAATCAATAATCCCCGTCTCCAGGGCAGTTTGTAAAATACCGTCTAATTCCATTTTGATGTCCTGAAGGGGATCACCTCTCAACTTCTTATAAATCTGTGTGTCACTCAATTGATTCATGATGGTCTGATGATAGAAAGAACTGTCCATCACTACTGTGGCCCCTCCCTTATCAGCCGGCTTTAAGACTATAGAGGTGTCCGATTTAAGTGATCGTAAGGCCGACCATTCTGCTCGAGTGAAATTACGATTCCCCTTTCTAGAACAAACACCCCATTCAATTACCTGTAAATCACGTTCAACCAGACGCATAAAGGTCTCTACACTGTGAGATGTCTGAGGAGGAAGCCAGGTGCTTTTGGGTTTACAACCAGAGATATCGATACCTTCAGGAAAATGTCGAAGAGGAGGTGATGGCGGATGGTGGTCTGCCTGGGAAGAAAAAAAGGATCTGATCCTAAGTGATCTAGCTAGTTTCTGCATTTCAATTTCCGTTTGAAAAGAATCACCCTGATGTGTCGGCACAAAACCCAACCCCTTCTCTAGCACTTTTACCTCTGAATTGGTCAGTTGTCGTGCTGATAAATTGATTACTAAGGTGGTAGGCGCGTCTGACTCCTTGTCTGCACCTGTAAGTTTGTTCTTCCCCCTGCCTCGTCGCGTCTTCTTGAAGAACGTCCTGATTTGGGTGGATTGTCTAAAAAACGTTCACGCCGCGAATCAGAGGAGGAACTAGAATCGGAATCTGGGTTATGTCTGTATTGATCTCTATTTGTTCTGCCCTGCCTCCTAAAGGTGGGCCATGTATAAACCCTATCTTCCAAATAGTCAAGGGTGTCTCTCCTATACTTGTTAAGCTTTAAATTTAATGTATCAGTCTTGTACTCTTCAAGCCTCACCTTGGTCTCCTCAATAAATTTCTGAAATTCGACTGCTGAAAAATTCTTTTCAAGTTGGACCTTTAAGTCCTGAATACTCTGAGAAATGGTCGATATTTGATTTTGAATACCCTGCACCGTGAGTGTCATCAAGTCGAGACTACATTTGTTCAAAATCTTAAACCATTTATCACAGAACTCACGGTCCTCCCTGCAAAAGGTGGGTCTAATACTGAGGCGTAGGCCTCGCGGTATGCGTTTCACTTTCAAATATTCTATCAAAGTTGAACTATGCAGTTCATACTGTATCAATTTCTTATGTGTTGACTCAAATTGTCTCTTAATGCCGATGTTGTCTATTGAAAAAGGGTTAATTAAATTGTCATATTGTGCTATGACTGAATCAATCTCTGCCTGGCTATATACCAAAGTGTCAGCCTGTTTATGCGTCAGTGTGTTATAGTCGGCAAATGACATCTCTCAATAAGAGAATTCCAAAACTGAAAAAATGGGTGCTTGGGCCTGTGGGTACAAAAACAGAGAATATTTACATATAAGTAGGTCCAGCACTCCAAAGACTACCGTTATTAGTTAAAGATCAGAGAACGGGGTGCAATTAACTCCGACCAGTGTACCATCCTGGTCAATAAAGCATATGTAAAAAACAAGGGAGGAGTAATGCACACCACACATCAGAAGTAAATTGAATCCAAAAAGTTTATATTTACAAAAGGTGGTCACATCAATAATCCAGTCTCTGACGCATTCATAGGCTGATAAATTACAAGTGTAACAATGTCTATGGTCTGATCACTACAATGTGTTCACTTAAAGATCTAACACAATTGCTCCACCACACATTGGAAAGTGTTGGATTTGACTGTACATATGAATCAATGAAAAACAGAGATAATTTCTCCCTGTTAAATGAACGTAAAGAATAAGAATCCTTCAGTTTCCAAGTGTGGCACCAGCAGCATACAGTGTTATGCTGCCACCTAGCTTTATTCCAAGCATATTACATGTCTCTAGATCAGACCTGTTGAATTCATGACAGACAGATGCCACTGGTATCTATAAACCAATAGTCTCAAATCTATAGCAGTGTTAACATATATACAGTGACAATTACAATCATGCAGTGCACCGGCACAAGAAGCAGTGTGTATACAGCAATGAAATAGTCATAGGATTGCACAAGAAAACATCCACTAAGCATACAGCACAATGCAGTGAAATCATCATGGGATCTACACCAAAAATCATTACAAAGAAAAGCTGACAGTGTGGCTCTAATGGTTACCAGATAGTAAGATCGCTCAGGGAACGTTTCGGGACGTGGTCCCTTCCTCAGCAGAGCGATGGAATACTCACATTGTAGCGTGCTTATAAACCGCATGTCCTCCCCCGGCCGGCCGAGTTTCTTCAGGGACCCCACCTGTCGCCGCCCCGTGCGCCGCCGCCATCTCCTTGGTTATCATAGCCCTCGAGATGTGTGACGGCCGGGACGGCGCTAGGTGGATGTGACGTCACCGCACGCGTCCAATCGGAGGCGTTCGGTGCGTCACTAAACTCGGCCGGCCGGGGGAGGACATGCGGTTTATAAGCACGCTACAATGTGAGTATTCCATCGCTCTGCTGAGGAAGGGACCACGTCCCGAAACGTTCCCTGAGCGATCTTACTATCTGGTAACCATTAGAGCCACACTGTCAGCTTTTCTTTGTAATGATTTTTGGTGTAGATCCCATGATGATTTCACTGCATTGTGCTGTATGCTTAGTGGATGTTTTCTTGTGCAATCCTATGACTATTTCATTGCTGTATACACACTGCTTCTTGTGCCGGTGCACTGCATGATTGTAATTGTCACTGTATATATGTTAACACTGCTATAGATTTGAGACTATTGGTTTATAGATACCAGTGGCATCTGTCTGTCATGAATTCAACAGGTCTGATCTAGAGACATGTAATATGCTTGGAATAAAGCTAGGTGGCAGCATAACACTGTATGCTGCTGGTGCCACACTTGGAAACTGAAGGATTCTTATTCTTTACGTTCATTTAACAGGGAGAAATTATCTCTGTTTTTCATTGATTCATATGTACAGTCAAATCCAACACTTTCCAATGTGTGGTGGAGCAATTGTGTTAGATCTTTAAGTGAACACATTGTAGTGATCAGACCATAGACATTGTTACACTTGTAATTTATCAGCCTATGAATGCGTCAGAGACTGGATTATTGATGTGACCACCTTTTGTAAATATAAACTTTTTGGATTCAATTTACTTCTGATGTGTGGTGTGCATTACTCCTCCCTTGTTTTTTACATATGCTTTATTGACCAGGATGGTACACTGGTCGGAGTTAATTGCACCCCGTTCTCTGATCTTTAACTAATAACGGTAGTCTTTGGAGTGCTGGACCTACTTATATGTAAATATTCTCTGTTTTTGTACCCACAGGCCCAAGCACCCATTTTTTCAGTTTTGGAATTCTCTTATTGAGAGATGTCATTTGCCGACTATAACACACTGACGCATAAACAGGCTGACACTTTGGTATATAGCCAGGCAGAGATTGATTCAGTCATAGCACAATATGACAATTTAATTAACCCTTTTTCAATAGACAACATCGGCATTAAGAGACAATTTGAGTCAACACATAAGAAATTGATACAGTATGAACTGCATAGTTCAACTTTGATAGAATATTTGAAAGTGATACCGCGAGGCCTATGCCTCAGTATTAGACCCACCTTTTGCAGGGAGGACCGTGAGTTCTGTGATAAATGGTTTAAGATTTTGAACAAATGTAGTCTCGACTTGATGACACTCACGGTGCAGGGTATTCAAAATCAAATATCGACCATTTCTCAGAGTATTCAGGACTTAAAGGTCCAACTTGAAAAGAATTTTTCAGCAGTCGAATTTCAGAAATTTATTGAGGAGACCAAGGTGAGGCTTGAAGAGTACAAGACTGATACATTAAATTTAAAGCTTAACAAGTATAGGAGAGACACCCTTGACTATTTGGAAGATAGGGTTTATACATGGCCCACCTTTAGGAGGCAGGGCAGAACAAATAGAGATCAATACAGACATAACCCAGATTCCGATTCTAGTTCCTCCTCTGATTCGCGGCGTGAACGTTTTTTAGACAATCCACCCAAATCAGGACGTTCTTCAAGAAGACGCGACGAGGCAGGGGGAAGAACAAACTTACAGGTGCAGACAAGGAGTCAGACGCGCCTACCACCTTAGTAATCAATTTATCAGCACGACAACTGACCAATTCAGAGGTAAAAGTGCTAGAGAAGGGGTTGGGTTTTGTGCCGACACATCAGGGTGATTCTTTTCAAACGGAAATTGAAATGCAGAAACTAGCTAGATCACTTAGGATCAGATCCTTTTTTTCTTCCCAGGCAGACCACCATCCGCCATCACCTCCTCTTCGACATTTTCCTGAAGGTATCGATATCTCTGGTTGTAAACCCAAAAGCACCTGGCTTCCTCCTCAGACATCTCACAGTGTAGAGACCTTTATGCGTCTGGTTGAACATGATTTACAGGTAATTGAATGGGGTGTTTGTTCTAGAAAGGGGAATCGTAATTTCACTCGAGCAGAATGGTCGGCCTTACGATCACTTAAATCGGACACCTCTATAGTCTTAAAGCCGGCTGATAAGGGAGGGGCCACAGTAGTGATGGACAGTTCTTTCTATCATCAGACCATCATGAATCAATTGAGTGACACACAGATTTATAAGAAGTTGAGAGGTGATCCCCTTCAGGACATCAAAATGGAATTAGACGGTATTTTACAAACTGCCCTGGAGACGGGGATTATTGATTCTAAACTTCATAGATTTCTGTCTTCTACTCACCCGATAACACCTGTATTTTACATTCTTCCTAAAGTACATAAAGATCCTGTGAATCCCCCTGGACGACCGATAGTCGCTGGGACCGGTTCAGTCTTCCAACCTGTGGCAACCTTTTTAGATCGGATACTACAAACTAAGGTATTACAGACCCGCTCTTATCTTCTCGATACAGGGGATTTTCTGTCAAAAATTGGAACACTTAGTGGTTTACCTGCTAACATTTTTCTGTGTAGTATGGACGTGACTGCTCTATACACATCGATACCACACAATTCTGGGATGGAAGTTCTTAGAGAGACCTTGGAAACAATGAATGGATCTAGTGAATTTAATTTATTCTGTACCCATCTAGCTGAGCTTGTGCTCTCAAGGAATTATTTCCGCTACAGGGATGATTTTTATCTGCAGCTCCAGGGGACGGCCATGGGGTCTAATATGGCCCCGGCCTATGCCAATCTTTTTATGGCAAATTTTGAGGACAAATTTGTGTATCCTGACTCTGACTTTATTGAGCATGTGTTGATATGGCTAAGGTACATTGATGATGTCTTTTTTATCTGGCAGGGCACGGAATCTGACTTACTATCATTTAAGACCAGATTGGACAACCATCTCCCTACGATCTCGTTTACACTAGAATATAGTGCTGAACAGGTACATTTTCTCGACGTACTCATAAACAACCATGAAGGTAGAATTTTAACCGATCTATACCGTAAACCTACGGATCGGAACACATATTTAAGGGCGGACAGTTTTCACCATAAACGACTGAAAGAAGGGCTTCCCTATAGTCAGTTTATTAGGGTAAGGAGAATTACATCAGATGATGAGACGTACAATAGAAGGGCCCGTGAAATGGCCGTAGACTTTCAGCAGAGAGGGTATGATCCTAAGACAGTCGAAGATGCACTGAATAGGGCCCGATCTCAAGATCGATCAGCTCTTCTTCAGCATAAACCTAGGGAGGCACAAAATAGATTCCCGATCCCCATTACCTTCTCCATGCAATCTCCATACATCGAGAGGATCATTTTGAGACATTGGCACATATTGGAATCGGATACCCAGTTGGATCCCTTGTTTAGAAATAGACCATTATTTGTTCGGAAAAAACCAGCCAATCTGCGGAATCACCTTATTAGGGCGGATGTTCCTTTATTAGATTCACGAAGTCAGAACCCTATATCTCGGGGGTCGCAATGGCTGACTGACAGGCAGGCTCCAGCTGGCATGTACAGTTGTGGGCACTGCAGTCAGTGCGGCTATGTTCTACAAGGAAAGACCTTCTCGCACCCACACTCAGGACAGAAGTTTCCGATCAAACAATTTTTTAATTGTTCGAGTACAAATGTGATATACCTGATCAAATGTCCATGTGGTCTTGGATATGTCGGGAAGACTAGTAGAGAGGTTCGCACTAGAATAAGTGAGCATAGGAGCAGCATTCGCCGAACCGACCTTACTTCCTCAGTGGCTAGACATTTTTTAGAACACGGTCACCAGATTCACCAACTCCGGTTTACTGTTATTGATCAGATCAGACCTCCACGTAGAGGTGGAGACCTTGAGAAACTACTTTTACAGAAGGAACTTTGGTGGATCTATAAGCTGGGTACTAAATCTCCTCGCGGTCTTAATGAAGATATAGATTTTTCTCCTTTCATGTAAATATTGAGACACACTGATAAGTATTAGTTGACATATTGTAGTCCAGGTATTTGTTTTTAATTGTATATATAATTATTTTTCTAAGGGGCACTATTGTTTTTTCTGTAGTTTGTATAGAATAGCATACTGACATGTTTTCTCCAGTGGTTCCGGCCGGTGGTCCCTGCTGTTTAAACTTCTTTATAAGTTTTTCGTTTTTTCCAATCTCATATGAACTTATCATTGAAGTGCGTATGATTTATGTTTATAAAGAAGATGGGTGGTATAATACATAACTGATATCAAATGGCATAGGTAGCGTTATTTGAGATGAGCTTGGGGCGGAGGCTAGACATGTAGTATTTATATTTACATCAAGACACTATCGGTATAAACCTGGTAGTTAAGAAACATTGTTTGCACATTACTTTATAATGCATATGAAGAGCATTCTCTAAAGCCGCTACTATTTTGTTTTTCAGCAAGCATGTCTGCCTTGTACAGCCCAGCTGGCCATCTTAGGATGAATGCATCTCCTCTCCGCACGTCTTCTGTCTGCATAAACGTTACAGCGGCGTCATTATCATTGATGATGTCTGTTTGTCCATGCTTGGTGTTTTAATAAAGTTTCTTCAGGGACCCCACCTGTCGCCGCCCCGTGCGCCGCCGCCATCTCCTTGGTTATCATAGCCCTCGAGATGTGTGACGGCCGGGACGGCGCTAGGTGGATGTGACGTCACCGCACGCGTCAAATCGGAGGCGTTCGGTGCGTCACTAAACTCGGCCGGCCGGGGGAGGACATGCGGTTTATAAGCACGCTACAATGTGAGTATTCCATCGCTCTGCTGAGGAAGGGACCACGTCCCGAAACGTTCCCTGAGCGATCTTACTATCTGGTAACCATTAGAGCCACACTGTCAGCTTTTCTTTGTAATGATTTTTGGTGTAGATCCCATGATGATTTCACTGCATTGTGCTGTATGCTTAGTGGATGTTTTCTTGTGCAATCCTATGACTATTTCATTGCTGTATACACACTGCTTCTTGTGCCGGTGCACTGCATGATTGTAATTGTCACTGTATATATGTTAACACTGCTATAGATTTGAGACTATTGGTTTATAGATACCAGTGGCATCTGTCTGTCATGAATTCAACAGGTCTGATCTAGAGACATGTAATATGCTTGGAATAAAGCTAGGTGGCAGCATAACACTGTATGCTGCTGGTGCCACACTTGGAAACTGAAGGATTCTTATTCTTTACGTTCATTTAACAGGGAGAAATTATCTCTGTTTTTCATTGATTCATATGTACAGTCAAATCCAACACTTTCCAATGTGTGGTGGAGCAATTGTGTTAGATCTTTAAGTGAACACATTGTAGTGATCAGACCATAGACATTGTTACACTTGTAATTTATCAGCCTATGAATGCGTCAGAGACTGGATTATTGATGTGACCACCTTTTGTAAATATAAACTTTTTGGATTCAATTTACTTCTGATGTGTGGTGTGCATTACTCCTCTCTTCCCTCCCTGTGCCCTAAGCCTAAGAATGACAAGGAGAGGGTTTTGCATTGTTTGGATGTAGTACGCTGTGTTAAGTACTATTTAATTACTACTTCTCCGTTTCGTATAACTGATGCCTTTTTTGTTGTGCCCTGTGGGCCTAGAAAGGGTTTGGCTCCGCCCAAATCTTCCATTAGCAAATGGATACGTCAGGCTGTTATTGGGGCCTATTCTGCTAAGGGGAAAGTTCCCCCTTTTCGTATCACTGCTCATTTGACTCGCGCCGTTGGAGCTTCTTGGGCTTTTCAGCACCAAGCTTCTGTTGAACAAGTTTGTAAGGCTGCAACCTGGTCTTCTGTTCATACTTTTTCTAAGTTTTACAAGGTTGATGTGCGGGCCTCAGTGGATGCTGTGTTTGGCCACAAGGTTCTGCAGTTCATTTTGCCTTCGGATACCCATCCCTTGTCGACACTGCTTTTGGATGTCCCGATCATAAGAATTAAAGGGGAAGCGGGGTGTGTGACACACTGAGAATAATACCATTTTGTGAGTACTCACCTGTAAAATGGATATTGTCAGTGTGTCACACACCCCGCTTCACCCGCCCTTTTTGGTATCCTGGATCCTTTATATGGTGAAGCTTTTCTTTTTTGAAGTTACCATTGGATTTCCTGGTACCTTGTCTTTCTGCTTTTGAATTCACTGGGTGTTAAGTGGGAGGTCCCAGGTATATGTAGGCCGGAAGGGGCTTGTTTTCAAGACTTCTCTCTGCAACGTCGCCACCTGCTGGTGGAGTAACCCGATCGTAAGAATTAAAGGGGAAGCGGGGTGTGTGACACACTGACAAAATCCATTTTACAGGTGAGTACTCACAAAATGGTATTTTCAGTACCTGTTTCCACCCGTCTCCATGCTGGGCAAGGTAGTTCGCAAACTGGTTCTAGAAGGGGCACCAGCGATTCTGGTGGCTCTAAGGTGGCCAAGAAGGGTTTGGTACGCAGACGTGGTAAGGATGGCCATAGACCAGTACCGGCTTCCCTTGTTGCCGGATCTGCTATCTCAGGGTCATCTACTTTACCCCAATTTACAAACGCTGGCTTTGACGGCTTGGCTGTTGAAACCTTCATCTTGAAAGAGGAAGGTTTGTCTGAGGCTGTTGTTCAGACCTTGATTAGGGCTAGGAAGCGGTCCTCTTCTGACATTTACTATAGGACTTGGAGGTCCTATATTGATTGGTGTGCGGCTAGGGCCTTGCATTGCAGGGTGTTTTCGATACCCAGGATTTTGGAGTTTCTTCAGCATAATCTGGATCTTGGGTTCCATCTTAGTACCTTGAAAGGACAGGTTTCTGCTCTGTCGGTTTTCTTCCAGAGGTCTTTTGCCGTACACCAGCTGGTTAAGACCTTTTTCCAAGGGGTCGCGCATGTGCGGCCCCCTCGGAAGGCTGTAGTTCCTGTTTGGGATTTGAATTTGGTTCTTTCGGCTCTGCAGGGTCCTCCTTTTGAGCCGTTAAAGGATATTGCTCTTACGGTTCTCACTCAGAAGGTTGCTTTCTTGGTGGCTATTACCTCTGTTCGACGTGTCTCTGGCGGCTCTGTCAAATCAGGCCCCTTACTTTGAGAGACACCAGGATAAGGTGGTTTTTCGTTTTAAGCCGGATTTCCTTCCTAAGGTGGTGTCTGCTTTCAACCTCAATCAGGATATTGTTCTCCCTTCCTGGGGCGTAAGCCTAGCAATGACAAGGAGAGGGTTTTGCACAATTTGGATGTGGTTCGCTGTGTTAAGTACTATTTGGTGACTACTTCTTCTTTCCGCAAGACGGATGCCTTTTTCGTGGTGCCCAGCGTGCCCAGGAAAGGTTTGGCACCTGCTAAGTCTACGATTAGCAAATGGATTTGTCAGGCCATTGTTGGGGCCTATTCTGCTAAGGGCAGGACTCCTCCTTTTAGGGTCACTGCGCACTCTGCTCGTGCGGTCGGTGCGTCCTGGGCTTTTCAGCACCAGGCTTCTGTTGAACAAGTTTGTAAGGCTGCTACTTGGTCTTCCGTTCATACTTTTTCCAAGTTTTACAAGGTTGATGTGCGGGCTCAGCGGATGCTGTTTGTGGCCGCAAGGTTCTGCAAGCTGCAGTGGTTTGAGTTGGTACATTCTTTACTGTTTCTGGTTCCCACCCATGACGGACACTGCTATTGGATGTCCCACATGTCATGAAGATCGAAGTGGAGTGTATGGCACACTTAGAATAATACCGTTTTGTGAGTACTCACCTTTAAAACGGGTATTATGAGTGTGCCATACACTCCACTTCGCCACACCCCTTTTTTTCTGGTATTCTGGGGCTTTTATATGGTGAACCATTGGTTTTGATTGTTAGGTTATAATTGGTTCTTCCTGGTCCCCTTACTGCTTTATTCTTAGTATACAGTACGTCCTGCTCCCAATATAATACTTACACTCGGGTTATCCTCCGCCAGAGGGTGTTGTACTGCAGAAGCATGCGAAAACAGGCTCCTCCCGGCCCTTCATATACCCAGGGACCTCCCACAAATCCCCAGATTTCTCTGCAGTGCTGACTGCAAAGACATGAAGTAGCCCCGCTCACCTGCGAGAGAGTGATATCAAGCCTGCGGCCCTGTTGGACTATTCCCACCCGTCCTACCTGTGATGTGCCTCCCAGCTTGGGCTGCGTCGGTCGGGTGAAGGTAGGCAGCACCTTGTGTGCTTATGTTGCCATGCTCCACCGCAGTCCCCCACCAAAGGGTAGGCGGTTTAGGCTGATGGTGAGCCTCTAGAGGATGCCCCTCCCGCGCTTTTAACCCATGCCCCGTGTAGCGGTGGGCCCTATACAAAGGGTCGCCATCCTCCCTCGTTTCCCCCTGTAGTCCGGGGGGAAAGAAAGGGGGGGGTGTGTGTAGTAAGGTCTGGTGTATGTTTTACACGTTATGGCCTTAGTCTGACCAGACTAGTATCTCAGGGGACAGAACCGCGCAGTTTGTTCCTACTGTGCAACTTCCTTGCTGGAGGTGCGGTGCTGGGCGGCGATGCCACCTCAGACGCTGCGGCGTCTTCAGTGGCAGATCATCTCCTCTAGTGTCCATTCACTCCGCTCCTATTACAGTTTGTATCCATCTCAGAGCTTCGCGCTCTTCGAAGAGGTGGGGACATAGGTTGGCGCACTCCGCGTCACGGGACGATCTGGCCCGCCCTTCGAGGTTCGCTTTGGCGCCATTTTGCTGCTGATCGCACGCACGCGTGGTGGCGATCCTCCTCCTCCCTTGGTCTGTAAGTGCCTTAGCGGGCTTTTTTTATGATCCTTCTTACTGCGCATGGTTCTGACTCCCTTTATTCCCATTATGTCTTTCAGACTGGTGAACACCATTGGCTTCTCCCGGCCCGGTGTTAAATTATAGCGGGCCTTGTTAAATTCTCCCACTTCCATAGTGGGTCTTGGGGCATCCAGGGTTACTTAGAGTGTAAATCCCTACCGGCAGATTGTGCCTTGATTAATCACCATATGGAGGCATCTCAGAATAATGCGACCAGGGTCCCTCCGGGACAAGACCGACGGTGTATAGCGTGTGGACAACCCCATGCTGATGCTGGCAGGGCATGGGTCTGCGTACACTGTGCCGAGCAAGCACTGGGCCTGCAATCAGGTCGGCCAGTGGCTACACCTAGCTTTAATTCACCTATCTCCCCAGGCATAAATCTCTCTCCTGCTGAGTCGCCTACAAGTGGGGAATTGCAGCCTGCCGGCCCTTCCAGGCGGCCTACGGTTGAACAGATTATTTCTAGGTTGTCAGAGCGTATGGGCCCTGGTAGGAAGCGGCACCTGTCGCCCCATGTTTCTGTATGCTCTATGAGAACTGAGGGGTTTGCTACTCCCTGTGACTATACCCCTTCTGAAGAAGGGGAATTGTTCTCTGACTCCAGTTCTTCTGATGAGATGACGAGGACTCACGGTGATTCTGGCCCGGAATACTGGGGCCAGTGTGACACTGACGACCTGTTGCTTAAGGTCTTTAAGGCACTGTCTATCTCTCCCCCCGGTCAGGTTCCCAAGCCTAGAGGGGAGCGTTTCCATACTGCGACTGCACGTTTGGAATTTTTAAAGCAGGCTCATTTCAATGCTCTTGTCCTCAAAGAATGGGAATGCCCCAGTAAACTTCCAGGGGTTCCAGGGGACTGGGATAGGAAATACCCATTTCCCCCTGACATGGTTAATTGTTGGTCGTCACCCCCTGTGGTGGATGCGCCGATCATAGGGGTCCCTAACCCCCCCTTTATTACAACCCCTGCCTATAGCGCCCTTCGGGATGCTGAGGACTGACGCATTGAGCTGCTGGCCTCCCATGCCTTTTCCTGTGCCGGGACGGCGCTGCGTCCGGCCTGTGCCGCAGCCATTACTGCGGTGGCCGCTAGGACCCTCATCAAGAAATTGCTCGATCATCACCCTGAAGATCTCCCTTGGGAGGTGTTCAGTACACTCTCCAATTGTGATGTATTTGTGAAGTTTATTCTATTGGCGCTAGAGGACGCGATTAGAATGTGTGCAAGAACTTCCGCCCTTGCGGTGGCTATTCGTCGCCTGCTCTGGCTGCGACAGTGGGGTGCTGATGATGCTACAAAAAAGACTCTTACTGGGCTCCCCTTCAGAGGGCGACGCCTATTTGGTGCCCGTCTAGACCTGTTCGGGAAAAAAGGGCAAATCACCCCTTCGCAGATGGCCGTCCCGGCCCCCTCGAGGCAGGAGCACCCCCCCTCCCCCCTAACTTAGTGTTAAACAGGAACCAGTGGTGTCTTTCCGGATTTTTGGGGCTGACTCCTTTCCCACGAGCAGCAGGCAACGCTCTGGCCCCTCTGGTGGGGCTAAGCCCAAATCTTCCACCAATCCCCCTCAAGCATGATGGGGCGCCCTCGCCCGGCTCGGTGAGGGGATGACTGCAGCACCTTGCTCTTATCAGGAGGCATTTCGCCTCACTCTGGCGGTTCAGGAGGTGGTGCCCTCCAGATACAGGATAGAGCTTGCTGCATTGCCTTCCCCAGTTCTTTGTCAGACCCCAGGTATGCCTGGTCTCTGCCCCTGTTTGGTTGCTGGCTCAGGCCATGATAGGCCTGCAAGGTCTGAGGGTCTCCTGCCTGTAATAGGCAGAGGCAAGGGCCGATATACCACCTCCCACAGCCCCCCAAAGGATGGGTCAGGTGGCCATTCTGGATTCACAGCAATTCTCTGATTACAGGCAGATTCCTGCACGGATACTCTTGCGTTCGGCCATCAGCACCTTGCGCCCAGGGGCGTCTTGCTGCCTGGGGCACTCTTCAATGCTTAGGTTTACATTCCTGCGCCCTCAGATTCTGAGGCTTTCCAGGTTCGTGTTGGAATTCCAACTCTGTTTCCTTGTGGCCCTGCTATCTTGCCTCTCTTCAATTCCTAGAGTGTCACTCAGGTGCGGTTGATGGTGATGTCTCTGATGAGACCAAGGGACGTCTGCCCGAGGTTTACCAGGATGCCCTTCCTCACTTCCCTGTCTCTGAGTCAGGGTAGCTGGATATCCGGCTGGCGGGCCATTGGGAGTCATTGGATGGGTGTTCAATCACCTCGAGTCCTCGATGTTCCCTAAAGTTGTGACTCCATTACTAGGAATGATTTTGGATCAGGTTCCAACCAGATTCTCCCCCTTTCAGCAATTAGGTGGGCACTCTGGTCTCATGGGCCCAGTCCCTCACTACTGTTCCGGTTTCTTAACCAGGCAGGGATGCTGGGCCATGTTTAATTGGCTCGGCAGGAGCCCGAGCAGCTAAGAGGCCCCTTGTGCTTAGTTCCCTTGGGCCGTCTGCGACCTCTAGTGGTAAGCATAGGACAGGGATCCAGCACTCCGGGAGCTCGGCCTGCGGGCCTTCCCTCCTGTATGACGTTCTTCTCTTGGAAGTGGATGAACTCGTGGGACCTGTCTGGGGGCAGTTCCCTCTTGCCCTCCTGGAAGCGGCCACCATGGACGCCAACCCTTCAGGTTGAGGGGATGGTCCTTCCAATAACTCCCGGCGAGTTTGGTGTTGGTACGGCCTTAGAGTGTCCTCCTGACGTCTATGGAAGTCTAAGCAAAAAGCATTTTCAGTTGGCCCTTCTCGCTTGGCCGTTCCCCCTCCGGAATTGCCAGGCTGGGGGTGCTCGGTCCGTCTGACAACAGACGTTCTACATTGAAAGGGCCTGGAGCTGGCGAGACAATGCTCCCTGCATGTTAGTGATATTAGCTCCGGCGAAGCCCTTCTGTGACAGGATGTGCTAATCCCCGTGTCGTTACAGAGTCCAATCAGTTAGGGACCTGTTGGGTCCCGTCATCTTCACAGGCTATCGGCCCCTGTTTCCCTGTCCCAGGATCCTATGTCAGCGGTCCGGATGCCTTTAGTACCGTCATGACAGGACGTCGGCCCTGTATGTCCTCCTCCAATGATTCTGGTGGCCCCAGTTGACCTAGTTTAGTGTGGTTACAGACATGGTACTGCGGTCTGTAGTTCTGCATCTTGCCAGGAGTGCCAGTTGATCACTCTGGGCCCCCCTTATGTCACTATAATTCATGGTCCCTGGCCTAGTCTATCTGTCTGCTGAAACATACATCTTGTTGGAGACAAGTTTAGCTGTCTCGGTGTTGGTGACTATGGGAAGGCAAGGAGTAAGTCTCTTCCTCGTCTTCTTCTATTGTGGTTGGGTATGGCATAACCACATTTATTGGGCGAGTCTAGTTCTCTTATTGTTGAACGTTCTCGGTTCCCAGGTTCCAGTGTGGCTTTCAGCATGAATTGGAGTTGGTTCCCCAGCTCAGTTCTCTGAGGGGTCAGGCTCTGCCCTGTCCACCTCGCCTTAACAGTCTCTGGTTCTGTCTTACTTGGTAAAGACTTCCTTCAGGGGGTGCTCATCTGTGTCCTCCATGTACTCCTAGGGTCCCTGTTGGGATTGCGGTTGAATTCATTACGTCTGCTTGCAGGATTGTCCCTTGGTCCTATCCGGGACGCTGTCTGGATGTCCTTAGCCTCCAGGTTGTCCTTCTGGTGACTTTTGCCTTGGTCCGGCGTGTGTTAGCGACAGTTTCGGTCTACCTAGCTCTCCTTCCTTGAGATACACCAGGATAAAGTGGAGTTCCGCCTGAAGCCGGATTCCCTACATTTGTTGGTGTCGTATGTTCAATTATCTGAGATATTGTTTTCCCCTTCTTGCAACGTCAAGGAGGTGGTTCTGCATCCATCAGGCAGGGGATGGCAGTTTTTCTTAGAAGTCACTGTGTCCCTTAGGGGAACTTAGGTTCCTTGGGGTCTTTACATCCTGAATGTGCTCATTCTCGCCCGCTCTCGGAGTCGGGCGGTTTGGTCCTGGTTGTTACCTTTAATGGATGTTACTCATAGTACCTTGTTTTTGGTCTTGGCTTCTGCCAAATTCATTGCTAATCGGATTGTCAGGCTATTACTCAGGCATATTCAGGCAAGGGGGAGAACCTCCATTGTCGCCTTGATTCTCTATATGCGGGCTTATGCCTCTTGGGCTTTAGCTCTGGTTCGGCTGTTGAATGGCTTGGTTAGGCCACTAACATTGGCCTTCTGTTTTCATCCCTTTTGCAAGGTTCTTCTTTACAATGTTATTGTTAGGGCCTCAGCTCATGCTGTATTGGCCGTCGGGTTCTGCAGGTGACAGTGCTTTAACTGTCTGCTGTGGTCATATTGTTGTTAGGGATCCCACCTTACTTACGGACACACATAAGCCCCAAAAAGCTGGGGCCCCCATGTGAGCAAGATAGGCTCTGCCCCCTGTGAGGCAAGAGCCCCCTAGTGGGTTCAGTACCGTTTGTTGCACTTGCGCCAGAGGCCTTTTCTCTGACCATGAACGGGCGGTCGCTAACGACCCTGGCCCGTCCCTGTTGTCGGTCTCCCCGACCACCCTGGTGCGGTCTTCTGCCCCTAGCGAAGGGGAGGCCAGCGGGGGCAAGAAACGGCATATTGAACCCACCTACTCGGATGAGGATAATCCTGATTATTTGGGATTGGTGGAGGAGGGGTCTGAGAATTTGCCATCTGCTGCGGAATATTCTGCCGGAGATGACAGTGCCTCCGGGTCTTCCTTGGATGAGGATTCATGGCTTCCCAGCGGTACAGAGCGCCTGCTTGCTGCGGAGTTTGATATCTTCCATATCGCCCCCCCCAAGGCAGCTAAGGGGAAGCAGGGTGATCTGCTCCGCACTGAAAGACCGAGGTGAGTCCTTCCGGAACAGACCCCTTTTTTCTGGCTTGTTCCTTAAAGAATGGGAGAGACCCAACAGAGTGCCGGCAGTGCCTAAGGGTCTTGATAAACAGTATCCCCTTCCAGCAGAGGTGGTACGGCTTTGGTCTCACCCACACGAGGTGGACCCCCCATGTCTGGGCTGTCTAACACCACTGTGATACCATCTCCTGACAATGCATCCCTGCGTGATCCCACTGATAAGTGAATGGATCAGCTCTTGTGCCATGCATTCACCTTTACTGGTGCTCTGTTCCGTCCGGTATGTGCTTCTGCCATGGTGGCTCTGGCCAGCAAGTGGAGGGTGAAACAACTCTCTACTAGGGCCAAGAACCGTGGCCGGACTGAGGAGTAAAAGGAGGCCGAATCCTGCCTAGATTTTATTGGTTTTATTGCAACAGCCATGGATGATGTACTCCGTCTTGGCGCCAGGGTTTCGGCCCTGCTGGTGGCATTGCGCCGCTCTCTTGGCTGAGACAGTGGGCCGCTGATGCGGCAGCCCAAAAGGTCCCTCACTAGCCTACCCTTCGTGGGAGGCTGTCTCTTCGGGGAACGCCTGGATCTCCTGATAAGGGATGGGAGGCTCTCTCAGAAGAAGAAGAGGTCTCGACCCTTTCGGAACCCCTATTCCTTTCGCCCCTTCCAAAGGGGAAGAGGTTCTCCATTCCCCGGTGCCGCTGAGAGACCGGAAGCAGAGGGGGTTCCCGAGGTCGCTCCAGTTCCGGATGGGGGTCCAAGTCTAAACCCCCTACCAAGCCCCCTCAGGCATGAAGAGGCGCCCCCACACATCCGGGTGGGGGGACGGCTGCAGCTGTATGCTCAGGTCTGGAGACGGCGAGTCTCGGATGGGGTGGGTTAAGGGGGTAGTATCCTCCGGGTACAAGATAGAGCTGGCAGCCTGGCCTCCCCCGAGGTTCATCCGCTCAAGGATGCCCCGAGACCCGTCAAAGGCTCAGGCCTTGAAGTCGGCTGTTCTGCATCTCCTGTGTTTAGGGGTGATTTGTCCGGTTCCTCAGCTGGAGCGAGGTCAGGGGTTCTACCCCAATCTGTTCACTGTCCCTAAAAAGGACAGAACTCTACGTCCCATTCTGGATCTGAATGGCCTCAACAGATATGTCAGGGTCAAGCATTTTCGTATGGAAACTCTGCGATCGGCTGTAAGATCGCTTCGACCTGGCGACTTCATGACCACAGTGGACATCAGGGACGCTTACCTGCACATCCCGATATTCCAGGGACATCAGAGGTTCCTGAGGTTTGCTGTAGAGGATCAGCACTAGTTTGTGGCTCTTCCGTTCGGGATATCCTCAGCCTCTCGTGTATTCACCAAGGTGCTAGCGGGTCTTATAGCCATTCTGTGGTGTCAGGGCATCATGGTGATACCCTACCTGGATGACTTACTGATATCGGCACGGTCGTGTGTCCAGACTGAGATCGACACGCTGACACTACTGTCCACTCTGGAGGAGTTTGCTGGGTGATCAACTACCCCAAGTCCTTTCTCTCCCCTTCCACAGTGAGGTAATTTCTGGGAATGACAACAGACACTGTTCAGACCAGGATTTTTCTGCCTCAACAGAAGGTCTTAGGTCTTCAGACGCAGGTGCAGGCGTTGCTGGATTGTCCGCAGCCATTGGTACGCCTGGGGATGAGATTGGTGGGCCTCATGGTGTCTTGCTTCGAGGCAGTGCCCTTCGCCCAATTTCATATGAGGCCGTTACAGTTGAACCTGCTATCCGCTTGGGATGGGAGCCAGGAATCCCTGGATCAGGAGTTTGGCTATCCCCCCTGTCCAGACAGTCCCTCGGGTGGTGGATGGACTCCTGGAACCTGTTGGTCGGCAAGTCCTTTCTGACTCCCTGCAGGGAGATTGTCACCACGGATGCCAGCCTAATGGGCTGGGGGCGGTGTTTGGCGGACCCGCAAGATTCAGGGCCAGTGGGGGCCGCAGGAAAACTGGTTATCCATAAAAGTGTTGGAGCTGAGGGCGATTCGGTTGGTACTGCTACTCTTGTTCTCCCAGCTAAGGGGGGAGTCCAGTGCAGGTCCGCTCGGACAATCAAACTGCTGTCGCCTACATTAATCACCAAGGCGGGACTCGGAGCAAGAGATCCCTCCAGAGGGTGACCCAGGTTCTGACTTGGGCAGAGGAGAATGTTCCCTGCATCTCGGCGGTCTACATCCCCGGGGTGGAGAATCAGGAAGCGGACGCTCTGAGCAGGAGCTTCACGCGCCTAGAATGGTCTCTCAACAGCGAGATCTTTCAGTCTCTGTGTCGCCGCTCGGGTCGACTGGACGTGGACCTTTTTGCGTCCAGATACAATCACAAGCTCCCAAGGTTCGTATACTTGTCAAGAGATCTTCTGGCAATCGCTATAGACGCCCAGTCAATTCCTTGGACGCAGTTCAAGTTCCTGTATGTATTCTCTCCATTTCCGCTGCTGGGCAGAGTGCTGCGCAAGATTGCCCAGGAGGGAGTACCAACAATTCTAGTGGCCCTTCGTTGGCCGAGAAGGAGTAGGTTTGCAGATATAGTTCAAATGTAGGTGGATCACTACGTCATGCCCAACGATCCAGATCTGCTTATGCAAGGGTCGCTGCGGCACCCCAATTTACAAATGCTGGCTTTGACGGCCTGGCTATTGCCACCCCAATCCTGACGGAAAAGGGGTTGTCCGCTACGGTAGTACCAACTATGTTTCAAGCACGGAAGAAGGCCTCTTCCATGATCTACTACAGAGTTTGGAAGGCCTACATTGCTTGGTGCAAGGCCAAGAGCCTTCACTGTAGGAAATTTTCCATTTATAAGATTCTGGAATTTTTGCAGCACGGATTAGACCTGGGTCTGCAGCTGAGCACCCTAAAGGGTCAGGTCTCAGCTTCTTCTTGGCCATCTTCTTTCAGAGATCCATTGCCACCCATAGTTTGGTCAGGAGTTATACACGTTCGTCCACCGCGCAATTCAGTTTTGCCGGTGTGGGACCTGAATTTGGTGCTATCTGCCCTCCAGGGCCCTCCCTTCGAGCCCTTAAGCCATGCTAACTTGCTCATTTTGATTCTCAAGGTAGTCTTTCTGGTTGCCATCACTTCGGTAAGGCGTGTGTCTGAGCTGGCTGCGCTGTGTATGAAACCACCGTACTTTGAGTGTCACAAGGATAAGGTGGTATTCCGTTTTAGGATTTTTTACCTTTTGAAAAGGTTGTGCCCCCTTTTCACATTAATGAGGAGGTTGTCTTGCCCTCCTTGTGCCCGTCTCCGGCTAACCCCAAGGAAAGGGCGCTCCATGCTCTGGATGTCAGAGCCATTAAGTATTATTTGTGTGCTACTGAATCTTTCAGAAAGTCGGATTTCCTATTTGTCCTACCAGATGGTCCTAGGAAAGGGTTGCCACCGGCCAAGTCCATGCTCAGTAGGTGGATCAGACAGGCGGTGGCCTAGGCGTATTCTGCCAGGGGGAAGGAACCCCCTTTTCGGATCATAGCTCACTCTACTAGAGCTATTGGTGCCTCCTGGGTTTTTCAGCATCAGGCTTCTGTTGAACAAGTTTCTAAGGCTGCAGCTTGGTCCTCTGTTCATACTTTTACGAAGTTTTACAGGGTGGAAGTCAGGGCCTCAGCTACGCTGTTTTTGGCCGAAAGTTGCTTCAGGCCATAGTGCAATGAACTACGTGCTGTTCCGCACTGGGGATCCCGCCCATATGAGACTGCTTTTGGATGTTTCAAAGGTAATGAATCTGGGATGGCCTGGACTGGATGTAGTGAAAAATACAATTCTGTGAAACTCACCTGTAGAATTGTTTTTGAATACATCAAGTCCCACCCCGCCCTTGGGTTCGTTATGGCCTGTTGCCTGTTATGGTGATTCATAAAAATTGTTGTCTACGGACTTAGTTATGATTGTTAAAGAGAGTATAAGCTGAAGCTGTGTGATGTAACATGGCTCCCGGCCGGTCCTCTCGTCTAGAAACTGCTCTTGGAATAACTGAGGATGATGGAGGACCACCTGGTTTTATAGGGGCCGGGAGAGCAACATTTCTTGATCTTGCAGTAGTGCCACCTGGTGGCGGAATCTCGAAGGTAATGAATCTGGGACAGCCTGGACTGGATGTATTCAAAAATACAGTTTTGTGATTACTCACCTTTAAAACGGATATTATAAGTGTGACATACACTCCGCTTCAACTCTTCATGACATTTGGGTTATTCTCCAGTAGAGGGCGAACTTCTGCAGAGATGAATGCAAAAAAGGAGCTCCTCCCAGTCCATAAATACCTGGGACCTCCCACCAATTCCCCAGTGTAAGATAGTATTGTTATATTTGGTTGTTCCTGGTCCCCTTTCTGCTAACAACCAAGAAACAATGGTTCACCATATAAAGGATCCGGAATACCAAAAAGGGTGGGTGAAGCGGAGTGGATGTCACACTTATAATATCCGTTTTAAAGGGGAGTACTCACAAAATGGTATTATTCCAAGTGTGACATACACTCGGCTTCAACTCTTCATGACATTTGGGACATCCAATAGCAGTGTCCGTCATGGGTGGGAACCATAAACAGAATGCACCAACTTAAACCACTGCAGCTTGCAGAACCTTGCGGCCAAAAACAGCATCCGCTGAAGCCCGCACATCAACCTTGTAAAACTTGGAAAAAGTATGAACGGAAGACCAAGTAGCAGCCTTAAAAACTTGTTCAACAGAAGCCTGGTGCTGAAAAGCCCAGAACGCACCAACAGCACGAGTAGAATGCGCAGTGACCCTAAAGAGGGGGAGTCCTCCCCTTAGCAGAATAGGCCCCAACAATGGCCTGACGAATCCATTTGCTAATGGTAGACTTGGCGGGCGCCAAACCTTTCCTGGGCCCGCAGGGCACCACGAAAAAGGCATCCGTCTTGCGGAAAGAAGAAGTAGTCGGACACAAGGAAGGGAGAACAATATCCTGATTGAGATGGAAAGCAGAAACCACCTTAGGAAGGAAATCTGGCTTAAAGCGAAAGACCACCTTGTCCTGGTGTCTTTCAAAGTAAGGGGCCTGAATCGACAGAGCCGCCAACTCAGAGACACGCCGAACAGAGGTAATAGCCACCAAGAAGGCAACCTTCTGAGTGAAAACAGAAAAAGCAATATCCTGTAACGGCTCAAAAGGAGGACCCTGGAGAGCCGAAAGAACCAAATTCAAATCCCAAACAGGAACCATAGCCTTCCGAGGGGGTCGAACATGAGTGATCCCCTGGAAAAAAGTCTTAACCAGCGGGTGTAAGGCAAAAGATCTTTGGAAGAAAACAGACAGAGCAGAGACCTGCCCTTTCAAGGTACAAAGCTGGAACCAGACCGTGTTGAACAAAACTCCAAAATCCTAGGGATCGAAAACACCCTGCAAGGCCAGGCTCTAGCCTCACACCAATCAATATAGGACCGCCAAGTCCTATAGTAAATGCCAGAAGAGGACCGCTTCCTAGCTCTAATCAAGGTCTGAACAACAGCCTTTTCAGCAGCCAAGCCATCAAAGCCAGCATTTGTAAATTGGGGTAAAGTAGTTGACCCTGAGATATCAAATCCGGAAACATGGGCAGCCGGTATTGAACTACCGCCAGCCGTACGATGTCAGCGTACCAAACCCGTCCTGGCCACCAGAATTGCTGGTGCACCTTCCAGAATCAGCTTGTGAACTACCTTGCCCACCCTGGAGAAGAAAGGAAACAGGTACAGGAACCCCAGATCCTTCCAGGCAAGGGACAAGGCATCCACTGCCAGGGCTAGAGGATCCTGAGATAAAGACACAAAGGATGGGAGTTTGTGATTGTGCCGTGAGGCAAAGAGATCCACCTCCTGAGCCCCCCACTCCCCTCGGCGAGAGAACCCCCTGCTCAGGGAATCCGCCTCTGTGTTCTCCACTCCCGGAATGTAGACTGCCGAAATGCAAGTAACATTGCTCTCCGCCCAATCAGGATAATAGAGACTTCCCTGAGGGCACTCCTGCTGCGAGTCCCTCCTTGGTGATTAATGTAGGCTACCGCCGTCCGATTGTGTGATCGAACCTGAACCGGTAGGCCCTGTAGGTGCGACATCAGCCGTGCCAGGACAAGCCGGATGGCTCTGAGCTCTAAGACATTGATGGGGGCGTGAGCCTCCTGAGGACCCCACAACCCACTGAACCGATGACTTTTCCAGAAACCTCCCCAGCCCGACAGGCTGGCATCCGTGGTAACCGTCTCCCAACAAGGGGCCAGAAAGGATCTGCCCCTCATCAGGTTGCTCGACTCCAGTCACCAGCGAAGTGACTGCTGAACCCTGGGAGACATCCTGAAAAGTTGATCCAAGGACTACGGACATCTGTCCCAATGCGTCAATCGGTGAAGTTGGAGAGATCTCATGTGAAACTGAGCAAACGGGACTGCCTCGAAGGAAGCAACCATCAATCCCACCAGTTTCATCCCCAGACGGATAGAGGGGCAAGGATCGGCCAGAAGCACCTTGGGCTGAGGTAGAAACACTCTGGCTCGAATGGTATCCAGATTCATGCCCAGGAATGAAAACTCCCTTGATGGAGAGAGAGAGAGAGAGAGAGAATTTGGGGAGGTTGATCACCCATCCGAACCTCTCCAGAGTCGACACCACCTTGTGGGTGTCCAGCTCCTCCTGACGGAGGGAAGAAGCTGAAATCAGTAGGCCGTCCAGATACGGCACAATGCGAATGCCCTGAGCTCTGAGCAGGGCCATTATGCCCGCCAGAACCTTGGTGAAGACCCTCTGCGCTGAGGTCAACCCTAAGGGAAGGGCTACAAAACTGAAAAATTGATCGTACACCGCGAACCTGAGGAATCTCTGATGAGCTGGAAAAATTTAAACATGCCGATATGCATCCTTGATGTCTATGGACGTCATAAAGTCCCCTTGACGAAGGGAATTGATGGCCGAGCGCAGATACTCCATGCGGAACATCTTGGTTCTGATGAACCCATTGAGGATCTTCAGGACCAGAATGGGTCTTATGAAACCATCCTTTTTGGGAACCGTGAAAAGATTGGAATAGTAACCTCTGCCTCTCTCTGAGGGAGGCACCGGGCATATGACTCCCATGTCCAGAGGATTCCTTTTTTTTTTTTTTTTTTTAACTGCTAACAGGAGCCCCTGTACAGCCTGAGGGTCCGAGGGCACCCGAGACCTTAAAAATCTTTCCCCCCGGAGTAGGCAACATCTCTGACCGCTCTGGCACCACGAAAGGAAGGGTTGAAGGAGCTCGCCCCCCGAATGGAGCGACGCTGCTTCTAATGCTGAGGTAACTTACCTCCCTTAGCAACCGCATCCAACTTATCTCCAAACAGCCGCGTACCCAAGAAGGGAAGGGCTGTGAGCGATTTCTTGGCCTCAAAGTCCGCCGCCTACTGGCGAAGCCAGACCGATAGGCGCATGGCTACCAAGAATACCGAAGTTCTCCTACACATGACAATAGTGTCCTCCATAGCGGTCAATACAAATTCCATGAATAATTTGCACCTCTTAAGGTTAGTGAACTCGGCGCTGGCCGGGTCAAATTGGGCGTCAAGTAACAAGTCCCTAACCAAAGACCTAGTAGCCACCGTAGCAAGTGCAGAAGCACACACAGATTGCAAGGCTGAACCAACACTGGCAAAAGCATAACCTGCCATCTAATCAAGGCGCTTAACTTCGCTATCCTTAAGGGAAGTGGCGTCTGGGGTGTGGACCACAGAGGTGTTGGACAAACCCAAAAATGGCACATCGACCTCGGAAGGAGAAGACAACGCTTAACCGCTTCCACCGGAAAAGGATACTTCTTATCCCATCCCTGAGGAACACCCGGAAGCCGGCTCTGTTTCTCCCATTCCCTAAGGATCAATGCCTCAAAATGACCTTGGGTAGGAAACTCCAAGCATGGCTTGGAGGACCCTAAAAATTCCCCTTTTTTGACAGGGGATGCCTCTGGCGGGGAATTATACAAAACCTCCAAGAGATGTGCCAAAACCCTGGAAGTGTCAACGGCATCCCCAAGCGCCTGCCCAACATCAGTATCACAAAAAATGCACCTCATCAGCATCTGATACCTCAAACAATTCCCCTCTCTAACGGGGAATAATCCGACCAATCAAGGGAATCATCATCAAAATCCAAAGCCGCCTGGGCCGGCGACAAATGACTCTTTTTAGCCTGGGCCATCTTGCCCACCGCGCTACCACTAAATCTCTCGATGCTGGCCAAATTAGTACAAACATCAGAGTGCGACTCCCCGCTAGCGACCATGTCACTTGGGGTACGGATAAAGCAGAGAGGGGGAGGCGATGAAGCAGGAGGTGCCGATCCAGACGCCTGGGGGCCCAACTGACGCGTTATGGCCTTTTGTGCACATGGGATAAAGATCAGCACAATATCACCCGTAAGGGATATCCCCCAACCCACACATGGCCGGGATTGTCCCAAAGGGAGCCCGAGCCCAATATCCTGCGGAGCCTCCATATAGTGATTTTTTGGATAGCCACAAGACCTAGGGAATTATGCTAGTAAGCAACCCCGGGATGCCCCTTTAAAGTCCCTGTGGGAGGATTTTGAAAAAGAAGTGTAAACTTTTAATGCTAGGGATTCCTAGGAAAGACATGAATCAAGAGGACCCCATAAGCACAAGTACACACACACCCACACACAATTAAACACATGTGGCAGGAACAATGTCATAAAATGAATATATTAAAACATATATATATATATTGAAATATATAAAGGTATGCATAGGTACACCAAGGCAGGCAGCGCTGCCAAAATAACAAGGCGTTATCACAACCAGTAAGGAACACAGGTGGGCACTCATGTGGAAAGAAGATGGCGCCTGGCAAGCAGAAGCAACGCATTGGCTGAGGGAGAAGAAGGGGGGGCGGGCCCACATGGATCGCGTGCCGTGCGAGGCCCCTCTCCCTCCGGCGATAGAGAACGCTGGTTTTAGAGGCCGGGTCAGACAAGGCGGCAATAGCGGGGGGCGGGCCGCGGCAGCGTGCGAGCGCCCGGCCCCGCCCCCTCACCGGAGCACTGAGGGGGAGAAGCTCCCCAGAGGCCACGGTGCCGGAGGCCGACAGATGCAGCCCCAAAAGAGTCCTCCATTAGGAGGCATGAAGTAAAACCCCAACACAGACACTCGAAATGGAAAATAAAAAACACACACAACATGCATACAATGGAAGAACCCCCCCCCCCGCCGACAGATAATAGAGGGACCTGGGAGGGGGTGATCCCGCACCGTACGGTGCACAAGGGAAGAAGGGACAGGGCATCCCCAACCGGGATCACGAACCCGGATTCTGCCTACCCCATAATGAGGTCTCATGGGGGAGCATAGGCTCCCTATCACACCTAAAGAGGTGTATCCTACCCTCACCAGGACCTGCAGCCAAGGCTGGGAGGCTCATACAGTACTAGGAAACAAAGGTCCGGCAGAAATAGGTAAAAAAAACGGGGCCGGGCGCGGCTTACCTGCAAGGAATAGAAGTCTTCATCTTCTGTCTTGCTCGCCTTCCTGCAGAGAAGAAACTGGGGAATTGGTGGGAGGTCCCAGGTATTTATGGACTGGGAGGAGCTCCTTTTTTGCATTCATCTCTGCAGAAGTTCGCCCTCTACTGGAGAATAACCAAAATGTCATGAAGAGTTGAAGCGGATTGTATGTCACACTTGGAATAACAATTCTACAGGTGAGTTTCACAGAATTGTATTTTTGAATGGCCAAGTCAGTCACCTGATCTCAACCCAATTAAGCATGCATATCTGTCTGAAGACTAAACTTCAGACAGACAGGCCCACAAACAGCAAACAGCAACTGAAAACCACTGCAATAAGGCCTGGCAGACCAGGTGATGTCCATGAGTTCAGGACTCCAGGCAGTCATTGCCGACAAAGGATTTTTAATCAAGTATAAAAAACATTTTATTTACAATTATTAAATTTGTCCAGTTACTTTTGAGCCCCTGAGATGGTGGGATTTTGCTTAGAAAATGCTTTAGTTCCTCACATTTTTATGAAATCTTTTTGTTCTATCCACCAAATTAAATCTGAAAGTCTGAACTTCAACTGCATCTGAATTATTTAGTTTAAAATACTACTAATAGCGTACAGGACCAAAATTAGAAAAATGTTTCTGTTCAAATATTTATGGACCTAACAGTATAATGTACATGTACATATTTTTTTCCAGCAAAAGGCAGTGAAGGGACAATCCATGGCATTTCAACTGTGAAATCTACATACGCTAACCAATGCAGTACAAAAATAAAAAACATCCATGCTATATACAGTATATACCCATATACATCTACAGTCATGGCCATAAATCTGCCACCCCAGATATTTTTCAAGAAAATGAAGTATTTCCCATAGAAAAGGATTGCAGTAACACGTTTTGCTATACACATGTTTATTCTCTTTGTGTGTATTGGAACTAAACAAAAAGGGAGGAAAGAACGGTAATGTCGCACCAAACTCCAAAAATGGGCTAGACAAAATTATTGGCACCCTTTCAAAATTGAGGATAAATAAGATTGTTTCAAGCATGTGATGTTCCTTTAAACTCAACGGGGGCAAGTAACAGGTGCGGGCAATATAAAAATTACACCTGAAAGCAGATAAAAAGGAGAGAAGTTCACTTAGTCTTTGCATTGTGTGTCTGTGTGTGCCACACTAAGCATGGACAACAGAACGAGAAGAGAACTGTGTGAGGACTTGAGAACCAAAATTGTGGAAAAATATCAACATCTCAAGGTTAGAAGTCCCTCTCCATAGAACTAAATCTGCCTTTCTCCACAGTGTGCAACATTATCAAGAAGTTTGCTACATTTTGCCAAAATGCAGGACTGCGTTTTGCCAAAATGCACTTGAGTAAACCAAAATCCTTCTGGGAAAACATCTTGTAGACAAATGAGACCAAGATAGAGCTTTTTGGTAAAGCACATCATTCTACTGTTTTCCGAAAATGGAATGAGACCTACAAAGAAAAGCACACATTACCTACAGTGAAATATGATGGAGGTTCAATGATGTTTGGGGGTTGTTTTGCTGTCTTGAATGTGTGCAAGGCATCATGAAATCTGAGGATTACCAACAGATTTTGGATCACACTGTACAGCCAGTGTCAGAAAGCTGGGTTTGCGTCCAAGATCTTGGTGTGATGTCCAGCGGGACACCAGCCTTCTGTAAGCAGGCAACTCTCAATCTCCACCTCCACTTCTGCCTATAGTCAAGCCCCCGTTTGCCGGAATGCTAGGTACGCCTCACCGGACACAGTTGCCCCCAGGTCTTAATAGGCGCTAAGGATGGCTGCTTACGCTAAAGGCCAATGAACCACGAGGGTATCCCGAAGCCGAGGAGGTCAGAGATCGCAGGGTATCCAGAGGGGCAGGCAGGTTCGTGGTCAGACACAGCAGAGGTCGGTACAGGCAGCAGACAGGAATGGTCGATCAAGCCGGGTTGGAAACAGATAATAACTAACAGAATAACACCCTAATCACAAGCGACTATCACGGGCACTGAGTGCTGGGCTGACTCCATATTTAATGTGGAATCGACCAATAGCCACCCTGGGGGGGAGTGTATGTGCTGATTGGTGCAACTTAGAACACTGTGAGTGATTGAAGGCACTATCCAGGGGCTGATCAGTCTTGGCTGCAGGGCTGATCAGCCCGATTCCCATCAGGTGTGGAAGACTCTGCGCTGCCTGCCACTCGCAGCACAGTGCCTCCTAGTGGCAAAATTTACAGACTGTGGGGCGCACGCCTGCACAGCTAGAGAGGAACGAGGGAGGCTGCCAGAGTGACGCGCCACGCTCCCAGCAGCCGGAGTGCCACGTCGCCCAGCAGAATCTCGCCGCCGCCCCCCTGGTAGAGGTAAGTCCCTTACATTACCCCCCCCCCCTTGAGGAGGGGCCCCAGGACCCTCCACCCTGGGTTTAAGAGGATTTTCTTTATGAAATCTTCTAATTAAACGGTCCACATGTACATCTCTAGCTGGAACCCAACTCCTCTCTTCTGGCCCATATCCCTTCCAGTCGACTAAATATTGCAAGGAATGGCCTGATGAACTGGGCCCTGGGCCGGGAGCACGGATTGGCGACCGCTTTGACCGCTTTTTTCTTTGTCCTCCTTGCCTGGCTTGCGCCGGTGGCGTTCGGCGGGGGCCGCCCCCTGCTGCCCTTTTGGGGCCCCCACCGTCGGTGCTCCAGCGGGGCCCAGAGTGATGATTTGTTATGCATTCTGTTTAAGTTGCTGAGTTTTCTTGTTCTTTGTGTTGTCCAGATGGCTAATGCATCCTGATAGCAATTGTTGCGGGGGGGCCCTCCCTCCGGGTCCCCGGGGCGCGTCGGGCGCAATTTTGCCTGGGGCGGCTGTGGGGGCCCGTAGTGGTCGGGCTGCTGACCTGCATTGCTTGGCGGGCCTATCTTGCAGACCCCTAGGCAATGGTCTACGCACCCCAATTGCACATAGTTAAAACCAGTGTAGTGTTGTTGTTTTTTTTGGGATATGATGCTCGCCAAGGTTGGGGGGTGGTGGAGCGGGGTGGGATGGGGGAAGGTTTACTGTTCAAATGTTGTACTATTTGTTTTGTTAGTGGTTGTCTATGTGTTGGTATGAGTGTGATGTATGATTGTTGGACTCGAGTAATGGAAGGATCCTTGGGAGGGATGGTGAACTGCAGGGGGGCAGCCTATGGCGAGAGCACCTTTAAAAGTAATGGGTGAGTGTAAATTTCTCTCCTGGAATGTCCGGGGGCTTAACGATAAGATTAAGAGGGCTACTGTCCTCCAGTGTGTTAAGAAGCACAAACCGAATGTAGTTATTCTCCAAGAGACTCACCTGGTGGGTCAGAGAGTGTTGGCCTTGAAGAGGCCATGGATTCAGGGCTCCTATCATGCCCCATTCTCGGCCTACTCAAGAGGTGTATCAGTGCTGATTTCTAAGGGTACCCCATTCGTGTTGTTCTCAGTACACACAGACCGAGAGGGCTGTTATGTTATCCTCCATGCCAAATTAATGGATACTGTTATGATAATAGTCGGAGTGTATGTCCCCCCACCATTCTCGGCTAGGATTTTGGATAGAATAATGGAGAAAGTACTTTCCTACCCCCCTGCCCCGATACTGCTATTAGGGGACTTTAATATGGTTCTGGATTCGGCACTGGATAGGATGGGTAAGAATCCAGGTCCCAAGACCCAACTGGCAAACTGGGCGGAGACGCTGGGGCTGCAGGAGCTTTGGAGGTGGAAACACCCCACCGACAAGGCATACTCTTGTCACTCGGTTACACACAAGTCTCTGTCCAGAATTGACCTTGCCTTCTCATCGTCTGACTTCCTGACCAGGGTGCTGACTTGTAGCTATCTCCCAAGGGGGGTCTCGGATCACTCTCCCCTATTGCTGACAGCTGGACTGTCTTTGAGACAAGAGAACTGGGTGGGATGGACCCTTAACCCTCTATGGTTGGAATCTCCTGACATTAAGAGTAGTCTGCAATCCTCTACTGAGGCATTCTGGGAATGTAATACGGGGGAGACATCGGTGGAAATAAGATGGGACGCCTTCAAGGCTGTTACCAGAGGGGCGGCCATCCATGCTATTGCTACAGCTAGGAAGAAGAAGGGGAGGGAAGTGGCAGATCTTGAAAGTAAACTTGCGCTTGCAGAGGAGAAGTTCAGTACAACTTCAGACAGCGGAGACCACTCCACGCTGTTGGCATTAAAGAGAGAATACAATCTGCTTTTGACTGACTCGACAAGGAAACTGCTACTATATAGACAGGCAACCATATTTGATAAAGGGGATAAGAATGGTAAGACCCTGGCCTACCTAGCGAGAGCTGAAAGCCAATCCAACCACGTTGCTGAAATTCTGGAAAATGGGACTAGGGTAACGGAGGGGAAGGACATAGCCCAGAGGTTCCTGGGGTACTACTCGGCCTTGTATTCCTCGAGAGTGAGTTATGGGGCGACTGATCTGGGTAATTATCTGGATCAGGTTGGTTTCCCGAGGCTAACTGAGGGAGATCGGGAGGCTCTGAATTCCCCTATCACTATGGATGAGGTCTCTGGCGCGATTAGAGCGCTCTCTAGCAGGAAGGCGCCAGGTCCGGATGGGGTGCCGGCCGAGTGGTATAAACAGGACCTTGAACAAGTGACTCCAAAGCTATGGGAAGTGCTGAAACAAGCGCTGGAAAGCGAGTGCCTACCGGCCTCTTTTCACGAGGCACATGTGGTACTCATTTACAAGGAAGGGAGACCCCCTGACTCCTGTGCGTCTTACCGTCCCATATCCCTGCTGAACCAAGATGCCAAAATATTAGCCAAAATACTGGCCACCAGGCTAAACAAAGTCATTCTACATCTGATCGGGCCAGATCAGTCAGGGTTCATGCCAGGACGTACTACGTGTGTGAACCTTCGTAGACTGATGTCCAATCTACAAATTGTGCATGATAACCATGGGAAACGGGTGGTTATCTCATTGGATAATGAGAAAGCCTTTGATTCGATTGAATGGGATTACCTTTGGGCAGTGTTGGAGAGATTTGGGCTCCCTGCTAGTTTTATTACATACATTAAATTGCTTTATGCACGGCCAACAGCCCGGATACGGGTTAATGGGTGCTACTCTAATTCCTTTGCACTGCATAGGGGGACAAGACAGGGGTGCCCATTATCGCCGCTACTTTTTGCCTTAGCTATTGAACCCCTGGCGATCATCGTCAGAAACTCCCCACGTATCTCTGGTTGGAAGTTGGGAGCAGTAGAAGAAAAGATATCCCTCTATGCAGACGATACACTGCTGTATTTGGCGGATGGCCATGAGTGCCTAGACGCAGCCCTGGATACTATTGAGGAGTTTGGGAGGTTCTCAGGGTTGAGGATTAATTGGGACAAATCTAGTCTAATGTTAGTGGACGAGCTTGCCTCCCCGGATATTTCCCCAAGGTCTCAACTTAAAATAGTCCAACAATTTAAATACTTGGGGATCCAAATTAGTAGGCAACCAAGCGACTTCATATCCCTGAATGTCTCCCCGGTCATGTCTGGGCTGAGGCAGAGAGTCGCCCAGTGGGCGAACTTACCGCTGTCAGTCATGGGCAGAATTAATATATATAAAATGATATTCCTTCCGAAATTTCTGTATATCTATCAGGCTTCGCCGGTGCTGTTACCTGTCTCCCACTTCAAAACTTTGGACTCAATTCTGTTTGGTTTCATCTGGGGGCAGTCTCCACCTAGGCTTAACAGACGAATAATGAAGGCGCAGGTGGCAGAGGGAGGCTTAGCGGTCCCGTACATGCAAATGTACTTTTACTCTACGCAGCTCCTGTTCGTGCACTGGTGGCTCTGTCAACCGCAAAATAATCCGGTGGTGGGTCTGGAGGTGGCGGTGTTGGGTTCTCCCGAGAAGCTATCCCAACTGGTGTATAGGGGGGTCCGGGGGGTCCGGGAGGCAACCGGCTGTATGAGGGCAGTGTGTAACATATGGGAAAGGGTGGCTAGGTTGTATAGGAACCCGGAGGAGGCCCAGTACTGGTCCCCCTTTGCTCCCCTCTGGAACAACCCCAGACTTCCTGAGCTGGTCCCAATGCAGGATCCGCAGTTCTGGGATGGGCGGGGCCTCCAGGAGCTGGGACAGGTGTACAGAGATGGAGTGCTTATGTCATTTGACCAGATCAGAGAGACCTTTCGAGTTTCCCACCGGGATTTCTTTCGCTACCTGCAGCTTAGGCACGCCTTGCAAACTCAATTCCACAGGGACAGTCCGAATTTTTTGGTGTCCCAGGTGGAGAGTACGGTTAGAGAGACGGACCTTGGGAAACCTGTCTCCACACTATACAAGTGCCTGGTTGCTGGGCTGGAATCCCCCAGAGGGAAGGTTGAAAGCCAGTGGCAGACTTTGGACCAAACCTTAGATCGGGATGACTGGGAAGAAATCCTAGACAATTTACACTCATCGGTCATAGAAGCTAGAGACAGATTTATTCAGACTAAATGGATACATCAAGCATACATCACGCCGATACGGTTGTATAAGATGGGATTACTGACCACTGACCTATGTCCCAGGTGCGAGAGGGAGACTGGTACGTGGGAACACGTGACCTGGTCTTGCGAAGTTCTGGTGAGGTATTGGGGTGAGGTGATGGACCTGATTGGGGGAGTGGTGGGCACCCGGATTACTGGCTCAATCTCCTTGAGTCTTCTAGGGGTGGTCGAAACATTGCCGCTGTCAAGCTCTCTGAAATCATTACTCAGGCTGCTGCTTTTTTATGCCCGGAAATGTGTTCTGCTTAACTGGAAACATCCGGCCAAACCATCAGTACGGGCGTGGAGGGCTCTAGTTAACCAGAAACTCATTATGTACAAACTTACATATACGGCTAGGGGGGTGCCCGATAAGTTTTTAGAAGATCTGGGGTCCTTGGCTGCAGAATCAGGACACCGCTTCAGGAGACGACTGGGGGAGGTCAGGATCTACTTGAGGAGGCCAGTCAGCTCACCTATGGTGAGTTGGGTCACGGTGCGTGTTAAAGTGGAGCGAGGGAGACGGGAGACGCATCCTTGAGTCTCGGCTCTCTGACAGGCTTCTCCATCCCGGTGTATAGTTTACAGCTTATCAGGTATTCGAGTCCGAATGTATGCATGTTGTATGAATGGGTGTCGTGTCGTTTCTTAATGTTCTTTGGAACCGTGCTATTGACCAGGGTGCCTGCGGCCCCTCGATGTGATACGTGACTTGTATTTGTGTTTGATGTTGTTGAATTGCAATAAAAAGAAACTTTTATAAAAAAAAAAATATTGCAAGGAATCCCGGAGGAAACGGGAATCCAGAATTTGTGCGACTTCAAACTCCTGCTCACCATCAACTAGAATAGGAGAAGGAGGAATCCTCCTCCACTCCCCTGGCAGGCTTAAGGAGGTAAAACTTGAAAGGAATTACAAATTCTCAGAAATGGTGGAAGCTTGAGTCTGTATGTGACTTGGTTAATTTTCTGTAAAATGGGATAAGGGCCAATATATTGTGGTCCCAATTTTACAGAGAGTTGGCGCAGCGCAAAATTTTTGGTAGAGAGCCAGACCAAATTCCCCACTTTATAGTCTGGATTATTGGATCAGCGACGATCCGCAAAGACCTTCTGCTGACCCGATGCCTGGACCAAATGCTGCTGAATCTTGGCCCATAAATCTGGCCACTGGGACAGCCAATCGTCTAGAGAAGGGAAACCAGAGGATGAGCCTGAAAGTGCTGAGAACTTAAGATCCCTTCCATATACACTGGAAGGGTGATACCCCCATGGAGGAGTTAACTGCATTATTGAAGGCAAATTCGTCAAAGGAAAGAAATTGCGACCACTCTGACTGAATATCGGAGGTGAAGCAACGGAGATATCCCTCTGCCCATTTGACTGAGGGTGAAAAGCTGAAGACAGAGAAACAGTGAAGCCTAGCCGGGTGCAGAATGCCCTCCAGAAGCGTGACACAAATTGGACCCCCCTATCTGAGACATCTTCTGGAATTCCGTGAAGTCTGAAAATATGATATAAGAAATATTGAGCCAATTCTTGGGCTGTGGGCAGTTTTCTTAGGGGGACAAAATGCGCCATTTTGCAAAATTGTTCTACCACAACCCAGATAACGGTATATCCCTGGGACTGTGGTAAATCAGTAATAAAATCCATTGCCAAGTGCATCCAAGGCTGTGAAGGAGATAACAGGGGCACCAGAGGTCCGGCAGGAGCTGACCTGAGGGTTTTGCTACGGGCACAGACCTTACAGGCCTGAATAAAGGCCTGGGTATCTTTCCTGTAAGATGGCCACCAGACATGACGGGCTAGAAGGGCCAAAGTCTTTTTAACCCCTGGATGACCCACCGTCTTGGAGTCATGAAACTGCTGAAGTACTGATGGATGGTGGGACAGGGGTACAAAGAAGAGGTAATCGGGTTTGCCCAGAGGAAAATCCGATTGAAACCGGGTTAGCTCCATCAACAGGTCAGGTTGGATGACAGCTATGACCTTGTGTCGTGGGATTATGGGAAGGATCTCCTCTACAGGGACTTTATCAATTGTGAAACTTCTGGAGAGAGCGTCAGCTTTAATATTCTTTGTTCCTGGTTTGTATGTTATAGTAAAATTAAATTGGGAGAAGACCATCGGGCCTTATGGGGGGTTAACCTTTTAGCTGATTCGATGTTTCCTAAATTCTTGTGATCTGTGAATACCATAACTGGGAACTGGGCCCCCTCTAACCAATGTCTCCATTCCTGAAAGGCTAATTTCACAGCTAGAAGCTCTTGATTGCCAATATCATAGTTCCGCTCAGCGGCATTAAATTTTCTCAAGAAAAAGGCACAGGGATGTAGCCATTCAGGAGACCCACTGTACTGTGAGAGGACTGCCCCTACCCCGAGCTCGGATGCATCTACTTCGAAGGCTCTATGAAGGCTCGGTGGATATCAGGGTGGGCCAACACAGGTGCTGAACTAAAGGCAGACTTAAGGTTCTCAAAGGCCAGGAAGGATTGGCCCGACCAAGTAGGGGTAAACGCCCCCTTCTTAGTGAGGTCGGTGAGTGGGGCTACCAAGGTGGAAAAGTTTTTTTATAAAGCGCCTATAAAAAATAGCAAACCCCAGAAACCTCTGTAAACCCTTCAAATCTTTGGGTTGTTCCCACTGGAGGACTGCAGATACTTTGGCCTGATCCATTGTTAACCCGGTATCGGCAACAATGTATTCCAGGAACGGAACCTCAGAAACCTCAAAAACGCACTTTTTTAGCTTGGCGTAGAGGTGATTCTCTCTCAATTTCTGTAGAACCATCCGTACATGCTCCCTATGCTCGGTTAAGGTCGGGGAAAATATTAGGATGTCATCTAAGTAGATGACCACAAAATGGCCCAAGTATTCTCTAAAAACTTCATTAACAAAGTCCTGGAAGACTGCCAGGGCGTTACATAGGCCGAATGGCATAACAAGATATTCATCAGGCCCGTCCTGGGTATTGAAGGCAGTCTTCCACTTGTCTCCCTGACGGATCCTGATTAAATTGTAAGCCCCCCTCAGGTCAAGTTTAGAAAAAACCTGGGCCCTAATGACCTGGTTAAAGAGTCCCTCTAATTATTTATTTTTTTAACCCTGGACTCTCCATTTGCCCTGAGGAAGCGACGTTCCGTCGCGTAACGCGTAGACTGGGGGAGGGGTGCGGTGACGGCTGGCACATGTAAGATTTATGGTTGGTTGTCCCTCTTGTTAACCTGCTGGTATGGTAATTTTTTCTTACCTTTTATGCATATGAAGTTTCACACTGCTTACCTTTTTGTTGCACTTGGTCACTTTAGCACTTCAGCAGTATCATCAGAGTTGTTTATTAATTGTATATATAGCACATAGCACTTTTTGTTTGAAACACTAGGATTCAGTCGGTTTTCATAGGGACATATGCTTGATATCTGACCTAGTTAATTGTGCATTACCACCAGCGCCCTCTAGTGGAATGTTCATATAATCAGTTTTTAATGTATTTTAACCTGTGTAGTGTCTAGATGAATCAATAAAAGTGATTATTATCATGTAAACGGAGTGGTGCAGATTGTGTCTTGGGGTTGGGGGCTGTGTGGAAGCCTCCTTGTTGTATATATGTTGGATTCAGGTACCCAAGCCTGCACACTTATTTGATTAATTGTTGTTGGTGCGGCCCATTGCTCTGTATTCTATTTTTTTTTAACTGTAATTTTATTCAGGCCCCTATAATCAACACAGGGGCGCAAGCCACCATCTTTCTTTTCCACAAAGAAAAATATGGCACCCGTTGGTGAGGTAGACAGCCGAATAAAACCCTTCTGCAGATTCTCAGCAATGTATTCTTTCATGGCCTTATTCTCAGCAATGTATTCTTTCATGGCCTTATTCTCAGCTCGGGTTAAATTATAACTCTTTCCCCCCGAGGCGGCATAGTTCCGGGGAGAAGATCAATAGGGCAGTCAAAAGGCCTATGAGGAGGGATTTCATTACCGGCTTTTTCAGAAAACACGTCTGCGAGATCTGCATAGGGGGTAGGGATTCCCTCAGCAGTCAAGCGAGTGGCACGTACAAGGAGTTCAAGACAAGACCGGAAACATTCTGGCCCCCACTTGATAACCTGCCCAGAGACCCAGTCAATTTGGGGATTGTGTTTAGACAGCCAAGGGGTAAGAGGCATCTTAAGGAGAAGGAAGCTCATTAGCTCGTTATGTCCCGCCCCCACTCTAACAAACACTGGTGGAGTTCTGTACTGAATCAGGCCCCCGACAAGGGGAGTATTATCAATGGCTTTGACCCACAATCCAAAAGAGCCTCTACAGATCTGGATTCAAAATCATGAGTAATCTCGACAGGCAACGTAATTTGTGTGCAACACAGAGGAAATATCTTGCAGCCTAGGTGGGTTTCCTCGACCCCACCTGGGCTCTGAAGTTTCCCGATGCCTGTTTCCGAGGGCAGGAGCGGACCAGGTGACCGACTTCTCCGCAGTAAAGGCATAGACCTTGCGTCAGACGCCTCCGCCTCTCAGCTTCAGTGGCCCCAAGCTGCATGGGTTCTTCAGAAGAAGAGGGGACTATGGCCTCAGGCTTCATACTGACTTCAGACTGGACCCCTTTTCCAGGCGTCTTTCTCGTATGCGTCGGCCGATGCGGATAGCCAATTGCATGGTTTCATCCAAGGTGTTAGGTACTGGGTGATTTACCATGACATCTTTTATGACCTCTGACAGACCTAGCCTGAACTGCCCACACAATGCTGGGTCATTCCAGCGAGAATCCACTGCCCATTGGAATTCCGAGCAATATTCTTCTGCCGGTCTTCGCCCCTGTCTGAGAGATCGTAGCTTGGCATCAGCAGTAGCCCCTCAGTTCGGGTCATCATACAGGATCTCCATGGCCTTAAAGAATTCCTCTGCAGATTGGCGGGCGTAATCCTGAGGCAAGAGGCTAAAAGCCCAGGATTGGGGATCCCCATGCAGAAGGGAGATAAGTCCCACCCGTTGCTCCTGGGAGCTGGAAGCATGAGGGCGAAGTTGGCAAATTTACATCCGTCCCCTCGAAAACTTCTCTGGAAGGGGAATCTTGGGTTCAACCTGAAAGGCAGCTGTTGCCCCCTGGGGCACAGAGGGTACAGGAGCTAGACGGTTCTCCTGAGCCACCACTCGAAGTGCCAGGTGCTCCACGGCCGCGGTCAGGGCGTGCACCTGTTCCAAAATTTGGTCCATTTGTGTGGTCCGTGATAATGTGATGTCCAGTGGGACACCAGCGTTCTGTAAGCAGACAACCCCCAATCTCCACCGCCACTTCTGCCCATAGTCAAGCCCCCGTTTGCCGGGACACTAGGTACGCCTCACCGGACACGGTTGCCTCTAGGTCTTAATAGGCGCTAAGGATGGCTGCTTACAGTGAAGGCAGATGAACCACGAGGGTATCCCGAAGCTGAGGTCGTTCACAGGTAGTCAATCCGGAGGGTGAGTCAGAGTACATGGATGAGACAGGTGCGTAGTCAGGGGTAAGCCAAAGGGACAAGCCGGGAGGTCAGAGATCGCAGGGTATCCAGAGGGGCAGGCAGGTTCATGGTCAGACAAAGCAGAGGTTGGTACAGACAGCAGACAGGAATGGTCGATCAAGCCGGGTCGGAAACAGATAATAACTAACAGAATAATACCCTAATCACAAGCGACTATCATGGGCACTGAGTGCTGGGCTGACTCCATATTTATTGGGGAATCGACCAATGGCCACCCTGGGGGGAGTGTATGTGCTGATTGGTGCAACTTACAACACTGTGAGTGATTGGAGGCACTATCCAGGGGCTGGTCAGTCTTGGCTGCAAGGCTGATCAGCCCCTGATTCCCATCAGGTGTGAAAGACTCTGCGCTGCCTGCCACTTGCAGCACAGCTCCTCCTAGTGGCAAAATTTACAGACTGCGGGGCGCGCGCGCCTGCACAGCTGGAGAGGGGCAAGGGAGGCTGCCAGAGTGACGCGCCACGCTCCCAGCAGCAGGAGCGCCGCGTTGCCCAGCAGACGCTCACTGCCAGCCCCCTGGCAGAGGTAAGTCCCTTACACTTGGGTCTTCCAGCAGGACAATGACCCCAAACATACGTCAAAAGCATATGCATAGGGATTAAAAAAATCCTCTGGCTAAGAGATCATTCCCTCTGATGCAGGAACATTCTGCTGAAATGATCGGCCCACAAGTTGTCCACTCCTGGTATGTGTACCACCAAGAGACATGGAACCAGTTTCGCGGCCCGAGTAAAAACCCAGCTCATCTTCATCAGGGCTTTACTGCTTCTCGTGCCCTCGTGGTGGCTGATATATACCACCGCCGTCCGATTGTTTGGACGGGATGCCCCTTCAGATGGTATGTCAATGTCTGAAATACAATAGAATCGCTCTCAGTTTCAGGATATTTATGGAGAGTTTGCTCTCCTTCGGACCCCATTGTCCCTGGATCGTTTGTGACTCCATGACACTCCCCCAACCAGATAGACTGGCATCTGTGGTGATGATCTTACACTGTACTGGAAGAAAGAATTTGCCAATCTGAAGAGGCTGAGGACCAGGCTAGAGACTGCCTTGCTGACAGTGTCATGTAAAAAGAGTGATCCAGAGTGTGTGGGTCTCGATCCCCGATTGTGAGCAATTCCATCTGCAAGGGTCTTGTGTGAAACAGTGCAAAAGGTACTGCCTCAAAGCAAGATACCATCAGACCCAACAGACATATTTCTTGATGAATTGTTGGGTGAGGGCCAGACAAGAGACCCTGCCTGAAGTAAGAGTCACTTCTGTGTTTGAACCACACCTTTGCCTGAGACGTGTCTAATGACATTCCCAGAAAAGAATAACTCTTAAGCTATGAAATGATGTTTGACTTAAGAATTCGACTGGATAGTCAGTATATCCTTCTGGGCCCCCTGACATGATGGGGCCCATATCAACAGATAGTCTCAGTAAGGGATTATATGTACCCCTGACTTCTTAGAGAAAAACATGAGACCTGCCAACACCTTGGTAAACACACTTGGTGCTGATGATAGACCGAAGGGTAGAGCCACAAAACAGAAGAAGTAGGCCACCTGATGTAGGTATGCATCCTTATATATACACTGTGGTTATCAAAACTCCAATCTCTAAAAAGGTGAGATACGGCAGATCTCAATGCTTCCTGCAAATATGAGCCAAATGCAGAAGTTTCCCCCCCACACCTACAAGTATAGGGGCATCCCTTCATGCCTGAGCCGGCTTCGAAGGGGTTCTGTTTTTATTCTGCCAGACACATGTTGCCTTAATTTGGAAACTTGTCTTATTCCCGAAGAGGCTGAACCTCTAGCCAGAACCCCGGAGTATTAGAGGCCCTGCGGAAGCAGTATTAGACTTCGGCTTTTGTGGCAGTAGCATGCTTTACCATGTCAACCAAGCCTTCCCAAACAGATGCCCCCCTTAAAAAGGAGTCCTGTCATATTCCTTTTAGAGGTTATGTCGGCTGGCCATTGCTTAAGCCATAAAGCACACCTTAAGGCGACCACCAGAGCTAGGTCTCTGGCACTTAACCACATCAAATCCTCCATAGCCAGGAACACTACCTGTTGGAGTCAAACTGATCTTGAACAACTGGGAGCATGGCTTCCGTGAATGACCCATGGGGACAAGATGCTCCCAAAATTCTATGAATGTAGCACAGGCCGGCCCCAAGGTCGACCCCATAAAAGATAAGCATGACATGCCACCTGATGCACACGTTTATCCGCTGGATACATTGGAGAAGCACTATCAGAGGATTGCAAAACCAAAATCTGGCACCAGAGCGTCCACCACAGGAGGGTGAGACCATAATTCAATCTGATCTGGAGGAAAGGGATACATAGTATCTAGTACTTTAGGAATGGTCGGAAGACAACCTGACTTCTGCCCTTCCCTATTGATCAGATTATAATAATGCATATGCTCCGCAAAATTCTCCAGAATGGAGGAAATCAACCATCCATCCAACTTCTCTTTAACCGGACAGCCCATGTGTAGAGGACTCTGAATCCGAGTCCCTACTGGATGGATTCTCCCCAACAGATAACTTCCTGGGAGAGTATAGCAGCCACAATATCCACTACCTCAGAGTAAAAATGTTTCTTTTCTTTATTACCTTTGTATTAGCCAATACACCATAATGACTCTATAGGTTTAGGACCACTTGAGGGCTGCTGGCAGATTTTAAAGACTCAAAATGAGCCTATGGCAGCCATAATATCCTCTTAAATATACTCAGAGGGTTTTTTTTTTTTCAAAAAACCTTCTTAGTAACCGGTACGACTCACAAAAGGTTTAGGTCCGCATGAAAACTGCCAAGGGGTTTCTCAGAATGCACCAGCGAAAGGGGTCAGAGCCCCCTCAGGGAGGAGACATCTGTCTCCCTATCCACTACAACCGTAGCATAATCCCTGTGCACCGTGCTATCCTTATCCAGTGCCACTGCATGCAACTGGATATAGAGTAAATCTGATATAGACCAGATCCGACTACCCCAGATGCCTCCGCCATGGTGAATTTAATAATACTAGTCTATGACCCTGGGGAAGTATATATAGGTTCTCGACAGTCACAAGACTACGGCGAGTCCTCTGAGGGTAGACCACCATATCATTATATATTACAATATAAATGATATATTACCTTGCCCTTTCCCAATCAATAATAACAAAAAATGAAATAAAAAAATAACCTACCAAAAGGTTTAGGTCCACTTGAGGGTGGCCATGCAGCGGCTCAGAGCAGCCCTTTTGCTGGCCAAATACCCAATAATTATGCGCAGCCAAAGGGGAATTGCAATCTCTGGAGATGCTAGGCACCTTGCCTAGCCGAAAATGTTTAAGCTTGGTTGGCGAGAAAAACATGCCCCGTCACAGAGGAGAACCGTCCGCTTCAACGGAGATAGTGACTTTGCTAAGCTGAAAATCTTCCAGCGTCCCCGGCTTGAAAACCCACTCTGTGCCGCTAAAAAAAGAACCAGCCGTCGGCGGTGCTAGCTGCTACGCTAAGCCAAAAATCTTTCCACAGAGGCGGACCGAGAAAACGCATTGCCGCTGAAAAGAACCAGAAATCTCAGCGGAGCTAGCTGCTACGCTAAGCCGAAAATCTTTCCACAGAGGCGGACGGAGGAACCGCTCTGCGTCTGGTACTCAGAACTTCGCCAAGCCGAAAATCTTTCCATAGAGGCGGATGGGGGAACCGCTCTGCGCCTGGTACTCTTTCCATGGCGACGGACTGTTTTCTCGCTGCCGCTTTAGCTCCGCCCCTTGAAAAGGTGAGCAAAATTTGAATTTTTCAACCAGAGAACAAAGAAAACACATTGGAAAGAGCAATAAAAAACAATAAGAGGGAAAATAATTACCTTGGTAACCCCCAATCAGGCTCACCAGACAAAAACCTGTGGCTGCTTATACCTTTCAAAGAAAGCCTTCAGCCAGAGTGCCAAAGCACTACAAAGCACACACTGGACCCTGCGCTTACCTTACCATCCTGATCCGGATACAGCTTAGCTGAGGAGGCATAATGGGTCAATCCAGATCAGAGCAGCATAAGGGACCTAGGAAGACAAACAGGGTCTTGCCCCCGCTTCAAAGGTATAATCTGAGAAACAAAAAAAGTAAATGGAAGAGGAGTCTAGAGAGCCATGCAGTCATCCCAACTACAAGAATGAAACTGGAATCTAGGAAGTCAGCCGGAAGGATATAGGCCGGGAGGCGGAGCCACGCTTTTGTCTTGCAGTCACGCCCCCTCGGGCAGGAATTACCTAATCATGATGATTAGGACGGCCTGGAATGGACTGGAAGAAAAACATGTGTTCCTGCAATCCTTTTCTGTGAGAAATACTTGATTTTGAAAAATGTCAGGGGTGTCAACATTTACGGCCATGACTGTATACCAGGGGTGTCAAACTCATTTTCACACACCAGCATTATGTTGCCTTCAAAGGGCCGGTCAATAACAAACACAAAGCAAAATGGAAGCAGGACCATTCAAATATATAGTTACAGACAGAAGTATTTTGGCCAGGACAGATGTAGACAGGGACCAAAATGTATTGCCGGGAACAGATGCAGATGTTAAATTATTGTGACATGGAAAGATGCAGACACTAAATAATTTTGGCCAGGACAAATGCAGACACAGCTCTCTGCTGTGGCATTAAGTTTCATGGGTTAGGTAGACTCCTGATGTTGTTGCTGGTTTCACAGAGACCCAGATTAGTTGCAGACACTGCTCTCTTCTCACCCAGAATTTTGAAAAGGTGTGCACCAGCAGCTTTTATAGGCACTGCATCCATTGTCTGGTACCTGTCAGAGGGCTACATCCGGCCCCCCGGCCTTGAGTTTGACACGTGATCTATACGATACAGTGGCAATAGTGACTGCATGTCAGAATGCCTCTAGGAATTCTAAGTTTTCATGCATGCGCAGATCTCTACGCATGCATGCATCTGTGCTGAAACCTGGATTTCATCCCAGCAGAAAATCCACTTCTGGGTTTTCATGCACATCAATGCGGAAACCTGGATTCCATTCCAGCCTGCAGTCTGCTCCCAGGCCTTCTCACCTACGCACTGTCTTTTAAAGGGAGCAGCTAACATCATCACAGTGCTACCTGATCATCAGCTCCTCCTGGTTTCATGTGCTTCGGCGCTTCCTTTGATCTCTTGATTTATTGTTTTGACTAGCTTTGACCCTGACCACTCCTATGGCTAATCCCTTGGATTGTTTACCTTCTACAACCTCGACCTGTCAGACTACGTTTATTCGACTGATTACCCAGCTTGATTTTCGGCATGATCTTTGTCTATGAACCTTTGCTGCTGCCACTGACCCTGGCTCATTCACTGATCTGCTACTGTGCTTGTGAACCACAGACTTAAGATTGTTTCTGGACTTAAAGAGGACCTTCACCCTGAATCAGCGCATATATTATATGTTTCCCACACCCTGTACATACAGATTGCTCACATTAAAAATCATCCTACCTGCATCTACTGCATGTTATGAGCCTTTAAACATCCAAGATGGTGGCTCATGGAGCATCAGGCAGCCTGCAAACAGATCTACCTGATCTACCAAACAGACTACCTGATCATCAGCTCCTCCTGGTTTCATGTGCTTCGGCGCTTCCTTTGATCTCTTGATTTATTGTTTTGACTAGCTTCGACCCTGACCACTCCTATGGCTAATCCCTTGGATTGTTTACCTTCTACAACCTCGACCTGTCAGACTACGTTTATTCGACTGATTACCCAGCTTGATTTTCGGCATGATCTTTGTCTATGAACCTTTGCTGCTGCCACTGACCCTGGCTCATTCACTGATCTGCTACTGTGCTTGTGAACCACAGACTTAAGATTGTTTCTGGACTTAAAGCGGACCTTCACCCTGAATCAGTGCATATATTATATGTTTCCCACACCCTGTACATACAGATTGCTCACATTAAAAATCATCCTACCTGCATCTACTGCATGTTATGAGCCTTTAAACATCCAAGATGGTGGCTCATGGAGCATCAGGCAGCCTGCAAACAGGAAGAGTCCTCTGTGTCGCTCTGCATTCTGGGATTGCTGTCCTTTCCCTGACCCCAGCTCTGCTCTGTCTGTGCAAAGCACAGCTATAACTCCACCCCTGCACTTTATCCCCCTCCTCTCCTGGTTTCAAGACCTGGACCTTCCCTGCAGCCCAGCATATCCTAGCTAGTGGAGACAAGGGTTGGTCTTAGACTCTGGGTTTCCAGGTTAAGTGTCCTGTCAGTTCCACCCTATTATCTGGCTCTCAGTTGCCTTGCTCAGCACGGCCTGTCCAAAGGTGGGCTTTCTCACTCTCAGTATTCACCCCGCTTTCCAGCCTGGCAGTATCAGGCAGCCATAGTCATGAGTGCTGGACGGGCTCCCCCATCGTGGGAAACCATGTTGCAGCAGCTTACCCAAGTAATCCAGAATCTAAAGGGGGACTATGTACAGGTTCAACGGGCACATTTCAGACAGTTCAAATCTTGCAACTGCATCACCCATAACTGAACCCAGGGTGCCCCTGTCTGACCGCTTTTCTGGGGATAGATGCCAGTTCTGGACCTGGAACAGTTGTGAGCTCTTCCTGTCATTTCAACCTTGCACCTACCCTTCTGAGGAGGTAAGTTTATCATCTACCTTATGCAGCCACCCTCAGACCTGGGCTCACCGCTTACTGGAGCTGAGCAACCCAAACCTGGTCACCCTTCCTCTCTGCTCTGGCAGAATGTTATGACTATTCAGACCGAGCTGCTACTGATTAAACCATTTTCTGCAACCTTAGACAAGGCTGCTGCCCAGTGGAGCATTATATAGCAGAGTTTTGTACATGGGCCCATTGATACCCAATGGAATTACCCCATCCTCGGACACCAATTCTGCTCAGCGTTGTTGGATGCTATTAAGGATGAGATTGCCCAGGTGGGGGTCCCAGAATCTTTGGAGGCTCTCTACCAACTCTGTGCGAATTGAACGCTGGCTCCCCAACCTCCTGGGTCCCATCTCAACACATCGTCTGTTCTATCTCTCCTCCACCAGCTTTGGATTCTACAGTGCCCATGCACCTAGTTGCTCTTTATCCATCACTTTCTGAAGAGGAGAGACTCCATCATCATAGGGCCAGCCATGTATTGTGGGGCCTCAGGTCATTTTCGTGCCAGCTGTCTGGTACACCCCATGGGTAAGAAGCAACCCTTAAAGCTGACCTCTGCTACCCTGTTAACCGTGGCTGGTCCTTATATTTCGCTACCTATAGTTTTTAAGCTTGCCGAAGGACAGATAAAGTCCACTGCCAACCTCGATTCGGGGGCATCCAGCAACTTGCTGGACCAGAATTTTGTCTCACTACATCATCTACCCACAGAAATACCATCCTTGCCACTATTTCTCTGGCAGATGGATCATCCATCAAGCCTGGGCCCAATACTACCTGCACTCCTCTGTTGGCCGTTTGTGCTTAAAACTCCTCACCACGCCAATGTTCCCAGTAAATCTCAGTATTCCATGGTTTCAGAAACACAATCCTGCCATAGATTGGTCAACAGGGAATGTCCAGTATCCTTCCAAATTTTGCCAGCAGAATTGCCTTACTGTCATGGAACATGCCTTGACCCTGGTCCAATCTGAAGATAAGGCTCCTCAGCACCCCCCTTAGTACAAGCAGTTCCAGGATGTCTTTGATCCAAAAGGGGTAGATGCACTTCCTCCTCACCATCCATATGACTGTGCCATAGATCTGCTCCTTGGATTGGCCATTCCCTTCAGGAAGAATATATCCTCTTTCTGAACCTGAAATGGTGGCCCTATTAATGAGAACCCTTTTAGTGAAGGCATCTTTTTTGTTAAGGTGGAAGACGATTCACTTAGGTCTTGCGTTGACTACCAGGAGCTGAATAGTATCATGGTCAAGAACCGCTACTCAATTACACTTATGTCAGAACTTTTCCATAGGTTCTGATCAGCTAAGGTGTTTACTAAACTAGAGCTTATAATCTGGTGCGCATCCGCAAAGTGTATGAGTGGATGCCGGTGTTCCGCACCTGGTATGAGCATTTTGAATACCTGGTGATGCCCTTCAAGTTATGTGACGCACTAGCAGTGTTTCAGCATCTGGTGAATGACATTTTCTGGGACCTGCTAGATATCTGTCATTGTATACCTTGATGATATCTTGATTTACTCACCCACCTTGCATGAACATAGACATCTTGTCTGCCAAGTAGCTAGCCGTCTCTGCACCCATGGTCTATGCCAAGCTAGAGAAGTGTGAATTCAAAAAGTCCTCTGTGCACTTCTTAAGAGTTTATCATTTCTGACTACAGCTTCAAGACGGAGCCAAGTAAAATCTCTGCAATCCTTGATTGGCCTGCTCCTTCCTTTGCGAATTTCTACCACAAATTTACCAAGACAGTGAAGCCAATTACCAACTTTACAAAGTCCAGAACCAAGTTTTAGTGGACAGAAGCACCCCAGAAAGCGCTCCAGCTTCTGAAAGAATGGTTTACCTCTTCTCCGATCCGCATTCACCCAGACCCACAGAAACCTTTTGTATTGGAAGTTGATGCTTCTAAAACCGCAGTCGGGGCAGTGTTATCTCAGCGCACTGAAGAATGTGCTTTTCTCAGAAACTCTCTGAATCTGAACATAGCTATGACGTGGGTCACTGGGAACTGCTTAGTATTAACCTGACTCTGGAAGAACAGAGGTATCTCCTTGAGGGAGCTCAGTACACAATTCTAATCATTACAGACCATAAGAACCTGGAGTATTTGAAGTGCCAGGAGACTTTACCCCTGGCAAGCCAGATGGTCTTTGTTTTTCTCCACATTCTAACATTCCTTCCGGCCAGGGAAGAAAAATGGAAAACCAGGTCAAAAAGTCGCAGATCCCCCCACAATTCTCCAAACAAATTTCTTCTTCTGGAATCAGAGCTGATCCGCTCCATCAAGAGAGAATCAAACTCTGTAAATCTGGAGCCCCAGATTCCAGCAGTTTCTAAGGAAGGCTTCTGGACCTATCAAGGGAAGATTCTTATACCTACTTCCCTGAAGTTGGAGGTCATCAAATCATGTCTTGATCACCCATTAGCAGGAAATTTTGGGCCCATTCTGAAAATGCTCAAACGCCATTATTGGTGGTCCACCATGCTCAAGGATTGCGAGCAAGTATGTTCAAACCTGCGACATCTGTGTCAGCAGAAAAATTCGCTCTGTCAGACCCTCTGGATTACTTTTACCGTTGCCAGTTCCCAGCAGACCCTGGGAGTCCATCTCCATGAACTTTATCATGGAACTACGAATTTCCAAAGGGTTTAACACCATTTGGATAGTGGTGGATATACTGTCCAAGTTAGCCCACTTCCGTTGGAAATAATCGCTGACAGAGTGTCTCAGTTTGTAGCTACATTTTGAAAAAGTCTATGCCGAGTTCTTAATATCTCTTTGGTACCTTCTTCATAACTCTGGCATCTTCTTCATACCACTCCGAAACAGATGGCCAGACCGAGTGCACCAATCAGAGCCTGGAGCAGTACCTGCGCTGCTATTCTACCTATCTAGATGATGACTGGTCTGATCCATTATCTCTGGCTGAATTTGCTTATAATAAGCAAAATCATTCTATTCTAAGTATGCCACACACCCCGCTTCAAGAAATTCATAACGTGTGGGTAATACTGACCTGTAGAGGGCGATATGCAGAGATGCCAGGAAAAAAGAGAGCCCCTCCCGGTCCATAAATACCTGGGACCTCCCACTCATTACCCAGTCTTCATCTCTGCAGTCGGCGAGCAAGTCAGAAGATGTGGTCTCCTCCTTGCACAGGGAGATTTCAGGTAGCCGGGATGACTCCCGGCCCTTTAGTTATCTATTTCCGCCTGGATCTTTTTTTTTCTGTTACCTCATGTCTCCCAGCCTAGGCTGACGGTCCGGGTGAGGGTAGAAAAGCACCCTTGCTTAAGAGCAAATGCTCTCCCGTGAGACCCTATATAAGAGGGTAGGCGGTCATCCGGGACGGTGACCCCGGTTTGGGATGCCCCGTCCCTTGGCCTTACACTTTGGGTGGTCCCCCCCTTTGGGTAATGCCCCTCTCTCTAGCGGGATAGCGGAGGGTAGGAACAGGGCCCCTTATTCGGTGTTAGGTCCAAATTTTGATTAATTATGTTTTAATGTATTAATTTATTAAATTATCCTCCCCTCTTGGGGGCGGGGTCGGGCTTTCCAGCGCTGCGGCCCGCCCCTGTGTCACAGGCACCGCTGAGGTGCTTTTCTCTGTGCCTGTTTCCTCAGAAGGAGCTGGCCACGCCCCCCTTCTCTCCTCAGAGCTGCTCTTTACCTCACGGAGAGAGGAAGCTGTCTTCAGGACCACAGTGAGTGGCCCGGTGGGCCCCCCTTCTGTCCCATCACCTATAATTATATATTTTTATGTCATATATATATATATATTTTATACTCCGCTTTTCTTATTAGCCTTTTTTATTATGTCTTTCAGATATAACCTACAGTGGTGTTAGGGGGTTTCTCCCGGTCCTAGGGTCCCTGGGTTCTTAATTGGCTTATTGCAAATCCTCCCACTTGGGACATTAAAGGGGCATCCCGGGTTGCTTATATGCGTAATTTCCTCGGTCATTGCAACCAACTATAAGTTCACCTTATGGAGGCATCCCTGGATACTGGGCTCCCCCCTCGGGGCCATCCCGGAAGTGTATGGGGTGTGGGGCATACCTTACTGGCGATGATGTATATCTGTGTATACCATGCGCACAGCAGACTATTAGCGGCAGTCCGGACCCCAGGCGTTTGATTCAGCGCCGCCGGTCTCTCCTCCCCCCCCCTCCCAGTTTGATCCGTGCCCAGTCTGACGTTGTCATGGGCGGGCAGTTGCAATCGGAGATGTGTGCCCGATTGGCCAATCTTGAAAAATTATTCTCCAGCACGGTCACCAGAAAGGCTCCGGCTAACAGAAAGCACTTGTCGCCGTCTTCACCGGCGGCCGACTTGGATGATCTTGATAATCTGGACTGGTCTGATTACTCCCAACTTGAGGAAGGGGAGGTATATGAAGATTCAGATAATTCAGACGATCAGCAGTTTGTGGGTGCTGATACCGAGCGGGGCTTGGGGAGGTCTTTGGATACTCCTAATGTTCTGGCTCAGATGTTTGAGGTTTTGGCTATTTCTCCTCCTGAGGCGGTTCCACAGCAAAAGGGGGAATTTTTCGAAGAATCCAGGCCGCGCTTGGAATTTCCTAACCAAAAGCATTTTGATGGGATTATTGCTAAGGAATGGGAGAGGCCTGCCCGGCTCCCAGGTGTCCCTCAGGGTTGGGACAAAAAATATCCCTTTCCCTTGGATACGGTTAAGCGTTGGGCGTCCCCTCCCAAGGTGGATGCACAGATTCTGGGTTTATCCAACACTACTGTTTTAAATTCTCCTGATTGCTCCATGCTTAAAGATGGTGAGGATAAACACATTGACCAAATGGCTTGTCATGGTTTTGCCAGTGTTGGGTCAGCCATGAGGCCGGTTTGTGTTTCAGCGCTGCTGGTGGTGGCTACCAGGTCGGTGGTCAGGGACCTGTTGACTTCTTCTGGGTTAGATCCAGATAGTGACGAGTTCCTTGGCCTTAAAAGGTGTGAATTGTTTTTGTCATTTGTACTAGCGGCCTTGGATGACACACTGATGTTGTGTGGCAGAACGTCGGCTCTATTGTTCTCCCCGCAGCCAGAGGAGATTCCTGGAACAGGGGCAGAGGACGTGCCCGCCCAGGATACTCTCTAAGCCCAAACCCGCTGCCAAGCCAGCTCAGCATGTGGGTAGGGGGACGGCTGCAACACTTCTCCCAGGTCTGGGACCGGGAGGTCTCGGACAGATGGATCCGGGAAGTGGTGACTTCTGGCTACAAGCTGGAGTTCGAGCTCCGGCCCCCTCCCAGATTCCTCAGGTCTCGGGTGCCTTCAGACCTTCTGGCCGCGCAGGAGCTCCAGGCGGCAGTAAAGAGTCTGTTGGATATGGCAGTTATTTGCCCAGTGCTCCCCTCAGACAGGGGTCGGGGCTTTTATTCCAATCTGTTCACGGTGCCCAAGAAGGATGGCTCGGTTCGACCCATTCTGAATCTAAAGATCCTCAACAGGTTCATCCGTCCGCGGAAATTTTGCATGGAAACGCTGCGTTCAGCTATCCATTCTCTTCGGCAGGGGGACTTTCTGACGTCCGTAGACATCAAGGACGCCTATCTGCATGTGCCGATTTTTCCAGCGCACCAGAGATTTCTCAGGTTCGTGGTGGAGGATCAGCATTTTCAGTTTGTGGCACTTCCTTTCGGTCTTACCTCGGCTCCAAGGGTTTTCACCAAGGTGCTGGCCGGGGTGATGGCTCTCCTCAGAGCCCAGGGTATTCGCATTGTCCCTTATCTGGACGACCTTCTCATTATGGCATCTTCCTTCAGCCAAGCAGTATTGGACACCAGAACTGTGGTGTCCACTCTGGAGAGATTTGGGTGGGTGATCAACTACCCCAAGTCCTCCCTTTCTCCGTCCAGGTTAGTGTCTTTTCTGGGAATGTCCCTGGATACTTCCCAGGCCAGGGTGTTTCTTCCTCAGTCCAAGGTTCTCTTGATTCAGGAGTTGGTTCGACTCCTCCTGTCTATCCCTCGTCCGGCCATCAGACTGGGGATGAGGCTGGTGGGATTGATGGTAGCCTCCTTCGAAGCGGTTCCCTTTTCTCAGTTCCACACAAGGACACTCCAGCTCCATCTGTTGGCGGCCTGGGACGGGTCCCCACTGTCGTTGGATCAGTCCTTCCTGATGACCCCCCGAGTTTGGTGCTCCCTTCAGTGGTGGCTGGATCCAATCAATCTGTCGAGGGGCAGATCCTTTCTGGCCCCTTGTTGGGAGACGGTCACCATGGATGCCAGTCTATCAGGATGGGGGGGTTCTGGAAGGATCGTCAGTTTCAGGGACTGTGGGGGCCTTAGGAGGCTCACGAGTCCATCAATGTTCTGGAATTGAGGGCCATCAGGATGGTTCTGTTGCGCTTGACTCATCAGTTGCAAGGATTGCCGGTTCAAGTCCGGTCGGCCAATCGGTCGCCTACATCAATCACCAGGGAGGGACTCACTGCAGGAGTGCCCTCAAGGAAGTGTCTTTGATTCTGGCCTGGGCGGAGACCCACGTCCCGTGCATTTCAGCAGTTTACATTCCGGGAGTGGAGAACATGGAGGCGGACTCTCTGAGCAGGTTCTCAGCTCGCCGGGGGGAATGGTCTCTCAGCCCCAAAGTGTTTCGCTTGATTTGTCTCAGGTGGGGGTCCCCGGTGGTGGACCTCTTTGCCTCTCGTCACAATCACAAACTTCCGACATTTGTGTCTCTCTCACGGGATCCACTGGCTCTGGCAGTGGATGCCATGTCTCTGAACTGGAGGGATCTGGGGTTTCTGTATCTGTTCCCTCCGTTTCCCTTGGCGGCCAGAGTGGTGCGCAAGCTGGCCCTGGAGGGTGCGTCAGCAATTCTGGTGGCTCCAAGGTGGCCAAGACAGGTTTGGTTCGCAGATGTGGTAAGGTTAGCAGAGGATCAGTTCGTTCTGCCCCTGCTGCCGGATCTGCTCACCCAGGGTCAACTACGTTATCCCAATTTACCAAAGGTCTATCCGATGCTGTGATTCGAACTCTCATTAGTGCTAGGAAGCGGTCTTCCTCTAATATCTACTATAGGACTTGGAGGTCTTATATTGATTGGTGTGAGATCAGGGCGTTGCCTTGTAGGGAATTTTCCATCTCCAGAATCCTGGAGTTTCTTCAACATGGTCTGGACCTGGGGCTCCAGCTTAGTACTCTGAAGGGGCAGGTTTCTGCCCTGGCAGTGTTCTTTCAAAGGTCATTTGCCCTACATCCTTTGGTTAAGACTTTTTTCCAGGGAGTCACGCACGTGCGGCCTCCTAGAAACCTTTGCTCCCTGTTTGGGATTTGACTTTGGTTCTTTTTGCTCTTCAGGATTCTCCTTTTGAGCCCTTGAATGATATTGCCTTGTCTTCACTTACGCAGAAGGTGGCCTTTGTGGTAGCCATCACTTTGGTTAGGCGTGTCTCTGAGTTGGCGGCTTTGTCCATTCAAGCCCCGTACTTTGAGGGGCATCAGGACAAGGTGGTTTTTCGTTTCAAGTCCGATTTCCTTCCTAAGGGTGTTTCTGCCTTTCACCTAAACCAAGACATTGTTCTGCCCTCTCTGTGTCCTAATCCCAGCAATGACAAGGAGAGGGCCCTATATTCTTTGGATGTGGTTCGTGTTGTGAAGTATTATTTGGAGGTAACGTCTTCCTTTCGTAAGACGGATGCCTTTTTTGTGGTGCCCTCCGGGCCCCGAAAAGGCTTGGCGCCTGCCAAGTCTTCCATTAGCAAATGGATCCGTCAGACCATAGTTGGGGCCTATTCTGCCAAAGGGAAGGTACCCCCTTTTCTTGTTACTGCTCATTCTACTCGTGCGGTTGGGGCGTCCTGGGCTTTTCAGCACCAGGCCTCTGTTGAGCAAGTTTGTAAGGCTGCTACTTGGTCTTCTGTTCACACTTTTTACAAGTTTTACAAGGTTGATGTTCAGGCCTCAGCGGATGCTGTGTTTGGCCGCAAAGTTCTGCAAGCTGCAGTGGTTTAAGTTGTGCCTTGTTGCCTTGTTTTGGATCCCCGCCCTTTATGGACACTGCTGTTGGATGTCCCACACGTTATGAATTTCTTGAAGCGGGGTGTGTGACATACTTAGAATAATACCATTTTGTGAATACTCACCTGTAAAATGGGTATTGTAAGTATGTCACACACACCGCTTCACCCTGCCCTTTTGTATTCTGGATCCTTTATATGGTGAACTTTGCGTTGTTATGCTTTGTGTTGGGCTCTTCCTGGTCCCTTACCTTACTGCTGTTCTTATACTGGGTAATGAGTGGGAGGTCCCAGGTATTTATGGACCGGGAGGGGCTCTCTTTTTTCCTGGCATCTCTGCATATCGCCCTCTACAGGTCAGTATTACCCACACGTTATGAATTTCTTGAAGCGGGGTGTGTGACATACTTACAATACCCATTTTACAGGTGAGTATTCACAAAATGGTATTTTTGGCTTGTCTCCATTCTTTGCCAATTACGAATTCCATCCAAATATATTTTCTGATTTGCCAACAGAGGGTTTTTTCCTGTGGCCCAGTCCTTGGCCCAACTTGGCGCTAATCACCAATGGATACAGAAGTCAATCCTTGAGGCTCAGAAACGTTTCAAGGCCTCGGCAGGCTGCAATCAAAAGCCAGACCCAGGTCATCACCCAGGGACCAAGGTCTGAATATCCACAGCCCATTTAAAGTCCTTCAAAGAAGCTGGGGTCCAAATTTATAGGCATGTTCACGATCCTGAGGAATATTAATCCTGTTGCCTGTGAGCTCAAACTACTGCTCTCTTTTAGAATCCATCCAATATTTCACTCATCTGTGTTAAAGCCTGCAAACCTATGTATTGATTCTGACCCACCTCCTGAGCCTGTTCCAATTGAGGATACGGAAGCGTTTGAGCTAATCTCGTATCCGTAGATGTGGCCTTCAATACCTCATGATATGGAAGGGGTTTGGACCAAAAGAAAACTCTTTTTGACAACATACATGCTCTCCATCTCCTTCATAGGTTTCATCAACTATACCCTGAGAAGCATTGAGTGTTGGCTGGAGGCCGCCTTTAAGGAGGGGGGGCAGTGTCAGAATGCGCAGATCTCCGTGCATCTGTGCTGAAACTTGGATTTCATCCCAGCAGGCAATCCACTTCTGGGTTTTCATGCACATCAATGCAGAAGCCTGAATTCCATTCCTGTCTGTAGTCTGCTCCCGGACCTTCTCACCTGCACACTGTCATTTATCCAAGACTATCCAAACGCTATCTACATTTTTTTCCCCTTAGGATAGTTTTACACCATCAGCCTAACTTGTTAACATTTAGAAAGACAATTGCCAGCTCTGAATTGCTGATCTGGATCAAACCGCAGAAAGCTGCACGGCCAAGAGTGCTCACCTCTTATGTAGTCAATACCATACAACAATAGGGCCAGCCGACATCCGGTTTGCAGATTAAAACGTCCAATTTTATTTGAAGTTCAAATTAAAATGTTCCATCCAGAAAACGATACAACAGGCATTTAAAATTATGAAAGGCGTTGACGCGTTTCGGGCAACATGCCCTTAATCATGACAATTTTTGTATGAGTGAAACCTCCAATATTGTAATGTGAAGAACCCGCGCTGCTATCTTAAGGCTTGAATTTAGAAAACACTATGGTTACTTAAATTGAGAACTGCTCGACGTGTTAGAACCTCTTATCCCAAATAGAGAGTGTATAACAAATATAAATATATAAACACAGAGCAGAAAGAATGCCTCTATTAGGTCTAATTAGGAGGTATTGGCTCCTTGGTTGGCTCCTATTCTTAGAGACACTACTCCTTTGACACTTCTAGTGTCAAAATTCAAATTAGGAATACAGAGCTCATTCTTAGAACGCTGCACCTTTAGCACCTCAGGTATCAAAGTTCAAATTGTAAATATAAAACTACAGAGAAATGCTGCTAGCAGTTTTCTTAACAGGTGACACTGGCTCTTTAAATAGTCCTTGTTTATATAGTGGTAGAGTTATAATTCTTCCTCTTCCATTCAAAGTGATATCTGGCTGTAGTTCTTTCTTATACAGTATTTTCAGTGCCCATAAACTTATAAAGTCACCACTGTGCCCGTCACCGTTGCTAGGTACTCTTACCGGCTGGTGAATGAAATAAAGCTGTATATATTAACTCCTCTTAGATCTTTCTCCTCTGTGTAGATATCCAATTAGGGGCTATAGGTGCTGGTTGCACTAGATTTCAGCTCACCAGGGTAGTACAGGTGTAGGATAAAACAAAAGAGAGAAAATCTAGTGTATTCCCGCTTTTTAATATTAAAAATTATAAAATGCAACCTACAAGTGCGCACTCACATTTAAAAAGTGACAAATCGCTTGTTTTAAGGATAGGCGAGGCTCTCACCCGACTCCAGTCACCACGGCCGTTGGTGTTACTGTTTAGAAGGGCGGGATAGCTATCGCAAGTGGATCCTCTTTGGTTTCATATGCCTGTCGCCATCAACGCGTTTCACTGCCAGCGGCAGCTTTATCAAGACTGGCGAGGCGGCTGTAAGTCACTGCTGATATAGTTTTGGAGTGTGACATCACTCCTTTTCAGCCCTATTAGAGCAGCTAATTAAGTACCTGTATGCTGCAGCTGATCATCTAAGTCCGGCTGTGTGTTTTCCTGGGATTTCCCTCTCTCTGTCAGTTGGATTTCACTTTGTTTGTTATCCTTTATGTTTAGCAAAAAACTGGGGCTGCATTACCAGCGTCCCTCAGTTTGCTATCTGGTTTTATAATAGGGGAAGCCGAATAAAGCGCCTGTTGACAGGAGCAGGGTGAAAGTCTCTCCTTTACAAAGACATCATTTCTACATAAAATACATAGTCTTCCCGGACAGGTTCCTTATTATTAATTGATGGCTGATGACATAAGCCTCAACTGTACTTGCAATATCTAGCATCTGTTGTAGGACATAATTACTACTTATTTTGTGATATTAATTATACATGTGTCCTCTAAATGACTACTAACATACTCATTGTAATAAAAAATAAAAAATATATGTGAAGTGAATCATAGTGTTCAATAAGCACCCGTTAATCTTTAAGGGTGTGTGGAAGTGAATTAGGGCTTACCTAAGGCTGTGTGTATATTACAGTTACCATTGGGGGACCGTGATGGGTTCCAAGTGAGTTTGTGTGGATGGATTAAAGCTTACCTAAACCTATATTGCTCCTCAGTGATTGGGATGCTGTGAACTTATTAGGCATTAACCATTAAACCATAATAAAGGAATTATTATACTTATAGTGCATGAATCTAAGAAGTGTCAATGAAACAGTTGAGGTCAAATTCCACATTTAACCCCTTGGGTGCTAAAGTGTCCAACGTGTAAATCCAAAAGCTCTCCCTACGTGAGATGTCCCTAATTAAGTGAGATCCCCTCCAGTGTCGTTCTATTTTATCTATGCCCATAAATGATGCTAGGCTTGGGTTTTGAGAATGATGTGTTTTAAAGTGGGCTGACAAGTTGTGGGTTTCTAGCCCTTTTTTTATATTGTAAAGGTGCTCTCTAATGCGTATCTTAAGTGGCCGGCTGGTTCTGCCTATATATTGTAGCCCACATGGGCACAGGATCATATAAATCACCCCTACTGAGTTACAAGTGATGAATTTTTTGATTTTATATTCAATTGTTCCAGTTTTATCCTTGAAAGATCTTAATGATTTTTCAGTAGATGTACTTATTTTACACCCTGCACACTTCCCACATTTGAAAAAACCTTCCTGTGTATTAAATAACATAGCGGGTTTGTGTGGAGGGTCCAAGTAACTTTTAGTGAGGATATCTTTCAGGTTAGGGGCTCTACGGAATATAATTTTAGGTTTATCTGGCAGGGTTGGACCCAGCGTTGCATCGCTTTTTAGAATATGCCAGTGTTTTGCCAATAGGTGTTTAATTTCCCGATGTTGCACATTATATCCTGTTATGAATGAGAAGTCTTGGCCTATATCATTCTTATTCCTATTCGATGTTCCTGCTGAGATAATTCTCTCTTTTCCTCTTATGTTATTCCTCTGTTCTTCTATGTCTAACCGTTTATATCCTTTCTCTATAAACCTAGTCACCAATAGGTTCGATTGGGTATCATAGTCCGCTATTTTAGTACAGTTACGTCTTATACGCATAAACTGACCTCTCGGTATAGCTTTGAGCCAAGTGGAGTGGTGACAGCTAGTTGCTGGTACATAGCCATTTCTATCCGTTGTCTTAAAGTACGTTGATGTTATTAATTTGGGGCCCTCTTTTATGATGTTTAGATCGAGGAAATTAATCGAGGTCGCACTAGTTTCAGCCGTAAACACTAGATTAAATGAGTTGTTATTTACCTCCTGAAAAAATTCATCTATCTGTGATTGGGTGCCTTCCCAGACGCACACAATATCATCTATGTATCTTCTCCAGCACTTCAGCTCTGGTCTACTTTGGCTGTAAATGGTGGGAGGAGCAATTCATTTACAGCCAAAGTAGACCAGAGCTGAAGTGCTGGAGAAGATACATAGATGATATTGTGTGCGTCTGGGAAGGCACCCAATCACAGATAGATGAATTTTTTCAGGAGGTAAATAACAACTCATTTAATCTAGTGTTTACGGCTGAAACTAGTGCGACCTCGATTAATTTCCTCGATCTAAACATCATAAAAGAGGGCCCCAAATTAATAACATCAACGTACTTTAAGACAACGGATAGAAATGGCTATGTACCAGCAACTAGCTGTCACCACTCCACTTGGCTCAAAGCTATACCGAGAGGTCAGTTTATGCGTATAAGACGTAACTGTACTAAAATAGCGGACTATGATACCCAATCGAACCTATTGGTGACTAGGTTTATAGAGAAAGGATATAAACGGTTAGACATAGAAGAACAGAGGAATAACATAAGAGGAAAAGAGAGAATTATCTCAGCAGGAACATCGAATAGGAATAAGAATGATATAGGCCAAGACTTCTCATTCATAACAGGATATAATGTGCAACATCGGGAAATTAAACACCTATTGGCAAAACACTGGCATATTCTAAAAAGCGATGCAACGCTGGGTCCAACCCTGCCAGATAAACCTAAAATTATATTCCGTAGAGCCCCTAACCTGAAAGATATCCTCACTAAAAGTTACTTGGACCCTCCACACAAACCCGCTATGTTATTTAATACACAGGAAGGTTTTTTCAAATGTGGGAAGTGTGCAGGGTGTAAAATAAGTACATCTACTGAAAAATCATTAAGATCTTTCAAGGATAAAACTGGAACAATTGAATATAAAATCAAAAAATTCATCACTTGTAACTCAGTAGGGGTGATTTATATGATCCTGTGCCCATGTGGGCTACAATATATAGGCAGAACCAGCCGGCCACTTAAGATACGCATTAGAGAGCACCTTTACAATATAAAAAAAGGGCTAGAAACCCACAACTTGTCAGCCCACTTTAAAACACATCATTCTCAAAACCCAAGCCTAGCATCATTTATGGGCATAGATAAAATAGAACGACACTGGAGGGGATCTCACTTAATTAGGGACATCTCACGTAGGGAGAGCTTTTGGATTTACACGTTGGACACTTTAGCACCCAAGGGGTTAAATGTGGAATTTGACCTCAACTGTTTCATTGACACTTCTTAGATTCATGCACTATAAGTATAATAATTCCTTTATTATGGTTTAATGGTTAATGCCTAATAAGTTCACAGCATCCCAATCACTGAGGAGCAATATAGGTTTAGGTAAGCTTTAATCCATCCACACAAACTCACTTGGAACCCATCACGGTCCCCCAATGGTAACTGTAATATACACACAGCCTTAGGTAAGCCCTAATTCACTTCCACACACCCTTAAAGATTAACGGGTGCTTATTGAACACTATGATTCACTTCACATATATTTTTTATTTTTTATTACAATGAGTATGTTAGTAGTCATTTAGAGGACACATGTATAATTAATATCACAAAATAAGTAGTAATTATGTCCTACAACAGATGCTAGATATTGCAAGTACAGTTGAGGCTTATGTCATCAGCCATCAATTAATAATAAGGAACCTGTCCGGGAAGACTATGTATTTTATGTAGAAATGATGTCTTTGTAAAGGAGAGACTTTCACCCTGCTCCTGTCAACAGGCGCTTTATTCGGCTTCCCCTATTATAAAACCAGATAGCAAACTGAGGGACGCTGGTAATGCAGCCCCAGTTTTTTGCTAAACATAAAGGATAACAAACAAAGTGAAATCCAACTGACAGAGAGAGGGAAATCCCAGGAAAACACACAGCCGGACTTAGATGATCAGCTGCAGCATACAGGTACTTAATTAGCTGCTCTAATAGGGCTGAAAAGGAGTGATGTCACACTCCAAAACTATATCAGCAGTGACTTACAGCCGCCTCGCCAGTCTTGATAAAGCTGCCGCTGGCAGTGAAACGCGTTGATGGCGACAGGCATATGAAACCAAAGAGGATCCACTTGCGATAGCTATCCCGCCCTTCTAAACAGTAACACCAACGGCCGTGGTGACTGGAGTCGGGTGAGAGCCTCGCCTATCCTTAAAACAAGCGATTTGTCACTTTTTAAATGTGAGTGCGCACTTGTAGGTTGCATTTTATAATTTTTAATATTAAAAAGCGGGAATACACTAGATTTTCTCTCTTTTGTTTTATCCTACACCTGTACTACCCTGGTGAGCTGAAATCTAGTGCAACCAGCACCTATAGCCCCTAATTGGATATCTACACAGAGGAGAAAGATCTAAGAGGAGTTAATATATACAGCTTTATTTCATTCACCAGCCGGTAAGAGTACCTAGCAACGGTGACGGGCACAGTGGTGACTTTATAAGTTTATGGGCACTGAAAATACTGTATAAGAAAGAACTACAGCCAGATATCACTTTGAATGGAAGAGGAAGAATTATAACTCTACCACTATATAAACAAGGACTATTTAAAGAGCCAGTGTCACCTGTTAAGAAAACTGCTAGCAGCATTTCTCTGTAGTTTTATATTTACAATTTGAACTTTGATACCTGAGGTGCTAAAGGTGCAGCGTTCTAAGAATGAGCTCTGTATTCCTAATTTGAATTTTGACACTAGAAGTGTCAAAGGAGTAGTGTCTCTAAGAATAGGAGCCAACCAAGGAGCCAATACCTCCTAATTAGACCTAATAGAGGCATTCTTTCTGCTCTGTGTTTATATATTTATATTTGTTAGAAACCTCCAATATATATACAAATATTCAGGAAATAATTAGCAATCTTATTAACCTAATTGCATGATACTTGTCATGTGGGGAAAAGGGGACCAACCTGTATGATTTCATATGTCCGGTAGCCGCAGCTTGCTCCATATCTACTTCATTTCCCCGCGTGCTCTCCTACACTCTGTCACAGGGACTGTAGACCAATAGTGTGGATACAGTGACATGTGCGGTTCCCATTCGCCCTCGACACACAGCGTCATAAGAAGGGCAGGGAGCGCCGTCATGTAGATAGGAGAGAGGGCGGAAATGAAACGAAACCATCAAGACCGGAAGCAAGATGCCGCTACACAATTAAAGGACCATCGTTAAATAGGGGGACAGAATTATAATAAGACTTTATATGCCCAAGAAATAAAGGTACATCAAAATATATAAACGCAAAATATATATGTTTGCTAAATATTACACACGGCAACATACAGCCATAACAGAGAAGAAGACACACCAGTGACTCAGAATAGTTCTGCAGTGAATAAAAATAATGACCACTCAAAGCAGCATTTTTTAGAATTTGGCCCAACAGCAACACCGAAAAGAAAAAACAGAGAACAAGAGGAAGGAGAACTGGACATACACTACAACGCAAGAAAGAAAAGAGCACACGACTTTTAACAAAACCCAATACAGATGGAATTTTCAATTTATCCAGCACCACGTTATCTGAAAAAGAAATTGAATTTTTAAACAAAGGCATTAAATATGCACCATCCACTAATGTAAACAAATTTGAAGTATACATAGACATTTTGAAATTCACCAGGAAGCTAAACATTAAAAAATTCTTTAAGGAACAAAATCAAAACGCACACCAACAAAGATTATCTCCTACTGACGAAGAAAAAGACCCCGGCAATGGAGAAACACAAACTCCATCCCCACAACCATACTCTGTAACACACAGCACATGCAAAAATAACTCCACCTTCAATCCTCAGACATCAGGCGGAGTAATAAATGTGTTCAAGGACTTAGTCATCAAAGACCTCAAAGCCTTAGAAATTAAAGCGAATAGAAGAACCAAATATAGGCAAAAAGAAGAAAAACGATTAATCAAAGCCATCAAACAAAAGAATAACATTGTGATAAAACCAGCAGATAAAGGTGGAGGCCTGGTGATACTAGATAAGGATAAATATATTCAGGAAACAAACAATCTACTATCCAATGACCTCACCTATGAAGTACTAAAAACTGATCCAACGAGAGAATACCATCTGAAGTTATTTGCCTTACTAGATAAAGGGAAAAGCCTGGGAATTCTAAATAAAAAAGAATACAATTATATCAAACTCCAATCACCAAGAATACCAACACTTTACCATCTCCCAAAGATTCACAAAAATAAAATCAATCCACCGGGCAGACCCATCGTTAGTGGCATTGGTTCATTGACTAGCAGATTGGGGGAATACATAGATTCTTTTTTACAGCCATTAGTAATGAAGACATCATCCTACCTGAAAGACTCAGGAAATTTCCTTAAAGATCTGGACAAATTCAAATCCCATCCAGAATACATTATGGCCACTGCAGACGTCAGCTCCCTCTATACAAACATACCCCACCATAAAGGACTGGAGGATGTACAATTTTTCTTGGAAAAAGATAACAAATTCCCTCAGATACAGATTTCATTTCTAATTGAATGTCTGGACTTTTCTTTGAGACACAATTACTTTTGGTTTGAGAACCAATTTTTTCTCCAGCGAATCGGCGTAGCGATGGGGGGCAAGTTTGCCCCCAGTGTCGCCAATCTTTTCATGGCTCTTTGGGAAGATAAAAGTACTGGCCACAAGATACCCGCAAGGACTGATATACTATAAGAGATATATCGACGATTGTTTCCTGCTATGGAATGGCACAAGAGAAAACTTGGAAACCTTTTTGAAATCACTGAACTCAGAAGAGTGGAACATTTCCTTCACATATGAAATAGCGGAACAGGAAATCCACTTCCTAGATATTACAGTATACAAAGAGAACAGCATAATTAAAACCAAAACACATTTTAAGGAAACCGATCGCAATAGTTACATACCTGTGGACAGTTGCCACCATCAGTTATGGATCAAAAACATTCCCAAAGGACAGCTGAAGAGGATTAGATGAAATTGCTCAGATGACAAGGCCTTCCAAGAACAATCAAAACAGATCACAACAAGATTTATGGAAAAAGGATACACTGAAGAATCTCTCAATCAAACAGTTAAAGAAGTAAATGACGAAACCAAGAAAAACAATTCAGAAAATAACTCAATCAACCACCCCAAAAATACAACCAATTCCATAATGGAAGAAGTGCCTTTCATCACGAAGTTTAACAAAGATTATAGGGATATAGAGAAAGTCATCAGCAAACACTGGACAATATTGGAAACAGATCCCACCTTAAGAAAAATCGTTGGGACAAAACCAAGATTTATATACCGCAAACCTCCATCACTAGCGCAACAACTGACCAGTAGCCACATCAACCCTCCAGAACGAAAAGCATCTACGACATGCCTTCCAGGCTTCCACAGATGCAGGGACTGCATTGCTTGCAAAATAACGGTTAACAATACCACTTTTCCTAGAAGACGCACAGAATTCATTAATCCTTCCTCCGGCACAACGTACAAACTTAGGGACAGTACCACCTGTAACACATCAGGTGTGATATACTGTCTGCAATGCCCATGTGGTTTGATATATGTTGGGCGCACAAAAAGACCTTTCAAAACAAGGTTATCAGAGCACATGAGGAATATCAAGAGAAGACTACCAACACATTGTGTCTCAGCCCACTTTGCTTCAACACATAATGGAGACCCAAAAAGTATACAATATTGGATACTGGAAAAAATACAGCTTAATTGGAGAGGTGCGGATATCCAAAACGAATTATCTAAAAAAGAGACAAGATGGATTTTTGATCTAAATTCGTTAGAACCTACTGGACTGAATATTGAAATAGACCTGAACTGTTTTCTTGAAAACAAATAAATCATCATTCCCTTTTACTAACACAGTCTCCTGCATCAGGTCCATTTCCAATCCGCATCTTTATACATATACATTAACCTTTCATTTATTTTATTCAGACCTGCAAAGTACCATTCAATTACTTTATTAGTTTATACATTTACATACATATACTTCGATATATTTACCGTCTTCTATTTATTTATTTGTTCTTATTAAGACTTCACTCTTTTACCTACCTGTCCTATTAATTAATGCTCTCTACCCATCCCCATTCTTAGCTTGTGTTTTTATTACAACTATTAATACTTTGCATCCTCTTTATTTAACTAAATACTTTCTCGCATCTATATATTCATTATTTCATATTTATTTTAACCAATATTCATTGATAATACTCTATTTATAACTTTTATGGATAACTTTTATTTTATTTTATTTGACATTGTAATTTTTTACATAGATATTCCCTACATATATACGTATTTTTTTATTTACATGCAACATCATTTATTTTGCAAAGAAACTGCCCTTTCTTCTTTGTTATGCCTTCAGCTTATAAACAGCGCAGCGAGCTCAGAGAAGACAAGCAGGTGCATAGTCAATGAACTACACTTGGAAACTACATCACCCAGAATCCTCTCTGCCCGCCACCACTATAAAAGGGAATGAGCTGTGCAGGCACACCAGGGACCTTGTAAACGTTAAACAACGAAACGCGCGTCAGACCCCGCCAGAAGCCGCAGCAGCACACTTAATTGGTGAAGACACTACAGTAGCAGCACGGAACAAACCTTTCCTGACCCGGACCGCTCCAGCAGCTGCTTCAACATCGGTAACCAGTACAGAGTACCCCTTTCTTACCGCAATACGGCATGGACTCAGCCGCATCTACCTTCTAAAGGACGCTACACTGCATTCGCAGAGAAGCACAGCGCTTTTCATTAGCGCCATTGAGGACTCTTTTACAGCGAGGAGTAACCCTCTAGGCAGCACTAAGCGCGGACTGCCTGACCCCCTATTTTAACTCCTACCCTTTTGGATTTACCCCCCATTTTTCCTATTAATAAAGCTTTGGATTTATTTTATCCGACTGGAATTTATTAAAGAAGCAACCAACCTCCAGATGCTCCACAAGCAGTGCAACGTTTCCTCACTCAGCGCATCACACTCAGTGGCCCAGGGCAGGTCTTGCACCCCCGGGCCAGGCGGGTAAGTGTCTCAACATACTTTCCTGAGCCAATACTTTGCAATTTTGTGCCAAACTGGCAGCAACCTTTGTTCATCAACAATCTTGCAGCCTATATTAATTGTTTGCATTAGAAGAAGAGAAGGAGGAATCACATACTCATTGAGATACCATCCTTCTCGGGCTTCTAAACAAGTAGCGCACCTGTGGAAAAGTGTGAGAGGGAAAAACCAAGGTCTACACCCTAGGTGAACCCCCCTCATGCACACCAAAACCCTTTAGCCATTACTTATCGTCTACTTACAAATAGTATACCATGCTCTAATCAGCTATAAGGATAGATGTTACAGTAATATAAACAAGCAGCCTTACAAACATTACAACACATAATTCCTATTCATAATAGCCAATAATATGTTTAGCCCTATTATCAGTAGATATTACATGACTGGGAGCCCATAGTCCTACAGAAAAGACCCCAAAAAGCCAGATTGTGCTATTTATTATAAAGCTGGGACTAAACAGCCAAGAAGAGCAAAAGGGGGGAATAACCCGATGCAAGAGGGACATAATTAATCCCGTAAGAACAGATCCACATCCCACCTGGAATTAAGTCCAGACGGGATGCGGGTCTGCAACTTAAAAATCAAAAAAACCTCCCTTTGAAAAATCCTAGCCTGTAAATCACCGCCTCTGGGTCCTAAGCTCAATTTTTCTATGGCCATGCATGAGAAACTGGAAAAGTTTCCTGCATGTGAATTACAAAAATGACGGTTCACATTAGAGGCTGTGTTCAGGCGTTCTGGATGCGGGGTGACTAGATGTTCCGCCATTCTTCTTTTGAAGGGTCTAGTAGTACACCCCACATATTAGATATTACATGCCTTACACGTTATTAAATATATAAGATTTTTGTTGCAATTCATAATGTCCCCTATACAAACTCTATCTCCAGTGACTGTAGACATAAACTCATTACCTTGGCAGACATATTTACAGATATTACATCTTGCCCCACTGCATCTGAAGAAACCTTTGCAATTTAGCCATGTGGACGAAACCTTAAGTTCTTTGTTGAAATGGCTTGGGGAAAGTTGTTTACCTAATGTCGGTGGTTTTCTACTGACCACTCTAATGCCCTGTTGTACAACTTATTTAATTGGGGATCCCCATATAATATAGGGAGATGTTTTAAAATAATCCCACGAATCCTAGAAAATTCTACACTATAAGGTCGATTCAAAGAAACATGTTACAGCTTTGATTTTGTTGCCGATCATCCTATTGTTTCCGAACGCTCGTGCACTTGTATGAACTTGCGAGTGATTCTATAAGCTAATCCGTTTCCCAGCGTAAAATGCCTGTCCGTTCGTATGTTATCTTCCGAACTTGGCTCAGTCATTTGTCTATCGTAAATTACAGGTTGATGTGATCACTTGTTGCGGCGGCTGCCTGTTTTTTTCCCCTCTTCCATCGTCCACCTCTTCCAATTAATTGCGTTTGCCTCTGGTTTTCAATGGATTTTGGCCTCTTATATTCGTTCGTATATATATAAGGACTTGCGCATGCGCGATCCAAGCTACACTCCCCAAACCAATGTGGGCCCTATCTGACACTACCAATCTCACCACTACTACTTAGCGCCAGTCTAACAATTACCTTTATGAACCCTAAAACTTACCCAAAACCCTTAGCGGTTGCATTTTTCTTCATTTTGACGACCCTAAAACTTACCCAAACCCCTTAGCGGTTGCATTCTTCTTCATTTTGTCGACCCTAAAACTTACCCAAACCCCTTAGCGCTTGCATTCTTCTTCATTTTGACGACCCTAAAACTTACCCAAACCCCTTAGCGGTTGCATTCTTCTTCATTTTGACGACCCTAAAACTTACCCAAACCCCTTAGCGGTTGCATTTTTCTTCATTTTGACGACCCTAAAACTTACCCAAACCCCTTAGCGGTTGCATTTTTCTTTATTTTGACGACCCTAAAACTTACCCAAACCCCTTAGCGTTTGCATTTTTCTTCATTTTGACGACCCTAAAACTTACCCAAACCCCTTAGCGGTTGCATTCTTCTTCATTTTCTCGAGCATAAAACTTACCCAAACCCCTTAGCGGTTGCATTTTTCTTCATTTTGACGACCCTAAAACTTACCCAAACCCCTTAGCAGTTGCATTTTTCTTCATTTTGACGACCCTAAAACTTAGACAAACCCCTTAGCGGTTGCATTTTTCTTTATTTTGACGACCCTAAAACTTACCCAAACCCCTTAGCGTTTGCATTTTTCTTCATTTTGACGACCCTAAAACTTACCCAAACCCCTTAGCGGTTGCATTCTTCTTCATTTTCTCGAGCATAAAACTTACCCAAACCCCTTAGCGGTTGCATTTTTCTTCATTTTGACGACCCTAAAACTTACCCAAACCCCTTAGCGGTTGCATTTTTCTTCATTTTGACGACCCTAAAACTTACCCAAACCCCTTAGCGCTTGCATTCTTCTTCATTTTCTCGAGCATAAAACTTACCCAATAGAGGTTGCATATTTCTTCATTTCTCGGACCCTAAAACTTATCCAAACCCCTTAGCGGTTGCATTCTTCTTCATTTTGATTACCCTAAAACTTACCCAAACCCCTTAGCGCTTGCATTCTTCTTCATTTTCTCGAGCATAAAACTTACCCAAACCCCTTAGCGGTTGCATTTTTCTTAATTTCTCGGACCCTAAAACTTACCCAAACCCCTTAGCGGTTGCATTCTTCTTCATTTTGACGACCCTAAAACTTACCCAAACCCCTTATCGCTTGCATTCTTCTTCATTTTCTCGAGCATAAAACTTACCCAAACCCCTTAGCGGTTGCATTTTTCTTAATTTCTCGGACCCTAAAACTTACCCAAACCCCTTAGCGGTTGCATTCTTCTTCATTTTGACGACCCTAAAACTTACCAAACCCCTTAGCGCTTGCATCCTTCTTCATTTTCTCGAGCATAAAACTTACCCAAACCCCTTAGCGGTTGCATTTTTCTTCATTTCTCGGACCCTTAAACTTACCCAAGCCCCTTAGCGCTTGCATTCTTCTAATGACATATGTCATTCTTCAAAGGAATAAAGTAAATGCATTTCCCACAGGTAAGTAGTGAAACTCCTTAAACCGGACCTTCAACATGATGTAATGAAAAGCAAAAACTCTTTACAAATGATTCGGCACCAGATAAAAGTACATTTTGGTGCATTTTTTATTACTGCGCCGCCATCTGGACTCAGAAGCATAACACTTAATGAGGAGAGGAGAGTGGGATAAAGTACAGGGGAGCAGGTTACAGTTGTGCTTTGGTAATACAGAGCATAGCTGGGTTCAGGGAAAGGTCAGCAGTCCCACAATGCATGGCAGCACATTACTTTGGCAAATCTGGATGCCATGCTGCCTGTAAATATGGCGCATTCCCTATGCCGCCATCTTGTATGTTTAAAGGCTCCTAACATGCAGTAGATGCAGGTAGCCTGTTTTGGAATGTTCACAATCTGTATGTACAGTGTGTGGGATACTTATTAGCTAGGCTCTTAATACGAGTTATGGTCTGCTTTAAGCTAACGAAGTGCCCACATGAAAGTGTTAACTATACATTGGCTACGCCTTTAGTTATGTGTGTGTTATTAGCCAAAAACACATAATTCTGAATAATGGCATGGCTACTTACTTGGTTGGTGGCCGACAGATGGCTGGTTGGGGCCAACAGGATGCCCTTGGTCCTGGCTATGCTGTGAAGAAGTCCCTGGAGAAACATGTGAAATTTGGTTATTTGTTGGACAGAGTCACTATTCCCCAAATATCTGGCTCCCAGTCTGGCTGACATCACTCACCTTCGCCAGGATCAACTTCAAGCATCTCTGCTGCCTCCTCCTCCACTACCTCACCCGCTCCCGAAGCATCTAGAAATACAGAATAAAGGAGCACTTAGTTTTTTTACTTGCATGTATATCTTTGTGCATATACATGAAGAGTGACATACCAGAGCCTTCCCCATGCCTGTCAGGGTATGACTCCGCGCCCACGCGGTTGCGCCCCTCCTCTGTAGTAAGGTCCAGGGGTTGTTCGGAAGAACCCACAGAGGAGGGGTAGGTCCGTCGCCCGGGAGATCCCCCACCTTCACTCACAGATGCAGAATCATGCAGCACTGGTCGGCCTGTGCGCCTCCGGGTGCGGCGAATGCGGAAATCCATTTCAAACACTAACCAAGAAAAGTCATTAGAAATAAAGGCATAACGGCAATCGCTTTGTACTTACTTGGGAAATGGATCCCGAAAAACCTCCGCACCCGGTACATGTGCAGCCGTTTCAGGTCCGACCAATGCTGCATTATCTGTGTGTGAGTGAAGGTGGTATTGGTCATAAGTTGTATTTCCGCGATGATCTCCCGGGCGATGTCCCTTTTTTCACAACAATTGGGCGTGAAGTCATACCGGCGCTGAAGCATGATCTGAAAAACATAATGTACACAGAGCTTTTACTTTTACACACAGAGGCATATGTGTTGCATCAGAAGGTTCGAATTTAATGTCATTAACACACACATTTAGAGTGAAAGCCATTTTTGGGTTATGCCTTAAAGCGGACGTTCACTCTGAAGCAGAGTCTCTGTTATATGTTTCACACACCCTGTACATACAGATTGGCAACATTACAAATCATCACCCCTGCATCTATGGCATGTTATGATGGTTTTAACATCCAAGATGGCGACTTATGTAAAATGCCATCTTTGCAGGCAGCCTGCAAACAGGAAGTGCATGCAAACTGGAAGTGTGTGTGGTGCTCTGCATTCTTGGACTGCTGACCTTTCCATGACCACAGCTCTGCTGTGTCTGAGCAAAGCACAGCTATAACCCACCCCCCTGTACCTTATCCCACTCACCTCTCCTCAGTAAGTGTGATGCTTCTGAGTCAAGATGTCTGCGCGCATATCCTAACTTCTTGAATAGAGTTGCATGCCAGTGGAGGCAAGAATAATACGTTAGTGGCTTAAAATGTCCAATATTTTAATTTGATATGCTGTGTCCTAGTTTTTTATGTTTTAGTGGTTTGCATTAAATCACGCTGAAGGTCCGGTTTCTGAGTTTTTGTGCACGTGTGTGGCTTGCCGTTGTGTTTTTATGTCTTAGCCAAACAGTGGTCCTCAAACATCCGCCTCAAGGGCCGAGACAGGCCAGGTTTTTCAGCTCTCCACGCTACTCCACAGGTTAATTAACTGGTGCTAAGCCAGAGCAATATCCCTAATTATTACATCAGCATAGAGAGCAGAAAAACGTGGGCTGTCTCGGCCCTTGAGGATGAAGTGTGAGGACCCCTGTTATAAAACATTAAGATCCTCCAAACTTGTTCCAAGCGCATCATTTACATGTAGTACATCAGTCAGTATGAGCTTAAAAGGCAGAGCAAGGCACTTACCAGCATGAGGATCTCTTCTTGTTGACGGGTGAAGATAGTGGGCGCCATCTTTATGCTTCTTCAAGGCAGCAGATAAGTGAAACCCCTGCGGTTTCCTGGTTCCGCACGAACGTACGTCCGTACGAGCGCGTAGGCATGCGCATAGGCGTCAGACGCTGGGCGCCTTATTTAAAGGTCCCTGCACCCAAAGCTCATTCTCTTTGACTTTTTTGAGAAAATGGCACCCAAAAAGCCAGCAGCAAAACGCGGCAAGCAAAGCCAGACCTCTGCGGGCCCAACAACCAGGTCCCAGCAAGCCCAAAAGAAGCTACGGCCCAAAAAGGCAAGTAGCAGCTCGGCCCCACCAAGGGACAGTGGACCCTCCATTTCGCCCAAAAGGCCCACAAAGGCACGTGCCCCTGCGGCCAAAAAACAAGCTAAACGGGTCAGAAGCCCCACAGCAGGCACCAGCACATCTGCCCCCCTAAGAGGCCGCACAAGAGACCCCACACCACCCATGCTCTCAAGCCGGGCACTTATCCAACCCAGGCCCCCGCAGCAGGGCCAGAAGCCCGTCCAGGCCCAGAAGCAGGGCCAGAAGCCCGTCCAGGCCCAGAAGCAGGGCACACAGGCCATACAGGCCCCGCAGCAGGGCCAGAAGCCCGTCCAGGCCCAGAAGCAGGGCACACAGCCCATACAGGCCCCGCAGGAGGGCCAGAAGCCCGTCCAGGCCACGAAGCAGGGCACACAGCCCATACAGGCCCCGCAGCAGGGCCAGAAGCCCGTCCAGGCCCAGAAGCAGGGCATACAGCCCATACAGGCCCCGCAGCAGGGCCAGAAGCCCGTCCAGGCCCCGAAGCAGGGCACACAGCCCATACAGGTCCCGAAGCAGGGCCAGAAGCCCGTCCAGGACCCGAAGCAGGGCACACAGCCCATACAGGCACCGCAGCAGGGCACCTAGGCCAAGTCCAGGCACCAGCAGGGCACCTAGGCCAAGACCAGGCACCAGCAGGGCACCTAGCCCAAGACCAGGCACCAGCAGGCCACCTAGCCCAAGACCACCCACCAGCAGGCCACCTAGCCCCCCAAGAGGGCCAAGAAAGGACATCATCCTTCAAGATATAATTACCTCATCTACACCTGGAAGTTCTGTGGCCAGCCACGCAAGAACACCCAGTCCCTTGGCCAGTCCAGTCCAGTCATTGGGAAGCCAGCAATCCTTGCATTCCCCTACCCAGCCCCAGGCCATAATGTCACCACATGTGTCTGCACACATGGAGGAGCCACAAACCCAACCATCTGGCCGCACATTGCGGCACGGCCATTTGTGTGGGCGATTCTCACATGAGCAAAATATGGCATTGGCTAGTGGCCTTACATTATTCTATGACGAGCTCTATGGGAGCAAATCCAAACACACCACTAAGCAGCGCAAAATGGAATTGTTTGAACAACTCAAACGACAAGTAAATGCAGCGGGGGAAGAGAGGAAAGATGTTGGACAAATCCAAAAGAAAATTGCGGATATGAAATATGCTGTACGGCAAAAAGAAATTAAAAGGCATAATTACAGGTAAATAAATGATGTCTCCAAATGTAATTATTAGGATGTACTGTATGCACCTTTTCTGTGTACCAAACTATACTTTCATTTCAGCATGAAAACTGGAGGGGGCTATCCCACCAAACTGGAGTTTACACCTGCTGAGGAGATTGTGCTGGGCCTTCTCCATCCTGTCGCGGTCGGTGGCCATGCGGGTCTAAGGGACACAGACTCACCGGCCCGTACACAAGGTGAGTAATCTTAATCTGCATGTTTTCCTTGTTGCAAAGTAAATTAAAGTTCACTAGGACAAAGTTGACGCTATGCCCCTATGGTGTGGCTTGGTTGGGCTAGCACTAGTGTGCCTGTTTCTGTCCTGTTTGGGTCCATGTGAAACCCACATTTCAGACCACATACATTATGTAAATGACCAATTAACACTAATTATGTGTCAAGTAACGAAGTTTAATAAGGAAAGTGATATATTTGGACTCAATCACAAAACACACATCATTATGGATGTGTTGTCTAGTTGTTGTGTGAGTTGTGTTTGAGGTAACAATTTAAATCAAGAGGCACAAACATATATGACCTAGAGAATGGTAGTCAAACTCAAAATAGGTTCTATGCAAGTTGTATGCTGACTGGGTACACTTCCTGACTTCGAACTGAGGTCAGTTAGCAGTTTACTCGATCCATTTCACATATCTTAAAGTGAGTGGATTGGATAAATCGGCCCCGTTGATGTAGACTTGCTTCAGATTTCAAATAGTGGCTTGTTTAATTACCTACCGAAACAATGCTTATGTGTGTGTTTACCTTGTTTCGTTTTCTCTTCTTCAGCCCAGCATGACCCCTCAGCAAGTGTAAACTCACCCCCCAGTTTGAATATGCCTTCCAGTTCCGTACAGCATAGGAGCCCAGATCCGAGTTTTCCGGTAAGTTTATTTAGTACCAAAAATGATACCAAGTGATTAAGCATGTGTTAAACTGATGGAATCATAATTAGGAACGCAAACTTAACATTTTTTTCTCTATGTCCCTACAGACCCACACACTCATGGAAGAGATCCAGGAAATGGAGGAAGATGGATCCATGCTGGGCCCGTCCGAAGACCTCCCCCTGGGTCCCAATCTGCAACTGCTCCATAATGTTTCTGTGCCAAATCCTCAGCAGCAGAGTGAATCTGCATCCATTGTGCATGCACATGGGGAGACTGAGACAACAGTCCCCAGTGTTCACTCTGCTGCTGAGGATTTGCCAAGCATGCCTGTTGCTGTTGAGGGCCCGAGACAACGCGGCAGGGCACGCCCAAGAGCCAGGGTAATTGTGCGGCGGACTCCATTACGCCGCACAATTTCCCAGGGGAGGCAGAATGCCCTGCTTGATTTATGGAACCAGGAGAGGGACTCTTTTGAGGCACAGCAGCAAAATGAGCGGGATGAAAGGCATGCCGATATGGCAAACCTCAATTCCACCTTACAGGCCATCCTCGCTGAGTTTCGGACCCACAACAGCAACATGGCCAATGCAAGTAATGGAATCCAGTCATCCATGGCTGAATTGATCAATATGCAGAGAAACATTATGGAGCAGTTGCAGATTAACAATGCAACCATGGCCCAGGTTAGGTCCCATCCACACGGACCTCCCCCTGGGTTTTATGGGCAGCCATCCTATTAATTACTCCATTATTGTGTGGGACATCTTTTCTCTTCCCCCCCACTGAATTTACTTGTCGTTTGAGGTTTTTCAACATCCATTTTGTGTGTGACATGCAGGTTGGGTTTTGGATTTGCTCCCATAGAGCTCCTTAGAGTAATGAGTAAGGCCACTGCCATAGGTCTATGTGGAGTGTAGGTGGCAATTAACATGGGCCACTTATGGCTTTTTCCATTTATGTTTGGTTTGTGCTCCTCCTGTTTGCAGACATTATGGCCATGCCCAAATATCCCTTGGCACAGGCAATATTAATGACTGGACTAGGCTGGCCTTTGGACTGGGTGTCCTTGTTTGGTTGTGCCACTCACTTCCAGGTGTAGATGTGCTGTATTTCTGTTTAAGAACTTCATGCATTTTGAGCCACAGTTGTATGTGGAATGTTTTATGTTATGCACAACCATTCAAAGTCCCAAAAGTAAAACATTTACACAGTTACAATACTTGTGTCGTTTTTAGTTGAAACACATTTGACATCACCTTGGGCTAAAGCAGATACATTTTTGTTTAAGAGGTGTAAAAATGTAAATATCAATCTAAGGAAACACCAGGAAACACATTAGCCAACAATTAAGGGTAAAAAAATTTATTTGAAGGTAATGCGACATTACGGCCTATCAAAAAAAAAAAAAAAGGCAAATACACACACACAAACGAAAAGAACAACAACAAGGCTTTAACTAAAATGCTGCAAGATCAAATTGGATCGCACTGATTGACCCGACTCACTGGGTGGGCCAACATAATTATCACCATCATCTTCTATGGCTGTAGAGGGCAGAACATCCACATAACGGGGGACACGTTCTTTAATAGCAAAATTATGCAGAACAGCACATGCCATTATGATGTCTATAACCTTTTTTGGATCATATTGCAGGGCGCCCCCGGTATGGTCTAAACACCTAAAACGGGTCTTCAACAGTCCAAATGCCCTCTCAACAACAGCCCTGGTCTTGCGGTGTGCACGGTTGTAGGCTTCCTGAGAAGCATCCTGGGGCCGCAGCACAGGCGTCATGAGCCAGGGGAGAAGTGGGTAACCTGAGTCACCTTAACAAGACAATTAAAAGCAAAAAATTACAAAATTGCAAGGCAACAAACACAAACAATTTGACATATATCAAAATGATGTAAGCTAAAGGCCCAAAAAAAACACCAAGGCCACATTATAAAAAACACTATTGGCACAAATGTAGTACATAACGAAAAAAGCAGCTTAAATGAACCAAAAAATGATAACACATCTGCTCGGACAAGGGTATTTCCAAATATGGTTGTTTTTCTGGTTTAGGAAATGTTACAATTAGGATGGTGCTGAGGGGCCCCCAACATTTCTCTAAAGAATGCACTGTATGCAGTTTAAGTCCACTTTGTCATTTACAGACCAATACTACAAAAGGACCATAAACTCAGATACTTCTGTACAATCTGCTACCCAATAGATTTTGAGACATGGAAGTTACAGACATCCTAACCAAAGTTAGAAAATTATGAAGGACAAAGTGAGCCAAACGCTTGTTTGTTTTTGCCACAAAAACCCCCCAAAAAACACTTGCAAAATGTGGGATCATGTTTATGTAAAAAATTCTAAAGCAAAACTAGCAAAAAATAACAGATTCCTATGAAATATCTATACACAAAAAGTGGACACACTTACCAAGCAGCCATACACCCGAAAATTCACCAGACTCAAATCGCCTAAACAAACCAGACCGTCTCAGGATATAGGAATCGTGCGGCGATCCTGGGTAGCCGGCAAGAACACTCATGAAACGCATGTCTGGCCCCACCACTGCCTGGACATTAAGGGAGTGTCCCATTTTTCGATTCCTTAAGGCCAAAAAAAAAAAAATGGGTAAGTGATAAGGGCAAAACACATTGGAAACCAAAAACATGTCTGCACACAATTTAAAACAAGTGAAAATCCAAAATAAGGCATGTACCCAAAGTAAAAAAAAAAAAAAATCTGCTGCTGCAAAGTAAAACAGGTTACATTACACGTTGGGCCCCATAATAACCCAAAAAAAAAAAAAATTCTACCTATATATATACTCGTCGGATGCCCTAGGTACGAGTGCCACATGTGTGCAGTCAACAGCACCAATTACGTTGGGCATGTCGGCGAGATTATAAAAGCCAAGCTTAATGGCGTTTCTGGCTGCCATATCATCAGGAAATAAAATATATTTGGGAGTTATGGCAGCCATGCCTTCCAAAAATTTTGATATTGCGCGGCTCAGCGTAGGCTGTGAGATCCCCACGGAGAGGGCACCCAGCCTCTGGAACGAGCCGTTCGCCAAAAATTGCAGGCAGCCAAGCATCTTGGTCATACCTGAAATTGCTTGCCCCTTCCTTGTGGTGTGGGCTAACCATGGCCGCAGCTCACTATATAATTTATGGAGGGAAGCGCGATTAAGCTTGGTCAGCTCGAACAGCTCAACATCATTCATGCTATCGATGTTCATGCGACAACGCAGGGGCAATCTGCTCTCAGACATCCGGATCAAATCGATGCCAAAAAGCATAAGACCTTGATGTGCCACAAAATCGCTCCTCTCCATCCTACTCCCGACGCCAAATAGCTGCCGGCAAACATTTCGGAAAGCAGCTATTTACTGGCCTTCAAAACAATTAGCAATCAGCTTTCTGAATTGGTCGCAAGCCCATGTCAATCACGTAAAAAATAGGATCGAACGCAAAAAATACGATTTGGACGGGAAAAAGACACGAATGCAAAAAATCCAATTGACGTTCGAGATGCGTATGTTCATATACGTCTATGCGCGAACGATCGTGCGAATACGAAATGGCCCAAAAAAAAGGAAAAAATGACAAACACCCACCCAAACTTACGATTCCCAATCCGAAATCAATTAACTTTTGCATTTTGAATCGAGGGGTATATGTTGTGACCATAGTCACAGTACTATCTTTATTGTGTGAGAAGGATGATTTTGGGTGGATATCTTTTACTTTATGGCCTTTTCTAATCATAGATTGTCTATTCTTGGACTTGGCAATATTCTTAGCTCTTGTGATGGACTCTAAAGGGTAACCCCGCTGTTCCAGCCTATTCTGTATGGTGTCTAACTCCTTTTGAAATCCCTCTTCTTCCGAACAGTTTCGTCGGGCTCTAATCATTTCCCCTACGGGGATGGCCCTAATTGTATGTGCCGGGTGGCAACTTTCTGCCCTCAGTATTGTGTTACCAGAGGTTAACTTTCTATATATGGCAGTCTCTATCCTATTTCCATCCCTAGATACCTGAAGTAAAAGATCTAAAAAGGGAATTGTTTTCAGATGACATTCAGATGTAAATCTCAGATTTAATTCATTATTATTCAGGTACGACACAAACCTATCCTTAGACTCTGGTGACCCCTGCCAAATAATAATAATATCATCAATATATCTACCATAATATTTTATGTTAGATATAAAAGGTTTAGAATGATGATAAATATTTCTCTCCTCCCACCAACCCATGTATAGGTTGGCGAGGGAGGGTGAAAACGGTGCTCCCATGGACGCACCGCATCTTTGCAGATAGAATTGGCCAGAGAATAAGAAAAAATTGTGTCCTAAGAGATATTCCAAAGACAGAATCAGAAATTCTACCAGTTCCTTAGGGTAAGCCAAATAATTACTTTATGGCCTTTTCCTTAGGGTAAGCCAAATAATTATTCAGATGAAAATATTTGGCTTGAAGGGCCAGGTCGTGGGGTATCACCGAGTATAGGGAAGCCACATCACAAGTGAGCCAAAGATAATCTGTTTCCCACTGGATGTCAGTCAGATGTTGGATGACATCCCTGGAATCTTGAAGGAAACCAGGGAGCCTACGGACAAGAGGAAGTAGATGTGAGTCCACCCATTGCCCCAACCTCTCATTCAACCCCCCAATCCCCGCCACAATTGGTCTGCCACAGGGCGGACGTTGTGGCTTGTGGATTTTGGGGAGATGATGAAAAATCGGGGCAATGGCAACTTGTTAACATTCCTGTACATAGTGTGGGATATTGGGGGCGAACAGTAGTGACACAGACAACAGTTCTCTCTCGGCAAAGCAGGTTTATTTCAGAAAAATGAAAGTATTCAAATGAAATAATACTTCTCCATTCATAGGTTGCAGCGTCAATGCAGAAAATCAAAACAAATGGTTACATCACCAAATAAAGGTAAATCCAGGGCTGGGGATTCCAGCAAGCCATTTTGAGCCACAGTTGTATGTGGAATGTTTTATGTTATGCACAACCATTCAAAGTCCCAAAAGTAAAACATTTACACAGTTACAATACTTGTGTCGTTTTTAGTTGAAACACATTTGACATCACCTTGGGCTAAAGCAGATACATTTTTGTTTAAGAGGTGTAAAAATGTAAATATCAATCTAAGGAAACACCAGGAAACACATTAGCCAACAATTAAGGGTAAAAAAATTTATTTGAAGGTAATGCGACATTACGGCCTATCAAAAAAAAAAAAAAAGGCAAATACACACACACAAACGAAAAGAACAACAACAAGGCTTTAACTAAAATGCTGCAAGATCAAATTGGATCGCACTGATTGACCCGACTCACTGGGTGGGCCAACATAATAAATATCTATACACAAAAAGTGGACACACTTACCAAGCAGCCATACACCCGAAAATTCACCAGACTCAAATCGCCTAAACAAACCAGACCGTCTCAGGATATAGGAATCGTGCGGCGATCCTGGGTAGCCGGCAAGAACACTCATGAAACGCATGTCTGGCCCCACCACTGCCTGGACATTAAGGGAGTGTCCCATTTTTCGATTCCTTAAGGCCAAAAAAAAAAAAATGGGTAAGTGATAAGGGCAAAACACATTGGAAACCAAAAACATGTCTGCACACAATTTAAAACAAGTGAAAATCCAAAATAAGGCATGTACCCAAAGTAAAAAAAAAAAAAATCTGCTGCTGCAAAGTAAAACAGGTTACATTACACGTTGGGCCCCATAATAACCCAAAAAAAAAAAAAATTCTACCTATATATATACTCGTCGGATGCCCTAGGTACGAGTGCCACATGTGTGCAGTCAACAGCACCAATTACGTTGGGCATGTCGGCGAGATTATAAAAGCCAAGCTTAATGGCGTTTCTGGCTGCCATATCATCAGGAAATAAAATATATTTGGGAGTTATGGCAGCCATGCCTTCCAAAAATTTTGATATTGCGCGGCTCAGCGTAGGCTGTGAGATCCCCACGGAGAGGGCACCCAGCCTCTGGAACGAGCCGTTCGCCAAAAATTGCAGGCAGCCAAGCATCTTGGTCATACCTGAAATTGCTTGCCCCTTCCTTGTGGTGTGGGCTAACCATGGCCGCAGCTCACTATATAATTTATGGAGGGAAGCGCGATTAAGCTTGGTCAGCTCGAACAGCTCAACATCATTCATGCTATCGATGTTCATGCGACAACGCAGGGGCAATCTGCTCTCAGACATCCGGATCAAATCGATGCCAAAAAGCATAAGACCTTGATGTGCCACAAAATCGCTCCTCTCCATCCTACTCCCGACGCCAAATAGCTGCCGGCAAACATTTCGGAAAGCAGCTATTTACTGGCCTTCAAAACAATTAGCAATCAGCTTTCTGAATTGGTCGCAAGCCCATGTCAATCACGTAAAAAATAGGATCGAACGCAAAAAATACGATTTGGACGGGAAAAAGACACGAATGCAAAAAATCCAATTGACGTTCGAAATGCGTATGTTCATATACGTCTATGCGCGAACGATCGTGCGAATACGAAATGGCCCAAAAAAAAGGAAAAAATGACAAACACCCACCCAAACTTACGATTCCCAATCCGAAATCAATTAACTTTTGCATTTTGAATCGAGGGGTATATGTTGTGACCATAGTCACAGTACTATCTTTATTGTGTGAGAAGGATGATTTTGGGTGGATATCTTTTACTTTATGGCCTTTTCTAATCATAGATTGTCTATTCTTGGACTTGGCAATATTCTTAGCTCTTGTGATGGACTCTAAAGGGTAACCCCGCTGTTCCAGCCTATTCTGTATGGTGTCTAACTCCTTTTGAAATCCCTCTTCTTCCGAACAGTTTCGTCGGGCTCTAATCATTTCCCCTACGGGGATGGCCCTAATTGTATGTGCCGGGTGGCAACTTTCTGCCCTCAGTATTGTGTTACCAGAGGTTAACTTTCTATATATGGCAGTCTCTATCCTATTTCCATCCCTAGATACCTGAAGTAAAAGATCTAAAAAGGGAATTGTTTTCAGATGACATTCAGATGTAAATCTCAGATTTAATTCATTATTATTCAGGTACGACACAAACCTATCCTTAGACTCTGGTGACCCCTGCCAAATAATAATAATATCATCAATATATCTACCATAATATTTTATGTTAGATATAAAAGGTTTAGAATGATGATAAATATTTCTCTCCTCCCACCAACCCATGTATAGGTTGGCGAGGGAGGGTGAAAACGGTGCTCCCATGGACGCACCGCATCTTTGCAGATAGAATTGGCCAGAGAATAAGAAAAAATTGTGTCCTAAGAGATATTCCAAAGACAGAATCAGACATTCTACCAGTTCCTTAGGGTAAGCCAAATAATTACTTTATGGCCTTTTCTAATCATAGATTGTCTATTCTTGGACTTGGCAATATTCTTAGCTCTTGTGATGGACTCTAAAGGGTAACCCCGCTGTTCCAGCCTATTCTGTATGGTGTCTAACTCCTTTTGAAATCCCTCTTCTTCCGAACAGTTTCGTCGGGCTCTAATCATTTCCCCTACGGGGATGGCCCTAATTGTATGTGCCGGGTGGCAACTTTCTGCCCTCAGTATTGTGTTACCAGAGGTTAACTTTCTATATATGGCAGTCTCTATCCTATTTCCATCCCTAGATACCTGAAGTAAAAGATCTAAAAAGGGAATTGTTTTCAGATGACATTCAGATGTAAATCTCAGATTTAATTCATTATTATTCAGGTACGACACAAACCTATCCTTAGACTCTGGTGACCCCTGCCAAATAATAATAATATCATCAATATATCTACCATAATATTTTATGTTAGATATAAAAGGTTTAGAATGATGATAAATATTTCTCTCCTCCCACCAACCCATGTATAGGTTGGCGAGGGAGGGTGAAAACGGTGCTCCCATGGACGCACCGCATCTTTGCAGATAGAATTGGCCAGAGAATAAGAAAAAATTGTGTCCTAAGAGATATTCCAAAGACAGAATCAGAAATTCTACCAGTTCCTTAGGGTAAGCCAAATAATTATTCAGATGAAAATATTTGGCTTGAAGGGCCAGGTCGTGGGGTATCACCGAGTATAGGGAAGCCACATCACAAGTGAGCCAAAGATAATCTGTTTCCCACTGGATGTCAGTCAGATGTTGGATGACATCCCTGGAATCTTGAAGGAAACCAGGGAGCCTACGGACAAGAGGAAGTAGATGTGAGTCCACCCATTGCCCCAACCTCTCATTCAACCCCCCAATCCCCGCCACAATTGGTCTGCCACAGGGCGGACGTTGTGGCTTGTGGATTTTGGGGAGATGATGAAAAATCGGGGCAATGGCAACTTGTTAACATTCCTGTACATAGTGTGGGATATTGGGGGCGAACAGTAGTGACACAGACAACAGTTCTCTCTCGGCAAAGCAGGTTTATTTCAGAAAAATGAAAGTATTCAAATGAAATAATACTTCTCCATTCATAGGTTGCAGCGTCAATGCAGAAAATCAAAACAAATGGTTACATCACCAAATAAAGGTAAATCCAGGGCTGGGGATTCCAGCAAGCTGTGGGTCAAAGGAAAGTCCAATCCAGATTGCAGGGCAAACCAGCCTGCCGCTTCTCACCCCCAACGGTCCAAGAGTGGGGCGCAGAAGCCAAGTTCTCCGGCTTAATAGTCCAGTATTGTTATTCACACAACATGCAGTTCAGCCTGAGCTCCCTCCATCAGGCTGGTCAAAGACAAATGACTGGCTCAGTGGGAGCCTTTTATTCAGGCTCCTTCCTGAAATCAATCTAACCAGGTGTGCAAGGCCTGAGATCAGAAGAAACCTAGGAGTGGGGAATGTTACATAGTTACATAGTTACATAGTTAATACGGTTGAAAAAAGACATATGTCCATCAAGTTCAACCAAGGGTGTTGGGGTAGGGGGAAGTTATTTTTTATTTCATAGGGGAAGCTATTTATTTTATTTTTTGTCTTTATTTTTTTTTTTTTTTTTATTGATAACCACTAGTAGTAACTGTTAATGTTATTTTCTTCAAAATAAGCATCTAATCCTTTTTTGAAGCTGTCAGCGGTTGATGCTGTAACTAGCTTCTGTGGGAGGCTATTCCATAGATTTATAGTTCTTATGGTAAAAAACGATTGTCGCCTCCGGAGACTAAATTTCTTTTTCTCCAATCGAAGGCAGTGCCCCCTTGTCCTTAGAGAGGATTTTACGTGAAATAGTGTTCCCCCATATTTTTTGTATGGTCCGTTTATATATTTATACAAGTTAATCATGTCCCCCCTCAATCGCCTCCTCTCAAGACTAAACAGATTTAATTCTCGTAATCTTTCCTCATAACTAAGATCTTTCATTCCCTTTATTAGTTTGGTGGCTCTCCTTTGCACCCTTTCCAGAGTCAGAGCGTCCTTTCTATGAATGGGCGCCCAGAACTGGACGTCATATTCCTGGTGAGGGCGCACCAGTGCCTTGTAAAGAGGCAAAATTACATCTCTATCCCGTGATTCCATGCCTCTTTTAATGCACGATAGTATCTTGGTGGCCTTGGAAGCAGCTGCTTGGCATTGCATGCTGTTATTTAGTCTGTGATCTACTAGTACCCCCAGATCCTTCTCAACAAGTGACTCTCCCAGTTTTACTCCCCCGAGGATATATGTTGCCTTCAGGTTATTAGACCCCAAGTGCATGACTTTACATTTTTCCACATTGAACTTCATTTGCCAAGTGGATGCCCAGACACTCAATGTGTTCAAGTCAGCCTGAAACTTGTGAACATCTTCAATAGACTGCACTGTGCTACATATCTTTGTGTCATCTGCAAAAATAGAGACAGTGCTTTTAATTCCATCTTCTATGTCGTTTATAAACAAGTTGAATAATAGAGGGCCCAGCACTGAACCCTGGGGTACACCGCTTACAACTGGTAACCATTCAGAGTAGGTATCATTAACCACAACTCTCTGCACATGTTCCTTCAGCCAGTTTTCAATCCAGTTACAAACTGCGTTTTCTAATCCTGAAGATCTCAATTTCTCCAATAAGCATCTATGGGGGACAGTGTCAAATGCTTTTGCAAAATCCAGAAAAAACTATATCTACAGCCGCCCTTCTGTCCAGGCTTCTACTCACCTCCTCATAGAAGCCAATCAGGTTAGTTTGGCAGCTTCTGTCCTTAGCAAAACCGTGTTGGTTGTCACTTATAATATTATGGATAGTTACATATTCGTGTATGTTGTCCCTTAATAGTCCCTCAAGCAATTTCCCCACAATGGATGTTAAGCTAACAGGTCTGTAATTGCCCGGAGAAGACCTAGAGCCCTTTTTAAAAATGGCCACCACATTTGCCCTGCGTCAGTCCCTTGGCACTATACCAGTTGCTAGTGAGTCTTTAAAGATCAACAACAGAGGTGATGAGATAACGGAACTGAGTTATTTGAGAACTCTTGGGTGAAGTCCATCTGGTCCTCCAGTCTTATTCACATTTAAATTATTGAGTTTTTCTTGGATGATATCCACGTTTAGCTTGTTAATTATTATACTTGGGCTATTACTATCAGTGGCATCTCCTGTGTTGGCTCCTTGCACTTCTCTTGTGTACACAGAGCTAAAGAATCCATTTAACAGCTCTGCCTTATCCTCATCCCCAGTGACCATTTCCCCATTATCATTAATTAGGGCACCTACCTGTTCTGATTTAGTTTTCTTCGAATTAATATATTTGAAAAATCGTTTAGGGTTTGTTTTGCTTTCTTTGGCCACATCTCGTTCATTTTGTGCTTTTGCCAACCTTATTTCTTTCTTACACACTTTATTTACTAGTTTATACTGTTCAAGTGTTACAGCTGAGAGTTCAGTCTTGTAATGTTTAAATGCCCTTTTTTTGTTCTTTATTGCCCTTTTAACTGCAGGTGTCAGCCATGAGGGGTTTAACTTTAGCCACTTATATTTGTTACCCGTAGGAATACATTTTGCAACGTTGCTACTCACAATTGATTTAAAGCACTCCCATTTGGCATCTGTATCCTTATTCCTGAACAGATGCTCCCAGTCTATGTCCTTGAGTGCAGCTCTGAGCCTGGGGAAGTTGGCCTTTCTAAAATTTAATGTTTTTGCCTTCCCAGGAAGAAAATCTTTCTTACAGTTTATGTTAAATACAATTATATTGTGGTCACTGTTACCAAGATTTTCACGGACTGTTACTGCCCCCATCAGGTCATCCTTATTTGATATTACAAGATCTAGAATAGCATCACCCCTAGTAGGTGCCTCCACGAACTGATTCATATAATTATCTTGTAGCAAGCTGAGGAATGCTCTCCCCCTTGTAGTGGAAGCAGAACCATGTCTCCAGTCGATTCCTGGATAGTTGAAGTCCCCCATCACCACCACTGTACCAGCCTGTTTATGCAGTTGACCCTCTATTTCCTCAGTTATATTTGGGGGCCTATAGATTACACCAAACTGTATTTTAGCATTGTTTATATCGCCCCCTACTTCTACCCACAAGGATTCTACATCCTCACAATCTTCTGCTAGTATCCCCTCATGACCAGGGTTCTGAAATCCTGGCATGGATCGTGCTCTATACAGCACTGTAGGGGAAAAATATACTCCATCCAGGACTTCTCCACACACTTTACCACAATAGATTCATAATTATTACTGATGAGACCAACAGTAGTCATGTCATCAGCAAATTTCAGGAGTTTAAGTAAATCTTCAGAGGAAACACAAACATCTGTATAAAGAGTGAATATTGGGGGCGGGGAGAAAGAAAAGAACATTTTCACTCATTGGAATCAGTTGTTTAAGAAGCTCCTAATCCATTCACAAATTCGAGCTTTAACAGACATTGATTCCAGTTTGCTGCTGAGGATGTCTGGATTGATAGTATAAAAAGCCAACCTGAAGATGAAAGTGTTCTTACATAAGCTTCTGGGTGCTAAATATGTTCAAGAACATACTTGACGGCTAAGTTAGCCACATCATCAGTTGCCCATGTTGGCTTTATGGGCAAACTGTGGTTCCCAGGGGGCTTTTACCTATCTTATCTTCCCTCCAAACCTCTTGTCAACACCTCTCACTTAGCCCTGCTCCCCACCTCTGTCCTCCCACTTAACCTCCCTCCCTAGTCCCTGATCTGCACCCCCACCTACCCCCCTTCCCAGCCTTTGAGCTACACCTCTCACCTGACCCTCTCCCCTCACCTAATTTCCCCCCAGGCTTTGATTCACACCCTCACCTATACCTGCTCCCCAGCATCTGATCCACGCCCCTATCTGACCCACCTTTTCAGCCTCTGGTCCACACCCTCACCTAACCCCCTACCAAGCTTCTAATCCACACCCCTCACCTAAATCCTCTTCTCAGCCCCTGACCTGCACCCCTTACCCAAAACCCCTCCCCAGCGCAGATCTGCACCCCTAGCCTAATCCCACTTTTAACCCTTTTAGTGCCAGCTATGCGAGTCTCACATAGCTGCCTCTCTAATCGTTTAGGCCAGCTGACTTCTCTATACTATACTTCTATAGAAAAAAAGTATAACAGGTAAAAACTCCCCTGACCCCTCAATCATTCTGGCCAGATCTTCTCTTCACCTGGGGGCATCAAATCCCCCCACCCCCAGGGCCTCGCCCAGGTTCAGGAGAGGTCTGGGATAGGCCTCCCTCCCCGCTTCCACTGCCACTGACACTAGACAAAGAAAAAAAAGACGCTGATCTGCATTCAACCCTCCAGCAGGAGGGCCTCCGATCACCCCCCCCGGGCTCGACCGTGAGAGGAGAGGGCCCAAAACAGACCCCTCACCCTGCTTCCATTTTGCCACATCTAGCCCCCCTTTTTAGGGGCGGGGTGCATGACATCATCCCACTCCTGGCCTGACACTTCTCCGATGCCGGTGATCAGCAGAGAGGGAAGGAAGGCAGGGGACTCTGATCTCCCCACCCCTCTCCACAGATCACCAGCATCCATCATCGGAGATCAGCATGGGACAGCGTAGGAAAAATAAGAAAACATTTTAATAAAGATCATTTTTTTTCAGCTTTTTTCTTTTTACATATAACTCTTTGTTACCTGGTAAGGCATCCATGGAACTCCTATACCAGTTCACAGGGCTTTGGGTATTGGCAAGTCACCTGCGGCAAGCATTACCTGCCTGGGGGGAGACAGCAGAAGAGCCCGAGGGCTGTGAAGGCTATGCAGGCTTATAACTTTCAGGACCACCAAAACTGGCTTTAGTGCCCTGTTCTACAAAGTCTACAGGTCCCTGGGCTGGTTCTGCAGGGAAGGGGGGGACTAGACTGCAGTACCAACAACCTCCACATGATGTGTGATGGGGTCCAGTGACCATCGGTCCTTATGGTTCAGGATAAAAACAGACATTGTGCAATCCCACACCAGAACCAAAGTGCTAGACTTTAGGAAAACGAACTTTATAGAAATGGCGGATTATGTAATAAGGGAATAAGGTGAGTGGAACATAGTAGCAGAAGTGAGTGCCCAGTGGTCACTTAAAAATGACCATCTTAAAGTCAACTACTAGCACGAGTAGAAGAAACCACTACCAATAAGAAGTATAAAGAAAGTGGAAGTGTAGCTGACAGAGAGGCGTATGAAATTAAACAGAGGGAAGCAAAACTGTTTGTAAATGCTGCTAAATGGCAAAAGGAGGATGAAATGGCCAAATCTGTGAATATGGGAGATAAAACTTTTTTTATATTGGTGACAAAAAGAAGAAAATAGTCTCAATAATTAGAAATATGGGAAATAATTTTATTGATGGAGATAAGGCTGTGGCTGACCATCTGAATAGCTACTTTTGTTCAGTATTTTCAAACCATAGCAGGTATGGCCATAGCATAGCATCCAGCTGGGAGGGCCCAGCTCCAGAGTTTTTGGAGGATGATGTCTTAGCCAAGCTGGCACTTCTAAAGGTAAGTAAGGCAATGGGTCCAGATGGAATCCACCCCAGAGTTCTAAGGGAACCAAGATTTGTAATTGCAGCCCCTCTGACTGATTTACTAAACCATTCCCTTTCAACTGGTGCAGTTCCAGATAACTGGAGAATGGTCATTGTGGTACCAAACCATAAGAAAGGGAGTAGAGAAGAAGCCAGTAATTACAGGCCAGTTAGTTTAGCATCTATGGTGTTCAAACTAAATACTTTCCTGTTGGACCCAAAACAGCACGGTTTTACAAAGGGCAGATCGTGTCAGACCAATCATATTGATTTCTTTGACAATGTCACTAAAGTGTTAGATGAAGGTGACGCTATCTGGATTCTAGCAAAGCCTTTGACACTGTACTGTCAGTTCTGTAGATTTCCAGCTGACGGAAGGATCGATATCAGAGTTGTTGTTAATGGAGTGCAATATGAGCAAAGGCAATTTACAAGTGGTGTGCCTCGAAGCTCTGTCCTGGGCCCCATTCTTTTTAATAAGTTTGTAAGTAACATAGGAGAAGGCGTGGTAGGAAGTGTTTTTAAGAAGAAACTTATAGAACAAAACTGATAGAACAAGAGGGCACAACCTGAAGCTAGTTGGAGGGACGATCAGGTTAGAAAGTATTATTTTACAGAAAGAGTAGTAGATGCTTGGAACAAACCAGCAGAGGTTGAAAAAATACAATTCTGTGATTACTCACCTGTAGAATTGGTATTATGAGTATACAGTACGTCCTGCTCCAGATAGATTACTTACACTTGGGTATTACTCCGCCAGATGGCGCTGGACTGCAGAGACATCGAAAACAGGCTTCTCCCGGCCCCTCAAATACCCAGGGACCTCCCACAATCCCCAGCATTGAAAAGCAGAGGAGAATTAAAACAAACCCACCTGGTAACTATAACAATGATAACAATCACCATACAGGGGATCCAAGATAATGCAAAACCAAGGGTGGGGTGGAGCAGGATGTACTGTATACTCATAATACCAATTCTACAGGTGAGTAATCACAGAATTATTCTTAGTATACAGTACGTCCTGCTCCAAATCTAATACTTACAGTTGGGACATCCAATAGCAGTGTCCATAAAATAGGGTGGGATCCCCAAAGGTAACAGCAGACAGGTCATACCACTGCCGCCTGCAGAACCTTACGGCCAAAAGCAGCATCAGCTGAGGCCCTAACATTAACCTTGTAAAACTTTGAAAAGGTATGAACAGAAGACCAAGTAGCGGCCTTGCAAACTTGTTCAACAGAAGCCTGGTGCTGAAAAGTCCAAGAGGCACCAATAGCATGAGTGGAATGAGCAGTAAAGAGGAAGGGAGGATTCTTCCCCTTAGCAGAGTAGGCCTGAATCACAGCCTGACGGATCTATTTGCTGATAGTAGACTTGGCAGGAGGCAAGCCCTTCCTAGGACCAGAAGGGACCACAAAAAGAGCATCAGTTTTTCTGAAAGGTGTAGTAGCCACCAGATAGTACTTCACCTAACCACATCCAAAGAATGCAAGACCCTCTCCTTAGCATTACTAGGATTAGGGCACAATGACGGAAGAACAATGTCCTGATTCAAATGAAAAGCAGACACAACCTTAGGCAGAAAGTCTGGCTTGAAGCGAAACACCACCTTGTCCTGGTGTCTCTCAAAGTAGGGGGGCTGGATGGAAAGTGCCACCAACTCAGACACACGCCTAACAGAAGTGATAGCCACCAAAAAGACAACTTTGAGAGTAAGAATGGCCAGGGCAGCACCAGAATTGCTGTCACCCCCTCCAGAGCAATCTTGCGCAGAACCCTGCCCAATAGGGGGAATGGAGGAAAGACATACAGGAGCTGAAAGTCCTGCCATGACATTGCTAGGGCATCTGTGGCCAAGGCCAGAGGATCCTGGGACAGGGAGACAAAGGCAGGGAGCTTGTGATTGTGACGGGACGCAAACAGATCCACATCTGGTTGGCCCCAACGGTGACACAGAGATTGAAACACCCTGTTGCAGAGGGACCATTCTCCCAGGCGAGAGGTCCCCCTGCTCAGAGAGTCTGCCTGCAGATACTCCACCCCCGGGATGTACACAGCTGATATGCAGGGAACATTGGCCTCCGCCCAGGTCAGGATCAGAGACACTTCCTGGAGGGCCCTCTTGCTCCGGGTCCCTCCCTTATGATTGATGTCAGAACCAACCTGATCGCCCGCAGTTCCAGGACGTTGATTGGTGTGTGGGCCTCCTGAGGGCCCCACCTCCCTTGGAACTGCAGGGACTTCCAGAAACCCCCCCAACCTGACAGACTGGCATCCGTGGTGACCGTCTCCCAGGAGGGGGTCAGAAAGAATCTGCCCCACCAACAGGTTCCTGGAGTCCAGCCACCACGAGAGGGTCTGACCAGGGGGGAAAGCGCAAAGACCCGGTCCAGGGACGCAGGATCCTTGTCCCATACTGACAAGAGGTGGAGTTGCAGAGGCCTCAAGTGGAACTGAGCATAAGGGACCGCCTCCAAGCACGCCACCATCAGGCCCACCAGCTGCATTCCCTACCTGATGGAGGGATGATGACAAGATAGCAGGAACTGGACCTGCACAGACTGTCCACCTTCTGCTGAGGAAGAAAAATCCTTGCCTGAACTGTATCCAGATTCATTCCCAGGAATGGAGTCACCAAGGAGGGAGACAGAGAAGACTTGGGATGGTTGATCACCCAGCCAAATGACTCCAGGGTGGACACTACCAGCTGAGTATCCAACTCTGGATGCCCTGAGACCTGAGCAGAGACATCACTCCTGCCAGCACCTTGGTGAACACTCTGGGAGCTGAAGTTAGACCAAAGGGCAATGCCACAAATTGGTAGTGTTGATCCTCCAGAGCAAACCTGAGGAACCTTTGATGATCTGGAACACAGGAATATGAAGGTAAGCATCTTTGATGTCCACAGACATCATGAAATCCCCTGGACGCAGGGAACTGATGGCAGAGCGCAGAGTTTCCATGGGAAAACGCCCCCCAGCTCCAGAAGGCTTTGCACCGCCTGCACTTGAGCCTGAACTGAGCCAGGGTCCTGAGAAATCCGGGATCTGATGAATCTTGGGGGGGGGGGGGGCAGGCAGCAAACTATCTTGTAACCGGAGGACACTACCTCCTGAATCCACCGGTCTGAGACATGAAGCCTCCAGACGTGAGCAAAGTGCTGAAGCCGTCCCCCCACCCGGATGGGTGAGGGCACCCCTTCATGCTTGGGAGAGGACTTAAGCTTGGAGCCCCAGGAGGAGCCAGGGCGTCCACATCCAATGCCCCTACCCTACAGAAGTCTCCTCGGGCCCCAGTAAGGGAAACCCCCCTCCCTTGTCTAGCACCACGGTAGGGGGAGGAAAAAGAGCGCTGACCCCGAAAGGGCCGAGACTGCCGCCTGCGCTGGGGTAACCTGCCTCCCTTAGCCAACAGGTCCAGGCGGTCCCCAAACAGGCGTAGTCCTTTGAAGGGAAAACCGGTGAGGGCCTTCTTGGCAGCGTTGTCAGCAGCCCACTGGCGCAGTCAAACCGAGCGGCGTATAGCCACCACAAGGGCAGAGGTTCTGCCACACATTCTAATGGTGTCATCCAAGGCAGAGAAGACATAAGTCACAAAAACATCACAATGAGAGAGTGCATTAAACTCCTCACTAGACACATCATCAGTGGCACCATCAAGGATACTTCTGAGCAGGGTCCTAATAGCCACAGCTGTAATGGCAGAGGCACAGACCGGGTGCAGCGCTGTCTCCACACATGCAAAGGCATGGGACGCCAGCTGATCAATACGCCGGTCCTCAGCATCCCGCAGCGTAGTAGAGTCAGGGGAGTGCATGACAGAGGTGTTAGATAACCCTAGGACCGGGGCATCCACTTCAGGAGGTGATGACCAACACTTCACCACATCAGCGGGAAAGGGATACATCTTATCCCAACTCTTAGGTACAGCCTGCTGGGACGCTCCCATTCCTTGAGCACAAGGTTATTAAAATAGGCTTGCTCAGGAAATTCCAAACGTGACTTAGCAGTATGACTTAGCAGTATGAAACAATTCCCCTGGCCTGGGGGCCGCAACAGGGGGAGAAATGGACAGAACCTCAAAAATCTGAGCCAACAGTCTATCAGTATCATCTGGGGCCCAGGGGTCAGAACCAGAATCGTCATGAACCCTGGGCCTCTCATCAGATGACTCTGGGTCAGAGAATAACTCCCCTTATTCTCTGGTATAGCCAGACAGTTCCAAAAACTCATCAGCTTCCATAGGGAAAAGAGTGACATCAGGCTTTAAGTGCCGCTTTTTTGCAGAGGCCTTACGCGCCAAGATATTAGCAATCAACTTCTCAACACTAGCCAGTCTGGAAGACACATCAGGCTGAGGATCCCCACTTGTATGCAACTCAGTGGGAGTGAGATTTAAGCTTGGGGGAGTAGGTGAAGCCATACGAGGCACAGGCCCAGCCACTGGAAAACCAGTATGCAGCGCAAGCACCTGCTGGGCACAAGGTACACAGACCCGCACATTGTCAGCGCTAATAGGGGACACCCCACAAGCTACACACAGCCGGGCTTGTCCCGAAGGAACACCGAGCACATTAGCCTCGATTCAAAGACACATTGGTCCGGACTTCCGTAGCTGTCTGTGAAAGTTTTGGTGGGTGTTTATCATTTTTTTGCTTTTTTTCATTCATTTTTCATTCGTATGAACGTTCGGGAATGCGCTTTCGATGAACGGAAGCAAATCGGAACATTTCAGTTAGGTCGGATCATTTTCCAAACAAAATCGGAAATTTTCCGTTCGTTCAGAAAACTTCCGTTGTTGGGATGGGTTTCTGTCTGATTCAGAGAGCTGATTTCCAACGGATCACCACCCTATAAATCCGTTTAATTTCCGATCCACTTACGAGACCTTTGAGGGCTCGGATTGCTATTGTTGAACATGTTTTGCGGCTATGTGGAGGAGTCTGCGCGCCTTTAGCACCAAGGCATTGCATGTATCAGCATGGCCGAGGCCATAAATTGTTTAGCAATGCATACCTGAATCAATACTTTTCATGTATGCCTTATAGAAGCATTTTAATGCTGACCTTAATTAGTCCTTAGCATGTAAACATTTATTTTCCCACACATCCATATAATTGCTATAGTTTTTTAGACTTATGTCCTTTGTGAATTATATTTGGATTGTTGAACTTGAATCTTAAAGGAGCAGTATCGCGAAATTTGCATTAAAAAAGATAAATAATTAAATAGCCACACAATAGCTTATAACATGTGTATAAATAATCTGGCGATAGAAAAAGAAAAAAATATATGCCTCTCTTTTAAATTGTATAATGACAATGGCTCAGTCCATTTGCTGAATAGGGGGATCTGCTGGGTTTATATTTAGTGAGCTGCTTCATTTAGCCCACTGGCCTCCTAGCAAGACTTTACCTCAGAGGCTGACACTGTAATCAGTGGTAACGGCTGTGTGTGTGTGAGGTGCTGCTTTTGTTATGAGACCAGGTGACTCAAATGTGTAAAATCTATACAAAATAAACTAAACTGACTGAAAACGACTGTGCAGGAAAATCTAAAGGTATTAAAGTGGAACAAAACCCTGAGTGGCCGACCCTGAAGTCTATAAGACCCGGCCATTGGCCTTGCCCCTTGGGCATTCTAAATCAGGATGCCCACTGTGTGAAACGACCCCTGGATAACCACAGATCCCCCCATTTTTCTGGCGCGCTCACGCAGATAGTCATTTAGACAGGCCGGGTGGCCAGGAAGGTTACTGCTCAGGCTCCCCATCTGCGTGCAAACAGAGCTGAGTCGATGAGAGCATGCGCTGTGGGACAGGGAAAGGTACGGGCGAACTTGGGGATTTCACATATCAGGGCATCCCAAGTCGGGATGCCCCTAGGGGCACAAAACAAAACTCCAGATAGTGAAAATCCTGGGTTGGGCTTTGCTCAAAACACACAAAGCTGAAAGAAAGATCATATGGAAAAATGAAAAATAAGAATATGAAAGAGAAAATGGTAAACTGAAAGATTCTGCAGCAGAGCCAACATGAAGGGAAAACTGTCAAAATCAGCTAAATGACTTCTAGAGCTTTTCTCTCTGTTTTAGATATATAAGTTCTGGCCAGGCAATGTTGCAATGTTGTTATCTGATGCTGGACGGCTGCCAGCACTGAACAGCTGAGACTTTGATACATTGTTCTCACCCTCTCCTCAGCATGGAACTGATACATTGTTTCACCCCTCTCCTCAGCATGGAACAGGCCAGAGTGTCTGGTCCCGACACTCAGAAGACATAAACACGAGCTATTAGTCTCCAGCTGCTCAACACACACATCATTTTTTTCTACATTTGTAATTCTTACTCCAGCACTTACCTACATTCAAAGTACCATTTAAATATAAGTCACCAAGAAAAATTTGCGATACTGCGCCTTTAATTTGTTGTAGGAGTTCTTGTTTTAGTCGGTTACCTTTGCTTTGTGTAATTATTTTATATTTGGTTGCAGGAACCGCAAGATGTGCCACTCACACAACATAAAAGCAGTGATTGGTCCAGCTATGCGATTCCTCCGTGTTCTTGCAGGGCATCCAGGGTCGTCCCATGATGCTTATACATTGCGGAGCTCCGGCTTATTTCGTCAGTTTTAGTCAGGAGAATTATCTGGTAGATGGCTCCTGTGTAAGTTTGCTCACATTCCATCAATCCATTTTCACTGTATGGCAATGAATATAGTTGATGACTCATGACTTAACCTATTGCTGTTTTTAGCCCTTGATGACATGTTAAACAATATTGTAGCTTAGAATGTGTATTTTATGTTAGTATTTTTAAATCCTTTCAGGGGATTCTGGATATCCACTCCTGCCCTTGCTCCTGATGCCCGTTCTTTGTCTGCAGAATGCGGGCCAGGGGTTCTCTAATCGGGCACTATGCAAAACCCGGGCCGTGGTGGCGAGGGCCCTCTGGCTTTTGAAGTCCAGATTTAGGTGTTTAGACTATAGGGGGGCAATGCAGTATGACCCCAACAAGGTTATACCAATATTTTAATTTAAGTTTTTTAACAGGGACCAAACGTGTCAGAGTGGCACAACTGAGTGTCAGGGTCCTTCGGTTGGTGGGCGAGATGCAGGAGCTGCGCAACTCGTTGGGGACCACAGATGAAGAATAATTTTCTGTGGCCTGCCATTGCTATGTATCTTGTTTTTTATAGTTGTAAAAATAGGAAATTTTCTAATTTCTAAAATAGTGGAATCCAAAAAAAAACAGTGTCATTTCATTTACAAAATACATTAACACAAAACTAATGGGCCCAGAAATATTTAAAGATGAATATTCACATGACCGAGAAGTGATTTGGGTGAGCTTTAAGGGTCCAAAAGGGAAGATGGAGGATAGTGCTAAGTGATTTAGCTAAACATTGTAGTAGAAGTGAGGGTGGCAAATATGTAGGCGAGCACTTTAATGAGTTAAGTTTATAGTGCGCAGGCGCAAGATAGTAAGGATTTCCGTCTGGACGAATATTTATTGAAAAAGGGAAACAGAATCGAACTGGAAACATAAAGGATTCGTTGGAGGATACGATGGGAAAAGGGCAAAAACGAAAGCCTACGTTGTAACATGTGAAAATGAAACGGAAAAGTCTGGATGGAAACTGACATCCTCGTATTCGTAATCTGCCGTACGAACGGACGGAAACTTTACAGAAGGTTTTCAATGCATGCATAGAATCGCTTGCACGCTCATACGAGAACGGAAACATTTCACAAAAAAAACAGATCGGCACGAAAACTGAAGTTTTTCTTTGTCTCTCTGAATCGAGCCTATTATCCTGAGACTCCTCCATATGGTGATTATAGCGGCACAATAGGCCGATAGGGATTGACGCTATAAAAGCAACCCGGGATGCCTCAATAACCCGCTAGGGAAGTGGGAGTAATTAACACTAGGCCTCACAAGTTAATAACTAAATAGAGGGAGTAGGGCCGGGAGAAGCCAATAGGGTTCTGCCTGCCTGAAAGACATAAGCAAAGGGAAACCGTAAGTGACATGTAAATGACAACGGTAAATAAAGCCGCCCGCGAGGGCACTCACAGACCGTGGTAGGTAGATGCCCGTCACGTAGCAGCCGGATCCAAGAAAAAATGGCGCCGGGTATACCTAGAGGAGCGGGCCGCAGAGATAGTGACGCGGAATGTGCCAAAAGCGGGCCCCGCCTCCCCCGAAGAGCGCAAAGCCGTACACGTGACAAGCAGCCAATAACGGCGCACTAGCGCCTGAGGTAACGCCGCCGCCAAGCGCGGAACAGTGGAATCGCGCGCACACGGCGCGCCGGAAAAATTTTAAAAAGACAATCAGTGCAACCAAGTCAGTGCGGCGACTGACACCAATTATAAGAACATAATACAGTGAAGCACAAAGGCAAATACACATACACACCCCCCTCCCCCGAGGGCTACAAGGGAGAGCAAGGGAGGACAGCGGCAATAAGGGGCAATAGTGCGGGAGGGGCATCCCATAGAGGCTCACCATATGCCTATACCGCCTAACCTTTGGTGGGAGATTGCGGTGGAGCAACGCTCCTAAGCACCTGACAGCGGTGCTGCCTACCATCACCCGACCAGCGCAGCTAAGGCTGGGAGGCACATTACTAATGGAACGGGTGGGAATAGTCCTACAGGACCGCAGGCTAATAGCCCCGCTCACCTGCGAGAAGAGAGAGCAATCTTCTTGTCCTTCGCAGTCCAGACTGCAGAGAAGCTCTGTGAATTGTGGGAGGTCCCTGGGTATTTGAGGGGCCGGGAGGAGCCTGTTTTCGATGTCTCTGCAGTCCAGCGCCATCTGGCGGAATAATACCCAAGTGTAAGTAATCTATTTGGAGCAGGACGTACTGTATACTAAGAATAGTGAATTTAAATATGCCTGGGATATTCATACATCTATCCTAAGATAAAGAGTACATACAGTATACACATAAGGGCAGACTAGATGGACCACATGGTCTCCTTCTGCAGTCAACCTTCTATGTTTAACCCTTTTGTTGCCAAGCCCGTAACACCTACGTGCTGGCTTGGCTGAGCGTTAAGTGCCAAGCACGTAGGTGTTATGGGCTTGACACTTTCTTACCTTGGGGCCATCAGTGGCAGCAGAAGACAGCGATAGCAGTTCAGAGTTCTTGAAGAGTCCTCAGGGGGTCATGTGGAGGTGACCCTGACCTCACCCCATCGCCTGATCGTCACTGTACCAATGAGAAGTGGGGCGCACGGTTGCTGTCATCAGTCGGCGCCACCACTACATAAACAGCCTGCAGTCTCCTGCTGCCCTCTTTGATCGTCGGATCTGAGGTAGGAGGAGGTGTGTGTGGGTGTCACTGATGTGTTGGGGGGTGAGTACCCGGGTGGGTGGCCGTAGTCATACCTTTGATCTGGTGGCAGCTGCAGATCGGAGGAGGTGTATGGGGGGGGTCACTGATGTGTTGGGGGGTGGGTGGCCGTAGTCATACCTTTGATCCGGCGGCGGCGTCAGATTGGAAGTAGGAGGCGGTGTGGGGGGGTCACTGATGTGTTGGGGGGGGTGAGTGCCCGTAGTAATGCTTTGATCTAGCGGCGGCAGCTCTATACCATAGGCAGTGTGTCATTCCTCCCTCCCAGTCCCCATAGGTAGCGTGGCATTCCCCATCCCATTCCCCATAGACATTGTGGCATTTCCCCATCCTATTTCTCATAGTCAGTGTGGTATTTCTCCATCCCATTCCCCATAGGCAGTATGTCATTTCCCCATCCCGTTCCCTATAGGTGGCAGTGATGAATTCCCACCTCCCATTCCCCATAGGCAGTGTGGCATTTCCCCAAACGCTATGTGGCATTCCGCGATCCTATGACCCATAGGCAGTGTAATGTTCCCCCCTCCCTTTACCCATAGGCAGTGTGGCACTCCCCCTCTTATTCTCTATAGGCAGTATAGCATTCCCCCTCTCATTCCCAGTAGGCAGTGTGGCAATCCCCCTTCCATTCTCCACCATAAGCAGTGTGCCATTTCCCCATACCATTCCCCATAGGCAGTGTGACATTCCGCCACCCTATGCCCCATAGGCAGCGTGGTATTCCCCCCTCCCAATTCCCACAGGCAGTGTGGCATCCCCCCTCTCATTCTCTATAGGTAGTATAGAATCCCCCCTCCCATTCCCCATAGGCAGTGTGGCATTTCCCCATTCCATTCCCCATAGGCAGTGTGGTACCCCCCCTCCACCATTTCCCAATAGGCGGCAATGAGGAATTCCCCCTCAGATTCCCAATTGCCAGTTTGGCATTCCCCCCAGGCAGGGTGGCACCCTCCCCCCCCCATTCTACATAGGCAGTGTGGCATTCTCCCCCCCCCATTCTACATAGGCAGTGTGGCATTCCCCCCTCCCATTCCCCATAGGCAGTGTGGCATTCCCCCGACCATTCCCCACAAGCATTGTGGCATTCCCCCTTACCATACCCCTAGGCAGTGCCTCCCATTGCTCCGTAGGCAGTGTAGTATTTCCCCATTCCCTTTCCCCATAGGCAGTGTGGCAGAAAAAAAAACAAGTAAACTCACATAACTAACACTCTTGCGTCGCTGCCCGTGCTCCAAAGGGTGCTTGGCACAGGCCATGCCCACCCGCTGCACGGACCCAGGTGTTTGCGTGCACCATGAAGCAGTTGGCTGTGGTGGAGATAGCCTCTCCTCCATCTTCTGGCCTCCCAGTGGCTGAGGCAGTCAGGCCAGCAGGACGAGAGCACCGGTTACGTGAGTTTACTTTTTTTTGTTTGTTTTTACATTCACGCCATAAGACGTACACATTTTCTCCCCACCACCACCTTAATAAAATAAAAGTGCATCTTATGGGGCTAAGAATACGGAAGTTCTTTACTAGTTCAATCAATGTGTATGGAAATTCTTTGATTTTGTGGCACACAAATTATTTTAGCATACCTCTACTAAGCACTAGTCATAACTGTAATGCCAAAATACCAAATAACATGGGTTATCCGCCCCTCTATAACATGCAGCGTCCCACCCATACTATCTGCCCATCTACATCATGCTACACCCCACCAATACCATCTGCTCCTGTTTTTTAATGCCACATCCAACCCATACTATCTGCCCATCTGTACCATTCTGCATACCACCAATAGCATCTGCCCCTCTATACCATGCTGCATCCCACCTATACCATCTACCCCCTGTATACCATGCTGCATCCTACCCATACTATCTGCCCCCTTGTAGACCATGCTGCATCCCACCCATACCATCTGCCCCCCTCTATACCATGCTACATCTCACCCATAGCATCTGCCCCCTCTATACCATGCTGCATCCCACCTATACCATCTACCCCCTGTATACCATGCTGCATCCTACCCATACTATCTGCCCCCTTGTAGACCATGCTGCATCCCACCCATACCATCTGCCCCCCTCTATACCATGCTACATCTTACCCATAGCATCTGCCCCCTCTATACCATGCTACATCCCACCCATTCTATCTGCCCCCTCTATACCATGCTACATCCCACCCATACCATATGCCCCCTCTATACCATGCTACATCCCACCCATTCTATCTGCCCCCTCTATACCATGCTACATCCCACCCATACCATATGCCCCCTCTATACCATGCTACATCCCACCAATACCATCTGCCCCACTCTATACCATGCTACACCCCACCCATACCATCTGCCCCTGTATACCATGCTGCATTCCATTTATAACATCTGCCCCCTCTATACCATGCTGCATCCCACTCATACCATCTGCCCTCTGTATACCATGCTGCATCCCACTCATACCATCTGCCCTCTGTATACCATGCTGCATCCCACCCATACCATCTGCCCCCCATACCATTCTGAACTCCCCATAACCACCTCCAGCCCCCATAAGCACTAGAGATGCAGATAGATCCATATCTGCTTTCACTGATGTGTTGGGGGGTGAGTGCCCGGGTGGGTGGCCGTAGTCATACCTTTGATCCAGCGGCAGCGGCGTCGGATCGGAGGTAGGAGGAGGTGTGTGGGGGGGTCACTGATGTGTTGGGGGGTGAGTGCCCGGGTGGGTGGCTGTAGTCACGCTTGGATCCTTAGTGCACCAGGGCCGGATTATAAGGGAGGTGCAAGGGGTGCACGCCCCAGGGCCTCCACCACTTGCCCTGAAAAGGAGGCCTCCACCAACCTTTGGGTTATTGTCTGGTTTTCAGTCTGATGGGCTGGAAAAATCAGGCAGCAGTAAAAAAATTGGCCCCTTCAACTCTATAAGTGACTGTCAGTGAACTACGGGCCATGGATCCAACTATCAATCAGGGACCTCAGATCATGCAGCCCGCCTTCCCAAAACCTCATTGGTTTGCCCGCCTAGCGAGACTACCAGGCCCAAAGCCTACGGACACACAGATTCTTGGCTGAGCGATTTTTAAAAGTTCGGAAAATCGCACTTTATAAAGTTGCTTCCCGATAGTGGTAGAAAGCGGTATCCCCAGAGAGCTTGTAGGGTTTGCAGGAAGCGTGGCATTAGAAGAGATGTGCGGTACTATTGTCCGACCTGTCCCAGCCAACCCGGTTCATGCCTCCAAGATTGTTTTGAGGTATATCATACTCAATTAGATTATTGAGCAATGCATTTTTTCTTCTGCATTTTTTGTTTTAGTCTGTAGGTGGGCCCCTTTTAGTTAAATTATGTTTCCTGTGTGCTGGCACAGGTATTTTGTGGTGTTATATTTTATTTTCCTTTAGTTTCTTTGGAGCTGTTGCTAATCCGATGGGAAGTGCTGAAGCAGGAGCAGCTGGTTACTTGTGGCAAGTGATGATTAAAAAATGTGACCCTTTTCAGGTTCTTGATTCCTGGTCAATTGGTCATTGATCACTGATCTTATAATCTGATGCCACAGCTACAGTATCCTAATTGCACTTCTTAGTACAGGTAAGAAATTGTTTTGTTATTTTTCCATAGCGCATGTGTTAGTTTTGGGTGATTGGTAACTGTACCCTTGCAGGTAGAAAACAAATAATTCATCAAGGGATTACTTTCAGAAAACTGTGCCCATGTCAATAAGCCTGGTACACCTAGAAAGCTTGAGGTGCGTATTTACAGATAATATATGGTTTGTAGAAGGCATTTCAAATGTAAAGGGTTGTTTTTCTTGAAAAAATGCAAGGTGTGCATAGCAGTTGTATTTTATCTGAAAATCTCCTAAATTGCTATTTTAGGAATTGGGGGAGTCTCCTTGGCAGGAAAAGGTGTCTACCAATACATATGCGGTACTGTTGTAACTGGGAGAATTGGAGCTTTTACACACAATATGATTTTATTGAAAAACGTACAATTTTTATTACAAAAAACACCACAAACTGTAAAAAATTGTTTATTAATTTGTACACATATTTCACCCCAAAATATTGAGAATACTTCAAAAAATGACAAACAAGACATTTCATGTTAAAGTTCAAAACTATATACTTTTCCAGGGAAAACCCCTGAAAATCCCTTCAAGAATCACAGTTGAACAAAATATTGAAAAATGGTCTGGCAACAGCGTGACAAAATCTCAAGGTAGGCTGGCAGTTAAAGTGGAACAAAACCCAGCGCAGCCATTGCTCAACATTAAATAAGCACATCAAATGGCTCATACTTGGACGAGACCTGGTTATCAGGGGAGTTTCACACAGAGGTGCATTCCAAATCGAGATGCCCAGCGGCAGTAACAAAACCTGGGATAGTCTAAGTTTGTGGCCCCACTTTTACATTTTGCCTAGGGACACATTTTGTCCAAAACCGTTGCTGTGATTACACATAACCATTGTTGCCATCATGTGTAAAAGAGCCAATTTATCAGAGTTGTCTTTCAGGCCAAGTATGAAGTATATGATGAAAATATCATATCGCATCTCTGACCACTCTGATTCCTGGGCATGAGGATATCGGCACCTATAAGCACACCGTGCCCCACAGGGGGACTACACTTCAAAAGATTTATATCTCATGTCATTCCACAATGTTCATGGCCTGAGATCTGCAGAAGTCAGGTTAGGAGTCTGATCAAACAGCAATGGTTGGTCTCATAGCATGTGTATGGTCCATTGGCACCTGGATCGGACCTCTAGAACCTTCTAACGAAAAGTTAGGAGACATTTGTTTTTAGGAGTTTTATCTAGCCAATCAACATTAGCTAGGCTCATATCAGAAGAGAGGGGGGACTGTCATACCTGTGTATGAAGTTCTGTGATCAGGCCCCTGGTTGTCTCTGACTGGGTAGGAAAAATACCGTTTTGTGATTACTCACCTTTAAAACTGATATTATAAGTGTGACATACACTCCGCTTAAACTCTTCATGACATTTGGGTTATTCTCCAGTAGAGGACGAACTTCTGCAGAGATGAATGCAAAAAAGGAGCTCCTCCCAGTCCATAAATACCTGGGACCTCCCACCAATTCCCCAGTGTAAGAAAGCAGTAAGGGGACCAGGAAGAACCAAATATAACAATACTAACAACCAAGAAACAATGGTTCACCATGTAAAGGATCCGGAATACCAAAAAAGGGTGGGTGAAGCGGAGTGTATGTCACACTTATAATATCCGTTTTAAAGGAGAGTACTCACAAAACTGTATTATTCCAAGTGTGACATACACTCGGCTTCAACTCTTCATGACATTTGGGACATCCAATAGCAGTGTCCGTCATGGGTGGGAACCATAAAACAGTAAAGAATGCACCAACTTAAACCACTGCAGCTTGCAGAACCTTGCGAACCTTGGTTCTGATAAATCTGTTGAGGACCTTGAGGTCCAGAATGGGTCTTACAGAACCTTCTTTCTTGGGGACCATGAAAAGATTGGAGTAGAAACCCCTGCCTCTCTCCGACGGAGGCACCGGGCATACAACTCCCATGTCCAGAAGGTTTTTTACTGCTAACAGGAGCCCCTGTGCAGCCCGAGGGTCCAAGGGCACCCGAGACCTTAAAAATTTTGGAGGAGGCCAGTACTCAAACTCCAGTTTGTACCCGGAGGAGACCATTTCCAAGATCCAATTGTCTGTGACCTCCCAGGCCCAGACCTGGAAGAAGAGCTGCAGCCATCCCCCCACCCGTACGGGTGAGGGCGCCCCTTCATTGCTGAGCTGGTTTACCCGCAGGCTTGGGCTTGGAACCCCAGGCAGAAGTGGGACGGGCCCGACCTCTGCCCCTGTTCCAGGAAGAGCCTCTGACACCCAAGAAGGCCAAACCTCTGCCAGCTCTGGCACCTCGAAAGGAAGGATTGAAAGAGCCTGCCCCCCGAAAGGGACGGCGCAGTTTCTTCCGCTGAGGTAACTTACCTCCCTTTGCCACAGCATCCAACTTATCTCCAAACAGCCGCGTACCCAAGAAGGGAAGAGCTGTGAGCGATTTCTTGGCTGCAAAGTCCACCGTCCACTGACGGAGCCATACCGATCGGCGCATGGCCACCAATAAGGCTGAAGTCCTACTACACATAACAATAGTGTCTTCTATAGCAGCCAAAATCCATGAACAATTCAAATCTTTTAAGCGTAGTGAACTCAGTGCTGGCCGGATCAAGGTGAGCGTCATTTAACCAGTCCCTAATCAGAGACCTAGCACCCACCGACACTAACGCAGATGCACAAACAGGCCGCAAGGCCGAACCAACACTGGCAAAGGCATGCCATCTGATCAAGGCGCCTATCCTCACCATCCTTTAGGGAAGTGGCGTCTGGGGTGTGAAGCAGTTGGTCAACCCCAAAACTGGCGCATCGACCTCGGGAGGAGAAGCCCAGCGCTTAACCGCTTCCACCGGGAAAGGATACTTCTTATCCCATCCCTGAGGAACACCAGAAGCCGACTAGGTTTCTCCCATTCCCTAAGGATCAGTGCATCAAAATGACCCTGGGTAAGGAACTCCAAACGAGGCTTGTGGGCCCCAAAAAATTCCCCCATCTTGAGAGGGGGCGCCTCAGGCGGCGCAATATCCAAAACCTCCAAGAGATGTGACAAAACCATGGCCGTGTCAACAGCATCCCCCCAGCGCCTGCCCAACATCAGCCTCGCCAAACCGTACATCGTCAGCCTCTGACTCCTCATACAATTCCCCCTCCTCTAACGGGGAATAATCCGACATATCAAATGAATCATCATCAATATCCCAAGTCGCCTGGACGGACAACAAATGTCTCTTTTTAGCCTGGGCCTTTTTGCCCACCGCGCTAACCATAAATTTCTCGATGCTGGCCAACCTAGCACAAACATCGGAATGCGACTCCCCGCTGGCACCAATGTCACTTGGGGTACGGATAAGGCGGGGAGGGGAAGGCGATGAAGCGGGGGCACCCGACTGCCGCGATATGGCCTTTTGTGCACATGGTATACAAATAAGCACATTCTCACCCGTAAGGGATGCCCCACAATCCACACATGGCCGGGATTGTCCCAGAGGGAGCCCGAGCCCGGTATCCTGCGGAGCCTCCATATGGTGATTCTTGTGGTCAGTCGCAAGATCGCAGGGAATTTAAGCAATAAGCAACCCGGGATGCCCCTTAAAAGTCCCAGTGGGAGGATTTGTGGTGATCTATTTTAAGACTAGGGACCCCAGGACCAGGAGGATCCCCTTATCATACACATACACGATGCAATCTGTAACACACAATGAAGTCATCATAAGTCACAATCGCTTCAAAATATATAAATATATATTACACATATCACCATATAATACCTATATACACACATGCGAGAAAAAAGGAGGCCCCCCTGCTAGAGAGGGGCCCCCGCATAATCTAAGGAAGTGGCCAACAGGCCCTTACCGGCCAGGGGCACGCCGGATCAGCCAGCCAGCAGCACCAAGATGGCCCCCGGCGAAGAGCCTCATGAGAAGAGGAGGAAGAGAAGGGGGCAGGCTGGCGCAGAACGCACGCTTGCCAGGCCACGCCCCCCTCCCAGCAACACGGATCCCAGCCCTGGGCTGGCCCGCAGCATCGCGCCAAACGAGGGGGCGGGGCTACCGCGCAGAGAGCCAGGCCCCGCCCCCTCCCTGAACAAGGCCTGAGGGGGAGAAGCTCCCCAGGCTGAATGAAGGATGCCAGTACAGATACGGCTCCATGTACAAGGCAAACACCTGTCAGCACCACACAAGTGAAAACACACACACACTGTCACACACACACATAAGACCGAGTATAAAGGCCAGCCAGCCAGCCCACCCCCCCCCCCCCAGAGGGAAGTAAGGGACCCGGAAGGGGGGAATCCCAGCCAGAATCTGGCCATAGGAATGAAAGGGACAGGGCATCCCACACCGGGATCACCAAACCCAGGCAACCGCCTACCCCTTGTAATGGGGTCTCACCCATAAGGTGCTACCTACCCTCACCAGGACCCGCAGCCAAGGCTGGGAGGCTCAAATAGGGATAAATTAGGAAAGGTCCTGGCAGCAATAGGGACCAAAAATGGCCGGACGCGAGCCCGGCTTACCTGCAAGTAAGTAAGTCCTCATCTTCTGTCTTGCTCGCCTTCCTGCAGAGAAGAAACTGGGGAATTGGTGGGAGGTCCCAGGTATTTATGGACTGGAGGAGCTCCTTTTTTGCATACATCTCTGCAGAAGTTCGCCCTCTACTGGAGAATAACCCAAATGTCATGAAGAGTTGAAGCGGAGTGTATGTCACACTTGGAATAGGAACTCGCAGGCTGTCTTATGTCACCTGTGTTTTTGCCCTGCACCAGGGGCTAACATCTCACAATAATGGACATACACTTTAACTGCTAATTCTGATTGTAGCTACTCACTATTATTTTACCTTTTTGACCTGTATATATAACAATTCTTTATATGTATATTATTTGTCTGGTGTGCCCTTATGATGATTCAATTAATACATTAATCATGGACTGATCCCCCAACCCTCAATTGTCCGTGCTTCTCTGTTATAGTACATGCATCGGGGCCATCTTGTGGCCCGGTATAATCCCTTTGGCGGACCGAGGCTATATCAACAGAGCTGGTGGCATTATTACAGGATGACAGGACTCTATTCACTAGTGTTACCGAAAGGGTCCTGCAGCTAGTCGAAATCCTGAACCGCCTGTATCGGGGGACTGTGCTTTGTGATTTAGGCGATCTCAACCAAGACTGCAAGGTATGGGTTTCTGAAACTGACATGGTATAGTGAATCGACAAATAGCTCCATTGCAAATAAGTGTTATGAAAACTGCAGAAAACCACATGCCATTGATGAGAGAAGTGAACGTTGGCTACCAAGGTGCACAAGGGCAGATCAACACAGCTTACCACCAAAATGAAATAAAAATTCAAAATGAGCACTACCAATGTGTGGCAAAAACAACAGTTCAGCAAACCTGATTTTATATGGGTTTTGAAGCAGATGGTCATTGCACTTCTAGTAATAAGGTTTCATCAGCAAAAAAAAATGCCAATCAGCAAAAGTACAATTCAGATTTTGCCATGAAAATTTAAGCTAAGTTTTCTCCAATGAATCATGTTTTCTGCTTCATCGAATGGGAGCTTTCAGCAAGACAAGAATTATCAACATTGGTCGATAGAGAATGACCAAAAAATCCAAACACTATCCTGCCTCCTCCCCAATTCCCCAGACCTGCAATCAAGTTAAGCATTTGTGGGGCCACCTCAGTCATCATGTTTGCTTGATAGATCCCCCTTCCAAGCACCCTCCAGCAGCTGTGGAATTCAGTGTAGGCAACAAGCCACCAGAAGTGGTGCCCAACCCTTTCCTACAAGGCTAAAAGCTCATATTTTATGGATCTTCCCAAAGCTGTATCTATAGCTCTGCTGCTACACCAATTACTTCACCTGTGCATGTGTGTGGGGATCTGCAAAAATACAATTCTGTGAGTACTCACCTGTAGAATTGTTTTTGTAGTATACAGCACGTCCTGTTTCACTAATTCCTTACGTCTGGGTTATCCGCCACAATGTGGCGCAGTGGACTGCAGAAAAGACTTGTGGCCCGATCTCCCGGCCCTATAAAAAGCCAGGAACCACCCACAAATTCCCAGTGTTACAAAGCAGTTAGACAAGGAGCCGGGAGAACAATAATGAAAAGAACCCCAACCAAACATTTGAACAATCACCATTCAGAGGTAACCAAGAATAATAATAAGGGAGGGATGAAACAGGACGTGCTGTATACTACAAAAACAATTCTACAGGTGAGTATTCACTGAATTGTATTTTTCCAAGTATACAGCACGTCCTGTTTCACTAATTCCTTACATCTGGGACATCCAAAAGCAGTGTCCGTAACGTAGGGTGGGATCCCCAAAGGGCAACAGCGGGCAGTTTAAACCACTGCCGCCTGCAGAACCTTGCGGCCAAAAGCAGCAACAGCTGAGGCCCTAACATCAACCTTGTAAAACTTAGAAAAAGTATGAACAGAAGACCAAGTAGCGGCCTTGCAAACTTGTTCAACAGAAGCTTGGTGCTGAAAAGCCCAAGAGGCACCAATAGCACGAGTAGAATGCTAAGGAGAAGGAACCTCCCTTCCACCTTACTGCTCAGAGTAGGCCTGAATCACAGCCTGACGTATCCACTTACTGATAGTGGACTTAGCCGGAGCCAGGTCCAGATGGAAGCACAAAAAGAGCATTAGTCTTCCTGAAGGATTCAGTAGCCACCAAATAGAACTTCAGAGTTCTGACTACGTCCAAAGAATGCAAAACCCTTTCCTTAGGGTTACTAGGATTAGGACACAGAGAAGGCAAAACAATGTCCTGATTGAGATGAAAGGCAGTAACAACCTTAGGTAGAAAATCTGGCTTAAAATGAAACACCACCTTGTCCTGGTGTCTCTCAAAATAAGGAGGCTTGATGGAAAGTGCCACCAACTCAGAAACACGCCTAACAGAAGTGATAGCCACCAAAAAGACGACCTTAAGCGTAAGAATGGACAAAGGGGCCCCTTGCAATGGCTCAAAGGGGGACCCCTGCAGGGCAGACAAGACCAAGTTCAAGTCCCAGACTGGTAACATAGGCTTATGTGGGGGACGCACGTGAGTAACCCCCTGGAAAAAAGTCTTGACCAGGGGATGCTGAGCAAAGGATCTTTGGAAGAAAATAGCTAAAGCAGACACATGGCCTTTCAGAGTACTGAGCTGAAGACCCAGATCCAAACCATGTTGGAGAAATTCCAGAATCCTAGGAATAGAAAACACACGACAGGGAAGCGAGTGGGACTCACACCAGTCAATGTAAGTACGCCAGACCCTGTAATAGATGGAAGAAGAGGACCTCTTCCTAGCCCTGATCATGGTATTCACCACCAAGGCAGGCAGCCCTTTTTCCATCAAGATGGAGGTTTCAACAGCCAGGCTGTCAAAGCCAGTGTTTGTAAATTGGGGTGGCGTAGGTGTCCCTGAGTGAGCAGATCTGGAACCTGTGGTAGAGCGTACTGATCTACTGCCAACTGCACGATGTCTGCAAACCACACTCTTCTTGGCCAACAGGGGGCCACCAGGATGGTTGGCACCCCTTCCTGAACTATCTTGCGCAGCAGTGGCAACGGGGGAAACACATACAGGAGCTGGAACCTCGTCCAGGACATTGCCAGGGCATCCGTGGCCAAGGCCAGATGATCCTAGGACAGAGAGACAAAGACTGGAAGCTTGTAATTGTGACGAGACGCAAACAGATCCACATCCGGCTGACCCCAGCGGAGGCACAGGGATCGAAACACCCTGCCGCTGAGGGACCACTCTCCCAGACGAGAGGTCCCCCTGCTCAGAGAGTCTGCCTCCAGATTCTCCACCCCCGGGATGTACACAGCTGAGATGCAGGGAACATTTTCCTCCGCCCAGGACAGTATCAGGGACACTTATTTGAGGGCCCTCTTGCTCCGGGTCCCTCCCTGATGATTGATGTAGCCAATTGCCATCTGGTTGTCTGAGCGGACCTGAACAGCCCGACCCCTCAGGTGAGGGGTTAAGTGGGCGAGAACCAACCTGATTGCACTCAATTCCAGAATGTTGATAGAGGCATGGGCTTCCTGAGGGCCCCCACTGACCCTGGAATTTCAGGGACTTCCAGAATCCCTCCCAACCTGTCAGATTGGCATCCGTGGTGACCGCCTGAGGGGGCAAGACAAACACCTGATCCAGGGACACAGGGTCCCGATCCCATACTGACAAAAGGTGAAGCTGAAGAGGCCTCATGTGGAACTGAGCATATGGAACCGCCTCGAAGCAGGACACCATCAGGCCCACAAGCTGCATTCCCTGCCTGATGGATGGATGGGGACAAGGCAGCAGGAGCTGAACTTTCTCTTGAAGGACCTCCACCTTCTGCTGAGGAAGAAAGATCTTGACCCGAGCTGAATCCAGAATCATGCCCAGAAAAGACTTCACCATGGAGGGAGACAGGGAAGATTTGGGGTGATTGATCACCCAGCCGAATGATTCCAGTGTGGACACCACCCTCTGAGTGTCCAGCTCTGCCTGATGGAAGGACAGAGATGCAATAAGCATGTCGTCCAGGTAGGGAAGAATGCGAATGCCCTGAGTTCTCAGCAGGGCCATCACTCCTGCCAGCACCTTGGTGAATACCCTGGGGGCCGAGGTGAGACCGAAGGGCAAGGCCACAAATTGGTGCTGATCCTCCAGAGCGAACCTGAGGAACCTCTGATGACCTGGAAAGATAGGGACATGAAGGTAAGCATCCTTGATGTCTACAGAGGTCATGAAGTCCCCTGGGCATAGGAAAGTCACAGCTGAGCGCAGAGTCTCCAGTGTCTGAATCTGACAAACTTGTTAAGAAGCTTTAAATCCAGGATAGGTCTGATGGACCCATCCTTTTTGGGCACAATGAAAAGATTGGAAAAATAGCCTTTGCCCCTTTCCTTCAAGGGCACCCGCCCTGAGGGGGCTTGGGGGAGGACTTAGTCTTGGGACCCCAGGGTGGCCAAGTTCTCTGCCCCTGCCCCAAAAATCTCCATGGGCTCCAGCTCCCCGTCCAATTCTGGAGCCCCTGAAGGAAGGAGAAAAGGCACCTGAACTCCCTTAGCAAACAAGTCCAAACGTTCCCCAAAGAGGCGCAGCCCCTTGAAGGGAAAACCAGTGAGGGCCTGTTTGGCAGCATTGTCAGCTGCCCACTGGCGCAGCCAGACCAAGCGGTGTATTGCCACCAACAAGGCAGAAGCCCTGCCACACATTCTAATGGTATCATCCAGGGCAGAGAGAACATATGCAACAAATTCCTCACAAAGCAGAAGAGCTCTATGATCTTCACTACCAGCATTATCAGGGGCCCCATCTAAGAGACCCCTGAGCAGGCTTTTAACAGCAACAGCCGTGATAGCAGAGGCACAGACCGGACGGAGCGCAGTCCCAACACAGGCAAAGGCATGGCAAGCCAGCTGATCCATGCGCCTGTCTTCCCCATCCCTCAAGGTAGTAGTGTCAGGGGAATGCATGACAGATGTGTTAGACAACCCCAGAACTGGTGCATCCACCTCTGGAGGACATGACCAACGTTTAACCATTGCAGCAGGAAAGGGATACCTCTTATCCCAACTCTTTGGTACCCTGGGAAGCCGGCTAGGCCTTTCCCACTCTTTGAGAATCAGATTATTAAAGTGAGTTTGTTCAGGAAACTTCAAACGTGGCTTAACAGTATGAAACAGCTCCCCCTGCTGCCGCGGGGCCACGGCAGGAGGAGATACAGAGCACTTAAAAAATGTGAGCCAAAAGTCTGTCAGTATCATCTGAAGCCCATGGGTCAGATCCAGACTCAGCATAACCCCTAGACTGATCCTCAGATGATTCTGAATCAGAGAATAATTCATTCCCCTTCTTCCAGGGAGGTATAACCAGTAACCTCAAAAAAACTCCTCAGCTTCCATAGGAAAAAGAGTAACACCGGGTGCCAGATGCCGCTGCTTAGCAGGAGCCTTACGCGGACCAGAACCAGCAATATGCCTTTCAATGCTGGCTACCCGGGTAGCCAAATCAGGTTGAGACTCCCCACTGGTATGCACCTCACTGGGAGTCAGGTGTAAGCATGGGGGGATAGGCGAAGACAGAGGGGGCGCAGCACTAGGCCCAGCCGCAGGTAAACCAGACTGCAGGGCAAGTACCTTCTGGGCGCAGGGTACACATACCCTGACATCATCACTTATAGGGGATACCCCACACGCCACACACAGCTGGGCTTGTGCCGAAGGAACCCCGAGCACATTTGGGTTGATTCAAAGAAACATGTAACAGCTTGGATTTGGGTCACGATCATCCTATTTTTCCCGAACGCTCGTGCGTTCGTATGAACTTGCGAGTGATTCAATAAGCAAATACGTTTCTATCCTAAAATATACGTCCGTTCGTATGGCAGTTCGGGAATCAGACCTATGTCAGTTTCCATCCTGAATTTTCCGTTTCATTTCTCAGGTTGCAACATTGGTTTTGCCCTTTTTCCTTTTTTGTCTGGACGTAAATCCTTCTGATCTTGCGGCTCCGCACTACAAACTTACCTCATTAAAGTGCATTCTAAATATTTGGTCTTTTATTTTTCTTTATTTCATTCATTTTGTAGTAACCAACCATTAATGAATGCATTTGCATAAGTAAATCTTACTTTGTTTAATTTTTAGTTAACTTGCATTTTTTACTTGTGGATTTAATTTTAATATTTATGCTTCAAATGGTACAACTTTAAATTTTTAGTGTGGTTACCCACACCCTCTACATACAGATTGCTCACAAATCTTAAAAAACACCCAGCAACTTCTGCATGTTATGAGCCTAGAAACAGCCAAGATGGCGGCTCAGGTATTATCGGGCAGCCTGCAAACAGAAAGGGCCTTGTGACTGTGTTGCTCTGGATTCTTTGATTTCTGACCTTTCCATGCCCCCAGCTCTGCTGTGTCTGTGAAAAATACAGCAGTGACCCACATCCTGCACTTTATCCCATTCTCCTCTCCTCAGTAAGTGTGATGCATCTGACCAAAGATGTGCTTAAATAATTAAACAAAGCAAAGGTAAACAACTACACCAATAAATGCAATCTAAAAATATTATTCTAGTACCTCAATTTTAAAATAAATAACAAAGGACATAAGTTTCTTTAATTAACGCAAATATATTGCAAAATAAAGGTTTACATGCAAAGGACTAATTAAGGTCCACATTAAAATGCTTTTATAAGGCATACATGAATCAGGTATGCATTGCCATACAATTTATGGCCTCGGCCATGCTGATACATGCAGTTCATTGGAGCACAAGACGCGCAGACTCCTCCACTTAGCCAAAAAACCTGTTCACGAACAGCAATCCGGCTGCTAAAAGGTGTCGGCTGTGGCTTTCTTTTAAAACGCGTTTAGAGGTTTCTCTGAATCACACCTAAACACATCCAATTAACCTAAGTTTTACGTTTTGATCGTAAGTTTTAGGATTTGATCCTAAGTTTTACGTTTTGATCCTAAAATTTAGGAACGAACTTCCGCTGATCGTAAGAGCATATACGCATTCGTACGTAGGCTCGTGCGAGTCGGAAATGGCCAAAAAAACAGGAAAAAATGACTAACACCCACCCAAACTTACGATTCTCGATACGAAATCAATTAACTTTTGCTCTTTGAATCGAGGGGATTATCCTGAGAAGCCTCCATATGGTGATTATCAAGGCACAACAAGCCAATAGGGATTGACGCTAATAAAAGCAACCCCGGATGCCCCAATAACCCGCTAGGAGAGTGGGAGTAATGGTATGTAATAGCCCTCCAATAAGAGTTAATACTAAAAAGAGGAAATAGGACTGGGAGAAACCACAAAGTTTGACCCGCCTGCAAGACATAAGCAAAAGATCCCATAAGCGATATGCAATATAGACAATGTATATATATAATAAATCAGCCCCCAGGGGCAATTACGGACCGCGATAGTGAGACGCCAGGCACATGCAGCAGAGAATTAAAATGGCGCCCACATATACCTGGAGAGGCGACGGAGACCATGAAGCAAAACGCGTCATGCGCAAGGCCCGCCCCCCTGAAGAGCGCGAAAACGCGCCCACCTGACAAGACCAGCCAATGATGGCGCAGCAACGCCTGAGGCGATGTCCCCGTCGACCGCGGAGCGCAGTACAAACGTGTGGCGGCAAAAGAAACCAGTGCAATCAATTCACAGGGATCAGAAACAACACACACACAATAAATACAAGGACATGCACCCCCCCGAGAACTACAAGGGAGAGCGAGGTCGGAAGCAACGGCCAGCCTAAAGGGAGCCAACTGTGGGGACAGGGGGCGAGGGGCATAAAGTGCGGGAGGGGCATCCCACAAGGCTCACCATGGGCCTGTACCGCCTACCCTTTGGTGGGGGATTGCGGTTGGAGCAGCGCTCCTTAGCACCTGACAGCGGTGCTGCCTACCTTCACCCGAACCAGAGCAGCCTAAGCTGGGAGGCAGTAGAAGGAAACGGGTGGGAATAGTCCTACAGGGCCGCAGGCTAATAGCCCCGCTCACCTGCGAGTAGAGAGAGCCATCTTCTAGTCATCGCAGCCAGACTGCAGAGAAGAACTGGGGATTTTGTGGGAGGAGCCACTTTTGTCTCTGCAGTCCAGCGCCATCTACTGGAGTATATCCCAAGTGTAAGGAATATCTTCTGGAACAGGACGTGCTGTATACTTAGAATATATATTTTCACTATTAGTTACAAAGCAATTATTGAATCGCATGTTCGTTAAAGGAGGATGGGTGTTAATAATCAGCCCTATATTGGGCTGCTGGTGTGAGTAAAGCAGATAGGCACTGTAAATGCATGGTTTAGACATGCAGTTATATCACAGGCATATTACAATGCAATACAAATGTTAGTTACAAGTGATTACAAAGGAGTGCCAATAGTAGTTGGCCCTATTTTGGGTCACATTTGTTAGGGGTTAGTGCAATATGTGAGAGTATTGCCTGATATGCAGCTTTGAAGAGGTTAGGTAGTACTGCTGATGTGATGTTCATGTGTCAGCAAGGTTAGTAGTTTATCCGTAATTAGGGTCACAGTTCAGACAGGTAAGTACTTAAACCCTGATGCATTCCCCATTAATGCTTCATCAAAGGGGATTGTAGGTGTCTGAGTAATTACTTGACCGATGATTAGAATGCTGATACCTGGGTGCACTGTAGCTAGAGTGACTAGCAGCGAATTCTCAAGATGTAGTACAGGCAGGGGTCTCCATAGTATAGGTAGGAAGAGGTGGGCAAGTGAGTAGTTCCCGATTCCTTAGCTGGAATGTCATCGTTTTTCACCTTGGAGGTAGGGAGATGTCCTGCAGGGTGCCATCAGTTCCTCTACACATGTGTGGTGACACATCAGGGTTGAAGTACTTACCTGTCTTAACTGTGACCCTAATTACAACGGAACTACTTATCTGGCTGGCACATGAACCTTACACATCAGCAGCACCACCTTTTTTAGAGCTGCATACCAGACAAAGCTTTCACGTATTGCACTAACCCCTAACAAGTGTGATCCAAAATGGGGCCAACTAGTAACCTGTTGCACTCCTATGTTATCACTTGTAAGTAACATTTGTATTACATTGTAATATACCGATGATGTAACTGCATGTCTAAACCATGAATGCACAGTGTCTAACTGTTTTACTCATACCAGCAGCCTAATTTAGGGCCGATTACTAACCCAACCTCCCTGAACTAACGTGCGATTAGTCATGGTCGTGAATGTTGGCACCCCTGAAATTTTGCAACACATGTTTTGCTATACACGTTTATTCCCTTTGTGTGTATTGGAACTAAACCAAAAACAGGAAGGAAAAAAATACCATTTTGTGATTACTCACCTGTAAAATGGGTATTGTAAGTATGTCACACACCCCGCTTCCAATATTCATGACATGTGGGTTATAACCAGTAGAGGGCGAACTTCTGCAGAGATGACAGGAAAAAAGAAGCCCCTCCCAGTTCATAAATACCTGGGACCTCCCACACATTCCCCAGTATAGGACAGAAGTAAGGGGACCAGGAAGAGCCAATTATAACAAACTTAACAATAAAAGGTTCACCATATAAAGGATCCAGAATACAAAAGGGTGGGATGTAGCGGGGTGTGCGACATACTTACAATACCCATTTTACAGGTGAGTAATCACAAAATGGTATTATTCTAAGTATGTCACACATCCCGCTTCCAATATTTATGACATGTGGGACATCCAATAGCAGTGTCCATCAAGGGTGGGGATCCCGATACGGCAAAAATGCACAAATTTAAACCACTGCCACTTGCAGAACCTTGCGGCCAAAAAGAGCATCCGCTGAGGCCCGCACATCAACCTTATAAAATTTGGAAAAAGTATGAACGGAAGACCAAGTAGCAGCCTTACAAACTTGTTCAATGGAAGCCTGGTGCTGAAAACCCCAAGAAGTCCCAACAGCATGAGAAGAATGAGCAGTGATCTGAAAAGGAGCAGCATAGGCCCAAACAATGGCCAGGCGTATCCATTTACTAATGGTAGACTTGGCGGGCGCCAAACCTTTCCTGGGCCCGGAGGGCACCACGAACAAGGCATCCATCTTACGAAAGGGAGAAGTAGCCACCAAATAGTACTTCACACAACGAACCACATCCAAAGAGTGCAAAACCCTCTCCTTGTCATTGCTAGGCTTAGGACACAAGGAAGGGAGAACTACAACCTGATTGAGGTAGAAGGCAGGAACCACCTTAGGAAGGAAATCTGGCTTAAAGCAAAATACCACCCTGTCCTGGTGTCTCTCAAAGTAAGGGGCCTGAATAGACAGAGCCGCCAACTCAGAGGCACGCCGAACAGAGGTAATAGCCACCAAAAAGGCAACCCTTTGAGTGAGCACAGAAAGTGCAACATCCTGCACCGGCTCAAAAGGAAGCCCCCCGGAGGGCCAACAGAACCAAATTCAAATCCCAAACACGCAACAAAGGCTTTCGAGGGGGCCACACATGAGTGACCCCCTGGAAAAAAGTTTTAACAATGAGACGAAGAGCAAAGGACCTTTGAAAGAAGACCGCCAGGGCAGAGACCTGCCCTTTCAAGGTACTAAGCTGGAACCCCAGGTCCAGACCGTGTTGAAGAAAATCCAAAATCCTAGGGATCGAAAACACCCTGCAAGGCAAGGCCCTAGCCTCACACCAATCAATATTAGGACCTCCAAGTCCTGTAGCAGATGTTAGAGGAAGATCTCTTCCTAGCCCAAACAAGTGACTGAAGCACAGCATCAGACAAACCTTCTTCTTTTAAGATGGAGGTTTCATCAGCCACGCCGTCAAAGCCAGCGTTTGTAAATTGGGGTAACAAAGTAGACCTTGAGTGATCAGATCCGGAAACAGGGGCAACCTGTACTGATCTACCGCCAGCCGTACGACGTCTGCGAACCAAACCTGTCTTGGCCACCTTGGGGCCACAAGAATTGCTGGCGCACCCTCTTGAGCCAGCTTGCGCACCACCTTGCCCACCATGGAGAAGGGGGGAAACAGGTACAGGAACCCCAGATCCCTCCAGGCAAGAGACATGGCGTCTGCTGCCAGGGCCAGAGGATCCCGAGACAGAGTCACAAAAGCAGGAAGCTTGTGATTGTGACGTGAGGCAAAAGAGATCCACCTCCGGAATCCCCCACTTGTGTGGTCGAGAGACCATTCCCCTCTGCGAGAGAATCCCCTGCTCAGGGAGTCCGCCTCCGTGTTCTCCACACCCGGAATGTACACCGCTGAAATGCATGGAACATAGCTCTCCAACCCATGCAAGAATCAGAGAAACTTCCCTGAGGGCACTCCTGCTGCGAGTCCCTCCTTGGTGATTGATGTAAGCGACCGCAGTCCAATTGTCTGATTGAACCTGAACCGGTAGACCCTGGAGGTGATGCGTCAAGCGTGACAGCACCAACCAAATAACTCTCAGCTCCAAGACATTGATGGGGGTGTGGGCCTCCTGAGGACCCCACAGCCCCTGGAACTGATGTTCCTTCCAGAAGCCCCCCCAGCCCGACAGGCTGGCATCCGTGGTGACCGTCTCCCAACAAGGGGTCAGAAAAGACCTGCCCCTCAGAAGATTCCTTGGTTCCAGCCACCACTGAAGAGACGCCGAACCAGGGGAGACATCAGAAATGACTGATCCAATGACTGCGGACATCTGTCCCAAGCCAACAGTAAATGGAGCTGAAGCGACCTCATGTGGAACTGAGCAAAGGGAACTGCCTCGAAGGAAGCCACCATCAAACCCACCACCGGATAGACGGGCGAGGGTTGGACAGGAGAAGACGTATCAGATCCTGAACCATCTGCACCTTCGACTGAGGTAGGAACACCCTGGTCTGAACTGTATCCAGATTCATGCCCAGAAACCCCCCTTGATGGGGATAGAGAAGACTTGGGATGGTTGATCACCCAGCAGAACCTCTCCAGCGTCGTCACCACCGTCCTGGTGTCTAGCTCTGCCTGTCTGAGAGAGGATGCTGTAATGAGGATGTCGTCCAGATACGGCACAATGCGAATGCCCTGGGCTCTGAGGAGGGCCATTATGCCCGCCAGCACCTTGGTGAACACCCTTGGTGCCAAGGTCAGCCCGAAAGGGAGGGCAACAAACTGAAAATGCTGATCTCCCACCACAAACCTGAGAAATCTCCGGTGTGCTGGGAAGATAGGTACATGAAGGTAAGCATGTCTATGGACGTCATGAAGTCCCCCTGACTAAGAGAAAGGATGGCTGAGCGCAAAGTCTCCATGCGGAACTTCTTGGTTCGAATGAACCTGGTGAGAAGCTTCAAATCCAGAATGGGTCTTATGGATCCATCCTTGAAGAGGTTGGAATTATAGCCCCGGCCTCTCTCCGAGAAAGGCACCGGGCATATGACATCCATGTCCAGAAGATTTTGTACTGCCAACAGGAGCCCCTGCACAGCCTGGAGATCTAAGGGCACCCAAGACCTGAGAAATCTGTGAGGAGGCCGGTACTCAAACTCCAGTTTATACCCGGAAGAGACCACTTCCAAGATCCATTTGTCTGTGACCTCCCCCAAACCTGGAAAAAAGTGTCGTAGCCGTCCCCCCACCCGCAAGGGTGAGAGCGCTCCCTCATTGCTGAGCTGGCTTGGCAGCAGGCTTGGGCTTGTAACCCCAGGCAGGTCCAGGACGAACACGTCCTCTACCTCCAGAGGTGATTCCTGGAACAGAGGCAGAGTAGGCAAAACCTCTGCCTGCTCTGGCACAGCGAAAGGAGGGATTAAAGGAGCCTGCCCCCCGAAAGGAGCGACGCTGCTTCTTACGTTGTGGTAACTTTCCCCCTTTCGCCACCGAATCCAACTTATCTTCAAACAGCCGCATACCCGGGAAGGGTAGCCCTGTAAGTGATTTCTTAGCTGCAATGTCAGCCGCCCATTGGCGTAACCAGTCCGATCAGCGAATAGCCACTGGCAAGGTGGAAAAAACAAAAGACATGAACAATTCGCACCGCTTAAGGGCTGCAAATTCATCACTGGCCGGGTTAAGCTGGGAACCACTCAACAGGTCCCTAACCACAGACCTGGTAGCCACAGCCGTGAGCGCAGACGCACAAACAGGCCACAAGGCTGCACCCACACTAGCGAAGGCATGGCAGGCCATTTGGTCAAGGCGCTTGTCCTCACCAGTGGTGGTGTCTGGAGAATGTACAACAGAGGTGTTGGACAATTCCAGAACAGGCGCATCGACCTCAGGAAGGGACGACCAACGCTTCTCCGCGTCCACCGGAAAGGGATACTTCCTATCCCATCCCTGAGGAACACCGGGGAGCTGGCTAGGTCTCTCCCATTCCTTAAGAATCATGCTTTCAAAATGATTCTGATTTGGAAACTCCAAGCAAGGCTTAGAAGTCCCAAAGAATTCCCCCTTCAGTGGAGGGGACTCCACTGGAGGAGAAAAATCCAGCACCTCAAATGAATGGGCCAGGGCCCTGGGGGTATCAACGGCATCTCCCTGCGCCTGCCCCAAACAATTCCCCCTCCTCAAGCGAATCAGACCAGTCAAGGGAAACGTAGTCATCAACATCCAGAACCGGCGCGGCCGGTGACAGATGTCTTCTCTTAGCTGGGGCCTTTCTGGCCACAGAAATCGAAGGGACCCATAAGAATGTACAATCATGCACACACCATACTCATATGTCGTATACAAAACAATATATGCAAATACATATAATATACATATAAATATATAATTTGAAACTAAAGGCCTAGGAAGCTGCTCCAAGCGCTATAAAACGGGGTGCAGCGCAATAAGTAATAAGGAAGGGGCCCACAGGGCACTCACAACCAAAAGGGCAATGGCGTCCGGCCAGCAGCTCCAGAAGAGAGGGAGAAGGGCGGGCCAGCACGGATCGCGCTCCGCGCCTGGCCTCGCCCCCTGCCCTCAGCAAGGAACGCGTCTCCCAGCCAGTTAGTAGCCGGATAGCTAATGACTGGCCAGTTAAGGAGAGACAGTAAAAACACGCACAACACCCACACAATTAAAAGTTATGGGAAGAGAAGGCCCCTCCCCCCCTAAAAAGGGGCACAGGGAGACCCAGGAAGGGGGGATTCCACACCACATAGGTGGAAGGTACAGAATAGGGACGGGGCATCCCACACCGGGATCACCAACCCGGACGCTGCCTACCCCTTAGTATGGGGTCTCACGGGGGAGCATGGCTCCCTGTATACACAATTAAGGTGCTGCCTACCATTGCCCGGACCCACAGCCTAGGCTGGGAGGCATTATGAGGACTTAAATAAAAAAGGTCCGGGTAGCAACAATACCATTTTGTGATTACTCACCTGTAAAATGGTTATAACAAGTATGTCACACACCCCGCTTCCGAATATTCATGACACTTGGGTAACTGTCCTGTAGAGGGCGATCTTGCAGAGATGACATGAAAAAAAGGAACCCCTCCCAGTCCATAAATACCTGGGACCTCCCACCATTCCCCAGTATAAGACAGCAGTAAAGGGACCAGGAAGAGCCAAATGAAAACAGCAAAGAAAAAGGTTCACCATATAAAAGATCCCAGAAAACCAAAAAAGGGCGGGATGAAGCGGGGTGTGTGACATACTTGTAATAACCATTTTACAGGTGAGTAATCACAAAATTGTATTATTCCCAGTATGTCACACACCCCGCTTCCGAATATTCATGACAGTTGGGACATCCAATAGCAGTGCCCATAATGGGTGGGGATCCCAAAAAGGCAATAATGCAAACTTAAACTACTGCAGCTTGCAGAACTTTGCGGTCAAAAACAGCATTCACTGAGGCCCGCACATCAACCTTATAAAACTTATATAAAATAATAAAATAATAAAATATAAAAGTATGAACAGAAGACCAAGTAGCAGCCTTGCAAACTTGTTCAACAGAAGCCTGATGCTGAAAAGCCAAGGTGCTCCAACAGCACGAATAGAATGAGCAGTAACACGAAAAGAGGGAACCTCCCCTTGGCAGAATAGGCCCCAACAATGGCCTGTCGAATCCATTTACTAATGGAAGACTTAGCGGGCGCCAGACCTTTCCTGGGCCTGGAGGGCACCACGAAAAAGGCCGAAAAAGTCTGTCTTACGAAAAGGAGAAGTAGCCACCAAATAATATTTCACACATCGAACCACATCCAAAGAATGTAAGGTCCTCTCCTTGTCATTACTAGGCTTAGGACACACGGAAGGAAGAACTACATCCTGATTGAGGCGGAAAGCCGAAACAACCTTAGGAAGGAAATCCGGCTTAAAGCGGAAAACTACCTTGTCCAAGTGCCTCTCAAAGTAAGGAGCCTGAATAGACAAGGCCGCCAACTCAGAGACACGCCGAACAGAGGTAATAGCCACCAAAAAGGCAACTTTCTGAGTGAGCAGAGAAAGAGCAATATCATGCACCGGCTCAAAAGGAGGCCCCTGGAGAGCCGACAGAGCCAAGTTTAAATCCCAAACCGGCAGCAAGGGCTTTCTAGGAAAAAAACGTCTTAATCAGGGGATGAAGGGCAAAAGACCTTTGAAAGAAAACCGCCAGGGCAGAAACCTGCCCTTTCAAAGTACTAAGCTGGAACCCCGAGTCCAGACCATGTTGAAGAAACTCCAGAATTCTGGGAATAGAAAACACCCTACAGGGCAAGGCCCTAGCCTTGCACCAGTCTCCAAGTCCTATAGTAGACGTTAGAGGAAGATCTCTTCCTAGCTCTAACAAGAGTCTGAACCACCGCATCAGAAAGACCTTCCTCCTTTAAGATGGAGGTTTCATGCAGCCACGCTGTCAAAGCCAGCGTTGGTAAATTGGGGTAGCGTAGCTGACCCTGGGTGATAAGATCCGGAAGAAGAGGCAGATAAAACTGATCTACTGCCAGCCGCACGACGTCTGCGAACCACACTCGTCTTGGCCACCTTGGAGCCACCAGAATTGCTGGTGCCCCTTCTAGAGTTAGCTTGCGCACCACCTTGCCCACCATGGAGAAAGGGGGGGAACAGGTATAGAAACCCCAGTTCCCTCCAAGCCAGGGACATGCCATCCACTGCCAGGGCCAGAGGATCCTGAGACAGAGACAGAAAGGCAGGAAGCTTGTGATTGTGACGTGAGGCAAAGAGATCCACCTCCGGAGTCCCCCACTTGTGACAAAGGGACTGGAATACCCTGGAACTGAGAGACCATTCTCCTTGGCGAGAGGATCTCCTGCTCAGGGAATCCGCTTTCGTGTTCTCCACTCCCGGGATGTAAATGGCTGAGATGCATGGGACATTGCTCTCTGCCCAAACAAGGATCAGAGATACCTCCCTGAGGGCACTCCTGCTGCGAGTCCCTCCTTGGTGATTGATGTAAGCGACCGCCGTCCAATTGTCCGATCGGACTTGAACTGGCAATCCCTGCAAGAGAAGAGTCAAGCGACAGAACCAACCAAATGGACCACAGCTCCAAAACGTTGATAGGGGTATGAGCCTCCCGAGGCCCCCATAACCCCTGGAACTGATGTTCCCTCCAGAAGCCCCCCCAGCCCGACAGGCTGGCGTCTGTGGTGACCGTTTCCCAACAAGGGGTCAGAAAGGATCTGCCCTTCAACAGATTGCTTGACACTAGCCACCACTGAAGGGACTGCTGAGCTCGGGGAGACAGCAGACAAGACTGATCCAATGACAGCGGACACTTGTCCCAAGTCGCTAGAAGATGGGGCTGAAGCGTCCTCATGTGAAACTGGGCAAAAGGGACTGCCTCGAAGGAAGCCACCATCAGACCTACCAATCTCATCCCTAGCCGCATAGACGGGCGAGGATTGGAAAGCAGAAGCCGAATAAAATCTTGGATCAGAAGAATCTTGGGCTGAGGAAGGAACACCCTGGCCTGAAAGGCATCCAGAGTCATGCCCAGAAACGAAACCTCCCTGGACGGGGAGAGGGAGGACTTGGGATAGTTGATCACCCAACCGAACCTCTCCAGCGTGGATACCACCACTCTGGTGTCTAGCTCCGCTTGGCTGAGAGAGGAAGCCAAAATGAGAAGGTCGTCCAGGTATGGTACAATGTGAATGCCCTGGACTCTGAGGAGGGCCATAACCCCCGCCAATACCTTGGTGAACACCCTCGGAGCCGAGATAAGCCCGAATGGAAGGGCCACAAACTGAAAATGCTGATCTTCCACCACGAACCTGAGGAATCTCTCGTGTGCCAGGAAGATAGGTACATGCAGATATGCATCCTTGATGTCTATGGACGTCATGAAGCCCCCTGATGAAGAGAATCGACGGCTGATCGTAAGGTTTCCATGCGAAACTTCCTGAAGCGGATAAACCGATTGAGGAGCTTCAGATCCAAAATGGGTCGAACGGAGCCGTCCTTCTTGAGGAGATTGGAATAGAATCCCAAGCCCCTTTCCGCGGAAGGCACAGGGCAAATGACAGCCATATCCAGCAGATAACTTACTGCCGCCCGGAGCCCCTGTGCGGCCAGTGGATCCGAAGGCACTCGAGAACTGAAGAATCTGGGAGGAGGCCGGATCTCTAATTCCAGCTTGTAACCGGAAGACACCACTTCCAGAATCCATTTGTCTGTGACCTCCCGGGCCCAGACCTGGAAGAAGTGCCGCAACCGTCCCCCCACCCGCAAGGGTGAGGGCGCCCCCTCATTGCTGAGCTGGCTTGGCAGCGGGCTTGGGTTTGGAACTCCAATTGTCACCTGGACGGGCACGACCTCTGCCTCTACTCCAGGAATCACCTCTGAGGGTAGAGAAGGCCAAAACTCTGCCAGTTCTGGCACCACGAAAGGAAGGGTTAAAGGAGGCCGCCCCCCGAAAGGGAAGACGTTGCCTCTTACGCTGAGGTAACTTCCCTCCTTTCGTGACAGAATCTAATCTTTCTCCAAAGAGCCGCAATCCCACAAAGGGTAGTGCTGTAAGCGACTTTTTGGCCACAAAATCAGCCGCCCACTGGCGCAACCATACCGACCGCCGAATAGCTACAAGCAAGGCCGAGGTTCTACCACACATGACGATGGTGTCATCCAAGGCGGCAAGCACAAAGGACATGAACAATTCACACCGCTTAAGGGTGGCGAACTCATCACTAGCCGGGTCAAGCCTGGAGGTACTCAACAGGTCTCTAACCACAGACCTGGTAGCCACTGCCAAAAGCGCCGAAGCACAAACAGGCCGCAAGGCTGAACCGACACTAGCAAACGCGTGGCAAGCCATCTGATCAATGCGTTTATCCTCACCATCTTTGAGAGTGGTGGAGTCAGGAGAATGCAAAATAGAAGTATTGGATAACCCGAGCACCGGTGCATCCACCTCGGGAGGGGACGACCATCGTTTTACCACGTCCACCGGAAAGGGATACTTTTTATCCCAACCTTGAGGAATACCTGGAAGCCGAGTAGGCTTCTCCCATTCCTTAAGAATAATGCCATCAAAATGTTTTTGATTTGGGAACTCCAGGCGCGGCTTAGAAGTCCCAAAGAATTCCCCTTTTCGAGGAGCGGCCTCCTCAGGAGGAGAAGTTGCCAGAACCTCAAAAAGGTGAGCCAAGACCTTCGGGGTATCCACAGCATCCCCCTGCCCTTGCTCAGTATCAGCACCAACAAACTGCTGATAGTCAGAACCCTCAAACAATTCCCCCTCTTCTAGCGGGGAATAATCAGACCAGTCAAGAAAATCATAATCATCAAACTCAAAAGCCAGCACAGTAGGAGATATATGCTTTCTCTTACCCGAGGCCTTTCTGGCCACAGAGCCAGAAATAAATTTCTCAATGTTAGCCAGTCTGGCACACACATCAGATTGCGACTCCCCACCTGTGACAACCTCACTAGGGGTACGGATAAGGCAGGGTGGGGTAGGAGATGAGGCCGGGACCCCGGACCCAGGCGCCTGGGCACCCGACTGCTGTGTTATGGCCCGCTGAGCACAAGAAATGCAAACAAGTATATTATCTTCCGCAAGGAATGCCCCACAACCCACACACTGCCAGGGTTGCCCCGAGGGGAGCCCAAGCCCGGTATCCTGAGAAGCCTCCATATGCTGATTTTTTAATGTAGTCGCAATGACCAGAGGGATTTACGCTATTAAGCTACACGGGATGCCCCTTCAAGTCCCAAGTCCAAGGGAGGATTTTTTTTTTTTTTAATTTTTAATAATTTTTCAGGAACCCTAAAATAAATTCTAAGGAACCATAGGACCGGGAGAACGCCTTTCTAAACATCAAAAGAAGGGATCCCACCTGGAAGACAGGAAGAACACAAGTGTCAACATGCACATCACCCACACAAGATAAGATGGAGAAATAAAACAAAAATTACTCACAAGCAAAGCAGCGTCGTCAACCCTCACAGCAGCGAGGGAACGAGAAGGAGAGCAGCGAAAGCAGCATGAGCAGCGAAGCCGGAAGAAGAGGGGCGGGCCGGCGCACAACACGGCCGCGCCTGGCTCCGGCCCCGCCCCCTCCCTTACGCACCGCCCGGCCTCAGCCAGTAGAGCGCCTCGAGGGGGGGGGGGGGAGGGGGGGTTGAGGAGGGGGCGGGCCGCAACAAGCACGCCGAGCGCCTGGCCCCGCCCCCCCAACTGCACCTAAGTAAAAGCACCTGATTAAAAGCACCTGAGTGAAACCGGCAAGACCACGGCTGCCAAAACACGCCCAAAAACACACAACATACACACACCTTTTCCCCCTATAAAGCCAAACCCTCGGGAGAAAAGCCCCCCCCCCCCAAGGCACACAGAAGGACACGGTAGGGGGGAGAACCCACACCAATAGGTGAAAGGGCAAGAGGGACGGGGCATCCCAAGCCGGGATCACCAACCCAGACACCGCCTACCCCTTTGTATGGGTTCTCACGGGGGAGCAAGCTCCCATATGCGCCACAGGTGCAGCCTACCATTGCCTGGACCTGCAGCCTAGGTTGGGAGGCATACTGCTATATTTAAAATATAAAAGGTTCAGTCAGCAAATAGAAACAAACGGCCGGGGGTTACCCCGGCTAACTACAAGGAGGAGACAGCCATCTACTGACCTACTTCACCGACTACAGAGACGAAAGAATGGGGAATGGTGGAAGGTCCCAGGTATTTATGGACCGGGAGGGGTTCCTTTATTCTTAGTATACAGTACGTCCTGCTCCAAATCTAATACTTACAGTTGGGATATACTCCGCCAGATGGCGCTGGACTGCAGAGACATCGAAAATAGGCTCCTCCCGGCCCCTCAATTACCCAGGGACCTCCCACAAATCCCGAGAATTTCTCTGCAGTCTGGCTGCGAAGGACGAGAAATTGGCTCTCTACTCGCAGGTGAGCGGGGTTATTAACCTGCGGCCCTGTAGGACTATTCCCACCCGTTCCACTAGTAATATGCCTCCCAGCCTTGGCTGCGCTGGTCGGGTGAAGGTAGGCAGCACCGCCGTTGGTGCTTAGGAGCGCTGCTCCACCGCAATCCCCCACCAAAGGGTAGGCGGTTCAGGCTTATGGTGAGCCTCTATGGGATGCCCCTCCCGCACTATTGCCCCTGCCTATCGGTGGGCCCTATTTAAGTGGCCACCGTCCTCCCTCATCCTCTCATCCAGTCTTCGGGGGAAAAGAGGGGGGGTGTGTGTATGTGTATAGATATGTATGTTATGCAGTCTTTGCTTTCACTTTTCACGTCTTTATTCTTGTGTCAGCCGCCGCGCTGACTTGTCTTTATTGCTTTAAATTTACCGCCGCCGCGCGCTGACTTGGTTCTGCGCTTGGCGGCGGCATTACCACAGGCGCCGGTGCACCATCTTTGGCTGTTGGCCTTCTGGCTTCGCGCTCTTGGGGGGGGCGGGGCCCATCTTTGGCGCGTTCCACGTCATCGCTATTACTGGCCCGCCACTCGAGGTATACCGGCGCCATCTTTTCTGACTTGGTTGGCCTATGCGCGACGGACTCCTACCTACCGCGGTCCGTAAGTGCCCTTGCGGGCGACTTTATCTGCTTCACTTTTGTTACGATGTACTTAAGGTCTTGTCTGCTTATGTCTTTCAGGCGGGACGAACCCTTCTTGGCTTCTCCCGGCCCTGTTTTTAGTATACTTACTTGTAGGCCTTGTAAAAATGTATACTCCCACGTCCCTAGTGGGTTATTGGGGCATCCAGGGTTGCTATATAGCGCTATTCCCTATCGGCGTATAGCGCCGCTATAATCACCATATGGAGGTATCCCAGGATAATGTTACCGGGGTCCCTTCAGGACAAGACCGGCTGTGTGTAGTGTGTGGGCAGCCTCATGCTGACACTGACAAGGCACGGGTCTGTGTACCCTGTGCTGAGCAGGTGCTTGCATTGCAATCTGGCCTGCCAGTGGCTGCACCTCGTTTCACTTCACCTACTCCCCCAAGCTTAAATCTCACTCCGGCTGAGTTGCATACTTGTGGGGATTCTCAGCCTGATGTGTCTTCTAGACTGGTTACCGTGGAACAGATTATTGCAAAGTCATTAGCGCGTAAGGCCCCAGCTAAGAAGCGGCACTTGACGCCTAATGTCTCTGTTTTCCCTATGGGAACTGAGGAGTTTATGAATCTGTGTGGCTATACCCCGTCTGATGAAGGGGGGCTCTTTTCTGATTCAGGTTCATCTGATGAGAGACTAAGGGGTCATGACGATTCTGGCTCTGACCCCTGGGCCCCGGATGACATTGACAGATTATTGACCCAGATTTTTGAGGTTCTGTCTATCTCTCTCCCTGTTGAGGCTTCCAGGAAAAGAGGGGAGCATTTCGATACAGCAAGATCACATTTGGAATTTCCAGAGCAGGCCCATTTCCATAACCTTGTGCTCAAGGGATGGGAGCGCCCCAGTAAACTTCCCAGGGTTCCAAAGAGTTGGGATAGGAAGTATCCCTTTCCTGCTGAGGTGGTTAAATGTTGGTCATCCCCCCCGAGGTGGATGCCCCGATCCTAGGGCTAACACCTCTGTCATGCATTCCCCCGATTCTACTACCCTGCGGGATGCCGAAGACCGGCGTATTGATCAGCTGGCATCCCACGACTTTGCATGTGCGGGGTCGGCGCTGCACCCGGTCTGTGCCTCTGCCATTACTGCTGTGGCCACTAGAACCCTTAACAGAAATATGCTTGACAGTGCTCCTGATGATTTGCCTTGTGAGGTGTTTAATGCACTCTCCAGTTGTGATGTTTTTTGTAAATTTTGTCCTATCAGCATTGGATGACACCATCAGAATGTGTGCCAGAACCTCTGCCCTTGTGGTGGCTATGCGCCGCTCGGTTTGGCTGAGCCAGTGGGCTGCTGACAACGCTGCCAAAAAGGCCCTCACTGGGTTTCCCTTTAAAGGACTGCGTCTGTTTGGAGACCGCCTGGACCTTTTCGCTAAGGGAGGCAGGTTACCCAAGCGCAGGCGGCAACCTCGGCCCTTTCAGGGTCAGGGTTCCTTCTCCTCCCCTTACCGCGGTGCAAGACAGGGAAGGGGGTGTCTTTCCCTGGGGCCCGGGGAGATTTCTGGGGTAGAGGCAGAGGACGTGGACGTCCTGGCTCCTCCTGGGGTCCCAAAGCTAAATCCTCTCCCAAGCCCACTCAGGCATGATGGGGCGCCCTCACCCATCCGGGTGGGGGGACGGCTGCAGTACTTCGCTCACGTCTGGAGGCGTCATGTCTCAGACCGGTGGATTCAGGAGGTAGTGCCGGTTACAAGTTGGAGTTTGCTGCCGATCCCCCTCCAAGATTCATCAGATCCCGGATTCCTCAGGACCCTGTGTCAGCTCAGGAGCTAGTGCAAGCAGTGCAAGGCCTCCTGGAGCTGGGGGTCATCTGCCAGGCCCCTTTAAGAGAAAAAGGCAAGGGCTTTTATTCCAACCTATTCACAGTACCCAAAAAGGATGGTTCTGTCAGGCCCATCCTGGACTTAAAGATTCTCAACAAGTTTGTCAGGGGCAGGCGCTTTCGCATGGAGACTCTGCGCTCTGCCATCAGTTCCCTGCGTCAAGGGGATTTCATGACTTCTGTGGACATCAAAGATGCTTACCTTCATATTCCTGTGTTCCCAGGTCATCAAAGGTTCCTCAGGTTCGCTCTGATGGATCAACACTACCAATTTGTGGCCTTGCCCTTCGGCCTCACTTCAGCTCCCAGGGTGTTCACCAAGGTGCTGGCTGGCGTGAGGTCTCTGCTCAGATGTCAGGGCGTCCTCGTGCTTCCCTATCTGGACGACATCCTCATCACTTCCCAGTCTCTACATCAGGCAGAGTTGGATACTCAGCTGGTGTCCACTCTGGAGTCATTTGGATGGGTGATCAACCACCCCAAGTCCTCACTGACCCCTTCCTTGGTAACTCCATTCCTAGGAATGAATCTGGATACAGTTCAGGCAAGGATCTTCCTTCCTCAGCAGAAGGTGGACAGTCTGATTGCACAGACCCAGTCCCTCCTAGCTTGTCCCCATCCCTCCATCAGGCAGGGGATGCAGCTGGTGGGCCTGATGGTGGCGTGCTTTGAATCGGTCCCTTATGCTCAGTTCCACTCGAGGCCTCTGCAACTTCACCTATTGTCTGTATGGGACAAGGACCCAGCGTCCCTGGACAGGGTCTGTGTGCTCTCCCCCCTGGTGAGGAGGTCCCTCTTGTGGTGGATGGACTCAAGGAACCTGCTGGGGGGCAAATCCTTTCTTGCCCCTTCCTGGGAAACAGTCACCACGGATGCCAGTCTGTCAGGTTGGGGGGGGGGGGGGTTCTGGAAGTCCCTGCGGTTCCAGGGGAGGTGGGGCCCTCAGGAGGCCCACACACCTATCAATGTCTTGGAGCTGCGAGCGATCAGGTTAGTTCTGGCTCGCTTGACTACTGATCTTCAGGGCCTGCCTGTTCAGGTGCGCTCGGACAACCAGACGGCAGTTGCCTACATCAATTATCAGGGAGGGACCCGGAGCAAGGGGGCCCTCCAGGAAGTGTCTCTGATCCTGATTTGGGCGGATTTCAGCTGTGTACATCCCGGGGGTGGAAAATCACCTGGTGGACTCTCTGAGCAGGGGGACCACTTGCCAGGGAGGTCCCTATGCAGCAGGGCGTTTCAATCTCTGTGTCACCGTTGGGGCCAACCAGATGCGGATCTGTTTGCGTCCCGCCACAATCACAAGCTTCCAGCTTTTGTCTCTCTGTCCATGGATCCTCTGGCCCTGACCTCAGATGCGCTAGCAATGTCATGGAAGGACTTTCAGTTCCTGTATGTCTTCCCCCCAATTCCCCTGCTGGGCAGGGTTCTGCGCAAGATTGCTCTGGAAGGGGTGCCAGCAGAGAAGGGGCTGTCTTCCTCAGTTGTGGATACTTTGATTAAAGCTAGGAAGAAGTATTCCTCTTCCATTTATTACAGGGTTTGGCATGCCTACATTGACTGGTGTGAGTCTAGGTTTCTTCCCTGTCGTGTGTTCTTTATTCCCAGGATTCTGGAGTTCCTGCAGCATGGGTTGGAGATGGGGCTCCAACTCAGTACTCTGAAGGGTCAGGTTTCTGCCCTGGCTATTTTTTTCCAGAAGTCCTTTGCTCAGCACCCTCTGATCAGGACTTTTTTCCAGGGGGTCACTCATGTGCGTCCCCCACGTACACCTATGGTGCCTGTTTGGGATTTGAACTTGGTTCTGTCAGCATTGCAGGGTGCTCCCTTTGAACCTGTGCAGGATGTTGCCTTGGCCATTCTTACGTTCAAGGTTGTGTTTCTGGTGGCCATCACTTCTGTCAGGCGTGTGTCTGAGTTGGCGCCGCTGTTCATTCAGCCCCCCTACTATGAGAGGCACCAGGACAAGGTGGTGTTTCGTTTCAAACCTGACTTTCTGCCTAAGGTAGTGTCTGCCTTTCATTTGAATCAGGATATTGTTCTTCCTTCTTTGTGCCCTAATCCTTGCAATGCTAAGGAGAGAGTTTTGCACTCTTTGGATGTGGTTAGGTGTCTGAAGTACTATCTGGTGGCTACTGCACCTTTCAGGAATACTGATGCTCTTTTTGTGGTCCCTTCTGGTCCTAGGAAGGGTTTGGCTCCTGCCAAGTCTATCAGCAAGTGGATTCGTCAGGCTGTAATTCAGGCCTACTCTGCTAAGGGGAAGAATCCTCCCTTCCACCTTACTGCTCATTCCACTCGTGCTATTGGTGCCTCTTGGGCTTTTCAGCACCAGGCGTCTGTTGAACAAGTTTGCAAGGCCGCTACTTGGTCTTCTGTTCATACCTTTTCAAAGTTTTACAAGGTTGATGTTAGGGCCTCAGCTGATGCTGCTTTTGGCCGCAAGGTTCTGCAGGCGGCAGTGGTTTAAACTGCCTGCTGCTGATTTTTCTTGGGGATCCCACCCCACTTCACGGACACTGCTATTGGATGTCCCAACTGTAAGTATTAGATTTGGAGCAGGACGTACTGTATACTAAGAATACAATTCTGTGATCACTCACCTGTAGAATTGGTATTATTAGTATACAGTACGTCCTGCTCCAACCCACCCTTGGTTTGCATTTTCTTGGATCCCCTGTATGGTGGTTGTTATCATTGTTATAGTTGATAGTTTGGATTGTTTAATTCTCCCTGTTTCTCCTTAACTGCTCTTCAATGCTGGGGATTTGTGGGAGGTCCCTGGGTATTTGAGGGGCCGGGAGGAGCCTATTTTCGATGTCTCTGCAGTCCAGCGCCATCTGGCGGAGTATAGTCCAACTGTGAGTATTAGATTTGGAGCAGGACGTACTGTATACTCATAATACCAATTCTACAGGTGAGTAATCACAGAATTTTATTTTTTCATGTCATCTCTGCAAGATCGCCCTCTACGGGACAGTTACCCAAGTGTCATGAATATTCGGAAGCGGGGTGTGTGACATACTGGGAATAGAAACAATTGGCCGGGGGTAACCCGGCTACCTGCAAGGAGGAGATACAGATACAAGTCAGAAGATACAGCCATCTTCTGACTTGCTCGCCGTCTGCAGAGACGAAAACTGGGGAATGTGTGGGAGGTCCCAGGTATTTATGGACGGGAGGGCCTTCTTTTTTCCAGTCATCTCTGCAGAAGTTCGCCCTCTACTGGTTATAACCCACGTCATGAATATTGGAAGCGGGGTGTGTGACATACTTAGAATAAAAAGGCACCCAGTGTCAAAAGCAGCAAAGCAACCCCAAAACATCATTGAACCTCCACCATATTTCACTGTAGGTACAGTGTTCTTTTCTTTGTAGTCCTTATTCCTTTATGGAAAACAGTAGAATGATGTGCTTTACCAAAAAGCTCCATTTTGGTCTCATCTGTCACAAGACGTTTTCCCAGAAGGATTTTTGGCTTACTCAAGTGCATTTTGGCAAAATGTAATCTTGCTTTTTTTATGTCTCTGTGTAGACAGTGGGGCACTCTTGGGTCTCCTGCCATAGCGTTTCATTTCATTTAAATGTCAACAGATATTTTGCGCTGAAACTGATGTGCCCTGAGTCTGCAGGACAGCTTGAATATCTTTGGAACGTGCTTGGGGCTGCTTATCCAACATCCTTACTATCCTGCGTTGACACCTTTCAGCAATTTTTTTCTTTTGTCCACACCTAGGGAAGTTAGCTACAGTGCCAGTAGTTCTCTAAAGATGGACTTGTAACCTTGAGATTGTTGATAATTTTTCACAATTTTGGTTCTCAAGTCCTTAGACAGTCATTGCATTGTATGTCTGTGTGTCACACCAAGCATGGACAACAGAAAGAGGAGAAAATAACTAAGTGAAGTTCTCTCCTTTTTCAGGTGTGACTTTTATATCATAAGCATGCATCACATGTTTGAAACAATCTTATTTATCCACAATTTTGAAAGGGTGCCAATTTTGTCCAGCCCATTTTTGGAGTTTGGTGTGACAATATGTCCAATTTGCTTTTCGTCCTCCCTTTTTGGGTTAAGTTCCAATACAGACAAATAAACGTGTATAGCAAAACATAGCAATCCTTATCTGTGGGAAATACTTCATTTTCTCAAAAAATTTCAGGGGTGTCAACATTTACGGCACTATACTATGTAAACTCCACCATAAGCTGTGATTCAACAAGCATGACTATCTAATAAATGTATAACGCTGCATACATATTATTTAAACTAACAGGGCTCCTCTTTTTTTTTTTTTGACACCTTTGGGCCAGGGTACTAAGGCCATTTTAACACAACCCTAAATAAAAAAATCCATGATAGCTGTATGTTCCCCTAGGCCCTCCTCCTAACCCAACTGGTCTAGTAGGGGATTATCCCACCCTGCAGTGGACACACAGAAGCATTCTCTGTTTTCATATATAAATATACACTTGATGAAAAGTGCAAACATATACAAACCAAGATGAAGGATTTTATTAAGCCAAGATGTAAACAGTCCATATACAGTCTCATAAATAGGAAATCCAAAACTGAACCCAGATAAAAATACTGTTCATCTTGCTTGGAATACAGGCAAAACAGTCTGGTCCCAGGCTTCATCCCAGCGTATTTGTTTACATTCATGAAGGTTTTGACGAAATTTTTGCAGTTTGCTTGAGTAACTTGTAAAATCAGTTAGCAAAATCTAAAAAAAAAAAAAACAATTTAAAAAACTTGAAATATAATGCTTATATATATATATTGCTAATAATAATATATATATTATATATATATATATATATATATATATATATATATATATATATATATATATATATATATATATATATTAAATAAATATAAACAGTGGAAAGTTGTGGGCTGGTGTGTTGCTGCTTGACAATAGGGTTGATTCAGCACCATGAGTAAAAGCATTTGCGCACGGTTTTTCACGAGTAAAACCTATTTACTCACATTTTACCCTTACTTTCAATTCAGCAGACCTTTTTTGGTGAGTTTTTTTTTTCTACTCCTGCTAAGGGCAGGAGTTATATGCCAACATCACTGACATGCTTATTTCACAGAGGGCTTGAAACAGGTCCATTCCCCCTGGTCCACCATCTCCCTGCTCCAATAATTGGCCTGCATATTCTCCATTCCTGAATGTGAACCACCAAGATGCATTGAATGTGAATTTCTGCCTACCTCATGACACAACTCACTTCCTAGAACTCCCCAACTCCTGGTACTCCCCTGATGGTGTATGTGTGGCACAAATGTGAAATTGTTCAACTATACCCTGAGCTATCTCTGAGAACTTTCGATAGGAGTAAAATTTGTAGCTGCCTGGAGTGGAACTAGGCATGCGGAACTGTTGCGATGGTAGACCCCATCAGTTCAAGGAGACGCATGCCCTGTATGATCGTGGAATGTTCGTCTGTCGACTTCACCACCTCCTGAAGGGCTATGCCCCTCTGCACTGGAAAAAGGACCCGTGCCTGTGGAGTATCCAATGTCATACCTAGATAGGTCACCACCAGGGAACCATCTGAGGCTTGGGATAGTTGGTCACCCACCCGAAAAGTTTAAGTGTGTACACCCTGCCTCCGCTTGAGTGCCATTACTACACCAAGACTTTTGTGAACACTTGCGGGGCAGTGGGCAGTCCAAACGGCAGTACCACAAATGGGCAATTTCGGGTGCCCACTGCAAAACACAGGTATTTTTGGGTTACCAGGAAATATCAGGGCATGCAGATAAGCATCCTTTATGTCTACTGTGGCCAAAAAAAATCCCCCTGTTGTAGCATCCCCAAGACCAACCTTAGAGATTCCATGCAGAACTTAACCCGAACGTAACTGTTCAGATTCTGGAGATCCAGGATCGGCGAAACAGACCCGTATTTTTGGGCGATAACGAATAGTATGGAGTAGAAGCCACAGCCCCGTTGAGGGGGGCACAGGTGCTACAACTCCCCGGTGCAGCAAGAGCTCCAATGCAAGCCACTGCCATTTCCATGACACAGGAAGGCTTGGATGCCACAAACCCGTGTAAAGGCCTGGTCCAGAACTCTATCTTGTATCTGGAAGAACCAACCTCCCGGACCCAGGCGTCGGATATCCGTTCCCTCCACACCAAAGTGTAGTGCAAAAGCCACCCCCCACCGGAGGGCTTGGCCGGGAGCTAGGGCTGGCTGGCCCCTTGGTCTAGGTCTCTGCCATGGCTTCCACTTACCTGAAAAATACTTGCGGGTAATTAGGCGACCTGCGGAACAAGGTCCTGCCCTATATAGTCAGTGCAGTGCAGTTAACCCACACATTGCTACTGCTGGTGCCCTAGTATGTAGGCAACTGCCAGCATGGCTTTTATCAATGAAATATTTTACAACTCGCATACGAGGATTCAATAAAACGGTCATGCGAGTTGTAAAATGGTGCACAAGGAGCAAATGTACTCATGGATTTGGGGAATGATTCATGTGGAATTGTGGAGCATGTGTCCCTGAATCATGCACCCATGAGTACATTTACTCCTAGCGCCATGCATTGCACATGATCAATTGGAATTTACACACGGTGCTGAATCAAGGTGTTAGCAGCTTGTGATATGCGAGCCATCAGGGAATGTGGTTTCATGGAGTTTAAGTATCCACCTTATAGTCCAGACAGTTTATTTGGACTTTAACCTAGGCTGCAGACCCCAAATCCAGGCACGCTGGGGCCACTACTCACCGGGTTGAGTAGTACATGTGGTTTCTGTAGAGAAGTCACAACATTCATAGGGCCTGAACCGCACAGTAAGGCCGATTCCGTACCATGAGAATATTTCTCACCTTGTTTGTGAAAAAAAACATTTTATAATGTTTTTAGTGCAATTTAGCACCATTTTTAGCTATAGGAAATTTTTAAACATTTGCACAGCTAAAAATGGTGCTGAACTACACTAAAAACATAGAAATTCTCACAGTGCTGATTTAGCCCCAATGTTCTCCATAACTGAAATGACTGGTCTGACTTTTAAACACAATTAATGGGCAAGCCTCAGTCCTGAGAATAGATCCATTAGCATAGGTGTTAGCGTAGCTTTAGCATAGGGAAGCTTGCTTCCCCATGGAATCAAAAACCTCCTGAATAGACCCATGCAAGAAGTGGATTTACCACTTAACCTAAATCAGATCACTGATTTAGACAATTCCTTTTCCAAGAGAACCCATTTCCAACATGCATGCCAAAAGGACAGCAACCTTACTTTTGGTTTACATAACAAAATACATCATAGGGGATTAAACTTCCTTTCGTCATTTGGGAGTACCTATCACAGGGGCTAGTGGATTCCTTGTCCTGGCTACGATTAATGTATTTCCCTGTTATGACTACCAGCAAACCTCAATTGTTGCAAGTCTGGGGAAGGGCCACTCTTTGAAGAACCCCTTCTTCTGGCTGGATTTCCTCCTTCTAGCTTGCTTATATCTTTATATGTCTGGGATAGGGGGTTGCCTAGAACATTTCTCAACCTGCAGTACGTGTACCCCAGAGGGTACTTGGCAATGTTCAGGGGTGCACCACACAGGTAGTTCTGGTATATTATTTTAACAGATTTAACACATTCTTTCTTGTGTCAAAAAGTGCTAAAAGGTCCATGACCTTTCTTGGGGCTACTTGGTTGTAATGGCTTGTCACTAGGGGGTACATGACGTAAAGAGGTTGAGAACCACTGGCCTAGAGGGTTAAAACAGTATATCCATTCCAAAATCTTGTGAGCTTCTGGCATGGATAGCTTGTGCTCTCAAATGCCTCCTCAGCCTGAGAGACTAGCCTTCGCTACCACGATAGAAGAAAAAATGTTACTTGGTCAAATCCGTCCTTGGTGGCTCAGGTAACCAATTCCTGGCAACCAAAAGTCACTTAGAAACACGTCATTTGGCAAGCGGATGGTTAGCTGAAGCACTAGGAGTTTAATAACCACTGTACTTCTGAAATTGTTTATTTATATAGCTTAGATTAGGCTTAGTTTTCCTTAACTGGTCTTTGAGTGAGGCGTTTCAACCATGTAGCTGTTAAGAAATGCTGAGTGTTCTGCACCATGTCTCACATGGTAAGGAGCTGGGTAAACTAGAGCTAGTAGTACAGTGTATAAACTGAGCCCATATGTGTGGGTTTTTTTGTTTCCTGGCCAAGGGCGTAACTATAGAGCGGGTGCAACTGGCCCAGAAGGTCAAGGCCCCCCCACTATCATTGTTGCTTCTCCACCTAATGATTAATAGCACGAAAGAAACGGCCCAGCTATACCAAGAAGGGGCAGCAAGCCGATGCAGTGACCGCAGCGGCTCTATCTGGCCTCCACTCGGCTGTCGGAAGAAAGCCGTGACTTCCTCTTTCCTGTTTGAGGAGAGGATCCGCCTTGCCCTGCCCACCACCAGTGCGTTCCCGTCCCCTTCATGACACGAAATTCAAGAAGTGGTACTATTGTGGGAAGGAAGGCAAAATGAGATTATTGCCCCCACGGTCCCCCTTGCAGGCTCGCCAGACAAAAACCTGTCTCTGGTTGTCCCTTCAGGCTCGACGGAAACTCGAGCCCTTGAGGGTCAGCTTAAAAAACAAGGCAGACTCCAGGAGGCATAGGTGGGTCCAACAGATCAGCAGAAGGGTCACAAAGACAGAGTTAGATCCCCCACTTCCTAAGCAAGAGGAGAAAAAAAATAAATGAATAAGAGGAATATAAATCCAGGCACACCTTCGCAGTCCAGATCAACTGCAAGAATGAAATGGATTGCGGAAAAGCAGCCGGATATATATATAGGCCGGGAGGAACCACACCTTTTATCTTGCAGTCCGCACCTTTAAGATCAGAGTTAACCCATTTGTTTCTGACTTCATGAGTTCCCCTGGTTTAGTTTTAAAGTGGACCAACACCCAGGATTTTGACTATCCTGGGTCTTGGTCCACTTCGGTGGGGCACCCCCGATCGGGGTGCCCCGCCGACGGACAAGGAATCTGACAGCCGCGGACAAGCGGCTCCTCCGCCGCCGCCTCCCGCGCGTCCCTTGTGACGCGCGCGCGCCCGCGCCGGCCATTCGCAGACGGCCGGCGCGGGCGCGCGCACGCCTAGAGGGGCGCGAGGGAGGCGGTGGCGGCCGGCCGCCGCCGAAGATAAGGGGTTTGGGGTGTTTGGGGGGGGTTTCACCCCGCGGGACATCCCGATCTCGGATGTCCCGCGGGGAGGGAGGTGATCGGCCCGGGAATCTTATAGATCACCCGTGGGTGTTGGTCCACTTTAAATGAGTGAAAGTGGGTGGGGGTCTGCCCAATGTGGCTAATGGCAGAGAAACAGCAGCAACATGCCCCTGGAGGTTGCCATCTGCCATGAAAAAGCTGCAGCTCGTGGATAGTCCAGCTGCCACTCCGGTCTGTGCTTGCTGCATTGACAGCGGAGCCAGGGGACATACTGGGTACATCATCACTTGGTCTGCCCGCCCATCACAATGTGCAGTTAGAAGTGCACATGGGGCAGGCCATGCTGGCATTGGATGGAGGAAAAGAGCCAATAACGCTGGATCCGTTTTAGGGGCAGCAGAAGTAGTAGTGCAATATACTGCCAACCTAAGTGTACCCATCAAATGTACACATTGATCTAGTTGTGAAATCATCGGGCAGGGGGTGCATGGTTCAGTTCTGAATAAGGTTTAAGCCTCTCTCTATAAAGGCTTTTTTTCCCCTTTAGCAGGTTAAAAACCACCCAATCACCTGGAAGAGGCATCCATTTTATGGAGAGGCCTCCCGGTTTGTCCAGATTGCTCCATGCCACACAGTCCTCTCTTGTATAATTATACCTTGAATAACCCTATAATAGTATGGTGCTATATAAATACATAAAAATGCATATAGTGGTTATTTTTATTATTAACATAAAATATTTTAAATAGAAGACGTTTGCACTGTATGAATAAAAGTCCAGATGTTACAGGGCATAATCTTAGGTTTATGGATGTGAATTTATTGAAAGAGCAATTTATTCAATACTGTTTGGTGTGAAACTGGACAATCTTGTGCAACTCAAAATAATTCTCAGTTTCTGTATTTAGGTCCAAGCCCAGGGATGTTCCTTGCCAGCCACAAAATCAGAGAGAGATTCTATAGGGAGTATCAATCCAAAATGCTGGAAATTGAAAGCCAGCATGGGACAAGAAGAAAGCAGGCCAATTTAACCCTTTAAGACCCATCTGAACTACACTAGAGGGGAACATGATGTCCACACTCAGAATGCCTTTCAGGTCAGAGAGTAACTATAAATTTACCTCAAGACCATCATGGATGCTGAGAAGTGGGACCTGGCCTATATATTTTTAAGCTACATATTTAGGTAAGTAGGTAATAAGAGGTGTGATTTAGGATACCGAACCCAATGGCATTACGGCAGCAAGTAGCTCACTTGATGCGTGTTCCATGAACAGATTCTCCCTTTGCCCTGCATTGCCGGGTAGAGGCTGTAGCAGGGCTCAAAAGTTTGCCTTTTCAATTCCATTCCTCCAAAACCACGCAAACTTGGACCTAAAACTGCACCATGACATGCCCTTTCTAGCTCAGCCACGACCCAGAAATGACAGCAAAGAAAGTGGCGTTGCTCAGAATACATAACTTATTACATTTTCATCAAAGATTTTGCGATGCCTTGAAATGGCAAATTTTAGATTGTTCCCAAGAAGTATACGGTGGGAAAAAATTAACATGTGCCTGCACACTTAAAGATACCCACAAAATAAATACAAACTATATGGAATGTAAACAGGCAAAGCTACATGACAGCGAGTGCAGTGCGATTGTTAAATAAAGCTTACAATTCCTTACTTACTAAAGCTTATACTAGCTTGAATTAATCCTGCATTAATAATCTAAAAAAATGTAAACATGTAAGAGTGTAAAGCATGAAAAGAAAAATAAGATACCACAATTCATCCCACATTTTTTATATTAATGTGTCGGAATACCTTTAACTGCTCAGCCAGATTTTTTGAATCTTCAAAAATCAGTCCATTTTCTTCATGTTTTACAAGTTCATGTAAACTTTAAGAAAAAAAAAAGTGAATAAAGAAGAATGCATATAGAGGGGTAACCATTGATAGGTTATTACTGCTGCGGTTGTGGGCAGTTTGCTTTAAGTGGACCACTTCAGGGCAGGCATACTTGCTCCCCCTTCCGAATCCGGATGCCCTGCTGTGTAAAACCCCTGAGAGTGCCCAGAAACTCACCTTGTGTCCCGGTCCAAAAGCGCATGCGCGAACAGTGGCCACATCCCCACTGTCCCTTTAGCAGGGCCAGGCATTTGTGAACCAGGAGCCTCTCTGCTCCTATTACCCCGTATACACTCATTACAAGAGTCCTCAGAGCAGAGTTTACCATCACTCTCCCACTATTTCGGATCCCGTTTTAATTTGAAAATGTTCCAAACTAGGCAGAATAGTGGCAGGGACAGATGTGGGAAGGGAAACCCGAGGTCTAGCCCAGAGTGGGGAGTCCCAACAGAGAAGTGAGTGTGCCAGCAGTGAATGCCCCCTACAGTGATCCAAGAGCACATTCCCACTGTCCCTTTAGCAGGGCCAGGCATTTGTGAATGGCTGGCCCGGGCACGCTCCCTGTTAAAGGGTAGCGGGGGATGCAACCGGCAGCGTGCTGACTGGACGAGAGGCTGTACATGCACCATAGGACCGGGGAAGGGTGAGCGAGATCGAATGATCTGGTAGTTTCACACAGCGGGGGTGATCGGGGTGCCCCAAGGGGCAAAGACCAAAACCTAGGATAGACAAACTCCTGGGCTTTGGTCCACTTTAAGGCCACATTTGCTACATCTACATCTGTCCAGATGCTTTTGTGGCATGTTTTCCCGGGGGACTTGAGGAAGACTGGTGAATCTTAGGGTCATTGTTATGAGCCGCTGTATCTTTTCCTGTGGAAGCAGAATCTTCTGAAGGATACTGTCTATATCATACCCAAGCTTTCTTCAAAAATAGCTGGGCACTAGATTTAATTTTTCCAAGTTTACAACCCAGCCTAGATTCCCTAGAAGAAGAATAGTCTTTTCTAGGTCTGTTACCAGTGACTCCTTTGACTTGTTTAGTAGTAGTAGATTGTCCAGTTATGGAATAATTGTAATGCCTTCTGTCTGAGGTGCGCCATTGGCTGATGACAGCCCGAAACCCCTGTACTGGTAATGACAAAGCCCCTGGTCTGTCTGGATTGCAAATCTTCAAAACTTGCTATATGGCGCAAACATTGGAATGTACAGGTAGGCATCCTGTAGATCTAAATTGAACATAAGGGGCTGCTCTTTGTGGATGAGGATGTTCCTTAATAGATTCCATTCACTTTTGTATCTGATGAAAATTTTCTTCAGATTCAAGATCAGGTAATTTGCTGATGGCTTTTGCACCAGAAAATACCATTTTGTGAGTACTCCCCTTTAAAATGGGTATTATGAGTCATACACCCCGCTTCCACAATTCATGACATCTGGGTAGTCTCCAGTAGAGGGCGAACTTCTGCAGAGATGAATGCAAAAAAGAAGCTCCTCCCGGTCCATAAATACCTGGGACCTCCCACTAATCCCCCAGTGTATGATAGCAGTAAGAGGACCAGGAAGAACCAATATAACAACAAAAATAAAAAAGGTTCACCATATAAAGGATCCGGAATACAACAAGGGTGGGGTGAAGCGGGGTGTATGACACACTCATAATACCCATTTTAAAGGCGAGTACTCACAAAATGGTATTATTCTAAGTGTGTCATGCACCCCGCTTCCACCATTCATGACATCTGGGACATCCAATAGCAGTGTCCGTCATGGGTGGGAACCGACAAAAAACAGGAAAAAAATGCACCAACTTAAACCACTGCAGCTTGCAGAACCTTGCGGACAAAAACAGCATCCGCTGAGGCCCGCACATCAACCTTGTAAAACTTGGAAAAAGTATGAACGGAAGACCAAGTAGCAGCCATACAAACTTGTTCAACAGAAGCCTGGTGCTGAAAAGCCCAGGACGCACCAACAGCACGAGTAGAATGCACAGTGATCTTAAAAGGGGGAGTCCTCCCCTTAGCAGAATAGGCCCCAACAATGGCCTGACGAATCCATTTACTAATGGTAGACTTGGCGGGCGCCAAACCCTTTCTAGGCCCGCAAAGCACCACGAAAAAAGCGTCCGTCTTGCGGAAGGGAGAAGTAGCCACCAAATAGTACTTCACACAACGAACCACATCCAAAGAATGCAAAACCCTCTCCTTGTCATTGCTAGGTTTAGTACACAAGGAAGGGAGAACAACATCCTGATTGAGGTGAAAAGAAGAAACCACCTTTGGAAGAAAATCTGGTTTAAAACGGAAAACCACCTTGTCCTGGTGTCTCTCAAAGTAAGGCGCCTGAATAGACAAAGCCGCCAACTCCGAAACATGCCGTACAGAGGTAATGGCCACCAAAAAGGTAACCTTTTGAGTGAAAACAGAAAGAGCAATATCCTGAAGCGGCTCAAAAGGAGGCCCCTGGAGAGCCGAAAGAACCAGATTCAAATCCCAAACAGGAACCAGAGCCTTCCTAGGAGGCAGAACATGAGTAACCCCCTGGAAAAAAGTCTTAACCAGAGGGTGCAAAGCAAAAGACCTTTGGAAGAAAACAGCCAGGGCAGAGACCTGCCCTTTCAAGGTACTAAGCTGGAACCCCAGATCCAGACCGTGTTGAAGAAACTCCAAAATCCTAGGGATAGAAAACACGCTACAAAAGGTTAAGGCCCTAGCCTCACACCAGTCAATATAGGACCGCCAAGTCCTATAGTAAATACCAGAGGAAGACCTCTTCCTAGCTCTAATCAAAGTCTGAACGACAGCCTCAGACAAACCATCCTCCTTCAGAATGAAGGTTTCAGCAGCCAAGCCGCCAAAGCCAGCGTTTGTAAATTGGGGTAAAGTAGTTGACCCTGAGATATCAGGTCCGGAACCAGGGGCAGCCTGTTCTGCTCTACCGCCAGTCTTACAATGTCTGCGTGCCAAACCTGTCTTGGCCACATTGAGGCCACCAGAATTGCTGGCGCCCCTTCCAGAACCAGCTTGCGAACTACCTTGCCCACCATGGAGAAGGGGGGAAACAGATACAGGAACCCCAGATCCCTCCAGGCAAGAGACCAGGCCTCCACCGCCAGAGCCAGAGGATCCTGAGGTAGAGACACAAAGGATGGAAGCTTGTGCTTGTGCCGTGAGGCAAAGAGATCCACCACTTGTGACACAGGGACCGAAAAATCCTGAGATTGAGAGACCACTCCCCTCGGCGAGAGAAGCCCCTGCTCAGGGCATCCGCCTCCGTGTTCTCCACTCCCGGAATGTAAACTGCCGAAATGCAAGGGACATTGCTCTCCGCCCAAGTCAAGATCAGAGAGATTTCCCTGAGGGCACTCCTGCTGTGAGTCCCTCCTTGGTGATTGATGTAGGCCACCGCCGTTCGATTGTCTGATCGAACCTGAACCGGCAAGCCCTGTAAGTGAGGTGTCAGCCTTGACAGAACAAGCCGGATGGCTCTGAGCTCTAGGACATTGATGGTGGTGTGAGCCTCCTGAGGACCCCACAACCCCCTGAACTGATGAATCTTCCAGAAACCTCCCCAGCCCGAAAGGCTGGCATCCGTGGTCACTGTTTCCCAACAAGGGGCCAGAAAAGACCTGCCCCTCAACAGATTGCTTGGCTCCAGCCACCACTGAAGTGACTGCCGAACCCTGGGAGACATCCGGAAGGACTGATCCAAGGACTGCGGACATCTGTCCCAATGCAACAACAGGTGAAGCGACCTCATGTGGAACTGGGCAAAGGGGACTGCCTCGAAGGAAGCCACCATCAAACCTACCAGTTTCATCCCCATCCGGATAGAGGGGCAATGAATGGCCAGAAGAAGGCGAATCAGATCCTGAACCCCCTGCACCTTGGGTCGAGGTAGAAACACTCTGGCCTAAGTGGTATCCAGATTCATGCCCAGGAATGAAATCTCCCTGGAAGGAGAAAGAGTGGAGAGGTTTGGATGGGTGATCAACCACCCCAAATCCACCACAGTCTTGGTGTCCAGTCGACACCACAGTCTTGGTGTCCAGTTCCGCCTGACTGAAGGAAGAAGCTGAAATCAGCAGGTCGTCCAGATACGGTACAATGCGAATGCCCTGGGCCCTGAACAGGGCCATTATGTCCGCCAGAAACTTGGTGAAAACCCTTGGTGCTGAGGTCAGCCCGAATGGGAGGGCCACAAACTGAAAATGAAGATCCTCCACTGCAAACCTGAGAAATCTCTGGTGCGCTGGGAAGATTGGAACATGCAGGTAAGCATCCTTGATGTCTATGGACGTCATAAAATTCCCTTTGACGAAGGGAACGGATGGCAGAGAGCAGAGTCTCCATGCAAAACTTCTTGGTTCTGATGAACCTGTTGAGAATTTTTAGATCCAGAATGGGCCTTATGGATCCATCCTTTTTGGGGACTGTGAAAAGATTGGAGTAGTAGCCCCTGCCTCTCTCCGAGGGAGGCACAGGACATATGACTCCCATGTCCCGAAGATTTTGGACTGCCAACAGGAGCCCCTGTGCAGCCTGAGAGTCCGTGGGCATCCGAGACCTTAAGAATCGTGGAGGGGGCCAGTACTCGAACTCCAGTTTGTACCCGGACGAGACCACTTCCAGAATCCATCTGTCTGTGACCTCCTGGGCCCAGACCTGGAAGAAGAGCCGTAGCCGTCCCCCCACCCGTACGGGTGAGGGCGCCCCCTCATTGCTGAGTTGGTTTGGCAGGGGACTTGGGTTTGGAGCCCCAGGCAGATGCTGGACGGGCCAGTCCTCTGCCTCTGCCCCAGGAGGAACCTCTGACGCCTGAGTAGGCGAAACCTCTGACGGCTCTGGCACCTCGAAAGGAAGGATTGAAGGAGCTCGCCCCCCAAAAGGAGCGACGCTGCTTCTTACGCTGGGGTAGCTTACCACCCTTAGCCACCGCATCCAACTTATCTCCAAACAGCTGCGTACCCAGGAAGGGAAGAGCGGTGAGCAATTTCTTGGCTGCAAAGTCCACCGCCCACTGGCAAAGCCAAACCGATCGGCGCATGGCCACCAATAAGGCCGAAGTTCTACTACACATAACAATAGTGTCTTCCATAGCAGCCAAGGCAAAATCCATAAACAATTCATATCTTTTAAGGGTAGAAAACTCAGCGCTGACCGGATCAAAATGGGCACCATTTAAAAACTCCCTGACAAGGGATCTATTAGCCACAGCCGCTAGCGCAGATGCACACACAGGCCGTAAGGCTGAACCCGCACTGGCAAAGGCATGGCAAGCCAACTGATCAATGCGCTTATCCTCACCATCTTTGAGGGTAGTGGCATCAGGGGTGTGGACCACAGAGGTGTTGGACAACCCCAAAACAGGTGCGTCGACCTCGGGAGGGGAAGACCAGCCCTTTACCGCATCAACCGGGAAGGGATACTTCCTATCCCATCCCTGAGGAACGCCGGGAAGCCGTCAGTTTCTCCCATTCCCTAAGGATCAATGCATCAAAATGACTTTGCGTAGGAAACTCCAAGCGGGGCTTAGAGGACCTGAAAAATTCTCCTTTTTTGAGAGGGGCCGCCTCCGGTGGGGCAATGTCCAAAACCTCCAGGAGATGGGCCAGAACTTTAGAAGTGTCAACGGCATCCCCCAGCGCCTGCCCAACACCATTATCACACAACTGCACATCGTCAGATTCTGATTCCTCAAACAACTCCCCCTCCTCTAACGGGGAATATCCTTACCACTCATCCTCATCAAAATCCAAAGCCGGCCATACCGGCGATAAATGTCTCTTCTTGGCATGGGCCTTTTTGCCCACTGCGCCAGAAAGAAATCTCTCAATGCTGGCCAGGCGAGCACAAATATCAGAGTGCGACTCCCCACTAGTGACGATGTCACTTGGGGTACGGATAAGACGGGGAGGGGTAGGCGATGAAGCGGGCGGTGCTGACCCAGAAGCCTGGGAAGCAGACTGCCACGATATGGCCTTTTGTGCACATGGAATACAAATTAGCACATTCTCCCCCATAAGGGATACCCCACAACCCACACACGGCCAGGATTGTCCCAAAGGAAGCCCAAGCCAGTATCCTGCGGAGCCTCCATATGGTGATATTTTGGGGTAGTCGCAATGACCCTAGGGAATTAAGCTGGTAAGCAACCCTGGGATGCCCCTTTAAAGTCCCAGTGGGAGGATTTGGAAAAGGTGTAATTTAAAGCTAGGGACCCTAGGACTGGGAGAACCCCCTAATATGCAAAACACAGGGAGTCCTCCCGAAAGACACAAATGAAAGGGGACACATCAGCCAACACTCATACATTACCTAATACTATAATATATATAAATCTATATAGATACATCTATATACACAATATGTACAATAAGGACAGCGCAGCCCCCTGCGGAGAGGGGTGCTGCCATAACAGGAAGAGAGGGGGCCCACAGGGCACTCACAAAACAGCAGCAACAGGAACAAGATGGCCACCGGAGCCCTGCCTGGAGAGAGTGAAGAGAGTGAAGAGAAGAAGAGGGGCGGGTCAGCGCAGAACGCGCGCTTGTTAGGCCCTCCCGCAAGTCCAGCAACGCGGATCCAGGCCGTGGGCTGAGCCTCAGCAAGGCGCCAAAACGAGGGGGAGGGGCGGGCCGCGGCGAGGGCCCGGCCCCCCCAACACGCAGCCTGAGGGAGAGAAGCTCCCTCTGCTAAACGCTGCACAGCATGGTGCAGACCCACAGCAAAGTGACAGTACACCGCAACATGCGCACACACACACCCTGTAAGCACCCACACAATAAAGAAATGTGAGGGACAAGCCTGTCCCCCCCCCCCCCCCCCCACCAGCTGGAGGGTTAAGGAAGGGACCCGGAAGGTGGGGGATCCGGAACCAGAGTCTGGTGGACGGATACGGCAGAAGGGACAGGGCATCCCAAACCAGGGTCACCAAACCGGACACTGCCTACCCCTTGCAATGGGGTCTCACGGAGGAGCAATGCTCCTTAAACACCTACAAAGGTGTTGCCTACCCTCACCAGGACCTACAGCCAAGGCTGGGAGGCTCATACGGGACAATGGAATAAGGTCCAGGCAGAAATAGGGGCAAGAATGGCCGGGCGTGAGCCCAGCTTACCTGCAAGGAATAGAAGCCTTCATCTTCTGACTTGCTTGTCGCTCTTGCAGAGAAGGAACTGGGGATTAGTGGGAGGTCCCAGGTATTTATGGACCGGGAGGAGCTTCTTTTTTGCATTCATCTCTGCAGAAGTTCGCCCTCTACTGGAGACTACCCAGATGTCATGAATGGTGGAAGCGGGGTGTATGACACACTTAGAATAAATATGTGAGAATAGAATCCTCGCCCTTCTACATGGGAGGGAACTACTTCTATCACATTCTTGTAAATTAAGTTTTGTAAGACTAGTGGAAAGGTTTCCCTCTTTCTTTCTGGTAACCAAATACCAAGAGACACCAGAAAGATATCCCCCTTTACAATGACTGGATTTTGTGAAATTGCTCGCCAGGCGGCTACAAACGAGGCGCGCCTTCCCCCGACCGGGAAGTCTGTCAGGACTGGGACTTACAGCCTTCTGGGGGATGCAGATCTTCAAACTACCCCTTTTTTGGGCCTAGTCTGTGTCCAACGCCTTTTCTGCTAGTTTTGTCTACCCTGGGACTGCCTTGAAATCTCAGGAAATCAGGAGATTACCATGAAACAGAATGCTGCACAATTTAGCCTTAGAAACCAGATCATTCGACCATGTTTTCAGCCAGAAAGCTCTTCTGGCATAGGCTAACAGGGCAGTAGATTTGGCCGTGACTCTGATGGCCTCCTCTGAAGCATTAGCTAGGAAGGATACCACTCTAAACAGGGTAGACAAGGTATCTAGAATGCTCTCCTTAGGAGTGTCACTTTCCAGAAGTTACTGAGCCAGGTCTCTGTGCTTCTGAAAAAACAATCTGCTGCCAGGGTAGGTCTAAAGGTAAATGACGCCACATCCCAGGCCCTTTTAGGATGCCCTCAATCCCACGATCCATAGGATCGGGTAGTGTCCCCATAGCCTCAAAACTTAGATGCTCCACTGGGTCAGATGTCCAGAACAGCAGATCTATGTCCACGTCCTGTAAAGGGAACTTTCTTTTGAGTTTGGCATGAAAAAAAATGTATTTTCTGGGAAATCCCAATCAGATTTAATGATATCTTTAAGAGCTGAATGAACAGGAAATGCTTTGGATTTTTTCTCCAAAAAATTCTTGTACATTATATCCTGTACGGATAAGTGCTTATCCTCACACTTAATTTCCCATGTTCCGTAAACACCATCTAACGAACCTGCCAATTCTTCAGGTATTGCTCCAGAGGAACCAGGAGCCTCTTTGCTCATATTACCCCATATACCCTCATTACAAGAGTCCTCAGAACAGAGTTTACCATCACTCTCCCATTATTTCGGATCCTGTTTTAATTTGAACATGTTCCAAACTAGGCAGAATAGTGGCAGGGACAGATGTGGTAAGGGAAACCCGAGGTCTAGCCCAGTGTGGGGGGAGTCCCAACAGAGAAGTGAGTGTGCCCGCAGTTAATGCCCCCTACTGTGATCCAAGAGGATTGCGAGACCCAAACAATGAGGCAATCTAGTTCCTCATAGCCAAGATCTCCCTGTACATAGATGAAGTCTCCTCTCCCACTTAGCTGAAGGCATGTCTGGCACACAGACTGCTGCCAGGTATCCGGAAGTGTAACGCTTCTGGAGACACCGCATCTAATGGGTTTAAGATCTTTAAGCTTCTCTTTAGAGCTGTTCTTGTCTCTATGCTTCTTTTTCTTTGGCGAATTAGGCTAAGGGACAATTACAAAACCAGCGTTATGTATACATATCCCCCAGAGCAGAAACTTCAGAAACTTATCTCACAAAATGAAGAGAAACCTCTTCATTGCCCCCATATCCTCAAAACTTAAGAAAAGGATGTACCAGCAGTTCTCGAATTCCTCTAGGAAGGGTTTGAGAAGGGGCTAGCAGTCAGTACATTATAGACTCCAACTTTAGCATTATCCGTGTTTTTTTTATATACTACCCGATGAGACAGGATCAATTTATTGATCAGTTCTTTAAGCGATTACCCATAAAAGGCCAGCACCCTTTAAAGGTTTTCCGACGTGGAACTTAACCATCGTTTTGAAAGAGCTACTGGAACCTCCATTTGAGCCACTGAAGAAGTACCAGAAAAGTGGTTGTGTTTGAAATTTTGTTTTCTGTTGGCTATCACATCAGCAAGACGGGTAAGTGAGCTGCAAGCTCTATCAAGAGGATTGCGAGACACAAACAATGAGGCAATCTAGTTCCTCATAGCCAAGATCTCCCTGTACATAGATGAAGTCTCCTCTCCCACTTAGCTGAAGGCATGTCTGGCACACAGACTGCTGCCAGGTATCCGGAAGTGTAACGCTTCTGGAGACACCGCATCTAATGGGTTTAAGATTTTTAAGCTTCTCTTTAGAGCTGTTCTTGTCTCTATGCTTCTTTTTCTTTGGCGAATTAGGCTAAGGGACAATTACAAAACCAGCGTTATGTATACATATCCCCCAGAGCAGAAACTTCAGAAACTTATCTCACAAAATGAAGAGAAACCTCTTCATTGCCCCCATATCCTCAAAACTTAAGAAAAGGATGTACCAGCAGTTCTCGAATTCCTCTAGGAAGGGTTTGAGAAGGGGCTAGCAGTCAGTACATTATAGACTCCAACTTTAGCATTATCCGTGTTTTTTTTATATACTACCCGATGAGACAGGATCAATTTATTGATCAGTTCTTTAAGCGATTACCCATAAAAGGCCAGCACCCTTTAAAGGTTTTCCGACGTGGAACTTAACCATCGTTTTGAAAGAGCTACTGGAACCTCCATTTGAGCCACTGAAGGAAGTACCAGAAAAGTGGTTGTGTTTGAAATTTTGTTTTCTGTTGGCTATCACATCAGCAAGACGGGTAAGTGAGCTGCAAGCTCTATCAATCCTTCAAGATAAGGCCATACTCGGCAAGAGAAGAGGCCTAGCTGCTTCTAAATCCAATATTTCCAGATGGATAAAACAGACTATTGTGAAGACTTACACATCCAGTGGTGTTCCTCCTCCACATGTCTCAGCACATTCAACAAGAGCTATGTCAGCTTCCTGGGCAGAGAGGACAGGTGTCTCTCTAGAAGTGATCTGTAAAGCAGCAATGTGGTCTTCACCCCACGACTTACTCAAGCACTATAGACTAGATCTCCTACCAAAGGTCTGATGTTTTGCAGAAAGAAGGGTTTTACTAGCATCTTCCCATCCCTACATTCTTGCCAACTGAAGGGTTAACTAGTGTATTTTTTGAATAAGACCTGCATAATTGCATTATTACCATTTAAATCTTACTGCACACACAGGAAGGAAGCAGCCAAACATATCAACCACTTTCATTGGAAGATCCAGACCACTGGATGACTTGTGTAGGCACACACCTAGATCAGCCGAACCTGGAACAGTTACAAAAAAATATTTGTAAAAAGTGCTTTTGAAGAAATATCAAACAGTCAGTCAAAATAATAATACCATTTTGCGAGTACTCACCTGTAAAATGGGTATTATAAGCATGTCACACACCCTGCTTGAGGGCGAACATCTGCAGAGATGAAAGGAAAAAAGGGAGCCCCTCCCGGTCCATAAATACCTGGGACCTCCCACTCATTCCCCAGTATATGAAAGCAGTAAGGGGACCAGTAAGAGCCAATTATAAAAACTCTCAACAATAAAAGGTTCACCATATAAAGGATCCAGAATACCAATAAGGGCAGAATGAAGCAGGGTGTGTGACATACTTATAATACCCATTTTACAGGTGAGTACTCACAAAATGGTATTATTCTGAGTATGTCACACACCCCGCTTCCAATATTCATAACATGTGGGACATCCAAAAGCAGTGTCCATCATGGGTGGGGATCCCATTACGGCAAAAAATGCACAAATTTTAAAGTGGACCAACACCCAGGATTTTGACTATCCTGGGTCTTGGTCCACTTCGGTGGGGCACCCCCGATCGGGGTGCCCCGCTGTGTGAAACCTTGTCCTGGTGTCTTTCAAAGTAAGGGGCCTGAATGGACAGAGCCGCCAACTCAGACACGCCGAACAGAGGTAATAGCCACCAAAAAGGCAACTTTTTGAGTGAGCATAGAAAGTGCAACATCCTGCACCGGCTCAAAAGGAGGCCCCTGGAGGGCCGACAGAACCAAATACAAATCCCAAACGGGCAACAAAGGCTTTCTGGGGGGCCACACACGAGTGACCCCCTGGAAAAAAGTCTTAACCAGAGGATGCAGAGCAAAAGACCTTTGAAAGAAGACAGCCAGCGCAGAGACCTGTCCTTTCAAGGTACTAAGCTGGAACCCCAGGTCCAGACCATGTTGAAGAAACTCCAAAATCCTAGGAATCGAAACACCCTGCAAGGCAAGGCCCTAGTCTCACACCAGTCAATATAGGAACTCCAAGTCCTGTAGTATATGTTAGAGGAAGATTTCTTCCTAGCTCTAACAAGAGTCTGAATCACAGCCTCAGACAAACCTTCCTCCCTTAAGATGGAGGTTTCAGCAGCCACGCCAGCAAAGCCAGCGTTTGTAAATTGGGGTAATGTAGTTGACCTTGAGTGATCAGATCCGGAAACAGGGGCAGCCTGTACTGATCTACCGCCAGCCTTACGACGTCTGCGAACCAAACCTGTCTTGGCCACCTTGGGGCCACCAGAATTGCTGGCACACCCTCTAGAGCCAGCTTGCGCACCACCGTGCCTACCATGGAGAAGGGGGGAAACAGGTACAGGAACCCCGGATACCTCCAGGCAAGAGACATGGCGTCCACTGCCAGGGCCAGAGGATCATGAGACAGACACAAATGTTGGGAGCTTGTGATTGTGACGTGAGGCAAAGAAATCCACCTCCGGAATACCCCACTTGTGACAGAGGGACCGGAATACCTTGTGGTTGAGAGACCATTCCCCTCGGCGAGAGGATCCCCTGCTCAGGGAGTCCGCCGCTGTGTTTTCCACTCCCGGAATGTACACTGCTGAGATGCATGGAAGCATGGATGCATGCTCTCCGCCCATGCAAGAATCAGAGAAACTTCCCTGAGGGCACTCCTGCTGCGAGCCCCTCCTTGGTGATTGATGTAAGCGACCGCAGTTCGATTGTCCGATCGAACCTGAACCGGTAAGCCCCGTAGGTGGTGTGTCAAGCATGACAGAACCAACCGAATAGCTCTCAGCTCCAAGACATTGATGGGGGTGTGAGCCTCCTGAGGACCCCACAGCCCCTTGAACTGATGTTTCTTCCAAAAACCTCCCCAGCCCGACAGGCTGGCATCTGTGGTAACCGTCTCCCAAAAAGGGGTCAGAAAGGATCTGCCCCTCATCAGATTGCTTGGTTCCAGCCACCACTGAAGGGACTGCCGAACCTGGGGAGACATAAGGAATGACTGATCCAATGACTGCGGACATCTGTCCCAGGCCAACAATAGATGGAGCTGGAGCGACCTCATGTGGAACTGAGCAAAGGGAACCGTCTCGATGGAAGCCACCATCAATCCCACCACTCTCATCCCTAGCCGGATAGAAGGACGAGGTTTGGACAGGAGAAAATGTACCAGATCCTGAACCATCTGCACCTTGGACTGAGGTAGGAACACCCTGGTCTGAATGGTATCCAGATTCATGCCCAGAAACGAGATCTCCCTTAAGGGGGAGAGAGAAGATTAGGGATGGTTGATCACCCAGCCGAACCTCTCCAGCGTCGCCACCACCAACCTTGGTGTCTAGCTCCGCCTGAATGAGAGAGGATGCCGTAATGAGGAGATCGTCCAGATACATCACAATGCGAATGCCCTGGGCTCTGAGAAGGGCCATTATGCCCGCCAGCACCTTGGTGAACACCCTTGGTGCCGAAGTCAAACCGAAAAGGAGGGACACAAACTGAAAGTGCTGATCTCCCACCACAAACCTGAGAAATCTCTGGTGTGCTGGGAAGATTGGTACATGAAGGTAAGCATCCTTGATGTCTATGGATGTCATGAAATCCCCCTGACAAAGGGAATAGATGGCTGAGCGCAGAGTCTCCATGCAGAACTTCTTGGTTCTGATGAACTTGTTGAGAAGCTTCAAATCCAGAATGGGTCTTATGGATCCATCCTTTTTGGAAACCGTGAAGAGGTTGGAATAATAGCCCCGGCCTCTCTCTGAGAAAGGCACCGGGCATATGACTTCCATGTCCAGAAGATTCTTTACAGCCAACAGGAGCCCCTGCGCAGCCCGGGGATCCGAGGGCACCCGAGACCTGAGGAATCTGGGAGGAGGCCGGTACTTGAACTCCAGTTTGTACCCGGAAGAGACCACTTCCAAGATCCATTTGTCTGTGACCTCCCGGGCCCAGACCTGGAAGAAGCGCCACAGCCGTCCCCCCACCCACAAGGGTGAGGGCGTCCCCTCATTGCTGAGCTGGCTTGGCAGCAGGCTTGAGCTTGGAACCCCAGTTAGGGCCTGGACGTGCGCGTCCTCTGCCTCTGTTCCAGGAATCACCTCTGAAATTAGAGTAGGCAAAACCTCTGCCCGCTCTGGCACCGCAAAAGGAAGGATTGAAGGAGCCTGCCCCCCGAAAGGGGCAACGCTGTTTCTTACGCTGATGTAACTTTCCACCTTTCACCACTCCAATTTATCCCCAAACAGCCGCGTACCCAGGAAGGGTAGCGCTGTGAGTGACTTCTTAGCCGCAATGTCAGCCGCCCACTGGCATAACCAGACCGATCGGCGAATAGCCACCAGCAATGCCGAGGTTCTACTACACATAATAATTGTGTCATCCATAGCAGATAAAACAAAGGTCATAAATAATTCACACCGCTTAAGGGCTGTGAATTCATCACTGGCCGGGTTAAGCTGGGAACCACTCAACAGGTCCCTAACCACAGACCTGGTAGCCACAGCCGCGAGAGCCGAGGCACAAACAGGCCGCAAGGCTGAACCCACACTGGCAAAGGCATGGCATGCCATCTGATCAATGCGTTTGTCCTCACCATCTTTAAGAGTGGTGGCGTCTGGAGAATGCACAACTGAGGTGTTGGACAATCCCAGAACGGGCGCATCAACCTCGGGAGGGAACGACCAGCGCTTCAAAGCGTCCACCGGGAAGGGATACCTCCTATCCCATCCTTGAGGAACACCGGGGAGCCAGCTAGGCCTCTCCCATTCCTTAAGAATCATGCTTTCAAAATGATTCTGATTTGGGAACTCCAAGCGAGGCTTAGAAGTCCCAAAGAATTCCCCCTTCTGCGGAGGGGACTCTGCTGGCGGAAAAATAGCCAGTACCTCAAATAGATGGGCCAGGACTTTGAGGGTATCCACAGCATCCCCCAGCGCCTGCCCAGCATCAGTATCAAAAAACTGCTGATCCTCAGCATCAGATTCCTCAAACAATTCCCCCTCCTCAAGTGGGGAATAATCAGACCAGTCAAGGGAATCAGTCATCAAAATCCAATACCGGCGCGGCCGGAGACAGATGCCTTTCTGGCCGCAGAGCTAGAAATCAATTTCTCGATGTTGGCCAATCTAGCACATACATCAGATTGCGACTCCCGGCTAATGACAGTGTCCCTAGTGGTAAGGATAAGGCGGGGTGGAGTAGGTGATGAGACCGGCAGCCTGGACCCAGACGCCTGGGACCCCGACTACCGCGTTATGGCCTGCTGAGCACATGGTATGCAAATCAATACATTATCCCCCGTAAGGGATATCCCACAACCCACACACTGCCGGGATTGCCCCTCCAGCCTCCATATGGTGATTTTAAGGCAGTCGCAATGACCAGAGGGAATTACGCTACTTGAGCTACCCGGGATGCCCCTTTAAGTCCCTGGTGGGAGGATTTGTATGTGCCCCAATTTAACCCAAGGGACCCTAGGACCGGGAGAACCCCCTTTTGTTATAATCGATAGGGAGTCCTCCTGAAAGACACAAGTGAAGGGACCCATGAGAAGGCACACATTCATACACACAAAAAAACTACACAGTATAATTATAGTATAAATATATATACACGAGAAAGGTATAGCGCAGGCCTGCCCCAGCGCCAGAGTGGGGCCCGCAGCACAACAGAAACAAGAAAAGGGGGCCCAACAGGCCACTTACAGAAGGAAATGGCATCCAGCCAACACAGGAATCCAGACGTGAGAGGGAGAAGAAGGGCGGGCCAGCGCGGATCGCGCGCCTGGACCCGCCCCCTTCCCTCAAGCAGAGAAGACGCGGTTCCCATCAGAGGCTGGGATCCGCAATGGCGCCAAAACAAGGGGTCCTGAGGGGAAGAAGCTCCCCCTTCCACAATGGCCAAGCATGCGGCCAGCGCAAATAGCATGTAAAGAGTCCACACTCCTAACATACACTCACACACAAACATAAGACAAAAGAATGAGAAGACAGCACCCCCCCCCCCCCCCAGGAGGGGAACCGGGGGACCCAGAAGGGGGAGAATCCTGCACCAGAGGTGGAAGGGATGAAGTAGGGACGGGGCATCCCAAACCGGGATCACCAACCCAGATACCGCCTACCCCTTAATATGGGGTCTCACTGGGGAGCATAGCTCCCCAAGTACACCTCTAAGGTGTTGCCTACCCTCACCCGGACCTTCAGCCAAGGCTGGGAGGCATAGTATGGGCTTAATTTTAATAAGGTCCGGGCAGAAATAGGGGCGAATTGGCCGGGTGTAGGCCCGGATTACTTGCAAGGAAGAAACAGCCATCTTCTGACTTGCTCGCCATCCTGCAGAGAAGATACTGGGGAATGAGTGGGAGGTCCAAGGTATTTATGGACTGGGAGGGGCTCCCTTTTTTCTTTTCATCTCTGCAGAAGTTCGCCCTCTACAGTAACAACCCACGTCATGAATATTGGAAGCGGGGTGTGTGACATACTTGGAATAATAGCCGTTTCTCTGCATCTTTCCAAATCAATTTAGTGAATTTTTCCCCAGCTCCCCTCAGATATTACTCCCACAAATTGCATTTCCCTGTTGATTACATTTGTGAGCAAAGTTTATAGTTCTCTTTAAAAAGAAAAAAAAATACCCTTCATGGGCATTTGCTATTAGAATCTCTGGATCATATAAGTCTCCTCCCTGCCACAGCAAACTCTGAATACACACCCGCCAAAATATGCACGAGTTTAAAAAGACTCTAAAAGACTCCAGCTTTTCGTTTCAGGAATCCTATTTACTCAAAATAAATTTCTGGGTATTAATAGCAATCTATTCTGATGAGCTGGAAGTTTGCAAATATGCCTTGCAATCCCCGGGTTTTCATGCACAGCTAAATCCCAAATGGGATGCCCCTGTGAAGCACTCCAAAATCAAGGGGTGCAAAATCCCTGGTTTTGATCTGCTTTCCAGAGGAATAAAACATTGATCTGGCTAATAGTTTAGTAGCTATTCTGATGGTGCAAACACTTTTAAAAAGTCCATATAGGTTTGAGTGAATGACACACTGCGAAGATGTCTGTGTCCAAGTTTTACACCAAATATCAAATACACTCACCAGATAGGGGAGTTAGATAAGCATTAAATAATTATCTGAATCCAATCCGGAGCCAATGTAATTGCAACTTCCACTTCAGCAGAACCATAGCGGAATCCAGTAAAAAGTATTAAAATACATTTACTAATATAATTGTACTTATAAATCGTTCACTTGTCATTAAACATATCCTCTCAAAGACAGCTGCAAGGTTATCCACATCTCACTATCCCTAATCAGCCGTACAGTGGAGGGAAATAATACAATTCTGTGATTACTTACCTGTAGAATTGGTATTATGAGTATACAGTACGTCCTGCTGCAGATAAGATTCTTTACGTCTGGGTATTACCCCGCCAGATGGCACTGGACTGCAGAGACAGTGAAATTGGCTCCTCCCGGCCCCTCAAATACCCAGGACCTCCCACAAATCCCCAGTATTGAAAAGCAGTTAACAAGAAGCCGGGAGAATGATAACATAACAAACCATTAACTAAACCAACAATGATAACAATCACCATACAGGGGATCCAAGAATAATGAAAACCAAGGGTGGGGTGGAGCAGGACGTACTGTATACTCATAATACCAATTCTACAGGTGAGTAATCACAGAATTGTATTATTCTTAGTATACAGTACGTCCTGCTCCAGATAAGATTCTTTACGTCTGGGACATCCAATAGCAGTGTCCGTAAAGTAGGGTGGGATCCCCAAAAGTAACAGCAGACAGGTCAGACCACTGCCGCCTGCAGAACAGCGGCCAAAAGCAGCATTAGCTGAGGCCCTAACATCAACCTTGTAAGACTTTGAAAAGGTATGAACAGAAGACCAAGTAACGGCCTTGCAAACTTGTTCAACAGAAGCCTGGTGCTGAAAAGCCCAAGAGGCACCAATAGCACGAGTGGAATGAGCAGTAAGGCGGAAGGGAGGATTCTTCCCCTTAGCAGTGTAGGCCTGAATCACAGCCTGACAGATCCATTTGCTGATAGTAGATTTAGCAGGAGCAAAACCCTTACTAGGACCAGAAGGGACCACAAAAAGATCATCAGTTTTCCTGAAAGGTGCAGTAGCCACCAGATAGTACTTCAGACACCTAACCACATCCAAGGAGTGCAAAACCCTCTCCTTAGTGTTACTAGGATGAGGGCACAAGGAAGGAAGAACAATGTTCTGATTCAGATGAAAGGCAGACACAACCTTAGGCAGAAAATCTGTCTTGAAGAGAAACACCACCTTGTCCTGGTGTCTCTCAAAGTAGGGGGGGCTGGATGGAAAGCGCCGCCAACTCAGAAACACGCCTAACAGAAGTGATAGCCACCAAAAAGACAACCCTGAGAGTAAGAATGACCAAGGCAGCCTCCTGCACAGGTTCAAAGGGAGCACCCTGCAAGGCAGAAAGCTCCAAGTTTAAATCCCAGACAGGCAACATAGGCTTACGTGGAGGACGCACATGAGTAACCCCCTGGGAAAAGGTCTTGATCAGAGAATGCTGAGCAAAAGATCTTTGGAAGAAAACAGCCTGGGCAGAGACATGACCCTTGAAAGTACTGAGTTGAAGCCCCAGATCCAAACCATGTTGAAGGAACTCTAGAATCCTGGGAATAGAGAACACACGACAGGGAAGAGACCTAGCCTTACACCAGTCAATGTAGGCACGCCAAACCCTATAGAAAATGGAAGAAGAAGACCTCTTCCGAGCCCTAATCATGGTGTTAACAACAGAGGCAGACAGCCCCTTTTCCATCAAGACGGAGGTTTCAGCAGCCAGGCCGTCAAAGCCAGCGTTTGTAAATTGGGATGGCGTAAATGTCCCTGAGTGAGTAGGTCTGGAACCCTGGGCAGAGCGTACTGATCTACTGCCAACTACACTATGTCTGCGAACCACACTCTTCTTGGCCACCTGGGAGCCACCAGGATTGCTGCCACCCCCTCCTGAGCTATCTTGCGCAGAACCCTGCTCAACAGGGGGAATGGGGGAAAGACATACAGAAGCTGAAAATCCTGCCATGACATTGCTTGAGCATCTGTGGCCAAGGCCAGAGGATCCTGGGACAGGGAGACAAAGGCTGGGAGCTTGTGATTGTGACGGAACGCAAACAGATCCACATCTGGCTGACCCCAACAGTGACACAGAGAGTGAAACACCCTGTCGCTGAGGGACCATTCTCCCAGGCGAGAGGTCCCCCTGCTCAGAGAGTCTGCCTGCAGATTCTCCACCCCCAGAATGTACACAGCTGAGATGCAGGGAACATTGTCCTTCGCCCAGGACAGGATCAGAGACACTTCCTTGAGGGCCCCCTTGCTCCGGGTCCCTCCCTGATGATTGATGTAGGCAACCGCCGTCTGGTTGTCTGAGCGTACCTGAACAGGCCGGCCCCGAAACTGGGTCATGTGAGCCAGAACCAACCTGATCGCCCTCCGTTCCAGAATGTGGATAGGTGTGTGGGCCTCCTGAGGGCCCCACCGCCCTTGGAACTGTAGGGACTTCCAGAAGCCCCCCCAACCTGTCAGACTGGCATCCGTGGTGACCGTCTCCCAGCAGGGGGCCAGAAAGGATCTGCCCACCAACAGGTTCCTGGAGTCCAGCCACCACAAGAGGGACCGCCTGGCTAGGGGGGACAGCACAAGGACCTGGTCCAGGGATGCAGGATCCTTGTCCCATACTGACAAGAGGTGGAGTTGCAGAGGCCGCATGTGAAACTGGGCATAAGGAACCGCCTCGAAGCCCGACACCATCAGGCCCACCAGCTGCATTCCCTGCTTGATGGAGGGATGAGGGAAAGATAGAAGGAACTGAACCTGCGCTAGCAGACTGTCCACCTTCTGCTGAGGAAGAAAGATCCTTGCCTGATCTGTATCCAGATACATTCCCAGAAATGGCATCACCAAGGAGGGAGACAGGGAAGATTTGGGATGGTTGATCACCCAGCCAAAAGACTCCAGCATGGACACTACTCGCTGAGTATCCAGCTCTGCCTGTTGGAGGGACTGAGAAGTGATAAGAATGCCGTCCAAATAGGGCGGAACGCGAATGCCCTGAGACCTGAGCAGAGCCATCACTCCTGCCAGCACCTTGGTGAACACTCTGGGAGCTGAAGTGAGAACGAAGGGCAATGCCACAAATTGGTAGTGCTGATCCTCCAGAGCGAACCTGAGGAATCTTTAATGACCTGGAAAGATGGGAATATGAAGGTAAGCATCCTTGATGTCCACAGAGGTCATGAAGTCCCCTGGACACACGGAACTGATAGAGCGAAAGCGCCTGCATCTGACAAACTTGTTGAGGATCTTCAAGTCCAGGATGGGCCTGACTGACCCATCTCTTTTGGGCACAGTGAAAAGGTTGGAATATAAACCCCTGCCCCTTTCTTGTAAGGGGACCAGACAGATGACCCCCAGCTCCAGAAGGCTTTGCACCGCCAGAATCAGAGCCTGAGCCGAGATGGGGTCCTGAGACATCCGGGATCTGATGAATCTTGGGGGCGGCCAGACAGCAACCTCTATCTTGTAACCGGAGGACACTACCTCCCGAATCCACCGGTCTGAGACATGAAGCCTCCAGACGTGAGCAAAGAGCTGAAGCCGTCCCCCCACCCGGATGGGTGAGGGCGCCCCTTCATGCCTGAGGGGGCTTGGGGGGGAAGGCTTAGGCTTGGAGCCCCAGGATGAGCCAGGACGTCCACGTCCCCTGCCCCAGAAATCCCCTCGGGCCCCAGTAAAGGAGACCCCTCTCCACGCTCTGGATCCACGGTAGGGGGAAGAAAAGGAGCCCGGGCCCCGAAAGGGCCGAGACTGCCTCCTGCGCTGGGGTAACCTTCCTCCCTTAGCAAACAGGTCCAGGCGGCCCCCAAATAGGCGAAGTCCTTTGAAGGGAAAACCAGTGAGAGCCTTTTTGGCAGCGTTGTCAGCTGCCCACTGGCGCAGCCAAACCAAGCAGCGTATAGCCACCACCAAGGCAGAGGCTCTGCCTCACATCCTAATGGTATCATCCAAAGCAGAGAGGACATAAGCAACAAATACCTCACAACGCGAGAGTGCATTATACTCTTCACTAGAAACATCATCAGGAGCTCCATCTAGGACACTTTTAAGCAGTCCTAATAGCCACAGCTGTAATAGCAGAGGCACAAACCGGGCGCAGCGCCATCCCCACACAAAGGCATGGGAAGCCATATGATCAATACGCCGGTCCTCACTATCCTTCAGAGTAGTAGAGACAGGGGAATGCATGACAGAGGTGTTCGACAAACCCAGAATTGGGGCATCCACTTCTGGAGGGGATGACCAACGTTTTACCACATCAGCAGGAAAGGGATATCTCTTATCCCAACTCTTAGGGACTCCAGGGAGCCTGCTAGGACGCTCCCATTCCTTGAGCATGAGATTATTAAAATAAGATTGTTCAGGGAACTCTAAACGTGGCTTAGCAATATGAAACAATTCCCCCTGCTGCTTAGGAGCCGCTGCCGGGGGAGAGATAGAAAGCACTTCAAAGATCTGAGCCAAAAGCCTATCAGTATCATCTGAGGCCCAGGGATCAGAGCCAGAATCATTATAACCCTTGGGCTGTTCATCAGATGATTCTGAGTCAGAGAACAATTCCCCTTCTTCCAGGGGGGTATAACCAGACAGATCAAAGAACTCTTCAGCCTCCATAGGGAAAAGAGTGACATCAGGCACCAAATGTCGCCTCTTAGCAGAGGCCTTACGCGTCTAGTAGACACATCAGGCTGAGACTCCCCACTGGTATGCAGCTCACTGGGAGTCAAATTTAAGCTAGGCAAAGCCATATGTGGCGCAGGCCCAGCTGCTGGTAAACCAGGCTGCAGCGCAAGCACCTGCTGGGCACAAGGTACACAAACCCGCACATTGTCAACACTTGTAAGGGACACCCCACACGCTACACAGCCGGGCTTGTCCCGAAGTTACCCCCAAGCACATTATCCTGAGACGCCTCCATATGGTGATTATAGTGGCACAATAGGCCGATAGGGATTATGCTATAAAAGCAACCCGGGATGCCCCAACAGCCCGCTAGGAAGTGGGAGGAATTAGCACACTAGGCCTCAATAAGTTTAATAAACTAAATAGAGGAGGTAGGGCCGGGAGAAACCAATTGAGTTTGACCCGCCTGTAAGACATAAGCAAAAAACCCCGTAAGCGACATGCATACATGACATTAAAATATATATATATATACACAAACAGCCCGCGAGGGCACTCACGGACCGCGGTAGGTAGGCGCCAGCCACGCAGCACGAAGAAGCAAAAATGGCGCCGAGTATACCTTGAGGGGCGGGCCGCGGAGACAGTGATATGGAACGCGCCATCCGCAGGCCCCACCCACCGAAGAGCTCGAAGCTGCACACGTGACAAAAGCAACCAATGATGCGCCTGAGGTAATGTCGCCACCAACCGCGAAACGCCGGAGAAGCGCGCGCGGCAGCATATTCAAACAAGCAACCAGTGCAACCAAATCTGTGCGGTGACAGGACTAAAGGCAAACCAAGCACACCAACATAGGGCCCACCGATAGACAGGGGCAAGGGCCACAGGCCAATAGCCCCGCTCACCTGCGAGAAGAGAGAGCCATCTTCTTGGATTTGTGGGAGGTCCCAGGTATTTGAGGGGCCGGGAGGAGCCAATTTCGCTGTCTCTGCAGTCCAGCGCCATCTGGCGGAGTAATACCCAGACAAAGAATCTTATCTGGAGCAGGACGTGCTGTATACTAAGAATAAAACTGGCGGCTTTAATATAATGTATCCCACAGGCAACAGGAAATCAAACTTACAGTTATGTGTGGGTGCTCTCACATCCCCTAGGATGCTCGGTTCTATCTCCAGGATTGGACTGCACGTGCAGGTAGATACATCTGATGATTCCCTTGAGCTTGATTTTACAGTTTTATATTTTGTAGGATTCTTTCATAAAGTACGGTTGCTGTGGGACATCATGACTTTGGAAAAATACCATTTTGTGAGTACTCACCTGAAAAATGGATATTGTCAGTGTGCCACACACCCCGCTTCCCCTTTAATTCTTACGATCGGGTTACTCCACCAGCAGGTGGCAACGTTGCATGGAGAAGTCTTGAAAACGAGCCCCTTCCGGCCTATATATACCTGGGACCTCCCACTCAACACCAGTGATTTAAAAAGCAGAAAGACAAGGTACCAGGAAATCCAATGGTAACCTCAAAATAAAGAAAAGCTTCACCATATAAAGGATCCAGGATACCAAAAAGGGCGGGTGAAGCGGGGTGTGTGGCACACTGACAATATCCATTTTTCAGGTGAGTACTCACAAAATGGTATTATTGTATTATACCAGTGTGCCACACACCCCGCTTCCCCTTTAATTCTTACGATCGGGACATCCAAAAGCAGTGTCCACAAGGGATGGGTATCCGAAGGCAAAGTGAAGCATAACTTAAATGACTGCAGTCTGCAGAACTTTGCGGCCAAACACAGCATCCGCTGAGGCCCGCACATCAACCTTGTAAAACTTAGAAAAAGTATGAACAGAAGACCAAGTAGCAGCCTTACAAACTTGTTCAACAGAAGCTTGGTGCTGAAAAGCCCAAGACGCTCCAACGGCGCGAGTAGAATGAGCAGTGATACGAAAAGGGGGAACTTTCCCCTTAGCAGAATAGGCCGCAATAATGGCCTGACGTATCCATTTGCTAATGGAAGATTTGGCCGGCGCCAAACCCTTCCTAGGCCCACAGGGCACAACAAAAAAGGCATCAGTTTTACGAAAAGGAGAAGTAATAATCAAATAGTACTTAACACAGCGTACTACATCCAAACAATGCAAAACCCTCTCCTTGTCATTCTTAGGCTTAGGACACAGGGAGGGAAGAACAATATCCTGATTCAAATGAAAAGCAGAAACAACCTTTGTAAGAAAGTCCGGTTTGAACCGAAAGACCACTTTGTCCTGATGCCTCTCAAAGTAGGGCGCCTGAATAGACAAGGCCGACAACTCCGAGACACGCCGAACCAAAGTGACAGCTACCAAGAAGACAATCTTCTGAGTCAGGGTAGACAAAGCAATATCTTGCAAAGGCTCAAAGGGAGGAGCCTGAAGAGCAGAAAGAACCAAATTCAAGTCCCAAACAGGGAGTAATGGTTTCCTGGGAGGCTGCACATGCGTAACCCCCTGGAAAAAAGTTTTAACTAAAGGAAGAAGCGCAAAACGCTTCTGAAAAAATATAGATAAGGCAGAAACCTGCCCTTTCAAAGTACTCAGCTGAAGACCAGAGTCCAGCCCTGATTGTAAAAACTCTAGAATCCTGGAGACCGAAAAGACCCTACAAGGCAAGGACCTAACCTCACACCAAGCTATATAGGCTTTCCAAGTCCTATAGTAGGTGATAGAAGAAGACACCGATCAGAGTCTTAATAACCGAGTGAGAAAGACCCTCCTCCTTCAAGATGGAGGTCTCAGCGGCCAAGCCATCAAAACCAGCGTTGATAAATTGGGGTAAGACAGCCGACCCTGAGTGAGCAGATCGGGCCGAAGAATGAGCTGATTCACTGTCCGCCAAACGATGTCTGCGCACCATACTCGTCTTGGCCATCTTGGGGCCACGAGAATGGCGGACACCCTTTCCAGAACCAGCTTCCGTACCACCCAGCCTAGCATGGGTATCGGAGGAAACGGGTACAGAAACCCCGGGTCCCCCCAGCTCAGGGATATGGCTTCCACCGCCAGAGGATCCTGGGAGAGCGATACAAGGATCGGGAGCCTGCAATTGTGACGAAAGGGAAACAGGACCACCTCCGGTGTCCCCCACCGGAGCGGACTGCAGACTGCCGAGAGACAAGGAACATGTGCCTTCGCCCAGGTCAGGATCAGGGACACCACTCTGAGGGCACCCAGACTGCAAGTCCCTCCCTGATGATTGATGTAAGCAACCGCTGTTTGATTGTCCGAGCGAAGCTGAACCAGAAGGCCCAGACCCTGATGAGACAAAAGAGCAAGAACCAGACGGAAGGCTCTCAGCTCCAGAACAGACGTCCGAGGGTTGGAAAGAAGGACCCAAGCCAACTCCTGAATCAGACACATTTTGGACTGAGTGAGAAACACCCTGTGTTGACTGGAATCCGACCACATTCCCAGAAAGGACACCACCCTGGCTGGAGCAAGGGAGGACCTGGGAAGGTTGAAAAACTTCAGATGCAGGATGGGGCAAGCCGACCTGTCCTTCTTGGGGGCTGCGAAGAGAATGGAGCAAAAACCGAGGCCCACCTCTAAGCGCGGCACCGGCCGGATGCCCGCCATTTCCAGGAAAAACCGTGAAGGAGGGCAAGACTCAAACTCCGGTTTGTAACCGGGCGACACCCCCTCCCAGATCTATGTGTCCGGAATCTCGCGGCCTTAAACCAGGGAGAAGTGTCGCAATCGTCCCCCCACCCGCACGCTCATTGCTGAGCGGGCTTAGCAGTAGGTTTGGGCTTGGCGCCCCAGGACTGACCGGGACGGCCATGACCTCTTCCCCGGAACCAACCTACACCCCCGGTAACGGGAAGGGAAGCCTCTCTGCCCGCTCTGGCTCCTCGAAAGGAGGGACTAAAGGAACTCGCACCCCGAAAGGAGCGACGAGGCTTCTTGAATTGAGGCAACTTACCATCCTTGGTAACAGCATCCAATTTCTCGCCAAAAAGGCGTAAACCTAAGAAAGGTAGCGCTGTAAGCGCCCTTTTAGAGTTAAGGTCCGCCGTCCACTGGCGCAGCCATATAGACCGACGAATAGCCACCAGCAATGTCGCTGTCCTGCTACTCGTCGCAAGAGCATCGTCCTGAGCAGTCAGGACAAAAGAAACAAACGACTCACACTGCTTGAGAGAACTAAACATATCACAAGCGGGATCAAGATCTGCGAGCAGATCCCTAATAATGGATCTAACTGCCAGCAGAAGAAGCGCCGAAGCACAAATTGGCCGTAGTGTCGACCCGGCACTGATAAAACCATGGCGAGCCAATTGATCAACCAGACGATCCTCACCATCCTTAATGGTAGTGGTGTCAGAAAAGTGCAACGCAGCCGAGCCAGTCAGCCTTAACACAGGGGTATCAACATCGGGGGGCACTGACCAAAGCTTCACCAAGTCCTCTGGAAAGGGATAACGCTTATCCCAATTAGGAGGAGTTCCAACCAGGCGCGCGGGTTGTTCCCATTCCTTAAGGACAACCCTCTCAAAGTGCTGTTGCCTGGGAAACACCAAACGCGGCTGGGGTATGTCAAACAACTCACCCTATGGCAGAGGGACCACCGCAGGCGGATCCAAGGTCAATGGTGTCAATGGACACCCCCAACGCCTGATCACCAGCAGTGTCAAACAATAGCTGGTCTGCAGGCTCCTCCGACTCCTCAAGGAGTTCCCCCTCCTCATCAGGGGGACAATCGGACCAATCCAAAAATTCAGGTACCTCACCCTCCGAAGCAGGCACTGCTGGAGAAAGGTGCTTCCGCTTTGCCGTAGCCTTCTGAGCCACTGAAGCGGAAATTATTTTCTCGAGGTTGGCCAACCGCGCATGCACCCCGAAATGCGAATCCCCATTTTTGACAATGTCACACGGGGTCCGGAATAGGTTGGGGGGGGATAGGAGATGACGGAAGTTGCGAGGAGCCAGAAGCCGGAGCAACGGACTGGCGTGCAATGTTCTGCCTTGCACATGGAACGCATTATATGACATCATCGCCTGGGAGCGGAGCCCCACAACCCCCACACAGCCTGGATAGCCCCGAAGAGCCATTTCCGGTAACGTTGGAAGCCTCCATATGGTGAATTTGTGGTATTCGCAACAACCCAGGGTTTTACGCATTAAGCAACCCAGGATGCCCCTTTGTAATTAAAGTCCCGGAAGTGGGAGGATTTTTTAAGCCTAGGAAAATCCCAATTTAGAGACTAAGACTAGCCAGGTATAACAGACCGGTAGAGCCACTGCAGTGAGGGGATCCCAGAATCTGTGGGGGAAAAGAGACCACAGTCAGTCCCCCAACCAGTATGCACCACATTCATACATAACCAACAAGGCAAACATATATGAATAGTTTAACATCATGAATAAAATACACATGACACATGCTATTTCAAGGCAAAGCCAGAGAGTGCATAAAAAATAAGAGTATATACCTGTATAAATATATACACACACATATATATATATATAGATATATATATATATATATATCTATATATATATATATCTATATATATATCCACACATACCCAAATACAGGCATTTGACCCATACATAAGCAGAAGTGCCCCAGGAAAAAACGCTATACATGGCAGGCAATAAGTACAAGGACGGCCCCACGTGCGTGATGGTGGGGACCGCACTGGACCTCTTCCCCCACCGGCTGCAGCAAACCTGTCTCTAATGAGACAGGGGAAGTGAAGGGCGGGCCCGGACACAGCGCGCCCTGGCCACGCCCCCTTGATCACCAAGCGAGGCCGCAGAGAGCCCCCGGCCCAGCCCCCCAGTGACGCGGCTCGCCCAATGGCGAGACCGCAAGCAAAAAAGGGGGAAATTTGAAAGTGCAACACAAAAAGGCCCCAGCAGCCCAAGCCACGCGCCGCCACCGCAGCGCTGACCCTGCCAAAGCACTTCCACACATAACACTAAGTAAAGCACCTCATGCAACACGCACCCCCCCCCCATTTAGCGAAGGGAGAAGGGACCGAGCGGGAGAAGGTGGCCAAAGGGAACATCTGGACAGGGGCATCCCACATCCGGATCACCATGCCGGATAGCCGCATTGCCCCACAAGTGGGGTCGAGTGGAGGAGATAAGCTCCTAGGCACCTAAAGTGCCATCTACCTTTGCCCAGCCAGCAGCCTAGGCTGGGAGGCTTCCGTTTAACTAGGCATAAACAACACAATAGAACTGGGCAGAAATAGACCAAAAGGGGATGCCGGGTTTGACCCCGGCTACCTGCAAGCAGGAGACTTCTTTCTTCTGTCTTGTCGCCTCATGCAGAGAGAAAACACTGGTGTTAAGTGGGAGGTCCCAGGTATATATAGGCCGGAAGGGGCTCGTTTTCAAGACTTCTCCCTGCAACGTCGCCACCTGCTGGTGGAGTAACCCAATTGTAAGGATTAAAGGGGAAGCGGGGTGTGTGGCACACTGAGAATAATACATTGCTCTTAAGATGGTCCCACAGCAACTAAGATGGAATTTACTGGCATACAGATTACGAGTCCACCATTTTGGTAACCTCACTCTACACCATCATTTGCATTAATTAGGGATGAGAGTGGTTAATCACTTTTCGTAAAGAAAAAAAAAAAAGTTCATTACCCACTAAGCAAATTTTTGTGGGCGTTGTTATAATCGACAATGTGTTTTTTGGGGAAGGGGATAGGGAGGATCTAGATCCTCATTAATTCTAACACTTTGAATCTAATTATCACTTCTGATGTAAGTAGTAGTGAAGAACACTATTTGGATTTAGTTATATCCAAACAGGGTCAAAGACTTTCCACTGCTACGTTTAAGCCAACTGATAGGAATGGGTTCGTACCAATGGGCAGTTGTCATCACCCTGGATGGTTACGAACAATTCCTGTCAGCCAATTTACTAGACTGAGGCATAACACCAGCTTAGCAGAGGGATATCTTGAACGAGCTAGAGTTTTGGAAAAAGGATAGGATCCTGGCCAGGTAAATATACAGAAAGATAAGGTTCTGAAAAAATAGGTCTGATTAAATATGTATGAACATGCAAGGAAATAAAAGGCTACATGGGCTTGTAGCTTTCAGGGCCGAGACCACTGAGGCTGGCCTATACACCCTGGTCCACAAGCCCTGCATAGCTGGTCCCTGGGCTGTTTATGCTGGGAAGGGGGACCCTATGTCTTTTTTAATGAACCCTTGAGCCCTATTCTCCTCCTCAGTGATGGGACACAGAGTGATTGGCGGGCGGGGGGGGGGGGGTGTGTTCAGGGATGGATCGATCGGAGGCAAGTATTAAGTATTTCTGGTGTGTGTGGGTGTCTTTTATAATTAACCCATTGTGAACTGGTAGGGGGTCCATGAGACCCCTATACCAGTTTACAAGGCTTGGGGCTGGCAAGTCACCAGCAGCTAGTGGGTGACTTGCCATTAACCCCCAGCCCCCCATTACCTCCTGCTTCAAAGCACAGGGGGAGGCAGAAGAGCCCGAGGGGGGGGGTGCAATCGCTGTGCGGCTTGTAGCCTCCAGGGTCGGGGGCTACCGAAGCTGGCCCCTGCACCCTGGCCTACAAGCCCCTCATAGTTAGTGATCTAACTGGTTATGCTGGAAAGAAGGAAATGCTTGCCATTTTTTTTGTAAATTGTAAAAAAAAAAAAAAAACACACACACACGTTTTTATTTAACCCTTTATAGCATGGATAGTAGTTATTATTATTATTATTATTGTTTATTTATATAGCGCCATCATCTTCCGTAGCGCTTTACAAAGTAGTAATTACAGACAGGGCAGAAACATACGGTACATATACTAATTCAAATGCAGTTTTACAGAGATGACAATGGATATTCTGAGTACAAGATACAATAGGGGAGAGAGCCCTGCCCTTGCGAGCTTACAGTCTAAAGGAAGAGGGGTGAAGACGAGGGGGAAGGATCACAAACAGTCAGTATTGAGCTTTGTGGCATGTGCCCTTTAGAAGATTGGTTAGGCCAGATTATATGCTTGTCTGAATAGGTGAGTTTTAAGGGCGCCTTTGAAGGTTTCGAGGGTTGTGGAGTGGCGGATTGGGTGGGGGAGGGCATTCCAGAAGATTGGGGTTGCACGTGAGAAGTCCTGGAGGCGGGCGTGAGAGGAGGTGACCAGGGAGGAGGACAGAAGTAGGTCGGCAGAGGAGCGGAGGCTGCGTCTAGGTTGATACTGTTGGAATAGAGTTGAGATGTAGGGAGGGGCCTGGTTGCAGAGAGCTTTGTATGTGAGAGTTAGAGTTTTGAACAGGATTCGCTGTGGGATTGGCAGCCAGTGTAGGGATTGGCAGAGAGGCGCAGAACTAGAGTAGCGAGAGGAGAGATGGATGAGGCGAGCAGCAGAGTTCAGGATAGATTGGAGGGGTGCCAGTCTGTTAGTTGGTAAGCCACAAAGAAGGATGTTGCAGTAATCCAGACGGGATATGACCAGGGCATGCACTAGCATTTTAGTGGTGTCAGGTGAGAGGAAAGGACGGATGCGGGAGATGTTTTTAAGTTGGAGGCGACAGGAGGTGGCCAGGGAGTGAATATGTGGTTTGAAAGAGAGGGCAGAGTCCAGAATGACTCCCAGGCACCAAGCTTGGTGAGTTGCTGTTATTGTGTAATTGTTGACAGAAATAGACATGTTAGAGAGGGGAGGGGAGTTAGATGGTGGGAAAATGACCAGTTCTGTCTTGTCCATGTTTAGCTTGAGGTAGCGAGATGACATGAATGAAGAAATAGCTGAGAGGCAATTGGGGAGGCGAGATAGGAGAGAGGAGAGATTGGGGCCTGAGAGATATATTTGAGTGTCATCCGCATAGAAGTGGTATTGGAAGCCTAATGAAGTTATAAGTTTGCCAAGGCCGTGGGTGTAGACTGAGAAAAGTAGGGGGCCTAGGACAGAACCTTGCGGCACACCAACAGAAAGAGAACGTGAGGATGAGACTGTGTTAGAAAAGGATACACTGAATGATCTGTCAGAGAGGTAAGAGTTGAGCCAAGAGAGCGCAAGCCCTTGAACCCCAAGAGAGGAGAGAATATCAAGAAGCAGAGAGTGGTCGACAGTATCAAAGGCTGAGGAGAGGTCAAGAAGGATGAGGATGGAGTAGTGACCATTGCTTTTGGCAGTGAGCAGATCATTGGTGACTTTGGTGAGGGCAGTTTCAGTGGAGTGGTTACGGCGGAATCCTGATTGTAAGGGGTCAAATAAGTTGTTAGTGGATAAGTATTGTGACAGTTCTGAGTGGACATGTTGTTCAAGAAGTTTGGAGGAGAAAGGGAGTAGCGAGATAGGGCGGTAGCTGGAGAGGGCAGAGGGGTCGAGAGAGGGTTTCTTGATTATCGGAGTAATAACTGCATGTTTGTAGGAAGAAGGAAAGGTGCCAGTGGAGAGAGAAAGGTTGAATATGGAGGTTAAGGCTGGAGTGAGGGATGGAGACAGTTGAGGAATAAGGTGGGATGGAATAGGATCAAGGGAGCAGGTAGTCAGGTGGGCCCTAGAAATGAGAGAGGTTAGTCCAAGCTCAGTTATTGGAGTGAAGAAAGTAAGAGAGTAAGGCAGGGGGATTGTTTGAAGTGGTGAGGGATTCTGAGGGGCAAAGCCGAGTCGAATGTTGTCAATTTTTCCTTTGAAGAATGTAGAAAATTCTTCTGCTGTTATTTGGGAGGTTGGAGGAGGGGGTGGTGGGCGGAGTAAGGAACTGAAAGTGTTGAAGAGTTGTTTGGGATTCCGGGCTTGTGCAGAAATCAGTGAAGAGAAATAAGCTTGCTTAGCAGATGAAAGGGCCGTCCTGAGTTCCTGAAGGGCTTGTTTGTAGAATAGAAAGTCATGATTGGCTTTGGATTTCCTCCATCGCCGTTCAGCAGCTCGAGACAGCTGTTTCAATCTGGCTGTGCTTGCATTTAGCCAGGGTTGGGGCTTTCTGGTGCGGGGACGGCTATAGGTGAGGGGGGCGACAAAGTCCAGAGCTGAGGAGAGAGTATTATGGTAGTGTGATGATGCAGCGTCTATGTCCGTGAATGAGGTCAAGGTCTGTAGAGGTTGAAGTGAGGCAGAAAAGGACTGAAGGTCTAGGTTTCTTAAGTTCCTGCGTTGAGTTGTGGGTTTGTGTGGAGGGGGGTTTGCAGGCATTGGAGAGAGGGTCATAGTCAGCAGATTATGGTCAGAGAGGGGGAGCAAAGAGGATGAGAGGTTTGATAGAGAGCAGAGGTGAGAGAAGAGGAGGTCAATTGTGTGGCCGTCTTTGTGGGTGGGTGCAGTAGACCATTGCTTGAGGCCGAAAGATGAGGTTAGTGACAGTAGTCTGGTGGCAGCATGGTTGCTAGTGTCAACAGATATGTTAAAGTCACCCATGATGATTGCAGGGATGTCTGTGGACAGAAAATGAAGGAGCCAGGTAGAAAAGTGGTTGAGGAAAAGAGTAGTAGTTCCAGGAGGGCGGTAGATGACTGCGATTTTCAGGTTACAGGGATAATATAAGCGGACACAGTGAGCTTCAAAAGATGAGAAGGATAGAGATGGCAAGGCAGGGAGTGGGTTAAAGGAGCAGAGTTTGGATAGAAGGATGCCGACACCCCCACCCTGTTTGTTGTTGGATCTGGGGGTGTGGCTGAGATGTAGTCCCCCATGTGAGAGGGCAGCGGGTGAAGCTGTGTCTGATGGGGTAAGCCATGTTTCTGTGAACCCCATGAAGGTAAAAGAGTTAGAGAGAAACAGGTCGTGAATATAGGTGAGTTTATTGCGCACTGAGCGTGCATTCCACAGTGCACAGGTGACAGTGGCAGGAAGGGATGGAGAGTGAGTAAGCTGTATCAGATTAGATAGATTGCGTGTGTATCCCGGTTTGACACGGTTGTAGACTTTTGGCTTTGATGAAAAATGTATAGTTATGGAGGAGGGGGGTGGAGAGAGTGGGCCTGGATTAGGACTGATGTCTCCGGCGGCAACTAAGAGTAAAAGGAGAGAAAAGATTTTATCTGTAAATTTGGGGGGTCTCCTGAGCAGGAACAGGGGACTACTGAAACATATGTGGTACGGGGCTTTCAAAAAAATACATATTTTATTTGAAATAGATGAGACAAATTATATAAAAAAAAAATCTTTTAAAACACACAAAATGGTGAAAAATAGCCTGTTAGAGGGCAACAACATCTCAAGTAGGCAGGCAGTTAAAGGGGTTAAAAATGCCATTTTGTGAATACTCACCTGTAAAATGGGTATTCTAAGTATGTCACACACCCCGCTTCAAGACATTCATTACATGTGGGTATACTGACTTGTAGATGGCGATCTTGCAGAGATGTCAATAAAAAAAGGTAAGACCCTCCCGGGCCATAAATACCTGGGACATCCCACTCATTCCCCAGTATAAAGATAGCAGTAAGATAAAGGCACCAGGAAAAATTAAAATTAACAAAGGTTCACCATATAAAGGATCCAGAATACAAAAGGGCAGGGTGAAGCGGGGTGTGTGACATACTTATAATACCCATTTTACAGGTGAGTATTCACAAAATGGTATTATTCTAAGTATGTCACACACCCCGCTTCAAGACATTCATTACATGTGGGACATCCAATAGCAGTATCCATAAAGGGCGGGGATCCAAAAAATAAAGCAACAAGGCACAAACTTAAACCACTGCAGCTTGCAGAACTTTGCGGCCAAAAACAGCATCCGCTGAGGCCCGCACATCAACCTTGTAAAACTTGGAAAAAGTGTGAACCGAAGACCAAGTAGCAGCCTTACAAACCTGGTGCTGGAAGGCCCAGGACGCCCCAACAGCACGAGTAGAATGAGCAGTAACACGAAAAGGGGGGAATCTTCCCCTTAGCCGAATAGGCCCCAACAATGGCCTGGCGAATCCATTTACTAATGGAAGACTTGGCGGGAGCCAAACCTTTCCTAGGCCCAGAGGGCACCACAAAAAGGGCGTCAGTCCTACGAAAAAGGGAAGTAGCCACCAAATAGTACTTCACACAGCGAACCACATCCAAAGAATGCAAAACCCTCTCCTTGTAGTTGCTAGGCTTAGGACACAAGGAGGGTAGAACAATATCCTGATTAAGATGAAGAGCAGAGACCACCTTAGGAAGGAAATCTGGCTCGAAGCGGAAAACAACCTTGTCCTGATGCCTCTCAAAGTAAGGGGCCTTAATGGACAAGGCTGCCAACTCCGAAACACACCGAACAGAAGTGATGGCAACCAGAAAAACAACCTTCTGAGTAAGCGCAGAAAGCGCAATATCCTGCAAAGGTTCAAAAGGAGGAACTTGCAAGGCCGAAAGAACCAAGTTCAAATCCCAAACTGGGAGCAAAGGCTTCCTAGGAGGTCGCACATGCGTAACCCCCTGGAAAAAGGTCTTAACCAGAGGATGAAGAGCAAAAGACTTTTGAAAGAAAACCACCAGGGCAGAAAATACAATTCTGTGAAATACTCACCTGTAGAATTGGTATTATTGGTATACAGTACGTCCTGCTCCAGATATAATACTTACACTTGGGTTATTCTCCGCCAGATGGCGCTGTACTGCAGAGACATGGAAAAACAGGCTCCTCCAGGCCCTTCATATACCCAGGGACCTCCCACAAATCCCCAGCATTGAAAAGCAGTGAACAAGAAGCTGGGAGAATTAAACCACCCAGAACAACTGGGAAAGATAACCATGATAACAAACACCATACAGGGAATCCAGAATAATGCAGCAACAGGGTGGGGTGGAGCAGGACGTACTGTATACCAATAATACCAATTCTACAGGTGAGTATTTCACAGAATTGTATTATTCTTGGTATACAGTACAGCCTGCTCCAGATATAATAATTACACTTGGAACATCCAAAAGCAGTGTCCACAAAGTAGGGTGGGATCCCCAACTACAAAACGACCACAGCAGACAGTTTAAAGCACTGTCACCTGCAGAACCAGACGGCCAAGACAATATGAGCCTGAGGCCCTAACATCAACATTGTAAAAAACCTTGCAAAAGGTACGAGCAGAAGGCCAATGGTAGTGGCCTAACCAATCAGTTCAACAGCAAAACCGGTGCTGAAAGCCCAAGAGGCATCAAGCATGCGTAGAAGGGAATCAAGGCAACCAGGGAGGTTCTTACCGTTGCCTGAATAGGCCTGAGTAATAGCCTGACAATCCGATAACTAATGAATTTGGCAGAAGCCAAGGCCAAAAACAAGGTACCAGGAGTAACATCCATTAAGGTAACAACCAGGACCAAACCGCCCAACTCCAGAGAGCAGGCGAGATTGAGCACATTCAGGATGTAATGACCACAAGCCCCAAGGAACCTCAGTTCCCTTAAGGGACACAGTGACTTCTAAGAAAAAAACTGCCAACACCTGTATAAGGAATGCAGAACCACTTCCTCAACGTTGCAAGGAAGGGGGACAGCCGTGGAAAACAATATCTCGGATAATTGAACATACGACACCTACAGATGTAGAGAATCCGGCTTGAGGCGGAACTCCACCTTATCCTGGTGCATCTCAAGGAAAGAGGGCTAGGTAGACCGAACTGCCCGCTAACACACGCCTGACCAAGGTAACAGTCACCAGAAGGACCACCTTAAGGGTAAGGACATCCAGACAGTGTCTGGAATAGGACCAGGAGACAACCTGCAAGCAGACGGAATTAATCCATTTAAATCCCAACAGGGGCCATAGGAGTACATGGAGGGCGCACATGAGCATCCTCTGAAGGAAGTCTTAACCAAGGAAGACTGAACCAGAACTGTTAAGGCAAGGTGGACAGGGCAGAGCCTGACCCATTAGAGAGCAGAGCTGGGGGACCAACTCCAATTTATGCTGAAGGCCACACTAGAGCCCTGGAACCCGAGAACGTCCAACAAGTAAGAGCACTAGACTCATCCCAATAAATGAGGGTATGCCATACCCTACGACAATAGAAGAAGACGCAGAAGAGGCTCACTCCTAGACATCCCATAGATACAACACCGAGGCAGCTAAGCTTATCTCCATCAAGATGTATGCTTCAGCAGTCAGATCCACTTAGGCCAGGGACCATGAACTATAGTGATGTAAAGGGCCCCTGAGTGATCAACTGTCACTCCTGGCAAGGTGCAGAATTACTGACCACAGTACCATAACTGCAACCACACCATACTAGGTCAACTGGGGGCCACCCGCATTACTGGTCCCCTTACCAAAGTAATCTTCCGCATAACCCTGCCTAGCAGAGGGAATGGAGAAGGGCATACAGAACCAAAAGTCCTGTCAAGACGGTAGGTACTAAGGCATCCGGACCACTGAGATAGGATCCTGGGACAGGGAAACAAGGCCGATAGCCTATAAAGGTGACAGAACCCAACAGATCCATGACTGGATGGATTCCATAGCGACACAGGGATTAGCACATCCTGTCGCAGAGGGGCTTAGCCGGAGCTAATATCACTAACATGCAGGGGGCATTGTCTCCGCCCCGAAGGGAACATAGACACTCCCTGGAAGGTCCGCCAGGCCCATTCCGATGGTTAATGTAGTACGCCCGTCATCAGACGGACCGAGCACCCCCAGCCTGGCAATTCCGGAAGGGGAACGGTCCAGCGAGAAGAGCCAACTGAAAACGCTTACTGCTTAGACTTCCATAGTCGTAAGGACCCTCTAAGGGCCCCACCAACACCAGAATCGCAGGGAGTTTTTGGAAGAAACCATCCCCTTCAACCTGAAAGGTTGGCATCCATGGTGGCCGTTTCCAGGAAGGCAAGAGGGAACTGCCCCCAGACAGGTCCCTCGAGTTCATCCACTTTCAAGAGGCAACCATCATCCAGGAGGGAAGGGCCACAGTCCCTGCTCCAGGGGTGCTGGATCCCTGTCCTATGCTTACCATTAGAAGTCGCAGACGGCTCAAGGGAAACTAAGCATAAGGGACCTCATTAGCTGCTCGGGATCCTGCCGAGCAAGTTAACAATGGCCCACCAGTTGCATCCCTGCCTGGTGTTAAGAAACCGGGACAGTAGTGAGGGACTGGGCCCATGAGACCAGAATGCCCACCTAATTGCTGAAAGGGGGAGAATCTGGTTTGAACCCGATCCAGAATCATTCGTATTAATGGAGTCACCACTTTAGGGAACAGCAAGGACTCGAGGTGATCGAACACCCATCCAAATGACTCCCAATGGCCCACCAGCCGGTTATCCAACTATCCTGACTCAGAGACAGGGAAGTGAGGAAGGGCGTCCGGGTAAACATCGCGCGGACGTCCCTTGGTCTCATCAGAGACATCACGATCGACAGCACCTGAGTGACACTCTAGGAAAGGAAGAGAGGGCAGATAGCAGGGCCACAATTAACAGTGTTGGACTTCCAACACGAACCTGGAGAGCCTCCGAGATCTGAGGGCACAGGGATGTAAACATAAGCATTGAAGAGTGCCCCAGGTGGCAAGACGCCCACTGGGCGCAAGGTGCTGATGGCCAAACTCAAGAGTATCCATGCAGGAAACTGCCTGTAATTACAGAATTGCTGTGAATCCAGAATGGGCCACCTGACCCATCCTTTGGGGGGCTGTGGGAGGTGGTATATCGGCCCTTGCCTCTGCCTATTACGGGCAATCTGCAAGAGACCCTCAGATCTTGCAGGCCTAACATGGCCTGTGCCAGCAACTGAACAGGGGCAGGGACCTGGGGTCTGATAAAAAACTGGGGAAGGCAGTGCAGCAAACTCTATCCTGTATCTGGAGGACACAACCTCCTGATCCGTCAGAATGAGGCGAAATGCCTCCTGATAAGAGCAAGGTGCTGCAGCCATCCCCTCACCCAGCCAGGCGAGGGCGCCCCATCATGCTTGAGGGGGTTTGGTGGAAGATTTGGGCTTAGCCCCGCCAGAGGGGCCAGAACATTGCCTGCTGCTCGTGGGGAAGAAGTCTGCCCCAAAAATCCGGAAAGACACCCCTGGTTCCTGTTTAACACTAAGGTGGGGGGAGGGGGGTGCTCCTGCCTCGAGGGGGCCGGGACGGCCGCCTGTGAAGGGGCGACTTGCCCTTTTTACCGAACAGGTCTAGACGGGTCCCAAATAGGCGTTGCCCTCTGAAGGGGAGCCCAGTAAGAGTCTTTTTAGTAGCATCATCTGCACCCCACTGTCGCAGCCAGAGAAGTTCTTGCACACATTCTAATCGCGTCATCTAGCGCCAATAGAATAAACTTCACAAAAACGTCACAATTGGAGAGTGCATTGAACACCTCCCAGGGGAGATCCTCGGGGTGATGATCAAGCAATTTTTTGATGAGGGTTCTAGCGGCCACCGCAGTAATGGCTGCGGCACAGGCCGGACGCAGTGCCGTCCCGGCACAAGGAAAGGCATGGGAGGCCAGCAGCTCAGCATCCTGAAGGGCGCTATAGGCAGGGGTTGTAATAAAGGGGGGGGTTAGGGACCCCTATGATCGGCGCATCCACCACGGGGGGTGACGACCAGCAATTAACCACCTCAGGGGGAAAAGGGTATTTCCTATCCCAGTCCCCTGGAACCCCTGGAAGTTTACTGGGGCATTCCCATTCTTTGAGGACAAGAGCATGGAAATGAGCCTGCTCTAAAAATTCCAAACGTGCAGTCGCAGTATGGAAACGCTCCCCTCTAGGCTTGGGGACCTGCCCGGAGGGAGAGATAGACAGTGCCTTAAGCAACAGGTCGTCAGTGTCACACTGGCCCCAGTATTCCGGGCCAGAATCATCGTGACTCCTCGTCATCACATCAGAAGAGCTTGAGTCAGAGAACAATTCCCCTTCTTCAGAAGGGGTATAGTCACACGGAATAGCAAACCCCTCAGTTCTCATAGAGCATACAGAAACATGAGGAGACAGGTGCCGCTTTCTACCAGGGCCCATACGCTCTGACAACCTAGCAATAATCTGTTCAGCCGTAGGCAGCCTGGAAGGGCCGGCAGGCTGCAATTCCCCACTTGTAGGCGACTCAGCAGGAGAGAGATTTAAGCCTGGGGAGATAGGTGAATTGAAGTTAGGTGTAGCCACTGGCCGACCTGATTGCAGGGCCAGTGTTGCTCGGCACAGGGTACGCAGACCCGTGCCCTGCCAGCATCAGCATGGGGTTATCCACACGCTACACACCGCCGGTCTTGTCCCGGAGGGACCCCGGTCACATAATTCTGAGATGCCTCCATATGATGATTAATCAAGGCACAATATGCCAGTAGGGACTTACACTCTAAGTAACCCTGGATGCCCCAAAGACCCGCTATGGAAGTGGGAGAATTTAACAAGGCCCGCTATAATTTAACACCGGGCCGAGAGAAGCCAATGGTGTTCACCAGTCTGAAAGACATAATGGGAATAAAGAGTGTCAGAACCATGCACAGTAAACACAGATCATAAAAATCACCCGCTAGGGCACTTACAGACCCAGGGAGGAGGAGGACCGGCAACACACGTGCGTGCGACCAGCATCAAAATGGCGCCAAAGCGAACCTCGAAAGGGCGGGCCAGAGCGGCGGAGTGCGCCAACCTATGTTGCCGCCCCCCCCCCCCCCCCGAAGCTCTGAGGTGGATACAAACTGTTATGAGGAGCGAAGTGAATGGGACACTTAGAGGAGATGATTTGCCAATGAAGACGCCGCAGCGTCTGAGGCGACGTCGCCGCCAAACCTGTCTTGGCCACCTTGGAGCCACCAGGATTGCTGATGCGCCCTCTAGGGCCAGCTTGCGCACCACTTTGCCCACCATGGGAAACGGAGGGAACAGGTATAGAAACCCCAGATCCCTCCAGTTCAGAGACATGGCATCCACTGCCAGAGCCAGCGGATCCCACGAGAGAGACACAAATGCCGGAAGCTTGTGATTGTGACGAGAGGCAAAGAGGCCCACCTCCGGAGTCCCCCACCTGTGGCAAAGTGACCGAAACAACTTGTGGCTGAGCGATCATTTCCCCCCGCGAGATGACCCCCTGCTCAGGAAGTCCACCTCCATGTTCTCCACTCCCGGAATGTACACTGCCGAGATGCATGGGACATTGCCCTCTGCCCAATCCAGGATCAAAGACACTTCCCTGAGGCCACGCCTGCTGCGAATCCCTCCCTGGTGATTGATGTAGGCGACCACCGTCCGATTGTCCGACCGAACTTGAACCGGTAGTCCCCGTAACTGATGAGTCAAGTGAGCCAGAACCAACCTGATGGCTCTCAACTCCAGAACATTGATGGGATTGTGAGCCTCCTGAGGCCCCCACAGTCCCTGAAACTGAAGATCCTTCCAAAATCCCCCCCAACCTGACAGGCTGGCATCCGTGGTGACCGTTTCCCAACGAGGGGAGAGAAAAGACCTGCCCCTCGTCAGATTGCATGGTTTCAGCCACCACCGAAGGGAACGCTGCACCCGGGGAGACAACAGGGACCCGTCCCAGGCCGCCAAGAGAATGATGAGAAGATCGTCCAGATAAGGCACGATGTGGATACCCCTGGCTCTGAGGATGGCCATCACTCCTGCCAACACCTTGGTAAAAACCCTTGGAGCCGAGGTAAGGCCAAACGGAAGAGCCACAAACTGAGAATGTCGATTTCCCACGACAAACCTGAGGAATCTCTGGTGTGTCGGAAATATTGGAATATGCAGGTAAACATCCTTGATGTCTATGGACATCATGAAGTCCCCCTGACGAAGTGAGTGGATGGCTGAGCGCAGAGTTTCCATACGGAACTTCCGGGGACGGACGAACCTGTTGAGCAACTTCAGATCCAGAATGGGACGAACGGATCCGTCCTTCTTGGGCACCGTGAACAAATTGGAATAGAAGCCCAGGCCCCGGTCTGAGGGGGGAACCGGACAGATGACAGCCATGTCCAAGAGACTTGCTACTGCCGCCCGAAGCCCCTGGGCGGCCAGAGGATCTGACGGCACCCGAGACCTGAAGAATCTGGGAGGGGGCCGGAACTCGAACTCCAGCTTGTAACCGGAAGACACCACTTCCTGAATCCACCTGTCCGGGACCTCTTGGACCCAGACCAGGGAGAAGAGTTGCAGCCGTCCCCCCACCCGCAAGGGTGAGGGCGCCCCCTCATTGCTGAGCCGTCTTGGCAGCGGCTCTAGGCTTGGAGCCCCAACTGTGTCCTGGAAGGGCCCGACCCCTGCCCCTAGGCCAGGAATCACCTCTGGACGAAGGGAAGGCCGAACCCCTGCCAACTCTAGCCCCACGAAAGGACTGAGAGAAGGAAGCCGCCCCCCGAAAGGGGCGACGCTGCTTCTTACGCTGAGGAAACTTACCTCCCTTTGCCACCGAATCCAATTTTTCTCCAAAGAGCCGCAACCCCACAAAGGGAAGGGCCGTAAGCGACTTTTTGGACACAAAATCAGCCGCCCACTGGCGTAACCAAACCGACCGCCGGATAGCCACAAGCAAGGCCGAAGCTCTGCTACACATCACCAATGTGTCATCCAAGGCGGACAGCACAAAGGACAAAAATAACTCACAGCGCTTAAGGTCGGCAAACTCCTCACTAGCCGGGTCAAGCCCGAAAGAGGTCAACAGTCCTCTAACAACCGACCTGGCATCTACCAATAAATATGCTGAAGCACAAACCGCAAGGCCGACCCAACACTGGCAAAACCATGACAAGCCATCTGATCAATCCGTTTATAGTCACCATCCTTGAGAGTAGTGCACTCAGGAGAATGCAGGATTGAGGAGCTGGACAACCCCAAAACAGGAGCATCCACCCCGGGGGAGGGGGGGGGGGGGGGCGACCAGTGCTTCACCGCGTCCGCCGGAAAGGGATATTTTTTGTCCCAACCCGGAGGGACACCCGGAAGCCGAGTCGGCCTCTCCCATTCCTTGATAATGATACCATCAAAATGCTTTTGATAAGGAAATTCCAAGCGCGGCTTGTTCACCTCAAAGAACTCCCCCTTCAGCGGAGGAGCCGCCTCCGGGGGAGAAATAGCCAGGACCTCAAACATATGAGCCAGGACCCTAGAGGTATCCAAGGAATCTCCCTGGCCCTGCTCGGTATCAGCACCCACAAACTGCTGGTCATCGGAGCCCTCAGACTCCTCATACAGCTCCCCTTCCTCACGCGGGGAACAATCAGACCAATCCAGGGCGTCAAACTCCTCCGTATCAAAGGCCTGCGTGGCTGTATACCAATGTTTTCGCTTTGCCGTGGACTTTTTCAAGATTGGCCAATCTGTCACACACCTCAGATTGCGACTCCCCGCCAATGACCACATCACATGGGGTATGTGTCAAGCGAGGGGGAGACGGAGAGGAGACTGGCGGAGCAGAACCAGACGCCTGAGATCCGGTCTGCCGCGTAATGGACCGTTGCGCACAGGGTACACAAAGAAATACATCATCCCCCAAAAGGGATACCCCACACCCCAAACACAGCCTGAATTGCCCCGAGGGGGGTACAAGCCCAGTATCCGGGGAAGCCTCCATATGGTGATTTTTTAATATATATACATATATGTGTACAGTGCACCGAGGGAATTATGCAGTTATGCAACCCGGGATGCCCCATTAAGTCCCGAGTGGGAGGAATTTTAAGCCAACTAAGTTTAGCCAGGGACCCTAGGACTGGGAGAATCCCCCTTTAATAGGATCAATGGTCCACCTGGAACACAAACGAAACACACAATCAGACCATGCTAGCAAATGACCTTAAAGAGTTAACAACAGCATTGCCCAGCAACCCCAGTGAGGGACATAATCAATAAATAAAAATGATGGGCCACAGGCCACTCACCCGACCTTCACCCCTCCAGAGCCCGCTGGCAGTAGGGGACAGGAGACGCGTAGTGTGCAGAGGAAGAGGGAGGGCCAGAAGCCGGGACCTGAAAACGGCACCCGCAGCACGGGGGCAGGCCATAGGCCCCCCCACGCCCTGAGGGGAAAGACTCCTCTAGGGCGCCTACAGCCACCATTTTTGCTTAATAAAATTGCCGGAGGCCGGCGGCGCGGGACCGCCGGCGCCAGCCCAAGTAAAAACATGCACACACACACACATCAAATAATAAACAGATGAATCCATAAGGACCCGGCCCCCCCCCCCCCCTCTAAGGGTATCTGGGAGAGGGAGAATCCATGCTAGGGTAGGGGCCAAGGGACGGGACATCCCAAACCGGGGTCACCAACCCGGTTAGCCGCCTACCCCTTGTTATGGGCCAGGACCAGCAGCCTAGGCTGGGAGGCAAGTAATGTAACAAAGGGATCCGGGCAGGAATAGAAGAATAGAAGGCCAGGAGTCATCCCGGCTACCTGCAAGGAGGAGACATCATCTTCTGACTTGCTCGCCTCTGCAGAGATGAAAGACTGGGGAATGAGTGGGAGGTCCCAGGTATTTATGGGCCGGGAGGGTCTTACCTTTTTTTATTGACATCTCTGCAAGATCGCCATCTACAGGTCAGTATACCCACATGTAATGAATGTCTTGAAGCGGGCTATGTGAAATACTTAGAATATTAGCTATGCGTGTTGAGCTTGCACTTTCGCTTGTTTTTTTTTTGTTTTCATATTGATATTTTAGGAAAATGTGTTTTCTGTCATGCTTTTTTATATATTTTTTTTTTTAGGGAAACCCTGAACAACCAAATAATTCTTTCAGGTATTACTTCTAGAAAGATTGCTCACTAAAACAAGCTGGGCATGCATAGAAAGGTTAATGTGTATATATTTTGGAAATAAATATGTAAGAATATATGGTTTGTGTGGTAATTCAAATGTTAAGTATTCGGCAACTCTAATCTTGAAAGTAGCTATGCATGTTGCATGTTGGGTATTGTTCTGTTTAGGGGACCTTGCTTTCCAGATTTAACTTAATTTTTTTTTTTTTTTTTTTTTAGGAAAATGTGGTTTTGATTCTGCTTTATTTTTATTTATGTATTTATTTTTTTAGCGAAACCCTGTGCAACCAAATAATTAATCGAGGGAAAACTTTGCCAATGTCAACAAGCCTGGTACGCCTAGAACAGGCTTGGGGTGTGTACTTCCAGAAATTATATAGTTTGGGGGGGGGGGGGTAGACCTTTCCGTGGCCCCTCAAATATAAAAAATAAGGAGTCAGTGTTATGGAAGGTCTACACAGTGAAGATATAATATTTAGGAGCTCTCACTATGTCCAAGGAGTGGACTACTTATGGCTGACAGGAGCTGGACATAAGGCGGGTAAAACCACCACCTTTTTAAGATGGAAGGGGGAGAATCCGTTAGGAAGAAAGTCTTGTTTAAAACAAAAGGTGGCTTTGTACTTGTGTTGGACTAAGTAGGAGGCTTAACAGATAAGGCTGCTAACTCAGAAACCAGATGCACAGAAGTAATTGCCACTAGGAAGAGGACCTTAAAATGTCATCAACCTTAGGGATGCTTCCGCCACTGGTTCAAAGGGAGGACCCTGAAGGGATGAAACTAAGGTCCCAGACAGGCAGAAGAGGCTTTTGGGGAGGTCAATCTTCAATTGAAGACCCTCCACGAGACCCCTCTGCAAAAATTCCAAAATTCTGAAGACAGAAAAGGTTCTACAGGTGAAGCCTTTAGATTCGCACCAAAGGCTCGATTCAGAGGCACATTCGTCTGGACTTCCGTAGCTGTCTGTGAAAGTTTTTGTGTGGCCTCGGATTGCTATTGTTGAACATGTTTTGCGGCTATGCTCCAAGGCATTGCATGTATCAGCATGGGCGAGGCCATAAACTGTATAGCAATGCATACCTGAATCAATACATTTCATGTATGCCTTATAGAAGCATTTTAATGCTGACCTTAATTAGTCCTTAGCATGTAAACATTTATTTTCCCACACATCTATATAATTGCTACATTTTTTTAGACTTATGTCCTTTGTGAATTATATTTGGATTGTTGAACTTGAATCTTAATTTGTTGTAGGAGTTATTGTTTTAGTTGGTTACCTTTGCTTTGTGTAATTATTTTATATTTGGTTGTTAACACAAAACTAATGGGCCCAGAAATATTTAGAGATGAATATTCCCATGACCGAGAAGTGATTTGGGTAAGTTTTAGGGGGCTAAAATGCAAGAAGAACCTAACCGCGAAGTGATTTGGGTCAGTTTTAGGGATTAAACATGGAAAATGTAGGAAAACGCAAAGTGGTTTAGCTAAGCATTGTAGTAGAAGTGAGTGAGCCAAATATGTAGACAAGCACTTTAATGAGTTAAGTTTGTAGTGCACAGGGGCAAGATCGTAAGGATTTACGTCTGGACGATTATTTATTGAAAAAGGAAACAGAATCTAACGGGAAACGTAAAGGATTCGTGGGAGGAGACTATGGAAAAAGGGCAAAAACGAAAGCCTATGTTGTAACATGAGAAAATGAAACGGAAAAGTCACGCTGGAAAATTACATCCTCCGTACGAACGGACGAAAACTTTACAGAAGGATTGCAATGCATGCATAGAATCGCTTGCACACTCATACGAGAGCGGGAACATTTAACAAAAAAAAAAAAAAAAAACAGATCGGCACAAAAACAAAAGTCTTTTTTTTGTCTCTCTGAATCAACCCTCAAGTGATAAAGACCCACCAGACTCTGTGGTAAATCTTTTACGAAGTCTGCTTTCAGGCTTAAATCATGGTCTAGGTGACCCTGGCAGATAAGCCTATGCCAGGAAGGAGGTTTCAATAGCCAGGCCTTCAAAGCCAGAACTCACAAATTGGGGTGCCGTAGAAGTCCCTGGGTGAGAAGATCTGTATCGTCGAGAAGCTGCAAATGGTTACCTTCCTACATTCTTACTATGTCTGAGAACCAGCTTCTCTTTCGCCAAAATGGATGCCACCAAAATGGTCGGAATGCCCTTGTGGGCCATCTTCTTTAGTATTCGGCCTAGGAGCAAAAACTGAGGGAACGCATAGAGATGCCTACATGCTGACCAAGGCAGGGTCAGGGCATCTGCTGCTATAGCTAGAGGGTACCTGGACCGGGAGACAAATCTCAGAACATTCCGATTGTGGCAGGACTCAAAGAGATCCATGTCCGGGAGCCCCCAGGGCTTGAAAAATCCTGACCATTCTCCCTGATCCAAGACTGCCCTGCTTAGATGATGCCTTGCATGTTGTCCACTCCTGGTATGTGGATCGCCAAGATGCATGGAACATGCACTCATCAGGAAAGCTCTCAAGGAGGTGAGCCGAATCTTACTCTGCTTCTGGTGCCCCCCTGGTGATTGATATATGCCACCGCAGTCAGGTTGTCTGATTGAATCCTGACTGGGAGACCCCATGTGTCAGACAGTAGAATCACCCTAAGTTCTAGGATATTTATGGGAAGTCTGCTCTCCCCCGGTCCCCACTGTCCCTGGATCGTCTGTCACCACGGATGCCAGCCTAATGGATTGGGTGGTGTCATAGGGTTACAGTCTTCCATTGTACAGCAAGAAAGAATTTTCCCACCTGAAGTGGCTGGGGATTCAGCCACCAGGCTAGGGACTGCCTTGTTGAGTGTGTCATGTAAAAGGAGAGAACCAGGGTCTCTGTGGTTCGATCCCAGATTGAGAGCAATTCCACCTGCAGGGGTCTTGTGTGAAACTGTGCAAAAGAAAGTGCCTCAAAGTAAGACACCATCAAGCCGAACAGGCATATTCCTTCATGGATCATCGGGTGAGGGCAAGTCAAGAGAGTCTGTACCCTGGCCTGAAGAGAGATTCTCTTCCGTTCCAGAAAAAAAAAAAAAACACCATTGGCTTGAGCTGTGTCTAAGGTCATTCCCAAGAAAGAAGTAACTCTTCTGGGAATTATATGCAACTTTGGATAGTAGACTATCCAGCCAAAATTTGATAAGACAGCCTCTGTATCTTTCAATGCCTCCTGAAAGGATGGGGCCTTGATTAAAAGATGATCTAAGGAAGGGATTACTTGTATCCCATGGTTTCTTACCAGGTCCAGGCTGCCAGAACCTTGGTATACACTCGTGGAGCTAAAGACAGGCTCCAAGGCAGAACCACAAACTAAAGGTGTAGACCATGTACTGCAAAGCGTAAACATTCTTGATGGCCTGGAAAGATAGGGATATGTAGGTAGGCATACATTATATCCATTGTGGTCATAAAATCCCCTGGCCATTGTGGATCTTAAGGATACCATACGAAAACTCTGAAGACGGACAAAACTGTTGAGGCCCTTGAGGTCTAATATTGGGCGAACAGAACCTTCCCTCTTAGGAATTATGAACAAAATGCGAGTAAAATCTGCAACTTTTCTCTGAAAAGGGAACATGACAAACTACTGCTAGCTGCAACAGGTGAGCTACAGGGGATCTCATCCTCTTCTGCTTTTCCTGGATTCCAGAATACCAATTTTGTAGTCTAAAGAAAATCTCCTTTATCCAAGCCTCTGTTACATGGAGCCTAGAAATTGGGGGGGGGGGGGGGGGGGGGGGGTGAAGGGTGAAGGGGTCTCTTCGTACCTGAGAGGGCTTGGGGGGGGGGGGGGGGGGTAGTCTTATTTTGCCAGAAAGATTTTGCCCCGCTTTGGGTCTTGGGTTTATTCCAAAATTCCGCTAGGTGTCTAGAGGAGAAAGAACCTCTACCCCCCTGCCCCCACCTGAAAGGGCTGTGTATTGGAGGCCGCCCTGTTGCCCTCTTTACAATGTAGTAAATGCCAAATGCTCCCCATACAGATGCCCCCCCCCCCCCCCAGAAAAGGAAGTACCGTCAGGGTCCTATTGAAAGTTGCATCTGCCGACCTCTGCTTGAGCCATATCGAAGGTCTCAGAGCCAAACCGCTAGCATGATGAGGATGATGAAGTACTTGTAAATTTCCATGATGGACTTTATCAACTGCGAGCATACACTATGGGAATGACCCAAAACAAGTTTGAGAACTCAACTGCTTTAGTAACTTTCTGCCCGCCATGGCTGCCATGGATGAGGTGCAGGCTGGCCATAAGACCGACCATACCATAGAAAAGGCTTGCCTGGCCACCTGATCCAGACGCTTGTCCACTGGGTCCTACCAGAAGTAGGAATAATACCATTTTGTGATTACTCACCTGTAAAATGGGTATTATAAGTATGTCACACACCCCGCTTCAGATAGTCATTACACTTGGGTTATACCGACCTGTAGAGGCCGATCTTGCAGAGATGTTATGAAAAAAAGGGAGCCCCTCCCGGTCCATAAATACCTGGGACCTCCCACTCATTCCCCAGTATTAAGACAGCAGAAAAGGGACCAGGAAGAGCCAAAATAACCAGTAACAGTAAAAAGGTTCACCATAGAAAGGATCCAGAATACCAAAGGGCGGGGTGAAGCCGGGTGTATGACATACTTATAATACCCATTTTACAGGTGAGTAATCACAAAATGGTATTATTCTAAGTATGTCACACACCCCACTTCAGACAGTCATTACACTTGGGACATCCAATAGCAGTGTCCATAAAGGGCGGGGATCCAAAACAAGGCAATAATGCACAAACTTAAACCACTGCAGCTTGCAGAACCTTGCGGCCCAAAACAGCATCCGCTGAGGCCCACACATCAATCTTGTAAAACGTGGAAAAAGTTTGAACGAAAGACTAAGTAGCAGCCTTACAAACTTACTCAACAGAGGCCTGATGCTGGAAGGCCCATGACACCTCAATGGCACGAGTAGAATGAGCAGTAACACGAAAAGGGGGAACCTTCCCCTTGGCAGAATAGGCCCCATCAATGGCCTGGCGAATCCATTTACTAATGGAAGACTTGGCGTGAGCCAAACCTTTCCTAGGCCCGGAGGGCACCACAAAAAGGGCGTCAGTCCTACGAAACGAAGTAGCCACCAAATAGTACTTCACACAGCGAACCACATCTAGAGAATGCAAGACCCTCTCCTTGTCATTGCTGGGCTTAGGACACAAGGAGGGTAGAACAATGTCCTGATTAAGATGAAAGGCAGAAACCACCTTAGGAAGGAAATCTGGCTTGAAGCAGAAAACAACCTTGTCCTGATGCCTCTCAAAGTACGGGGCCTTAATGGACAAGGCCGCCAACTCCGATACACGTCGAACGGAAGTGATGGCAACCAAAACGCAACCTTCTGAGTAAGCGTAGAAAAAGCAATATCCTGCAAAGGTTCAAAAGGAGGACCCTGAAAGGCAGAAAGAACCAAATTCAAATCCCAAACTGGGAGCAAAGGCTTCCTAGGAGGCCGCACATGCGTAACCCCCTGAAAAAAAGGTCTTAACCAGAGGATGAAGAGCAAAAGACCTTTGGAAGAAAACAGTCAGGGCAGAAACAACGTACCAAGCTGCAAACCCAGGTCCAGACCATGTTGCAGAAATTCCAAAACCCTAGGGATAGAAAACACCCTGCAAGGCAAGGCCCGGACCTCACACCAAAGACCTCCAAATCCTATAGTAGATGGCAGAGGAAGACTTCTTTCTAGCCCTAACCAGAGTCTGAATAACAGCATCAGAAAGACCTTCCTCCTTCAAGATGGAGGTTTCAGCAGCCACGCCGTCAAAGCCAGCGTTGGTAAATTGGGGTAGAGAAGATGACCCCGAGTGAGCAGATCCGGCAGAAGGGGCAGATCTAACTGATCCGCTGCCAACCTTACCACGTCTGCGAACCAGACCTGTCTTGGCCATCTTGGAGCCACCGAGATTGCTGACGCACCCTCTAAGGCCAGCTTGCGCACCACCTTGCCCACCATGGGAAACGGAGGGAACAGGTACAGAAACCCCAGATCCCTCCAGTTCAGAGACATGGCATCCACTGCCAGAGCCAGCGGATCCCGCGAGAGAGACACAAATGCCGGAAGCTTGTGATTGTGATGAGAGGCAAAGAGGTCCACCTCCGGAGTCCCCCCCACCGGTGGCAAAGCGACCGAAACACCTTGGGGCTGAGAGACCATTCCCCCCGGCGAGATCAGCACCTGCTCAGGGAGTCCACCTCCGTGTTCTCCACTCCCGGAATGTAGACTGCCGAGATGCATGGGACATTGCCCTCTGCCCAATCCAGGAGCAAAGACACTTCCCTGAGGGCACGCCTGCTGCGAGTTCCTCCCTGGTGATTGATGTAGGCGATCGCCGTCCGATTGTCCGACCGAACTTGAACCGGCAAACCCTGTAACTGATGAGTCAAGCGACCCAGAACCAACCTGATGGCTCTCAGCTCCAGAACATTGATGGGATCGTGAGCCTCCTGAGTCCCCCACAGTCCCTGAAACTGAAGATCCTTCCAAACCCCCCCAACCTGACAGGCTGGCATCCGTGGTGACCGTCTACCAACAAGGGGTCAAAAAGATCTGCCCCTCATCAGATTGCTTGGTTCCAGCCACCACCGAAGGGAATGCCAAACCCAGGGGGACATCAGAAAAGACTGATCCAATGACAGCGGAGACCTGTCCCAGGCCGCCAAGAGATGGAGCTGGAGCGTCCTTGTGTGAAACTGGGCAAAGGGAACCTCCTTGAACGAAGCCACCATCAATCCCACCAGTCTCATTCCCAGCCGGATGGATGGACGGACGAGGGATGGATAGAAGAAGCTGAGTCAATTCCTGAGTCAAAAGAACCTTGGGCCCGGGGAGGAACACCCTGGACTGAGAAGTATCCAGAGACATTCCTAGGAACGAAACCACCCTGGACGGAGAGAGGAAGGACTTGGGATAGTTGATCACCCAGCCGAATCTCTCCAGAGTGGCCACCACAGTGCTGGTATCTAGCTCCGCCTGGCGGAGAGAGGATGCCATAATGAGAAGATCGTCCAGATAAGGCACGATGTGGATACCCTGGGCTCTGAGAAGGGCCATCACCCCCGCCAGCACCTTGGTGAAAACCCTTGGAGCCGAGGTAAGGCCAAACGGAAGAGCCACAAACCGAAAATGCCGATCTTCCACCACAAACCTGAGAAATCTCTGATGTGCTGGGAAGATTGGAACATGCAGATAAGCATCCTTGATGTCTATGGACGTCATGAAGTCCTCCTGACGAAGTGAATTTATGGCTGAACGCAGAGTTTCCATGCGGAACTTCCTGGGACGGATAAACCTGTTGAGAAACTTCAGATCCAGGATGGGACGAACGGAGCCATCCTTTTTGGGCACCGTGAACAGATTGGAATAGTATCCCAGACCCCGGTCCGAGGGAGGCACCGGGCAGATGACAGCCATGTCCAGGAGATCATTTACTGCCGCCCGGAGGTCCTGCGCGCCCAAAGGATCCAAGGGCACCCGAGACCTGAAGAATCTGGGAGGAGGCCGGATCTCGAACTCCAGCTTGTAACAGGAAGACACCACTTCCCGAATCCATCTGTCCGAGATCTCCTGGTCCCAGACCTGGGAGAAGAGTTGCAGCCGTCCCTCATTGCTGAGCCGGCTTGGCAACGACTATGGGCTTGGAGCTCCAGCTGTGACCTGGACGGGCACGTCCTCTTTCCTTGTTCCAGGAATCACCTCTGAAGGAGAAGACAGCCAATCCCCGTCCAGCTTTGGCCCCACGAAAGGAAGGGGTAAAGGAAGCCGCCCCCCGAAAGGGGCGACGTTGGTTCTTTCGTTGAGGTAACCTACCTCCTATTGTGACCGAATCCAATTTTTCTCCAAAGAGCCGCAAGCCCAGAAAGGGAAGAGCCGTGACTTTTTGGACACAAAATCAGCCGCCCACTGGCGCAACCAAACTGACCGCCGAATAGCCACCAGCAAGGCCAAAGTTCTACTACACATCACCATGGTGTCATCCAGGGCGGCTAGCACAAATGACGGAAACAATTCGCACCGCTTAAGGGCGGTGAACTCATCACTAGCCGGGTCAAGCCTGGAGGTAGACAACAAGTCCCTGACAACCGACCTAGAAGCCACTATTAAAAGCGCCAAAGCACAAACAGGCTGCAAGGTCGACCCGACACTGGCAAAACCGTGACAACCCATCTGGTCAATGCGTTTGTCCTCACAGTCAGGAGAATGCAAAACAGAGGTGCTAGACAACCCCAGAACAGGGGCGTCCACCTCGGGAGGGGACGACCAGTGCTTCACCGCATCCACTGGAAAGGGATATTCTTATCCCAACCCGGAGGGACACCCGGAAGCCGAGTAGGCCTCTCCCATTCCTTAAGAATAATGCCATCAAAATGCCTTTGATTAGGGAATTCTAAGCGCGGCTTAGCCTCAAAGAACTCCCCCTTCTGCGGAAGAGTCACTTCAGGAGGAGAAATTGCCAGAACCTCAAACATATGAGCCAGGACCTTAGGAGTATCCAAAGAATCCCCCTGACCCCGCTCGGCATTGGTGCCAACAAACTGCTGATCGTCAGAACCATCCGACTCCTCAAATAGCTCCCCTTCCTCTAGCGGGGGGTAATCAGACCAGTCCAGTGAATCAAACTCCTCAAAATCAGAAGCCTGCATGGACAAGTGCTTTCTCTTAGCCGGGGCCTTTCTGGCAACAGCGCTAGAAAATAATTTTTCAAGATTGGACAATCTGGCACACACCTCAGATTGCGACTCCCCACTCGTGACCACATCACAGGGGGTACGGATCAGGCGGGGAGGGGTAGGAGAAGGGACCGGTGGCGCAGAACCAGACGCCTGGGAACCGGACTGCCGCGTAATAGTCTGCTGTGCACATGGTATGCAAAGGAAAACATCCTGTAAGGGATGCCCCACACCCCAAACACTGCCGGGGATGCCTCGAGGGGAGCCCGAGCACGGCATCCTGGGAAGCCTCCATATGGTGATTTTATCTGTAGTCGCAATACCCAAGGGAATTACGCAATATAAGCGACCCGGGATGCCCCTTCTGTGTCCCGAGTGGGAGGATTTATAGGGAGTTCTTAAATTAACCACGGACCCTGGACCAGGAGGACACTTTAAGATCCAACAAGGGTCCGCCTGGAAAAGAAAGGGGGACTGTCACACAAATGTCACACAATGCAGGGCACATAACAGAAGGGCCAAGGCACACATACATATAAGTAGGAATGTATAATTCAATAACGCGCTGACAAGCAGCTGCACAGGCAAAGAAGACCGGAGCCCACTGGGCGCTTACTGGATGGCGTCCTGCACGAGGTGGAGGGACAAGGCAGCCAGGATGAAGAGGGGCGGGCCGGCGTGGATCGCGCGCTGCGCCTGACCCCGCCCCTCTCTGCTGACAACAGGCGGCTCCCGGACGGTGACCGGGCTCCGCGGCGGCACCAGCAACACGGGGGGAGGGAGGGGGCGCAGGATCGCGTGATGCCTCAGTCATGTTGAAAAATAAGTCTAATATCCCTGAGGGCCAAAGACCGAAGTATGAGGAATCTCGATAGTCACAAGTCACTAGTCTGAGACCCTAGGGGTGGACCACAACCTAATACACCTATCCACAAATTTTTGAAAGACAGAATAAAATACAATTAAAAGATAGTATATACACAAAATAAAACAATATATGAATAAAAAGAAAAAGACCTACCTAAAAAAAGACCTACCTAATCCACGGAGCGAGGGAAGAGCTGCAGCTAGCACGTGGAGCCGCAGAACCAGCTACCCCCGATGAAGCCGTCTCCTGGTCCGGAGGCAACTGGAGCTAGGCGGAGAAGCAGGCGAGCGGCAGAGGCCCATGAGAAGCGTCCCTGCTAAACAAAGGAGCAGGTGGAGGCGAGCCACGGCAAGATCCACAGACACCGGAAGGACAGCAGCGGCTATAGTAGCCGCCAGAATCTGGCCTCTCCTCAGCTGGAGCCGCAGCATCTGATGCCAGGAGGAAGCACAGCCTTCCTCCTTCCTGTTTGAATGTAGAACACGCACCGCCCGACTGTTCCTTCCCACCCCCCCATTGGCACAAAATTAAAAAAAAAAAAAAAAAAAAGCTATAGCACACGTGTAAGCAGCCCTACTCCATACCATATTGTGGGAAGGAAAGGCAAAAGGGGAAAATTATTCCCCATGGCCCCCTCTGAAGGGACCAACAGCTGCAGGTTTTTGTCTGGTGAGCCTGCAGACGGGAAACTCCAGACCTTCAAAAATAGGGTGACACCCCGTAGCACCCATAGGACCCTGGTGCATACCCCTAAATCACCCCGATCTGCACTATTGATTTAACTGACTCCAGGAGGCATAGATGGGTCCACCGGGTCAGCAGGACCAAAAGGGCCTGGAAGACAGACAGGGTTAAATCCCCTGCTTCCCGAATAAAGTCCTATATAATGAAAAATAAATGTATAAGAAAAAAATAAATCCAGGCAAACCTTCGCAGTCCAGTCCAACTGCAAGAATGAAACTGGATTGAGGAGGGCAGCCGGAAGTATACTTAGGCTGGGAGGAACCAAACCTTTTATCTTGCAGTCCCTGTCCTTGAGACGCGAGTTAACCCATTCGTATCCAATTTCCTGACGCCTGAAGTGGAATATGAGAGAAAATCTCCAAGGTTGTGGATTAAACATTGACTTTGACTGTTTTTATGCGGCAATAATAAAAGAATTAAGATCAATTGTTTCTATAGTGAATGTTTCTGACAGTAAGACTGGACTTATTTATTTGTGTCTAATTACAGTGTGTAGAAATATGTATTGTCCCATATATTTGCATAGCTTACTGGTAAAGACCAGGGTAATTTGATGTATTGCTAAGTTTTATAAGAGTGGGGATGATATACTTTGTACAATTTCATATAATATAGAACTGTAATAGCATATAGGATTGCAAGGCCGAAGGTAGATGAACATAAGCTAGCCCTTTAAGCTGGCTCTGTTTTTTAACTCCTAGACTCATATTATATGTCTGGGAAATAAGAGGACTGCGGAGTTATTATATTATATATACAATTATTTTTTTAGTGGCATTTTTATTATTCTATGTAGATATTAAACATTTTGTTGCAACTGCCATCCTAGCGGGACGATTCGCGACATTTTGTGGTTGGAATTGTGCGCATCTAGGAGGCCTAGACTAGGTCCATCTTAGTGCTAACTTCCGAGTTATAGCCTTGCAGTTGCTTACGGGTGCAGTATCCTATCCACTTGCTGCAACAGACACTGGATGTGAAATCTGCTTGGTAGCATCATGAGACTTGGAGGTTGTTTTACAGACCTAACAGCCCTTGAATGAGGTTGATACGCTACAGAGCAGGCAGAGGTCTCTCCCAGTTTTCGCCTGAATCTGCAGTTCAATCTTGAAGATAGGACCGAGCATCTTAGGGTGGTAGTAAGTGTAGTGCCCGCACGTAATTGTAAGTTTGATTTGCTGTTATATGAAATATTTAAAGAGGACCTTCACCCTGAATAAGAGTCTATCTTATATGTTTCCCCCACCCTGTACATACAGCTTGCTCACATTAAAAATCATCCTACCTGCATGTTATTAACCTTTAAACATCCAATATGGCAGCTCATGGAGTCTCAGGCTGCCTGCAGACAGGAAGTGTCTTCTGAGGATTCTGGGATTGCTGTCCTTTTTCTGACCCCCAGCTCCGCTCTGTTTGTGCAAAACACAGCTATAACCCCACCCCCCCCCTGTACTTTATCCCGCTCTTCTCCTCAGTATGTGATGTTTCTGAGTCAAGATGGCAGCGTCCGTATCCTAGAGTCCTGAACAGAGTTGCAGCCCAGTGGGGGAAAGAATAATACGCAAGTGACTAAAAACTTGAAATATATTAATTTTAGATGCTGGAGAATAGTTTTATAAGGGTTTGTGCTTTTCATTAAATCATGATGAAGGTCCGGTTTAAGCAAGTCATGGGCAAATATCTAAACAGTCTGAATAAAGTAATTCTGAAATACGTCAACGCTGTTTGGTTGCCTATAGGCTAACATTATATTAAAGCGGACAGTATTTTTTCCCTCCATCCCCGATTGGGGATGGTGAGATGTGGATAACCTTGCTGCTGTCTTTATTTAAGTCATATGCTTAATGACAAATGAATGTTTTTTTGAGTGCATTAGTATTAATTTTTTTTTTACTTCTGTTTATGGGAGAATATTCGGTATAGGGTTAATCTTTTTAACCCCTTATGGTATAAGATTATTGTATACCAGTGGACAGAAATGTTATCTGCTGAAGTGGAATTTGCATTTACATTGGCTCCAGATTGGATTCGGAAAGTTAATTCATGCTTATCCAACTCCCCTATCTGGCGAGTGTATTTAATATTAGGCGTCGGTGATGATGCAAAACCTGGACACAGAAATCTTCAGTGTCAACACTTTTATTCAAACTTTTGTGGACTTTTTAAAAAAGGTTTGCTCCATGCTATATACATCTTATCTAACTGTGAAATCATGTACTACTGATTCTTTTGTTGCATGTTTTAGAGCCATTGTATATTGATCGTTGCTAGAAACTTTTAAATCTAGTGTGGTATTTGTTGTTTATTTATATTTAGTAGCTAGTTTGATTAATATTTACTCTACTTTTCCATCAGCACTTCTGCTGTGCATACTAATGCACGGAATAAAGTGCTGACAGAACGAGTTGTTGTTTTGGACTGAGCATCGGCATAGAGGGTGGGGGCAGCCCCATCCCCGGTTTGCTTGTGGAGCACATGTGCTTCTTTCCACCCCCAATGGGATTTTAGTGGGCCACTGCGGGGTCATTGCCACACTGGACTGCTAAAGAAAAATGCCCGTAGCGACAGGTCTCCCAGCCTTTATTGAAATTTAGTACAAGTTTAGTAGTTCAGTTTTAGTTCAGTTTAGTATTGAGTAAGGAGGTGTAAGCAAAGAGCTTTTCACTATCCTGGGTTTTGGTCCATTCCCCTGGGGCACCATGGTTTGGCATGCCCCACTATGTGAAACCCCGCCCGGTCTCTTATCTTTACCACGAGCCCACAGCGCAGGTGCATCTCTCCTCCAATCAGCTTCTCCGGTCTCACATATTAATGTGCAGCTGAAAAATCTGAATGGAATCCCAGCCCCATACATCAGCACCGCACAGTATCACTAATATACTTCAACTGTGAGTGGCCACACACAGCCATTCAGTTGCAGCGCACATGGCTGTACACAGCTGAGATAGGATGCGATTGATGCTGCTGCTGCTGCCACCCCCACTGGCCAAGTATGTGTCCTGGGCTTGTGGTAAAGCTGCAAAAAATGGAAAAACAGCAGGGGTCTCTCTTTCTGGATGCCCCAGGGAGAGGGAATCAGCTGGCCTTGGAGTTTTAGACTCCAGGAACGTTTGTTTTAAAGCAGGAGCAAAGGGACATGCTAAATCAGGATGCCCCTGTTAAATTGGGCCTTCAGCATTTAATGAAAATCCCAAACCTTAAAACATATTAGCTTTAGATGCTGGTGAATATTTTTTAAAGCTTTTAGCCATTTACTTTTTATTCTTTCCACCACTGGGCTTCAACTCTGTTCAGGACCCTTGGATATGGGCGCCGCCATCTTGCCTCAAAAGCATCACATACTGAAGAGGGGGGGGGCGGGTTATAGTTGTGCTTTGCTCAGACAGAGCAGAGCTAGGGTCAGGAAAAGGACAGCAATCCCAGAATGCAAAACAGCACAGTCAGAAGACACTTCCTGTTTGCAAGCAGCCAGAGACTCCATGGATGGATGTTTAAAGGCTCATAAAAAGCAGTAGATGCATGTAGGATGATTGATGATTTTTAATGTGGGTAATCTGTTTGTACAGGGTGGGGGAAACATAAGATGAGCTCATAGGGTGAAGGTCTGCCTTAAGCAAACCAAAACCCAGATACAAAGAATTTGGGTCCACTAACCCCACCAACTGAACATTAACATGACTCCCGCTCCCCCAGGTACTGATTGCAGCCACAGGTGTCTGTTCCAGGAGGATTCGAAAAGCGAAAATATCTATCTCTTGTTCAATACCCAAAGAAGGGAGTATAGGCAGGGGCTTTGGATACATTTCACAAGTTCAGAGGGCTTTAGTCAGCTTTAAAAGCATTGCAGACACCTTTTTCAGTGCAACATAGTAACAGCGCAGGTCAATAGAAGTCTAAGGCAACGCATGTATATTGTAGTGTTGCCATATCATACCATACCATAGCATATACTTATTGTGCAAAAAATGTTTTTCTCTTACAAAAAACTCAATGCAAATGCATTGCTTACACATTAAAAGAACAGTAAATGTTTTAGTACAATGCACCTCTGGCATACTTACAAAATGCTTGCTCTTAACGCAACAGATAGGTGTAAACTTAGCCTTATACTGTTAATAATAACTAGTTTTCTTACCAAGCAAAACTGGATAGTCCTCTGCCTCCAACCATGGTGTGCAGATCTGAATGTTCTTAAGCTGCAGTTCATTTATTAAATTACAATAATGTTCTTTTAAGGGTCCTTTTCCTAAATGTAAACAATACAAATCAAAAATACAATTCTGTGAAACTCACCTGTAGAATTGTTTTTGGATACATCCAGTACAGGTCGTCCCAAAATGATGACATGTGGGTGTTCGCCCCTAGGGGGCGCTTGACTGCAAGATCAAAGATGTAGCTCCTCCCGGCCCCCTATAAAGGCAGGTGTACCTCTATCATTCCCCAGTGGTTAAAAAGCAGTAGTCAAAAAAAAGAGGAGGACAGGCCGGGAGGCCTAAGAAACCATGTTAATTCACATAGCTTCAGCTTGTACTCTCTCTAACAAGATTTATGAAAAACAATGTCCAAAGAAGAAAAAATGGTGCTCACCATAACAGGCAAACAGGAAATAATGATCAACAAGGGCGGGGGGGGGGGGGGGGGGGTGACCTGGACTGGGTGTATCCAAAAACAATTCTACAGGTGAGTTTCACAGAATTGTATTTTTCCGTACATCCAGTCGAGGCCGTCCCAAAATAATGACATGTGGGGCATCCAAAAGCAGTGTCCATTTGGGCAGGATCCCCAGTGCTGAACAGCATGTAGTTCATTTCACTACCACCTGAAGCACCTTCCGGCCAAAAACAGCATCAGCTGTGGCCCTGACATCCACCTTGTAAAACTTTGTAAAAGTATGAACTGAAGACCAAGTTGCGGCCTTACAAACTTGTTCCACCGATGCCTGGTGCTGAAAAGCCCAAGAGGCACCAATAGCTCTGGTAGAATGAGCTGTGATCCGAAAAGGGGGTTCCTTCCCCCTGGCAGAATATGCTTGTACCACCGCCTGTCTGATACACTTACTGAGAGTGGACTTGGCTGGCAGCAATCCTTTCCTAGAACCTTCTGTTAGGACAAAGAGCAAATCAGATTTCCTGAAGGATTCAGTCCCAGCCAGGTAATACTTTATGGCTCTGACCACATCCAAGGCATGGAGGGTCCTTTCTTTGGAATTAGCCGGTGCTGGACACAAGGAAGGTAAGACAACTTCCTCATTAAGGTGAAAGGGAGAAACGACCTTAGGCAAAAAAATCAGGTTTAAAGCGAAAAACCACCTTATCCCTATGCAGCTCAAAATAGGGAGGTTTCATACAAAGCAAGGCCAGCTCTGATACACGATGCACCAAGGTGATCGCTACCAAAAAGACCACCTTGAGAGACAAAATAGACAATGCAGCATCACACAATGGCTCGAAGGGAGGACCCTGAAGAGCGGAAAGTACTAAATTCAAGTCCCACACCGGTAATACTGACTTACGCGGTGGCCGGACATGGGTGACTCCCTGAGAAAATAACATTCTGTGAAACTCACCTGTAGAATTGTTTTTGGATATATTCAGTCCAGGTCGTCCCAAGTGAGAACATGTGGGTGTTCGCCCCTAGGGGGCGCTTGACTGCAAGATCAAAGATGTAGCTCCTCCCAGCCCCCTATAAAGGCAGGTGTCCCTCTTATTCTCCAGTGGTTAAAAAGCAGTAGACAAAAAAAAGAGGACAGGCCGGGAGGCCCAAGAAACCATGTTACTTCACATAGCTTAACTCTCTCTAACAAGGTTTAAGAAAAAACAATGTCCAATGAATAAAAATGGTGATCACCATAACAGGCAAACAGCAAACAATGAACAACAAGTGCGGGGTGGGACGACGTGGACTGGATATATCCAAAAACAATTCTACAGGTGAGTTTCACAGAATTGTATTTTTCCCCTATATCCAGTCCAGGTCGTCCCAAGTGATGACATGTGGGACATCCAAAAGCAGTGTCCATTTGGGCGGGACCCCCAGTGCGGAACAGCATGTAGTTCATTTCACTTCCTCATTAAGGTGAAAGGGAGAAAATTACCTTAGGCAAAAAATCAGGTTTAAAAGCGAAAAACCACCTTATCCCTATGCAGCTCAAAATAGGGAGGTTTCATACATAAGCGTAAGCTTGGCCAGCTCTGATATGCAACGCACAGAGGTGATCGCCACCAAAAAGATCACTTTGAGAGTCAAAATAGACAATGCAGCATCACACAGCGGTTCAAACGGAGGACCCTGAAGAGCAGAAAGTAATACATTCAAGTCCCACACCGGTAATACTGACGCGGTGGCCGGACATGGGTGACTCCCTGGAAAAAGGTCTTGATCAACCTATGGTTGGCAATGGATCTCGGGAAAAAGATGGCCGAGACCTGACCCTTGAGGATGCTCAGCTGGAGACCCAAGTCTAAGCCGTGTTGCTAAAACTCCAGAATCCTAGAAATAGAAAATGTGCGGCAAGGGAGACTCTTGTCCTCGCACCAAGCAATATAAGCGTGCCAAACTCTGTAGTATATCATGGAAGAAGACTTCTTCCGTGCCTGAATCATGGTATGCACAACCGTGGCCGACAGCCCCTTTTCCGTCAGGATTGAGGTTTCAATAGCCAGGCCAACAAAGCCAGCATCCAAAAATCGGAGTGCCGCAGCCACCCCTGTGTGAGAAGCCCTGGGTTGTCGGGCATGATGTAGCGATCTACTGACATCTGAACTATGTCCGCAAACCAACTCCTTCTCGGCCAGCGAGGAGCCACCAGGATAGTTGGTACCCCTTCCTGGGCTATCTTGTGCAGAACTCTGCCCAGAAGTGGAAACGGAGGGAAAGCATAAAGAAACTTGAACACCGTCCAAGGAATCGCCAGAGTGGCTCTCTTGAGAGGGAGACGAACCTTGGAAGCTTGTGATTGTGTCTGGATGCAAACAGGTCCAAGTCCGGCTGACCCCAGCGGAGACACAGAGCATGAAAGGTCTTGCTGCTGAGAGACCATTCCCCCAGGCACGAGGCGCTCCTGCTCAGGGAGTCTGCCTCCAGGTTTTCTACCCCGGGAATGTAGACCACCGAGATGTAGGAAACATTCTCCTCTGCCCAAGTCAGAATCTGGGTCACCTCCTTGAGGGCTCTCTTGCTCAGAGTCCTGCTCTGGTGATTGATGTAGGCGACAGCCTTCCGATTGTCCGAGCGAACCTGGATCGCATGACCCCTTAAGTGGGAAGTCAAGTGAAGAAGCACCAACCGGATCGCTCTCAGCTCCAGATTTATGGGTAAGCGGTTCTCCTGCGGACCCCACTGACCCTGGATCTTCTGAGTCTGCAAAACGCCTCCCCAGCCTGTCAGACTGGCATCCGTGGTAACTATCTCCCAATGGGGAGTCAGAAAGGACATGCCCACCAGCAGGGAGTCCAACCACCACAAGAGGGACTGCCTGGCCGGGGGGGGGGGGGGGGGGGGACAGCGAAAATTCTTGTTCCAGAGAATCCTGCATCCGATTCCAGACGGTCAGCAGTTTCAATTGCAGAGGTCTCATGTGAAATTGGGCGAAGGGCACTGCCGTGAAGCATGACATTATTAGGCCCACCAATCTCACCACGTCACCAGACGTATTGATGGCCACTGACAAGGCAGCAAGGCCTGCACCTGCATCTGGAGACCCAAAACCTTCTGCTGTGGCAGAAAGACCTTGACCTGAGCGGTGTCTATCGTCATTCCCAGGAAGGATCTCACTGTTGAGGGAGTGATAAATGACTTGGGGTAATTGATTACCCAGCCGAAGACCTCTAGGGTTGACAACACCGTCCAAGTATCGCTCTCGGCCTGCTGAAGGGACTGGTCCGCAATCAGCAAGTCGTCCAGATAGGGCAGCACACGAATGCCCTGGTTCCTCAGGATAGCCATGATGCCCACCAGCACCTTGATGAAGACACGGGGGGCTGAGGATATCCCGACTGTAAGTGCCACATACTGGTAATGCTGATCCTGCAGAGCAAACCTCAGGAACTTCTGGTGCCCCTGGAAAATCGGGATGTGCAGATAAGCATCCCTGATGTCTACCGTGGTCATGAAGTCGCCGGGCCGAAGCGATCTCACCGCCGACCGTAAGGTTTCCATGCGGAAATGTCCGACTCTTACAAACCTGTTGAGACCCTTCAGGTTCAGGATTGGTCTTAACGTTCCATCCGTCTTGGTAACAGGTTGGAATAAAAACCTTGACCCTGTTCCAACCAAGGTACAGGGCAAATCACACATAACCGCAGGAGGTATTGCACGGCCATTCTCAAGCCTTGCGCCTTTAGTGGGTTTCGGGATATCCGTGAACGTAGAAACTTTGTGGGCGGCCTGACTGCCAGCTCTATCTTGTAACTGGAGAACACTACCTCCTGAATCCACCAATCCGAGACGTTCCGCCTCCAGATCTGAGCAAACAGAAGAAGCTGTCCCCCCCACCCCGATGGGTGAGGGCGCCCCCTCATGCCTGAGGGGACTTGGCAGGGGGCTTGGACTTAGCTCCCCAGGAGGGATTGGGTCGGCCGCGGGACCTACCTCTACCCCAGGTATCTCTGCGGCCACCCGGAAATTAAGAGCCTCTTCCTCCTCGAAAGGAACTATAGGCAAACGGATTCCGAAAGGACCGAACAGGCTTCCATCTCTGAGGGAGTCTACCATCCTTGACAAAAAGGTCCAAGCACTCCCCAAACAGCCTGTTCCCCACAAAAGGGATACTGGTGAGAGACTTCTTGGCAGCCGCATCAGCCGACCACTGCCGCAGCCAGAGTGAACAAGCAAGGCTGAAATCCTTGCACCGAGCCGGACCACATCATCCATGGCAGTAACAACAAAGCCAATGAAATCCAGGCAAGCCTTGAGGTCCTTATACTCCTCCGCCCGCCTGTGAGCCTTAGCTCTATCCACAAGGTGTCTCACCTTCCTTCTGTTGGCTAGTGAGACAATCGCCGAGGCGCACACAGGGCGAAAGAGGGCACCAGCAAAGGTGAACGCATGGCAGACCAGCTGATCCATGCGCTTGTCAGCAGGGTCACATAAGGAAGCATTGTCAGGTGACGGCATAACAGTAGTGTTAGACAAACCCGACACAGGAGAATCCTGATCTGGCGGGCATGATCTGGCCGTGACGCGGGGCGCGTCATGCCGAGTCCCCGCCTCTCCCAAAGAGTGCGAAGCTCTAACCAGCACAGCTTCAATGACAGTAGTGGAAAGGACACACATACAGAGTGTAATTAAGGAGATTGCTTTCAACACTAGAGAATGATGCTGCCGCCCGGGCTGCACACGTATGTAATGAAAGGACACACACGCGCACAACCAGAAGGTTTATGTGGAGCAAGGAGCGCGGCACTGACACCCAAGTTTAAATAAAAGATCAACGCCCATAAATGTGTTAACATTACGCTGGGACCGCCACACACAAACCCCCCTTTCTTTTCCCCCGGGGAGGAAGCAGACCTGCACCCAGGGTTCTTTTCCCCCCGAGCTACGGGAGGAAGCGGACCTGCACCCAGGGTTCATCGCTATGAGGGGCACGGGCAAATGCGGGAGGGGCATCTAATGGAGGCTCACCATCGGCCTAAACCGCCTACCCTATGGTGGGGGATTGCGGTGGAGCGTAGCTCCGTGAGCACACAAGGTGCTGCCTACCTTCACCCGACCAGCACAGCCCAGGCTGGGAGGCACATCTTTATCGAAGAGGATGGGTGGTAATAGTCCCGCAGGGCCACAGGCTGTAATAGCCCCGCTCACCTGCGAGAGAGTTGATACTTCATGTCTTCGCAGTCAGCACTGCAGAGAAATCTGGGGATTTGTGGGAGGTCCCTGGGTATATGAAGGGCCGGGAGGAGCCTGTTTTTGCATGTCTGCAGTGACCAGCGCCCTCTGGCGGAGGATTACCCACGTGTAAGTATTATATTGGAGCAGGACGTACTGTATGCTTAGAATATTTATAAACACATCACAACTGGAGAGTGCATTAAACACCTCACAAGAGAGATCATCAGGGGCACTAGCAAGCATATTTCTGATGAGGGTTCTAGTGGCCACAGCAGTAATGGCAGAGGCACAGACCAGGCACAGCGCCGTCCCCGCACATGCAAAGGCATGGGAGGCCAGCAGGTCAATGCGCCGGTCCTCAGCATCCCGCAGGGTAGTAGAATCAGGGGGATGTATGACAGGGGTGTTAGATAGCCCTATTATTGGGACATCCACCTCGGGGGAATGACCAACATTTAACCACCTCAGGTGGAAAGGGATACTTCCTATCCCAATCCCTTGGGACCCCGGGAAGTTTACTGGGGCACTCCCATTCCTTGAGCACAAGGGAATGGAAATGTGCCTGCTCTAGGAATTCCAAACTTGATGTTGCTGTATGGAAGCGCTCCCCTCTTTGTCTGGGAGCCTCACCAGGGAGAGAGATAGACAGAGACTCGAAGATCTGGGTCAATAATCTGTCAGTGTCATCCGGGGCCCAGGGGTCAGAGCCAGAATCGTCATGACCCCTTGGTCTCTCATCAGATGATCCCGAGTCAGAAAAGAGCTCTCCTTCATCAGAAGGGGTATAGCCACACAGATTCATAAACTCCTGAGATCCCATAAGGAAAACAGTATCATAAGGCGTCAGGTGCCGCTTCTTACCAGGGCCCTTACGCGCTAAGGACCTCGCAATAATCTGCTCAGCAGTAGGTAGTCCAGAAGACACATCAGGCAGAGAATCCCCACATGTATGCAACTCAGCAGGAGTGAGAGCTTTGGGGAGAAGGTGAAGTGAAACGAGGTGCAGCCACTGGCAGGCCAGATTGCAAACCAGCGCTTGCTCAGCACAGGGTACGCAGATCCATGCCTTGTCAGCATCAGCATGAGGTTGTCCACACGCCATACACCGCCGGTCTTGTCCCAAAGGGAACCCGGTCACATTATCCTTAGATGCCTCCATATGGTGATTCTTAGGCACAATATGCCAGTAGGGATTGACGCTATAAAGCAACCCTGGATGCCCCAATGACCCGCTAGGGAAGTGGTAGGGATTGACGCTATAAAGCAACCCTGGATGCCCCAATGACCCGCTAGGGAAGTGGGAGTAATTTTTCTTCCAATCCATTCCAGGCACTCCTTACTCCTGGGTTTCCTCCTCCTTGCTGAGCATGTGACTGCAAGAAAGAAAACAGGTGCGGCCCTCCCGGCCCATAAGTAGCAGCCGCCCCTTAACCAAATCAGTTTTCTTTCTTGCAGTGGCAAAATGACTGTGGAAGATTAGAGAATCGCTCTCAAGGTTTTGGCAGTAAGCGGGGGACTGAACCCTGTCAGCTCGCCGCGTAGCCTTACTCCCGCGGCCCCCTCAAGACCCGAGTTTATGCCTCCACAGCATTGGCTGTTTTGGGGTCCGTGAAGGTAAGGTGGAAGCGCCGGGGTCTTTGGGGCGCTTACAGAGTGTATGCTCTGGGCTGCAGGCTTTTTTGAAAGGCAAGTCAGCCGCAGGTTTTTCTCTGGTGTACCTGCTAAAAAAAAGAAGAGAAAAGAGGAGCGTAAGTGGGCATAGCGGAAAGGTTACAGCCCTGTGCAAGGATTACTTATTCTTAAAAAAATTTAAAAAATTAAAAAAAAAAAAAAAAAAAAAAAAAGAAGGAGTGAAGGAATGTTTTATTATATACATGTGTACATGTTTCAAAAGGAAAATAGGGGAGAGCATTTCCTTTGTTGTGTGGCTTTAAGGGGCTGATGTCACGCTGGGCGTGTGCTCAGGCCATGTGTTACATTTACTGGGGAGGAGATCGCTTCCTCCCAGCCCTCCACTTCCTCAGCCCTTCACGACAGAGAGGGGTGTAGGCGCTCTCTTGAGTCAGGTAGGAGTCTTAACAGGGGGAATGCAGAGCTATGGCCTCTCCCTGACATCCCCTCTCTTCCTTCCTCGCGCCGCGCTCGGTGCCTGTCCTGCGGGGGGAGCCGGGGCCATGGGTGTTTGCTCTTCAGCCCTCCACGCGTCCTCCCAGCCCTTCGCGTCCTCCCAGTCCTCCGCTTCCGCCCAGCCCCTCCTCTCTCTCCCACAGCACGTTGGAGAAGCCGGCTTGTGTCCCCGGCTCTTGCAGTCCCCTTCTTAGACTAGCCGCAACACCGGCTCTGATTCTGGCAGCGGCGGCAGGTAGGGAGGGGGCTGTTGGTTACATTTGTTTGGGCTTGGCTACATTATATTCGTATTTTCTGTGAGCGCAGGCAGCAGCTGAGCTTGATGGCTGCGATTGATTTATGCTGTAAGGTTGATCTTGTCTCCCCAGGGTGAAGACAGACGGCAGTGGTGAGTGGATCTTCTGATCCCTTCTTTCTCTGATATAGTTGATGTATTAGCTAGTCCTCAGGGAGGTCTTTAATCACGATTATTTGTTAATGTTTTTTAAATATAAGTTGGGAGAATATATTGTTTTCATGATAATGAAATACTAAAAGATCGTGATATTTTTAGTTATCAGCTTGGTTGGATAATTATTATTATATATTTTTATATTATTATTATTATTATTATATATAATTTTATATTATATTATTATATTATATTGGATGATTATATTTCTATTATATCCTCAATGTGTTTATTATAAGGTGGATATATCACATTGTGTTTAATGTTTTTAATATTTTTATTAATTAATAATAAAAACTGTCATTTATTGGAAGAAGGATAGAAAGCAGGGTTGCGGTTCCTCCCGGTCCCTTTTTTGGGGGGATTGGTTAGGCTCAGGGCCCTTTGGGTCAGAGGGCCAAAAAAAAAAAAAAAAAAAAAAGATATACAAAGTATTTTTTAATAAAAACACCATGAGGGAGGCATCAGGGGATAGCGACACGGGCATCCCTCTTGAGCAGGGCAGGATTTGCCCTTTATGCAGGCAGGATCCCCTGGGCAGTTTTGGCACGGTTTGCTCCGCCTGCGCCGTGAGGATCGGCCTAGACCATAACAGACAGGCTGACAGAGTTTCTGGCCCGGCTGATGCCGAGGTCATTACGGTTCATCCGTCTCCTGCTTCCCCTAAAGGGGGAGAAGGCAGTGAGGTGCAGACAGAACTTGCTCATAGATTGGATAATCTGGAGAGCCAGTTGTCTCTTGTGCTTCCAAAGAAGGCCACCTTTAAAAGAAGGCATTTGGAACCGGTTGCGGAGGAAGAAGAGGACGAGGAGTATTTGGACGAGCAGCTCTCTGAGGGCGAGCTGCAGTCAGAAGAAGATAGTAATTCTATCTTATTTTCATCTGATGAAGATCCTCTCCTCGTGGATGAAACAGAAGGTCTGCTGTCTGTGGTGTTTGACACCTTGAATATCTCCCCGCCTGAGGTAGCGAAGAGAAAGAAGGATGACCTGTTTAAGCCTGTCAGGCAAAGGCAGGTGTTTCCAGAACAGCCACATTTTTCCAAAATGATACTTAAGGAATGGGAAAATCCTAATAAGCTACCGGCTGTTCCCAAGGTCCTAGATTCTAGGTATCCTTTTCCAGCGGACATGATTAAACTGTGGTCCTATCCGCCTGAGGTGGACTCCCCGGTTGCAGGCTTGTCTAACACTTCGGTGATGCCGTCCGCTACTATGGGTTCCCTTAGAGATCCCACAGAGAGGCGTATGGATCAATTGGCCCGCCATGCCTTCGCCATGATAGGTTCTTTGCTCCGCCCCGTTTGTGCCACGGCCATTGTGTCTCTGGCTACGAGGAAAAAGATGAAGAGGAGCTTAGTTAGGGCTAAATCTCGCAGGCTGACCCAGGAGTCCAAGGACCTTTAGGACTGTTTGGACTTTAATGCATTCGCTATTACTGCAATGGAAGATGTGGTCAGGCTGGCGGCGAGAACCTCTGCTCTCCTTGTGGCTTTGCGTCTCTCGTTGCGGCATAGGCAGTGGTCGGCGGACGCCGCCGCTAAGAAGGTGCTTACGGATTTACCCTTTTTAGGGAACAGACTTTTTGGTGAGAGGCTGGACGGTATGGTGAAGGATGGCAAACTGCCTCAAAGGAGAAGGTCGACTCGGCCTTTTCAGAGGTCTTCGTCATTTCGGCCTTTTCGGAGGGGCAGAGGAGCCTTCCGGCCTTGTTCCCGTAGAGATTTTTGGGGTAGAGGAAGTGCACGTAATAGGGCAGGAGGGGCCTGGAGAAATAGGCCTAAACCTCCAGCCAAGTCCACTACGGCATGAGGGGGCGCCCTCACCCGAGCGGGTGGGGGGGGCGGCTTTTGCTTTTTGCTCATATCTGGAGGCGCCATGTAGCGGATCGATGGATCCAGGAAGTGGTGTCTTCAGGTTACAAAATAGAGTTTGCAGTCAGACCGCCCGCAAGGTTCAGTCGAATCAGGGGCATCCCGGAACCAGTTAAAGCTAGTGGCCCTGAAGTCCGCAGTTCGGCACCTCTTTCAAAAAGGGGTGGTTTGTCGAGTACCCCTTCAGGAAGAAGGTCAGGGGTTTTATTTCAACCTTTTTACAATCCCCAAAAAGGCCGGGTCGATTCGTCCCATTTTAGATCTGAAGGATCTCAACAGATATATCTGCGTGAAGCATTTCCGCATGGAGACGTTGAGGTCAGCTTTAACAGTAGTTTGACCCGGGGATCTTATGACTACCATAGACATAAGGGACGCGTATCTGCATGTGCCAATATTTCCGGGGCATCAAAGATTCCTGAGGTTTGCCCTAGAAGACCAGCATTTCCAGTTCGTGGCTCTTCCGTTCGGGATATCCTCGGCTCCAAGAGTATTCACCAAAGTCTTGGCGGGCCTCATGGCAATCTTCAGGAGCCAAGGGATATGTATCGTCCCTTATTTGGACGATCTCCTAATTTCACCCAGTTCGCATCAGCAGATTTTAAAGGACACACAGACGGTTCGGTCTTCTCTGGAAGAATTCGGCTGGGTGATCAACTACCCGAAGTCTCATATCGCTCCGGCGCCAGTAAGGAATTTCTTGGGTATGACTCTGGACACCGTCCAGGTCAAAGTTTATCTGCCAGAGCAGAAGGCTTGGCTAATTCAGAATCAGATAAAGTGCCTTCTGGCTTGCCGGCAGCCGACTATTCGGCTGGGAATGAGGTTAGTAGGCCTGATGGTAGCCTGTTTCGAGGCAGTGCCCTTTGCCCAGTTTCACATGAGGCCCCTTTAATGGAATTTATTGGCAAGCTGGGATCGGACCCCGCAGTCGCTGGATCAGGTCTTTGTTCTATCCCCCTTGGCCAGACATTCTCTTCTGTGGTGGATGGACCCTCTTCATCTGTCGGTAGGCAGATCCTTCTTGACCCCACAGTGGCAGATTGTTGCCACGGATGCCAGTCTCACAGGATGGGGCGGCATCTGGCAATCCCAGAAGATCCAGGGTCAGTGGGGGCCGAGGGAGAATCAGCTTCCCATAAATGTATTAGAGTTAAGAGCTATCCGGCTAGTCCAGGTCCAGTCGGACAATCGGACAGCGGTAGCCTATATCAACCATCAGGGGAGCAAGGGTGCTCTGGAAGAGGTAAGCCGGATTATGACTTGGGCAGAGGAGAATGTTCCCTGCATCTCGGCAGTTTATATTCCGGGGGTGGTAAACCAGGAGGCCGATGCGCTGAGCAGGAAGGTTCTGCGTCGGGGAGAATGGTCCCTCAGTCAGAAGGTTTTCCAAGCCCTTTGTCTTCGCTGGGGGCGTCCGGAGGTAGATCTCTTTGCGTCCAGACACAATCACAAGCTGCCAGCATTCATGTCCCTGTCGAGGGACCCTCTGGCCATAGCCACGGACACCCTGTCAGTCCCTTGGGCAGGGTTCAAACTTCTGTACATTTTTCCCCCGTTTCCGCTTCTGAGTCGAGTTCTAAGAAAGATAATTCAAGAGGGGGTACCTACCATTCTAGTAGCTCCTCATTGGCCAAGAAGAAGTTGGTTTTCGGACATAACAAAGATGGCGGTAGACCATTGGCGCCTACCGGTCGAGCCGGATCTTCTCACTCAGGGGGCGCTTCGGCACCCGAATTTACAGATGCTGGCTTTGACAGCTTGGCTATTGAGACCTCGGTCCTAGCAGCCAAAGGTTTGTCAGCCAAGGTTATTTATACCATGATTCAGGCTCAGAAGAAGTCTTCTTCCATGATTTACTACAGGGTCTGGAGATCTTTTATATCCTGGTGTGAGGCTAGGAATCTTTCATGCAGAAAGCATTCGATATCTAGGATCCTAGAATTTCTGCAGGATGGCTTAGAGATGGGCCTACGATTAAGCACCCTAAAAGGGCAGGTATCGGCCTTATCTATTTTTTTCCAGAAGTCTATCGCTAGTAATAGGCTCATTAAGACTTTTTTTCAGGGAGTCACTCATGTCCGTCCGCCACGCAAGTCTATCTTACCGGTATGGGACTTGAATTTGGTGTTGACGGCTCTACAGGGGGCTCCTTTTGAACCTATGGTCGACGCTCCAGTGAGCATTTTGACACTTAAAGTGGTATTTTTAGTGGCAATCACTTCGGTGCGGCGTGTAGTTCAGAGTTAGCCGCTTTATGTATGAAATCTCCTTATTTTGAGTTACACAAAGACAAGGTGGTTTTTCGGTTTAAGTCAGATTTTTTGCCTAAGGTTGTTTCTCCCTTTCATCTTAATCAGGAGGTAGTTTTACCCTCCTTGTGCCCAAGTCCGGCTAATGCTAAAGAAAGGGCACTTAATTCCTTAGACGTGGTTAGAGCCATAAGGTATTATTTGGCAGCTACAGATGCCTTCCGCAAGACGGATCTTCTTTTTGTTATTTCAGAAGGACCAAGAAAGGGACTTCCACCGGCTAAAGCCACTGTCAGCAAGTGGATTAGGCAGGCGGTGATTAGAGCCTACTCGGCCAACGGGAAGGAACCCCCTTTCGGGTCACGGCCCATTCCACTAGGGCCATTGGTGCTTCTTGGGCTTTTCAGCATCAAGCTTCGGTGGAACAGGTCTGCAAAGCTGCCACCTGGTCTTCGGTTCATACATTCACTAAGTTTTACAAGGTGGATGTTAGAGCCTCAGCTGACGCTGTTGTTGGTCGGAAGATTCTCCAGGCAGTAGTGAAGTGAACTGCCTGCTGTTCTGCGTCAGGGGATCCCGCCCATAGATGGCACAGCTTTTGGAGGTCCCAGGAGTAAGGAGTGCCTGGAATGGATTGGAAGAAAAAAAACGCAATTCTGTGAGGTACTCACCTGTAGAATTGGTTTTTCTGGGAATCCATTCCAGGCACTCCGGCCCACCTGTTTTTTGGGTCACGTTATCTTCTGACGCTTCTCTGTTGGTGTTAAATTTCATTTTTATTATTCATGGCATATATATGGAAAATGTATTTATCTTATATTTTGAGAGCATTTTTTGAGTTTGATGTGTAGTAACATGGACTCTTTATGGCCTCCCGGCCTGTCTCTAGATTATTTTACTGCTGTTTAAGTAAACTGATTTGATTAAGGGGCGGCTGCTACTTATGGGGCGGGAGGGCCGCACCTGTTTTCTTTCTTGCAGTCACATGCTCAGCAAGGAGGTGGAAACCCAGGAGTAAGGAGTGCCTGGAATGGATTCCAAAAAAAAACAATTCTACAGGTGAGTACCTCACAGAATTGCGTTTTTACAAGGCCCAACTATCAATTACACCGGGCCGGGAGAAGCCAATGGATTCACCCTCTGAAAGACACAATGAGAAGAAGGGTGTCAGAACCGAAACACACTACAGTGAAGTATAAAGCCGCCCGCGAGGGCACTTACGGACCACGGTAAGTAAGAACGTCACACGCACGGGCGACCAGACAATATGGCGCTGAGTACCTCGAAGGGCGGGCCAGAGCGAGCCGTGACGCGGGGCGCGCCATGCCCCGCCCCCCTGAAGAGCGCGAAGTCCAACCGACAAGCAGCCAATGAGGACGCAGAGGCGTCTGAGGTAACGCCGCCGCCCGGAGCGGACCATCCAAATGAAGGAAAAGGCGCGCACGGCGGCATTTGCAGTGTAAAGAGACAAGTCAGCGCGGTGGTTGACACCACATATACCAGTCCAAGCAGACAATACAAAAAAGGCCATATGCATGTAATCACAATACACTGACATCCACACACGCCCCCCCCCCCCTTTCTTTCCCCCCCGAAGGCTACAGGGAGAGTGAGGGAGGATGGCGGCCCTTTGTACAGGGCCCACCGCTACCGGGGCATGGGACAATAATGCGGGAGGGGCATTCCATAAAGGCTCACCATCAGCCTATACAGTCTACCCTTTGGTGGGGGACTGCGGTGGAGCAGGGCTCCTTAAGCACTCATGGTGCCACCTACCTTCACCCGACCAGCGCAGCCCAGGCTGGGAGGCACATCACACGAAGGACGGGTGGGAATAGTCAAACAGGGCCGCAGGCTTTAATAGCCCCGCTCACCTGCAACAGAGTGATAATTTCATGTCTTCGCAGTAAGCACTGCAGAGAAATCTGGGTATTTGTGGGAGGTCTCCGGGTATTTGAGGGGCCGGGAGGAGCCTGTTTTACATGTCTCTGCAGTGCAGCGCCATCTGGCGGAGGATAACCCAAGTGTAAGTATTCTATCTGGAGCAGGACATACTGCATACTTATTATTATGTCTTTCAGGTGGGACTAGTGACTATATTCTAAGGGAACCCCCATTAACACACAATATATACAGGCATACTGAAAACATGCACCAGTATAAAAGAGAAACCATATTCACTATTGACCAGTAGTCATATTCACAATTGACATTGATATATGTCCGTGTCAATAAAAAATAATTTTTCTTAGACAATACATAGTTAATAACAACACAGTCTAAAAACAAGGACAATCATCCAACTAGATTAGGACAAAGGGGGGTGGCCCGTGGGGCACTCACTGATCTGAAGTCCCAGGAGGCGAACAGCAATGGCGGCTCCGGAGATTGAGAAGGAAAAGGGGGGCGGGCCAGCGTGGATCGCGCGCCGCGCCTGGCCCCGCCCCCTCCCGATCATGCAAGGAAGCTCCCGGCCAAGGGGAGGCCAGGGAAATAAGGTGCACAAAAGGAGGGGGCGTGCAGCACCGGGCGCGCCAGGCCACGCCCCCTCCCCGGACAGAGGAGGCCGCCCTCCCCGCATGCCGCGGAGCCGGCCGCCATGGATCTGACCGGCCCGCGGCGCAACCGGCCGGGCCACAGCGGTGAAACAGCGAAGTCCCACACACCATTCATCGGGGGTATACTGCCAGATGAGCCACTACAATAATAAAAAGGCCCCTAATTTCCTACAAAAGAAAAAAAGGGCAGGGAGCTGAGGGAGAGGAAACCCCACTATCCGGGAAGGGAGTGAAGGCGGGAAGCCGATAGCGACACAAGAAGTGAGGCGAGGGCTTTTGTACGGACGGGGCATCCCATGCCAGGATCACCAAAAACCTGACTACCGCCTACCCTTTGATGAGGGATTTGCGGTGGAGCATGGCTCCTGTTAACAGGACACCTCTAAAAGGTGTACCCTACCCTCACCAGGACCCTACAGCCAAGGCTGGGAGGCAAGGGGAATTAATAAAAAGGGTCCGGGCGGCAATAGGAAAAAGAAATGGCCGGGTGTAGACCCGGCTTACCCGCAAAGAAAAGAGACAGCCATCTTCTTGACTTGCTTTGCCTTCTGCAGAGACTAAACTGGATGTGTGGGAGGTCCCAGGTATTTATGGACCGGGAGGGGCTTCTTTTTCTAGTCATCTCTGCAGAAGTTCGCCCTCTACTGGACCATAACCCACGTGTAATTAATCATTCCGAAGCAGGGTGTGAGACATACTTGGAATATGTGCATTCTTTTTTAGTAGTCTAGCTTTTTACTACTTATGAACTTGTGAGATGGCCCAAAGACTATACAAGTTCAAAGATTGAGAAATCAGCAAGCCCCCTTCACGGAATGTGGCTGCTTGCCTTCCACTACCAATTACCCGCACCCCTCTGGGAAGCAGATGTTTGGTAGAACCTGTTCTTTCGGGGGTGCCTTGGCACTATAAGAAAAGACCAATACTGAAAGGTACAGGAGCCGCTAGGTCTAGAGGCAAGCCTTTTTGATCTCGGAGCCTGTTGGAGATATCAACCCCTATGGCTGAAGCACTCACTAGCATAGTAGCAACGGAGGGAGGGTGGTCATGCCATTTTAGTTTTTTTTTTTTTTTAATAATAATCTCCAAAAGAAATTTCTTTGATAAACAGTTTCGCACTTCACATTCTCACTAAACGTTTACATACATCGTACCACGGGTAAAATAGGGTAAACCCAACACAATTACCTGTTATAACACAAATCAGTGGGGGAAGACAGTTTCCATTTTCGATGAACTCATCATAGTCTAAAGTGAGGACAGATACAAAAACACATTTATTTAGGGTGCATGAGAAAAAGTCATGTCCATATTTCTACGTATATATGCCTTTTACTGGCACTAAAAACATATGAAATGTACTATAATAGAGGTACAGTGGTGCTTAAACTTGCACAGAAAACTTGAAAGGGTTGAAAACATTTTTACATAGAATTGCGTCAAACATTAAGACTGTTTTTTATTCATTCAGGAATGCGATCTCACATATACATATAACAAATATATAAATATAACACTACTCCCATTTTTTCACGAGCTAAACTTACAAATCTTCTAATCAGCATCTTGATATGGAATATGTCTGCCTTAGACTGGCCACAACAAAAAGCCACTCTAAAATGGGTTGGGGTGGGGGGCAGAAATCTGTCAGTATCTGGTTGTGGCCACTATTTGCATCACACAGTGCAACAAATCTACATTGTATATAGTTGTTAAGGTTGATTGTGGCCTGTGGAATGTTGGTCCACTCCTCTTCAAAGGCTGTGTGATGTTGCTGGATATTGGCAGAAATTGTAAAACGGGGTTATATATGCCGATCCAAAGCATCCCAAACATGCTTAGCGCCCGGTGAGCCTGCTGGCAATGCAAGGCTTCAGATCCTTGCAACGTGGAGCCGTGCATTATTATGCTGCAACAGAGGCGATAGTTGTAAATAAATGGCACCCCAATAGGCATCAGAATCTTGTCACAGTATCTCTGTGCATTCAAAATGCAATCAATAGAATGCACCTGTGTTGGTTGTCCCAAACATATGTCTGCCACACCATAACCCCACAAACACGGACCACTCGAATTACAAACACTGACATCAGCAAACCCCTCGCCCACACGCCATCATTCACACAGGCTGCCAGCTGCGCTGTACAGGGAAAACCAGTCAGTCAGTTACAACAAAAAGCTGCAGTCAGGCAGAGACTAGGACGATGATGAGCTTCTCTGAGGAGATTTCTGCCAGTTTGTGCAGAAATTCTTTGGATTTGCAAACAGATGGTTGCAGCAGCTGTCCAGATGATTGGTCTCAGATGATCTTGGTTAGACAAACAAATATTTCAGAAAAAAAAAAAGGGGGGGGGCTTTCGAGTACATAGAAAGTTTCATGAAAAATGGCAGCCAAAACAAAAAAATGTTGCCTTTATATTATTTGTCAAATGTATAGGAGAATATGTCCGAGTCACAAAATTATGTGCAGTTAGTGTAAACCCCCCTCCTCCCAAAAAAAATAAATAAATCTGAAAGTGCCATTTGGCGAGTTTCCTCCAATAAACTGCTCACAACATTTCTATACGTTTAAAGTCTGGAAATTTCAACCTTTGGACTTGTTTTAGGGCAAATGCAGAAATACAACAATGACCAAACTTTCAGCACCATTGTAACTACTAAAAAGTTTTGTGAGATACACAGAAATTACAAAATCCATAAAAACTGCATACCTTGTAAAGCCCTCAATAACACACTGAAGTCTTCATCCTCTATAAAAACAGAAGTGCATCATTTATATCAGAAAGAGAAAAATTACAGCACCTATAATGTAAAAACTGCTCTTTTCAGTTTCTATAACTTACCAACAGACCAACTGTGGAAAATGTGTCTCAGTGTATACAGATATTCGTCAGAAATCCGCCCTCATTGCAAATGTAGGGCTTTACATTTTTCTGTGTATGCGAACCCCTGAAACTAGCCAGTGCACACTTCTGCAGAGACACATTTTTTATCAAAGGGTGACTAAACCCAGGATACGCAAATCCTTCTCTTCCGTGCAACAGATCCAGGCAGCCCCAGTTTGAGAATTGGGCTCCCTGGGTCAGAGCACGGACCTGTGCCTCACATCAGTTATGCAGCGCCATGAATCCAGTCACTGTGCACAGCGACTAGTGTAAGTGGGAGCTATGAGCGTGCCTTGGTTGTGGCCCAAAGAATTCTGGGGTGTATGCTTGTGGTGCCTCTTGTTCTTGACAAGGCAAGCACCTATTTTTATTTGGACTTTACAGTCAGTTTAAGTTAAATCCTGTGCCACAATGAGACCATGCAAATCATCCCATTGTAGAAGTGACAACATCTAGATGAGGCATGATCAACCTGTGGCCAACACAGCCATGAGATGTCTATTCCCCCCCCCCCCCGACCTGCTGTGGGCATAGTTGCAGGGGTAGCGGCTCAGTAAGGATGGGAGGTGGCATGTGACTTATAAAGGAGAGGGGTAGCATTGGCAAACAGAAGGTACAGCAGTGGCTTGGAGTAACAATGCAACATTGGTTCGGGGGGGTAGGTATTCATAGAAGCCCAGATAGCAATAAAGGGAGTAATGCCTCGTACAACACCACTGTGGGTGAAATTTCTAATTCAATTATATATGAATTGTACGATTAGCATTGGTGGAAGTTTACCCATCAATCCCATATCCTATCTGTATCCCCAAAGCTTTAGTTCCATGATTCTGTGGATGCTACAGTTAAACCCATGCTTGCGCAGCTCATTGTCACCTGTGAAGAGATTTCCTTTTCGTGAACACTGGAGGCCCTAAAACAGGTAAAGCAGACCAAAACCCTTTAAGGGATTCCTAGATGCTTCCCAATGTAGGAATCCCAAACTATAAAGCGTGCACCCACCCAGGGCTGGTTCCAGGTTCTTGGGGGCTCTTGGGCAACAGAGTCTTAGTGAGCCCCAAAGCAGCTCCGATGCCACAAATGGGTCATCTCCTGCTGCTGATCGCCCTACAGCCTTGTCAGCTGTCAACTGGTTCTTGCCACCTTCCATCAATTGCCCTCTATTCCATGCCACCTTTTCCATTGTTGCTGATCATCCCCTTGAGGAGGTCAGCCATAAGCAGGCCTGCACACAGCACCCGGCATTTGGTGGTTCGGGTGCACTGTTAAATAATACCATGACCAAGTGTGAGCCTGAGTGGGCCCCTGAAGATGACTGGGGTCCTGGCAATTGCCCAGGTTTGCCCTGTGCTGGCACCGGCCCTGCACCCACCAAAAGAGGGAGCAATTTTGACACGTTTTAGGCATGGAGGCCCTCCGTGCTCACTCCCATCCACCCATTCAAATGAATGAGCGTTGGGAGCCCATGGATGCAGCTCTGTATCATTCTCAGTGGCGGGATAAGGTAATGTTTTTTTTTTCCTTGTAACCCTCCCCCTAGCCTACCTCAGCACCGGGGGGGGGGGGGGGGGGCAGCTTTTGACTGAAGTACCACTTTAGCTGCTGAAGCCCATCTCCCCTAACCTATTTTTAACCAGTGTGAAACATAAAATAATTATTATTAAAAATGATTAATAAAAATGTAAGTATTCACAAAATATTATTGACAAAAATGTAATTATACATAAAAATGTAATTATTTTTCACAATTATAATTATTATTTTGTGAAACCTAATAATTTTTGTGAAGCATATAATAGTAATATTTCTTGTGAAACATCTAAATGGTAATAATTCTTGTGAATTATTATTATTAGTGAAGCCAAGTAATACTTGTAAAACAATAATATTTCACCATATTATGTGTCACAATAATTAATAATAGTTTCACAAGTATTATAATTTTAAAAATGCACAATGTTTACGAAATTAACAAAATTATTATTATTCACGAAAATATTATAACATTTATGTGAATATTACATTTTTATTAATATTTTTATGAATAATAATAAAATGTAATTATTATTATTTAATATGTATTACTACTATTACCTGTCCAGCTAGTGCTACTGATCAGTAATGCAGGTCTTTCTTTGCGGTGTACAACAACTCCTGTCTTCCTGTTTAATTCAGTAAATGCAGATTTTTCAATGTCCATTGTTTCATTTTCTAACCTAAAATATAATATAAATACCAGAGAAAATAGTTCATGTAACAAACAAACATTTTAAATCACCGACCATGCAGTCAATTTCCTACCTGAACAATTTGAGGGGTCCCACTAAAATATTAACAGGTGGATCTACTAGGGGATATAGACAGAAGTCTACAATATCATGACAATACACTTGCCAACCTTTGATATAAACCTGTGTAGGAATCAACCTTGTTTTTTTTCACAAGCAGTACAAGGAACATGGAAATAAGAATTTGGAAAGTCGGTTACACCAAAATTACCAAATACATTAATGCACTTCTCCAATAAGTGGTGAAAAAAAGTATCAAAAAATGAATCTCCAACTGCAAGGCACTCTGTGAGCAATATAATCCTATTAAACAAAAAGTAACCTAATACAACTGCAAGGTGAGTTGGCTAGAGCACACGATATCAAAGAAAGATTCTCCAACTGCAAGGCACTCGAGCACACAATATCTCATCCATCTCTGCTCCTCTCTGCCAATCCCTACACTGGCTGCCGGTCCCACAGCGAATCCTGTTCAAAACACTAACAATCACCTAAAAAGCTTTCTCCAGCCAGGCCACTCCCTATATCTCATCTCTATCAATATCAACCGAGGCGCATCCTCCGCTCTGCTTCCGACCTTCTCCTGTCCTCCACCCTAGTCACCTCCACCCTCAAAGCTTTCAAAAGGTGCCCTTAAAGCCAAATCCACCTATTCAAATCTGGCTTAAGTAATTCTCTAAACAGCACATGCAACATTCAACATTCACATGCACAGCAAGCTCAATACTGACTGTTTGTGATCCTTTCCCCTCGTCTCCACCCCCTCATCCTTTAGACTGTAAGATCGCAAGGACAAGGCTCTCTCTCCTATTGTATTTTGTATTCAGAAAATTCATTGTAAACACTGCATTAGTGAAATTGTCTATGTACTATGTGTTTCAGTCTTGTCTGAAATTACTACTTTGTACAGCACTGCGGAAGATGAAGGCGCTATATAAATAAATATTAATAAAAAAAATAAGGAACCAAGTATGACTGGAAATAAATTAGGTAATGACAGGTGAAGCTCGTGGAGTTTGTCAAATAGTATTATGTATTTTACAGCCACATTTTCAAAATAGTAATCTATTTATTTCAACTATTAAAAATATCTTCCTTATGAGACCTGACAATACCATGTATTTGGTTTTACAATTACAAGTCATACAGGACATTAGCTTATTTACAGTTATAATCGCCAATCACAGGATTTCAACGTCAGTTTATTTTCTTATAGTTTTCTAATAGGAGCTTGACACATTTCGCTAGTGTTTATTCAACTTTATCAGAAGCCTAAAAAAAAAAATACAAAAATAGGGGGTATGTGCAATATCTAATGGCAATTACTGCATGCTATTGGAAATATATTGTTTATCATTTCAGGTATTTATGGTTTTGTAATTTTCACTAATGTATGAATGCAGACAATATTGACAGCAATGTGTCTGATGCAGACTCCTTCAAGGCACTTATGTAGTCTTTATAATATAATATTAGTATATGAATCTGATGAAGACTACTATTTATTTATTGTTCATCAAACAAAGGACTATACAGTAGAGAAAATTACAAAACCATGAGTACCTGAAATTTTTAATAAAAATTATGAGGTTACCAAGTCGGGTAAACACTGGCAACTTGTCAAGCACCTATCAGAAAATTGAAGGTGAGATCATTTTGAATTGCAAAACCAATATTTTATGGTCAACTCTGGTAAAGAACATATTTTAATAGTTGAAATAAATGGATAACTTTATGTAAAAGGTGGTTGAGGTTGCGTTGCAAGGTAATCACCCTAAAATACATTAATATTATTTGACTAGAAGGAGGAGAAAGGGCAAACCTAATGCACTCTTCCTTTAACCGCCAGCCTACCTGGAGATTTTGTCACCCTTTGTTGCCAGACCATTTTTCACTATTTTGCGCTCCCCATGTTCTACTGTGATTTTTGAAGGGATTTAACATGAAATGTCTTATTTGTCATTTTTTAGGTGTATTCTCAATATTTTTGGATGAAATATGTGCAAAAAAAAAAAAACTATTTTTTACAATTTGCAGTGTTTTTTTGTAATAAAAAAAATGTAAGTTTGTCAATAAAATCTTATTTCGTGTGAAACCCGAATTTCTCCCGGTTACAGCGGTACCACATATGTATTGGTAGACACCCTTTCCTGCCCAGAAGACTCCCCCAAACTGAAACAGCGCTTTAGGAGATTTACAACTATGCTATGCAATATGCGCACCTTGAAATTTTTCAAGAAAAACAACCCTTTACATTTGAAATACCCCCAACAAGCTATATATTCTCTGGAAGTATACACCTCAGGCTTTATAGGCGTACCAGGCTTGTTGACATGGGTGCAGTTTTCTGGAAGTAATCCCTCAATGTATTCTTTGGTTGCACAGGGTTTCCCTAAAAAAAGAATAAAAAAGCAGAATCAAAACCACATTTTCCTAAAAAAAAAACTATATACAAACAAGAAAAAAAATCTGAAAAAGCAACATGCCCCGAACAGAACAATACCCAGCATGCATAACTACTGTCAAGGGAAGAGTTGCCAAACACACCACAGTAAAGCATGTGCGTAACGTTACTTTTACTTCATAATTTCAGCTCTGCAGACAAAGTGCACACCTTGTGCTTTTTCTACCAAAACAAGCCTTTACATTTGGAATATCCCCCATAAACCATATATTCCCTGAAAGTACACATTTTAAGCTTTCTATGCATACCCAGCTTGTTGCAGTGGGCTCATCTTTCTGGGTGTAATCACTTTTTTCCTAAAACATCAACATGCAAATAAGAAAAAAAACAAGCTAAATCTGAAAGGTCCCCCGAGCAGAACAATACCCAACATGCATAGGTACTATTAACCCTTTTAATTGCCAGCCTACTTGAAGTTTTGTCACCCTCTGTTGACAGGTCATTTTCCCCATTTTGCGCCATGTTTAACCGTGATTTTTGCTGAAATTTCCAGGAAATGATAATATAGCCTTTAACATGAAATGTCTTGTTTGTAATTTTTCTACAGTTTTTTAAAACATTTTTGTGTAAAAAAACAAAAAAATAAATTAAATAATATTTTTTAGACAATTGTCTCCTTTATTTTAAATAAAACGTTGTATTAATGAAAACCATTCATTTTTTTCCATATGTGATTATGTTTGATGGTCAATGTTTATGTTATAATATATATATATATATAATATAAGTTGCTTTTCAATTAACTGCATTAACTGTATGCCACAGATTTGTCTATTATATTTTTTTCTGATATTGCTGCGCCTGTGCCCCCTGTGTGTGGTGTGCGGCAGCTCCCGGTCCCCGGGCTGGGGCTCGTGGCGTTCTCGTCTCCATGGAGACCGCCTAGCTCTGAGCGACGTACTCAGTTTACCCTTGCTGGAGCGCACGTCACCTCCCATTGACTTCCACTCTGGTGTGCGTGACGCGCTCCCGTCATTCTGGCGGGCGCGCCCTCGTGTGACGTGCTCCTTCGGGGTTTGCTCTGCTGATTGGTGTATGGGCTTCCGGCAGGCGAGTTTCCGGGAGGCGGGTCCGGTGTGTGCGTCGCTTGGGGACTGCGGCTGGGGCGCGATTCTCACACAGGTGGCGCGGGGTAAGTAATGATAATTCAGTGGTCTATTTAAATGTGATTATTGATTGACTCACCTATCTATGAATAAGGACCCCCCTCTGTCCGATACGCGTTAGAGCACGTGAGAATTTCTACCTCCATCGGGTTCTTTCATTTGTTTTTATAGCTGTCTTTTCAATTTTGGGATGTTTTTATATGGATTTTCATTAAAGCATTGGATTTTTTAAGGAGTGCTGACCTAAATTGCTTTTGTGATTCTCAAGTGTCAGTGGGGATCTGGGACTCCCCCAGGTCTTGCACCCGATTGTGGACCCGTGCTGCGTTTTTTTCTGACCTTTTTCCTAAGTGGCAAGTCACCAGCTAGTTGCAGGTGACTTGCCAGCCCTCAGCCTTGTGTACTGGTACAGGTGGACAAAGGGTTAACAGTAAAATAAACACACACAGTAAAATAATTTTATTTAGTTTTCTTTACTCACCTCCGATCGTCAGCTCCTCTGTCCCTTGCTGATCTGATGACAGATGCCGGTGATCGGCAGCCAGAGGAGGAGAGGAGACAGGAGATCAGAGGAGCCCCGACGGGGAATCAGGTAAGTGTTTTTTTTTTTTTTAATTTTGCAGGCGCTAACAGGGGGCAAAGCCAGGCACGTAAATTTTACGTTGCTGGCGTTTAACAGTTGGAGAGGCAGCCACGTAAAGTTTACGTGGCTGGCAATAGAAGGGTTAAACACTTACAAATATTCAGGTTAAGACGCACCTTAAACAAGTATAGTCATAGCTCGTAGACCTTGGCCCAACAAAGCAACCTAGTAAAATCTTACAAATGTTAGGTGTGGGGACAAAATTCCAGACACAAACACCCAGGTACTAAAGCAATTAGGGGACAGCCAGGCTTCTATGGTTTTTGGTAATAGTAAACAGTCTTCCACCATTTCCTGTTGGCACATGCTCTCCGGAAACACCAGAAAAGGATGGGGGGGTTACCTTCTGAAATTCTGTCTCTCTGAAAAATGGACTGCTCTAGCCATACCCAGAAAGTCTGGACATCCTGTCAGGAATGCCTAACCCTCAATTTCTGCTGAGAAGAGCGCCCCACATGGTAGACAAGAACTTGGGAGCCTAAAACACCATCTTCTCCGTGTCCACATCAAAGAAGGCTGGGTCTGGTCCAAAATCAAAGTGCACCAAGGAAGGGGGGAGGGAGGGCAGAGGAGGAGGAAAGAGGAGGAGGGGGGAAGAGGAAAGAGGAGGAGGGGGGAAGAGGAAAGAGGGAGGAAGAAGGAAGAGCTGGATCGGACCTGCAAACCAAGTGACAAGCTTGAGAGGCCTAGCCTTTCTATGACAGAAGAAGAAGCTACAGATGCAAAGGTGAGCCTGTGCTCCAAGAACGAATTGGTAGGATCAGCTGTGCTCACACACTGTGGGCTAAGCACAGAAGCAACTTTTGCTCTAGTTGGATACACAGAAAATCCAAAAAGTCACAATTCTGTTAGTCAACCTGGAAGATTATTCCATAATTGGTGTGTTCAAGAGGGAAAGGCAAGGCTTCCAAAACACAGCTCTGCATGGAAAAGACATCTTTCTGCACCTGCAGCGTCTTCAACTGTAAGACAATAACAAAATCAGAAGAGGATTCCTATGCAATCTGGAAGGTGTGCTGGTCTACTGTATTTTATCTGGTTCTAGCCAAAAGTAGACCCACCAGTTAGGATGCTCTTCTGCTGTTCTGAGAGGAAAATTACAATTCTGTGAAACTCACCTGTAGAATTGTTTTTGTATCCATCTAGTCCAGGCCGTCCCGATATCTTCACGATTGGGGGTTCGCCTCTAGGGGGCGATTGACGGCAAGATCAAAGATGTAGCTTCTCCCGCCCCCCTACAAAGACAGCTGCCCCTCCATTTCCCAGTGGTTTAAAAGCAGTACTCAATAAAAGAGGGCAGGCCAGGAGGCCTAAGAAAATAAGAAATCATGCTACCTCACATAGCTTCAGCTTGTACTCTCTAAGAACTAGTGTCCTATGAACAAAAATGGTTCAATCACCATAACAGGCATGCAGGACATAATGAACACAAGGGCGGGGTGGGACGGCCTGGACTGTATGGATACAAAAACAATTCTACAGGTGAGTTTCACAGAATTGTATTTGTCTTTTCCATCCAGGCCATCCCGATATCTTCAAGATTGGGACATCCAAAAGCAGTGTCCAAATGGGCGGGATCCCCAGTGCGGAACAGCATGTAGTTCATTTCACTATCGCCTGAAGCACCTTTCGGCCAAAACAGCATCAGCTGAGGCCCTGACATTCACCCTGTAAAACTTTGTAAAAGTATGGACTGAAGACCAAGTTGCGGCCTTACAAACTTTGATCAACCTATGGTTGGCAATGGATCTCTGGAAAAAAATGGCTAAAGCTGAGACCTGTCCCTTGAGGGTGCTCAGCTGGAGACCCAAGTCTAAACCGTGTTGCAAAAATTCCAGAATCCTGGCAATAGAGAACTTTTGGCCAGGAAGGCTCTTTGCCTCGCACCAAGCGATATAGACCCGCCAAACTCTGTAGTATATCATGGAAGAAGATTTCTTCCGTGCCTGAATCATTGTATGAACAACCGTGGCTGATAACCCTTTCTCTGTCAGGATTGAGGTTTCAATAGCCAGGCCGTCAAAGCCAGCATCCGTAACATCGGGGTGCTGCAGCGACCCCTGTGTGAGAAGCCCTGGGTCGTCGGGCATAATGTAGTGATCTTTTGATATCGGAGCTATGTCTGCCATCCAACACCTTCTCGGCCAGCAAGGAGCCACCAGGATGGCTGGTAGCCTCTCCTGGGCTATCTTGCGCAGCACTCTGCCCAGGAGCTGGAACGGAGGGAATGCATACAGAAGGTTGAGCTCCGTTCAAGGAATCACCAGAGTGTCTGTTGCTATGGCCAGTGGATCTCTTGAGAGAGATGAACCTTGGAAGCTTGTGATTGTGTCTAGACGCAAACAGGTCCACGTCTGGTTGACTCCAGCGGAGGCACAGAGTCTGAAAAGTCTTGCTGCAGGGGGACCATTTCCCCCAGGCGCAAGGAACTCCTGCTCAGGGAGTCTGCCTCCTGGTTCTCCCCCCCGGGAATGTATACCGCCGAGATGCAGGGAACATTCTCCTCTGCCGAAGTAAGAATCTGGGTTACCTCCTTGCGGGATCTTTTGCTCCGAGTCCCGCCTGTTGGTTGATGTAGGTCACAGCTGTCCGATTGTCCGAGCGAAACTGGATCACACGGCCTCTTAAATGGGGAGTCAAGCATAGGAGAACCAATCGGATTGCTCTCAGCTCCAGAATTGTGGGTAACCGATTCTCCTGCAGACCCCACTGACCCTGGATCTTCTGGTCAGTGGAACAGCGCAGATTCCTGCGACCGATTCCAGCCGGTCAGCAGGTTCAACTGAAGAGGTCTCATGTGAAATTGGGCGAAGGACACTGCCTCGAAGCACGACACCATTAAGCCAACCAATCTCATCCCCAGACGTACCGACAGGTGTTGACAAGGCAGCAAGGCCTGCACTTGTGTCTGGAGTCCCAAAACCTTCTGCTGTGGCAGTAAAAACCTTGGACCTAAGCGGTGTCTATAGTCATTCCCAGGAACGATCTCACCGTTGAAGGCGTGATAAGCGACTTGGGGTAATTGATTACCCAACCGAAGGCTTCCAGGGTTGACAACACCATCCGAGTATCGCTCTCGGCCTCCTGAAGGGACCGGGCCGAGATCAGCAAGTCGTCCAGATAGGGTAACACACGAATACCCGAATACCCTGACTCCTCAGGATAGCCATGATGCCCGCCAGCACCTTGGTGAACACATGGGGGGCTGAGGATATGCCGAATGGGAGTGCTACAAACTGATAATGTTGATCCTCCAGTGCAAACTTCAGAACTTCTGATGTCCTTGGAAAAATCCCTGTCCCTGATGTCCACCGTAGTCAGGAAGTCGCCGGGCTCACCGCCGACCGCAGCGTTTCCATGCGGAAATGTCTGACTCTTACAAATCTGTTGAGGTCCAGGATCGGCTGTAGCGTTCCGTCCTTCTTGGGAACCGTGAACAGGTTGGAATAGAATCCCTGACCCTGTTCCAGCCGAGGTACAGTGCAAATCACACCTATCCGCAGGAGGTGTTGAACAGCCGTTCTCAAAGCCCGAGCTTTTCGCGGGTTTCAGGATATCCTGGAATGGAGGAATTTTGTGGGTGGCCTGGCTTGTAACCGGAGGACACCACCTCCTGAATCCACCGATCCGATGACGTGATGCCTCCAGATCTGAGCAAACAGCAGAAGCCGTCCCCTCACTCATATGGGTGAGGGCGCCCCCTCATGCCTTAGAGGGCTTGGCTGGGGGTTTGGACTTAGCTCCCCAGGAGGAGTTGGGTCGGCTGCAGGACCTACCTGTGCCCCAAGGTATCTCTGCGGCCACCTGGAAACGCAGATCCTCTTTCTCTTGGAAAGGACCGATAAGAAGAAGGGTTCCGAAGGGACAGAGCAGGCTTCCTTCTCTAAGGGAGACTACCATCCTTGACCAGAAGATCCAGGTGCACCCCAAACAGCTGGTTTCCCACAAAAGGTAGACTTGTGAGGGACTTCTTGGCAGCCGCATCAGCCGACCACTGCTTCAACCAGAGCGAGCAGCGTAAAGCAACAAGCAAGGCCGAAATTCTGGCGCCAAGCCTGACCACATCCTCCATGGCAGTAACAACAAAGCCAATGAAATCCAAGCAAGCCTTAAGTTCCTTATACTCCTCCGCCCGCTTGCGAGCCTTAGCTCTAGCCACAAGGTGTCTCACCTTTCTCCTGTTGGCCAGTGAAACGATTGCAGAGGCACACGCAGGGCGAAAGAGAGCACCCGCAAAGGTGAAAGCATGGCAGACCAGCTGATCCATGCGTTTGTCTGCAGGGTCACGTAATGAAGCATTGTCAGGTGACGGCTTAACAGTGGCATTGGACAAGCCTGACACGGGAGGGTCCACCTCCGGAGGGTGACACCATAACCGAACCAATTCAACAGGAAAGGGGTACCGCCTATCCAGGCCCTTAGGGACCAACGGTAATTTGTTGGGCCCTTTCCATTTCTTAAAGATCATGTTAGAAAAATGAGGCTGCTCAGGGAAGACCCATCTTTGCCCCTCAGGCCGAAATAAATCACCCTGCTTCCTCTTAGCCGCTCTGGGAGGAACAATATGTAGGGTATCAAACAAGAGAGCAAACTCTCTGTATCATCCGGGAGGCAAGAATCCTCGTCCGAGGAGGAACCAGAGACGCAGTCATCGCCAGCAGAATATTCCACCGTTGAGCATGAATCATCTGGCAACTCGCCTTCCTCCGCAGAACCAAAGCAATCAAAAAGTACATCATCCGAGTAAATCAGCTCCAGCCGCTGCTTCTTACTCGAGGCTTTCCTAGGGGCTGTCAACGTGATCTGCTTCTCGAGATTAGCCAACCTGTGCGCAAAATCAGTATGAGACACCTTGCTGGCTCCCCCTTCACTAGGGGCTGACTGCAGCAGCGGAGGGTCCGGAAAGGCCGAAGGTAATACAGGGCTAGGGTCAGGTGCAACCGCTCGCTCATGGTCCAAAACAATGCCTCTGGCGCAAGTGGGACAAATAGTGCTGAACCCGCCCAGAGGATTCCTTCTGCACAAGGGGCAGAGCCTGTCCTGTCCAAATGGGGCCCCCGGCTCACTATCCCCTGATGCCTCCATTATGGTGATTAAGAATAGTAATATTCAATAAGGCTACTAGACGCTAACGGCCTAAGCCTAATAACCGATCCCTCTAATTAATAAGGGGGACCGGGAGGAACCACAACCCTCAACCTTAGCCCACGATCTAAACAAAAAGAGAGAAAGAACAAATTACCTTAAAAGCCCCATGTCAACCTTAACATAGAAGACATGTGCAACATATATCAGAAGAGGGACCCACGACACTGCAACCGAAAAGAGGGATCACCGCCAGCATCCGCAGCAAGGAAGCCTGAGCACCTGTCTCCCAGTACAGCAGCAGCGCGTCTGGCCACAGCAGCACCTTCTGGAAGGATCCTCGGGGGATCGCCTTGCGCTGCCCCCCCAGCGGCATGTCAGCAGAGAAAATACTATTTTGTGAAATACTCACCTGTAAAATGGTTATTACGAGTATGTCACACCCCCCACTTACCGATATTCATGACACTTGGAACCCGGCCCGTAGAGGGCGATCTTGCAGAGATGACATGGAAAAAAGGAGCCCCTCCTGGTCCATAAGTACTGGGTTCCTCCCACTATTCCTCAGTCTTTTTAAACAGCAGTGAAGAATCAGGAAGAGCCAATTATATTCAATAATTGTAAAATTATATGAGAATAATAATACCAAATAAAGGATCCCTTAGAACAAAAAGAGCCAATTATATTCAATAACTGTAAAATTATTTGAAATAATAATACCAAATAAAGGATCCCTTACAGCAAATAATTTTACAATTATTGAATATAATTGGCTCTATTTGAAATAATAATAACCATATAAAGGATCCCTCGAACAAAAAAGTGTGGGGGAAGTGGGGGGTGTGACATACTCGTAATAACCATTTTACAGGTGAGTATCTCACAAAATGGTATTATTCCTAGTATGTCACACCTTGTAAAACTTAGAAAAAGTATGCACAGAAGACCAAGTCGCAGCCTTGCAGACTTGTTCAACAGAAGCTTGGTGCTGAAAAGCCCAAGAGGCTCCAATAACATGAGTAGAATGAGCGGTGACACGAAAAAGGGGAACTTTCCCCTTCGGCATATAGGCCCCAATGATAGCCTGACGTATCCACTTACTAAGGGAAGATTTGGCAGGAGCAAAAGCCTTCTTGGGCCCAGAAGGCACAACAAAAAAGGCATCCGTCTTGCAGAAGGCCGAAGTAGCAACTAAATAATACTTAACACAGCGAACTACATCCAAAGAATGTAAGACCCTTTCCTTGTCGTTACTAGGTTTAGGACACAAGGAAGGAAGAACTATAACCTGATTTAGGTGGAAAGCAGATACCACCTTAGAAATCAAATCCGGTTTAAAACGGAAAATAACCTTATCTTGATACCTCTCAAAATAAGGGGCTTGGACAAAGCCTCCCGTTCAGAAACTCGGCGGACAGAAGTAATAGCAACCAAAAAGGCAACCTTCTGAGTAAGAATAGGAAGAATAAAGAGGAATATCCTGCAATGGCTCAAAGGGAGCAGCTTGCATAGCCGAAAGCACCAAATTAAGATCCCAAACAGGAAGTAAAGGCTTTCTGAGAGGCCGCACATGCGCGACTCCTTGGAAAAAGGTCTTAACCAAAGGATGAAGAGCAAACGATCTTTGAAAGAAAATTGCCAAGGCAGACTTGCCCTTTCAAAGTACTAATCTGGAATCCCATATCCAGACCTCGTTGCAGATATCCCAGAATTCTAGGAATAGAAAATACTCTACAGGGCGAAGCCCTGGATTCACACCAATCAATATAGGACCTCCAAGTCCTGTAATAAATGACAGAGGAAGACTTCTTCCTAGCTCTAAGAGTCTGAATAACCACATCAGAAAGACCTTCTTCTTTCAAAATGGAGACTTCAGCAGCCATGCCGTCAAAGCCAGCGTTTGTAAATTGGGGTAACAAAGTTGACCCTGAGTGATGAGATCTGGAAGAAGAGGCAGATGGACACAATCCACTGCCAGGCTTACAACGTCTGCGTACCACAGACGTCTTAGCCACCTTGGCGCCACCAGAATTGCTGGCACCTCCTCCAGTGCTAGCTTGCGCACCACCTTGCTGATCATGGAGAATGGGGGAAACAGATATAGGAACCCCAGATCCTTCCAGGTTAGAGACATGGCATCCGCTGCCACTGCCAGAGGATCCTGGGATAGAGACACAAAAGCTGGCAGCTTACGATTGTGACGAGAAGCAAACAGGTCCAACCGTGGAGTCCCCCACTTGTGACAGAGGAACTGAAAGACCCTTGGATTGAGAGACCATTCTCCCTGGCGAGAACATCCCCTGCTTAGGGAGTCTGCCTCCACATTCTCTATCCCCGGAATGTAAACTGCTGATATGCAGGGAACATTGATCTCTGCTCACTGAAGGATCAGAGACACTTCCCGGAGGGCACCCCAACTGCGAGTCCCTCCCTGGTGATTGATGTATGCAACAGCTGTTCGGTTGTCTGACCGAATCTGAACTGGCAGACCCTGTAAGAAATGGGTCAGTCGAAGTAGAACAAGACGTATGGCCCGAAGCTCTAATACATTGATTGGAGAATGAGCCTCCTGAGGCCCCCACAATCCTTGGAACTGATGCTTCTTCCAGAAGCCCCCCCAGCCCACCAGGCTGGCATCCGTGATAACCAGTTCCCAACGCGGAGTCAGAAATGGCTTGCCCTTCTGGAGGTTGTGCGATATTAACCACCACTGAAGGGACTGCAAACCGTGGGGAGACCTGATTCAATGATAGTGGGCACCTGTCCCACTTTGCCCAGTTTCACATAAGGACGCTTCAGCTCTTCCTCTTGGCAAACGGGACTGCCTCGAATGCAGCTACCATCAATCCCACTAGTCTCATCCCTAGACGGATAGACTGACGAGGGTTGGACAAGAATAGACGAATCAAGTCCTGAATCAGAACCATTCCAGAATCAGGCCCAGGAAGGGAATTTCCCTGGACGGACAGAGAGAGGATTTGGGGTAACTTATTACCCATCCGAACCTTTCTAGCGTAGAGACCACCATCCTGGTGTCCAACTCTGATTGTTCAAGGGAGGAGGCCGCGATAAGAAGATCGTCCAGAAAAGGCACATTGCGGATGCCCTGGACCCTGAATATAGCCATCACTCCTGCCAGCATCTTGGTAAAGACTCTTGGGGCCGAGGTAAGGCCGAATGGCAGGGCCACAAATTGATAATGCTGGTCTTCTATCGAGAACCTGAGAAATCTCTGGTGACCCGGAAAATAGGAATGTGCAAATAAGCATCCTTGATGTCTATGGATGTCATGAAGTCCCCCTGACGGAGAGCATCGATCGTTGATCGCAGAGACTCCATGCGGAATTTTCTGAAACGGATTAATTGATTGAGTCTCCTTAGGTCTAGGATAGGCCGAACAGAGCCGTCCTCTTTGGGTACCATGAATAGGTTGGAGTAAAACCCCAAACCCCTTTCCACTGGAGGCACTAGGCTGATAACGGCCATATTTAACAGATTCGGTACTGCTGCCCGCAGTCCCTGCGCAATTGGCGGATCTGACGGCATCCGTGACATAATAAATCTGGGAGGAGGCCGGGACTCGAATTCCAGTTTGTAACCGGAAGAGACTACTTCCAGAACCCAATTGTCTGATACCTCCTGAACACTGACCTGGAAGAAGAACCACAGCCGTCTCTCCACCCATAAGGGTGAGGGCGTCCCCTCATTGTTGAGCAGGCTTAGTGGCAGATTTGGTTTTGGACCCCCAATTCTGACTTAGACGGCACGTCCCTTTCCTCTATTCCATGCATTCCCTCTAGGGGCTGAAAAGGCCAATCCTCTACCAGATCTAGACCCCCGAAAGGAAGGGTTAAAAGAGGCCATTCCACGAAAGGAACAACGTTTCTTACGCTGAGGTAATTTACCTCCTTTAGTGACAGAATCTAATTTTTCTCCAAAGAGGCGCAATCCCACAAAAGGGAGCGCTGTAAGCAATTTCTTGGCTACAATATCAGCTGCCCACTGCCGCAACCATACTGACCGCCGGATGGCGACTAACAAGGCAGAGGTTCTGCTGCACATGAGCAGAGTATCATCTAAGGCAGAAAGTACAAAAGATGCAAACCTCGCACATCGCTTAAGAGCGGCATACTCATCAGAGGCCGGATCAAGCCCTGAGTAATTCATTAGCTCTCTCACAACAGACCTAATAGCCACTGTCATGAGTGCCGAAGCACCAACAGGCAGCAAGGCCGAGCCCACACTGGAAAAAGCGTGGCACGCCATTTGATCAATACGCTTATCCTCTCCATCTTTAAGTGTAGTGGAGTCAGGAGAATGCAACACAGAAGAATTGGATAAATTAAGCACAGGGGCATCCACCCATGAGCAGAGTATCTTTTAAATATTAATGCATAGATGGCCATTGTATGCTTGCGCACACATAGTAATTTGTCCTCCGCATTTAACCCATCCGTGCAGTGAGTGTACACATGCCCAGAGCGGTGGGCACAGGTGGTGATGACCAACGCTTAACAGTATCAGCTGGGAAGGGATATTTCTTGTCCCAGCCCAAGGGAATGCCAGGAAGCCGCGCAGGCTTCTCCCATTCTTTAAGAATAATTTCAGCAAAATGCTTTTGATTTGGAAATTCTAAACGAGGTTTAGAGACTCCAAAGAATTCCCCTTTTTGAGGAGGGACTACTTCAGGAGGAGTAATAACCAAAACCTCAAATAACTGAGCAAGAGCTTTTGGGGTATCCACAACACTTGCTTCACCCTGCTCAATCTCAGTACCAACAAATTGCTGTTCATCAGAAACATCTGATTCCTTGTAATAATTCTCCTTCTTCTAACTGAGAAGGATCAGACCAATCAAGCAATTCACAATTGTCTGACTCCCTTGCCGGAGTGGCATGAGTCAAGTGCTTTCTTTTAGCTGAGGCCTTCTTGGGCACAGAGGTAGGCATTAATCTTTCAAGATGAGCCAATCTGGCACATAATTCAGCATGCGACTCACCACCCATGACAATATCATTGGGGGTACGGACAAGACATGGCGGAGTAGGAGGTGAGGCATTAGCCACAGGCCCTGAAGCCTGGGCCTCAGTTTGCTGCATAATAGTTAATTGTGCACAAGGGACGCAAAGAATTGCGTTATCCCCAACAAGGGATGCCCCACATCCAAAACATTGCCGAGTCTGTGCAGAGGGAATTGCATGTCCGTTATCCTGGGATGCCTCCATATGGTGTTTAGTATTATACTATAATTGATTATAGTCGCCAAGTATATATGGGATTTACGCAATTGCTACCCGGGATGCCCCTTTAAATAGTCCCAAGTGGGAGTATTGAAACACAAATGGACCCCCAAATAAGGCTTAGGGGCTTTTTTTTTTTTTTTATATATAAGGACCAGGAGAAACCCCTTTTTAAATAAGGAGTTTCTACCTACAGAGAAAACAAAAAAACAGTCACCAAATGCACACAATATAAATAAATAACAGAAATAAAACTCCCTTCAGCCAAGCTGAAGGGTACTCCCAGCCCATGCAATAAGCTCACATCATGAGGTAAGGCCAAAGGGAGCAGGAAACAGGAAGTCAAACAGAGCACACAGGTGCTCTCTGAATAAAAGCATGCCTAAGCCCCGCCCAAAAATGGAGGGAAAATTTAAATCTGAACACAGCCAGAAAACAAAGAGCTTTAATAGGTAAGCAAAAAATGCTGCCTAGACAGAGATAGTAAAATCTAAATAAAACATTTCCTATTAAATAGTATAGTCAAACATACATAATAAAAATAAGAAATAAAGGATTTATTTTATATCTCTCTTTTTTTTTTATTTTTTTGTGTGCATGGTGACAAATAAGCCCAGATAATGCCCCCCCTTCCCCCCTCCTTTTTACCCAGCAGGGTTAAAGGAGAACTAAGGGGAGGGGATAGAAAAGCACCCATAAGGCACAAGGGGATTATAAAAGGTACAGGGGCATCCCATGCCGGGAACACTAACCAGGAAGCCGCCTACCCACATTTAGGTCTCACGGAGGAGTAATACTCCTATATACACCAGAAGGTGTATGTATCTACCTTTGCCTGAACCACACAGCCAGGGCTGGGAGGCATACAATATAACCAAACAGATTTAAAGAGTTTCAGACAGAAATAGAGAAAAAAAGGGCCGGGGCAAACCCGGCTACCTGCATCTTGAAGGAGAGTCATTTTCTGAATGCTTCGTCGACTGCAGAGACGAAAAGACTGAGGAATAGCGGGAGGAACCCAGTACTTATGGACCAGGAGGGGCTCCTTTTTTCCATGTCATCTCTGCAAGATCGCCCTCTACAGGCCGGGTTCCAAGTATCATGAATATCGGGAAGTGGGGGGTGTGACATACTAGGAATAGAAGAAACATGGCATGGCGGCGGTCCCCCCCCCCCCCGGCTCTTATCTCAGCCAGAGCCGTACACGACGGTGTGGAGGAGGCCCCGGGCACACCGACGGGGGGAACGCAGTCCTGTCAGTGAGGAGCCCAATGTGACAAGTCGCACCAAACATGCATGCACACACACATATAATAAAGCAGTGGGCAGGGAGGGACATATATAAAAATGCATATTAGTGGTTCCCCATCAGGCTCACCATAAGCCTGTGGCCGGCTACCTTTTAATAATAAGGTCTGCGGCCCAGAGCATGTGCTCTGCCGAACGCCACAGACCCCGGCGTTCACCCTACCGTCACGGATCCCTGTAGCAGCCAGGGGCTGGGAGGCAGGAATGGGCCAGAAGAGACTAACGATCTTATGCAGCCAACTGCAAGATGAACAACTGGGGAATGATGGAGGGAGCAGCTGCATTTGTAGGGGGCCGGGAGGAGCTACATCTTTGATTTTGCAGTCAAACGCCCCCTAGGGGGCGAACCCCCAATCAGATAGAAGATATCGGGACGGCCTGGACTGGATGGAAAAGAAAATAGTCATACTTCAAAGGGTCTATGTACACTATTAACCATTTCATTGCCCGCCTAGCTATATAGATGTTGTCATCCTCTATTGCCATTTTCCACTAGATATGTGTGCCGTGATAACTGATTTTTAGCAGGAACTTCCAGCGATTACCAGGAAAATTATATACGGTATCCTTTTTTGGCAGAGCTTGGACAAGAACAGATCTTTTCTGTTCCTTGCAGAACAACCCTCAGCCCTGCTGCACTATCCTTTGAAACATTCTGCTGCATCCTTTTCACCACGACCTTAGTCATGGATGAATGCATGCACAAGAATAGAGGGGCGGTGCAGTGTCTGTTGGGAAGCTGAAGGCTCCTCAAAACTCAAGAAGGTGATGGATGCCGGAGTTTAATGCACCCTGAAAGGCAAGTTTTTAATAGCGAATGTTAAAACCGGAGGGGCAGACAAGCCAGGTTTGGGATGTAGCACAGATGTAGCAATCGTTATCACAATGGGCTGAGCTGTGACGTGTTAGATATCTCAAAAAAGGCCATTGAAAAGCAACCCCCCAGATTGCCTATAAAACACACCTCACCGAGCGTGCCAAGAGCGCATGCGTGTGGACGACTGATGGCTGCGTGCTAGCTGTGCTCCGCGCCGGCCGGAGTATGGGTACTGACCGCTATTAGCGGCGCTTGAATAGCAGTAGAAGGAGCATCGCCCAGAAGCGGGGAGTTGCGGTGTTGCGTGGCAAGGTGAGGAGGGAGGTCTGGTGAGAGCAGAGGCTGAACGGAGCCTGGGAGGAACGACGACTCTGCAGACAAGATGGCGGACGGCAGCTTGTCGGCCGTCATGGAGGAGGTGGAATTGAGCGGAGCCTTCTTCCTGGTCAGCGAGAGGGAGGATTGCATCCAAGCTGACATTGCAAAACCGGAGGTGAGCAGCAATATACTGCTGGAAGCACTAACCTCTAATACTAAGTTAATCATGGAGCATCTCACAATGGAAATAGAGAAGATGGCTTGCAGCTTGGTTACTTTGGATAAAAAGCTGGGGGAAGTCTCATCGGTGCAAGGGGCACTAGAATCTGAGATCCTGTTAAAGAGGGACAATGCTGCGCTCTATGCTAAAAGTTGAGGATTTTGAAAACCGGGACAGGAGGCAGAACCTGCGGTTTAGGGGACTCCCGGAGCATATGGAGGATGCAAGATCTTTTATTACTGCACTTTGCCAGGAGCTACTGCCAGGGATTTCAATGGATCGTCTGGAATTAGACCGAGTTCATAGGGAGTTCGGGTGCTCTGCGTGGACCTAAGACCCGCCCCGAGACATCATCGCAAAATGTCATTATGATACCACGAAGGAACAAATACAGAGAGCAGCCCGGGATGCTGACAATTTAGCCTTCCAGGGAGCTAAATACTAAGTCTATGCAGATCTCTCGGCGACTACAATGGCTAAGAGGAAGGAAATTAAGCCACAGCTTGCTATACTCCGAGAGCACAACATTAAGTATAAGTGGGGATTTCCGTTCAGTTTCTTTTGTTTACAATAGCAACCCCTACACTGCGGTCTCGCTGGAGGAGCTACAACAACAGGTGGCTACCCTCAACTTGACCAAAACCCCCTCTACTAAATCCCCCAGAAATGTTGAGGATTCCCCCAAGTCACAGCGTGCTGGCAAGCGGCAGAAGCAATGGGCTTTTTCGAGCAATCGTGGCTCCCGCCTATCCTTTGTGGACACCTGAAGATCCAGATTTGATATATATCATGGGCTAAGTTGTTATTATCTACAGTTCTTAAGAAATGGCTTAGTATTGGTAGAAGTAGATTTGAGATTTGTTTAGTTCAGATTTGCGTTTCGCAGTACTACCAATTTTTTCTGAAAATATAGGATGTTTTTGGCAACTCTAATCAGGGATCCTGCTCTTCCTGGCCTCCACTCGTTTTTCCTATATGACTCTCCTTAGTACTGTCTTTCCCGCCACCAACTCCCCAAAACTCCACCTTCCACCTCCCTTATCCTTTCTTTTGTTACTAAGATCCATTATAGAGATCTTAATTTTGAACCATGTGCCAGAGCCATTATGAGTAGTCGGTGGCATTAACATGCCGCTCTCTAATAATCCCTGAAGGGATTTGTTTTGAAGTTCCAAGTTCTAATTGCCTAATATTATAAAACATTTTTAATGTTTGATATATTTTGCACCTAATCTGAGTGGTCCCTAGTCCACCGAAATCCTGAGGGATTGTGGACAGTAGTTGGGTGCCTTATATACTAAGACTAAGGGGCTGGCTCCCCTTTCATCTGGTGAACTTGTAATATAGCTTTTTTTTTTAGTTTTATATTTAAGGTTTTTTCTTCTTCTCCCCAGAGAAGTTTTCTCCCTTCTTAAAAATACCATTTTGTGAATACTCACCTTGTAAAATGGGTATTATAAGTAGGTCACACACCCCGCTTCAAGATATTCATAACCTGTGGGTATACTGACCTGAAGAGGGCGATCTGCAGAGATGATTGGAGGAAAGAAAGCCCCTCCTGGTCCATAAATACCTGGGACCTCCCACTCATTACCCAGTATAAAGAAAGCAGTAAGGTAAGGGACCAGGAAGAGCCAAATATAAGTCATAACAACGCAAAGTTCACAAAATGAAGGATCCAGAATACAAAAGGGCGGGTTGAAGCGGGGTGTGTGACATACTTATAATACCCATTTTACAAGGTGAGTATTCACAAAATGGTATTATTCTAAGTATGTCACACACCCCGCTTCAAGATATTCATAACCTGTGGGACATCCAAAAGCAGTGTCCATAAGGGGTGGGGATCCAAAACAAGGTATAAAGCACAACTTAAAACTACTGCAGCCTGCAGAACTTTGCGGCCAAAAACAGCATCCGCTGAGGCCCGAACATCAACCTTGAAAAACTTGGAAAAAGTGTGAACAGAAGACCAGGTAGCGGCCTTGCAAACTTGCTCAACAGAGGCCTGGTGCTGAAAAGCCCAGGAAGCCCCAACCGCACGAGTAGAATGAGCTGTCACACGAAAGGGAGGATTTCTCCCCTTAGCAGAATAGGCCCCGACAATGGCCTGACGAATCCACCTGCTGATGGTAGACTTTGTGGGTGCTAGACCCTTCTTGGGCCCAAATGGCACCACGAATTGCGAAAGGCAGACGTTACCACCAAATAATATTTCACAACACGAACCACATCCAAAGAATGCAGGGCCCTCTCCTTGTCATTGCTGGGATTAGGACACAGAGAGGGCAGAAAAATATCCTGATTTAAATGAAAGGACGAAACCACCTTAGGAAGGAAGTCCGTCTTAAAACGGAAAACCACTTTGTCCTGATGTCTTTCAAAATACGGAGCTTGAATAGACAGAGCCGCCAACTCAGAAACACGTCTAACGGAAGTGATAGCTACCAAAAAGGCCACCTTCTGCGTAAGGGAAGACAAAGGAATATCATGCAAAGGCTCAAAGGGGGGACCCTGGAGTGCAGAAAGAACCAAATTCAAATCCCAAACCGGAATCAAAGGCTTCCTAGGAGGCCGCACATGTGTAACCCCCTGGAAAAAAGTCTTAACCAAAGGATGAAGCGCAAAAGACTTTTGGAAAAACACCGCCAGGGCAGACACCTGTCCCTTCAGAGTACTGAGTGGGAGCCCTAGGTCCAGACCATGTTGCAAGAACTCCAAAATTCTAGAAATAGAGAATTCCCTATAAGGGAAGGCCCTAGTTTCACACCAATCAATATAAGACCTCCAAGTCCTATAGTACACAGACGATGAGGACCTCTTCCTAGCACTAATAAGAGTCCGAATCACAGCATCCGAAAGACCTTCCTCCTTCAAGATGGAGGTTTCAGCAGCCACGCCGTCAAAGCCAGCGTTGGTAAATTGGGGTAACGAAGATGACCCTGTGTGAGTAGATCTGGCAGTAGGGGCAGAACGAACTGATCTTCTGCCAACCTTACCACGTCTGCAAACCAGACCTGTCTTGGCCACCTTGGAGCCACCAGGATTGCTGGTGCTCTCTCCAGAGCAAGCTTGCGCACTACTCTGGCCACCATGGGAAACGGAGGGAACAGGTACAAAAAACCCAGATCCCTCCAGTTCAGAGACATGGCATCCGTTACAAGGGCCAGAGGGTCCTTCGGCAGAGACAGAAATGACGGAAGTTTGTGATTGTGACGGGAGGCAAAGAGGTCCACCGCCGGTGACCCCCACCTGCGACAAATTGAGTGAAAGACCTTGGGATTGAGAGACCACTCCCCTTTGCGGGCTGACAGCCTGCTCAGAGAGTCCGCCTCCGTGTTCTCCACTCCCGGGATGTAAACTGCCGAGATGCACGGGACATGGCTCTCCGCCCAGTCCAGAATCAGAGACACTTCTTTGAGGGCATTCCTGCTGCGGGTCCCTCCCTGGTGATTGATGTAGGCCACCGCCGTCCGATTGTCCGACCGGACCTGGACCAGCAAGCCTCGCAGTTGATGAGTCAAATGACAAAGAACCATCCTGATGGCCCTCAATTCCAGAACATTGATAGGCTCGTGGGCTTCCAGGGGACCCCACAAACCCTGAAATTGCAGATCCTTCCAGAAGCCCCCCCATCCCGAGAGGCTGGCATCCGTGGTGACTATATCCCACTGGGGAGTCCGAAAGGATCTGCCCCTCAGCAGGTTGGTTGAGTTCAGCCACCACCAAAGCGAGCGGCGAACCCGGGGGGACATCTGAAAGAATTGATCCAGCGACTGAGGAGACCTGTTCCAGACCGACAACAGATGGAGCTGTAGTGTCCTTGTGTGAAACTGAGCAAAGGGGACTGCCTCGAAGGAGGCCACCATCAAACCCACCAGTCTCATCCCTAGCCGGATGGACGGTCGAGGAATGGACATGAGCGACCGAACCAACTCCTGAATCAGAAGAACCTTGGACTGAGGAAGGAACACTCTGGCCTGATCTGTATCCAGAGACATTCCCAGAAAGGATATTAACCTGGACGAGTAGAGGGAGGACTTGGGGTAGTTGATCACCCAGCCGAATCTCTCCAGAGTGGATAGAACCGTCCTGGTGTCCAATTCCGCTTGGTTGAATGACGATGCCAAGATGAGGAGATCGTCCAGATATGGCACTATGCGAATTCCTTGAGCTCTGAGAAGAGCCATCACCCCAGCAAGCACCTTGGTGAAAACCCTTGGAGCTGTGGTGAGACCGAAGGGAAGAGCTACAAATTGAAAAGTGCCGATCCTCCAGTGCAAACCTTAGGAACCTCTGGTGCGCGGGAAAAATGGGAACATGAAGGTAAGCGTCCTGGATGTCTATGGACGTCATGAAGTCCCCCTGACGAAGAGAGTGGATAGCGGAACGCAACGTTTCCATGCGAAATTTTCGCAGCCTGACGAATTTGTTGAGAATCTTTAGGTCCAGGATGGGCTGAACGGAGCCATCCTTCTTGGGGACCGTGAACAGATTTGAGTAAAAACCCCGACCCCGTTCTAATGGGGGCACTGGGCAAATGACCGCCATTTCTAGAAGACTCGATACCGCTGCCCGGAGCTGCAGTGCAGCCTGTGCGTCCGGGGACACCCGAGACCTGAGGAAACGCGGGGGGGGGGGGGGGCGGGGGCGGGACTCGAACTCCAGCATGTAACCGGAAGACACCACTTCTCGGATCCACTTGTCCGAGACCTCCCGAATCCAGACTTGGGAGAAGTGTCGCAGCCGTCCCCCCACCCGCACGGGTGAGGGCGCCCCCTCATTGTTGAGCGGGCTTGGCCGCGGGCTTGGGTTTAGAACCCCAACTGTATCCTGAACGGGCACGACCTCTGCCCCTATTCCAGGAGTCTCCTCTTGTAGAAGGGAAGGCAAAACCTCTTCCCGCTCTGGCTCCCCGAAAGGAAGGTGTGAAGGAAGCCGCCCCGACGTTGCTTCCTACGTTGAGGTAATTTTCCACCTTTAGCTACTGAGTCCAATTTATCTCCAAAAAGCCTTAGACCAACGAAGGGAAGAGACGTCAGAGACTTCTTAGACCCAAAATCGGCCGCCCACTGGCGCAACCAAATTGAACGCCTAATAGTCACCATTAAAGCAGAGGCCCTGCTGCTCATCATCAAGGAATCATCCAGAGCAGCTAAAATGAAGGACAGAAAAACCTCACAACGTTTCAGTCCAAGAAATTCATCACTGTCCGGATCCAAGCCGGACGAGGATAACAAATCCCTGACCACCTTTCTAGTAGCCACCACCAACAGTGATGAGGCACAAACTGGCCGTATGGCTGCCCCAATACTGGCAAAACCATGACAAGCCATCTGGTCAATGCGTTTGTTCCTCTCTTAAAGATGGTGAGGAAAATCAGGGTTATTCAAAACGGCTGAGTTGGATAACCCCAAAATTGGGGCGTCCACTTCGGGGGGGGGGAAGCCCAGCGCTTAACCGTGTCCGCGGGAAAGGATACCTTCTATCCCAACTCTGAAGAAGTGGGAGCCGAGCTGGCCTCTCCCATTCCTTGGAAATAATATTATCAAAATGCTTTAAACGCGGCCTGGATTCCTCATAAAATTCCCCTTGTTGTTGAGGGGCCTCCGCCGGAGGCGAGATTGCCAAAACCTCAAACATCTGAGTCAGAACATTAGGAGTGTCCGAGGAACCCCCTGACCCCCGATCAGAATCAGCGCCAACAATTTGCTGATCCTCGGAATTATCCGAATCCTCAAATACCTCCCCTTCCTCTGGAGGGGAATAATCTGACCAATCCAGACCATCCGCATCATCATATTCATAATGAGAAACCGTAGACAAATGTTTTCTCTTGGCCGGTGCCTTCTTGGCTACCGTAGAGGAAATACATTTTTCAATACTGGCCAATCTGGCACATACATCAGATTGCGACTGCCCCCCCATGACAACATCACATGGGGCACGGGTCAAAATGGGAGGGGGAGGGGATGAAGCCGGCGGTGCTGACCCAGAAGCCTGGGGTCCTGACTGCCGCGTAATAGTCTGTTGTGCACATGATATACATAAAGAAATCATCCCCAGTTAGGGATACCCCACAGCCCATGCACTTCCGGGATTGTCCCGAGGGGAGCCCGGTATCCTGGGATGCCTCCATAAGGTGAACTTGTAGCAAGTCGCTATGACCAAGGGAATTACGCTAATATGCGACCCGGGATGCCCTTTTAATGTCCCACGTGGGAGGATTTTAAAGCTGAAAAACTAAAATGACCCAGGGACTATAGGACCAGGAGGAAACCCCCTAATTGCCACTGTGGGTCCGCCTGAAAGACACAGAAGAACCAAGTAAAACAAACAGCTTGACACACAAAGGAAAAATGAAGTAGAGGGGGCCAACAGGCCACTCACAGAACCGCCGGAGAACGTAATAGCTCGCACACCGAGAGGAAGAGAACTGTGAGGAGAACTGTGTGAGGAGAAGGGGGCGTGGTCAGCGCGGGCCGCGCGCGCGGCGTCAAGCACCTCCCACCTGGCCAGAGGAGATGAAGCTCCTCAGCGGCGCCGGAGATAGATGGGGCGGGCCGCGGTGACGCGCCGCAAACCGGCCCCGCCCCCCCCTAGAGAATCATGAGGGGACAAATCCCCTCAACAGAGAAAAGGGCGCCAAGAGTCAGCGCCGCGGCAAATAAGTGACCGCGGTGCTGTAACACAAAGACACGTAACACAAAGACACTGTGCTTTCACCTGCCCAGCCGCAAAGGCGAGGAGGGGCGGGCCCCGGCCTCGCACCGAAGTCTGGCCCCGCCCCCATCATCTACAGCGCGTGAGGTAAATTTGAAACCTCACTGAGGGACCCTGAGCCGCCATTACCCAGCGCCGCGGCAAAAGCAACAACAGCCGCGGCGCTGGTAGTGAAAACACCGCATACAATTAAAGGGCAACACACAGTAAAACATTCAACATTAATAATGTGAATAAAGGAAAGATAAAGAGATAAAGTGACAAAGACCTCACACCCCATCCCCCATAAAGAAAGGAGAATCTATAGTGGCCACCCTTACATTAAGACTAAGGGACAGGGCATCCCAAACCGGGGTCACCAACCTGGTGTACCGTCTACCCTCTGTATAGGGTCTCACGGAGGAGCCTTGCTCCTGGGCACCAGAGGTGCTGAAATACCCTCGTCTAGACCAGCAGCCACAGCTGAGGAGGCATTTATCTTATAAGTAGAAGGGTCTGACGGAAATAGTTAAATAACTGGCCGGGAATTCTCCCGGCTACCTGAAAACTCCCCCTATGCAAGGAGGAGACATCATCTTCTGACTTGCTCGCCGTCCTGCAGAGATGAAGACTGGGTAATGAGTGGGAGGTCCTAGGTATTTATGGACCGGGAGGGGCTTTCTTTCCTCCAATCATCTCTGCAGATCGCCCTCTTCAGGTCAGTATACCCACAGGTTATGAATATCTTGAAGCGGGGTGTGTGACATACTTAGAATACAATTATTTTTTCTTTATTTTTTCTTCCTCTTCCCTTTTCTCTCCCGCCCACTTTCTCTTTCGTCTACAATAATTTACACCAAGTAATATAATATGACTACGTTATTTTCTTTAAAAACCTACAGGGCTTTAACTCCCCAATAACAGAGGTCTAGCTTTCCTCCGTACAATTAATAAACTACCCCCTGATATTATTGGTCTCCAGGAGACACACTTCTCGGGTTTCTCCAAACCAAGATTTTTGGACGCCAAATACCCACAAATTTTTATGGCCTGTTCTGACCTCAAAAATTAGGGAGTTCTGGTGGGATTTAGAAGAGGGACACAATTTCACTGTAGGAGGGAAATGAGGGACCCAGAGAGTAGGTACTTGATCCTTATAGGGGATCTTCAAGATGGGGAAATAACAGTGGCCACCTATTATGCCCCGAACACAAATCAGATCTTGTTTTTATCAGATTTTTTGCAAGAATTAAATGCGGTGATTCAAATTTAGTTCTCAATCCTTTTCTAGATAGATTATCTACAACAAATAACCTCATCTGTTCTAAGACGGTGGCAACCTCCAAATCGTGCAGAAAACTGCTGGATATGTACTCGCTGGCGGACGGCTGGAGGGAGGCTCATCCAGGTACTCAAGATTTTATGCATTTCTCACACCCGCATGGAGTCTCTACAAGAATAGATCATATTCTTTTACCCTTAGGCACTCTAGCACAAATGCGTGATACTAAAATAGTTCCGATCTCCTGGTCGGATCATGATGGGCTGCTCCTTAAACTTAACTCCCTTCTTAGCAGACCATCTGGCTTTCTCTGGTCTCCAAATGTGTCCCTCCTGTCTGATACAGAGATAACTCAGTCTACATCGGAGGCATTAAACGAATATCTTTATATAAATGATTACCCAGAGGTATCAGCTACTATCTATTGGGAAGCTCACAAGCCCACGATTAGAGGTAAACTGATACAGCTGGCCTTGAGAAAGAAACGGGAGAGAGCAACTTATATAGAAAACTTAGAGAAGGAATATCTAGAGGCTGCGGATAAGATGAAAGCATGTAAAGCTGAGAAGACCTTGAGATGGGTCAAACATAAGTTTTATTGTAAAGCGAATAAGCCTGATACTTTGTTGGCCAAAAACTTAGAGACCCTGATCAGTGTTACCGTCCAATTAAGTTACGCAGTGACAGAGGAGAATTAACAAGCAACCCAACTAAGACTGTTGACATCTTCAGATCTCAACTCTCTCAAGTTATATTTCAATCCCCGACCACCAAAAATTGAAAAAAGATACAGGATTTATGGATAATATCTCTATAGCAGCCCTACCCGCTCAGTTGAAAGAGCTTATGGAAAAGGATTTCAGTGTGGAGGAAGTGCATTGCGCAGTTGCTGGGCTTAAAACTAATAAACGTACGGGTTCCCAGCAGCTTATTCTCAGACGTTTGGCTCAATATTGGTCCCGAAACTGACGGCTGCACTTAATGCAATATGGAAAGGGGGCTCATTTACGCGAGAAACACTTATGGCATCAATAAGTATGTTCCCGAAGCCTGACACTGATCACACAGTGTGGTCAAATTTTAGGCCAATTTCACTCATAAACTTGGATGTCAAAATTTTGACAAAGATGTTTGCAGATAGGATGTCAAATTATTTGTTCACAATGACCAGACTGGCTTCATCCCAGGGCGGCAGGCGGGGAATAACCCTAGAAGAGGAGTGTTTCAACTCTCCCATATAGTTAGGGAACAGTGCATACCCATACTATTTTTATCAATAGATATTCGAAAGGCTTTTGATTCTGTATCCTGGGAATACCTTTTTTGTCTTTTGGGGAAGTGGGTTTTTTTGGGTGTGTTGGAGGCAGTATATAGATCGTCATCAGCATTCATTAAATATAATGGGTATAAGATAGACTATTTTAATTTGGCTAGAGGTACAAGACAGGGGTATCCCCCTGTCCCCCCTGCTTTTCGCCCTGGTGATGGAGCCACTGGCTCAAATGATTAGGGCCTCCCCAGATATTTCAGGGGTAACGATAGGGGATAGGCAGCATAAACTATGCCTCTTTGCGGATGACATTCTCTTATCTCCTTGCCGAACCTGCTATATATTTTACAGCAGTTTCAGGTCTCCAAGTTAATACTGCCAAGTCAAAGGCATTGAATATTAATGTCCAATTAACAACCTGGCGTCAGATGCACTCTAGTTATAATTTTAAGTGGGAGGAGAAGGCAATATCCAAGTATCCAAGTATCTTGGAGTTGCTTTGACAAGCAACTACGATGATTTATTTGCTGCGAACTATTTGCCTCTACGTAGGAAATTCAATGTATTATCACAGTGGAAGGGGTATAAGTTGTCCTGGTTGGGCAAAATGGCAGCCATAAAAATGAACTCGTTACCCAAGTTTCTTTACTTGGCTAGAACTCTCCCAGTGTGTATCTCGCCCCGATTTTTGAAAGAAATGCAGAGTCAAATATCTTTGTTTCTCTGGGATGACAAAAAGCAAAGGATAGCTATGAAGAATTCAGATTAGACCAAAACTATCAGGAAGTCTGGGATTTCCAAGTTTAAAGAAATATTTTCAAGCGGCGCAAATTGCGCAACTATTATCTTACCATGTAAAGGAGGACACTCCAAGTTGGGTTCAAATAGAAAGTACCTTGTCCTACCCACTGCAGGTTGACAACTTTTATGGCTAACGCCAAAATAGGGGTAAGATACTTAATCCGATTATAGCACACTCCATGCGGGTGTGGGATGATGTCAAATTTGTGGGTGAACTGGCTTCCCCACATCTACTGCTTGCACCCTTATGGGATAATCCTCTATTTCCTCCGGGAGTCTTGGATCCCCTTAGATTCGGCGGATGGAGTAGAGCAGGAATTTTGCGCCTGATTGATTGTGCTCAGGGATCAGATGTAGCCCCCTTCCAGCAACTCCAGGAGAGGTATGGTCTACAGACAAAAGATTATTTTGGATATTTACAAGTAAACCACTTTATTAAATTAATGATTAAGAATCATCCAAAATTAGATGATATGACTACTTTTGAGAAACGTTGCAAAAGAGATCCGAGAGGTACATGGGCAATATCTGATATTTATAAATCTTTGTGTTCGGGTATTAGTCGGGGAGAACTCCCACACAGGGTAAAATGGGAATCGGAATTAGGAGGGATTAAAGAGCCAGAACAATGGCAAAGAATGTGGATAGCGTAGTTCGGGAAGAGGGCATCTGTCTCGGCTATAGACGCAAATTTGAAGGTGTTCTTACGTTGGTACTTGGTACCGGGACAATTAGCACACATGAGGAGAGGGAATCAGGGACAATGTTTTTGAGGGTGTACTGCTTTGGGCACAAATAGGCATATCTGGTGGGATTGTACAATAGTGCGTCATTTTTGGACTAAAATATTTTGTGTTATCAGTAGCTTGATGGGTAGAGATATAAGTCTAGATCATGGGTGGATTTATTAAATGAATCCCCAGCTAATACCAATGGGAAACTAAGGCAGCTAATTTATCATATTTGCACATCCGCAAAAATGGCTGTAGCTAAAGCATGGAAAACCCCAACCCTAGTGTTTATGGAATTTAAGAACAGAGTGAATAACATTATGGCAATGGAAAACCTTTGAGCTATAAATAATAACAAAATGGAGGAGTACCACATTCGATCGGCATCTGTTGGCAGTTTGAAATTCTGATTTGAGAGCAATGCAATCCTTTTCCCCCCTCTTTTTTTTATTATTTCCTTACACAACTTCCTCAGGGGAAGACTTTTACCTTTTCTTCTTTTTCTATATTGATCTCTCATTTTTCCTTCTTTTCGACTTTAATAAAAGTGTGTTTTTTTTCAGTTAGCTAGTGACGAAGTTAACCAATTTAGGACTTCTGTGTTTGACAGGGATTAATACCAAAATGTCTTGGTATTACATTTTTCTTGTAATCCAGATTGACACTTTCGTGTATTTCTGGATCGGCCAGGGAAGGGGAGTTTTGCGCCGACCCAGGGAATGTCTTACTTAGCTAGAATTAACCAACAGTCTTATTTTAGATATTTTTTAAAACTTTTACCACACGTATATAACCAAGTTACCTAGCTTTGAATGGTGCAAAGTCTTTTGATAGCTTCATAAATAATTGATGCTGAAGATCAGCTGGAGTCTCTTTAAATACAGCAGCGGGTTTATCATAGAGTGTAATGGCTCTGCAATAAAATAAAAGTGCAATAATAAGTGCAGAATAAATTGTGGTTGAAATCTGTATACAAGAAACCAGCTAGCCTAATCACACAGAATAAATAAAATGACAGACATTTTCCCAACCGACACTTCCCACATACATATTAACCTATAGGATATGGTATTGAAAATCCAAAACCCAGTTCCTAGCTTGTTCTACAAAGTTCAAAGATGTAGGCTGGCTTGTAAATTGGATAAACCGGCTAAATTTTATATAACAATCTGGGATGACTGCAGATTATAGACACGTCATCCTGAGATTAAAGATTTAACGGTGGTTGGTCAAGTCCTTTCTCCCTCCCCCAAGCAAAAACTAAAATACAAGAGTCTGTGCACACAGAGCACTCCTGATGGCATGTGTAAGGTTGAATAAGCTCCCTCTCCTTCAGCAACAGCCATAGCAGCAGCTTTCTGTAGATCTTGGAGTACAGTTGCCAATAGCGAGATAGCAGGTAGTAAAACCTGTGTGCTGATGGGGAGCACAATCATAACACAAAAGCTTTATTTGTTTTTCTCTTTTGGAACGTAAATCAGGCAGAACACCATAAACCTCACAAAAAAAGTGGGCTTAAAGTCTACATTTTTTTATCTCTAAATTTAAATAAAAAAACGGCATTAATAAAAATGCAAACCGATGCATGCTTATTAATAACCTACTCAGCTTACCAGGTGGCCGTCTCCTAAACTTCTCACTCCTGCAATCTTACAGCCTTTGACTCATGCTGGGCTTTCACAGTGAGGCTGGAGTGAAGTCAAACGCTGCAAGATATCGGTGCTGGTGCAGCAAGAGGAAGCTAGATTGGAGGCGACAAGATGAGCGTCGGCCGTTGGGGAAGGAAGCTGCGGACTGCTGGCCAGTGGTCTGCAGCTTCCTATGGGTTAACGTAGCACTGTTTTACTGCACTACATGAACCCCAGAAGTGGCTAGAAAAAGCAGCAGCACAGCCGAGAGTAGTTGGCTGTGTGCTGCGGAAGCATTCGGACCTGCACCCAGAAGATCTGGGCTTTTTGTTTATTTTCACTTTTGGTCCTCTTTAAAGTGGACCAAAACCCAGGATTTTGACTATGCTGGGTTTTGGTCCACTTCCCCGGAGCACCCCGATCGGAGGTGTCCCGCTATGTGAAATCCCCCAGATTGCCTGGATCAACTCACCGTGGTCCTACGGCGCATACGCAGGCGCTCGTCCAATCAGCGCGCTCGGAGCCACTGAGCTATGCATGTCTTAGTGGGGGTCTTAGCTCAGCGGCTGGCGGTCGCAACTCACGCTTCCCTCTAAAAAGGAAGCCCGCGCCCTGCTAGAGAGAAGCGCGAGATGCGGCTGAAGCCCACGAATGCGCCGTTGGACCAGGATTCAGGTAAGCGTAGCGGGCGTCCTGGGGGGGGGAATCACACAGCAGGTCATCCCGATTTTGGATGTCCCACGGGGAGGGAATGGATTGCCCAGGAATTCCTGGGCCGATACAGCTGGGTTTTGGCCCACTTTAAGTCACACCATTCCCCTCCTGTATACATTTTTACTAACTAAAAAAAGATGAGCAATTATTTAAAGAAAACACAAGGGAAAAAAGAAAACCCAGGTGAGTATCAGAAAATAGTTGCTGGCAAATATCTGAAGCCAAGTTACAGGAAAATAGTGGAATCAGGGGAAAAGGACATTACATTTGATTAATATACACATCATTAACATTTGTAATCATGTCACTCAATCAGCTGCAATTGGGAAATGCATAAAATACAATTCTGTGAAATACTCACCTGTAGAATTGGTATTATACGTATACAGTACGTCCTGCTCCAGATATAATACTTACACTTGGGTTATCCTCCGCCAGAGGGCGCTGTGGCACTACAGACATGCAAAAACAGGCTCCTCCCGGCCCTTCATATACCCAGGGACCTCCCACAAATCCCCAGCATTGAAAAGCAGTGAACCAGAAGCCGGGAGAAACCAACCACCAAAACAACTGGTAATGATAACAATAACAACAATCACCATACAGGGGATCCAGAATAATGCAAACCAGAGTGGGGTGGAGCAGGACGTACTGTATACGTATAATACCAATTCTACAGGTGAGTATTTCACAGAATTGTATTATTCTAAGTATACAGTACGTCCTGCTCCAGATATAATACTTACACTTGGGACATCCAAAAGCAGTGTCCATAGAACAGGGTGGGATCCCCAATAAAAAAAGGCAACAGCAGACAGTTGAAAGCACTGTCACCTGCAACACCTCACAACCAAGAGCGACACGAGCAAAGCTCTAACGTCAACATTAAAACAACCCTTAAAAAGGGTACGAACAAGAAAACAAGTAGCATTCAAGCAACCTGTTCAACAAGACTTGGTGCTGAAAGGCCCAAAGATACCTTACACCAGTGTAATCAGAATATAATGAGAAGAACTCTTCCCCTTAAGAAATAGGCTTGAGTGGAAGCCTAACAAGAGCCAAAACTAAAAGTAGCCCAGGAAGAAGCCAAGCCTTCCCCAGGACCAGAAGGGACAGCTTATCCAAGTAAAGGCTAGGCCCAAGGACGCCTAACCCCTAGATGCAGACGAGATCAGGCACATCCAGATGTAGGTGCCCACAACCCCAAGGAGCAACAGTCCCCTTAGGGACAAGAGACAATCCGGGAAGAAAATTCCCGCACCTATTGAGGGAAATAGGTTCCCTTGTCTCAGCCTTACAAGGAGCGAATCCCAAAGAAGGAAGATGTCTTAATATCTGAGCCTAAGTCAGCAGAATACCGCCTCATCTAGGAGAATATACAGTAAAGAAAAGAGGGCTAGCTAGACAGAGCCACTCGCTCAGGCACACAGCCGACTGAGGTAACAGTCCCAGAAGGGCAACCTTAAGGATAAGAACAGCCAGACAGCATCCGGAGTAGAGCCAAAGGGGAACACCCCACAAGGCAAACCTAATAGAAATCAATCCCAACAAGGACCCTAGAATTACGAGGAGGTTGTCACTGAGCAATCCCTGAAAGAAAAAAAAAAAGTCAACCCAGGCAAGGAACTGGGTAAAGACTTCTGCAGAAGACGGACAGGGCAGAGCCTGAACCACCAGGGCACCGAGTAGGAGAGCCAACTCCAACCCATGCTGTAATAACTTAAAAACCCTGGAAACAGAGCTCGCCCACAGGGAAGAGCCAAAAACTCAACCCAATCCATATGGGTAAACAATACCCCACAATAGACGGAAGAGGCAAAAGAAGCCAAGGCCCCGTCTTCCAAAAGTCAGACACTCAAAAGGTACACCCACTTCCATCAAGGTGGATGAATCAACCGTCAGAACATCCAGACCAGAGTCTGAAGATAGGGGTGAAATAGAGACGGGGGCCCGAGTGAACAGACCAACACTCCTGACAGGACGTACAGGTCCGCTGACCACAGAACCACATCTGCAAACCACACTCCACTAGGCCACCCGAGGGCCGTCAGTATCACAGGTTCTCCCTTCCAGAGCAACTTGCACAGAACCCTGTCAAGCAGGGTGAAGGAAGGTAAGGCATATGGAACAGAATGTTCAGCATGAAGTTATGAAGCCTCGAGACCAAGGTCAGAACAATCTGAGCCAGGGAAACAAGGACCCAGGATAGGGACGTGCCCATAAATGATCCACACTAGACGGATCACATGGAGACCCAAGAACAAGCACATCACATCGCAGAAGGACCTCCAAAGGAGTGAATATCTTAGATATGCAGGGAACGCTGTCCTTCACCCGGATCAGGATCAGATACCTTCCTGGGGGATCATCCTGCTTCCTAGCCCACACAGATAAATAATACAGGCCACTGTCGTCAGACAGACCAAGGGTCCCCCAAATAGCCTGATCCTGCAAGGGAGGAGTCCAGCGATATAGGACCAACCTGAAGGCCTGCTGCTTCAAAATTAGACAGGTGGATGAGCCCCTAAAGGTCCCACCTCCCCCGAAATCAAAGGGGGATGTAGAAGAAAAAGTCCCCCCTCCGTCGACCTGATAGATTTGATATCCAACCAAGGAAGAAGCAACGGAAGGGGGTACCTGACTGGTACCCCTAGTACAACAGTCTCAGGGGAAACCACCGTGCCAAGGTGGAAGGGTACATAGACCCATCTCCAGGGAAAGCTGGATCCAGCATTTACAATAAGAGTAGCAGAAGAGCCCAAGGGCTCTGAGCACAAGGGACAACCTTGGAACAGCCACCAACGGGCCCACCAGCTACAATCCGGCCTGGTGAAGAGACGGGAACAGCAAGAGGGACCGAGCCCATGCAACCAGATTCTCCAAGTATAGGCAAGGAGGCCGGTTCCTGTCTGAACCGAATCCAGGTCCAACCCTAGGAACGGAGATACCACTAGAGAAAAAAAAAAGAGGAATTGAGGTGATTGAGCACCCATCCAAAGACTCCCAAAGGACACCACCAACAGAGTAACAACTCGGTCTGACGCAGGGATTGGGAAGCAAAGAGGGACGGCCCGGCAGTCCTTGCACGGACGCCCCCTAGGTCTCAGAGATATCACCCCCTAGGCGATCACTCCAGGAGAAGAACCAAGGCCAGATAATAAGGTCACAGCAGCAGTGTTGGAGCGCCAACAACAAACCTGTAAGGTCCTTGGAGCCCGGAAGGCACAATGGCCATGAAATAAGCGTTTTAGGTCCCTACCGACGGCAAGAGGTCCCTGGACACAGGGCACTGGCAGCCCAACTCAGAGGAACCATGTAGCAAAACCGCCTGTGAATGTAAGTTGCCTCACCTATGGAAGGCCATAATGGACAGAGTGTCTCATCCGTTTGGAGGAAAGTGGAAAAGTTAGTGTAGAGGCCCCTGCCTCTGTCTGTTAAGGGCAACGGCAGGTGACCCCAGACCTCGCAGATCGCGCGTGACCTGCTCCAACACAAGGAGAGAGGCAGGGACCAGAAGCATCCTTAATATCTCGGGAAGGGGCCGCCCAGCAGACATTATCCTGCATCCAGAGGAAACTTCCTCCTGACTCCATCAGAACGAGGCATGCAGCCTCCTGATAGGGGCAAGGTGCTGCGGCCATCCCCATCATGCTTGGGGGGCTTTTGGTAACAGGCTTGGACTTAGTCCTGCCAGAGGGACCAGGGTGTTGTCTGCCACTCCTGGGGCAGGGATCTATACCTATACCAAAAAGCTGGAAGGACACCACTGGTTCTGGTTTGACGCTAACATAGGGGGGTGGAGGGGTGTCCCTGCCTCGAGAAGGCCGGGGCCGCCTTCTGTAAAGGGGTGTTTTGCCCTTTTTCCCAAACAGGTCCAGATGGGCCCCGAATAGGCGTCGCCCTCTAAAGGGAAGCCCAGTAAGAATCTTTTTCGTAGCATCATCAACACCCCACTGTCGCAGCCAGACCAGTCGGCGTATAGCTACGGTAAGGGCGGAAGTTCTAGCGCACATGCTGATGGTATCATCCAGCGCCAAAAGGATAAATCTTACAAATACATCACAACTGGAGAGTGCATTAAACACCTCCCAGGGGAGATCCTCAGGTTGATGATCAATCAGCTTTCTGATGAGGGTCCTAGCGGCCACTGCAGCGATGGCCGCGGCACAGACCGGGCGCAGAGTCGTCCCTGCACAAGAAAAGGCGTGGGAAGCCAGTCTATCAATGCGCCGGTCCTCAGCATCCCGAAGGGGCCGCAATAAAGGGGGGGTTAAGAACCCCAATGATCGGTGCATCCACCACGGGAGGTGATGACCAGCAGTTAACCACCTCAGGGGGAAAAGGTTATTTCCAATCCCAGTCCCCTGGAAGTTTGCTAGGGCATTGCCATTCTTTGAGTACAAGAGCCTGGAAGTGATCCTGCTCCAGAAATTCCAAACGCGGCGGCGCTGTATGGAAACTCTCCCTTCTAGGCCTAGAGGCCTCACCAGGGATAGAGATAGACAAGACCTTAAAGATCTTTATGAGTAATTCGTCGGTGTCACACAGGCCCGGGACCCGGATCATCATGACTCCTCAGCCCCTCGTCCAATGAGCCCGAGTCAGAGAATAGCCGACCTTCACTACTGAGCTACTCTTTATGATGAACTCTTCAGATTCAGAAGGAATGGGCGAAACCGGAGGCATCAGGGACAGCTTCTTACCAAGGCCCAAGCGCTCTGCCAATCCCGAAATCACCTGCTCGGCCGTAGGCAGTCTGCGCGGCACGACTTGCTGTTCATTCCCGCTCTAGTGCGACTCATCAGGAGTAAGATTTAAGCACGGGGAGAGAGGTGTATTGAAACGAGGCACAGCCACTGGCAACCCTGATTGCAGGGCCAGTGCTTGTTCAGCACATGGTCCGCAGACCGGTGCTCTGTCCGCATCAGCGTGGGGCAGTCTACACGCTGCACACAGCCGGTCTTGTCCTGGAGGGACCCCGGTCACAGAATTCTGAGATGCCTCCATATGGCGATTGTTAATGTAATATACCAGTAGGGATTTATGCAATAGGCCACCCTGGATGTCCCAAAGACCCGCTAGGTTAATGTGGGAGAATTTGTAAGCCCGCTACAATATAGGTTAGGCCGGGAGAAGCCACTGGAATCTTCAAGGGGTGTCAGGGCCATGCGCCACAAAAAGAGTACTAATAAAAAACGCCCGCGAGGGCACTCACCGACCTGGGAAGGGGAGAGAGACCAACAACACACGTGCGCGGGGATAAACAGAATGGCGCCAACCGAACCTCGGAGGGTGGGGGCGCCTCCCCCAAAGAGCGCGAAACTCTGAAGCAGCCGTGTAAAGGCTCGGCAAGCTAAGCATAGAGTGTGCCAGTAAGGACATCTGCTAGTGGATACTCATGAAATCTCAATACACCGCCACCATTCTAACACCGTAGGCGTATGAAAAATCAGTTTCCTGCCCAAGATGTAGCATAATAACACAGGACGTGCGGTAGACTATTGCAAGTAAAATTGAAAGGATCAAACTGGAAAGGCAGCGCGGCTCTGACACCCAGTTGCCGATCAGGGGCAAAAGCACGGCCATAAGCGTGACAATACTGTACACTGGCACCGCCAACGGACTACACACACACCCCCCCCTTCTTTTCCCCCGAAGTACGGGGGGAAACGAGGGAGGACGGCGACCCTTTACACAGGGTCCACCTCTACACGGGGCATGGGACAAGAATGCGGGAGGGAAATCCACTATAAGGCTCACCATCAGCCTAAACCGCCTACCCTATTGTGGGGGACTGCGGTGGAGCATGGCTACGTTAAGCACACATGGTGCTGCCTACCTTCACCCGACCAGCGCAGCCCAGGCTGGGAGGCACACGGGTGGGAATAGTCCAACAGGGCCGCAGGCTGTAATAGCCCCGCTCACCTGCGAGAGAGTGATACTTCATGTCTTCGCAGTCAGCACTGCAGAGAAATCTGGGGATTTGTGGGAGGTCCCTGGGTATATGAAGGGCCGGGAGGAGCCTGTTTTTGCATGTCTGAAGTGCCACAGCGCCCTCTGGCGGAGGATAACCCAAGTGTAAGTATTATATCTGGAGCAGGACGTACTGTATACTTAGAATAAGAAAATTGGTTGATAATAGGACTCCATTTAGCATAACATTCATGTCATTAATGCTTTTCTAATACAGACAATCAAAGGTCTTACTTTATTCTCCAGTTTAGCAGTAAATCTTCTTTCATTGCATTTGTTACACAGAAGTTGAAATCCGATAGTCGACCAAATGTTTTTTCATACCTGCAATTAAACATATTAGCAAAAAGTCAAAATACCGGGCTCTAGGGTGGCTAACACTCCCCAACTGGCGCTGCTGTCTCTTGCTCCTGGGCCCATTTCTGACATCAAAAACAGTGTCTTGCGACACTTCATTTCAGCTATGAGAGCCATCATCCCAAGACATTGGAAATCGCAGAAAGCCCCTACATTGCTGGAGTGGGTCCAGGAGCTGGAGAAGATCCGATACATGGAGGATCTAATTGCAAAAGATAGTGACCGCATAGACCGTTTCCTGCTGACCTGGACGGGGTGGATAATGTACCGTGACTCGAACCTCCCGGCCCTGATATCTTAGGGAAATCATATACTTGTTACAGGCCACACGAGTCGAGAGGTAACACTAGTGGTTGCCTGACTCTAGTTTCCACGCCACCCTTTGCCTCTGCTTTGCCTCTGCTGTGCTTCGACTCTCCTGGCACATCCCACCCCCCCGACTCACTCGTAGGCCCACTCACCCCTTCGCCCTGACATAATCAGGAACTCTTTCCACTTATGATGCAATGGGTCCCAGAAGCCTAAAGCTACATTTCATGATCTCCCCCAACCAGTCGGTGTTGTCACGGGTGAGACGGACCACTTAAAGCCCCAACTGGTTCAGGGGATTCTTCATGATCTTCTCTCAGACACTTCTGGGACTTCACCTTCACCTGGTTGGCCCACTTTCATATAAGACAGAACACTGCCTGGAGAATGTGTCTGGTATCACAGAAATAATGTTTTGTATTTTTCATTGCTGTAAGAAACCTGTGCTCCCACATGCTGTAACCCTTTCTGTGCTGTAAACCTTGCCCCCTCCCTTCCCCTCCCCCTTTGTACCCCCAAGCTACCCTTTACCTTCCCCTTTATTTTCCCCCTCCCCTTTTCTTTTTTTTCTTATAAAATGTCTAAAACCAATAAAATTGATTATACCAAAAAATCAAAATACCATTTTGTGATTACTCACCTGTAAAATGGTTATTACAAGTATGTCACACACCCCACTTCCGAATATTCATGACACTTGGGTAACTGTCCTGTAGAGGGCGATCTTGCAGAGATGACATGAAAAAAAAGGAACCCCTCCCGGTCCATAAATACCTGGGACCTCCCACCATTTCCCAGTATAAGACAGCAGTAAAAGGGACCAGGAAGAGCCAAATGTAAACAGCAAAGAAAAAGGTTCACCATATAAAGGATCCCAGAAAACCAAAAAAGGGCGGGATGAAGCGGGGTGTGTGACATACTTGTAATAACCATTTTACAGGTGAGTAATCACAAAATGGTATTATTCCCAGTATGTCACACACCCCGCTTCCGAATATTCATGACAGTTGGGACATCCAATAGCAGTGCCCATAATGGGTGGGGATCCCAAAAAGGCAATAATGCAAACTTAAACTACTGCAGCTTGCAGAACTTTGCGGTCAAAAACAGCATCCGCTGAGGCCCGCACATCAACCTTATAAAACGTAGAAAAGTATGAACAGAAGACCAAGTAGCAGCCTTGCAAACTTGTTCAACAGAACCCTGATGCTGAAAAGCCCAAGATGCTCCAACAGCACGAGTAGAATGAGCAGTAACACGAAAAGGGGGAACCTTCCCCTTGGCAGAATAGGCCCTAACAATGGCCTGTCGAATCCATTTACTAATGGAAGACTTAGCGGGCGCCAGACCTTTCCTGGGCCAGGAGGGCACCACGAAAACGGCGTCCGTCTTACGAAAAGGAGAAGTAGCCACCAAATAATATTTCACACATCGAACCACATCCAAAGAATGTAAGGTCCTCTCCTTGTCATTACTAGGCTTAGGACACAAGGAAGGATGAACTACATCCTGATTGAGGTGGAAGGCCGAAACCACCTTAGGAAGGAAATCCGGCTTAAAGCGGAAAACTACCTTGTCCAGGTGCCTCTCAAAAGTAAGGAGCCTGAATAGACAAGGCAGCCAACTCAGAGACACGCCGAACAGAGGTAATAGCCACCAAAAAGGCAACTTTCTGAGTGGGCAGAGAAAGAGCAATATCATGCACCGGCTCAAAAGGAGGCCCCTGGAGAGCCAACAGAACCCAAACCGGCAGCAAGGGCTTTCTAGGAGGCTGCCCATGAGTAACCCCCTGGAAAAAATGTCTTAACCAGGGGATGAAGGGCAAAAGACCTTTGAAAAGGGCAGGTTTCTGCCCTGGGGGTTTTCTTTCAAAGTACTAAGCTGGAACCCCGAGTCCAGACCATGTTGAAGAAACTCCAGAATTCTGGGAATAGAAAACACCCGGCAAGGCAAGGCCCTAGCCTCGCACCAGTTAATATAAGACCTCCAAGTCCTATAGTAGACGTTAGAGGAAGATCTCTTCCTAGCTCTAACAAGAGTCTGAACCACCGCATCAGAAAGACCTTCCTCCTTTAAGATGGAGGTTTCAGCAGCCACGCCGTCAAAGCCAGCGTTGGTAAATTGGGGTAGCGTAGCTGACACTGGGTGATAAGATCCGGAAGAAGAGGCAGATAAAACTGATCTACTGCCAGACGCACGACGTCTGCGAACCACACTCGTCTTGGCCACCTTGGAGCCACCAGAATTGCTGGTGCCCCTTCTAGAGTTAGCTTGCGCACCACCTTGCCCACCATGGAGAAAGGGGGGAACAGGTACAGAAACCCCAGTTCCCTCCAAGCCAGGGACATGGCATCCACTGCCAGGGCCAGAGGATCCTGAGACAGAGTGAGGGCGCCCCCTCATTGCTGAGCTGGCTTAGCAGTGGGCTTGGGTTTGGAACTCCCAATTGTCACCTGGACGGGCATGACCTCTGCCTCTACTCCAGGAATCACCTCTGAGGGTAGAGAAGGCCAAAACTCTGCCAGTTCTGGCACCACGAAAGGAAGGGTTAAAGGAGGCCGCCCCCCGAAAGGGACGACGTTGCCTCTTACGCTGAGGTAACTTCCCTCCTTTCGTGACAGAATCTAATATTTCTCCAAAGAGCCGCAATCCCACAAAGGGTAGTGCTGTAAGCGACTTTTTGGCCACAAAATCAGCCGCCCACTGGCGCAACCACACCGACCGCCGAATAGCTACAAGCAAGGCCGAGGTTCTACCACACATGACCATGGTGTCATCCAAGGCGGCAAGCACAAAGGACATGAACAATTCACACCGCTTAAGGGCGGCGAACTCATCACTAGCCGGGTCAAGCCTGGAGGTACTCAACAGGTCTCTAACCACAGACCTGGTAGCCACTGTCATAAGCGCCGAAGCACAAACAGGCCGCAAGGCTGAACCGACACTAGCAAAAGCGTGGCAAGCCATCTGATCAATGCGTTTATCCTCACCATCTTTGAGAGTGGTGGAGTCAGGAGAATGCAAAATAGAAGTATTGGATAACCCGCGCACCGGGGCATCTACCTCGGGAGGGGACGACCATCGTTTTACTACGTCCAACCTTGAGGAATACCTGGAAGCCGAGTAGGCTTCTCCCATTCCTTAAGAATAATGCCATCAAAATGCTTTTGATTTGGGAACTCCAGGCGCAGCTTGGAGGTCCCAAAGAATTCCCCTTTTTGAGGAGCAGCCTCCTCAGGAGGAGAAATTGCCAGAACCTCAAAAAGGTGAGCCAAGACCTTCGGGGTATCCACAGCATCCCCCTGCCCTTGCTCAGTATCAGCACAAACAAACTGCTGATTGTCAGAACCCTCAGAATCCTCAAATAATTCCCCTTCTTCTAACGGGGAATAATCAGACCAGTCAAGAAAATCATAATCAAACTCAAAAGCCAGCGCGGCTGGAGACAAATGCTTTTGCTTAGCCAAGGCCTTTCTGGCAACAGAGCCAGAAATACATTTCTCAATATTAACCAGTCTGGCACACACATCAGATTGCGACTCCCCACCTGTGACAACATCACTAGGGGTACGGATAAGGCAGGGTGGGGAAGGAGATGAGGCCAGGACCCCGGACCCAGACGCCTGGGCCCCCGACTGCTGCGTTATGGCCCGCTGAGCACAAGGTATGCAAACAAGTACATTATCCCCCGTAAGGGATGCCCCACAACACACACACTGCCGGCGTTGCCCCAAGGGGAGCCCAAGCCCGGTATCCTGAGAAGCCTCCATATGGTGATTTTAATGTAGTCGCAATGACCAGAGGGATTTATGCTATTAAGCTACCCGGGATGCCCCTTCAAGTCCCAAGTGGGAGGATTTTTTTTTTTTGGGGAACCCTGAATTAATCTCTAAGGGACCCTAGGACTGGGAGAACCCCCTTTTTAAACATCAAAAGAACGGGATCCCACATGGAAGACATGAGAACAGACATAAGTGTCAACATGCACATCACCCACCATATATGACAGATAAAATGGGGAAATAAATAAAATCTACTCACAGCAGCAAATCGGCGACCGTCAACCCTCACAGCGAGGGAATGAGAGGGAGAGCAGCAGAGCAGTGAGAGCAGCGAGGCCGGAAGAAGAGGGGCGGGCCAGCGCACAACGCGGCCGCGCCTGCTCTGGTCCCACCCCTCCCTCATGCAGGGCCCGGCCTCAGCCAGCAGCGCTTCAGAGAAGCCGACCTCGGGGGGGTCGCGACGAGCGCCCGGCCCCGCCCACTCCTTAACTGCACCTGTAGTCAAAGTGAAACCGGCCCAGCAAACAACGGCCGCAAAAACACCCACATACACACACACACACACACCTTTTCCCAAATAAAGCAAAACAACCCACTGGAGAAAAGGCCTCCCCCCCTCCCCCCCCCAAGGGGCACAGAGGGACACGGTAGGGGGGGGGAGAACCCACATCAATAGGTGAAAGGGCGAGGGGGACGGGGCATCCCAAGCCGGGATCACCAACCCGGACACCGCCTACCCCTTTGTTTGGGGTCTCACGGGGGAGCAAGCTCCCATATACACCACAAGGTGCAGCCTACCATTGCCTGGACCTTCAGCCTAGGGTGGGAGGCATACTGCTATAGTTTAAATAAAAAAGGTTCAGGCAGCAATAAAAAAGGTTCAGGCAGCAATAGAAACAAACGGCCGGGGGGTTACCCCAGCTACCTGCAAGGTGGAGACAGCCATCTTCTGACTTGCTTCGCCGACTGCAGAGACGAAAGACTGGGGAATGGTGGGAAGTCCCAGGTATTTATGGACCGGGAGGGGTTCCTTTTTTTCCATGTCATCTCTGCAAGATCGCCCTCTACAGGACAGTTACCAAAGTGTCATGAATATTTGGAAGCGGGGTGTGTGACATACTGGGAATAAGTGAATAGTAATGGTCATAGTATTATATAAGAATCACAAAAAATTAAGTTTCAAGTTCACCATCAGTACCAGAACAAGACAGGGCTGCCCGCTGTCTCCTCTGATCTTCAATCTCCATCTAGATTGAAGAACAGAGCAGGGCGGGGGGTTGATTTTGACAGGAATTCCATAGAGATGGACAATGTCTGCATAAACAAAGCTTTAATATCAAATACAATATCAAGATTTACTATGCTTGACGGATCCCAGCTCCTTCTGCCCCAAAAAATCATTGAGGAGTTCCCTAACCCTTTAAGTGTCAGCCTACCTGGAGATTTTGTTACCCTCTGTTGCCAGACCATGTTTCACTATTTTGCACTACACATGTTCAACTGTGATTTTTGAAGGGATTTCCAGGAATTTCCCAGGAAAAGTATATCGTTTTTTTCAGCAGTCTGGGCTTCAACATGAAATGTCTTGTTTGGCCTTTTTTTAGTGTATTCTCAACACTGTTGGGTGAAATATGTGCAAAGATTTTGTTGATGTGCGCACAGTTTTCTGGAAGTAATCCCTCAATGAATTCTTTGGATGCATAGTTTCCCCCCCCCCCCCCCAAAAAAAAAAAAAAGAAGAATCAAAGCCACATTTTCCTAAAAACTATATGCAAACAAGAAAAAAACATAATCTGAAATCTGAAAAAGCAACATCCCCCGACCAGAATACCCAACATGCATAGGTACAGTCAAGGGAAGAGTTGCCAACATGCATAGGTACAGTCAGAATAATAAGTAAGTGATTAAAAACTTAAAAACTATTCCCCAGCATCTACAATTAATATATTTTAAGGGTTTGGGCTTTTTATTTAATCATGCTGAAGGTCCAGTTTAACCCTTGTACCGTATATACTCGAGTATAAGCCGAGTTTTTCAGCCCACTTTTTGGGCTGAAAAAAGCCGCCTCGGCTTATACTCGAGTCCAGGGGCGGACTGCCAGGGAAGGCCGCAACCCTGAACCCAACAGATGCTGGAGGGTGAGAGGCGGCCGCTGCGGGTCCCTGCTGTACCCGCTGCTGCCGCCGCCGCTCTCGTACACACAAACACACATTCACACACTGACCGGCACTTCCAGGCTGCTGCGTGCTGGTCGTCAATGGGCGGCGTCCAAGGTTTTCATTGGACGCCGGCCATATGGGGCACGCCCACCGACGACCAGCGCCCAACAGCCAGGAAGTGCTGGTGTGTGTATGAGAACGGCGGCGGCTGGCGGCGGCGGCTGCCAGGCGGAGCTGAATGGAGGGTGTTGTGTGCCGAGCGACCGGCAGGAGGAGGAGGGGAGGGGGACCCTGCTGCCCCTCTGCAGGGTAACCTCGGCCAAACCCTGACCCCCGACACCTGCGCGTCAGAGCGGCGGCAGCAGCAGCAGGTACCCACAGTGTGTGTGTGTGTGTGCGTGTGTGTCTGTGTCTTTTTGTTTGTGTGTGTGTGTGTGTGTGTGTGTGTGTGTGTGTGTGTGTGTGTGTGTGTGTGTCAACTCCCAATTCCAATTGAAAAAAGTCGCCTCGGCTTATACTCGAGTCAATAACTTGTTCCATTTTTTTGTGGTAAAATTAGGTGCCTCGGCTTATATTCAGGTCGACCTATCGAGTATATACGGTAATTGCCCGCCTACTTTAAGTTTTGTCACCCTCTGTTGACAGGTCATTTTTCACCATTTCGCGCCAGGAAAATTAGAATTTAGTCTTTAACATGAAATGTCTTGTTTTAATTTTTTTTTGCTTTTTTTTATGGAAAAAAAAAAAAACTGTAGAAAAATTACAAACTTATTTTTTAGGAAAAAAAAAACATTTGTTTTATTAAAGAAAACCATATTGCATGTGAAAGCCCCCTTTCTCCCGATTACAACGATACCACATATGTATTGGTATCCCCCCCTCCCCACATTCTTGCCTAGGAGACCCCCAAACTCAAAAGAGCACTTTATAATGTGGATCTTAGTTATATTTTATTTGCAAATGTTATAAAGGATTAAAAAAAAAATGGTGGTGCCTTTGCCGGGGGCCAGCTTTGGTGGCCCCCCGCACTGCCAGCTAAAAGCCCAGGGGAGGGGCATCCCATTTTTTTTTTAAAAGCCCTTAAATATCCCCCCAAATGACATGAGGGTCCCTCATACTCAGCATAACCAGCCCGGGACCAGCTATGCAGGGCTTGTAGAGCACCAGCTTTGGTGGCCCCCCACCCTGCCGGCTACAATCCCACACCACCTGAATTTGCCCCAGGCCCTTCTGCCCCCCCACCCGGCCTTTGGGGAGGCAGGTAATAGAGGGGCTGGGGGTTAATAGCAAGTCACCAGCTATCCACAGGTGACTTGCCAGTCCCTAAGCCTTGTGAACTGGCATATGGGTCTCATGGACCCTTACCAGTTCACAATGGGTTAACCCTTTAAATGCCAGCCAGGTAAAATTTACGTGGTTGCCTCTCCGTCACTTAAGTGCCAGCCACGTAAAATTTACGTGCCTGGCATTTACCCCTGCTTGGGGGCGGGGCTAATGACATCATCCCGGCCCGATCTCCGGCTTCAGCCTTCTCAGTTGTCAGATGCCGGTGATCGGCGCCAGGGAAGGAGGTGGCAGGAGATCCTCTGATCTCCTGCCTCCCCCTTCTCTGGATGCCGATCACCGGCATCTGACAACTGAGAAGGCTGAAGCCGGAGATCGGGCAGCCATAACATAATCTACTAGTCAGGGGAAGGATACCGTGTCTCCAAACCCTTAGGGACCGACAGCAGCTTGTGGGTCTTTCCCCCTCCTTACGCCCCAAGTTATTGAAAAATGGGGCTGTTCAGGAGAACCCGCAGCTCAGGCCGAAACCAATCATCCTCCTTTCTCTAGGCCATCTTGGAAGGGGCAATGTGTCAAAAACAGAGGAAAGCAAGCTCTCCGTATCAGCTGGAAGGCAGTAATCCTCAGCCGAGGAATAAGTCGAGGAGTTGCTATTTTCTCCACCGGAGTGGCTCATCCGCCAACTCCCCGTCCTCCGCGGAACCAAAGGAAGCATACAATCTTCGTCTGAGTAAACCAGCTCCAAGCGCCCATTCTTACTCAAGGCCCTTTTAGGGGCTGCCAATGAGAGCTGTATCTCGAGGCTAGCCAGCCTGTGCGCAAAATCAAAGTGTGTCCCCCTGCTGTCTCCCCCTTCTCTGGGGGCTAACTGCAGCAGCGGAGGATCCGGAGAAGCTGGAGCCGACGCATGACTAGGGGCAGAAGCGACAGCCCTCTCATGGTCTGACAATGCCTAAACATGGCTTCCCACACGCATGTGCGCGTCCTCCTTGCGCAGTGAGAATGCCGATCTTGTTTTGTTCCACTCAGGACCTGGGGCAATGGAACATTTTGTGCTAAATCCCCAAAGGGATTCCGTCTGCACAAGGGGCAGAGCCTGTCTTACCCAAGAGGGGTGCCCGGCTCACTGTAAATAAGGGGCCTTTATGGAAAATCAATATTGTTAATAATGAGATATATATTTTATTACAGCATGGCATGACATGAAGTGGGAAGGCCTAAGGCCAGTTTTCCAAGCTAGATAATATCTGCATTCCGAAACCAAATAATAAGAACAAAAGAGGTATGAGAGGGCACTAGATAATATCAACATTCTGTGACCATACCATAAATATGTTGTAAATAGACATGCAAACAAGACCTGAAAGAGTAGCTGCTGGGTAATCCCATTATGCACCCTCTTAGCAAAACGGGTGGGACATCAAAAGGTAGACAGGCAACCACTGGACATCAAAGGGTTAGACAGACAATAGACGCTGGCACCACGAAATATACAAACGGCTGCTGGGAATTTCCGTGATGGACCCTCTTAGCATAACCGGTGGGACAGGCCCGAGGGGGAGAGGACAGCAGGACTGGAGATCAAAGGGTGGGGAAGTATAATTGAGGGGAGTGCAGCCAGATTGGGAGACAGAAGGAAGGAAGGCAGAAGGTAGGAATGCAAGAAGGAGACTGCTGGCACATGAGAAGGGCGAGGCGGGAGACAGGAGAGAAAAGGCATGAAGTGACCAGCTGAAAAGGTCTGCTTATGGGTGCCCGTTTCAGGAGGGTAATGCTTTTAATGTTACCTTAATCCCTGTATATATGTATGCCAGTCCCAGAATTGTATTGTATTGTGTTGAAAGATTTGATTGCATTATTGTGTTATTCTGTCAACAATATATCTCTTTATTTACTTCTTGTCTCAGTGTCCTCTGCATATACCAGAAGTCAAAAGAACCTACAGTCTTACAGTCTTATGCGTGTATCCATTGTGTGATCATTGGCCTATTAGCCGATCCCCCCTTTTTAACAATGGGGACCAGGAGAAACCACAACCCTCAACCTTCAGCCCACAGTCAAAAATCAAAAAGAAGAGATAGTAATTACAATATGATCCATATTCTCATATATAACATATAAACATATTATAGGCAAAATACATGGAACATAACATTGACCATAAAATATTATATAAGATATGACCATAAAATATTATATAAGATATAAGCAGATATAAGGAAGACTCACGACTGTGCTGAGCAGCGCTATTGAGAAGAGAGGAGCAGCCAAGCACGAGGTGGCACCGAGCCTGACCGATACTGCCAGCTGCGCCACAGCAGCCCGCAGCAGCGCACGCTTCTAGAAGAATCCGGCCGGGGGAGCGTCACTGCCATGTGCGCTGCCGCTCGTGACTCCTCCCCCCGGCCCATCAGCAGAGAGGCCTAGCAGCGGCACAGCTTGCCATCGCGACTCCCCCCCCATCCGGGAGGAGCCTGCAGGGAGCGCCTGCCCGCATGCAGCCCGCGCCCCTGCCCGGGACCACCGCACTGCGAGGGAACGAGGAAGGCAAGTATGTGGGAGGAGCAGCAGTGGACCGCTCCTCGCCGTAGCATGCTATGGCGATGGAGCTCTCCACCGCTCCCCCAGTAAGTAGCACCAAGCACGCACATATCACAACACAAAAAAAGCATGTGGGAGAAGGGAGGGTATATACAAAAAATATATAAATTGGTTTCCCAGCAGGCTCACCATAAAATGCCTGCGGCCGACCTGCTTTTTGTAATAAAGCCTGCGGCCCAGAGCCATGTGCTCTGCCAAAACACCCCAGACCCCGGCGTTTCACCCTACCGTACACGGATCCCTGGTAAACCGCCAAAGCTGGGAGGCAAGGATGGGTCAGAGGAATCCGTGGACATAGGGTCCTGCAACCGGCTGACAGGCTAGGAGGCCCGCTCTGCTGCTGAAATGCTTAGAGAGTGTAAGCGATCCTGTGCAGTCCACTGCAAGAAGAGAACTGGGGTCTGGGTTGAGAGGCAGCTGCCTTTATAGGGAGCTGGGAGGGGCTACATCTCTGATCTTGCAGTCAACGCCCCCTTGGGAGCTACCCAATCGTGATTACTTCTGGACGGACTGGAATGGATTGGAAATAAAAACGAGCCTTACTCGCTGCTGCCTTAGCTCCGCCCCTTAAAAGCGTGCAAATTTTGAATTTTACAACCAGTAAAAACACATAATTAACACATGGGAAAGAGCAATAAAAGAGGGAAAATAATTCCCTTGGTCACCCTCAATCAGGCTCACCAGACAAAAACTGTGGCTGCTTTTTCCTGTGGAGGAATTCTCAGCCAGAAGTGTCACTCTTTTTTAAAAAACAAAATGGTGACGCCCCAAGACCCTGGCGCTTACCCTTGCCACCCTGATCCGAATGCAGCTTAGCTGCAGAGGCAAAGTGGGTCCATTCAGATCAGAGGAGTATAAGGGCCCAGGAACAGTCAGGTTTCCAATACCCCTGCTTCCAAGGCATAATTCCTTTCCTTCCAGATACACACTTGCAGTCCAGTTCCAACTCCAAGAAAGAAAACTGGATTGGAGGAAGTCAGCCAGGAGGATATAGTCCCGGGAGGTGGAGACACGCCTTGTTCTTGCAGTCCATGCCCTTCCGGAGAGGTGTACCCAATCGTCTCTGAATTCTTCTGATTAACCACAGGGATTTTTATTCATTATGTAATCATATTGCCAAGCGTCTCATTCTCCAGCCAAGCCTCTTCAAATATACTTAGCCGGACCAACAGCCTTGCACATCTGGGGAAAAAAAAAACTCCCCAAAACTCACTTACCCCATCTGTATGCATGATACTGAATCATTGTCAGAACTTACATTTGCTCCTGCACCCAACTCCAAGCTGAAACAGCACCTTACAGAGTTTCTCCTGGTAGCGGCCATTTTGAAGCTTCCTTTCCTAGCATCCCAGCCGTGCTGCTGCCTGAATTCAACTGACAACAACAATGCACAGCAGCAAACTTCCTCTTTGCAGACAGCTTGCAGTTCCATGAAACATTTTATTTTTAAAATTGGCTACAGCAGGAGTTACAAAAACTGAAGTTTGTTTCGGTGTGCAACAATCTGAATTGCCTTGGGGAGGGATGCATATGAGCACGGTTTCTTCTCCAAGGGTGCTGGTCCAGTTTAGGCAGTTTCAGCTAATATAATCAGGTTTTTATTTTGCCATTGCTTTATGAAACATCCCCTGTCCTACTATCAAAGGTTAAAACCTATATAGGTGAAAATCTGGGTGCACATATGGGTGCAAATTACCATCTGCATCTTGGTGAGCTTTTTAATTTTAACACACAAATAAGTTTAGTCGCCTTCCATCTCCATCCTGGTGCCCCAAATTAGCCTGTTTTTTTTTTTTTTAATCTAAAGCATTTGCCCAACATTCATAACACCACAAACTGGATGCAGTCGGCCATATTGTTCCGTGGCCGAGCACTCCTGTCCCCAGCAATGATGCGTCACAGAACACACAGCCCAGCAATGGGGAGCACTTTCACTTTCCATTCACTGCCATTCAGCACTGTGAGCACTTTTCTCACAGAAAAACGTGAGAGAAAAAAAATCTGATGGTGTTGAATCAGCCCTAATGTGTGAGTTTAAGCATTCACCACAATACTACATCCTGTTAGTCTTTTTATCAGTATTGGGCAAAGGCTTTAGTAAAAAAAAAAAAAAAAAAAAAAAAAAAAAAAAACCACACACACACAGAGACCACAGGCCGTTTTGGGGCTGGGAATACAAGGTGTCGACATAAACTTCCATTTCTGAGTGCACTTTAATCCTTCTAGTGCCTCTCCAATCGTTAAGTGCCAGCTACGCGAGTCTCATGTAGCTGTCTTTAAACCCCCACAGAAAAAAGTTAAAGAGTTAAAACTCACTTGACCCCTTGATCCATCTGGCCATGTCTTCTCGTCAGCCGGGGGGGGGGGGGGGGGGGGGGGGGGGGGGCGCATCCAATCCCCCCCCCCGGGGCTCTTCCGGCTTCAGGGCCCCTCCTGCCACCACTGGCAGCTGTAAAAGAAATAAAATATGACATTTACTCACCTGCTCCTGCGCTCCCTCCCACAGGGTCTGCTCTTCAGCAAGGGTGCCTCCAATCACCTTCCCAGCATTTCCGCCATGCGGAGAGGGCCCAAATAGGCCCTCTCCCTTGCCGCTAGCCCCTCCTTTTGTGGGCGGACGGATTAAGTCATTCCGCACCCACCTGAAGACCCTCAGTTGCACCGTGGTGTTCACCGAAGAGGGTAGGAGGGGCAGGGGGCTTTGATCCATGGCCTCCCCAGCCCTCCTCCAGTAATCTGATCGCCATGGGACACAGGAATGTGGGGAATAAAAAAAAAAAAAAAATAATAATAATAATGTTTGTAGGTTTTTTTACATTTAACCCTTTATGAACTGGTAAGGGTTCAAAGAGAATGAGGATGGTAAGTCCCCTGCGGCTAATGGTCTGGCAAGATAGGGTGACAGGCTGGCACAAGAGGTAAGTTTTTTTTCTAATTTTTCCTAAACAATCACCTGCACTGGGGCATTTTTAAAGAATTACATCAATTTTCTTATGGATGCAATTTTTCTTATGCGGTTTCCCAAAAAAATTCTTACCTCAATGGAAAAATAATGCACCTCGCCTATAAATATGCCCCATCACACGTGCAGGTGATTTTTATTTTTCAGGTAAACTTAGAATAAATATTTGTATTGCAGTTTGTAAGTTAAGGCTGAACAAAACATAGGAATTTGACTCCCCCCGGAGGTATCCCGAGTTGGGGTACCCTGCTGTGTGAAATCCCCCAGAAGAACTCCCATCATCCTCGTTCCTACGGCGCATCTGGGGCATTCAGCCTAACAGAGCAGTTTGCCCGTTTACACCCTGACAAACAGCCCTCATTGACTTCAAAAGGGAGCATGTGCGCTGGCTCTGCCGCATCCCCGTGGCATGCATGCTTCCATCCCAGCCTATCTGAAAGGCGGTAACTGAAGCGTGTGCACGCCATTGGGGGGGGGGGGGGGATATAACAGCGAGCATCCCCCATTGAAAACAATTAAATCCGTTCAAATTAAATCGTCAAGGCTTATGTCTGTCATTGGAGGAGAGCCCGCGCATGAGCCGTTGGTCCAGGGAAAATAAGCGGATAGCAGCGTCTAGGGCGTTTCACACAGCGGGGCATTTTTTTTGGGATGCCCGGGGAAAAAGCCAGCAGCCATCCATGTAATTTTTTTTAGATGCCAGGGAAGCTTCTAGTAGGTTTTGTTCCGCTTTAATTTTAAAGCTCTTAAAGTGGAATCGGCACTATATTTGCCATTGTTGCACTAACCTCGCTCCAAAATAATTGCTGGTGCAAGCATTTCCATTCCTGGCTTGAAACTCCTCTAAGATCGTTCCACTCTAAAGCTATGCCACTTCACCAATGTATAATATAGGCTAGGTAAACTGTATTACATCGACACTTGCTAATACATTAAGAGTTGGTAACTTTGAGCTTGCAAGTAGTAGAACTCTTTAATGGATAAGTAAACTTATCAGCTCACCTTAGAATAGTTTAACTATTACCTAAAACCAGCATTAACATATATTAGGAAATGTACAAACCATTTTGCAATATGAACAATTGGATGTCCTGGTCCATGTGTCAGGCTCATAATTGAATATCCATAATTGTGCCAGTCAATTATCAGTTTGCTTCCTCTAAGACAACAGAATGCCCAAGTTACTGCAATGCTGGGTAAACCTGGAGGATTCTACCTTAAACAATAGGAACAGATAGCTATTAGATGTGCTCAAAACATTGTCAAGATCCCCCCTTGTTCATATAATCCAAAAACATGCTGTAAGAATAACGCTGTACATTTAATACCAACACAAAAATATTTATATAATAATTTTCTTCTTATACAACAGCGGTTCTCAACCTGTGGGTCGGGACCCCGGCGGGGGGTCGAACAACCAACACAGGGGACACCTAAAGCCATCGGAAAATACATATTTCCGATGGCTTTATCTGCTGAGAAGTCGCGCTAACGTCGGCAGCAGAGCTATTCAGCTGGAATGCACGCCGTTATGGATGCGCGTTCCAAACCGAATGCCTGTGCGCATGCGCAGACGTGATTGCATCATCTTTCCGGGGCATAAGGGGCGGAGGGGGAACGCTCCACAGTCCATAGCAGAGCATTACGTGTGTCTGGCGCTTGCTGACATCAGTGGGCGGACACAGCAAGCACCGGAGGACAGAAGCCTAGGAGGCGGAGAGGCAAGAGAGCCTGCTGGTGTAAAAAAAGGTTAATAATGTAAAAACAGTACACACATCATACACATAATACTGTGTAAGTGTAAGGTGCTTTGCGTGTAATCATTACACAGTACACAAAGCAGCTTACACTTACACAAAGCACCATACATTTACACAGCGTCTAATACTATAAGATGTAGTTCACATTGTTCCCCAATGTATAATTATCTCCCATATCTCCCACTATTTTCCCATATTCTGAATGAGGAAACTGCTGAAATCAGCGGTTTCCGGCATTGAATCTGCCTCCTATTGATTTCATTGTGAGTGCGGCGGATTTTGTGGAAGAGAGCTCCCGAGAATCTCAAGTTACCACACAATCCGCTGCAGCCTCCTATTAATTTCAATAAGAGGCAGAGAAATGACAGTTTCCGACACATGCTATGCCATGGTGAAATGTTATTTACTGGAATTAGTAATAAATATATTTCTCAACATATAATTAAATATAGCTTTTGTGATTAATCACTATGTTTAAATTATGTTTGATTTGTAGCAATGAGAATACATAATGCATATCAGGTATTTACATTCCGAACCATAACTGTAGCAAAATTACAGTTCTGAAATAGCCATGTTACCGCAACATGAGGAACTGTATTGTGGGGTCACGGCATTAGGAAGGTTGAGAACCACTGTTATACAAGAAGGGCAATAATACTACATATTACTATGCTAAAGATTATACATAACATAAAAAGATGGTTGGAACACATTCCCCCCCCCCCTCCCCCCTCAGTCTGGCACAGTTGGAAAAGAAAGGCAGTGGTCATTTTGGAGGTTCCTCTCTCAGCATCTCAGCCATGCTGCCGTCTGGATTCAACTGACAATGCACAGTAACAGGAAGCCCAGCAGCACTTTTTTGTTTCTAAAATTTACTACAGCAGGAGTTAGAAAAAATACCATTTTGTGAATACTCACCTGTAAAATGGGTATTATAAGTATGTCACACACCCCGCTTCAAGACATTCATTACATGTGGGTATACTGACCTGTAGATGGCGATCTTGCAGAGATGTCAATAAAAAAAAGGTAAGACCCTCCCGGCCCATAAATACCTGGGACCTCCCACTCATCCCCCAGTATAAAGATAGCAGTAAGGAAAAGGGACCAGGAAAGCCAATTAAAAACTAACAAAAGGTTCACCATATAAAGGATCCAGAATACAAAAGGGCAGGGTGAAGCGGGGTGTGTGACATAATTATAATACCCATTTTACAGGTGAGTATTCACAAAATGGTAATATTCTAAGTATGTCACACACCCCGCTTCAAGACATTCATTGCATGCGGGACATCCAATAGCAGTGTCCATAAAGCGCGGGGATCCAAAAACAAGACAACAAGGCACAAACTTAAACCACTGCAGCTTGCAGAACTTTGCGGCCAAAAACAGCATACGCTGAGGCCCGCACATCAACCTTGTAAAACTTGGAAAGAGTGTGAACCGAAGACCAAGTAGCAGCCTTACAAACCTGCTCAACAGAAGCCTGGTGCTGGAAGGCCCAGGACGCCCCAATAGCACGAGTAGAATGAGTAGTAACACGAAAAGGGAGAATCTTCCCCTTAGCAGAATAGGCCCCAACAATGGCTTGGCGAATCCATTTACTAATGGAAGACTTGGCAGGAGCCAAACCTTTCCTAGGCCCAGAGGGCACCACAAAAAGAGCGTCAGTCCTACGAAAAGGGGAAGTAGCCACCAAATAGTACTTCACACAGCGAACCACATCCAAAGAATGCAAAACCCTCTCCTTGTCATTGCTAGGCTTAGGACACAAGGAGGGTAGAACAATATCCTGATTAAGATGAAAAGCAGAGACCACCTTAGGAAGGAAATCTGGCTTGAAGCGGAAAACAACCTTGTCCTGATGCCTCTCAAAGTAAGGGGCCTTAATGGACAAGGCCGCCAACTCCGAAACACGCCGAACAGAAGTGATGGCAACCAGAAAAACAACCTTCTGAGTAAGCGCAGAAAGCGCAATATCCTGCAAAGGTTCAAAAGGAGGACCCTGCAAGGCAGAAAGAACCAAATTCAAATCCCAAACTGGGAGCAAAGGCTTCCTAGGAGGCCGTACATGCGTAACCCCCTGGAAATAAAGGTCTCAACCAGAGGATGAAGAGCAAAAGACCTTTGAAAGAAAACTGCCAGGGCAGAAACATGCCCTTTCAGCGTACCAAGCTGCAAACCTAGGTCCAGACCATGTTGCAGAAATTCCAAGACCCTAGGGATAGAAAACGCCCTGCAAGGCAAGGCCCTGACCTCACACCAATCAATATAAGACCTCCAAATCCTATAGTAGATGGCAGAGGAAGACTTCTTTCTAGCCCTAACCAAAGTCTGAATGACAGCATCAGAAAGACCTTCCTTCAAGATGGAGGTTTCAGCAGCCACGCCGTCTAGCCAGCGTTGGTAAATTGGGGTAGAGCAGTGGACCCTGAGTGAGTAGATCCAGCAGAGGGGGCAGAACTAACTGATCCTCTGCCAACCTTACCACGTCTGTGAACCAAACCTGCCTTGGCCACCTTGGAGCCACCAGGATTGCTGACGCACCCTCTAGGGCCAGCTTGCGCACCACTTTGCCCACCATGGGAAACGGAGGGAACAGGTATAGAAACCCCAGATCCCTCCAGTTCAGAGACATGGCCAGAGCCAGCGGATCCCGCGAGAGAGAGACAAATACTGGAAGCTTGTGATTGTGACGAGAGGCAAAGAGGTCCATCTCCAGAGTCCCCCACCGGTGGCAAAGGGACCGAAACACCTTGGGGCAGAGAGACCATTCCCCCCAGCGAGACGACCCCCTGCTCAGGGAGTCCGCCTCAGTGTTCTCCACTCCCGGAATGTACACTGCCGAGATGCATGGGACATTGCCCTCTGCCCAATCCAGGATCAAAGACACTTCCCTGAGGGCACGCCTGCTGCCGAGTCCCTCCCTGGTGATTGATGTAGGCGACCGCCGTCCAATTGTCCGACCGAACTTGAACCGGTAGTCCGCGTAACTGATGAGTCAAGTGAACCAGAACCAACCTGATGGCTCTCAGCTCCAGAACATTGATGGGATTGTGAGCCTCCTGAGGCCCCCCACAGTCCCTGAAACTGAAGATCCTTCCGAAATCCCCCCCAACCTGACAGGCTGGCATCCGTGGTGACCGTCTCCCAACGAGTGGTCAGAAAAGACCTGCCCCTCGTCAGATTGCTTGGTTTCAGCCACCACCGAAGGGAACGCCGCACCCGAGGGGACATCAGAAAGGACTGATCCAATGACAGCGGGGACCCGTCCCAGGCCGCCAAGAGATGGAGCTGGAGCATCCTCGTGAGAAACTGGGCAAAGGGAACCGCCATCCAGGGAGTCAAACTCCTCCATATCAAGGGCCTGCGTGGCTGTATACACATGTTTTCGCTTTGCCATGGCCTTTTTAGCAACGGCACTGGAAAACAATTTTTCAAGATTGGCCAATCTGGCACACACCTCAGATTGAGACTCCCCTCCAATGACCACAACACATGGGGTACGTGTCAAGCGAGGGGGAGACGGAGAGGAGACTGGCGGAGCAGAGCCAGATGCCTGTGATCCGGTCTGCCGCATAATAGACCGTTGCGCACAGGGTACACAAAGAAATACATCATCCCCCAAAAGGGATACCCCACACCCCAAACACAGCCTGGATTGCCCCGAGGGGGGCACAAGCCCAGTATCTGGGGAAGCCTCCATATGGTGATTTTTTATATATATCTATCCCAGAGGGAATTACGCAGTAATGCAACCCGGGATGCCCCTTTAAGTCCCGAGTGGGAAGAATTTTAAGCCAACAAAATTTTAACCAGGAACCCTAGGACCGGGAGAATCCCCCTTTAATAGGATCAATGGTCCACCTGAAACACACAAACAAACACACAATCAGATGCTAGCAAATTACCAAAGAGTTAATAGCAGAGCATTGCCCAGCAACCCCAGGGAGGGGCATAATCAATAAGTAAAACTGATGGGCCTCAGGCCACTCACCCGACCGGCACCTCTCTGGAGTCCCGCACGCCAGGCAATAGGGGATGGCAGGCGCGTAGTGTGCAGAGGAAGCCGGGACCTGAAAACGGCACCCGCAGCACGGGGGCGGGCCGTAGGCGCGCGAGCGCCCGGCCCCGCCCCCCCGCCCTGAGGGGAAGAAGCTCCTCTTGGGCACCTACAGCTGCCATTGTTTTTAAAAATGCCGGAGGCCGGCGCCGCTGGCGCCAGCCCGAGTAGTAAACATGCACAACACAAACACACAATATAATAAAAATATAATAAAAGGATGAATCCATAAGAAGCCGCCCCCCCCCCCCCCTCTAGGGGGATCCGGGAGTGGGGGAATCCATGCTAGGGTAGAGGCCAAGGGACGGGGCATCCCAAACCGGGGTCACCAACCCGGTTAGCCGCCTACCCCTTGTTATGTGGTCTCACGGCTCCTGAGCATCTACCGTTGCCCGGACCAGCAGCCTAGGCTGGGAGGCAAGTGATGCAAATAAAGGTATCCGGGCAGGAATAGAAGAATAGAGGGCCGGGAGACATCCATCTTCTGACTTGCTCGCCTCTACAGAGATGAAAATGAGTGGGAGGTCCCAGGTATTTATGGGCCGGGAGGGTCTTACCTTTTTTTATTGACATCTCTGCAAGATCACCATCTTCAGGTCAGTATACCCACATGTAATGAATGTCTTGAAGCGGGGTGTGTGACATACTTAGAATAAAGGTAAATGAATTATTATGTGGTCGTCTTGCTTACTGGGCCACTTCACATGGCCCTGTGGAACACATGTGGCCTCAGGCTGGGCACATGTGGTCTAAAACCTTCAACCAAAATGTGAAAACATCACAATGCAGGTCATGCTAAAGATTTTGTGAAGCAACTCTGGGTGAACTGCAGCCCACATCTCAGTAAGCTTTTATTCTATTGTGTTTCTCTGTGGCTGGTGCACTCTTACACAATCATATTCGGCGAGTGCCAGGACCGCGGTGGCGCCACTGTAGATCCAAAGTGAATAAATAGGACCGGCACTCCATTCAATATAGCAGATGTTTGTATTCAATCACAAACAAGCATTCCATAAGAGACATAAGGTAAGAAGATTTAGCCCATGTGATGTCATATAACAGTCTATAGACCAACGTTTCGGGGGTCAGAAGCCCCCTTTATCAAGGTAGACTGCCAAACAGTGCGTATGGTGCCCCAAAGATATATACACAGAAAACAGCAGGAGGGTTCAAAATTCCCGCCTGACGTCATAGTGACGTCAGCGGGTTATTCTGCATACTAAGGCCAGTATGGGCACTAATAACTGATGCACATTAGTACAAAAGTAAAAAAGTAAAACAACCACTTACCTATACCCGTCGGGGCTCCAAATCCGTGGAGCCCCATCACCGCCAGCCGCCGCGCGCTGGACCCGTGAACGGCGGTTTCCCCGTCTGCCGGAGGGCTGAGGGACGTCGTCAGCCGGGCCACAAAGTCTGTCCGATAACTGATGACGCGAAGGCAGCCGCGAACATATTGGCCCGCGGCCGCCGCCTCTGCTATCAGGCCGTGTGACAGACGGCGCACACCCAGGAGCCACAGTCCCGAAGTTGGGGAGCTGCCGTTTCCTGGGGAGCACCCCACAGACCAGACGGCGTCCCTTTAGTGGCGATGAGAGCAACAAGGCTCAAGTTTACAAACGTGTAATAAACATATAAATTCATATATACGGTATCATAACAACAAAAATAGGGACTGTGGACTGAGCGAGGGGGGGGGGGAAGAGAGGGCAAGGAGGGGGACAGCTTAAGGAGGAGGCAGTATTAGAATAGACAGGGGGACCAGGTAGTAGGAGGGACATAGGGTAACTAAAGGGGCAGGAAAACCAGGGGAGGAACCAGAAAAGGAAGAAGAAAAGACTGAATAGAGGTCAAGTGAGGGATTGTGGCGGGATATAAATGGTAGGGAAGTGTTTGTAAGGAAAGAAGAGTACATGTAAAGGGCAGGGTTGTATAGGACAAGGGAAGAGGAATCCAAGAGGATGTGGGGAACAGGAGGTGCAGAAGGGGGACCGGGGAAGGAGGGACATGGTAGTTATGAACAGTGTGTGTGAGAGGTGAAGGGGAGGCAGGAGAGGGAAGGTATAAGAAATAAATATAGAGAGCCAGTGGTGAGAATAGAAAGAGCGACAGTTTTGTCTGAATATAGTGAAATTAGAAGGAATGTTAGACCAGGAAATCTAAATAGATTCCAAAAGAGGGATATTTGATGAGGGGGACAATGTAAGGAAAAGGTGATGGTTAATGTAAATGGGGGAACCGAAGTATGGCTTAGGTGTGGGTGCTGACAGGGTGATTTTAAGAAAGGGGCAATGTTGTAGGGGAGGGAGTAAAGATATAGTATGAGAGCAGAGGTGATATAGGTGCTGTTGGGGCATTGCAGGGGCAAATGGGTATAGGATTATTTTTAGAACTGGAAAAGAAGATACTAAAAAATCATTGGGGGGGGGGGGGGGGGGGAGTAGTTCTAGAAGACTCCAGAAAATCCTTGTGGACTTGCGTTGCGGCAAATCACATGTGAATACGAATGAGGTGTTAAGGCCTCTTGGTTGGACGGTGTCAAGTTTGTGTATCCAATACGTTTCCCTTTGGAGTAACCGGAGAGGACGATCGCCACTAAAGGGACGCCGTCTGGTCCGTGGGGTGCTCCCCAAGAAACCGCAGCTCCCCAACTCCGGGACTGTAGCTCCTGGGTGTGCGCAGTCTGTCATCGGCCAATAGGTTCGCGCCCGCCGTCGCGTCATCAGTTACCGGGCAGACTTTGTGGCCCGGCTGACGACGTCCCTCAGCCCTCCGGCAGATGGGGAAACCGCCGCTCGCGGGTCCAGCGCGCGGCAGCTGGCGGTGCCGGGGCTCCACGGATTTGGAGCCCCGACGGGTATAGGTAAATGGTTGTTTTACTTTTGTACTAATGTGCATCAGTTATTAGTGCCCATACTGGCCTTAGTATGCAGAATAACCCGCTAACGTCACTATGACATCAGGTGTGAATTTTGAACCCACCTGCTGTTTTCTGTGTATATATCTTTGGGGCACCATACACAAGCTTGGCAAGCTTTTATTCTAGTTTTTCATAAAAAAAAAAAAAAAAACCCACACACCACACCTGGGGAATTTTTACAGATGAGTTGCATAATTTTTCCAATAAGGTAAGAATAATTGTTTAAACGTTTAGAAACTGCATCCTATGGGATAGGCAAATAAAACGATTTGGCATAGGGTGCTGGAAGGCAGCTGGCTTAAAGTGGACCAACACCCAGGATTTTGACTATCCTGGGTCTTGGTCCACTTCGGTGGGGCACCCCCGATCGGGGTGCCCCGCTGTGTGAAACCCCCCCGAACCCCCCGAACAACTCACCTCTCCCCGCGCCGACGTACAAGGTAAGAACTTGAACGTCTAAGCGGCGGCGGCCGCCGCCGCCTCCCTCGCGTCACTTTGAACGCGCGCGCCCCCGCGCCGGCCATTCGCAGACGGCCGGCGCGGAAGCGCGCACGCCTACAGGGGCGCGAGGGAGGCGGCGGCGGCCGGCCGCCGCCGAAGATAAGGTAGGTGAGTTGGGGTGTTTGGGGGGGGTTTCACCCCGCGGGACATCCCGATCTCGGATGTCCCGCGGGGTGGGGGGTGATCGGCCCGGGAATCTTATAGATTCCCGGGCCGATCACCCATGGGTGTTGGTCCACTTTAAGAGCCGCATAAGAATGAGGAAGGAGTGATTATTTTGATCTACCGCTCTTTTAGATGTACACAGCAGGGCATCCCAAATTAAAAAATGTTCAATCTTTTCCAAAACGGATAGCCAGTAAATAAAGAAAAAAAAAATACACACTTTACCTGAAGGAGAAGAAATGAAGGTGGGTCAATTCTTAGAAGTTCCCAAAAAAGATAGAGGGCTTGAACAATGACTTTTAAAACATACTGAAGCATCCTCGGCCCAACTAAACAAAAAGTAAGGTTAAAACATTTCTGAAGCTAAATTGCACAACACTACATTTAGAACATGCATCAGGTTACATCAATTTATCGTAGGTTACATTCACTCTACTCATGTCAAATAGGAGAATAATAATAATCATAATAATTTAGCTGAATTACCTTGAAACGCTTTGAAGTCAGATAGTTGGTGGATTTTTACTGTTTTGTTGCTCAAGACATTTTTGTGAGGATCCGTTTCTTTAAAAATAAAAAGACAACCATTTTATCACCTAAACTAGGTCATTCCTAACATAGTAACATAGTATGTAAGGCTGAATAAAGACTTTAGTCCATCCAGTTCAGCCTGTTTACCTCCTTCCAGTGGTCTAGTAGCCATAGCTGGAAATGTTATTACATGCCAGGAAGGCATCAAGGCCACTTTTGAACGTTTTTACTGTATCCCTCATTACTACCTCCTCTGGCAGCGAGTTCCATAGTCTCACTGCTCTTACAGAGAAGAATCCCCTCCTATGTCGGTGGAGAAAGCACCTTTCCTCTAACCTTAGTGGATGCCCTCGGGTTATGGTTACACTCTGGGGTATAAATAGATTGTGGGACAGATCTTTGTATTGACCCTGAATATATTTATACATAGTTATTAGATCACCCCTCAATCGTCTTTTTTCTAAACTAAATAAACCTTGGACAATCTTTCAGGGTACTCTAGTTCCCGCACTCCTTTTATTAACTTTGTTGCCCTTCTTTGAACGTGCTCCAGTTCTGATATGTCCCTCTTAAGCACAGGTGCCCAGAACTGTACACAGTACTCTTTATGGGGTCTGACCAGTGACTTGTACAGGGGTAAAATGATGCTCTGGTCATGAGCACCTATGCCCCTCCTGATGCACCCCATGATCCTATTTGCTTTGCCAGCAGCTGCCTGGCATTGATTACTACAGTTGAGCTTATTGTCAATTAAAACCCCTAGGTCCTTTCCCATTGTTGTTTTACCAAGTGTTTCTTTATTTAGTGTGTAATTATGACACAGATTTCTCCTTCCCATGAGCATAACCTTACATTTATCAGTGTTAAACTTCATTTGCCATTTAACCAGTGCTTTGGAGTCGGAGGAAATTTTGGGTACCTGGAGTCGGAGCCAGCAAACAATGCACCGACTCCAATGCACCGACTAAATTTTGATTTAGCAAGTTTAAATGTCCCAATTCACAAAAAGTTATAATTAATGACTTCTCTATTGTAAGAATAAAGACCAATGCATGCAGTGCCTCACGTAACCGCAAAACAAACACGTTAAGTGACCGTGAAGAAGCATGCTTTTCATGTGCTTCACTATATGGCATGCAACGCACAATTAGAAGCGGCAATACTTATACTTTACATAGTGTTGTGTTCTGCTGTTACAGGGAACCCATGGGTAACCTAGCCCTCTCACTGATAAGGGATTAAGTAAATATGTTTTTTGCAGGACTAGAGACACTTGTATGGTGTAAGTGAAGGGAATGGAGGATCAATAGTTCAAGACTGAAGCTGTACCATTGGAAAAACTGCTGTCATTCAGCAAAAGGCTATAAAAACTTGTAAACTTCGATTGTTAGCTTAAACTTTAAACATGACTATGGGATTCTACTAGGGAAATCATGTTTTATAATAAAGGCCCCTTTCTGGATCCTCCCACTGCCCTATCTTCAGCAGAAGATCAGCACACAGAAAGGAGAAGGCAGCTTCTGCCCGACTACCTCTCTCTGCTAGAAGTAATGACATGTATGTTGCCTTTCTTTCCTTCAAGGAATGTATAAAATACATTCACATATTAAGACAGAGGAGTCGGAGTCGAAAGTACAAAAAACTGAGGAGTCGGAACATTCATCTACAGACTCCACAGCCCTGCATTTAACTGCCCATGCTTCCAATTTATCTAATTCCTATTGCACCAATTCATCCACACAGTTAAAGAAGCACCATCACAAAATTGTGCAATATTAAAAATACATATGAACACGTTGGCTAATGAAAGGATGGGTCACTTATACGCCCAAGCTGAATAAAACTCCCACAAAGCTTTTGGTTTATTCTCTCATGGAAGGAATAAAATCCAGGGGTAACAGGTTTAGTCTATCAGGGGTGAAAGAGCCTGCCCTCCACCCCCCCCCCCTTAAAAGAAAAAAAACAAGCCTAGCTGGACATTTCTTGATGCCAGGTGTGTAAGTGACCCCTTCCCATGCCATCCAGCAAATTTATATGGATTTTCGTAATTGGGCCATATTTTGGGATAGTGCCTTTAAATACTTTGCCTAGTATAGTCAAGCTATAACCAACATAGAAATAATTATGTGCGTCTTGAGTGAATGAGCATCAAGGAAAAACATGAAATATTTTGCTTATTCCAGAGCCACAACTACTAATGAAACATGGGGGGGGGGGGGGTGCCATGCTAATTATTTGGTGAAGCCAGTGTGACTCCCAGCATTGCAGTTTGGATTGCAACCTGCATCTGAGCATTTTTAGCACTTAGACCCCAAAAACTGTGAAAAAAACCCAATGAGCTTACTGGTAATAGAATTTCTGGTAATCCTCCAAGACGGTCCAGCCAAGTAGCTCCTCCCACCTAAAACGGGAAAAATAAACTGGACATGATTAAATACCCTGCCCCTTCCTGCTGGACCCCTGTGTTTTTAAAGAGGAATCCCAGAACATACATGCATATATACATGCATGTAAACAGATAACATATACTTAGCCTGGGAGCGAGAAGTAGGATGCGGTCCTGGAGGACTACCGGAAATTCCATTACCAGTAAGATAATTGGGGTTTTCCCAAAATTTCCTCCAGGACGGCCCAGCCGATGATTAACAAGAAATTCTACAAGCGTCCTACCTTACCTTAGGTATGGGAAATAATCTGCAGAATCTTCCTGCCCAATACCTGTCTCATGTCAAAAGAAAGATCCCCTCTGTGGTGCATGGGAAGCCCAAGGTGCTGCTCTGCATATCTCCTCCAGAGAAACTCCTGACCAATTACGCCCAAGAAGCAGAAACCGCTCTGGTAGAGTGTGCTCGAAGGGACTTTGGAGGCCTACTCCCGGAAGATTCATAATCTAACTAGATGGCTTCCCTAATCCACCTAGTGATAGAGGCCATAGAGGCTTGCAGACCACTATTCTTTCCTACAAAAGAAAAAAACAAAACAAATTATCTTAACGCCTCCAGCCCGTGGTGTGATCCAAATAAGTCAACAGAATGCTCCTAGCATCCAACCGATGCATCTCCTGGTGATCCTTAAGGTCCTCTGGTCCGAGACCTGTAAAACCTGAAAGCTATCCGTAAAGCGGATCAGGTCTGATAGGGAGATGATATGAAAAAAAAAGAAAAATTCTAAAATATGGATCCTTGATGGACAAGGCTTGCAAATCACTAATTCTTCTAGCAGAAGTAATGCCTATTATAAAGGGACCATAAGCATTAAAAACGTAACCGCTGCTTGCTCAATGGGCTCAAAGGGGGACTGTGTGAGAACATTCAGGAACACGAAAAGGTCCCAGAGAGGGAAGTCCTTAGAATTCACAGGTCTTCCGCTAGACAGGGAAATAAAGAAACTTTCAATCAGATCCTCCTGTCTATGGTCCAAGAATAGTGACAGAGCCACCACCTTAAAGGTGATGACTAATCCCATTTTTGCCCCTTCCTGTAAAAATTCCAAAACTGCAGCCAGACCTGAACGATTCAGGTTATGGACTGCACAAAATGAACAAAAAACTTCTTCCAAACCTTCCTGTATATGTTACGGGTAACCATTTTTCTGCTCTGGAGAAGGGTCTTAATGACTAGACTTGAAAGCCCCTTACTCCTTAGCAGGCCCCATTCAGGATTAATGCCGTCAAGCAGAGGCTCTGACCCTGAGGGTGGAACATTGGTCCCTGATGCAGCAGATTTGCTGTCAGAAGGAGAGTTACTGGCATACCTACTGACAAAAGAGCGTAACAAAGACTGAACGTCCCCTAATTCTTACACCCCCCCCCCCCCCCAGAGCTCCCTGGTGCACAGAGAAAAAGTGTTGACATTTGGAATTCTGCTTTGTGGCAAAGAGATCCACCTCAGGGAAGCACCTTAGTTCTACCAGCTGCCTGAAGAAATTCTGGTTTAATTCCCACTCTGTCTGAGCTGAACTCGACTGAGAAGGTCCGACAGAACATGTGGACTGCTCTCAGGGAGACCACCATACTTTCCATCCTGACACACATTGTCTTGGAGAGAGACATTAGTTCAACTGACTTTGTGCCCCTCCAATGGTTAAGATACGCCACCACTTTGGCATTGTCCGAAACAACCATCACTTTCTCAATTCCATATAATCTCAAAATGCTTTAGGGCCAATTAAACAGCTTTTAACTCCCACATTTTGAAGATCTTTGGGCCTGTTGCTGGCTCAGGCTCCCTGGACCTGGTAATGAAGAGTATGGGTCCCCCAGCCCTGCGCACTTGCGTTCATTGTGATACAGATGGGGTCCTCCTGATGCCAAAGTCTTCCCTTTGATAGATTCCTGTGAACCGACCACCACCAAAGGGCCCTTAAGTGTAGCTGGGCCCAAATGACCGCTGGGATGTTTGAGGACTTAAGTCCCAACAGAACCAGAATCTGTCTTAGGGAGATTCTGGGATGTTGATGAATGTAAGAGGATAGGGAGACAATCGTCTCAATCTTGATAAGTGGAAGAAAGGTTCTCTCCTGTAAACTAGTCAGAGCAAAAAGAAGGTCCAGGTATGCCACTATGCTTTAATCTCAGAAACGCCATAGCTTCTGCTAATATTTTGGTAAATATTTGAGGTGCGGAAAAAACACCAAAGGGCATTGCTCTGAATTGCCAATGATAGGTTTCTCCTATCATTGCAGCAAATCTCAGAAATTTTCTGTGAGCCGGAAAAATAGGAAAATGCATACATGCATCCTGGAGAGCTATCCAGATGCCCTGGAACAGGATTGTAAAGATTGACTCCATATGTATGTCTTTTGTCCTCGATCTCCCCGTTTAACTATTTTAGGTTCAGAATTATTCGAAATTTTCCTGATTTCTGAATCATGGGAATAGAACCCTGTTCATTTCAGGTGCCACGGAACTTCCTCTATAACCACCATTTCCCTTAGTTGTGAAATCACTAAAGGCATGGCCTGTACTTTTTGCAAATCTCTGTGTCTCTTAAAGTGGACCAACACCCAGGATTTTGACTATCCTGGGTCTTGGTCCACTTCGGTGGGGCACCCCCGATCGGGGTGCCCCGCTGTGTGAAACCCCCCCCCCGATCACCCCGATCCCCACTCCCAGCACGGACAGACAAGGGATTTGACAGGAGCGGACAAGCGGCTCCTCCGCCGCCGCCTCCCGCGCGTCACTCTTGACGCGCGAGCGCCCGCGCCGGCCATTCACAGACGGCCGGCGCGGGCACGTCTAGAGGGGCGGCCGCCGCCGAAGACAAGGTAAGGGGATTTGGGGGGGTTTCACCCCGCGGGACATCCCGATCTCGGATGTCCCCCGGGGAGGGAGGTGATCGGCCCGGGAATCTTATAGATTCCCGGGCCGATCACCGGAGGGTGATGGTCCACTTTAAAATAGGCTCCTCTGGCCTCCTCTGACAAATGCCAGACGAAATCCAACCTGAATCATCTGAAAAATGAAGGGGAGATTTTCTGCCAAGCAGTACATCTGTCAGGACTGCTGAGGATGTTTAAACAATAAACCTCCTTTGCCCTTTAGCTTTTGATAAGCCAAGGCCCTTCATGAATCCAAGCCTCAGAAGTCCCGTTGGGAAAATCTAGGCTTCTTGGCTTCTGAATGAGGCAGCTGAAGATGTTTCAGCATAGCTGGAAATTTCTTCCCCACCTCAGCCCTAACGAGTTAGCACTTTTTCCAGTTCCGATGCAAACAAAAGCCTATCCTCAAATGGTATACTACACAGGTGCTACTTAGATGACTGGTTTCCCTGCCAGGTTTTGATCCAGACTCTGAAGCAGCATACATAGTGACATAGTAAAGCCTGTTTATTTAATCTCCTTCCAGTGGACTAGTAGCCATAGCTGGAAATGTTATTACATGCCAGGAAGGCATCCAGGCCACTTTTCAAAGTTTTTACTGTATCCTTCATAACTACCTCCTCTGGCAACGAGTTCCACAGTCTTACTACTCTTACAGAAAAGAATCCCCTCCTTTGTCGGTGGAGAAAGCACCTTTCCTCTAACCTTAGTGGATGCCCTCGGGTTATGGTTACACTCTGTGGTATAATTAGACTCTGGGACAGATATTTGTATTGACCCCGAATAAATGTATACAGTTATTAGATCACTGTCTCTTTTCCAAACAAAATAAACCTAACTTTGCCCAGAACTGTAAACAGTACTCTATATGGGATCTAACCAGTGACTTGTACAGGGGTAAAATGATGCTCTGGTCATGGGCCCCTACGACCCTCTTGATGCACACTGTGATCCTGTTTGCTTTGGCAGCTGCTACCTGGCATTGATTACAGTTAAGTTTACTCTTAACTAAAACCCCTAGGTACTTTTCTATTGTAGTTTTACTATTTCCTAATTTAGCATGTAAACATGGCACAGATTTCTCCTTCCCATGTGCATAACTTTGTTAAACTTCATTTGCCAGTTAACAGCCCATGCTTCCAATTTAAATCTGTTTGTAGCTGCCTGCTGTCCTCTTTTGTGTAATTACTGTACACAGCTTAGTATCAACTGCAAAGATTGAGACTTTACTGTTCGTAGCCAGTAGGGGTTTGAACAGAAAAGACGGGGAGGCTGATTCACTACTAATGCCACAAATTGCCAGATGAGCATCTGTATAGCGGCGCTTAGAGCGACCACTAGTAAACACTGTAAGCGGGTATCAGGCGCTGTAACAGAGTGTCTCAGTCACTGTATTAACCTGGCCGGCATTGATGAATATGATGTATGTTGGGCGCTCTAACAACAGTACAGTGCTGCAGAGAGCGAGAGGTAGCGCCAGCTCAGTGGATCCGGAACTCGGCTCTCAACACCATATTCAAGAAAAAGCGACACACAGAGCTGGGCGCTGTAGCATAGAGCGCCAGACGCTGTGTGATTATAGTCTGTTTTTTGAACACATATACACCTGGTACAAAGCGAAAAATGACATTGTTTTAACACTGGGACAATGACACTTTAGTGCCAGATATGTACATACAATTCTGCATAAAAATATAAAAAGACAAAAACATTTATAAAAGTGTTTGTTTTCAGGCCAGGAGAGGTCACACAATGATTTGAGCCCCCCCCCCCCCCCCCAAAAAAAAAAATAAATTGCCAAACACGCTATTTATACACAACTAATGAAGCCCCATTGAAATGTATGGGAGAGCGCTACAGAGCGACAGGTACTACATGGCGCTCATAAGTCTAGAGCACCGGCGATATGCTGAGCCACCTGGATTAATACATGTGACACTACATGGCGCTTAGAGGTGCTCACCAGATTCGCCTTCTTAAATGTGGTTTTGCATACAGCACCCAACGTTCACCAGACGCTCAACAGTTCAATTTTGAAAACCGATAAAAGGGCCATTCCAGCCCCAGTGTAAATTATTAAATACCCCGCGCTCTGTCCCCCCTCTTATTAGCAATAAAGCACGTGTAATTGAGGAAATAAAAAAAAAAAAAAAAAAAAAAAAAAAACAGCACTTACCTTCACCCCGAATACAGCTGCGAAGTCGGCGGTGCCACATCGTTCGCCGCTGCCTTTACCCATTCATGTGAATGGGAGGACGGGAGCACGCGTGATGCAGAGAACATCGGCTGGGACTTAAAAGAAAATGATGACGCATGTTCGCTGCAGAATATGCGGCACAGCAGACTTCGCCGCTTGACTGCAGGTCCTTTTTTATTTCTTCTATTGCTTGTGCTTTAGTGCTGACAGGAGGGGGCAGAGCTCCCGTATGTTAATATTTTAAACCGGGCTAGGGTGGCCCTTTAAGTCACTGTCGTTTTAAAGTCTTGCTTTTGATTCTCTGAGCAAATTCCCATAAATTTGATGCTGGGTCAGTGGGCTCCTCAGCCAAACAGATCTAAATCAGTATTTACAACATGCCTGACAGCAAGACTATATTTTATTCTGTCTCATTCTCTGTATTTCTTCAGGAGGAACATTTTTTTTTCCCTGGATTCCAAATCAGGGCTGCGGGAGGAGGATTGGCAGCAAGGTAATCCGATCTGCTAGTTACAGCTGGCTCTGTCTGGTCAAGGAGTCTTAACAACCACAAAAGTGGACTTTTCCTTTAAAGAGGAGCAACCACCAGCTGATGTGTGCCCCAGTGTGCAAATCCCCAGAGTCAACCGTAAAATCTAGAAAATATTTTTAGTCTTTAGTCACTTATTATTCTTTCCCCCACTGGGCTGCAACTCTGTTCAGGACTTTAGGATACGGGCACCGCCATCTTGACTCACAAGCATCACATTAATTGAGGAGAGGAGAGGGGGATAAAGTACAGGGGGGCAGGTTATAGCTGTGCTTTGCTCAGACAGAGCAGATCTGGGGTCAGGAAAAGGTGAGCAACCCCAGAATGCAGAGCAGCACAGTCAGGGGGCACTTCCTGTTTGCAGGCTGCCTGATGTCCCATGAGCCGCCATCTTGGATGTTTAAAGTGGACAGTCACCCAGGGGTGATCGGCCGATCACCTCCCTCACTGCGGGACATCCGAGATCGGGATGTCCCGCGGTGAGGGACCCCCCCCAAAAGACTCACCTCATCGGCCGTTTGTGAATGGCCGGCGCGGGCACTGTCAGAGGGGCGCGCGGGAGGCGGCGGCGGACGCGCTGTCACCCGCTTGTCCGTCAGCGGTGATTGGTCAGCGCGGCCACGTGGGAGCGTGGTGAGGTGAGTTTTGGGGGCTTTCTGGGGGGTATCAAACAGCGGGTCACCCTTAATCGGGGTGCCCCCCTGAAGTGGACCAAAACCCAGGATAGTCAAAATCCTGGGTGTTGGTCCACTTTAAAGACTCATAGCTTGCAGTAGATGCAGGTAGGATGATTTTGAATGTGAGCAATCTGTGTGTACAGGGTGTGGGAAACATATAAGAGTGAAGGTCTGCTTTAACAAAGCAAAAGGGCAACATAGACGGTGGTCCGTGCATGCACAGTGGCATAACAGGAAACCAAAGTTTACCAGTGATCTGTGGAAATACACACAGCAAGGAATCGCAAATTGGGATGCCCCAGGCTTGGGGGCACAAAACTCAGGAGAGTGAAAATCCAGGGTCCTGTTCCACTTTAGTGATGAAACATGGAGCTGCTCATTTTGGCAATAGTAACGCCCCCTGGCCCAGAGATCTATTCTCCAGCGATAGTTTTGGGGAAATCTTTAGAACCAGGACACTGCTGCTCACAGCTCAGGGTAGGGGTTACTGATAAGAAGCTTCGTTTTGGGACAGATGTTCGCTTTAAACCGGACACGGAAGTACACGCACAGCAAGCAAGCGACACGTTACTAAATGCTTTCCTCCTTACCACGGAAGCCAACCAGGCAGACATCGAAACCATTTCTAGCCAATGACAGCGCGTGATACGTCATCCGAGGGCTGCGGCCAATGTCTCCCAGCACCAGCACACAGACCTGCTTGGGGTTTCGCGCTTTGCTGGTCAGGATAATCCCTGTCACTATAATCAGCGTCACCGCTACGAGCACACAAGCCGAACCCGTTCCGCACATGAGCAGCACACCTATGGCGCCCACAAGAGCGGCGGCCCCGCATAGCGCCCGCACACCCGACATCTCCCCCGCACCTTAGCTGCCACTACAATCCGAGGGGCCTGTAGATGACAGACCATAGCCACGCCCCCTCCTGCGCTGATTGGTCATTTCCGTTTACTAAAAGGACAAGGGCGGGAGTGCATTTCTTTTCTGATGCGAATGAGTTAAAGTGGACCAACACCCAGGATTTTGACTATCCTGGGTGTTGGTCAACTTCGGGGGGGCACCCCGATTGTGCCCTGCTGTGTGAAACCCCCCAGAAAGCCCCAAAAACTCACCTCACCACGCTCCCACGTGACTGCGCTGTCCAAACCCCACCGACGGACAAGCAGGTGACAGCGACGGACCAGACAGCGCGTCCGCCGCCTCCCACACGTCTCTCTTACAGGGCGCGCGCCCGCGCCGACCATTCACAAACAGCGGGCACGCGCACGTCCAGAGCGGCGCGCGGGGGGGGGTTTCACCCCGTGGGATCTCGGATGTCCCGAGGTGAGGGAGGTGATCGGCCCGGGAATCTTATAGATTCCTGGGCCGATCACCCCTGGGTGTCGGAATCTGGTTGGTCCTGGAATCTAAAAGATTTTAGGGGTCTGGCAACTCCTTGCATAACTTCTTAACTTTTCATGGTGAAGAGATGGTTTTAAAATTAAGCCATACCCCACACCCTTGATGGGTGGATAGGACATAGTTTGTAACAGTTACAACAATACAAACAGTGGCATAACTAAATGTGACAGCCCTGCTTCAAAGATTAAATGGGTCCATTTCAAGGCTTTAATGCAGCTACACAACTAAAGACTGAAACAGCAGAAATGAATAGCAACAATGATGGGCCCCATCCCCCACCCTGTACCTACAGATTGCCCACATTAAAATTTATCCTACCTGTATCTACTGCATTTTTTGAGCCTTTAAACATCCAAGATTGCATCACAGTCTCAGGCTGCCTGCAAACGAAGTGTCTTCTGACTGTGCCGCTCTGAATTCTGGGATTGCTGTCCTTTTCCTGACCCCAGCTTTGATCTGTCTGAGCAAAGTACAGCCATACCCCCCCCCCCTTCTCCTCCGTATGTGAGGTTTCTGAGGAAAGATGGTGGCGCACGAGTCCTGAACACAGTTGCAGCCCAGTGGGGTAAAGAATAAGTGACAAAAACGTAAAATACCATATATACTCGAGTATAAGCCGAGTTTTTCAGCCCACTTTTTGGCTCGGCTTGGCTTATACTCGAGTCCAGGGGCAGACTGCCAGGGAAGGCCGCAACCCTGAACCCAACAGATGCTGGAGGGTGAGGGGCGGCCGCTGCGGGTCCCTGCTGTACCCGCTGCTGCCGCCGCTCTCATACACACAAACACGCACACACATTCACACACTGACCGGCACTTCCAGGCTGCTGCGCGCTGGTCGTCAATGGGCGGCGTCCAATGAAAGCATTGGACGCCGCCCATTGACGACCAGCGCGCAGCAGCCTGGAAGTGCCGGTCAGTGTGTGAATGTATGTGCGTGTTTGTGTGTATGAGATGGGGCACGCCCACCGACGACCAGCGCCCAACAGCCAGGAAGTGCTGGTGTGTGTATGAGAACGGCGGCGGCTGGCGGCTGCCAGGCGGAGCTGAATGGAGGGTGTTGTGTGCCGAGCGACCGGCAGGAGGAGGAGGGGAGGGGGACCCCGCTGCCCCTCTGCAGGGTAACTTCGGCCAAACCCTGACCCCCGACACCTGCGCGTCTGAGAGCGGCGGCAGCAGCAGGTACCCACAGTGTGTGTGTGTCTCTTTCTGTGTGTCTGTGTCTTTTTCTGTGTGGGTGTCCCTTTCTGTGTGTGTGTCCCTTTCTGTGTGTGTGTGTCTGTGTCTCTTTCTGTGTGTGTCTCTCTTTCTGTGTGTGTGTCTCTTTCTGTGTGTGTGTCCCTTTCTGTGTGTGTGTGTGTGTGTGTGTGTCTCTCTTTCTGTGTGTCAACTCCAATTCCAATTGAAAAAAGCCGCCTCGGCTTATACTCGAGTCAATAACTTTTTTTGTGGTAAAATTAGGTGCCTCGGCTTATATTCGGGTAGACCAATACTCGAGTATATACGGTATATTTTACTTTTATTTTAGATGCTGGGGCTTGGGCTTTTCATTAAATGATGCTGAAGGTCCGGTTTAATATTGCTTCAACATATTTTAGTAGTATTGCACAGTTTGCTGTTTATTAGACTATATGCAAACATCTATTATAAAATCTAAATGTGTGCAGGACTTGACAACTTTATATATAGGGAACAGGTAGTTCAAAATTTGAATCCATCCAAGATGGTGAGCTTGCAGCCCAGTGGGGTAAAGAATAAGTGACAAAAACGTAAATTGAACGTGATTTGAATCCCACCCTTGGCTGTATTTAGGGTTCATGCTGCCCTAGGCACTATTTAGGCTTGAGCCCCCCCCCCAGCCTTTTTAGCTGTACAGATATAGCAATGCAGGAGGAAAACCGCATCAAAGACCTAAGGACCAGGAAGCAGTAAGGAGGAGAGAGCAGAAAAAAGCAAGAACAAAATCTGAAAGGATCAGTAGAGAGTGAGTGGAATGGAGCACTAGAGAGTGGAGGAGTCAGTGGACACTGGTGGCAAATCTGCAGTGATGGCTGCCAGATGGCCAAAGCACAGTGCAGTAAATGTAGCTTGCACTGCCTATAGGCAGATATAGATTTTCTGTGTTCACTTTAAAGTGGACCAACACCCACGGGTGATCGGCCCGGGAATCTATAAGATTCCCGGGCCGATCACCCCCCACCCCGCGGGACATCCGAGATCGGGATGTCCCGCGGGGTGAAACCCCCCCCAAACACCCCAACTCACCTACCTTATCTTCGGCGGCGGCCGGCCGCCGCCGCCTCCCTCGCGCCCCTGTAGGCGTGCGCGCCTCCACGCCGGCCGTCTGCGAATGGCCGGCGCGGGGGCGCGCGCGTTCAAAGTAACGCGAGGGAGGCGGCGGCGGCCGCCGCCGCTTAGACGTTCAAGATCTTCCCTTGTACGTCGGCGCTGGGAGCGGGGAGAGGTGAGTTGTTCGGGGGGTTCGGGGGGGTTTCACACAGCGGGGCACCCCGATCGGGGGTGCCCCACCGAAGTGGACCAAGACCCAGGATAGTCAAAATCCTGGGTGTTGGTCCACTTTAAAGGCAAACAGGTTATGCATTATATTCCAAAACATGATGCAGAGGAGGCTGGAAGCTGCCACATGAGCATCAGCAGGTGCTGCCTTCTCTAATAGGTGACACTGGAGTGTGTGCATTAGCTTTTGGTTCCCCATCTCCACCATGGGTACAAACAAAGCACTTACCTTTGATGTCCTGTGAGTCCTGTGATGTGCAACCCTCGGGTTTTAGCAATGTTGACAGTATGCTGCCTGCAGGGCTCCACCACACATCTCTGCTGTCATGTAGGAGCAGGCTCCCTTACTCACTGGCAGCAGGGGGCATCAGGTGACTAGAACTAAGCTGACCATTTTTTCAGAGGGACAAATGTGAGACGCTTACATTATGATGGTTTGACAAATTGCAAAATGAATTTCCGATAGCGACGACATTGTATGCTGTGTGACCAATGTTGTCACTTGAAAATTGACCTAGCGATTTGCTGTCATAAGTGTCCCAAATGTGTCCCTCTGAGAAAATGGTCAGATTACTAGAACCGACTGGTCAGAAACTGGAGCTTTGAGCCTAGTGATCAAGCCCTTGCTCTGGCCATTTAAAGTGGACCAACACCCGGGATTTTGACTATCCTGGGTCTTGGTCCACTTCGGTGGGGCACCCCCGATCGGGGTGCCCCGCTGTGTGAAACCCCCCCGAACTCACCTCTCCTCGCGCCGACGGACAAGCCGCGGACAAGCGGCTCCTCCGCCGCCGCCTCCTGCGCGTCCCTCTTGACGTGCGTGCCCGCGCCGGCCATTCACAAACTGAGGTAAGGAGTTTGGGGTGTTTGGGGGGGTTTCACCCCGCGGGACATCCCGATCTCGGATGTAACGCGGGGAGGGAGGTGATCGGCCCGGGAATCTTATAGATTCCCGGGCCGATCACCGGTGGGTGTTGGTCCACTTTAACATAATGCCTGACCAGCCCTCAGGAGGGACCGGAAATGACAGCACACACAATGTCCTCTGCAATGTGTGCTATACCTTTCAGTCTACTTGGTTAAAGTGGACCAAAACCCAGGATTTTGACTATCCTGGGTTTTGGTCCCTGCCCCCGCTGTATCAAATCCCCCAGATCACCTGAACAACTCACCTCTTCTCGGTCCTATGACGCATGTGCAGCCTTCTTGTCCAATCAGCGTGCTTGAAAATGCTTGAGCCACTTTGTCCAGGCTCGTCTAATACGAGCGGAGCCGAGCGTGCTGATGGCCGCATTCCCCACTACCTATAACAGGGAGTGTGCCGGCCATTCACAAATGCCTGGTGCGGGCATGCGCCCTGCTGGAGGGATATCGGGGATGCAGTCGCTGCTCGCAACATGCACCATTGGACCGGGAAAGAAGGTAAGTGTATGGGATGACCTGGGGGTTATCACACAGCGGGGCATCCTGATTCTGGATGCACCAGAGGGAGGAAATCAATTGGGCTATAAGATTTCTGGGCCGATCTCCGTGAGTTTTGGTCCACTTTAAAGAGACCAAGACAACATAAGTTTACCCTTTGGGAGGGATAAAACTGTACTGTGCAGCCAGGACTGCCAGGACAATTTCCAGGCAGACCAACACCCGTTTATAGCTATTGGTTGTGGGTTCGGCCATATTTAGACAGGATGCACAGAATTCTTACCCTATCCTCAGCTAGGAATGCAGCCCCTTGACTGGCTGCCAGCTGAGGGTCAAGGAAGGTAAGAATTGTGGGTGTTCTGGGGGGGGCAATGAACATGGGTTCTGGATTAGAAAAGTGAGTGTTTATAGGTGCCCTGGGGGGTATTGCACAGTGGGGCATCCAGATGGGGATCCCCCGAGGTAAGGCCAGCAGCCATCATTCCAGGGCTGGCCCGGTGGGTTTTATTTCGCTTTAAGCCCTCACAACTCTCATCACTCACCTCCCCTCACGCTCCCATAACGCATGTGCAGGCCTACTCTGCACGGCATTGAGCTCACTGACATGCACCTAGCGGCAAGTCGGCCACCAGCAGCTGCACGCCCTTGCTTGCAGCCATTCAAAGCTGCCTTGGGTGGGGCACACAGCATGCGGGGATGCAGAGGAAGCCCTGTTGTAGCATAGAGCAAGGTAAGAGATTAGAGATCACAGGGATACCCTGCTGAAGGGGACCAAAACCTGGGGGGCATAATGCTACATTATGGTCTGCTTTAAAGTGTTCTAAGACAACAATAGATGAAAATCAATCAAAACATTCACCTTCTCCTGTTTGTTTGCTTAGTAAATCATTGGTGGCTCAATGGTCTCTCTCCCTGCCACCCCCCCCCCCTGCAGACATGTACCTGATCACAAATGATAAATGGCCCCTCAGCTTTATACAGCTCCTTTGATGGTCCCCCTGCTGAGGGTGACGTCATTCATCCCCAGCCTCCCCAGAGCCTGTTATTGAGGAAGTGGGTGGCGATTGGGCGACACATAAGTCACGTGCTGTCTGCAGGAAGCTCGGAGAGAGCGAGAGAGGGGACATTAACCATACCTCCCAACTTTTGAAAATTGTAAAGAGTGAGTGGCAGCGTGCGTAGCGCCCTGTGGAGTCACGCCCCAACCACGCCCTTAAAGGGAAACACCACCTAAGAATTACACTCTCTAGGCCGGGTATTGTTTCTCTCAAATGGGGCATCCCAATTTAGTGTGTCTCACTGTACCCAGATGGAACGCCCAGCACCCTTTCCGTGTAAAAGACTCCAGGGCCAGGTGACTAAGTGCCCCTAGAGCATCCCAATTTAGGATGCCCTACTGTGTGAACCCCTCGCAGTGGCCTGCAAATCCATCACCCTTCTGCTGGTACCTCGCCATGATCATGGGCTAGAGTGACAAATGTTCTTCACCCAGTCATTCAGCTATGCTGGACGCGGGAGCATGGCCGCACTCTGCAGGGAAACCATAATGCGGCCATTCCTGCTGCCAATGCTCTTTCCAAAATGAAGGGTTTATTCCGTGTATTAGTATGCACAACATAAAGAGCTGATTGAATGAGTCCCTGCGCATGCACTGTGGGAACGGTGGAAAGGTGAGCAGAGTGGGTGATCTGGGGGGTTCATATAGTGGGGCATCCCAAATCAGCATGCCCCAGGGACAAATACCAGGGTAATGGAAATTCTGGTGGCAGGTCCACTTTAACTTACCTGAACCTTGCAGCCAGGTCTAGGTCTAACTTCCCTGGGGGCAGGTTCATGAAATCTACTTATAGTGGTGTGGCTCGAGTCCACTGACCCCCCCAGTACATTAAAAGAAATAATATTATGGACCCCACATGTCAATTCACCACCCCAGCCCACATACACACATCTGTAACCCCCTGCGCGCATTCACGTTAGACACCCCTTTAGCCGTGCATGTTCATCAATTTGTCAACCACCCCCCCCCCACACACGCACAAGCTCAAGCCCCCTACACAAGCAAGTCTCCCCAACCACACACGCATAGATGCAAGCCCCCCCCCCCACACACATTTAAAGTCCCCCACACACAAACACACAACATTAAGTGGGGTAACTAAAGTGATGCAGGCCACACACCAGGCCAAAAGGTTAAAGAGATCCAAAAGTCATGTTTAGTTGCTTGTATGTATAACATGGCAAGCAAGGGTGAATGCCAATTTGGGATGCCCTTCAACTAGAAACATGCTCCTACCTTACTTCTGGGATCCAGGGATAAAGGTAGAAGCCAAATGTGGCATCCCCAGCTCCCTCCACAAACCTAAAGCTCTGCTTGGCTTGGTGCACACAGCAGAGGGAGTGATGATTCCACATATCCAGCCACTGGGGGAATGTGAGAGTAAGGCAAGTGCATAGCCTCAAAAACAGCGGTTATGTTTTCAAAAGTGGGGCATGGCCAATCAACACACATTCTTGCATGCCTTGCTATATACATAGAAGTGATCTAAAAGTTATTCATGGATTACTCTTACTCAAGAGTAAGAGAATAGAATGTAAAGGAAATAGCTTAAAGTGGAACAAAACCTGGGAGTTTGACTTTCCTGGGTTTTGTTCCTTGGCCCCAGGGCATCTCGAATTGGGATGCCCCGCTGTGTGAAACTCCCCAGTTTGCTCTTAAACATTTACATTCTCAGGCTCCAATGATGCATGCGCAGGCTCTTGCCCAATGAGAGCCTCTTGTTGTGACCACGTCATTTAGCTGGCAGCTCTCATAAACTTGAATGCCCCAGCTTATCTGAATGAGAACTGCCTGCCAAATAACATAAGCACAGCCCGCACACATGCCTGAATTTTTATGGGTGCCCTGGGGGATTCACACAGCGGGGCATTCCTATTCGGGATGCTACACAGAAAAGCCAGTGACTGGCCTTGGAATCCTTTAGAGTCCAGGCCAGCTTTGCTCCAATTTAAACCAAAAAATAAGCATAAAATTAGAAAAAAGAAACCGTGGAAATACATGACAGACATACAGAAGCATAAAGAGGACACAGGGAAGGCAGAGGGGAGTATAGAAGGGACACAAGGAGGCATATGAAAACATAAAGGTGAGGCACAGTAAGTTGTGAAGAGGGGGCTCATCAGACAGCTGTCCCTGCAGCATCTAGTGAGCTGAATCACTCACACCAACAACTTGACAAGTCAGCAAAGCTGTACAAAGGCAAACTCCAGCCCTCACAGGTAAAAAAGACCTGCCACACATCAGAGGCCTTCACTAGCAGGAAGCAGCAGTGAAGCAAAGCTCCACCCCCATCGAGAAACTACTGCTCCCAGTGAGAGTGTATGAGCTGTCACCTTCCTATTCCTTACCTAGAATCTCCTAAATCTCCGCCAGCCATGTCAATGGAAACTCACTGATTGCCCAAGCTGTATCTTCATGGCCCTACAGAGCGAAGCTTTGCTGATGCACACTTTCCTTCACTGCTATGAAAGTTGCATCTCTGTGCCCCGCAGCCCCGACTTCGCAAGCTTACCTCCATCTCTAACTTCAGTGATCTGCTGTATAGTCCGAGACTTGGCCCCGCCCACACCATAGAGAGCACTAGGAGAGACAGACTGCCAAGCTTTCCAGCCTGCCTGCGAGGAGCGAGGGTGTGACGTCACCCCTCTCACAGCACAGAACCAATGAGCAGCCGGAGCGGATGTCTGTCTGTCAGCAGTGCGCTTCGTGCACATTGCGAGCTGTTAATCATGCTGGCAAGTCCTGGACAAACTGGGAACGTACCCTAGGACAAGGGTTCCATTGGGAGGTATGCAAAGCCGCTGGTAGCGGATTATTTTTTTAAGTAAAATGTTGCTGGCTACTGCCCCTGTCCCCGCCCCTGCCATAGCTTCGCCCTAGGCACGTGCCTATGTTTGCCTTGTGGCAAATACGGGCCTGGATGGGAGAGGACTCGAAGGGCACTGGAGAATGGACAGAAATAAGAAGGATAGATTAAGAGAAATGCCATGAGTATATTCTAAAGATGTGTATCTTTACACCATATTAATTTTGTCAATAAAAAGCAAGAAGAATAAGAAGGGGAAAGTGAGAGGCACTAAAAGGTGACCAAGGAACCTGGTCAAAAGACCCACTTCTCCAACCAGCTGCAGGACCAAGGTCTCAATCAAATGAAGAGGTGGGTAGGGAGCAGCATGCAATAACCAGCCAGCAAAACTATAAGCATATGATATACAGTATTTAACATAGGAGTGTACTAGTTACATATATACATAAACCTGGGTAGATTCTATATGCACTGCTCTGATAGAAAGACATGTGAAAAGAACAGCGCAGCGTTTGCTGTCAGCGCTACCTCCTCTGGTTCAGCGGGTTACAACTTCCCAGGGACCAACACATCAACTCCCACACTAGTGAATGGAGGTTCAGGATTGACTATCTTCTGGTAACTCTGCCATCGTTTGGCTTTCCAATCTCCCTCTGAGCTTACGGCATATGACACATTTGTGAATAATTGCAGACACTAGACGTTTTCCACCAAGGATCCAGAAACCTGCAGCTCTGATTGCACCTTCAGTAATATGACGCCCTTGGTGTACTATTTGATTGTGATAATATCTTATAATCAAGACGGCAATATGGTGATCATGAGGAATGATGAAAGGCTGCTTCTCCTCATCTGACAGCGTGGCAAATGATAAACAGCCTCCTACTCTCAATAGTCCATCTTGACCTATAAAGGGACTGAGTTTTGTAAGACGGCTATGTTTTGGAAGTGTCTTTTGTTGTTCAATACAGTCATATTCTAAAATATGTGTATTGTACAGAAGAGCTAGAGAGGAGTTTGAGACTGCACCGGAGCCTGTAGTTTTGAATCTTAAATTAATCAATTAGACGGTGTGCACAAGTAGGTGACCAATACTCTAAGAAAATTTATTAAGGCAAGTCCCACTACATGCCCAACCACCCATTAAACCATGGCACCACCGCTGTTACTATTTAAAAATAAATATTTTTATTTGTATTTGATAGAAAATGCAACATACATTGGACAAGTTTAAAAAACACTAAAGACAATAGACAAAAAGGAAGGGAGACATCTGGTGGGGGCAGTGGGAAGAGGTGTCTAATGAAAACTAATCACCATCAGTATAAATGAGTTAAACCTGGCTGAACTTGAAAGTGCATAAGTGCCATATAAATTAATCTACCTCAATTATCCAAAAAACACTATGTAAACCTCAAATCACGTGCAATGCATATGTCTGCAAAAATAGCAATATGTGATACTATCCTAACAACTAAATAACACTACCTACCATACTGAAGTAAATAATAAGGACACAGCCAGGGAGGACAAAGGAAATCGGTCCCCAAAGTGCAAAAACAATAAACTTACATGCATGAACGACCACTTGCCCACTGCCCCGCCCGTCTACGCGTTTCGTGACGTCAGAACGCATCACTTCCTCAGGACAACAAATGACCTAGCCCAACCCCCTATTTAAGCACACTAACCTGTGTGGACTCCACGCCCCAGTGATGGAAAGAATGTTGCGCACCTGCTGCCAATAAACACCGCCATCCCGCCCCCAATATGTGCGTGGTTGGGCATGTAGTGGGACTTGCCTTATTGTACAGAAGAAATTATAACTGTCTTGACTTGTGAAATTTCTTTTAAACTGACCCTTTCATGGAAAACTCTCCAGCTTCCAGGTTGATCATCATTAGTTTTCTTCTGGAAACTTTTGGCAACATGGATTAACCTTGCTATAACCCTGCTCAGTCTATTCCAGTTAGAGAATCTTACAAAGCAATGTGGCCGCAGTTTAGCGTTGAGGGCTTTAGTACTAGTTTACTACTTCTGACCTAATTTCAGGATCAGCTTCAGGCTCCACTAAACGGTAAACATTGGCATTATCAGGATTATCTACAGCTGTCTGATACAGAAATGGTGGGCCTGAGAACCATATAGAGTTCTGAAGGCAAGTTATCTGAGTAAGCCTGGTAGCATAATCTGCAGGATTGTGTTGTGAGGGCACATAGAACCATTGCTCTGGACATGTTGTTGTCTGATCCTATTCACCCGGTTGGAAACATATAATAAGAATCTCTTTGTAGTGTTGCAGATATAGCCTAGGACTGTTTTACTGTCTGTAAAGAATATCACAGCATCTAGACTTAGGTCTATCTCATCTCTCACTCGCTCATACAGTTCAACTGCTAGTAAAGCTGCACAAAACTCTAGACGTGGAATCGAGGGCTTAGGGCTTAGCTTGGATTTTCCAATAACAAATCCAACATGGTAGCCTTTTCTTGCATCAGTTACCTTCAAGTAAGCAACTGCATCTATTGCTATAACAGATGCATCTGAAAAGACATACAGTTCTCTTTTACAGGCTTGTGACAATGAAACAGAAACCTAACACCTGAATATTTGTAAGTACTGTAAGACTTGTAAATGCTCTGTCCATTGGACCCACTCATGAAGTCTTTTTTGTGGAAGTAAGGCATCCCACTCACTTTCTCCACTTGACAGTTCACAAACTAAGGCCTTACCTTTCACGGTGACTGGTGCCACGAACCCGAGAGGATCATAGAGGCCGGTTACAGTGGATAGGAGCCCTCTTCTTGTGAATGACTTTTCTGCTGAAGAAGCCTGAAACATAAAACAGTCTTTAACAAGATCCCAGCTTAGGCCTAGACTCTTCTGCAAAGGAAGGGCGTCTGTTCCCAGGCACAGGTCTTTGAGGTCCTCTGTCTTCTGTGGTGAAAGCTTCCATGACTTGTTTGCTGTTAGAGGCAATCTTATGTAGTCACAGATTAGACTCTGCCAGCATTTGTTTTGCTTTATTGATAATGCTGACTGCTCCTTCAGGTGTGTTAGCTGCAGCAAGTCCGTCATGCACATAGAAATGTCCCATCATAAAGTTCTTGACAACTTGACCATAACGTTCTGCACCTTTCTGGTCAGCCTTCTGCATACAGTATATAGCAACAGCTGGTGAAGGGCTGTTACCAAACACATGTACTCTCATTCTGTATTCTGTTACCTCTTTGTCTATGTCGTTATCCTTGTACCACAGGAAACGCAGGTAGTCACGATGGTCCTCTCTCACTAGAAAACAATAAAACATCTGTTGAACATCTCCTGTGAAGGCAATAGGCTCTTTCCTGAAGTGTAAGATGACCCCCAGAAGTGTGTTGTTTAGATTCAATGAAACGCCTTCATGTTGCGCACTGGAATCGAATACAACTCTTATCTGATCCAGTTTGTGTGGGTGGTAAACGCCAAACATTGGCAGATACCAGTGTTCTTTACCTTTATCCAGTGGTGGTGCTACTTCAGCATGATTATTGTCCAGCATCCTTTTGATGAATTCTGTAAAGTCTTTTTTCACTTCAGGTTTCCGTTGCAAGGTTTTACCTAGTGTGTTCAAGCGTTTTATGGCTTGCTCTCTGTTACTAGGTAAATAACACCTGGGTGTGCCAAAAGTTAAAGGGGCTACCCAATTTGTCCATAATATGGAGAAATGCTTGATCATCTATAGACATTGCTTGTTTATCATCATCTTTTGTCTTCTGAAACACTGAGTTCCCTAAAGTGTCAGTCTTTGTCACAACAAATGTCTCTATTATAACTGGAAGAAAAGTCATAGCATGGTTTTAGGGTTTCCTTAACAACAAAGCTATTCTGGCCTGGACTGAGGAGGGACATGCACCCATTTGTTAGCACAGATTTCTTTGAAGTGTTGACACTATCCGGCCGATGTGCTGCTCCCAGACAAACTTCTCCTACTATAACCCACCCCAGATCATGTCTTTGAGCATAGGGGGAATTAAATGGTCCATTAATTTGTTGGCGTACCTTATGTACCTGTACCTCTGGACAGCTGGAATAAGGTGAGATATTGACTTAAGATGAGGATGATGAAGGGCCACTTCTGTTGAAAGAATCTCCGCTTTATCATCTGGTATCAGATCACAATCAAAGTGGGAAGTGAGAGATGGACTCTCTTGTCAAGAGATTCAATAGTAAAGTCAGTTGCTCTTCTTCCTGCAGTTTGTATCACTCCTGCACATGTTAGGGTGTATGGAACTGCACTCATAGTAATGTTGAAGGCATCAAAAAAGTCTGACCTTGCCAAAGACTTGTTACTTTGTTCATCTAGAACCACATGCATCTTCACTGCCTTCTCTTTATTTCCGGTGGGGTACACTGTTGCTAGGCAGGTCTTGAAACATAAGCGTGGATTCATACTGTCACCACAGATTTCAGTGCATTTGGACATTACTGGGGTAGCTGATTCATCCTTTTGCTCCCTGTCCTCATCTTTCATGGTTTCAGCGACCTCCAGTGGTTGATGCAAGGTATTGGGGTGTAAAGCTGCGATGTGTCTGTTACTGCCACATTCTGAGCAATTTGCATGTATTTTGCAGTTTTTTGGCTATATGCTTGGTGGATCCACAACACTTGAAGCAGATGCCATTTTGTCTAAGGAAGGCTAACGTTTCCTTGATAGGCTTACTTTTGAACCCCTTGCACTTGTTTAGAGTATGGGGTTTTTTATGAAGTGGGCAAAGTCTGTCAGGGTCTTCAGAAGTGTTTACCTTGTAGCTGCTTGTATCTCCTGGGTCTTAAGAGGAAACCATTGTCTTGTAGGCGATCACTAAAGTCCTATGGTAGGGTCTAGGAGGCTTTTCTGCCTTTGGAAGTTGGCTGCTGGTGATGAAGGAGAAACTGGGACCTCAGCCTAGCTTGCTGCTGTACAAACCTAGAAAACACAAGGAAAGGGGGGAAGGGGACGCCATTGGCTTGATGCAGAGCCTCCCCGTTCAGCTATCCCGTGCGTTTTCCCGTTGGTTTTGGGCTCTGATCGGGTCAGGAAAGGGTGCTACGTTGGTTTTTGTGTGCGATTATGCGCTCAGGTGTGTGCTCAGCCGCCTTTTCCAATTGTCGGCTCGCCTGAGGCTGTTTCCCGGGAAAACGGACGGCTCGTTCATTGGTCCGTTTTTTTCAGTGATGCAGAGCCTTGATTTCCGATTGAAATCACCCTAATAAAACGGGGCCGCCGAGCCTTCACTTACGGGCAGTCTGACCAGCCGTATTTGAGCTCCGTGCTTATTGGAAATGCATTCCTCTGTGGGCCAACATCAAAGGCGCCAGCAATATATACACAGGAGCAGGACGACATCATCATGGATGTGAGTAGGCGAGCGTGCGTTTATGTGCGCGTACAAGGCGCTTTAAAAAAATAGCTATGGCAGGGCAAGATTAATGAGGATCAACTGACTTGTTAAAGTAAACTACTAGCCCACCTTACTTTTAAACATGTGCACAACATCAAACTAGCCTACATGCAGATTGTAGAACTAGGCCCATGTAAGTAGCAATGAGGGGCAGAAAGTGACTTTGGGTAGGGCAGGAAACTTGGACATGTTTTTGTGTGACTAATGGGGTACCATTGTGTTTTTTCAAAACAGATGATGCTGAGGAATCGCTACTATTTCCTGTCGTGCGATTTCGAGAAGAGGACGTTGGCGCTGGCAGATGCGATTGCCCGCATATCGGGGACCACCTATACCTTCACTCAGATCGGCCAACACTGGTCTGACTTAAAGAGGAGGCATATGTCCCGGGTGAGGCGGTACTTTGCCAAACATATTCCATGTAAGTGTGGCAACTTGACATGCAAGATTCACACTGGCCTTGGCTGGGCCTGTTTTTATGATTGTGTTTATATTTCAGCTCATGAATGGAATATGCGTTGCCGCCCCACCCGGAAAAGAGCCCGCAGCCCAGTGTTGGACAAAGCTGGGGAAGGTATAGGTGGCCCACCGCCAGTGCCAACGCCCACCCCCTCCTCTGCCAGTGAGTATGATGAAACACTGGACCTCAGTATGCGGGGGGGGGAATCGCACGACAGGGAGTCTAGCCTCAGTGAGCAGCAACCTGACTCCGGTAAGACTATCCAAATAACATATGTCCTGATACATGCAAGAAAGACATAGACTAATGTGCACTATTGTTCTATGTAGATTCTGATGTCGCTGGCCCATCCCAAGGGATAGCGGAGGGAGGTGCAGAACCTGAAGAGGTGGCTGCGGAAGGTGAGTGATTGGATGCCTCGAAGCATAACCTAATCTGACTTTCAGGAGGCACAAAGAGTAACTAATATACTTGTGTTTTGGATCCAAACAGATTCAGAGCCGGACCTACTGCTGGACTCAGGGAGGAGGCTGGGCCCCAGACACCCTGTTGCCCAAAAGCAATGTAAGTTTTAGTTATTTATTTGAAAAATAGTTTAAAGCGGACCTTCACTCTGAATAAGAGTCTATCTTATATGTTTCCCACACCCTGTACATACAGATTGTCGACATTAAAAATCATCATACCTGCCTCTACTGCATGTTATGAGCCTTTAAACATCCAAGATGGCGGCTTATGGAAGCCGCCATCTTATCAGGCAGCCTGCAAGCAGGAAGTGCCTCCTGACTGTGCTGCTCTGCATTCTGGGACTGCTGACCTTTACCTGACCCCAGCTCTGCTCTGTCTGGGCAAAGCACATCTATAACCCGCCCCCCTGTACCTTATCCCACTCTCCTCTCATCAGTAAGTGTGATGCTTCTGAGTCAAGATGGCGGCGCCCGTATCCTAAATTCCTGAACAGAGTTGCAGCCCAGTGGGGGAAAGAATAATAAGTTAGTGACTAAAAACTTAAAATATATTAATTTTAGATGCTGGGGAATAGTTTTTTAAGAGTTTGGGCTTTTCATTAAATCACGCTGAAGGTCTGGTTTAAACTCATGTCCACCAAAAAAACAACCAAAAAAAATGATGTTTTTCTTTCACAGATCAAAGACAACAGCAACTGTTTTAAAGGAGCCACCCATGTTTCTTACAATTTTTATATTGTTCTTTTTTTAAATTTCTAGAATGTTTAACCCTTTGAGTGCCGGCCTACCGAGATTTTTTGTCACAATCTGTTGCCAGACGACTTTTCACGTTTTTGCGCTACACGTGTGCAACCTTGATTTTTGAAGGGATTTCCAGGGATTTCGATGAAAATTATATATTGTTTTTTTCAGTCTGGCCTTTTTTTAGTGTATTCTCAATACTTTTGGGTGAAATATGTGCAAAAAAATGAAAAAAAACAATTTTTTACAATTTGTAGTATTTTTTTTGTAATAAAAAATGTAAGTTTGTTAATAAAATATTATTGCGTGTGAAAGCCCTATTTCTCCCGGTTACAATGGTACCACATATGTATAGGTATACCCCCTTTCCTGAAACAGCAGTTTAGGAGATTCCAGATAGGATACAACTATGCAATATGATTGCATAGTTGTAAGGGGTTAATAAAAAAAAAAAATGACATAGGGTTCCCCCTCCCGGGGGGGGGGACCTCATTTCTTTTTTGGAATTCTAAGGGTTAAAAACCCTTAAAATGCCCCCCAAAAATGACATAGGGTCCCCCTTACCCAGCATTACTGACCCGGACCAGCTATGGGGGCTTGTAGAACAGGGCGCAGGGGCCAGCGTTGGTGGCCCCTGGCCCTGCAGCCTACTAGCCCACATAGCCACGTGGCCCGGGCCCTTCTGCCCCCCCCTGGCCGTTGGGGAGGCAGGTAATGGGGGGCTGGGGGTTATGGCAAGTCACCCGCTTGCCGCAGGTGACCTGCCATACCCAGAGCCTTGTGAACTGGTATAAGGGGTCTCATGGACCCCTTACCAGTTCACAAAGGGTTAAGTTAAAAAAAAGACACCAGACAAATATTTTATTATTCTATTTTCACTTATACTTACCTCCCATCCAGTGTCCCGCACTGCTGCAGATGACAGTTGTCGGTAGTGATCAGAGCAGGGAGGGTGGCAGGCAGGAAGATCAGAGCCTCCCTGCCTCCCACCCTCCCTGCTCCGATCGCTGCTGACAACTGACAGATCGGAGCCTGGGTGCCAGTAACCCGAGGAGCGGGATGACGTCATCAAGTGGGTGGAGTTAGGGGCGGGGCTAGGGGTGGGGCCAGCGCCGGCCGAAGAGGATGGTGATGGCCCATTTCTGGGCCCTCACAAGCAGCGTGGAAAGCCCAGGGGGGGGGATCGGAGCCCCCCCTGGTGAAGAGAAGACCCGGGGAGAGCCATCGCGCTGCCAGGTGAGTAAATGTCATGTTTTTTGTTTTTTTTTTAGATGTCGGTGCCGGCGGGGGGTGGGGCCTATTCCGGGCCCCCTCCTGAAGATCAGAGGCCTGGGGGCGGAAATTCTTGTACAGAATCGCTGGTCCTTTCAAATGAGGGGTAAGGTAAGTTTGTATGTTTTTTACTTTTTGTTTTATGGGCCTCTAAAGTCAGCTACGTGACTCTCACGTAGCTGGCACTTAACGGTTGGAGAGGCAGCTACGTGAGAGTCACGTAGCTGGCACTAGAAGGGTTAAACAGTTCTTGAAAAAGAATGTGTACAGTAAAAAAAAAAAACAAAAAAAAGTGTGGTGTGTTTCATTTCCTGCCAATGTATGTTATCACAACATAATCATACTGTTACATGTCCCAAAAGGTAGGTATATGGGACAAGGAATAGAAAGAAGAAGGAGAAGAAAACAAAGAATAAGAAACAGAGATTAAGGTAAGCATTAAAGACAAGGAAGATGAAGAAACAGAGATTAAGGTAAGCATTAATGACAAGGAAGATGAAGAAACAGAGATTAAGGTAAGCATTAAAGACAAGGAAGATGAAGAAACAGAGATTAAGGTAAGCATTAAAGACAAGGAAGATGAAGAAACAGAGATTAAGGTAAGCATTAAAAACAAGGAAGATGAAGAAACAGAGATTAAGGTAAGCATTAAAAACAAGGAAGATGAAGAAACAGAGATTAAGGTAAGCATTAAAGACAAGGAACAATAAACAAAAAATAATTTAATATTAAATTTAGGTATGTGTCAAAGTGGCAGTTTGTGGCATATGTACATTTACATGGTAGTTTAGAGATGTGTGCTTGCGTGGACCCAGATTGACAACAGGAAATCCATGGAGATGTAAGTATACTTGTCAAAAACAACAAAATTGGTGTGAAAAATGACACGGAAGGCAAGCAGGTACGTTAAAAAACAAAGCAAAAAAGGAGGAAAAAAAGGAACGCCCGTGTGAACGTGAACGGAAGCCACGAGGAAATGGCATGCTCCCGAGAGGGGCAAGAAATGCTTCCCGATTAAAGACAAATTAACGGATCAGTTAGGGACCCATTCCGACGGAGGCTCTGCATCACATTTGAGCCACGATTCAAACGGGACACCCGGACAATCGGAAGGTTTTAAGGTCAGTTCAGGGGAGGCTCTGCATCAGGCCACATGTTCTTCTTTGTATTTGGCTCCAACACTCACCCATTTTTCTTGCAGATGGTGAGGTAGTTTCTCCACTATAGGCTTAGTACCGTTGGTGGTATCTAAATGTGCAAGTCCCTTTAACATTCTTCCTTGGCACACTGAACTTCCCAAAGAATATCACCTAGCTCTTGTAGTTTCAAATTGTCTTTGTTGTTTAGCTTGGGGAAAGACTCCAGTCTTTTCATTAGTGCCTCTGGTGATCCATATCATTCTTCTAGCCTTTTCCAGGCCATATCGATTCCTGCTGAAGGGTTAAATAGGTGTATCCTGCGCATCCTTCTTGCATGCTCTGCGGACTCTGACACAAGCCACTTTAACATCAGGTCTAACATCTCCGCTGCTGTTAAGTCGGGGAGGCCGATTCATTAATAGCCTTCGATTGCCGACCTATTTCTTGGCTTGTGGGAAAGGGAGGTAGTTTTTAATGAACCCTTTGAACAACATCATTGCCACATAGTAGCCTGGTTCAGATTTATTGATGATGTGTTGTTCTTTTGGGAAGGTTCCCAGACAGAATGTGATGCTTTTCTTACGTCTTTAAACGATAATGACTTACACATCAAATTGACGTCTTGTTTTTCTTTAGAGAGCATCACACTTCTTGACTTACGCCTGTCACTGAGAATGGATGGCACTTTGGAGAGCACCTTATATCGCAAAGACACGGCTACTAACAGCCTGTTACACTTCAATAGTTCACACCCGGATCACCTCAAGAAAGGCATCCCAGTGGGCCAATTCTTACGAATAAAATGGAATTGTACGTCTGATGGTGAATTTGAGGTACAGGCAAAGGACTTGAACAGAAGGTTTCTGCATCGTGGCTATCAGAACAAGGTTCTGACACCAGCGATTAATAGGGCACACCACATACATCGGGTGGACCTGTACCGTAAAAAACAGAGGACTGATCGGAGAGAAATTAATGTTGTGACAAAATTCAACCAACAATGGGCAGATGTCAGGATGATTCTGGAACGACACTGGAATATTTTAAGGAGTGACAGGGACATTGCTGGATGGATCCCCGATAGACCTCGCCTAGTGGCTAGGAGAGCTAGGAACATTAGAGATCAATTATGCCATAGCCATTTTCGACGCCCTGAAGGGACCTGGATGTCGACCATGAGGGGCAATGGTTCTACCCCATGTGGTTCTTGCTCAACATGTAAATACATGACTAAAATGAAGGTGGTAAGTAACCCATACACTGGCCATACTTACAAACTCAAGGACTTCACCAACTGTAATACAAAATCTGTTGTATATTTGATCAAATGCTCTTGTCCAAAATTGTATGTAGGAGAAACCAAAATATGCTGAAGATCAGAATTCAAGCGCACCTGTCCAACATTCGGCTGGCAGCTAGAGACCATGCGGCAGGTAAGACTCTTACGCCAGTAGCTAAGCATTTCCTTACACAACATCATTCGAACCTACAGGATTTACAGGTAGTAGGTCTACAGAAAGTAATAGTAGGCCCCCAAGGGGGGAACCTTAAAAATCTACTTTTGAGGGAGGAACTCAAGTGGATCTATAATCTTGACACAGCCACTCCACGGGGTTTAAATGAAGACATCTCCTATACACCTTTTGTGTGATGCATACAGCTATACATCCTTGCTTCCATCCCCCGGTTTGGTTATTTGGGTTTTAGGAGTTTGTTGTGGACAGTGAGATTTGGCACTTATTCACTTTGTACCATTATTTATTATTAATAGGGGGGGGGTATTGGAGACATGGGTTTGTTGTGTGTGTTTTTTTTGGGGGGGGTGTGGGGGGGTTTATTACAGCACACTTATATGCACCGGCCTAATTGGCCGTCCAGTGTTTTCAAAAAATACTTTGGTATTTATGGCACCTTTTTGTATTCACATATTTGGATTTATTGTTTGTTGTTTGCTGATTTTTTATTATAATCCATATCTAGATATTGGATGTTTGAGATGCACGTCGGGTGTCAGTCAGGAGGATGGCCACTCGCCGTTTCAGCTCACAGGCGACTCAAGCAAGAATGTGGAGAACCACTGTATGGACAGAAGGTCGTGAAAAGAACAGGTAGAAGAACCCAGGAGTGAAGCCAACCATTAAAGCAGAAAATTAGAATCGTCATAATCATGTACATGGATTGGCCAAGAATATCCCCCCAAAAAATTCCCCCCTGCTTGGATGGACTCATGGGATCACATTTTTTATGAGGGATAGACCTGCCTCCTATTGGAAGATCTCATTATAACGAGCAGAGCCCATATAAATATAAAATATATAAAATAATGGAGCCTATCTTTTGCCCACTGAATACCCCTTGGGAGAAGTTAATTCAGCAGTGTGTTTATTATTATGGACCCAACGTTTACTGTCATGACCACTGTATAAAGTTAGATAAGTGAGAATTAATATGGTTTATAGGTTATACATCAAATGATGTTGCTAATTTGTACATAATTGTGTCAATAGTATGCTATATAATATTGTTGCCGCTCTGACCTATTAGATCCATAGCCCCTGACTGTGCCTGTCAGCACGGCGCGCTGTAGCTGTGTCCGTGCTCGCGCCTGGCGTGTCGAGCAGGCGTGAGCGCTGACGTTGCCTGTGTTTACATACACGGGGGTGACGTGCAGCATGGCGTGACGTGAGGGCTGCTCGGGCGGATATAAAAGTGGCTAACAAGGATGTCATATTACCCCGATTAGAAGCCGTGGGTGTACGGCAGGGCGCGCGGGGCAGCCTGGGTTCCCGGACTCGCATCCACATTGGCGGTATTTTCAATTATTATGATTGATTAACTTGATATGCTAGCATATTCATTGTGCTCTCCTTGCTCCCTCCCTTCAGCCTTAGTACGGCCTTAAACAGGCCACTGTTTAATTGCATATTTTGTTTATTGAGGATTAAATATATGTAGTATTATTATTGGTCATTTATCTAAATGGTGGGAGTGTTTGCGCCTTATTCTCTGGGGGTTGTATTACTGAGCGTGGCTGCTTTACAATATTGTGTTTTATATATATCTCTGTAATTGATTGTGGTTATTTTAGAGGTTTATGAACTATATGCGTTATCTTTATTGTTATATCTTTACATCTTATGAGTTGTAAATCTTTATTGCACTTAGCACTTTGTTATATAGTCACTTTAGGGTTGTTTGATCTATTAATTTTGATATAATCATATATTTATTTGTTACACATGAATTTCAGATCACATTTTGGCTATTTTGTATTGGTTTGATTTTTAGTATTTATGTTTTGTTTTTTTGCACTTGCCACTTTAATATAGCGCCATTTCAGGTATAATATAGCCCAATTAATCTTTTAATAACTAGTATATTGACTCCCTGCAATATCCTTGTTTAGACATTAGGGGGCAGCACTTATTTATGCCCAGTGGAACATTTTATTTAGCTTGATTTTGGATATTAGCATTTATACATATATATTGAATAAGAAACCTTTCTGTATTGAGGTTACCGGGAACCCATCAACTCCTTGGTTTTAAGATGTCTAGTATCCCTGTGTCATGTGTGTTTTTTAAAATTTGTATATAGCATTTTCTAATAAACTATTTTCATTGAACTATCTTTGTTATCTACAGTGGTAGTGTCCATTTTTCAAACCCCATATATACTATTTTTGAATATTTCTGTTTATCTCGTAGTTTTGGAGACAAATGTTTTCCAGTGTTTTTGGTTTCGTGTGATTGAGAATTTGGGGACGAATATTTTCCAATATTTTTGGTTTCGTGTGATTGAGATACTTTGAGGTTGTTTCTGAGTATGTTTTTATTTAAGAGGTTAGAAGTATGCACGTTAACTGATCTAATTTTCTCTCATTCACAAATCGACCATGTAGTTTTGGTCAACCCAAACTTCTACCGCCACCCTGATCACCACACGCTCATATATTAGAAGATTTGTTTGTTTATTTTTTTTTAATTTATTTATTATTTTTGTAATATTTGTTTATTTATTTGTTAGTTTTTTTTTTGTTTGTCTTTCCATCTCCCCCTTTATTTATTTACATATTTATTTATCTATAAATTTTTTCCTTTTTTTGTTCTTTGCTTTACCTTCCCCGTTTTCCTTTTCCTCTCCCTCTTCCTTCCTATTTCCAACTTTTATTTCTTTTTTTTTCTCTTTCCCTCCTCTCTCTTCTCCTTTCCCTTTCCTCCCCACCCCTTTCCTTCCCCTTTAATCAGACCTTCAAGCATCATAATGATAATATGGCAGGCAGATAATAAATCTTATTGCTGCAAAGCCCTAAACTGATCTTCAATCTTCAAACATATCTTCCCTGCTAAAGCCTCGCAGCGGTGTCACGTCTTGCAGTCTTGCAGTTGTCAGTTCTTTTGTTGCAATAAAGCTATTTGGGGCTCCACCCGTCGCCGCCCTGTGCGCCGTCGGCATCTTCTTGGTTAGAAAAAACAGCTAGATGGATGATGGCCGGGACGACGACGGGCGGAAGTGACGTCACGGCACGCATCCAATCGGATGCGTGCAGTGCGTCGCTAATCCGGTCGGCCGGGGGGAAGACTCTGATTTAAAAGCGCGCAGTGGCGCTTGACATGTATCGCTCAGCTGAGGGAGGGACGTTGTCCCGAAACGTTCCTTGAGCGATCCTTTTTCCTGGTAACCATAGTGTGCAGTAGTTGTTTCATATGTTGCATTATTTGTCTTTGAGCGATCTCCGTTTGCCATTTCATAGCACTGTGCTGTAATAACTATTGATTGTTAGTTGATGCCATATATTGTTGTATGAAGACATTTTGCGCTTGTGTATATATGTATATATGTTCATAGATTGAAGATCAGTTTAGGGCTTTGCAGCAATAAGATTTATTATCTGCCTGCCATATTATCATTATGATGCTTGAAGGTCTGATTGAGTGATATGTTGTTAGATATATGCACAGCCAGAGGGCAGCATAACACCTCGTTTTGTTAACACTACACTTGGGAAACTATAGGGAGTTACAGACTTCATTTGATTTGCACACAGCAGGGAGATATTTTCCTTTGCTCTACAATTGTACAATTCCTGATCTAAAACCCAATGTTTCCCAATATGTAGTTTCTCCTTTGAGACTCATGGTTCTAACTAGACACCTTGTGGTGATCAGACAGTTCACTAATTGTTGAATATTTGTACTCAGTCTGTAAGATATATGCGGTTGCTGGTATATACACATTTTTTCTTGAAATATATATCTTTATAATCAGAGACAAACCTTGTGTGTGGTGTGCGTTACTCCTTACCTTATTATTGTTTCTGTATTATTAGTTGACCAGGAGGGTATGCTGGTTGGAGTTAATTGCACCCCCCCCCTTTTTTAGCTTTGGTATCATCTATTTTGGATTGATTACTTTATGGAGTGCTAGACCTACTTGTATATAATACTCTCTGTTTTTTTTACCCACAGGCCTAGGCACCCTTGTGTTCATTTGTGAAACTCTCTTACTGAGAGATGTAATTTGCTGACTATAACACACTGACGCATAAACAGGCTGAGACTTTGGCATACAGCCAGGCAGATATCGATTCTGTTATAGCACAGTATGACAATTTAGTAAATCCCTTCTCAATAGACAATATTGGCATTAAAAGACAATTTGAGGCCACACATAAGAAACTCATACAGTATGAACTACATAGTTCTACTCTGATTGAGTACCTAAAAGTGAAACGTATACCACGAGCCCTACGCCTTAGTATTAGACCCACCTTTTGTAGGGAGAACCATGAATTCTGTGATAAATGGTTTAAGATCCTAAATAAATGTAGTCTGGATTTGATGACACTTACTGTGCAAGGCATCCAAAATCAAAAATCTACCATTTCTCGTAATATTCAGGATCTAAAGGCCCAATTGGAGAAAAATTTTTCACCAGTGGATTTTCAGAAATTCATTGAGGAAACCAAGGTGAAGTTGATGAATATAAGACGGAAACATTAAACTTGAAACATAATAAATGTAGGAGGGACACCCTTGACTACCTAGAGGAGAGGGTATACACATGGCCCACCTTCCGCAGACAGGGCAGAGCAAATAGAGATCAATACAGACAGAATCCAGACTCTGACTCTAGTTCCTCCTCTGACTCGCGACGTGAACGTTTTTTAGACAATCCACCCAAACCAGGACGCTCTTCAAGAAGACGAGACGAGGCAGGAGGAAGAGTAAACTTGCAGATGCAGACAAGGAGCCAGACGCGTCCACCACCCTAGTAATCAATTTATCTGCACGACAGTTGACTAACACTGAGGTAAAGGTACTAGAGAAGGGATTGGGTTTTGTGCCCACTCACCAAGGTGACTTTTTCCGAACTGAAATCGAGATGCAACGTTTAGCTAGATCATTAATGATTAGATCCTTTTTTTCTTCCCATACAGATCATCATCCGCCATCTCCTCCCCTTCAACACTTTCCAGAAGGTGTCGACATTTCTGGGTGTAAACCCAAAAGCACTTGGCTTCCACCTCAGACCTCCCACAGTGTGGAAACTTTCATGCGTTTGGTCGAGCGAGATTTGCAGGTAATTAAATGGGGTGGTCATCCAAAAAGAATACATCAGAATTTTACTAGAGCAGAATGGTCTGCTCTACGGGCATTGAAACAGGACACTTCCATAGTTTTAAAACCGGCAGATAAGGGTGGGGCCACAGTAGTGATGGATAGTTCTTTTTATTATCAGACTATTATGAGTCAACTTAGCGATACACAGATATACAAAAAGTTGAAGGGTGACCCCCTCCAAGATATCAAAATGGAATTGGATGGTATTTTACAAACAGCACTGGAGACAGGTATCATTAATGCTAAACTTCATAGATTTTTATCTTCGCCACATCCCATAACACCTGTATTCTACATTCTTCCTAAAGTTCATAAGGATCCTGTGAATCCTCTGGGACTACCCATAGTCGCTGGAACCGGTTCAGTATTTCAACCAGTTGCAACTTTCCTAGACCGAATACTACAAAATAAGGTATTGCAGACCCGTTCATATCTCCTTGACACAGGGGATTTTCTATCAAAAATTGGCACCCTTAGAGATTTACCGGCTGACATTATTCTATGTAGTATGGACGTAACTGCTCTATATACGTCCATAACAAACAATTCTGGGATGGATGCACTTAGGGAGACCCTAGAAACCATGAATGGATCTAGTGAATTTAATTTGTTCTGTTTTCACCTAGCTGAGCTCGTTCTTTTGAGGAACTATTTCCGGTATAGGGATGATTTGTATCTGCAGCTTCAAGGGACTGCCATGAGGTCAAATATGGCCCTGGCTTATGCAAATCTTTTCATGGCCAATTTTGAAGACAAATTTGTGTATCCTGACCGTTACTTTATAGATCATGTGCTAATATGGTTAAGGTACATTGATGATGTTTTTTTCATCTGGCAGGGCACCGAGTCTGACCTACTATCATTTGAGACCAGACTGGACACCCACCTACCCACTATCTCTTTTACATTAGAGTATAGTGCGGAACAGGTACACTTTCTTGATGTTCTAATATACAATTGTGAAGGCAATATCCTTACCGATTTATATCGTAAACCCAAGGACCGTAATACGTACCTAAGGGCAGATAGTTTCCATCACAGACGCCTCAAAGAGGGGCTCCCTTATAGTCAATTTATTAGGGTGAGGAGAATTACATCAGATGACGCGACATATATGAGAAGGGCTCGAGAAATGGCAGTTGATTTTCAACAGAGAGGTTATGATCCAAGTATGGTTGAAGAGGCACTCAAGAGGGCCCTTTCCCAGGAGCGTTCTACTCTTCTCCGTCACAAACCTAGGATTCCACAGCAGAGAATCCCTATCCCAATCACTTTCTCCACTCAATCTCCATACATTGAAAGGATTATTTTATAGCACTGGCACATACTTGAATCAGACGCTGAGCTAGATCCTTTATTTAAAAATAGACCATTGTTTGTTCGCAAAAAACGGCTAATTTACGAAATCATCTCATCAGAGCGGATGTTCCTTTACATGAGATACAGAGTCAAAGCCATACACCCCAGGGTTCACAATGGCTGACTGACAGACAGGCCCCGGCTGGCATGTACAGCTGTGGGCACTGTAGCCAGTGTGGCTATGTGTTGCAAGGAAAATCCTTCTCGCACCCTCATGCAGGTCAGAGATATCCCATCAAACAGTTTTTTAACTGCTCAAGTTCACACGTTGTATATCTGATAAAGTGCCCGTGTGGACTTGGGTATGTAGGGAAGACCAATCGAGAGATTCATACCCGTATAAGCGAACACAGAAGTAGCATACGGCGTGTTGATCTTACTTCCCCACTGGCCAGCCACTTTTTGGAACATCAGGTTCACCAACTACGTTTCACAGTGATTGATCAGATTAGTCCACCACATAGAGGGGGCGATCTTGAAAAGCTACTCTTACAGAGGGAATTATGGTGGATCTATAAACTGGGGACTAAATCCCCTCGTGGTCTGAATGAAGACATTGACTTTTCACCGTATATGTAAGATTTAGGTACACTTTAGTTAAATAAATGACACACTTTGTTGCAGGTAATTTATTTTAATCCTGATACTGTACATAATTAAAGACTTTTATTAATGTATTTTTAACATTCACATCTGTATAAGATGCTACAACTTCTTCCCCGGCCTCCTGTGCCTCAATAGCTAATGTATTGCATTATGAATTCTATAGCTTAGTCTGCTTCTATATGGATTTGGTACAAAACTGAGGGACATTAGCATGCACAAATGTAATTAAGGGGATATTAATAGATATTATGACATAATATCATAAGAAGGCTATGACAATGCCTGTATATGGGCAGCCTTATAGAATGAAAATGAAGCATCACTCAGTATAACTTTAATAGTTCTTGTTATATAAAAATTGATTGCACAAGAATTGATCATGTATACTAAAGTATCAATATGTCATCTTCAGGTTTACTCTTCAGCAGACAAATTAATCCTGTACAGCTCAGCGGACTTCCCCACAAAGAAAACATATCTTCCCTGCTAAAGCCTTGCCGCGGCATCACGTCTTGCAATGATGTCTGTTTGTCAGTTCTTTTGTTGCAATAAAGCTATTTGGGGCTCCACCCGTCGCCGCCCTGTGCGCCGTCGCCATCTTCTTGGTTAGAAAAACCAGCTAGATGGATGACGGCCGGGACGACGGGCGGAAGTGACGTCACGGCACGCATCCAATCGGATGCGTGCAGTGCGTCACTAATCCGGCCGGCCGGGGGGAAGACTTAAAAGATTTAAAAGCGCGCTGTGGCGCTTGACACGTATCGCTCAGCTGACGAAGGGACGTTGTCCCGAAACGATCCTTTTTCCTGGTAGCCATAGTGTGCAGTAGTTGTTTCATATGTTGCATTATTTGTCTTTGAGCGATCTCCGTTTGCCGTTTCATAGCACTGTGCTGTAATAACTATTGATTGTTGGTTGATGCCATATATTGTTGTATGAAGACATTTTGCGCTTATGTATATATGTATATATGTTCATAGATTGAAGATCAGTTTAGGGCTTTGCAGCAATAAAATTTATTATCTGCCTGCCATTTTATCATTATGATGCTTGAAGGTCTGATTGAGTGATATGTTGTTAGATATATGCACAGCCAGAGGGCAGCATAACACCTCGTTGGGAAACTATAGGGAGTTACAGACTTCATTTGATTTGCACACAGCAGGGAGATATTTTCCTTTGCTCTACAATTGTACAATTCCTGATCTAAAACCCGATGTTTCCCAATATGTAGTTTCTCCTTTGGGACGCATGGTTCTAACTAGACAGCTTGTGGTGATCAGACAGTTCACTAATTGTTGAATATTTGTACTCAGTCTGTAAGATATATGCGGTTGCTGGTATATACACATTTTTTCTTGAAATATATATCTTTATAATCAGAGACAAACCTTGTGTGTGGTGTGCGTTACTCCTTACCTTATTATTGTGTCTATAAAGGTTTCCCTTATGGGTTTAGAGACCAGGATTCTACCAATAAGTTTGATGGCAGTTTGAGTTCCGTTAGTGTCGTCCATGTCTTCTTCTTATTCATTAATTGGAGGAACTTTGAGTGCTATAAGTCCCTTAGAAGAAGTTGTTTGTCATCTTTTTGGATTTGGAGTTTGATAGGGCCTATCCATCGGAATTTTAGGTTTTTCTGTCTTAATGCGGATAGTAGTGGTTTAAGATGGTATCTTTTATTTAGCGTTCACTGTGAATAGTCTTGAAGTATGTTTACTATCATGCCATTAATTTTGTGTTCCCTAGTCTGTCGTTCTCTGTACAAAATTTCTTCCTTACCGGCGTAATCTGGGATGAAACAGATTACATCTTGGAGAAATACAGCTGAGGTTGTTTTAACTCTTCCTTGGCGGTGTCACCTGTCAATTTTGACAGTATGATCTGTTTGCAGTATATGTTGAAAAATCTTTTCAATCGTATTTTTTATCTCTCGTTTGTGGATTTCAATCAAGACATCAATTCCTTTTATTTTTAGGTTGTTTCTGCGTGATCTGTTTTCTTTGTCATCAAGTTTTATGGTTATGTCATTTAGATTTTTTGGGTGGGTATGTAGGGTAGAGTGGGTATGTTTCCGTTCTCTCGGTACTGTGACTAGGTCTGCTTCTATATTTAATAAACAACACACTTACACAAGGTCAACTGACCTTGTGTAAGTGTGTTGTTTAGTAACTAGATTGGTCAGCGGGACGCCACGATTGTGGCAGTGCACATGCTATTACATAGTGGATCTCCCTATCCTTTTATTTAGTGTTGATATACTGCTTCTATATTTTTTATTCTCTGTGTTATTGAGTAAATGGCCTCCTTAAGTTCCTGTAGTTCAGTTTTGATGGTTATCTTAACCAAATTGATTGCAAATTGTTTTTAAAGTCTATTAGGTGGTTATCCACAGTTTCCCTAAAGGATTGGAAGTCCATTGATAGTGATCTATATGATTTTTCTAGTGCTAATATTGTTTCATCTTTCCCTCCTCTATTTATTGGGGTAGTAACATTTTGGGTAGAGTCGGCTCCGGATGACTCGCCCGAGTCATGTAAGTTTTTGGTGGGTTTTCCCTGCATTGGGTACTTTTGAGTTGTTTTTAGATTCACTGTTTCTGTGTTTGATTCCTTGTTGGCTTGTGATAGATATTAATTTGTGTACCCTATAGATAGTCTCTATGAGAACCTATTTGTCCTGGGGTCTGTGTACCCGCTGAAGTTATGGAAATGTTTGGGTTGATTGCTGGGTTTGTTTGCCTTGGTGTACCCGATATATCCTGGGGTAGTTCCGTGTGGTCAATCGTATTTAATGGGCTATCTCCTCTTGATCTAGTGTTGGGGCCTTGACTGTAGGTGGCTATTGAGGTCTGCTTAAATAAATTATTTTTAGTGTTGTGCGACATCTTTTTGAGTGACTCGTGACAAATGTACAATACTGCTTAAACTTAAGGCATATAATTCATAAACACTTTAAACCGATTGAGTATTGTGATACGACCTGTATTTCAGCTGGAGCGGTCAATAGGCGGTTGGGAGCTTGTTGCATCCTGTTGTTGATTAGCAGCTGTGTCATTTTTGGTTGGCTGGGTCTGGTCAAGCGACGGGCGGTCTAGTCGGCTGGCAGATGGATCAGGTTGGGTTTGAGTAGGGGCCGATGATTCGCTGGAAAGAAAGAAAAAAACATACACAGCCCCTACCAAGAGCTTCCTTTTGTAGGTGGGGGGGTTTATTTAAATCTGCTCCTGGGTTGGTGAATAAGGAGAGCTGGCATCCAGTATATGTGGCAGATTAAAGAGGATTCTTTTCCTGTAGTAAAATAGCTGCAAAGTCTGCTCACCAAATGAGGGCATTTATCCTCTCTCTCTTTCTCTCTTTTTATTTTTCCTTTTTCTTCTGTGCCTTCCTTCCTTCCCCTTTCCTCTATTCTTTCTTTCCTTTCCTCTTCTATCGTTTCCTCCTCTATATGTATTTCTTTATACTTGGTTAAGCTATAGCTTTGAAGATGGGTGGTGAAAGATGGCAGGTCCGGGGGAGCGATCGAGGGGGTGCAGGAGGAAAGTGTCTTCTGCTCCAATACTGGCGGGGGCAGCAGAGGCGTTGGGGATGAGGTCAGTTGGGAGACTGGCAGAGATAGGTGTGCTGGTGCCGGGTTTCCAGTGGGATGGGGCTGGATCGCAGTTGCCCGTGTTATATGTGGGGGCGTGCAGGTCTGCGAGTTTTTTTGGTGGTGTCGCGGCAGACGAGGCTCTGACCTACCTCGGGTATGGCTGCACTGCGCGGGACGTGGTGAAGCCGGCGAAGCAGAAGAAGCTGGAGCCGGGAGCTTGACAGCTCGGTCGAAGGCTCAATCAGCTGCGCTGCGTGTGGATTCCGGGAACGGTGTAGGCGGGAGCTCGATAGCTCCGATCACAGCTCAGTACGCCGTGCTGCATCCGATGTCTGGAAGTGGTGGTGTGCGGCTGAAACGCCGGAGAGTGGGGGGTGGTTGAGCCAGGAGCTCGACTGCTCGGTTGGCAGCCCGGTAGGCGGACACAGCGTGCAGTGTTCGGAAGCGGAGATGGGGGCCCGTACGGCCACCGCTACCGCATCGGCGGTTGCGGCAGGCCAGTTAAGCGCTTGGCGGGGAGAGCACAGAAGCGGCGTGGAGCAGCGTGTAGATCGGGTGGCTGGAGCGGCAGTCTACTCACGCACACTCTCTAGTTACTTAATTTTAAATGCATAAGACAAACCAATTATGCCACAATATTCAAGACTATAAGCTCACAATCAAATCAGCCAACTATCACCAGATATAGACCATCTATTCTGCATGAACAGAGTCACTTCCACAGGATTCAAACAATACACTTCAAACTATTCTGCATAATATCCAAAAGCTACTAAGAAAGTCTTCCATGCTTGTTGACATAGAATCTTTCCCCAGATCTAAGCTGATTTTGATCACTTTTTACCCCTACCAGAGAAGTACCCTAAATTGATATCAACCATCAGGTAGTCATTTATCAGGTCGCCCGATCTGCTCAGGCATGCGCCATTGGAACGGGAACGAAGGTGAGTTTTTGGGTGACCTGGGGGGTTTTACACAGCAGGACACCCCTGATGGGGGAGCGGGTATGCCTGCCCTGGCGTCTCATAGACTCCAGGGTGGGATTTGGTCCACTTTAACCTTAGCATACAAATACACGTAAAATTTGTTTCATGACAAGTAAAAATTATTTTTATGTAACTTTTATGAGGGGCTAACTAAAATGATTGGAGTTGATTAGAAAAGACGAATAAAAGCCGGGCAAACAAACCAACTTGTATTATTTCGAGAATGAGTTGCGCTTTTTGCTAATATGAATGAGAGCACTGTTGACTTCAGACAAATTAGCTGTACTGAAGTTTCTGTGTCCTCTGTATCATACAATGTAGGCTGTTCGGGGGTATCCTCATTTACGGTCAGTGATTATAATGTTAACTAGACAAAGTGCAATTTCCGGGGAAATTGCGTGAAGTGGTCTTGCCTCCACCAGTTCTCTACAACTGGAGTGGGCAGAGTAACTGGGTGGAGTGGGTGGAGTAACTGGGTGGAGTGGGTGGAGTAACTGGGTGGAGTGGGCAGAGTAACTGGGTGGAGTGGCGGAGTAACTGGGTGGAGTGACTTGAGTAACTGTTGTGTGGGTGGAGTGACTTGAGTAACTGGGTGGAGTGACTTGAGTAACTGTTGTGTGGTTGGAGTGGGCGGAGTAACTGGGTGGAGTGACTTGAGTAACTGTTGTGTGGGTGGAGTGGGCGGAGTAACTGGGTGGAGTGGCTGGAGTAACTGGGTGGAGTGGCTGGAGTAACTGGGTGGAGTGGGCGGAGTAACTGGGTGGAGTGGGCGGAGTAACTAGGTGGAGTGGGCGGGGTAACTGGGTGGAGTGGGCGGAGTAACTGGGTGGAATGGGCGGAGTAACTGGGTGGAATGGGCGGAGTAACTGGGTGGAGTGGGCAGAGTGGGTGGAGTAACTGGGTGCAGTGGGCGGAGTAACTGAGTGGAGTGGGCGGAGTAACTGGGTGGAGTGGGTGGAGTATCTGGGTGGAGTGACTTGAGTAACTGGGTGGAGTGACTTGAGTAACTGTTGTGTGGTTGGAGTCACTGGAGTAACTGTGGAAAGGTTTGACTGAGCAGAGTAACTATATGGAGTAGGCAGAGTAACTGTATGGATTGTTTTGAGTAAAGATAGTAAGCATTCTTCTTTTTTCTATTGCCAGATTATTTATAGACATGTTAGAAGCTATTGTGTGGCTATTTAATTATTTATCTTTTTTAATGCAAATTTCGCGATACTGCTCCTTTAAGGGGAGTTTCCTGAGACTGGGTGTGTGGGCGGAGCAGCTGTAACGAGCCAGGCTGCAGCTGTGTTGCTATGGAAACTCACTCTGAGGTAAACTGAGAATGCACATTAAAACACATTTCTAATGCACTGGTGGTTGCCATATTCAAATGACTGTAGCTTAAAAAGTATACATCCTACAGCAAAGAGCTTTATACTGTAAGAATCACAAGAGCTAGGCGAACAATGTCTCTGAAATATTAAAAATGAAGGCACAGTCGCAGTTTAGAAATTGCCATTCAAATTTGTGGTGTCTAGAGTGGAGTTTCAATGGGAGGTGTGAGTTGCAAACAAAAGGTCATATTGTGAAAACTGTTAGGGCTATGGCTTAGACATTTTAGCTGCAGCAGGGATAGCTGAACGTTTTGATATAAGATTTGTGTAGGTGGGATTAAAAATGAGGGAGAGGTCGCAGTTTAGAAATCATGTCCTGATTTTTGACTTCACACTCAGTTCCCACTCTAGCTTTGAACATTCCTCCCATTCATTCCTATGGGAAAATTGCGCCAGAAAAACGCCAATATTTCGGAAACCGTTTGGCGAAACGTTCCACAAAATATAAGCACACCATTCGGGAACGATCCACACGTTTTGGTATATTATGGTCTATGTAGTGTCAAAACTGTGGGAGGAGTTACAGTGCAAAAATGCTTGGAATAATAATAACTAGACAAAGTGCAATTTCCGGGGAAATTGCGTGAAGTGGTCTTGCCTCCGCCAGTTCTCTACAACTGGAGCGGGCAGAGTAACTGGGTGGAGTGGGTGGAGTAACTGGGTGAAGTGGGTGGAGTAACTGGGTGGAGTAACTGGGTGGAGTGGGTAGAATAACTGGGTGGAGTGGGTGGAGTAACTGGGTGGAGTGGGTGGAGTAACTGGGTGGAGTGGGCAGAGTAAATGGGTGGAGTGGGCAGAGTAAATGGGTGGAGTGGGTGGAGTAACTGGGTGGAGTGGGTGGAGTAACTGGGTGGAGTGGGTGGAGTAACTGGGTGGAGTGGGCAGAGTAAATGGGTGGAGTAACTGGGTGGAGTAACTGGGTGGAGTGGGCAGAATAACTGGGTGGAGTAACTGGGTGGAGTAACTGGGTGGAGTGGGCAGAGTAAATGGGTGGAGTGGGTGGAGTAACTGGGTGGAGTGGGTGGAGTAACTGGGTGGAGTGGGTGGAGTGGGCAGAGTAACTGGGTGGAGGGACTTGAGTAACTGTTGTGTGGTTGGAGTGGGCGGAGTAACTGGGTGGAGTGACTTGAGTAACTGTTGTGTGGGTGGAGTGGGCGGAGTAACTGGGTGGAGTGGCTGGAGTAACTGGGTGGAGTGGCTGGAGTAACTGGGTGGAGTGGGCGGAGTAACTGGGTGGAGTGGGCGGAGTAACTGGGTGGAGTGGGCGGGGTCACTGGGTGGAGTGGGCGGGGTCACTGGGTGGAGTGGGCAGAGTAACTGGGTGGAGTGACTTGAGTAACTGTTGTGTGGTTGGAGTCACTGGAGTAACTGTGGAAAGGTTTGACTGAGCAGAGTAACTATATGGAGTAGGCAGAGTAACTGTATGGATTGTTTTGAGTAAAGATAGTAAGCATTCTTCTTTTTTCTATTGTCAGATTATTTATAGACATGTTAGAAGCTATTGTGTGGCTATTTAATTATTTATCTTTTTTAATGCAAATTTCGCGATACTGCTCCTTTAAGGGGAGTTTCCTGAGACTTGGTGTGTGGGCGGAGCAGCTGTAACGAGCCAGGCTGCAGCTGTGTTGCTATGGAAACTCACTCTGAGGTAAACTGAGAATGCACATTAAAACACATTTCTAATGCACTGGTGGTTGCCATATTCAAATGACTGTAGCTTAAAAAGTATACATCCTACAGCAAAGAGCTTTATACTGTAAGAATCACAAGAGCTAGGCGAACAATGTGAAATATTAAAAATGAAGGCACAGTCGCAGTTTAGAAATTGCCATTCAAATTTGTGGTGTCTAGAGTGGAGTTTCAATGAATGTCAATGGGAGGTGTGAGTTGCAAACAAAAGGTCATATTGTGAAATCTGTTCGGGCTATGGCTTAGCCTTGGACATTTTTAGCGGCAGCAGGGATAGCTGAACGTTTTGATATAAGATTTGTGTAGGTGGGATTAAAAATGAGGGAGAGGTCGCAGTTTAGAAATCATGTCCTGATTTTTCATTTCACACGCATCTCCCACTCTAGCTTTGAAAATACCTCCCATTCATTCCTATGGGAAAATTGCGCCAGGAAAACGCCAATATTTCGGCAACCGTTTGGCGAAACGTTCCACAAAATATAAGCACACCATTCGGGAACGATCCGCACGTTTTGGTATATTATGGTCTATGTAGTGTCAAAACTGTGGGAGGAGTTACAGTGCAAAAATGCTTGGAATAATAATAAAAATAATATATCAGCAAGAACAATAAGTGATCTTGCCAAGCAAGACCACTTAATAAGTGATCTTGCCAAGCAAGACCACTTAATAATATATCAGCGATAAAATAAGTGATCTTGCCAAGCAAGACCACTTAATAATCAGATATTTGTGTTCACTCTGTCTAGAGTGGCAAGTTCATATAGCATAAAAAAGGCACTCACCGCCATGACCTGGGGGTTTTGTTAACCTGCCCTGGGCACTGAGGGTTAGACAGTCCTGTGGATTGGTGCAAGCCTTTTCCTTGATGAGATACTGGGTGGTGTGCCACAAAAGTAATTTCCAGGTGAACCCAGGGGTGGTTTCAGTCCGTTCATTAAATAGAACTTTATACAAAATAAATTAAATTAAATAAGATAATAAGATAAATATCTAACTGGAATAAAGGTAGGATCAAACTTCCATATGGTGGTTAAGCCAAGGATTGCAAATGCCATTTAGATAAATTCCCTGCCAGCTAGTGGGAAGTCTGTGCACAGCCGCAACTCCCACGGCGCTGCCAGGCCCGACATGAGTATCGTAGAGCATGATGGGAGCTGTAGTTTTATCTGAGGGTCCATTAGGGCGCAGGCGCGACTTTATAGCAGCTTCAGTGGGCTTGAATGTGTGCCATCGTCACTCTCCTTGTTCTCTCCTAGTTAGTCTCTAGATGCTCAAGGAGTTATTTTATCTTGATAAGCGATATCATGGCACCTTGAGAAAGTGGTCCTGCATTTTACTGTGGTGATTTCATTCCATGTAGTTGTCATTGCACATTGCCTATTTCCTCTTGATTATTTTACTGTTGGCACTATTTAGAGTACTTCATGTAAGCACAGCAATCACGAAATAGTGAGTGGCACTTTATTATGAGAAATACAATTTTATATGAATTTGGGGTATTTATATAGATTGTTTGTATGTGTATTAGTGTTAGATACTGTATGTGTTTTAAGGTGTGGGCTGTTTTGCACTAGCCCAGATTGGATGCCACTTCTGCTAATTTGGTTTTAGTTATATGTTGTATGTCATGCTTTTTAACTTAATAAATTCTTATTATTTTGTGATTTATTTCCTCTGTGTCACAGGGGTGAAAGCCATAACCACTGAAAGACTTCGGGCCCCCATCCAATCAGCACCTTGACAACGTCATACAATGAAACGCACTTCAGGTTTGGCAGAGCCGTGGGGGTTGCGGCTGGGCACGGACTTACTTTTCTCCCCATTAGCCAGCAGGGCGTTTATCTAAAGCACATTTGCAATCCTTGGATTAACCACCATATGGAAGTTTGATGCTACCTTACCTTCAGTTAGATACTTATCTTAATTTAATTTAATTTATTTTATTTTGTATAAAATGTTATTTAATAAACCGACTGACAGTCCCCCTGGGCTCACCTGGAAATTATGTTTGTGGCACACCACCCAGTAGCTCATTGAGGAAAGGGCTTGCATCAATCCACAGGACCGTCTAACCCTCGTGGCCCAGGGCAAGTTAACAAAACCCCCAGGTCGCGGGGGTAAGTGCCTTTTTTTATGCTATATGAACTTAGCATTCTAGATAAGGTGAATACAAAAATCTGATTACTAACATTATAACCACTGACTGTAAAGAAGGATACCTAACCCACTGAACAGCCTACATTGTATTATACAGAGGACGCAGAAATTTCAGTACAGCTAATTTGTCTGAAGTCAACAGTGCTCTCATACATATTAGCAAAATGCGCAACTTATTCTTGAGTAATGCAAGCTGGTCTGTTGGCCCGGCTTTTATTCGTATTTTCCAATCAGTTTCTAAATATGTTCTGTTTATTCAGCAAAGAGATCGCTGAGACTCATAGTCCGTCTATTTTTCTCTTGGCAAAAAACAAGCGATTGGCTATTTGCCAAACAAAATATTTTGCATACCATTCATGAGACAGATCCATACACTTACACTCAGACAAACACAGCATTTGGCATATTGCCATCAAATGCCACCCAAAGGTTCTGCCCATTATAAAAGCAAACAAAAGCAACAGATTCATGTTTTCAATCAGAGCACACAAAGAAAAAAAACATTAAAAAATACAGCACATAGAATAGCTATCACAATAACTCTCCTCCCAGCTTCAGTGCAGAAATCTGGTCACAATTGGCATCCATTTATCCATTCATCTAACTCAATTGGATTCACTTTTCTCTTATATACACATACAGAAAAACAATGCGGTTATTTAACAAGTGCTGATTTTGTAACACATTAACATAACAAAGTCTGTCCATGTAAAGCGCATGCTTTTTATTTCTTTTATTAACAATTCACAGCACCATAATGTAAAGCAGACAACTCTCTCTTAATCTTTACTTTACAAAATAATCTAAGCTGCTAACAAAATTAGAGCCAGCTCAGATGGCAGCAAGTTTTATAAACATATTCTCATGCACTTTCTTAAAGACAGTTAAACACAATACCTCAAATCACTCAGACAAAAACATCTGTGTGTCTTTTTCAACTACGCCACAATTATGTAGTGCCAACCCAGTAAAATATCTGCAAGTTCTGATACAGCTCTGAAGAAGTTTATTGAATACAAACTGAATAATACAATTGAATTGAAAAACAAACACTTTATTGAATAATAATAAAGTTATTAAATGCAATCAAAAGTTAAATATTTAAATACAGTGAGAATTAATACAGCTCAACATTTCAATACTCACCTGTCATGACCTCATATACAGTGCAATAATCAGATATTACCCTTGATTCAGAGACGCATACACATGTACTTTCACATGTCTGTGTATTTTTTGTGCGTTTTTGCCTTGTTTTTATGTTACTGTTTTCATGCATATATGCGTTTACGTTAACACGTATACGCGCATTCGATGTCATTTTTGCGTTATGTCTGATAACTTACGTTATTGGTATGGGCTTGTGTCTGATTCTGAGACCTGATTAAGACTGCACATCCGCCTTATATAACGGTTTAATTTCCGCTCCACTTACGGGCTCATTTGGACTCGGAATTAGTGTTGAACATGTTTGGCGGCTATGTGGAGGAGTATGAGTGCCTTCAGCTCAACGGCCTTACCTGCATCAGCATGGCCGAGGCCAGATTGCTCCGGAGACGCATGAACATCGATCGCATGCATGACATTGAGCTGTTCGAGCTGATCCGACTCAATCGCGCTTCCCTCCATAAATTGTATAGCGAGTTGCAGCCATGGTTAGCCCGCACCACGAGGAATGGGCAAGCAATTTCAGGTATGACCAAATTGGTTGGCTGCCTGCAATTTTTGGCAAACGGCTCGTTCCAGAGGCTGGGTGCCCTCTCCTTGGGGATGTCCAAGCCTACACTGAGCCGCGCACTATCCAAGTTTCTGGATGGTATGGCTACCCTGTCTCCCAAATATATTTCCTTTCCTGATGTCATGAAAGGCTAGAACGCAATAAAGTTGGGATTTTATAATATCGCCGACATGCCCAACGTCATTGGTGCGATCGATTGCATTATTGCCACCCGCAGCAGATGAGTAAATCTATAGGTAAGTTATTTATGTCATTTTTTTATATTGTTTAGCCAAACTTAATTTCTTCTATCTAGTAATCCCTCCTTCTCAAGTATCCCTTTTAAACTGTTTAGAATGCCGACCTTACTCAATACTTATCAAGTATCCCTTCTAAATGCATACCTTAATCCCTCCTTCTCAAGTATCCCTTTTAAACTGTTTTGAATGCCGACCTTAATCAATACTTATCATGTAGCCCTTAGAAAAGCATTGGAATGCTGACCTTAATTAGTCCTTAGCATGTTCACCTTAATTTACAAACACATCCATATTATTTTTCTGTTTAGTTAGACTTATGTCCTTTGATTTTTAGTGTTTGATTGTTTAACTGTAATCTTTAGTTTGATTTTTTTTTTGTTTTTTTGGTGGATACCTTGGCTTGGTGTAATTTTTTTTTTTTTTTTGGTCAGGAACAGCAAGATGGGCCACTCGCTGAACATCCAAGCAGTAGTTGGTCCAGACATGCGTTTCCTGAGTGTCCTTGCAGGGTATGCCGGGTCGTTCCATGACGCATATATTCTGCGGAGTTCAGGATTATATACTCTGGTAGATGGCTACTGGGTAAGTTTGTTCAAATGAAATCATTCCCCTTTCACTGTATGCCTATGAATATAGTTGATGACCCCTGTATCAAGCTATGGCTGTTTTTTGCCCTTCATGACATGTTAAACAATAATGTTGCTTAGAATGTGTCAGTAATTTTAGTATTTTGTTATGCTTTCAGGGGATTCTGGATATCCGCTTATACCGTGGCTCCTGATGCCCGTCCTTTGCCTGCAGAATGCGGCCCAGGAGTCATATAATAGGGCCCATTGCAAGACCCGGGCAGTAGGGGAGAGGGCCTTCACCTGCTGAAGTCGCGTTTTCGCTGCTTGGACCATACAGGGGGGGCTCTGCAATATGTCCCCAACAAGGCGTGCTCCACAGTTTTGCCCTGAGGCATCAGGCCCCCCGTTATGTGGATTTGCCCCCTCTCCACCCAGGCAGGATTTGTATGATGGCACCTTGAGTGCTTCCGGCCAATCCGTCCGGGGCCAGCTTATAGCTAATTTTTTTTTCTTAATATTTGTCTATTTTGTTTCTGGTTTTGTGTTATTTGTCTGTTTGTTTGCTTTCTGAAGTACCTTTTTTTTGGTTTAACAATTGTGTAATGCTGAAATTACTAAAAAAAATTAGACCTTATTGGAGCGTAATGCAGTTTATTTTAGCCAGTTTTTCATTACAAACATTCATTTATTTAAAAAGCCAAGAAACATAAATGCATCAACCTAGCACAAAACAGATAAAGTCCCATTCCATACATTTACAGTAAAGATCTAAAATTTTGGTTGAAGGGCACTCGCAGCCTCCATGGACATCCATTAGCAAACGTAAGTATACATTGGGCCCGACTTTTTCCAGCCTATGACAGCCAGCCCCCATGCAAGTCCAGTCTAATCATTTCCATGGCCAAATGGTGATGTTCGTCAGCCAAGATTTTCCCCCAATATGCCCAACAAACAGGATGAGTCAGCCAGTATTTCATTAAGCCCAAGCCTGCTGCGTGGGAGCTTGAGTGGGCGTTTTTCTAAGGCACAAACTCAGGCATTGGCTAGTGGGGTATCTGAGCACCATAATGAGCTTTATGGGCTTATTTCAAAATCAACAAGCAAAGGCATCAACCACAAAATCTTGGTTGCGCTCACCAGACAGGTCATGGGATAGAGAGGAAATATGTTGAGCAGATCCAGGTGAAATTCTTAATATTGTTGATGGCCATAATAATGTTGGGGTTGGCCTTGGAGGTGGCCCAATACCTGGGAATGTGTGGCATTCATAATCTGCCACTGCTCCAGCATCTGTCTGTTGCTAGTGCGAAATTCATCTAGCATGGCGCTGAAGTTGTTATTTAAGGTGGCCATTTGTGCTGCCATCTGGCTGTTGCACTTCCTAAATTCTGTCAGCATGGTGGTGAAGTTATTATTGAAGGTCTCTAATTGTGCAGTAATCTGCTCTGTGGTTCTTTGAATCACCTGCCTAAAGTAATGGCTGTCATGACGCAATGCTGACTCCAGGATCGGCACGCACCTCCCCTGGGAAACTGGTCAACGTTGCTGACTGTGTCTTCCAATTCCCCGGGTTTGAGTGCCTGCAGATGTTGGAGGTCTAGGCCGAGCAACAGTACCAGATGTACTAGGCAAAACCTCTGCAGCAGAGCTAGCACTGGGGACTGTAGGGTCAATCTCAGCCGGCCATGATGGGCTGGCAGCAGGCGTCCAGCTTCACTCTGCTGCAGAGGATTTGTTGCAGTAGGATGCCGGGGCAATGGCAGATTAGGTTCCAGTGGGGTAATTGCAGAAGGCAGAATCCAGCTGGCATCCCCCTCCTCCTTATGCTGGATAACATCCATTAGTGGGGGAGTCTGTTGGGACATGTGAAAAAATGTGTCAGCTATTTTGAGAAATATATTTTTGAACAATTAGTCATGTTCCTTCACATGCATCACCAGTTACAGCACAGTACACTTACCATATCCAGCCGGTACTGTGTCCTAGGCAGCAGGGAAGTAGATGATGTGGCCACACTGGAGGAGGCTTCCACACTTGCAGAGGCATGATGCTGAACTGGAGGTAAAATTAAAAGGCACGTAAACACACATACATCCCTTGATGACCCTGATGAGTAGATATGCTTTAGAACACATGGGGCAAGCAGGAATCACAACTCCCACAAGTGGACCTTCCCAATGAATCAGAGTCTATCTTTTATATTTTATTCACCCTGTACCTACATATTGCTCACCTTAAAAAACAACCAACATGCATCTACTGCACGTTATGTGGCTTTACACATCCAAGATGGCGGCTTAGGGGACAACAGTCAGCCTGCAAACATGAATTGCCTTCTGACTGTGCTTCTGTGCATTCTTGGACTGCTGACCTTTCCCTGACCCCAGCTCTACTTTGTCTGAGCAAAGCACAGCTAGAACCCCACTCCCTGCACTTTATCCTACTCTCATCTCCTCACTAAGTGTGATGCTTCTAAATCCAGATGGGTGCGGCTATATCCTCATGTCAGTAATAAACATCCGTTTGGGCTACGGATAAGAAATGTGGGCAGCACCAGTAAATATTTCTATAGGTGCACTGCTCTGTGGGTTAATACCCAAAAACCAAATGTATTAGTTTGGGGTGACCTCTACACCCCCTGCCACTTGAGTGCAATAGTGAGTCTCTGTTGGGCTTTTTGGCAGGGGGTGTAGAGGTCACCCCAAACTAATACATATATCCTCATGTCCTTAACAAAGTTGCAGGCCAGTGGGTGAAATAATAAGAAGTAAGTGATCAAAAATTGACAATATATTTTGATAAAATTGATTATTTCCCATAAATCATGGCGAAGGTCGTGTATAGACTGAAAACCTTTCTAAGGAACATGAACTTCTGCACCCTGGGACAGTGCCCATCATTAACCCCCTTCCTCAGCCATTCCACCCCCGCCTACAACATTAACCTCACCTCAAACACACTACATAGGGGCCTGTGTTGATATCTGCGGGTGAGCCACATGTAAAATGTTTAAAATAAGTCTCATTAAAACAATCATTACTAACTTGCAGAAATGTCATGGTTGTCCCAGGTGCCTGAGAGCCCCTGTAATGCTGCGGGGTGGATAAAAGCCAGGACCCTTTCCTCTGCTCTTGTAAAATGCAATTTGGTGGGGAAGCCTCCGCCTCTTTGCATCCTGAAAATAAGACAATAAACATTATTTGTCATGTTGGTCATAACAACAGTAAAATTAAACATCAAATATGTCCCAGTGATTCCTGCATTTGTTCCGCTTCTTCCTTACTGCATATTTGAGGTCTGAGAATTTTCGCTGGATCTGCTCAACATCTTTCCTCTCATCCCCCGCTGCATTCACCTGTCTGATGAGGTCTTCCCAGATTTGTGTTTTGCGCACTTTGCTAGTAGCGTTGGAATTCCGCCCATAAAGCTCATCGAAATGCACATTTATTCCACTTGCCAGGGAGAGTGTTTGTGCCTCACAAAAGAGCCCGCTCAAGTGCCCCTTACTGCAAGGTTTGTCCTAATGTTTGCCGTCCTGGCTCTTCCCTGGTTGTTGGCAATTCAGGGGACATTCTTGCCTGAGTGTGTGGTGAAGAATAGGCCGTCACATCGCTAGAAAAGGAATGGGCTGGGCTGGCATTTGGACTGGGGGTCATTAGCTGGCTGGCCAGGGAACTTGCAGCAGTGGATGTGGCATAGGACTCGGTTGTTTCAACGTGTTCCGGTGGCAAATGTGGGCGAGCAGGAGAGGGTGTGCTTTGGGGGCTTGGGCTTCTCAGCCTCGGCTTCCTTTTCCCCTTGGAAGTCGTGCTCCCTTGCTCTTTTGATGTGGTTGGACGGGGAGCTTTCTTCCTGGAGGAAGTTTCTTTCCTTTTCCTGGTGTTGCCAGATTTGAATGGGCCAGGAGTTGTGGCCAATGTAGCCTTGTGGTGACCACTTTAGCTCTGCGTTTCTGGTACCTTGGAACTTGATTTGTGGGCCCGAGTGCTCAGTCTTGAGGATGTGTCCTCATGGCACTCCACCCTTTTTGTTTTGCGCTTCTTGGCTGGTGGTTGTTTTCCACTACTTTTCTTTGGTGCCATGATGACATTCACAAAGAGAATGAGCTGTGTGTCCATTACCCATTAAATAGTAATGACTGGGTATGAGTCTTACGCGTACGCGTGCATCCGGCCGTGCGCATCCCGGAAACCACTGGGGCACTACCTATCTGCTGCAGACAAGAAAGAAGATGGCTCCCACGATCTTCACCCACCAACAACAAGATACTCTGATGCTCATAAGTGTTTTTGAAGGACGCTGAATTGACATCTAAATGCATGCATATGCATTAAGGAAGCGCAGGAAGAAACAGTTGTTTTTCAAATTGATTTAAACTCCATGCCAAACAGAAGTTAGTGTGCACATGTGCGAACCAACTAACTTGCATCTAGAAGGATAGGTTAAGGCTAGAAATGTGATGGGGAATGTCATTTAGTAAACTGATCTAATTGTGAATGAGATTTGTATGCTGTTTGATCTAACAACTATTTTTATTGATGTGCTTTTTAGATGATGATGGAGCGCAGGTACGACTACCTGCCCAACGATTATGTGAAACGAGAAAGTTAGCCCTGGAGAATAGACACTGAAACTGACACCACCTTCACTTTCACGCAAATCATCCAGCATTGGTCGGACCTCAAGCGAAGGAAGAGGCCCCGGGTGCGGCGATGTTTTGCGAGACATTTCCCAAGTAAGTATATTCCGATTGCATGCTAGATCTAACAAACACAGAAGGTAGGCCTCTATTTATAAATGCTATTCTTTTCTAGTGTCAGAATTTGAATATCGCGTAAGACCAACCCGGAGCTGAGCAGTCCGGCCAGTGCGGGATGATTTTGCACAAAGTGAAGGTGGTGCATCTCCAGGACCAACCTCTTACCCCTCTCTACAAAGGAGGGGCCTCACCGCATGGACAGGCAGTTGTACCAAACGTCTGACCTCATACACTCCGGTATGTGACTCTGATTTTAGCACACACAGGTACATGTTATTTAAACAAAAACTCAGTTCCTGCTTCTCTTTTTATAGATGAATATGTAGCGGGTGAAGGATCGGGAGCAGAGAGGGCAGCAGATCAAGCCATGAGGAACATGGAGAAGGTGGGTGATGTCACACACACATTCTAAGTGTAATTTGGTTACTGTTCAATCAGACAGTTAGAAGTGAGCCTATTTTAAATGTCTCTACAGCCTCACATTCCGTGCAGTGGCAGGTCCCAGAGCAGAGGGTGGTCCCCTAAGCTCAGATCGCCCACCAGCCAAGTAAGTTTCAAGTTTAAGATTTGGAGTATGTCAAACATGACATCATCAGCAAGAAACCAGAATCCCTAGCCAATGTAATTAGCAGAATGACACATGCCCTCATCCCTTGATGAATTCAGTTGCAGAATGACATATGCCCTCATCCCTTGATGAATTCAGTTGAAGAATGACATATGCCCTCATCCCTTGATGAATTCAGTTGCAGAATGACATATGCCCTCATCCCTTGATGAATTAAGTTGCAGAATGACATATGCCCTCATCCGTTGATGAATTCAGTTGCAGAATGACATATGGCCTAATGGCTTTTATGAAACTTTAATAATAATTCGATCCACAGCTGTGAAACATGTATTTGCACACCAATAATTTTCATTTTTTTTTTTTAAAGACACAACACAGGCAAGATTAGCGCAACTTTCAGCGACTGTGTTTCGGCTGGTGGGCGACATCCAGGAGCTGGCTGCTTCGATAGGGACCACAGAAGAATAATTATCTGGGGCCTGCCATTGCTTTGTAAATAGTTTTATAGAAATGTTAAATGTTTTTACATTTCTACATTTTATCCAAACAAATAAAAAATAAAAACGTTAGTTTTGTATTAAAAATAAAAACATTTTACATAAAGGTAAAAATATAGGGGGCGTGGTTCGCCATGACCTCGTGAAGACGTGCCCTGGAGAGCTCTGCACCCAAAACAGCATCTATATCACTTTTAGCCAATTTTATCTATCTAACTGCCCATGTCTAAAAGAAAGAAGAGTCGGTGGTGACCAGGGGATCCCATCCAGCGAAGATCCCCCAGTACTTCTCCCCTGAAGGGCTCCGTGTAACCAGAGGAGGGAGCCGCAACATGGCGCTGAGAACGGAGGGGACGGCTGCGGCTTCCGGGGTCGGCGGGAATGAAGGAGGAGGCCTGGAGTCTACAGGAGCGGAGCAGTATATCCTACCTTTGGAGAAGGTGAGCTGTATGGGGCTGGATCCTGCCCCATCCTCCCAAGAGGCCTTTCCCACTCCTCCCACTTAGCACCCACTTTTCCCTCTCTTTTTATTAAAGTCAAATTATTTAGCAAAACATACACCATAGCGAATATGTACGCCCCTAACACAGACCAGGTTGACTTTTATTAGATTAGATTCTATTAGAGTAATTCTTCTTCTAAGGCTTCTGGGAGAGTTTGGAAGGAGTGATTATCACTGGAGGGGATTTAAATGTACCTCTTAACCCCCTGATTGACATGTCCTCTGGGAGAGTGGCTGTTTCGCTGAGCAGAATCAATAAGCTGAAAAAAGAATTGACAAACCTCCAACTGATTGTTCCCATGAGAGTCCTAAATGGCTCAAAAAGGGATTACTCCTTCTTTTCCCACGCAGCCAAGTCATATAGCAGAATTGACTACCTGCTGCTTAGCCACCATGCCCTAGACTGGGACCCCAGAGCATGGATAGGGCCCCTTTTGTGGTCAGACCATGCCCCGATTTTTGTCTCTATTCATCTTCCAGACTTTACCTCTCCATGCTGGTCGTGGAGACTCAATGATAACTTACTCAACGATGCAGTCTGTTCCACGGCAATAGAGGACATTGTCAACCATTTCCTTGAAGATCACAAGACAAACCCCACCCCGCTGCCATACCAGTGGGAGGCCCTGAAGTGTGTCATTAGAAGGGAATTCATTAAGCAAGGGTCCAGACTTAAAAAGGAAAGAGCCTCGCTTATAACTCAATCTCTAGATAAGATTTACTCCCTGGAGAGGGAACACAAAACCAATCCTACCAATCCTAAACTGCTAGAGCTCCAGAAGGCCCGAGAAAAACTCTGTGTGGGTGTATGCTGACTAAAGCCCTACACCCTAGACCGACAGCAACATACATTCGTTCCCTTAAAAAGATGGATGGAACTGTAGCGCAAACCCCCTCTGACATAGCAGCCACCTTCAGAGAATTTTATAACTTGTTATATAACATTCACAAATCCACCGGTACTACTCCAAGTCGCCAAGCAACCCGAGAAGTGATAAACGACTATATAACAAATACTCCGCTTCCCAGTATCCCCCCAGAGGAAGCCAAGTCTCTAGAGCTACCCTTTTCAGAACAGGAGGTAGCCCGGGCAATCAAAGAGTCACCGACCGGCAAATGTCCTGGGCCAGATGGATACTCACCCAAATTTTACAAGCACTTTGGGGACCGATTAATACCCCTATTGACAAAAGCTTTCAATTCTTTTGGGGAAAACTGTCCCTTCCCCAATCTTTAGAAGCGACCATCTCTGTCATCCCCAAACCAGGGAAGGACATCACTTCATGTGACAACTATAGACCAATTTCGCTCATCAACATTGACCTCAAGCTATATGCTAAGGTAATTGCCATGAGGCTACAGCCTCTACTTCCTGGCCTGATTCCCCTAGACTAAGTGGGGTTCGTCCCAGGGAGGTAGGCCAGGGACAACACCAATAAACTGTTCACACTAAGGGTGAACTGCGCTTTTATGGCAGCCTCACTGAAGCAGATCGGTGTTGGCCCTGGCCTCCTCTCCAAGATCCTTGCCTTATACACCACTCCTACAGCCAGAGTTAGGACTAATGGGATCCTTTTAGCCCCATTTCCCATAAGTAATGGCACAAGACAGGGGTGCCCCCTGTCCCCTCTCCTCTATGTTCTAACCATGGAGCACCTACCCATCGCCATTCGGAACAATCCTGACATCAAAGGGATACAAATAGCTGACCGTCACTACAAAACCTCCATATTTGAAGATGACTTAATGCTGTATTTAACTACACCCCACACCACTTTTCCAGTTGTAATGAGGGAGTTTGAGCACTTCAGCACTGTGAGCAACTTTAAAATTAGCTACTCGAAGTCTGAGGCACTCAACCTCTCACTCCCAAACCAAGAAGTGCACCAATTCGAAGCTAACTACGCCTTTAAATGGAAACCTCAAGCCATAAAGTACCTCGGCATCCAAATCCCTGCAAATCTTTCCAAAATATACGAACTAAACTATTCCCCCATACTGGCCAAAATAGGGGTGGAACTGAACTCATACACAAAAGTTCAGGATCAACAAGTTTCAAAATAGACATACTCTCGGAGCTGCTATATGTTTTCTTAAGCAGCCCCTATAAGGCTACCCAGTAACTTCTTTAGTAAGCTAAGGTCGGCTTTCTCGCAATTTGTTTGGGGGTGGCTAGACCAAGAATTTGACTTGTGACCCTTTCCAGAAGTAAAGTGCAGGAAGGGGCTGGCCTGCCGGATTTAAGGACTTACCATACGGCCGAAATTCTCCAGAGGATGGTAGATTGGTCCCGTAGGAGCAAAGACAAACTATGGGTGCAACTAGAGAAATCGCTCTCCCCATTTAACCCCTCTACTATTGCATGGGCTGCCCCCTTGTCTAAAACACAAAGGGAATCTACACCCTTTCTTATGCAGCATTTCCTGGAAACCTGGGATCCACTCCAGGAGAAAAGTAAACTAGTACGTAGGCCCGGCCCGCTAACATCGATATTTGATAACCCGGCGTTTGAACCTGGTTTACTTTCAAAGAACTTCCTCATCTGGGATGCCTCCACTAACACCACTGTAGGCCAAGTACTACAGAATGAAGAGATACCCTCCCTGGAAGATCTGAAAGCGAAGGCAGGGGGCAAGCTTGTTAATTGCTGCTGCATAGGCAGCTCTGGGCATTCTTCATTGCTAATAACATAGTGGGGACAGCTCGTATTCCACCCACAGAACTTGAGTCTCTAATTACACAAGATGCCCCCCCCACCCATGTGATAGCATCTGTCTACTCGCTCCTTAATAGAGCGAAACATCCTGAACCCCCTACATTTATGGAAAGATGGGAAAGGGAGCTGGAACTTAATCTCTCAGAAGTGGACCTAACCAAAATATATGCCTGTACCCACGGCACTTCAGTAGCTAATTCTGTACAAGAACGAAACTATAAGCCCAGCAGACACTTACCGCTTCACTGAACCTTTCACCAACATATGCTGGAGATGTCAGAAAGAGGTAACATGACCCATATCTGGTGGGGTTGCCCAACCATTAAGGCCCTATGGGACCAAGTGTTTTTCATCTATGGACAGGTTACTGGGAGTAAAATATCCAACACACCCCAAATGGCACTCCTGTCCCTTTTCCAGATCTCCATAGCCAATTCTAAAAATGACATCTTGAGACATTTCATGGCAGCCATTGTCCCAATGGCCCCTGATGGAGTGGGTACAGGAATTAGAATCAATTCGCTATATGGAAAGTCTGGTTGCTAAGGACACAGAAGCTACAAGTAGATATATAGTGACCTGGGCGGGCTGGTTGGACTACCGAGACTCACACCTCCCTAACTTGATATAACCGAATGAAGGACTCAGGAATTGTGATTTCCACCATCTTGACTCACTCTCTGGGACCTCAGATGGCACGAAACCGTATCAATGTTGAGGTAGGGACTCGGAACCTGCTTCCGAAGTTCCCCCCCACCCCATCTTTCAGAACCCAGCGCGCGGCCACCGGCGCGCCACTGGCGCACCAGCCATTTACCAAAGCCCATTTACTCCCCTAACCTGGAGGCCCACTTCCGCCTCATTAGCCCCCTACTGATCCTGTGAGTAGAGTTGGTGCAGAAACTGGGATACTGGGGTTGATAGCTCCTCGGCAGTATACAACAGATATTGGTAGGATCCACGCGCCATTAGGATTGACCCTAGAGACTCCCCACTGGGAATCTACACAAGCAGCATGAGCCATTGTTACAAAATGTGATCTAACATGTCCTATGTATGTACATTGACAACAAACCTGTATGCCAAATACTGTAGATGACAAGATGTATAACTGGTGTTGCATATATATCCATGAACTGCTCTTGTTGTACCCCCTTCCCCTCCCTTATCCCCCCCTTGCTTTCTGTACCCCCAACTTACCCTCACTTTTTTCCCCTAAAAACCAATACAATTTGATTATACTAAAAATATAAACTCACAAAGTTAAGTATTTATTTTAAAATAAAAAACCAAAAAGAAAAAACATGTTTCTGTCTTCTTTTATGTCCAACAAATATACATTAAGGGTTGCTTACAGGAAAATGTTAGAATAAAAAAAATGGAATAGTGCAAAGTGAAGAAAATGGCAACCACGAAGGAATTGAGGTAAGCATTAAGTGCGCAAAGTAAAGAAAATGGAAACCGTGAAGGAATTGGGGTAAGCATTAAGTGCGCATAGTAAAGAAAATGGAAACCGCAAAGGAATTGAGGTAAGCATGAATAGCCCAAAGCAAAGAAAATGGAAACCGCAAAGGAATTGAGGTAAGCATTAAGTGTGCAAAGTAAAGAAAATGGAAACCGCGAAGGAATTGAGGTAAGCATTAAGTGCGCAAAGTAAAGAAAATGGAAACCGCAAAGGAATTGAGGTAAGCATGAATAGCACAAAGTAAAGAAAATGGAAACCACAAAGGAATTGAGGTAAGCATTAAGTGCGCAAAGTAAAGAAAATGGAAACCACAAAGGAATTAAGGTAAGTATTAAGTGCGCAAAGTAAAAAAAAATGGAAACCGCTAAGGAATTGAGGTAACCATGAATAGCGCAAAGTGAAGAAAATGGAAACGGCGAAGGAATTGAGGTAAGCACGAATAGCGCAAAGTAAAGAAAATGGAAACAGCGAAGGAATTGAGGTAAGCACGAATAGCGCAAAGTAAAGAAAATGGAAACAGCGAAGGAATTGAGGTAAGCATTAAGTGCGCAAAGTAAAGAAAATGCAAACCGCAAAGGAATTAAGGTAAGCATTAAGTGCGCAAAGTGAAGAAAATGTAAACCGTGAAGGAATTGAGGTAAGCATTAAGTGCGCAAAGTAAAGAAAATGGAAACCGCAAAGGAATTGAGGTAAGCATTGTAGCAGAAGTGAGTGAGAGAATAGTTGAGACGGGGACATGAATGACTAAATTTAGGTGTGCGCATGCGTGAGTTAGGACAGATTTCCGTCTGGACGTATATTTATAGAAAGGGGAATGCAGAATCTAACGGGACACGTAAAAATTTCCTTAGAGGCGACGTTGGAAAAAGCCTACGTTGTTTCATAAGCAACGTAAACGAAAAACGAAAGCACAAAAATGACATTCTCGTTGGCGTACACAGCGACGAACATTTAACAGAAGGCTCCCGATGCCTGCTTTGAATCATGCATACACATACGCCAACGGAAACAAAACGAAAAGTGAACAGAACGAGTCAAAAACGAAAATGTTTTTATGCCTCTCTGAATCAACCCTATTGAGTACTCACGAAATCTACAGCAAAAACCTCATCAGGGGCAGATAACCCAAGACCCCTTGAGGAACAAGTAATGGCACCTGTCACACCAAACAAACTTTCAATTGACTTCACCCCTCTGCAGAATTAAAATGTTCCTTTGTTAATTTGAGGTGGCCACACACTCACCAGCAAAAGAGTTCTATTACACACTAGAATTTCACTAAGCTCGGATGAGTTAATGCCTTATAGAAACATAGAATATAGAAACATAGAAGGTTGATGGCAGAAGGAGACCATACGGTCCATCTAGTCTGCCCTTATGTGTATACTGTATGTACTCTTTATCTTAAGACAGATGTGTGCTTATGTTTACATTCAGTGGCTGTTGATTTTTCAACTACCTCTGCTGGAAGTTTGTTCCAAGCATCTACTACTCTTTCTGTAAAATAATATTTTCTAACATTGCTTCTGATCTTCCCCCCGACTAGCTTCAGGTTGTGCCCCCTTGTATAATAATTATAATATTCTCATGTGAAAAGCTGTGAGCAGACCAAACTAACAGGATAACAAGCACTGGGAATTAACAGGATAAAAAAACTGTGAAAAACATGTTTTCAAAGTAAATCCTCACAAACAACAAGGTTAATTACAGAACAACTGAACTTATTTGTTTGGCAGCCATGTTGTACGTTCAAAGGTCTTCAGCCATTTTGTTTGCCTAATTATGCTTATTACGATTCAGGCAGCAAATAACCATTAACTATTTTATATCCCTAGATGTCCTGGCTGGGCACCAGGGTGCACACAGCAACAGGGAAGCTGGGGATGTGTCCTGGGAGCTGCCAGTATAGCTGAGTTTACTGGCAACTCTGGGGGTTTCACAGGATACCCGGGCAGGGTCCACTTTAAAGTGGACCAAAACCCAGGATTTTGACTATCCTGCGTTATCACACAGCAACCTATATCAGCTGATAGGTCCAATTTAAACTTTATGGTCCAAGGTTGGCAAGATAAGCACATTTTCAATATAGAACATGCTACATGGATCATTAGGTAACAAATTCACAAAAGGAAACCATGAACGTATTTGTTCAAATCCTCCAACAAACAGGAATGTAACTCCACAACTTTGCAGACGGGCCCTGTGCTGTCGTTCCAGCATACACTTACTACAGCCTGGCACAGTTGGAAAAAGAAATTCCCCAAAACACACTTGCCCCATCTGCAGGCATGATACTGAAGCATTGTCAGCACTTATATTTGCTCCAGCATCCACTCAAAGCTGAAATGCCTTCTCACTGATTTTCCAGTAGTAGCGGCCATTTTGGAGCTTACTTTCCCAGCATCTTAGCTATGCTGCTGCCTGTATTAAACTGACAAAACTGCCAATGCACAGTAATCAAAAACCCAGCAGCATTTCCTGTTTGCCGGCAGCCCAAAGCTCCATGAGCCCCAATTTTGTTTTAACATTTACCACAGCAGGAGTGAGAAAATGGCAAATTATTTTTCATTATTTGTTGTGTTGATCCCGTTTCATTATTTTTTGACTGTTGGTCCACTTTAATCCAGTTCCCTAATAATTTCTGTGAGCGCAGCGCCTTGTGAGTTAAAATGTATCTGGCAGTTAGGCCTCAAACAGAATAAATTTGGGTCTGATCTTTATTACATTCAATAATGAGACTAGCTGAACTTTCCAGACAGCCATTAGTATACTGTGAAGCACTGTAAAAACTTGCGGTCTCCTAGACAATAGCCCAGCTGCAGTCCATAAATAAGTAGATGTGACCCACTGTGTGTCTGTAATAACTTTACACACATTTGCAGCAGGACTTGCAGCATACTTTCAGCGTGAAATCACTGCCCAGATGGACACTGTGCTTTGTAGGACCTGAGGCCTATTCAGTAGCAACAGAATCTGGGAATACCTTTACCACAGGCTGCAGATCCATGCTTGTTCCTTCTCTTCTAAAGTAGTAATTTTCACCTTATATTAAAAGTCCATATAAAAATGCGGGGTGCACCAACGGGGTGGCTCCCCAGAGGGCCTTGGTCATCAGCAGTCTAAAAAATGATGTGACTGTGAGCTTAGATTGGGGTTTGCAGTGTCAGCCTGCTTATATACAATAAGAGAGGGAGGAGAGGGAGACTCTGTGGTAAGCCAGCGTCTGCGTGTGTCCCAGCAGCGTGCCTGCATAGAGGTGCCATGTGGAGCAAATACAACAACATGCATCCCAGTGACACGCATGCAGCACAGTGCTGCAATGTACTCGTTCCTCCTGCCCCCCCCCCCCCCCTCTCGTCCATCGCTCTTGGAACAAAGCACAATGATAATGAGGGCAGGTGAGCACAGCAATAGCAGGTAGACGAAAAGCATGTATATCATTCTACTCATTCACCAAATAAACAGCTGCTGCAAGAATTCTGTCAAGGAAAATCTGTTCCATAAAAGGGCTGATTCAGCACCGAGCTAATTTTTTGTTTTGTTGTTATGTATTTTGTAAGAAAAAAACCTAGAATGTTTTTTTTACCTTAGTGCAATTCAGTACCATTTTTATGTGTGCAAATTATTTAAAAATTTGCATGCTAAAAATAGTGCTGGATTGCGCTGAAAAATTCTCAGGGTGCTGAATCAGCCCTCTATTCTTCACGTTACATAAATCATGCGGCAGCCACAAAACATTCACACCATGTAATTAGTGTGTCTAAAATGTAATGTATGTATGGAGGCAGGCCAGGTAAGTGTGTATGCTGGTGCCGGGTGAACATTTTGCAGTGTGTATGTATGCCCTTGATCATGCCCTATTGCTCTCTACCTTCCCATCTACCCAATACCACCCCCATACCCTGCCCCCCGAGCAGAAATCCTTAATGCCTTCTACTTGCCTCATCTACCTCATAATGCCCCCTAAATCCTGCTGCAATTGCATGCATCCCTAGTGGCCTAAACCACCACATACCCTGCTCTTAGTGTAAACTTCACTAGTACCCCCTACTGGCCTGATCTACCCATCCTATTCCCAGCTCCCAGTGCAATCATCCTTAGAGCACCTCTCCCCTTTACTGCAGGGACATCTAATTCCAATCTCCAATCAACAGACAAAGCTGCTGCTTCGGCATGCAAGCGTTAGCACATGTGTTCGCCTGGTTTACAACCTGGTTTACAACCTGGAAGTGGAAAGTGCGCTGGTTTACCATATGTTTCTCTGAACCTGAATCTCCCCCTGATCTTCGGTCCAATCAGCAGCCCAGCCACTGCTCCTCGCTCTTATTGGACCGATCCTGACAGCTCTTTTTCCCCTATGGTCAAGGAGGTAAATATGAGTCAAGGGCGGGTCCCCAACAAGAAAGATCTCTCTTCCCTTTATCAGGTATATAAGCGTCTGTCCCTTAACACCAAGCCAACCGCATCCGTTTAAAATAATTATTCAAAGCCCCAGCAGAGTAAAATACTTTCAAATCCTTAATTACATATGCTTCAGTTCAATCCAATGACCCGTGTACCACCGGTCCCAACAGCTAATAAAATAAAATTTCAATTAAATTGGGCAATTGATTGAAGAGCAATGGTATGATAACACCACGTGGGTTCACTTCAATCTTGTGTTCCCTCCACCACTATTATACTCTTACCAGATTTCAATGTGAAACAGCGTTTATAAGATATTCTCAGTTTCTCCTCTGCTTTAGAAATAGCAGACTGCCATAAAAGACCAAGATGGTATCCACCACTATGTCTCAATCAATATATTTAATTCTCATTGTAATCTTATCTTCCAAAGGGATCTCAAATAGACAAATCGGGGTGAAAAAGAAAGGCCACACTATAGTGTAGTACCAAAGGTGGGACCAACCCTAATTTATTTGCACACAGACACTCAACAGAAAATTTGTTTACACAATGCAAAAATGAGGATCATGTCCCTTCCTTAACAAGAAGCACGTCATTAACCTCACCACCTCTCTGGGGTTGGATGATGTAGTCACCTCTGTGAGCATAGAATGGCGTCATCTCTTTTTTCCTAGCAGACTGTGTTCTCCGGCTGGCAGCACCGTATGTCCCTCCTGTCATCCTGCGTCACTCACTCATTAGCTTCACCCAATCTTGAGTGAGATTGATTTAAAGCAGAAGTTAACCCTTAGTATCCCTAGAATCAAGAGAGTAGTTTTACTAATAGCGCCGCGGTTACATAGCGTTCAGCAGTGTTTGTAAATTCTGTCTATTACAGCATATATTCTATATCGTCCTCTTGTTATTAATTAATTCTAAAAAATATATCATTATTTAGACTACTTCCAAAGAGGTCAAATAAGCATTTCTAATGCGTTTTTTATTATGTGAGGTGACTCAGTCCTTTTACAATAATCTATTCAATTATTATAATTCATAAAACAAATGTATAAATAAATGGTAACATATATTAAATCCTAAAATCTATCCTATTTTAATTATTCTATTTCTATTCTATTAATATCAAACTCTACATTAAGACCTGGGGGACCATGGTTTCCATCTTAAAAATCCATTTTGAGTTACACTGAGAGAGACTATTTATCATATTTGTGCCACGCCAATGAGGGACTATTTTGTCAATGGCCATAAATTTGAGCGCTGGTGGGTCACTATTATGGAAATGCCTACAATGCAACGGAAGTTTGTGCATTTCTACCCCCTTTCTTACATTGTAAACACGTTCAATAATCCTAATTTATAATTGACTAGTGTTCCAGCCAATATATTGGCCACATGGACATTCTATCATGTATACCACATTTGCAGTAAAATGTTCTTTTGTTACAGTAGATGAAAATTCCAGTTTTCTTTTCTCTTTTATACATCAATTTACACCCATACAACTACCACAGCCGTAAAACTCCTTGTTGTCTAAAAAGGTTGATTTGGTCACTGGTGGATCTATAAAATGCTTTTATTATTTTTTGTCCTATATTTGGGGCTTTTCTGTAAATAACAGTCAGCTGTTTAGGAAGCTTGGGTCCCAGTATAGGATTCTTAAGAATAACTGACCAATGTCTACGTAGAATTTGATCGACAACCTTATGTTGGTGGCCATAACTGGTAATTAGAGCATATTCAAATTTTCTATTGTTCTTATTGTCTTTTTATTTTTATTCATCAACAGCTTTTTTCTTTCTGTTTTTTCAACCCTTTCTATTTCACTGTATATGAATTTCGGATAATAGGGTTGATTCAGAGACACATACGCATGCACATTCGCATGTGTATGTGTTTTTTTTTTGAATGTTTGGCTTGTTTTTTGGTCTTTACGTTACTTTTTCCATGCGTATGTTCGTTCACATTAACGCGTATATGTGCTTTTGATGGACGTGTCGAAATCTGATAATTTGCGTTAGTTCGGATAAGTTATGGATCTAAATCTGATAATTTGCGTTAGTTCTGATAAGTTATGTTATTAGGATGGGCTTGCGTCTAATTCTGAGACCTGATTGCCGATGGACCTTCGCCCTATAAAACGGTTTCATTTCCGCTCCACTTACGGGACCATTTTGGACTCGGAAAACTATTGTTGAACATGTTTAGCGGCTATGTGGAGGAGTATGAGCGCCTTCAGCTCAATGGCATTACATGTATCAGCATGGCCGAGGCCAGATTGCACCGGAGACGCATGCATATCGATCGCATGCATGGCATTGAGCTATTCAAGCTGACCCGACTTAATCACGTTTCCCTCCATAAATTGTATAGTGAGCTGTGGCCATGGTTAGCCCGCACCACGAGGAAGGGGCAAGCAATTTCAAGTATGACCAACATGCTTGGCTGCCTGCAATTTTTGGCTCGTTCCAGAGTGCCCTCTCCGTGGGGATGTCCCAGCCTACGCTGAGCCGCGCGCTATCCAAGTTTCTGGATGGCATGGCTACTCTTAGTTAAAAAATATAAACTATGAGGTAATGAACACCATAAACAAAGTTATGCATGATAACACATGATTTTAATCATGTGGTCAGCCTGTAAGCATTTGTACTGACTTATCTGTTTATTTTGCTTGTTATGCATTTGTTACCTTGATACTTTGGTGCTCTATGTCTGGAAGGCAGCACTAACAGGGCTTCCTTTATTTCTAAGTGCTACTTGATTTTGTACCTTGTCTTGCTTTCTGACAATTGCCCTATGTGTATTATGCCCTCCATTTTCTGTATATATACTTGGTTGTCATAGAACCTATATGTTTCACTGTATATAGCTTGCACATCTGTTTTCACGACTCATAAGCATTAAAATCATGTGTTATCATGCATAACTTTGTTTATGGTGTTCATTACCTCATAGTTTATATTTTTTAACATATGTACCAGTGTCCAAAAAGCAGAGGGCACTATTGAGGTGGTTGAACCCAGATCTGCTGATCTACATTTTCCTCTTTTGAAGCTACCTATTTTCAGTGTGCTACAACCAAATCTAACTAACTCATATGGCTACTCTTAGTCCCAAATATATTTACTTTCCGGACGACATGGTAGCCTGGAATATACATAGAAAGGGGAAAGTGCCCACTAATTCCCCCAGAAAAGTTCCAGAGACTTATTGCACACACCCAAAAATTAAATATAAAAATATATGAATTTATTGAATTGATTTGACATTAATAAATCACAACTAAGACATTAGTTAAAAAACATCCCAGCTGTGATGAACATCAATATATATTATATATTACACCCATCAATAAATCCTACTATTAATACATGTGCTAAAAAGTCAAAGCTATATTTAAAGGGCAATGTGCAACTGCTAAAGTGCATCAATCAAATAGAAGAGACATGATACAGATCATGTCCAAGTATTGCCAAATTAATATATATATATATACAGAGGAGAACCAAACAATAGAAAAAATAGTGTAACTTATCTTATTGTGATGTCAACCAGCAAGCGCGCCCCCCCTGACAAGCCCACGCGTTCCGAGACAATCCTGTCTCTTTCTCAAGGCAGAGTGCTCAACAGAAGAGTACTGCAAGTCCCCCCTTATATACCCACCTGCCTCCGTTCCCCCACAGCACTGATTGAGAGCCGGTGAGCGGCGGACGCACCCCGGCCGGATGTGCGTCACGTCGCCCAACCCGGATTTGACGTCACCTGCGCTCCATCATGGAACGCGGAAGTGCGTCTGAGGAGCGCTCTGTCGAGACGGGCCTGCCCTCCCCCTGCAGCAGGGAGGTAGCCATGGCCCATCTTGCACAGTGCGCAGCGCGGGAACGAGGAAGGTGAGTATAACCCGGTAGCCCTGCTCCCTTTAATGGCAATTTTAACAAAGACATACATAACTGACACAAAACTTATCATGGACGATGTACATATCATATCATAATGCAGTATTAAGGCAATAAATGTTATCTGTATATATAATACTGGCGTCTTCATTATTCATTCAATAAACCTAATATTAACACAATATTGGACAGCCTTATCCTGTGACATATAGTCACTATGGCAGGTAAGTTTAACACTCAACTATCCATTGCCCAGAAGCTGGGATACTCTTCTTAAAGGGGCAACTAAACTAAGTTAAGGTATATGGGATCGGATATATGGGATAGTGCCCTGCACATACTATATCTCAGTTTAGTAGGGCAGTTCAATAAAGCCCATATTTGAACTATAGATGGAAAAAGGGGTAAAAAGAGTGCATTATTCATTTAATAAACATAATATTAACACAATATTGGACAGCCCTATCCTGTGACATATAGTCACTATGGCAGGTACGTTTAACACTCAACTATCCATTGTCCAGGAGCTGGGATACTCTTCTTGAAGGGGCAACTAAACTGAGTTAAGATATATGGGATCGGGTATATGGGATAGTGCCCTGCACATACTATATCTCAGTTTGGTAGGGCAGTTCAATAAAGCCCATATTTGAACTATAGATGGAAAAAGGGGTGAAAAGGAGTGAGAGAGGAGATAGAACACAACAATGGAGGCAACCCAGAGAATAATGGGGACTAAACTATTCGGGGGCCACGTTTGGCTTCCACTCCCTGGCCTAAATAAGCCTAGAGACAATTTCTAGCTCACATATATAGATCTTATAAGAAGATGCCTCTATAGCCATTTAGAGAGGAAACATATGGCCCAGGTCAGTGTGAAGATTTTTTCTTTGGTCGATCCTAGAACGGGCCTCTTTTATCCTCAGTTGTTCCTTGTACGGGATCTTCTTGGGATCCAGACACAGCCGGTGGGGGATTAGCGGGATGACCTCCAACTGGTGGACTCGAGGTATTACACATGCTCCATGTTTCAACACACATCCCCTGTGTAACTCATATCTAGTGAAAAAACACACAACCGTATAATAAAATCCGTGTAACACCAAAAACTGTGATTACCAAATTATTCCCATAGGTCACTACCTATAAACTCTATTTCTTGGTATCTACTAAACCCTACTCCCTAAAATCCTAGTGTTTGAACAGCCTATATGAACCCCAACATACCACAGTGCCAATAACTCCCACCCTGCTGATGCGAACAAAGATATTTAAAAGTGAATTAACCCAAGAACGAGGAGAACGAAATATCCTCATTGAGTCCATTTGGTTGTTGAGCATCCAGTTGGAAAATCCATCTTAATTCCCGTTGTTGTAAACCTTTTTTAATGCCCCCCCCCCCCTAGTTGTACTTCTCTCCAACCCTACTACCCATATACCTTCCCAATTACCACCATGTTGGCCCAAGATGTGCATGGCAACCGGTGGTATTGGTCGGCCCTGTTCAATATTTCTCTGATCCAAGTGGAATGAGGAGAGATGTGCCTGGATTCTGGCCTTCAGAGTGTTCTTAGTCTCACCTACATAGATCTTCAAACAGGCACAGACAATCAAATACACAACTCCGGTGGTCCTGCAATTTATTAAATTTCACCTTCCCTGTTGTGGGGTTAGTCACTTCTTTCTTAGGTATCATGTATGTGCAGATGTTGTGTTCTATCTCCTCTCTCACACTTTTTCACCCCTTTTTCCATCTATAGTTCAAATCTGGGCTTTATTGAACTGCCCTACCAAACTGAGATATAGTATGTGCAGGGCACTATCCCATATACCCGATCCCATATACCTTAACTCAGTTTAGTTGCCCCTTCAAGAAGAGTATTCCAGCTCCTGGGCAATGGATAGTTGAGTGTTAAACTTACCTGCCATAGTGACTATATGTCACAGGATAGGGCTGTCCAATATTGTGTTAGTATTAGGTTTATTGAATGAATAATGCACTCACTCTTTTTTACCCCTTTTTCCTTCTATAGTTCAAATATGGGCTTTACTGAACTGCCCTACTAAATTGAGATATAGTATGTGCCGGACACTATCCCATATACCCAATCCCATATACCTTAACTTAGTTTAGTTGAACCTTTAAGAAGAGTATCCCAGCTCCTGGGCAATGGATAGTTGAGTGTTAAACTTACCTGCCATAGTGACTATATGTCACAGGATAGGGCTTTCCAATATTGTGGTAATATTAGGTTTATTGAATGAATATACAGTTAACATTTATTGCCTTAATACTGCATTATGATATGATATGTACAAAGTCCATGATAAGTTTTGTGTCAGTTATGTATGTCTTTGTTAAAATTGCCATTAAAGGGAGCAGGCCCGCCGGGTTTTACCCACCTTCCTCGTTCCCAGTCCCACGCTGCACACTGCGCGAGATGGGCCATGGATACTTCCCTGCTGCAGGGGGAGGGGAGGGCAGGTCCGTCTCGACAGAGCGCTCCTCAGATGCACTTCCGCGTTCCATGATGGAGTGCAGGTGACGTCATAACCGGATTGGGCGACGTGACGCACATCCGGCCGGGGTGCGTCCGCCTCTCACCGGCTCTCAATCAGTGCTGCGTGTCCCCCGTTTTGTGGATTTGCCCCCCTCTTCACCCAGGCAGGAGACAGATGACATATATGATGGCACCCCGAGTGCCTCTGGGCAATCTGTCCGTGCCCATGTTATTAAATCTTATTTTTCTTAATTTTTGTCTAGTTTGTTTATGTTTTTGTTTGTTTGTTCTATTTGTTGGCTATGCGAAGGCTTTTATTTTTGGTATACCAATGTTGTAATGCCTTAATTACAAATCATTTTACACCTGATTTGAGCGTAATGCAGTTTATTTTCTCATGTTTGTGATTGCAAACCTCCATTAATGTCAAAAGAACACAAACATTAATTCATCAACTTAGACAAGAACAGCTAAAAAATTCCATTCCAAATTCCATACATTTTCTGGAAATATGTCAATTTTTAGTTGAAGGGCACTCGCAGACTCCATGTACATACATTTTAAAACATAAGTATAAATTGGGGCAGACTCCTGGACCCTAGCAATTGGCCACATCCAGGAGTTCTAAGGTAACTGACTCCAGGTCGAAGTTTACCCGCCCACCAACATCAAGATCCATAGGCGCACGAATTTCAAGGGGAATAGTCTGCCAGGAATACTTTGGGCCACATACACACCCTCTCCTGCTTCTAATTTTCTGAGCCTATGACAGCCAGACCCCATGCCAGTTCAGTCCAATATTTGCCATGGGCAAATGTTGATTTTTTCCAGCCAAGAATGTCCCCCAATATTGCCAACAAACAGGATGAGGCAGCCAGCATTTGCTTAGGGCCAAGCCTGCTGCATGGGAGCTTGAGTGGCCGCTTCAGTGAGGCTTAAGCTCAGCCATTGGACAGTGGGGCATGTGAGCACTCTAATGAGCTATATGGGTGAATTCCAAAACAAACCAGCAAAGCCATAAACAACCCAACCCAATCTCCCCACACAGGTAAATAGAGTTGGGATGTAGAGGAAAGATGTTTAGCAGATCCAGGTCAAATTGATATTAATATTGATGTTGCCCATAATAAGGTTGTGGTGGGCCTTGGAGGTGGCCCAACACCTGGGCATGTGTGGCATTCATAATCTGCCACTGCTCCAGCATCTGTCTGTTGCTAGTTCTAAATTCGTCTAGCATGGCAGTGAAGTTTGTATTTAAGGTGGCCATTTGTTCTGCCATCTGTCTGTTTAAGGTGGCCATTTGTTCAGCCATCTGGCTGTTGGTCGTCCTAAATTCAGTCAGCATGGTGGTGAATGTAGTATTGAAGTTCTCTAATTGTGCAGTAATCTGCTCTGTTGTTCTTTGAGTGACCTGCCTAAAGTAATGGCTGTCATGGCGCCATGCTGACTCCAGGATTGGCACGCGCCTCCCCTGGGAAACTGGTTGACGTTGTTGACTGCGTCTTCCAATTCCCCGGGTTTGAGCGCCTGCAGATGCTGGAGGTCTAGGGCAATCAACAGTACCAGATGTGCTCGGCAAAACCTCTGCATCAGAGCTAGCACTGGAGACTGTAGGCTCAGTCTCAGCCTGCTGACCACGATGGGCTGGCAGCATGCGTCCAGCTTCACTCTGCTGCAGAGGATTTGGTGCAGTAGGATGCTGGGGCAGTGGCAGATTAGGTTCCAGGGGGGTAATTTGCGAAGGTCCAATCCGGCTGGCATCCTCCTCCTCCATATCCTGGATTACATCCATCAGTGTGGGAGTCTGTTGAGACATGTGAAAAAGTGGGTCAGATTTGGGCCTAAATATATTTGGGATCAAAATTAGTCATGTGCATTCACATGCATCACCAGTTTCAGCTAAGTCCACTTACCCTATATATCTGGTCCTGTGTCCTAGGCAGCCGGGTGGATTAAAGCCAGGACCATTTCTTCAGCTCTGGTGTATTGTAATTTCGTGGGGAAGCATCCGCCAGTTTGCAAGCTGAAAATAAGAGTATAAAAATTATTTGGCATTGTGGTCACTACAAAAAGCTGCAAAATGCAATCATCAAATAAATACATGTGAGTGCAATGTTTATCCTGCTTCTTCCTTACTGCATATTTTAGGTCAGATATTTTTCTCTGGATCTGCTCCACATCTTTCCTCTTGTCCCCCCATTGCATTCACCTGTCTGGTGAGCACTTCCCAGATTTGGTTTTTTCTCACTTTGCTGGTTTCTTTGGAATTGCGCAGATTTAGCTAATCAAAATGCAGTGTGAGGCCACTTGCCAAGGCTAGGGTTTGTGCCTCACCAAACCGGCCGCTCAACTGGCCTTGCCGCAATTTTTGGCCTAATGGGTGTTCTTCTGGCTCATCTCTGGTTGGTGGCAATTCAGGGGACATTCTTGGCTGGCTGTGTGGTGAATAATCGGCCATGACGTGGCTGGAAAAGGATTGGACTGGAATGGCATTAAGACTGGGGGTCATTGGCTGGGTGGCCACCGAACTTACAGGCGTGGATGTGGCATAGGTCTCACTGGTTTCCACCTGTGCCGGTGGCAAATGTGGCCGAGCAGGAGAGGGTGGGCTTGGGGGGCTCGGGCTTCTTGCCCTCTGCTTCTTTTGGCCCTTGGAACTTGTGCTCCCTTTTCTTTGGATGTGGTAGGGCGGGGAGCAGGAGAGGGTGTGCTTGGGGGGCTCAGGCTTCTGGCCCTTTGCTTACTTTTCCCCTTGGGCATTGTGGTACCTTGGGGGGGCTCGGGCTTCTCGCCCTCTGCTTCTTTTGGCCCTTGGAACTTGTGCTCCATTTTTTTTTGGATGTGGTAGGGTGTGGAGCAGGAGAGGGTGTGCTTGGGAGGCTCGGGCTTCTGGCCCTCTGCTTGCTTTTCCCCTTGGGCGTTGTGGTACCTTGCTATTTGGATGTGGGTGCATGGGGAGCCTTCTTCTTGGAGGATCCTTCCTTGCGGGTGCTTGATGTTTTTGATGGGCCTGGAGTTGTGGCCAATGTAGCCTTGTGGTGGCCACTTTTGCTCCACGTTTCAGGCACCTTTGTAGTAGATTTGTGCGACCGAGTGCTCAGTCTGGAGGATGAAGTGTCCTCATGCCGCTCTGGCCTTTTGGTCTTGGCCTTCTTTGCTGCTGGTTGCTTTCCGCTCGCTTTTTTGGGTGCCATGATGACAAGTGTTTTTTAGACTATGCTTGAGCGCAGGTACGACTACCTGCCCAATGCCTTTGAGAAGAGGAATCTGGCCCTGGAGATCGTGGACAGGATTCACCAGGAAGCGGACACCACCTTCACTTATACGCAGGTCATGCAGCACTGGTCGGACCTGAAGCAACTGCACATGCCCCCCGTGCGGTGAATTTTTGCGAACCATTTTCCAAGTAAGTACATACCGATTGCATGCTAGATGTAACAAACACAGAAGGTAGGCTTGTAATTATAAATGCTTTTCTTTTCTAGTGTCTGAAATTGAGTATCGCATTCGACCCACCCGGAGGCGCGCAGTCCGGCCAGTGCGGCATGAATCTGCACCACCAAGTGAAGGTTGTGGATCTCCAGGGCCAAGTTCCTACCCCTCCTTTGTAGCTGCGTCAGAGCAGCCCCTGGACCTATCCACAGGGGAGGGGCCTCACGGCGTGGGCAGGCAGTCGTACGAAACGACTCAGTCATTAGCCTCCAGTATGGGACTCTGAATGTAACCCCACACACATAAACAAAAGCTCATTACCTAAATCTCTTTTTATAGATGAATATGTAGCGGGTGAAAGATCTGGAGCAGAGACTGCAGCAGATCATGCCCAGGAGGAACATGGAGAAGGTGGGTGATGTCACACACACATTCTAACGGTCATTTGGTTACTGTTGAATCAGACATTAGAAGTGAGCCTATTTTTAATGTCTCTACAGCCTCACATTCCCAGCAGTGGCAGGCCCCAGACTGTAGGGTGGTCCCCGAAGTAGAGGTCGCCCACCACCGAAGTAAGTTGTAATGTAAATATTTTGAGTATGTGGAAAATGACATAATCACCAATCAACCGAAATCCATTGTCAATGTCATTAGCATAATGACATATGGCCTCTTCCTTTAAGAAATTCCTTAGCATAATGACATATGGCCTCTTCCTTTAAGAAATTCCTTAGCATAATGACATATGGCCTCATAAGTTAGATTAAAGCCTAATAATCATTCCATCCACATCTATGAAACATGTATTTGCAGAACAATAATTTTCTTCTCTTTTTTTTACAGACACCGCACAGGCGAGATTAGACCAACTCACTGCGACGGTGTTTCGGCTGGTGGGCGATATGCAGGAGCTCAGAGCTTCGATGGGGACCACAGATGAAGATTAATTATCTGGGGCCTGCCATGGCTTTGTATATAGTTTGCTATATTTTACCTTTTGTAAAATTTTAAAATCTTGGAAAATATATAAATAAGTCCACAAGCAAAAAAAAAAGGCAAAACAATTTGCCAGTTAATAATAATAAAAAAAAACCTAAAACTGGTTTCTGTGTCATTTTCTGTAAAAGAAAAAATCATTAAGGGTTGGTTACAGGAAAACGTAGGAAGAACTAAAAATCTGCGAGGGAAATGAGGTAAGCAATAAGGGTGCAAAGGGAAGAAGAATGAAACTGCAATGAAATTGAGGTAAGCATTAGGTGCGCAAAATGAAGAAGAATGAAACCCCCGATGGAATTGATGTAAGCATTAGGTGCGCAAAATGAAGAATATATAGACCGCAATGAAATTGAGGTAAGCATTAAGGGCGCAAAGGGAAGAAGAATGAAACCCCGATGGAATTGAGGTAAGCATTAGGTGCGCAAAGTGAAGAAGAATGAAACCACAATGGAATTGAGGTAAGCATTAGGTGCGCAAAGTGAAGCATATAGAAACCGCAATGGAATTGAGGTAAGCATTTTAGCAGAAAAGAGTGATCAAAATATTGAGACGAGCACATGAATGAGTTAATTTTGTTGTGTGCATGCGTAAGGTCGTAAAGATTTCCGTCTGGATGTTTATTTATAGAAAAAGGAATTCAGAATCTAACAGGAAACGTAAATCATTAGTTAGAGGCGATGTTGAAAAGCAGAAAACGGAAGCCTACGTTGTTTCCCAAGTAACGTAAACGAAAAACGAAAGCTGGCGTACAAATGGATGAACACTATACGGAAGGCTTCCGATGCATGCTTAGAATCACTCGTACACTCATACGCAAGCGGATCAAAAAAGAAAAAAACACAGATCAGCACAAAAACTAAATTCATTTTATGTCTCTCTAAATCAACCCGATTTTCCTTTTTGATTAAATCTATGGCCCAATACAGTGGCCTGTTCTTTATAATCCTGTAGGTATGTACAATTGTATCTAATTCAGTGAAATTGTCCCCTCAGAATGTTATGTAATCTTTAAGAATGATGGCAACTATCAAAGGGGACATATGAATTTTTATCCGTATTTTTTAGTTTAATCTAGTTTTTATTGATATTTTCAGACATGACAGAAAAAGAATACAAAAATACAGAAAAACTGGGTGGGTCAGGAAAACAAACATGCATTACAGTCAGTACAAGTCCTCATGCCATCCCGTTCCTCCGGCACCCCAAACCCCTCGGAGCACCGCCCCCTCTACTGCTCATGTATTGGACACTCAGTAGTGTTTGCATCTCATACACTCACCGGCAGATCACCAAAGTTCCAGGGGGCAAGCATGCGGACTCACCACCCACAGCAAGAGCAGGGTCCGAGGCCGGGGGCACATAGGGCAGCGTCGCAGGCAGGCAGCCGGGAGGGCGCCCCCGTGTCGCACCAGGCCGCCCCCCGCTACCAACTGAGTGGGCGGCCGAATGAGGGCCCCCCATTCAGAGCCCCCCCCCCCCACAACCACGGCCAGGGGGACAAAAAGTGCTCATAGCTTGAGACAGAGATGGGGCATGGAGTGAGCCCCAGAGCTGGCACCAGGTAAGGACAGGAGGGAGGAAGCCCAGTGCCATCTACAGTGGCCCCACCGTACGACACAAAAGAGGGGCAGGGGGAGGAAGCGGGGAGGGCAGAATATCTGTATCTTTTAAGAAAGTCCTTGTGGACACCTTATTGCCTTCCAATCTTAGCTCCAAATCTACAAAATGGACTATTTAACTGATGTATGAATTCAAACATGTGTTTGTGAATAAATAAACTCTTCTTCCTACATACCCATAAATAGATTGGCAAAACTGGGAGTGAACTTCGCTCCCATTGCCACTCCCTTAGTTTCAACATATTTCTTGTCATACCAATAATATTTAGAATTAGCAAAGTAAAAAAATGTAATCAAAAAGGCAATCTGTGTACAACCCATTGTGATCATTTTTTCCGGAAAGTGACAGACAGCCCTAAGGTCCAATATATGTGTAATAATAGTATATAACGATGTTAAGTTTTATTTGTTTTATCAACTTAATTCGTAGTTGGTCTCTGGCCCTGTAGACCTCACCTCTATGTTTCATAGACACCTTCCCCCACTTGGTTTCTGGCTACTCTAAGCGACACATGCTCCTGCTAGCACCCCGGTCAACCCCGTATGTGGGCCTAGTGTTTTTTTCCCTCGCACTCATCCTGGCGTTTTTCACCTTCCTCTTATATACCCTACCTTCCCCCTCCCAGGGAAACCCTTGATCTCACATAAGATAACAAAAACGGCCACTAGAGCTTCACCTTGGCCCTGTTACCTACACTAACTTCGGGTGGTTACTCTTTGTATTTATTACAAAAGTAGCAGATGAAAAAGAAGTGTGTTGTCCACAAGACAATGATTCAACAGGCTTCCAGATTAATAAAAAGAAAGGAGATAACATATGAACTGGTTATTGGAGAATGTGCTTTAGAGCCAGCCTATAATGCTTTCATAGTGGCAGAGAAACTGACCACCATAAATGCGCAAAACACCTCCATTTCATTGTCCATCAGGTTTAATGAAATACTACAGAGCAGCAGATAGAAGAGGCCTTTAGACGTACCTCAGTATCTATACTATAAAGGTAGAGAAGGGGGTACTTTTTTCATTTCTTCTTTCATTTCTACTTCTTATCACTAGATAGTTATTTATGCATTGAGTCATTTCTATTTTTTGTGTCCAGTTGGCGTTCTCCTTATTTTTGCTTTTATATGGTTTCCTTTTCTCGGATTTTTTTATAAGGGTTATGATACTTTGTATTTTTGACAGTGCAACAACAAAGGTGGCCATTATCAGAGTTGTGACCTGTGGACACTTTACATTAAGTCTCTGGGCCTAGATGTTCACCATAGGCTACTATAAAAATATTCTAGTATCCTGAATGATTATTTTCTCGGGGCCTTTAAATTGGACCCCCTCTCCAGCAATCACCGCATCTGTCATCAGTTCCTCGAGGGACACAGGAGCAGACGATGGAGGTGAGTAAAGGCTTGGGGGTCTGACAAGTTATCTGCAGCTAGCAGGTGACTTGCCATTATCCCCCAGCCTCCCATTACCTGTCTCCCCTAAGGGGGGCAGAAGAGCCCAGGGCCATTAGGCTTTGGGGCTTGCAGTCTGCAGGGTGGGGGGCTACCAAGGCTTGCCCCTGCACCCTGTTCTACAAGCCCCCGTAGCTGGTCCCTGGGCTGGTTATCCTGGGTAGCGGGGACCCCACGTAAATTTTTGACCCTTAAAAAAAAAAAAAAAAAAAAAACATTTTTTTTTAAATTAACCCTTTATGTCCCATCCATCAGCAGGTATAAAAGGCTTCCAGCAGCAGCAGGAGATCAGAAGCCAGAGGGATGGCGTGGGAAACAGTGATGGATCATGGGAGGTAAGTATTAAAAAATGAATTAATAAAATATTTTTTTCTGATGTGTATTGTGTCTTTGAAATTTAACCCTGTGTGAACTGGTAAGGGATCCATGAGACCCCTATACCAGTTGACAAGGCTTGGGGGTCTGACAAGTCACCTGCAGCTAGCAGGTGACTTGCCATTAACCCCCAACCCCCTCATTACCTGCTTTCCCAAAGCTCAGGAGGGGCAGGAGAGCCTGGGCTACAAGGCCATGGGGGCTTGTAGCCTTGTAGGGTGGGGGCCACAGAAGCTGAACCTTGCGCCCTGTTCTACAAGCCACCATAGCTGGTGCTGGGCTGGTTATGCTGGGTAGGGGGAACCCCACGCCTTTTCTGGGGATTTTTAAGGGATTTTAATTCAAGATGGGGGGCCCTATGTCATTTATCTAATTAACCCTTTATGTCCCACCACTCAGCAGGTTAAAAGGCTTCCAGCAGCAGGAGAGCAGAAACCAGAGATTAACCTGATTATTGTGGGAAACAGTCTTCTGGGATGGATCAATCGGAAGTAAGTTTCAAAAAAAAAAATTTCGGATGGGGAGAGGGACACCAATTTTTTTAATTTAACCCTTTATAGTGTGGATAGTCGTTGCATTTTACTTGTTATTGTTATAAAGTGTTCTTTTCAGTGTGGGGGGTTACTGGGCAGGAATGGGGGGCTACCAATACATATTAGGTACCGTTGGAGAAATGGGACTTTCACATGCAATATGGTTTTCTTGAATAAAACTTTTATCATTTAAATTAAACGGGACACATTTAAAAAAAAACATACATTTTTTTTAACCTAGTGAAAAATGATTTGTCAACATTGTGACAACATATCAAGTAGGCTGGCAGTTAGAAGAAATAAAAATAGCTATGCATGTTGGGTATTGTTCAGTTCGGGTGAACTTGTGCTTTTAGATTTATCTTGTTCTTTCTTGTCTACATATTGTCATTTTAGGACACAAACTTTTTGTATACATGGCATAGGAAACAGTGATGGATTTTTTAGGAAACCCTGTGCAACCAAAAATGTATTTTAAAGGAGTACTTCCAGAAAGATGAGTCCACTACAACACATACAACAAGAAAGCTTAATGTGTGTACTTTCAGGAAATATATGGTTTGTAGTGGGTATTCCAAATGTAAAGGGTCGTTTTGATTGAAAAAGTGCAAGGGTGCGCACTGCAGAGCTGAAACTTTAAGTAAAATTATAGTTACATGCAAGCTTTACTTGTTTGGCAACTCTTCCCTTGACATTACCTATGCATGTTGGGTATTGCTCCATTCAGGGATCGGGGGAACCTTGCTTTTTCAGATTTATCTTGTTTTTTCTTCTTTGCATATTTTTTTTTTTTAGGAAAATGTGGCTTTGATTCTGCATTTTATTCATTTTTTGAGAAACCCTGTGGAACCAAATAATTAATTGAGGGATTACTTCCAGAAAACTGCGTCTAAATCAACAAGCCTGGAACTGCTAGAAAGCGTAAGGCATGTACTTCCAGAGAAAATATTGTTTCAAATGTAAAGGGTTGTTTTTCTTGAAAAACTAGGTGCGCATATCAGCTGTATTTTATATGAAAACCTCCTAAAGCGCTGTTTCAGTTTGGGGGAGTCTCATGGGCAGGAAAGGGTGTCTACCAATACATATGTGGTACCATTGTAACAGGTAGAAATGGGGCTTTTACACAAAATATGGTTTTATTGAAAAATTTTGTATTACAAAAAAAATTTCATTGTAAAATACAGATTTTTAAAAAAAATTTTGCACACATTTCGTCCAAAAATATTGAGACTACACTGAAAAAGGCCAAACAAGACATTTAATGTTAAAGTCCAGACTCTGCTGAAAAAAACAATGTATAATGTGCTCGGAAATCCGAAAGTCCGTTCAAAAATCAGAGTTGAACATGTATAGCACAAAATATGGTCTGGCAAAGAGGGTGACAAAATCTCCAGGTAGGCTGGCAGTGAAAGGATTTTAGGACTGGTTTCGAGCTAACAGGGTTGAGTGCTGTAACCCCTTTAATGTTTTTGTATTCAAATATCCATGCTCATCTGCAGCTCCCAGGTTACTATATAGGAAATTGGTTTATGTGGCTGCCACCCCTCCTCTGAATCTTAAAATAGCCTCACCAAATAATTAACTTAACCCCCAATGTTAGCGACACTTGTATTAGATGCTAATGTAAAGGGGGGGGTGATGCAGATATCATTAATTTTGGGTGGTCATCGCTGGATCCAATAGACTGACTCAATGAAACTGCTGTTAGGGAGAGCGCTGCACGCCCATCTAGCAGCACTTCACTTACCTCCATGGCTGCATCCAGCCGTCATCCATTTTGCAGCACTTTCCCCATGGCTGTTTCCAGCTCTCTCCCTTCCCCCAATGCTTCCTTCTCACATGCTCAGGTGCGCGCACGTCTCCGTCCACTAGAGGGCAAGCGCACTAGATTCCTGAGATTTAAAGGGCCTGTGCAGCACTGATTGGTGCCTGGTCATCCAATCCTGCATCCACTTCTCCTATTTAAAGAGGCACTTCCTTTCCATCAGTGCCGGATCTTGGTCTCTCCATGCTTGTTGAAAGTCAGACATTCTTGGATTGCTCACCCCTGTACCGACCCCTGCCTGTCCCGGACTCTGAACCTTTGCTGCCTGCCCCGACCTCGGCTGCTCACCTTTACCGCGAACCTGTGCTGCCAGCCCTGATCTCTGCCTGTACTTACTATGCCTTTTGTGTACCTCGCTGAACCTCGGCAGACTGTGGGACTGGGCCGCTGTTGGGGGGTAGCAACCTGGGGGTCACTCGCCGCACAAGACCAACCTGCCTTGCGGTGGGCTCTGGTGAATACCGGTGGCCTCTTAGACTCCGCTGCCCTGACACGGTACCCGCCATCGGTCCCACAGTTAAAGCGGATCCACACCCGAGTCCGCTCCACCCGGTCCGTGACAACTGCATTTTTCACAATTGTTAAAGAGGACAAAACCCTTTTTAAACTGTTCTGGAGACTAAAAGACTCCGGGGTGGCCACTTGCCTACCCTTTGGATTGCACAAAAAACTCACCTTTCCTCTCATAGCATTTCTGCAGCCCAGGGCAGAATAACCGGCTGCCATTTAGCTGAGGCGCACTCAGACTAGAGGGAAGCTGGGGATGTGGCTAGCGGGGTTGTCACATCAGACGGCACATAGGAGCACGTCAGACAATCTGTGATTTCAAATCTGCCAGCTGGGCATGGCTAATCTGACATAAACAGACTTTTAAAAAACATTTTTAAACTGAGATGCTGCTGCGTCTGTAGTATTTCCCAAGGTACTTGGGTGGGGGGCACAGGGATGGGGGGGGAGGGTTTTGTTCTGCGTTATCTTTGCCCTCATAGCTATTTTATTGTACAGTCTGTACTAAAACTACAGTGTCTGCTCATATATATGTATATCTATTTGTTATACAGTATACCAGTAATGCAAAACCTATGCAATATATATACTTCTTGAAAGAAGCCCTGGCTATGACTGTATTTCTGTCAAATTGTATTGATTCTGAAGCTCAGCAGAAATAATGTGATAAAGTTCCATGCCATGACAATTTAATTTCTGCGTCGAGTTCCAATCCTATTATCTCTTCCTTTCAATAGACTTCTAAATTATATACATGTCAAAAGAGAAACTAGTATGAAGGCTAAAGCTTTCATAATTATTTAAAAAATTCAATATTCCAGCTGTAAGGATCACTATGAATCTTTTAGCAGAAATCATCTGACACCTTTGTGGGCAAACAACAATCAGTTTGCAGAAAGCACTTGCAGGATGAGATATTACTATGCTGTTTTTATATTACATAAACAGAAACGTTAACTTAAATTCTTCTGGTGTAGCATGTTCTGCGTGGTTAAAATCGTCCTTACCCTTACCTGGTTTCCACATGTGTTCACTGCTACCTCAGATTAGGGGCAAACATAGATTTTACTGGGCCCCAAAGCAAAAGTCACAGTGCCCCCTCTCCTGTGGAATGCAGATCCACGGGGGGAACAGCGAGTAGGTCTACCAACCTACCTGTTGTTCCACAAAAACCCAGGCCCAGAAAATGCTTTAAAGTGGACCAAAACCCAGGATTTTGACTATCCTGAGTTTTGGTCCACTCCTCCCGATTGGGGTGCCCGCTATGTGAAACCCCCCAATCGCGCGCATCAACTCACCTTACTGTGGTCCTATGCCACATGCGCGTCCAATCAGCGTGCTCGGAGCCGCTGAGCTATGCGTGTCTAAAAGACGTCTTAGCTCAGAAGCTCCGAGCGCGCTGGCGACCGCATCTCGTGCTGCCCTCTAACAGGGAGAGCGCTTGCACCTGCCATTCACAAGTGGCCAGAGTGGGCACGCACCCTGCAAGGGGGATAGCAGGGATGCGGCCACGGCCTGCACATGCGCCATTGGGCCTGCACATGCACCATTGGGCCGGGATTAAGGTAATTGTACTAGGCGACCTGGGGGTTTTCCCACAGCGGGGCATCCAGATTTTGGATGCCTACTGGGTTTTGGTCCACTTTAACAACACTGCTTCAGCAATCTAAAATTTACTGAGGAAAAGCTTTTCTATATTTTTAACTTAACTTCCTGGGTGAGATATAAACTCCTTCCACCAATTTTCCGGCTGTGTGCCTACATACCTGCCCTCCCTTCTCCAGACCATGCATACCGTCAATACAGTGTACCTTGGAAACCATCAGCTTTTGCCTAAAGCTGCCCCAGGGTATGTTACTGTGATGATTTAGGCTTTCCCACATGCTGGTTAATCACCTTTCTGTGTGCTCTGACTGTCAGTATGGCTAAGCATTCCCGGCATGCCTTGTACGGCCATGTTTTGCAGCTCAGCTTCCCCACAGGTATTGCTGGGGGTAAGGTGGTGGGTTGACTCTGGCTTCCTGTCCTGATTGGCATGCACTGCCTCTTATAGCTTTTGCTGGTTGTTATTGCACCACTGTTAGAGTGGAGGGGAATGTCCCTCTGCCTGATAGCAAGTTGGAAACAGAAACCAGATCTAGGGGTCAAATTTAGGCACGCTTTAGGGTTTGTATCAGAAGTCCATTCCGTCCCAGGAAAAATGTTTGAATTTTTTAACGGGGATATGTAGGAACTTTCTGGGATATCTGCTCTCAGCTGAACATGAAATAACAGTCCAGCACAATTCACCAATATACTAAGAGCACATTAAACAGATAACAAAACATTTAGTTGTGTCACTCACTTTTACCAGGAGAGTAGTACTTACCGCCATGGCCTGGGGGGTTTGTGACCTTCCCAGGACTTCTGTAGAGAAGACGCTCCAAACACCCCTGTGCCGCTGTTGGTAAAGGGGTTAATATCCAGTCTCGCTTCTGCGCCACTGTCTGGTATCTCCTAAGACCCGTACTTTTAGGTAAATGCCAGAGTATGTTTAATATATCTAGCACTTTATTACTAAGGTATTGGAAAATAGTAGTATCTTTCTGTACTATCGCAGACAGAGTAGAGAGGACAGGTTAAAATAAAAAGTTAAAGGTTAGTTTTTTAGTCTAAAGATTGTTGGTCACTGCCTGCGCTGCTGACAGCCCGACGCGTGTTTCGGCTAATACTGCCTTCATCAGGGTGCTTAGCGGGCATGCGCCCACCTCTGCTTTTCATTGGTGAGAGTTTTTCCTTTTATTTCTCAAAGCTTTATGGGAAATGTAGTTCATAGTCTGTAGTTCCAAGTAGTCCATGTAGTTCAAAGTTGCTGTTTGATTTTGGTGTTGTAGACCGCCAAGAATGGTCGGCTTTTTCTATCACTTCTCCGGACTGGATACTTTGTTTTGTCCTTGCTTTTCTCCAGTAGTGGATACATATAAACTAAAATTTAAAACAAAGATATTACAAGTAGCGGAAGAGAAAAAAAAAAGTTCTTTTCATTAAACAAAAAGGCTGTTTGTGAGAAGAGGGAAATTAATTATGGAGATGAATTTGCACAAAAAATCATAATTAATAAATATTATATGGTAAGATCACAATAAACAAATAGAAGTTGACCAATATAGATTTATATTTTACCGTATTTGCCGGCGTATAAGACGACCCCCCAATATTTCCACTCAAAATATAGAGTTTGTTATATACTCACTGTATAAGACTACTCCCTCTTCCGCACACCAAATAAAACGTAAAAGAACATCAGATTTTATTTCAACATGTTAATTCCTTTCCCCAGAGTCCCTGGGTGGCTTCTTAGTACAGGCATGGGGGCATCCCTCAGTACAGGCATGGAGGCATCCCTCAGTACAGGCATGGGGGCATCCCTCAATACAGGCATGGGGCATCCCTCAGTACAGGCATGGGGGCATCCCTCAGTACAGGCATGGAGGCATCCCTCAGTACAGGCATGGGGGCATCCCTCAATACAGGCATGGGGCATCCCTCAGTACAGCCAGCGAGTGGCCCCACTCCCTCCTCCCCCCGCCCCGCCGCTCACACACCCACACACTTACCGATGGTCGGAGGGCCGGTCTGCCCGTCCCTGCTGTTCCTGACGCCGCCGCCGCCGCCGCCGCTCTCATACACACAAACACGCACACACATTCATGCTTACTGGCACTTCCTGGCTGTTGCGCGCTGGTCGTCGGTGGGCGTGCCCCAGAAGGCCAACGTCCATTGTTTTCATTGGACGGCGCCCATCTGGGACACGCCCACCGACGACCAGCGCGCAACAGCCAGGAAGTGAAGTAAGCATGAATGTGTGTGTGTTAGTGTGTATGAGAGCGGCGGCGACAGGAACAGCAGGGACGGGCAGGCCAGCCAGCCGCAACGGCCACCCCTCACCCTCTAGCGTATAAGGTGCACCCGGCGTATAAGACGACCCCCCCACTGGGAGGCATGTTTTACTGGGGAAAAAAGTCGTCTTATACGCCGGCAAATACGGTAGGTAAGTTTTAGGTTTATATGTATCCAGTACTGGAGAAAGACAAGGACAAGACAAAGTATTCAGTCCGGAGAAGTAGCTGATACAAAAAGCTGACCATTCACGACGGTATACAACACCCAAATCAAACAGCTGACTTTGAACTACATGGACTACTTGGAACTACAGACTATGAACTACATTTCCCATGAAGGTTTGAGAAATGAAAGGAGAAACTCTCACCAATGGAAGCAGAGGAGGGCGCATGCCCACGAAGCACCCTGAAGATGGCAGTAACAGCTGAAACACATGCAGGAAGCGCTGCTGACCAAATTTAGACTCAAAAACGGACCTTTAACTTTTTATTTTAAAGTGGACCAAAACCTAGTATAGTCAGTTGTTTTGACTATCCTGGGTTTTGTTGCATTCGCCAGGGGATGCCGCAGCCAACTGAGCCCGTCCGCTCTGGTAAAACTCATCTAATAAACTCTATTTGCTCCATGAAGGGAAAGATGATAAACACTGGTCCCTCTAATTGCAAATATCCCCCCATAAATAAACAATTGTATTATATTAAATCACCAATTATATACAAAAAATCTTATTAATTAATCTGGTCATGTGAAGCATCAAAAATACTGTTTGTATAAAGTGCTAATGCAGAGATACTGTGCAATATAACTATTTGTAGGTCCACTTAAGGAGCCTGTTAGAATATTAAAAAAATCTGAGAACCTCAAACCATAATGTGCAAATACTATCCAAAAGAAAATATATAGACTTGATATAAATACACTCTACTTGGGAATAAGGAGAGGAGAATATGCAGGCATAAAATACAGTATGATAATCTAGTCAAAGAGATACTTTCCTAAACGGATATCTATGGTGATCTGCGGGCTGGAGACAATCCTCACGTGTTCCGCCACTAGCAGCGGCTTCTCCAGAGGTACTCACCTTGCTGTAGTTCTCTTCCTCTTATACCCCCGAACCCAGACACGCCATATCTCCCCCGCCGGAAGGCGCACGCACGGGGCGCACCTCCACGTCTTCCGCTGCCAGCCGCGGTTTCGGACGTACAGGGGGCATGGGAGGAAACGAGCTCTACCACGATCACTACTGATAGCATCAGCGGTCAGGGGAGGCGGGCTGATAGAATTGCCCGGGGGGGTACCAGAGGTCAGAGGACCACAGCACTGTCCCACACAATGCTACTGTGAAGATACAGCAAAAAATATCAACATGTTCCAACTCTAAATGATGCTATAATACTTATAATCCTAGCAAAGAAGAATAAAGAAAAACAGAGACAATGCTATTTAAAATTCATGACAGCGCTTATGATGTGAAATACTTTTGCACATCATAATCGGATACAACAGTTATCTATAACAGCGCTTATGATACGATACTATTGCACATCACACTCATATAGAACAGTTATCAATATCAAATACAACTTAATGATTTCATAATCTTTGGATTGCATAACCAATCTCTAGTCCACAAAAGGGTCATCACAAGAGGGACAAGTCTTCGGGCTTCAAGGTGTAAGGGGAATACTTTTTGATCTGCCTTCCACTGGTCTAATAACAATAATTGCCATCCCAAGAAAAATAAATAAGTGAATTAAAACATCAAAGAAAATTAAGGCAAGAGGGGGCGCTGGGGGAAACAGATTAAAAGACTTGGGCTAGATCCCACTTCCAGTCGGCACTAAGGTCGCTTAATCCCACATGAAGACCGAGTTCTCCACAAGATCGTTTTGAATCCTTGAGGTGCTTAGGCTTGATTCAGAGAAACAAAAAAAAGATTTTCGTTTTTGTGCTGATCTGTCATTTTTTTGTTTTGTTCCCGCTTGCGTATGAGTGTACGAGTGATTCAAAGCATGCATCGCAAGCCTTCAGTAAAGTATCCGTCCGTTCGTATGCCAACGAGGATGTCATTTTCAAGCTTTCGTTTTCCAAATATGTTACTCATGTTACAACGTAGGCTTTCGTTTTTACCCTTTTCCCATCGTCTCCTCGAACGAATCATTTACGTTTCCCGTTTGATTCAGAATTCCTGTTTCTATAAATAAACATCCAGACGAAAATCTTTACGACCTTACACCTGCGCACTACAAAATGAACTCGTTAATGTGCTCGTCTACATATTTTGTTCACTCACTTCTGCTACAATGCTTAGCTAAATCACATCGCGCTCAGTATATTCTTCCATTTCCCGCACCTAAAACTTACCTAAATCACTTCGCGGTCTGGCGAATCTTCATATCTAAATTTTGTGTTTTGCATTCGTTTTGTGGTAACCAACCCTTAGTGAATGTATGTAGAAAAGGAAATGACACCGAGACAATTTTTTTTTTTTTCTATAATCTTAAATGGCATTCTTCAGGGTTTTTTTTTAAAGTAAAATTGTTTCAACAAATTTACTACTGTTTTTATTTTAAAAAATATAAAACTTTTAACATATTTTAAAAATTTAACATAAATTTTAAAAATAACATATAAAACGTAGTAAAATATATACATAGCAATGGCAGGCCACAGAACATTATTCTTCATCTGTGGTCCCCAACGAGTCGCGCAGCTCCTGCATCTCACCCACCAACTGAAGGACCCTGGCACTCAGTTGTGCCACTCTGGCACGTGTGGTCCCTGTTGGGGTCCATACTGTATGGTCCAAACACCTAAATCTGGACTTCAGAAGCCCGAAGGCCCTCGCCACCATGGCTCGGGTTTTGCATAGGCCCGATTATAGAACTCCTGGCCCGCATTCTGCAGGCGAAGAATGGGCGTCAGGAGCAAGGGCAGGAGCGGATATCCAGAATCCCCTGAAAGAATTTAAAAATACTAACATAAAATACACATTCTAAGCAACAATGTTGTCAAGGGCTAAAAACAGCCATAGGTTAAGACATGAGTCATCAATTATATTCATTGGCATACAGTGAAAATGGATTGATGGAATGTGAGCAAACTTACCCAGGAGCCATCCACCAGATAATTCTCCTGACTCAAACTGACTAAAAGCCGGAGCTCCGCAATATTACAGCATCATGGGACGACCCTGGATGCCCTGCAAGAACACTGAGGAATCGCATATCCAGACCAAACACTGCTTGTATGTTGTGCGAGTGGCACATCTTGCGGTTCCTGCAACCAAATATAAAATAATTACACAAAGCAAAGGTAACCAACTAAAACAATAACTCCAACAACAAATTAAGATTCAAGTTCAACAATCCAAATATAATTAACAAAGGACATAAGTCTAAAAAAATATAGCAGTTATATGGATGTGTGGGAAAATAAAGGTTTACATGCTAAGGACTAATTAAGGTCAGCATTAAAATGCTTTTATAAGGCATACATGAAATGTATTGATTCAGGTATGCATTGCTATACAATTTATGGCCACGGCCATGCTGATACATGCAATGCCTTGGAGCTGAAGGCGCGCAGACTCCTCCACATAGCCGCAAAACATGTTCAACAATAGCAATCCGAGGCCTCAAAGGTCCCGTAAGTGGATCGCAAATGAAATGGTTTTATAGGGTGGTGGTCCCTCGGCAATCAGCTCTCTGAATCAGACGCAGGCCCATCCCAACAACGTAAGTTATCTGAACGAACGCAAAATATCAGATTTTGATGGGAAAATTATCCAAACTAACGCAAATGATCTGATTTAGTTTCGTTCATTGAAAACGCATATACGCATTAGCCCGAACGTTCGTACGAATGGGGTGACTTGCCTTTAAACCCTGGCTCCATTACTTGCCTCCCCAAAGCCCAGGAGTGCAGAAGAGCCTGCGGTCCATGGGCCATGCTGACTGGTAGCCTTAGGCTACCAGACCCACATAGCTGGTGCCCAGGTTGGATTTACTGAATAGTGGGGACCCCACACCATTATTTTCAATTTTTAAGGGCTAAGCCCTTAAAAATGATTAAAAGGGAAGGGGTTTAACTCCCATGCCTATAAAAAAAAATTAAGGGTTAAACCCTTCAAAATTTAAATTAGAAAAAAATTGATGAGAGAAAAGTCACTGGGTGCCAAATTGAGCCCTTAGATGGGCAAATATCTCTGCCACTATCTACACGTATCGAGTGTGACCACATCCCAAACAACAGGAGGGAAATTCTTTCACCTGAAGCAGTGGATAATCACAAACACCTGAGAAGCATAGCATATCTCATCCCTACACTTGATCCCAAAGCTCAAATAATGGTTCTGTTTGGGAGTGGTCCACAAAGCCAGAGAGCAAATCAATGGCTCTCACAAATATCCTTATGTACAAAGGTTAGACCTAGGGTGGGTCATCATAGGAGATGTCAGCAAGGGGAATGCCAACAAGCCAGACACTGTGAACTCTCCACAAATATACTAGAGATGGGGCAGCCAATACATTTCCAAATCACTGACATTTTACCTGTGAACACAGTACTCCATGACACAACAGTGGCTAGTTACACTGTGGCTGCTCCGGCAATAGAGTCGCAGATCACACAGATCACAGTACTCCAGGAAGCAAATACTCCAGGAGACAAAGTTGATCACATTCCAAAGGATCATAGAGCAGAGTCTGCACAAGCAACTCACTTTAAAGACAATGGCCTTGATTCAACAAAGTCTGTAATAAGAAATGATACTGTTTTTGAGAAGAAAAATACTACCTTTTTAGCTTTTTTAGATTTTTGTGATTCAGCAAAGATAAAAACATGCTTCATTTTTTACACTAATTTTTTTTACGTGTCTTTCACTAATTGTCTAATGTGAAATAAATACAATTGAAATTTACAATTGTAAAAAAGTGTGATTCAGCACTGTTTTTTTACTACTGAATGAATTATATACAAATGCCTTGATCAGTTGTAAAAATACTCAGAATATTCCTTTAAGTTTTTTATCGACTGTTTTTAAGAGGCTAAAGGGGTAATTCATTGCCAGGACCTGACTGGTGCACCAGCCTGGTAATCTGGAGGGAGGGGCTGTGATTTCTTTTAATTTTAATTGCAACAGTAACAGTAAAGAAGGAAAGAAAAAGTTAACTCCAGTTGGTCTGGGGGAATAAATCTACACATTTGCAATAGCTGTTTTTTATTCCCTCAGTACATTTCACAGGTCATTCTTCCCAATAAGGGGTTAAAAGCTTGTTATACTGATATCTGTCTCTCACAGGTGCGCTAAATGTTTGGATAACTAGGGTTTTTAATCTCCAATTTATATAGAAATTAATCCCCTGATTTCCACTTCTTCTGAGCTACTATCTAATAAAAGAGCATTAGTTTGTAGCTGTCTTTCTTTTTTTAATACCTATGCCAAGAGGATAATCTTATATAGAAAAAACAAGGGAAAGTATGTTAAACTTACCCACCAGGCCCGGAGGTACGTAACATTTCCTGGGCCCCTGAAGAAAAAGAATAAAACAAAGTCTGTCTTGTCCTCTCCGGTGGTTTGGATAATACTGCAGAAATGCAAATGAGAATAAAAAGTCAGTGTCCTTAAGTCTTTTAAAATCTCACATAAATAGTCCGGTGTTTGTTCATCAATGGTGGAGCTACGCCGCTCGTATCTCTTTGTTTTGTGGCTAGCAGTTGGAGCTGCTCCTGTCACTCTGCCTTGCTGCTGGCTGTAGGGGTACCGACGCGCGTTTCGTTTTCACTTCTTTAAGGTCCCTGAAGCGTCTGCGCAGGGTTACCTATTTATAGTGATGTTATTGACCCAGAGGCTTCTGGGTAGTGTGGTCTTTCGCCATAGCTCTTTAAACCGGCTATATATTTGGGTTTTTGCTGTGTCCTTCAGTTGCGGTTTTTACTATAAAAGAAAACAGAGACCAGCGGCAGTTTCCTTTGTTTTAAGGAATCAGTTCTGTAAAGATTCATTATTGTGATCCGTCTTTTAGTATTTTTAATGATATTATTACATATGTTATATATATTATATATGTGTATGCCAAAATTACAGATACGTGATTAGGAAACTATGTGAAGAGCAAAGTGTGTGATAAAATAAATAAATACATGAGGAAGAAATTAGGATACCCTAATGGCTCAAAGGAAAAAGTAAAATACTAGAGCTATTGATAAAAGCGGGAAGAGAACCTCTTATTTTTGATTGTAAATTATAGGTAGATGCGCATATATTAATATATATTATATCACAATAATGAATCTTTACAGAATTGATTCCTTAAAACAAAAGAAACTGCCGCTGGCCTCTGTTTTCTTTTATAGTAAAAACGGTAACTGAAGGAGACAGCAAAAACCTGTATAAATAGCCGGGTTTAAAGAACTACGGCGAAAGACCACACTACCCAGAAGGCTCTGGGTCAATGACATCACTATAAATCGGTAACCCTGCGCAGGCGCTTTAGGGACCTTGAAGAAGTGAAAACGAAACGCGCGTCTGTACCCCTACAGCCAGCAGCAAAACAGAGTGACAGGAGCAGATCCAACTGCCAGCCGCAAAACAAAGAGGTAGGAGCGGCGTAGCTCCACCATTGATGAACAAACACCGGACTATTTATGTGATATTTTAAAAGACTTAAGGACACAGACTTTTTATCCTCATCTGCATTTCTGCAGTATTATCCAAACCACCGGAGAGGACAAGACAGACTTTGTTTTAATATTTTTATTACATGTTATAACAACTTCTTTGTTTACAATAAAAAGTTTGGAGGCACATACGGAGGATCAAAGAGCCTTTGTTCAGAGATTACACAACCTGGGAAACTTCCAGATCTGCCACAAACATTAAAGGACAACACAGCACAACTCCTCAGGGGCCCAGGGAAGGTTACGTACCTCCGGGCCTGGTGGATAAGTTTAACATACTTTCCCTTGTTTTTTCTATATAAGATTATTCTCTTGGCATAGATATTAAAAAAAAGAAAGACAACTACAAACTAATGCTCTTTAATTAGATAGTAGCTCAGAAGAAGTGGAAATCAGGGGATTCATTTCTATATAAATTGGAGATTAAAAACCCTAGTTATCCAAACATTTAGCGCACCTGTGAGAGACAGATATCAGTACAACAAGCTTTTAACCCCTTGTTGTCTGATCACTGTGCCCTCAACACAAACCCCAGAATTACCATTTTCAGCTAAGCCAACTGATCAGGTTGCAGCTTGTACAACATAACTTGCGCCACCCCAAAAACATTTCCAAAATACTGCATTCTTCCCAATAGACAATGTTGAATGTATATATGCATCCATTGGGATGAATAACAAAACATACAGCAAAAGAAAACAGCAAGTCCAGCTGCCTTCATCTATTACTCAGTACACCTCTTTATTCATTAATTTAACATATTGTTATTACTGTTTTAATAAAATATTAAAGCTAACACCCCAGGAAAAGTGCCTATCCTTGGCCAAAGGCTATAGGACTGGTAAGTTGTCAGGGCCGGGGGCAGGCTGTTCAGCTTTTTGACAATGACCTTACTATGCCTGGTGTACCAGTCTAGAAATCTAGAGGAAGGGACATTATTCTTTTTTGATTTTATTTTAAACAGTTACAAAATAACAATTTAAAACAATTAGAAAATGCGCAAGTGCATTTAAAAATAATTGTCACAAATTCACAATGATGTATTACATGGTCACCTGATAAAAAACAAATGCACCATTTTGGGTAAAGGCCGCTTAGCACCAGAGACACTGTCAGAGATTTTCGTTTTTCTGCTGGAAAATTTGCGACGATTTTCCAAAAATGTTCGCTTACTAAAGCCATTTTCGCATTTCTGAGCCTATTCGACTGGACAGATTTAATTAGTCAGCTTTGTAGAATCACTTAAATGTACTTCTCATGTAATCCAATTTTCCAACCAAAACGTTTTTTTTTATTGTCTGTCTGAAGCCCACTGAAATGTCTATAGTATACATCCCAGCCCACAACATTTGGGAGTTGCACATCAGAACTGTTAGAGCCTGAATTGAATGCAGAAATTCAATCAGCACAATTGTTACCAGCAAGCAACTTAGGCCAAAGTCGATCCTCACAGATCATCGACTCAGCCCAGCTATCTCAGCCTACACAGCTAGTCCCCTTATAGCCACACCAACATGCTTACAGCAATACGAGAGTTTGCATGACCAAAGGCTTACATGGTGTATGAGCTTATGCATGCAGATGTGATTGTGCAGTGTGTTCAAAAAATGCCTGTTCACAGACTTTTCAGCCTTTCCAGATCTATTGGAATAAACAGACACTTTACAAAGACAACGAAACAGCCATTATGCAATTCAAAACACTAACGTTGTACCTATGCCTCTCAAGCATGTTTCACATGTTGCATCAAAGGGACTTGTGAGTAAACTTGCCTTTAAAGATGTGATCTACCAAAAACCCTGTTGTGTGTGCTGGCCTTCTCCTCGGGCCAACGTCGCTCCCCCGTTCTCCCGGACATGTCCAGACCCGGACATTCCCGGGTCTGTGCGCTCCGATTGCTCATTCACTTGAATAGATGGGAGGAAGCACACACAGAGCCGGGGGTTGGAGATGCCCAGGATCTGGAGTGTCGGGAGAGTGGCAGAGGCACTTGAATAAGGTAAGTGGTCTTTTTCTTTCTAGTGCCAGGGTGGGGTGGCAGGGTGGGGGGGGGCACTTTTTGACTAAACTTCTGTTTTAACTTGCCATCTATGGTCTTGATTCACTAAAGATAGAAAAAAAATAACACTTGGAAAATTGGATTACATGCGAGAATTTTAAACACTTAGAAGTGATTCAAAAAGGTAGTTGAATTAAGTACATGTGCTCGAATGCGCTCAAATTTGAGGCTGTATTTTTTTTTAGCGCAGCCGAAAATCATTTTACAACTGGCAAACTCAGTAAAAAAATGCTCGAATTTTCCATAACAAAATTCTGTGCATGCGTGCTCTCCTCTGTGGATAGATTTATGTGTGAATGTGAGTGTTGCCGTGAGTGTTATTTACAGTCAGCCTTATTATGTGGCTTGGATCCTTAGCATACAGATAACGCATTCAATGCAGATCTATTTAAATGTGTGAGTTTATGAGGAAATCAAGATAGAAAAGGGTAGCCAGCACAGTTATTAAAACATTTAAAATGTATTCCAGTTATTTAAAATCAGCATAAGGACACCATGGCCAAAAAGACATAAACCTGGACCTGAGCCAAAATGACATAAGCCAGCACAACCTGGTTTAAAGTGGACCAACACCCAGGATTTTAACTATCTTGGGTTTTGGTCCACTTGCCCCGCTATGTGACAACTCAGTTACAACTCACCTCACCCCGCTCCTACGGCGCATGCGCGGCCGCTCGTCCAATCAGTGCGCTCAGAGCCGCTGAGCTATGCGCGTCAAAGCTCAGCGGCTCCGAGCACGCTGGCGGCCGCTTCTCGCGCTTCCCTCTAACAGGGAGCGTGCCCTGCTAGAGAGAAGCGCGAGATGCGGCCGCGGCCCGCACATGCGCCATTGGATCGGGATCCAGCTAAGGTTTGTGGGCATCCTGGGGGGTTTCACAATCCCAATTTTGGATGGCTCGCAGGGAGGGATTGGATCGGCACGGGAATCTTATAGATTAAAAGGACACTCGTCGCAGGGCAGGTCAGCACCTCCATGGCATAAAGGGTAAGCTCTGGCCACGTGTCTAATTTACCAACCCAGAAACTGAACAGGAAAGATCCATCGTTTAGTACCAGGAGACCCGGGGACAGATAATCATCCAACATGTGAGTCAAGGTCTGCCTGGTAGTACGGGCTGTAATATATCCGATGGTGGTGGATGTGGCAGACAGTGGAATAAGTTGTTCCACATTGTGGCCATGATCCCCCTCCACTTTGAGGTGCTGCTGCATTGGCAACTTGTTCCTCCTCCTACTCCTCCTCGTATCACCACTGAGCCCTCAAAGTCAGCTGGAAATGCCAGTAGTGCATCCACCAGCGTGCATTTTGTCCCTCATTTTTTGATCCCACTGCAGTGCTGAAATTAAGGAGGCTATGTTTTCCTTATAGCAGGGATCAAGCAGGGTGGCCACCTGGTAATCAGCACTAGTGAGTATGCAGTCATTGAGCAAGCACTGGAGCATGTAGGTGTTCATGCGAGCTAGGCTGCCCTGAGTCAAGGAGAAACTGTTCTCAGTGTCAAGTGTCTCCTCCTCCTCCCTCCAGCCATGCTCCAGTGGTGCCCATAAGCAGAACTGGGTGCCACCCTGCTGTTAGAGAGAAAGCAGTCATCCTCCTTCTCTAATTCTTCCAAAACTGTGCTCTGGCTAGACTTTGGCATATCTGGCCGCTGTTGGCCCTGCAACCCACCCTGCAAGCCACGTGTACACTGCTTCGACAGCAGGGCAAATGGACTTTCCTCCATCTCCTCTGCTTCCTCCTCCTCCTTCATGGCCTGAAGCCATGGTGAGGTGGACACTGGAACTAATGGCATTGTCCAGTGCACATTTTATTTTTTTCACAACCTGTTGATGTGGGTCAGGGACGGCCTGGTGAGAAATGTAGTGGTGGCTGAGAACAGCATATTGCGAAACAGCCGCTACAATCAGCTCTTTAAAATGGACCAACACCCAGGGGTCCGTCGCTTGTCCGTCGCCGAAAAGGTACGTTTTTTGGGGCTTTTGGGGGGGTTTCACACAGCGGGGCATCCTGATCTCGGATGCCCCGCTGAAGTGGACCAACACCCAGGATAGTGAAAATCCTGGGTGTTGGTCCACTTTTAAAACTGTCTGCCTCCAAAAGACTGGAGCTGGGGCTGAGACAGAGGGAGACTCGGGTGTTTGCAGGTTTTTCTGGTAGTTCTGCCACTGCAGCTTGTGTTTTGTTTGCAGTTGCCTGGTCATGCATGATGTGCAGGGATAATAAGCAGCTTTGCCTCACTTCAGTGACTGTTGGCACAGCCTGCAGATGAGATGACATGTGTCTTGTCTTCTGTGCACTGCTTGAAAAAATGCCACACTGGTAAGATCCTTTGCGGTTTTGGACATGCTCAGTCCCTGGGCTTGGTGGCCAGCAGTCACAACGGGCTGACCACTGATGGTTTGCACCTTTCTCCATCTTCTGCTGGCTGGTTGGGTCTCTGTGACCACCACCTCTTCTTTCAAACACTGATAGCATTCAGTCCACGTTGGGTCTAGGACCTAGTCATCACTCCTGGCATCTGCTTCTACCCACACATTAGGTGGAAGAAAGCTGCAGCAGTCGACACTTGGGTCTCATCGTCATCCAGGGTGTCCTGTGATGTTACGCTGGACACATCCTCATTGTCACACAGAAGCTCTTGGGCATCTGTGAGCCCTAGGTCTGCAACTGGGATAGGAGCCAGTGGATGGCCCATGGTATCCCAGCCAGGCACAGCAGCAGAAGCACCATGACCATGTACCTGTCCCTTATTTACTGCTTTCTACTTTGTTAGACACTTGCAGTTACAGCAGCCTAAAATGGACAAATAAAAAAAAAAAATCGCAGGAAAATGCTTCTTAGGTGCCCTTAACCAAAAGGGCACTAACACATTAAACCTTAAACTATAGGTAGATCACTAAGACACAGTTGCTTTAAACCATAGGTATTGCAGTGCACTAACAGATGCCTTGAACTATAGGTATTGCAGAGAACTAACAGGTGCCTTGAACTATAGGTATTGCAGAGCAACCACACATTTTTTTTCTATTTCCCAAGAGGGTGTGTGCCGACTGGCATAAAACAGACAGGCACTGTAGAGGATTTTTATTCTCAGGAACAGTCACCAGTTTTTCCCTTAATATCAACTTAGGTGCACACCTGAGTGTTCAGCCCGCAGTTTGGGAATCCTGGAGTACGGGAGTGGCTAACTTACCCAGAATCTTCAGCCACACTAAAAACAAACTGCTTGACAACCTAGCTGTTGCCAGCCAATAGTTTTACCTAGGTCTTATGCCTTAGTGGCACGTATCTCCCATCCAGGACCAACCCAGCTGACTGCTTACAAGGGTCTTAAGTGCCCTGAACCAGTGGATGCTCCACTAATAATAGGTGTTGAAGAGCACTAACACACAAGTGACCTGAACAGTTGGTATTAAAGCATGGTTCACACCAGTGCCTAGAGGATGTAGTTGTTAAGGGGGGCACACAAAACCCAGTGCTTAAATAAAAAGGTAGGTTAAAGGGGCACCCAAACCCCAGTGCATAAAAAGCGCATGAAAAGGTGGGTTAAGAGGGCATCTAAACTTCTGTGCTTAAATAAGAAGGTGGATTAAGCGGGCACCCAACTCCAGTGCTTAAAGGAAGATGTGGGATAAGGGGGCACCCAGACCCCAGTAGTGACAAGCCAGTGGTTTTAGTGCAGTAGTAGTGACTAGTGAGTCCAACCCTACTTGAGCCCCCACTCCAGCCTCTTTCCCTGACTATAAAAAGGGCAGATTCACTAAAACGCTGGCAGCAGGATCATCTCCCTATCTAAATCAGTGTTGCAATGGTGCTGGGACACGCGACCCTGCCTTTTATATGGCTGGTCACGTGTCCTGTCTGGCCAATCACAGCTATTCTCAGAATGTGGTTGCTAGGCAAATAAGAAGGCTGATTGGCTACTGTGCCTTTTCCGGGTCCAAGCCAAACCCGTGGGATCGAGACCCAAACCCACAAAGTTCGGCAGGGATACGAACTTTGCGAGTTCAGCCCGCTCAATGTTAATGAGGACTAAGGCGGATCCAAAATGTGATCTGATTTTATGTCATTTTGGGCTAGTTGGCCCTATACTGATTTTAAATAACTGGAATACATTTTGGAAGTTTTAATAACTTTGGCTGTGCCGGATACCCCTTTCTAACTTGATGCTTTCTGAGGACGCAAGGAGTCCCAGCCTGACACCCACAACCAAGAGGTACAGTGCTTAGCGGCCTCATTTTCTTTTGGTTTAGTTCATAGTGGGCATGTTCAGGTAACTGTTTAATATTGATGTTCTCTCTAAAGACTCACAAATTCTGTACCTTCTCCAGGGCATAACAGCATCCAGCTGCTCAAACTTCAGAAAGCAGAAAGCAGAGAACAGCTTCATGGTTGAAGACAGCATATTTGTTCCTGTAAAACAGCATTCTCTACTGCAAGTAGCATAAAAAAATTTGCATGAAACACTTCAATTTAATTAATGTAAGGAGGCAATCTAGAACACATGAATCACTTGAAACATTTTGCGCATGCACATTCCACATTAAATAAATTTAGAGTTTTTAGGGTGCATTTTCTGCTGCTCAAATTTAATTGGCAGAAAAAACACAACCTTTAGGGTTGATGAATTGCGCGTGAAAAATCACATCTTTTTAAGAAAAAAACACACAAAATTTAATTTTTGACCTTTAATGAATCAAATGAATCTTTTGCAAAGACGCACCTAGGATTTGGAGGAGAAAAATAAAAAAAAAATATTCTAAACCAAATTTTGTGGTAACACATCCCATTACAGGCAGTGTGCCATGCCCCCAACCCCATTCTCCATGGGCAGTGTGGCTTTCCCCCTACTATTTCCCATAGGCAGTGTGGCATTACCATTCTTATTGGCAGTGCAGCATTCCCCAATCCCATTCCCATAGGCAATGTGGCATTCCCCCATTCCCTCATCCTATTTCCATAGGCAGTGTGGCATTCTCCCCATTCCCATAGGCAGTGGGGCATCTCCCCCATCCCATTCTCCATAGGCAGTGTGGCAATCCCCCATCCCATTCTCCATGTAGGCAGTGTGGCATTCCCCCCAACCCCTTATTCAGTGTGATCCCCCCAACCCACCAGAAAAAAAGTATACTTCCATGAATGCTCAACCCCCGCTCTGGCTCTAGCGCCACCTCTCGGACTGACACACACTGACACCCGTGGTGTTGGCAGTGGTGGTACCAGAATCCAGAGTGGGGATTCTGTCTGTCCCCGCTCTGACTTCCGGCGGCGCCGCTGCCTCTCGTGTGTTTGTGTCAGTATGCGCTGACCCCCAAAAGGCAGTGGCAGTTCCAGAAGCCAGAGTGTGCACTGACAAAAACATCCAAGTGTCAGCGGGCGCCAGTCCGAGAGGTGGTGGCGGTGACAGAACCCAGAGCGGGGACACATATAGGTTTATAAAGCATCCCAGCTGGTTAGGCATATAAAGCATCCCAGCAAATGAGAGTTTGTGTAAAGGTTGAAGAAGCATTGGAGATTGGGGGTTGTGGACTCACCAGAAGGTGGGTGTCCCACAGGGCATGACACCAGCTTTTTTAGAATATGCTTCAGGGTCTAGATAAGCTGCTCTACTAAGCCATCTGTTTGCGGGTGATCAACTGAAGAGCGTATATGGGAGAATTTGAACAGTTTGCACACCCTGGAACCCTGATATAGGAAATCAATATTATTATTGTCATGGATAACTTCTTACCTCCTAATTCCCACGGCATCTCCTATCTGCATGACAAGCTAACTGTGGCTGGCTCAAACAGCAGCCTCTTCCTCCAGCCACCCTTGCATCCCTGGTATACAGGTCCTTCTCAAAAAATTAGCATATAGTGCTAAAGTTCATTATTTTCCATAATGAAATGATAAAAATTAAACTTTCATATATTTGAGATTCATTGCACACCAACTGAAATATTTCAGGTCTTTTTTTGATTTAATACTGATGATTTTGCCATACAGCTCATCAAATCCCCAAAATCCTATCTAAAAGAATTAGCATATCATGAAAAGGTTCTCTAAACGAGCTATTAACCTAATCATCTGAATCAACTTATTAACTATAAACACCTGCAAAAGATTCCTAAAGCTTTTAAAAAAGCCCAGCCTGGTTCATTACTCAAAACCGCCATCATGGGTAAGACTGCCGACCTGACTGCTGTCCAGAAGGCCATCATTGACACCCTCAAGCAAGAGGGTAAGACCCAGAAAGAAATTTCTGAACAAATAGGCTGTTCCCAGAGTGCTGTATCAAGGCACCTCAATGGGAAGTCTGAGGGAAGGAAAAAATGTGGCAGAAAATGCTGCACAACGAGAGGTGACCAGACACTGAGGAAGATTGTGGAGAAGGACCGATTCCAGACCTTGGGGGACCTGTGGAAGCAGTGGACTGAGTCTGGAGTAGAAACATCCAGAGCCACCGTGCACAGGCGTGTGCAGGAAATGGGCTACAGGTGCCGCATTCCCCAGGTCAAGCCACTTTTGAACCAGAAACAGCGGCAAAAGCGCCTGACCTGGGCTACAGAGAAGCAGCACTGGACTGTTGCTCAGTGGTCCCAAGTACTTTTTTCTGATGAAAGCAAATTTTGCATGTCATTCGGAAATCAAGGTGCCAGAGTCTGGAGGAAGACTGGGCAGAAGGAAATGCCAAAATGCCTGAAGTCCAGTGTCAAGTACCCACAGTCAGTGATGGTCTGGGGTGCCATGTCAGCTGCTGGTGTTGGTGGACTGTGTTTTATAAAGGGCAGGGTCAATGCAGCTAGCTATCAGGAGATTTTGGAGCACTTCATGCTTCTATCGGCTGAAAAGCTTTATGGAGATAAAGATTTCATTTTTCAGCACGACCTGGCACCTGCTCACTGGTAAATGGTTTACTTACCATGGTATTACTGTGCTCAATTGGCCTGCCAACTCTCCTGACCTGAACCCCATAGAGAATCTAAGGAATATTGTGAAGAGAAAGTTGAGAGACGCAAGACCCAACACTCTGGATGAGCTTAAGGCTGCTATCGAAGCATCATGGGCCTCCATGCCACGCCGCATTGAAGCAGTCATTTCTGCAAAAGGATTCCCGACCAAGTATTGAGTGCATAACTGAACATAATTATTTGAAGGTTGACTTTTTTTTTTATTAAAAACACTTTTCTTTTATTGGTCGGATGAAATATGCTAATTTTTTTAGATAGGATTTTGGGGTTTTCATGAGCTGTATGGCAAAATCATCAGTATCAAATCAAAAAAAGACCTGAAATATTTCAGTTGGTATGAATCTCAAATATATGAAAGTTTAATTTTTATAATTTCATTATGGAAAATAATGAACTTTAGCACTATATGCTAAAGGACCTGTATAACACACACATTTCTTATATGCCCTTTGACAGGCAGCGCGGCTGTCGGAAGGAAATTTGAAAGGGCCAATGAGCCCTAGGTTTACTGGTGGGGCTATCGGCCCTTATTGATGTGGGCTAATGAGCACTTAGATTATTTTGTGCCAATGAGCCAGTGCTTAAATAAAGTCAACCCAGCCCACTCCAGGATTGTTTGTTGCTTGGGTACACTAGTGTCTGCGTATTGCTATTTTAACTGTGTATGACCTTGGACCTTGACCTTGTCTTTGCCTGACCATCTGTACCATTTTTTAATCCACTGTGTGTCAGCCCCTTTGTGAACTGGTATAGGGGTCACATGTCACATGTTTTTTCCTTACCTTCGATCCTCCTCTGTCCCACGCCGATCCAATGACAGATGCTGATGGTTGGTGGAGGGGGAGTGAGGAGGCCAGGACCAGAGTGCCTTGCCTCTCCACCATCTCCTCACTGATCACTGGCACTACTGGCAGAGAGGTCAGCTGCAGCGGAAGTAAGGGGGGCTCTTTTGTGCCCTCTCTTGAAGCTTGGAAAAGCCCCACCGGTTAAAGAAAAGACCCAGCCGGTCAGGTGAGTTTTCAATTTTTTAACTTTATTTTAAGTCCGCTACATGAGTCTTATGTACCTGCCACTTAACAGTTGGAGAGGCAGCTACTCACATAGTTGGCACTAAAAGGGTTAAATAATTATTTATCCGGTTCCTGTGGCACCCTATTAACAATAGCCTTCTGAACATTTACAAGGGTGGGGCCTCTCAACTGTGCAGTACCAAAACTCTCCCTTCAAGCATTTAAAGTGGACAAACAGTCAAAAATGACTTAAACCAGCCCAACACAACAAACAATTCTCATATGCATCCTCCCAGCTGAGATGCTGGGAATGGAAGCTCCAAAATGGCAACTACCACTAGAAAATCAGTGAGGCAGCATTTCAGCTTTGAGTGGATGCAGGAGCAAATGTCAGAACTGACATTATTACTTCAGTATCATACATGCAGTTGAGGCAAGTGAGTTTTTGGGAGTTTTCTTTTCCAACTGTGCCAGGCTGTTGGTCCGGTTTACATCAAGTACGTTTTGATCAACAGTAGGAGCATCATCCTCTCCATCAAATATATGCTATAGAAGATTGTCCACATTTACATAAGGTAGCTCATTACCACTTGTATTGCCTCCTTGGGCAATGGGGGCAGTGGAAGTTTTCCCCACAAAGAAGGAACTTTATAGTCCACTATACTATAGTAACAGTATGCATTAGGTTTTTGACCACACCCACTTCATATGTTAATGTTTCAGACACGCTCTCTATTTTGACTAATGCTACTGGATAAGCCCTGGCATCTCCATGGATGAAGACCACGCTCAAGTGCTTAGATGCAGACCACACTCAAGTGTTTATTAGGAACATAGCACTCAGCTACCAGGTTGGTATCAGTCGCAAGACCAGAGTCCAGAGTTCCCTGTCAAGAAGGTATTGACAATAATATTGCAGATTTAGGGTTCACTCTCAAACCCAATGATGCAGGGTCAGCAAACTGTGATTTGCACCAACTTGAGCCATATTCCATGGGCTCAGAGGTCTGAGTGAAATTTGCAGCAATATGTCCAATATCATAACATCTCCAGAACAGCAGCAAACCCGGTTGTTTTGATTACAAGAAGGGCTTGCACCCCAATACAAGAATCAAGGCAAGGTTATAGACAAAGGGTTAGAGAGCACAGCTACACTCTGGAGAGAAGACACAATAGGCTCGATTCAGGGACACATTCGTCTGGACTTTCGTAGCTGTCTCTGTATGTTTTTGTATGTTTTTTTTGGTGTTTACGTTCGTTTTTCCATTTGTACGTTCATTCCCGCTAATGCGTATATGCGCTTTCGATGAACGAAACTAAATCAGATCATTTGCATTAGTTCGAATCATTTTCCCATCAAAATCGGATATTTTGTGTTCGTTCAAATAACTTACGTTATTGGGATGGGCTTGCGTCTAATTCAGAGAGCTGATTGCTGAGGGACCACCACCCTATAAAACCGTTTCTTTTGCGATCCACTTACGGGACCATTTTGCACTCGGCTACCTTGCTTTGACCATGTTTTGTGGCTTTGTGGAGGAATATGAGCGCCTTCAGCTACAGGGCATTGCATGTGTCAGCAGGGCCGAGGCCAGATTGCACTGGCGACGCATGCATATCGATCGCATGCATGACGTTGAGTTATTCGAGCTGACCAGACTTAATCGTGCTTCTCTCCATAAGTTGTATAGTGAGCTGCGGCCATGGTTAGCCCGCACCACAAGGAAGGGGCAAGCAATTTCAGGTATGACCAAGATGCTTGGCTGCCTGCAATTTTTGGAGAACGACTCGTTCCAGAGGCTGGGTGCCCTCTCCGTGGGGATCTCCCAGCCTACGCTGAGCCTCGCACTATCCAAGTTTGTGGATGGCATGGCTACCATTAGTCAGAAATATATTTCATTTCCGGACGACATGGTAGCCGGGAACGCGCTTAAGTTGGCTTATTATAATATTGCCCAACGTCATGGGTGTGATTGATTGCACCCACGTTGCATTGGTCTCTCCTGCAGCCGACGAGTACATCTATAGGTAAGTTAAATCGGTCATTTTGTTATATAGTTTAGACAAACTGTATTGTAACTATCTATTAATCCCTCCTTGTAAATTGTCCCTGTGATACAGCTTACAATGTATATCTTAATCCCTCCTTGTAAATTGTCCCTGTGAAACAGCTTACAGTGTATATCTTAATCCCTCCTTGTAAATTGTCCCTGTGAAACAGCTTACAGTGTATATCTTAATGCCTCCTTGTAAATTGTCCCTGTGAAACATCTTACAGTGTATAGCTTAATCCCTCCTTGTAAATTGTCCCCGCGAAACAGATTACAATGTATATCTTAATCCCTCCTTGTAAATTGTCCCCGTGAAACAGCTTACAGTGTATATCTTAATCCCTCCTTGTAAATTGTCCCTGTGAAACAGCTTACAGTGTATATCTTAATCCCTCCTTGTAAATTGTCCCTGTGAAACTGTTTACAGTGTATATCTTAATCCCTCCATGTAAATTGTCCCTGTGAAACTGTTTACAGTGTATATCTTAATCCCTCCATGTAAATTGTCCCTGTGAAACAGCTTACAATGTATAGCTTCAGCAAAGTTTTTAATGTCGGCCTTAGCCAAACATTTTCATGTGGACCTTAATTAGTCATTCAAATGTTAATCTTTATTTGATCCAACATACATATCCTTTTTTTTTTCAAAAACTACTTATGTACTTAGTTAATGTTATTTGTATTGGCCAACATGTTTTTTGAGGGTGTTAGGAGTTAGTGTTTGAGTAGTTTACCTTGCCTTGCTAAGAACATTTTTTTTTATTTGTTCCAGGAACCGCAAAATGAATGTCCAAGCAGTGGTGGCCCTGGACATGCGGTTCCTTAGTGTCCTCACCGGGTTTCCAGGCTCATCCCATGACGCGTACATCTTGCGGAGATCAGGATTATACCGCAGGTTTGAGTCTGGAGAATTCTCAGGTGGATGGCTCCTTGGTAAGTTAGCGCTAATTACGTCATTCCCTTTTCATTGTATACCTATGAATAGAGTTGATGACCCATGTTTGAACCTATGGCTGTTTTTACCCCTTGATGACATATTAAACCGGACCTTAACCATGATCTTTAGCAAAGCACAAACCCTTAAAAACAGTTTTCCCAGCATTTCAAATTAATATATTTCTAGTTTCTAGTAACTTACTTATTATTCTTTCCCACACTCGGCTGCAATTCTGTTCTTGACTTTATGATAGGGTCGGCACCATCTTTGCTCAGATGCATGACACTTACTGAGGAGAGGAGAGCAGGATAAAGTGCAGGGGGCGGGTTAGAGCTGTGCTTTGCTCAGACAAAGCAGATCTGGGGTCCTGAAAAGGTAAGAAATCCCAGAATGCTGAGCAGCACAGTCCTAAGCCAATTCCTGTTTGCAGCCTGCCTGATTTGCCCTCAGTCGCCATCTTTGATGTTTAAAGGCTCAGAACATGCAGTAGATGGTGTTAGGCTGTTTTTTTAGGTGAGCAATCTGTATGTACAGGGTGTGGCTAAAATATAAGATAGGCTCTTAGTCAGGGTGAACGACCGCTTGTCCATACATTTTTGTTTTGAATGTGTAATTTATGTAAGTCTTTTATTATTCTTTCAGGGGATTCCGGCTATCTGCTTCTTCCCTGGCTGATGACTCCCGTCCTTCGGCCACAGAATGCGGCCCAGGACGCCTACAATCGGGCGCACCGCAAAACCCGGGGCGTTGTGGAGAGGGCCTTTGGCCTCTTAAAAACTCGCTTCAGGTGGACCATACCGGGGGGGCACTCCAGTATGATCCCAACAAGGTCATCGATATCATACTGGCCTGCTGTGTCCTCCACAACTTTGCCATAATGCAGCATGTCCCCCGGTATGTGTATCTGCCCCCCTCTCCAGCCAGCCAGGACCCAGAAGAGAACTACCATGGCAAACCTAGTGCCTCTGGCCAAGCTGTTCAGGCCAATTTGATAAGCACCCATTTTACCTAATTTGGTTTTCCTGCGTTTGTTTGTTGCATGTAATTGTTTATTTTTACTTTCATTTGCCTTTGTGAAGGCTTTTGTATTTTCTTTAAAAAAAAATAGCAATTAATTAATTACTAAAATATTGACACATGATCTGAGCCTCATGCATTTTTTTTTGCCATGTTTGTTTAGAAAAACCTTCAGTAATCTCAAAAGAACCCAAACATTAATGCATCAACTTAGTCAACAACAGCTAAAGTCACATTCAATATATTTTATTTAAATATGAAAATTTGGAGTTGAAGGGCACTCGCAGACTTCATGTACATACATAGTGCAACAGAAATATACATTGGTGCAGACTCATGGCAACTAGCAATTGGCCACATCCAGGAGTTTTAAACTAACGCACTCCAGACTGAAGTTACAATAACCAATAAAATAAACATACATAGGGAGCAACCATTTGCATGAGAATATTTGGCCAGTAATACATAGGGCTACATACACACCCTCTCCTGCTTGGCCACATTTGCCACAGGCACAGGTGGAAAGCAGCCATACCTATGCCACATCCACGCCTGTAAGTCAGTGGCCCACCCAAACAATAACCCCCAGTCCAAATGCAAGTCCAGTCCATTGCCATTTGCCATGGTTCAAGGTGGGTTTCCCAGCCAAGAATGTCCCCCAATCTTGCCAACAAACAGGATGAGCCAGACACAATTTCATTAGGCCCAAGCCTGCAGCGTGGCAGCTTGAGCGGCAGCTTGAGTGAGGCTTTAGCTCAGGCATTGGCTAGTGGGGTATCTCAGCACTCTAATGAGCTATATGGGCGAAAATCAAAATCATACAAGCAAAGCCATAAAAAAGGCAATCTTGGTAGCGCTCACCAGACAGATCAATACAGTGGGAGCAGATACAGGTCAAAATGGGTGTTGCCCATAAAACCCTGGTGGTGGGCCTTGGAGGTGGCCCATCACCTGGGCATGTGTGGCATTCATAATCTGCCACTGCTCCAACATGTGTCTATTGCTTGTTTGAACTTCCTCGAGCATGGCTGTGAAATTATTATTTAAGGTGGCCATGTGGCTGTGGTGAATGTTTTATTTAATGTCTCTAATTGTGCAGTAAGCTGCTCTGCGGTTCTTTGAGTCACCTGCCAAAAGAGACTTCTGTCATGGCGCCACGCTGACTCCAGGATTGGCACGCGCCTCCCCTGGGAAACTGGTCGACGATGCTGACTACGTCTACCAATTCCCCGGGTTTGAGCACCTGCAGATGCTGGACCTCTAGGGTGAGCAAGAGTCGCAGATGTGCTTGGCAAATCCTCTGCAGCAGAGCTACAACTGGGGACTGTACACTCAGTCTCAGCCTGCTGCCCACGATGGGCTGGCAGCATGCGTCCACTGCGTTCACTCTGCTGCAGAGGATTTGGTGCAGTAGCATGTTGGGACAGTGGCAGATTAGGTTCCAGGCGGGTCAGTTCTGAAGATCCCAGCAAGTTGGCATCCTCCTCCATCTCCTGGATTTCCTCCATCAGTGTGTGGGTCTGTTGGGGCATGTGCAAAAGAGGTTCAGTTTGGGCCCTAAATATATTAGTTATGCAAATAAGTCATGTGCATTCACATGCATCAGCAGTTTCATGAAAGTCCACTTACCGTATATATCTGTTCCTGGCTCCTAGGCAGCACGGAAGTTGACGGCGTGGTCAAACTGGATGAGGCTTCCACACTTGCTGAGGCTTGATGCTGGGCTGTGTTTAAAATAAAAAGGCACGTAAACACCAAAAAATCCATTGATGATCAGGATTACTACATATGCTTTCAAAAACAGCAGGAATGCAAACTCCAACAACAGGACAAAAGGCTCGATTCAGAGAGACAAAAAATTTTCCCACTCTCATATGAGTGTGTGAGCGATTCTATGCATGCATTGCTATCCTTCTGTAAAGCTTTCGTCCGTTCGTACGGCAGAGTACGAGTACGAGGATGTCATTTTCCAGCGTGACTTTTCCGTTTCATTTTCTCATGTTACAACGTAGGCTTTAGTTTTTGCCCTTTTCCCATCATCTCCCCCCACGAATCCTTTACGTTTCCCGTTAGATTCTGTTTCCCTTTTTTAATAAATAATCGTCCAGACGAAAATCCTTACGATCTAGCGTCTGCGCACTACAAACTTTACTCATTAAAGTGCTCACCTACATATTTGCCACCCTCACTTCTACTACAATGTTTAGCTAAATCACTTAGCGCTATCCTCCATCTTCCCATTTGGACCCTTAAAGCTCACCCAAACCACTTTCCACAAACCGGTTAGGTTCCTCTTCCATTTTAGGTCCCTAAAACTTACCCAAATCACTTCTCGGTCATGTGAATATTCATCTTTAGATATTTCTGTGCCCATTAGTTTTGTGTTAATGTATTTTGTAAATGAAATGACACTGAAACTTTTATTTATTTATTTTTCATCATAAAATATAAAATATTAAAATATTTTGAAAATGTAAAATTAAAATGAAACAAAAAAAAACTAAATACATAGCAATGGCAGGCCAGAGAACATTATTTTTCATCTGTGGTCCCCAATGAGTTGCGCAGCTCCTGCATCTCGCCCACCAACTGAAGGACTCTGACACTCTGGCACGTGTGGTCCTTGTTAAAAAACCTAAATTAAATTATTGGTATAGCCTTGTTGGGGTCATACTGCAGTGCCCCCCCCCTGTATGGTTGAAGGCCACCAAGGCCCGGGTTTTGCATAGGGTCCGATTAGAGAACTCCTGGCCCGCATTCTGCAGGCAAAGAACGGGAACAGGAGCAAGGTCAGGAGAGGATATCCAGAATCCCCTGAAAGTATTTAAAAATGCTAACATAAAATACACATTCTAAGCTACAATATTGTTTAACATGTCATCAAGGACTAAAAACAGCCATAGGTTAATACAGTGAAAATGGATTGACAGAATGTGAGCAAACTTGCCCAGGAGCCATCCACCTGATAATTCTCCTGACTCAAACTGACTAAATAAGCCATAGCTGGACCAAACACTGCTTGTATGTTGTGCGAGTGGCACATCTTGCGGTTCCTGCAACCAAATATAAAATAATTACACAAAGCAAAGGTAACCAACTAAAACAATAACTCCTACAACAAATTAAGATTCAAGTTCAACAATCCAAATATAATTCACAAAGGAGCATTTATATGGATGTGTGGGAAAATAAAGGTTTACATGTTAAGGACTAATTAAGGTCAGCATTAAAATGCTTCTATAAGGCATACATGAAATGTATTGATTCAGGTATGCATTGCTATACAATTTATGGCCTCGGCCATGCTGATACATGCAATGCCTCGGAGCTAAAGGCGCGCAGACTCCTCCACATAGCCGCAAAACATGTTCATCAACAATAGCAATCCGAGGCCTGAAAGGTCCCGTAAGTGGATCACATATGAAACGGTTTAATAGGGCGGTGGTCCCTCGGCAATCAGCTCTCTGGATCAGACACAAGCCCATCCCAACAACGTAAGTTATCTGAACAAACGAAAAAAATCAGATTTTGTGGGGAAAATGATCCGAACTAATGCAAATGATCCGATTTAGTTCTTCGAAAGCACATATACGAAAGCGCCCAAACGTTCGTACGAATGGAAAATGAATGAAAAAAACTAAAGAAAAAACTAACACACACAAAAACTTTCACAGACAGCTACGAAAGTCCAGACGAATGTGCCTCTGAATCGAGCCTATGCTGTCCTTCACTATGAATGTCAGTATCTGTTATATGTATGCCTCACCCTGTACATACACATTGGTCACCTTAAATAGTCTAAACATGCATGCATGCATGCATGCATGTACTGCATGTTATGAGGCTTAACACATCCCTAAAGGGCCATTAGGGGCCCACACTCAGCTTGCAAATAGCATTTGTCTTCAGAGTAGCTGGTGGGCATTCTTCCTATGTAGACCTTTCCCTGACCCCAGATCAAGTATTTTAGACCAAAGCACAGCTAAAACCCAAGTGGTATAAAGACAAAGAAGGAAGTGTTGTATATGATTGACTAGATTCACATAACAGGCAGTGCTTTGCTAATATAAAGACTTTAATTGTGACCATAAATACTATCCAACTGTCAGGGAGACCCACAGAGACCCACACGGTGCCAGGGAGAGCCAGGGAAAGATAGGGAAAAATTGGGAACGATCCAGGCAGGGACAGCAGAGAAAGTGACAGGGAAACTTTTTTTTTATTTTCACTTCACTTCATTTGCAAGATCAAATTGCTTTTTTTGTGCTGTAAATATTCCTGGCCACTGTGCATCCCATCTTGGCAGTGGCATATTTAACCCTATCTGTTACACACAAGCATTTCTTATAACTCGATTAGTTTTAATTTTTTTGTATGCTGTAAAAACACCAGGCCGCAGGGTATCCCAAACCAGCACATTTCACCCTATCTGTTATACTAAATCAGCTTCTAAAGGCTCTGTTTTATTAATATATTGCATTTTGAATTGTTTTTTTTTTTGTGTCCTTTAAAAACACCAGGTCGCATGGGCATCCCAAACCAGCACATTTCACCCTATCTGTTATACTAAATCAGCTTCCAAAGGCTGTTTTATTAATATATTGCATTTTGAATTGGCTTTCTGCGTCCTGTAAAAACACCAGGCCGCATGAGCATCCCAAACCAGCACATTTCACCCTATCTGTTATACTAAAGCAGCTTCTACAAGCTCTGTTTTATTAATATATTGCATTTGGAATTGATTTTGTGCGTCCTGTAAAAACACCAGGCCACATGGGCATCCCAAACCAGCACATTTCACCCTATCTGTTATACTAAATCAGCTTCTAAAGGCTCTGTTTTATTAATATATTGCATTTTGAATTGGTTTTGTGCGTCCTGTAAAAACACCAGGCCGCATGGGCATCCCAAACTGGCACATTTCACCCTATCTGTTAAACTAAATCAGCTTCCAAAGGCTCTGTTTATTAATATATTGCACTTTGAATTGGTTTTGTGCGTCCTGTAAAAACACCAGGCGCAGGGTATCCCAAACCAGCACATTTCACCCTATCTGTTATACTAAATCAGCTTCTAAAGGCTCTGTTTTATTTATATTGCATTTTGAATTGGTTTTGTGCATCCTGTAAAAACACCAGGCCGCAGGGTATCCCAAACCAGCACATTTCACCCTATCTGTTATACTAAATCAGCTTCTAAAGGCTCTGTTTTATTAATATATTGCATTTTGAATTGGTTTTGTGCCTCCTGTAAAAACACCAGGCCGCAGGGTATCCCAAACCAGCACATTTCACCCTGTTATACTAAATCAGCTTCTACAGGCTCTGTTTTATTAATATATTGCATTTTGAATTGGTTTTGTGCGTCCTGTAAAAACACCAGGCCGCATGGGCATCCCAAACCAGCACATTTGAACCTATCTGTTATACTAAATCAGCTTCTACAGGCTCTGTTTTATTAATATATTGCATTTTGAATAGTTTTTTTGCGTCCTGTAAAAACACCAGGCCGCAGGGTATCCCAAACCGGCACATTTCACCCTATCTGTTATACTAAATCAGCTTCCAAAGGCTCTGTTTTATTAATATATTGCATTTTGAATTGGTTTTGTGCGTCCTGTAAAAACACCAGGCGCAGGGTATCCCAAACCAGCACATTTCACCCTGTTATACTAAATCAGCTTCTAAAGGCTCTGTTTTATTAATATATTGCATTTTGAATTGGTTTTGTGCGTCCTGTAAAAACACCAGGCCGCAGGGTATCCCAAACCGGCACATTTCACCCTATCTGTTATACTAAAGCAGCTTCCAAAGACTCTGTTTTATTAATATATTGCATTTTGAATTGGTTTAGTGTGTCCTGTAAAAACACCAGGCCGCAGGGTATCCCAAACCAGCACATTTCACCCTGTTATACTAAAGCAGCTTCTACAGGCTCTGTTTTATTAATATATTTCATTTTGAATTGGTTTTTTTTGCGTCCTGTAAAAACCCCAGGCCAATGGGCATCCCATATTAGCACATTTGACCCTATCTGTTACACACAAGCAGCTGTTAAAGGGGATTTCTTCTAACTAGAGTACAGTTTGAATTGTTTTTGTGTCTGCTGTAAAAACCCCAGGTCAATGCGCATCCCATATTAGCACATTTGACCCTATCTGTTACACACAAGCAGCTGTTAAAGGGGATTTCTTCTAACTAGATTACAGTTTTAATTGTTTTTGTGTCTGCTGTAAAAACCCCAGGCCAATGGGCATCCCATATTAGCACATTTGACCCTATCTGTTACACACAAGCAGCTCTTAAAAGGGATTTAATCTAACTAGAGCACAGTTTTAATTGTTTTTGTGTCTGCTGTAAAAACCCATGGGCACTGTGCATGCCATGTTTGCACATTTAACCCTATCTGTTACACACAAGCAGCTGTTAAAGTGGATTTCTTCTAACTAGAGCACAGTTTTAGTTGTTTTTGTGTCTGCTGCAAAAACCCCTGCCCACTGGGCATCCCATGTTAGCACATTTAACCATATCTGTTACACGCAAGCAGCTCTTAAAGGGGATTTCATCTAACTAGAGCACAGTTTTAATTGTTTTTGTGTCTGCTGCAAAAACCCCTGCCCACTGGGCATCCCATGTTAGCACATTTAACCCTATCTGTTACACACAAGCAGCTCTTAAAGGGGAATTCATCTAACTAGAGCACAGTTTTAATTGTTTTTGTGTCTGCTGTAAAAACCCCTGGCCACTGGGCATCCCAAACACTAGCATAAATATTTCAAGACTACCTGTCTAATAACTGCTTGCATTTTAAAATTAACGTCACTTTTCCACAATCAAGGGAGGCCACCTCTGGTTGTGAGCAGGGTGTATCCCAAACACTAGCATAAATATTTCAAGACTACCTGTCTATTAGCTGGTTGGATTTTGTAAAGAAAGTCACGTTGTCAAATTGCCAGTAGACACGACCGCTAGCTGATACCGGGAGATCAGACCTCTCACTGAGACTCCTGCTGCCACTCACCCCTAGTCTGCTGCAACCTCTGCTTGATGAATTTAGGTCTCTGCAACTTCTCTGTGCCCATCCTGGCCATTCTCTGCCTGACATACTTAGTGCGTATATGAGTGGAGGACAAAACGCTACACTACACTTAACCCTTTAAATGCCAGCCACGTAAATTTTACGTGGTTGCTTCTCCTGGACTTAAGTGCCAGCCACGTAAAATTCACGTGCCTGGCATCTACCCCTGCTAGTGGGCAAAAAAATAAATAAAAATACTCACCTGACCCCTCGTTAGATCCGGCCGGGTCTCCTCTTTAATTTGGTGCCATCCGATCCCCCGTGGGGTCTCGGATGGCTCCAGGAGAGCCCCCGGAATAGTGCCCCCCCCCCCGTTCGGCAGCAGCAGCTGCTATCTGTGTAAAAAAAAAAAAAAAAAAAAATGACATTCACTTACCTTAGGTCGCGCTGCCTCCCGACAGGTCTCTTCTTCACTGGGGGGGCCTCCGATCGCCCCCCCCCCTGGCTCTTCAGCTTCAGGGGAGAGCCTGAAAGGGCTCTCCCCCCTCCTGCTCCGACGGGCGCCGCCATCTTGTGATAAGCCCCGCCCCTTTGGAGCGGGGCTTATCACGTCCCCCCCAGCTCAAGCTCCGCCCCTTTGGGGGCGGGGCTTATCGCGATCCCGTCTCGAAGCCCCGCCCCCTTTGTGACGTCACTCACCGGGTGTCGTCCTGGCTCCCGGCTGTTGTTTATTCAGATGCGATCATGCTGGCCACAGGAGCAGAAGGGCAGGTGATCAGATCATCACCTGCCCCTCTGCTACTGCAGCCAGCATGATCACATCTGTCAACACATCGAGGGACAAAGGAGCTGACGATCGGAGGTAAGTAAAGTAAAAAAAAGTTTTTATTTTTTAATAAAATTTTTTATTAAAGTGTCAGTGTGTTTATTTTTACTGTTAACCCCTTGTGAACTGGTAAGGGGTCCATGAGACCCCTTATACCAGTTCACGAGGCATCCCCTATTACCTGCCTCCCCAAAGGCCAGGGGGGGGCAGAAGAGCCCGGGCCCACATAGGGTATGTGGGCTCGTAGGCTGCAGGGTGGGGGGGCCACAAAAGCTGGCCCCCCCACTCTGTGCCTACAAGCCCCCATAGCTGGTCCCGGGCTGGTTATGACGGGTAGGGGGGACCCTACGTCATTTTTTTTTTTGAATTTTAAGGGTTAGGGTTAGGGTTAGGGTTAGCCTAACCCTAACCCTAACCCTTAAAATTCAAAAAAAAAAATGAGGTCCCCCCCCCTGGGAGGGGGTACCCTACGTCATTTTTTTTTTTAATTTTAAGGGTTAGGGTTAGCCTAACCCTAACCCTTAATTTTTTTTTTTTAAATGACGTAGGGTCCCCCCTCCCGGGGGGGGGGGGGACCCTACTTCATTTTTTTTAAAAAAATTAAGGGTTAGGGTTAGCCTAACCCTTAAAATTCTGCCAAAAAATGGGTCCCCCCCCCTTCCCGGGAGGGGGGATGCTACGTCTTTCTTTTTTTTTTTTTTTAAAGTGGACCAACACCCAGGCTGATCAGCACGGGAATCTATAAGATTCCAGGGCCGATCAGATCCCTCACCGCGGGGCATCCGAAATCGGGATGCCCCGCTGTGTGAAACCCCCCAGGACGCCCCATTCGCCTTACCTTATCCCCGTTCCAACGATGCATGCGCGGGCCTCCGCCACCTCTCACGCTTCTGTCTAGCAGGGCGCCGTTTGTGAATGGCCGGCGCGGGCACGCTCCCTGTTAGAGGGAAGCGCGAGATGCGGCTGCCAGCGTGCTCGGAGCTGCTGTGGTTGTCCGTCCCTTGTCCGTGCATACCACAGCGGCTCTGAGCGCTCTGATTGGACGAGCGCTCGCGCATGCGCCGTAGGAGCGGGGTGAGGTGAGTTTTTTATACCTTTCTCGGGGGTTTCACGCAGCGGGGCACCCCCGCGGAAGTGGAACAAAACCCAGGATAGTGAAAATCCTGGGTGTTGGTCCACTTTAAGGGTTAGGGTTAGGTTAACGCTAACCCTTAAAATTCCCCCCAAAAAATGGGGTCCCCTGGGAGGGGGGATCCTATGTCATTTTTTCTCTAATTTTAAGGGTTAGGGTTAGGCTTAGCCTAACCCTAACCCTTAAAATTCCAAAACAAACGGGGTCCCCCCACCCCTGGGAGGGGGGTCCCTATGTCATTTTCTTTTTAAATTAACCCCTTGCGTTTATAGTGTGGATAGTAGTATTTTGTTTTTAAATGTTATAAAGTGCTATTTTCAGTTTGGGGGGGTCTCCTGGGCAAGAATGGGGGGCTATCGATACATATGTGGTACCGTTGTAATCGGGAGAAATGGGGCTATCACATGCAATATGGTTTTCATTACTAAAACAAATGTTTTATTTAAAATAAAGGAGACAATTGTTTAAAAAATATTATTTTATTTATTTTTTTGTTTTTTTTACGCAAAAATATTTAAAAAACAGCAGAAAAATTACAAACAAGACATTTAATGTTAAAGCCTAAACTCTGCTGCAAAAAAAAAAATATATATATTTTCCAGGAAATTCCGGCAAAAATCACGGTTAAACATGGCGCAAAATGGGGAAAAATGACCAACAGAGGGTGACAAAAGTTCAAGTAGGCTGGCAATTAAAAGGGTTAATAGTACCTATGCATGTTGGGTATTGTTCTGCTCGGGGGACCTTGCGCTTTCAGATTTAGCTTGTTTTTTCTTATTTGCATATTGATATTTTAGGAAAAGGTGTTTTTTATTCGGCTTTTTTATACATTTTCTTGTGAAACCCTGTGCAACCTAAGAATTCTTCAAGGGATTACTTCCAGAAAGATGAGTCCACGACAACAAGCTGGGTACGCTTAGAAAGCTTAAAATGTGTACTTTCCGGGAATATATGGTTTATGGGGGATATTCCAAATGTAAAGGCTTGTTTTGGTAGAAAAAGCACAAGGTGCGCACATTGTCTGCAGAGCTGAAATTTTGAAGTAAAATTGCTGTTACGCACATGCTTTACTTTGGTGTGTTTGGCAACTCTTCCCTTGACAGGACCTATGCATGCTGGGTATTGTTCTGTTCGGGGCATGTTGCTTTTTCAGATTTTCAGTTTTTTTCTTGTTTCCATATAGTTTTTTTTAGGAAAATGTGGTTTTGATTCTGCATTTTTATTCTTTTTTAGGGAAACCCTGTGCAACCAAAGAATATATTGAGGGGTTAACTCCAGAAAACTGCACCCATGTCAACAAACCTGGTACGTCTAGAAAGCTTGAGGTGTGTACTTCCAGAGAATATATAGTTTGTCGGGGGTATTTCAAATGTAAAGGGTTGTTTTTCTTGAAAAACTGCAAGGTGCGCTTAGCGCGTAGCATAGTTGTATTTTATCTGAAAATCTCCTAAAGCGTTGTTTCAGTTTGGGGGAGTCGCCTGGGCAGGAAAGGGTGTCTACCAATACATATGTGGTACCGCTGTAACCGGGATAAATTGGTGTTTCACGCGCAATAAGATTTTAGTGAGAAACTTACATTTTTTATTACAAAAAAACACTACAAATTGTAAAAAATAGTTTTTGGGGGTTTTTTTTGCACATATTTCATCCAAAAATATTGAGAATACACCTAAAAATTGACAAACAAGACATTTCATGTTAAAGCCCAGACTCTGCGGAAAAAAACAATATATCACTTTCCTGGGAAATCCCTGGAAATCCCTTCAAAAACCACAGTTGAACATGGGGAGCGCAAAATAGTGCAAAATGGTCTGGCAACAAAGGGTGACAAAATCTCAAGGTAGGCTGGCACTTAAAGGGTTAAAGCAGGATTTGTCGATAACAGCGGCAGGTGTGTAACTATGTATGACCATTCACTAAGTAGTAACTAGGCCCTGAAGACTTTAACAGGAACAAAGTGATGAAACTCTTAGATATGCGTATGTGATGCTCTGATGAGAGCAATTCAATGTGCTCCAGTAAGCTTGAAAAATGTTTTTTTGAGAGGCTGGGCTGCGTGGAAATGAATCGGGCATGGATCAGCCAAGATTTCCACCCACCAATGCCTGATGCATTAGAGTAGATTGATAATGGGGCCAGACCAACAGTAAAGAAATATGGATAGTGCAAAACAGATTTAAGGCGCTGCTCTCCAGTTACAGACATTCCTCCGCATCAGACCACAAGAAATTATTGAGAAAATGCTTTACGTTAGTTTTACTTTTTATTAATATTCTTCGGATAAGATATATGTGCTGAAAATCTGTATATGTTCTCTTCATTCTGCTGTAAACTCCAGGGTGTGTCTTTCAGGCAATATATGGGCTCCTAATGCTGCTGCCAACTTCAATGTGATTTTGAGGCAATATATGGGCTCCTGATGTTTGGGCTCCTGATGCTGCTGCTTGCAAACTCCAGGGTGTCATTCAGCCAATATTTGGGCTCCTGCTGCCAACTCCAGTGTCTCTTTCAAGCTATGTTTGGGCTGCTGCTGCTGCTTGCAACTCCAGGGTGTCCAAACTCTACTATGGGGTGCACCACCGATCACTAGTGCGGCTGTGCTCACTCTAAACTATACCGACATTTCCCAAGGGAGCAGCCATGAGAAACCACACACCTCCCTCCCCATCAAGGAGCACCAAAATATCTCAAATTTTAGTATGCAAAATTTATTGTAGCCTATAAAAATATGTACATACACACCACATAACACATAACACAAGACAATTAAAAAACCATGAGTCGGGTCCCCAATACTATAATTATCTAAGTATCTCTGTTAAACCCAAAACATGGGAAATCAAATATACCTTATATTACACTGCAAACAAAGCTCCAATATGAAATGGATAAAACATGAATGAATAATAAGGTATCCCTATATAAAATACTAGGGTCCGTAGTGCAGAGGCAACAAATTGCCCCTACACCCACTTCCCCTAATATAGGTGCCGGCACCCAAAGGACCAGAATCAAGGTCTCTAAAGAATTGATATGCCCAACCACACTGTATACAGTAATATATGAATATATTATATACAATCTGTGTACAAAACCAACAAAAAATATATGTGCAACTACTATAAGGGGAGAAATATACACTATAACTAAATAAAGGTGCTATAAACACATAAACAAAAATATAAAAAATAAAGTGCAAAGTGCTATCAGTTATATTGCAGGATATTCCCTATGTATCTCTGCTGTATGAATCTGTGATAATCTAAAATACTATATCATTACACATAAGAGATGGAATAAATATATAAACACTAAATAAATATACATATGTACAATAACTAATATGACTAACCCCCAACCAAGCAAGGAATACCAATTGTATAGAGTAACTCAAAATGAACACAGTGCCAATAATAAAAGGTGGTTAGGAAACACAAAGGCACAAAGCCACATAATAGGGTGAATGTCAGCAAAAAAGATCTATATACATCAGTAATGAACTACCAGTGCCATGTTTATACGTATAAGACCAGAGAGCATGTCAGCAGGCATCATGAAAAGGGACCACGAACACAGAACCCGGCCACCCGCGCCCGCCGCCCCCGTGCGGCTTCAGAAGGGTGAAGGAGAATAATGGCAAGATCACGCTGTCTTATATACATACCTGTATGTCTCCTGTCCCGCCGGCGCTCCCGCCAAACGCAATGTACGCCAGGTGCGTGCAGCCAAGCACTCGGCGAGGCGTGATGACATCAATCTCGGGCCGGGGCACATGACCACAGCCTCCGACGAGGGCGGGGACGCCAGATGACGCGTCCCATCGACCCGCCCACCGATGCTGCAGGGAATCCCTGCGAACCAGGGAAACCATAACAGCGGGGCAGGGCTTGACGGGCCTCCCTGTGACCGGAGGTCCGCAACGCAGGCATGAAAGCCTGTGAGATGAGACCGTCATCTGTCAGCCACGGCGGGCGCGCTGGCGGGGCAGGGGACAGACAACCAAAACATAGCAAATCTATCTAAGGCTACTCTACTGTAACATATGCTAAATATATATCTGTACTCAATCTTTCAAGACCTAAATAAATATAACAATACGCCTAAATGCCCATGTCCTAAGCAACTACTATCTACATATTTACATGAATCAACTTGGTACTGAAGTGTACTATCTAAGCTGGAGTAAATATACTGCAAAACCGGGCAGGCACAGAAATTTCAGCCCTGGTGCAGTACCAATACAAGAACAAAAAGGAGGGGGAAATCCAAGGGTACCAGACATAAGGAAATATGCACAAGCCAAGACGCTAATCTTGGCTTGTACCTGTTGCAATACCCGACTATATACAAGCAGGGATGATGAGTGGACAAAGCGCTAACCACCACTCATGAGCTCATACAGGGGACCAGACTGCATACACCCATCCACATGGAGGGAGATAGAAAAGAAAAAAGATTAAGAAGTATACATATAAAAATTAATAAAAATTAATAAAGAAAGTCCCGGCACAAATAGACAATATATATTATTAGCCGGCTGGTCTCAGATGTGCTTCCTTTTCAAGCCAATATAGGGTATCTTCGGGGTGTTCATCCATACTCAGGTATATTTCTGAAAGGGGGGGCTTGCTGGATTATATTGGAGTGAAGATCATCTGGGCACCAGTTCTTACTACTCATACCCGATCATTCCGAAGGGGAAGTGTTGATAACCAAAGGCGGCATCCTTCCCCAAATTCTGCCGTGAATTAATGAACATTCCCACACGTGCTGCAAAATATCCAAAGACCGTAGTGAAAAACCATAGTGAAAAACAAAAACACAAAAAACCATGTGACCCATATGGTGAACTACATGTGCATAAGCCATCCTACAACAATAGACCAAATAAGAAAAATAAAAATAAATGCATAATCTAAATAAGTAGAATATTACCCACGTGTATACCCTCTGATAATGCTTGAAAGTGATAAACTTACCATTGTGAATACCTGTGTCAATAAGTGTAGTCATTAAACCACTGTATCCAACCCCCACCCAAAAATAAAAAGAATGTGAATAATTGGCAATTACAATGAAATAAGGTAAAGCCGTCCCATGTCACTCCCTCCTTTCCCCATTGCTCAGACCGGGACTCATGCCTAGCCCCACATACTCCACAACTCCAGGGTGTCATTCAGCCAATTTTTGGGCTCCTGCTGCCAACTCCAGTGTCTCTTTCAAGCTATGTTTGGGCTCCTGCTGCTTGCGACTTTAGGGTGTCATTCAGCCAATTTTTTGGCTCCTGCTGCCAACTCCAGTGTCTCGTTCAAGCTATGTTTGGGCTCCTGCTGCTGCTTGCAACTCCAGGGTATCATTCAGCCAATTTTTGGGCTCCTGCTGCCAACTCCAGTGTCTCTTTCAAGCTATGTTTGGGCTCCTGCTGCTGCTGCTTGCAACTCCAGGGTGTCATTCAGCCAATTCTTGGGCTCCTGCTGCCAACTCCAGTGTCTCTTTCAAGCTATGTTTTGGCTGCTGATGCTGCTGCTGCTGCTTGCAACTCCAGGGTGTCATTCAGCCAATTTTTGGGCTCCTGCTGCCAACTCCAGTGTCTCATTCAAGCTATGTTTGGGCTGCTGCTTGCAATTCCAGGGTGTCATTCAGCCAATTTTTGGGCTTCTGCTGCCAACTCCAGTGTGTCTTTCAATCTAGGTTTTGGCTGCTGCTGCTTGCAACTCCAGGGTGTCATTCAGCCAATTTTAGGGCTCCTGCTGCCAACTCCAGTGTGTCTTTCAAGCTATGTTTGGGCTGCTGCTGCTTGCAACTCCAGGGTGTCATTCAGCCAATTTTTGGGCTCCTGCTGTCAACTCCAGTGTCTCTTTAAAGCTATGTTTGGGCTCCTGCTGCTGCTGCTGCTTGCAACTCCATGGTGTCATTCAGCCATTTTTTGGGCTCCTGCTGCCAACTCCAGTGTCTCTTTCAAGCTATGTTTGGGCTCCTGCCGCTGCTGCTTGTAACTCCAGGGTGTCATTCAGCCAATTTTTGGGCTCCTGCTGCCAACTCCAGTGTCTCCTTCAAGCTATGTTTGGGCTGCTGATGCTGCTGCTGCTTCCAACTCCAGGGTGTCATTCAGCCAATTTTTGGGCTCCTGCTGCCAACTCCAGTGTCTCTTTAAAGCTATTTTTGGGCTGCTGCCGCTTGCAATTCCAGGGTGTCATTCAGCCAATTTTTGGGCTCCTGCTGCCAACTCCAGTGTGTTTTTTAATCTAGGTTTGGGCTGCTGCTGCTGCTTGCTACTCCAGGGTGTCATTCAGCCAATTGTAGGGCTCCTGCTGCCAACTCCAGTGTGTCTTTCAAGCTATGTTTGGGCTGCTGCTGCTTGCAACTCCAGGGTGTCATTCGGCCAATTTTTGGGCTCTTGCTGACAACTCCAGTGTCTCTTTCAAGCTATGTTTGGGCTCCTGCTGATGCTGCTGCTTGCAACTCCAAGGTGTCATTCAGCCAATTTTATGGCTCCTGCTGCCAACTCCAGTGTCTCTTTCAAGCTATGTTTGGGCTCCTGCTGCTGCTGCTGCTTGCCACTCCAGGGTGTCATTCAGCCAATTTTTGGGCTCCTGCTGCCAACTCCAGTATCTCTTTCAAGCTACATTTGGGCTGCTGCTGCTGCTGCTTGCAATTCCAGGGTGTCATTCAGCCAATTTGTGGGCTCCTGCTGCCAACTCCAGTGTCTCTTTCAAGCTATGTTTGGGCTCCTGCTGCTGCTTGCAACTCCAGGGTGTCATTCAGCCAATTTTAGGGCTCCTGCTGCCAACTCCAGGATGTCTTTCAGCCAATTTTTGGGCTCATGCTGCTGCCAGCTGCAGGGTGTGTTTTTCAGGCAATACAGGGGCCCCTCATAGTGATGCCACCTCAACTCTCTGAAATTGTGCCGCTCTGCAATTCTAATAGCGATGCCTCTGATCTGCATGTCATAATTATTTACAGTATTATTTCACTAACCCAGCACGCATCCTATGCGTGTTACAGCAAGGCAGAATGGTTTACAACCCTATTGAGGCTCTAGGAAGCTCATAAATAGCCGTTTTTAATAGCGATTCATCGCGAATAAATTCAGACCGAAACAAATTTTGTCTGAAAATTCGGCGAATCAGCCGAATCGAATTTTTCAAAAGTTTGCTCATGCCTAAAGAATATACTGACCGCGAAGTGAATTAGGTAAGTTTTAGGGGTGGGAAATGCAAGAACAAACAATGAGACTGCGAAGTGATTTAGGTAAGTTTTAGGGGTGGGAAATGCAAGAAAAATGAGACCGCGAAGTGATTTGGGTAAGTTTTAGGGGTGGGAAATGCAAGAATTTACTGACTGCGAAGTGATTTGGGTAAGTTTTAAGGGTGGGAAATGCAAGAAGAATGAGACCGCGAAGTGATTTGGGTAAGTTTTAGGGGTGGGAAATGCAAGAAGAATGAGACCGCGAAGTGATTTAGGTAAGTTTTAGGGGTGGGAAATGCAAGAAGAATGAGACCGCAAAGTGATTTGGCTTAGTTTTAGGGGTGGGAAATGCAAGAATATACTGACCGCGAAGTGATTTAGGTAAGTTTTAGGGGTGGGAAATGCAAGAAAAATGAGAGCGCGAAGTAATTTAGCTAACCATTGTTGCAAAATTTAGTGAACCAAATATGTAGGCGAGCACATTAATGAGTTAAGTTTGTAGTGGGCAGGCTTAAGGTCGTAAGGTTTTTTGTCTGGATGATTAAGGAAATCAGAATCTAACGGGAAATGTAAAGGATTTGTTGGAGGAGACGATAAAAAAAGGGCAAAAATGAAAGGCTATGTTGTAACATGAGTAATAGAGATGAGCGGACTTTTGAAAAATTCGATTCGACTGATTCGCCAAATTTTCCGACAAAAATCGATTCGACCCGAATTTATTCGCGACAAATCGCTATTTAAAACGGCTATTTCTGAGCCTCCTAGAGCCTCAATAGGGTTGTAAACCATTCTGCCTTGCTGTAACACGCATAGGATGCGTGCTGGGTTAGTGAAATAATACTGTAAATAATTATCACATGCAGATCGGAGGCATCGCTAATAGAATCGCAAAGTGGCACAATTGCAGAGAGTTGAGGTGGCATCACTATGAGTGGCCCCTATAGTGCCTGAAAAACACACCCTGGAGCTGGCAGCAGCAGGAGCCCAAAAATTAGCAGAATCACACCCTGGAGTTGCAAGCAGCAGCAGCTGCAGGAGCCCAAACATTGCTTTAAAGAGACACTGGATTTGGCTGCAGGAGCCCAATAATTGGATGAATCACACCCTGGAGTTGCAAGCAGCAGCAGGAGCACAAACATTGCTTGAAAGAGACACTGGAGATGGCTGCAGGAGCCCAAAAATTGGATGAATCACACCCTGGAGTTGCAAGCAGCAGCAGCAGGAGCCCAAACATAGCTTGAAAGAGACACTGAAGTTGGCAGCAGGATCCCAAAAATTGGATGAATCACACCCTGGAGTTGCAAGCAGAAGCAGCAGGAGCCCAAACATAGCTTGAAAGAGACACTGGAGTTGGCAGCAGGAGCCCAAAAATTGGCTGAATGACACCCCGGAGTGGCAAGCAGCAGCAGCAGCAGGAGCCCAAACATAGCTTGAAAGACACACTGGAGTTGGCAGCAGGAGCCCAAAAATTGGATGAATCGCACCCTGGAGTTGCAAGCAGCAGCAGGAGCCCAAACATTGCTTTAAAGAGACACTGGAGTTGGCAGCAGGAGCCCAAGAATTGAATGAATCACACCCTGGAGTTGCAAGCCGAAGCAGCAGCAGCCCAAACATAGCTTTAAAGAGACACTGGAGTTGGCAGCAGGAGCCCAAAAATTGGATGAAACATACCCTGGAGTTGCAAGCAGCAGCAGCAGGAGCCCAAGCATAGCTTGAAAGACACACTGGAGTTGGCAGCAGAAGCCCAAAAAATGGATGAATCACACCCTGGAGTTGCAAGCAGCAGCAGGAGCCCAAACATTGCTTTAAAGAGACACTGGAGTTGGCAGCAGGAGCCCAAAAATTGGATGAAACACACTCTGGAGTTGCAAGCCGCAGCAGCAGCAGGAGCCCGAACATAGCTTGAAAGAGACACTGAAGTTGGCAGCAGGAGCCCAAAATTGGATGAATCACACCCTGGAGTTGCAAGCAGCAGCAGCAGGAGCCCAAACATAGCTTGAAAGAGACACTGAAGTTGGCAGCAGGAGCCCAAAAATTGGATGAATCACACCCTGGAGATGCAAGCAGCAGCAGCAGGAGCCCAAACATAGCTTGAAAGAGACTCTGAAGTTAGCAGCAGGAGCCCAAAAATTGGATGAATCACACCCTGGAGTTGCAAGCAGAAGCAGCAGGAGCCCAAACATAGCTTGAAAGAGACACTGGAGCTGGCAACAGGAGCCCGAAAATTGGCTGAATCACACCCTGGAGATGCAAGCAGCAGGAGCCCAAACATTGCTTGAAAGAGACACTGGAGTTGGCAGCAGGAGCCCAAACATTGGATGAATCACACCCTGGAGTTGCAAGCAGCAGCAGGAGCCCAAACATTGCTTTAAAGAGACACTGGAGTTGGCAGCAGGAGCCCAAAAATTGGATGAATCACACCCAGGAGTTGCAAGCAGCAGCAGCAGCCCAAACATTGCTTGAAAGAGACACTGGAGTTGGCAGCAGGAGCCCAAAAATTGGATGAAACACACTCTGGAGTTGCAAGCAGCAGCAGGAGCCCGAACAAAGCTTGAAAGAGACACTGGAGTTGGCAGCAGGAGCCCAAAAATTGGATGGATCACACCCAGGAGTTGCAAGCAGCAGCAGCAGGAGCCCAAACATAGCTTGAAAGAGACACTGAAGTTGGCAGCAGGAGCCCAAAAATTGGATGAATCACACCCTGGAGTTGCAAGCAGCAGCAGCAGGAGCCCAAACATAGCTTGAAAGAGACACTGAAGTTGGCAGCAGGAGCCCAAAAATTGGATGAATCACACCCTGGAGTTGCAAGCAGAAGCAGCAGGAGCCCAAACATAGCTTGAAAGAGACACTGGAGTTGGCAGCAGGAGCCCAAAAATTGGCTGAATGACACCCCGGAGTGGCAAGCAGCAGCAGCAGCAGGAGCCCAAACATAGCTTGAAAGACACACTGGAGTTGGCAGCAGGAGCCCAAAAATTGGATGAATCACACCCTGGAGTTGCAAGCAGCAGCAGGAGCCCAAACATTGCTTTAAAGAGACACTGGAGTTGGCAGCAGGAGCCCAAGAATTGAATGAATCGCACCCTGGAGTTGCAAGCCGCAGCAGAAGCAGCCCAAACATAGCTTGAAAGAGACACTGGTGTTGGCAGCAGGAGCCCAAAAATTGGATGAAACACACCCTGGAGTTGCAAGCAGCAGCAGCAGGAGCCCAAGCATAGCTTGAAAGACACACTGGAGTTGGCAGCAGAAGCCCAAAAAATGGATGAATCACACCCTGGAGTTGTAAGCAGCAGCAGGAGCCCAAACATTGCTTTAAAGAGACACTGGAGTTGGCAGCAGGAGCCCAAAAATTGGATGAATTACACCCAGGAGTTGCAAGCAGCAGCAGGAGCCCAAACATAGCTTGAAAGACACACTGGAGTTGGCAGCAGGAGCCCAAAAATTGGATAAATCACACCCTGGAGTTGCAAGCAGCAGCAGCAGCAGCAGGAGCCCAAACATAGCTTGAAAGAGACACTGAAGTTGGCAGCAGGAGCCCAAAAATTGGATGAATCACACCCTGGAGTTGCAAGCAGAAGCAGCAGGAGCCCAAACATAGCTTGAAAGAGACACTGGAGCTGGCAGCAGGAGCCCAAAAATTGGCTGAATCACACCCTGGAGTTGCAAGCAGCAGGAGCCCAAACATTGCTTGAAAGAGACACTGGAGTTGGCAGCAGGAGCCCAAACATTGGATGAATCACACCCTGGAGTTGCAAGCAGCAGCAGCAGCAGGAGCCCAAACATAGCTTTAAAGAGACACTGGAGTTGGCAGCAGGAGCCCAAAAATTAGATGAATCACACCCTGGAGCTGCAAGCAGCAGCAGCAGCAGGAGCCCAAACATTGCTTTAAAGAGACACTGGAGTTGGCAGCTGGAGCCCATAAATTGGATGGATCACACCCTGGAGTTGCAAGCAGCAGCAGCAGCAGCAGGAGCAGCCCAAACATAGCTTGAAAGAGACACTGGTGTTGGCAGCAGGAGCCCAAAAATTGGATGAAACACACCCTGGAGTTGCAAGCAGCAGCAGCAGGAGCCCAAGCATAGCTTGAAAGACACACTGGAGTTGGCAGCAGAAGCCCAAAAAATGGATGAATCACACCCTGGAGTTGTAAGCAGCAGCAGGAGCCCAAACATTGCTTTAAAGAGACACTGGAGTTGGCAGCAGGAGCCCAAAAATTGGATGAATTACACCCAGGAGTTGCAAGCAGCAGCAGGAGCCCAAACATAGCTTGAAAGACACACTGGAGTTGGCAGCAGGAGCCCAAAAATTGGATAAATCACACCCTGGAGTTGCAAGCAGCAGCAGCAGCAGGAGCCCAAACATAGCTTGAAAGAGACACTGAAGTTGGCAGCAGGAGCCCAAAAATTGGATGAATCACACCCTGGAGTTGCAAGCAGAAGCAGCAGGAGCCCAAACATAGCTTGAAAGAGACACTGGAGCTGGCAGCAGGAGCCCAAAAATTGGCTGAATCACACCCTGGAGTTGCAAGCAGCAGGAGCCCAAACATTGCTTGAAAGAGACACTGGAGTTGGCAGCAGGAGCCCAAACATTGGATGAATCACACCCTGGAGTTGCAAGCAGCAGCAGCAGCAGGAGCCCAAACATAGCTTTAAAGAGACACTGGAGTTGGCAGCAGGAGCCCAAAAATTAGATGAATCACACCCTGGAGCTGCAAGCAGCAGCAGCAGCAGGAGCCCAAACATTGCTTTAAAGAGACACTGGAGTTGGCAGCTGGAGCCCATAAATTGGATGGATCACACCCTGGAGTTGCAAGCAGCAGCAGCAGCAGGAGCAGCCCAAACATAGCTTGAAAGAGACACAGGAGTTGGCAGCAGGAGCCCAAAAATTGGCTGAGCCACACCCTGGAGTTGCAAGCAGCAGCAGCAGCAGCAGCAGGAACCCAAACATAGCTTGAAAGAGACACTGGAGTTGGCAGCAGGAGCCCAAAAATTGGATGAATCACACCCTGGAGTTGCAAGCAGCAGCAGCAGGAGCCCAATCATAGCTTGAAAGAGACATTGGAGTTGCAAGCAGGAGCCCAAAAATTGGCTAAATCACACCCTGGAGTTGCAAGCAGCAGCAGCCAAAATATAGCTTGAAAGAGACACTAGAGTTGGCAGCAGGAGCCCAAAAATTGGATGAATCACACCCTGGAGTTGCAAGCAGCAGCAGCAGGAGCCCAAACATAGCTTGAAAGAGACACTGGAGTTGGCAGCAGGAGCCCAAAAATTGGATGAATCACACCCTGGAGTTGCAAGCAGCAGCAGCTGCAGGAGCCCAAACATTGCTTTAAAGAGACAATGGAGTTGGCAGCAGGAGCCCAAAATTTGGATGAATCACACCCTGGAGTTGCAAGCAGCAGCAGGAGCCCAAACATTACTTTAAAGAGACACTGGAGTTGGCAGCAGGAGCCCAAAAATTGTCTGAATCACACCCTGGAGTTGCAAGCAGCAGCAGCCCAAACATAGCTTGAAAGAGACACTGGAGTTGGCAGCAGGAGCCCAAAAATTGGATGAATCACACCCTGGAGTGGCAAGCAGCAGCACCAGCAGGAGCCCTAACATAGCTTGAAAGAGACACTGGAGTTGGCAGCAGGAGCCCAAAAATTGGATGAATCACACCCTGGAGTTGCAAGCAGCAGCAGGAGCCCAAACATAGCTTGAAAGAGACACTGGAGTTAGCAGCAGGAGCCCAAAAATTGGACGAATCACACCCTGGAGTTGCAAGCAGCAGCAGGAGCCCAAACATTACTTTAAAGAGACACTGGAGTTGGCAGCAGGAGCCCAATTATTAGCTGAATTACACCCTGGAGTTGCGAGCAGCTGCAGGAGCCCATACATTGCTTTAAAGAGACGCTGGAGTTCGCAGCAGCCGCAGCAGGAGCCCAAAAATTGACCCACACACGCTGGAGTTGGCAGCAGCAGCAGCAGCAGCAGGAACCCAGAAATTGGCTGGAAGGCACCCTGAAGTTGGCAGCAGCAGGGGCACAAACTTTTGCTGGAAGGCACACCCTGGAGATGGCAGCAGCATAAGCAGGAGCCCAAACATTGCTTGAAAGACACACTGGAGTTGGCAGCAGCAGCAGGAGGCCAAAAATTGGCTGAAAGGCACACCCTGAAGTTGGCATCAGCAGGAGACCAAAAATTGGCTGGATGGCACACCCTGAAGTTGGCATCAGCAGGAGCCCAAAAATTGGCCTAAAGACATAAATATGTTTTGCACCATTTGGAAAGTGTAAAACGTGGCACCATGCTGAATCTAGTCGCATGCATCAGCCATTGGTGGGTGGAAATCCTGGCTGATCCATCCCTGATTCATTTTCACAAAGGTGAGTCTCTCCACATTTTTAGTTGATAGACGAGTTCTCCTCGCAGTAACTATGGCCCCTGCCGCACTAAGCACCCGCTCAGATGGCACGCTACTGGCCGGGCAGGACAGCTTTTCCAGGGCAAACTCTGCTAGTTGCGGCCACAAGCCAAGTTTGGCTGCCCAGAAGTCCAGCGGATACTCAAGGTGTGTTGGCATGGTCATGTCAAGGTATGACATGACCTGCTGGTTGAGGTCCTGCTCCAGGTCTTCCTGCTGCTCATGAGTAGCTTCACTATGTGGGTGTAGAAAGCTACTCATTAGCGACTGAAGACTGAGGCTGCTGCTGATGGAGCTGCTGCTGCTGCTCCTGCCAACCCCCCCAGCAGCCATGGCAGTGGAAGGTGAGCGCAGAGCACCCCCCGAGTCAGACCTGCGAGAGTATGGACCATGGCGCAGATAGGCATCGGCCAACTGACTACGCAGAATGTCTTTGTAGTAGTTCAGTTTGTCCTCCCTCTCGGCGGGTTTAAGAAATGCCCCCATTTTGTGCCGGAAGCGAGGGTCCAATAAGGTGGACAGCCAGAAGTCATCCCGCCGTCAAATGGAAACAATTCTGAGGTCACTACGCAAGCACGTGAGCATGCTTCCTGCCATTTGCGCAAGTGACTCGGAGGGACTACCTGTCTCCAGCTCCACTGCATACTGCCACGATGTGTCCGGGTCCTCTGTCTCGCCTTCCTCAAAACCCTCTAGCTCCTCTGGCTGCTCCTGTTCCTCCTCTCCTGTCCGCTGAGTAGATAAACCAGCCATTTCGCCAAGCCAAACTGTGTTTCACTTGGCAACTCCTCCTCTTCTTCCTCCTCCTCCTCCAGTTCAGCTCCAACGGGGCTCATGTGGCCGTAAGATGTAGACGCCATGTCTCCAGTGCCCTGACCAGCCATGGTTTCCAACATGTGCTGTAGTACATGAAGCAGTGGAATCACGTTGTTCATCCCGTAATCCTGCCGACTGACAAATAAAGTGGCTTCCTCAAAGGGCCTGGGCAAACAGCAGGTGTCACGTATGAGCTGCCACTGGTTGACATTGAAGTTACACAGGGGAGTCCCCCTATCCGCTTGGATCATGAGGAAATCCGTGATGGCTTTTCTCTGTTCATATAATCGGTCCAACATGTGAAGGGTGGAATTCCAACGGGTGGAAACATCGCAAATCAGACTATGTTGGGGGCTACCGTTCTGACGCTGTAGCTCAAGAAGGGTGTGTTTGGCGGTGTATGAGTGTCTGAAGTGCATGCAAAGTTTCCTTGAAGTTGTTAGAATGTCTTGCAGATCGGGTGAACACTTCAGAAACCGCTTGACAACCAGATTGAAGACGTGAGCCATGCAGGGCACATGGGTCAGGCTTCCTTGGCGCAGCACAGACAAAATGTTCTTCCCATTGTCGGTAACCATGGTTCCCATTTTCAGTTTTCTTGGAGTAAGCCATGTTTGAATTTCTTGATGAATTAATTTAAGCAGTTCCTCCCCTGTGTGACTCCGTTCGCCAAGACACCTCCGTGCCCTGCACACATGGTAGACTGGAGGGGCACTGAGACTTGAGCCTACAGTGGAGGGTGAGGAGATGGCGGAGGATGAGGAGGCCAAGTCGCACGGTGTCACAGGCCCAACGGGCAGGGAGCACGGAGGCCAAAGCAGCGTGACCTGTCCAAGTTGCTGCTGCTGCTGCAAAGGGACCACATTCACCCAGTGGGCCGTAAACGACATGTACTGTCCCTGACCATAGTTACAGCTCCAGACGTCGGCGCTGCCATGCACTTTGCTAAACACCGACAGGCTCAAGGACTGGCCCACCTTCTCTTTAACAAAAGTGTGCAGCGCTGGTACTGCCTTCTTGGCAAAGAAATGATGGGTTGGGACTCTCCACCTCGGCTCGGCACAAGCCATCAGTTCTCTGAAAGGCGCAGAGTCCACCACCTGAAAAGGGAGCGACTGCAGCACCAGCAACTTGGACAGGAGCACATTCAGCTTCTGCGCCATAGGATGAGTGGGCGGATACTTCTGTCTCTTGGACATGGCTTCGCTGATGGATTGCTGGCGGGATGCATGACTTGGAGGAGGAGGAGCAGGAGTGACAGAGGATGGGTATGATGCACAGCTGCCTTCGGCTGAGGTGCTGGAGCCTTGGCTGGCAGAAATTGGGAGCGGCGTGCCACTTGGTGAGGAAGCAGGCTGGACCACCTCTTCGGAGCCTCGGTTCTCCCAGGCCGCTTTATGGTGATGCATCACATTTTGACGCAGGGCCGTGGTGCCAACATTTGGGCCCTGGCCACGCTTCACCTTCTGCCTACATATCTTGCATGTGGCCATGTTACCCTCCTGCGGATGCTTCAGGAAAAACTGCCACACTGCCGAGTAGCTACTTTTCCCACCAACAGGCCGCACTGATTCACTGCTACTGTCGCCAACTCCAGGAACCCCTGCTCCACTACCTCCCGATAAGGTAGCCTGCCGCTCAGCAGGTGCTCTATTCCGGCCCCGGCCCGTTTGGGTCCAGGCTTTACAATTGTGCCCCCATGCTGACTGCCAACCATGCTGCTAACACCTTGCTGCCTCAGCTGCTGACTCTGGGGCAACCTGCGCCCCTCTTCTCCTGATGATGACGAACCCCTTCATCACCCGGCTCCCAAGTGCGATCGGCTTCATCATCATCACAGAGTTGTGGCTGCACGTCACTGATGTTCTCGGTTTCCTCAACAGTGTCTGGCGCAGGAGCTGGAACGCTCGCAACACCCACGACACTGTCCACATCACTATTTGTCTGCCTAGCTAAAGAAGCCACCTGCATTTCTTGGCTGGGCAGTAGCTGCTGGCTGTCCTCTATCTGATCGTCCTCCTCACTAAAGAGTGGAGCTGAACCCAAAGCATAGGATACGTCGCTGGGGGAGGGAACGGTGTAGGACAGAGGCAATGGGAGGACAGGGACTGCTCTCGGGGCATGCCAACTCAGGGTTGTGTCAGAGGAACCTACCGACCCTAGACTGGGGGTCTCAGATGTAACTTGTGAGGATGTTGATGAGCGCGTTAACCAATCTACCATGGCAGATGCGTTATTGGTGGAGACACGACAGCTAGCAGATACTGGCAGTTCAGGTCTCTCACCGTGACTCCTGCTGTCGCTCCTAGTCTGCTGCGACCTCTGCCTGCTGAATCTTGGCCTCTGACACTCCTCTTTGAACATCCTTACACTTGTCTGCCTGACATTTTTATGTATTTGAAATGAGCAATAGGTACAATAAAAAATGTGTTTACTTTAAAGAGAAGAAGCTAAATAAAGTGAGGGACTGCTTCTCTGCACCAGATACTATGAAAATTGGCAATATGAGATACCCTGTGGCCTAGTGTTTTTTCAGCAGACCAAAAACCAATTCAAAATGCAATACTTTGATTAAGCTGAGGAAGGATCAACAAGCGTATTTAGTATAACAGGCTGGCAAGTGCAGGTTTGGGATGCCTTGCGGCTTGATGTTTTTTTTGTTAAAGGCAGACCAAAAACCAATTCAAAATGCAATACTTTGATTCAGCTGAGGAAGGATCAACAAGCATATTTAGTATAACAGATAGGCTGCCTAGTGCAGGTTTGGGATGCCCTGCGGCCTGGTGTTTTTTTGTTAAAGGCAGACCAAAAACCAATTCAAAAAGCAATACTTTGATTAAGCTTAGAAAGGATCAACAAACGTATTTAGTATAACATATAGGCTGCCTAATGCAGGTTTGGGATGCCCTGTGGCCTGGTGTTTTTGTTGTTAAAGGCAGACCAAAAACCAATTCAAAATGCAATACTTTGATTCAGCTGAGGAAGGATCAACAAGCGTATTTAGAATAACAGATAGGCCGCCTAGTGCGAGTTTGGGATGCCCTGCGGCCTGGTGTGTTTTTTTTTAAAGGCAGACCAAAAACCAGTTCAAAATGCAATACTTTGATTCAGAGGAGGAAGGATCAACAAGCGTATTTAGTATAACAGATAGGCTGCCTAATGCAGGTTTGGGATGCCCTGCGGCCTGGTGTTTTTTTTGTTAAAGGCAGACCAAAAATCAATTCAAAATGCAATACTTTGATTCAGCTGAGGAAGGATCAACAAGCGTATTTGGTATAACAGATCGGCTGCCTAATGTAGGTTTGGGATGCCCTGCGGCCTGGTGTTTTTTTGTTAAAGGCAGACCAAAAAACAATTCAAAAAGCAATACTTTGATTAAGCAGGTAAATGAAAATAGGAGAAATTTGGAATTCACGGCCGAGATAGACCCAATATCAGTGAACTTTTTAGATCTTACAATTAAAAAAGAGGACCAGAAATTGACCACTAGGACCTTTTTTAAAACCACAGATCGCAATGGTTATGTACCATCAAACAGCTGTCACCATCCAAACTGGCTAAGAGCGATCCCGCATGGGCAGTTTATGCGGCTAAGAAGAAATTGTAGTAGTATATGTGACTATGACAGACAGGCAACCTCTCTAACAAATAGATTTATAGAAAAGGGTTATAAAAAAGATGAAATAGAAGCACAATACCTACATGTTAGATCTATGAAACGAGAGGATATTCTATACAAAAATAAAAATAGAGTAAGTAAGGAGCCGAGAACCGGAGATAAAAGCCAGTATGCTTTCATCACCGGGTTTAACACACAACATCGGCAAATAAAAAAAGTATTGGAAGCTCACTGGCACTTGCTTAAGGAGGACCCAGTGTTGGGGGCCGTGGTTCCGGACAAGCCAGTCTGTATGTACAGGAAAGCACCAAATCTGAGACAGAAACTGATAAGAAGTTTTGTGGATCCACCAAAATCAATCCCTATAGTCTCTAACAAATTGGAGGGCTTCTATAGATGCGGGGTATGCTGTGGCTGTAAGAGTACAACTACAACAGCCAAGTCATTTAAAACTGTTACTAATCCACACACAGGTAAGAAGATAAGCATCTCCCAATTGATAACATGTAAAACTAATAATGTGGTATATTTGTTAAGATGCCCCTGTAATTTGTTTTATGTGGGGCGGACCACTAGGCAGCTGTGTATAAGGGTTCGCGAACACATTTACAACATCAAACGAGGCTATGAAGCCCATAGTGTATCCGCCCATTACAAAACAGTGCATGCCAGTAACCCCAACTCACTGTTCTTTATGGGTTTGGACCGAGTGACACGCCACTGGAGAGGTTCCAATGTTGTTAGAGAATTATCGCAGCGAGAAGGAAAGTGGATATTTGATCTAAACACTCTCAACCCTAACGGACTGAATATAGAGTTCGATTTGAATTGTTTTATCGAGAACTCTTAGTCATGCACTTTATTGATTTTTACTATTTTTATCGTATGTTTTATGTCTTTTTAGGCTTTTAAGACTTTTTAAAGTGGTTTGTAGTTGTTTTTTATATGCGATGGAGCTGCTACAATAAGTGCCAATTTATTGGACACAATTTAATTGGATACATTTTTTATTACTATTTCTATTATAATTTATGTATTCAACTGTCTGTTTGCTCTGGAGGATGGTCTCATAGCCATTCCACAATGCTCTGTATAGATAATGGGGTAATTTCCCTCTTTTGCGGTTTTTAAGCCATTCTACAATATTTTGAGTACTTCAGGGTTAATTAGTCCTCAAATAAGTGGTAGTGATCTGAGGGCCATAGGCGTGTTTATGTTTAAGATTGGAGTGCACGCCTTTTGGCTTGAATTTGTATAGAGGCCTGAAATTACGGGTGTTCTAGGCAACTAATTCTGACTCTTAGCGCGAGGTTTCGTTCTGGGTCTGAGCGCATTGCAAGGGGGAGGAGCTGCTGTTTGCGCCCTAGACTGGAGCGCAGCGTAGTGATACAGGATTCCTTCCTGCGTCGGAGCGCGTAACTAAGCTGCTGCGTGCGCTTCAGGATGGAACGCAGCGTTGGGAAACGGCTTGGTTCCTGTCACGATGGAACGCAGCGTAGTTTGACTGCCCCGGTCATGTGACGGGATACGTTGGGGGAGGGACGGACGTTGCCCGCTCCTGTGCGTCCGTCTACTGGCCAAATGGATAATGATTGGGGCAAACACGTAAGAGGAAATGGGTGGGGCTACCTCCCCAGGCCCGCTACAAATACATATGTCCTTTCTAACTGCCTTACACCTGGTTAAAGTCGCATCCGCGACGAAACGCGTTGGGAGTTTTGGCAGTTTTCTGGATCTTTGCTTGCGGATCTATAGGGCTACACGCTTCTAGGAGCGGTTACCAAGATTTGGACGAACTACTAAGAGCTTTGAGGATTGGCGGTGAGACCTTGCTCTGCTTACTGCTCATGCAATGAGCTGACATGCTGTTTTTATTATAGTCAAAATGTGAGTGTGATTCTTGGCTGTTCAAGCAACATTAAATAGGAATTTTAAACGCTATTGCACTAGTGTTGCTATTTTTTCTTCCCCTATATCTATGGTCACCATTTACTGCACTTTTGCAACTTTTTGAGTACCGACATTCTGTGCCCTGTGAAGATTAAACTTGGATTTGGAGATCCTGATTTAAAGCTGACCATTTAAGGACACTGGGAAGCACCTATATATGTCATATTGGGCTATATTCAAGTTACCTCTCTGGTAAGGATCTGCACATAGGGGTGATAAGAGCACAGAGAAGAGATTTTTTGAGCACATGCACTTTGGGACACGGTTGAAGAACTAGGATTAACTGGATGTTTCGAGTTATTTGCATCATTTATATATCTTTGGACATATTTGTTTAACACATTTATATGTATTTTTAACAGAAGATAGCTCTGTGTATATACGTATGTATTTAGTATAGCAGATAGGCTGCCTAATGCAGGTTTGGGATGCCCTGCAGCCTGGTGTTTTTTTGTTAAATGCAGACCAAAAACCAATTCAAAAAGCAATACTTTGATTAAGCTTAGAAAGGATCAACAAGCGTATTTAGTATAACAGCTAGGCTGCCAAGTGCAGGTTTGGGATGCCCTGTGGCCTGGTGTTTTTGTTGATAAAGGCAGACCAAAAACCAATTCAAAATGCAATACTTTGATTCAGCTGAGGAAGGATCAACAAGCGTATTTAGAATAACAGATAGGCTGCCTAGTGCGGGTTTGGGATGCCCTGCGGCCTGGTGTTTTTTATTTTAAAGGCAGACCAAAAACCAGTTCAAAATGCAATACTTTGATTAAGCTGAGGAGGATCAACAAGCGTATTTAGTATAACAGATAGGCTGCCTAATGCAGGTTTGGGATGCCCTGTGGCCTGGTGTTTTTTTTGTTAAAGGCAGACCAAAAACCAATTCAAAATGCAATACTTTGATTCAGCTGAGAAAGGATCAACAAGCGTATTTAGTATAACAGATAGGCTGCCTAATGCAGGTTTGGGAAGCCCTGCAGCCTGGTGTTTTTTTTGTTAAAGGCAGACCAAAAATTCAAAATGCAATACTTTGATTCAGCTGAGGAAGGATCAACAAGCGTACTTAGTATAACAGATAGGCTGCCTAGTGCAGGTTTGGGATGCCCTGCGGCCTGGTGCTTTTTTTGTTAAAGGTAGACCAAAAACCAATTCAAAATGCAATACTTTAATTAAGCTGAGGAAGGATCAACAAGTGTATTTAGTATAACAGATAGGCTGCCTAATGCAGGTTTGGGATGCCCTGTGGCCTGGTGTTTTTTTTTTTGTTAAAGGCAGACCAAAAACCAATTCAAAATGCAATACTTTGATTAACCCTTTCAGTGCTCAACTGACCCCTCGTTGGATCCAGCCGGGTCTCCCCTTTAATTTGGTGCCATCCAATCCCCCGTGGGGGGTCGGATGGCTCCAGGAGAGCCCCCGGAGTAGGGTCCCCCCCCCCTGCTTCGGCAGCAGCAGCTGCTAAGTGTAAAAAAAAACAATAAATAAAATGATATTTCCTTACCTGAGGCCGCGCTGCCTCCCTCCGGGTCTTCTCTTCACTGGGGGGGGGGCCTCCGATCGCCCCCCCAGCCTCTTCGGTGGCGAGGAGAGGGCAGAAATTGCCCTCCCCCCACTTCCTGGAACGGGTCTGCTAGCCCCGCCCCCTGGGGCGGGGCCGGGTGACATCGTTGTGATGTCACCAGCAGCCCTTTTAATGCCAGGAACCGTGAGACAGACATTCAGTCTGCTTGTGTGCCTGGAGGAGGGCAGATGGGGAGGAGGAGACCCCCATGAGACCCCTTATACCAGTTCACAAGGCTGGGGGATGGCATGTCACCCGCTTGCCGCAGCGGGTGACTTGCCATTAACCCCCGGCACCCCCAATTACCTGCCTCCCCAAAGCCCAGGGGGGGCAGAAGAGCCCGGGCCCACACAGGCTATGTGGGCTCGTAGGCTGCAGGGTGGGGGGGCCACAAAAGCTGGCCCCCCCACTCTGTGCCTACAAGCCCCCATAGCTGGTCCCGGGCTGGTAATGATGGGTAAGGGGGACCCCATTTCATTTTTTGGGGGGATTTTTAAGGGTTTTTAACCCTTAAAATTCCAAAAAAAAATGGGGTCCGCCCCCCTGGGAGGGGGGACCCTATGTCATTTTTTTTTTTAATAAACCCTTTGTGTTCTGTCATCCAGCAGCTATAAAAGGCTTCCAGCAGGTGAGCAGAAGCCAGTGATCGCCGAGGGACACAGTGCTCCAGGATGGATGTGAGATAAGTATAAAAAAAAAAATAAATAAATAAAATATTGTTTTTCTCTTTTGTGTGTCTGTGTTTTTTTTACATTTAACCATGACCCCTATACCAGTTCACAAGGCTGGGGGAGGTGGCAAGTCACCTGTGACTAGCGGGTGACTTGCCATTAACCCCTGGCACCCCATTACCTGCCTCCCCAAAGCCCAGGGGGGGCAGAAGAGCCCGGGCCCACGGGCTATGCGGGCTTGTAGCCTGCAGGGCCAGGGGCCACAAAAGCTGGCCCCTGTGCCCTGTTTCTACAAGCCCTGCATAGCTGGTCCCGGGCTGGTTACTTTGGGTAAGGGGGACCCCATGTCAATTTTTTTGGGGATTTTTAAGGGTTTTTAACCCTTAAAAATCCCCCCCAAAAATGGGGTCCCCCCCCCCGGGAAGGGGGACCCAATGTCATTTTTTTTCTCGATTTAACCCTTTGTAGTGTGGATGGTAGTTGTATTTTATTTGTAAATGTTATAAAGTACTTGTTTCAGTTAGGGGGGTCTCCTGGGCAGGAACGGGGGCTACCGATAAATATGTGGTACCGTTCTAATCGGTAGAAATGGGGCTTTCACATGCAATACGGTTTTCCTTAATAAAATAATTTTTTTATTTAAAATAAAGGAGTCAATTTTCTAAAAACATTTTTATTTATTTATTTATTTATTTTTTACTTAATAATATTGTAAAAAACAAAATAAAATTTACAAACAAGACATTTCTTGTTAAAGCCTAAACTCTGCTGCAGAAAATATATATATAATTTTCCTGAAAATTCCAGCAAAAATGTCGCAAAACATGGCGCAAAACATGGCGCAAAATGCGGAAAAATGACCTGTCAACAGAGGGTGACAAAATCTCAAGTAGGCTGGCAATTAAAATGGTTAAAGGTAGCTATGCATGTTGGGTATTGTTCTGTTCGGGGGACCTTGCGCTTTCAGATTTAGCTTGTTTTTTTCTGGTTTGCATATTTATATTTTAGGAAAAGGTGTTTTTTATTCAGCTTATTTATACATTTTTTAGGGAAACCCTGCGCAACCAAAGAATTCTTTGAGGGATTAATTCCAGAAAGATGAGCCCACTACAACAAGTTGGGTACGCTTAGAAAGCTTAACATGTGTACTTTCAGGTAATATATGGTTTATGGGGGATATTCCAAATGTAAAGGGTTGTTTTGGTTGAAAAATCGCAAGGTGCGCACTTTGTCTGCAGAGCTGAAATTTTCAAGTAAAATCACTGTTACGCACATTTTTTACTTTGGGGTGTTTGGCAACTCTTCCCTTGACAGTAGCTATGCATGTTGGGTATCGTTCTGTTCGGGGGATGTTGCTTTTTCAGATTAAACTTGTTTTTTCTTGTTTGCACATAGTTTTTTAGGAAAATGTGGCTTTGATTCTGCTTTTTTATCCTTTTTTTAGGGAAACTCTTTGCAACCAAAGAATACATTGAGGGATTACTTCCAGAAAACTATGGGCACATCAACAAGCCTGGTACGCCTAGAAAGCTTGAGGTGTGTACTTCCAGAGAATATATAGTTTGTTGGGGGTATTTCAAATGTAAAGGGTTGTTTTTCTGGAAAAACTGCAAGTTGCGCATATTGCATTGCATAGTTGTATTTTATCTGAAAATTCCCTAAAGCGTTATTTCAGTTTGGGGGAGTCTCCTGGGCAGAAAAGGGTGTCTACTGATACATATGTGGTATTGCTGTAACTGGGAGAAATTGGGATTTCACATGCAATAAGATTTTATTGAAAAACTTACATTTTTTATTACAAAAAAAACTACAAATTGTAAAAATGTATTTTTTTTTTTTTCACATATTTCACCCAAAAATATTGAGAATACACCTAAAAAATTACAAACAAGACATTTCATGTTAAAGCCCAGACTCTGCTGAAAAAAACAATATATCATTTTCCTGGGAAAATGGGCACATCAACAAGCCTGGTACGCCTAGAAAGCTTGAGGTGTGTACTTCCAGAGAATATATAGTTTGTTGGGTGTATTTCAAATGTAAAGGGTTGTTTTTCTGGAAAAACTGCAAGGTGCGCATATTGCATTGCATAGTTGTATTTTATCTGAAAATTCCCTAAAGCGCTATTTCAGTTTGGGTGAGTCTCCTGGGCAGAAAAGGGTGTCTACCGATACATATGTGGTATCGCTGTAACTGGGAGAAATTGGGATTTCACACGCAATAAGATTTTATTGAAAAACGTACATTTTTTATTACAAAAAAAACTACAAATTGTAAAAATGTATTTCCCTGGAAATCCCTTCAAAAATCACATTGGAACATGGGGAGCGCAAAATAGTGCAAAATGGTCTGTCAACAGAGTGTGACAAAAACTCCAGGTAGGCTGGCAGCGAAAGGGTTAAGCTGAGGAAGGATCAACAAGCGTATTTAGTATAACAGATAGGCTGCCAAGTGCAGGTTTGGGATGCCCTGCGGCCTGGTGTTTTTTTGTCAAAGGCAGACCAAAAACCAATTCAAAATGCAATACTTTGATTCAGCTGAAGAAGAATCAACAAGCGTATTTAGTATAACAGATAGGCTGCCTAGTGCAGGTTTGGGATGCCCTGCGGCCTGGTGTTTTTTTTGTTAAAGGTAGACCAAAAACTAATTCAAAATGCAATACTTCGATTCAGCTGAGGAAGGATCAACAAGTGTATTTAGTATAACAGATAGGCTGCCTAATGCAGGTTTGGGATGCCCTGTGGCCTGGTGTTTTTTTGTTAAAGGCAGACCAAAAACCAATTCAAAATGCAATACTTTGATTTAGCTGAGGAAGCATCAACAAGCGTATTTAGTATAACAGATAGGCTGCCTAATGCAGGTTTGGGATACCCTGTGGCCTGGTGTTTTTTTTGCTAAAGGCAGACCAAAAACCAATTCAAAATGCAATACTTTGATTAAGCTGAGGAAGGATCAACAAGCGTATTTAGTATAACAGATAGGCTGCCAAGTGCAGGTTTGGGATGCCCTGCGGCCTGGTGTTTTTTTGTTAAAGGCAGACAAAAAAAACAATTCAAAATGCAATACTTTGATTCAGCTGAGGAAGGATCAACAAGCGTATTTAGTATAACATATAGGCTGCCTAATGCAGGTTTGTGATGCCCTGCGGCCTGGTGTTTTTTTTGTTAAAGGCAGACCAAAAACCAATTCAAAATGCAATACTTTGATTCAGCGGAGGAAGGATCAACAAGCGTATTTAGTATAACAGATAGGCTGCCTAGTGCGGGTTTGTGATGCCCTGCGGCCTGGTGTTTTTTTTGTTAAAGGCAGACCAAAAACCAATTCAAAATGCAATACTTTGATTCAGCTGAGGAAGGATCAACAAGCGTATTTAGTATAACAGATAGGCTGCCTAATGCAGGTTTGGGATGCCCTGCGGCCTGGTGTTTTTTTTTTTGCTAAAGGTAGACCAAAAACCAATTCAAAATGGAATACTTTGATTCAGCTCAGGAAGGATCAACAAGCGTATTTAGTATAACAGATAGGCTGCTAAATGCAGGTTTGGGATACCCAGGTGGGCTGGTGTTTTTTTGGTTAAAGGCAGACAAAAAAATATTTAAACTAATCCAGTTATATATTATGATAAATGCTTGTGTGGAACAGGGTTAAATAAGCCACTGCATAGATGGCATGCACAGTGGCAAGGCAGATTTACAGCACAAAGAACTGAAATCGAATTGAAAACCGATCTGGCTAATGAAAAAAAAAAAAAAATTCACTGTCACTTCTCTATCTTTCCCTGGCTCTGTCTACCTCTCTGTCTGCCTCTCTGACTCTCCCTACCTATCTCTAACTCTCTGTCCCTGTATCTAACTAGCTGTGCTCTGGCCGCAATGCAAGGCAGAAATGCGCACCTGCAAGATGGCCGCCGCTTTATATAGCATGGTGACATCACCGCGCTTCCTGGCTGCTGATAGGCTGCATGTGACTTACTCATGATACCTTGCCCCAGGGGGTATGTCTGGACATGTTCATCCACCATTTTAGAATGCCTGTAATTGAAATAAATGGAGTTTAAAGGAAAACTTCAATCGATCTAATCGCGGGGAAATTTGGATTCGTTCAGAATAGAATTTTCCATTAAATTCGGAACGAATCCGGGTTCGTCCGGATCGATTCACTAATCTCTAATAAGTCACATAAACGGAAATGGAGTTTAAAGGAAAACTTCAATCGATCTAATCGCGGGGAAATTTGGATTCGTTCAGAATAGAATTTTCCATTAAATTCGGAACGAATCCGGGTTCGTCCGGATCGATTCACTAATCTCTAATAAGTCACATAAACGGAAATTGAAAGCAGGAAAATGACTCTCGTTGACATACGACATACGACTCTCGTTGACATACGAACGGACGAAGACTTTACTGAAGGTTTGCGATGCATGCTTAGAGTCACTCGTACACTCATACGAGAGCGGGAAAAAAAAAAAAAAAACAGATCGACACAAAAACGAAAGTGTTTTTTTGTCTCTCTGAATCAACCCTAATGATCCAACATGGGGGGTGGGGCCAGGGACATGCATTTATATGAAAGGTGATGAAAGCCAGCTGAGGGAAAATGAGGGAGCATTGGGATCCCAGAGGGAAACCAAAGAAATCCAGCATACACACACTAGCAATATAGCAAGTAGCATGACGATAAGAGCAGCGAACAATGGAACAATGATAGATGGCAGATTGCTAGTTCAAGTTATCCCCGACAACAGGTTTTTCCTACTGGTGAAAGCACTTTCACTCCTTAAAGAGGAACATCAGACCTTTTCTGATGCTCCTATCTAAACATCTCTCCCCCCTCCCTCACTGCCTTGGATATTTCCTGGTCCCTTTGCATATCCCTCCCCCCTTAGCTGTACCAGAGTGAAGGCTGCAAAGCTTTAGCTGTACTCACCCTTCGCTTCCCCTCTTTAAATATCCTGTGCCGCCTATGACACTGCACATGCGCAAGATTTTAAGGTCGGCGTAGAGCATGACAGGACGGCATAATGGTGCTGCCCGACAGAGATGGCACAGGACCGATGGATGCCTGAGTGTGATGCGATCAGACAGGTAAGTTTATAATTGTAAATTGTTAAACCGGAGGGGCAGGGGGGCTGAGCAAGCCAGGTTTGGGGAGTTTTTATTGACTCCCCAATATCTGAAATGTTCCTCTTTAAAGATAGACAACTGGCAGGATTTTTACAATCCTGAGTTTTGTTTCTATCCAACAGGACATGCCATTCTGAAATCCTCTGGATACCCTCATTTACTCACCTCAGCAGCAAGCCCACGGTTAAAGTCTATGGAAGGTAGGGGAAATTAAGGTTGTGTTTTCTGGTCTCTGGAAAGTCACTAAAGTTGCTAAATGCCTCTAAAGTCCTAAAAAGCACCATCAAAAGACCATCAAATATATGAGGAACAACATACAAATTAACATTTCAAAGATTCCCTAGTGCCAATTTTTAGATTAAAGATTTTAGATTAAAATAAGAATCCTCTTTAACGCAATGAAAACACACTGTATACAATAAAATGCATTCTTGAGTGAAATAACACTCTTCCTTTTAATTCATCTAGTTCACTTATAAATGCTATTTGTTTAGCAATTCATTAACAAAATGCCACTACAGGTCTTGGACTTGTAAATCGCGGTTTTAAGGTAGCCACTCAAGACAACTTACAGTAGAACACACGAGTGTAAATTGTGCTTACTCGGGGTAATTGTAAATAAACCCACTCCCCTATATTACTATAATGCATGTTTTTCATAATGCATGACAATTCAAGAAGTAAAATGTGCCTTCTACATTTATACATAAATCATTGATGAGATTGCCAGCCATGTTTAGTAAAATACAGCGTCCATACCAGTAATGAACAATGAATTTGTGAATATGATTACTGTGGAAGAGTATATTTGAATGTCAATGAGCTGGATTGTGGATGTCTTAGCTCAGTCACAGTGAAGCATAAATGTTACATTAATACCAAGGCAACATTGTAAAATGCTGAATTTTATAAAATACCCAATTTAGCTAAATCACTTAGCACTATCCTCAATCTTCCCTTTTGGACCCTTAAAGCTCACCCCAACCACTTAGCACTATCCTCCAACTTCCCTTTTGGTCCCTTAAAGCTCGCCCCAACCACTTAGTGCTATCCTCCATCTTGCCTTTTGGACCCTTAAAGCTCACCCCAACCACTTAGCGCTATCCTCCATCTTCCCTTTTGGACCCTTAACCCTTTAACCGCCAGCCTACCTTGAGATTTTGTCACCCTTTGTTGCCAGACCATTTTGCACTATTTTGCGCTCCCCATGTTCAACTGTGATTTTTGAAGGGATTTCCAGGGATTTCCCAGGAAAGTGATATATTGTTTTTTTCAGCGGAGCCTGGGCTTTAACATGAAATGTCTTGTTTGTCATTTTCTAAGTGTATTCTCAATATTTTTGGGTGAAAACTGTGCAAAAAAATAAAAAAAAACAATTTTTTACAATTTGTAGTGTTTTTTTGTGATAAAAAATGTAAGTTTGTCAATAAAATCTTATTGCGTGTGAAACCCCAATTTCTCTCGGTTACAGCGGTACCACATATGTATTGGTAGACACCCTTTCCTGCCCAGGAGACTCCCCCAAACTGAAACAACGCTTTAGGAGATTTTCAGATAAAATACAACTATGCTTTGCAATATGCGCACCTTGCAGTTTTTCAAGAAAAGCAACCCTTTACATTTGAAATACCCCCCACAAACTATATATTCCCTAGAAGTACACACCTCAAGCTTTCTAGGCGTACCAGGCTTGTTGACATGGGTGCAGTTATCTGGAAGTAATCCCTCAATGTATTCTTTGGTTGCACAGGGTTTCCCTAAAAATGAATAAAAAAGCAGAATCAAAACCACATTTTCCTAAAAAAAACTATATGCAAACCAGAAAAAAACAGAAAATCTGAAAAAGCAACATCCCCCAAACAGAATGATACCCAACATGCATAGGTTCTGTCAAGGAAAGAGTTGCCAAACACACCAAAGTAAAGCATGCGCATAACGGTAATTTTACTTCAGATATTCAGCTCTGCAGACAAAGTGCGCACCTTGTGCTTTTTCTACAAAACCAACCCTTTACATTTGGAATATCCCCCATAAACCATATATTCCCTGAAAGTACACATGTTAAGCTTTCTAAGCGTACCCAGCTTGTTGTAGTGGGCTCATCTTTCTGGAAGTAATATCTCGAAGAATTCATAGGTTGCACAGGATTTCACAAAAAAATGTATAAAAAAGCAGAATAAAAAACACATTTTTCTAAAATATCAATATGCAAATAAGAAAAAACAAGCTAAATCTGAAAGCGCAAGGTCCCCCGAGCAGAACAATACCCAACATGCATAGGTACCTGTAACCTTTTGACTGCCAGTCTACTTGAGATTTTGTCACCCTCTCCTGACAGGATATTTTTCACCATTTTGCGTGATGTTTAACTGTGATTTTTGCAGGAATTTCCAAGAAAATGGCATATTTTCTTTTTGTGGCAGAGTTTAGGCTTTAACATGAAATGTCTTGTTTGTAAATTTTTTTTTTTTTTACAATATTGTAAAGTAAAAAAAATAAATAAATAAATAAATAAATTTTTTTAGAAAATTGACTCCTTTATTTTAAATAAAAAATGTATTTTATTAAGGAAAATCATATTGCATGTGAAAGCCCCATTTCTACCGATTAGAACGGTACCACATATTTATCGGTAGCCCCCTGTTCCTGCCCAGGAGACCCCTCTAACTGAAACAAGTATTTTATAACATTCACAAAAAAAATACAAATACCATCCACACTACAAAGGGTTAAATCGAGAAAAAAATGACATAGGGTCCCCCCTCCCAGGGGAGGGAGACCCCATTTTTTTTTTGATTTTTAAGGGTTAAAAACCCTTAAAAATCAAAAAAAAAATTGACGTGGGGTCCCCCTTACCCAAAGTAACCAGCCCGGGACCAGCTATGGGGGCTTGTAGGCACAGAGTGGGGCGGCCAGCTTTTGTGGCCCCCCCACCCTGCAGCCTACGAGCCCACATAGCCTATGTGGGCCCGGGCTCTTCTGCCCCCCCCTGGCCTTTGGGGAGGCAGGTAATGGGGGTGCCAGGGGTTAATGGCAAGCCACCCGCTAGCGCAGGTGACTTGCCACCCCCCCAGCCTTGTGAACTGGTATAGGGGTCATGGACCCCTTACCAGTTCACAAGGGGTTAAATGTAAATAATTACACAGACACAAGCAGAGAAAAAAAAAATTTATTAATTTTTATTTTTTTTTACACTGTACTCACCTCCCATCCATCCTGGAGCACTGTGTCCCTCGGCGATCACTGGCTTCTGCTCACTTGCTAGAAGCCTTTTATAGCTGCTGGATGACAGAACACAAAGGTTTAATCAAAAAAAAAAAAATGACATAGGGTCCCCCCTCCCAGGGGGGGGCGGACCCCATTTTTTTTTGATTTTTAAGGGTTAAAAACCCTTAAAAATCAAAAAAAAAATTGACGTGGGGTCCCCCTTACCCACAGTAACCAGCCCGGGACCAGCTATGGGGGCTTGTAGGCACAGAGTGGGGGGGCCAGCTTTTGTGCCCCCCCCACCCTGCAGCCTACGAGCCCACATAGCCTATGTGGGCCCGGGCTCTTCTGCCCCCCCCTGGCCTTTGGGGAGGCAGGTAATGGGGGTGCCAGGGGTTAATGGCAAGCCACCCGCTAGTGCAGGTGACTTGCCACCCCCAAAGCCTTGTGAACTGGTATAGGGGTCATGGACCCCTTACCAGTTCACAAGGGGTTAAAAGTATAAATAAAAACAAACACACATGTTTTCAAATATGTTTATTAAAAAAAAAAAAACATTTTACCTTTACTCACCTCCGATCTTCAGAAGCAATGTCCCGCGGCGATCTGATGCAGGTGACAGCTGGGCAGAGAAGGGGGGAGGCAGGCGATCGGAGGATCGCCTACCTCCCTCCTTCTCTGCCCAGCCATCACCGGCATCTGAGAGGAGAACTGCCGGGTGCCCCGATGACACCCGGCGGTGACGTCATTAGCCCCGCCCCCGAAGGGGCGGGGCTAAAATCCAAGATGGCGGCCGCCATCGGAAGATGCGACGGAGGGAGGGCTGTTATGCCCCCCTCCAGAAGACAGAAGACCCGGGGGGGGTAATCGGAGCCCCCCCCCATGAAGAGGAGAGGCGGCGGGAGTCGGCGGGAGCGGAGGTGAGAAACTGTCATTTTTTTTTATTTTTTTTTTTTAACAGGCAATCCGGCGGCTGCTGAAACGGGGGGGGCACCCTATTCCGGGCCCTCCCCTGCAGCCGGAGAAGCCCCGATCGGCGATCGGAGCCCCACTGGCTGAAGAGGAGACACGGCCGGACCAAACAAGGGGTCAGGTAAGTGATATTTTTTTATACTTTTTATTTTATTAATGGGGAAAGTCAGGCACGTAAATTTTACGTGGCTGGCGTTTAACGGTTGGAGAGGCAGCCACGTAAAATTTACGTGGCTGGCGTTTAAAGGGTTAAAGCTCACCCCAACCACTTAGCACTATCCTCCATCTTCCCTTTTGGACCCTTAAAGCTTATCCCAACCACTTAGTGTTATCCTCCATCTTCCCTTTTGGACCCTCAAAGCTCACCCCAACCACTTAGCACTATCCTCCATCTTCCTTTTTGGACCCTTAAAGCTCACCCCAACCACTTAGCACTATCCTCCATCTTCCCTTTTGGACCCTTAAAGCTCACCCCAGCCACTTAGCACTATCCTCCATCTTCCCTTTTGGGCCCTTAAAACTTACCCAAACCACTTCCCGGTTAGGTTCTTCTTCCCTTTTAGGCCCCTAAAACATACCCAAACCACTTCCCGGTTAGGTTCTTCTTCCATTTTAGGCCCCTAAAACATACCCAAACCACTTCCCGGTTAGGTTCTTCTTCCATTTTAGGCCCCTAAAACTTACCCAAACCACTTCCCGGTTAGATTCTTCTTCCATTTTAGGCCCCTAAAACTTACCCAAACCACTTCCCGGTTAGGTTCTTCTTCCATTTTAGGCCCCTAAAACTTACCCAAACCATTTCCTGGTCATCTGAATCTTCATCTCTAAATATTTATTTCACCCTTTGTTTGGTGTTAATGTATTTGTGTTAAAAAATGACACTGAAACTTTTATTTTGGTTTAGTTTTTTTTTTAGTAGAAGGCTATTTTTTTTTTTACAATTTTTACAATTTGTTTTTATGTAATAAACTTTAAAATGTTTTAAAATTTAAAATATTAAAAACTATTTACAGAAAAAAACACAGTGACAGGACCCAGAACACTATTCTTCTTCTGTTGTCCCCAACGAGTCAACCAGCTGCTGCATATCGGCCACCAACTCAAGGACCCTTCGATTCATTTCTTCCACTCTTGCCCGTGTGGTCCCTGTATCAAATTTTTGTGAAAAAATTACTTAGAGACAAATACATGTTTCTCACCTGTGGATGGAATGTTTTTTAGTTGGCAGCATATATCAGGACGACATATGTCAGTCTGCTAAGTAATTAATCTAAGCAAGTGGGCACAGGTCATTCTGCTAAGTAATTAATCTAAGCAAGTGGGCACAGGTCATTCTGCTAAGTAATTAATCTAAGCAAGTGGGCACAGGTCATTCTGCTAATGCCATTGACTATGGCTTGATGTATCTGGGTGATCATGTCAATTAACACATACTGCAAAGAATGACATCACAACTTACTTGGTTGGTGGCCGACGAATGCCTCATTGGGGACAACCCTACGTCCTGGGCCCTGCCACTGTTGTGAAGTAGAGGCTGTCGAGACATGGCAACTAGGGTCACTTATAATGTCTTAGTCAACAGTAATCAAATGTAATTTTCAATGTGTGTGTCACATCACTCACCTTCTCCCTGTGCCTCCTGGGCGAGATCTGCTGCAGCCTGCGCATCTTCACCCGCTCCAGAAGCATCTACAAAAACAGATTAAGGGAATCAGCTTGGGTGGAAATAGCATGTATATGTGTGTGCGGATACATGAAGAGTCACATACCAGAGGCTCCCGCCTGCGTCGCTGGGTACGACTCCCTGCCCACGCCGTGCCGCCCCTCCTCTGTGGAAAGGTCCAGGGGCTGGTCGAAGGACGCAGCACTGGTCGGCCTGTGCTCCTCCGGGTGCAGCGGATTCGGTAATCCATTTCCAACACTAGAAAAGAAAAACAGTTATAAATAAATGCCTACCTTCTGCATGAGTTACATCTGGCATGCACTCACTATGTACTTACTAGGGAAATGGAGTCCGAAAAACCGCCGTGCCCGGGGCATGTGCAGCCGTTTCAGGTCCGACCAATGCTGCATGATCTGAGTGTGGGTGAAGGTGGTGTCCGTCTGATGTTGGATTTTGCCAATGATCTCCAGGGCGACAGTGCGCTTCTCAAAAGAGTTGGGCAGGTAGTCGTACCTGCGCTCCAGCATGGTCTACGAAACACAAAATAAAGCTAGGATTTAGTTCACCCTGCATACAATTATCTGTCAACAATCAATCATTTGACTAAATTACATTAACAGACACATTTGTAGCCTAATACAATCCTTGAAGCTGGCCTCAGTGTTGGTTCGCACGTGTGGGCCCTCACTTCGGTTTGGCATGGAGTTTTAGACACTTTTTAAAAAAACGTTTTTTCCTGCGCTTCCTTAAGGGCTAGGCATGCATTTAGATGGCAAATCAAAGGCATTAAAAGACACTTACAAGCATGATGATCTCTTCTTGTTGGTGTGTGAAGATTGTGGGTGCCATCTTGCCTCTTGTCTGCAGCTGATAAGTTATGCCCCTGCGGTTGACAGGTTCCGCACGTCCGGACGAACGGCCGTACGCACGTCCGTACGCATGCGTGCGCATAGCATGAGACCCCGCCAATCTTATTTAAAGTGTCCTGGACACACAGCTCATTCTCTTTCAGAGTCCATGAGCAATGGCACCTAAAAAATCTCAACCAAAACCAGCAAAGGAGGTCACCAGCAAACAGCCAGCCAAACGGCAGGAGCCTGCTGAAGGCCCAAGACTCGGTCACAGATGACCAAAACAAAGTTGCGGCCAACCCGCATTGCCCAGCCAAAGGCACCCACCCCAACTACCCAAAAAAAGGAGGCTGCTGGAAAAAGGAAGCCACAGGCCAGAAAGCCAACCCCAATGGAGGGGAACAAAGGGACCAAGAGGGTGCAAAGCCCCAGCCCCCAAGGTCACCATCACCCCACCCACGTGGCTACCATGGCAAGCCAACAAAAAGGAGACACCGGGAAAGAAGCCCCAGCAGCTCAACCTACCCATCAACACCACCCGCACGGGGCCACAAGGCTCATGCCAAGAGGGCAAGGCACAGCCCCAGAAGTCCGAGTTTGCCCTCCCCACCCGCACGGGTGTCAAAATCAGCAGCCAAGAGGGCAAGCCACAGGCCCAGAAGTCCGAGTTCGCCCTCCCCACCCGCACGGGTGTCGAAATCAGCGGCCAAGAGGGCAAGGCACAGGCCCCGAAGCCCAAGCTCTGGGTCACCCCTGGACCGGCCATCTACCTCCAAGGGGCATGGGTATTCTAATGGCCCATAGAGGCACAGGGCCCCAAGCACGACTTCCTCCACAACACCCTCTCCTCCTTGGCCACATTCTCCACCGGCACAGGTGTCAAGGCAGGCTGAATATGCCACATCTACACCTGCGACTTCAGTTGCCACCCATCCACGCTCACCCAGTCCCTTTCCAAGTCCGGTTCAATCTGCAGCCAGCCAGCAGTCAGTAATTTCACACCCACACAGCCAGGCCAGAATGTCCCCTGATTTTGCGCCAAACACTGAAGAGCCAGTTGAGTGGCAGGTTTGGTGAGGCACAAACTCTGGCATTGGCTAGTGGCCTCACCTTGTATTATGATGAGCTATATGGGCGCAGATCCAAAGCTACAAGCAAGCAGCGCAAAGCCGAGATTTTGGAGGAGCTCACCAGACAGGTCAATGCAGCGGGGGAAGAGCTCAACGATGTGGAGCAGATACAAAGAAAAATATCGGACCTAAAGTATGCAGTACAGAAGAAAGCAAATAAATGGCGTCATTACAGGTACATATATACTTTGTGGATTTGTCTTCGTCTTGTATTGGCAACATTTAGCTAAATGTGTCCCACTTTCTTTTTCAGCTTACAAACTGGCGGTGGATTCCCCACAAAACTGCAATTTACCCAAGCTGAGGAGATGGTGCTGGGCCTGCTACATCCTGTGGCCTTAGAGGGACACTCAGCACGACAGGACACGGACATTCCAACTATTCCTGCCGGTTTGTAATTTTAGTGTGTATGTGAAATGTGAGCTACGTGTAAAATGAGGCACAAAGCCATAGATTAACACATGCCCCTAGGGTGTGCCTTGTAGTGGAGGTAACAATTTAAACAGGGTGTGTTATGTGTGGCGACTCATCATTTGCTTTTTTCCTGGGCCATACATGAGTTTGGAGAGTCTGGAGGAACACTATTGAGATTAGCAAAGGACTGCCTGTTATGTATTTAGAGTCAATTACATACAATACTTCCATCTTTATCTGTAGCCAATTTGGGTATGAGCTGTGCTTTGCTCAGAAAGACTTGATCTGGGGTGTTTGAAAGTTTGACTTAGAAAGAATGGCAACCAGCCTAATCTAATGGCAAATGATATTTGCAAGCTGAGTGTGGTCCCATAATGGGCTTTTAGGGATGTGTGATGCCTCAGAACAGTCAGTACATACATATTTATTTGGGTTAAGGAGACCAATGTGTATGTACTTGTTGACTAATACATCTAACAGATAATGGCATTCATAGTCAAGGTCAACTTGGTCCGTTGGGGGAGTTGCCATTCATGCATGGGCCCGTGTTTGAGTGAACTATATGTGTTATTACACATCACCAATGCCTAGTTGTGTGTTAACATGCCTTCTTTTCCACAATGCAGCCCAGCATCATCCCTCAGCTAGTGGGGAATCCTCAGCCAGTTTTACCATGCCGTCTACTTCCGTGCTGCCTCGGACCCAGGATCCGATATATACGGTAAGTGTCTTTTTATGATGTTGCTTATGCATGTGCCTTGCCATGTTTCTTTGTGCTGAATTACATATGTATTCCCAAACTGAACCTTTTTTATTTACATGTCCCAACAGACCCACACACTGATGGAGGAAATCCAGGAGCTGGAGGAGGATGGACCCTTCATTGGACCTTCGGAACAGCTCCCCCGGGACAGAATCTGCAACTGTCCCAACATGTTTCTACACCAAATCCTCAGCAGCAGAGTGAAGCTGGCTGCATGCTGCCAGCCCATCGTGGGCAGCATGCAGAGACTGAGCCGACAGTCCCCAGTGTTAGCTCTGCTGCTGAGGATTTGCCAAGCAGACCTGTGGCTGTTGGTGGACCTAGAGGCACATCATCTGCATGCACCCCAACCCGAAGAATTGGGAGGCGTAGTCGACTACGTCGCCCAGTTTCCCAGGGGAGGGGCACGCCGATGATGGAGTCAGCATGGCACCATTAGAGGCGGCTATTTCGCCTCCAAAATCAATGAAACCACAAGCATCTTCAAGGCCAATTAGAAACATTAAACAACACCTTAAACTCCATGCTGACTGAATTTAAGTCCAACAACAGCCACATGGCCACCTTATCCAATTATTACAATGCCATGCTTGAGGAAGTTCGAAATAGCAACAGCCACATGGCCACCTTAACTAACAATCTCAGTGCCATGATGGCTGAATTTCGAACTTCAAATAGAAACATGTTGAAACAGTTGCAGATTCTGAATGCCACACAGGCCCAGGTGAGGGCCCACCTCCAAGGGCTCCAACCTGGGTTTTATGGGCATCCCCCATTTTAAGGCCTATTTGGCCTGTATCTGCTCCACATCTTTGATCTACATCCCCACTGTATTGACCTGTCTGGTGAGCCCTACCAATATACCCTTTTGGGATGGCTTTGCTTGTTTGCGCCCATATAGCTCATTAGAGTGCTGAGGTAGCCCACTAGCCAATGCCGGAGGTGAAGCCTCAATGAACCTGCCACTCAAGCTGTTGCACTGCATGCTTGTGGCGAATTACAATGATTCTGGCTCCTCCTGTTTGTAGGCATGATTGGGGGACATTCTGGCCTGGCAAACTACTACCTTGACCCCTGGCTGAGATTGAACTGGACTTGGATTGGGACTGGGGGTTCTTGTTTGGGTGGCCCACTGAGTAACAGGTGTAGATGTGGCATAGGTTTGGCTGCTTTACACCTGTGCCTGTGGCAAATGTGGCCAAGCAGGAGAGGGTGTGTCTGTGGGCCTAAATTTTTGCTGACAAATGTGGACACGGCAATGCTTGTCACATATGTTTTTGTAATTTTCATTTGTCAGAAAGTTTGGACAGGAGTGCCTTACTTTAAAACTCCTGCCTCTGGCCAATTGCTATGTGGCCTGATTTGCCAAAACTTTCATTTGTGGTTTGCCCATGTATTTTATGGAACTATGGGACTGATCATCAACTCCAATGTTTGCTTTTGAAATAAACATCATAAAATTGTTATTAACCTGTTGTTGACTAAGTTTATGCCTTTATGTTTTTGGTGAATAAAGATGACTTACCCCTCGATTCAAAGAGCAAAAGTTAATTGATTTCGGATCGAGAATCGTAAGTTTGGGTGGGTGTTAGTCATTTTTTCCTGTTTTTTTGGCCATTTCCGACTCGCACGAGCCTACGTACGAATGCGTATATGCTCTTACGATCATCGGAAGTTCGTTCCTAAATTTTAGGATCAAATCCTAAAACTTAGGATCAAAACGTAAAACTTAGGATAATCGGATGTGTTTAGGTGTGATTCAGAGAACAGTTTTCAAACCTCTAAATACGTCTTAAAAGAAAGCCACTGCCGACACCTTTTAAGTTGTACCATTTGAAGCCAAAATACTAAAATTAAATCCACAAGTAAAAAATGCATCACCCCACCCACGTGGCTACCATGGCAAGCCAACAAAAAGGAGACACCGGGAAAGAAGCCCCAGCAGCTCAACCTACCCATCAACACCACCCGCACGGGGCCACAAGGCTCATGCCAAGAGGGCAAGGCACAGCCCCAGAAGTCCGAGTTTGCCCTCCCCACCCACACGGGTGTCAAAATCAGCAGCCAAGAGGGCAAGCCACAGGCCCAGAAGTCCGAGTTCGCCCTCCCCACCCGCACGGGTGTCGAAATCAGCGGCCAAGAGGGCAAGGCACAGGCCCCGAAGCCCAAGCTCTGGGTCACCCCTGGACCGGCCATCTACCTCCAAGGGGCATGGGTATTCTAATGGCCCATAGAGGCACAGGGCCCCAAGCACGACTTCCTCCACAACACCCTCTCCTCCTTGGCCACATTCTCCACCGGCACAGGTGTCAAGGCAGGCTGAATATGCCACATCTACACCTGCGACTTCAGTTGCCACCCATCCACGCTCACCCAGTCCCTTTCCAAGTCCGGTTCAATCTGCAGCCAGCCAGCAGTCAGTAATTTCACACCCACACAGCCAGGCCAGAATGTCCCCTGATTTTGCGCCAAACACTGAAGAGCCAGTTGAGTGGCAGGTTTGGTGAGGCACAAACTCTGGCATTGGCTAGTGGCCTCACCTTGTATTATGATGAGCTATATGGGCGCAGATCCAAAGCTACAAGCAAGCAGCGCAAAGCCGAGATTTTGGAGGAGCTCACCAGACAGGTCAATGCAGCGGGGGAAGAGCTCAACGATGTGGAGCAGATACAAAGAAAAATATCGGACCTAAAGTATGCAGTACAGAAGAAAGCAAATAAATGGCGTCATTACAGGTACATATATACTTTGTGGATTTGTCTTCGTCTTGTATTGGCAACATTTAGCTAAATGTGTCCCACTTTCTTTTTCAGCTTACAAACTGGCGGTGGATTCCCCACAAAACTGCAATTTACCCAAGCTGAGGAGATGGTGCTGGGCCTGCTACATCCTGTGGCCTTAGAGGGACACTCAGCACGACAGGACACGGACATTCCAACTATTCCTGCCGGTTTGTAATTTTAGTGTGTATGTGAAATGTGAGCTACGTGTAAAATGAGGCACAAAGCCATAGATTAACACATGCCCCTAGGGTGTGCCTTGTAGTGGAGGTAACAATTTAAACAGGGTGTGTTATGTGTGGCGACTCATCATTTGCTTTTTTCCTGGGCCATACATGAGTTTGGAGAGTCTGGAGGAACACTATTGAGATTAGCAAAGGACTGCCTGTTATGTATTTAGAGTCAATTACATACAATACTTCCATCTTTATCTGTAGCCAATTTGGGTATGAGCTGTGCTTTGCTCAGAAAGACTTGATCTGGGGTGTTTGAAAGTTTGACTTAGAAAGAATGGCAACCAGCCTAATCTAATGGCAAATGATATTTGCAAGCTGAGTGTGGTCCCATAATGGGCTTTTAGGGATGTGTGATGCCTCAGAACAGTCAGTACATACATATTTATTTGGGTTAAGGAGACCAATGTGTATGTACTTGTTGACTAATACATCTAACAGATAATGGCATTCATAGTCAAGGTCAACTTGGTCCGTTGGGGGAGTTGCCATTCATGCATGGGCCCGTGTTTGAGTGAACTATATGTGTTATTACACATCACCAATGCCTAGTTGTGTGTTAACATGCCTTCTTTTCCACAATGCAGCCCAGCATCATCCCTCAGCTAGTGGGGAATCCTCAGCCAGTTTTACCATGCCGTCTACTTCCGTGCTGCCTCGGACCCAGGATCCGATATATACGGTAAGTGTCTTTTTATGATGTTGCTTATGCATGTGCCTTGCCATGTTTCTTTGTGCTGAATTACATATGTATTCCCAAACTGAACCTTTTTTATTTACATGTCCCAACAGACCCACACACTGATGGAGGAAATCCAGGAGCTGGAGGAGGATGGACCCTTCATTGGACCTTCGGAACAGCTCCCCCGGGACAGAATCTGCAACTGTCCCAACATGTTTCTACACCAAATCCTCAGCAGCAGAGTGAAGCTGGCTGCATGCTGCCAGCCCATCGTGGGCAGCATGCAGAGACTGAGCCGACAGTCCCCAGTGTTAGCTCTGCTGCTGAGGATTTGCCAAGCAGACCTGTGGCTGTTGGTGGACCTAGAGGCACATCATCTGCATGCACCCCAACCCGAAGAATTGGGAGGCGTAGTCGACTACGTCGCCCAGTTTCCCAGGGGAGGGGCGCGCCGATGATGGAGTCAGCATGGCACCATTAGAGGCGGCTATTTCGCCTCCAAAATCAATGAAACCACGAGCATCTTCAAGGCCAATTAGAAACATTAAACAACACCTTAAACTCCATGCTGACTGAATTTAAGTCCAACAACAGCCACATGGCCACCTTATCCAATTATTACAATGCCATGCTTGAGGAAGTTCGAAATAGCAACAGCCACATGGCCACCTTAACTAACAATCTCAGTGCCATGATGGCTGAATTTCGAACTTCAAATAGAAACATGTTGAAACAGTTGCAGATTCTGAATGCCACACAGGCCCAGGTGAGGGCCCACCTCCAAGGGCTCCAACCTGGGTTTTATGGGCATCCCCCATTTTAAGGCCTATTTGGCCTGTATCTGCTCCACATCTTTGATCTACATCCCCACTGTATTGACCTGTCTGGTGAGCCCTACCAATATACCCTTTTGGGATGGCTTTGCTTGTTTGCGCCCATATAGCTCATTAGAGTGCTGAGGTAGCCCACTAGCCAATGCCGGAGGTGAAGCCTCAATGAACCTGCCACTCAAGCTGTTGCACTGCATGCTTGTGGCGAATTACAATGATTCTGGCTCCTCCTGTTTGTAGGCATGATTGGGGGACATTCTGGCCTGGCAAACTACTACCTTGACCCCTGGCTGAGATTGAACTGGACTTGGATTGGGACTGGGGGTTCTTGTTTGGGTGGCCCACTGAGTAACAGGTGTAGATGTGGCATAGGTTTGGCTGCTTTACACCTGTGCCTGTGGCAAATGTGGCCAAGCAGGAGAGGGTGTGTCTGTGGGCCTAAATTTTTGCTGACAAATGTGGACACGGCAATGCTTGTCACATATGTTTTTGTAATTTTCATTTGTCAGAAAGTTTGGACAGGAGTGCCTTACTTTAAAACTCCTGCCTCTGGCCAATTGCTATGTGGCCTGATTTGCCAAAACTTTCATTTGTGGTTTGCCCATGTATTTTATGGAACTATGGGACTGATCATCAACTCCAATGTTTGCTTTTGAAATAAACATCATAAAATTGTTATTAACCTGTTGTTGACTAAGTTTATGCCTTTATGTTTTTGGTGAATAAAGATGACTTACCCCTCGATTCAAAGAGCAAAAGTTAATTGATTTCGGATCGAGAATCGTAAGTTTGGGTGGGTGTTAGTCATTTTTTCCTGTTTTTTTGGCCATTTCCGACTCGCACGAGCCTACGTACGAATGCGTATATGCTCTTACGATCATCGGAAGTTCGTTCCTAAATTTTAGGATCAAATCCTAAAACTTAGGATCAAAACGTAAAACTTAGGATAATCGGATGTGTTTAGGTGTGATTCAGAGAACAGTTTTCAAACCTCTAAATACGTCTTAAAAGAAAGCCACTGCCGACACCTTTTAGCAGTCGGATTGCTGTTCTTGAACAGGTTTTTTGGCTATGTGGAGGAGTCTGCGCGTCTTGAGCTCCAATGAACTGCATGTATCAGCATGGCCGAGGCCATAAATTGTATGGCAATGCATACCTGATTCATGTATGCCTTATAAAAGCATTTTAATGTGGACCTTAATTAGTCCTTTGCATGTAAACCTTTATTTTGCAATATATTTGCGTTAATTAAAGAAACTTATGTCCTTTGTTATTTATTTTTAAATTGATGTACTAGAATAATATTTTTAGATTGCATTTATTGGTGTAGTTGTTTACCTTTGCTTTGTTTAATTATTTAAGCACATCTTTGGTCAGATGCATCACACTTACTGAGGAGAGGAGAGCGGGATAAAGTGCAGGATGTGGGTTACTGCTGTATTTTGCACAGACACAGCAGAGCTGGGGGCACGGAAAAGTCAGAAATCAAAGAATGCAGAGCAACACAGTCACAAGGCCCTTTCTGTTTGCAGGCTGCCCGAGAATACCTGAGCCGCCATCTTGGCTGTTTCTAGGCTGATAACATGCTGAAGTTGCTGGGTGTTTTTTAATTTTTGAGAGCAAATCTGTATGTAGAGGGTGTGGGTAACCACACCCAAAATTTTAAGTTGTACCATTTGAAGCCAAAATACTAAAATTAAATCCACAAGTAAAAAATGCAAGTGAACTAAAAATTAAACAAAGTAAGATTTACTTATGCAAATGCATTCATTAATGGTTGGTTACTACAAAATGAATGAAATAAAGAAAAATAAAAGACCAAATATTTAGAATGCACTTTAATGAGGTAAGTTTGTAGTGCGCAGCCACAAGATCAGAAGGATTTACGTCCAGACAAAAAAGGAAAAAGGGCAAAACCAATGTTGCAACCTGAGAAATGAAACGGAAAATTCAGGATGGAAACTGACATAGGTCTGATTCCCGAACTGCCATACGAACGGACATACATTTTAGGATAGAAACGTATTTGCTTATAGAATCACTCGCAAGTTCATACGAACGCACAAGCGTACGGGAAAAATAGGATGATCGGCACCAAAATCAAAGCTGTTACATGTTTCTTTGAATCGACCCTTTAAATTAGGCACTAACAAATTTGGAACAACCAAAAAAAAAAAAGTCTAAAATCAGGTGTGAGGTTCTTTGTAATTAATTAGTTACTGTTTGTAAAAGTAAGAAACAAACATACAAACACAAAGGTCCAAAAACACAATTAACTATAATTATAAGGAGGGACATTTTACACGGAGGGACTTTTTGGAAATTTTTTGACATAAAAAAAAAACTTGAAACAAAATATGACTGATTGTACTTGCCTGTAGATATACTCATCGGCTGCCGGAGGCACCAGAGCAACGTGGGTGAAGTCAATGGCACCCATGACGTTGGGCATGTCGGCGATGTTATAAAATGCCAGCTTAACCGCGTTTCTGGCTACCATGTCGTCAGGAAAAGCAATATATTTCCGAGTAATGGTAGCCATGCCTTCCAAAAACTTGGATAGCGCGCCGCTCAGCGTAGGCCGGGAAATCCCCACGGAGAGGGCACCCAGCCTCTGGAATGAGCCGTTCGCCAAAAATTGCAGGCAACCAAGCATCTTGGTCATATCTGAAATTGCTTGCCCCTTCCTTGTGGTGCGGGCTAACCATGGCCGCAGCTCACTATACAATTTATGGAGGGAAGGGCGATTAAGTCTGGTGGGCTCGAACAGCTCAACGTCATGCATGCCATCGATGTGCATGTGTCGCCGGTGCAATCTGGTCTCAGCCCTCCGGACAATTTCAATACCCATGAGCTGCAGATCCTCATGCGTAATGCATCTAATCAAAGATGGCGCAGACCCTATTATAAATTCAAGGACATAATTTAAGCAGAGTGCGGGGAAGACTAATTCTTACTTTACTCTAAATTCAAATTTAACATTTTGCTAATGCAGGACTAAAATTTGTCAAGGCTTTGTTGTTTGACAAATCTAATGGTTAAGGTTGTGTTTTACATGTAAACAAGGTGTTCAAATAGGCATAGTTTCATACATGGAACACAAACTAAATTCATAGGCATACATCTACCAAAAAATGACGTTATTGGCGTCAACTTACCAAGGGGCCATCCACCCGAAAATTCCCCAGATCAAACCGACCGTACAATCCAGATCTTCGAAGAATGTAGGCATCATTAGATGAGTCTGGGAACCTGGCAAGCAGACTAAGGAACCGCATGTCCGGGGCCACCACTGCTTGGACATTCATTGAGTGGCCCATTTTGCGGTTCCTGGAATAAAAAAACAAACAAAAAACATTAGCAAGGCAAGGAAAACTAGGGAAACACTAACTAATCACACCCTAAGCAAAACCTGTGGCCCAATACAAATAACAATAAACAAGTACATAAGTATTTTGTTTAGCAAAAAAAAAAATTTGTATGTTTGAAAAAGGAAAGATTAACTTAGAAGTGTCTATTTCAGGTACACATTAAAATGTTTCCTTGGTGAACACATGTGAAATTTATATGCAACTAAATACGGTCCATGGTTCCACAGGGACTCTTTACAAGGAGGGAATAATTAAATGGAGGGATCCATTACAAGGATCCAAGGAGAGAATAATTCCAAGGAGGGATTACTTACAAGGAGGGATTACTTACAAGGATGGATAACTTACAAGGAGGGATTAATTCCAAGGAGTGAATAATTATAAGGAGGGACATTTTACACGGAGGGACTTTTTGGAATTTGTTTGACATAAAAAAAAAAACTTGAAACAAAATATGACTGATTGTACTTGCCTGTAGATATACTCGTCGGCTGCCGGAGGCACCAGGGCAACATGGGTGCAGTCATTGGGCATGTCGGCGATGTTATAAAATGCCAGCTTAACCGCGTTTATGGCTACCATGTCGTCATGAAAACAAATATATTTCCGAGTAATGGTAGCCATGCCTTCCAAAAACTTGGATAGCGCGCCGCTCAGCGTAGGCTGGGAGATCCCCACGGAGAGGGCACCCAGCCTCTGGAACGAGCCGTTCGCCAAAAATTGCAGGCAGCCAAGCATCTTGGTCATATCTGAAATTGCTTGCCCCTTCCTTGTGGTGCGGGCTAACCATGGCCGCAGCTCACTATACAATTTATGGATGGAAGGGCGATTAAGTCTCGTGGGCTCGAACAGCTCAACGTCATGCATGCGATCGATGTGCTTGCGTCGCCGGTGCAATCTGGTCTCAGCCCTCCGGACAATTTCAATGCCCATGAGCTGCAGATCCTCATTCTCCTCAAATGCACTAGAGTCATCCATAGCTGCTAGTCTCGAGATCAAAATGGTCCCGTAAGGAGATCGCAAAGGAAACAGCATTATAGGGTGGTGGTCCGTCGTCAATCAGCTCTCTGAATAAGACGCAAGCCCATAGCAATAACGTACGTTATCTGAACGAACGAAAAATATCAGATTTGGTTTGGAAAATGACCCGAACTAACGCAAATGTTCCGATTTGCATTCGTTCATCAAAAGCGCATATACGTATTTGCCCGTACGAATGAAAAATGGATGAAAAAAACAAAAAAAAGACAAACACCCACAAAAACGAATGTGCCTCTAAATCGAGCCTAATGTGCAGAAACCTGGAAGAAAATTACAGGCCATATGACCACCAGCATCCAGTTGAGGGAACCAGCTTCACAGAGGAAGTGACAAGCAGGTATAAAGAGGCTTGCAAGGGGGTCATCGATAATCAGGATGCCCACTACACTGTGATTTGTGTGCATCTGTGCAATCCACAAAACTTTTCTAAAATGGGTGCTAGATCACTTTCAACTAATGTATATTCCCATTTTTTAACCCCCATCCCCTTTCTACCATAAAGCTTCCTATGTGTGGTCAAGAACCACTTGTCACTGATCCTACCCAGCTAAAGGCTCTAAAGGGAACAACCCCTACTGATATATGTGGTACATAGGTAATTATCTGCAACTACAGAAAGAAGGTAAAGTATGTTGGCTACTAAAGGAAAAGGACAGTGGTTTGTCAGAATTGCAGGATCTCCAGATGTGTGTTGTAGGTGACAAGTAAGGAGACCTGAGATCTAGTATGTGCTGAGATAAGCTTGCAGAGGTTTCTATTGTATAACGGTATTGTATAACGACTATATTATAGATTGTGAAATACTGTAGGTGAACGCTGGCATTTTTAATAAAAATATGGGTACTAACATAGATGAATAAACTTTTATTCACTGTAATTACAGCTAAATATTACATTACAGCTTAGATGGATATTCTTTGCATGCAGATTTCTGCTGTCTTCCTCAGTATGCTGATAAAATCATCCTATATATTTCACAGTCTAATCTTCTTGACCAGACTTATTGGAACCTTGAAAAAGATTATTGTATCCTGTAAATTACACACAAGCTTTGAAGATACTAGACTTAACATTTAGCCTTAATTCCTTTCTAAGCCATTTAGCTTTTTCACTTCTTTCATTATGTAGAAGGTATTACAGCTGACTGTAAACGCTTAGGAAGTTAGGTTTTTGCATTATTCTTTTGGTAGAGGAAGGAAGTAATAACTGATGTCAGTTCCTTCTGTCTCAACATTTTCAAAATAAAAAATTGTGTTTTTATTTGACTTCTCACAGCACCCTATTGACTAGTTACCTACATTTTCCCTGATACTCACCATTCCAATCTGCTATAAAAAGCTGGTTTCATTTGAGCAAAGTCAATACATAATAGGGCTAATAATGACTTGTATTGTGACAATTTGAACATCTGTGAAATGGGATAGGGCAAAATGTACATGTAGGGCCAAGGATGGTGGGGATGATAAGATAAAACCTACTTTAGGTCTTACATGCAAAATAATAATATGCTTTATTTTCAGGCATGAATACATTTTTTTTAATGCTCACATACAGGTTTTGAAAGAGTAAAATGTTAACACTTATATTCTCCACTTTTATCAGCACTGATTTTTTAATATTCTTTATTTAAAGGCTTTACAGTTTGAAAAAAACATACAGACATTGGGGGCAAACAATACATTACACAAAGGGAGGGGAGGGGCACATGAGGCTCCATGTCATAGCATAGATAACAATTTACAGCCAAACGACTACATCTCTCAACATTGCATCATACAGAACGGGGGGGGGGGGGGGGTTCTCCGCCGCCGTCACTTCACGGGGTGGGGAAATGTCCCCTATAGCTCGAAACCCAAGTCCCGTGTGATAAAGGCCATCTGGTTCCCGCCCAGCCGGGCCAATGGAGCCCTCCAGATAGATATGCTTAACAACATCACCCTCAAGGAGGGGAGTGTCATTTCCTCCATGCTGGGCAGAACCACATACCCTCCCCAGGGAAGGGTAACGTGACATACAAAGGACTTGGATGGGATAGGGAAAAAGAGGGGGAGGAAGAGAGGAGTAAGGGGTAGTAAGGGAGAGGTATGGCGTGTGGGACACAGTTCCAGGTCGGGCATCTCTCACCGCCCAACCAAGTCTGCCATAGTACAGGGTGGGGCAAGACACGCCCTGACCAGGTGGGGCAAAACACGGTGAGGCAACGCCACAAACAAGACCCCAGGCCCACTACTCAAACAAGTTCCTGAATTCCGCTGATTCCTCGTAAATCAGCCAGGGGAGCCAAGTAGCCCTATATTGCTCGTCCCTGTCATGCAGAGCCAGTGTTAGGTCCTCTATTTCCCTAACATGCATAACCTCCTTCACCCACTCCCTGACGGAGGGTGCTTTCCTCTGTTTCCAGAATCTAGGGATCACCTGTTTGGCGGCATTCAACAAATGGACCAGTAACGTTTTTTTATACCTCCCCACCGGGGCCCTCGTGGAATGGAGAAGAATCTGCGCTGGATCATCCTGCAATTGTGCCCCTGTCAGCTGTGCCACAATGCGTAAGACCGCTCCCCAGTACTCCTGAATTCTGGGGCACCGCCAAAATAAATGAAATAGGGTCCCTCGCTCCCCTCCACACCTCCAACAGTTCGTGTCTGCCGTGCCAAACATTTTGCCCAATCTATCGGGGGTATAATACCAGTGTGTCATCAACTTATAATTAACTTCCTGGGTTCTCGTGGCTACCGAGGACTTATGTGCCAAAATTGCTATCTTGGTTCTCTCCTTTTCATCTATGGGTCTTCCCAGATCCGACTCCCACTCTCCCCAAAATGTAGGCGGGACCACTTGCTCGCGGATGAGAAGTGAATACAAATAGGAAATCAGATGGGGCTGCCCAGCCAGGCAAAGCTTTTCAAAATCTGTGTGGCTCCTGACATTCTCCTTTCGGAAACCTATTCTAGATAGCACCGACTGAAATCGTAGGAGAGTCCAGGGATCTAGGCTCCCATTCTCAAATTTAGCCCTAAGTTCCCCCAGAGAGTCCCACCTAACCAGATTAGCTTTTATTCTCTGGGACAGGGGCAGGAAATTCAAGGCCAAAATGTTCGACAACCGGTTTGGCAACTGCGTGCCGAGATATGCTATCCAGCTCTCAGCCCATTTGAAAGAGAACGCCTGTCGAACATTCCTGGCCACATCACCCGAGAGAGAAATGTTTAACGCTTCAGACTTTTCAAAGTTGATTTAAAAAAAAGAAAGCTTACCAAAGACTTCAAACTCCTTCATCAACACAGGCACAGAGATCACGGGGTTCGTGATAAAGAACAAGAGGTCGTCCGCGTATGCGCCAACCTTATGAGTATCCCCTCTGAAACTTAATCCCCCTAATTTTGCACAAAAATGGCTCCAGAGTCAGGGCAAACAACAGGGACGACAAAGGGCAGCCCTGGCGGGTTCCATTATGAATTGGCACCGGGGCGGAGAGGTGGCCGTTCACTTTAACTCTAGCGCAGGGCATCGTGTATAAGGCTTCGATAAGTTTCCTGATATTATCTCCCAGGCCCACATGTCTAAGAGTTCCACTCAAGAATGGCCACCCCACCCTGTTGAAGGCCTTCTCTGCGTCCGTGGACAAGACCATCATTGGCACAGCTGAAGTCTGAGCGGAGTATATTACGCTGAGTGCCCGGACCACATTATCTCTGGCCTCCCTTCCCAACACGAAACCTGTTTGGTCTAGGTGGACCACGTGGGCTACCACCGGTGCCAATCTGTTGGCTAGAATCTTGGCGTACAGCTTCAGGTCCGCGTTGAGAAGAGAGATAGGGCGATAGCTCTTACAAGACAGAGGGTCCTTCCCCGGTTTATGCAGAACAGAGATGTGAGCCTTGAGGTCCCTGCCCAAGAAGGCGCCTGGCGCCTCCGGATCTGTAATTGTGTTCCACGCCCTAACCATGTGAGGGCCAAGGGTAGAGATGAAGGTCTTGTAGTATTGAACCGTGTAACCATCAGGTCCCGGGGCTTTCCCCAATGGAGTCTGTTTAAGTGCCTCTAACAATTCCTCCATCCCAATCGGGTCCTCCAATGAAGCCGAGACCTCCTCCGACACCGAAGGCATGCCGGATCCCTTTATGTATTCCTCAATTTTAGCCAGGCGTGTCTGCGCCGCCACCCCCCCACCCAGATTATATAAGCTCGAGTAGTAGGCTCTAAACGTGTCTGCAATCCCCTCAGTGGTATGCTGTGTTTGCTGGGAAATATCCAGAATCTCGGAGATGAAATTCTGGGATTGTTGTTGTTTGAGTGCTCTAGCTAATAGCGCGCTACTCTTGTTTCCATATTCGTAATAGGTGCGTTTTCACCTCCTGATGACATGTTTAGCTTTCTGTCTCAAAAGGGTATTGAGAGCCTCTCTTGTTTGAGTCAGTTCCCCAAGCACCTTCACCGCCTCAGTCTGCTTATGGGACAGCTCCAGGCCTCGGACCTTATCAGTAAGCTTTGCTATTTGGGACAGCCTTTCTCTCTTGAGCCTCACCCCATGGCTGATCAGGAGGCCCCTAATCATGCTCTTATGCGCCTCCCATAATGTAAGCAGCGAGACTTCTCCATTATCATTGGCTCTAAAGTAGTACTCAAGGCCCTCCTTCACAGCCTGAGCCACCACCGCATCCTTAAGGAGTATGTCCCATGTGCATTGGAATAAAAAGAGTAATCTCGCGTCCCAGGGTTCCTGACCCACCATGCGTCCACCAGCTGCATGCCATGCAGAGTCTTCTTCAGAGATCTCAAGGCCAAGTGCGAGATCGCTGACTTGCCCGCTGAAGAGTCCAGGAGGGGTTCTATAGCTAAATTGAAATCACCTCCCAATATGACCTCCCCCTCTCTGAACTTTTCAATTTTGTCCAGAGTATGCTTCAGGATTGGATTTGTCCCTGGGCATATATGGAGGCCAACGTGTACATTTTGCGATTGATCAGTCCTTTAACCAAAACCACCCGTCCCGACTCATCTTTCCAGGCCTCCTTCAACATGAAGGGAATGTCTCTGGCAATCAGGATCGCTACCCCCTTTTTTTGGCATCTGCAGCGCAACTGGTGAACACATGGGGAAACTGTTTGCCACAGAGTCTAGGAGCTGCAGCTCTTTTGAAATGTGTCTCCTGCAAGAATATGATTTGCGCTTTACATCTTCTTAATTCCTGACCCAGGATTGTTCTCTTCTCCGGGGTATTAAGCCCCTTCATGTTCAAGGTGACTACCTTTACAGGGGCCATGTTAGCAAAAGTAAAAGGGGAAGGGCGCAGGGGCAGAGACCGTCAGGCAGCAGTACCACTTGTCACTCGCCCGGTCCCACACACCAAGGGGGAAAGGAGTAGTAATTAGGGGACAAACAACAGGAGGGTCAATAGCAGGGGGGGGGGAGGTGCGTTCCGGGGGCAGGGGAGGAGGGAAGAAACTTGAGGAGTATACCAACAGTAACAGGGGAAAAGGAGAGGACTAGCAAGTAGTCCGCCGGAAACGGTGCCTTTTTTTAATACGCACTAAGTAGAGAGAACACTGTAGGAGTTCCACCAAACCACTGGCAAATAAGCCCTGTGCTAAGTCTATTCCCGTCCGGAGGAGGCCAAAGGGCTTCTCCAGAGGGGTGCACCAAGTGGAGGGGGGGGTATGGAAGACTAAGCCCGAGAACGTTGAGTAAAGAGTCGCACCAGTATTGTAGCTACTCAGCGAGGCATATCGCAGCCATGAGGCGTTTCGACCCTGCCACACAATGTGAAGGCAGCCCAGAACGAGATGACACCACACCCAGCAGCACAACACAACAATTATCCAAGGGAGGCAAGGACCCAATCGGATCAGTTTGGTCAACCGAAAAACAGTAGGAGCTATTACCACAAAAGAAGAAACAACAACATTCACAACGTAACAATGCGACATAACAGGGGGGGGAACCCAAATCCGGGGCCCACCATTGGGACAGCGTCCGGGGCGAGGGGCCCGAAAGCACTAAGCGACAGGCCCCCCTCCCCGGCAGCCGCCCACTCCGCACCCCGGCCCCCCCGCGGCACCCCCACCGGCCCACTCCACTTACAGGAGCAATACTGGTAGATATATGAGATTAGGCGCCACGCCGGGACCGGATCAATACGTCTTCACCTTCTGCGGCCCCTCACGCCTCTTCTGTCCCCTCTGGGGCCTCCTCCCGGGCGCTGCGGTAGCCGATCGCTGTACACGGTCCAGTCGGGGACCGTCCAGTCCGGAACGTCCACATTCTCCACTTCCAAAAAGTGGAACAGATCCGGCAGCTGACTAGGCCCCTTGAGGACAAACAGGTCCCCGCTCCTACGCACCAACAGCTGAAAGGTGTGACCCCATCTGTAGGATGCCCCCTGCCTCTGGATAGTTTCCAGTAGGGGTTTCAGGAGCTTCCTCATCTGCAGTGTCCTCTGCGAGAGGTCTTGCAAGATGACCACCTGCGCGCCTCTGTAACCGACCGGACCCTTGTCCCATGCGTGGCGAAGAATCTCCTCCTTAATCTTGAAGAAATGGATTCGGAAAATAATGTCCCTGGGTTGGTTCAGATCCTGTGGCCGGGGGCCCAGAGCCCTGTGCACCCGGTCCATCTCTATGCGATTGGTGTCAGGAAGATTCAAAAGCGCATTAAAGATAGAAGTAACTGCCGCCGCCAGATCCCGCGGCTCCACCGACTCAGGAACGCCCTGGAGGTGCAAATTATTTCTACGGCTCCTATTCTCTGCATTATCGTGCGCCAGGAAGATATCAGAGAAGCAGCGTTTGTTTTGGTCCTGTTGCTGTTCTAGTTCCGCTACGCGCATCTCAAGTGCTCTGTGCGAGGCTTCCACCCCATCCATCCGCCAGTGAACCCTGCAGGGCCGCCAATTCTCTCTTGATAGTGCCCTCCATCCTGGACACATACCCGTCGAAATCCCCACGTGTTGGGAGCCCACGCACGGCCTCCTCGATATTGATCTTTACCGCCTCTGCGATGGAGTGAGAAAGTTGGGCAAACGGCAGGACTGATGGAGAACTGGGTGGGGGGGGCAGCTCAATATTGTATGCCACATGCTGTGACGGGCTTATGAATGTGGGGTCACGTAATCTCCCCTCTCGGGAGGCCAGGCCCCACATCAGCAGATCGTCCACCTTCCTATCTCCCATGTGGGGCCCCCTTGCCAACGAAGGCATCCCTTCATCCCACAGGGTGCATATGGCGGGAGCATTCTCCAGGGGCAGCAAACCTCCTGTATGGCCCTCAGGCGGGAATCCCGTGTTTGCTTGCCACGCCGGTTGCGGGCTCAAGGGGGGTGATGGGGTGCCCGATAAGTAGCTTACGATGGACTGCAGCTCCTCAGCTTGTGGGGAGATGTGATTTGTCTCCGTGCATGCGGGGTAGGGATGCCCCGCAACAGGCCCCTCGGTGGAGAAACGGGGCTAATCCGACCCCCTGGCGCGGCCACCTCGCAGGGCCGATCAACCCCCTGGGTAGGTGACTGATTGATATGGGCCAAAGCATCTCCCCCCATTCCTTCTGAAACGCACCCCCCACCATGAAGGGTGGCATCTCACTCAAAGTGTCCCCTGGAGTGAGGGCAGAGGGGGTAGGGCCGGGGCGCGGGACTAACCTGAGGCCCGCCTGGTGTTCCGCCCCGTCAGTCCGCCCCGCTGTGGATTTCTGCTGACACCATCAGCTTCTGGCTCCTGCTCCTGCGGTGCTCCGCTTCTGGGCTGTAGTGTGGGCGTTCAGCCCCTGCTCGGCTGTCCCGCAGTAGAGGTGAGTCTCCAGCCGGGGTCAGGTCACCGCACTCAGCAGTCTCCCGCTGCGCCGCGATCTCGCGCCCACGTGCACCCTCCTTCTCAGTGAGTGCCGCCATCTTCCTTGCGGCCGTCCCCCGAGCCTCAGTGCCGCTAGAACGAAACAGGGCAGGAATAGTGCTGGTCCTGCCCTTCCTGCACGGTCCCCGCTGTTTCCCCCGCTTGGGCATATATTTAGCGTGCGGGTCACAGCTCTCTTGCCTCCGTTTTGCAGATGCCAGGTGCGGAGCTCTGTCTCAACACTGCTTCACACGGCCATGTCAAGCCACGCCCCCCTCTATCAGCACTGATTTGATGGCCCTGCACTCTTATAACTAATTTCTGCCCCACAGACAACCTAGGCTTAACGTGGAAATTACCATCCTGAAACAGCACTCCTGGGTCACTGAACAATGATAGCGGAAAACTACTGGTGACTTCCTAATAATTAAGCAAGCCCTGCAGTAACTCAGAAATACCCTTTCATCTGCCAAAAAACATACTTTGCTCCCCTCACAGGCCTGAAACCCTGGACATTAAAGCCTTCAACAACACCCTCAAAACCCATCCATTTTGACAAGCTCCCCATCTGGCCTAACCAAAATACTTTCCATTCTTGTGACCCTTTATAGCACTTGCTACAATGCGTTATACATACTCTTTGTGACCAAACATCTTGTCTCCATCCTCATGCTTTAAATTGTAGGGGTCACAAGGGCAGACTTCCCTCTCCTATTGTACTCATGTATTAATGTGTTTTGTTGCATGTGACTCATAATATTGCTGCTCACAAAGTATCACATTACATCCTATGCACAAATAAGAAATAACTTTTTTGGATCAAAGGTTGTTTTAGTTCTCATATGTACAAACATATACAAAAAAATGAATATTTCTCACTAAATATAATCAGGCCTCAGAATGAAGGGCAGAAATACTTTGCACTCTTGTTCAGGACATAGCATGGTACCTATCTCTTGATAAATCCCCCCTCCCCAAGCATCTCTAGCAGGGATGTGGGGAGTAAACAATTATAACAACTCAAGAAAAGCCTGTCTACAGAAATACTGGATAACAAGGGGTCTATGGATTCTGTAATTTCCTTATGGGAAGCACAATTCTATATAAAAAGTGTGTATTTCACACCACCTATTCAATAATCATTTGGTATTATCCTATATTGTATGTGGCCATGCCCGCAACCAAGGGCTACATTAAGTTACAACTACAAATTCTACCTTATGGTGGTTCCAGCAACCACCCGATTAGCCCCAAAGTGTAGCACCCTCTCCACAACAATTAATCAACTCAAATATATCTCATGAATTCATCTTTATTAAGTTCCCCATTTAAAATTTACATACAGACATATCATCTAAAATACCCCAAGCAATTTATTATGAAGGGCATCCCAAACTGACCAACACTCCTCAACAAAATGTGCTAAGCACACACGTCCAAAACTCAAATAGCATACACGAAGAATTAAAATTTATATCCTTACCTAGGCTTCTGGATACCCGTATAGGAATATTATAAGCTAAAATTAAAAAAAAAAAACACCGTTAGACTTACCGGTAACAGATTTTTCAGCGTGACCAAATGAAGAGATCAGTTTGGGTAGAAACACAAACTGAGACAGAGGTTAAAAGCCCCACCCCTTCCTACCCACCTAAGTAAAGTAACTTAAATAACCCTTGGACTATGGGCTGGTAATAAGTGGTCATGCTGAAGGATTCCCGGGAAAAAAGGATTCCCATTACCGGTAAGTCTAACGGTGGTTTTTCCAAGTCATCATTCAGCGTGACCACATGAAGAGGATTAGGCAAGTAATTAAACCGTAGGGGTATGAAGCTACCGATGGCCTGGTCTTTTGCAGATCTCTTCCAATTAGGTGTCAGTCCTCTCTGCCCAAGATGATGATATGGCCTTTGTAGAATAAGTAGACACACCTCTGGGGGAGAGACTCCCCTAGGAGAATATGCTTGTGCAATAGTCTGTTTTATCCATCTGGCTGGATTTTGAGGTCGCTAAGCCCTTCTTTTTTTTACTTAGTCTTACTAAAAGTTGTTCCGCTATACACCGTTCTCTGGATCTTTCCAATAAATGATCAGGGCTCTTCTAACATCAACAGCAAGAGTTCTTCTTCCTTGCCTGCTCCTTTCGGTAGTGTGGGAAGAAATATCTCTTGCGACCTGATAGCAGAAGTCACTTATTTTGGCAAAAACAATGGATTATGTCTAAGTATAACTCTGGTAGTACTGCACAATATGGCTCTTTCATAGATAAGGCCTATAGTTCACTTACTCGCCTGGCGAAAGTAATGGCTAGCAGAAAGCAACATTTTAGCAAAAAACATTTCTCTGGCACCTCATCTAGAGGCTCCCCTTAACACAACTGACAAGTCCCAGGTAGGGAACCCTTTAAATGGTGCAGGTCTTTTGTGCATTACTGACTTGAAAAACCGATTGATTCGTTTATTTTATGTTCGAGGAAAACTGATAATGCAGTCTGAGTCTTTAATGTATTTACTGCATTTCTCGAACCCTAACTGTGGCTGTCTCTTTTTTCTTCAACTTGTTCACTACACAAAAAGAAGTAAAACATTTCCCTACCTTTTCATGGATTCTCCTAGTATTTAATTTTCGACTGGCCAGAAGAGCTTCAGTCACTCTAAACGAACGGCCCTTACTTCTTAGGATGGCCCTTTCAGAATCCAAGCTGTTAGCAATAGTTTTGACGGATTCAGATGAAGACTGACATCCTGATGAATGATGTTTGGGATGTCTGGAAGCCTCCAAGGGCCCTTCTTTGCCGTCTATCTTAGTTCCATGAACCAGGCTTGCCAGAATGAAGCTATGAGGATTAAGCTGACCTCTTTCTGTTCTATTTTTTGGCTCAATTGTGGCAGAATTCTAAAAGGAGGAAATACAGGGGTAAGTTGAAAACCTCCATGGCTGAGCTAGGGCATTCATTGCTAACGCACCCTCTCTGTCAGAGAAAATAATGTCTTGCATTTTGTATTGCTGGCATTGGCCAACAGGTCTATCTGTGGGAGACCCCAAATATTTACGCTTTGAAGGAAAAAACTCTTGGTTCAAACACCATTCTGTCTGCTAAATGCTGACTCTACTTAATATTCTTGCTAGAGTATTTAGGGTCCCCTTCAGATGAACTGCCGATACTGACTGGACCTGCTCCAGTAAGGGTAGGACAATGGCATTGGACACGTTCATTAGAGCTGAGGATCTGGTCCCCTCTTGGTGGTTTAGATAAGCTACCATGGAGCCGTTGTCTGACCTTATCTACAGGTCCCTGCCTGCTATGGCTGTCCAAACTTGATCCAGTGCCAACTTGACCACTCAATTTGAATTTCAATTTCTCTGAAATTTGAGGACCTGGCTGTCAAGGCCCTGGACCTGTTGACTTCCCAAGTAGGATTCCCAGATCCAATTGCTTGCATCTATCATGATCCCTACTGGGTTGGTCTCCATTCTCTTCCTTTTCATAGTACACCTAGATTCAGCCACCACCTGCGATCCTCCCCTTCACCACCACCCGCCTGGTTGCATTAGGAAATTAGCACGATTTCTACCTAGTGTACACCAGGGACTAGGTGTCAGTTCTAGGAATGAATATCTGTAAAGGCACAAAAGAGGATATATAAAAAAATATTTTTTTTCACCCTATAAGACGCGCATACCCATAGTATGCACCTAGAATTTAGAGGAGGAAAATGAACTAAATGTTGTGTGAAAACACCGTCCCTCCAAGAACCAACTAATTGGCAAGGTCTAGAATCCCCCCTTTACAAGCAGAGGGGCATTCTCCCTCCATCCCCCATGCCTATTATGGCGTTCCCCCTTCACTTTCCCCATAGACAGTGTGGCATTCCCACCATCCCATTCCCCATAGGCAGTGTGGCATTACCTCCATCCCATTCTCCATATAGGCAGTGTAGCATTCCCCCCTCCCAATCCCCATAAAGGCAGTATGGCATCCCCCCTCCCATTCCCAATATAGGCAATGTGGCATTCATCCCTCTCCCATTTCCCCATATAGGCAGTGTGGCTTCCCCCCTATCCATTCCCCATATACGTAGTGTGGCATTCTCCCTCCCTTTCCCATATAGGCCAAAAAAAAATTAAACTCACCTTTCCATCCTTCCCGCTGTCTCCAGCGTCTTTGCTGTATCTGCTGCTGCCGAAGCCGGGTGTCAGTGTGTGCAGGCACCACAGAGAAGGCGCGGCAGATACAGCTGCTCCGCTTGAGCATAGGCCATGCCCACCAAGAACACTCATATATTAGTAAGTGATCATTTTGGAGGGAAAAGTTAGTGAATGAAAAATAATCCATTTACCTTCAAAAAGTCGGAATTGCTGATCCAGCACCAAGAAGTCACATAAAGGTACAGCACACCCATAACTCAGTTATCTGGGATTTAAGGGGACACTGCATAAAAGTGTGCATGGTCAAAAACGATAATCTCTCCATGTTGTCACACCGAACAATGACTTGGAAAAACTGGAAATTATGAGGCCATTAGATCAATCATACCAGGCAAAACAAAAAGGAAGAGGATCCGCACTCCTAAAATCTTGACGTTTACCAATCAAACAGAAGAGGTGTCAGCCAATCAAATGGGAGAAGAAACCCCCGTCATCAACCAGCAACGGGAAATTGTTGCTAGGTGACGAGGACGCCAGGCAGTGTGAGGGAAGGAAGCCGTACAAGCCGCTGTCACAACAATCTAAGCAGTTAATAAAAATACACAAGACATGCATAAATGTATAAGCTATATAAAATAGATAACGATTGGCAATGATCAACAGGCAACAGGTGATATATTATATAAAGATACTGATATATCTCGATCTATCACACTCAGGTCAGAAACATAAATGGTTAGTAAATCGAGATGGAAGTAGATCATTTGCATGGGGTGGGCAGACCGGAGCTGGTTAAAAATTCCAATGTGGCCAGACATTTTAACCAGTCCCACCCTGGGGATAGTGTCTTGATTAGAGTTAGTGCCATAGAGAGAGTATGTATGAGTCCCAGAGGGGGGGATATTCATAAAAAATTACAAACTAGGGAAGCATTTTAGATTTTTAATCTTAATACCCGCTCCCCCCTGGGCCTCAACCATAGGTGGGACATCTCTTACATTACTAGTAAGTAGAGATCCTTACCTTCATGCTTGGATTTTCTGTGCTAGCAATCATATGATGGATCAGGTTTTCAAACCACTAGCGCCATATTTTAGCATGTATATAAAAAATATTTCTTTCTATATCAGGATTTTGGGGATTAGCATATTTGCTTAGATGCATACGATACTGACATTTATATTACACATGACGTTGATATTTTATCTAACATCCGTGCCAGCATGCCATACCCTGATTTACCATACATGATTTGAGGAATGGTCAAGCTGGCCCTTGGTCTGTATCATATGCATTCTTGCTTGGCAGCTATTCCCTCTTTTCCCTCCCCCCCCCCCCCTTTAAGATAGATCTACTTCCATCTCGATTTACTAACCATTTATGTTTCTGACCTGAGTGTGATAGATCGAGATATATCAGTATCTTTATATAATATATTGCCTGTTGATCATTGCCAATCGTTATCTATTTTATATAGCTTATACATTTATGCATGTCTTGTGTATTTTTATTAACTGCTTAGATTGTTGTGACAGCGGCACTTGGGCCTGATGACCTGAGCTCTAATTACAAAACATATTATAAAATATAGTATGTTCTCACTTAACTAATCTCTACAATGCATCTAGAATATATTCGGGGTCAATACAAAGATCTGTCCCACAATCTATTTATACCTCGGAGTGTAACTATAACACGAGGGCATCCACTAAGGTTAGAGGAAAGGTGCTTTCTCCACCGACATAGGAGGCGATTCTTCTCTGTAACAGCAGTGAGACTATGGAACTCGCTGCCAGAGGAGGTAGTTATGAAGGATACAGTAAAAATGTTCCAAAGTGGCCTTGATGCCTTCCTGGCATGTAATAACATTTCCAGCTATGGCTACTAGACCACTGGAAGGAGTTAAACAGGCTGAACTGGATGGACTAAAGTCTTTATTCAGCCTTACATACTATGTTACTATGTTACTATAAAGGGTAGATTCATTTGCCCCCTCTCCCTTCTCTAGCTGCAAAATTAAGCAGAGCCTATAAGCCTATGCCAAACAAGGGTGGGCAGCTTCCATCAATTTACAGACATATACCATTGCTTAAATGAAGTAAAAAATTCTAGTCAGGATACTGGCCTTTAAACTTGGTGCCCCTTCTTAAAGCGAACCAACACCCAGGAGGAGGCCGATGCCCCGCTTTGTGAAACCCCCCGGGACGCGAGCAAACCTTACCTGACTCCCGGTCCAACAGCGCATGCGCGGGCCGCATCTTGCGCTTTTCTCTAGCAGGGCGCGTGCCTGTGCTGACCATTTGTGAATGGCCACCGAGGGCGCGCTCCCTGTTAGAGGGAAGCGCGAGATGCAGCCGCCAACGTGCTCAGAGCCGGTGAGCTTTGACGCCGCTTTGATGCGCATAGCTCTGCGGCCCCAAGCGTGCTAATTGGACGAGCGGCCGTGCATGCACCGTAGAAGCGGGGTGAGGTGAGTTGAATTGGGCGATCTGGGGGGTTTCACATAACTGACTGCATCCCTGCTGGCCTCTGGGAATTTTAGGGTTTTCATACAGTGAGGCATCCCACATTGGGATGCCCCAGGGAGTGGGAATCAGGATGCCCTGGAGAGGAACACCCCCCTCTAGATTCAATGCAGTGCCCACACTGCATCTCAGGGCTGTCACTGCATTCCTCATATACCTCTAGCTAGGTGCGTACCTTCATCTGGCCCCGGGGCAATGGCTGGTGCGGGTGCACCCAAAGTTAGAAGTGTGCAGAAAAAGGTGAACACATGGGTGATCACAGGGGATACACACAGTGTGACCGCTTCGGGGGCATCCGGATTTGGGATGCCCCACTGTGTGAAACCCCCAGATTACCCACTTCACTCACCTTTCCACCAGACCCATGGTGCATGCACAGATGCTCATTCAATCAACCCTTTATGTCATGCATACTAATGCACAGCATGAAGCCATTGCTTTGAACTCATAGTTGTCATAGGGAGTGGCAGCGGCCACATCCCTGTTTGCCTATGAAGTGCACTCTCCGCATGTCTGAATGTCTCTGTCTGAATGGCTGGGCGTGGGAGCTGCATGGATGCTGTAGCGATGCTGGGGATGTGGCCTGTGATTGCGAGGGACCAGTGGAAAGGTAAGGGGTTTGCGGGTCTGCACCCCTGCACAGGGTGGTTCGAACAATGGGGAATTCCAAACTGGGCACCTTGTCGTCCAGCCCTGGAATTCAAGGCCAGATGCAGTGGTAATAGGTCAATTTTAAGTGGACCAAAACCCAGGTGAGTGAAAAAAAATTGGGTTTTTGGTATGCTATTGAAAACAGTTAGGGCTAAGTGCAGAACTTGAGGAAAAAACAAGTTCTTCAGAGAGAAGGAGAGAGAAAATTGGCTAACTTTTTAAATGTGTTTGAAGTGGTGTCCCTGGAAGGGTTCATTCCTTTGTTTCATCCCAGCCATCATAGCCTGCAGCACAGAGTGCCAAGATCCCCCGAATGACCAGCGGTTGCACTTCATTCACCCGGCCCCACTGCGGAACACAGCCTTGAGCAGCCCAGAAAGGCCTACTGGGATTTGTCCCGGTACACCTGTCCGCCCCTGACCACAGCCATGACCATACTGGACATTGCTGTAATTGGTCATGTGCGACCCTGCTGTATGAGAGGTGGGGGTCACTCATTACAGCGCTGTTACAGTGCTGTATTTTAAATAGAGACAGACTGCAGCTGGAGCGAGGGATAGCTAGGGTCACAGAAATCTGTACTTTTCAGGGCAGTTAGGAAGGGAGAATCGGCGGCATGGCTTTTCATGGCTCTTAGGGGGTGTTAGCTGATATACTGAGGGAAAGAGCTAGGACAGAAAAACATTTTTCTAATTTTCCTTTTCAAGACACATCCAGGGACAGACTGCAGTTATACTGGGCCACATAGAAAAACATCTGCTAATTGTCCTTTTCATTGCACTTCAAAAGGACAGGCAGCTGTTAAATACTGACCTACAAAGAAACAAATCTGCTAATTGTTCTTTTCATTGCACTTAGAGGGACATGCAACTATTGAATACTCAGCCACAAAAACATCCAGGAAGCTACTGAACCCACAAGGAAAACATCTGCTAACTGTTCTTTGCATTGTACACCCAGGGACAAGCAGCTACTGGGCCACATTGAAAAAACATTTGCAAATTGTTCTTTGATTGCCCAGGGACAGGCAGCTACTGAGCAAATAGAAAAACATCCATTAACTGTCCTTTTTATTGCACTGTTTGAGACAGGCAGCTACTGGATCACATAGAAAAGCATCTGCTAATAGTCCTTTTTATTGTACATCCAGGGACAGGCAGCTACTAGGCCACATTGAAAAATATCTGCTAATTGTGCTTTGCATTGTACATCCAGGGAAGGGCAGCTATTGGCCACATTGAAAAAAAAACATTTGCTAATTGTCCTTTTCTTTGTTTACCCAGGGACAGGCAGCTACTGGGCCACATAGAAAAATATCTGCTAATAGTCCTTTTTATTGTACGTCCAGGGACAGGCAGCTATGGGGCCACATTGAAAAAACATTTGCTAATTGTCCTCTTCTTTGTTTGCCCAGGGGCAGGCAGCTACTGGGGCAAATAGAAAAACATGCATTAAGTGTCCTTTTTATTGCACTGTTTGGGACAGGCAGCTACTGGGCCACATAAAAAAACATATGTTAATAGTCCTTTTTATTGTACGTCCAGGGACAGGCAGCTACTAGGCCACATAGAAAAATATCTGATAATTGTGCTTTGCATTGTACAACCAGGGACAGGCAGCTACTGGGCCACATAAAAAAGCACCACTAATTGTCACTTGCATTGTACGTCCAGGGATAGGCAGCTACTGGGCCACATAGAAATGAATCTGCTAATTGTCCATTTCAGGCCACTATCAGTAACTGCAAGTGTCCAAAAATGAAGAAGCAGCAAATATGGAACAGGGATGTGGCTGTGATGGGGCTGGTGTGGTAAGAAGAGGATGTGTTACACCTTCCTCTGGTGCAAGTAGGCTCCAGGGTTTGCAGCATATTCTTGTAGGCCCCAATACTGCTGCCAGGATGGTGAGACCAGAACAAGTTAATGCATTGATAGAATATATGGCACACAGTGCTTTGTTTCCTTGATTGTCTTCAACCCATTCCACTTCTGCCAAAAGTGCACAGCCCTCCACCTTCACCCCCCTTCATATCAGCAAGGCCTTCCCAGCCACAAGTCACTAATGCTCTATGATGACAATCTTAGTTGGGATTCTGTGGCCCATCCAGCTGCCCCAGCTCCAGACATGAGGATGTGGACAGCGGACAAGCACATTTATGATGAGGATGAAACCCAAGTGCTGACTGCTATAGTTTTCTGCTGCTTTCTGCAATGTGGAGGTTGAGAAGGAGGATAGTGGGGAGGAGTGGGTGTAAGACAATCTGTGGGGTGATGACGAAGTCCTAAACCCAACACAGACTGAAGGCAATCAGAGTTTGAACAAAGAGGTAGTGGCCATGCAGCTCCAGGCAGCCAGCAGTAGATGGAGAAGGTTGCAAACCATCAGCCAGTTGCTACTTCTGCCCACCATGCCTAAGGAACTTAGAACCCCAAAGCTGACTTGCAAGCTGTACACAGAAGATAATACACTGGTCATTTACAAGCTGTACTACAAGTCCCTGAAGCGAGGTGTGAATAATCTCAAAACCCTGTTCATGACCAGGTACCTGCAAACCAAACACGGGCTGCAGTGAGACACCAAAAAAACATGCCATCACCTGATGCTCCCTCTGCTGCTTTGGATGTCTTAGCCTTTACCACTGCCTCCCAATAACAAGGACACCTGTCTCCCCCAAAAGGAGCACCACCATCTTGCAAGCATTTCAACATTTCTGTCCTTTGAGAGCTTCAAAAATCGTATTGCTGTGGCTGTCCCATAATATATTATTCCCAGCCGCTGCTACTTTTCTCGGCAGGCCATGCCTGCCCTGCACCAACAGGTTATGGAGAAAATAAGGTTAGTATTTTTTGGGCAGGGTCCACATCACAACTGACATGTGGACAAGTAAGCGTGTGCAGGGATTTTACACTTCTTTCTCTTTCAATCTCTTCATTACAGTAAGATTAAAGCATTTGGCAACAAGAATGCATAAAGATTAAGGTATCTCAGTACATTAATGTATCCAGAGCAAACATAGCAGTTGCATTGCCCTTTTTATCAATGGTGTTATATGCCTACTCAAGTGTTAACCAAATGCATTTAAGAACACATGAAAATGTGGGGTGAAGGGTAAGGTGAGGAAGGGGGTAGGGTGTTCTGACTGCCTCGGGGACCCAAATCAAAGTCTTGTTAAATTTAAAGAGGCGTGTTTAAGGTTTGGCATAGCATACAGGTTTCCCATATTACAAAACATTTTTGTGTGCTTTGTTCAGGATACTGGATAATTTCTTAATGTTGAGTCTGGCCCAGATCTTCCCCAAAATGTTTCTTTCAGGTCTTTGCTATTGTCTGTTTTGTTGGTAGTATTTATTTTACAATTTACAATTCAGTTCCAGGGCTTTTTGGTGTGATAGGGCTACCCAAAGATCTCTTGTGAGCATGGGGCATGTCCACCAAATGTGGAAGAATTTCCCATCTGCTGATCAACCCCTGAAGCAGGAACCAGGATAACTAGGATACATTTTGTGCAATCTGGCAGGGACCAGGCACCATCTAAACAGTAGTTTATAGTCTGATTCCACTGTCAAGTTGATGATTGAACATTAAGCCTTCACTGATGAAATGCCAGACCAATCAATGTAATCCTTCGGGGATGTTACATCTATTTAACTGATGACTGGTTTAATGTAGTGAGAATTGGGCCTGAGGTGGGAAGTGCTTTGGTGCATATCCTTCCACAGCCCAGGATTGCCAAGCATTACTTGATGTCTCCTGTTGACTCCTCCTCCTACTCTGCATTCTCGTCTCCTTCCTCCACATCCAGTCAGCACAGCGCCTGTACCACCATTTTGAGCACTGCCATGGGGAAACGGCATCATGCCATGCTGAAACTCATCTGTCTGGGCGAAAGACCTCACACCACTCAGAAGCTGTGGACTGGCTTCCAGGAGCAGACAGCTGAGTGTGTGCAGCAATGGGTGCAACCTTGTAGCAGCCTTGGGCGATCTCTTGCCTGGCACATGTGCTCAACTTGGTTGGGCAAAGCTTCCTAGCCATTTATACAGACATGAGGGAACTGCTGCATAAAGTGTGTGCGGTGTGTGTGCACTTTCAGTGTTCACACCCTGCTGCTGCTCTCCTCTCTGCACTGCAAATAAACTTTGGCCTTCCCAACCGCCGTCTTATATTTGATTTTCCAATCAGGTGGAAATTAATTTTACATATGTTGGAAAGAGTGTGTGAGCAGCAGCAGGCAATGGGAGTTCCATCTATAAACAGCACTTCACTACCAATGAGTGGGCCTCCATGAGGGATATTTGAACTGTGCTGCAGCGCTCCCATTACGTTACCAATTTGGTCAGCGCTGAAGATGCCATCGGTAGCGCTACCATCCCCATACTTTGTCTACTAGAAAAAACACTTCAGGCCATGACGGAGGACACGATGAAGCACAGGAGGAAGTAGAGGAGGAAGAGGAAGGCACAATTACCAAGGTGTCAGGCTTGTCTACACGTGACTCATAGGGTGGGTTGCTGGACAAACAGCTGCCAGATACTCCACTGTCCAGCCAGCAGATAGGTTTGGAGGAAGAGGACTTTTCCTTATAGCAGCGTGGCAGTCAGCGCATCCCACGGTCATCACTGGATCATGGCTAGGTGGATATAGAGGAGGAGGAGAAAACTCCCAATGAGGATAGCTTCTCATTGACTCAGTTCAACCTGGCTCACATGAGCCTCTACATTCTCCTGCGGAATGACTGCAGAGTTGCTCACATAGTCACCAGTGACAATTACTGGGTAACTACCCTGCTGGATCCCAGCTATAAGGATAACATCACCTCCTTGTTTCCAGCACTGAAGTGTGATAGAAAAAATGAGAAAGTACAAATGCACTTTGGTGGAGGCACTACTGGCAGAGTTTCCATCTGACATTGAGGGCTCCATGGCAGCATGAGGCTAAGGAAGAGGAAGTCACCAATGCACCTGGGACATCAGCACCACCTCAGAAGGAAGGGTAAGCAAAATGTGAAATGCCTTCTCTGCCACATTCACCACCATTGGATATGGCCTGTAGTACCAGGAGGCAGACTTTGGCTCACATGGTGGATGAGTATCTGTCAACACATCTCCTGGAACAGAGTGACGGGTCCCCCCTGTTCAATTTCTGGGAAGGTAGATTGGACACATGGCCAGAGCCTGCCCCCTATGCTTTGGAGATGCTGGCCTGCCCTGCAGCAAGTGTCATATTAGAACGTGTGTTCAGCAATGCAGATGGTGTCATTACGAAAACGAGCATCCGCCTATCCACAGCCAACATGGACATCCTTACATTTGTGAGGAGAAATTAGACGTGGATCCGATTGAAATTGGCTGTGCCAGTATCTGAGTGAGTGGCTAAAGTGTTGGCTACTTCCGCCGCCACATCCGCCTCCACCTCCTCTGTCTCCGCCTCCGCCGCCACCTCCTCCTCCCACTGGACCTCTGAACCTGTTAAAATGTATTTTATTTGTTTTAAATGTATTTTATAATTATTTCTGTATTTGTTTTTTTAATTTTTGTGAGGGGAGGCACATATTCCTCCCCTCACATCTCCCGCTACTACCCCTGCAGTCGCCATCCTCCTGTGCCACAGCCTGCTGCTGCCATGTCCTGGGATGCCTGCATATACACTGTGAATGGCACGGTGTGCAGATTCCACTATCTATAGCCTGGACCCGGTCCAGCTGCCTGCTCGCCACTGTCACACCACAGGAGTTTTCAGTGAACGTGAGCAAGGACCGGCGGCAGTAATTTATCAACGGCATCGTACTGGGGGCAGAAGTGCGGCATGCTGTGGGACCTCTGGAATGACAACTCCGCCTGCTTCATCAAAGAGTGCAGCTGGCCCCACCTACAGTGTAGTCATCATCAGGACTATGTATCATCATCCTTAAAGGAGAGAAGAGCATCCATGGTGGAGCTCTGAAACAAAAATGCTAAGATATAGTAAAGTACCTAAAGAGTGTAGGACAGGGGTCACCAACCTGTAGCTCGGAAGCCACATGTGTCTTGCCACCCTTGCTGTGTGGCTCATAGACTGTATGCTGGACCAAAGCACTTGGTCTAGCACACCGTTGTGGCTGGGGAGGTACATGGCTCTCTGGCTTAGGCATTGCAGTATCATTCAGCGATTAATACAGATTCAACAGGTAGAGAAATATGCCAAAATAACCTATTTTTCCAACATCCAGGACCATACTCCGTTCCCTATCTTCCTGGTAGGTGAAGAGGACAGAAGCCGGAAATTAGAGATCTATGTTCACATAGATTTATGCTTTATGATTTATGTTTTATGCCTTCTAGCCCTTCACTGTATTTTGAATTGTTTTAAATCGTTTCTTGTTCTGTATATGATGTTTATGATTAGGGATGAGCCGACCCATAGAACTTTGGGTTCATCAAGTTTGGCCAAACTTGCTGCCAAAGATCGGTTTGGGTCCCCGGACTTGATCCGAACCCTATTGAAAACAATGCAGACCCGAACTTAGGGCCCAAAAATGGATGAAAATGGGGGTAGCAAGGGATAGAGGGCTGCAAATTGCCCTGCACAAAATGGAAGTAGGGAAAGTGCTCACACAAAACAAAAAATAAAAAAAAAATCCATCAATATATACATACATAAATAAAAATATACATAAATAAATATATACATACATAAATACATTAAATTATTACTTTTTTTATAGGTGTCAGAGGTCTGGAGGGAGGGGGAGGAGGAGGTGGTGGAGGTGGATGTGCCAGTGTAAGCTGAGAACACGGAGGATGGATGTGGCGGTGTAGGTGGAAGAGGTAGAGCAGAAGGTAGCAACCACTTTAAACACTCACAAGTCCCAGGGCAGGGCAGGACCTCCAAGGCATAGAGATCAAGCTCTGGTCACGTGTCCAATTTAACAACCGGGAAATTGAACTAGGAGGACCCATCACCCATGTGAGGAATATCTCTTATTATGCTTACAGGTACGATTCTAAAGATGCCATTTTGCATTACAGGCAGCCATTTTGATTTTCTTTAGCTGTATACTCTTGGATACAGCTCAGCTCACACTAGACTTTGGTTAGTAAAACATTAAATTCCTTGCATGAGAAAGTTGTTTTAAATGTCAAACTGACCTGTTGTCATCTGCTTGAGAAAAGTAGTGCTATCATATCTTTTATAAATGCTTCCCAGAATTTAGCTGTAATGAGACATTCCTCAGAGCAGTAGAAGTCATGCTAAGATGCTGTTTTAGAGTTAAAGTGGACCAAAACTTACAGCGATCGGTTGATTCCCTCCCTCCCCAGGGCATCTAAAATCCGCGCCAGGCATTTGTGAATGGCCGGCATGGGCACGCTCCCTATTAGAGGGTAGCGGGGGACGCGGCCATCAGGACGCTTGGGGACGCTCGCCTTAGATGAATTAACATCAGCAGATCCGAGCGGCCGTGCATGCGCCGTAGGACTGGGAAGAGGTGAGTCCACTTTAATAATTACAATTCATGTATGCAAGGTGAAAATTGTGCCTCTTTGTTCTATGTGAACATCAAAAAGTAATCTGCTTTCTGTATAACCAGTTAAAAATGAATGTAGGCCTACCTAGGGGGCAATGAATTTAACCAATCATCTTTGTTCTTTGTCTTCTAACCCAATGCCAAAGCAATAAAGAGAGTGACTTTGAATTGACATGAGTTGATTGCCTTCTTGTGTACTGCTTGTGTACTGCTTAAAGCTTCCTCCTCAGAGCTCGGAGAGGCAAAAGACTCTGCCTAACAGAATTTGGTTTATCATACAATTTACTTAAGGGGCCATTAGTCCCACCCTAACACTCAGTACCAGGAGACACATTGACAGGCAGTCAGTTACCATACGAGTCTGCCTCTTGGCTGTATGCGATGGTGGTGGATGTGAGGGACAATTAAATAAGGTGTTCCACATTGAGGCCATGCTCACCCTTCCCTTTGAGGTGGTGCCAGTGCCCTTGCTGCATTGATGACTTGCTCCTCCTCCTCGTGCCACCACGAGCCCTCAAAGCTGGAAACTCCGCCAGTAGTGCATCCACCAGAGTGCTTTTGTACTCGCTAATTTTTCTATCCTGCTCCAGCGCTGGAATCAAGGAGGTAATGTCATTCTTACAGAAGGGATACAGCAGGGTATACACCTATAAATTGGCACTGGTGACTATTCGCGCAACTCTGTGGTAATTTCACAAGCACTGCAGCATGTAATGGCTCATGTGAGCAAGGTTGCCATGCATCAAGGAGAAACTGCCCTCAGTGTCAGGTGTCTCCTCCTCCTCCTGCTTTTTCCTCCAGCCATGCTCCAGTGATGCCTGTGAGCTGCGCTGTCACTATTGCCTTCTGCAGCTCACACACCTTTTCCAGCATATACAAAGTGGAATTCTACCTGGTTGGCTAGTCACATGGGTGGGAAGTCCAAAGTTCCTCTGCCGTGCAGAGAGGTGAGCAGCAGCAGGGTGGGAATGTCAAAAGCTCATGCACACTGGATAATGGTCCAGGAAGCTCTGCCTGACCAAGCTGAGCCCATGCTCCAGGCAAGGGATGTGCATCAACCTGATTCCGCCCAAGTCTGCCATGAGGTCATGCCTGTTGTTGCACATCACCTTGCTGGGATTCAGGTGCAAATGTAGCAATCACTCCTCTGTCTGCTTCTGGATGCTGGTCCACAACTCCTGGCCAGTGTGCGGACTTTCACCCAGACAGATGAGCTTTAGCACCGCTTGCTGCCGTTTCCCCCTGGCTCAAATTGGCGGTGCAGTCACTGTACTGACTGCATGAGGAGGAAGCAGAGTAGAGGGGGAGGCAATAGGAGGCACCAACTGATTTCCAGCAATCCTGGGTGGTGTAAGGGTATGCGCCAAAGTACTTCCCGCCTCTATCCCAGGTGCCAATAAATTGACCCAGTGGGCAGTTAGAGAGATGTTACATCCCTGCCCATGCTTACTTGTCCATGTGTCAATGGTAATGTAGACACTGGAACTAGTAGCATTGCACAGTACACATCTTATTTTCTCCACAACCTGTTGGTGCAGGGTAGGGATGGCTTGTCAAGAAAAGTAGTGGTGGCTGGGAATGGCGTATTGTGGGACAGCCACCTCCATCATATTTTTAAAACTGTTTGTCTCTACTTTTTCTCAAAAGTTTGAGGGATAGACCGCTGAATGCTTCCCTGGGGTAGTGTGGACAGGCTTGGTGATGGTGGTGCTGCTGCTGGTGGTCTCACATCCTCCTTTTGGAAGCAGACAAGTGAACTTGTTTTTAGGGAGGTGGGGCTAAAGGCTAAGACAATTGAAGCAGCAAAGGGAGACTCAGGTGTTTGCATGTTTTTCATGTGTTTCTGCCACTGCAGCTTGTGTTTTGTTTGCAGGTACCTGGTTATGCTTGAGGTCCTGAGATTATTATCCCTTTCCCAACGCTTCAGGAACTGTTGGCACTGCGTGTACATAACCTGTGTCTTGTCGTCTGTGCACTGTTTGAAAAAAATGCCACGCTGATTGATCCTTCAAGGTAGCTTTGGCGTGCTCAATCCCTGGGCTTGGTGGACAGTAGGAGCAAGGGCTTGAATGCTGAAGATGTGCACCTTTCTCCTTCTTCTGCTGACTACCTGGGGTTGTGTGACTATCAACTCTTCCTCCAAACTCTGATGGTCTTCAGGTCACATTGGGTCTAGGACCTCATCATCGCCCTTGGCATTGTCTTTCACCCACTCCTCCTTGCTAGCCTCCCCCTCACGATATCCCAGCTAGGAGTGTCATCATAGAGCATTAGTGACTCCATGACTTGTGGTTTGGACAGCCTTTATCATTTAAAGGAGGTGAGGAGGAGGGCTCAGCACCCTAGGCAGATGTTTGCCAGCTGTGAATGATTCAGATTAAGATCAAGAAGCATATGTGATGTATATACATATATTTTTACTGAATGTAAAATAATTTCACAAAATTGTACAACATGTATGAAATGATTGCTTGAAGGGAAGTGCAATATGATGAAATATGCTGGGTATATGATATTGAACCATGTGGATGAAATATGCACATAGGGAGTAGTGCAACATATGTATTTTTGCTGCTATACCAAATCAAATGTATATAAGATGAATTAGTTGGGGAATAGAATGTATTTTCTTTTTATCTTATATTTTGTATGTCTTAAATAAACACTCAAATATTTAAAGAAGGTGTGACCTTCTCCTTCTTTTGCTGGCTGCCTGGGGTTGTGTGACTATCACCTCTTTAACTGGATGCAATGGGAAAATGACTATTAAGTGGCCTGAACAAGTGGATATTCCACTAATAATTGTTATTAAACAGCAAAGACCCCAAAGTGGCCTGAGCAAGTGGACAGTCCCCTAATAATTATTCTTAAACATCAAAGATCCCAAAATGGCTGGAAAAAGGACAATTTTATATTTTACAACTCTCATATTGTCCCTCATTTCAGCCACTGTCCCTAACTGTCCTGGAAAGGGCTATTAAGTTTTTTTTTTCAATGTTTTTATTGAGATAAAGCAGAGATAAACAGCATAGGACAACAGTCAGGATATCTTCCATACTGCGCAAAAGGTCATACAAAAGTGGCAATAATTAGCTAGCATACAGAAGAATACGACCATCATAAACCGAACACTGAAAAATTATCCATGGAGATAAAACGAACATTTCTCAAGCATCATCAAAAGAAAAGTTTAAAGAAGAAATGAAATGTGTGAAGTAGAAGGAAAGAAAAGGCGAAAAGGGAGAGAGAAGAAGGAGGGTAAAGGGTGGGTTCCGAGCCTCCATTCATATGGGCTATTTAGTTTTTAACAACTCCATCACTGTCCCTCATTCCGGCCACTGCCCCTAAATAAATGTCCTGAAAAGGACATTTTTTTCTTCAAACTCCCTATCTTTCGCTCACTCCACAGATGACCTCACTTTATCTAATGAGTGCTCTGAAAGTGCCAGGGCCTTTTATACAGCAGAGTCACATGTCCCACATGGCCAAGAAGGTGGCTTGTACACTATTACTATTCAATGAGAATAGCTCAGATGGTCCCCTCCTGCCCTGTAAGGATAACCCATTGTAGGTCCAGATGGAGCTGGAGTCAATGAGGGGGCAAGCCATTTAGTCTGTTCTGAAATATCGAGAGAGGGAGCTCAGCGCATATTATATTACATATAAGATTTTAAAGGGCCAGAGTTAAATCTTTGTTGTACTCTATGATGCTCTCCTCTGGGGTGAAGTTGCCATACATGCAGGCTTGGGCGATGGATACAGGAAAATCCTTTTCCAATGAGGTGGAATTGGAAGATGGAATTTATAGAGATAGCAGAAGTCTTCTAAATATGAACCTCATTGAGGTCAACAGAAAAATTATTACTAGATGCTATTTGGTCCCTGCAAGGGTAGCTAAGATGAACCCTCTCACCGCATTGCTTTAGGAACTGTAAAAGTTATAGGGGAGAAGTGGCATATGTGGTGGCTTTGCCCGATGATTAGAGCATTTTGGGGTAGCATACATCCGTTGGCGAGTCAGATATTCAAGAGAACTGTAGAATGTGATGCTGAAAAAAACTGAAAATCGCTTTTTGGATTTTATCTTGCTGCATGCACTACTATAGCTGTGTCATGGAAATCCGAAAGAATACAACTTTTGAGCCAAATTCGGCCAAACTTGTCGAACCTGAAATTCAGTTGGTTCGCTCAGGTTCGTAGCGACCAACACACCACTGTTACCAAAATAATTATATAGTTTGCCCTTAAGGGTACAAATGGAAGGTGTTTACAACACTCTCCTATTCCAAAATTATTCAGGCCCCCTACTACAGACAGAGGCATATTGAACACCAATCACTGGCTCTGAAATACATTTTAGTTTTAAGAGGGCAATCGAAAAACCCTTACAAGGCTCTCCTATTTCAAAAGCCAGGCCTTAAACTACAGGAGTAGGATCATTACCGTTAGGCCACTGCCACTAAAATGTTTAGTAATTTAGCTTTAAAAATGTGCAAGAGAAACACCTTATAGGGCTTTTGTTTTCCAAAAAATTGGCCTGAACAACATACTACATGCCGATGACCATTGCAGCCAAGCTATTGCCACTAAAATATTAACACATTTTGTTTTTAAGTGTGCAAACGGAAGGCCCTATAGGGCTCTCCTATTCCAAAAATTAACCAGGCCCCATACTATAGGCCGAGGCCTATTGCATACCAACCACTGCCACTAAAATATTTATACATTTTTGTTTGTGGACCAAAACTGGGCCTAGCTTCTATAAGATGCTATGTCCAATTAAATACCCACCACTGGGAAATCCTGAGTTGGGATGCACCGCAGTGTGAAACTCTGCCAGTCGTCCGATAACCTCACCTCACCAATGAAGCCCCAACAGGCTATTGCCACTAACATTTTTATGAATTTAGATTTCGCAATCAGCTTTTATTTTACCAAGTATATATTAAATACATACAAAAAATATATATTTTGACAAAAACTATATAAGGGTAGATCTTTCACAAGAAAACATTGTCCATGTCCATATTAACAAGAACAACCACCGTTCATCGGCTTGAATTGCATTTTCCATGTAGCTGCTTAATGGCTAAGGCATAGTAGCTGTTCGTAAATCTATCAGATTTTATTGGTGGTAATCTGTATCTTTAACCTGAGGGAAGGATGGAGAATAAGGAAAAAGAGGTGATGGCTGCTTTCTGGAAGTTGACCTTTATCCAGTTGCAGGTGTTAATATTGTAGGTGCTGAAATATGTCTCACCTTGGTGTAAAGGATATCAGGATCGATGGGCTTATATGCAGAGCTAAAGTCTACCTATAGGATTCTGACATAATAGGATGATCTGTATGTTTCAGAATGTAACTTACAGCATCCTCTGATTATCTATTTGCCCTTAATGCAAATTTCAGGGGTTTCCAGTGATTGACTGTTAGACCTACTACTTGTAATAAGAATGTACTTGTAAGGACAGGGGCCAGCTGTGAAGCACATGCCTTGAGACATGATGGGGATACTCCATCTGGACCTGGGGCATTTCTGATGTTGAGGCTCGAAAGAACTGTCTAACATCCGCTTCATTGATCTTGATATTACTTCCTTGGGCTGCAGATTTTGCAGTTTGAGTGACATGATAAGGAGGCAGAAAGGTCTCAATGTTTTTAGAGTGTACTTTCTAGAATTAGCATTAGCAGCCATTTAGGTCCTCCATGTTTAAAACTGCAAAAGGAGACTCTTACAAGCCTCTCCTAGCTGTACCCCCAAAATACAGGCAGACAGACCTACAATAAAAGATTTGAAAAAGGTTTGTAAAGGAAATCATTTTACAGCTTCATTTAAAATTAGCTATTTGTTGTAATATTTATTTTTGATGAGGGCAGGATAAGCCCATTGCAGTCGGGTGGTGTTTGGGAAGAAGGAGAATTAAAATACATCAGGATTTGGTAATGTAGGCACTGTTATGTATATACCAGTAGTCTTGTAGAGAGACAGCAGTGGCACCACAACCAATTGAAGGTCAGCGTGAGTGTGATTAATGTTATATATCTATGTTTTTGCATAGAATAATATACTTATTCCGCATCAATTCAGTGAAGGGGTGGTGTGATATTCACGCTTGGTTCATTTTGATGAAGGTCAAGCTATCCACTTTGTCTGCGGAGAGTCAATGCATCTTTTTAATATAACCCCACCCGTCCCCCAGCTACACTACACCCATTCAGGGTGCAAGCAGTTGCAAGATGTAAAAAATGTTTTAATTCAGACTTAGCCTCCCCTTAATGCTGGTGCTGCTGATACTGCTTACATTTATTGGCTAACAAAGAAATGGTGTTGATGTTGGGAGACTATTATCCTTTCCCCCAAATATGATGGTTCATCTTTGGCTCTAAGAGTCTAGCAGACACACAAAAGATATGGTGTCACTGATGATTACCTGATCATGACTGCCCACTTTTGTTGCTTTCTCAAAGGGGCTAGAGTGACATACTCATACCAAATCTGTTTCTGTTCCACTAGTGTGAAGCACAGATCCACAGAACTTTAGTTACTGCCAGTAACTTACCTTGCAGCTGCTCCCATAGCAATCTCCATGCCTGGTGCTTGGCGGTGTTACCTGGCAACCATCTGGCGTGGCTTTTTCTGGAAGTTCAGCTTGGCCAGTGGTCCAGTTCCACGTGGCCAGTGGTGACCCTCAGCCCCCTGCGCCTGGTGTTTGTTGGATTCACATTAATTAATATACTACTGTGAACATTTGGACACTTCTTCATTTCTAGCTGGCTTTTTTGAAACCATCTCCCTAGTATTTAGGCCATATATGATTAACCACTACTGGTGCAGGTGGGTGTGCTGGGCACCTTTTACCAAAAGTTAGTACAGGCCACAAGGTTGCTACATGCAGCTGCATACTTAGGTCTGTATGACAGCAATTACAGCCCCAGCAGCTATGCTAGCACTAAGACTTTGGATTTAGAGATGGTTTGGTTGGAATATTTTAAGTTGTTATGTCTAGCTCATTAGTTATGTAGAACAGCAATTCTCAGCCTTTTTATGCCAAGTAGCCCCTATTTACAAGCAGTTGCAACCAAGTTCCACTGAAAAGGGGGGACGGGGGTGATTACTAATGTTACCAAAAAAGGTTGGTCACTGATCTTGAAGCACTTTTTGAAGCAAGATAGAATAATGTTTTACTGTTAAAATAATATACCAGACTTATCAGAGCCCCCTTTAACGTTGCCAAAGCCAAATAATGTTCTTTCTTGTCCCTTCCATCAGCAACGTGTTAACCTCAGCCGTGGGAGGGGCCTGCAAGAAAAACAAACTAAGCTCCTGCTGGGTACCTGATCTTAGGGCTGAACATGGTGCCTTACTTTGTGTTGCATTCCAATTCGGTCCCTTCTACTGGGCTTTCCCCCCTCCAGTGTGCCTGCCTGCCCTGGTGGCGGTGAGTTCACTCCCCAGTCGCTGCAGGGGGAGGCCCAAGCTACTTGGCAGGGCTCCCACAAGTTTTTCTTTATTTTCTAACATTCTAGCAGCATTCAGCCTTAGCTAGGCTGCCGGGTTAGGGGGTGGGGTGCTGCAGCAGGGGGGTGTAGCTTACGGCCGGGGAGGGAGCATGGTGTGCCTTCCAGCCTTCTGGCCTTTGAGCATGGAGGGGCGTGGCTACTGCATTTCTGTGTTCCATGGCCCCGCCCCTTCTCTCACTTTCAGCATGAGATACCGCCATGTTGGAAAGGTGCCAGCGGTTTCTCCTGATGCCTGGGACACCCGAGATTCCCCCTCTCACTGCTGCTGGCCTGCTTTGCTTCTGCAGAACTTCTTCTGTTGGCTGAGGATCGTTCCAGCGTGGCTGCCCCCACTGTGTTTTCCACTCTGGTCAGGTAGGGCTCCCCTCGGAAATCTGATGTCTGAGTCTGATGTGTGTTTTTTGTCTTCCAGACAAAAAACTGCTGCATCCGTTCCGCGTGGGTTGATCTTAGTTGTCGGGTGGTGTTATTTCTTTCTGTGCGCTGCAGGCAGGTTGGGCCACAAGCAACAGGCAGGAAGGTGTGGAGCCTAGAACACCAGCTGTGCTTGCTAGCAGCCAGAGTGGCCATCTTACCATGTCATTGGCACCGGGGTTTCATACCTTAATGGAGGGTGGTGCTGCATGTCCCATGTGCCAGGCGCCTCTGGCCTCAACCAAGGAGCCCCTTGTGCGCCGGTTGCACTGCGGACCTGCTGCAGTTTATGTAGTTTGCCGGTTCTGTACCTCTTTCCCCCTTGCTTCCCCCTGTGGCTTCCAGCTCGGACTCCTCTGAACAGGATACGCCCTCAGGGAGCCTGCCGGGTCAATTTTTGTCCCAAGGTCTGCCAACCAATGGGGTCTTGCCTAAGGAAGTGGTGGTTAGGGTGGCATATTTGGAGAGTATGGTCGGTAGCCTTGGTCCTTTGAGGCATCCTAGGTCGGTCTCCATCTGATCAGGCAGGCATGCTACTGCTAAGCGCAAGCACGTTCAGGCGGAGTCATGGAGGCAATTTTAGATGTCCTGCACCTGGCTAACCCTCTGAAATGGCAGAAGTGGTGGGGTGAGCCTTACAAGTGCCAAAAGACCAGCTAGGGGTTTCCTAGACCTTCCCAATTTTGACAGACTTGTGGAAAAGGAGGGGGAGAAGCCGGAAAAGCAGCGGAGGCATTTAAAGAATGGGATCTCATGCTCCTCTGCGCTTCGCACTCCTTTGCTATGGAGATTTTCAGGAACATTGTGCCAGCAATGGATGACATAGTGCACATGGTGGCTAGGGTTCTGGCCTTGTTAGTCACCTTGCAGCGCACAGTCTGGCTGAAGCAGTGGTCAGCTGATGCTGCCTCCAAAAAGACACTTACTGCCCTCCCCTTTTCTGGGGGTCGACTTTTCGATGAACCTCTGGATGACCTGGTCAGGAAGACCACAGGAGGAAACAGAGGACCTCGTTTTGGAAGTCGGCTAATCTTTGTCTCTTCCAAAGGTTCGGAGAATCTAGGAGAGGCCAGGCACCGCAAGGACAATTCAGGAAAGTGAAAGCCCCAAGGGAAACTCAATTTCAGCCAAGCCCCCTCAGGGTTGACGGGGCGCCCTCACACAACCAGGTGGCGGGACAGCTGCTGCACTATGCACTAGTGTGGATGGATTGCATATCCAATGTCTGGGTGTCTCTTCTGGGTTCAGGATCAAGCTCTGGAAACAGGCCTCCACATCAGTTTGTAGCGCTCAAGCCTTCCCGAATGGCAGAAAGTGCGGTGTCCACCCGTCATTTCCAATTTGTGGAACTGATGTTCGGCCTGTCTAAAGGCCCCGCAGGAGTCAGGGGGTGCGTATCACCCCATACCTTGATGACTTGCTCATCAGGGCGTCATCACTGTTAGGACGGTGCTGTCCATGCTGGAACTCTTTTGGTTGATTATCAACTACCCCAAGTCCCAGATGGTCCCCTCCAGGATGGTAACTTATCTAGGAATGATGTTGAATACTTATCTGGCCCGGTTCCATCTTCCTGTGCAGAGGTGTACGGCTCTGCAGGAGGGGGTTCAGTCTCAGGGTATGTGTATCCTGGGCCTAGTGGTATGGCAGTTCCATTTGCCCATTTCCACACCATGCTACATCTTCTGCTCCTGTCAGGACCATACAGACTTTGGACCGTCGCTTCACCTTGACGGACACCAACTGGCGAAGTCTGGACTGGTGACTGGACCAGAGCAGCTGGCAGTGGGTCGATCTTTCCTGCCATTTCGGTGGGTCATCCTGACCACAGATGCCAGTCTGACAGGATCGGGTGGCATTTTGGAAAATCAGACGGTCCAGGGTCGCTGCGCTCCCGATCAATGTGTTGGAACTGAGGTCAGTACCAACAAACATTGGATTTTCCAGCTCCTAGGCCTCCCAGTCAGGGTACAGTCGGACAACTCCACGGCTGTGGCCTACATAAATCAGATAGGGTTCCAGGAGCTGGCAGGCATTCCAGGAGGTAAGTTGCATTATGAGGTGGGTGGAGCTTCATGTTCCGCGCATCTCGGTGACCTACATTACTGGGGTGGTGAATCTGCAGGACGATTATTTGAGCAGGCAAACGGTGGACCAGGGGGAACTGCTCCCTTCACCAAAACGTGTTTCAAGCCCTCTGGGGGTGGGGGGTGCCAGCGTTTCAGCACAACCAGAGGGTCCAGAGGTTTGTGTCCAGGGTGCAAGACCCCCTGGCCATAAAGGTCGACGCACTGTCCATCCCCTGCTGCATGCATTCCAAGCATTGTCGCTACTGGAATCACCCCACTCTGGCCTCGAAGGGTGTGGTTCAGGAATCTGCTAAGCATAGCAACGGAGCCCCCGTGGCATCTCCCCGACCATCTGGATCTTCTACAGTAAGATGTTCTCGTTGCCCAGGATATTGAAATTTCTTCAGAACAGCCTGGACGCTGGCCTGCAGCCCAGCACCCTTAAAGGCCAGGTCTCGGCCTTGTCCATTTTTCTCCAGGGGGCCATCGTGGAGCAGAGATTAGCCTGTATATTCACGTAGGGCACTGCGCATGCTCGTCCTCCTAGATGCTCATTGATCCCGCCCTGGAAACTCAACCTGGTCCTATCGGCAGTACAGGTGCCCCTATGGTGGAGGCCTCTCTGGCGACCCTCACTTTGAAGGTATTTATTTTTGTGGCAATTACCTCTATCCCGGCGGGTTTCAGAGCTGGCTGCACTATCTATCAAGTCATCCTTTTTGGTGCTGCATGAAGACACGGCCGTATTCCATGTTAAACAGGATTTTTTGCCCAATGTGGTCTCTTCCTTCTATCTAATTCAGGAGATTGTACTGCCCTCTTTGTGTCTGCGCCAGACTCATCATAAGGAGCTACTCCGGAATTCCCTGGGTGTAGTCAGGGCATTAAAGTATTACTTGGTGGCTACATGGGAGGTATGTGAGATGGACATTTTGTTTGTGATCCCAGAAGGACCACGGAGGCGCCTGGCAGCTTCCAGGTCCACCCTCAGCAGATTGTTCAGGCAGGTGGTAATACAGCCCTACGCTGCAAGGGTAAGGAGACTCCCTTCCGAGTCACAGCTGACTCTACCAGGGCGATTGCTGCATCTTGGGGCTTCCAGCACCAGGTGACGTGGACCAAGTGTGCAAGGAAGCGACCTGGACCTCCCTCCACACCTTCACCAAGTTTTACCAAGTTGATTCTGGGCATTGGCCAATGCTGCGCTGGGATGTAAGGTGTTGCAGACAGTGGTGAACCCCGTCTCGGGGGGGTCTAGTCTTGAGGTTTCAGTTTCGCCATTCCTGGTTATGTTGACGCAGTCGGCCAGGTACTGTTGTAGCATGGTCCCACTCTTAATGAGGGAACTGCTTTGGGACATCCCACGCATTGCTGATGGTGGTGCCCCAGAATGCCATTCCATTCCATTCCATACCCACCTTACTGTTTTGTTGTGACTGCGTCAGTTGCTGTTGACGACTTCTACAGGGCTAGAGTTTTCTATGTTCGGAACAAGTTAAGTGTGATACGCGCAGGTTGGTATCACGAGGCTGTGACTGGACTGATTTTTAATTAACAGCCTGTCCTTTATAGGCCGGGAGGAGCTTAGTTTATTCATGCGTTACTGATGGTGGTGCCTTCTAATGGAAGATTACGAGAAACAAAATTTACCGGTGAGTACACAAATTTCCTTTTTTCTTTCTTTTTATAAAATTCCACTTTAGTTTCTGTGTCTATAATTTTCCCCTATAAAAACACATAAACAATTTAAAGAATACCCTATTGGACCTCAGCATTTTATGGCCGAGGCTCCGCATAGCCAAGGCAAAATACATAGTAAGTTTTAGGAATCCTTTCACTACGAACTGCTTTCATTGCAACAGTAAATGTTACTGTCCATTCCTAGGGAGGGTGTAGGTCTGCTTTTAGGAGACCCATACCATATGAGCGCTCTCACCTCCAGACTATCTGAATGGCTACAGGAAAGCTGGGGATGCGGCCAACGGCAATAACAGCGCCGTGGGAGCCGCTGGTAATAATGAGCCTACCTGTGGACTTCACACAGCGGGGCATCACAATTCTAGATGCCGGGGGGCAAGCTAGTGGCTCGCTTTTGAGCCACTTTAACTACAATAAACCACTACATTAATGTTAATGGCTACCTTAAATATATCTACAGAAAAATGCCCATTCTTTCTCTGTAAACATACTGTTAAAAAGGGCCTCCAGCTTTACATACAGATGTTTTACATGAGTTCAAGAGGGATTATTCTTTCAAAGTAAAATACATGATTCTGTTAATATAGATCTATAGCTATGTGTATATACACAAATCATAACATTCCTGTAAACAGTCTCCCTGCAAGAGCATAGGAGGCTGATGTCATTTATGGTAAGATACTGTACATAATGTTAGATATGTTTTCCCCACCACTATGTATTATGTGTATTGGCTGATCAGTGTTTTATGGTGTGGTTCTGATACTTACTGCACTATTTTAATATCTGTATTAAGAGTCTGCCAATTCCCTACCCCAAATTTGGGAGGCCCCACTGTATGACACCCAGCTGATCGCAAGCAAAACTCACCTTTTGTCGGTCCCACAACACCCATGGTTGCAACCCCGGCACAACACCTGTGCTCAGCCATTTATACTGGGGATGGGAGCACGCCATAGACTCTAGGGAGGCCAAGGATGTGGCCATCCCCCTTTCTCTAGGCTGTAGCTCCGTTTCCAAATAGAGCTATATTTGTACGGCATACATCGCTAATTGGACTAGATTCTGCACATGCACTGCGGGCACACCGGAAAGGTGAGCTTTGAGGGCCATCTGCAAGGTTTCACACGGATAGTTAATCCTGGTGATTGTCCATTTTAAACGCATTAAACCGGACCTTCACCATGATTTAATGAAAAGCCCAAACTCTTAAAAAACAATTCCTCAGCATCTAAAATTAATATATTTTACATGTTTAGTCACTAATTTATTATACTTTTCCCCACTGGGCTGCAACTCTGTTCGGGAATTTAGGATACGGGCGCCGCCATCTTGACTCAGAAGCATCACACTTACTGAGGAGAGGAGAGTGGGATAAGGTACAGGGGGGCAGGTTATAGCTGTGCTTTGCTCAGACAGAGCAGAGCTGGGGTCAGGGAAAGGTCAGCAGTCCCAGAATGCAGAGCAGCACAGTCACTTCCTGTTTGCAGGCACTTCCTGTTTGCAGGCTGCCTGCAAAAATGGCAGCTTCCATAAGCCGCCATCTTGGATGTTTAAAGGCTTATAAAATGCAGTAGATGCAGGTAGGATGATTTTTTAATGTGAGCAATCTGTATGTACAGGGTGTGGGAAACATATAAGATAGACTCTTATTTAGAGTGAAGGTCCGCTTTAAAGATGGATCATTTTTACACTCCAAATATACTGTATTATTTGGCTAAATAGGATCTCTGATATTTGTGTTATGTTCCCTAGATATTTGGGGCAGTTGCTCCCGAGAAACCCAAAACATATCCCAAATTATTCCCCATAGATTTTGGGCCTTATTCATTAAGGGATAGCGGCAGGTAGTGCCTGTAAAGCGCCAGGTAGCGCCAGGTGAACTCCGGCCACGGCACGCAATTACACATTTATGAAGTGGATTCTGGTGAGCGACTGGGACAACGCCATGTAGCGTACGATTCATCATTATCCTAGCTTCAGCGCACAGCGTCAGCGTTCATCCTTGCAGAGCGCCACATCTAACCTGTCGTTACCTGGCGCTCACCCATACATTTCAATGGACGATCCTTAAATCCCTTTCCTGATCCCAATTTTTTTTTTTTTTGGTTTGCTCACAAATATTTCTGACATGTATCCTGGGCAAGAAAATTACATTTTTGAAAACATTTTGGATTAATAATATTTTTATGCAGAATTGTCCTTACATGTGTTCATGTTACAATGTAATTCCATATGTTTTCGCTTTGTTACTACTGGATACATGTTCAAAAACAGGGCTACAACTACATGATTTTGAGCGCCGGCACTGATTGAGGCTGTTTTTTTGATGAATGTGGTGTGAGTCAGTCACACTGAGCTGCCGCTACCGTTCGCTCCCATACAGCGTAGTACTGCGACTAACACATCATATTCATCAATGCCGGCCAGCAACTGAGGCGCTCTGAAACAATGATCCATGGCTGAGCACAGCGACTACTAGCGGTTGCTCAAAAAATCCGCTCTACAGACCTGGCATTAGTAATGAATCAGCCTGCACGTTAATTCCAAAACCAGAACCAGAATATTGCAAATTACTCATCAGAACTGCAATATGACTGAAAACATGCATTTTAGCTCATCATTGCTGACCTGTTTTGCCTCATGTTTTTTTTAATTAAATATCTTTTTGTATGTATTGTATTTTAGATGTGGCATTTTTACAGGGATACAAGTGCTGCTGTATGACTTCATTATTTTCTAAATAGGCTCCACTGACAGAGAAGCTAAGCAGCCTGCAGGTGTCTCCCCTTGGAGGTTTTCCAATCCCCTCAATCTCATGCGTTTGTGGTAACAGGTTTTTAACTCTGCATCCTGCTTCCTGAGAGGCAGACCCCGTGTCGGCTCCCTGTCGCTGGGACAGCTGAATGCTCTCTGATTGTGCCAGACAAGATTAGGAGCGAGAGGCTGGCCGGAAGCCTCAAGTCCCCTTCATGCCCGTGTCATCCTAGTGCCTGTGTGTATCTGCTAATGTGTGAGGCAGAGAGGAATGGAGGAGGACTGAGATTCTGACAGCTTCTACCCTGCATCTGCATGTTATTCTGGCATGGAGGAATTATGAGAAAATCAAAGCAAAGACCCAGAGCCCTGCTTGCCGTGTGTCTGAACTTGGTTGCTCTTTTGTTTTCAACTACTGCCTTCATCACGACATACTGGTGTGAGGGGACACAGCGAGTGCCGAAGCCCAACTGTGGAAAAGGCAAAAAGACCAATTGCATAAACTACAATGGAGATGAGGAAAGTCACAACACCAGCAACCCCAATGTGGTTCACTACAGCTGGGAGACTGGTGATGACCGCTTCCTTTTCAGATACTTCCACACCGGCATTTGGTACTCATGTGAGGAGAATATCCATGGCGCTGGTAAGTTCACATTTACCATTATTTACCTCAGAATTAATGTGAAGAAATGAGGTGATGCCTTTGAGGCTAACTGAATATATCTATATTTAAGGAATTCAAGATAACTTATTTCCCTTCCTATATAATATTATGTGCAATTCTTAGTTCAGTCATAGCCTAACTTGAGATATTAATATCATTTTGCTGTTTTTCTAGAACATACGTTTTAAAACTATTCTCTCAATTCTAATGTATTTAATACAGTTATTGCGTTACTAATTGATCAGTCATGGTATTCCTTTTAAACAGCAACGAGTTTTCTAACAAAACCTTCTATGCAGACAGTTTTATATCATGTTTAACATAATGGCCTTGATTCACTAAGAGTTGAAAAAAACTCTCATGGTAGTAAAATATTCAATTCATGAGAAAAAAGCCTGAGAATGTCACTGTTAGTGAATCACCAGATAAAATGACAATGAAAGTCAATGGCACTTTTTACTACAGGTAAAAAGGGGTAAAAAGTTCAATACCTTTTTCAAGAGTAAAAAAGTGCCATTGACTTTCATTGTCTTCCTATCTGGTGATTCACTAACAGTGACATTCTCAGGCTTTTTTCTCATGAATTGAATTTTTTGCTACCATGAGAGTTTCAACTCTTTGTGAATCAAGGCCAATGTATGATTTTTTTTCTCTCGGGTTCTGCAGCAATGAAATAAAAATGGATTTCATTAAGGAGTTCTGGGAGTATGATACTTATAATAAAAGCAGCACAACATTAAAAGGAATGCATTCGGACATTAAGTGTTAGCAGATTGTTACATTTAAACTTAACCAGCATAAAGCTCTGTATGACTGAGAACGGAAAATAGTGCTCACTCCCATAAAGCTGCTCTCATTCTTGTAGAGGTGCAGCTGCCACATGAGTTGGAGCTCTGCAAGAAAATGTGAGTATCTCTCAAATGCAGGGCGGCTTATTAATGGCAGGAGGGGTGGATTAAGTTAGTTTATTGGCCTTGCGAACCAGGACACTTTGGGTCTGGTAGGGTCCTGGCTCCCAAGGGCAATGAACAAGGTCTATGCTAAAGTATACCTCCATAAACCACTTATATTGAATTTTTTTAAAAAAAACTCTAATTTCTGCCCCCACTACCCCAAATAGGTCCTTATAAATTCTGTCAAATGGTGTAATTGAGTTGTGTAATTGTAAGATGTATGGCCAGAATGATATTATAATAAATACATACATATTGTTACAATATTATTATACTGTAGTTATAAGTAATGTAGGTAGAACAAAAAGCCAATTGAGCTCTGTTGCGAATATGCTATAGTACATACATGTTAGATAGCAAAAGGAGGGGTTACTCATACACCCTATGTAAAAATAAATTCAGCCTAGCTTGCTGTTATTCTTGAAATAAAGAAATACCAGGGGAGACGGCAAGCATTTCATTTTAACAGGGGAAAGTTGCTGACTGCCCTGCACCATTTGGGGATCTCTGGTTTTAGTCAATCTAATATCTGTCTAAAGCATTGCATTGTGGGTGAAAAAACTAGACCAGGGGTTCCCAACAGATGGTACTAGTACTTGAGATCCTCTTAGGTGGTGCTTGACAAGGCTTCAGACACCGACCTGATCTGCTGCCAGTCAAGCCTGATTTGTACCATAAACACAAAACTGCCATATATGTGTTATTCATTCACCTTAAATGGCTAATTACAGTTTTAGGTGACTGACAATGCTCAAGCACAAGCCATGTGGTACTTGATATAATGTGATCAGTTAAGGTAAAGTGGTTCTGGATGAAAAAAAAAGATTGGGACCCGCTGATCTAGACATCAGAATCACAGTAATAGAAATATGTCATCATTCCATTTTTGGCGAGCTTAGGATACAGTCCTTTGAGCAGTCTTTTAGATAATAGTACCTTCACACCTTCAAATTGTTTTATGCAAGGTATAGTAAGTAACTCCACATCCTGCTTGTGTGTCCCAGTGCCCCTCAGAGGAATTACTTAGCGGACCTAGAGTCATTTTGACTGAAGGTCTGCTTAAGTTTAACTTTTCAAATGGCTATGTTTTGGTCCATGAGAAGTTACCCCAAAAGCAAGACAACAACAGTCAGATGACATCTCTGGTACATTACAGGATAACGTTACAGCAGATGTCCAGTCTGTTCTGCAACCCCTGGTGCTGAGGCAGGACAGGGAGTCGCAACAAAAAAACTTGCCTTTCCCGGGATCCAGCAATTACCCCGGTGAAAGGGTGCAGCCTGTCCAGCACTGGAATAGCTGATGGAACAGCACAGGATAGTGGGCAAGGTAAGACATTTTTTTTCTTGTAATCCCCCTCAGCAATCCTCAGTGGCAAGGGGAGTTTATTAGAAAAAAAATACTGGACTTTTACTTTAAAATACTAGTTTAGAAGTAAGTGTCCCTTATGGGGTAAAGCAGTCCAAAGCTTTACTAAGAGGCCGATTCATTAATAGCGCCAGGTAGCGACAGATGAGCGCCAGTAGCGTGATTTTCACAGCGCCAGCTAGTATTCGCTGTGCTTGGCCGGGGTTTGCTTGTTGACAGCGACTCAGTCGGTGTGCGGTAATGTTGAATACGGGGTTAGGAGTCGCTGTTTCACAGGTTCCGCGTTGTATGGGTGCGCCTGACAGCGAATGGCCAGAGCGAACGGCTTGCTGCAGATTCATTAACAAATCACGCTCAAAAATTTCTCGCGCTGTGAATTCCTTGTTTAAACCCCAGAGCGCTGGCGGCGATGTGTGTAAAGTAGTTTTTAACCCCCAAACAACCATTTTTTTTTAATGTAAAAATTATACAAGTTTTTCTAAACATTTTGTAATATGAATACATGAATATCAGACCTGTAATATCAATTCTGCACAATTTTTTTTTTTTTTTTACTTAAAAAAAAATCCTAACATTGCAGAAGTGGTCACAGAATTTTTGACATTTAAAAAAAAAAAAAAAACATTAATAGCAATTAATTATGATTATTTAAAGATTGCTCCATTGAAATGCATTGGACAACGCCAGGGAGCGCCAGGTCATACCTGTCGCTGTGATGGGATTAGCAGCGGCGCTGTTCGTTGCAGTCGGCTACATGATGAATCCCGCGCTAGCTGACGCTCTCGCCGGCGCTAGCCTCATTTAGCGTGATAAATGCGTCATTGTGACCGCCGCCGGGCGTACTTGATTCGGTAGCCGCCGTTAGCTGGCGGTACCTGGCGCTCGTCAGACACTACCTGGCGCTATCGCTTGATGAATAAGGCCGTATATTTAAAGTAAAGAGCCACTTGCTACCCAGTGAATTAATGCTGTTATGTGCATACTGTAAATCATACATGCTCAACCTTGTTGGCCCTCAGGGCCATCGGATATGGCCCGACCTATTGTGAGGATAGTGGATTGGGTACATAGAACCAGGGCGTAAAAGGGAGTTAAACAGATGCCCTGTAAGGACGGGAGCTAGTAGGAGCCCTATATAGAAGGGGTCACATTGGCAAACAGAAGTGACAATGGTTGCTTGGAGCAATGTGGTGATAGCAACAAAAAGGGAAATCCCTTGTAAAACACCACTGTTAAATATCTGATACAATAGTATGATAATCATTAAGGGTTGGGGATAATTACCATTTACCATTAATTCAGAGGATTAAGGCAATCAGCATGTGTATTGCTAGCATGTTGCATATGAGTGTTGTAATAGGGTGGTGTAGTGAAAGAACAGAAGAATGTAAATAATCTCTTTAATTCCCTAGCCATGCTCAGGCAGTGAGAAAAGGAGCTCTCAGTTTTGTCCTCTGCCAGAACCCCACAGTCTTTTTGTAAAGAAATCCAAAAGTTTACCTCTGTGCATGGATCTGTGTCTGCTAATGGAGCTAGACTAGTGACATTTGACCATATCCATTGTCTGCGCATTGATTCTTTAAAAAAAAAATGTATTAACCTGATTGCAGCTGAAATAATCTTTCAATTTAGGCCAGTGCAAGCAAAACTCTAAACAGACTTCTGGTCCTCTGCCTAGGTTTCCTATGGAGCACCCATAACAGTGTGTAATTATACAGAAGTCAAGTCTGGGATCGGGCTAACGATGTATCTTTTTCCCGGTTCTTGTGGTGGTAAAATACATCACAGAGCAGAATCCACTTCCTCTGTTCTCTGCAGCTAGAAACTGGATAATCTACTGCTTGTGATGTGCAGTGCTGAGAGCACAGGGATGCTGTTTATCAGGGGTGGGCAATTATTTTTTCCATGGGGCCACATGAGAAACTAAAAATATTGTGGAGGGCCAGGCCAAAAGGCTGAACTCAATTCTGCATAATATTAAAAATATTTCTTTATAAAAAGCAGTAAATAGCATTGTTTTGATAAGCTGGTACAAGTATATGTTATAGTTAAACAATCAAAAAGTGAGGTTGCTTTACAAAAATGTAATTTATTAAATAAGCCACATTTTGTGTGTCCAGTGAGGTCTCACACAGCAGGACATCCCAAATTGGGATGTCCCAGAGGCATGATGCCTGTAAGCCAGCCCTGGATTCCTTCACACTCCAAAGGGCTGGGTTACATGGGTTTTGGTCTGCTTTAAAGCATCATTACCAAATCAGGTTAGAATAGAATAACTCCCCCCCCCTTTACATTATTAAAGTAACACAGCGCTGCTCACACTTTTTACTCAGTAGCGATGTGAAAAATTGCGGATTCCCTCACATAAAGCAGAACAAAACCCAGAGCGGCCACTAGTCTTCCCCCCTGGAAATCCCAGATTGGGATGCCCCACTGTGTGAAACCCTTTTTACTCAGTAGCAACATAAAAAATGGAGGAACAAAGCCCCTTTCTGGATTGCCCAGGTGGAAGACCAGTGGCAGCTCTGAGTTCATTTCCACTTTAAGGATGAGTACACCATTTGTCAAGTTGCTGGGTATCCTGATCTGGGATACCCAGGGGGAAGACCAGTGGCCGCTCCGGGTTTTGTTCTGCCTTTTTTCACGTTGCTACTGAGTAAAAAGGGTTTCAAAAAGTGGAGCATCGCGATTTGGGATGCCCGGGGGGGGGCAGTGGCCTGCCTTGGATAAAAGGCTTTGTGAAACCCTTCCCACCTTGCAGCATGGTGCCCCTGCTCTCCCAAAGGCATTGGTCTGACCAGAAATGGACTGCGAGAGCCAGTGCACCATCAGGCGCTGCGTACGGCATGTAACGCATTTGGTGTGGACTACAAGTGCCAGCAGCTGCGACGTAAGGCACAGACAAGTGGCTGGAGTATCTCCATCTCCGGCGTCAGCTCCACAGCGACTGACACATGCCACAAAGTACAGGGAAACTCTGCCCACAGCCAAACCTGCAGGAGGGAGCTGTCCAATAGGACAGCAGGCTCTAATCCACAGCCAAACCTGCAGGAGGGAGCTGTCCAATAGGACAGCAGGCTCTAATCCACAGCCAAACCTGCAGGAGGGAGCTGTCCAATAGGACAGCAGGCTCTAATCCACAGCCAAACCTGCAGGAGGGAGCTGTCCAATAGGACAGCAGGCTCTAATCCACAGCCAAACCTGCAGGAGGGAGCTGTCCAATAGGACAGCAGGCTCTAATCCACACACGCCCCCACTACATTAGACTCACTACAGAGGGGCATAAGTGCTGTTCAAACCCGGCACTACCTTTTCTGGCAAGACATGGGTGGGACCTATACTTAACTGGCTCTATCCCACAAAGCACTTCAGGCTGAATCTCTGCTGTCAAATCCCCTGAATCTCTGCTGTCAAATCCCCTGCGGCCAGGCCGCGGCATCTAAAAGATTCTCATAGAATTGAGGGCCACATTTGGTCCTCTTTAAATAAGCCCCAAAACCAGCTTTTAATAAATAAACACCCAATCCTGATTGGTGATGCCCCCAGCAAGTCCCAGTATCCTTACCAGCTCCTCATTACCCCAGCAAACCATGGGGTACATGGCCCAGATACCGGTGAACCTGGACCCCGCAACCTCCCTGCCACCAATCCTTGCTGCGTCCAGTCCCTAAACCACAATCCTGGCCCAGCCAGTACAACAATCGCAGCCAAAACATAATCTGGGGTCCACCTGAGGATCCTCTGAACCAGGGGAACAGTCAAAGCCTAGATAGGCACCTACTGGAGACAATAGGCTCTGCTGACTTTTTAAAGAAAAAGTTGGTACATTTACAAAAATGGACAAGGTGCCTCACTTGAAACAAAAATTATACATTTGGAGGCGTACTTATTTGCTTTTGTTTCAGTATATTACATTTGGTAACGGGTATTTTTAATATTTGGGTTACACTAGCTATTTGCCAGACCTGGGAACATACCCAGTTAACCAAGAAACCAAAAAGAAAATTAGCATTTAGTAGAAGAAAATGTTGCATCAGAGCATATTTTCTAACTGTCCCTTTGCTAATAGTTGTTTAAGGGTATCACTGCAGATTATAATTAAAGTGGATCAAAACCCACCCTGGAGTCTATGAAACTCCAGGGCAGGCATACTCGCTCCCCTCCAGGGCATCCAGATTCCAGCTGTGTCAAACCCCCCAGGTTACCTTCTTCCCGATCCAACGATGCATGCACGAGCAGTGGTTGCATCCATGCCATCCCTCTAGCAGGGCGCATGCCTGCACCAGGCATTTGTGAATGGCTGATGTGGGCATGTTCCCTGTTAACAGGTAGCGGGGGATTTGGCCGGGCACTGACTGGACAAGAGCTGGCGCATGCACCACCGAGGAGGAGGGAGTGAGATCTGGTGACCTGGGGGGATTCACGCAGTGGTGCACCCCCAATCGGGGAGCCTCGGGAACAAGACCAAAACCCAGGATAATCAAAATCCTGGGTTTTGGTCAACTTTAAAAGACTGGAATAACGTGGGAGCAGTAGAAGGACTCAAACCCAACCCTCAACTACTACCAACTTAAGACAGGGCTCCTACATTAGCCACTAGATTTTAACACCCATTTATATCTCTAAACCTAAAACTGATAACCCCCTTAGACTATTGGGATATATCATAATTTGCTTTATTGGTTCAGCTATCTGCCTGCTTACTAATTTCATACAAATGTGTCCCCAGCCTCATCCTGTGGCAGGCCAAGGCCATAAATTGGTCTGGGATTTTACCGGCCCCTGGCCTGCCCATGACCAGACTCCTGGACAGCCCCCCCCCCCCCCCCCCCAAGTATGCATAAGGCTGAGGCAGTGTTGAAAATAGCCAACGGTAATGAATTTTGAAGGGGCAGATACGATGGCAGGAGTATTATCAATGATGCTGAAGCTAAGGCAATGGGGGCAGAAATAAGGTTGGTGTACCTTGGTAGGGGGGTGGGTACAAGAGGCTTATTAGGAGACTAGGGAGTCAGGAAGCAATAGAGATGTTAGAAGCAGAAGCCCAAACCAAGTCCCTCTATTTATGTAGCCCGGCAGAGTGGGCACACACCTCCCGATGCTGTAAGCGATGCGCCGACCAGCCCGGCTCACTCCCCCACATCAGGTTCATGCACAGCAGGCACTCCTAGGACCCACCCCCCAAGATGACCTGGCTGGAGTCATTGGCTAAAGGGGAGGGGCGTTTCCCTGTCGGCGATGGTGCTCAGGGAGAGTGACAGCCACTCACCAGAGTGACTCGCAGAAGGCGTGCCTCCGCTTGGTCTCACTATACAAAGGGGGACTGCCTACGTTGCAATACATTTGACAACAATATAGCAACTCTCGCAATACACATATACTTATTAAACAATCAATCATCATATTGAAAAGATAGTAAACAAAGATATCCTGCAAAGAAACATACAATGAATATATCCTACAACACTACCATCTCTAAATAAATAGCCTGGAGGTATTCTATAAACATGACAGTCTGTGAGTATAGTATAAACAGTCCCAGGAAGCAATCTCACATGCTCTGCTGCTATAGCTTCAGGTATCTGCTTGTATGAAGCCATCCCATCTGGATGTATAGTCCTTTCCAAGGGAACACACAATGAAGTATCCTAAGCAGACCACCAACCAAAATAAAGTTCCAGGCTTGAAGCAGAACAAAAAAAGGATAATGGGTCCTCCTGACCATAAGACATCCCAAACAATTAGTCAGTATCCATCCATGAGCAGGTGTTTCCAAAGTGAGTAACATTGCCTGAACCTTTTGATGATTCCTTCTGAAAAATACTCATGGAGGGGGGGCATCCCCGATGGAGAGTCATAATATCATTGCTTTATTTCCTTCATACATGCTGTTCTATGGCTTCTCCAAGTTCTACAGTGCCCCCAAGAGTCGGTTTTAAACCTTCAGAGAGGAGCTTGGGTGATCATCCACAGGAACACGGTCACATAAAACAATGGGTGTTCATCTCTTCTTCTTGCTGATGAGGTCACAAATCCAGGAGACCTCAAAGCTTCAACTCGCTACTTTACTGGTAAACATGCCAGACAAGGGGCGGGAGCGGGTAAGGGGGGAAAGGAAAAAGGAAGATAGGAGGAAAGGGAATGCAGAGCCCCAAGGGGCATCACTGTAAAATTCGACTTTGGCAATGACCATATCATTAATCTCAAACCCTAAAGTGAAAAACAAACCACAAGAAAATTCATGATTGAATGTGAAACAACCAACAAATACAAAATCAAAACATTATAGTCATGGCCTGTAGGAACAAAATCCCAGCACGCATCAAAATTGTGAAAAAAAAAAAAAATAGATATATTTTATCAGCTTCCATAATGATTATGTCTGTTCATTTTTCCAATGCCCTTAAAGGCCAGCCACTCGTCCCTCGTAAGGTTAGAGTGCCCCCCCCCCCATAGCTGGCAAGTGTTTAATCTCATCCCTTACCAGTTGGTAGAACACTTGCAAAGCTGGGCTTATTACCATTGATGGTGAAAAGCTAGATTTTTACTATACATTTTATGTTTTTCCACACTGGCCTCACCTTCAGCTCTCAGGTCCTCCAAAAGATCCAAGGCATAAATAACGTGTGTGGGTCCCAATCAATGCCGTCCTGTCTGCGTTGTACATTAGAGTATCTGTAAAAGATATATAGATCTTTTGTGGCTTCAAATTTGTTTAGCTCGCACTGGTGTTAGAGGTACTGATGATAGATTGATAATCTCCAAAGCAGACCCTAGTCAATTTGTTTTGGTTTGTATGTTTCAGTAGTGTGCATGAAAGTAGACATTGAGCTTGATTGATTAAAGGTCGAAAATTCAGCACAGAAATATTCTAGCAATTCATATGCATTTGATTGGCTCCACACATAAGTTAAATTCAGTTGCTTTCAGGAAGAGAAAAGTCTTTTTTCTGTCTGTTTTGCATGGAGCCCTTCTACCCACTGTGCCGGGGAAAAAAAATCCCACAATACACCACAGGGAAGCGGTGTAAAATAATATTTATTATATGCCCCACAAATATTAGCATAAACCTTGTATCTGGCCACGCATTTATATAAAATAACCCATGGTGGCACACACAGGACAGTGGACAAGTTATGATGGGGAACGAAATGGATGAGGCTCAATGTGCTTTTGTATGACTGAGAACTACCAAAGGGCATCATGAGCATAACACATGGAGCAACCACAACATGAGGACAGGAACATGTGCAATGTGTTAGTTACTGCAGCGCATGCTGCTGCACAACTTGACACTGAATTAACAGAGACAAATGTATGTGAAATAAGCAATACATAAGACAATGACAACATACCATATTTTTCGCCCTATAAAATGCACCTGTCCATAAGACGAACCTAGGATTTGGAGGAGGAAAATAAGAAATAAAAATCTGAACCAAATGTTGTGCTTAAACATGCCCACTAAAAACAAAATAATTGGTAAGGTGCAGAGTCCCCCACTTACAAGCAGTGTGACACCCCCTATTTCCCATAGGCAGCGTGCCATCCCCCCTTCCATTTCCCATAGACAGTATGGCCTTCCCCCCTCCCATTTCTTATAGGCAATGTGGCATCCCCCCTCCCATTTCCCATAGGCAGCGTGGCATCCCCCCTCCCATTTCCCATAAGCATTGTGGCATTGCCCCATTTCCCTCAGGCAGTGTGGCATTCCCCCTACTCCCAGTTCCCATAGACATTGTGGATTTCCCCCTTCCCATTTCCCATAGGAAGTGTGGGATCCATCCATAGGCAAAAAAAAAAACAAAACGTAAACTCACATATACATCGCTCCTGCTCTGCTGGCCAGGCCACTGAAGGTCAACTGATCCCTGCCTGATGTCCCCGCTGTCAGGACTGTCCCAACCGCCAACGATCCACGCTGTCCCCAACGTCCCCGTTTTTCTCCGGTGGTGAGCAGACACACCCGGCTCCATGCAGTGCGACAAGAGTCTTGAGAAAGTTGCGCATAGCAACGAAATACGTTGACGGCGGCAGGGCGGACCAGAGGCTACAGCGACCACCTGGATTGATTGAGATCAGCGGATATCCTCCCCTCTCCCAGAAGCATCAATGGCCAAGGTGCAGTAAGAGCAGGGTGAAGGTCTCGCCTGATATCTATACAAGCTGTTTTCATTGTTTTCAAATGTGAGTGCACATTTAATTATATTTAGAAGATCCAATATTAAAACGTTATTACGCTAGATATCTCCACTGGTTTTATCTCTTTTATGATACATATTCTGAGATACCTTCTATAAAATTACTACTGAGAGTTACATTGAATAGTAAGGATTACATATTTTGAATGAGCGTGATCTACAAAGCAAGAAAAAGGCTCAACTTGGAGCGCATTAACAGTGTACCATCTGGTAAGAGTAATTAATACAGGTGGCGGGCACGAGGTGGATATTTGAAGTGGATTACTCCTAGACACCACCATTATGTTATTATAAATGCATGCACCTTGGGATAACAAGTTGAAATCCTAAGGAAGTTGGTTAAAGCCTGAATTTTGAAAAGTAATTGTGGACATTTAGTATTCACTGGTCTCTCTGTTTAAATTGAATGCTCTGTGATTTATTGTTAATAAGGTCATTGTATTTAGTTTTTTCTGCAGTCTTTGTTTTCATTCCTAACCATAACAGCAGGGATATTGAATGAAGGGTGGCAGAGGAAAACTTGGCGCCTAATTTATGATGTGTGCCATTTAGCATCATTTTTATGGCTATAGCGCCCGCTTTGGAGCGCCAGCATTACCGTCTTATCTTTCACTGTGCTGTGTACTACATTGGCACTATTTACAGTGCATTTAGGTTGCGTTTTAGTTGTTGATGTCCTAATTACATATTGCTAAGCTAAGCTAAAGAGCCATTAAAATCAATTCTAATTACCCCCCCCCAAAAAAAAAAAAAAAAAAACATTTAGGCCCTTATTTTACAAGGGATAGCGCCAGGTAGCGAATGGTGAGCGAACGGTAGCCCCGTATTCAACATTACCGCACACCGACTGAGTCGCTGTCAACAGCCGAACAACGGCCAAGCACAGCGAATACTAGCGTGCGCTGTGAAAATAACGCTACTGGCGCTCATCTGTCGCTACCTGGCGCTATTAATGAATCGGCCTCCCCGACCATCTCGGCCTTGTTTCAGTTATTGACAAGTCCCAATGCAAGTTCTGCACAAAAAAATGTGTGTAATATGAATAATAAGCATTAAACACTACAATCCAGGGCTGTCCATTGCGATCTTAAGCTATAGCACCAGATTTCATCAGCTGCATCGGTGCTGCAGTTTTTAATTTCTTAAATCCCGCCAAGGCCAAAAAGCTGGCGCTGTGTGGCTTTTGGTTTTTGTGGCTTTTGTAGACCCTCTACTAGCCCACAGTCTGCAACTCTAAACACATAATGCATTTTCTATATGCCTGTTTCTATATGCCTCTATATGCTACTGGAATTTTCCAAAAGCCTGACTCACCTATACTAATAATTGTTCTACGGCTGCAGCCATTTGTACTACACACAGCCCAGCTGAACTATACTGCTGCCTAACGGTCATCCCTATTTTTTCTTTTGTAACTCAACCCACAACCCTATTAGACTGTAACGGGGAGTTACTCCGTGTCAGATTAAAGGGCCAGTTATGGCCCAGGGTTGCAGATTTGAATCCTGGTCCATGGAGCATGACTGCAGCCACCACTCTAAGCATGTGTATACTCACTGCATGGATGAAATAAATGTGGAGGATCAATTATTATGTGTGTGCAAGCACACAATGGCCACCAATATACCTAAAAAAAGGAAAAACTTAAAAAGCACTAACGCCCATGCCGCCGGCTGGCGTTTTATTCAATTATAGCAGCGAAAATGATGCAGCTCTGGTTTAAGCATCCCATAGCGCACAATGGGCAGAACTCATTTGAAGTGTTAAATGCTTTTAAATGTAATAAACACATTTATTTGTTCGAGACTTGCATTTGGACTAGTCAAAAATTGAAACGCAGGACCTAGATAGTCCAAAATGTTTTTTTGTGTATTATTAAAATTGATTCAAATTGCATATTTTAATTAACATTGTGTAATTTCGACACCAACAACTAAAACACATCCTAAATGCACTGTAAATATTGTCCCTAGCAGTGATTTTTTTGTAGCTGTAATGACAAAACAACTCAAATATGCTGTGGAGCACAGGAACAACAGCAATACAAAGCGGCGCTCACTGACTAATGGCTAATCAGCCAGCAAGTCCAACAGCTCCCGGCAACTTGGCTTATTTACTGGCATATCAAAGCTTTGGAAAACATAATGTGGGATCATCAACATAAATGCTGCACAATAAGGTGGTCTTCTTGGGCATATTATAGCTTTGATAGCTTTCCATCTGCATCCAAATGCAGAGCTCATGGGAAGCAAGTATTACCCAGCAGGAGGATGTGGCTTTGGTTTATTTGTTTAAACATATGTTATGTAAGAATGTGTTATGGAGACTGTCTGGGTACTGATCACTTTCTTGAATACATGCTTAAAATAGACATATAAGGGTCGATTCATGGCTGTGAGTAAAGTCATTTGCGTACAATTTTCATGAGGAAAAATGGTTTACTTACGTTCTTCTCCTTACACTTTTTTGTGCACCTTTTTTTGTGAGTAAATTTACACATGGAGAAACATTTCATGCGCAAATTTACTCAAGAAATATATTTGCATGTTATTCAGGGAGTGTTTTGAGAATTGTAAAGTGCACGCAAATGTTTTTTTATTCATGCAGCAGACTTCGCTAACTGACATATTGTTTCATTCCTAAAACCGGCTATATGAAAAGATCAGTTGTGATTAAAAATTGTGGGAGATAGGTGACTAATGTTATATTGTTTTAAGATACAAAGCCCAAAAAGGTGGACATTTGCCCACAAATGTTTTAAAAAAACATGAATGAAAAATGTGTTAGTAGGCCAATTAATAAGCAGTAAAACACTTAAATTAGAAAATTGTCTGTGGGCCAGTGCTGGACTGGAGAAGAATGACAGTGGTGGAACAGGCAGGGTAGATGGCTTTGGGGGTCATGCTAAATATTTGGTGAAGCCAGTGTGACTTGCAGTGTGCATTGCAAACTGCATCTTGGTGACCTTCCCCCACCCCACCAAAAACATTATATTTCCAATCAGGTAAGTGTATTTGTTTTTGGAAACAGAACCCTAGGGGCTATGCAGAAAAATGTTTAAATCTTTAGCATAGCCCATAGGGTGCTGTTTTTTCCAAACTTTACATAACTGGAAAATGAATGTACCTAAACTGTAAAAATGTGCCCTCACATGTACAGATGATTTTTGTACAGAAAATGTAGGACATTTTTTTGTGAGTTATTGCTACACAGCTCACCGACATGCAGGTTGCAATTTGTAATGCACACCGGAAGTCATACTGACACCAAATATTTAGCATGACCCCCATTCTAGCTAATCATCCTGAAAACTGAAAGAACTACAATATCATACAATAAAATAATATACACAGAATAAAAAGGTGATGTTTCCAACCTTAATGTTTCATATGTTGGGAAAAAGGCATCTGCCCACTACAAGTAAGGGTGGTTTAAAGACTTGACACATTTTCCCCTTTTGAAATTAGGGCTTAAACAGGAGTGGAGAATTAACGGTAGTAGGATGTTGCATGTTGGTATGTAGGTTGTAAGTGGGTATCCCTTGTTTGCCTTAGGGTGAGGCTTTCTAAATGAGGTCTGGAGTGATCCTCAGCTTGTAGCAGACCCTCTGTTTGTAGCAAGGTGCTTGACTCTCAGTTTGTAGCAAGTATGTAAATGGCCCTCGGTTTGTAGCAGGCCCCTGATCTGTATCCAAGGGGGAGCCTATGATCCCCCTTGGCTACTCACCACTGAACCATCAGGACACAGATAGAGGGGTCCATAACTGGCTCAAGCACTCAGGACTACAAAGCAACTACTCAGCTACGATCTTACAAGTATTCTCTTCCTGGCTGGCAGTTCCCATCACCCCCCCCCCCCCCCCAAGCTGTTGTCAGTCCTCATACCAGCACCAGTACATTTATTAAATCCCCGAAATGAGCTTAGCACTGGCTGATAGGTAGGGATTTTTTCAACATTGCCTGGACTCACGAATTAGGTGACCATCATTGACTACAGGTTCTTCTATTATTCTAAATTGCTTCTGATAATTGAGTGTCTGTTGTCAGTGTTATTGGAACACATTTTTCTGTTTCTTGTTTTTCATCAATATTGATTTTTATATGCTCAGTTTGGAATAGTGTGCTACTTTTATGGATGGACATGTACATGAAAGGACAGTTATGATGCAGCTTGCAAAAATTATTTACACCACAACTAGTCAGCAATCGTTTTAATTACAGAAATGAATGCATCTAAATCTAAGTACTGTTAGTCATGTTTTCTCATTATCATCGTTCTTTATAGTTTTAATCAAAGTCAGAAAAATACATTCGATATTGCTTACATGAGAAAAGGAGATGGTGTTTGATACAAGGACCACTCCTATTGCATTTGGAAGCATTGAATGGCTTCTTTTTGCCAGAAGGCCATTAAGTAAATGATTGCAATGCCTCAAGTAGAAGACACAGCTGAGGTCTACTTTTCTGGCCTGGCTTTAAAGGTACAAAACTGAAAGCAGCCACCTGCAGTGTACTGTGTCTTCCAGCTGGCCCACATCCATTTGCTTCATGCCCTTCGTTGGCTTGTCAAATAATCAAAAGAGATCTGCATACAGATGCCACAGGGGATATATAACACACAGAAGCACTTTGGCTGAATGTGGGCACACACACTTTTACACAGATCATAAAATACATATGCAAATTAGACACAGACACTTGATTTTTAACCGGTTGTATTGCAGAGAAGAGTTTGTAAAAAAAAAGAGCTAGATTTTACATATAATTGAAATGATTAAGTAGTTCTAGTATTACACACAAAATGTTGCTAATCCACATAGGCAAACCAGAAAATCATATTCTAGTCTTGTTCTAGCAACTTTCAGATTAGTAGATTTACGGCAGGCTAATATCTTACTGGTATTTTCCCAGTGAAATGTCAAATGAAATGCGCCATTTTGATTTAAAGAAGAAGTTCAAACATTTTGTAACAATCCACCCACCCACTTCTCCCTCCATCCCACTGTACTAAGCTCAATTTTGCCAATAACATAAAAAAACAACTAGGCCACACAGCAGTGTGACTGTACTGGTCTGTCAATAAAGGTTAACTGTCACTTAATTCGGAAGACTCCAGGACTGCCCGTTTGGCTGACCCTTGGCGCATCCCAAATCAGGAAGCCCCACTGTTCAAAACCCTGCCCGAAAAACGCACCTATTCTAAGTATGTCACACACCCCGCTTCAAGATATCCATAACATGTGGGTAATACCGACCTGAAGAGGGCGTTCCTGCAGAGATGATAGCAAAAAGAAAGCCCCTCCCTGATCCATAAATACCTGGGACCTCCCACTCATTACCCAGTTTTCCATCTCTGCAGACGGCGAGCAAGTCAGAAGATGATGTCTCCTCCTTGCACAGGGGGATTTAAGGTAGCCGGGATGATTCCCGGCCCGCTACTTAATTATTTCCGTTTGGACCCTTTTTTCCCTAGAATACATATGCCTCCCAGCCGTGGCTGGGGGTCCAGGCGAGGGTATATTAGCACTTCAGGTGCTCAGGAGCAACGCTCCACCGTGAGACCCTATACAAGAGGGTAGGCGGTTACACCGGGTTGGTGACCTCGGCTTGGGATGCCCTGTCCCTTAGTTTTAACATTGGAATGGCCCTCCCAGGATCCCTTTCCACAGTGGGGATGGGGGGTGTGGGTCCCCTCTTTATTATTCTCTTTATCATGAGGGGAATCTTCTGTGTCTTTTACTACAGTTATGTGTGTGTGTCTCTTTAACTGTCATTCTTGTCAGCGCCGCGGCCGCTCTTGAGGAGGCCTCTGTGCGGTGCTGGGCTTTTTCTCCTTCTTTCATAATGGCGGAGGTAGTTTACCTCACGCACTGTATGGAATGTAGTGGGGGGGGCGGGGCCGGTCCTTCGGTGCGGGGCTGGGGTCCGTCCCTCCTTGTATTGTGTGCTGCGGTGATTTGAACAGAAGGGTGAGTTGTTTGAGCAGGATGACATGTTTTACTTTTCATCACTTTAATGGGCCAAGCGCCGGCCGGTTTTGGCGCCTCTTTTCCTGAGGGGAATCTTCCCTCACGACTATCCTCTTGGGGGTGGGCCGGTCTTGCGGCGCGTCACCGCAGCCCGCCCCCATCTATCTCTGGCGCCGCTGAGGAGCTAATGCTTTGCATAGGAGGGGGGGCGGAGCTTGGCGTCACGCGCGTCCCGCGCTGACCACGCCCCCTTCTCCTCTTCTCAGTCAGAAAAGCCTCTTCCTCACGGTCTGGTCGCCATTACAATTTCCTGCGGTACTGTGAGTGGCCTGTGGCCCCCTCTCCCCCATCCTGCTTTGTTTGCATGTGTGTTTTGTCCCTTATCGCCTCATAAGTTCTTTCTGTGTCTTTCAGGCGGAGGTTTATCAGGAGGATCTCCAGTAGTATTTAGGGGGTTTCTCCCGGTCCTAATCCCTGGGTTAATTTTATTGTTCATAAATCCTCCCACTCGGGACATTAAAGGGGCATCCCGGGTTGCCTATTGGCGTAATTCCCTGGGTCATAGCGACTATTAAAAGTTCACCTTATGGAGGCATCCCCGGATACTGGGCTCGGGACCCCTTCGGGGCATCCCCGGAAGTGTATGTTGTGTATCCATTACTGGGGACGATGTACTTCTGTGTATACCATGTGCACAGCAAACTATTACGCGGCAGTCCGAACCCCAGGCGTCTGGGTCAGCACCGCCGGTCGCTTCATCTCCCCCTCCCACCTTGACACGCACCCTGTGTGACGTCGTCATGGGCAGGGAGCTGCAATCTGAGATGTGCGCCAGATTGGCTAACCTTGAAAAAATTATCTCCAGCTCGGTCGCCCGTAAGGCTCCGGCTAAGAGAAAGCATTTGTCGCCGGCTCCGCCGGTGGATGACCATGATGACGTTAATAATCTGGATTGGTCTGATTATTCCCCACTAGAGGAAGGGGAGGTTTATGAGGATTCAGATATTTCGGACGATGAGCAGTCTTTTGGCGCTGATGCCGAGCTTGGTGACTTGGGGAGATCCTCGGATACTCCTCACGCTCTGGCTCTGATGTTGGAGGTTCTGAATATTTCCCCTCCCGAGGAGGCGTCACGGCAGAAGGGTGAATTGTTTGAGGAATCCAGGCCGCGCTTGGAGTTTCCTACGCAAAGGCATTTTGACAAAATTATTGCAAGGAATGGGACAGGCCGGCTCGGCTCCCTGGCATCCCTCAGGGGTGGGATAAGAAATATCCCTTCCCTTCGGAGGCGGTTAAGCGCTGGGCATCTCCCCCCGAGGTGGATGCACCGGTCTTGGGGTTGTCCAACTCCTCGGTTTTAAATAGACCTGATTGTTCCACCCTCAAGGATGGAGAGGATAAACGTATTGACCAAATGGCTTGTCATGGTTTTGCTAGCGTTGGGTCAGCCATGCGGCCTGTTTGCGCTTCGGCGCTCATGGTGTTGGCTGCCAGGTCTGTGGTCAGGGACCTGTTGACTTCTTCCGGGCTTCGTCCTGGTAGTGCCGAGTTCCTTTGTGTTAACAGCCTTGGATGACACCTTAATGATGTGTGGTAGGACGTTGGCTCTGCTGGTGACTATTCGGCGGTCGGTGTGGCTGCACCAGTGGGCGGCCGATTTTATGTCCAAGAAGTCACTGACGGCTCTACCTTTTGTAGGATTACGGCTCTTTGGAGAGACATTGGACTCTGTCACCAAGGGTGGTAGGTTACCTCAACGCAAGAAACAACGCCGTCCCTTTCGTGGGGCCAGATCTGGCAGGGGATTTGCATTCCCCTCTTCCAGAGGAGATTCTGGGAGCAGGGGCAGAGGACGTGCCCGTCCAGGATACAGTTGGGGCTCTAAGCCCAAACCGGCTACTAAGCCAGCTCAGCAATGAGGGGGCGCCCTCACCCATGCGGGTGGGGGGACGGCTGCGACACTTCTCCCAGTTCTGGGATCAAGAGGTCTCGGACAGGTGGATCCGGGAAGTGGTGTCTTCCGGTTACAAGCTGGAGTTCGAGCTCCGCCCCCTTTCCAGATTTTTCAGGTCTCGGATGCCTTCGGAGCCTCTGGCGGCGCAGGGGCTCCTGGTGGCAGTAGAGAATCTTCTGGACATGGCTGTCATTTGCCCAGTGCCCCCCTCAGATCAGGGCAGGGGCTTTTATTCCAATCTGTTCACGGTACCCAAGAAGGACGGATCGGTCCGACCCATCTTGGATCTGAAGTTTCTCAACAGGTTCATCCGGCCGCGGAAATTCCGCATGGAAACGCTGCGTTCGGCTATTCACTCTCTTCGTCAGGGAGACTTTCTGACGTCCATATACATCAAGGATGCTTATCTACACGTTCCGATTTTTCCAGCACACCAGAGGTTTCTCAGGTTCGTGGTGGAGGATCGGCATTTTCAGTTTGTGGCACTCCCTTTCGGTCTCACCTCGGCTCCTCGGGTGTTCACCAAGGTGCTAGCGGGGGTGATGGCTCTGCTCAGGGTTCAGGGTATCCGCATTGTGCCCTATTTGGACGATCTTCTGATCATGGCCTCTTCTTTCAACCAAGCGGAGTTGGACACCGGAGTGGTGGTGTCCACTCTGGAGAGGTTCGGTTGGGTGATCAACCACCCCAAGTCTTCTCTTTCTCCGTCCAGAGTAGTGACCTTTCTGGGAATGTCTCTGGACACTTCGCAGGCCAGGGTGTTTCTGCCCCAGGCCAAGATTCTTTTGATTCAGGAATTAGTTCGGCTTCTCTTGTCGGCCCCTCGTCCGGCCATCCGGCTAGGGATGAGGCTGGTGGGGTTAATGGTGGCCTCATTCGAGGCAGTTCCCTTTGCGCAGTTTCATACAAGGACGCTTCAGCTTCATCTGTTGAAGGTTTGGGACAAGTCTCCACTATCGTTGGATCAGTCCTTCCTGATGACTCCCCGAGTTCGTCGATCCCTGCAATGGTGGCTGGGGTCGGTCAATCTGTTGAAGGGCAGATCTTTTCTGGCTCCGTGTTGGGAAACAGTCACCACGGATGCCAGTCTGTCAGGTTGGGGGGGTGTTTGGAAGGACCTCCAGTTTCAGGGTCTGTGGGGCCCGCAGGAGGCTCACGAGCCCATCAACGTTCTGGAGTTGAGAGCCATCAGGTTGGTTCTGTTTCGCTTGACTCATCAGTTGCGGGGCCTGCCAGTTCAGGTCCGGTTGGACAACCGGACGGCGGTTGCTTACATCAATCACCAGGGGGGGACTCGCAGCAGGAGTGCCCTCAGGGAAGTGTCTTTGATTCTGGACTGGGCGGAGAGCCACGTCCCGTGTATCTCAGCAGTCTACATTCCGGGAGTGGAGAACACGGAGGCGGACTCTCTGAGCAGGGCCTCCTCTAGTCAGGGGGAGTGGTCTCTCAGTCCTCAGGTGTTTCGCTCGATTTGCCTCAGGTGGGGGTTCCTGGCGGTGGACCTCTTTGCCTCTCGTCACAATCACAAGCTTCCGATATTTGTTTCTCTCTCGCAGGATCCACTGGCCCTGGCGGTGGATGCCATGTCCCTGACCTGGAGGGATCTGGGGTTTCTTTACCTGTTCCCTCCGTTTCCAATGGTAGCCAGAGTGGTGCGCAAACTGGCCATGGAGGGCGCGTCGGCGATTCTGGTGGCACCAAGGTGGCCAAGGCAGGTTTGGTTCGCAGACCTGGTAAGACTGGCAGAGGATCAGTTCGTTCTGCCTCTACTGCCGGACCTGCTCACCCAGGGTCGGCTACTCTATCCCAATTTACCTTCGCTTGCTTTGACGTCGTGGCTGCTGAAACCGCCATCTTGAAGGAGGAAGGTCTTTCTGACGCGGTGATTCAGACTCTTATTAGCGCCAGGAAGCGCTCTTCCTCTATTATTTACTATAGGACTTGGAGGTCCTATATTGATTGATGTGAAGGTAGGTCTCTCTCTTGTCGGGAGTTTTCCATTTCCAGAGTCCTGGAGTTTCTTCAACATGGTCTGGATCTGGGGCTTCAACTTAGTACCTTGAAGGGGCAGGTTTCTGCCCTGGTGGTGTTCTTTCAAAGGTCCTTTGCACTTCATCCCTTAGTCAAGACCTTTTTCCAAGGAGTTACGCATGTACGGCCTCCTAGGAAGCCTTTTGTTCCAGTTTGGGATTTGAACCTGGTTCTTTCTGCCCTTCAGGGTCCTCCGTTTGAGCCCTTGAATGAGGTTGCTTTGTCTTCACTTACTCAAAAGGTGGCCTTTTTGGTGGCTATCACTTCTGTTAGGCGTGTTTCTGAGTTGGCAGCTTTGTCCATTAAAGCTCCGTACTTCGAAAGGCATCAGGACAAGGTTGTCTTTCGTTTCAAGCCGGATTTTCTTCCTAAAGTGGTTTCTGCCTATCATATGAATCAGGACATTGTTCTGCCTTCTCTATGTCCTAATCCCAGCAACGACAAGGAAAGGGCGCTGCATTCCTTGGCTGTAGTTCGTGTTGTGAAATATTATCTGGTGGTTACGTCTTCCTTTCGTAAGACTGATGCTTTTTTTGTGGTGCCCTTTGGGCCTAGGAAAGGTTTGGCTCCGGCTAAGTCTTCCATTAGTAAATGGATTCGTCAGGCCATCATTGGGGCCTATTCTGCTAAGGGGAGGAGTCCCCCTTTTCGTGTTACTGCTCATTCTACTCGTTCGGTTGGGGCGTCCTGGGCTTTTCAGCACCAGGCCTCTGTTGAGCAAGTTTGTAAGGCCGCCACTTGGTCCTCTGTTCACACTTTTTCCAAGTTTTACAAGGTTGATGTTCGGGCCTCAGCGGATGCTGTTTTTGGCCGCAAAGTTCTGCAAGCTGTTGTGGTTTAAGTTGTGCCTTGTTGCCTTGTTTTTGGATCCCCGCCCCTTTTTATGGACACTGCTATTGGATGTCCCACATGTTATGGATATCTTGAAGCGGGGTGTGTGACATACTTAGAATAATACCATTTTGTGAAATACTCACCTGTAAAATGGGTATTATAAGTATGTCACACACCCCGCTTCACCCGCCCCTTTTTGTATTCTGGATCCTTTATATTGTGAACTTTGCGTTGCTTTGGTTTATATTTGCCTCTTCCTGGTCCCTTACCTTACTGCTTCTATATACTGGGTAATGAGTGGGAGGTCCCAGGTATTTATGGATCAGGGAGGGGCTTTCTTTTTGCTATCATCTCTGCAGGAACGCCCTCTTCAGGTCGGTATTACCCACATGTTATGGATATCTTGAAGCGGGGTGTGTGACATACTTATAATACCCATTTTACAGGTGAGTATTTCACAAAATGGTATTTTCCAAAGGCTTCCACAGAATTTGCATGCCCTGTGGCAACATCCCCGGCTTCCTTTTTGAATGGGGCATGCCCCAGTGGCTTGCCATTCAGATAGGCTGGAGGTGGGAGCACGTCACAGATTAGAGGAAAATCGAGGATGTGGCCAGTAGGCTTGTCAAGTCAGCAGGCAGGCTTGAGACCAGCCATTTGGCAATCTCAGTTCTGCTAGCAGGGTGAGGCTATGGCTTGTGATTTTTCAATTCGAGACATTGGCGAGCCAGCAGCATTTTTTTTTTGAATACCTGTGAACTGAGAGATTTTCCAAATCCACAATAAAGTGTAGCAAAAATGTCTTGAATCCTGAATCTGATTGGGTTTTCAATAAAGCAATTCTACAGGTGCGGTGGCAAAATTTTGTAAATAACAAGCCCCTGAGCGGTATTCAAAATAAAATGTTTCAGGAAGGAAAGCAAATGTGAAACCCAGCAGTCATTACTGCATATATTTATCATGCACTTGATTATTTACTTTTGGGTGAACAATGACCCTTATTCATAGCTTCCTTTTCCTTCACTTTCACATGTGTTTGTGCATTTTTTGTGAGCTTTTGCAGCATTATCGGATTTTTGTGTCTTTTTTCATGCGTATGTGCGTTTACGTTAACCCGAATAAGCATTTTCGATGATCGTATATTTTGCGTAAATAGTTCTCGGGAATGTTAAGTTATTGGTATAGGCTTGCGCATGATTCCGAGCCTTGATTGTTGATTCGAAAACGGCCAATAAAACTAGGGTGTTTGCGCCCAACTTACGGGGTGTATCTCCTGGTGAAAGTTTGCTGTCGTTGTGTGAGTTGCAGTGTGATGGGACGGGTTACGTGGAGGAATATGAGCGTCTGCAGCTACGTGGCATTCTATGCATCTGTATGCCAGATTTCAGGTTGCATCGCGCATGTTTGGATATCGCTCGCACGCATGACGTTGAGTTATTCGAGCTCACCCGACTGAACCGTGTTTCCCTCGAGAAACTGTATAGTGAGCTGCGGCCATGGTTGGCCCCCACCACAAGGAAGGGGCATGCAATTGCAGGCATGGCCAAATTGGTTGGCTGCCTTCAATTTCTAGTGAATGGCTCATTCCAGAGGCTGGGTGCCCTCTCCGTGGGCATGTCCCAGCCTACGCTGAGCCTCACACTAAACAAGTTTCTGGATGACATGGCTAGCATGTTTCAAAAATACATTTGTTTCCCTGATAACGTGGTAGCCTGGAATGCGTTGAAGATGGGCTTTTATGATATAGCTGATATGCCTAACGTCATGGGTGCGATCGACTGTATGCATGTAGCGCTGGTGCCTCCAGCTGCGGGTGAACATCTATACAGGTATGTGGTTTTTCTGCCCATCCTTCCTTATATGTAACATAATGTAGGCTTGCATTGTATATTTTAATGTAGACCTAAATCTAAATTTAAAGCTACTTTGTATTTTTACTGTTATATTTGAGGATTTTCCACCCAATATTAACTAATAAGGACACCTTAACAATTATAAATTAAAATGTACAATATTGTATTTTTTTATTTTGCAATTACAGGAACCGAAAGATGTTTCATTCAATCAACGTGCAGTGTGCTGTTGGTCCCAACCTTTGCTTTCTTAGCGTAATTTTCTGGTTTTCCTGGTTCTATCCACGATGCCTATATTCTTAGGAATTCCAGTCTCTATGGGTGTTTTGAGTCTGGCAACTTTTCTGGCGGTTGGCTACTGGGTAAGTGTTTATTAATAGCTTACTTGGGTTTTCAATGTGTAACTAGTATAAATGTAGGAGTCCCCTGCCTCAACATATAATGGTCTTCCCCTCTGATTAAATGATATACAATGTAATTATGATATTGAGATTTTTTTTTTTTTTGTTAAAGGTGATTCAGGATGCCCCCTTCTTCCGTGGCTAATGACCCCCATCCTGCGCCCTCAGACGCAGCCACAAGAAGTATATAATCGGGCCCATCAGAAGACCCGGGCTGTAGTTGAAAGGGAATTTGGTTTGCTGAAGAGTCGTTTACACTGTCTGGGTCATACGGGGGGGGGGGGGCTCTGCAGTATGAGCCTGCAAAAGGTATTAAAATAATAGTTGACTTCATGATTCTACATAATTTTGCCATCATGCAGAAGGTGCCCCAATAGCTTTGTTTCTCCCTCTCCAGCACTTCTGGACATACCAGAAGAGTTGTATGTTGGCACCCAGAGCTCCTCTGGTCAGTTTGTCAGGGAGCACCTGATTTTGAGTCATTTCAGTTAAGCTTTATGTAATGTGTTTGTTTTCAATCAGTGTTTTTTGTGTTAGTTGCCAAATTAAATTTTGGTTACACAATCTTTGTTTATAAAAAATATTTTTTATTTTTTTTTTATTTTTAATTTTTGAAAGAAAAGCTTGTTAACTTTAAAATAATAGTTAATCATTGTAATTGGACATGATTTTCACTCATGATCAATTGGTGTTACATAGGAAATCATAAATTAACAAAGCAATTTAATGGTATGGTGGCTGCCCAAAATATGGTTGTTGTGCGGCCTGTTGAATGGCCACCATCTGGGCAAGGGTAGAATTCAGCATCTGCCACTGCTCCAGCATTGCCTCCCTTTGTCTATTGCTGGTCCGCATTTCCTCCAGCAGGGATTGCAGAGTATTATTAACTTGGGTCATGTGTGTAGCCATATTTTGTTGAAACCTTTCGCTGATTTGCCGGGAGGTGCGGTTATCACTTCTCCAAGCTGACTCCATCAGCTGCACATGCCTCACCAGGGTAAGATGGCAACGTTGCTGAGTCCGTCGTCCTCTTACCCGGGGTTGGACGCGAGCAGCTGCTGGTGGTCGGGGGCTAGTTACATTTCCTTATGATGAAGCCAAATCCTCAGCAGTAGAGGCCATGTAACTGTTTGTTGGTTAGGCAGCTACTGGCCATGCTAGTGCTGGTGATTGAGCTGTGCCAGCAGAGGGCGTGATTGAGTCTGCTGCAGAGGATTTATGGGAGGCTGGAGCTGCTGCAACGGCAGCTGCTGTTGGTGTGTTTCCTGTTGGGGGGCAGCAAAATGTTGCCATCCTCCTCAAGGTCATGGATGTCTGCCATAATGGGTGGTGTCTGTAGGGACAGATATTACAGTATTTACTAGTGTTTCCCAAATATCCAGTGGTAAATTGTCATCTTGCTTCACATGCATCATCAGGTAGGGAACATTACACTTACCTAATTCTTCAGCAATAGGACTCCTTGCTAATGCCTGCCGCGAAGAACTGGCACCCGAACCTCCAACTGTTAGTTGTTGTTGTTGGGCTATCTGTGGAACTGTTTGTTGTGCTAAGATTACATGGTAACCTAACATTCTGAAACAATTTAAATACATTTTTGGGGCCAAACAAATTCATCCATTAGTTGTAATACTAACCTACTGGCTCTATATTAATGTCAGAGTCCATCCTCCCTGCCACACCCTGAAGTGTTGCTGGTTGTATTAAACCTAACACCAGTTCTTCTGCAGCAGTGAATACGAGTTTTGCTGGGTATCCACCTCCCATTTGCAACCTTAAACAATATAAAATCTATATAAATTAGAAGGTCATGCACAACATCAACCTGCCCAAACCAAACAACCATCTTTACCCAAGCAACTTGCGCTTATTAATCTTCAGATGAACGGCATACGTCAAGTCAGAAATTTTTCCTTGCAGTAGCTCTACATCTACGCTCCGTGCCAGAGCAATTTACCTGCCTGGTGATCTTCTCTCAAATTTCCATTTTTCTGGTCTTGCTGGTTGATTTGGATTTGCTCCCATATAATTCATGGAAATGGTCGGAGACACCAGTAGCCAAAGCCATACATTGGGGCTCACTAAACCACCCACTCAAACAGCCACGCCGCAGGTTTCGGACAACTGATGACCTGTCTGCCTCATCCTGGGTAGTTGCCAAAATAGGTGACATATGAGGTTGACCAGCGGATGAGGGTGAATTAGACCTTTTAGTGGCGAATGAGTGGACAGGACTTGCTTGTGGGCTGGGTGTGTTTGCTTGGCTGGCCCAGGAAGATTCAGCCGTTGAGGTACATGGTGACACAGGGCTCTCCAAATTGGATTCTGGCAAGTTGCCTCGAACAGGAGAGGGTGTTTTTGGGGGGCTATGGTGTGTTGGCCTTCTCTTCCCCTTGGCCTTACTACACTCGCTAATGATTTAGATGTTTGAGTAAGGGAAGCATTGGGGATGGAGGAGGATCCCTTAGGCTTCCGGGTTGGGGTAATTTTTGCTTGAGCTGCAGTCTGCCTCAAAGTATCTTGTTTTTGCCTTTTAGAAGCCCTTGTAGCCTCAACATTTTGAGATGGCTGAGAATGGCCTCTTCCACCACTATCTATTTTTAGATGTGGCTTGGCTGGACCTGATAGCTGGCCTCCTACTGTGTTGCCTGGAAGTTGAAGGCACAGGCTCTTGCTGGAGTACGCCACGGCAATGCTGCGATCTATGCTGTTTTTGGCTCTTTTGGGTTCGTCTCTTATCATTGTCATATTGATGTGTTAACAGACACATAGCTGTGCTGGCGGCTACCCTTTAAGTAGTTATCACTGTCTATGATGTTAGTGCGTATGGCTGCGCGTGCTCCGGAAACCGGAAAAGCGCCACATAACCACGCTCTTCACCTGGGTGCAGCAAGAAACGATTATGCATGTGAGTGTTATTTGCAGGCATTTATTTGCATGCCAAATGCATGCATAGGCGTTTAGGCACCACGCACAAAACAAGTGGGCAAAAAATGTAGAATTAAAAGCAGCTAGAAGCGAATGTTTGTGCACACATGAGCGCAACACAAAAATTTACTATCCAAGGATAGGTACAGCCATTAACAATGATTTAAAATGTTTGGGGGAGTGATCATAATAACCTGCTTGCATAATTTATGTGATCTGTATAATGCTTTATTTAATGACATCTGTTTTTCTTCCACCTTTTTAGAGGATGATCACCCATCGCTACAATTTTTTGCCGAACTGCTATGCCAAACGGACGTTGGCACTGGACATCATGGCAAAGCTGGAGGAGGAATCTGACACCACCTTCACGTTGACCCAGATCATTCAGCACTGGTCGGACCTTAAATGCAGGAAAAAGCCCCCGGTGAGGAAATTCTTCAGAAAACTATTTCGAAGTAAGTAACTTACCATTACATCTTAGGGATACACTGACCTTAGGCAGGCCTGTGTTTATGAATGCTATTCTCTTCTAGTGAGTGAGTACCCTTATAGAATTAGGGCCAACCGGAGGCGAGGAGTCCGGTCAAGGCTGGAAAGATCTAGGAGACGGGAAGGTGGTGGCAGACCAGTGCCAATTGCCTCACCCTCCTCTGCAAGTCCACAAGAACAACCCCTGGACCAGCCTGCAGGAGGGGCATCAGCTGTTCGTCAGGGAATCGGAGGATGAGGAGGAGGAACAGCAGCACTCAGGTATGATTATCACACATAAGCACACACAGGTACATGTACTGTAAACACACACTCATTTCTTACTTATATACTTTTAGATGCTGAGGTGGCGGGTGAGAAGCCAGGACTGGACAGCCCAGAAATAGAACCACCTGAGGTGCAAGGAGAAGGTGGGTGATGTCGCACACACATTTAAATTTTGTCATTAAGAAATATGAAATTATAACTACCAATATTTTTGCTTGCTCTACAGACTCAGACCAAGAGGAGTGGCAGGCCCCAGTGAGGAGGGTGGTCCCCCAGCAACAGGTCACCCACCAGCCTAGTAAGTTTGTAGACAACATGGGGCCTTATTCATGAAAGTTTAGCGCCAGGTAATGCCTGTTAAGCAGGTATCGGCATGAGAACGCTGGCCACAGCACGCAATTCCACATTTATGAAGCCGATTCTGTTGAGCAACTGGAACAACGTCATGTAGCGTCCGATTCATCACTATCCCAGTCTCAGCGTACAGCGCCGGCATTCAAACTTGCAGAGCGTCACGTCTTACTTCTCGCTACCTGGCGCTCTCCCATACATTTCAATGGACAATCCTCAAATCCCTTTCCTCATCCCATTTTTTTTATTTTTTTTTTAAATCACAAGTGTTTCAGACATTTATCCTGACCCACATTTTTTGTTAAAAATGTTAATGTCACACCCCTGCAATGTCATTCCATGGTTTTTTGCTTGCTTACTGTTGTTAATGTGTCTAAAAAATCACTTTAATCACACAGCGTCTGGCGCTCTATCCCACAGCGACAAAAATTAGAGCGCCTACACGGTTTCATTGAAAAATCATGTTGAATATGGTGTAGATCCGAGGGACAGTCGCTCTGAGCAGTTGCTACCTGTCGCTGCATGTGGCGCTGTACTTTTGATACATGTGTTGTAGGCTTTTCTGTTGCTTTTTGCCACAACGCCTAGTGTCGCTGTTACTGAATAAGCAGCAGTCAATAGATGGGCTGTTAGGAGCGTATCAGCAGTAACTGGCAAACCTTGTTAAAGTTACAATTAAACCATTATTTGTTTCAAACTTAAACGCATTGTTACACTTAACATAATAGAAGCTTTAGAAATTGTTCTAAGCTATTATTGTTGTGAATTGAAATACACATGCACCTATCTATAGATATAGACATGTATACATATGTATTTAATATAGATGGCATGACATGATCTGTCCTCACCAAAAATCAAAGTTAGTCAAAAAAATAATTTAATTTTGTTCTCTTTCCACTGAGGACTTAGCTGTAGGGGCCATGTTGGGGGCCAACAGTGCAGTAAAAAAAATAGACTGCTGTTGTATTAGCTGATGTAGCAACAACAAGGTTTGGTCCTGGCGATCTATAGAGCGGTTAATTGAATTGAGGATTTCAGCCTGTGGTGGCTGCCTCAGTTGTACTTCTTGCCTTGGTTCCTGGATTTTTTGTTGGTACACCAGCGATTGTGATTCCAGTGCCCCATCGCGCTCCTCCAGTCTAGCACACGGCTGCTGGTGACTGTAGCCCTCCAACATGCGCCTCCTAATTCAAAAAGTTCCACACTTGTGGGTACACCCCGTGTGGATTGTTGGGTAGTGCTCTAGAAGAAAAAGAGAAAATAAAATTAATGCCTGTATTTTGCATATACACATATGGAATTACCATCTTTTGTTATTTTACCATGTACCATTTGTGCTGGCTCAGTAGGCTGAGCACATGGCACTTGGGAGGAGTCCACATCCAGGTTTTCCGTCAAGGTTCTCTGCTAAGATAAAAGAGCTGTGTATATTACATGTTTTAGGATTTGTTTGCAAAATACCATTACATTTTCCAAAACATTCATCAACTTTCCACCTTACCTGAGTGTGGTCCTCCCCATAAAGGTCAGGAGTCTGGCTGCCAGGAAGGGGCAAATAATCATCTGATAATGGAGGCAAAATCACATATGCTAAAGTAACAATAGTATTTACATTAATGCAAGGATTTTTTGACACTAGATTGATTGTCAACTTTAATTCACGTACCCATAAAATTTGTGAGGAGTATTATTCAAAGTTACCAAATGCAAAAAAACACATTGTGTGCTCACATATCATTTGTGCATTATTAGACACACATACCCGCCACCTCGGAGATGTCCAGACTCAATCCATCACTGGAACTTTGCCCTACAAATACATGTAGAAAGCATAATGTAAATAGGCCTCAGCCATTTAAGGTTCTACCACATCATTTTAATTATCTAAGGAATCAGATGCTTACCCTCATCCCTAGCAGCCTTGCTTTGAAGGGCCCTTTCGGGACCAGCACTTCCTGTACTCGGGCCTAATGAAAGGAAAAATAAATGCTATTAGTTTAATGTTTACTAGTAGTGATTCCATTACTTTTTATTTTTATTTACTTAAAAATAAAAATGACATTTACTTACCTGCAGTCGCGCTGCCTCCCTCCGGGTCTCCTCTTCACTGGGGGGCCTCCGATCGCCCCCCCCAGCCTCTTCAGCTTCAGGGGAGAGCCTGAAAGGGCTCTCCCCCTCCTCTCCCGACGGGCGCCGCCATCTTGCTGTTAAGCCCCTTTGGGGCAGGGCTTATGCCGTCACTCCCGGGCATCTTGCTGCCTCTCCTCGGATTAGCTGTCAGATGCCCTGGTGATCGCTGGGCAGAGCAGTGGAGGGGCAGGGGGTGCTCTGATCCCCTGCCCCCCCTCCTCTGGCCAGCGATCACCAGGGCATCTGACAGCTGATGAACACAGGAGCTGACAATCGGGTGAGGTGAGTAAAGTTTTTTTTTTTTTTAAATAAATAAAAATTTTGTGTCTGTCTTTTTTTTTTACTGTTAACCCTTTGTGAACTGGTAAGGGGTCCATGAGACCCCTTATACCAGTTCACAAGGCTAGGGGCTGGCAAGTCACCTGCAACTAGCGGGTGGCTTGCCATTAACCCCCGCACCCCCAATTACCTGCCTCCCCAAAGCCCAGGGGGGGGGGTAGAAGAGCCCGGGCCCACACAGGGTATGTGGGCTTGTAGGCTGCAGGATGGGGGGCCACAATTCTGTTCCTACAAGCCCCCATAGCTGGTCCCGGGCTGGTTATGATGGGTAAGGGGGACCCTACGTCATTTTTTTTAAAATTTTACTTACCTGCAGTCGCGCTGCCTCCCTCCGGGTCTCCTCTTCACTGGGGGGCCTCCGATCGCCCCCCCCCCCAGCCTCTTCAGCTTCAGGGGAGAGCCTGAAAGGGCTCTCCCCCTCCTCTCCCGACGGGCGCCGCCATCTTGCTGTTAAGCCCCTTTGGGGCGGGGCTTATGCCGTCACTCCCGGGCATCTTGCTGCCTCTCCTCGGCTTAGCTGTCAGATGCCCTGGTGATCGCTGGGCAGAGCAGTGGAGGGGCAGGGGGTGCTCTGATCCCCTGCCCCCCTCCTCTGGCCAGCGATCACCAGGGCATCTGACAGCTGATGAACACAGGAGCTGACAATCGGGTGAGGTGAGTAAAGTTTTTTTTTTTTTAAATAAATAAAAATTTTGTGTCTGTCTTTTTTTTTTACTGTTAACCCTTTGTGAACTGGTAAGGGGTCCATGAGACCCCTTATACCAGTTCACAAGGCTAGGGGCTGGCAAGTCACCTGCAACTAGCGGGTGGCTTGCCATTAACCCCCGCACCCCCAATTACCTGCCTCCCCAAAGCCCAGGGGGGGGGTAGAAGAGCCCGGGCCCACACAGGGTATGTGGGCTTGTAGGCTGCAGGATGGGGGGCCACAATTCTGTTCCTACAAGCCCCCATAGCTGGTCCCGGGCTGGTTATGATGGGTAAGGGGGACCCTACGTCATTTTTTTTTTAATTTTAAGGGTTAGGGTTAGCCTAACCCTAACCCTTAAAATTAAAAAAAAAAAAAAAAAATGGGCCCCCCCCTTACGTCATTTTTATTTTATTTTTAAGGGTTAGCTTAACCCTAACCCTTAAAATGTAAAAAAAAATTCAAACATTTTTTTTAAGGGTGAGGGTTAGTGTTAGGCTAGGGCCAGGGGGGAAGATTTTTTTTTTTAATAACCCTAACCCTTAAAATTCCCCCCAAAAAATGGGTCTCCCCCCCCCCCCCCCCCCGGGAGGGAGGACCCTGCGTCATATTTTTTTTAAGTGTTAGGGTTAGGCTAACCCTAACCTTTAAAAATAAAAATGATGTAGGGTCCCCCTCCCAGGGGGGGGGACCCATTTTTTTTGGCATAACCCTAACCCTTAAAATTCCCCAAAAAATGGGTCTCCCCCCCCCCCCCCCCGGGAGTTGGGACCCTACGTCATGTTTTTTTATTTTTAAGGGTTAGGGTTAGCCTAACCCTAACCCTTAAAATTCCAAAGAAATTACATAGGGGGGGGGGCTCCCCATTTTTTGGGGGGAATTTTAATTTTTGTATATTTTTTTTATTTTTAAGGGTTAGGGCTAGCCTAACACTAACCCTTAAAATTCCCCAAAAAAGCCCCCCCCCCTTGGGAGGGGGGACCCTATGTCATTTTTTGGGGGATTTTTTAGGGCTAGGGTTAGCCTAACCCTAAACCCTTAAAATTACCCAAAAAATGCCCCCCCCCCGGAAGGGGGGACCCTATGTAATTTTTTTTTAATTAACCCCTTATGTTTATAGTGTGGATAGTGTTTAATTTGTAAATGTAATAAAGTGCTCTTTTCAGTTTGGGGGTTCTCCAGGGCAAGAATGGGGGGGCTACCAATACATATGTGGTACCGTTGTAATCGGAAGAAATGGGGCTATCACATGCGGCCCGCTGACAGGCGTAGCCGGCCTGCCCGCTCCCACCATGCCGCCATTTTTTTTTCAGATGAGCGATTCGTGAAAGTTCGATTCGGGCAAACCCGAATTTCTTGGGGAAATTCGGCGAATCGAACTTTCAAGAAGTTCGCTCATCTCTAGCCAACACACACGCCACTGGTACTGGGTGCCCCAGGAGACACAGCAGTGGCAGATTCCCAGAATTTGGCTCCACCAAGCCCAAAACACACAAGGACGCATGCAAACTACAGAATGGCATCAATTGCTGTATGTGTCTGGGAACTTTTAAGTGCTAGATGAACCAATCCCAAACAAGCCCAGTTAATTAATGGAGACACACAATACAGGTGTGTGTGTATATAGCCATTTACAGCAATCATTGATTTATCTGCAACAAATGTTTAAACACCATAATTTCAACAAGAAGCTAGTTACACAACCGGAAACACATTATTAAATTACATATAACAAGATATATGAACACAATTAAAAATTCTGCTACACTAACGGCTATTTGAATGTAAAACTTTTACCTATGATTGGCCCATAGATGTAGCTGCGACCAGATCCGCACAACATCGCTATTACTGATACGCTAGGCGTTTCCGCTACACCTGTGGATAGCTAATTACATACCGGAAACAGCTATGAAACGCATGAGGTGGAAAACCCTACCATACATTTGGATAAGTTAAGCATAAATAAAGCTTGAAATTTTCATTATTATATTTTGACGCTGTGGCAAAAGCTGTAGTGTTTGGTGCATGTGTATATGACATAGGTGCCAGGAACTGGCAGTCTGTGTATCTTTATTACTGTCTGTGGCTTTGTTGGTGATTTGTGGCATCAGTGCTGTTTCTTTGTGAGCTTCTTTTTTGTGGCATTTGCAAATATTGTGTAGGATACAGCAACTGAGGATTGTTTTGGGGACCTTTTGTGGAATGTGCAGCAAATCCCCTCTTGGCTGTGCCAACTTGGAAAGCATACTTTTAGCTGGCTGATGCTTGTTTCCACTATACATCTTGTTTTTTGTTGAGCTGCATTTGTGTGGGTGCAAGATGATTTTGATTGCTTGTTTGTGTTGATTGGTTGTGTGTGTGTAGATTGTTTATTTTTTTTGTGAGTGCCTGAGTTATGGCCAGTGAGGGTGATGTGGATTTTGGTGTTATGTTTGGGGTATGGATGTGTTGTTATGGCAGCGCAGAGGAAGGGAAGGAGCCAATGGAGAGAGTGCTGTGAGGCTTAGGGCACCCAGATCCTTTGGTTTCCACCTCTCTGTATGGGATTTAAGTGACGAGCAGATCAGAAGCAGATTTCGTCTGAATCGTGCAGCAGTACGGTCCCTATATGATCAGATAAAGGCCAAAATCGAGCCATCCACCAGACGCACCCAATCCATCCCTGGCATTGTTCACCTCTGTGCCATGCTTAAATATATTGGCACGGGGCAATTTTCAGGCAACAGCAGCCCTCCTCAGCGGGATCAGCCAGGCTACAATGAACCATATCTTTCACCAGGTAAGGCTGGCTATTTGCGATCTGATCCCAGTATATATCATCTTTCCTGAGGATGAGGAGGAGGTTGCGAAAATTAAACCTGCGTTTACCGCATGGCAGGGATACCTAATGTGCTAGGGTGCATGGATGGTACACATATCCCTTTCCGCCCTCCCCGTGCACAGGAACTGCACTATAGGAATTGGGAGCAATTCCATTCCATAAATGTATGTATGTATAAAAACACACCCACCACAGGAATCTGTTTAGTAGTTGTAATTCATTTTTTAGTAAAGTTTGAACTGGAGAGGTTATAGATTCCTGTGGTGGGTGTGTTTAATGGTCAGTTGTCCTTTTTTTCTTTATTTCGTTTTTCTTGTATTAGTTTTCCTGCTCTGCATCCTCTTGTTCTGATTTCTTTCTTTTTGGGGTGTAGGTGGTTCCCAAGTCTAAAAAATAATGATGTTGTTGCGGTGGTCGAGTGAGGTTTCTTTGTGGTTTTGGCGTTTGTTGAGGCTGACTGGGTTCAGTCGGTCTTGTGTTGATCATGTTGGTTGGTCTTGGATGGTGATGGGATGTTGACGGGGTGGTGTGTTGGTTTCTTGAAGTGTACTGATGTAAAGAAAAAAAGGACAACGGACCATTAAACACACCCACCACAGGAATCTATAACCTCTCCAGTTCAAACTTTACTAAAAAATGAATTACAACTACTAAACAAAGGAATTAAATATGCACCACCAACAAACCTAAACGGCTTCGACGCCTACATTGACCTACTAAAATTTACCCGAAAACTAAACATACAAAGGTTTTTCAAAGAGAAACCCGTCGCTGAACCTACAGAACCTCAAACCCAACCGGAACCATCTCAAACCATCCACACTCACCTCAAGAACAACTCCACTTTTAACCCTCAGGACCAAGGAGGAGCGATAAAAGTCTTTCGTGAACTGGTTACCAAGGACCTCAAGAAATTCTCCATGCAAAAACCAAAGCGAACACACAGAGAATTAACTGAAATCAACACCATCAAGAAAATACAGAAAAACTCCAACATAGTGATCAAACCAGCGGACAAAGGAGGAGGCTTAGTAATTCTAGATAAATCAAAGTATATTCAGGAGACCTTCCGACTGCTTTCGGACACAACCACCTATGAAAAACTGATCCACAACCCTACCCAACTCTACCACAAGAAACTAAGGGATCTCTTAACAAAAGGAAAAAATTCAAACATCCTAAGCAAGCAGGAATTTAACTTAACCTAGGAACACCAAGAATCCCCACTATCTATCACCTTCCAAAAGTTCATAAAAACAAGGAATCACCACCAGGCAGGCCCATAGTGAGTGGCATTGAATCCCTCACAAGCAGACTGGGTGAATACATAGACCACTACCTACAGCCAGTGGTACAAAAGACAAACTCATATCTTAAAGACACAACGATGTTCCTAGAAGACCTCAAGAAGCATGAAGACAAATCACACTACATACTGGCCACGGCAGATGTAAGCTCACTATATACCATCATCCCCCATCATAAAGGACTGGAAGCGGTAAGATTTTTTCTACAAAAAGAACACACCCTACCAGGGTCCGTAGCCAATCTCTTCATGGCGCTCTGGGAGACCCAAATCATGGAGCCCCAAAGACCCACAGAGTTGAAATACTACAAAAGATACATTGATGACTGCTTTTTCCTATGGGACGGACAAGAAGATACACTCAAAACCTTCCTAACCAACCTGAACCATAACAACTGGAATATCACGTTCACCTACAAAACCAGCTCCGAAGCAATTTATTTCCTGGATATCGAAGTGTACAAAGAAAACCACCTAATCAAAACAAAAACACACTTCAAAGAAACGGATAAGAACAGCTACATCCCAATAGACAGCTGTCATCACCCCACCTGGTTGAACAATATCCCAAAAGGCCAACTTCAAAGAATCAGGAGAAACTGCACTGAAGAAAAAATGTATATTGAACAAGCCCAAATCATCAAGAACAGATTCCTGGAAAAAGGATATGATGAAACCAAACTCGAATTAACAATACAAGGAGTCAACAATCAGGCACCATCTTCCAAAAACTCTCTGGAGCCCCAACCTTCATCACTAAATACACCAGAGATTACAAGAAACTAGAAAATGTCATCAGAAAACATTGGGGGGTACTGACCACAGACCCCACCTTAAGAGAAACCTAAAACCCTGGCCCAATACATCACAGCCAGTGTAATCAACCGACCCACAGCGAACTCAACAACAAACAAATTTTCCCGGTGCAGAGACTGCCAAGGTTGTAAACTGTACCTACATAACAACAAAACACCTCAAATTACACTAGAGAATTTTTTCAACCCCAAAACCAACAAAGAATACAAGATAAAGGGCCAGCTATCATGCAACACAGCAGGAGTGGTATATTGCCTTAAATGCCCTTGCAACCTCCTCTACATTGGGCGAACAAAAAGGCCATTCAAGATCAGACTAAATGAATACATCAGAAATATCAAGAATGGACTTCCAACACACAGCGTCTCGGCCCACTTCTCCAAATTCCATCAAAAAAAACCAGCAGGATTAGACTTCTGGATTATTGAAAAAATTAATTTAAACTGGAGAGGAAACATCGAAGAAAGAAACATTCCGGATATTTGAACTGGATACAAAAGGTCTCCAAAAGGTCTGAATATAGAAGTAGACCTTAATTGTTTCCTAGAAAATAACTAATTGATCAACCACCATCCTTAACATGCCTTTCCTAACTGCCTTTTTAAATACTCAATATAAAACTTTTAAATATGGCTCTTGGCTTTTTTATTTACTCAGTATAAAGCTTTAAATATAACAGCCTTGAATTAGCAACCTATTTAAACATTGTTTCCATCCCTCTAAACAATCTCTAACTATCAAGCTTGTAATACATTGTATCAAAAAACTTTGTATCCAACACAAGCTTCTGACCACATGGATTTAACAAAACGGTACAACAGCACCACCTAATGTACACAATCAATCATAACAAGACAGCATTGTAACCTGAATGGAACTGGAACTCCATCTAACAACACTGAACAGCGACACCTGCTGTTCAAAGCTGGAATAACACAAAGGTCAAATGGTCTCTCTCACAAACTACATTTCCCAGCAACCTCATGGGCATATGAGCACCAATTAAAGCACAGCTCTTCAACCCGCCCCCTCACCTTGACAACGTTGGATACTCTCTAACGAAACACGCGTCGGTGAACTATTAGCAAAGCCTCCCTCGGCCTCGCTACATCTCTTTGCTGCAGGAACGGCTCCACTGATTACTTTATTTAAGCCGCATTAGCGGCCATCAACCCCTGGCCCCGCCGGCCACGCTACATCTTTCTGCCGCCTCAGCGGCCATAGACAGCCACATTTAAAGCCGCACAAACGGCTGGCCCGCCGGCCACGCTACATAACTACACCGCAGAAGCGGCTGTACATCCCCAATATCATTTAAAGCCGCAGGAGCGGCTGGCCCGCCGGCCACGCTACACTCTCTAGCTGCAGATAGCGGCCATATACCTTAGCTATATATATATATATATATATATATATATATATATATAATCCTCAGCATTCTCCACATACATATATGCCTACCTAGGATTAAACCATAACACAAGTTATTCACCCTGCTCTGCCTATTTAAAACATACAAGGGACCAGCACCACGTTAAGCCCTACTACTAAGGGCATTAACCCTTCATAATCTACAGCCTACAGCAGCATCATCTTAATCACCTTAAAGCAGACCTACACTCCAAACCTCAAGACTTCAATCAACTAAGGAAGACAGGTGAGTCCAACACTGTGCACCACCGTTTATTATTATTATAATAGTTCTTGCTGGCAAATAGAAGTACCCAATAGGGCCACTTACGGCACTGGGCACTTACCACCCTGGCAACCATTAAATTGGTGCCCAGGTATAGTAAAAATCTCCAATAACTTTTGGAGATTTTTGAGGCCTAATCGACCAGAGGCAATGATAGTGGTTGTCGCTGGTCTGATTAACTGGTAGCAGTACCAACCTCAAACATTCCTAACCTTAACCCTAATTTTTTCCCAGCTTCTAACAAGCAGTTCAGAAGAACCACCTGCAACGTTAACTATTTCACCTGATAAGAAATTTTCTTCACCTGCTAACCTTTCTTCCTACTCATCGTTAATTCCATCCACAGCGCACCTAATACTTACCTTTTTCCTAGAGCAACTATAGGAACAGGACAAGTAAAAACCCACTCCAGCTATCCGTAAGGACAGGTTCACCTTACTACAGGTGCAGCTAAACCACCTTTTGGTATATTTTTGCGCTGAGATACACACAAATATTCCTACCATTACAAACGAGATTGATAGATATGTATGTAGGTGTTTTTGGAGTTTCAGTGAGAGTGGAAGTTGAATAAAAAATGTATATGCTACTGATTATCATAAAGTATATCTGGTAAGCACATAGAGTTGTTTGGGCATTGCATGTGATGTGGTATTCATGTGGTTTTGTTGCCAGAGTATCAAGTTAAGCAGAATTATTGCAAGGAATTGAGTTTTGAAGATAGGATGAAAGGAACAAACGTATTAACGTATTCATTAATAATATTGCTTTGTGGGCTGACATCATCATCATCTTTGGTTAGTTCTAGCGGGTTGTGAATACAGGACTTGATTTTGCCACATTAAAGCAATTAGTTTCTCATCAGAAAATAATTTATGAAATTAAATTTTATATTAATATAATTTTTTTATTTAATATAAAATACGAATATATTACAATAATGTACAAAATAGCACACATTATATGGTAATATATTTAAAGAAACACACTCTATAGTTAAGCATGCTAGTACTTCATAATTTACCATATATTGTAAATGTACTATGTGGAAGAAAATGCCATGAACATGACAGAATATCCTTTTTTCACTTTAAGGAGAAAAGTGTCGGCGTTTTATAGACCTTGCCCCAGCATCTGAAAAAGGTAATAAATGAATTATATGCTAATATTCTGTACTTGCATGTATTGTATTTGATGCAGAGGTCCTTGAATTTATGTGAAACTCTGTTTTTGTTTTTTCCAAGGCTTTCATCAGGCTTATTCTGTATAAATTAAAAGAAACAAAAGTGTCTATACAACCAGGGTTTAGGGAAAGGTTTGACTGTATTATCGCAATCAGACGTAATTTCCAAGTTGGATATCTACTGGAATTGGTATTGTCTGGCAGGTATTAAAACAATTAAAATAATGGGCCTTATATATGATATGTGCTGTTTAGCATCTTTCTGGTGGATATAGTGCTAGCTTTGGAGTGCTGGCATTTATGTGGCTGGTGCTGTGCTCTTGATTACAATGGCGCTAGAAGTCGGAGTGTCGGATGCTAACTAATTTGCTTTGATTGTTGCACTAGGCATTGGACGGCCGAAGTCAGCTCCTGTTGGACCCGACTGCCAATTATCCCAGTGAGCGCTACTTAGTAACACTGTATTTTTGGCGCTGCACTGCATATTTAAGTTATACTAAAGGCATGCCCAATTATTGACCTATTGTCTCGGGCTACCGTCCCAAACTTCAATTTTTTTTCAAAAAGACCCTGTAGTTCCTAAGTTATTTAGCTAAGTAAGCACACTGAGAGGAGGGAGGATGGCTGGGTTTCATAGGTGCAGGCAGAGAGAGACTGTCTCTGGGCAGGGAGTGGGGTGGTGTTTCTGTTTCTTAGTCCCCCGAAGGTGGACCACATTGGCAGGTGGGGATGAAAACCAGAATGAGGGGATGATTTTCCTCACCAATGAGGCAGACAGGAGAGGAGAGGAAGGACAGAACTTGAGCCACTGTATGAAAGCTAAGCTACTTATTTTTTTTTTTTACTTATGACTTGCGAATCACTTTAAGCAGGGCCGGTGCTAGCACCTGGCAAGATCATCTCCCGAGGGCCCCACTCACCTATACACTTGAATAGGTGGGATAGCACGCACATAGAGCAGAGTCACTCTGTGCACAGTCTGTGCGCCAGTCACAGGAGCAATGGGGACAGTGCAGGGTATACCCCGTCACGGGACAGGGGAAGGGGGCATGGGACTGTGGAAGGGGGGCCACTGAGACCCTGTCCCTCAAGGGCACACAAAACCCTAGAGCCGGCACTGAATTTAAGAATTATTTTCCTTAAGATTTTTTCTGGCACTGGTCAGCATTTCATTTCATCAAGAAATCACTGTTGAGGACAAAGGGGGCAAAATGTACTGTGCGTTTAGTCTGCCTTTTAGTAGGTTGATCAAATTGCAAATTGGTAAGAAAAATAAGCCTTGACATTGTATTTTAGGATTTAAAAAAATGACATTTTGGTGACATCTAAGCATGCGTTTCCACTATTGACAAGTCACAATGCAAGTTCTGTAAAAAAAAAAAAAAAATGTGTGAAATATAAATTTAGAGCATAAAACACTACACCCCAGTTCAGGGCATTGTGATCTTGACCTAAAGTCCCCAATGCTGCGACCTTTTGGGTGCCATTTTAGGGATGAGCGAATCGATCCGGACGAACCCAGATTAATTCCGAGTTTCATGAAAAATTTGATTCTGAACGAATACGAATTTCCCGGCGATTCGATCGATCGAAGTTTTCCTTAAAACTCAATGACAGGCATTCTAAGATGGTGGACGGACATGTTCAGACATGTCCCCAGGGGCAAGTGACAATGGGACAGTCACATGCAGCCTATCAGCAGCCAGGAAGCCCGGTGATGTCACCATGCTATATAAAGCAGCGGCCATTTTCCTTTTGCGCAGTTCAGACTTGCATTGCAGAGAAAACAGGGCTAGCTGCAGGGAGGGACAGACAGTTAGTCATAGTTAGGTGAGAGTTAGCGATAGCTAGAGACAGTTACAGATAGGTAAAGAGAGAGACAGATAGTTAGGGAGATTTAGAGTGGTAGACAGAGCTAGGGAAAGATAGATTTAAAACCGGAACAATCCAGCAGCATACAAGTCACAGTGACAGGGTGCTTAGTGCTATGATTCATATTTCATAATAACTGGGTTACTGTTAATATATTTGGTTTGGTTTAAATACAGCTGCACACTGTGCATGCCATGCACATGCTATTTAACCCTTTCTGCTATTTAGCCCTGAACGCTATTTTAACCCTATCTGTTAAAGAAAACCATTTCTCATAATTGGATTAGTGTTAATATTTTCTGTTCAGCTAAAAATACACCAGGCCACATGGGCATCCCAAGGCACATGCTATTTAACCCTATCTGTTAAACAAAAGCATTTCTCATAATTGGATTATTTTCTGTTCAGCTAAAAATACACCAGGCCACATGGGCATCCCAAGGCACATGCTATTTTAACCGTTATACAACATAAGCGTTGATCAGCATCAGCTGCTTTATTAAGCTACTTCAGTTTGCACTTGTTTTTGACTGCTTTCAATAAACCAGGCCGCAGAGCACCCCAAAGCTGCACCTTCCACCCTATCTGTTATACAACATAAGCATTGATCAGCATCAGCTGCTTTATTAAGCTACTTCAGTTTGCACTTGCTTTTTGACTGCTTTCAATAAACCAGGCCGCAGGGCACCCCAAAGCTGCACCTTGCACCCCGTTTATTCTAAATAAGCAAATACATAAAAATGTCAGGCAGACAAGTGCCAGGATGTTCAAAGAGGAGTGGCAGAGGCCAAGATTCAGCAGGCAGAGGTCACAGCAGACTAGGGGCGAGTGGCAGCAGGAGTCACGGTGAGAGACCTGATCTGCCAGTATCTGCTAGCGGTCGTGTCACCACCAGTAACGCATCTGCTGTGGTAGATTGGTTAACGCGCTCATCAACATCACCACAAGTTACGTCTGAGACCCCCAGTCTAGGGTCGGTAGGTTCCTCTGACACAACCCTGAGTTGGCCGAGAGCAGTCCCTGTCCTCCCATTGCCTCTGTCCTATGCCGTACCCTCCCCCCAGTGACGTATCCTATGCTTTGGGTTCAGCTCCAGTCTTTAGTGAGGAGGACGATCAGATAGAGGACAGTCAGCAGCTACTGCCCAGCCATTAAATGGAGGTGGCTTCTTTAGCTCGGCAGACAAATAGTGATGTGGACAGCGTCGTGGGTGTTGCAAGCGTTCCAGCTCCTGCGCCAGACACTGTTGAGGAAACCGAGAACATCAGTGATGTACAGCCACAACTCGGTGATGATGATGATGAGGATGATGAAGCCGATTGCACTTGGGAGCCGGTTGATGAAGGGGCTTCATCGTCATCAGGAGAAGAGGGGCGCAGGTTGCCCCGGAGTCAGCAGCTCAGGCAGAAAGGTGTTAGCAGCATGGTTGGCAGTCAGCATGGGGGCACAATTCTAAAGCCTGGAGCCAAACGGGGCCGGGGCCGGGGTAGACACCTGCTGCGCGACAGGCTACCTTATTGGGAGGTAGTGGAGCAGGGGTTCCTGGAGTTGGCGACAATAGCAGTGAATCAGTGAGGCCTGTTGGTGGGAAAAGTAGCTACTCGGCAGTGTGGCATTTTTTCTGAAGCATCCGCAGGAGGGTAACATGGCCACATGCAAGATATGTAGGCAGAAGGTGAAGCGTGGCCAGGGTCCAAATGTTGGCACCACGACCCTGCGTCAACATATGATGCATCACCATAAAGCGACCTGGGAGAACCAAGGCTCCCAAGGGGTGGTCCAGCCTGCTTCCTCACCAAGTGGCACGCCGCTCCCAATTTCTGCCAGCCAAGGCTCCAGCACCTCAGCCGAAGGCAGCTGTGCGTCATACCCATCCTCTGTTGCTCCTGCTCCTCCTCCTGCTCCAAGTCATGCATCCCGGCAGCAATCCATCAGCGAAGCCATGTCCAAGAGACAGCAGTATGCGCCCACTCATCCTACGGCGCAGAAGCTGAATGTGCTCCTGTCCAAGTTGCTGGTGCTGCAGTCGCTCCCTTTTCAGGTGGTGGACTCTGCACCTTTCAGAGAACTGATGGCTTGTGCCAAGCCGAGGTGGAGAGTCCCAAGCCATCATTTCTTTGCCAAGAGGGCAGTACCAGCGCTGCACATGTTTGTTGAACAGAAGGTGGGCCAGTCCTTGAGCCTGTTGGTGTGTAGCAAAGTGCATGGCAGCGCCGACGTCTGGAGCTGTAACTATGGTCAGGGACAGTACATGTCGTTTACAGCCCACTGGGTGAATGTGGTCCCTTTGCAGCAGCAGCAGCAACTTGGACAGGTCACGCCGCTTCGGCCTCCACGCTCCCTGCCCGTTGGGCCTGTGACACCGTGCGACTCGGCCTCCTCATCCTCCGCCATCTCCTCACCCTCCACTGTAGGCTCAAGTCTCAGTGCCCCTCCAGTCTACCATGTGTGCAGGGCACGGAGGTGTCACGCAGTGCTTCACATGGTTTGTCTTGGCGTCACACAGGGGATGAACTGCTTAAATTTATTCATCAGGAAATCCAAACATGGCTTACAGCAAGAAAACTTAAAATGGGAATCATGGTTACCGACAATGGGAAGAACATTTTGTCTGCGCTGCGCCAAGGAAGGCTGACCCATGCCCACTGCATGGCTCACGTCTTCAATCTGGTTGTCAAGCGGTTTCTGAAATGTTCCCCCCATATGCAAGACATCCTAACAACTTCAAGGAAACTTTGCATGCACTTCAGCCACTCATACACCGCCAAACACACCCTTCTTGAGCTACAGCGTCAGAACGGTATCCCCCAACATAGTCTGATTTGCGATGTTTCCACCCGTTGGCTTTTCTCTGTTCATATAATCGGTCCAACATGTGAAGGGTGGAATTCCATCATGGATTTCCTGATGATCCAAGTGGATAGGGGGACTCCCCTGTGTAACTTCAATGTCAACCAGTGGCAGCTCATACGTGACACCTGCCGTTTGCTCAGGCCCTTTGAGGAAGCCACTTTATTTGTCAGTCGGCAGGATTACGAGATGAACGAGGTGATTCCACTGCTTCATGTACTACAGCACATGTTGGAAACCATGGCTGGTCAGGGTACTGGAGACATGGCGTCTTCATCTTACGGCCACATGAACCCTGTTGGAGCTGAACTGGAGGAGGAGGAAGAGGAGGAGGAGGAGGGGCCCAGTGAAGCACAGTTTAGGCTTGGCGAAATGGCTGGTTTATCTAGTCAGCGCACAGGAGAGGAGGAGCAGGAGCAGCCAGAGGAGCTAGAGAGTTTTGAGGAAGGCGAGACAGAGGACCCGGACACACCGTGGCAGTATGCAGTGGAGATGGAGACAGGTAGTCCCTCCGAGTCACTTGCGCAAATGGCAGGAAGCATGCTCACGTGCTTGCGTAGTGACCCCAGAATTGTTTCCATTTGTCGCCGGGATGACTTCTGGCTGTCCACCTTATTGGACCCTCGCTTCTGGCACAAAATGGGGGCATTTTTTAAACCCGCCGAGAGGGAGGACAAACTGAACTACTACAAAGACATTCTACGTAGGCAGTTGGCCGATGCCTATCTGCGCCATGGTCCATACTTGGCAGGAGCAGCAGCTCCATCAGCAGCAGCCTCAGTCGCTAATGAGTAGCTTTCTACACCCGCATAGTGAGGCTACTCATGAGCAGCAGGAAGACCTGGAGCAGGACCTCAACCAGCAGGTCATGTCATACCTTGACATGACCATGCCAACACACCTTGAGGATCCGCTGGACTTCTGGGCAGCCAAACTTGGCTTGTGGCCGCAACTAGCAGAGTTTGCCCTGGAAAAGCTGTCCTGCCCGGCAAGTAGCGTGCCATCTGAGCGGGTGTTTAGTGCGTCGGGGGCCAAAGTTACGGCGAGGAGAACTCGTCTGTCAACTAAAAGTGTGGAGAGACTCACCTTTGTCAAAATAAATCAGGGATGGATCAGCCAGGATTTCTACCCACCAATGGCTGATGCATGCAACTAGATTCAGCATGGTGCCACGTTTTACACTTTCCAAATGGTGCAAAACATATTTGTCTTTAGGCCAATTTTTGGCCTCCTGCTTGCCACTCCAGGGTGTGATTCATCCAATTTTTGGGCTCCTGCTGCCAACTCCAGTGTCTCTTTAAGCTATGTTTGGGCTCCTGCTGCTTGCAACTCCAGGGTGTGATTCATCCAATTGTTGGGCTCCTGAAGCCAACTCCAGTGTCTCTTTCAGCCAATGTTTGGGCTCCTGCTGCTGCTGCTTGCAACTCCAGGGTGTGATTCATCCAATTTTTGGGCTCCTGAAGCCAACTCCAGTGTCTCTTTCAAGCTATGTTTGGGCTGCTGCTGCTTGCAACTCCAGGGTGTGATTCATCCAATTTTTGGCTCCTGAAGCCAACTCCAGTGTCTCTTTAAAGTAATGTTTGGGCTCCTGCTGCTGCTTGCAACTCCAGGGTGTGATTCATCCAATTTTTGGGCTCCTGCTGCCAACTGCAGTGTCTCTTTCAGCCAATGTTTGGGCTGCTGCTGCTGCTTGCAACTCCAGGGTGTGTCAGTCAATTTTTGGACGCCTGCTGCTGCCAACTCCAGTGTCTCTTTCAAGTTTGGGCTCCTGCTGCTGCTGCTTGCGACTCCAGGGTGTCATTCAGCCAATTTTTGGGCTCCTGCTGCCAACTCCAGTGTTTCTTGCAAGCTATGTTTGGGCTGCTGCTGCTGCTGCTTGCAACTCCAGGGTGTGATTCATCCAATTTTTGGCCTCCTGCTGCCAACTCCAGTGTCTCTTTCAAGCTATGTTTGGGCTGCTGCTGCTTGCAACTCCAGTGTGTGATTCATCCAATTTTTGGGCTCGTGCTGCCAACTCCAGTGTCTCTTTCAAGCTATGTTTGGGCTCCTGCTGCTGCTTGCAACTCCAGGGTGTGATTCATCCAATTTTTGGGCTCCTGCAGCCAACTCCAGTGTCTCTTTCAAGCTATGTTTGGGCTGCTGCTGCTGCTGCTTGCAGCTCCAGGGTGTGATTCATCCAATTGTTGGGCTCCTGCTGCCAACTCCAGTGTCTCTTTCAAGCTATGTTTGGGCTCCTGCTGCTGCTGCTGCTTGCAACTCCAGAGTGTCAGCCAATATTTGGGCTCCTGTTGCTGCCAGCTCCAGGGTGTGTATTTCAGGCAATATAGGGGCCCCTCATAGTAATGCCACCTCAACTCTCTGCAATTGTGCCGCTCTGCGATTCTAATAGCGATGCCTCTGATCTGCATGCCCTAATTATTTACAGTATTATTTCACTAACCCAGCACGCATCCTATGTGTGTTACAGCGAGGCAGAATGGTTTACAACCCTATTGAGGCTCTAGGAAGCTCAGAAATAGCCGTTTTTAATACAGTTCAGGTCCTGGACTTGACCCAAATCCGATTGAAGTCAATGGGGACTCAAAACTTGGGGGCCCAAAAATGGCTGTAAAATGTGGGTAGCAATGGTTAGAGGGCTGCAAATCGAGGGGGCACACCAGGGCAATTGCCCTGCACAAAATGTGATAGGGAAAGTACACAAAATAATAGCAAAAAATATATATAAACAAATTAAACATTAAAATATTAATCTTTTTACGGGTGGGGAAGGCGAAATAGTGGGGTAACACCTGGGTGATTGTCCTGCACAAAATGGGGTAGGGAAAGTGCTCAAATGTAATCCCACAAAACCAAAAAAATGTAATAAATACACAAATAAATAAAATATACTGTACATCAAAAACCAGCAAGTATCAGGATTAGGCCCCTCCCGATCCCGATGCATCTTGGACCTAGAGATCTGACCACACCACTTAATTCTTTGCTAGAATGTTCCTTTTATTGTTGTAGAAATTTAAAATGCTTTCAAAAGCTCACTATGTTGTACATGAATATCTATATGTATGTTTCACAAATTTACAAGGTAAGTTTATAAGGTGTAAAAACAAATATTACATAATAAAGAAAAATTTCCTCACATATGTTGTTGCGTTTCTTCATTGTTTCTTAATACTGATATTCAAGCTGCTCAAACATATTTCGCCTGACAATGCTTCTTCAGTGCCCTATTATTAGTATAAAATAGGCATTATTTTTTACTTAAATAACAGTTGACATATAGAAAATAATATTTCTTAATTGTACCTTACAAATTTGAATCATACATGAGGAAAAAGAGGGTCAACTGCATAAACAGAGAGAGCGGGCGTCACAGGCTGGTACAGTGGTGGTGATGGGGGACTTCAACTACCCAGGAATCGACTGGATAGCATTCCTCAGCCTGCTACAAGAAAACGATATGAATCAGTTAGTGGAGGCACCTACTAGGGGTGCTCTTTTAGATCTGGTAATATCAAATAATGGATGACCTGATGCGGACAGTAACAGTCCGTGAAAATCTTGGTAACAGTGACCACAATATAGTTGTATTTAACATAAACTGTAAGAAAGATTTTCCGTCGGGGAGGGTAAAAACACTAAATTTTAGGAAGGCCATCTTCCCCAGACTCAGAGCTGCACTCCAGGACATAGACTGGGAGCATCTGTTCAGGAATAAAGATGCCAATGGGAGTGCTTTAAATCAATTGTGAGTACCAATGTTGCAAAATGTATTCCTAGGGGTAACAAATATAAGAGGCTAAAATTAAACCCCTCATGGCTGACACCTGCGGTTAAAAGGGCAATAAAGAACAAAAAAAAGGGCATTTAAACATTACAAGGCTGAGCTCTCAGCTGAAACACTTGAAAAGTATAAGTTAGTAAATAAAATGTGTAAGAAAGAAATAAGGTTGGCAAAAGCACAAAATGAAAGAGATGTGGCCAAAGAAAGCAAAACAAAACAAATATATTTAATCGAAGAAAACGAAATCAGAACAGGTAGGTGCCCTAATTATTGATAATGGGGAAATGGACTGGTCACTGGGGATGAAGATAAGGCGGAGCTGTTAAACAGATTCTTTAGCTCTGTGTACACAAGAGAGGAGCAAAGGGCCAACACAGGAGTTACCATTGATAGCAATAGCCCAAGTATAATAATTAACAAGCTAAACATGGAGACCATCCAAGAAAAACTAAAAATTTAAATGTGAATTAGACTGGAGGACCAGTTGGACTTTACCCAAGAGTTCTCAAAAACTCAGTTCCGTTATCTCATCACCCCTGTTGATCTTTAAAGACTCACTAGCAACTGGTATAGTGGCAAGGGACTGGCGCGAGACAAATGTGGTGCCCATTTTTAAAAAGGGCTCTAGGTCTTCCCCGGGCAATTACAGACCTGTTGGCTTAACATCCATTGTGGGGAAATTGCTTGATGGGCTTTTAAGGGACTACATACACGAATATGTAACTACCCATAATATTATAAGTGACAACCAACACGGTTTTACTAAGGACAGAAGCTGCCAGACTAACCTGATTGGCTTCTATGAGGAGGTGAGTAGAATCCTGGACAGAGGGGCGGCTGTGGATATAGTTTTTCTGGATTTTGCAAAATCATTTGGCACTGTCCCCCATAGATGCTTATTGGGGAAATTGAGATCTTCAGGATTAGAAAACACAGTTTGTAACTGGATTGAAAACTGGCGGAAGGATCATGTGCAGAGAGTTGTGGTTAATGATACCTACTCTGAATGGTTACCGGTTGTAAGTGGCGTACCCCAGGGTTCAGTGCTGGGCCCACTATTATTCAACTTGTTTATAAATGACATAGAAGATGGAATTAGAAGCACTGTCTATTTTTGCAGGTGACACAAAAATACGTAGCACAATGCAGTCTATTGAAGGTGTTCACAAGCTTCAGGCTGACTTGAACACTTTGAGTGTCTGGGCATCCACTTGGCAAATTAAGTTCAATGTGGAAAAATGTAAAGTCATTTCAATCGTTTTTTACCATAAGAACTGTAAATCTATGGAATAGCCTCCCACAGAAGCTTGTTACAGCATCAACCGCTGACAGCTTCAAAAAAGGATTAGATGCTTATTTAAAAAAAATATATATTATAACTGTTACTATTAGCGGTTAACAGTTAAAAAAAACAAAAATAAAATAAATAGCTTCCCCATATAAAATAACTTCCCCTACCCCAACACCTTGGTTGAACTTGATGAACATATGTCTTTTTTCAACCGTATTAACTAGGTAACTATGTTTATAACCTTCATTTGCCATAGGAGAGATGGGGGTGTTCTCCACACAATGCAATTTCCTGTTATTGACTCTACCCGTAGGACTGTTTGCTTGCTGGCCCTTTAGGAAATGGATGCAGTGCTGGCCCTTTAAGAGATGGATCAAAATGGGACATGGACTCTAAAGCTTAAATTTAACTATTAGTCAGGTAACAAAATATGATAGTACCTTATATAAAAGGCTATTGTATCCTTTATATGGGTTGCTATGGACCCATGCCGTCCAGTCAGTTGTTGGGCCTATATTGATATAATGTGGGTAGTCAGTACATTTATTATATCTATACTTATTGTATTTATGTATTTAAGCAAGGAACATACCTGGTGTATATGGTCAGAATCTCAAGAATTGGTAAAAGTTGGAAAGAATCTGTAGTCGTGGCGGTGTGCAGCGGAAATATGTCCCCACTCGCTTTGTATGCACTGATCATGGGTTATCAGTCGTCTGTGGCCTATTACGCGTAAGTGTCTCATTTATATGTGTGCACAGATGGCGCAAGCCAAGGTGGGGCTGCGCACCAGCACGCCAGCGCAATCTAGGTGCACTCCAGATCCTGGAAAGCATTCACCCATTCTTTTTGTCAGAGTCCAGCGGCGGCGAGACTATAAAGAGCTATGTATAAATAAAGAACATTACCTGTGCAGCTTATGTAAGCCTGCGACTTTCATAAACTTTTAACTTATAAACGTGGCATCAGAACTACAGATTATTCCATTATTAGAATACAGAGCAAAGGGCCGCACCAACAACAATTAATCAAAGAAGTGTGCAGGCTTGGGTACCTGAATCCAACATATATGCAACAAGGAGGCTTCCACACAGCCCCCAAACCCAAGACACAATCTGCACCACTCTGTTTAAATGATAACAATAACTTTTATTAATTCATCTAAACGCTACACAGGTTAAAATACATTAAAAACTGATTATATGAACATTCCACTGGTGGTAATGCACAATTAACTAGGTCAGATATCAAGCATATGTTCCTATGAAAACTGACTGAATCCTAGTGTTTCAGAGCCTCCCTGCCTCCCACCCTCCCTGCTCCGATCACTACCGACAAGTGTCATCTGCAGCGGCGCGGGACACTGGATGGGAGGTAAGTATAAGTAAAAACATGAATAATAAAGAATTTTGTGTCTGTGTCTTTTTTTACTTTTAACTATTTGTGAACTGGTAGGGGGTCCATGAGACCACTTACACCAGTTCACAAGGCTCTGGGGCTGGCAATCACCTGCGGCTAGCAGGTGACTTGCCATAACCCCCAGCCCCCCCCATTACCTGCCTCCCCAACAGCCCGGGGGGGGGGCAGAAGGGCTCGGGCCACTTAGTGGCTATGTGGGCTAGCCATGTGGGCGCTGGCCCCTGCGCCCTGTTCTACAAGCCCCCATAGCTGGTCCGGGTCGGTAATGCTGGGTAAAGGGGACCCTATGTCATTTTTTTTGTTTAAGTTACCCTCTTACAACTATGCAATCATATTACATAGTTGTATCCTATCTGAAATCTCCTAAACTGCTGTTTCAGTTTGGGGGAGTTTCCTGGGCAGGAAAGGGTGTATACCAATACATATGTGGTACCGTTGTAAGCGGGAGAAATAGGGCTTTCACACGCAATATTTTATTAACAAACTTAAATTTTTTATTACAAAATACACTACAAATTGTAAAAAATTGATTTAATCTATTTTTTTGCACATATTTCACCCAAAATAAAAATTGAGAATTGAAAATTGAGAATACACTAAAAAAAGGCCAAACAAGACATTTCATGTTGAAGCCCAGACTCAAGGTTGAACATGTGTAGCGCAAAAACTTGAAAAGTAGTCTGGCAACAGAGTGTGACAAAAAATCTAGGTAGGCTGGCACTTAAAGGATTAAAACATGAAAATCAGAGAAAATCAGGGACAAAATGCACAACCCCTATGTCCCCGGCCACAGACAAACAGGCTTCCCCCAAAAAGAGTAAGGGGGAAAATATGGAGCCTATGGAGGGGAGGCAGGTGGGTTACTCATACAGATACTTTCAAACACTGTCAATACAGGCAAGGTGGACATACAGTCCAATGGAATAAGCTGGAACATAAACATTTGCTGGACTAACATAGAACCATCCACTGAGGGACCAAGAAGAGGGCCATTTCCATTGATCATTCAGATAGTACGTTGATCATGCCGGATATTCTTGGTGATCCATTCTTGAGTGTGGAGGCGAAAAATATCCGGTAAGCAGGGCCAGAGTGCCAGGGGGCCGTCCGAGGAAACATAGTCTAGTGCCCACCTAAAGTGAAAAAATCATACGTGTAATGAATCTTACCTGATTTTGCCTCATGGCTTACCTTCTTGGCGCTGTTGTTTATGTACCAGCTTATTCCATTGGACTGTATGTCCACCTTGCCTGTATTGATAGTGTTTGAAAATGTCTGTATGAGTAACCCACCTGCCTCCCCTCCATAGGCTCCATATTCTCCCCCTTACTCTTTTTGGGGGAGCCTGTTTGTCTGTGGCCGGGGACATAGGGGTTGTGCATTTTGTCCCTATGATTTTCATGTTTTAATGTGGGTTGTACCCATATTTGAGGTTGAGTTGTCCCTCTTTTAGGGATCATTTATATCCCTTTGGTTTGCACAAGTTTGGACAGTTTTTTTGTAGTGGATTATTTCAAACAGTACTTTTCATAGTTCCTTTTATATCTAATAGGTTATCCCTCTTATTATTTTCATGGGAACTCTGATTAATCCGCATTATGAGTGGGTATGTGTTGGTACCCTGCTTTTGTGATCTTTTTGTGCTTTAAGCTGGGTTACACACATGTCCTAGGTGGGGTAGCCCCTCTTTAAATTTTCAATTTAGATATCCCCAGTAGGTACAATTGTATCTGGGTGTTTATATTGCCCTATTATCTGTCCAAAAAGCATTTACAGTCTCTGTTTCATGTAACAGGTTATCCCTATTATGTTTGCAGGGTTCCTTGGTCAGTCCCCGCCATGATTTGGACTCTCTTGTAGTTATATATGTGATGTATGTTCTTTAATAATGCCATTGTTATCTGTGTATAATAATTTGTTGTTCATTGTTCTTTTTAAAAATTGTGATCCCTCTTATGAATTTTTCATTGTCCCGACGCCTGCTTCCTTTTAGCCTGTTCCTCCTACTTGCCTCCCCAATCACTCCTGGTGCAGCCTCCGCTGATTCCTGGGTTGGCGTTCCCCTGGTTACAGTACGCTTCTACATCACCTGCCTCGAGGTACTTCCGGGTTTCTAAACCGGGGTTCTTGCTGGAATGCAGGCTGCATCATGGTGCTGACACACTTCCAGCCGGAGTGTGATCAGCATCATGTGACCCTCCACCTGGAGATTTGGCTGGAGCTGTACTGGGGGGGGGGAGGGTAGGTGCATTTATAAGGAGAGAGCTGTTGGCAGCAAGTGTCTGGACTCTCCATTAGCCCTGAGGAAGCGACATTCTGACACGTAACGCGTAGGCTGGGGGAGGGGCGCGGTGACGGCTGGCACATGTAAGATTTATGGTTGGTTGTCCCTCTTGTTAACCCTGGTATGGTCATTTTTTCTTACCATTTATGCATATGTAGGTTTACACTGCTTTATTTTTCTTGCACTTGGTCACTTTAGCACTTATAGTATCATTAGAGTTGTTTATTAATTGTATATTAATTGTATATTATTAATTGTATTGGGTAGGTGCATTTATAAGGAGAGAGCTGTTGGCAGCAAGTGTCTGGACTCTCCATTAGCCCTGAGGAAGCGACATTCTGACACGTAACGCGTAGGCTGGGGGAGGGGCGCGGTGACGGCTGGCACATGTAAGATTTATGGTTGGTTGTCCCTCTTGTTAACCCTGGTATGGTCATTTTTTCTTACCATTTATGCATATGTAGGTTTACACTGCTTTATTTTTCTTGCACTTGGTCACTTTAGCACTTATAGTATCATTAGAGTTGTTTATTAATTGTATATATAGCACATAGCACTTTTTGTTTGAATCACTAGGATTCAGTCGGTTTTCATAGGGACATATGCTTGATATCTGACCTAGTTAATTGTGCATTAACACCAGCGCCCTTTAGTGGAATGTTCATATAATCAGTTTTTAAAGCATTTTAACCTGTGTAGTGTTTAGATGAATTAATAAAAGTTATCAATTAAACAGTGGTGCAGATTGTGTCTTGGGGTTGGGGGCTGTGTGGAAGCCTCCTTGTTGTATATGTGTTATTCCATTATTAGCCATCACTTTGTGTAAGTAAGACAATATGTTTGGACATTCGTCTACCAGTGTGCGCTCTGCTTAAAGGGGAACCCTCCATTTCTCCTATAGTGAACATTTAATATCTCATAACAATCCATTTGCACATAACATAGACTTGGGTAATGTTGTGATATGTTAAATGAAAAATTAATTCAGCTGTGACTTTTAAACTTATCTGTGCTTTACCTATATTCAGACTTAATTTTTTAGGAAACTATGGTCATCCAATTGTTAGAAATGGTGTCCTTTGATTGCTTATTCTATTTAGGCTTTTATCTTATTGCTGTCTGAGTGCCTATACCACATTTGTAACGGGTTCATATGCTAGAAGAAGGGTGCAAAACTTATGGTCTCATTCAGACAAGGAAATTTAAAGGCCTGTAAACGGTAAATCCACCGTGTTTCCAGTCTCAATGTAGTTTTTTCCATATTACCCCCACATGGTGGCGGGTGTATCCTATCCTAGCCTTGGATCCTCAGGGTACTGGGATCACACCCATGATATTTTAAGAGATGACGGCCTATTTATGTTTTATTATTTCCTATTTTTATGTTGTACTGGTGTTCGTAAACACGCTTTTTTAGTGGGTGGTTTGTTTTTCCCACATAATATCTGCCGCACCCACATGTAAGTAAATATATTACATTACTGGTTGCACAATTGATAAAGTGTTGTATTTTAAAGCTTCCCTTCTTGTCTAGCATTGCGGTGGGGCCAGTCTTGATGTACTTGCACATGTTGCACGCACCGCATCGGAAGGTCCCCTTTGTTTTGTAACACCTCTCCTTTTCGTGTTCCAAGTAATGACTGTGTACCAGTTTATCACGTAGGTTACTAGGCCGTCTATAAATTATTTTAGGTTGTGGGGGAAGGAAAGTTTTTTGGCATTGATCATTAAGTAGCAAAGGCCAGTAAGTTTTTAAGATATTCCGTATTTGTGTGTAAGCCCCCATGTACGTAAGGACCAACGCTGGTCCAGTTTGTCCCTTATGAATCCTAGGCTTTTATAATAGTTCTTGCCTATTTAGGTTTTTTTGCTTTTTTGTAGGCTGCTTTTAAAATGGGCTTTTTATAGCATCTTTCTTGCAACTCTCGACCATATCTTAGTGGCCTCCATCTCGAATGCTTCCCTAGTCGTACAATTCCATCTGGATTGTATGAATTCCCCATAGGGGATACTCCGGAGGAGGTGGTTGGGGTGTGAACTCATGGCTCTTAACATTGTGTTGGCAGATGACTCCTTCCGGTATAATGTGGTGGTTATTTATCCTTCAGTATCTTTTTGGATTTCTAGATCGAGAAATGTAATTCTGTTCTGATCATGCTGGCAAGTAAATTTTAAATTCATTTCATCGCTGTTCAAAATCTATCAGCTCCTGCCTTCGCCCCTCCCATATGACTAGAATGTCATCGATGTACCTGTGCCAGGCTGACACATGGCACAAATACTTGACCACTTCATCCTCTGCAAACAAACTCCACTCCCACCATCCCAGGTATAGGTTAGCGAACGACGGGGCACATGTCATCTCCATCGCCGTTCCCTGCACCTGGTGGTAAAGTTGACCATTTAATAGAAACAGGTTGTGGGTGAGGATTAAGTTAAGGAGCCAAAGCAGGAACAGATTAAGATTGTGCTCAGAAAGATCGAGTTCGTTCAAGAATGTTTCAACAGCTTTTAGTCCCTTTTTGTGGGGTATGCTGGAATATAGGGCCTCCATGTCCAGAGTGACCAGGGTTGCCTCCGGGTCCACCCATAATTCATCAAGAATTTGTAGGATTTGGTACCGGTTCACGTTCTCTGTGAGTGCCCTCACACCCGATACGATGGGTCGACCTGGTGGGAACACCATCGATTTATGGACCTTTGGGAGGGCATAAAAAGTTGGAATTGTCAGGTTGGGGGACTCCAGAAAACCGTCCGTATGTGCATCAGTTACTCCCTGGTCTTGGGCCTGCTTGATGGGATCATGGTATTCCCGGGCGTCCTTGGCCAGTCTGGACATGGGGGCCCTATTGTACCACTCTTTGTTGTTTAAGATTTGTAAGCACATTTCCACATACTGGTCTGTGGACATCACCACTATATTTCCGCCTTTATCGGCTGGTTTTATTACAAGGTTGTTATTTGATTCAAAAGTTTTTATTCCTAACTGGAGGTCTTCCCTAAGGTTAGGTTGTTGTTTTAACTTGGATGGTAATTTTTCTAATTCGGATATTATTATATTTACAAAAGTACAATAATGGAAAAACACCACGCTTAGGTCTTAGGTAAGGACGACTCTCAAAACGAATGCTACAACGTGCCAGACTTTTCTATTCCGCAAAAAAGTCCTAACAATAAACAACAACAGAAAGGCACAGAGCAGAATAATAGTTTTTCTAGTCCATTCAATTGGTAAAATGAGCTTCCAGATGGAGTCCCACTGTGCATGCACCAAATTTTTTCTGTGCCCACCACCACTTGAAGGTACTCTTACCAACTCCAGGGTATTTAAACTGCCAACAGAATACTTGATGATTACGAGCACCCAAAATTTTTATGAGCTTGAGCTGCTTCTTAGTTACTTGCCATTGTCCATGCACAAGCCATATAGAAAGCAAAAACACATCTAGTGCAACTCTGTAGGTACAGCGGAATCACTCTTTAATACTTCATAAAATGTACTTACAAAACACTCCTTGTTAAAACACGCATCCAATAAAAACGAAGGTGTCCCCAATCCCTCACACTGCGACCGCTAGTGATAAAGAAATCGGGTCCTTCTGGTCTCCAAAATTATTTCCCTCACCTTCCACCTAACGCATTTCACTGGGTCACCATCTTTTTCAAAGGTGCGGGGCTGGGGGAAATTACAGAATATATACTGCAAGGAGGCACTTACCCTCCAGGATCTAAACAGGGTGTCCAATAGCCAGCCGAAGATGCAACAGCCTATCAGAGGCCAGGTAGTAAATCATCAGTGTCCAGCAACACTACCTGGTGTATGTGTCGTCATCTATCATTGGTCCTCCACCTAGCTGTTCTAAAAAATGTAATCTATTTGAGACCGTGAAAGATTTACATTTATTTGCAAGAAATATCACATGCAGATATCAGTTCATGGATAACGATACAGCACTGAATAAAAACAGTGAACCACAATACCCTTCAGAAGAACCCCTCACTAAGGATATGGAAGACCTAGCACTAGAAGTATCAGGCCAATTTGTAAGCAACAGACCCACCTAAAAACTAAAAAAAACTTCCACATATTCCCCTCCCTTAGGTATCAATCATAATGTAGCCACTTTTGTAAATTTAATTATATCCGAATTATAAAAATTACCACCCAAGTTAAAATAACAACCTAACCTTAGGGAAGACCTCCAGTTAGCAATAAAAACTCTTGAATCAAATAACAACCTTGTAATTAAACCAGCCAATAAGGGGGAAATATAGTGGTGATGTCCACAGACCAGACTGGCCAGGGACGCCCGGGAATACCATGATCTCATCAAGCAGGCCCAAGACCAGGGAGTAATTGATTTCCTCACCAGGTCGAACCATCGTATCCGGTATGGGAACACTCACAGAGAACGCAAGCTGGTATGTTGATCAACATCTGCAACCACTGGTCACCAGCTTACCATCATATGTGAAAGACACAGGCCACATCCTACAAATTCTTGACGGATTATGGGTGGACCTGGAGGCGACCCTGGTTACTCTGGATGTGGAGGCCCTATATTTCAGCATACCTCACAAAAAGGGGCAAAAAGCTGTTGAAACATTCTTGAACGAACCGTCTCTGTAATCTGTTCCTGCTTTGGCTTCTCAACTTCGTCCCCACCCACAACCTGTTCCTATTTAATGGTCAAAGAAATTTTGGTGGTGGGGGCTAGGCTTGCCCACACCAAAGAACCACCTTTGAGTCCAACCACGCCAAGACTTTTCAAATATATTCAATTAAAATCTTGATTTTATTTATAAAGCATCTACATCAGTTTACCATTTCACCATTTGCTATGATACCTTTGGGTGTTACCCCATACCCCAGGTATCAGCAGAGGGTCGGTAATCAATAATAAAACCAATACACTCAAAGTCACATCAACAACCATATAATATACAATCACAATAATAAAAAAAATGTTTTGATTCATAACACTGATTAGGCAATCCTTAATTCGAGCCGTGGCAGAATGCCAAAGACGGCCTAGTTTCGCCCCCTCTAGGGCTTTCTCAACTGCTGCCCACGCACATTTATTGTCCAACAGATCTAAGTTGCCTGGATACAAATGTAAAATCCTGTTCCATGAAAAAACAAACACACAGAAAGAAAAAAAAAAAAAAAAAAAAAAAAACACCACCAAAAATACCCATATATGTATTAGATAAGTATTAAATCATACATCAATATGTTAAGCATTTTAAAATGTGCCCAAACTTGTCAGATATCAATAGATTTACCTGGGAAGTTAAAAGGCAGACAGACATCTCATTACACACTGCTTCTCAATTGGTTAATTTGAGGTGAACAAAAATTATTCACCAACCTCACGCATCTATAATAATATCTATAATAAACAAAGACACTACCAAGTGTCCCACTCGGGTTATGGTAAGCACTTCACATAGAGTACAAGACAGAAAGCTGGAATATATTGTAAGTAAATTACTCACATTTTGTTGTTAGGAGCCTTTGTATACAGTGCACCTGCTGGAACTTGCTACAACCAAGGGCCATGTGTTACAATAAGAGACAGCACGTGGAGCAGGGGGGGATGTCTAATATAGAGATCCCCCCTCTCTACAGTGACGTGATATGACGGGGGTGGAAGAGACGTACAACGTCTCTCCGCAGTTGAGCGTGTCGACTCCGTTCGGCGGGGAGGCGTGGAATCAACACCCCTCTGTTGGGGGTGAGGGGAGGGACAGGCACAGGGGGCAGGACCGGGCACAGCCTCCGCAATATGTGCTGGAGGCAGGCGGTGCGCACCCTCATCGCACGTGCGCACACCGGCCACCCGCGCGTCCGCCAATGGTGGCTAGGCATCATCACAGCCTCCCGCAGATTGTCGGACACTAGAGGGCGCTCGCGCCCCCAATGTCCCCGGCCAGGCACCCTGTTGCTAAAAGGCCCTGGGAGCGGGCCGCTGAGTACATGCCAGGCTATGGCCTCCAGTCAATATATAGCCCGGAGGTCCCATCAGCCTCGGCCGCGGTGCGGATCTGTGCCCCGATCCCCCCCAGCCGCCCTCCCCCCCCCAAGCCAGGAACAGTCTACTGGCCTCAGATGAAATGCAGCGCCCATATGAGCGCTAGGAGGGGCCCAAATATAAAAATGACCCCAACACCACTCCGGCGACTTAGGCGACATCAAATAAATCCCCCATGTGTAATACCTTGTATATTTGGATTGCCTACTCCTCTCTTCCTCACCCTTTTCCTCCTAGGGCTTCTGTCTTGTGGTCTATGTCCAGGCCCCAAGCCCCGTTTCAATACCTAGTAAATCTATGATATCACATAATAAGCAATTACATAAAAAAATCACAATATCTGAATTCAGTCTATGGTAATAAATAATAGACAATATTTGAATTGAATAAATGAAAATGAAGTTAGATTAGATTCAATAAAATTAAATCAAATCACATCAAATCAAATAAAAAAAAAAAAAACAGTTACAAAAAAGAAAACTTATAGACTCGTTTAAACCTGGTGCAACATGGGCTTTTAAACGGGACATCCATCGGGTCTCCTGCTGTAATGTGGCTTTCTCAATATTACCCCCTCTGGGTGATGGATGTACCCGGTCTAAAACTTGAAAAAACAGACCTTTTGGGTCCTGGTTATGACAATGGAAGAAATGGCGGCCAATAGGCTTTTTTAAATTGCCTGTTCGAATGTCATATTGATGTTCATAGACTCTTCTTTTGAGTGGTCTATTGGTTTTGCCAATGTAAAAGCGGCCACATGGGCATATAAGGATATAGACCACATGTGGGGTTTCACAATTTGCATAATGTTTCAATTGTATGGATTTTTTGCCCTCAATATCTACATTTTTCCCAATCTTTATAAATTTACATGCACTACATGGTTTTTGACATTGATATGTGCCCCTTGCTTTGCAACATCTCCCTTGCTTGTTCAACGTAAAATGGCTATGCACCAATTTATCCCGTAGATTCTTTGCTCGTCGGAAGACAAACTTAGGTTGATTGGGTAATATTGCACTAAGTTATTGATCAGCCAATAAAATGCTCCAATTTCGTTTAATTATGTTCTTAAGAGTCTGTTGTTGTGATGAAAATGTCACGGTAAGAGCTAAATGTTCCTGGTCTCGGTAATGCCTCGGTTTGTATAACAATTCAATACAGGATCTGTTTTTGGCTTTTTTATATGCTGAGACCAATGTCTTAGAACTATTGCCCCTTTTTGATAACCTTGATCTAATACCGTCCACAGCCGATTGAAAATCGGCCTCTGTAGTACAGTTACGCCGAGCCCGAATGTACTCACCGTAGGGGATACTACGTAAAAGGTGTCTCGGATGGGAACTGGTCGCTTGCAGAATTGTATTGGCGCAGAGGATTTCCTAAAAAAGTTGGTAAATATATGTCCCTCACCATCTATACAGATGGTCTTGTCTAAGAAATTAAGTTGGGTTTCGCTCCATTCACATGTCAATTTCAGGTTTTTGGTGTTACGATTTAAGGCCATCACAACATTCTCAAGCATAGTGTGGGGGCCTGTCCACAGAAAAAAGATGTCGTCGATGTACCTGTGCCACGAAATCGTCCCCATACCACAACTCCCTCTTCCAAATGGCCAAGATACAGGTTGGCATAAGAGGGGGCACACGTGGTCCCCATTGCCGTACCCTGTATCTGGTGGAACATTTGGCCATTGAAGAGAAAGAAGTTGTGGGTGAGGATGAAACGAAGTAATTTAAAAATAAAGATATTGAGATTGAGTAGGCCCAGATCGTGGGGGATACTGGAGTAAAGGGCCTCTAGGTCCAGACCCACCAGTAGGGTCCCCGGGGCCACAGTCAGCCCATCGAGGATGCAGAGAAGATGTCTGGTGTCCTTAAGGTACGATGGAAGTTGATGTACCAAAGGTTGGAGGTGGTGGTCAATGAACCTACTGGCGCCGTCCGTAAGAGACCCCATGCCCGACACTATGGGTCTGCCAGGTGGACAAGGGGCAGACTTATGCACCTTCGGCAACGCATAGAAGGTGGAAATTGTCGGGGATGGGGCCTCCAGGTAGACCCCAGTCTGTCCATCGACCACCCAATGTGTTACCGCATCCTTGATGAGCGAATGATATTCCCCGGATGCCTCCGCGAGTCTGGACGCAGGGGCCCTAGCGTACCAATCTATGTTATCCAGTATCTTTTTACACATAGAGAAATATTGGTCATTACTCATAACTACAGTGTTACCCCCCTTATCGGCGGGTTTGATTGTTATTTCTTTATTTTGCTCTAACTCCCTCAGAGCCTCCTGGTGTATCTGTAACAAATTGGACTGATTAGCCTTGCTTAATTTTTCTATTTCTGCTGTAACTACATCTATAAATGTCAAAAGATGTGGGTTGGAACTGAGAGGTGGATAAAAAGTGGAGGGTTTCTTAAAAACTGTTTTCTGTGGAACAATCATGGGGGAGATTCCCGTAGCTTCCTCATTCAGTTCTATGAGATCTCTCTCCAGTTGTGAGTCGGAAAGGGCTGCTTCATTTGGTGTCTCCCTACATAGGTACATTAATTTACAAAGCATCTTCCTAGCGAACAGATGGAGATCCTTGGTTGTTTCAAAGATATCAGCTTGTTGAATGGTACAGAAATTCTAGCCCAAAGTCAAGACTTGTTGCTGTGTGGGGGTCAGTGTATATTCAGATAGGTTAATTATATTAATCTCATATTAATCTCATCTTCCCTCCGTAGTGTCTGTTCCCACTTATCACCCGCAGAAACCTGTGAGGGCTCTAACGGGGTCTCTCGGGATCCCGAATATCGTTGTCTTCTTGTATTCCTCCGTTTGCTGAGTTTTCTAAAAAAACCTGTCTAGGTTTCGGTTGTTTATTGTCTCTCCCTTCCTGTTCTACCCCCTCAAGTTGTGTCTTTCAATCTGCGGGAGGCTGTGATGATGCCTAGCCACCGTTGGCGGACGCGCGCGGGTGGCCGGCATCCGCGCGCGCGATCAGGGTGCACGCCGCCTGCTTCCAGCACATATTGCAGAGGCTGTGCCCTGTCCTCCTCCCCGTGCCTGTCCCTCCCCTCCCTCCCCAACCAGAGGGGTGTTGACCCCACGTCTCCCCGCCGAACAGAGGCGACACGCTGAACTGCGGAGAGACGTTGTACGTCTCTTCCACCCCCGTCATATCACGTCACTATAGGGAGGGGGGATCTCTATATTAGACATCCCCCCCTGCTCCACGTGCTGTCTCTTATTGTAACACATGGCCCTTGGTTGTAGCAAGTTCCAGCAGGCACACTGTATACAAAGGCTCCTAGCAACAAAATGTGAGTAATTTACTTACAATATATTCCAGCTTTCTGTCTTGTACTCTATGTGAAGTGCTTACCATGAACCCGAGTGGGACACTTAGTAGTGTCTTTGTTTATATTACAGATGTGTGAGGTTGGTGAATAATTTTTGTTCACCTCAAATTAACCAATTGAGAATCAGTGTGTCATGAGATGTCTGCCTTTTAACTTCCCAGGTAAATCAATTGATATCTGACAAGTTTGGGCACATTTTAAAATGCTTAAACATATTGATGTATGATTTAATACTTATCTAATACATATTTGGGTATTTTTGGTGGTGTTTTTTATTTTTTTTTTCTTTCTGTGTGTTTGTTTTTTCATGGAACAGGATTTTACATTTGTATCCAGGCAACTTAGATCTGTTGGGCAATAAATGAGAGTGGGCAGCTGACTTTGAGAAAGCCCTAGAGGGGGCGAAACTAGTCTTTGGCCCAGCAAATTCTGGCATTCTGCCACGGCTCAAATTAAGGATTGCCTAATCAGTGTTATGACAACAAACAAAATGGAGGAGCCTAGACTGTTCCCTCCAACCCCCACACAAGGCCGCACACTGAATATAAGAAATGTATAAAAACTAATTTTAATAGATACCATATATATCAAAAAGACATCTACATAACATACAGACAATGTTAAAAAACACGAAACACAAACAGGGGTATCCCGATCAAGGTGACTATTGCATCAATATAATCGCCATAAATACATACACAATAAATATATGCATAATGCTATGAATGTACCCAAAGTGTTGAAGATAGAAAATCAATGCATAAATAAAATGTGTCCTATGAAAAATGAACAAGTGAGTGTAAGACAGTCTGCCTGTGAAAAAAGTGCAAAATATACGTGTAATTAACAAAATAGGTAATGTGTACAGAGAGACCAGAAAGGCTGGGTTCTGTTGATAATCTAAAACTCTAACAATCAGTGTCAGTGTGTAGCAGCCAAACCACAGGTGTGAGAAAAAAACTAGGAAAGTGAGCAACAGTTTGGTCATTCAGCAATAAAATCACAAAAGATGTAAATAATGAAAGCAATGGTACTTAACATGTCACCAGGGGTCCCCCCGTCGCAGCCGCCACCATCAGTGTTATGAATCAAATTTTTTTTTATTTTCTTATTATTGTGATTGTATATTATATGGTTGTTGATGTGACTTTGAGTGTATTGGTTTTATTATTGATTACCAACCCTCTGCTGATACCTGGGGTATGTAGTAACACCCAAAGGTATTATAGCAAATGGTGAAATGGTAAACTGATGTAGATGCTTTATAAATAAAATCAAGATTTTAATTGAATATATTTGAAAAGTCTTGGCGTGGTTGGACTCAAAGGTGGTTCTTTGGTGTGGGCAAGCCTAGCCCCCACCACCAAAATTTCTTCGACCATTAAATAGGAACAGGTTGTGGGTGGGGACGAAGTTGAGAAGCCAAAGCAGGAACAGATTATGATAGTGCACAGAGAGAGTTAGTTCAAGAATGTTTCAACAGCTTTTTGCCCCTTTTTGTGAGGTATGCTGAAATATAGGGCCTCCACATCCAGAGTGACCAGGGTCACCTCCAGGTCCACCCATAATCCATCAAGAATTTGTAGGATGTGGCCTGTGTCTTTCACATATGATGGTAAGCTGGTGACCAGTGGTTGCAGATGTTGATCAACATACCAGCTTGCGTTCTCTGTGAGTGTCCCCATACTGGATACGATGGTTCGTATCAGTGTTATGAATCAAATTTTTTTTAATTTTCTTATTATTTGTTGGTGATTGTATATTATATGGTTGTTGATGTGACTTTGAGTGTATTGGTTTTATTATTTGATTACCAACCCTCTGCTGATACCTGGGGTATGTAGTAACACCCAAAGGTATCATAGCAAATGGTGAAATAGTAAACTGATGTAGATGCTTTATAAATAAAATCAAGATTTTAATTGAATATATTTGAAAAGTCTTGGACTCAAAGGTGGTTCTTTGGTGTGGGCACGCCTAGACCCCACCACCAAAATTTTTTGAACTATTGTCAACACCTTGTTGTCCATACCAGCCTACCGGGTAACATTGTGTGCCCTAGTTTGTTCAGGTGTGGTCACTATATGCAGGGAGGGAGTGAGCGACTCGGTTTGGGATTGGCCCATTCCCCTCCTGTTGGTTCCTCGTAAATAAATTGGATTTAATGGTCAACCTTACCACCAAGTGCAGGGAACAGCGATGGGTACGACTTGTGCCCCGTTGTTCGCCAACCTGTACCTGGGATGGTGGGAGTGGAGTTTGTGGGCAGAGGACAAAGTGGCCAAGTACCTGTGCCATATGTCAGCCTGGCACAGGTATATCGATGACATTCTAGTCATATGGGAGTGGCCAAGGCAGGAGCTGATAGATTTTGTTCAGATTTTGAGCAGCAACGAGATGAATTCAAAATTGAAAGAGTATCTCCTATAGGGAATTCATACGAGCCAGACGGAATTGTACGTCCAGTGAAGCATTCGAGATGGAGGCCAGTAAGATTGGTCAAGACTGCAAGAAAGAGGCTATAAAAAGCCCATTTTAAAAGCAGCCTACAAAAAAGCAAAAAACCTAAATAGGCAAGAACTATTATCTAGGCCTAGGATTGATAAGGGACAAACTGGACCAGCGTTGGTCCTTACGTACATGGGGGCTCACACACAGATACGGAATATCTTAAAAACGTACTGGCATATACTACTTAATGATCAATGCCTAAAAACTTTCCTTCCCCCACAACCTAAAATCATTTATAGACGACCTAGTAACCTACGTGATAAACAAAAAACACAAAAAGGAGGGGTTTTGCAAAACAAAGGGGACCTTCTGATGCGGTGGGTGCAATATATGCAAGTACATCAAAACTGGCCCCACCGCAACGGTAGACAAGAAGGGAAGCTTTAAAATTCAATACTTTATCAGTTGTAATATATTTACTTACATGTGAGGATCCAAGGCTTGAATAGGCTACACCGGCCACCACATGGGGGTAATATGGTTTTGCACCCTTCTTGTAGCATATGAACATGTTACAAATGTGGTATAGGCACTCAGACAGCAATAATATAAAAGCCTAAATAGAATAAGCAATTAAAGGACCCCATTTCTAACAACTGGATGACCATATAGTTTCCCAATAAAGTAAGTTTGAAGACGGAATTGTACGTCCAGTGAACTTTTACCAACTCTTGAGATTCTGACCATATACACAAGGTATGTTCCTTGCTTACAATACATAAATACAATAAGTATAGATATAATAAATGTACTGACTGCCCACATTATATCAATACTTTGCAGGCCCAACAACTGACTGGATAGCATGGGTCCATAACATATAACTCATATAAAGGATACAATAGCCTTTTATATAAGGTACTATCATATTTTGTTACCTGACTAATAGTTAAATTTAAGTTTTAGAGTCCATGTCCCATTTTGATCCATCTCTTAAAGGCCAGCACTGTATCCATTTCTTAAAGGGCCAGCAAGCAAAGAGTCCTATGGGTAGAGTCAATAACAGGAAATTGCACTGTGTGGAGAACACCCCCATCTCTCCTATGGCAAATGAAGGTTATATACATGTGTGATTCAAATTTGTAAGGTACAATTTAGAAATATTATTTTTTATATGTCAACTGTTATTTATTTAAATAAAAATAATGCATATTTTATACTAATAGGGCACTGAAGAAGTATTGTTTGCCCCCCTTGAATATCCGTATTATTAAGAAACAATGAAGATACGCAACAACATATGTGAAGACATTTTTCATTATTATGTAATATTTGTTTTTACACCTTATATACTTAGCTTGTAAATTTGTGAAACATACATATAGATGTTCATGTACAACATAGTGAGATTTTGAAAGCATTTTACATTTCTACAATAAAAGGAATATTTTAGCAAAGAATTAAGTGGTGTGGTCAGATCTCTAGGTCCAAGATACATAATCGGGAGGGGCCTAATCCCGATACTTGCTGATTTATCATTAAGAGGACCAGACCTTCTGTACTCACCTGCAAGAAAATATATTTATATTTTAAAATTTAACGAGAGGGTCACTCACCCATGATGGGGAACTATAATCTAGTAACCCCCAAAAGAAAGTTATACTGTACATCAATAAATATATACATAAATGAAATAAATACATCAATAAACATATACATAAATAAATAATAACATCAATATATATATATATATATATATATATATATATATATATATATTTTTTTTTTTTATGGAAAATAATTTTTTAAAGGTTTTAGAGGGTGGGGGTGGAGGTGGATGTGGTGGTGTAAGCGGTACAGACGGAAGAGGTGGATGTGGCAGTGTAAGTGGAAGAAACTGGAGGAGATAGCAAACACTTTAACCACTCCTGGTTCAGGAATGTAAGGATGGCCATATAGGCTGTGATTAGGTGGATCCTCCTATCGGTAATGACACCCCCTGTGGTGCTCAACCAACGTTCCTGTAGGACACTTGCCGCAGGGCAGGCCACAACTTCCAGAGCAAGGAGGGCAAGCTCTGACCATGTTTCCAATCTAGCAACCCAGAAATTGAATGGGAAGAACCCATCGCTCAGTATCAGGAGACGCATTGAAAGGTAGTTATTCAAAGTCTGCCTTCTGGTACTACGGGCCATATCTAATGGAGGTGGATGTGGCAGACAATTAAATATGGTGTTCCACATTGTGGCCATGCTCACCCTCCCCTGAGAGGTGGAGCCGGTACTGCGTTGGCAACTTGCTCCTCCTCCTCAGCCTTGTGGCACCATTGAGTCCTCAAATTCAGCTTTGGACTCCACCAGTAGTGTGTCCACCAGAGTGTGTTTGTACTCACTCATATTTCTATCCTGCTCTAGTGCTGGAATCAAGAAGGTGATGTTATCCTTATAACAGGGATCCAGCAGGGTGGCCACACTGTAATTGGCACTGGTGACTATGCAGGCAAATCTGTGGTCATTCCACAGGCACTCGAGCAGGTAGTGGCTCATGTGAGCCAGATTGTCCTGCGTCAAGGTAAAGCTGTCCTCAGTATCAGGTGTATCCTCCTCCTACTCTTCCCTCCAGCCATACTCCAGTGACACCCGTGAGCTGTGCTGGGTGCCATCCTGCTGTGATAGAAAGAACTCCTCCTCCCCCCAATCTTCTGAATCCTCCAAAACTGTCGCTGGCTGGACAGTGGAGCACCCTGCACTGTCTGCCCAGCAACCCACTGTGTGAGCCATATGTGCACTGCCCTGACACCTGGGAAAATGGGCCTTCCTCTTCCTCCACTGCTTCCTCCTGTGCCACCATCACATCCTCCATCATGGCCTGAAGGGCTTTTCAAGCCGGCAAAAAATGGAGATGGTAGCACTGATGATGGCATCATTAGCGCTCACCATATTGGTGGCATACTTGAAGCACTGCAGCACAGCATAAAGTGGAGGCCCACTCATTGGTGGTAAAGTGCTGTTGGTCTCCACTATTACCTCCACCTGGTTGGCAAGTCACATATAAGGCATATAAGGTGGGTGGGAAGTCCAAAGATCCTCTGCAATGCAGTCGGGCAAGCAGCAGCAGGGTAGAAACGCAGAGATGCGAGAAGTGCGTGATGTATTATGGGACAGCCTCCACCATCATCTGTGCATCTCCGCCAGGCGAAATGGCAGCATTTCAGAAATAATTGCATTCAGGGCCAGGGCTTGTGTGAGAGATGGGCCGAAATTCCGCTTTCTCTTCAAAGTTTAAGGGATGGAAAGCTGAACGCTTCCCTGGGATGGTGTGGACAGGCTTGGTGATGGTGGTGGTGGTGCTGCTGGGGGTGGAGGTGGTGGTCTCACATTCTCTCTTAGGGGGATAACAGGTGGCCTTGTTGTGGGGAGGTTGTGCTAGAGGTTGAGGCAATTGAAGCAGCAGAGGGAGACTCAGGTGTTGCATGTTTTCATGTGTTTCTCCCACTGCAGCTCGTGATTTGTTTGCAGGTGCCTGGTAATGTATGAGAGGCTGAGATTAGTAGCACTTCTCCTTCGCTTCAGGGACTGTTAGCACTGTGTGCACATGACCCGGGGCTTGGTGGGCAGTAGTAGCAACATACTGACCACTGAGGGTTTGCTTCCTTTTCTATCTTTTACTGGCTGCCTGGAGTTGTGTGACCACTACCTCTTCCTCCAAACTCTGATGGTCTTCAATCCACATAGGGTATAGGACCTCGTCATCACCCCTGGCATCCTCTCCCACCCACTCCTCCCTGCTAGCCTCCCTCTCAGCCTCAACATTGCAGAAAGCTGCATCAGTCAGCCCTAGGGTTTCATCATCATCATTGTATGTGTCCTGTGATGGTCTGCTAACCACGTCCTCATCCTCCAACATAAGTTGTTGGGCATCTGGGAACCCTAGGTCTGCAACTGGGGTAGGGGCAGGTGGATGACCCATGACATCCCAGTTAGGAGTGTCATCATAGAGCACTAGTGACTCCATGACTTGTGGTTGGTGCAGCCTTGCGGATTTGAAGAGGGGTGGAGACTCCCGCAGAAGTGAAGGTGGTAGAATAAAAACCCATGGAACTGGTAGCACTGGGTGCCATATAATCAATGACTGCCTCAACTTGGCCTCAGCACCGTCAGAAGCAGCACCATGGCCACATACATGTCCCTTATTTGCTTCTTTCTGCATTGTTAGACACCTGCAGTTACAGTAGCCAAAAATGGACAATTAAAAAAAATAAGTTGATACTCTAATAAATAAAAATTGAATATTTTTTATTAAACAGCGGTGATCATTCAGTGGCCTGAGCAAATGGACACGCAATTACTATTTGTTATTAAACAGCAGTGACACTTAAGTGGCATGAACATGTAGACACTCAATTACTATGTTATCAAACAGCAGTGACTCTTAAGTGGCCTGCACAAGTGGACATGCCACTAATAATGGTTGTTAAACAGAAGTGAACTTTTAGTGGCCTGAGCAAGTGGCCACTCAATTACTATTTGTTATTAAACAGAAGTGACCCTTATGTGCGCTGAACAGATAGACACTCAATTACTATATTATTATATACACAGCAGTGATCTCTAAGTGGCCTAAACAAGTGGATACTAAATTCCTATTTGTTATTAAACACAAATGACCCTCACAACTTGTGGACACTACACAACTTTTTATTATTTTAATTTTATTTTATTTCAAGTGAACTCTCAATTAATATGTTATTACACAACAGTAACCCCCACGTGGTCTGAACAAGTGTACACTCAGCTACTATTGTAAACAATGGGCCTTTAGGGAAAAATAATATTATTCAAATATTATGGAATGTATATATGTATTTGTCTCTCCTGCTATGTACAATTAGTTGCATTTGACCAGTCATACATAGGTCAGGTCATTCATGCATGCTAATATTTATATTTATATTCATTTACACTATGTACTATGTACATCACGTGACCTAAACAAGTGGACACTCAATTACTATTTGTTATTAAACATCAGTGACCCTTAAGTGACCTGAACCTGTGGACAGTCAACTGCCACATGTTATTACACACAAATGACCCTCACATGGCCTGAACAAGTGAACACTCATTTACTATTTGTGATTAAACAGCAGTGACCCTTAAGTGACCTGAACAAGCGGACACTCAACTATTATGTGTTATTAAACACAAAGGACCCTCATGTGGCCCAAACAAGTGGACACCCAATTACTATGTGTTTTTTAAGCACAAATGACTCTTACATGGCCTGAACAAGTGGACATTTAATTACTATTTGCTATTAAACACAAAAGAGCTTATGCGGCCTTAACTAGTGAACACTCAATTACTGTTTGTTATTATACACAAATGACCCTCACCTGGCCTAAACAAGTGGACACTATACTATAGGGTGGTTTCATGCCCATTCACCAGAAACCCCTAAACCATGCGCAACTGCATCCGCATGTGGAAACTTGCAACTCAGCTCATGATTCATGGGATCATGCTAAAGTTTCTCACACGTGCGCATCGCAACAATGGGCGATTGAAAGTTTCCGCTTCATGCACAAAGTTTCACATTGCGCATGAAATGTTGCACCATTTAAGCAAGAAGGGTCCACAATGTGCAGGCTAAGCCAGTGAATGGTCCCTGTTGCCTCCATGTTTCTCCACATTGCTCCCTCTTTAGCATTGGCAATTGAGCAGTGTCGAATTCTGCTCTCCAGCTCCTGTTTTTTCTGCGAATCTCTATTCTCCAATCTATCTTGTTCCCCCTGTGGCATGTTTGTACTCCTTGTTGTTCTTTTTTGTTTTCGCAATAGTGATTCCAGTTCCCCTCCAGTGTTGTGTTTCCCCCCTTTTTATCCCTGATGTTTTTTGTAGCCCTCTCTCCTCTAGTTTTTGGTGTAGTGTGTACTAGGTTAAAAATTGTGTTGCGACCGTTTTATGCAAAAGTTTTTTTCATTGCTACAAAATAATTTGTCCAATGTGAGCCATATTTTTAAGTTTTCATTTAAAACAAGTTGCAATTTTACAATGAATAAGACTAAATACAAAGGAATCCCCATGCAAGAGTTGTCCTTATTTTTGGCAACGAACATAGCTCCCCAAGGCCTGCAGGAGCTCCTTGAGGTCCAGAATCAGCCAGTTGCTGGATTCCTGCAACCAGAAAACCACTTGCTGGGTATTAAGTGGGCCTGCAAAAAGGCAAGACCAATTCATTTTTGTTGCTTTGTGTCCTTCATCTTTTTGAGTGGTTCTGTTCTGTGTGCATTGAGTGTCCCCTTGTGTACTCCTTTATTATTTTTTCCCCTTAAAAATATATATTGGTTGAAGCACACCTATAGAAATGCAAGGAAAAGCAGTGGTTATGTGAGGGTGTTCTGTCTTCTTATCCTGTGTACTACCTCACAGGGAAGGATAAGCAGCAAATATATAAGAGAAAGAAGACGAACAACCAAATTTAGAATTGCAAAAGTAGTGATAGGGTTTAATTGTGAAAAAAGAACACAAGTGCTGTACATATTAACAAGGCATTTGTACAAGGAGAATGCATGATAACAGTGCAGAGCAGGGGATTGTCACCCTACAGTTTGACCGCTAGATGGCGCTTCTGTAAAGTATCAGCCATAAATGTTCTTAAACAATGAATAGAGCAGTGCTGAACAAATCATGTAACCTGTAGTCGGGTAATAAGAACCCATAATATGCTACACGTATAGTGAAACCAGATGCATAATAGAGAGAGGAGTCCAGGAGGGGCTCCAAAAAATGTCCACAAGTTACCCAGCACAAACTAAGCAAATACAGAAATAAGTAAATCAAGAAAAATAGCTTACAGGCAGCGCAGGTGGATGTAAACCCTCAACGTTTCGGCTGCAATGGCCTTTGTCAAGAGGGAAGCGGTACCAGTCAGTTCAAGAGCTCAGGCTTAAATGGTCTCCATGCTGCTTGATGCTGTGGATGGGCGCGCTCAGTGCGGCGCGTGTTATCCACGTCATCAGTGGTGACCGAGGTCCTTCCCGACCGGCATCTGTCTGGTTTGAAAAAATCCACCAAACGAACGCTGGCGCGCGGGGCGGGCCCAGGTTCCACAAGGCCAGTGAGTGTAAAAACAAATATAACAAGAATGGGCATGTATAACAGTCGGGCGGAAAAAGGAATAACAAAGATGGCAGTTAAGGCATCTCTCATCCTATCGCGGCGGCTCCAATCGTAGGGGTGGAGTTTAGATGCGTGTCCGGGCGAGGAGTTTGCTGACGCAGCGGTTGCTGTGGCGACGCGTCGGTATGCTTAACTGACATGCGCAGAAGGAGAGATGAGACTAGTACCCCGGCGTCAGCCATGGCCGCATCAATTGTAAGGGGATATAGTCCACAGTTGTAATGGCACACAGTAGATGGCTAGATATTTATGTGATGGAATATATAATGGAGTCCTAATCACGCCAACTGGAGGAGATCACTAAACACTCCCTGGAAGGGCAGCAGAGACCATTTAATATAGGCACGGAGACCATTGGATATTCGAAGTATACAGGATATGTCTGTGAAAATAAAATCGTGATTAATAGTGTGTTAAAAACTGGTAAAACTGATTGATAACTCCTCAACGGAGAATGTGATCAATCAGACACATTATAGCACAATGATCAAGGAAATAACCTAGCTCTATTAAAGTCATAGAGACAAGGAAAAAGGAGGGACCATACTAGCTCACAGATTTGTTTAAGAAGCCTACAGATCGCAACACAATACTACATGCTAACAGTTTTCATCCTCCCTCTTTGATCAAGGCTCTACCATACAGTCAATTCGTTCGAATACGAAGGATCACTTCCACAGATGAGCTCTACCTTAGGAGGTCTGATGAACTGATTACCAATCTATCTGCATAGGGCTATGACATGTCTCAGTTGAGAACAGCCCAGGTTAAAGCCATGGGCCTTGATAGAGAGGACCTTCGTAAGTTTAAAGGTAAAGACACCAATAAGAGAGTACCGTTAGTCTTGACATATTCACAATTGTCCCTTAGAGCACAACGTACGATCAAGAAACATTGGCATATACTGCAGGGTGATGAGAAGCTATCTACTATCTTTAAAGATCCGCCCATGCCAGCATACAAAAGGGCAGCCAATTTGAAGGACTCTTTGGTCAAAACTAATTATACCTCTTCACAAACCACGTCTTCTTCTAACTGGTTAACTAATTTACAGACCCCCGCTGGCATGTTCCCTTGCGGACATTGCGCACAATGTAGCTATATGATTAAAGGTACCTCCTTCACTCATCCTCTAACCGGTAAAAGCTACTCCATCAAGTCCTTTGCCAATTGTTCCAGCACAGGTGTAATCTACCTACTTAAATGCCCTTGTGGGAAGGGGTATGTAGGGAAAACTAAAAGACAACTACGGCAGAGGATCAGTGAACATAGATCTGATATTAGGAACCATAAACTTGATTCCTCCATAGCTAGGCATTTTCTTGAGGCATTACACCATATGACCCAATTACGCTGCACAGTTATAGAGGTTGTGAAACAATCAGTCCGCGGGGGCAATTTCAATCAGAAACTTTTACAGCGAGAACTGTATTGGATACACCAACTACAGACAAAGAGTCCATACGGCCTCAATGAAGAAATTGACTACTCCCCCTTCTTTTAACACTTCAATATTCATAATATAACTTCCCCTTAACCACTATATAAATACATTTTTACTGTCTCTTATCAAAAAAATCTTTTTACTGTCTCATATCTTGTATAAACAACCCCAGCTACCTAGTATGGTCCCTCCTTTTTCCTTGTCTCTATGACTTTAATAGAGCTAGGTTATTTCCTTGATCATTGTGCTATAATGTGTCTGATTGATCACATTCTCCGTTGAGGAGTTATCAATCAGTTTTACCAGTTTTTAACACACTATTAATCACGATTTTATTTTCACAGACATATCCTGTATACTTCGAATATCCAATGGTCTCCGTGCCTATATTAAATGGTCTCTGCTGCCCTTCCAGGGAGTGTTTAGTGATCTCCTCCAGTTGGCGTGATTAGGACTCCATTATATATTCCATCACATAAATATCTAGCCATCTACTGTGTGCCATTACAACTGTGGACTATATCCCCTTACAATTGATGCGGCCGTGGCTGACGTCGGAGTACTAGTCTCATCTCTCCTTCTGCGCATGTCAGTTAAGCATACCGATGCGTCGCCACAGCAACCGCTGCGTCAGCAAACTCCTCGCCCGGACACGCATCTAAACTCCACCCCTACGATTGGAGCCGCCGCGATAGGATGAGAGACGCCTTAACCGCCATCTTTGTTATTCCTTTTTCCGCCCGACTGTTATACATGCCCATTCGTGTTATATTTGTTTTTACACTGACTGGCCTTGTGGAACCTGGGCCCGCCCCGCGCGCCAGCGTTCGTTTGGTGGATTTTTTCATACCAGACAGATGCCGGTCGGGAAGGACCTCGGTCACCACTGATGACGTGGATAACACGCGCCGCACTGAGCGCGCCCATCCACAGCATCAAGCAGCATGGAGACCATTTAAGCCTGAGCTCTTGAACTGACTGGTACCGCTTCCCTCTTGACAAAGGCCATTGCAGCCGAAACGTTGAGGGTTTACATCCACCTGCGCTGCCTGTAAGCTATTTTTCTTGATTTACTTATTTCTGTATTTGCTTAGTTTGTCCTGGGTAACTTGTGGACATTTTTTGGAGCCCCTCCTGGACTCCTCTCTCTATTATGCATCTGGTTTCACTATACGTGTAGCATATTATGGGTTCTTATTACCCGACTACAGGTTACATGATTTGTTCAGCACTGCTCTATTCATTGTTTAAGAACATTTATGGCTGATACTTTACAGAAGCGCCATCTAGCGGTCAAACTGTAGGGTGACAATCCCCTGCTCTGCACTGTTATCATGCATTCTCCTTGTACAAATGCCTTGTTAATATGTACAGCACTTGTGTTCTTTTTTCACAATTAAACCCTATCACTACTTTTGCAATTCTAAATTTGGTTGTTCGTCTTCTTTTGCTGCTTATTTTTTCCCCTTACCACACTGTTTTTACACATTAGTTGCTTGTGGCATTTTTGGCCCTGTTCCATGTTAAACTATTTTTCCCTTACCTACCTCACCCACACTCTTTTTGTTGTAGGCTGATTTGTCTCTTTGCTTTGTCGACACAAATGTGCAGCATAGTTTGTTCACACCAAGTGTGTTAGGCATTACAACCCAGGTAACAAATGTGTTTAGTTGTCCCTTGCACTTTTTGATTTGTTTGTTTCATGTGTTCCTTTTGGTACAAGTATGATGTTACAAACAGCGATCTGATCATGGCCACAGCTGTGCATATAGAATAGAATAATGACCCCAGACCGACCTCACCACCCATCTCATTTTGCGCCTCTTCATGTCAGGCCAATGTTTCATGGTCTGCCCAGGCGAATACCACATTTGGGTCTTGGAATGTATTTGCTTGTTCACACGGCTTTTCCACATCCTCTTGCTGAATCTGTTGGACAGGTGGTCTTATTTCTTCCAGATCATCATCACCGGACAAAGCAAACATAGGACAATGTTTAGCTTGTGTGTGTGTGTGTCACACTTCCTGGATGCACTAAGGTTTAGCTATGAATGCAGGCCTAGTGCATGCATGCAGAGCGTAATGTATGACTGAATTTGTGGCTTGGCATGTATGCATCAAGGTAGCACTCTTCTACGCATCCAGTGGCTACATGTCAACAGTGTCTGCGGCCTAACTAGGCCTAAATAGGCCTAAGGCACTGTGCACAATCAGGGGCTACATGTACACAGTGTCTTGGGCCGCAACACACAAAATAATGGCTGTGTGCACTTTTCACAGATAGAGCCTTGCATTTTCGACATTATCTTTTGCATCACCAGTTTGACCTCCTTGCGAACGTACAAACGCGGACCATTTCTGCACTGTGTTTATTCAGTATAGGAGTTGCTGGAAGGCAGAAGACGAGTTAAAAGAAAACATGATGCTGAAACAAAAAGAAAAGAGGTGCGGCCTCTCAGGGAATTTGCGGGAAGAGCCCAGAGCAGAGTTTGGGGTGCACAACTAGGTGCAGCTCTCCCCATACCCGGAGTTCAAGCGCAATGAGCCACTACAAGTGCTCACCTACTCCATCTCTGCAATGCAGCCAATGCCCAGGCATTATAGCACCCACAATTCCCGGTGAACCCTCAGTCAATGCCCATCACACTCCCACAGGCCAAGGGCAAGCCCTGTCTGGAGACCCTGCCACACTCCCCCCAGCCACTGCCTATGCATCAAGCAGGCCCTCACATTCACATAGGCCGAACACCCAAACAACAACTCAGCCGCTGTCTTCCCAGTCCCCCCAGGGGGCAGATCTGAACACTGTATTGGTCACATTGCCGAGGAGTAGTGACCTCAGTTTATAATGGTGGGGCAACACCAGATAAATACACTCTGTTGCCCACCCTCCATCAGCTCACATTGCCAAGTACGTAAATGAATCAAATCGCCACTATCAATGGTGATTGAATCATTGACCCTTTGATAAATACTTTTTTGAGCCGAATACAGATGGATATGATCCATAAAGTGGCATTGAGTGGCATAAATTTGGCCCTTGATCTTTGCAACCTAGACTGGTTCTCTCAAGACCATTCATCATAAATAAATAGAAAATAGCTATACTACGCTTGAATCCTTTGCAGGCCCAGCAGCTGCAACACAGAGGATTTTCAGCTGCCAATATTAAATAAACGTAGTGACTCAGAGGGGGTAAGGCCCTAACCCCATAGTTTTTATCAAGGCCAGAAGGTCTAATTATTTAATTCACAATTTTATTTTTAAAACCTTTCCTGATATATAGTGAGTGATATATATATTAGCACACCGTTGGAACATCAGTCATGGTAAAGCTATACATACATTTATAACGTAACTTTACAAAAGGAAAATAACCTCATTATCATAGTCATGAAAAATGATTTTCAAAGAACCACATAAATGCAATAGACCATGAATATAGCTAACATTAAATCCACTTAATTAACCTATCCGGGACTGATGTTTATGTTTTTAAAATCCACAGAGTATAGCGTTTTATGCCATCTTATTTCAACCCTGACAGAGGGAAATAAAAGTCCATATATAACACACAGAAGAGTCATTTGTATTTTTCACATTTCCCTTAAGGATTTTCTACACTGCTGGAATGATTATTTTTTAATTGTCTGCAGAGGGCCTTTAACCCTTTAACCGCCAGCCTACCTTGAGATTTTGTCACCCTTTGCCAGACCATTTTGCACTGTTTTGCGCTCCACATGTTCAACTGTGATTTTTGAAGTGATTTCCAGGGGTTTACCAGGAAAGTGATATATTGTTTTTTTCATCAGAGTCTGGGCTTTAACATGAAATGTCTTGTTTATCACTTTTTAGGTATATTCTCAATATTTTAGGGTGAAATATGTGAAAAAAATGTTTTTTTAAAAACTATTTTTTTAAATTTGTAGTGTTTTTTTTTTGTAGTAAAAAAGTTTGTCAATAAAATCTTATTGCGCGTGAAATCCTAATTTCTCCCAGTTACAGCGGTACCACATATGTATTGGTAGACAACCTTTCCTGCCAAGAGACTCTCCCAAACTGGAACACACCTCAAGCTTTCTAGGAGTACCAGGCTTGTTGATGTGGCTGCAGTCTTTTGGAAGTAATCCCTCAATGTATTCTTTGGTTGCACAGGATTTCCCTAAAAAGGAATAAAAAAGCAGAATTAAGCCCACATTTTCCTAAAAAAACGATGTGCCTGCAAGAAAATATGTCTGTTCGGTCCCCCGAACAGAACAATACCCAACATACATAGCTACTGTCAAGGGAAGAGTTGCTTAACACTCCAATGTAAAGCATGTGCGTAATGGTATTTTCACTTGAAAATGTCAGCTCTGCCCTGCTGACAAAGTGAGCACCTTGTGCTTTTTCTGCCAAAACAACCCTTTACATTTGGAACCCACCCCCCCATAAACCATACATTCCCTGAAAGTACACATGTTAAGCTTTCTAAGCGTACCCAGCTTGTTGTAGTGGGCTCATCTTTCTGGAAGTAATCCCTCGAAGAAATCTTAGGTTGCACAGGTTTTCACTAGAAAATGTATTAAAAAGCAGAATAAAAACACCTTTTCCTAAAATATCAATATACAAATAAGAAAAAACAAGCTAAACATGAAAGCGCAAGGTCAGAGCAGAACAATACCCAACATGCATAGGTACCTTTAAACTTTTAACTGCCAGCCTACTTGAGATTTTGTCACCCTTTGCTGACAGGATATTTTTCACCATTTTGCGTGATGTTTAACTGATTTTTGCAGGAATTTCCAAGAAAATGGCATATTTTCTTTTTGCAGCAGTTTGAAATGTCTTGTTTGTATTTTTTCTACTGTTTTTTTAAATATTTGTAAGTAATTAAGAAAAAAAATATACATAATATATATATATATATATATATATATATATTTTTTTTTTTTTTTTATTTTTATTAAAACCCCTTAAAAATCCAAAAGAAAAATGGTGTGAGGTCCCTCCTACCCAGCTTAACCAGCCTGGGACCAGCTATGGGGGCTTGTAGAACAGGGCACAGGGGCCAGCTTTGGTGGCCCTGCAGGCTACAAGCCGGCCTGGGATTTAAAATGAAATGTTTGGCCTTGTTTTAGTGTATTCTCAATATTTTGGGGTGAAATATGTGCATAATTTGTAGTGTTTTTTATAATAAAAAATATTTGCAGTAAAATCATATTACGTGTAAGAACCCAATTTCTCCTGGTTTCAGCTGTACTGTCAGGTCCGGAGTTCCTCCACAGCTTGAGATTCCCCTGCTATATGCCGCTCTACCAGCAGATGGCCCTGTCCTGCAGAGCTGTTGTTAATCAGCCAGCACCTGTGGGACTTCCTGCTCTATTTAAGCTGATTCACACTTGGAGCCAGCGGATCTGCATTAAATTGTCTACCCAGACCCGGTCTCTGGACATCTGAATCTGAATCTTGAAACCCTGAATCCTAAACCTTAAAATCTGTACTTTTGCCATAGCCCTTGTGATTTAATCTTTCTGTTCCTGCTCAGTATCTGACTCTGGATTTTCCTTGGATTTCTATATATATGCACTCTGACTCCACATGTATATATATATATATATATATATATATATATATATATATATATATATACACATGTACAGCAGCCTGGTTGATGTGTGTTTTATTCACTGGTCGTTACCATTAAAACACGGTTTGTCACATATCCATCTCTGTCTTGCAGCCTCAATTTCTGATCATTTACTACAATCGGGATTTCTCCGTTGACAAATCCCTGACAGGTACCACATGTGTAACAGTAGACACTCATCCCTTCCCAGGAAACTTCTCCACACTGAAACAGCACTTTCAAGAAAAACAACCCTTTACATTTGAAATCGCCCCGCACAAGTTAAAACATATTGCATCCAAGTGAAAGCCCCATTTCTTCCAATTACAACGATACCACATATGTATCAGTAGCCCGCGTTCCTGCCCAGGAGACCCCCCAAACTAAAAAGAACACTTTATAACATTTACAAATAAACTACAACTACTATCCACACTATAAAGGGTTAAATACAAAAAAATTGGGGAGGGAGCCCAAACGCTTTTTTGAAAAAAATGTAAGGGGTTAAAACACGTAAAAATTATTAAAAAATGGTGTGGGGTCTCCCCTTCCCAGCACAACCAGCCCGGGCAGCAGCTATGGGGGCTTGTAGATCCCTTACCAGTTCACTAAGGGTTAAATGTGAAAAAAGACACAACACACATCAGATAACTCTGGTTTCTGTTCTCCTGCTGATAGCCTTTTATACCTTCTGAGTAATGGGACATAAAGGGTTAATTTTTAATTAAATTACATAGGGCCCCTCCTTCTGGGGGGGGGGCATTATTTTGGATTTTTAAGGGTTAAAACCCCTGAACTGCTATAGGGGTTTCATGGATCCCTTACCAGTTCACAAAGGGTTACCAATAAAACACATACCTTAGAGTAAAAATGTCATTTATTAACAAAAAAAATGTTTTTTCTTTACTCGCCTCCGATTGTCAGCTCCTCTTGCTAATCTGATGACAGATGCAGTGATCACTGAAAGGGCAGTTGGGACACAGGGGATCAGAGGATCCCCCACGCCTCCACCCCTCTCTCCAGTGATCACCGCATCTGAGACTGTCAGGCCGGAGTGGGAGAGGAGAGGGGAGGGATCACGCACCCTATTCCAGGCCCTCTCCTGAAGCCGGAGGAGTCCGGGGGGATCAGAGGCGCCCCAGATGAAGAGGAGACCTGGCCGTATCGATTGAAGGGTAAGGTGTGTGAGTTTTTTTGCCCGCTAGCAGGGAGGTAAGCCAGGCACATAAAATTGATGTGGCTTACGTTTAATGGTATGAGAGACAGCCATGTAAACTTTATGTGGCTGGTGTTAGAAGGGTTAAAGCAGCACACTTCTGCTGCACATTCTGCATCTCCCTCCCCCCTTTAGTAACTCAATATATGCCCCTGCATTTACCAATATAAATCTTAAAATTGCATGATTTTGCATGGTTTTGCTGTTTACAGTCAGCAGCATGGCATTGACCAGAGACAGTTAATGAGGGAGATTTGCCTTTTAACTAGAAAAATCTTAGCAATGGGACGTCTGAAGCAGAGAGAAAAAGAGCTTATATTTAGTCTTGAAAACAAATTTTAAAGTGGACACAAGCTTAAAGAAAAAACTTACCTTTAGCTAAGCACAGATGAAACAGTAAATAAAACATGGAGTGTAGTTCTTTGCTCTGTTTGCAAACTTTATTAAAACTTCTGCGTCTCACTTATGTAGTTTCTTTACCTTGGGCCTGATTCAGAGCCACCACATAAATGCTCAGTTTTGTGCGTATGCCAACTCACAGACCAGTAACCTCCAGTGCTCAGGCGTATGCTAGCGTAAGTTCTTTACGTAATCTTTCGTTTCCTTCGAGCATTTACATTTTGGCACTATGAAAGTGCAGGCGACCATGTACCTATTCCCATATGTATGTGCTTCATGCTCTGCTGAGTATCCTTCTCACCTGCATGCAGGCATACTCTTCCGTTTTTTGGTGGTCGTTGCTACACTCCTCCTTGGGGGCATCCCATGTTGTTTTCTCCCTGCAGTATCACCCACCTCATCCCCCTTTGTTGGTCCTCTTCTTTGGGGGCATCCCATGTTGTTTTCTCCGTATAGTGTCACTAACCTCATCCCTCCTTGTTGGTCTTCCTCCTTGGGGGCATACTATGCTGTTGTTTCCACCCTGCAGTGTACCTAACTTCATCCCTCCTTGTTGGTCCTCCTCCTTGGGGACATCCCATGTTGTTGTTTTCTCCCTGTAATGTCACTTACTGCATGCCTCCTTGTTGGTCCTCCTCCTTGGGGACATCCCATGTTGATGTTTTCTCCCTGTAGTGTCACTAACTGCATGCCTCCTTGTTGGTCCTCCTCCTTGGAGCCATCCCATGTTGTTGTTTTCTCCCAGCAGTATCACCTCATCCCTGCTTGTTCTTCATCATGTGCTCTAACTTACCTGAGTTTTTCCTGCCCCCACCCTTTCCCTTCCTCAACCCCTCACCTGTGTTAAGCCGGTTGTTTGTTGCACAAACACCACACACAGTTACATATTTACTTACATAGGGGTTTATTCATCAAGGGATAGCAGCAGGTAGTGCCTTGTAAGTGGCAGGCAGCGTCTGGTGAACACTGGGCGCTGTACGCAATACCACATTTATGAAGGTGATTCTGGTGAGCGACTCTAACAGCGCCATGTAGCGTACAATTCATCATTACAGGCGGCTCAGGGTATAGCGCCGGAACTCTGGCTTCCATTCCTTTTCTTCTGTTTAACCCTTTCGCTGCCAGCCTATCTGCAGCTTTTGTCACTCTCTGTTGCCAGACCATGTTTCACTATTTTGCGCTACACATGTTCAACTGTGATTTTTGAAAGGATTTCCCAGGAAAATGATATATTGTTTTTTTCAGCTTTAACATGAAATGTCTTGTTTGTAATTTTTAGGTGTATTCTCAATATTTTTGGGTGAAATATGTGAAAAAAAATTGTAGTGTTTTTTTGTAATAAAAAAGTTTGTCAATAAAATCTTATTACGTGTGAAATCCCAATTTCTCCCGGTTACAGCGATACCACATATGTATAGGTAGAAACCCTTTCCTGCCCAGGAGACTCCCCCAAACTGAAATAGCGCTTTAGGGGATTTTCAGATAAAATACAACTATGCAATGCAATATGCGCACCTTGCAGTTTTACCAGAAAAACAACCCTTTACATTTGAAATACCCCCAATAAACTATATATTCTCTGGAAGTACACACCTCAAGCTTTCTAGGTGTACCAGGCGTGTTGATGTGCCCATAGTTTTCTGGAAGTAATTCCTCAATGTATTCTTTGGTTGCAAAGAGTTTCCCAAAAAAGGATAAAAAAGCAGAATCAAAGCCACATTTTCCTAAAAAAACTATATACAAACAAGAAAAAACAAGTTTAATCTGAAAAAGCAACATCCCCCAAACAGAACAACACCCAACATGCATAGGTTCTGTCAAGGGAAGAGTTGCCAAATACCCCAAAGTAAAGCATGTGCGTAACGGTAATTTTACTTGAAAATTTCAGCTCTGCAGACAAAGTGCGCACCTTGCGATTTTTCAACCAAAACAACCCTTTACATTTGGAATATCCCCCATAAACCATAAATTCCCTGAAAGTACACATGTTAAGCTTTCTAAGCGTAACCAGCTTGTTGTAATGGGCTCATCTTTCTGGAATTAATCCCTCAAACGATTCTTTGGTTGCGCAGGGTTTCCCTAAAAAAATGTATAAAAAAGCTGAATAAAAAACACCTTTTCCTAAAATATAAATATGCAAACCAGAAAAAACAAGCTAAGTCTGAAAGCGCAAGGTCCTCCGAACAGAACAATACCCAACATGCATAGCTACTTTTAACCCTTTAAATTGCCAGCTTACTTGAGATTTTGTCACCCTCCGTTGACAGGTCATTTTTCCCCATTTTGCGCCATGTTTTGCGCCATTTTTGCTGGAATTTTCAGGAAAATTATATTTATATTTTTTTGCAGCAGAGTTTAGGCTTTAACATGAAATGTCTTGTTTGTAAATTTTATTTTGTTTTTTACAATATTATTAAGTAAAAAAATAAATAAATAAAAACATTTTTAGAAAAATGAAATTTAGAAATGTATTTTATTAAGGAAAAGCATATTGCACGTGAAAGCCCCATTTCTACCGATTAGAACGGTACCACTTATTTATCGGTAGCCCCCCGTTCCTGCCCAGGAGACCCCCCTAACTGAAACAAGTACTTTATAATATTTTATAACATTTACAAATAAAATACAACTACCATCCACACTACAAAGGGTTAAATCGCCCCCGGGGGGGGGGACCCCATTTTTTGGGGTGGATTTTTAAGGGTTAAAAACCCTTAAAAATCCAAAAGCCAGCTATGCAGGGCTTGTAGAAACAGGGCGCAGGGGCCAGCTTTTGTCTTCTGCCCCCCCCCCGGGCTTTGGGGAGGCAGGTAATGGGGGTGCCAGGGGTTAATGGCAAGCCACCCGCTAGTCACAGGTGACTTGCCACCTCCCCCAGCCTTGTGAACTGGTATAGGGGTCATGGACCCCTTACCAGTTCACAAGGGGTTAAATGTAAAAAAAAAAAACACACACACGCAAAAAGAAAAAATTATTTTAGTATTTTTTTTTTTTTAATACTTACCTGCCATCCATCCTGGAGCACTGTGTCCCTCGGCGATCACTGGCTTCTGCTCACCTGCTGGAAGCCTTTTATAGCTGCTGGATGACAGAACACAAAGGGTTAATAAAAAAAAATTGACATAGGGTCCCCCCTCCCGGGGGGGGGGACCCCATTTTTTTTATTTTTAAGGGTTAAAAACCCTTAAAAATAAAAAAAAAATTACGTGGGGTCCCCCTTACCCAAAGTACCTAGCCCGGGACCAGCTATGGGGGCTTGTAGGCACAGAGTGGAGGGCTAGCTTTTGTGGCCCCCCCACCCTGCAGCCTACAAGCCCACATAGCCTATGTGGGCCCGGGCTCTTCTGCCCCCCCCCGGCTTTGGGGAGGCAAGTAATGGGGGTGCCGGGGGTTAATGGCAAGTCACCCGCTAGGGCAGGTGACTTGCCACCCCCCCAGCCTTGTGAACTGGTATAAGGAGTCTCATGGACCCCTTACCAGTTCACAAGGGGTTAAATGTTGAAAAAAAAAAAAACGCAGTCTGCTTGCGTGTTTGGAAAAGAGAGCCTGGGGAGGGGGGGGGTGATCACAGCCCTCTCCTCCTCCTCTGCTCTCTGCTCCAAGCACCGAGCAGACTGATTCAGAGTCTCAGGTGCTGAAGGTAAGAAGCCGGCTGCTGGGGGCGGGGCTAGCAGTCGCGATCCAGGAAGTGGGGGGAGAGGGCATTTTCTGCCCTCTCCTCGCCATGGAAGAGGCTGGGGGGGCCGATCGGAGGCCCCCCCAGTGAAGAGAAGACCCGGCGGGAGGCATCGCGACTGCAGGTAAGTAAATGTCATTTTTAGTTTTTTTTACAGTTAGCAGCTGCTGCTGCCGAAGCGGGGGGGGGGGGCGGCCTATTCTGGGGGCTCTCCTGGAGCCATCCGAGCCTCCACGGGGATCGGATGGCACCAAATTAAAGAGGAGACCCGGATGGATCCAACGAGGGGTCAGGTGAGTATTTTTCATTTTTATTTTTTAAACTAGCAGCGGGGAAATTCGAGCCCGTAACACCTACGTGCTTGGCACTTAAGGTCCAGCCAAGCCAGCACGTAGGTGTTACGTGCTTGGCAACAAAAGGGTTAAACAGGGTTTTTTGTTTTTAATTTATTTATTTTTTCTCTCAAATAATTATGTCACCGCTCCTGGCCTAGAAAGAGTCATTTTTGAAAACTTTTTAGATTTTTTTATATTTTTATGCAGAATTGTCATTACAGGTCTGGCATTAAAGTATTAATGTCACAATGTTACAACAGTGTAATTCCATGTGTTTTCGCTTTGTTACTGGTGGATATGAATTTAATCACACAGCGTCTGAGAGTCGGTCGCAACGAGCTGGCGCTACCTTTCGCTCCCTGCAACGATGTGCTGGTGTTAGAATTCCCAACATACATCTCATTCATCAATGCCGGCCAGCTAACTACAGTGACTGAGGCGCTCTATTACAGCACCCAATAGCCGATCACAGCGTCTACTAGCGTTCTCTCTAAGCTCTTCTGTACAGAGGCTCATCTGCCGATACCTGGCGCTAGTCATGAATCAGCCTGATAGTTACATAGTTAATATGGTTGAAAAAAGACATATGTCCATCAAGTTCAACCAATGGTTGGGTTTGGGGAAAGTTATTTTTCATTTTTTTTTTTTTTTACTGATAACTAATAGTAACTGTAAATTAGTGATAGGTTAACCTGAACCACAAACTTCGGGTTTGTACTGAATATTGCGAGTTGGTGTCTCTGAACCCGAACATAGACTTTATCCAGAAATCCATGCCGGGGTTCGGCCCAAACATGACAAAACCTGGTTGATAAGTTACATAAATTTTTGGGGGATTTTTGGTTAGATACAATTTTTATCTAACAAAGAATAGCCTGGCTTTTTTGTATTTTTTCAGGTTTAAGTGTTTTACTAAATGAGGCATTTAAAGGCATCCCATTTAACATTGAAACTGCCTGTGGATTTTTATTTTGGTAATCTTTTTGGCATTTCTGGTTAGATACAATTTTTATCAAATGAAGAATATCCTGACTTTTTTTAAATTGCATTTTATCAGTTTAAAGTGTTTTGCTAAATGCCGCTTATGAAAGGTATTCCATTTATTATTTTTTACGTTTTTTTTTTAATTTTTTAATTTTTTGGTTAGATACAATTTTTATCTAATGAAGAATACCCTGACTTTTTATTTTTAAATGTATTTTTTTAGTTTTAGGTGATTCTACTAAATGCAGTTTTGAAAGGCATCCCATTTAAACTACCAGCTTTTTTTTAAAAAATATTTTTGGGGGAATTTTGTGGGCATTTTTGGTTAGAATGTTTGTCTGATTTGTTTTTTTGTCACTTTTCCTTGTTATAATGAATGCAGCTTATGCATCAAAGCAGGGGAAGTGACAGCTGGGTTCTTTTTATTTTTTTCCTGGGCAGTTTATTTTGTATTTTACAAAAAAAAGGGGTCCTCCCCCAAAGGCTAGCAGCCCCGACACCAAGCATATGGGCTTGTAACCCAGGGCTCAGAGGCCACACTATTGGCGGCCCCTATTCCTGCCGCCCTTATGCCCTTTTGGTATTGGTTTAGGGCTCATCTAACTGTGCCTTGGGCACCCCTGGAAGAACCCCGTGTCGCCAATGGGCAATCGGACTGTTTGCATCCCTAATGCCCCAAATGGGGGTGTGGGTAATGTGTCATTTTACCGGCATAGCACCCATGTCAGCTCCTGTCGCCTTACCAGTTTACCCCTAGTGAAAAATAAATAACACATCAAAATATTGTTATTGTTCTTAATTTAACTTATACTCACCTATCCCTGTCTTCCATCTTCTGTCCCCCACCGGACGCTGTCTTTCTCGAGTCCGGTGAGCCTTCTTTGTCCTTCGCTGTCTTCTCTTCCTTCTTCAAGGCTCTTCAGGGACCTCTCCAGCTTGTAGATATGGCGGCACTGACCATCAGAAGCTGTTCGCTGCAACGTCATTTGGATAAAGGTTTTCCCTTCTATCATCCTCACCAATTGGTGGTGCGGGTAATGGAGTATGAACTGATATAGGGGTCCATGGGACCCCTCAACACTTCAAAGAGAAAGTGTAGTAAAAAAAAACACACGTTTTCAAAAAAATACTTTATTTAATTTAATTAACTTATACTTGCCTTCTCCATTCAGGCTCCCATGCAGGCTCCTTTAAATGTATGCGACCATGGTGTCTAAGGACACTCCGGCGGCATTTAGCAAAAAGGGCAACATAGGTTCCCCTCTGTTCATCCTGGCTCCTGGCCGGGGGACTCCAAGATCAGCCGCTGTGGGTGGCTTTTATATTAAGATTTGTGGAGACAATGTGAAACAACTTATGATGTAACAAAAGAGGAGGGGCCTAGAGGAGCAGGTACAGGAAAATCCCCTCTAGGCCCCTCCCCTTCTGTAACATGAGTAATGATGTCAGGGAGATTCCATGGAAGCCATGCCTCCAAGTATAAAAGCTGGCTCCCCCAGCCCTCACTTCAGGATGAAAGGGGGAATGTGCCCTCCTCACCCAAATGGCAGCGCAGCCGTCAGCCTCTGACGTCCGCCGCCACATCTACATGCTGGAGGGGGCCCCTAAAGAGCCCTGAAAAAGGAAGAGGATACGGCATGGGACAAAGCAGACACACCGGACCCGAACAAGACTGTGCCTGGCGGGGGACAGAAGGTTAAAGGCAAGGATGGGTGAGTATAAGTTAAATTAAGAACAATAGGGTGAGTATAAGTTAAATTAAGAACAATAACATTGTTTTGATGTGGTCTGTTATTTATTTTTGACTTAGGGTAAACTGGTATGGGGTAAGGGTGGCTGCAATACCAGTTCACCATGGTCAGGAGTCAGCACGGCACCTTCCGGGCTTGGCGGATGCCATGCTGGTAAAATTGCACATTACCCGCACCACCATTTGGGGCGGTGCAGAAGAGTCCAGTGCCCATTGGTGTGGCCCCTGAGCCCATACCAAAGGGAAAACGACATGTAACTTGCAGGGACGGGGGCCACCAATAGTATGGCCCCTGCACCCTGGGTTATAAACCCTTATGCTTGGTGCCAGGCTGGTAGCTTTTAGGGGGAAACATTTCTAAAAAAAAAACAAAATAAACAGTCAAGGAAAAAATAAAAAGAACCCCACTGTCAATGTCCCCCTGCTTTAATGAATGCCGCATGTCAAAAAAACAAAAAACTAAATTTGGAAAAACATTTTGTACACACAAATTGCAAAAAATGCTCAAATAATTCCCCAAAATATTAAAAAATAAACCCGCATGGAGTTTAAATATTAAATGGGATTACTTTAAATATTGCATTTAGTCAAACACTTAAAAGTGAAAAAATACAATTAAAAAATAAAAAGTCAGGCTATTCTTCATAAGATAAAAATTGTATCTGCCCAAAAATACCAAAAAAATATAAAAAAAAAGCACAGGCATACAGCAGGAATTAATAAAATTACTTTAATAAAAAAACAGGAAAAACAATTTTTTATTTATGTATTTCCCACATTTTTGGGGTTTCTGTTATTATTTTGAGTAATTTCCCTACCCCATTTTGTGCAGGGCAGCCGCCCTAGTGTCCCAACCCACTTTAACTTCTAAGGGTTTCGGTTCAGGTTCTGGGTTCGAGGACCTGAACCGGAATTAAGTGGCAAATTACCATCCCATTTGTTAATGTTATTTTCTTCTAATTAAGACAAAAGGCAGCACCAACTTGATTATCAGTTTGGGTGAGCAATGCTCTGGCCACAAAACGCTAAATTATGTAAAATGGTTTTGGCCAGAAAAAACAACCAATGGTTGTATGTTTGCCAGAGACTAATATTGCACCACCCCAAGAAATCAGAAAATATATAATTACATTATCTTTATTAGCCAAAATAACACACAATACATGTTAAAAACCTTTTAAAACACACATAACAAGAAATTGCACAATCTGCCAGGAGGGGGCGCCAAATAACCTCTAGCTATAAGCCTGTTATGATGTATGTGCAATTTCATCTCCCCTCATGACCACACTAATAAACCCTGCTATCTAATGTGTCTAAATCAATCCTATATAACATATATACATCATATAAAGTGCATATGCTGAAATAAAGTGCATCAATTTACAATATTCCATCTAAAGTGCATTGTTATATTTCCCATTAAAGTGCTCAAATTATTATGCAAATGGGGATGCAAGTTCAAACATGAGATATCAATCTCTCATGAGAAACAAGGCTCCAGCAGCACCCCAAAGTACCCCCTCCGGGACCGAGGCCCACACGTTCCATGACTACCGACTAGTCACCTCCTCAAGGCTGTATGCTAAATATTCCTGTGCTCACCAGGCCCTTTTAAACTCACCCACCCTCGCTCCCACGTCCCTGCACAGCTGGCGGCTAAAGATACGCTGATCGCACTCCGGCCGGAAGTGCGTCAGCGGGCCCAACCAAAAGTGACGATTTGTGTTCCAGCGTGGAATGCAAACCGGCAGACACCAGCAGCTTGGGCACGCTTCTGTGGGAGGCTATTCGGCAGATTTATAGTTCTTATGGTAATAAAAGATTGCCGCCTCTGGAGATTTAATCTTTTTTTTCCAGTCAAAGGTAGTGCCTCCTTGTTTGGTGGCTTTTTGGTGGGGTTAATGTCATGTCACTCCCGTTAGCCACAGGTGACTTGCTAGCCCCCAAGCCTTGTGAACTGGTAGAGGGGTCTCATGGATCCCTTACCAGTTCACAAAGGGTTTACAGTAACAAAGTGTCCACCTGTCCCTTGTCGATCCGATGACAGCTGCCAGTGTGATCGGTGGAGGGGGGCTGGGGAGCCAAGGGATCAGAGTCCCTTGCCCCTCCAACCTTTCTACAGCCATCACCGTGGCATCTGGCAGCTCAAAAACAGAAGCGGGATGATGGGATAGGTGACGTCTTCCCCCCCCCCCGCCAACAGGGGCTAGGCGGGCTAGTAGCAGGCGATGGTGGAAGTGTGGGAAGATGGTCTATTTTTCTCACGACAGAAGAGCTTGAGGGGGGCCCCCCAGGCGAGGAGGAGACCCAATGGGAGGGACCGTGGGCACATGTGAGCAAATGTAATTTTTTTTTCCAGTCATCAGCAGTGGAAGCCATGGGGAGGTTTCGAGACCTTTCCTGAAGATTTTTGAAATATTTTTATTAAAAAAAAAAAAAATTACCTTTACTCACCTCCGATCTTCATCTCCTGTGTCCCGCAGCGATCATATGCAGGTGACGGCTGGCCAGAGGAGGGGGGGGGGCAGGCGATCGATTGATCGCATACCTCCCTCCTCCTCTGTCCAGCCGTCACCGGCATCTGAAAGCTGAACTGCCGGGTGCCCCGATGACACCCGGCAGTGACGTCATTGGCCCCGCCCCCGAAAGCTGCGGTGGGAGGAGGGCCGTTATGCCCCCCACCAGAAGACGGAAGAGCCGGGGGGGTGATCGGAGCCCCCCCCCATGAAGAGGAGAGGCGGCGGGAGTTGGCGGGAGCTGGCGGGCGCGGAGGTGGGTAACTGTCATTTTTTGCAGGCAATCCCGGCGGCTGCTGAAACGGGGGGCACCCTATTTTGGGCACTCCCCTGCAGCCGGAGGAGCCCCAATCGGCGATCGGAGCCCCTCTGGCTGAAGAGGAGACCTGGCCGGATCGAAAGAGGGGTCAGGTAAGTGACTTTTTTTTTAACTTTTTTAACTGTTAGTGGGGAAAGTCAGGCACGTAAAATCTACGTGGCTGGCACTTAAGTGACGGAGAGGCAACCATGTAAATTTTACGTGGCTGGCATTTAAAGGGTTAAAGCCATGGATAGGAATGGATACAATCCATCCTCAAGTTGCCACCACCCAAAATGGTTATGAGCAATTCCTAAAGGACATGTCTAAGATGGAACTGTACCTCACTTGAGAATTATGATTCCCAGTCAGCAACTTTAATGCAACGTTTTCTAGATAAAGGATACGAAAGTGAAGAGGTACGTGGACAGAGAGCATTGGTGAGGACCTATAATAGGGAGCCTCTTCTTAAGATCAAATCGGACTCCCAGGTAGGTGTCCACTTTATAACTGGTTTTAATGCCCAGCATAAAGAGATTAAAAATTTAATTGCTAGGCATTGGCACATTTTAAAGACCGATGCCGTCTTGGGGCTGGCCTTACCAGATTACCCTAAGGTAATCTTCAGGAGAGCCCCTAATCTTAGGGAACTCCTGACTTAAAGTTATGTGTACCCTCCCAGACCAGTTACGGTAGCTAACAACTTACCTGTGGGCTTCCATAAATGTGGGGTCTGTGCCGGCTGCAGGGGTTGTATATCAGTAGAAAAGCCTATGAAGTCTTTTATGGACTTTAAAACAGGGAAAGATTCCGAAATGTATTTCCTGCCACTCTGTTTGTAGTATATTTGATCTGGTGCCCCTGTAAGTTGATGTATGTGGGCAGGACCACACGGGAGTTAAAAATCCGCATCTGTGAACATATGTATAATATTAGACACAGATTTAAAGCCCACAGCCAATCAGCACACTTTAGGACTGCCCATGCCAGGGATCCGAGTTGTATGTCTTTTTTAGGCATAGATAGAGAGGAGGGACACTGGTGGGGTTCTAACCTTACTAGGGAGATCTCTAAAAGGGAGGGCCGCTGGATATACACTTTAGATACATATCGATACATATATCGATTTTGATTTAAATTGCTTCATAGATTCTTCATAGGTTTTGGCATATTTCTTTATTTCTGTTTTTGAACTTCTTTTTTGATTTTTGATTGGAGATTTTTTTTGGTGTTTGTACATGTATTTATTGATGTGTGACCAGATGGATATTGGTTTATAGCAGCCAGCTCCCCTACCTTGAAACATGAGAGCTTTATAAAAATATTTTTTCTTAGCTCATTATTATTATTATTTTTTGTTCGGGCCTCATTTTTATTAGTCCCTGCCGCTTTAATTTCTCCGCCCAGCCCTTGGTACAGCATTGCTCTTGCATTTACTTTTTTGGGCTCCATTCTGTGACCTTTCAGTCACACGAATGTGCCCGCCTTCCTACGTGACGTCCTGTGCTGGGGGACGCTTGCGGAAGTATGATACCTCGCTTGTGTCTGTGTTGTGGTGTTATGGTCACAGCCTGACACGGCACTGCTCCAGTGTATTTTTATTTACCGTATATACTTGAGTATAAGTCGAGTTTTTCAGCCCACTTTTTGGGCTGAAAAAGCCGCCTCAGCTTATACTCGAGTCATTGGACAATGGAGGAGAAAAAGGGGCGGGGCCGGTTTAACTTATGGGCGGATGGAGCTGCGTTCCCTCTAACGCAGCGGTTCGCGACCCCAGCGGGGGTCAGGTTGAGAACTCTTCAGGCTGCAGGGAGACGCAGGCGGAGGTGCGAGGCCGAAGCCGCACGCGCGCGCACACCACAGAATCTAAGGTGCGTGCGCATGGCCGCGCAGCCCCATCTGCCGTCTGACGGTGTGCGGAGCCAATGAGCACGAGGAGCGCAGGAGCGCGAGGAGAGACCCCCCCCCCCCCCGGAACCCTCCTCCGGGTCTGGACAGCAGCAGGTCAGGAGTACTCGTGGGGATTTCTGGTGTCCAGCATCCAGGAGGTACCGTATTTTAAATGTTAAACATGTACCGTATGCAAATGGGATAGGTGGGTAGGCATAGTATGCATAGTATGCATAGCACCAGCAAAAAGTCAGGTGCTGGCCACAGGGTCGATTAGAGCCTCCTCCATCTCCCTTTCTGCAAGGCCCAGGATTGCAGTGTAACACATCCTGGATATTTTTTTTTACATTTGTAGTCCTGGTTAGATAGTTGACAGTCTAGAAGGTCCCCTGCTATGGGCTCTTTTCTAGTGCTGGCGGCTGGGGGTAGTCATTTGCAGTACTGACATTAAATGGCTGCACTGAACTAAATAACCAATTTTTAATTCATAATCAAGCACTTCCTTTCTAATAAGACATCCTTTACCAAAACTTGATTAGCCAGGTGCTGCAACCTTATACGGGGTTTCCACCTCCTAAACCCCAAATCAACACTATATATTACCAATAAAGGCGCGCACTCATATAACTATTTTAGAAAAAATAACTACAATAATATCAAAAAAGATAATTTCATTTATTATGTATTTCACCAAATAGTAGAGACAAGACAATCTTTAGACTAACACATAATTAAAAATTAAGTCCATGCAACGTGACAGTGTGATTTAAGGTATGCTTTAAGGTTCCGCTATAGCAGCATTTGTAATACATACACACTCTATATACATAACAATATAAAGCTAAAGTGCTTGTGTGCCAGGAATCAAACACTAGCAACATCCTATAATGACAGTCCCAAGATATAAAGATTGTAGCAAACGCTACCAAATATTGCACAAGCCCAGCAGCGATACATTGTATTGAAGTACTATTGCGCTATATCACATAGACCAACCAGTGAATGCACTGACACATTTATAGTACGCAATGGACTAACAGACTAACACAAAGTGTGATACATACTTATATACAAAGTCCATAGTACACAGACATCACCTGACGGCCGTTTCGGGCGACCCTCGCCCTTTCTCAAAGGTATGTTTACTAACTCTAACTGCGCGCTCTTTATACCATTACCCAGCCTCGCTCCCAGGCGCCACGTGACTCAGAGTGACGCGGCCACCAGGCCGCGCCTCTGTGACTCACCTCCTACCTACGTCAGTCCCGGCGAGCACGCCAACCATGCAAGCAGGCTCAAAGCGCCAACCACATCATGGAGGCGCGCACGCGCACGGGGCCGGCGCTGGCGGGAATCGTCAAACACAGAAATTTGTACATTCATCAAAACCAAAAAAATGGTATAGGGTATTGCAAAATATGACGATCTTTTAAGGGAAGCTTTAATCCATCTTGGATGTTCTTGGGGAGCTGGCTGCTCAGTCTTGCATACCTGCATATTGAATACATGTACATCATTAAAACACAAATAACTATGGATACTAATTATATTTACATTAAATCTCCTACTAAGACATTGAGTCTTGCTCACAATATGGCTACACTCTCAAAATCACATTCCAACCCTTTCCACAATATCCACAGGTGGACCTAGATTGACATGATATGGAAATCAATACCGACTCGTCTCATCCTACACCAAATTGGACCCACACTCTGATTGCATCAATGCTATAATAAAATTGTCAGAAGGATCAACTACTCAAATCTGTAGGGTCCATTATCTGATATTTATGATCAATTTCTAATCTATCATCCCCATTATTAATCCGGCCCCCCATTCTCCAGACGATTTGCATTTACATTCTCGTATCCAGATTCAAAGTCTACCTTTACTTATCAACATATTTTACAAAAAAGGTGTGTGATCACATTCTTCGTTCATACCCTGAGGTGCTAAAGCATTAAGTTCATATAACCAAAAGAGTTCTCTCTGTGACAATCTTCTCCTCATGTCGCCACCCCTTTTGGAAGCTTTAACCTGTTCTATAACCATAAATCTAAGTTGAGATATATTATGGCCTGCCGATAAGAAGTGCCGTGCTACCGGTGAATTCAAATCGCCCCTTCTGATCGCACTCCTATGTTCAGAGATCCTTTGTCTCACCTCCCTAGTGGTCTGGCCTATATAGACCATCCCACAGGGACATTTCAGCATATAAATCACGAATAGTGACGAACATGTCACAAACTCATTCACTGTATATTTTTTGCCAGTGCGTGGATGATAGAAGTCCCGACCTTTCATCACAAAACTGCACTGGGCACAATGTCCACAATTGTGCATGCCCTGTGGTTTAGGTAAGCCAAAAACTGTAGTTTCATCCTGCTGTTTACCAATTTCTGTGTCAGCTCTAATCAAGTGGCTCCTAAGATTCCTTGGTCGCTTACATGTGAATAATGGCGGGGTCGAGAAAATTTCAGATAAAGCAGGGTCACTCGTTAAAGTTGACCAATGCTTATTAATAATATGTTTAACATGTTGATTTTTTTTTTTTTTTTTTTTTTTTTTTTTTTTTTTTTTGGGATTATACCTGAGTAATGATTCCCTTTGTACCCCCAAGGCTTTAAATTTCGCTTCTTCAACTACTTTCTCTGGGTAACCCCTAGTTTTGAAATCTCTAGCCATTGCCTCAGCCTGTTCTAAAAATGTCTGTTCACTGTCAATAATTCTCCTTAATCGCAAAAATTGACTATAGGGAATGCTTTTTTTCTGTGCTGTTGGATGGAAGCTTCTATAATGAAGATAGGTGTTCCTATCAGTAGGCTTTCTGAAAATATCAGTTGAAATCTCATCCTCTTTCAAGCTTACATTCACATCCAAAAAATGTACACATTCCCTACTATAGTCAATCGTAAAGGAGATAGATGGTAAGCATTTATCTAGATCCATCTTAAATTCCAATAAGGCTTCAAGAGGTCCATTCCATATCATTACAATATCATCTATAAAGCGATACCATAGGATCGCATGGTCTCCATATAGGGGATGGGTGTATACAAACCGTTTTTCAAATGCTGCCATAAAAAGATTAGCATAAGATGGGGCCACATTGGACCCCATCGCCGTACCCCTTAACTGCTGATAGAATTCACCATTATAGTAAAAGTAATTACGGGTTAATACCATCTCTAACAATTTCAACAAAAATTTCCTATATTGGGCATCTAAGCCCATCTCCTCCAGTGTTTCTCCAATTACCTCCATCCCTAGATCATGGGGAATGGAAGTGTATAAACTGTTGACATCTAATGTACACAAGTAACATCCATCTGGAAGCTTACCCAAAGTGGAAATTTTGTTTAAGAAGTCACCCGTATCCAAAAGAAAAGATGGTATGGATAGGACTTGTATCTGTAATATCCTATCCAAAAAGACCGCTATTGATTGGAATACAGATTGGGTCCCGGCCACAATAGGTCGACCGGGTGGTTTTCTGAGATTCTTATGAATTTTAGGTAATGTATAGAACAACGGTATTAATGGAAAAGATGTAATCAAGAAATCTCTAAGTTTTTTATCTATCAGGGAGGCTTCAAAAGCTTCTGAAATGATGGTATCTAGTTCCTCCTTAATGTTATTAGTTGGATCACTCCTCAACTTGCAATAGACCTCTGGATCCGATAATTGTGTAGAAATCTCATACTCATAATAAGAACGATCCATGATCACAGTGGCGCCCCCCTTATCAGCTGGTTTAATTACTATGGACATATCAGACTCAAGGTCTTTCAAAGCTGACCGTTCTTGTTTACTCAAATTGCACTTATATTTACCTGAAGGGGGGCGCCACTTGATCATGGATACGTCCCGCTGTACCAATTTAATGAACGTCTCCACCACATGAAATTGTTGTGGCGGTTGCCACTTACTCTTGGCTTTACACCCAGACAAGTCTACACCCCTCGGAAGTCCTCCTGCTCGTACATCATCAGAAGTTCCATCTCCATGTATCTCTGTTGGAAAAGAGTTGAAAAAAGCTTTAATCCGCAAAGACCTAAAAAATTTTTGTAATTCCACATCCAGTTCTAATGGATTCCCCAAATATGTGGGCACAAAGCCTAAACCCCTATTCAAAAGTTGCTCTTCCTGAGCTGTGATTTCCCTTTTAGAGATATTGACTACTAAGTCACTCTTGTAGTCTTGGTTTTGCTCCTTGTTAGCCTGCCTCCTTCCTCGTTGACCCCTCCTTGTCGACTTTTTCCTTGACCTTGATGACCCCGATTTTCTAAAAAACGCCTAGACTCTCCCCCTGAGGAATTACTAGAATCTGAGTCTGATGAATTAGGACGTCTCGATTGGTTAGAATATCTGAAGGGCCTACCTTCCTTCCAATTGTATATTTTGTTAGACTCATAGTCTAAGATGTCCCTTCTATATTTATTTAACTTGATTGTAAGTGTGTCCGAATGATATTGTTTTACTGTAGCATCCAGAGACTCAATAAAAGTTCTAAATTCGCCCATATCTAATGTGGTTTCAAGCTTTCCCTTGATCACCTGTATCTCTTGATCCAATTCCCTTAATTGTGACTGGATGCTTTGTACAATCAAAGTCATTAAATCTAGACTACACTTATTAAGTATATGGTACCATCTATCGTGGAATTCACTGCCTTCCTTACAAAATGTGGGCTTTAGATTGATTCTTAGACCCCTAGGTATTCGGCGAGCCCTCAAATATTCAACCAAGGTGGTTGCATGCAATTCAAATTGGGTCTGGCGTCGTTTTAATACCTCCAGTTGTTTTTTGACTAGTGTCTGGTCCCTAATCAAAGGATTTGTAGTATCGCCATAACTCTCTAAGAGTGAGTCCAGGTCCGCTTGGGTATATGCAAAAGTATCGGCCTGTTTTGTTGAGAGGGTATTTAAATCGGCAAAAGCCATCACTTCAACGGAGTGCTGTAGATCTGTGTGGAAAAATTCACAAATATTAATTCATAATCAAGCACTTCCTTTCTAATAAGACATCCTTTACCAAAACTTGATTAGCCAGGTGCTGCAACCTTATACGGGGTTTCCACCTCCTAAACCCCAAATCAACACTATATATTACCAATAAAGGCGCGCACTCATATAACTATTTTAGAAAAAATAACTACAATAATATCAAAAAAGATAATTTCATTTATTATGTATTTCACCAAATAGTAGAGACAAGACAATCTTTAGACTAACACATAATTAAAAATTAAGTCCATGCAACGTGACAGTGTGATTTAAGGTATGCTTTAAGGTTCCGCTATAGCAGCATTTGTAATACATACACACTCTATATACATAACAATATAAAGCTAAAGTGCTTGTGTGCCAGGAATCAAACACTAGCAACATCCTATAATGACAGTCCCAAGATATAAAGATTGTAGCAAACGCTACCAAATATTGCACAAGCCCAGCAGCGATACATTGTATTGAAGTACTATTGCGCTATATCACATAGACCAACCAGTGAATGCACTGACACATTTATAGTACGCAATGGACTAACAGACTAACACAAAGTGTGATACATACTTATATACAAAGTCCATAGTACACAGACATCACCTGACGGCCGTTTCGGGCGACCCTCGCCCTTTCTCAAAGGTATGTTTACTAACTCTAACTGCGCGCTCTTTATACCATTACCCAGCCTCGCTCCCAGGCGCCACGTGACTCAGAGTGACGCGGCCACCAGGCCGCGCCTCTGTGACTCACCTCCTACCTACGTCAGTCCCGGCGAGCACGCCAACCATGCAAGCAGGCTCAAAGCGCCAACCACATCATGGAGGCGCGCACGCGCACGGGGCCGGCGCTGGCGGGAATCGTCAAACACAGAAATTTGTACATTCATCAAAACCAAAAAAATGGTATAGGGTATTGCAAAATATGACGATCTTTTAAGGGAAGCTTCAATCCATCTTGGATGTTCTTGGGGAGCTGGCTGCTCAGTCTTGCATACCTGCATATTGAATACATGTACATCATTAAAACACAAATAACTATGGATACTAATTATATTTACATTAAATCTCCTACTAAGACATTGAGTCTTGCTCACAATATGGCTACACTCTCAAAATCACATTCCAACCCTTTCCACAATATCCACAGGTGGACCTAGATTGACATGATATGGAAATCAATACCGACTCGTCTCATCCTACACCAAATTGATATGGAATGGATCTCTTGAAGCCTTATTGGAATTTAAGATGGATCTAGATAAATGCTTACCATCTATCTCCTTTACGATTGACTATAGTAGGGAATGTGTACATTTTTTGGATGTGAATGTAAGCTTGAAAGAGGATGAGATTTCAACTGATATTTTCAGAAAGCCTACTGATAGGAACACCTATCTTCATTATAGAAGCTTCCATCCAACAGCACAGAAAAAAAGCATTCCCTATAGTCAATTTTTGCGATTAAGGAGAATTATTGACAGTGAACAGACATTTTTAGAACAGGCTGAGGCAATGGCTAGAGATTTCAAAACTAGGGGTTACCCAGAGAAAGTAGTTGAAGAAGCGAAATTTAAAGCCTTGGGGGTACAAAGGGAATCATTACTCAGGTATAATCCTAAAAAAAGATCTGATCGGATTCCTGCAGTGTTAACGTATAATATACACAATCAACATGTTAAACATATTATTAATAAGCATTGGTCAACTTTAACGAGTGACCCTGCTTTATCTGAAATTTTCTCGACCCCGCCATTATTCACATGTAAGCGACCAAGGAATCTTAGGAGCCACTTGATTAGAGCTGACACAGAAATTGGTAAACAGCAGGATGAAACTACAGTTTTTGGCTTACCTAAACCACAGGGCATGCACAATTGTGGACATTGTGCCCAGTGCAGTTTTGTGATGAAAGGTCGGGACTTCTATCATCCACGCACTGGCAAAAAATATACAGTGAATGAGTTTGTGACATGTTCGTCACTATTCGTGATTTATATGCTGAAATGTCCCTGTGGGATGGTCTATATAGGCCAGACCACTAGGGAGGTGAGACAAAGGATCTCTGAACATAGGAGTGCGATCAGAAGGGGCGATTTGAATTCACCGGTAGCACGGCACTTCTTATCGGCAGGCCATAATATATCTCAACTTAGATTTATGGTTATAGAACAGGTTAAAGCTTCCAAAAGGGGTGGCGACATGAGGAGAAGATTGTCACAGAGAGAACTCTTTTGGTTATATGAACTTAATGCTTTAGCACCTCAGGGTATGAACGAAGAATGTGATCACACACCTTTTTTGTAAAATATGTTGATAAGTAAAGGTAGACTTTGAATCTGGATACGAGAATGTAAATGCAAATCGTCTGGAGAATGGGGGGCCGGATTAATAATGGGGATGATAGATTAGAAATTGATCATAAATATCAGATAATGGACCCTACAGATTTGAGTAGTTGATCCTTCTGACAATTTTATTATAGCATTGATGCAATCAGAGTGTGGGTCCAATTTGGTGTAGGATGAGACGAGTCGGTATTGATTTCCATATCATGTCAATCTAGGTCCACCTGTGGATATTGTGGAAAGGGTTGGAATGTGATTTTGAGAGTGTAGCCATATTGTGAGCAAGACTCAATGTCTTAGTAGGAGATTTAATGTAAATATAATTAGTATCCATAGTTATTTGTGTTTTAATGATGTACATGTATTCAATATGCAGGTATGCAAGACTGAGCAGCCAGCTCCCCAAGAACATCCAAGATGGATTGAAGCTTCCCTTAAAAGATCGTCATATTTTGCAATACCCTATACCATTTTTTTGGTTTTGATGAATGTACAAATTTCTGTGTTTGACGATTCCCGCCAGCGCCGGCCCCGTGCGCGTGCGCGCCTCCATGATGTGGTTGGCGCTTTGAGCCTGCTTGCATGGTTGGCGTGCTCGCCGGGACTGACGTAGGTAGGAGGTGAGTCACAGAGGCGCGGCCTGGTGGCCGCGTCACTCTGAGTCACGTGGCGCCTGGGAGCGAGGCTGGGTAATGGTATAAAGAGCGCGCAGTTAGAGTTAGTAAACATACCTTTGAGAAAGGGCGAGGGTCGCCCGAAACGGCCGTCAGGTGATGTCTGTGTACTATGGACTTTGTATATAAGTATGTATCACACTTTGTGTTAGTCTGTTAGTCCATTGCGTACTATAAATGTGTCAGTGCATTCACTGGTTGGTCTATGTGATATAGCGCAATAGTACTTCAATACAATGTATCGCTGCTGGGCTTGTGCAATATTTGGTAGCGTTTGCTACAATCTTTATATCTTGGGACTGTCATTATAGGATGTTGCTAGTGTTTGATTCCTGGCACACAAGCACTTTAGCTTTATATTGTTATGTATATAGAGTGTGTATGTATTACAAATGCTGCTATAGCGGAACCTTAAAGCATACCTTAAATCACACTGTCACGTTGCATGGACTTAATTTTTAATTATGTGTTAGTCTAAAGATTGTCTTGTCTCTACTATTTGGTGAAATACATAATAAATGAAATTATCTTTTTTGATATTATTGTAGTTATTTTTTCTAAAATAGTTATATGAGTGCGCGCCTTTATTGGTAATATATAGTGTTGATTTGGGGTTTAGGAGGTGGAAACCCCGTATAAGGTTGCAGCACCTGGCTAATCAAGTTTTGGTAAAGGATGTCTTATTAGAAAGGAAGTGCTTGATTATGAATTAATATTTGTGAATTTTTCCACACAGATCTACAGCACTCCGTTGAAGTGATGGCTTTTGCCGATTTAAATACCCTCTCAACAAAACAGGCCGATACTTTTGCATATACCCAAGCGGACCTGGACTCACTCTTAGAGAGTTATGGCGATACTACAAATCCTTTGATTAGGGACCAGACACTAGTCAAAAAACAACTGGAGGTATTAAAACGACGCCAGACCCAATTTGAATTGCATGCAACCACCTTGGTTGAATATTTGAGGGCTCGCCGAATACCTAGGGGTCTAAGAATCAATCTAAAGCCCACATTTTGTAAGGAAGGCAGTGAATTCCACGATAGATGGTACCATATACTTAATAAGTGTAGTCTAGATTTAATGACTTTGATTGTACAAAGCATCCAGTCACAATTAAGGGAATTGGATCAAGAGATACAGGTGATCAAGGGAAAGCTTGAAACCACATTAGATATGGGCGAATTTAGAACTTTTATTGAGTCTCTGGATGCTACAGTAAAACAATATCATTCGGACACACTTACAATCAAGTTAAATAAATATAGAAGGGACATCTTAGACTATGAGTCTAACAAAATATACAATTGGAAGGAAGGTAGGCCCTTCAGATATTCTAACCAATCGAGACGTCCTAATTCATCAGACTCAGATTCTAGTAATTCCTCAGGGGGAGAGTCTAGGCGTTTTTTAGAAAATCGGGGTCATCAAGGTCAAGGAAAAAGTCGACAAGGAGGGGTCAACGAGGAAGGAGGCAGGCTAACAAGGAGCAAAACCAAGACTACAAGAGTGACTTAGTAGTCAATATCTCTAAAAGGGAAATCACAGCTCAGGAAGAGCAACTTTTGAATAGGGGTTTAGGCTTTGTGCCCACATATTTGGGGAATCCATTAGAACTGGATGTGGAATTACAAAAATTTTTTAGGTCTTTGCGGATTAAAGCTTTTTTCAACTCTTTTCCAACAGAGATACATGGAGATGGAACTTCTGATGATGTACGAGCAGGAGGACTTCCGAGGGGTGTAGACTTGTCTGGGTGTAAAGCCAAGAGTAAGTGGCAACCGCCACAACAATTTCATGTGGTGGAGACGTTCATTAAATTGGTACAGCGGGACGTATCCATGATCAAGTGGCGCCCCCCTTCAGGTAAATATAAGTGCAATTTGAGTAAACAAGAACGGTCAGCTTTGAAAGACCTTGAGTCTGATATGTCCATAGTAATTAAACCAGCTGATAAGGGGGGCGCCACTGTGATCATGGATCGTTCTTATTATGAGTATGAGATTTCTACACAATTATCGGATCCAGAGGTCTATTGCAAGTTGAGGAGTGATCCAACTAATAACATTAAGGAGGAACTAGATACCATCATTTCAGAAGCTTTTGAAGCCTCCCTGATAGATAAAAAACTTAGAGATTTCTTGATTACATCTTTTCCATTAATACCGTTGTTCTATACATTACCTAAAATTCATAAGAATCTCAGAAAACCACCCGGTCGACCTATTGTGGCCGGGACCCAATCTGTATTCCAATCAATAGCGGTCTTTTTGGATAGGATATTACAGATACAAGTCCTATCCATACCATCTTTTCTTTTGGATACGGGTGACTTCTTAAACAAAATTTCCACTTTGGGTAAGCTTCCAGATGGATGTTACTTGTGTACATTAGATGTCAACAGTTTATACACTTCCATTCCCCATGATCTAGGGATGGAGGTAATTGGAGAAACACTGGAGGAGATGGGCTTAGATGCCCAATATAGGAAATTTTTGTTGAAATTGTTAGAGATGGTATTAACCCGTAATTACTTTTACTATAATGGTGAATTCTATCAGCAGTTAAGGGGTACGGCGATGGGGTCCAATGTGGCCCCATCTTATGCTAATCTTTTTATGGCAGCATTTGAAAAACGGTTTGTATACACCCATCCCCTATATGGAGACCATGCGATCCTATGGTATCGCTTTATAGATGATATTGTAATGATATGGAATGGACCTCTTGAAGCCTTATTGGAATTTAAGATGGATCTAGATAAATGCTTACCATCTATCTCCTTTACGATTGACTATAGTAGGGAATGTGTACATTTTTTGGATGTGAATGTAAGCTTGAAAGAGGATGAGATTTCAACTGATATTTTCAGAAAGCCTACTGATAGGAACACCTATCTTCATTATAGAAGCTTCCATCCAACAGCACAGAAAAAAAGCATTCCCTATAGTCAATTTTTGCGATTAAGGAGAATTATTGACAGTGAACAGACATTTTTAGAACAGGCTGAGGCAATGGCTAGAGATTTCAAAACTAGGGGTTACCCAGAGAAAGTAGTTGAAGAAGCGAAATTTAAAGCCTTGGGGGTACAAAGGGAATCATTACTCAGGTATAATCCTAAAAAAAGATCTGATCGGATTCCTGCAGTGTTAACGTATAATATACACAATCAACATGTTAAACATATTATTAATAAGCATTGGTCAACTTTAACGAGTGACCCTGCTTTATCTGAAATTTTCTCGACCCCGCCATTATTCACATGTAAGCGACCAAGGAATCTTAGGAGCCACTTGATTAGAGCTGACACAGAAATTGGTAAACAGCAGGATGAAACTACAGTTTTTGGCTTACCTAAACCACAGGGCATGCACAATTGTGGACATTGTGCCCAGTGCAGTTTTGTGATGAAAGGTCGGGACTTCTATCATCCACGCACTGGCAAAAAATATACAGTGAATGAGTTTGTGACATGTTCGTCACTATTCGTGATTTATATGCTGAAATGTCCCTGTGGGATGGTCTATATAGGCCAGACCACTAGGGAGGTGAGACAAAGGATCTCTGAACATAGGAGTGCGATCAGAAGGGGCGATTTGAATTCACCGGTAGCACGGCACTTCTTATCGGCAGGCCATAATATATCTCAACTTAGATTTATGGTTATAGAACAGGTTAAAGCTTCCAAAAGGGGTGGCGACATGAGGAGAAGATTGTCACAGAGAGAACTCTTTTGGTTATATGAACTTAATGCTTTAGCACCTCAGGGTATGAACGAAGAATGTGATCACACACCTTTTTTGTAAAATATGTTGATAAGTAAAGGTAGACTTTGAATCTGGATACGAGAATGTAAATGCAAATCGTCTGGAGAATGGGGGGCCGGATTAATAATGGGGATGATAGATTAGAAATTGATCATAAATATCAGATAATGGACCCTACAGATTTGAGTAGTTGATCCTTCTGACAATTTTATTATAGCATTGATGCAATCAGAGTGTGGGTCCAATTTGGTGTAGGATGAGACGAGTCGGTATTGATTTCCATATCATGTCAATCTAGGTCCACCTGTGGATATTGTGGAAAGGGTTGGAATGTGATTTTGAGAGTGTAGCCATATTGTGAGCAAGACTCAATGTCTTAGTAGGAGATTTAATGTAAATATAATTAGTATCCATAGTTATTTGTGTTTTAATGATGTACATGTATTCAATATGCAGGTATGCAAGACTGAGCAGCCAGCTCCCCAAGAACATCCAAGATGGATTGAAGCTTCCCTTAAAAGATCGTCATATTTTGCAATACCCTATACCATTTTTTTGGTTTTGATGAATGTACAAATTTCTGTGTTTGACGATTCCCGCCAGCGCCGGCCCCGTGCGCGTGCGCGCCTCCATGATGTGGTTGGCGCTTTGAGCCTGCTTGCATGGTTGGCGTGCTCGCCGGGACTGACGTAGGTAGGAGGTGAGTCACAGAGGCGCGGCCTGGTGGCCGCGTCACTCTGAGTCACGTGGCGCCTGGGAGCGAGGCTGGGTAATGGTATAAAGAGCGCGCAGTTAGAGTTAGTAAACATACCTTTGAGAAAGGGCGAGGGTCGCCCGAAACGGCCGTCAGGTGATGTCTGTGTACTATGGACTTTGTATATAAGTATGTATCACACTTTGTGTTAGTCTGTTAGTCCATTGCGTACTATAAATGTGTCAGTGCATTCACTGGTTGGTCTATGTGATATAGCGCAATAGTACTTCAATACAATGTATCGCTGCTGGGCTTGTGCAATATTTGGTAGCGTTTGCTACAATCTTTATATCTTGGGACTGTCATTATAGGATGTTGCTAGTGTTTGATTCCTGGCACACAAGCACTTTAGCTTTATATTGTTATGTATATAGAGTGTGTATGTATTACAAATGCTGCTATAGCGGAACCTTAAAGCATACCTTAAATCACACTGTCACGTTGCATGGACTTAATTTTTAATTATGTGTTAGTCTAAAGATTGTCTTGTCTCTACTATTTGGTGAAATACATAATAAATGAAATTATCTTTTTTGATATTATTGTAGTTATTTTTTCTAAAATAGTTATATGAGTGCGCGCCTTTATTGGTAATATATAGTGCTGAACTAAATAACCCAAAGGCTGCACTGAACTGACACCAAAGTAGGGATAAGATAAAAAAAAAATTATTAATAATTAATGTCAGTATTTTTTAGGCAGAAACAAGGATTTATAATAATATTTTTTTTTTTATCTTATCCCTACTTTGGTGTCAGTTCAGTGCAGCCTTTGGGTTATTTAGTGGGGCAGCTTCAGAGCCCCACCATTCCTTCTTATTAGTGTATTGATCTGGTATTTTCTTATGCAGTGAGGGGGTATTTGCAGGACTCCTATGGAGTGAGGGGGTACTGGTCAATAAATTGTACCTGTAGGTCCAGTCAGAGGAATGGCTCTGCTACTGATGGCGGCCTCACTTTGCCTATCTTATATGTTACCCACACCCTGTACATATAGATTGTCCACATTAAAAATCATCCTACCTGCATCTACTGCATGTTATGAGCCTTTAAACATCCAAGATGGCGGCTCATGGAGCATCAGGCAGCCTGCAAACAAGAAGTGCTTCCTGACTGTGCTGCTCTGCATTCTGGGACTGCTGACCTTTACCTGACCCCAGCTCTGCTCTGTCTGAGCAAAGCACAGCTATAACCTGCCCCCCTGTACCTTATCCCACTCTCCTCTCCTCTGTAAGTGTGATGCTTCTGAGTCAAGATGGCGGCGCCCGTATCCTAAATTCCTGAACAGAGTTGCAGCCCAGTGGGGGAAAGAATAATAAGTTAGTGACTAAAAATGTTAAATATATTAATTTAAGATGCTGGGGAACCGTTTTTAAAGAGTTTGGGCTTTTTATTAAATCACGCTGAACGTCCGGTTTAAGCTAACGGGAAAGATGCATGCGTTCATTTTTGCATTGCCATAGCGTACACCCAGAAGTGGCCGGCGCAGCTTCAGTCTAGCCTGGCGAGCGGCCGCTTCCAGGTGTATAGAGGGAGCCGGCGCGCTGAAGAGAAAGGCGGCAATCAACTACCGGTATAACGGCAGAACGGATCGGGCAATCAAACGGCAGGAGCCAGGTATTTACTTAGCATAAACCGCACTACCAGCCTGGGCCACTGGTTAGTGCGGTTATGCTTATCGTATGTGACAGTTTTCCTTTAATGGACACAGACAGGCTGTACGGTATATTTCATGGACACAGGCAGGACACTGGTAGAATGTATATTATGAGCCCTAACACAGGCTGCTCTATGCAAACAGTCATGTCATCACTTTCTGTAATATCAGCCTGCATTAGGCCTCAAAAGATGCCGTACTGTACGGTACCCGTAAAAAGTCTTTTTTTTTATCCTGTTAGAAATGGATCCCAATACTTCTACCGGAAATCCTGGACCAAAAGAAAAACGCAGGTCATTCGAAGCTGGTTTCAAACTTAAGGTTGTGTCAAGAGCAGAAGAAAGCAATAACAGTATTGCAAGTAGGGAATTTTGTTTTGATGAAAAACAAGTGAGGGAATGGCGGAAAGAGAAAGCTGATTTGGAAAAGATTCCAAAGGCAAAAAAAGCTCAACGTGGTTTAACAACTTCATATGGGGCTCTAGAGACTGAATTGCATAAATGGGTTATGGAGTGTCGTCAAAATGGTTAACACGCATGGGAATTCGCTTACGTGCCCTTCAAATGGCTAAAGATGACACATTTAAAGCACCAGGCATTGAAAAATTTGTTGCGTCAGCAGGATGGTGTACCCGCTTCATGAATAGGTTTGCCCTATGTTTGCGGCAAAGAAGAAAGATTTCACAGAAGTTGCCAAAAGACCTTGATGAAAAAGTGATGTCATTCCATTCATTCATCATAAAACAAAGAAGGATCCATAACTATGACCTGGGAGATGTTGGAAATATGGATGAAACACCTATGACCTTTGATCTTCCAAGCAACAGAACTGTGGCAAGTTTGGGAGACAAAACTATTTTTCTCAGAACCACAGGAAATGAAAAAAAGCATTTCACAGTTGTTCTGTCGTGTTTGGCTAATGGAACTAAGCTGGGGCCTGTCATTATTTTTAAAAGAAAGACCTTGTCTAAAAAGATCAAATTCCCACCACGACTTACAGTGCGCGCACATATTAAAGGCTGGATGGATGAAGACGGAACAAAAAAATGGCTGGAAGAAATTTGGAATGGACGACCAGGAGCAGCCTTAAAGAAAAGAGCATCATTGCTAGTTTGGGATATGTTCAGAGCCCACACATCTGATGACATAAAAAAAATGGCAAAATCTTCTCAAATTACTTCGGCCGTTATTCCAGGTGGGCTTACATCTGTATTGCAACCGCTAGATGTCTGTTTAAATAAACCTTTCAAAGACTGTGTGAGAAAGATGTGGCATGAATGGATGTCATCTGGTCAAGCCCGACTGACAAAAGGTGGAAATCTGATGAAGCCCGACATAGAATTGATAGCAAAGTGGGTTTGTGATGCCTGGGAAGATATTCTGGAGGACATGGTGCAACGCGCCTTCAAGAAATGTGGCATTAGTAATGCTATGGATGGCAGTGAAGACAGCGCTTTGTATGAGAACGACAGCAGTAATGATGATGACTGCGAACTCAGTGATGATGACAATGTCTATGCTGATAACCTCACACCAGCTAATGCTGAAGCTCTGTTTGGAAATACAGATGATGAGGAGGAATCCAGTTTTCTCTTGTGTTGTAGCTTGGTTGCTGAATGAGCTAAGGTTTTTGTACTTTTAAAGTTATTGTTGATACCATATTGTTTTTATTGACCCTCTTTTTCCACTTACAGAGCTAGTTTACTGTTTTTCTTTGAAATAAATACGGTATTCAAAAACATTATTGGTATCTATTTTTATTTTTGAAATTTACCGGTAGCTGCTGCATTTCCCACCCTAGGCTTATACTCGAGTCAATAACTTTTCCAGTTTTTTTGTGGTAAAATTAGGTGCCTCGGCTTATATTCGGGTCGGCCTATACTCGAGCATATACGGTATTTATTTCTTTTCCGGACTTCAGTCTGTGACGTTATTGTCACATGACTGTGCTCGCTCTCCTCCCCCCCCCCCCTTCATGATGTTGTGGGCCAGAGGGTGATTGCCATATCTGTGCCATTGTGAGTGCAATTTTATTGAGATATATTAAATTGGAACTTTTTAACAGAGTTACACTAGATTTGTGCTCTATTTATTTCTGCTTTTACCATTTATGAGGAAACGTTTGCTGCAATTTTGGAGATTGTCATTTACAATTTCTATCTGATCTGACAAATTCTGGATATAGCCGCTGGCTATAAATGGACATATAATCCAGCTGGTAAGATGCTGTGATATTGGTGGCAGAATTGCTGATCTTCAGACCTGAAGTGCATGCGTTTTGGGACACCAATCCTTTTTTGTGATTTCTTGCTGGAATTGTTTAATCATTTGTTTTGCTCTGTGCGTATTAATGTACATTGTGGTTTGATCTGGACTTTCTTTGGAATAAGGAGTCAAACACGTTGAGCATCATTAGTTGGAACTTTTAGTTCATACGCATTAATTTCTCTGTGCGAGGTGTTTTATATATATATTTTATGTTTGATTACACATGGATTTTACAGAATCATAATGGTGGCATCCTTTTAGTAAAATGCCTATAACTAAAGTATTGAAAAAACATTTTAGAAAGCGTTTATAAATGAATAATTTGTACTGTGCTTAAGATGAAAGCAATCTCCTCATTAAATTATCTTTAAGTAGTTTGTCTAAAGCAGTTATAATATATGTCTGAATATGTACAGCATTCTTTTTATTATATTAAGTACAACAGTGGGAATCCTGAAGTGGCTTTAGCACAGACGCTCTGTCTTCAGGGAATTCTTTGATATGGTAAAAGGCAGAAAGCATCAGATGTTAGATGTCAACTGATAAAAAACATAGGCACATAAATGACAGAATTGATTTGGAAAGATAGCATACAGTCAGTAACCATCAATACCGCTATATAACGACTTGTAGTAAAGAGTAGAGATGAGCGAACTTTTGAAAAATTCGATTCGACTGATTCGCCGTATTTTCCGACAAAAATCGCTTCGACCCGAATAAATTCGCGACGAATCGCTATTATAAACGGCTATTTCTGAGCCTCCTAGAGCCTCAATAGGGTTGTAAACCATTCTGCCTTGCTGTAACACGCACAGGATGCGTGCTGGGTTAGTTAAATAATACTTTGAAGAAATATCACATGCAGATCAGAGGCATCGCTAATAGAATCGCAGAGCGGCACAATTGAATTCAAGAGAGTTGAAGTGGCATCACTATGAGGGGCAGGAACCCAAACATTGCTTTAAAGAGACACTGGAGTTGGCAGCAGCAGGAGCCCAAAAATTGGATGAATCACACCCTGGAGTTGGCAGCAGCAGCAGGAGCCCAAACATTGGCTGAAAGAGACACTGGGGTTGGCTTCAGGAGCCCAAAAATTGGATGAATCACACCCTGGAGTTGGCAGCAGCAGCAGCAGGAGCCCAAACATTACTTTAAAGAGACACTGGGGTTGGCTTCAGGAGCCCAAAAATTGGATGAATCACACCCTGGAGTTGGCAGCAGCAGCAGCCCAAATATACACTGGAGTTGGCTTCAGGAGCCCAAAAATTGGATGAATGACACCCTGGAGTTGGCAGGAGTTGGCAGCAGCAGCAGCAGGAGCCCAAATATTACTTTAAAGAGACCCTGGGGTTGGCTTCAAGAGCCCAAAAATTGGATGAATCACACACTGGAGTTGGCAGCAGCAGGAGCCCAAATATTACTTTAAAGAGACACTGGAGTTGGCTTCAGGAGCCCAAAAATTGGATGAATCACACCCTGGAGTTGGCAGGAGTTGGCAGCAGCAGCAGCAGGAGCCCAAATATTACTTTAAAGAGACCCTGGGGTTGGCTTCAGGAGCCCAAAAATTGGATGAATCTCACACTGGAGTTGGCAGCAGCAGCAGCAGGAGCCCAAATATTACTTTAAAGAGACACTAGGGTTGGCTTAAGGAGCCCAAAAATTGGATGAATCACACCCTGGAGTTGGCAGCAGCAGGAGCCCAAATATTACTTTAAAGAGACACTGGGGTTGGCTTCAGGAGCCCAAAAATTGGATGAATCACACCCTGGAGTTGGCAGCAGCAGCAGCAGCAGGAGCCCAAACATTACTTTAAAGAGACACTGGAGTTGGCTTCAGGAGCCCAAAAATTGGATGAATCACACCCTGGAGTTGGCAGGAGTTGGCAGCAGCAGCAGCAGGAGCCCAAATATTACTTTAAAGAGACCCTGGGGTTGGCTTCAGGAGCCCAAAAATTGGATGAATCACACCCTGGAGTTGGCAGCAGCAGCAGGAGCCCAAACATTGGCTGAAAGAGACACTGGGGTTGGCTTCAGGAGCCCAAAAATTGGATGAATCACACCCTGGAGTTGGCAGCAGCAGGAGCCCAAACATTACTTTAAAGAGACACTGGGGTTGGCTTCAGGAGCCCAAAAATTGGATGAATCACACCCTGGAGTTGGCAGCAGCAGCAGCCCAAATATACACTGGAGTTGGCTTCAGGAGCCCAAAAATTGGATGAATCACACCCTGGAGTTGGCAGGAGTTGGCAGCAGCAGCAGCAGGAGCCCAAATATTACTTTAAAGAGACCCTGGGGTTGGCTTCAGGAGCCCAGAAATTGGATGAATCACACACTGGAGTTGGCAGCAGCAGCAGCAGGAGCCCAAATATTACTTTAAAGAGACACTGGAGTTGGCTTCAGGAGCCCAAAAATTGGATGAATCACACCCTGGAGTTGGCAGGAGTTGGCAGCAGCAGCAGCAGGAGCCCAAATATTACTTTAAAGAGACCCTGGGGTTGGCTTCAGGAGCCCAAAAATTGGATGAATCACACACTGGAGTTGGCAGCAGCAGGAGCCCAAATATTACTTTAAAGAGACACTGGGGTTGGCTTCAGGAGCCCAAAAATTGGATGAATCACACCCTGGAGTTGGCAGCAGCAGCAGGAGCCCAAACATTACTTTAAAGAGACACTGGAGTTGGCTTCAGGAGCCCAAAAATTGGATGAATCACACCCTGGAGTTGGCAGGAGTTGGCAGCAGCAGCAGCAGGAGCCCAAATATTACTTTAAAGAGACCCTGGGGTTGGCTTCAGGAGCCCAAAAATTGGATGAATCACACCCTGGAGTTGGCAGCAGCAGCAGGAGCCCAAACATTGGCTGAAAGAGACACTGGGGTTGGCTTCAGGAGCCCAAAAATTGGATGAATCACACACTGGAGTTGGCAGCAGCAGCAGCAGGAGCCCAAACATTACTTTAAAGAGACACTGGAGTTGGCTTCAGGAGCCCAAAAATTGGATGAATCACACCCTGTGGAGAGTCATGTGGAGAAAAAGTAGCTTAGTTAGTAATATCTACATAAAATTATGAATAAACAAATGCAAAAGTATTGCCAAAATGAAGTTTTGTTTGAGGGTGTGTTTCCACCTTTTAATTAAATCAGAAACAAGAAGGTATCATTGCCTCTGACTAATTAGCCCTCAAAAATTCTTGGAATTTTTAATCTGGAATCATGTCTGATCCGTCTTATCCGAAGAATATTAATAAAAAGTAAAAGTAACGTAAAGGATTTTTTATCAATACTTACTTGTGGTCTGATGCGGAGGAATGTCTGTAACTGGAGAGCAGCGCCTTAAATCTGTTTTGCACGATCCATCTTTCTTTAGTGTTGGTCTGGCCCCGTCATCTATCTACTGGAATACATAGGGCATTGTTGGGAGGAAAGCATGGCTGATCCATGCGCCATTCATTTCCACGCAGGGCAGTCTCTGGAAAAAAAAAGTATGTATAAACCAGGGTCTTTTTCATATAAAAACAAATGGTTATTTTTGCTTTTAAACCATATGTTCCACAGCTTTGTCATTGTGTCAGCCAATGAAGCAACTTTGTCTGGAAGTGCTGCAAAAGCAGTCCGCTGCATCACAAGTGGCATCTGACACCCCCAGTCAACTGTCTGTTGTCTGTCTGTTATGCTTTGGGTTCAGCTCCACTATCCATTGATGAAGATCTGATAATCATAAAATTCAGCAGCTACTGCCCAGCCAAGAAGTGGAGGAGACACTCGCCTCTTCTTCCACTAGCCGGCAATTAGTGATGAGGAGAGTGTCGTGGGAGGAGGTGTTGCAAGCCGAGGTAGTGGAAGAGGGTCCCTGGAGTCTGCGGTGGTGGCGGCGGCGGCAGCAGCAGCAGCAGCAGTGAATTATTGCGGACTGTTGTTAGGAAAAATCAGCTACTCAGCGATGTGGCAGTGTTTCATGCAGCATCCTGTGGAGAAAAAGTAGGTTAGTTAGTGTATATACATAAAATTATGAATAGACAAATGCAATAGTATTGCCAAAGTGAAGTTTTGTTTGAGGGTGTGTTTCCACCTTGTAATTTAATCAGAAACAACTAGCTATCATTTGCCTCTGAATAATTAGCCCTCAAAAATTCTTGGAATTTTTAATCTTGATGTCTGAGGGATTTCTCCTCTCAGACAGCGTCACCATAAGTCCAGCCTGCTGCATTACACTTGGAAGAACATCTTGTTTGCGCTGCGACAAGGAAGCCAGAGTCATGCGTCCTGACATGGCACACGTGTTCAGTCTAGTTTTGAAGTCTTGCCCCCATCTGAAAGACATCCGAACAACAGGAAAGAAAGTTAGCATGCACTTCTGGCACTCCTACACCACCAAGCACAACCTTATTGAGCCTCAGCGTCACAACGGTGTACCCCACCATAGTCTGATTTGCGATGTTTCCACCCGTTGGAATTCCACCCTCCATATGCAGGATCCACTATAGCAGTGGTCCCCAACCCTGTCCTCAAGGCCCACCAACAGGCCAGGTTTTGCAGATCTCCACAAAGATGCACAGGTGGAGTAATTAGTGCAACTGCAGAGCAATAGAGCTGGCTATTTGGAGATCCAAAAAACATGACATGTTGGTGGGCCTTGAGGACAGGGTTGAGGACCACTGCACTATAGGAACAGAGAAAAGCCATCACGGATTTCTGGATGATCCAAACGGATAGGGGGACACCCCTGTGTAAATTCAATGTAAACCATTGGCAGCTCATACGTGACACCGACCGTGTGCTCAGGCCCTTTGAGGAAGCTATGTTATTAGTCAGTTGCCAGGACTATGAGATGAATGATGAGATTCCACTGCTTCATGTACTACAACACATGTTGGAAACCATGGCTGGTCAGGGCACTGGAGACATGGCACATACATTTCACAGCCACATGAAGCCTGTGGGGGCTGAAGTGGAGGAGGAGGAGGGGGTGGGGCACAGCAAACCACAGTTTAGGTTTCACAAAATGACCATTTTATCTAGTCATCTGACAGGAGAGGAGGAGCAGGAGCAGCCACAGGAGCTAGAGGGTTGTGAGGAAGGCGAGACAGAGGACCCAGACACACCGTGGCAGTTTACAGTGGAGATGGAGACAGGTAGTCCCTCCGAGTCACTTGCACAAATGGCACGATGCATGCTCACATGCTTGCGTACTAGTGAGCGCAGAATTGTCTCCATTTGTCAGCGGGAAGACTTCTGGCTCTCCAACTTATTGGACCCTCGCTTCCGGCACAAAATGGGGGCATTTTTTACGCCCACTGAGAGGGAGGAAAAACTGACCTACTACAGAGACATCCCACGTAGTCAGTTGGGCGATGTCTATCTGCGCCATGGCCCATACTCCCGCAGGTCTGACTCGGGGGGACCTCTGCGTTCACCTTACACTGCCATGGCTGCTGGGGGGGTGGAAGGAGCAGCAGCAGCTCCATCAGCAGCAGCCTCAGTCTTCAGTCGCTAGTGAGTAGCTTTCTACACCCGCATAGTGAGTCTACTCATGAGCAGCAGGAAGACCTGGAGCTGGACCTCAAACAGCAGGTCATGTCATACCTTGACATGACCATGCCAACACACCTTCAGGATCCACTGGATTTGCTGGGAAGCCAAACTTGACTTGTGTCCGCAACTAGCAGAGTTTGCCCTGGAAAAGCTGTACTGGCCGGACAGTAGTTGATTTAGATGGCAACTGGGCTGCTCTATATAACGAAGCAAAATGGCAAATTTACCTCACTATATAAGCTATTGCCCCTCAGATTTACACAGGGGCTGCTCTATATTATGCTGCAAAATGGCAAATTTACCTCACAATATAAGCTATTGCCCCTCAGATTTACACAGGGGCTGCTCCATATAATGGTGCAAAACCATGAATTTACCTCATAATATAAACTATTGCCCCTCAGATTTACACAGGGCCTGCTCTATATAACGAAGCAAAATGGCAAATTTACCTCACTATATAAGCTATTGCCCCTCAGATTTACACAGGGGCTGCTCTATATTATGCTGCAAAATGGCAAATTTACCTCACAATATAAGCTATTGCCCCTCAGATTTACACAGGGGCTGCTCTATATAATGAAGCAAAATGGCAAATTTACCTCACTATATAAGCTATTGCCCCTCAGATTTACACAGGGCCTGCTCTATATAACGAAGCAAAATGGCAAATTTACCTCACTATATAAGCTATTGCCCCTCAGATTTACACAGGCTGCTCTATATTATGCTCCAAAATGGCAAATTTACCTCACAATATAAGCTATTGCAGCTCTATATAAATAAAAATAAATAAATAAAAAAAGGGCCTGTAGAAGCTTATTTAGTATAACAGATAGGGTGACATGTGCTGGTTTGGGATGCCCATATGGGCTAGTGTTTTGGCAGCAGTACAAAAACCAATGCAAAATGCAATAGCTTAATAAAGCTGATGCTGATCAACGCTTATTTAGTATAACAGATGGGGTGCAACATGCAGGTTTGGGATGCCCTGCGGCCTGTTGTATTTAAAGCAGACCAAAACCAATTCAAAATGCAATAACTTAATAAAGCTGAGGCTGTAGATGCTTATTTAGTATAAACAGGTAGGGTGCAAGGTGCAGCTTTGGGGTGCCCTGCGGCCTGGTTAAATGAAAGCAGTCAAAAAGGAAGTGCAAACTGAAGTAGCTTAATGAAGCTGATGCTGATCAACACTTATGTTGTATACCAGAAAGGGTGCAAGGTGCAGCTTTGGGGTGCCCTGCAGCCTGGTTTATTAAAAGCAGTCAAAAACAAGTGCAAACTGAAGTAGCTTAATAAAGCAGCTGATGCTGATCAACGCTTATGTTGTATAACAGATAGGGTTAAAATAGCATGTGCCTTGGGATGCCCGTGTGGCCTGTTATATTTCAAGCTGAACAAAAAGTAACAATAATCCAAGTATGAGACATAATTTTGACCTTCTTTACAGCGCCATACTTTGAAAAAAAAACCTTAATTTCATGCCGATCAATCCAAAGGTCAATGCCCCTAACAAAAATAGTGTTCGGCATAAGTTTTCCTTCTGGAAGGACGTAACCTTTAGTTTACATGGTTGGGGTAGGTTATCTTACAAATTGGGATACCCCAGGCAGCAGTGTCATTGAAAGAGACAGATTGTAATGCAGGCCATACGCAAGCAGAGAAACTCAGGCTGCAACAGGCCTTTTTAGTTTACATGGTTGGGGTAGGTTATCTTACAAATTGGGATACCCCACTGTATATGAAACCGAATATAAATGCACACCCAAAAGTGGACAATCAGCCTCCAAGAGGCCTGCTTAGTTTAAATAAGAGAGCTGCTTAGTGTAAATAAGAGGCCTGCTTAGTTTAAATAAGAGAGCTGCTTAGTATGGTAGGTAGGTTATGTTATGTTACAGAATGGGATGCCCCAAAGCTGACTTGAGATCAGTATATATGCACACAGCAGCAGTGTGTAAGCAGGCTCATACAGGCCAAATTTCTTTAAATAACTGTGCAGCTTACAGTAAATGCAGAGGCTAATGGTATGTTACAGAATGGGATGCCCCAAAGCTGACTTGAGATCAGTATATATGCACACAGCAGCAGTGTGTAAGCAGGCTCATACAGGCCAAATTTCTTTAAATAACTGTGCAGCTTACAGTAAATGCAGAGGCTAATGGTATGTTACAGAATGGGATGTCCCAAAGCTGACTTGAGATCAGTATATATGCACACAGCAGCAGTGTGTAAGCAGGCTCATACAGGCCAAATTTCTTTAAATAACTGTGCAGCTTAGAGTAAATACAGAGGCTAATGGTATGTTACAGAATGGGATGCCCCAAAAAGGAGTGCACCTGGCAGGCAGCAGTAAGAATATGCACAGCAAAAGTGTCTTTATCAGGCCTAATTTCAATTAGAATAAGTGCAAATGGTTATATGGTCTTAAACAGAGGGTGCTGTAGTCACAGAATGGGATGCTACAACAGAAGTGCACCTGTCAGGGTCCAGTAGTGCTATGCCCAGCAAAAGTGTCTTTATCAGGCCTAATTTCAATTATAATAAGTGCAAATGGTTATATGGTGTTAAACAGAGGCTGCTGTAGTCACAGAATGGGATGCCCCAAAAAAGAAGTGGACCTGGCAGGGTCCAGTAGTGCTATGCCCAGCAAAAGTGTCTTTATCAGGCCTAATTTCAATTATAATAAGTGCAAATGGTTATATGGTCTTAAACAGAGGCTGCTGTAGTCACAGAATGGGATGCCCCAAAAAAGAAGTGGACCTGGCAGGGTCCAGTAGTGCTATGCCCATCAAAAGTGTCTTTATCAGGCTAATTTCAATTATAATAAGTGCAAATGGTTATATGGTCTTAAACAGAGGCTGCTGTAGTCACAGAATGGGATGCCCCAAAAAAGAAGTGGACCTGGCAGGGTCCAGTAGTGCTATGCCCAGCAAAAGTGTCTTTATCAGGCTAATTTCAATTATAATAAGTGCAAATGGTTATATGGTCTTAAACAGAGGCTGCTGTAGTCACAGAATGGGATGCCCTAAAAACCAGCAGTAAGTGCACCTGGCAGGGTCCAGTAGTGCTATGCCCAGCAAAAGTGTCTTTATCAGGCCTAATTTCAATTATAATAAGTGCAAATGGTTATATGGTCTTAAACAGAGGCTGCTGTAGTCACAGAATGGGATGCCCCAAAAAAGAAGTGGACCTGGCAGGGTCCAGTAGTGCTATGCCCAGCAAAAGTGTCTTTATCAGGCCTAATTTCAATTATAATAAGTGCAAATGGTTATATGGTCTTAAACAGAGGCTGCTGTAGTCACAGAATGGGATGCCCCAAAAAAGAAGTGGACCTGGCAGGGTCCAATAGTGCTATGCCCAGCAAAAGTGTCTTTATCAGGCCTAATTTCAATTATAATAAGTGCAAATGGTTATATGGTCTTAAACAGAGGCTGCTGTAGTCACAGAATGGGATGCCCCAAAAAAGAAGTGGACCTGGCAGGGTCCAGTAGTGCTATGCCCAGCAAAAGTGTCTTTATCAGGCCTAATTTCAATTATAATAAGTGCAAATGGTTATATGGTCTTAAACAGAGGCTGCTGTAGTCACAGAATGGGATGCCCCAAAAAAGAAGTGGACCTGGCAGGGTCCAGTAGTGCTATGCCCAGCAAAAGTGTCTTTATCAGGCCTAATTTCAATTATAATAAGTGAAAATGGTTATATGGTCTTAAACAGAGGCTGCTGTAGTCACAGAATGGGATGCCCCAAAAAAGAAGTGGACCTGGCAGGGTCCAGTAGTGCTATGCCCAGCAAAAGTGTCTTTATCAGGGCTAATTTCAATTATAATAAGTGCAAATGGTTATATGGTCTTAAACAGAGGCTGCTGTAGTCACAGAATGGGATGCCACAACAGAAGTGGACCTGGCAGGGTCCAGTAGTGCTATGCCCAGCAAAAGTGTCTTTATCAGGCCTAATTTCAATTATAATAAGTGCAAATGGTTATATGGTCTTAAACAGAGGCTGCTGTAGTCACAGAATGGGATGCCCCAAAAAAGAAGTGGACCTGGCAGTGTCCAGTAGTGCTATGCCCAGCAAAAGTGTCTTTATCAGGCCTAATTTCAATTATAATAAGTGCAAATGGTTATATGGTCTTAAACAGAGGCTGCTGTAGTCACAGAATGGGATGCCCCAAAAAAGAAGTGGACCTGGCAGGGTCCAGTAGTGCTATGCCCAGCAAAAGTGTCTTTATCAGGCCTAATTTCAATTATAATAAGTGCAAATGGTTATATGGTCTTAAACAGAGGCTGCTGTAGTCACAGAATGGGATGCCCCAAAAAAGAAGTGGACCTGGCAGGGTCCAGTAGTGCTATGCCCAGCAAAAGTGTCTTTATCAGGCCTAATTTCAATTATAATAAGTGCAAATGGTTATATGGTCTTAAACAGAGGCTGCTGTAGTCACAGAATGGGATGCCACAACAGAAGTGCACCTGGCAGGGTCCAGTAGTGCTATGCCCAGCAAAAGTGTCTTTATCAGGCTAATTTCAATTATAATAAGTGCAAATGGTTATATGGTCTTAAACAGAGGCTGCTGTAGTCACAGAATGGGATGCCCCAAAAAAGAAGTGGACCTGGCAGGGTCCAGTAGTGCTATGCCCAGCAAAAGTGTCTTTATCAGGCCTAATTTCAATTATAATAAGTGCAAATGGTTATATGGTCTTAAACAGAGGCTGCTGTAGTCACAGAATGGGATGCCCCAAAAAAGAAGTGGACCTGGCAGGGTCCAGTAGAGCTATGCCCAGCAAAAGTGTCTTTATCAGGCCTAATTTCAATTATAATAAGTGCAAATGGTTATATGGTCTTAAACAGAGGCTGGTGTAGTCACAGAATGGGATGCCTCACAGCAGACTTAAGATCAGTTCAGTATATATGCACAGTTAGTTAGTATAAATAGCCTGAAAACGCTAACAAAGCCTGTCAGCCAGCTAGTAACACTCAGGCTGGATGAAAAAAAAAAAAATCTCCCTGTGACAGCCTCCGATTTTCCCTACCTTTCCCTGTTTTTCGCTGACTTTCTGTCTGTCTCCTGTCTGTCTCCTGCCTGTCTCCAGCCTGTCCCTGTCTGTTCCTGCCTGTCTAACTGCCTCTCTCCCTCAGCTACACAGCGTTCTGTCTCTCACGAATGCAATAGAGAAATGAGGAAGGAAAAGCAAGATGGCCGACTTAAATAGCACTGTGACGTCACCGGGCTTGCTGGCTGCTGATAGGCTGCATGTGACTGCCCCAGCTTGCACTGGCGCGGGATAGATGTCCAGACATGTCCCGTCCGCCATCTTAGAATGACTGTAAATGTAAATGAATGGATGTTAAAGGAAAACTTCGAGCGATCGAACCGCGGGGAAATTCGGATTCGATCCGAATCGAATTTTTCCTGAAATTCGGATCGAATCCGGGTTCGTCCGGATTGATTCGCTCATCCCTAGTAAAGAGCATAACAATAGTTTCTAATGAGGAGTTTTACACTCGACAAAAATGAACCTCTTCAAATGTGTTTAAATTCATCATAGGCTGCTGTTATATATGCTAATTTCTAAAATTGCAGATCCCAACCTGTGTTGCACATGATTTTATCATAGACTGCCCTTTACCTCAACCTGTTCTGCCATCTTAACTCTACCCAAATTGACTTGTGGTTTTGTGCAATTTTACTAGGTCCCCATATAAACATAACTTTTAAAGTCACCTGTAAAGCAGAACAAAACCTGAAAATTTGACTTTCCTGGGTTTTGTTCCTTGCCCAAGAATCGGGATGCCCCACTGTGTAAATCCCCCCAGTTCTCCTAGTAAATCTCACCTCTCCTCGTTCAAGTCCTTTGTTGTGTTGATATCCTTCTGTATCCCGACTATCTTAGCCTGTTTACTGCATCTTGTGGATCAGCTGTGGTACTCCCATGGTCCTGGGCACCCCGGGGAAAGATTTTTTTGTCAAGAGGTACTTTAAATATAGAAAGTGGTGCAGAAAATGTTTATTTGACACCCTGCATACCCCCTGCATACCCCAGCTATACATCATGCCAAACTGTACTGTACGTGATCAAAGTATATCCATGTGCAACAGCAATTGTTAACTAACCACATTTCTGGCTAATAGCGGCTTTGCAAAATTAAGCAAAATCCCATCATGCATCAGAAAAATGAACAATCATTTAATCAAAACTCAAAATACACAAGATACAAAGAGAGGTGACAACTGCCTAGACCACGGTTTCTCAACCTGCACATGGTGCACATAAGCAGGGAATTTCTTAAAGAAGCCACAGCACACAACCCTGTTAGCCAGCAACCAATCCTATAAGCTGTCTCTCAAATTGAGTAAAAAACAGTTGCCACTCATCTGCACCTACACAAAGGCACAGTGGGGGGGGTCTTTAACTGTATGAGGGTGGCTTTTGACCCTTCCCACCATGTGCTGCACTGGGGGTGTAGGGTAGCCTCAGGTAAGCGCTCCCAAAATATCCATTGCTGTGTATATCCCAAAGGGAGCTTTCATAGATTAGAGTTTGGACTGTGCAGATTTAGAACTGCACCTACACAGAGGCAGCGTGGCATTTGGTGGTACAGGTTCAACATATATCTGTAGATGTGTGCAGATATATAGAACTTCCACCAAACTTGTGGTTTCCTTCTCCTGGCAGGAATAAAATCCAGGGGTGACTGGTTTCTGCGTGTATTTGGGGACAGATCCTGTCCCTCTCTGATTTCCTTTTCCTTCCATTACAAGAAAGAAACTAGCCTGGATGATTATGGGGGTTATTTAAGAATGGCTAGCGCCAGGTAGGGCATTGTACACAAAACCACATTTAAGAAAGCGAGGCTGGAAAGCCTCTAACAGCGACATGTAGCGTCATATGTATTACTGGCGTATAGCGCCAGCGCTCTAGGTTCAAGAACACCATGCATTGCCTTTCGCTCAGTGTCGCTCTCCCATACATTTCAATTGACTTTCTTTTGTTTGTGTTTAAATAGCGTGTTTGGCAATTAACTTTCTTATTTTTGCTCAAATCATTGTGTGACCTCTCCTGGCCTGCAAACAAACACTTTTATATTTTTTTATATATATTTTAATGCAGAATTGGTACAGGTCTGGCACAAAAGTGTCATTTTCCCAGTGTTAAAACAATGTAATTCCATGTTCAATTTGTTACTGTTGTATATGTGTTCAAAAACAGACTTGAATTTTTGAATTTTTTCTTAAGTAGAAGAATTGTAAGTACGGGGTAACCTGTTATCCCGATAGTGTGACCCTTCCATGTTTTCCAATGTTACGTTGGTACATGGTCAAGCCTAATAGACACTCGACTGATCCTGGGTCTAGGCTACTCCCGGTTTGAATTAATTATGCTTTTGACCAAGACCACACCGTATATATACCAAATTATGTATTTGTGTACACCTAGTTTAACCCTTTTGTTGCCAAGCACGTAACACCTACGTGCTGGCTTGGCTGGGCCTTAAGTGCCAAGCCCGTAGGTGTTACGTGCTTGACTTTCCTCGCTTCTAGTTTAAAAAATAAAAATGAAAAATACTCACCTGACCCCTTGTTGGATCCGGCCGGGTCTCCTCTCCCCGTGGGGGGTCGGATGGCTCCAGGAGAGCCCCCGGAATAGGCCGCCCCCCCCCCCCCCCGCTTCTGCAGCAGCAGCTGCTAACTGTAAAAAAAAAAAAAAAAAAAAAAAAAATGACATTCACTTACCTGTGTGTGCGCTGGCTCCCGCTGTCCCTCCTCTTCACCTGGGGGGCCTCCGATCCCCCCCCAGGACTTACCGATCTTCAGGAGAGAGCCTGGGAGGCTCTCTCCCCTCTTCTTCTCGATGGCGGCCGCCATCTTGCCTCTAAGCCCCGCCCCCTTGGGGGTGGGGCTTATGAAGTCATCCCGGCCCCGAACGGGCTTCAGCTTTCTCAGCTTCTCAGATGCCGGTGATCGGCGCTGGGGAAGGAGGTGACAGGAGATCATCTGATCTCCTGCCTTCTCCTTCTCTGGATGCCGATCACCGGCATCTGTCAGCTGAGCGGCGAGGGACAAGAGCTTGCAATCGAAGGTAAGTACAGTAAAAAAAAATTTTTTTTTTTTCTAATAAAATACTTTTTATTATTGTGTGGTGGTTTTTTTTAACAGTTAACCCTTTGTGAGCTGGTAAGGGGTCCATGAGACCCCTTATACCAGTTCACAAGGCTGGGGGGGTGGCAAGTCACCTGCCCTAGCGGGTGGCTTGCCATTAACCCCTGGCACCCCCATTACCTGCCTCCCCAAAGGCCAGGGGGGGGCAGAAGAGCCCGGGCCCACATAGGCTATGTGGGCTCGTAGGCTGCAGGGTGGGGGGGCCACCAAAGCTGGCCCCCCCACTCTGTGCCTACAAGCCCCCATAGCTGGTCCCGGGCTGGTTACTTTGGGTAAGGGGGACCCCACGTCGTTTTTTTTTTGGGATTTTTAAGGGTTTTTAACCCTTAAAAATCCAAAAAAAAATGGGGTCCCCCTCCCCGGGAAGGGGGACCCTATGTCATTTTTTTTTTTAATTAACCATTTGTCATCCAGCAGCTATAAAAGGCTTCTGGGCAGGAAAGGGTGTCTACCTATACATATGTGGTATCGCTGTAACCGGGAGAAATTGGGGTTTCTCACGCAATAAGATTTTATTGACAAACTTACATTTTTTATTACAAAAAAACTCTACAAATTGTAAAAAAATATTTTTTTTTTATTTTTTTTCACACATTTCACCCAAAAATATTGAGAATACACCTAAAAAATACAAACAAGACATTTCATGTTAAAGCCCAGACTCTGTTGAAAAAAACAATATATAATTTTCCTGGGAAATCCCTGGAAATCCTTTCAAAAATGACAGTTGAACATGTGTAGCGCAAAATAGTGAAACATCGTCTGGCAACAGGGAGTGGCAAATGCTGCAGGTAGGCTGGCAGCGAAAGGGTTAAAAACCATACATAAAAAAAATCTCATTTCATTTCATATGGCATACTCTTGTGAATTGTTTTACGCCAATTCATATCGTAATGCATGTAGCAGACATTATTTACATCAATATCATTACTGCTTCCTTGTAGTCTTTATATTCAGTTTTCTTTTTCATAGGAATTTCTCTGTTGGGCAGACATGTTTCGCCTAGTCATTTTACTTTATCAATGCCCTTATATTGAAAAAAGGGAGCAATAAAGTAGTAAAAAATTAGTTAACTAATATCAATTGTATGTGCTTATTTATTCCATGAATTCAATAAGATAAATGTAGATATTGAGGATTTAGCAATGGAGGTGGCAGGCCATTGTGTGGGAGCCACCAAAATGAGAAAATTAAAAAAAAACCTCTACCTACTATCCATCCATGGGGATTAATCACAATGTGGCTACCTTCACGGACTTCCGTCAATGCGGAGGTTGAACAGTTGCCAAAAAAACCCAAACACCAATCTAATTTAAATATTAGATTACAAAATGCCTTAAAAGAATTGGAATCTAACCCTCATATTATCGTGAAAACCAGCGGACAATGGGGGGAACATAGTGGTCATGTCGGTCGACCAATATGAGGCAATGTGTATGCGCATCCTTAAAAATAAAGACTGGTATGCCAGGGCCTCCATGTCTAGACTCGCCAGGGACGCACAGGAATATCACAACATCATCCAACAGGCCCGGGACCAGGGAGTGGTGGATGCCCACACGGCTTTTTATGCACTTCCTAAGGTGCATAAATCAATGACGTCACCCCCGGGATGACCCATCGTATCGGGCATGGGGGCTCTTACTGAGAATGCCAGCCAGTATGTGGACCAGCATCTGCAGCCCCTGGTGACGGGCCTGCCCTCATACGTCAAGGATATGGGCCATATTGTCCGTATCCTTGGTGATCTATGGGTGAGCCCTGATGCATTCCTGGTGACTATGGACGTGGAGGCCCTCTACTCCAGCATCCCACATAACATGGGGCTTAAGGCGGTAGAAACCTTCTTCAATGAATTAGATATTGAAGAGCATAATAATAACCTCTTCCTGCTTCGGCTCCTCAATTTTGTCCTCTCCCACAACCTCTTTCTCTTCAAGAACGTTCTCTACCACCAGATACAGGGAACGGCGATGGGGACTACATGTGCCCCATCATTCGTGAACCTGTATCTGGGGTGGTGGGAGAGGGGGTTGTGGGCGGAGGACCAGATGGCCAAGTACCTGTGCCATGTTTCTGCCTGGCACAGGTACATTGATGACATCTTGGTCATCTGGGAGGGGCCGAAGCAGGAATTGGATGATTTCATTGCTCACTTAAATCACAATGATCTTAACCTTAAACTCACGTGTGAATACAATAAACAAAGTAACATTTTTAGATATCACAATCAATAAGGATAGTGACGGACATATTACTACCAAGCTATATCGAAAAGAAACGGCAGCCAATACCATGCTAAGGGCTTCGAGCTCCCACCCCATGCATCTGCTAAAAAGCATCCCGTATGGGGAATATATTAGGGCACCCGCAATTGCAGCACTTTAGAATCATTCCAAACTGAGGCAAATTTAATTAGAATTAGACTATCGGAGAGAGGCTATGAACAATCAGTCTTGAAACAAGCATTCCAAAAAGCCAAGAAACTTGATAGGCAGACCCTATTATATAGACCAAAACGTGACAAAAACCAACATGGTCCAGCCCTCATCTTGACCTATACAGAGTCACAAAGACACATACGTCAAATTGTAAAAAAATACTGGACGATCCTTCTCAATGATATAGATCTGAGGACCTTCTTACCGAAGGAACCCAAGATAATCTTTAGGAGATCCCCAAACCTAAAGGATCGGCTAGTACACAGTCACCACAATATAAATAGGAAAGAACAATGTTGTAAACAAAGGGGTACATATCGTTGTGGCAGCTGTAGTATGTGCCGCTACATAGAAATAGGCACCACAGTCACAGTACAGGGCAAGGGGAGCTACGGAATGAAACACTATATTAATTGTTCAACGACCGACGTAATTTATATCCTGACATGTGACTGCGGGTGCTTCTACATTGGTAAAACAAACTGCCAGTTTAGGCGATGACTATATGAACACCAATATAACGTCAAAATAGGTAATCAAAAAACACCGGTGGGTCGCCACTTTACACTATGCCATAATAAGGATCCCGATTCTTTAAAATTCACAAGACAAGACCGCATAAGTAACCCCCAAAGAGGGGGAAATATTAAAAAAATGACCCTGCAAGCTGAAACGTGTTGGATCTACAGACTTGGGGCATCCCGTTTCCCGGGACTTAATGACACCCTTAGCTTTGCCCCATTTCTGCAGACCCACCACTATCAATTATCAATTAACTTTCTGCAACAGATGTTAACAACCCAATCAGAATGGGACAATTATATGGGAATGATACACGTTAACTTGGGATGGAAATATGTCATAAGAGTGTTATTGTATAATGTCTACCTAAGAACTTGTAAGCTGTAAACCCTGAGAAACCTGGACGAACACCTAAGAACAACCATTTGGTACTCTTTGACACATAATTTGAATTACATTATATTGCCATCACATAGATAAGAATTAGGCTTAAGCCATACATAATGCATAGTGCAGTTATTCTAAGCATACAGCACGTCCTGCTCCATCTATAATACTTACACATGGGTAATCCTCCGCCAGAGGGTGCTGTTCACTGCAGACATGCAAAAACAGGCTCCTCCCGGCCCTTCATATACCGAGGGACCTCCCACAAATCCCCAGATTTCTCTGCAGTGCTGAACTGCGAAGACATGAAGTATCACGCTCTCGCAGGCGAGCGAGCTTTACAGCCCGAGGCCCTGCGGGACTATTTCTACCCGTCCTCTTTGAGAAGACTATGCCTCCCAGCCTGGGCTGCGTTGGTCGGGTGAAGGTAGGCAGCACCTTGGGTGCTTAACGGAGCCATGCTCCACCGCAATCCCCCACCATAGGGTAGGCGGTCAAGGCTAATGGTGAGCCTCTAGTGGATGCCCCTCCTGCTCTATTGCCCCGTGCCCTGAGTAGTGGTGGACCCTGTTTCAGGGTCGCCACCCTCCTTCTTTCCCCAACTAATTAAGGGGAAAAGAAAGGGGGGGGGGGTGTGGCGGTCTCAGTGTACTGTTAGTCACGCTTAATGCCTTTATTTCTACCTCTATGGAACATCTGGGTGTCAGAGCCGCGCTGCGTGCTCCTTATTCTGTTTGGCTGCCGCCGTTTTTTCTCTCTACTACACAGTTTGCTGCGTCGTTAGATGCCGCGGCACCTTTTCGTTACAACAGCCGTTGTGATTTTATCCTTGCCTTTTTATTTTTTACCTCAGAGCTTCGCGCTATTCGGGGTGGGCGGGGACTTGTCTTGGCGCACTCCGCGTCACGGCCGAGCATTGAGCCCGCCCTTCGAGGTTCGCTGGGCGCCATTTTGACGATCTTCGCGCGCGCGCGTGGCGGATGTTCCTCTCCTTCCTTGGTCTGTAAGTGCCCTCGCGGGTGATTTCTTATTATATGTTCTTCCTGCTGTGCATGGCCCTGACACCTTCTTTCACCTTATGTTTTTCAGACGCCGAGTCTCAGGCGGCTTCTCCCGGCCCTTTATATCCTTATACTTATATATATATATTTATACATAGATAGTTATTAGCGGGCCTTCCTACAAATCTCCCACATTAATCAGCGGGTCGTTGGGGCATCCAGGGTTGCCTAGTGCATAAATCTCTACGGGCATACTGTGCCTAGATAATCACCATATGGAGGCATCTCAGGATTGTGTGACCGAGGTCCCTCTGGGACAAGACCGGCTGTGTACAGCATGTGGTCTCCCCCATGCTGATGCTGACGGGGCACGGGTGTGCGCGCCCTGTGCCGAGCCAACACTGGCCCTACGAGCAGCACCTATGGCTGCACCTCGCTCCTATTCTCCCTCTCCCCCTGGCCTAAACCTCACTCCTGTTGAGTCATGTTCCAGCGGGGAGTTACAACCTGACCTGTCTTCTAGACGGCCTATGCTTGACCAGATTGTTACGGGGTTGACCGAACGCTTGGGTCCTGGCAGGAAGCGGCCCTTGACGCCCCCGGCTTCGGCCCTTGCTATGGGTTCGGAGGAGTTCTCTTCTCCGTGTGATAGTGCTCTGTCTGACGATGGAGATCTGTTCTCTGATCCGGGTTCCTCTGATGAGAGGCCGAGGAGTCACGATGATTCTGACCAAGATGACTGGGGCCAGTTTGACATTGAGGGTATGTTGCTCAGGATTTTTAAGGCCCTGGCTATTTCGCTCCCCGGCGCGGTCCCCAAGCCGAGAGGGGAGAGCTTCCATACGGCGACTGCGCGTTTGGAATTTCTCGAGCAGGCTCACTTCCACGCTCTGGTTCTTAAGGAGTGGGAATGCCCCACTAAACTTCCAGGGATCCCAGAGGACAGGGATAGGAAATACCCTTTTCCCCCTGAGATGGTTGATTGCTGGTCATCGCCTCCCGTGGAGGACGCACCGATCATTGGGGTTCCTAACCCCCCCTTCTTCACAGCCCCGGCCTACAGCACCCTTCGGGATGTCGAGGACCGGCGCATCGATAGGCTGGCTTTGCACGCCTTTGCTTGTGCAGGAACGGCGCTGCGTCCTGCCTGTGCCGCGGCCATCACTGCAGTGGCCGCTAGAACCCTCATAAGGCAGATGCTTGAGCATCACCCTGAGGATTTACCCTGGGAGGTGTTTAATGCACTCTCCAGTTGTGATATTTTTGTTAAATTTATCCTTTTAGCTCTGGATGACACCATCAGAATGTGTGCGAGGACCTCTGCCACAGTGGTGGCTATACGTCGACTGCTCTGGCTGCGACAGTGGGGGGCTGACGATGCTGCTAAAAGGACTCTGACTGGGCTTCCCTTTAGAGGGCAACGCCTGTTTGGGGCCCGTCTGGATATATTTAAAAATGAGGACAATTCGCCCCATCAAGGGCGGCCGTCTTGGTCCCCTTGGAGCAGGGATACCCCTCCCCCTCCATATCATAGTGTTAAGCAAGAACCAGGGGTGCCCCTCCCGGGGCCTGGTACAGACTCCTGCCCCAGGAGAGGCAGACAACGTCAGGGGCCTTCTGGTCGGGCTAAGCCCGACTTCTTCTCAAATACCCCCCAAGCATGATGGGACGCCCTCACCCGCCTGGGTGAGGGGATAGCCACAGCACCTTGCTCCTATCAGGAGGCACCATGCTTCGTTCTGATGGATTCAGGAGGTAGTCCCTCTGGTTGCGGGATGGTGTTTGCTGGATGGTTCTTCCCCGAGTGGGTCAGGGTACTTCTGGTCCCTGTCTTTCTTCAGGTATTGGTACAGGCCTTCCTTGGCCTGCTAGGTCTGGGCTCTTTGACAGGATGCCCTTCACAGATAGAGGCAGTGGCCTCTACACCAGTTTGTTCCACCTTCTCCTGGAGGATGAGGCGGTGCACATCCTAACCCTCCATGGCGTCTCTGAGTTGGGCCTTCGGCGCTCTGTAAATCAGTGGGCCTCTGGCTGCCCATGGAATGCTAAGATGCTTATTTTGGCTCACATGTGTCTTCAGGACACTGCGGCTTTTACAGGTGGGTGTTGGTGATCAACACCGCTGATTGTGGCCGTGTTATTAGGCCTCTCCCCCGCTCCCTGTGCTCGCTACGGCTTGGATGGGAGTGCTGTCTCGAATGAGACCAAGGGGCAGCCGCATAAGGACCTACTAGGTGGTCCTTACCTACAATGGGGAGTTATTTGGGATGGGTGTTCAGTCACCTTAGTTCCTATTTTGTCCTATTCTCCAGTATATCCTCTCCTAGAATTGCATTTGGATTCGGCTCCGGCTAGTTCCTTCTTCTTTGGCGGTAGGGGACCTTTTGGGACGAATTCTCTGTCCCTCTTTGCTGATATATTACTTTCACCAGGCAGGATTGCAGCTGGTGGGCTCGTTGGTGGCGTATCAGATGCTGTCCCTTATATACCAAGCCCTTGGGCTTTTCTGCACACTAGGTTAGTGATCCTACATGGGGTTCCAGCACCCCTGGGGCTAGGTCTGCACTCATTCCCCTGGGTATGGTGGTTCCTCTTGAGCCGATTATACTCAAGGGCCCTGTCAGGGGGCACCCCCTTCTTTGCTTGCATCTTCCGGTGACAGGTCGCCTTGGGGCAGGTTGGCGTTGGGGGGGAATTCTTCCAATACCCCCCGTGGTTCCTAGGTAAGGTCCCTTAGAGGGTCCATCTTACCTACTGGTTTGTTAAAACATGAGCCTTCTGTTGACTCTATATGGCTGGACTTCTCCTATTTTAGGACCTGTCTATTTGGGGAATCTTGACCTGTTGGAAGACAATGGCCTGTTTTATTACTGGTCTGGAGCTTGAAGCAGGATGATCCCTCTGGGCGGGGGTCTGCTGGTATTCGCTCCAATGGATGTTTCTCAGTGGCAGGTTGTGCTATCCTGGTGTCACTCTGAGAGCCAACTAGGGTGGCTCTGTTGGGTCTCGCTTATACCACAGGGGCTCCGCCCTTGTGTTTACTGTCTCAGAATATTCTGACTGGTCATGGGGGTTTAGTAAAATTATGCTTGGATTTTCTATCTTATATGCCTTCTCTTCATTCACCCTACTATGTGGGGTTCTGCGCACGGTTGTGCCGATTAAGAGACCCGTGAGTTTGTTGACCCCCGGGTGACCTAGTGAACTGTGGTTCGCAGATGCTTCTGCTAAGGTCAGCTGACCTGTTTGCTCTCTCAGGAGTGCAGTTCCGCCCTTGTCAGGCCCCTTCTTTGTCGTCCCAATCTACAGACTCTAGTCTGGGGCTTGACAGCTGATTCATTCACCCCTTGGAGACGGGCTTATCTTCTGGGTGACCTGGTATATGGGGGCTAGGAGCAAGCTTCCTTGGCTTCCTCTTCCTCTGTCTATTGTGGGTTATTGTGTACCCATATTGATTGGCATGAGCCTTGGTCTCTTCCCTGTTAGACGTTCTCGGTTCTCAGGGTTCTAAAGTCGTTACAGCATAGGTTGGGGTTGGCTCCCCATCTTGGTGCTCTGAAGGTTCAGGTTCTGTCCTGCCTGTCTTCCTGTAGAAGTCTGGTTCAGTCTTCCTTGTGAGGAGCTCTCTGGGGGTTGCTCAAGGGCATCTCCCAAGTAGTTATGTGGTTCCTGTTGGGATCCATTTTCATTCTGTTTGCCCTGCGGATTGTTCCCTTGGGACTTATGCTGGATGCTGTCTGAGCTGTCTTGTAGTCCAAGTTGCTTTTCTGGGGGCTCCTGCTTCAGTCAGACGTGTGTGGACCCCTTTGTCCAAGTGGTGTTTTATGATCATTGTTTAGGTCCTTTTAGTCTAACTATGGACCATTATTCTTTATAATGCTGAAGTAAAGCATCTACATTCCCTCAACAGGTGTTGTAATTTTTCCTGGTGGTTTCTTGTCCCTTAGGGGGACTGATGCACTTGGGGTCTGCGGGCGCCTCCTTATGTATGCTCCTGATATCGCTTGCTTCCAGGGCCACTGCGCCCTTTGGATTGATCTTACTTGGATGCCTTCCTGGTCCTGAGTAGAGGTTTCGGCTTCTTGCTAATGAAGAGGTCAGTATTCCCGCCTGTCGGACGGGAGACCAGTTCTCATTCCCCTTGGGGAGAGTTCTAAGTTTTCCACGAGTTTTCTTTTGCCTGTGGGCTGGTTGGCCGTTACACTGGCCTATTCCTTTAAGGGGGAAGAACCCCCCTTTCTCATTTTACTCCGTTATATTGGTGTTTGGGTACCTTTGGCCCTTCAGCACCAGGTTTTTCTGTTGAATAATTTACTAGACTGTTGCTTGTCTCTGTTCATACCTTTCAAAGGTTTTGTTATGAGATTGACGTTAGAGCCTCTGCTCATGTCGTACCTGGTTGCAAAGTTTTGCAGGTGACAGCACCTTTACTGTCTGCTGTGCCTTGTTTTTTTGGGGATCCCACCCTACTTTATGGACACTGCTATTGGATGTCCCATGTGTAAGTATTATAGATGGAGCAGGACGTGCTGTATGCTTAGAATAATACAATTCTGTGAAATACTCACCTGTAGAATTGGTATTATACGCATACAGCACGTCCTGCTCCACCCCACCCTGGTTTTACATTTTTCTGGATCCCCTGTATGGTGATTGTTATCATTGTTATTATTCCACTTGGGTGGTTGGTTTCTCCCGGCTTCTTTTTCTCACTGCTTTTCAATGCTGGGGATTTGTGGGAGGTCCCTCGGTATATGAAGGGCCGGGAGGAGCCTGTTTTTGCATGTCTGCAGTGAACAGCGCCCTTTGGCGGAGGATTACCCATGTGTAAGTATTATAGATGGAGCAGGACGTGCTGTATGAGTATAATACCAATTCTACAGGTGAGTATTTCACAGAATTGTATTTTTAATAGGCTAGTGTCTCCTGGCCGCAAAAGAGGAGTGCTCTCGGTACACACATGTAGCTATGATTGCGCCACAATGACTGTCCTTTTAGAATACCAACCAGGTAATATAGGTAATGCCATTTGAAATACACTTTCCTCGGAAAGTTATCTATCATTCCCTTGTGAGTGTCCCCTCTGTTACATTTTCCCACTAAAGGGGGTAAACTAAAGAAATGAGGGACTAATACAAATAAGGAGCAAGGCATATGAATAATCAAACATAAACAAACAGAATAGGGAACATTCTTTATACAATCAGGCAGGGATTAGCTCAAACATAGTGAGCCTCAGTAATTATAGACGGACCACAATAAAATGGAGCCATTAATGGGGACACAGCCTAATTGTGTAGGTGAGGCTCCAATAAAATGGAGCTGGAGACATGGTCTCCACACTGGAACGCAGTTGATCTGGCGGCGTCTGACGTCACATCCGGCTTAGGCCGGGTGGACGTGTTCTTGCGATCCGGGGTCCGGAGCGCACGATGTCATTTCCGGCGGAAGCCGGCGGGACCGTGCGCTCCGGATCCCGGACCGCATAAAGGCGCCACCGGAGTGGCGTAGCATCACCCCTAGGCCGACGAGTATACCATATAGTGAAGGGCAGCGACCTCATTAGAAGCTGGACGCCCACTCAGGGGGGGAATTTATTTGACGCCACAGCTGCACATGATGCGCTGAGCACGCTCTTAAAGGTACATGAACGCCACTTATGCGATCTAGCGCTATATTTTTTTATATCACAGAATGGATGGCAAATAATGTTCTTGCTATACTTTTTGCTGATTTATTTTAGTGTCCATCGTTGGATAACTACTTAAACTGACTCGGCATCAGATACCCACACAGAGATAAATAAAGGTACAGTCAGCAAATAACAAGAATGCATTGCATTACATAGTTACTGGATAGTAGGATATTATGATATTATTCTGGATTGAATAACACATCAAAAATTCTCTCTTGAAGGGCCAATAAACTGATGACCCCACCTTTACATGGTGATTGAACCACATTTCTCAGGTGACTAATAAGAGTGATGAATTACATATAAACAGCAAATGAATTATATATTTATGGATTTCCTTTGAGGTACATATATCTTATTGAATTCATGGAATAAATAAGCACATACAATTGATAATAGTTAACTAATATATACTTTATTGCTCCCTTTTTTCAATATAAGGGCATTGATAAAGCCAAAGACTAGGCGAAACATGTCTGCCCAACAGAGAAATTCCTATGAAAAAGAAAACTGAATATAAAGACTACAAGGAAGCAGTAATGATATTGATGTAAATAATGTCTGCTACATGCATTATGATATGAATTGGCGTAAAACAATTCACAAGAGTATGCCATATGAAATGAAATGAGAATTTTTTAATATGTATGGTTTTTAAACTAGGTGTACACAAATACATAATTTGGTATATATACGGTGTGGTCTTGGTCAAAAGCATAATTAATTCAAACCGGGAGTAGCCTAGACCAGGGATCAGTCGAGTGTTTTTCTTAAGTAGAGTGAAGAGTACCGAACACAATAGCCTCGATTCAGAGAGACACAAAAAAAGTCAGTTTTAGTGCTGTTGTCGTATCATTTTCAAAAGTTCCCGCTCTCGTATGAATGTGCGAGCGATTCTATGCATGCATTGTAAACCTTCTGTAAAATTTCCGTCCGCTCGTATGCCAGAGTACGAGTACGAGAATGTCATTTTCCATCGAGACTTTTCAGATTAATTTTCTCAGGTAACAACGTAGCCTTTCGTTTTTGCTCTTTTCCCATCGTATCCTCACACGAATCCTTTACGTTTCCCGATAGATTCGGTTTCCATATTACAAAAATTAATCGTCCCGACTGAATCCTTACGATCTTGCGCCTGCGCACTACCAACTTAACTCATTAAAGTGCTTGCATGCATATTTCACTCCATCACTTCTAGTACAATGTTTAGCTAAACCACTTAGCGCTATCCTGCAGCTTCCCTTTTGATCCCTTAAAGCTCACCCTAACCACTTAGCGCTATCCTGCAGCTTCCCTTTTGATCCCTTAAAGCTCACCCAAATCACTTAGCGCAAGCCTGCAGCTTCCCTTTTGAACCTTTAAAGCTCACCCAAATCGCTTCGCGGTTAAGTTCTTCTTCGATTTTAGGTCCCTAAAATTTACCCAAATCACTTCGCGGTTAGGTTCTTCTTCCATTACCCAAATCACTTCGCGGTTAGGTTCTTCTTCCATTTTAGGTCCCTAAAACTTACCCAAATCACTTCGCGGTTAGGTTCTTCTTCCATTTTAGGTCCCTAAAACTTACCCAAATCACTTCGCGGTTAGGTTCTTCTTCCATTTTAGGTCCCTAAAACTTACCCAAATCACTTCGCGGTTAGGTTCTTCTTCCATTTTAGGTCCCTAAAACGTACCCAAATCACTTCGCGCTTAGGTTCTTCTTCCATTTTAGGTCCCTAAAACTTACCCAAATCACTTCGCGGCTAGGTTCTTCCATTTTAGGTCCCTAAAACTTACCCAAATCATTTCGCGGTTAGGTTCTTCTTCCATTTTAGGTCCCTAAAACTTACCCAAATCACTTTGTGGACATCTGAATCTTGACCTCAAAATATGTATTTGCCCATTTCTTTGTTAGAAATATCTGTGTTTCAAGAAATGACACTGAAACGTTTGGGTCTTTACAAATTTTTTAATATTAAAGATTGGTATATTTTAAAATGTTTTGGTTTATCATTAAAACTTTTTTTTTTTTTTTGAATAAAAAAACTTTGTACAAATTTTTAAAACTCAGCAGAACAGGGCCAGGACCCAGGACTCTACTCCTCTTCCTCTTCTTCTGTTGGCCCCAACGTCAACCATCACCTTCATATCGGCCACCAACGCAAGCACCCTCCGATTCATTTCGAATATTTTTTGGCGTGTGGTCCCTGTAACAAATAGAGACAAAATCATTAGTTTGAGACCAATACATGTTTGCCACCTGTGGATTGAATGTTTTGTAGTTAACACATTAAATAAAGGCGACATATGTAATTCTGTCAACTCATTAAGCTAAGGAAGTGGCCACAGATCAGTCTGGCGAGTCATTAAGCTAAGGAAGTGGCCATATGTAATTCTGTCAACTCATTAAGCTAAGGAAGTGGCCACAGATCAGTCTGGCGAGTCATTAAGCTAAGGAAGTGGCCACAGATCAGTCTGGCAAGTCATTAAGCTAAGGAAGTGGCCACAGGTCACTCTTAAATTGCCATTGGCTAGGGCTTGATGTATCTGTGTGTTGATCAAGTACCACATAAATGCAAATAATGCCATGACTACTTACTTGGTTGGTGGCCGAGAGCTGGCTCGTTGGGGACAACACGATGATGTCCTGGGTCCTGGCTCTGCTGTGAAGAAGTGCCTGTAGAAACATGGGAAATACGTTCAGTTTTCTGGTCAAATTCCTCAAATCAAATGTCTATTGGCAAGTCTGGTTCACATCATTCACCTTCTCCAGGTTCTGCTTGGAGCAGATCTGCTGCCTCTTCCACTACCTCACCCGCTCCCGAAGCATCTAGACAAACAGATGAAAGGAATCAGTTGGGTAGGAGATAGCATGTATATGCGTGTTCGTAGACATGAAGAGTGACACACCAGAGGCTCCTGCATGCGTGGCAGGGTACGACTGCCTACCCACGCTGTGCCGCCCCTCCTCTGTTGTAAGGTCCATGGGCTGGTCTGAGGACCCCACAGAGGAGAGGTAGGCCCGTCGCCCTGGAGATCCACCACCTTCACTCCCAGCTGCAGAATCATGCAGCACTGGTCGGCCTGTGCGCCTCCGGGTGCGTCGAATGCAGTAATCCATTTCCAACACTACCAAAGAAAAGGCATTATAAATAAAAGGCCTACCTTCTGTCGTAGTTACATCTTGCATGCAATCGCTATGTACTTACTTGGGAAATGGATTCCGAAAAATCTCCGCACCCGGGGCATGTGCAGTCGTTTCAGGTCCGACCAATGCTGCATGATCTGTGTGTGGGTGAAGGTGGTGTCGGTCTGATGTTGGATCTCCGAGATGATCTCCAGGGCGACGTTTCGTTTTTCAAACGAGTTGGGAAGGTAGTCGTACCTGCGCTCCAGCATGGTCTACAAAACATAAATCAAACATAGCAATAAATTAGAAATGCCTATCAAGAAGTGCCAACAATACATTATTTGGTTCAATCACATTAACATACACACACACACACACACACACACACACACACACACACACTTCTAGCCTAAGTTAACTTTCGAATCTGGCAGCACTGTTGTTTGGCACGTGTGTGGCGTGCGTTTGGGTGTGCATGTAGTTTAACCAAATTTTTAAAAAATCTATTACTTCGTGCGCATCCTTAACATGTCGAGCAGCATTTAGATGTCACTTGAAAGGCCTACAAATACACTTACGAGCATGATGATCTCTTCTTGTTGGCGGGTGAAGATAGTGGGCGCCATCTTTCTTCTTCTTCTCGGCAGCAGATAAGTAATGCCCCAGCAGTTTCCGGGTTCCGCACGTCCGTGCGAACGGCCGGACGTGCGCGTAAGCGTCACACGGTGGATACCTTATTTAAAGGTCCCTGCACACACAGCTCATTCTCTTTGAGAGTCCATGCAAAATGCCAGCAAAAAAAGCAGCACCTAAACCTGCCAAGGAGACCACGCTCAAGAAGGCTACCAAGCGGCCTGAGCATGGCGAGGGCCCCAAAACAAGGTCTCAAGAGGCCAAAGCGAAGTTAAGGCCTACAACAAAGGCTGGGCAAAAAAAGGAGGTGGCAGCAGCAAAAACAAAGACCAAGGAACCAAAGGCTACAGCAGCTCATGCCCTCCAAGCGGGTAAGAGGGTACGAAGCCCCACCCTGCCCCACATCCCCCCCCACGTGGCACCAAGGCACTTGCCAAAGGGCCCAAACACAGGCCAAGAAGCCGCAGCAGGGCCAGAAGCCGCACCAGAGCCAGAAGCCTCACCAGGGCCAGAAGGCCAACATCCAAAAGCAGCCACAGCAGGCCCAGAAGCCCGAAAAGGAAGGCATGGCCAAGGTCCCCCTCCCCACCCGCACGTGGCTACCAAACCAAGGCCAAGAGTGGCCGACCCACCAGCTCTGGCTCACCCCAGCCAAGTACCTGAAAGGGCCCACAGAGCCACAGGGCCACAAGCAGCAGTTCCAGCTCCTCAAGACCCTCTCTTCCTCGCCCACATTCCCCTCCAGCACAGGTTGTCAGGCATTCCCCCTATGCCACATCAACACCTGCAACTTCAGTGGCCACCAAGCCACGAACACCCAGTCCCTTTCCCAGTCCAGTGCGATCAACAGCCAGCCTCCAGTCCTTGAGGTCTCCTACATACACCCAGGCCAGAATGTCACCCCATTTGCCACCAAACACTGAGGAGCCACAACCACCGCAAGCAGGGCGCACATTGCGCAGAGGCCACTTGAGTGGCCGAGTTTGATGAGTCCCAAACTCTGGCATTGGCTGGTGGGCTAATGTTATATTATGATGAGCTATATGGGAGCAAATCCAAAACTACTAGCAAGCAGCGCAAATCTGAGATTTTGGCAAAACTCACCAGACAAGTCAATGCAGCGGGGGCGAACTCAAAGATGTAGAACAGATTCAGCGGAAAATATCGGACCTGAAATATGCCGTACGGAAGAAACAGAATAAAGGCGGCAGTACAGGTACATATCTTATTTGTTGGTTTTTATTCTTCTTGTCTATCCATCAGTGAGCTTAATTATGATTACTATGTTTTTCAGCTTACAAATTGGCGGAGGATTCCCCACTAAATTGAAATTTACCCAGGCTGAGGAGATGGTGCTGGGCCTGCTACATCCTGTTGCGTTAGAGGGACACTCGGCACAACAGGACACGGACAACCCGCCAATTCCAGCAGGTTAGTAATGTGTGACTGACCCTAAAAATGTGACATAAAATAATAAAATATAATTAGGTAGCAAGGCATATCTAAACACATGGCCCTAGGGTGTGGCTTGGAGTGGAGTGATCACTTTGACCAGGGTGTGTCATGTGTGTCGACAGGTAATGTGCAAATGAGCACGACCATACATGACGTTTAAGAACATTTAGGAAGAGTATGGAACTATGGAGCTTAGGAAATGAATGCATGCTATGTATTTATTTACAATCACAGGCCACACTTACATCATTTGCTGTTGGGCAATTTTCTAAGAGCTGGGTTTGGGGCCCAACGGCTTAAGATGGTGTGATTGAAATGTTTTAAGAGATACAATGTTCACCACCAGAATCATATTGTAACTGCTATTTGGCAGCTTAGTGTGTTAACTTAATGGCCTATAAGGCATGTGGAAACACACACAACAGCCATTACTTGCATGTTTGTTTTTCTTCACCTGACCAATGTGTCTATTCTGGTTTAACAATCCATGCACAATATAATGGCATTCATAGTGAAGGTCAAGTTGCACCGCTGTGGGAGTGGCCATTCCAGCTTGGCCACGTGTTTGATTTAAGCATATGTGTTATTAACCATCACCAATGCATAGTTGTGTGTTTACATTGTTGTTTTTCTTCTAATGCAGCCCAGCCTCATTCCTCAGCTAATGGGGACTCCTCTGCCATTTTAACTAGGCTGTCTTCTTCCGTGCTGCCTAGGACCCAGGATCCGATATCTACGGTAAGTGTTTTTTGATGCTGTTGCGTATGCATGTGGCTTGCCATGTTTTTATTGCTTGATTTACATATGTATTCCCCACACTGAACCTTTTTGTTTTACATGTCCCCAACAGAGCCACACACTGATGGAGGAAATCCAGGAGCTGGAGGAGGATGGAAGCTTCCTTGGAGCTTATGAAGATCTCCCCCTGGGCCAGAATCTGCAACTGTCCCCAAATGTTTCTCCGACAAATCCTCATCAGCAGAGGGAAGCTGGCTGCATGCTGCCTGCACATCGTGGGCAGTGGGAGTCCTAGAGCAACATTATCTGCACGCCCCACCACCCGTGGAATTGGGAGGCGTTTTCTGCAACGTCGCCCGGTTTCCCAGGGGAGGGGCGTGCAGATGATGGAGCCAGGCGCCTGTTTCGTCGACAAAATCACGAAAATATTACTGGGCAATTAGATAACCTCAATAATACCTTAAGTGCCATGCTGACTGAATTTAGGACCTATAGCAGCCACATGGCCAACTTGACCTCAGAAATCAGGTCCAGCATGGCAGAATTGCAAAGTAACCAAAGAAACATTTTGGAACAGTTGCAGATTCTGAATGCCACGCAGGACCAGGTTATGGCCCACCCCCAAGGGCCACAACCTGGGTTCTATGGGCATCCCCCATATTAATGTGTATTTGGCATGAATCTGTTCTACATCTTTGATCGACATCCCCACTGGATTGACTTGTCTGGTGAGCCCTACAAATCTAGCATTTTGAGCTGCATTTGCTAATATGTTTAGGATTTGCCCCCATATAGCTCATTAAACTCAGGTAGCCCACTAGCCAATGCCAGAGGACAAGCCTCACTGAAGCGGCCATTAAAGCTGTTGCACTGCAGCCTTGCCCATAATTACATTTGTGGTGGCTCCTCATGTTTGTAGCCATAATTGGGTGACATTCTGGCCTGGCAAACTAAGACCTTGGACCCTGGCTGTGATTGTACTGTACTTGGGTTGGGACTGGGTGTTCTTGTTTGGGTGGGCCACTGAGAAAGAGGTGTAGATGTGGCATATGTATGTCTGCTTTCAACCTGTGCCTGTGGCAAATGTGGACAAGCAGGAGAGGGCTTATTTGTGTTCATTTTTGTGTTATGGAACATGTTTTGACATTAATTTCATGTTCATGTCTAAGTATGTGAGTGCCCATCACCTATCATTATGTTGTTAAAAAAGGAACCTTTTAAAAAGGAAAAAAAACTTTTGTTGACCAAGTTAATGTCTGTGGTTATTTGGAAATTATTAAGAAATATGAGTTCAAGTAGCCACCAAAACAAACACTAACAAATATTTCAAAATAAGTCCACAAACATTGTTGTTGATTGGTGTAAATAATTCATTATTGTTTTGGTCATAATTAAATTAAACAAAAAAAAACAAAGGTAACAAAACAATTACACCAAAGAAAGTCCCAAGAAAAATAAACAAAGCCAAAAAAATTAACCAAAATGTGTTGCTATTAAATTAGCACGGACGGCTTGGCCAGACGCACTTTGCTGCCCAACATAGGCGTCCTCGGCCTCATCGGCGGGTGGTGAGGGCGCAAATCAACATAGCGGGGGACCCGCTGCAAGATCGCAAAATTATGCAGCGCTGCACAGGCCATAATTATATCGATGACCTTTTTGGGGTCATACTGAAGGGAGCCCCCAGTGTGGTCCAAACAGCGAAATCGGGTATTCAAGAGTCCAAAGGCCCTCTTTACCACTGGCCTGGTTTATCTGTGCGCCCGATTATAGGCCTCTTGTGCTGGAGTCTGTGGAGTACAGGAGTCATCAGCCACGGGAGGAGTGGATACCCCGAATCTCCTAGAAAAATTTAAGGTAAACAAATATTAACATGAATGCATACATTTCAGGGCAAAAATCCTAAAAATACATGATTAAGAAGGTAGGTGACATTGTCACCAAAACATGAGCATACATATTGCACAGGCAAAAGCAAGAAATAAACATATCTGATAGATGGGGGACCAAAGTTGAAAAATAATATTGCGGATGCTGGGCAATCAGGCAGACTGTTAACAGCTATTGTTTCCTGTCTGTGCTGCAGAAAAATGTAGGATGGGTTAACTTTACATGACCCATTTTCTGCTTTGTCTGAGTTCAAAACAGGTCTAAGCCGGCCTCTGCACTTTATCCCGCTCACCTCTACTCAGTAAGTGTAATGCATGTAAGCAAAGATGGCGCAGACCCTCTGCTAAAGTCACTAACAGATTGACCGAAAAGTGTGGGGAAGACTGTTTAAGACTTTTGCTCTAATTACACTTTGGAGTTGAAACAATGCAGGACAAACATTTTGCCAGCCAATGTAGTTTGGATAATGTAATGGGTCCAGTTGGGTTTCACATGTTCCCAAGGTGATGACCAAGCCATCGTTTAAGAAAGATGAATCCAACCAAAATCCAAGCCATACATATAAAATCTAATAATGTAATTGGACTCAACTTACCAAGGAGCCATGCACCCGCAAATTCCCCTGACTCAAACCGACGGAATAATCCTGATCTGCGAAGGATGTAGGCATCATGGGCTGAGCCAGGGTAGCCTGCGAGGATGCTAAGAAAGCGCATGTCCTGGGCCACCACTGCTTGCACATTCAGTGAGTGGCCCATTTTTCTGTTCCAGGGTAAAAAGATAAAAAAATTACATCATTAACGCTTGGAAGATTAGTCAAACGCTCACTTCTAACACCCTAAGTCAAACGTTATCATCAAGACAACTAACACTAAACAACTGCCTTAAATTTAAGTGCCCGCCAAAAGGAGATGTATGTTATAGCCTTTAAAAGGTTGAGTTACTTGTTCAATTTTAAGTACACTTTCAAATGTTTGACTTTGACCAAACTGATTTTTTTTCTAAGTGAAAAATACGGTCCATTGGTTCACATACACTCTTTGCAAGGAGGGACTGATTCCAATGAGGGAATATTTAAAAGGAGAGACTAGTAATATAGAGAGCATAATTAAAAGGAGGGACTAGTAACGTTGAGGGCTAAATTACAAGGAGGGACTATTTACAATGAGGGAATAATTACAAGGAGGGACTATTAACAATGATGGAATAATTACAAGGAGGGACTATTAGCAATGAGGGATTTATTACAAGGAGGGACAAAAACAAATGATGTTATTGTCCAAAGGAGGGACACAAAAAAAAAAAAAATAATAATAATGGAAGAATAAACTTGCCTGTATATGTACTCGTCGCAAGCAGGAGGGACAAGGGCAACATGGGTGCAGTCAATGGCACCCATGACGTTGGGCATGTCGGCGATATTATAAAATGCCAGCTTAATCGCGTTTCTGGCTAACATATCCTCAGGCAAACAAATATATTTCCGAGTTAGGGTAGCCATGCCTTCCAAAAACTTGGATAGGGCGTGGCTCAGCGTAGGCTGTGACATCCCCACGGAGAGGGCACCCAGCCTCTGGAACGAGCCGTTCGCCAAAAATTGCAGGCAGCCAAGCATCTTGGTCATACCTGAAATTGCTTGCCCCTTCCTTGTGGTGCGGGCTAACCATGGCCGCAGCTCACTATACAACTTATGGAGGGAAGCGCGATTAAGCCTGGTGAGCTCGAACAGCTCAACGTCATGCATGCCATTGATGTCCATGCATCGCCTCCGGTGCAGTCTGGCCTCAGATTCGGTGGAAAAAAGCTCCCGAAATAGCGAAAATCTTCCGATTTCCTTTGGATAATCGAAAGAGCATATACGCATTTTCCCGAACGTTCGTACGAATGAAAAATGGACGAAACAAAGCAAAAGAATGACAAACACCCACCAAAACTTTCACAGACAGCTACGGAAGTCCGGACGAATGTGTCTCTGAATCGAGGCTAATAAGCCGGCGCTACCTCTCGCTGGCTCCAGCATTGTCCTCTTGTTAGATGTGGTGTAGGTTTTGGCGCTATATCTCCGGACACCACCTTGCGTTTTTTGTGGCCTTGTTCTCTCCTGTTGATGTAGCGTAATGTTGTGCGTTCTGGTCTTGGGGCATTCTATGGCATTCGTACCTTGCAACTGGCGTTCCATAGCGTTCAGGTTCAAAGGTTTTGCTTTTAGTTTCGCTTTATGCACTTCCCTTTTTCCTGTGCGGTACGATGCCTCCTTCAAGACACCGTGTGGGCTGTTTCCCCAGCAGCTCCTCAGCCTCTTCAACAAAGGATGTTCCCAATCAAAAGAGGCAGAGGATGGGTGGACCCCCAAGTAAACAGTCAAATTCTGAGGGAATGTTTTTTTGTTTTTTTTTTATTAATGGATTTTTTGCTGTCTTGCAGCCTTCTATAAATATGTTAGCGTTTCTGGCTGGTTTTAGCATCTATGCATCAATATTTGTGCTGTAATTTTTTACATTATGTGTTTTTTCTGCTTAGTTCAAATGTATTGTCAATTCTGGTATTTTTTTTTTTTAGGGTTAATGTAGATGTTTTCATTTTTAGTACTGTTATTAAAGTGGATGCCAACCCATGGAACACATCTTAGTAATATATTGTTTTCCTGGGATTTTAATTTGTTCAGACCCCAGGGCATCCCAAATTGTGATGGGCCACTGTATCTAAAATCCCAGGTTGCCCATGGGACAGGATTTTTTTTATTTTGCTTTAACAACCTGGGGTTTTTGACATAGGGGCCCACCCGCAATCTGTTTATGGCAGATTAAAGGACTTAAACCCAGAATATATTTTTTAGGGTTTTGGTTACATTTTAAGTAAATGTAATTTAATCTGTATTGATATTTTTCATATTTTTTGGCTTAATTTTTTTTTATATTTTCTTTCTGTGCATCAGGATTTTTTGCGTACAAGAGTACGACTATGCCATAACCCAGAAGGCCATCATTGTGGAGGAGGTGAAGGCGACGGTGTCGACGGTGTGTTGGGGACCCCAAGAGCGTGTATAGGCTGTATGATGCCTTTGCTTCTGGTAAGTTCAATACACATACACAATTATAACATCACCAGCTGTATTTGTTAATGTATATTCCTTTGTTTTTTTCTCTCCACAGATATGCGCCTGGTTCTGATGACTCAGCGGAGGAGGGTCCCTCTCACCGAGGCCAGGTCTGATGCCGGGTCGAGAAGCCAGGGGAGGAAAGGGGTGACAAAGGTGAAGCCCCAGTGGAGGCTGCTGGTGAGGTGAGGGTGGTGTTGAGCCTCAGCTCCTCTGAGGCCGTCTCGGCAGAGTCCAACTACTACTGGGGCAACTCTCAAGTGGGGGGTCCCATGGGGAGGAGCAAATGGACTCCACCACACTCCCCTGAGGGATTGGAGAGTGAGAGGGAAGAGGGTGGCCCCTCAGAGCTTGGCTCTGCTGGGCGGAATCAGAGAAGTAGAGGCACCCCTGCCTCACCTCAGAGCCCTCCTTGGGAAACTAGCAACCCCTCATCCCCTGGTGAGTGTCCTTCATTGTTGTGATTGTCTGGTCATTTGCTACAGAGTTTGTTAAATTGTCTAAACTCCACTGATGTTGGCTCCGTTGGGAACTGGCATGTTGGAGGTAAGGTTGACATTAATAAAGATCACAAGCTTTATGCATCCTGTGTTGCCTGCCTTAATCATTGTTTTATAATGTTACATGCAATTGTGTTGTGAAGTGCCCATGTTGACTCTAGAACAGTAGGGTATCTTTTGGTGTCCGACAATATCCAACAATTATGTGGCCTGCTCATGTGTTTTGTTATGTTATTACTAACACATGGCCAAGTGTGTTACAATACTTAGCCACAAGTAAATGTTTGTTCTTATTCTACACATAGATAATGCCTCCCCACCCAATCTTGCCACCACCAGGCTCCTGGAGTCTCCAGCAGAATGGGCCAAGGCCACAGCGGTGATGGTGAGTAATGTGATTTGTGACAATAAGCTTGTAGACATGCATATGTATGTGTCCATGTCCATGTCTGTTAGTGTTAGAGTTGACACTCACACCTGTAGAGCCTCTTTGCTGAAGAATCAATCAGAATTGCCTCATAGCATGCACGTTTCCTGCCCCTGCTAATGTAATTTGATGCTACCTGATAAAGGCAGCAGTTTCTTAGGTACTTTACATGCTGCTTTTACATTCCTGCTACATTTGGAATTGGGCATTCCCTATTGTTTAGCTTTAAAACAATATTTTTACCAAAGCTCACTCGACATATATTTGGCTTCATTTGCCCCAGGTGTTATTGGCCATTATATTAACTCAATCCGTTGGAGAAGTAGGCCTTAACTGGTTACGTTATTTGCTTTGTGATGTTTGACTATGGTGGGTAGAGATGAGCGAATCGAATCTGACGAACCCGAATTCCTTACGAATTTCAGGAAATATTCGATTTGTAACGATTCCGAATATCGACACGATTCGATCGCTCGAATCGCTTCCTTAAAACTCCATTTACTACTATCCAGGCCATCTAAAATGGTGGATCCACATTTCAGGACATGTCCCATGGGGCAAGGAATCCTGGGTAGGCGTCACATGCTACCTATCGGTAGCCGGGCTTCCCGATGATGTCACAGACCTATATAAGTGGCTGCCATTTTGCGGAAGCTCATTCTGACACTGTATTGCGGCCAGAGCAGATCACGCAGAGAGACTGAGGGACAGATAGACAGACAGACAGACAGACAGACAGACAGACAGATAGATAGATAGATAGATAGATAGATACAGCGAGGGAGAGATAGATAGAATAAGAAACAGAAGGAGCGAGGGACCGAGAGAGGAGAGAGGCTGTGACAGTGAGAAAGACAGGGAAAGTTTAAAGTGTTTGCATTAGCTTTCAAGCCTATTTAGTGTTAATACCACACCTGCCTATTAAGCTTTTCCTTTTCCTGTTGTCATTCTTTAAAAAGCGTGCTAGCATTAATATTTCAAGAGTACCTGTCTATTAACATTGTGCATTTTGTAAAGAAAGTCACTTTTTAACTGTTAAAGCAGCCAGCCTGTGTCTTTGAACAGGGGGGCATCCCAAATACTAGCATTAATATTTGAAGAGTACCTGTCTATTAACATTGTGCATTTTGTAAAGAAAGTCACTTTTTCACTGTTAAACCAGCCAGCCTGTGTCTTTGGACAGGAGGGCATCCCAAATACTAGCAAAAATATTTGAAGAGTACCTGTCTGCTAACTGGTTGAATTTTGTAATGAAAGGCACTTTTTCACTGTTAAAGCAGCCAGCCTGTGTCTTTGAACAGGGGGGGGGGGGCATCCCAAATACTAGCATAAATATTTGAAGAGTACCTGTTTATTAACATTGAGCATTTTGTAAAGAAAGTCACTTTTTCACTGTTAAAGCAGCCAGCCTGTGTCTTTGAACAGGGGGGCATCCCAAATACTAGCATAAATATTTGAAGAGTACCTGTCTGCTAACCGGTTGCATTTTGTAAAGAATTTCACTTTTTCAATGTAAAAGCAGCCAGCCTGTGTCTTTGGACAGGGGGGCATCCCGAATACTAGCATAAATATTTGAAGAGTACCTGTCTGCTAACTGGTTGCATTTTGAAAAGAAAGTCACTTTTTCACTGTTAAAGAAGCCAGCCTGTGTCTTTGAACAGCGGGGCATCCCAAATACTAGCATAAATATTTGAAGAGTACCTGTCTGCTAACTGGTTGCATTTTGTAATGAAAGGCACTTTTTCACTGTTAAAGCAGCCAGCCTGTGTCTTTGAACAGGGGGGCATTCCAAATACTAGCATAAATATTTGATGAGTACCTGTTTATTAACATTGAGCATTTTGTAAAGAAAGTCACTTTTTCACTGTTAAAGCAGCCAGCCTGTGTCTTTGAACAGGGGGGCATCCCAAATACTAGCATAAATATTTGAAGAGTACCTGTCTGCTAACTGGTTGCATTTTGTAAAGAAAGTCACCTTTTCACTGTTAAAGAAGCCAGCCTGTGTCTTTGAACAGGAGGGCATCCCAAATACTAGCATAAATATTTGAAGAGTACCTGTCTGCTAACTGGTTGCATTTTGTAAAGAAATTCACTTTTTCAATGTAAAAGCAGCCAGCCTGTGTCTTTGGACAGGGGGACATCCCAAATACTAGCATAAATATTTGAATAGTACCTGTCTGCTAACTGGTTGCATTTTGTAAAGAAAGTCACTTTTTCACTGTAAAAGCAGCCAGCCTGTGTCTTTGGACAGGAGGGCATCCCAAATACTAGCATAAATATTTGAAGAGTACCTGTCTGTTAACATTGTGCATTTTGTAAAGAAAGTCACTTTTTCACTGTTAAAGCAGCCAGCCTATGTCTTTGAACAGAAGGGCATCCCAAATACTAGCAGAAATATTTGAAGAGTACCTGTCTGCTAACTGGTTGCATTTTGTAAAGAAAGGCACTTTTTCACTGTTAAAGCAGCCAGCCTGTGTCTTTGGACAGCGGGGCATCCCAAATACTAGCATAAATATTTGAAGAGTACCTGTCTGTTAACATTGTGCATTTTGTAAAGAGTCACTTTTTCACAGTTAAACGCAGTAAAATGTCAGGCAGAGATGTGCCAAGATGTGCACCGAAGAGAGGCCTAGATTCATCAGGCAGAGGTCGCAGCAGACTAGGGGTGAGTGGCAGCAGGAGTTGCGGTGAGAGGGCTGATCTCCCGATATCTGCTAGTGGTCGCGTCTCGACCAGCAACGCATATGCCGTCATCGATTGGTTAACACGGTCATCCACCTCATCACAATTGATATCTGACACCCGAAGTCAACAGTCGGTAGGTTCCTCGGACACAATACTGAGTTGGCATGGCCCGGGAGCAGCCCCTGTCCTTCCATTGCCTCTGTCCTACGCCCCCCCTCCAGCCAATGTATCTTATGCTTTGGGTTCAGCTCCACTATTCAGTGTGGACGATGTGTTAGAGGACAGTCAGCAGCTACTGCCCAGGCAAGAAATGGAGGAGACATCCGCCGCTTCTTTTGCTAGGCAGACAAACACTGAGAAGGAGAGTGGCGTGGGAGGTGGTGTGGCGAGCACTCCTGCTCCTGCAGAAGACGCTGTTGAGGAAACCGAGGAGGACATCAGTGAAGTGCAGACACAACTCGATGATGATGATAATGAAGCCGATCACACTTGGGAGCCCAGTGCAGAAGGGGCTTCATCATCATCAGGAGAAGGGTGTCCCAGGTTACCCCTGAGTCAGCAGCTGATGCAGCAAGGTGGTAGTCTGGTTGGCAGTCAGTATGGTGGCAGAATTGGGATGTCTGGAGCCACACGTGGCCAGGGCGGGGTAGACCACCTGCTGCGCGGCAGGCTACCTTCCCAGGAGGTAGTGGACCAGGGGTTCCTGGAGTTGGTGGCAGTAGTAGTGAAGTAGTGCGGACTGTTGGTGGAAAAATTAGCTTCTCGGCAGTTTTTCATCAAGCATCCGCAGGAGGGTAACCTGGCCACATGCAACATGTGTAGACAGAAGCGTGGCTAGGGCCCCAATGTTGGTACCACGGCCCTGCGGCAACATATGCAGCGTCACCATAAAGCGGCCTGGGAGAACCGAGGCTCCGAAGTGGGGGTCCAGCCTGCTGCGTCAGCCAGTGCCACGCCGCTACCAATTTCAGCCAGCCAAGGCTCCAGCACCTCAGCCGAAGGTAGCTGTGCATCATACCCATCCTCTGTCACTCCAGATGCTCCTGCTCCTCCTACTAGAGGTCATTCATCCCACCAGCAATCCATTAGCGAAGCCATGTCCAAGAAACAACAGTATGCGCCCACTCATCCTACGGCGCAGAAGCTAAATGTGCTTCTGTCTAAATTGCTGGTGCTGCAGTCCCTCCCTTTTTTTAGGTGGTGGACTCTGCAGCTTTCAGAGAACTGATGGCTTGTGCCGAGCCGAGATGGAGAGTCCCAAGCTGTCCTTTCTTTGCAAAGAAGGCAGTACCAGCCCTGCACAAATTTGTTGAACAGAAGGTGGGCCAGTCCTTGAGCCTGTCTGTGTGCACCAAAGTGCACGGCAGCGCTGACATTTGGAACTGTAACTATGGTCAGGGGCAATACATGTCTTTTACGGCCCACTGGGTGAATGTGGTTCCTGCACAGCCACAACAGCAACTTGGACAGGTCGTGCTACTTCGGCTTCCACACTCCCAGGCCGTTGTACCTGTGACAGTGTGCGACTCCGCCTCCTCATTTTCCGCCGTCTCCTCAGCCTCCACTGTTCGGTCAAGTCTCGCTGACCCTCTAGCCTACCATGTGTGCAGGGCACTGCGGTGTTTGCTTCACATGGAAGCTGCGCTTCACATGGTTTGCCTTGGCGAACGAAGTCACACAGGGGAGGAGCTGCTAAAATTCATTCATCAAGAAATCAGAACATGGCTTACTCCGCGAAAATTTGAAATGGGAACCATGGTGACTGACAGTGGGAAGAACATCTTGTCTGCGCTGTGACAAGGAAGCCTGAGCCATGCGCCCTGTATGGCGCACGTGTTCAACTTAGTTGTCAAGCGTTTTCTGAAGTCTTCCCCCCATCTGCAAGACATCCTAACAACGGGAAGGAACTTTGTATGTACTTCAGCCACTCCTACACCACCAAGCACACCCTTCTTGAGCTACAATATAGCCTGATTTGCGATGTTTCCACCCATTGGAATTCCACCCTACATATGTTAGATCGACTATTCGAACAGAGAAAAGCCATCAATGATTTCCTGATGATCCAAGCAGATAGGGGGACTCCCCTGTGTAACTTTAATGTAAACTAGTGGCAGCTCATACGTTGCTCTGGCCCTTTGAGGAAGCCACTTTTTTTGTCAGTCGCCAGGATTACGCGATGAACGATGTGATACCACTGCTTCATGTAATACAACACATGTTGGAAACCATGGCTGGTCAGGGCACTGGAGACATGGCACATACATTTCACGGCCACATAAACCATGTGGGAGCTGAGAAGGAGGAGGAGGAGCACAGTGAAGCACAGTTTAGTTTTGGCCAAAATGGGCGGTTTATCTAGTCATCTGACAGGAGAGGAGGAGCAGGAGCAGCCACAGGAGCTAGAGGGTTGTGAGGAAGGCGAGACAGAGGACCTAGACACACCGTGGCAGTATGCAGTGGAGATGGAGACAGGTAGTCCCTCTGAGTCACTTGCACAAATGGCACAATGCAAGCTCACGTGCTTGCGTAGTGTCCGCAGAATTGTCTCCATTTTTCAGCGGGATTACTTCTGGCTCTGCACCTTATTTGACCCTCGCTACCAGCACAAAATGGGGGCATTTTTTACACACACTGAGAGGGAGGACAAACTGACCTACTACAAAGACATTCTAAGTAGTCAGTTGGCAGATGCCTATCTGCGCCATCGTCCATACTCTCGCAGGTCTGACTCGGGGGGACCTCTGCACTCTCTTTCCACTGCCATGGCTGCTGGGGAGGGTTGCAGGAGCAGCAGCAGCCTCAGTCATCAGTCGCTAATGAGTAGCTTTCTTCACCCGCATAGTGAGGCTACTCATGAGCAGCAGGAAGATCTGGAGCAGGGCCTGAACCAGCAGGCCATGTCATATCTTGAAATGGCCATGCCAATGCACCTTGAGGATCCGCTGAACTTCTGGACAGCCAAACCTGACTTGTGGCCGCATCTGACAGGAGAGGAGGAGCAGGAGCAGCCACAGGAGCTAGAGGGTTGTGAGGAAGGCGAGACAGAGGACCTAGACACACCGTGGCAGTATGCAGTGGAGATGGAGACAGGTAGTCCCTCTGAGTCACTTGCACAAATGGCACAATGCAAGCTCACGTGCTTGCGTAGTGTCCGCAGAATTGTCTCCATTTTTCAGCGGGATTACTTCTGGCTCTGCACCTTATTTGACCCTCGCTACCAGCACAAAATGGGGGCATTTTTTACACACACTGAGAGGGAGGACAAACTGACCTACTACAAAGACATTCTAAGTAGTCAGTTGGCCGATGCCTATCTGCGCCATCGTCCATACTCTCGCAGGTCTGACTCGGGGGGACCTCTGCACTCTCTTTCCACTGCCATGGCTGCTGGGGAGGGTTGCAGGAGCAGCAGCAGCCTCAGTCATCAGTCGCTAATGAGTAGCTTTCTTCACCCGCATAGTGAGGCTACTCATGAGCAGCAGGAAGATCTGGAGCAGGGCCTGAACCAGCAGGCCATGTCATATCTTGAAATGGCCATGCCAATGCACCTTGAGGATCCGCTGAACTTCTGGACAGCCAAACCTGACTTGTGGCCGCAACTGGCAGAGTTTGCCCTGGGAAAGCTGTCTTGCCCGGCCAGTAGTGTGCCATAGTCACGCCAAGGAGAACCCGTCTGTCCACAAAAAAAGTGGAGAGACTCACCTTTGTGAAGATGAATCAGGCATGAATCAGCCAGTATTTTCACCCACCAATGACTGATCCATGGTAGTAGCTGATTCATGGTAGCTCCTAATGCTGCTGCCAACTCCAAGGTGTGTCTTTCAGGCAACATATGGGCTCCTAATGCTGCCGCCAACTCCAATGTGTTTTTCAGGCAATATATGGGCTCCTAATGCTGCTGCTGCTGCTGCCAACTCCTGGCTGTGTCTTTCAGGCAAAATATGGGCTCCTAATGCTGCTGTCAACTCCAATGTGTTTTTCAGGCAATTTATGGGCTCCTAATGCTGCTGCTGCCAACTCCTGGGTGTGTCTTTCAGGCAACATATGGGCTCCTAATGCTGCTGCCAACTCCAATGTATTTTTCAGGCATTATATGGGCTCCCAATGCTGCTGCCAACTCCAATGTGTTTTTCAGGCAACATATAGGCTCCTAATGCTGCTGCCAACTCCAATGTGTTTTTCAGGCAATATATGGGCTCCTAATGCTGCTGCTGCTGCCAACTCCAATGTGTCTTTTAGGCAATATATGGGCTCCTAATCCTGCTGCCAACTCCAATGTGTTTTTCAGGCAATATATGGGCTCCTAATGCTGCTGCTGCTGCCAACTCATGGGTGTGTCTTTCATGCAATATATGGGCTGCTTATGCTGCTGCCAACTCCAATGTGCTTTTTAGGCAACATATGGGCTCCTAATGCTGTTGCCAACTCCAATGTGTTTTTCAGGCAATATATGGGCTCCTAATGCTGCTGCCAACTCCAATGTGTTTTTCAGGCAATATATGGTCTCCTAATGCTGCTGCTGCTGCCAACTCCAATGTGTCTTTCAGGCAATATATGGGCTCCTTATGCTGCTGCCAACTCCAATGTGTTTTTCAGGCAATATATGGGCTCCAAATGCTGCTGCTGCTGCCAACTCCTGGGTGTGTCTTTCAGGCAAAATATGGGCTCCTAATGCTGCTGCTGCTGCCGCCAACTCCAGGGTGTTTCTTTCAGGCAACATATGGGCTCCTAATGCTGCTGCCAACTCCAGTGTGTCTTTCAGGCAATATATGGGCTCCTAATGCTGCTGCCAACTCCATGGTGTGTCTTTCAGGCAATATATGGGTTCCTTATGCTGCTGCCAACTCCAATGTGTTTTTCAGGCAATATATGGGCTCCTAATGCTGCTGCCAACTCCAATGTCTTTTTCAGGCAATTTATGGGCTCCTTATGCTGCTACCAACTCCAGGGAGTTTCTTTCAGGCAATACATGGGCTTCTTATGCTGCTGCCAACTCCTGGGTGTGTTTTTCAGGCAATATATGGGCTCCTTATGCTGCTGCCAACTCCAATGTGTTTTTCAGGTAATATAAGGGCTCCTAATGCTGCTGCCAAATCCTGGCTGTGTCTTTCAGGCAATATATGGGCTCCTAATGCTGCTGCCAACTCCAATGTGTTTTTCAGGCAATTCATGGGCTCCTAATGCTGCTGCCAACTTCAGGGTGTGTCTTTCAGGCAATATATGGGCTCCTTATGCTGCTGCCAACTCCAATGTGTTTTGCAGGCAATATATGGGCTCCTAATGCTGCTGCTCCTGCCAATTCCAATGTGTCTTTCAGGCAATATATGGGCTCCTAATGCTGCTGCCAACGCCAGGGTGTGCCTTTCAAGCAATATATGGGCTCCTAATGCTGCTGCCAACTCCAGGGTGTGTCTTTCAGGCAATATATGGGCTCCCTATGCTGCTGCTGCCAATTCCTGGGTGTGTCTTTCAGGCAATATATGGGCTGCTTATGCTGCTGCTGCCAACTCCAGGGTGTGTCTCTCAGGCAATATATGGGCTTCTTATGCTGCTGCCAACTCCAGGGTGTGTCTTTCAGGCAATATATGGGCTACTTATGCTGCTGCCAACTCCAGTGTGTCTTTCAGGCAATATATGGGCTGCTTATGCTGCTTCCAACTCCAGGGTGTGTTTTTCAGGCAATATATGGACTCCTTATGCTGATGCCACCTCAAGGCTCTGTAATTGTGCCACTCTGCGACAGCGATTCTAATAGTGATGCCTCTGATCTGCATGTCATACTTCTTTACAGTGTTATTTCATTAACCCAGCACGCATCCTATGTATGTTACAGCAAGGCAAAATATTCTACAAACCTATTGAGGCTCTCAGAAGGCCAGAAATAGCCGTTTTTAATAGCAATTCACCGCAAATTAATTCGGACCGAAACGATTTTTCTGGAAAATTTGTCGAATCAGCCGGATCGAACTTTTCATAAGGTTAGCATAAGGTTAACTTTTCATGCCAGGATAGCATTTTGTCTTTTAATTAAAAAAAATTCTATTTTGAAAACTACATTTGTGTTTTGTTTTTATTTATCACACACACACACACACACACACACACACGATTAGGTATTTTTGCTTCCACCTTGGGTTTAAAAAAATACAAGAAAAAAGGACAGAAAAAAGAACAAAAAAGGACAAAAAAATTATACAATTCTAAGCATAAAAATCATTAAAAAAATCATAAAAATGTCATAGCCTAATTTAAAAATTAAATAAAAAAATATATTATAACTCAGGGGTCAGGAAACCTATTTGTGTAATGTGGGTGTAAAATAACACTGCTGCTGATTTTTAAGAGATTTTAAGAACAATGGGGTTTTATAGCAGCATTGAAAAGCTCAGGCGCTGCAATGAATGAGGGAGAGCACTTCTACAGCATCACACACACAGCACATTTATCAATGCTAAACTGATTACTACAGCGTCATGTCAGCGCCCGCAACGCTAGCTTACAGCTCCCGATACCCACTTACAGCATCTACTAGCGGTCTCTACAGATGCTCTAAGCGCCGCTATACAGACGCCCATCCGGCAATACGTGGTGCTAGTAGTGAATCAGCCTCCAGGTCTTGATGCCCCTCAATAGACCTCCTGCCAGCATCATTTGCAGTGATGCAGTGATGGACAATGGATGGGGAAAGGTAAATATCAGACGACTACAATTTTCTTTTCAATTGTCTGTGTTTTTTTTTTACTTTAACTCTTGAACTGATAAGGGGTCCCATGATTTTTTTTCAAATGGGGGTGTAGGGCTAGGAGCTTAGGTAGTTGCAGCCTAAAGGTAAGGAAGCAACCTTGTGACTGGAGGGTTGCAGGTTTGCAAGGCACCTAACCCCCAACTGGTCCCCAGACACCATAATTAGGGCAACATTCTGGGCATGTGTACACTCACTGCATGGATGGGTTAAATGCATAGAAAGAACTCCTATGCGTGCTCAGGCATGCAATGGCCATCTACGCTCAAAAAAAAAACCACCCCGAAAACAAAATGTGTGCCCCCCTTAAAGCTTGCCAACCAGTGAAACCAAGCATAGGGGCTGGTAATTCTAGGGCAAAGGTCCAAACTGCTGCCCTTATGTCCTATAGCACAGGTCTGGGGTAATAGGAATTGAACCAGTATAAGGGTCCAGTAGATCCCCTTAACAGTTCAAAAGTAAAGTGAAAGATTAAAAAACACAAGACCTTTGAAAAAAAAATTTTATTTGTCTTAATTCACTGGTACTTACCTTGCCCCATTCATTGTCCAGAACTGCATCACTGCAAATGATGCCATTTGGAAGGAGGGTTACCCTCCTTTCATCCTGGCCCCTGGCTAGGTAATGCTTAATGGGCCCTGGGGAGTGACTTACACATCACAGGAGAGGAGGGGTATGGAGGGGTTTACAGCATACTGCAGCTTTAGTATTGTAGGGGAAGATACCGTTGTAGGGGTAGGTATGCCCCCCAGCCATGATGCTGAGGCTATAGAATTGCAGGAGCAGGTTGGGCATAATGGGGGAAATTATAGGAAGAGGGATTTGGGGGGGATTCAGGATGCAGGTAGGGGAGGGAGGGTTTGATAAGGATGAGTGAATTCCAGCACATTCTCTGGGTGAGATAAGCTGTGTACTGGGGTAATGTCAATCCCAGTTGTCCCTAAAGCAGTTCGGCCCACCATCAATTCTTCATGTGCCTCCTATGGCCAGTCCCCATTCTATACAATATATAAAGATGTTTAGTCCGATAAGGCAGATTGTCTGAAGATTGACAATGCTTAAACTGGTGCACTGTGAGATGTCTTTCTGGTGCATGATGTGACTGTCCTTATAATAATGTTTCCTCCAGATGACTGGGGCTACATTCCAGCTACATTCAAACCTGATCGAATTCGCTTGCGTTTCTGCATTTTGCAGATCTGCAGAAAAAGACATGTAATGTATAGTCTACATCTCTCCATTTAATGTGTGATGGAACATAGCCAAAGAGTCCTGCTTGATAAATTCCAACTGAACTGCAAATGCAGATATATACTGTGTCTATTCTATGGAACTGTGACTGCGAAACAAAAATGCATTTCAATTGCAAAGCACTAAAAGCATGTGATCTGCAACATAGCCCCATATATAAGAGGATTTCCAGATTCCAGGGGATGAATAATGAGGTTTCATGTTATAAACAATACAGTTTAGGATGATAATTAGTGAGATTTTATGTTGGATACATGGCAAGATTTTTTTTAAAACAATAAACATTGAGTAAGGACATCCTAACATTGAAACAAACTGTGGATCTTGCATTAAACACTTATTGCTTTAGCTCATCCTTAGGCTTTTTAAATATAGATTTACAACGATCCAATAAACCGTGCAAACATTAGGAAATGTTCCTCTTAAAAATGTGCTAATGCCTTACTAAAAGTTTAATGCATCAGGTGTGTTAATTGACTTTAACTGAAGAGTTAACTGAAGAGAAGCAGTAAATGTTTACTTAGCAGAACTGTCCCTTAAAACCAGTTTGTAGATCTGTTTGCTGAGGGTTCATTGGGGGTAAAGCTTATTACATAACGCACTTTGTTAACATTATGTGTTGCAGGTGTTCTCTGGTTGTCAGTGGTGTCTGAAGTGTTGTTCATTTTGCTTTTAGTCGTGGGATTCAGCCTCATGTGCCTAGAATTCATTCAGTCAAATAACGTTGTAGATGGTCTGAAGTTAAATGCGTTTTCAGCTGTCTTCACTGTGCTTTCAGGTAATAACAAGTTTGTATGGCAAACAATTACAGTACCAGTTTGCATTTAGTTGCATTTGTCTTGTAGGAAAAACAGATTATTACACAACCAAATGTATCTGCATGTTCTATGCTCAAATTATTTATAAAAAAGAAATGTGGTGGCATTACTAAGGGGAAAGTTCTCTGTACGGGGAGACATGCCAAAGTGTCAGACTTAAAGCTAACCTGTTAATGACAAATGTGATCATGTGTAGGGGGAAATAGGTGTTTTTTTTTAAATAAAAGTTAACTCCAAACTTATAGAATTCTCCAGGCAACTAAAAAAAACTCCATACTCACCTGCAGCTGATCCATTCTACCAGTTTACCATTCACTGCTGCCTCTGTAACAAATGCCTGTATGGGACAAAAGGTGGGTATTGAGTTTGCCTCTTTGTGCTCCTTTAAATGCACAGCTCAATGCAACCAATCACAACATTGTATTGTATAATATTAGAAATTCAAATATACATGCTCGATAGCTAGAGGAGGTTTGAACTGAAAAGAAAAATAATTTTCTGCTAACCACTGGTAAAATGATTTTGAGTTTATCATTCTGTGGGTGAGACTTGCTCATCTACAAATCCTTGTCTCCCAAGAGATAAAATGATTTTGAGTTGATCATTCTGTGGGTGAGACTTGCTCATCTACAAATCCTCTCCCAAGAGCACTGACCATTTTAAACTCTGCCTAATTCACACAGAAGCATTGCAAGTGCCCCCTCCCCTTTCTAATCTCTTACTCTAAAACAAAATAATCAGTGGTGACAAAGACAAAAAGCTTTGCTTGATTTTTTAATGCCATGTCACACCTCCTCATGCTATATGGCAGATTTATGTAACTTTTTCATTTTGCGCCTTTTAAATATTTATATTTGGTGCACTACTATAGGTTCCAGTGCACAATGTAAAAATGTTCCCCCAAAAAACCTTTTCAGTCTGACTTTTTTGTGAACAAATACATGGAAAACAAAACTACAGGAAGTTTAAACCTCTGCTGTTAGACTTTTAGTAGCTTTTACAACAGATTTTAATGGTGAAAAAAAGTATTAAAACATCTGGGATTTCAGAGCTTTTAAGTGACTTTCCTATTAAACGCTGCGCAGTTCTACAGGCAATGCAGACATTTTCCATCGTATTAGATCGTATCTTTCGAAAGTCTTCATAAAAATTTGCATTTGGATAACCCTCAAAGTCTGAAACATGATAATCCATAATTGATTAAGATTTTGTTTACTTAAAGTGCTACTGCAGGGAAAGGTAATTGTTACACCATTGCGCTAGGCTACATTTGGCACTGTCCTAAACTGTTTTCTGTTTATATATTGAAGAAGAAATGTCCGAGATATTGAGGATTACAAGTTCAGCTAATGACATTCCCCCTTATATCCACATCCCCTAATCAGTTCAGCGCAGCTGGGACAGAAGGCCTCCTCCACCCCCCCCCCCCCCGCTTGGCGAGGATGTGGGTACCAACCAGGAGCATGTTTCTGCCCCAGTCACTGACACACACAGCTGGGGGAGAGCTGCGCAGCATCTCCGCCCCACCTCCTCCTCTCTCTGTGCCTGCCACCTCAGCTTCTCCTCTCTCCATCGGTGCCTGCCCCCCACCTACTCCTCCCTGGCACTTTAGGGTGCATGTATCTGTTAGCAGTCGTGTCTCCACCAGTAACGCATCTGCCGCGGTAGATTGGTTAACGCAGTCATCCACATCATCAGAAGTTACATCTGACACCCCCAGTCTAGGGTCGGTAGGTTCCTCTGACACAACCCTGAGTTGGCATGCCCCGAGAGCAGTCCCTGTTCTCCCATTGCCTCTGTCCTACGCCGTTCCCTCCCCCAGCGACGTATCCTATGCTTTGGGTTCAGCTCCACTCTTTAGTGAGGAGGACGATCAGATAGAGGACAGTCAGCAGCTACTGACCAGCCAAGAAATGGAGGTGGCTTCCTTCGCTAGGCAGACAAATAGTGATGTGGAGAGTGGCGTGGGTGTTGTTGGGAGCATTCCAGCTCCTGCGCCAGACACTGTTGAGGAAACCGAGAACATCAGTGACATGCAGCCACAACTCGGTGATGATGATAAAGCTGATCGCACTTGGGAGACGGGTGCAGAAGGGGCTTCATCCTCATCATCAGGAGAAGAGGGCGCAGGTTGCCCCGGAGTCAGCAGCTGAGGCAGCAAGGTGTTAGCAGCATGGTTGGCAGTCAGCGTGGGAGCAGAATTGTAAATCCTGGAGCCAAACGGGGCCGGGGTAGAGCACCTGCTGCGCGGCAGGCTACCTTATCGGGAGGTAGTAGAGCAGGGGTTCCTGGAGTTGGCGACAGTAGCAGTGAATCAGTGCGGGCTGTTGGTGGGAAAAGTAGCTACTCGGCAGTGTGGCAGGTTTTCCTCAAGCATCCGCAGGAGGGTAACATGGCCACATGCAAGACATGTAGGCAGAAGGTGAAGCGTGGCCAGGGCCCAAATGTTGGCACCACGGCCCTGCGTCAACATATGATGCGTCACCATAAAGCGGCCTGGGAGAACCGAGGCTCCGAGGTGGTCCAGGCTGCTTCCCCACCAAGTGGCACGCCGCTCCCAATTTCTGCCAGCCAAGGCTCCAGCGCCTCAGCCGAAGGCAGCTGTGCATCATACCCAACCTCTGTCGCTCGAGATGCTCTTGCTCCTCCTCCTCCTCCAAGTCATGCATCCCGCCAGCAATTCATCAGCGAAGCCATGTCCAAGAGACAGCAGTATGCGCCCACTCATCCTACGGCGCAGAAGCTGAATGTGCTCCTGTCCAAGTTGCTGGTTCTGCAGTCACTCCCTTTTCAGGGGGTGGACTCTGCACCTTTCAGAGAACTGATGGCTTGTGCCAAGCCGAGGTGGAGAGTCCCAAGCCGTCATTTCTTTGCCAAGAGGGCAGTACCAGCGCTGCACACTTTTGTTGGACAGAAGGTGGGCCAGTCCTTGAGCCTGTCGGTGTGTAGCAAAGTGCATGGCAGCGCCGACGTCTGGAGCTGTAACTACGGTCAGGGACAGTACATGTCGTTTACGGCCCACTGGGTGAATGTGGTCCCTTTGCAGCAGCAGCAACTTGGACAGGTCACACCGCTTCGGCCTCCGCGCTCCCTGGCCGTTGTGCCTGTGACACCGTGCGGTTCTCATCCTCCGCCATCTCCTCACCCTCCACTGTAGGCTCAAGTCTCAGTGCCCCTCCAGCCTACCATGTGTGCAGGGCACGGAGGTGTCACACTGTGCTTCACATGGTTTGTCTTGCCGAACGGAGTCACATAGGGGAGGAACTGCTTAAATTTATTCATCAAGAAATCCAAACATGGCTTACTCCAAGAAAACTGAAAATGGAAACCATGGTTACCGACAATGGGAAGAACATTTTGTCTGCGCTGCGACAAGGAAGGCTGACCCATGCGCCCTGCATGGCTCACGTCTTCAACCTGGTTGTAAAGCGGTTTCTGAAGTCTTCTCCCCATCTGCAAGACATCCTAACAACTTCAAGGAAACTTTGCATGCACTTCAGCCACTCATACACTACCAAGCACACCCTTCTTGAGCTACAGCATCAGAACGGCAGCCCCCAACATAGTCTGATTTGCGATGTTTCCACCCGTTGGAATTCCACCCTGCATATGTTGGACAGACTATACGAACAGAGAAAAGCCATAACAGATTTCTTGATGATCCAAGCGGATAGGGGGGACTCCCCTGTGTAACTTCAATGTCAACCAGTGGCAGCTCATACGTGACACCTGCCGTTTGCTCAGGCCCTTTAAGGAAGTCACTTTAATTGTGAGTCGCCAGGATTACAGGATGAACGATGTAATTTCACTACTTCATGTACTACAGCACATGTTGGAAACCATGGCTGGTCAGGGCACTGGAGACATAGCGTCTACATCTTACGGCCACATGAACCCCGTTGGAGCTGAACTGGAGGAGGAGGAGGAAGAGGAGGAGGAGGAAGAGGAGGAGGAGGAAGAGGAGGAGGAGTGGCACAGTGCACAGTTTAGGCTTGGCGAAATGGCTGGTTTATCTAGTCAGCGGACGAGGAGAGGAGGAGCAGGAGCAGCCAGAGGAGCTAGAGGGTTTTGAGGAAGGCAAGACAGAGGACCCGGACACACCGTGGCAGTATGCAGTGGAGATGGAGACAGGTAGTCCCTCCGAGTCACTTGCGCAAATGGCAGGAAGCATGCTCACGTGCTTGCGTAGTGACCCCAGAATTGTTTCCATTTGTCAGCGGGATGACTTCTGGCTCTCCACCTTATTGGACCCTCGCTTCCGGCACAAAATGGGGGCATTTTTTAAACCCGCCGAGAGGGAGGACAAACTGACCTACTACAAAGACATGCTATGTAGTCAGTTGGCCAATGCCTATCTGCGCCATGGTCCATACTCTCGCAGGTCTGACTCGGGGGGACCTCTGCGCTTACCTTCCACTGCCATGCCTGCTGGGGGGGTTGGCAGGAGCAGCAGCAGCAGCTCCATCAGCAGCAGCCTCAGTCTTCAGTCGCTAATGAGTAGCTTTCTACACCCACATAGTGAGTCTACTCATGAGCAGCAGGAAGACCTGGAGCAGGACCTGAACCAGCAGGCCATGTCATACCTTGACATGACCATGCCAACACACCTTGAGGATCCGTTGGACTTCTGGGCAGCCAAACTTGACTTGTGGCCGCAGCTAGCTGAGTTTGCCATGGAAAAGCTGTCCTGCCCGGCAAGTAGCGTGCCATCTGAGCGGGTGTTTAGTGCGGCAGGGGCCATAGTTACGGCGAGGAGAACTCGTCTGTCAACTAAAAATGTGGAGAGACTCACCTTTGTGAAAATGAATCAGGGATGGATCATCCAGGATTTCCATCCACCAATGGCTGATGCATGCAACTAGATTCAGTATGGAGCCACGTTTTACACTTTCCAAATGGTGCAAAACATATTTATGTCTTAAGGCCAATTTTTGGGCTCCTGCTGATGCCAACTTCAGGGTGTGCCTTTCAGCCAAATTTTGGCCTCCTGCTGCTGCTGCCAACTGCAGTGTGTCTTTAGGCCAATTTTTGGGTTCCTGCTGCCAACTCCAGTGTCTCTTTCAAGCTATGTTTGGGCTCCTGCTGCTGCTGCTTGCCACTCCAGGGTGTCATTCAGCCAATTTTTGGACTCCTGCTGCAAACTCCAGTGTGTCTTTCAAGCTATGTTTGGGCTGCTGCTGCTGCTGCTTGCGACTCCAGGGTGTCATTCAGCCAATTTTTGGGCTCCTGCTGCCAACTCCAGTGTGTTCTTCAAGCTAGGTTTGGGGTGCTGCTGCTGCTGCTGCTTGCAACTCCAGGGTGTCATTCAGCCAATTTTTGGGCTCCTGCTGCCAGCTCCAGTGTCTCTTTCAAGCTATGTTTGGGCTCCTGCTGCTGCTTGCAACTCCAAGGTGTCATTCAGCCAATGTTTGGGCTCCTGCTGCCAACTCCAGTGTCTCTTTCAAGCTATGTTTGGGCTCCTGCTGCTACTGCTTGCAACTCCAGGGTGTCATTCAGCCAATTTTTAGCCTCCTGCTGCCAACTACAGTGTGTCTTTCAAGCTAGGTTTGGGCTGCTGCTGCTGCTACTTGCAACTCCAGGGTGTCATTCAGCTAATTTTTGGCCTCCTGCTGCCAACTCCAGTGTCTCTTTCAAGCTATGCTGGGGCTCCTGCTGCTGCTGCTTGCAACTCCAGGATGTCTTTCAGCCAATTTTTGGGCTCCTGCTGCCAACTCCAGTGTGTCTTTCAAGCTAGGTTTGGGCTGCTGCTGCTGCTTGCAACTCCAGGGTGTCATTCAGCCAATTTTTGGGCTCCTGCTGCCAACTCCAGTGTCTCTTTCAAGCTATGTTTGGGCTCCTGCTGCTGCTGCTTGCAACTCCAGGGTGTCATTCAGCCAATTTTTGGGCTCCTGCTGCCAACTCCAGTGTGTCTTTCAAGCTAGGTTTGGGCTGCTGCTGCTGCTTGCAACTCCAGGGTGTCATTCAGCCAATTTTTGGGCTCTTGCTGCCAACTCCAGTGTCTCTTTCAAGCTATGTTTGGGCTCCTGCTGCTGCTTGCAACTCCAGGGTGTCCTTTAGCCAATTTTTGGACTCCCGCTGCCAACTCCAGTGTGTCTTTCAAGCTAGGTTTGGGCTTCTGCTGCTGCTGATTGCAACTCCAGGGTGTCAGTCAGCCAATTTTTGGGCTCCTGCTGCCAACTCCAGTGTCTCTTTCAAGCTTTGTTTGGGCTCCTGCTGCTGCTTCAAACTCCAGGGTGTCATTCAGCCAAGTTTTGGGTTCCTGCTGCCAACTCCAGTGTCTCTTTCAAGCTTTGATTGGGTTCCTACTGCTGCTGCTGCTTGTAACTCCAGGGTGTCATTCAGTCAATTTTTGGGCTCCTGCTGCCAACTCCAGTGTCTCTTTCAAGCTTTGCTTGGGCTCCTACTGCTGCTGATTGCAACATCCAGGGTGTCATTCAGACAATTTTTGGGATCCAGTTGCCAACTCCAGTGTCTCTTTCAAGCTTTGTTTGGGCTCCTGCTGCTGGTTGCAACTCCAGGGTGTCATTCAGCCAATTTTTGGGCTCCTGCTGCCAACTCCAGTGTCTCTTTCAAGCTATGTTTGGGCTCCTGCCGCTGCTGATTGCAACTCCAGGGTGTCCTTCAGTCAATTTTTGGGCTCCTGCTGCCAACTCCAGTGTGTCTTTCACTCTAGGTTTGGGCTGCTGCTGCTTGCAACTCCAGGGTGTCATTCAGCCAATTTTTGGGTTCCTGCTGCAAACTCCAGTGTGTCTTTCAAGCTAGGTTTGGGCTGCTGCTGCTTGCAACTCTAGGGTGTCATTCAGCCATTTTTTGGGCTCCTGCTGCCAACTCCAGTGTCTCTTTCAAGCTATGTTTGGGCTCCTGCTGCTGCCGATTGCAACTCCAGGGTTTCATTCAGCCAATTTTTGGGCTCCTGCTGCCAACTCCAGTGTCTCTTTCAAGCTTTGTTTGGGCTCCTGCTGCTGCTGCTGCTGCTGCTTGTAACTCCAGGGTGTCCTTCAGTCAATTTTTGGGCTCCCTCTGCCAACTCCAGTGTCTCTTTCAAGCTTTGCTTGGGCTCCTGCTGCTGCTGCTGATTGCAACATCCAGGGTGTCATTCAGCCAATTTTTGGGCCCCTGCTGCCAACTCCAGTGTCTCTTTCAGGCTTTGTTTGGGCTGCTGCTGCTGCTGCTTGCAACTCCAGGGTGTCATTCAGCCAATTTTTGGGCTCCTGCTGCCAACTCCAGTGTCTCTTTCAAGCTTTGTTTGGGCTCCTGCTGCTGCTGCTGCTGCTGCTTGTAACTCCAGGGTGTCATTCAGCCAATTTTTGGGCTCCTGCTGCCAACTCCAGTGTGTCTTTGTCAGGAACCGCTTACTTGATCCCCGTTCCAGCAACGTCTCCAGGCGGCCAGCTGCAGCTGTCACTGTGCGGCGGCCGCGCCGAGCCGCGTCGGCTCGAGCAGCGTCGGCTCGAGCGGCGCCCAGCTCAGCCACGCCCCCCGCTTCCTCCTCCAGGAGACGTGCTTGTGCGCGGCCGCGAGCACGTGTCTGTTATGCCCTCCGGCGGCGCTGTGCTGCGCGCACCCGCCGGAGGATCAAGTAAAGGGTTAATGAATCCTAGGGGATTGAGGGCTTCGCCCTCTTCTGCTCTGCAGCCAATTACCCTTGGAATCCTATGTGCTCCAATCAGTACACTGCTTCCCTCAGACCTGTTCCTATAAAGGCAATTCCCTCTCAGTTGTGAATTGCCTGTGATAGCGCTCAGAACCCTGTGTTACCTACTCCTGTGAAGTCTAGCCTGTTGCCGATTGCCGATTTGATTGTACGACCATTCTCGATCCTGAATCCTTGTTGCCGACCTCTGCCTGAATTGACGCCTCTCGATCCTGAATCCTTGTTGCCGACCTTTGCCTGAACTGACGCTTCTAGATCCTGATCCCCAGTTGCTGACCTCTGCCTGAACCCCGACTACGTCTTGCCTGACCCCTGGTGCCGCTACGATCTCTGCCTTCCCGTTATCGACCTATTGCCTGTCTCTGGACTTCCGTCACTCACGCTCTTGCTATTGGTTCTCCAGTCCTCCCACATATAAGCTTACATCCTTTGAGCCATTAAGTCCTGGGGGCAACCGATCCCGGGTAGGCGTATCTTGCGTCCCGGCAAGCAGGGGCTCCTACAGGTGAAGCTGGCTGTGGAGATTGGGGGTTGTGAGCTTATTAAGAGGGCTGGAGTTACCCCGAGCGTGACATTATCACAGGCCAAAAAATGGATGACCTGGTACAGCAGGTGCAAGCTATGGCCACAGCGATCAACCTACTCGCTCAAAGAGTGGCCACTCAGGAATCTCGTCAAGTGCCAACTTCCTCTGTACCACCTCATTTCTCCGAACCTAAGATTCCACTGCCTGAGAAATTTTTTGGAGAACGAGCAAAATTTTCCAATTTCAAGAATGCCTGCGTACTATATTTTAAGTTAAGACCTATCTCCTCTGGCATAGAGGTCCAACGAGTAGGCCTAGTCATTTCCTTGCTTCAAGGAGACCCACAGTCCTGGGCCTTTAGTTTACAGTCCCATGACATTGCTCTACAATCAGTGACTGCCTTCTTCAATGCTATGGGCGTTTTATACGCCGATCCAGATATACAGTCTACCGCAGAGAATAGGCTTCAGGCCTTAAAACAAGGACGGAATTCGGCTGAAGACTACTGTGCTGAATTCCGCCGCTGGGCTATCGAAGCTAGGTGGAACGATCCAGCTTTGTGTAGTCAGTTCAGGGTGGGACTGTCGGATAGCATCAAGGATGCCTTAGTCAATTTTCCCCCACCAGTGGACCTAGATCAATTAATGCAGGTCTCCATTAAAATAGACCAACGTCTTAGAGAAAGGGCCAGGGAGAGAGTCGGGGCTCCCACGTCCTTTAGACCAGTCCAGAGTCATAGATCCCCGGTTCCCCGTGGAGAAAATACCTCATCATCTTCCCAGGAAGAACCTATGCAATTAGGGAGAACCCGCTTATCCCAAGAGGAGAAACAGCGTAGGCGATCCGAGGGCTTATGCCTGTATTGCGGGAATTCTGGTCATTTTGCAGGGTCCTGTCCCAACAAGGGGAAACCGGCGGAAAACTTCCGCACCCAGACCAGGTAGAGAGTACTGATCTGGGTGAGTCAGTTTGTAACTCTCGCCAGAATAAGATGCTTGTACCTATTGATTTGTTTTGGGGGTCCTCTAAGCAGACAGTTTCCGCCTTCATAGACAGTGGTGCGGCTGGAAACTTTTTGGACAGGAGCATGATCTCCACCTTAGGGATCCCTGTAGTTCCTCTTGAAAGATCCCTACAAGTTTTAGCTATCAATGGAAAGGCAATCCAGGGAGGTCCTATAAATACCAAGACCCCACCTCTCAGACTAATTGTCGGCTCTTCTCACTCTGAATTCTTAGAATTCTTTATTTTTGATTGTCCGGAAACTCCGGTGGTTTTGGGATACCCCTGGTTGCAACTCCATAACCCGGTGTTAGATTGGCGGGCTGGGGAGTTGGTCAAGTGGAGTGACCACTGTAAAGGTCACTGTTTTAATACAGGCCTCAGAAGCGTTCAAGTCTTACCACAGGAATTACCTCAGCCATACGCTGATTGGATCGATGTATTCTCTGAACGCTCTGCTGATACTCTTCCTCCACATCGGTCCTATGACTGCCCCATTGACTTGCTGCCTGGCACAGTTCCCCCGAGGGGAAAGATCTATAACCTTACCCTGCCCGAGGAGCAAGCAATGAGGGAGTATATTACCGAAAATCTTAGGAAAGGATTTATCCGTCCCTCTACCTCGCCTGCTGGGGCCGGGTTCTTTTTTGTAGAGAAAAAAGATGGTGGCTTGAGACCGTGCATAGATTATCGAGCCTTGAATAAGATCACTGTAAAAAACCGATACCCCTTACCCTTGATTGGGGATCTGTTCAATCAAGTCACAGGAGCTTCGAATTTTCTCCAAATTGGATTTGAGAGGGGCTTACAATCTGATTCGCATCCGACAGGGGGACGAGTGGAAAACTGCATTTAATGTGAAGGATGGGCACTATGAGTACCTGGTCATGCCCTTCGGTCTTTGTAATGCGCCAGCCGTTTTCCAAGATTTTGTTAATGATATATTCAGGGAATATCTCGGTAGATTTGTAGTCATCTACTTGGATGATATTCTCATTTTTTCTAATTCTTTACCGGAGCACAGACACCATGTTAAGTTGGTGCTACAAAAATTAAGAGAGAACAACTTATTTGCTAAACTGTCTAAGTGTGTGTTTGAAGTCACTACAGTTCCCTTCCTAGGGTATGTTATTACCAACCAGGGTTTGGAGATGGACGCGGGGAAGGTTTCAGCAGTTCAGGATTGGGTCCAACCCAAAACTTTAAAGGAATTGCAACGTTTTCTAGGTTTTGCAAATTTTTATCGGCGTTTCATAAAAGGCTTTTCCCATGTTGTTGCACCCCTTACCAACCTTACCCGCAAGGGGGCTTTTACTGCTAACTGCTCCCCCTCTGCCTGTGAGGCCTTTCTAACCTTGAAACGGGCCTTTACTTCGGCACCTGTCTTAGTGCATCCAGATATTCATAAAGCTTTTATTATTGAAGTGGATGCTTCTGAGCTGGGAGTGGGTGCAGTTTTGTCACAATATTCTGGTAACCCTGAGCGTCTCCATCCATGCGCTTATTTTTCGCGTAAATTCAGCACCGCGGAACAAAATTATGATGTTGGCAATAGGGAACTATTAGCTATTAAACTGGCATTTGATGAATGGCGACACTGGTTGGAGGGTTCATTACATCCTATAACTGTGTATACCGATCATAAAAATCTCGAATGCATAGGTTCTGCCAAGAGGCTGAACTCTCGTCAGGCACGTTGGGCATTATTCTTCTCGCGCTTCAATTTTATTATTACTTTCAAGCCGGGTGTAAAAAATACTAAAGCTGATGCTCTATCTCGCATGTTCGGTGAATGTAAGTATCGGGGTGATTCTGGTGAACCAATTTTACCCACAGGTTGTGTGGTGGGGGCGTTACTTCCTGATCTCTCCAATACCTTGGCGCCGTTTCAAGATGAATCTCCTAGTGATGTACCCTTGGGGTGCCAGTTTGTTCCGCCGCACCTGCGTTCGGATGTAATTCGCGAATTTCACGATGCCAAAACTGCTGGTCATTTGGGTAACCGTAAGACGTTTATGCTTGCCCATCATCATGTATGGTGGCCTACCATGAGACGTGATATCACTGCCTTTATCGACGCTTGTGCTATTTGTGCTCGAAGTAAAGGAGTTCACAATGCTCCTAGTGGCAGTTTGGTTCCTCTTGAAATTCCTGCTGAGCCATGGACCCATATTTCTATGGATTTTATGGTAGATTTGCCTCTCTCACATGGTAATACTGTCATTTGGGTGGTCGTAGATCGTTTCAGTAAGATGGCACATTTCGTTCCTTTGGCCAAACTTCCTTCTGCACCTGAGCTTTCGCGGCTGTTTACTTCGCATATTTTTCGCATTCATGGTATTCCGTCCAATATAGTCTCTGATCGGGGTGTTCAATTTACTTCCCGTTTTTGGAAACACTTCTGTTCGCGGTTGGGAATACAGATCTCTCTTTCTTCTGCCTACCATCCCCAGACTAATGGGCAGACGGAAAGAACTAATCAAACTTTGGAACAATACTTAAGGTGTTATGTTTCTGATGCCCAAGAACAATGGGCGGAATTTATTGATTTCGCCGAATTTGCTTACAATAACGCGCCTAGTGAGAGTACCAAGGTATCTCCTTTTTATTGTAACTTAGGGAAAAATTCTAGAGCTTCTTCCCTTTCAGGGTCACCTTCCAATCTGCCGGCGTTGGAGGAGTGGCTTCAAGAACGGAAGAATATCTGGACACACGTTCAGGAGATTCTTAAGACCACTGGTTTGAGGTATAAGAAATTTGCCGACCGCCGCAGATCACAGGAACCTACTCTTCGAGTAGGCGATCTAGTTTGGGTCTCCACTAAAAATATTGCGCTCCGTCAGCCATCTAGCAAATTAGGTCCAAAATGTATTGGTCCTTTTCCAATCGTCAAGAAGTTGAATAATGTGTCTTTTAAAGTTCAACTCCCGCCAACTATGAAAATACCTAATTCCTTTCACGTTTCACTGTTAAAACCGGCGAAGAATGCTCCTCTTGCTGGTCCTGCACCAATTCTTCTTAATAATGAGCCTGAGTATGAAGTGAATAAGATCTTGGATTCACGTAAAGTGCGTAATTCTTTACAGTATTTGGTGGATTGGGTTGGCTATGGTCCGGAGGAAAGATGCTGGGTGGCAGCGAGGAATGTTCATGCCAAGGCTCTTGTAAGAAGGTTCCATCGTGACAATCCAGGGAAACCGGGTGAGGGTCCGGAGGCCCCTCGTGAAGGGGGGGGGTAGTGTCAGGAACCGCTTACCTGATCCCCGTTCCAGCAACGTCTCCAGGCGGCCAGCTGCAGCTGTCACTGTGCGGCGGCCGCGCCGAGCGGCGTCGGCTCGAGCAGCGTCGGCTCGAGCGGCGCCCAGCTCAGCCATGCCCCCCGCTTCCTCCTCCAGGAGACGTGCTCGCGCCCGGCCGCGAGCACGTGTCTGTTATGCCCTCCGGCGGCGCTGTGCTGCGCGCACCCGCCGGAGGATCAAGTAAAGGGTTAATGAATCCTAGGGGATTGAGGGCTTCGCCCTCTTCTGCTCTGCAGCCAATTACCCTTGGAATCCTATGTGCTCCAATCAGTACACTGCTTCCCTCAGACCTGTTCCTATAAAGGCAATTCCCTCTCAGTTGTGAATTGCCTGTGATAGCGCTCAGAACCCTGTGTTACCTACTCCTGTGAAGTCTAGCCTGTTGCCGATTTGATTGTACGACCATTCTCGATCCTGAATCCTTGTTGCCGACCTCTGCCTGAATTGACGCCTCTCGATCCTGAATCCTTGTTGCCGACCTTTGCCTGAACTGACGCTTCTAGATCCTGATCCCCAGTTGCTGACCTCTGCCTGAACCCCGACTACGTCTTGCCTGACCCCTGGTGCCGCTACGATCTCTGCCTTCCCGTTATCGACCTATTGCCTGTCTCTGGACTTCCGTCACTCACGCTCTTGCTATTGGTTCTCCAGTCCTCCCACATATAAGCTTACATCCTTTGAGCCATTAAGTCCTGGGGGCAACCGATCCCGGGTAGGCGTAACTTGCATCCCGGCAAGCGGGGGCTCCTACAGGTGAAGCTGGCTGTGGAGATTGGGGGTTGTGAGCTTATTAAGAGGGCTGGAGTTACCCCGAGCGTGACAGTCTTTCAAGCTAGGTTTGGGCTTCTGCTGCTGCTGATTGCAACTCCAGGGTGTCCTTCAGCCAATTTTTGGGCTCCTGCTGCCAACTCCAGTGTCTCTTTCAAGCTTTGCTTGGGCTCCTGCTGCTGCTGCTGATTGCAACATCCAGGGTGTCATTCAGCCAATTTTTGGGCCCCTGCTGCCAACTCCAGTGTCTCTTTCAAGCTTTGTTTGGGCTGCTGCTGCTTGCAACTCCAGGGTGTCATTTAGCCAATTTTTGGGCTCCTGCTGCCAACTCCAGTGTGTCTTTCAAGCTAGGTTTGGGCGTCTGCTGCTGCTGCTTGCAACTCCAGGGTGTCATTCAGCCAATTTTTGGGCTCCTGCTGCTAACTCCAGTGTCTCTTTCAAGTTAGGTTTGGGCTGCTGCTGCTGCTTGCAACTCCAGGGTGTCATTCAGCCAATTGTTGGGCTCCTGCTGCCAACTCCAGTGTCTCTTTCAAGTTAGGTTTGGGCTGCTGCTGCTGCTGCTGCTTGAAACTCCAGGGTGTCATTCAGCCAATTTTTGGGCTCCTGCTGCCAACTCCAGTGTGTCTTTCAAGCTAGGTTTGGGCTTCTGCTGCTGCTGATTGCAACTCCAGGGTGTCCTTCAGCCAATTTTTGGGCTCCTGCTGCCAACTCCAGTGTCTCCTTTAAGCTTTGTTTGGGCTCCTGCTGCTGCTTGCAACTCCAGGGTGTCCTTCAGCCAATTTTTGGGCTCCTGCTGCCAACTCCAGTGTCTCTTTCAAGCTTTGTTTGGGCTCCTGCTGCTGCTGCTTGCAACTCCAGGGTGTCATTCAGCCAATTGTTGGGCTCCTGCTGCCAACTCCAGTCTCTCTTTCAAGTTAGGTTTGGGCCGCTGCTGCTCCTGCTGCCAACTCCAGTGTGTCTTTCAAGCTAGGTTTGGGCTACTGCTGCTGCTTGCAACTCCAGAGTGTCCTTCAGCCAATGTGTGGGCTCCTGCTGCCAACTCCAGTGTCTCTTTCAAGCTTTGTTTGGGATCCTGCTGCTGCTGCTGCTTGCAACTCCAGGGTGTCATTCAGCCAATTTTTGGGCTCCTGCTGCCAACTCCAGTGTCTCTTTCAAGCTTTGCTTGGGCTCCTGCTGCTGCTTGCAACTCCAGGGTGTCATTCAGCCAACTTTTGGGCTCCTGCTGCCAACTCCAGTGTGTCTTTAAAGCTAGGTTTGGGCTGCTGCTTGCAACTCCGGGGTGTCATTCAGCCAATTATTGGGCTCCTGCTGCCAACTCCAGTGTCTCTTTCAAGCTATGTTTGGGCTCCTGCTGCTGCTGCTGCTGCTTGCAACTCCAGGGTGTCATTCAGCCAATTTTTGGGCTCCTGCTGCCAACTCCAGTGTGTCTTTCAAGTTAGGTTTGGGCTGCTGCTGCTTGCAACTCCAGGGTGTCATTCAGCCAATTTTTGGGCTCCTGCTGCCAACTCCAGTGTGTCTTTCAAGCTAGGTTTGGGCTGCTGCTGCTGCTGCTGCTTGAAACTCCAGGGTGTCATTCAGCCAATTTTTGGGCTGCTGCTGCCAACTCCAGTGTCTCTTTCAAGCTATGTTTGGGCTGCTGCTGCTTGCAACTCCAGGGTGTCATTCAGCCAATTTTTGGGCTGCTGCTGCCAACTCCAGTGTCTCTTTCAAGCTATGTTTGGGCTCCTGCTGCTGCTGCTTGCAACTCCAGGGTGTCATTCAGCCAATTTTTGGGCTGCTGCTGCCAACTCCAGTGTCTCTTTCAAGCTATGTTTGGGCTCCTGCTGCTGCTGCTTGCAACTCCAGGGTGTCATTCAGCCAATTTTTGGGCTCATGCTGCCAACTCCAGTGTCTCTTTCAAACTATGTTTGGGCTCCTGCTGCTGCTGCTTGCAACTCCAGGGTGTCATTCAGCCAATTTTTGGGCTCCTGCTGCCAACTCCAGTGTCCCTTTCAAGCTATGTTTGGGCTTCTGCTGCTGCTGCTTGCAACTCCGGGGTGTCATTCAGCCAATTTTTGGGCTCCTGCTGCCAACTCCAGTGTCTCTTTCAAGCTTTGTTTGGGCTCCTGCTGCTGCTGCTGCTGCTTGCAACTCCAGGGTGTCATTCAGCCAATTTTTGGGCTCCTGCTGCCAACTCCAGTGTGTCTTTCAAGCTAGGTTTGGGCTGCTGCTGCTTGCAACTCCAGGGTGTCACTCAGCCAATTTTTGGGCTCTTGCTGCCAACTCCAGTGTCTCTTTAAAACTATGTTTGGGCTCCTGCTGCTGCTTGCACCTCCAGGTTGTCATTTAGCCAATTTTTGGGCTCCTGCTGCCAACTCCAGTGTGTCTTTTAAGCTAGGTTTGGGCTGCTGCTGCCTGCAACTCCAGGGTGTCCTTCAGCCAATGTTTGGGCTCCTGCTGCCAACTCCCGTGTCTCTTTCAAGCTTTGTTTGGGCTCCTGCTGCTGCTGCTTGCAACTCCAGGGTGTCATTCAGCCTATTTTTGGGCTCCTGCTGCCAACTCCAGTGTCTCTTTCAAGCTAGGTTTGGGCTGCTGCTGCTGCTGCTGCTGCTTGCTACTCCAGGGTGTCATTCAGCCAATTTGTGGGCTCCTGCTGCCAACTTCAGTGTGTCTTTCAAGCTAGGTTTGGGCTCCTGCTGCTTGCAACTCCAGGGTGTCTTTCAGCCAGTTTTTGGGCTCCTGCTGCCAACTCCAGGATGTCTTTCAGCCAATATTTGGGCTCCTGCTGCAGCTCCAGGGTGTGTTTTTCAGGCAATATTGGGGCCCCCTCATAGTGATGCCACCTCAACTCTTTGCAATTGTGCCGCTCTGCGATTCTAATAGTGATGCCTCTGATCTGCATGTCATAATTATTTACAGTGTTATTTCACTAACCCAGCACGCATCCTATGCGTGTTACAGCAAGGCAGAATGGTTTACAACCCTATTGAGGCTCTAGGAAGCTCAGAAATAGCCGTTTTTAATAGCGATTCGTCGCTAATAAATTCGGACCGAAACAAATTTTGTCGGAAAATTCGGCGAATCAGCCAAATCGAATTTTTCAAAAGTTCGCTCATCCCTACTTGGGAACATTGTTTTGTCACACAAAAATATATTTTTAAAAAATTCCATCAAAAGTGGACTTTCCCTTTGACAGACCTGATTATGTCCAAACTGTCTTAAAATAATAAGACAGACCTGCCTCTTCTATGCTTTCTATTGTGACACTCTGGGTTAGCCACCATAGTAAAGCAGTGTGCCTGAAGTTTTATTTTATTAACACTCAGTCCCTCGTCGGGTAAAAAAATTAATAAATAGATAAACAAAAACTACCTCATTTTCGTTAGGTAAAAAAAAAAAAAAACTACCTCATTATAAAAATTCTGTAACTCTGCAGAGCTGTTGTATGGCAAAATTTCTCTGAGACCAGCCTATCCGAAAACTGCATAGGCTCTAAATGCTTATTAACCCTTCCCATGTGTTCCTATTACCATGCAAAATGGAAATAATTTATTGCTGCATTTCCTGCATTAACCTGCTGCCTTTTATCATGCTCAGTGTGCAATATTTTTAAACACAGTATGGCCAAATCTTTAATATTGTGAGTAATAGTGAGTAATAGTACACCATAAAGGCAGCATTGTTTATTAAAGCCTAAAACCTAAACTTTTTGGAGCAAATGGTTCCCAACAAAGTTCCTTTTGGTGTGGAGACCCAGGCCCGGATAAAAGGAGGGGTGAACCAGGGCTCCCACAACCAGGGCCTCATCACTTGTTAACAAGTTTTTGCTGTGGGGCCTCTACAAAAATTTAACCAGTCATGCTAAGACCTCATTGAGAAAATGCAGCCACATCCTACGGAGACCAAGCAAGACAAGAGCTTTTCCTTCCGGAAAATATATGGGTCACAGGGATCTGATAGCTGTTACTGGCAAGAAATGCCTATATTTTGTGCTGTTACGTTTTTTCATTACATGGCATTTCTATTAAATAAACTCTATAAACAATCCTATAAAACATCCTATAAAAAAGCAGAGCAAATGTGAGTTACATGCACCTCCTTGACCTAATGGAGGCACCTTGAACACCACACACACATCATATGTACTGTACAAGCTGGCAGATGGCAGGTTTAAGGCCCAGAATAGAGATAGAGGTACACTCTTGACCCCAGTAAGACCAACCACTTTAATCGGAAAGGAGTAGATCAACTAGACGAATTACCACCTACAGTATAATGTTGGCATATAACATATTGGCATAGATTTCAAAATCTTCTACAGACACGTTGGATCCCTGGGTGACGCAGGTGGTGAGTCTACTTCCCCCAACATCTGCTACACCAGGCACCCAACTTGCGTGAGTATCATGGCCAGAATCATTCAAGCTTGATTAAATGTGGCCATCGTTGCGCTTGTCAATCTATGGTCCAGGGAAAAAGCTTGACAGGTATGGTACCGAGCCCCAGCTACACCGTTCGATCCTTTATTAAATGTGGGAGAACTAGGGTCATTTAACCTACTTACATGTAAGTGAGTTAAAACAAAGCGTGATCTGCAGATCATATGAGGCACATACGTATTCTGAATGAAAACAGTCATGATAGGAGATCTGGTCCTACTAACATGCGCTGTTGCGTATGTGCTCATCTCCCCTTCTCTCCTGGGTGTCTCTATTCTGGATGTGCGTGTCAGGGGTTGAGTCACATGGGATACAAGCAGGGCCAGATTATGTGGGAGCGCAAGGGGCGTGAGCCCCGGGGCCTCCACCACATGCCCTGCAAATGGGGCCTCCACCAATTTTTGGGTTATGGTCTGGTCCAGGAGGCTTGACAGTCGTTGGTCTTATGAGCCGCGGGGCCAGCAACAAAGCTATCGGTGACAGTGGCGGGCGCACCTGGGCAAGCCTTTTTTTTTTTTTTACAAACCTGCAGTCAAAGCCACCACAGGGCAGGCTAGAGAGTCTAGAGCAGCAAAGCTGCCATCAGCAATGCTACAGTGATGGATGGGTGCAGAGCTGTCAATCGGAGGCGGCTCACTGCATATAAGCCACCAAGCACAGCTGCTGGCAGCTTAATGCAGGGAACTGTTTTCTGCTGGACCAGCCCCCTACCCCAAATGACAAAGCAGGAGTTCCCGAGCAGCATGCACCTGCATAAGTGTGGCACAAGGAATTCAATCTGATGTTACAGTAAGTAGGCAGGTGCCAGGCAACCACCAATCAGTTACTTGGCTGAACTATTATTTTAAAGGAAAAAAGCCCTGGATACCAGTACTGTGTGTGCGCATGCTTGCTCTACTGCGCATCCGCAGCAGGAACTTCCTGGGCGCCTAAGGCCCTTTTAAAGGGGCCTGTGGCAATAGGAATTTGCCTGAAAATCTTCTTGGAGTGACGCTTGCCTCTGTTCTTGTGTGACTGCCTGGTTTGACTTTCGGCTCTGACTGCTGGCTTTGGATTACAGCACGCTCTGACTCTCTGGCTCTTGGATTATGACCCCGCTCTAGCTCTGACCCCCTGGCTTTGGACACCAATCTCTCTCTGGCTCTCGATTCCCTGCTTGTATGATTACCTGTTTTGGCTCTGTGAACTCTTGCACTGGATTACGGCTTTCCCTGGCTCTTGACTCTCTGGCTTTCCTGAATTTGCTTCCCCCATAACCCGGACTAGACTTTCCCCAAAGTTGGGCTCACTGGCAACAGTATTGGGAACCCTGACTTTCCTGCAGTGTAGTCCGCCCCTCTTTGCAGGAGGCTCAGGCGAAAGCCTGTTGGTAGACTCTCTACGCCAAAACCAGTGCGTGATGTAGCTTTCTGCCAGTTACTTCCACTGGCTCCCCTCAGTAACAGTCAGCTTTAACTCCCTGCTGCCTTCCAGATCTTCAGCAGCTCCTGCCTGGTGTTCTGGATACTGCATCATCTGCACAGGACACTCCGACCCACCCCTCTGCTGAGTTCCCCCAGTTTCCACGCCCTGGGGAGGCTGCAGGTGGTATTGCTGGCAGCTGTCTGTATTTACATAGTTGAAAGTTTCTTTTCCAACTGCCTTCAGTTCCCCTGCCCCAGAGCATGTTGAGTACGAGGTGGAAGCGACCCTTGATTCATAAATATGCGGCCGAGGGTTACGGTATCTTGTGAAGTGGTCAGGTTATGGCGAAGAAGAGAATGCTTGAGAACCTGAAAGAAACATCCATGCTCCATTTCTTGTTCTAAGGTTCCATCAAGACCATCCTGACAGGCCAGCACCCGAGGTCATCCAGAAGCCACCCCTTGGACGGGGCAGTGTTGTGTGCGCACCCATCTACACGAGTGTGTGTGTGCTTGGTTGTGCCCCTCGGGTGTCTGTTCAGGCTCTGTGTGTCCGGGGGTGTGCACAGTCACATAGGGGACGTGGATAGGCCCTGACCCTGTATGTGTACGCTAGTGCTTGTGCTTCTGTGTTTAAAAGAGGGCCTGTGGCACTAAGAAATTGCCTGCAGATCTTCTTGGAGTGACACTTGCCTCTTTTCCTGTGTGACTTCCTGGTTTTACTTTTGGCTTGGACTTCTGGCTTTGGATTACAACCCGCTCTGGCTCTGACCTTCTGGCTCTTGGATTATGACCCTACTCTGGCCCTGACCCCCTTTGCTTTGGACACAGATCGCTCTCTGGCTTTCGACTCACTGCTTGTATGATTACCTGTTTTGGCTCTCTGAACTGGATTGCTCTCTGGCTTCCCTGCATGAGCTTCCCCCATAACCCGAATTGGACTTTCCCCAAATTTGGACTCAATGACCTCTGTGCCGATGGCCCAGGCGAAACCAGATCTGTCGGCAGACTCCCCACACCAAAACCAGTGTGTGGTGTAGCACTCTATCAGTTACTCCCTGCTGGGGGAGCTTTAACTCCCTATTGCCTTCCAGATCTTCAGCAGTTACTGCCTGGAGTTCCTGATTCTGCACCATAAGCACATGTGATATTCTGGCCCTCCCCTCTGCTGAGTTACCCCAGTCTCCACTCTCTGGAGAGGCCGCAGGTAGTATTGCTGGCGGCTGTCTGTATCTACATCGGCCTGGTCACCAGCAAGGTATGTGACACAGTCCTGTGGCTACATATGTAGTGCAGTGCAGTGCACCGAAGAGAGGGGGGATCTATCACCTTAATTTGTCCCCAAGACACAATATTTTAGACCGTATCTTGAAGCAGAAAAACTAAAGGTGGATTTTCCAATTACAAACTCTGTCTCCCATGGTTCTAAATACAGATACTAGCCTTCAGACCTACCTTGGTACCGAGGCCTTCATATGGTGGGTGCTACAGCAGGAAAGCCAATTGTTACGCTATTATGTCAGGCTACTTTTGGAACTGTCCTAAACTGTTTTCCGTTTTTCAATTGAAGAAGAAATATCAAGGTTTACACTGGCCCTTGGATCTATGATGCTGCATAAAAATCAGCATAATGGGCAGCGTCTGTAAGATTCCCAGAACTTGCTTCAGACACTCACCCTGGTTGTGCTTCTTCCCTCTCATGCTGTTGCTAGGCAACATTGGAGCCCAGACCAGCACTCCTAGACAAACATGGCCGCAACACCAACCGCAGATGTGCACACTCCAAAATGTGTATGCACACACTGCAAAATGTTCATGCGTGCACATCCATGCACTGACTCTCACACACACATTCATGCACTCCCACAGACATACATGCACTTCCACATGCAGCCTTCCATGCGCTTGATGGGGAGCTTGTGCTAGCAGGCATAGCAGTTTGACTAGATCCAGCAGAGAAGAATAGGTGCCTGAGTACTTTGACTCTGGATAAACTTGTACATTGTTCCTGATGCCTGGCAAGGGGTTGCTTAGACCTGGCTACATAGTTATACAGCTATTATATTGTATAAGTTGGTCTTTACATGTCTTTACCTGTGATCTATGCTGAAGTACATCCTTGGACATCCATTAGTCTCCACTCAAGGCACACACTAACTTGCTACCAACTCATCCCCATTGGGAGCAGTTTAAAATAAAGCAAATCACCTGGAAAATCACTGATTATATGTATATACCTTATGTATAGGCAAATCTGGTTTCTTTTCAATTTCTGGGTTGTGGCTGAGCTGGGAAGGACATGTCATGGTACAGATTTAAAAGTCATGAACATGCTCTGTTGTGATCTGATCCAGCTGCTGGACCATTGTGGCTTGTCAGGTGCACTTATGCTGGGAGAAGTTTCTTTGCGTGGTCCTGGAGAAATAACATTGAAAGGGGCACATTTTGAAGCCCTGCTATGGCTTTGCTGCTGGAAAGGCATATGACATGGGTATCAGGTTAGCTGCTTGCTGGCTAGTTATTTCTGTTGGGTTTATAGTCCCTACAACCGCATTCCTTGCCCGTGGCTATCCATATTCCCCAGTGCCATCTGCCAGCTTGTATGTGTGTGTGGTATTGGAGGTGCCTTCATTAGGAAGCTGGAATTCAGGAATTTTGGGAGCAGAGCAGCCCCTAATTTTCTTGGTTTTACTATTTTTGTATCAGTGGGCATATAACCTAAAACATTTAGCAATTTTTATGTATGCAATCTCCAGTTTGCTTATCCACAGCAACCTTTATTTGTCTGTTAAATAAATAAATAAAAATCCTGTTCTAGGTGAAATGGTGCTAGAATTCCCAATCAAAATACAAACGAAATTGGAGCTAATCCTCACATTCACATACTATAGGATCTTGCAACCTTCACACAGAAAATTGTGCTAACATTTTATAATCAAGTCAAGCAGACTATGTTTATTGCTTTCCTAGGTCTTCTGGGAATGGTGGCTCACATGATGTACACTCAAGTTCTTCAAGTAACTGTGAGTTTAGGACCAGATGACTGGAGACCCCATTCTTGGGATTATGGATGGTCCTTTTGGTAGGTGTTGGCATTTACTTATGATATGTTGCCTCTCCCCCTTTCTCCATATGCTCATGGTCTTCCAACATTTAAGGTATAAGCCTCTAATCATTCTAGTCCATCCATCCACATATGCATTTGTTTCCCTTGTTTTCCCCCCAAAAGCGACCTCATCCCTCCACCCACTGTGAACTCTGGAATGTTAAGGCACCTGGATAGTTACACTTTCCAATAAAGATGTGCATGGTTGTTCTGTGACTACTGTAATAGTAATGACGAAAAACAGAAATAATATGATTCTTAGCTATGATAGTCAAATGAACAATTTCGCCATACATTTATGCAGGGTAGGATTTATGCATATACAGTTTATAAGAAGCATGCAATAAAATAGATTAAAACTACATTATTATTTAATGTTAGCAAGGTGCAAAGCTATTTCTATAGAACCAAAGTGAGCTCCAAAGATTTATTTTGTAATTATCTAGTGCCACTAACTCCCACAAGCAGGACTTGTGTATAAATTAAAGGAGCTTGTTTAGAACTTTCTAAAAAAAAGACTAACCAACGTTCATTACATTTAGGAAATCAGAATAAGCAGCACAGGATTGCTGATTAGTTATCTACTTTAGTTTTCACCCTATAAGATGCACCTAGGATTTGAAGGAGGAAAACAGGAAAATATATATATTTGAACCAAATGTTGTGCTAAAACACCATCGCCCTAAGAACCAGATAAGGCAAAGTGCAGAATCCCCCCTCCCATTCCCCAATAAAGGCAGTGTGTTATTCCCCCCCTCCCAGGCCCCATAGGCAGTGTGGTATCCCCCTCCCAATCTCCATAAGCAGTGTGACATCCTCCCTCCCATTCCCATAGGCAGTGTAACACCCGCCCTCCCTATCTCCATAGGCAGTGTGGCATGCCCCCTCTTTTTCTCAATATAAGGGTTAATTCAGAGCCAGGTGAGAATACTTACTCTTTCTTTAGAAGAGAAAACTGCCATTCATTGTAGACATTGGGGCTAAATTAACATCAGGTGAAAATGTACATACAGGTGTTGAATCAGCCCCATGGTAGACAATGAAAGTAAATGGAAGTTTTCTCAAAACATCCTTAGGGCAGCATACCACTGAGATATTAATGCTCCACCTCAAGGTAGGAACACGTGATCACCAGAATACACAAAAGATTAGCTTCTCCGCAGTACACCAGTTCTTTATGTGTTCCTGCCTGGGGCAGGAGCCAGACCACCAGCTTCTGAGCCACGGGTTTAGGTAAGTAGACCGGGCTGCTGTGGGTCTGATGGGGTTGACCCATTCCCTGGCTCCAGAGGCAGCCTGCCAGGGACACAGGGGACTCCCAGGGAATAGGCCAGATTCTCGTATCCCTGACTCATAGCCGGGGGGGGGGGATTTCTGGGCAACCCTTCCCTTTCCACCACACCCTCCCTCCTCTGATACCATATGGCGGCCGAGTGGCTTGTGAGGCTCCGATGGGATGTGTGACTGCAGGAGGTCGGGCAGCATTGTGTTTTTCGCCCAGCTGGAGGCCGGCTGAATTCGTTTTTCAGCCTGATGTAAGGGGGGAGGGTTCTGCTGCAGGGGCGATTCCACCCAGCAGTGCTCGATGACATCAGCACTAGGTGCCGCTGCTAGACCCAGCTAATGCATGTGCTCCTGGCTTAAAGGGGAAGCACCCTGCTAATATTAAGTGTCTTTTTCTGTCCTCCCTCTCATTTTACCTTAGAGGGTTCCAATTAGGAACCTCCCTGCTTACTTATTAATTGACTCACATATTCGGGATAAATGCACCAAACTGTATGCCCCCTTTTCTAAGGTCTCCAAGGGGGTGGATTTAGCCTTTGATGCCTGGTATTCTCAAATATCCTTTAGACAAGATGATGGATTCTCTGTTGAAGAAAGCATGGCAGGCTGAATCTTGTACTCTCCAACCGATTCTAGCCTCTACTTGTGTTGCCAGGAACCTTAATTATTGGCTTGAGCAGCTTAAATCATGTCTCTTGAAGCAAAGGGATATTAATGAGATTATGAAGGCTTTACCGATTCTGTTCTGTGTCTGATGCCATGGCAGAATCGGTGAGATTTTTGGCGTAGGCCATTGCCCTCATCAATTTGGTGGGTAGGACTTTGTGGCTGCGTACTTGGTCAGGGGATACAGGTTCAAAGTTGCACCTGTGGGCCATGCCCTTTAACCCTTTAAGTGCTCCTAGAATTCCTAGAATTTTTGTCACCCTTTGTTGCCAGACCAAGTTTCACTATTTGGCGCTACATATGTTCAACCTTGATTTTTGAAGGGATTTCCAGGGATTTTCCAGGAAAATTATATATTGTTTTTTTTTTTCAGTCTGAGCTTCAACATGCAATGTCTTGTTTGACCTTTTTTTAGTGTATTCTCAATACTTTTGGGTGAAATATGTGCAATAAAATAAAAAAAATAAATTTTTTGCAATTTGTAGTGTTTTTTTGTAATAAAAAATGTTGTCAATAAAATCTTATTGTGTGTGAAACCTGTGACTCCCGGTCACAGCGGTACCACATATGTATTAGTAGACACCCTTTCCTGCCCAGAAGACTCCCCCAAACTGAAACAGCGCTTTAGGAGATTTTCAGATAAAATACAACTATGCTACACGCTAAGCGCACCTTGCAGTTTTTCCAGGAAAACAACCCTTTACACTATATATTCTCTGGAAGTACATGCCTCAAGATTTCTAGGCGTACCAGGCTTGTTTATGTGGGTGTACTTTTGTGGAACTAATCCCTCAATCAATCCTTTGGTTGCACAGAGTTTCCCTAAAAAAGAAGAAAAAAGAAGAATCAAAGCCACATTTTCCTAAAAAAAAAACTATATGCAAACAAGAAAAAACAAGTCAAATCTGAAAAGCAACATCCCTCGAAAAGAACGGTACCCAACATGCATAGCTACTGTCAAGGGAAGAGTTGCCAAACACCCCAAAGTAAAGCATGTGCATAACGGTAATTATATATGAAAATTTCAGCTCTGCAGACAAAGTGCGCACCTTGCAATTTTTCAACCAGAACAACCCTTTACATTTGGAATATCCCCCATAAACCATATATTCTCTGAAAGTACACGTTAAGCTTTCTAAGCGTACTGAGCTTGTTGTAGTGGGCTCATCTTTCTAGAAGTAATCTCTTGAAGAATTCTTAGGGTGCACAGGGTTTCCCTAAAAAAAAAATATAAAAAAGCAGAATAAAAAACATGTTTTCCTAAAATATCAATATGCAAACAAGCTAAATCTGAAAGTGCAAGGTCCCCCGAGCAGAACAATACCCAACATGCATAGGTACTATTACTATTTAAGCCAGCCTACTTGAAGTTTTGTCACCCTCTGTTGACAGGTCATTTTTCCCCATTTTGCGCCATGTTTAAACATGATTTTTGCTGGAATTTCTAGGAAAATTATATACATATTTTTTGCAGCAGAGTTTAGGCTTTAACATGAAATGTCTTGTTTGTAATTGTTCTACTGTTTTTTAAATATTTTTGTGTAAAAAAACAAAAAAATAAATAATAATAAACAATAATATTTTTTAGACAATTGTCTCCTTTATTTTAAATAAAACATTTGTTTTATTAATGAAAACCACATATGTATTGGTAGCCCCCCATTCTTGCCCAAGAGACCCCCTAAACTGAAAAGAGCACTTTATAACTTTTACAAATAAAATACAACTACTATCCACACTATAAACATAAGGGGTTAAATGGCATGGGGGGGGGAGGGGACCCCACTTTTTTGGAATTATAAGGGTTAAAAACCCTTAAAAATAAAAAAATGACATGGGGGTCCCCCCTACCCATCATAACCAGCCTGGGACCAGCTATGGGGCTTGCAGAACAGGGTGCAGCCTACAAGCCCACATACCCTCTGTGGGCCCGGGCACTTCTGCCAGGTAATTGGGGGTGCCAGGAGTTAATGGCAAGTGACACGCTAGCTGCAGGTGACTTTCCAGCCCCCAGCCTTGTGAACTGGTATAGGGGTCTCATGGATACCTTACCAGTTCACAAGGGGTTAAGTGTAAAAAAAACACAGACACAAAGAGAAAAAAAATATATATATATATTTTTTTATACTTACCTCCCATCCATCCTCGGCCACTGTGTTCCACGCTGATAACTCTGGCTTCTGCTCTCTTGCTGCTGCTGGAAGCCTTTTATAGCTGCTGGGTGACAGAGGATATGGGGTTAATTTTTAAAAAAACGACACAAGGTCCCCCCTCCAAGGGGGGGAGACCCCATTTTTGGGGGAATTTTAAGGGTTAAAAACCCTTAAAAATCCCCCCAAAAATGACATGGGGTCCCCTCTACCCAAAATAACCAGCCCGGGACCAGCTATGGGGGCTTGTAGGAACAGAGTGCAGGGGCCAGCTTTGGTGGCTCCCCACCCTGCAGCCTACAAGCCCACATACCCTCTGTGGGCCCGGGATCTTCAGCCCCCCCGGGCTTTGGGGAGGCATGTAATTGGGGGTGCCGGGGGTTAATGGCAAGTCACCCGCTAGCCGCAGGTGACTTGCCAGCCCCCAGCCTTGTGAACTGGTATAGGGGTCTCAAGAACCCCTTACTAGTTCACAAGGGGTTAACAATAAAAATAAACACACACACACATAACATTTTTTTTTCTACTCACCTCCGATGTCCCGATCATGTCCCATGACGTTCCGATGACAGCTACTGGAGAACGGTGGAGAAGAGCCGGTAACCAGCCCTCTTCCTCCGATCTCCAACAGCGACTGAGCTTCTCGGGTCCCGGCTGCCGGGTGACGGGTGCCGGGTCACCGATGACCGGCTGCGAGCTGCTCCTAATGACGCTGGCTGGGCTCAGTCAGCAGGCAGTAGCGCAAGTGGAGAGGCGAGGTCTGTGGGGGCGAATTCAGAGGACTTAAGTGCATGGGGTGGGGGAGTTCCCAAGTGCCATAAGGGTCTCCCCCCTCAGGATGCCCCTGGTGGGTTCGGGATGCCCCTTCATGAGATGCTACAGGGGAGAAGACGGGACAGTGAACCTCGGGGTCAGATGGAGGCCCCTGCGTCCCCAAGCCTGGGGTCTGTGGAAATCTCTCTATCAAGCGATGATGGGGTGGGAGAGAGCCCATCTTCTAGTTCGCTGCAGCAGCGCTGCAATCAAAATATCCCGGCAGCGGCCCCACCCAGGTATGGAGCAATCGCACCTTTCAGCTTAAAAAGAATCGAAGCCCTAGAGAGGAACATGAACCTCCAGCGTTCCATATCTCAAGCAGCGGTCCTGCAGCTTGATGACCTGGAGAACAGGAGTTGTCGGAACAATATAAGGCTGAGGGGCCTGCCGGAAGCTACAGGTCCGGATCAGCTACTGCACACAGTGACGGGCATCTTTAACGAGATTCTAGGCCGTCCGCCCAGCACAGAAATCGTAATTGATCGCCCTTGGCTCCAGACCCGCGGACCTCAACCATCCACGCGATGTGATCTGTCGATTACATTATTTTTCAGTTAAAGATGAAATCCTTAGGAAAACCTGGGACAGAGATTGGATAAGTTTGGATGGGGTTTCACTGCAGGTCTTCCCAGATGTGTCCAGATGGTCCCTCCAAATGAGGCGTCTTTTGAAACCCTTGCTTGGGAGAATCCAGGAGTGTGGTGCTTCGTATCTCTGGGGATACCCTTTCCACTTGATTGTGAGGAAAAATCAGCGTTTTTTTGCCTTGCGGTCCCACGACGCTCTCCCGGGACTGTTTGTCTTCCTGGACTCGGGGCCGTTCGAGGTTCCGGACTGGCTGGACCTTTCTTTGTTCCCGTCTCCTCAGCCGACGAATGAAGGGCAATCGTGTGGTGTCCATCGGGGAAGGGGCTCGATTGTTGCCCGCAGAGGAAACGGAAGAAGAACTCCGGTGGCCCCCCAACCCTTGGAAAACGAGTCTTAGATCAGAAGTGGACTTCCTACTGATATCCTTTAAATAACATGTTTCCATTGAATTTTGAACTGCAGGTTCTGTGAGAGGGGTCCTCCCGGTCACTTCTCTATGACCCGGCCGGCCAGGCTGAGCTGGTATCCAGCGCCCTGTTGGGTTTTGGCTGGCTGGTTCTGGAGGGGTCAGGGAGCGCTCCAGTTTGATGCGTTCAGAAATGGACTGCTTCCTGATATCCTTTGCCTGATGTGTTTCTTCTGGTTTTAGTTTTCCGGTTCTGCTGGAGGTGTTCCCCCACTCGCTTCCTCGTGGCCCGGTCGGCGGGGCCATGGTGGTGCCTTGTGCAATGTCTGGGTTCGGCTGGCTGGTCCCGGGAGGGTCTGGGAGCGTTTCAAACCGTTGGGTTCAGAAATGATCTCCCTCCTGTTATTCGTTGACTATTATGTATTACCTTGTATGGACTGATGGTTCGTTGGGAGGGGTCCTACCGGTCGCCTCTCCATGACATGGCCGGCCGGGCTGCGCTGGTGCTCCGCTCGCTGTTTGGGTCCGGCGGGCTGGGTCTGGCGGGGACCGGGAGCACGTCAGTTGGTGGCGTGCTGGGTGGGTGATGCCCTTATGCTACACCGCCCCACCTCGGGCACTTTCGCCGGAGTAGGGCTTGATATCTATTGGTGACGTCAGCTGGGGGGACCTTGTGCACCCCTTTGGTCCGCTTCGCACTTGGTCTTCCCCTCACTCAGCTCCTGCCTGGTGAGGAGGGGTCCACATTTGGGGATAAGAAAAGTTTATTTCCCTCTTAGATTCTGTGTCTTAATTAGTGTGTGTTGTGTTTAATTACGTGTGTTTCGTTTCTGTGTTTGTCCTCGTGTTTGTGCTGTGTTCTTTATCACCATCTCTGTCCTTTCTTCCTTCCCCTTCTTTACTGTGCCTTTACGCTCACTCCTCCCTCTTTTGTACCCACCCTCCGTTTGTGGTACATGAAGCGAGTGCTGATTACTAGATTGACCCCGGGGTCTCCCTCAGCTTACCAACATGTCTAGGGTGAAGTGCACGTCCCTCAATGTCAAGGGTTTAAGCTCTCCCTTTAAGAGAACCTCCACCCTCAGGGAATTGAAGCGCCTGCACACGCAGATTGCGTTTCTACAAGAAACGCATCTCAAATCTGGGAGGACCCATAACCTCACTGACCGTCACTTTAAAACTCAGTACCTGGGGCGTGGCTTGGCAGCCGAGAGTAATGGCTGCTTGCTAACACAGCTCTGCCAGATCGGGAGGCCTTGAGCCATAAATAACGCAGCTGCAGCTCCATAAACTCAGCCACGACCTCAGCAGACATCCAGGAGGCGAACGGACCCCCCACAGACCATGCTCCCATCCAGCAGCAGGAAAAAAGGCCCCAGGGAGACTCGCAGATCGGCGGCCCCTGGATCCAAGATGGCGACGGCGGCGGAGGGGAGGATGTGCGAGGAGGCTCCCCCAGGCAACACACTGGACTTCGCTGGACCTGGCGAAGGACCGCTCAGAGGTTTAAATACTCATAATTTGAAATTGTTATAGTTGTATTTTTTATGTAATGTTACAGAATGACCTCCCGATCTTAAAGGGGCTCACCCCACTTTCCAGTGCACGATGTGTGCAAAGATCACTTGTTCATAATGTTTTCTGTTGCATATATGTCTTGTTTCTCTTTCTGCATCCCCCCATCTATCCTTCCCCCTCTCCTCCTCCTTCCTCCCCCCTTCATATATACCCAACCCCAGAGGTAGTATATCTCCAGTACATAGATGCCCCCAAAACATACCATGGTGACTAACATTGTATCACTAAATGTTCAGGGCCTTAATTCGCCCAATAAACGCTCCAGAGCCTTTAACCCTTTCGCTGCCAGCCTACCTGGAGTTTTTGTCACCCTTGGTGCCAGACCATTTTGCACTATTTTGCGCTCCCCATGTTCAAATGTGATTTTTGAAGGGATTTCCAGGGATTTCCCAGGAAAATGATATATTGTTTTTTTCAGCAGAGTTTTTTTAGGTGTATTCTCAATACTTTTGGGTGAAATATGTGCAAAAAAATAAAAAAAATCTATTTTTTTGCAATTTGTAGTGTTTTTTGTAATAAAAAATGTAAGTTTGTCAATAAAATCTTATTGCATGTGAAACCCCAATTAATCCCGGTCACAGCGTTACCACATATGTATAGGTAGACACCCTTTCCTGCCCAGGAGACTCCCCCAAACTGAAACAGCGCTTTAGGAGATTTTCAAATAAAATACAACTATGCACCGCGCTAAGCGCACCTTGCTGTCTTTCCAGAAAAAGAACCCTTTAAATTTGAAATACCCCCCATAAACTATATATTCCCTGGAAGTATACACCTCAGGCTTTCTAGGCGTACCAGCTTTGTTGACATGGGCGCAATTTTCTGGAAGTAATCCCTCAATCAATTCTTTGGTTGCACAGAGTTTCCCTAAAAAAGAATAAAAAAGAAGAATCAAAGCCACATTTTCCTAAAAAAACCTATATGCAAACAGAAAAAAACAAGTAAAATCTGAAAAAGCAACATCCCCCGAACAGAACAATACCCAACATGCATAGCTACTGTCAAGGGCCAAACACCTCAAAGTAAAGCATGCGCGTACCAGAGATCCGTCCTTAGCCAGATGGTGAACGCCGCAAGGGCTTGTATTCCTTCGCTCTGGAAGAGCCCAACCCCCCCCCCCCCCCAGCATCTCCAAGTGGCTGCATAAGGTGGCAGAGATCGAGAGGTTTGAAGGCCTAATTGCAGCGCAAAATGAAACCTCGGAAGATCACCGCCTTAAGTGGACTAACTGGACTATTTTCACGGCCTCACAGGACTATGAGAGGTTGCTGGCGGAGAGTCAATAGTGGCTGTCAGCCACAGTTCCCTCGTTCCCGTTTCCCCCCCATCCCTATCTACCCCCCCCTTTCTTCCTCTCGTTTCTGTGTTACCCTTGACTCCCCTCCCTCCCCCACCCTAGTTTCCACGACTCCCGGTGTCGCAGTAGAGGAGCTGGGGATGCCCCCCACTTAGAGGTGACAGGTGTTTAGACATCTGGTCCTCCTTGCTCAAGAAATTCAGACTTGCGGAATGGAACAGTCTTTTTTTTTTTTTTTTTTCTTATGGGGAGTGCAGCCCCGGCTGTGGCAATGTCTCCTTAAATGCTGTAATTGTCAAAACTTTCATATGTTTGACGATGCTGCGCATCTACTGTCTGTGGATTACCTGTATTCTCTTCCTTTTATGTTGAATATCTTGAAAATTATAAATAAAGAATATATAAAAAAAAAAAAAAGTAAAGCATGCGCATAACGGTAATTTTACTTAAAAATTTCAGCTCTGCAGACAAAGTGCGCACCTTGCGATTTTTCAAACAAAACAACCCTTTAAATTTAGAATATCCCCATAAACCATATATTCCCTGAAAGTACACATGTTAAGCTTTCTAAGAGTACTGAGCTTGTTGTAGTGGGCTCATCTTTCTGGAAGTAATCCATTGAAGAATTCTTAGGTTGCACAGGGTTTCCCTAAAAACAATTATAAAAAAAAGCAGAATAAAGACCATTATATGTTCACATATGATAAAAAATATATTATATATTTTCATCACACACCGCGCTATATTTAAATAATTAATTCAAATATATTAAAATATATCAACTAATTTTATATAACCAAAAAATCCACGCTGGAGTAATTCAGACTTTGTTGGATCAGTCTGTAATTGTTTCAAATGTTTTTCTCTGTAAGTGACAAATCACCACACAACTCCGCGGGAAATAATTATTCCTTCTAATTCAAGATTCCTTTTAACAACTATAAAAGTGTCCACCTCTTATGTGACTCAAAATCAGACTCTTGTGCGCACTTCCATCACCATATCTTAAATACACGTACCAGATTGCCAACAATCACTTGCAATATGATTAAGCTCCTCTTTAAAGTGTTGCAACTTGTTTGTGTTATTCAAACCAAATATAGGGTATGCTGGAGTTATATTATTGAAACTGGATCCTCCTTATTATCCAAGGCTCTCTATGAATCCGCCGTTCCAGAAATTATATCTCAGAAGTAAAAAATAAAAGCACATAGCATGATATCCTTTTAAAATTTCAAAGCACCTGCCCGCATTTATTAGGCTTACCAGCATTCACAAAGTAAAAAGCATTCCAAACTCAAGTTTCCAAATTCAGTGATAATAAAGAGCGCTGTGAAGACCTCTTATGTTTTCACACACGCTACTCTTCAATGTAATTTGTATCAAAATGCAGCTGCGTATCTCCTCACCGCCTCCTCGGCCGCCGGACATGGGAGCGCTCGCTGCCTTTCCTCTTCAGTAGCTACGTAGTGTCTCTTCACAGTGCAAGCCCCCCGGGGCTTTTATTTTTTACTTCTGAGATATAATTTCTGGAACGGCGGATTCATAGAGAGCCTTGGATAATAAGGAGGATCCAGTTTCAATAATATAACTCCAGCATACCCTATATTTGGTTTGAATAACACAAACAAGTTGCAACACTTTAAAGAGGAGCTTAATCATATTGCAAGTGATTGTTGGCAATCTGGTACGTGTATTTAAGATATGGTGATGGACGTGCGCACAAGAGTCTGATTTTGAGTCACATAAGAGGTGGACACTTTTATAGTTGTTAAAAGGAATCTTGAATTAGAAGGAATAATTATTTCCCGCGGAGTTGTGTGGTGATTTGTCACTTACAGAGAATAACATTAGAATAAAGACCATGTTTTCCTAAAATATCAATATGCAAACAAGAAAAAACAAGCTAAATCTGAAAGTGCAAGGTCCCCCGAGCAGAACAATACCCAAAATGCATAGTTACTATTAACCCTTTTAATTGTCAGCCTACTTGAAGTTTTGTCACCCTCTGTTGACAGGTCATTTTTCCCCATTTTGCGGCATGATTAACCGTGATTTTTGCTGGAATTTCCAGAAAAAATATATACATTACATATACATTTTTTGCAGCAGAGTTTAGGCTTTAACATGAAATGTCTTGTTTGTATTTTTTCTACTGTTTTTTGAATATTTCTGCTTAAAAAAAACAAAAAGTGGTGTGCCGCAGGGCTCTGTCCTGGGCCCCATTCTTTTTAATATATTTGTAAGTGACATAGGAGAAGGCTTGGTAGGAAAAGTTTGTCTGTTTGCTGATGATACAAAGGTTAGTAATAGGGTGGATATTCCTGGAGGTGTCTGCAACATGGAAAATGATTTAGCTTTACTGGATAGATGGTCAAAACTGTGGAAACTAGAGTTTAATGTCTCTAAATGTAAAATCATGCACTTGGGTAGAAGGAATCCCTGCTCTGAGTACCGTATGGGCAGTACTGTGTTAGCCAGGACCTCGGAGGAGAGAGATTTAGGGGTACTGATTACTGATAGCTGCAAGATGAGTGGACAGTGTAGCCAGGCAGTGGGAAAAGCAAGCAGGATGCTCGGCTGCATAGCTCGAGGCATCACCAGTAGGAAGAGGGAGGTTGTGATGCCGCTGTATAGAGCCCTGGTAAGGCCACAGCTAGAATACTGTGTGCAGTTCTGGAGACCTTACCTGCAAAAAGACATTATTCAAATAGAACGTGTCCAAAGGCGGGCAACGAAAATGGTGGAAGGACTTAAACTTAAAACTTATCAGAAGAGACTTAAAGAACTTAATTTGTACAGTCTGGAGGAAAGAAGGGAGAGGGAGGACATGATTGAGACCTTTAAATATGTGAAAGGATTGAATAAGGTTCAGGAGGGAAGTGTTTTTAAGAAGAAACTTAACGATAGAATAAGGGGGCACAACCTGAAGCTAGTCGGGGGGAAGATCAGGAGCAATGTTAGAAAATATTATTTTACAGAAAGAGTAGTAGGTGCTTGGAACAAACTTCCAGCAAAGGTAGTTGAAACATCAACAGTCACTGAATTTAAACATGCCTGGGATAAGCACACATCTATCCTAAGATAAAGAGTACATACAGTATACACATAAGGGCAAACTAGATGGACCGTATGGTCTCCTTCTGCCGTCAACCTTCTATGTTTCTATGTAAAAAATATATATTTTTTAGACAAATGTCTCCTTTATTTTAAATAAAACCTTTTTATTTTTTTTAATGAAAACCATATTGCATGTGATAGCCCCATTTCTCCCGATTACAACGGTACCACATATGTATCGGTAGCCCCCCCATTCTTGCCCTGGAGACCCCCAAACTGAAAAGAGCACTTTATTACATTTACAAATAAAATACTATCCACACTATAAACATAAGGGGTTCATTAAAAAAATGACATGGGGGGGCATTGTTTTGGGTAATTTTAAGGGTTTAAGGTTAGGCTAACCCTAACCCTCAAAAATCCCCCAAAAAATGACATAGGGTGCCCCCTCCCAAGGGGGGGGGGGGACCCCTTTGCTTGGGGAATTTTAAGGGTTAGGGTTAGGCTAACCCTAACCCTTAAAAATAAAAAATATACAAAAATTAAAATTCCCCCCAAAAAATGGGAGGGGGGGACCCTATGTAATTTTTTGGGGGGAATTTTAAGGGTTAGGGTTATTAAAAAAAAAGGGGGGCCCTACGTCATTTTTATTTTTTATTTTTAAAGGTTAGGGTTATGGTTAGCCTAACCCTAACCCTCACCCTTAAATCGGATGGAGATCGGATGGCACCAAATTAAAGAGGAGACCCAGCCGGATCCAACGAGGGGTCAGGTGAGTATTTTTGATTTTTATTTTTTTTACTAGAAGGGGGGAAAGTCAAGCACGTAGATTCTACGTGCTTGGCACTTAAGTGGAGTGGAAGCGACGTGCTTGGCACTGAAAGGGTTAAATACCTCAACCCAATCCATGCGGACGTAGTCTGCCTCCAAGAAACACACTTTTCATCTAACTCCTCCCCAAAACACTTAAACCACAAGTTCTCCTTATTTTTCCAGGCTAACAGCCAAAAGAGGAAAAAAGGAGTCCTAATAGCTTTCCGCAATGGCACACAATTCATATGTCATAAACAGATTGCGGATCCTTATGGGAGATACCTTCTCTTGCAGGGTACCCTCCAGGACTCCGAGGTAACCTTCCTTACATATTACACCCCTAACACAAAGCAAATCCCCTTCTTAGAACATATGTGCTCTTTAGTACAGAAGCATAGAAAAGGTGCAGTATTTTTATGCGGAGACTCTAATTTGACCCTTCACCCCTACATGGATAGGTCCCTACCCCCTAACACCCAAGTGACCCAAGACAGTAAGCGGTTCGCGGACCTGTTAGGAAACTACGGGCTGTCAGACCCGTGGAGAGACCTACACCCCCACAGAAAAGACTATACACATTATTCTGCCCCACATAAACTTTCCACAAGAATTGACCATACCCTTACCCCCTCCTCCTTCTTACCACGAGATGGGCAAGCCAAGATACACCCAATCCCCTGGTCAGACCATGACCTGGTGGCCATCTCATGCAATTCTCTAATGATAAAGCCCAAACCCTCCTCCATGACCCTAAATGACTCCCTCCTATCCTTGACACACCTAGTGGAGGAAGTAAGCCAGGCTGCTGTGAATTACTTCACCTCCAATGAAAATCAAGAAACCCCCCCAACGATGCTGTGGGGAGCTTTTTAAAGCAGTCATGAGAGGGTACTTCATAGGCCTGGCTCCCAAGAAGAAGAAAGAAAGAATAGCTCTTGCAAACAAATTTCAGGCCCAATATTTGGGAGATGTAGAGCACTTTAAAGCTAACCCCTCCCTAGAGCACCAGAATAAAATGGAGCGCTCTAGAACCGACCTCAACCTCCTACAAACAGAGGAAGCCGAGGGAAGATACAGGAGGGCCAAACAAAGGTACTACATCTCCGCAAATAAACCTGGGACAATTTTATCTTCCCAGCTCAAATGCCAAGACCAAGTAAAAAAGCCTGTAAAGCTCAAAACTCGCTTGGGGCTAATCACTAGTAACCCAGAGTCCTAGAAGAATTCTCCTTGGGCCTCTCTGAACTATACGACGCCCCCTCTCAACTGGACATCCCTAAAGCTCAGGCCTTTTTTGAAGACCTCAAAGTACCCTCCCTCACCACAACCCAAGAGGAAATGGTAGATGATAACATTAAAGTTGAGGAGGTACTAAAAGCAATAAAAACATTAAAAGCCAACAAAAGACCTGGGCCTGACGGATTCTCAGCTCTCTTCTATAAAAAACTGGCCCCCATTATAGCCCCACGTTTAGCTAAAGTGTACAACTATATAAAAAAGGGCCATCACATGGACCCAGATATGCTGAGAGCAGCGATAGTCATGCTACCCAAACCGGGCAAGGACCATCAAAATTGGACAAACTTTAGGCCAATATCACTGTTAAATATAGATTTAAAAATTCTAACTAAAATATTAGCTAACAGAATTAATGAGTTTCTTGGGGACATAATACACAGGGACCAAGTAGGCTTTGTGCCCAGGAGACAAGTCGGAGACGGAGTCAGAAGAATATTACAACTAATAGAAGGCGTAAAGGGCCATAACCTTGAAGCCATGCTACTTTCTCTTGACGTAGAAAAAGCCTTCGACTCCCTCTCCTGGCAATACCTCCACTTCATTCTGGAAAAATGGGGCTTTGGCCCCGGCTTCCTTACCTGGATCTCAGCCATCTACACCCAGCCCTCCGCCCACATTAAATACGCTGGCTTTAACTCCTCAAATTTTCCCATAAAGTGAAGTACCAGGCAGGGCTGCCCCCTGTCTCCCATATTATTTATTTTAGTCTTGGAACGCCTGGCAATGAAAATGAGGCAAAACCCCTCCATTAAAGGAATCCCACTAGCCAATCAAGACCATAAGATATCTCTATTTGAGGATGACATGCTCCTCATGTTGACATCCCCCCACATCTTAGTACCCAATGCCATTAAACTCCTCTCAGACATATCTCAGGTCTAAAACTAAATGCTTCGAAATCAACAGCCTTAGATATCTCCCTAACAATACCAGACAAATATTAACTAACAACTTTGCCTGGACTTGGACCCAGAAACTACCCTATTTAGGAATCAAACTTACAAACAGTTATAATAAACTCTACAACGCAAACTACCCAGAACTTTTCAAAACTCTTGATGAATTACTAACATCATGGCAAATGGTGAGGCTATCCTGTCTAGGACGAATAGCGGCATTGAAAATGGTATTCCTCCCTAAGATCTTGTACTTATTCAGGGTCCTCCCAATATTAGTCCCGAAAAAGGCGCTAGATATAGCACAACGGAAAATTCTAGCATACACCTGGAACAAAACTAAACATAGAGTTAAAAAAGGCCTTGCCTTCCCATCCCTGCATAAGTATTTCCTTGCTGCCCAAATAGCTCCACTAGTTCTATTGCACACCCCTAACTATGCTCCCACTTGGGTCTCCATTGACAGAATGCAATGTGGTACGACGTTGCCAGCTGCTCTATTATGGACACCCAAGGCACACAGACCCAAACTTCTCCCCTCCATACTCTCATTCTCTTTATCAATGTGGGACAAAATTAAGCACCAGCTCACTTCACCCCACACACCAGCCTCTCCTTTGTTAGGTAACCCTATGTTTCCTCTGGGAATTACACATCCAAACAGCTTTAACTGGTGGGCGCAGAAAAATCTTATCATAGTGGACAATTTCTGTATACCGACGAGAATGAAATCAGTGCAAGAGCTGTCACACAGAGATCCGTTCCCGCCGCATGAGATGTTCAGACTATTTCAAATACAGCACTTTATTAAATGCTTACTAAAACAATCCTCCCCTCCTTATAGGAGAACAGACTTTGAACTTAGATGCATACGCGATCATTTCAGTGGCGGGCTCATCTCTGGTATATACTCAGTCCTGGCCACCCCACCAGATTCGATCAGGCATACCTATATGGCAAAATGGGAGTCAGAATTGGGAGATACAAGGCCCATAGAAGCTTGGCAGAGCATTTGGGGCCAAACTAAGAAAGTATCCAGTAACGCCCTAGTGCTGGAAAATGCATACAAAGTGATATTCAGATGGTACTACACCCCTGACCGGATCAATAAATTCTCCCCCTCGGAATCCCCTTGCTGCTTCAGAGGCTGTAACGTCAGAGGTGACATGGTACATATCTGGTGGGATTGCCCGGTAACTAGAGACATATGGGATAGGGCCTACAAAGTTATATGAGATGTCCTCCATACACCATTGAAAAAAGAACCCTGGGAAGCCATTTTGTCCCTGAAAACTGCACATTCACCAAAGCAGGATGGTGTTTAGCCCTCCATATTTTTGCAGCAGTGAAAGCCGCGATAGCCAGATGTTGGAAAACGCCCTCCATCCCTTGGTCAGAGATACAAAATATAATATCTGACACCCTTTGCAATGAAAAAATAACGGCAATAGTAAATGATTCCTATGATAAGTTCAAGAAAGTGTGGGACCCTTGGGTAGAATATATAGGCCTGCAATACTCCCGGGTTGACCCGGTCTTCCCAGTGTAATTAAATCCCCCCCTCTAGACTATATTGAAGAACACCAATACACCATCCCTGGTAATCTTACTCAAGCCACCCCCCCCACCCGCTCCAAACCCGTTTCTTCCCTACTATCCCTTACCTTCCCCCAACCCGACTTTGTGTTATCCTTAAAATCTATGTATAATGTTTGATGTCAGCAAAGACAGCACCTTGGACCAAAGATTAAGATCAAGGTTTACCCTAGAAGGTTTAACCAGCAACCAGTTCAACTAAATTTCAGTCAAATATTCTTTTATCCGCCAAATCCGCACGAAGCGCACAAAATCAGACAACGAGATCCATGATAGTCAGCAGAGAGACTATAAGCTTTATTTCAGTTGACAACAGTTTATAACACAGCTGTTAGACAGTGTCATAGCATGCGATTTTTGATATGCTGTCTTTTGTACTTGAAAACCTTAATAAAACCTTTGTAAAGGAAAATCCAGTACCTTTGCCGGATTCAAAATCTAGGGGGGGTTGCTATTCTCTTGGCGGGGGCTCTACCCTGGACTCACCTCGAGACTCTCTTGGATCCAGAGGGAAGGTTTCTTTTGGTGAAGGGAATGCTCTACTCCCCAAAAATCACCCTTGCAACTTGTTATTGCCCCAACTCTAATCAACATAAGTTTCTGTACTCCACCCTAGAAAAACTAGCAACCTTCACAGAGGGGGTTCTCCTGGTGGGGGGTGATTTTAACATCGCTATGGATCCTGGGTTGGACACTTCTAGGGGGGGTCTCGCACATCCCATTCTCTATATTGAAAAAAATTAAGGCCCTACTCCACAAAAACCAGTTGATGGACGCTTAGCGGACACTCAACCCTAGGGAAAGAGACTATACGTTTTTCTCTGCACAGCATAACTCTTATTCACGTATGGACATTGGCCAGATAACCGTCTCGGACCACGCGCCGCTGTCGGTTACCCTCTCCATCCCCGACACCCCACCCCTCAGAGGACATTGGAGACTTAACAACTCGCTCCTACAGGTCCCAGAGGTTAGGGCCGATATTCAAAAAACAATGTTGAATTCTTTTCCGTAAATGTGACAGAGGAGGTCCCGCGGATGTCTGTTTGGGAGGCCCACAAGTGCGTGGTCAGGGGCCTGCTAATTAAACATGGGTCACGACTTAAAAAAGAAAGGAACAACCAAATTACTCAGCTGACCCAGGAGATATTGAATATTGAATTTAGGCACAAGCAGACCCTGGATAGGGCACTGGGGGCCAGAATGGCGAACCTTCGGGAGTCCCTTAGGGACATATGCCTCGTTGAGGCTAAAAATTGTGCGGCTAGGAGTCGGAGATTTTTCTATGAGTATGGCAATAAGTCAGGTAAAGCCCTAGCGAGGGCGCTGAAAGTCCAGCGCGGGAGAAATTTGATCTCAGTTATACAGGATTCGAAAGGGGACAGGAAATACCTGACGGCAGACATAGCCCAGGCCTTTAGGGAGTTCTACGAGAACCTTTACAATCTACCTCAGGAGCGTTCGGCAACCCATCTGAGTCGTATTGCCTCCTATATCCGGGGGTCGGGGCTCCCAAGGCTCAAAAAAGAGGTAATCAGCGGCCTCGACAGGGAGATTGAGATGGACGAATATCTGAGGGCCATCAAAGGCACTAAGCCGGGAAGTGCGGTTTTAACCTGGGATACTATAAAGAGTTTGCCGAGTTACTTGGCCCTCAGTTTATTGCTTCTTTCAGCTCCCTGAAAGATGGCTGCCCCCCGCTCAGAGACATACTTCGAGCGCACATCACAATCATTCCAAAGGCGGGCAAGGATCCAACGCAGTGTGGCAGCTATAGGCCCATTTCCCTACTGAACTGTTAAATAAGATCATCGCGGACAGATTGGCACCTCTCATCCCCCATCTTGTTCATTGGGATCAAGTCGGCTTTGTCCCTTCAAGAGAGGGCAGGGACAACACGACGAGGGGCATTAATTTGATTCATCATGCGCGCTCGGGGGGGACGGGCACCTTGCTGCTATCGACAGATGCGGAGAAGGCGTTCGACAGGGTCAGCTGGGAATTTCTGTTTGCGACCCTCAGTCATATTGGCCTTGGGGAAAACATGACCCACTGGATTAAGGCCTCCTATTCATGCCCCTCTGCGTCCGTCGTGGTAAATGGGTTCCCCTCCAGGCCATTCATTCAATCTAACAGGACACGATAGAGATGCCCGCTCTCACCGCTGATTTTCATCCTAACACTGGAGCCTTTTTTGCACACTGTCAGGAAGAAACCGGATGTTGCCGGGGTACACGTCGGTCATGTTGAGCACAAGGTGGCAGCTTATGCCGACTACCTAATCTTTTTCATCACTAAGCCTGAAAAAACCCTACCTGTCTTGCTAGCGGAGCTCCGGGACTTCCAGGCAGTGTCAAACTATAAAATAAATTACCTGAAATCCTCAGCCCTCAACATTAATATTCCTCCCAAAAGATTGGAGAAAATCTCGAAGACTTTTCGATTCATATGGGAGGGGGAGGCGGTAACGTATTTGGGGACACAAATTCCAGCCCAGCCTCAGAGGATTTATGGTCTCAACTTTCCCCCATTGTTGAGGAGGGTGGAGGAGGATCTTCGGAAGTGGAACAAGGGTTCTTTTACCTGTATCAGTCGGGTTAATATCATCAAGAGGAATATACTACCCGGAGTGCTATATCTCTTCCAGGCCCTTCCAATAGAGGTTCCCCACACGTTCTTTAAGCGACTTACAGGGCTATGTTCAAGGTTTGTTTGGGCCGGGAAATCCCACCGCCTGGCGGTGCCTCTCCTGACCCTCCCCAAGGCCCTTGGGAACCTGGGCCTCCTGGATTGGAAACTGTACTATTCTGCGGCACACTTGGTCAGGGTGGTCGACTGGTGCAGGCACTCCCTGCAGAAACAGTGGACACTCGTTGAACAGGAGGCCTCACCCGTCTTCCTTCCGGGACTCCCGTTGATCACGTTGAGCCAGCTTTGAACTCTCAATAACCATCCTACAATTGGCCCCACAAGGAGGGTGGTAGCAAGAGTCTTTCCTAAGCTGGAGATCTCCCCCCTCCCTGTCGCCACTAATCCCGGTGATAGGACATCCAGACTTCCCGGCGAGCCAGTCCGATGGCATCTTTCGTTCATGGACAAAGCAGAAATGTTTTAAGATCCTGCATATGCGCGAGGGAGGCAGGTGGTGCGGGGCGGAGGACCTGGCTGCTAGGCACTTGTTGCAGCCACTTAAATTCTGGCGGGTGTTCCAGTTGTCACACTACCAGAAGTCTGTTGAACAGCCAGGCGAGGCTGATAGACCGTTGACCCCTTTTGAGCGACTCTGTACTGGGGTTGGCCATTTCCTAGGGGCTTCATCGTATGCCTACTCCTTGCTTATTGGTCCCCTGGATTCGTTTGTGCCCCCTTTCTTGGGGGGTTGGAGAGGGAACTGAACAGAAACTTTTCAGCAGAACAGAGGCAAGATATGTTTCAGCTGGTCCATAAATCCTCTATCTCTAGCAGATACCAAGAGACCTCATACAAAATTCTGACCCGCTAGTATTATGTGCCATCGAGGCTGGCAAAGATGTTTCCCTCTTCCAGCCCTCTATGTTGGAGGTGCACGCAGGAAAGGGGCACAATGGTTCATATTTTCTGGGAATGCACCAGTCTTACTAAGTTTTGGGGCAATGTTCGGAAAAATACAATTCTGTGATTACTCACCTGTGGAATTGTTATTATGAGTATACAGTACGCCCTGCTCCAGATAAGACGAGAAGCCGGGAGAATGATAACAGAACCAACTAGTAACTATAACAATGATAACAATCACCATACAGGGGATCCAGGATAATGCAAAACCAAGGGTGGGGTGGAGCAGGACGTACTGTATACTCATAATAACAATTCTACAGGTGAGTAATCACAGAATTGTATTATTCTTAGTATACAGTACGTCCTGCTCCAGATAAGAATCATTACACTTGGGACATCCAATAGCAGTGTCCATAAAGTAGGATGGCATCCCCAAAAGTAACAACAGACAGGTCAGACCACTGCCGCCTGCAGAACCTTGCGGCCAAAAGCAGCATCAGCTGAGGCCCTAAGATCAACCTTGTAAAACTTTGAAAAGGTATGAACAGAAGATCAAGTAGCGGCCTTGCAAACTTGTCCAACAGAAGCCTGGTGCTGAAAAGCCCAAGAGGCACCAATAGCATGAGTGGAATGAGCAGTAAGGCGTAAGGGAGGATTCTTCCCCTTAGAAGAGTAGGCCTGAATCACAGCCTGACGGATCCATTTGCTGATAGTAGATTTGGCAGGAGCCAAACCCTTCCTATGACCAGAAGGGACCACAAAAAGGGGCATCAGTTTTCTGAAAGGTGCAGTAGCCACCAGATAGTACTTCAGGCACCTAACCACATCCAAGGAGTGCAAAACCCTCTCCTTAGCGTTACTAGGATGACGGCACAAGGAAGGAAGAACAATGTTCTGATTCAGATAAAAGGCAGACACAACCTTAGGCAGAAAATCTGGCTTGAAGCGAAACACTACCTTGTCCTGGTGTCTCTCAAAGTAGGGGGGCTGGATGGAAAGCGCCGCCAACTCAGAAACACGCCTAACGCCTAACAGAAGTGATAGCCACCAAAAAGACAACTTTGAGAGTAAGAATGTCAGCCTTGCAGGGTGCTCCCTTTGAACCTGTGCAGGATGCTGCCCTGGCCATTCTTACTCTCAAAGTAAAGAAACGTGGGGGACGCACATAAGAAACCCCCTGGAAAAAGGTCCTGATCAGAGAATGCTGGGCAAAGGACCTCTGGAGGAAAACAGCCAGGGCAGAGACATGACCCTTCAGAGTACTGAGTTGGAGCCCCAGCTCCAACCCATGCTGCAGGAACTCCAGGATCCTGGGAATAGACGAGAACACACGACAGGGAAGAGACCTAGACTCACACCAGTCAATGTAGACACGCCAAACCCTATAGTAAATGGAAGAAGACTTCTTCCTAGCCTTAATCATGGCATCAACAACAGAGGCAGACAGCCCCTTCTCCATCAAGATGGAGGTTTCAGCAGCCAGGCAGTCAAAGCCAGTGTTTGTAAATTGGGATGGCGTAAGTGACACTGAGTGATCAGGTCTGGCACCCTAGGCAGAGCGTACTGATCTACTGCCAGCTGCACCATGTCTGCGAACAACACTCTTCTTGGCCACCTTTGGGCCACCAGGATTGCTGGCACCCCCTCCTGAGTTATCTTGCGCAGAACCCTGCCCAACAGGGGGAAAGGGGGAAAGACATACAGGAGCTGAAAGTTCTGCCATGACATTGCTAGGGCATCCGTGGCCAAGGCCAGAGGATCCCGGGACAGGGAGACAAAGGCCGGGAGCTTGTGATTGTGACGGAACGCAAACAGATCCACATCTGGTTGGCCCCAACGGAGACACAGAGATTGAAACACCATGCTGCAGAGGGATCATTCTCCCAGGCGAGAGGTCCCCCTGCTCAGAGTCTGCCTGCTGATTCTCCACCTGATATAACAGCTGATATGCAGGGAACATTGTCCTCCGCCCAGGCCAGGATCAGAGACACTTCCTTGAGGGCCCCCTTGCACTGGGTCCCTCCCTGATGAGTGATGTAGGGAACCGCTGTATGGTTGTCCGAGCATACTTAAACAAGCCGGCCCCGAAGGTGTTGGGTCAAGTGAGCCAGAACCAACCTGATCGCCCTCAGTTCCAGAATGTTGATAGGTTTGTGGGCCTCCTGAGGGCCCCACCGCCCTTGGAACTGCAGGGACTTCCAGAAGCCCCCCCAACCTGTCAGACTGGCATCCGTGGTGACCGTCTCCCAGCAGGGGGCCAGAAAGGATCTGCCCACCAACAGGTTCCTGGAGTCCAGCCACCATGAGAGGGACCACCTGACTAGGGGGGACAGAACAAGGCCCTGGTCCAGGGATGCAGGATCCTTGTCCCATACTGACAAGAGGTGGAGCTGCAGAGGCCTCATTTGAAACTGGGCATAAGGGACCGCCTCGAAGCACGACACCATCAGGCCCACCAGCTGCATTCCCTGCCTGATGGAGGGATGAGGGCAAGATAGCAGGAACTGAACCTGTGCTAGCAGACTGTCCACCTTCTGCTGATCACCCACTCCAGAGTGGACACTACTAGCTGAGTATCCAGCTCTGCCTGATGGAGGGACTGAGTAGTGATGAGAATGTCGTCCAAATAGGGCAGCACGCGAATGCTCCAGAGCGAACCTGAGGAACCTTTGATGACCTGGAAAAACAGGAATATGAAGGTAAGCATCCTTGATGTCCACAGAGGTCATGATGTCCCCTGGACGCAGGGAACTGATGGCAGAGTGCAAAGTTTCCATGCGAAAGCACCTGCACCTGACAAATTTGTTGAGGATCTTCAAGTCCAGGATGGACCTGACTGACCCATCTCTTTTGGGCACGGTGAAAAGGTTGGAATAGAAACCCTTGCCTCTTTCTCGTAAGGGGACCTGACAGATGACCCCCAGCTCCAGAAGGCTTTGCACTGCCAGAACTAGAGCCTGAGCTGACATAGGGTCCTGAGAGATCCGGGATCTGATGAATCTTGGGGGCGGCCAGGCAACAAACTCTATCTTGTAACCGGAGGACACTACCTCCTGAATCCACCGGTCTGAGACGTGAAGCCTCCAGACGTGAGCAAAATGCTGAAGCCGTCCCCCCACCCGGATGGGTGAGGGCGCCCCTTCATGCCTAAGGGGGCTTGGGAGAAGACTTAGGCTTGGAGCCCCAGGATGAGCCAAGGCATCCACATCCTCTGCCCCTACCCCAGAAATCTCCTCGGGCCCCGGTGAGGGAGACCCCCCTCCCCTGTCTGCCACGGTAGGGTGAAGAAAAGGAGCCCTGTCCCCGAAAGGGCTGAGACTGCCACCTGCGCTGGGGTAACTTGCCTCCCTTAGCAAACAGGTCCAGGCGGTCCCCAAACAGGTGTAGTCCTTTGAAGGGGAAACCAGTGAGAGCTTTCTTGGCCGCGTTGTCAGCAGCCCACTGGCGCAGCCAAACCGAGCGGCGTATAACCACCACAAGGGCAGAGGTTCTGCCACACATCCTAATGGTATCATCCAAGGCAGAGAGAACATAAGTCACAAAAACCTCACAACGAGAGAGAGCATTAAACTCCTCACTAGACACATCATCAGGAGCACCATCCAGGACACTTTGAAGCAGGGTCCTAATAGCCGCAGCCGTAATGGCAGAAACACAGACCGGGTGCAGCGCTGTCCCCACACAGAGAAAGGCATGAGATGCCAGCTGATCAATACGCTGGTCCTCACCATCCCGCAGCGTAGTAGAGTCAGGGGAATGCATGACAGAGGTGTTAGACAACCCTAGGACTGGGGCATCCACCTCAGGAGGGGATGACCAGCGCTTCACCACATTAGCAGGAAAGGGATACCTCTTATCTCCGGGAAGCCTGCTGGGACGCTCCCATTCCTTGAGCACGAGATTATGAAAATGGGCTTTCTCAGGAAACTCTAAACGTGGCATAGCAGTATGAAACAATTCCCCCTGCTGCCTGGGGGCCGCAGCCGGGGGAGAGAGAGACAGTACCTCAAAAATCTGATCAACTGGGGCCCAGGGGTCATGGTGATTCTGGCTCGGACCCCTGGGCCCCAGTTGATCATCTCTCATCAGATGACTCAGAGTCAGAGAATAATTCCCATTTTTCCAAGGGGATATAACCAGACAGTTCCAAAAACTCATCAGCCTCCATAGGGAACAGAGTGACATCAGGCGTCAAGTGCCGCTTCTTAGCAGAGGTCTTATGCGCCAGGGTATTAGCAAGCAACTTCTCAACACTAGTCTGGAAGACATATCAGGTTGAGAATCCCCACTGGTATGCAACTGAAATTTAAGGTTGGGAGAGTAGGTGAAGCCATACGTGGTGCAGGCCCAGCTACTGGTAAACCAGGCTGCAGCACAAGCACCTGCTGGGAACAAGGTATACAGACCCGCACATTGTCAGCACTAGTAGGGGACACCCCACAAGCTACACACAGCCGGGCTTGTCCCGAAGGAACCCGGAGCACATTATCCTGAGACGCCTCCACATGGTGATTATAGCGGCACAATAAGCCGATAGGGATTCACTCTATGAAAGCAACCCGGGATTCCCCAATAGCCCTCTAGGGAAGTGGGAGTAATTTACACACTAGGCCTCACAAGTTTAATAACTAAATAGAGGGAGAAGGGCCGGGAGAACCAATAGAGTTCGACCTCCTGAAAGACCTAAGCGAAGAGAACCCCATAAGTGACTTGTATAATGACATAGGGTAAATAAAGCAGCCCGCGAGGGCACTCACGGACCGCGGTAGGTAGATGCCAGTCACGCAGCAGCCGAAACTAGCGAAAAATGACACCTCGAGGGGCGGGCCGCGGAGACAGTGACGCGGAACGCGCCAACCGCGGGCCCCGCCCCCCGAAGAGCGCGAAGCAGCACACGTGACGAGCAGCCAATGACCGCGCAACAGTGCCTGAGGTAATGCCGCCACCAACCGCGGGCACAATGGAAGCACGCGCGGCGGCGCCATTTTCAAAACGCAACCAGTGCAACCAAGTCAGCGCGGAGACTGACACCAACAAGAAGCACATAAAACAGTGAAAACACCAAGACATATACACCCCCCCCGAGAGCTACAAGGGAGGAGGAGGGAGGGCAGCGGCCACTTTACAGAGGGCCCGTCGATAGACAGGGGCAATAGGGCGGGAGGGGCATCCCATAGAGGCTCACCATAAGCCTATACCGCTTACCCTTTGGTGGGGGATTGAGGTGGAGCAGCGCTCCTAAGCACCTGACAGCGGTGCTGCCTACCATCACCCGGACCAGCGCAGCCAAGGCTGGGAGGCACATTAAAAATGGAACGGGTGGGAATAGTCCTACAGGGCAGCAGGCTAATAGCCCCGCTCACTTGCGAGAAGAGAGAGTAATCTTCTTGTCCTTCGCAGTCCAGACTGCAGAGAAATTCTGGGGATTTGTGGGAGGTCCCGGGTATTTGAGGGGCCGGGAGCAGCCAATTTCGCGGTCTCTGCAGTCCTGCACCATCTGGCGGAGTAATACCCAAGTGTAATGATTCTTATCTGGACAGGATGTACTGTATACTAAGAATATAGTGCTACTTCTGACTGGGATCGATCTGGGGATGGATCCGGCGGGTTACCTCCTTAACTTGGCCCCTGCCTCTCTCCGCAAGAGGGGCAAGTCCCTCCTAGCCCCGCTACTGAACTCCGCGAAGACTTGTATTCCTGCCTGCTGGAAGTCGTCTGATCCTCCAACAACGGCAATGTGGCTCTCTAGGGTTAGAGATGTGAGGCGGATGGAGGAACTGATGGCCTCGATGAAGGGAACCCTTGACAAGTACAGGGAGATCTGGTGTGCCTGGGATCAATTTACCCTATCGGCTGATTATCTTGGCTTCCTTCAGGAGTGAGGCCAGAGAACTTCGGAGCGGGTACCCCCCATCCCATCACCCAACTTCCCCTCCCCTTCATTTTGTTCCCCTTCCTTCCTCTTTCTCTGTTTCCCTTTTTCTTTCTCCCATGTCTCTTTTGTCGTGTGATTTGTACTTAGTTTGGTTTTTGTTTATGCATAAATAAAATGTGGAGGCTTGGTTTGCAGACAAAGGTTTATAAGGTTCAATTTGTGGCAGTCGAGATGGAGAATTTGGGGAGCAGTGGTGTGAGGAAGGGCTGGGCTTGTGGCTGGTTTCCCAAGAGTGCCGAATGTTGCAGGACAGCCTCACCAGCTATGCAGCTTCCTATGGAATACATGCTCCTCGGGTGTGGTTGCCCCTTCGTGGCTGGACAATATGTTGTGTATTTCCATTTTGTTGAAATGCTTTGACATGTTTAAATTGTTGAAACTTGTCTGTAATGCCTGTCTTCTCAATAAAAAATTACAATTTAAAAAAAAAAAAAAAAAAGGCCTCTGGGCGATTCTGTTTACCTACCCTCTGGGCTGGCGTCAGCTCCGAGAATTTTGGGGAACCTCTAGCTGCACAAAGGCAGAAAGGAGTTGGGATCGTAGCATATCTAGATGACCTCCTCCTCTTTGCCCCAGATCAGGAAAGGGTGCACCAGGATTTGCAATTGATAAAGGATTTTTTTCTATGATTGCATTGGATCCTGAATTACCAGTCTAGTCCCGTTACAGGTCATGACTTATCTGTGATACAAGATTAATACGACCCTGCAGAGAATTTTTCTGCCTCAGTCAAAAATAACCCTTCAGGAAGCCGTTCAGTCCCTGTGTTCCGGTCAGTCGATTTTGGTTCGTCGCGCAATGCAGGTCTTGGGTCTAAGGACATTGTTCTTCCCCACTGTTAGATGGGGTCAGCTACATTCAGGGACTCTACAGCTGCATATTCTAAATTCTTGGGACAGGTCTCAGGAGTCTATAGACAGGATAATCTCTGAGGAATCTCTGAGTTGGTGGCGAAACAAGCACAGGTTTGTAAGTGGCCTATCCTGGGCGGACCCCAAGGACATGGTAGTGACGACAGATGCCTCTTCATGGAGTTGGGGGGCCCACTGCGGAGACTGAGCCTATCCTCATCGAACCTCAGAGAACTGATAGCTGTGAAGGAGGCATTGCTAGCCTTCTCTCCCTACCTGAAGGGTCATCATGTACAAATCAGAACAGACAATGAGACTACTATGGCATATCTGCATTGTCAGGGAGGGACGAGGTCATCCAATTCTGCAGAACTGAACCTTTTATTCCTATCAGCAATCCACATGAAAAGGTTGCCAAAATCAGGTGGCAAATACTTTGAGGTGCTGTCCAAAAAAAGCAGAATTTTTGTATCAAAAGCAGAATTAATACCTCTTGGTTCAGTGACCAATCAGATTTGTGTACCGAGGGAAACTCCAGAGGTGGATCTTTTCACCTCCGGTCGAAACAACAACCTGAGTTCTTCTTCCTCGATCCCTTTGATCAAGTTCTAAGAATAGACCCCTGGAATCACAGTGGCATATTCATCTGAATTAACCTTTTTCTCTAGATCGGATCCTTCCTCAGGTTTTAAACAAAATATCCTGCCAGTCAGCCACTATTCTATTGCTGGCCCCATGGTGGGCGAAGGAACCGTGGTTTTCAACTCTGAACATGCTCTAGGTCCAAGAGCCTTGGAAACTCCTGGTGTGACCAGATCTTCTATCCCAGGGACCAGTGGTTTGTCAGAATCCACAGAAATGGTGTCTGCCACTTTGGACCCTGAGATTGCGATGCTCCTGAAAAAGGGGTTTTCCAAGGGAAGCGATCAAGACTTTGCTTTCCAGTAGAAAGGAGGCAGCAAGGAAGACTCATTTGAATATTTGGAAAACTTTTAACACCTGGAAGGTGCAAAATCAAAGACCCCATTCTAGTCTTCGAGTAATATTGGATTTCCTTTAGGAAAGAATCAACCTGGGCCTCAGCCTTAGTACCCTGAAGGTCCAATTGGCAGTCCTTTCATTTTTTTTGGGGGGGGGGATAAAGAGACTTTCATCTTTCTCGTTGGTCAGGTGTCTTTGGTAGCTGTCAAGCAGTCCAGACCGGTCTGTTTAAGGTTAGCTAGTCAATGGTATCTCGCCTGGATCCTTAGAGCTCTGTCGAGCTCTCAAATTTCTTACATGGAAGGCTCTCTTTTTTTGGTGGCAATACCTTCAGCCTGCAGAATTAGTGATATCCAGGCTCTATCCTGCAATCATCCCTTCCTTAAAGTTTTCCAGGATCGTATAATATTATGGGTGGATCATTGTTACCTTCCTAAGATCTCTTCTGACCTTCATCAGACCCAAGAGATTATTTTTCCATCTGTCTGGGATAGTGATCCTTCCACGGGTTCTGTAGATAAGTCTTTGGATGTCAGACCCGGTTGGCTGGAATACCTTTGACAAACAAAGAATTGGAGATGGAGGCTGATATCTTATTTGTTTCTTTCTCAGGTCAGCGTGTTTACAAGGACCTCTGTTGAACAGAATAGAACAGAAACATCCGAAAAGGGCAGCATACAGGCTTCCTTCCCTCATGCTACATTATTTTATATGTTATCTTAATGATTTACCAGTTGGTACTTTGTCTTTGTTTTTCAGATCTCTTAAACTACTAGCGTCTGGAGAAGAAGCTAAAGCTTTTGTCTATTCTGGTGATCATGTGTTCTTACCTTGGGACAGAGCCTTAATATCTCAGTGGTAATCCGAAATCCTTTCGGATTTTTAGAAATGTTCTCTCCTAAAAAAGGATTGAGTTTTTTTACCTGGCTCTAAATTGACTCCATAGACAGTGTGGCATGTCTCCTCCCGTTCCTATAGGCAGAGTGGCATTTCCTCTTCCCATTTCTCTCCCATTACCCATTGTATACAGTGTGGAATCCCCCCTCCCATTCCCTATTATAGGCAGTGTGGCGGAATCACCCCAACCCCCCCCCCCCCCACGCCAGAGAAAAAAAAAGTAAACATAACCCTAAATCCCATTCCAAGGCCAGTCAATGGAGGAGAGGTGGATCAGCAGGGTAAATGAACCCTGCACACTGCCCATGGTCTGGATGCCGGGCCCCCATCCGAGCTGCTGGGCAATGCTGCTGACTCAGCGGTGTTACGTTTTCGTAAAAGATTGTAATCTATGAGATGCCGGGTGATGGGCCAGATGGTTGGCCGCATCCTCAGCTTTCACACTGAGCACTGCCGCGCCCAGCTATTCAAAAAGGGCTTTTTTGCTCCACCCTGATTATTGGGAGTGCAGGTAATGAGGCAGAGCAGTTTGGCAAGCCACCCACCTAATGTGGTCTGCCCTGCTTAAAGTGGTAGATGGGTCGGACAGTCCAAATGCAGTGCAAAAAAGTAAAAAATACAACATAAAAAAATATCTATTTTTAACTAAAACCAAAACTCATCTCGGCCTCTGTCCTGCACCAGCTATCTTTAAATGATTCCAGCAGGGGTGTCAATTTCTTCAAGAGAAGGGTTCACAGGTCTCCCCTCCTTCTGCCTTAGCATCCTGCCAAGGGTAATAATAGAAGCCAGGGGAGTGGAGCTTTTATATGTGGAGCCTCTGTGGAATCTCCCCCTGTGACTGGTATGTCACTGAAGAAGAGGGGCATGGAAGGGGAAACTCCAGGAATAACCCATCATACTCCTACCCTCCAGCGACATACAGTATTTAGTCAAATGGGGGAATCAGAGTCTCCATCTCTGAGGTATAAAAGCCTCCTTTCCAGTTACCATTAACCCCTTCGTGTTGCTTCTGGCATTGAATAAACCAGTGATGTGGAAGAAGATCCCAGTGAGTACCCCAGAAGACCCCAATAGATGAAGGAGGAGGATGCTGCCCAGAGGGAGACAGAAGGTAGAAGATACAAACTGTTACTGGTACTTGGGCTCAGAACTTGTCTCGTAGGCTGAACTATCAATCATCAGGTGGTTGGCTTGCCCCAGGCAGTATAGAACATAGAACATAAAAAGGAGTTTTAGTACGCAACATAAAGGTCTTTTCTTCTGGAACTGTGGAGGACACGGCCTTGATTGTATTAATCACTTTTGGGTTGTAGGTGTATCTGCAGGATATGGACACTCTTGACAATAAAGTGGATTGAATATCGGTATATGCTAGCATCCCCCTTGCTAAAACTCAGAATTTTACTACCCAGTGCTGTGTCCACAGAGGTGGCAATATTTAATTTTAATTCAAGTAAAGGTGAGGACATATGACCATGTAGCTGCCTTACATACCAGTTCTACTGAGGCCTGTTGATGGGGGGGGCCCAAAATGAATGAACTGTCTAGTAGAATGAGCCACATAATAATCAAACAGGTGTCTTATTTTTCATTTGCCTTTTAAAAGTCATCCTGATCCATTTACAACCTTAGGAAGAACTGGTTCTCCATTTGTTAAGACTATCCAGAGTAATGAGCAAGAATGTTTTTTGTTTGTTTTCATTTGAAGGAGTTGAACAAAGAGAATGAATACAATCTCTTCATTAATGTGTAAAACCTTAAGTACAATTTCTAGAAGTAATCTAATACCACTGTGAATGAAAAGCATTAAGTGAGGTTTAATGGAAATTGCTACATAATCAGAAACTCTTCTTATGAATGATATGGCAATTAAGAAAGATCACTCTTTAAGTAGATAAGTGCACCCAAATCTAATGGTGCGAAAGAATGATGTTAAATATCCGATAGTAACATATTAAGGAAAAAGGAGATGAAGTATGTGTAGCCCCTTAAAAAGGAATCTTGATAGAGTAATTATCAACTGGTATTTGAAAACAAGTATAGGCCGATACTTAAAGTGGACCAACACCCAGGATTTTCACTATCCTGGGTGTTGGTCCACTTCAGTGGGGCATCCGAGATCAGGATGATCCGCTGTGTGAAACCCCCCCAAAAGCCCCCAAAAACGTACCTTTTCGGCGACGGACAAGCGACGGATAAGCCGCCGCCTCCCGCGCGTCCCTCTTACAGGCTGATCCGTCGCCGATAAGGTTTTTTGGGGCTTTTGGGGGGGGGGTTTCACCCTGCGGGACATCCCAATCTCGGATGCCCCGCGGTGAGGGAGGTGATCTGCCTGGGAATCTTATAGATTCCCGGGCCGATCACCCCTGGGTGTTGGTCCACTTTAAGAGTACTAACTATTAATCCCTTTTCCGAGCCTGATTGTAAAAATCTCCCATCTATGGGAGAGTATCTCCCATCTATAATATACCTTAGTAGAGGAGGGTAATCTTGCCTTCAAAAGTGTGTCAAGGACAAGTAACCCATATGTTCTAAAATTGACTTTTCAGCAGCCATGCCAGCAATGATAGAGGTTTCAGTATGGACTAAAGTAGAGGCCCCTTATGACGGCAGGTCCTGCCTGAGGAGGAAGTGTTACTGGAACATCTTTTGACATATCTGCATACCAGGCCCTCTTTGGTCAAGAATCATAGTTATCAACTCTGACCACCGACAACATAGAAGGCGATGCATCTGCCTAAGAGGAGGAAAAGATCTGTACACCATGTTAAACTGAGACTACGGTGTTACTGGGGTACTGATGTGCATCCACTTCTAGGGCAAGGGGATCTCTTACTCTTCCCACTCTACCCTTCCAAGTTCATTACTTTTCTGTTGAATCTGAAATAAACAGATCGGCCCAATGATCTTAAGTGAAGTTGATTATCTCTTGGTTCAGATCCCACTTCTCCTAATGTACCTCTTGATGACTTAGAAAGTCTGCTGATTCATTTTCTTTTCCTGGAATATGTACAGTGGATATTGCTGGTACATGGGCCCAACGTAGGATCAGCTCTGTCACCACCATGGCTGCAGAACTTCTCCTTCTCCCACCTGATGATTTATATAATCTACCACTGTTACATTGTCCGATTGAGTGCAATTGGACAGCCGGTCTGTATCTTCGTCTAATGTCATAGTCATCTCCTCTGAAGACAACAGAATTGCTTTCAGTATCAGGACATATAAGGTCTAAAATAGGACTAAAAAAAACATCCATTTTAGTAACAATGAAACATTTTAACAGAAGCCCATACAGCATTCCGAATGAGGAACTGGTAAAATCACATTGGAATGGAGTAGATCTTATTCCACCTGACTGAGAGGATATGGTGAGTAGGATCTTGTGGCAGATTAGATTCAAAAATCTTTTGGGAGAAAGGGACAGAATTCTTGCAAGCCTTTCTATCACTTCCCTGACAAATACAACCAACATCTTAGGCTCGATTCAGAGGCACATTCGTCTTGACTTCCGTAGCTGTCTATGAAAATTTTTGTGGGTGTTTGACTTTTTTTTTGTTTTTTTCGTCCATTTTTCATGGCGTATATATAGCATATATGCGCTTTCGGTTAACGAATGCAAAACGGAACATTTGCGTTAGTTCGGGTCATTTTCCCAACCAAATCAGATATTTTTTGTTCGTTCAGATAACTTACGTTATTGCTATGGGCTTGTGTCTCATTCAGAGAGCTGATTGCCGATGGACCACCACCCTATAAAGCCGTTTCCTTTGATCCCCTTACGGGACCATTTTGACCTCGAGACTAGCAGCTATGGACGACTCTAGTGCATTTGAGGGGCATGAGGATCTGCAGCTCATGGGCATTGAAATAGTCCGTAGGACTGAGACCAGATTGCACCGGTGACGCATGCACATCGATGGCATGCATGACATTGAGCTGTTCGAGCTCACCAGACTTAATCGCCCTTCCCTCTATAAATTGTATAGTGAGCTGCGGCCATGGTTAGCCCGCACCACAAGGAAGGGGCAAGCAATTTCAGGTATGACCAAGATGCTTGGCTGCCTGCAATTTTTGGCGAATGGCTCGTTCCAGAGGCTAGGTGCCCTCTCCTTGGGGATCTCCTAGCCTACGCTGAGCCGCGTGCTATCCAAGTTTTTGGAAAGCATGGCTACCATTACTCGAAAATATATTTGTTTTCCTGACGACATGGTAGCCAGAAATGCAATTAAGCTGGCATTTTATAACATCGCCGACATGCCCAACGTCATGGGTGCCATTGACTGCACCCACGTTGCACTGGTGCCTCCGGCAGCCTATGAGTATATCTACAGGCAAGTACAATCAGTCATATTTTGTGGAAAAAAAAATTAATGTAAAAAAATTCAAAAAAGTCCCTCCGTGTAAAATGTCCCTTCTTATAATTATTCCCTTCTTGAAATTAATCCCTCCTTGTAAGTTATCCATCCTTTTAAATAATCCCTCCTTTGAATTAGTCCCTCCTTGTAAGTAATCCCTCCTTGTAATTATTCCCTCCTTGTAATTTATACCTCCTTGTAATGGATCCCTCCTTGTAATTATTCCCTCCTTGTAAAGAGTCCCTGTGGAACCATGGACCATATTTAGTTGCATATAAATTTCACATGTGTTCACCAAGGAAACATTTTAATGTGTACCTGAAATAGACACTTCTAAGTTAATCTTTCCTTTTTCAAACATACATATTCTTTTTTTTCTAAACAAAATACTTATGTACTTCTTTTTTGCTATTTTTATTGTGCCACAGGTTCTGCTTCGGGTGTGATTAGTTAGTGTTTCCCTAGTTTTCCTTGCCTTGCTAATGTTTTTTGTTTGTTTTTTTATTCCAGGAACCGCAAAATGGGCCACTCAATGAATGTCCAAGCAGTGGTGGCCCCGGACATGCGGTTCCTTAGTCTGCTCGCCGGGTTCCCAGGCTCATCCCATGATGCCTACATTCTTCGAAGATCTGGATTGTACGGTCGGTTTGAGTCTGGGGAATTTTCCAGTGGATGGCTCCTTGGTAAGTTGACGCCAATAATGTCCTTTTTTTTATATGTATGGGTATGGATTTAGTTTGTGTCCCAAGATATGAAACTATGCCAATTTGAACACCTTGTTTAGATGTGAAACACGACCTTAACCTTTAGATTTTTCAAACAAGGAAATCCAAGGTTAAGGTAATACCATTTATTGGCTAACTCATTTCACATGTGTTCACCAAGGAAACATTTTAATGTGTACCTGAAATAGACACTTCTAAGTTAATCTTTCCTTTTTCAAACATACATATTCTTTTTTTTCTAAACAAAATACTTATGTACTTGTTTCTTGCTATTTTTATTGGGCCACAGGTTAAATGAGTTAGCCAATAAATGGTATTACCTTAACCTTGGATTTCCTGCTTACATCGATGGCTAACACGGTACAACAACTTACTACTATTTTTCAAACAACAAAGCCTTGCCAAATGTTAGTCCTGCATTAGCAAAATGTTAAAAATGAATTTAGAGTAAAGTAAGAATTAGTCTTCCCCACACTCTGCTTAAATTATGTCCTTGAATTTATAATAGGGTCTGCGCCATCTTTGATTAGATGCATTACACCTACTGAGTAGAGGAGAGCGGGATAAAGTGCAGGGGGCGGGTTACAGCTGTTTTGTACTCATACAAAGCAGATACAGGGTCCTGAAAGTTAAGACATCCAAGAATGCTGAGCAGTACAGTCCAAAACCAATACCTGTTAGCAGTCTGGCTGAATGGCCCTCACCCGCCAACTTGGATGTTTAATTTGTTCCCACATCTATTTGATGTTTTTTGGCTTTTTTTTGGCCTGTGCACTATGTATGGTCATGCTGTGTAGCAAATGTGACCTAGACCTAGTCATGTTGATGGCCCGTTTTGGGGATTCCATTTATGGATTAATGTGTAATTTATGTTTTTTATAATACATTTTTGCAGGTGATTCCGGCTATCCACTCCTTCCGTGGCTGTTGACGCCCATCCTCCGGCCCCAGATTGCAGCCTGAGGAGGCATATAATAGGGCGCACAGGAAGACCAGGGCTGTGGTGGAGAGGGCATTTGGCCTATTGATGACCCGCTTCCGATGCTTGGACCATACCGGGGGAGCACTTCAGTATGAACCCAAAAAGGTCATAGATATTATAATGGCCTGTGCAGTGTTGCATAATTTTGCTATACTGCAGCGTGTCCCCCGGTATGTGGATTTGCCCCCCTCTCCACCTACCGATGACCCAGACGAGGACTATCGTGGCCCACTGAGTGCGTCTGCCCAAGCCGTGCGGACTAATTTAATAGAGACACATTTTGCTTAATTTGGTGTTCCTTTGTTTGTTTTGTCCCTTTATTGTTTGTTATTTGTGTTTTTGGACCTTTGTGTTTGTATGTTTGTTTCTTACTTTTACAAACAGTAACTAATTAATTACAAACAACCTCACACCTGATTTTAGACTCTTTTTTTTTTTTTTGGTTGTTCCAAATTTGTTAGTGCCTACTTTAAGTCATCTTTATTCACCAAAAACATAAAGGCATAAACTTAGTCAACAACAGGTTAATTACAATTTTATGGTGTTTATTTAAAAAGCAAACATTGGAGTTGATGGTCACTCCCATAGTTCCATAAAAGACATGGTCAAACCACAAATGAAAGTTTTTGCAAATCAGGCCACATAGCAATTGGTCAGAGGCAGGAGTTTTAAAGTAAGGCACTCCTGTCAAAAATGTCATACAAATGAAAATTCAAAAAACATATGTGACAAGCATTGCCATGTCCAGATTTATCAGCAAACAAATCGGCCCACAGACACACCCGCTCCTGCTTGGCCACATTTGCCACAGGCACAGGTGTAAAGCAGCCAAACCTATGCCACATCTACACCTGTTACTCAGTGGGCCACCCAAACAAGAACCCCCGGTCCCAATCCAAGTCCAGTTCAATCTCCGCCAGGGGTCAAGGTAGTAGTTTGCCAGGCCAGAATGTCCCCCAATCATGCCTACAAACAGGAGGAGCCAAAACCAAGGTAATTCGCCAACAGCATGCAGCGCAACAGCTTGAGTGGCAGGTTTGAGTGGCATTAAGCCTTCACCTCCGGCATTGACTAGTGGGCTACCTCAGCACTCTAATGAGCTATACGGGCGCAAATCCAAAGCAAACAAGCAAAGCCATCCCAAAAGGGTATATTGGTAGGGCTCACCAGACAGGTCAATACAGTGGGAATGTAGAGCAAAGATGTGGAGCAGATACAGGCCAAATAGGCCTTAAAATGGGGGATGCCCATAAAACCCAGGTTGGGGCCCTTGGAGGTGGGCCCTCACCTGGGCCTGTGTGGCATTCAGAATCTGCAACTGTTCCAACATGTTTCTATTTGAAGTTCGAAATTCAGCCATCATGGCACTGAGATTGTTAGTTAAGGTGGCCATGTGGCTGTTGCTATTTCGAACTTCCTCAAGCATGGCACTGTAATAATTGGATAAGGTGGCCATGTGGCTGTTGTTGGACCTATTCAAGTAAGCATGGAGTTTAAGGTGTTGTTTAATGTCTCGAATTGCCCATGAAGATGCTTGTGGTTTCGTTGATTTTGGAGGCGAAATAGCCGCCTCTCATGGTGCCATGCTGACTCCATCATCGGCGCGCCCCTCCCCTGGGAAACTGGGCGACGTAGTCGACTACGCCTCCCAATTCCCCGGGTTGGGGGGCGTGCAGATGATGTGCCTCTAGGTCCACCAACAGCCACAGGTCTGCTTGGCAAATCCTCAGCAGCAGAGCTAACACTGGGGACTGTCGGCTCAGTCTCTGCATGCTGCCCACGATGGGCTGGCAGCATGCAGCCAGCTTCACTCTGCTGCTGAGGATTTGGTGTAGAAACATGTTGGGACAGTTGCAGATTCTGTCCCAGGGGGAGCTGTTCCGAAGGTCCAATGAAGGGTCTATCCTCCTCCAGCTCCTGGATTTCCTCCATCAGTGTGTGGGTCTGTTGGGACATGTGAATAAAAAATTTTCAGTTTGGGGAATACATATATAATTCAGCAAAAAGAAACATGGCAAGGCACATTCATAAGCAACATCATAAAAAGACACTTACCGTATATATTGGATCCTGGGTCCAACTGGCTGAGGATTCCCCACTAGCTGAGGGATGATGCTGGGCGGCATTGTGGAAAAGAAGGCATGTTAACACACAACTAGGCATTGTTGATGTGTAATAACACATATTGTTCACTCAAACACGAGCCCATACATGAATGGCAACTCCCACAACGGACCAAGTTTAACTTGACTATGAATGTCATTATCTGTTAGATGTATTAGTCAACAAGTACAGACACATTGGTCTACTTAACCAAAATAAACATGCATGTACTGGCTGTTCTGAGGCTTCACACATCCCTAAAAGCCCATTATGGGACCACACTCAGCTTGCAAATAGCATTTGCCATTAGATTAGTCTGGTTGCCATTCTTTCTAGGTCAAACTTTCAAGCACCCCAGATCAAGTCTTTCTGAGCAAAGCACAGCTCAAACCCAAATTGGCTACAGATAAAGATGGAAGTGTTGTATGTAATTGACTCTAAATACATAACAGGCAGTCCTTTTGCTAATCTCAATAGTGTTCCTCCAGACTCTCCAAACTCATGTATGGCCAAGGAAAAAAGCAAATGATGAGTCGCCACACATAACACACCCTGTTTAAATTGTTACCTCCACTACAAGGCACACCCTAGGGGCATGTGTTAATCTATGGCTTTGTGCCTCATTTTACACGTAGATTACATTTCACATACACACTAACATTACTAACCGGCAGGAATAGTAGGGATGTCAGTGTCCTGTTGGGCCGAGTGTCCTTCTAAGGCCACAGGATGTAGCAGGCCCAGCACCATCTCCTCAGCTCGGGTAAATTGCAGTTTGGTGGGGAATCCGCTGCCAGTTTGTAAGCTGAAAAAGAAAGTGGGACACATTTAGCTAAATGTTGTCAATACAAGACGAAGACAAATCCACAAAGTATATATGTACCTGTAATGAAATGATGCAGTTTATTTGCTTTCTTCCATGCTGCATACTTTAGGTCTGATATTTTCCTTTGTATCTGCTCCACATCTTTGAGCTCTTCCCCCACCGCATTGACCTGTCTGGTGAGCTCCTCCAAAATCTCGGCTTTGCGCTGCTTGCTTGTAGCTTTGGATCTGCGCCCATATAGCTCATCATAATACAAGGTGAGGCCACTAGACAATGCCAGAGTTTGTGCCTCACCAAACCTGCCACTCAACTGGCCTCTGCGCAATGTGCGTCCTGTTGGTTGTGGTTCTGGCTCCTCAGTGTTTGGCGCAAAATCAGGGGACATTCTGGCCTGGCTGTGTGGGTGTGAAATTTCTGACTGCTGGCTGGCTGCAGCTTGAACCAGACTTGGAAAGGGACTGGTTGAGCGTGGATGGGTGGCCACTGAAGTCGCAGGTGTAGATGTGGCATATTCAGCCTGCCTTGACACCTGTGCCGGTGGAGAATGTGGCCAAGGAGGAGAGGGTGTTGTGGAGGAAGTCGTGCTTGAGGCCCTGTGCCTCTGTGGGCCCTTAGAAGACCCATGCCCCTTGGAGATAGATGGCCGGTCCAGGGGTGACCCAGAGCTTGGGCTTCTGGGCCTGTGCCTTGCCCTCTTGGCCACTGATTTTGACACCCATGCGGGTGGGGAGGGAGAACTCGGACTTCTGGGGCTGTGCCTTGCCCTCTTGGCATGAGCCTTGTGGCAACGTGCGGATGGTATTGATGGCGAGGTTGAGCTGCTGGGGCTTTTTTCCCGGTGTTTCCATTTTGTTGGCTTGCCATGGTAGCCACGTGGGTGGGGTGATGGTGACCTTGGGGGGCTGGGGCTTCGCACCCTCTTGGTCCCTTTTTTCCCCTCAGTTGGGGTTGGCTTTCTGGCCTGTGGCTTGCTTTTTCCAGCGGCCTCCTTTTTTGTGGTCATTGTGATGGGTGCCTTTGGCTGTGCAATGCGGGTTGGCCGCAACTTCGTTTTGGTCATCCGTGACCGAGTCTGCATGAATCTGCAGCTGGAAGTGAAGGTGGTGGATCTCCAGGGCGATGGTCCTACCCCTCCTCTGTTGGGTCCTCGGACCAGCCCCTGGACCTTTCCACAGAGGAGGGGCGGCACGGCGTGGGCAGGGAGTCGTACCCAGCGATGCAGGCGGGAGCCTCTGGTATGTGACTCTTCATGTAACCGCACACACATATCCATGCTATTTCCACCCAAGCTGATTCCCTTCATCTGTTTTTGTAGATGCTTCTGGAGTGGGTGGAGATGTGGAGGATGCAGCAGATCTCGTCCAGGAGGCACAGGGAGAAGGTGAGTGATGTGACACACACATTGAAAATGACATTTGATTACTGTTGACTAAGACATTAGAAGTGACCCTATTTGCCATGTCTTGACAGCCTCTACTTCACAACAGTGGCAGGGCCCAGGACGTAGAGTTGTCCCCAATGAGGCATCCGTCGGCCACCAATCAAGTAAGATGTAATGTCATTCTTTGCAGTATGTGTTAATTGACATGATCACCCAGATACATCAAGCCATAGTCAATGGCATTAGCAGAATGACCTGTGCCCACTTCCTTAGATTATTTACTTAGCAGAATGACCTGTTGCCCACTTCCTTAGATTAATTACTTAGCAGAATGACCTGTGCCCACTTCCTTAGATTAATTACTTAGCAGACTGACATATGTCACCATGATTTATGTTGCCAACTAAAAAACATTCCATCCACAGGTGAGAAACATGTATTTGTCTCTAAGTATTTTTTTCCCAAAAATGTGATACAGGGACCACACGGACAAGAGTTGAAGAAATGAATAGAAGGGTCCTTGAGTTGGTGGCCGATATGCAGCTGCTGCGTGACTCGCTGGGGACAACAGAAGAAGAGTAGTGTCCTGGGTCCTGTCACTGTTTTTGTGCTTTGTAAATAGTTTTAACCTTTTAAAGTTTTAAATTATTTTAATGTTTAAAAAAAAAAAAAAAGTTTGTTACATTTATCTTCTCTAAAAAATTAAAAAGAAGCCACCAAAAATGGCCTTCGAGGATAAAAAAAAAAATTCTGTGTCATTTTTTTGCACAAATACATTAACAAAAAACGAAATAAATAAAATAAATAAATATTTAGAGATGAAGATTCAGATGACCGGGAAGTGGTTTGGGTAAGTTTTAGGGGCCTAAAATGGAAGAACCTAACCGGAAAGTGGTTTGGGTAAGTTTTGGGGTGAGCTTTAAGGGACCAAAAGGGAAGATGGAGGATAGTGCTAAGTGGTTGGGGTGAGCTTTAAGGGACCAAAAGGGAAGATGGAGGATAGTGCTAAGTGGTTGGGGTGAGCTTTAACCCTTTAAACGCCAGCTACGTAAAATTCACGTAGCTGCCTCTCCTGTCATTAAACGCCAGCTACGTAAATTTTACGTACCTGGCTTTCCCCCCTGCTAACTGGCAAAAAAAAAAAAAAAAAGACACTCACCTGACCCCTCGTTTGATTCGGCCGGGTCTCCCCTTTAAGATGGTGTGCTCCGATCGTCCGTGGGACCCCCTCAGGCTGCAGGGGAGGGCCCGGAATAGGGTGCCCCCCCCCCATTTTAGCTGCCACTGGCTTTCCTGTAAAAAAAAAAAAATGACATTTACCTACCTGCATGTGCGCTGGCTCCCGTTGACCCTCCTCTTCACCTGGGGGGCCTCCGCTCCCCCCCAGGGCTTGCTGATCTTCAGGAGAGAGCCCGGGAGGCTCTCTCCTCTCTCCTTCTCGATGGCGGACGCCATCTTGCCGCTAAGCCCCCCCCCTTGGGGGCGGGGCTATGACGTCATCCCGTTCCGTCTCCCCGTGACGTCATCCCGGTCCCGATCACTGGCTTCAGCTGTTTCAGCTGTCAGATGCCGGTGATCGGTGCACTGGATCTCCTGCCCCCCCTTCTCTGGATGCCGATCACCGACATCTGTCATCAGAGCGGCGAGGGACAAGAGCTTGCAATCGGAGGTAAGTACAGTAAAAACATTTTTTTTTTTTTAATAAAATCATTTTGTGTGTGTGTTTTTTTTTTTTTTTTTTACAGTTAACCCTTTGTGAGCTGGTAAGGGGTCTATCAGACCCCTGTACCAGCTCACAAGGCTCTGGGTCTGGCAAGTCACCTGCGGGCTAGCGGGTGACTTGCCATTAACCCCCAGCCCCCCATTACCTGCCTCCCCAAAGGCCAGGGGGGGCAGAAGGGCCCGGGCCACTATGGCTATGTGGGCCTGTTCTACAAGCCCCCATAGCTGGCCCGGGTCGGTAACGCTGGGTAGGGGGGACCCTACGCCTTTTTTTGGGGGGATTTTCAAGGGTTTTTAACCCTTAAAATTCCAAAAAAAAGGGGTCCCCCACCCTGGGAGGGGGGACCCTATGTCAATTTTTTTTTAATTAACCCCTTATGTCCTGTCACCCAGCTGGTAAGAAATGCTTCCAGCATTTTGAGGTGTGGTGTGTTTTTTTTTTTTACATTTTAAGTGGACCAACACCCAGGATTTTGACTTTCCTGGGTATTGGTCCTTTCCCCTGGGGCATCCCGATTGGGGATGCCCCGCTGCGTGAAACCCCCCCGATCACCCACAATAAATCACCTTACCCGGGTCCTACGGCGCATGCGCGGCCGCTCGTCCAATCAGCGCGCTCAGAGAGGCTGAGTTATGGACGTCTAAGAGACATCTAAGCTCAGCCGCTCTGAGCGCGCTGGCGGCCGCATCCCCCACTTCCCTCTAACAGGGAGCGTGCCCGCGGCGGCCATTCATAAATAGCCGGCCTGGGCACGCGTCCTGCTAGAGGGATAGCGGGGATGCGGCCCGCGCATGCGCCGTAGGACCGGATTCAAGTAAGTGGTAGCAGGTGTTCCGGGGGGTTTCACACAGGGGGGCATCCCGATTTTGGATGCCCCAGGGGGAGGGAATAGAACGGTCCAGGAATCTTATAGATTCCGGGGCCGATCAGCCCTGGGTGTTGGTCCACTTTAACCCATTGTGAACTTGTAAGGAGTCCATGAGACCCCTGTACCAGTTCACAAGGCTCGAGGGCTGTCAAGTGACCTGCGGTTAGCGGGTGACTTGCCATTAACCCCGGCCCCCCTATTACCTGCCTCCCCGAAGCCCAGGGGAGGCAGAAGGGCCCGGGCTGATTTAGGCAGTGCTGGCTTGTACTTGGCAGGGCGGGGGGCCACCAAAGCTGGCCCCTGCGCCCTGTTCTACAATCCCTGCATAGCTGATCCCTGGGCTACTTATGCTGGATAGGGGGGACCCCATGTCATTTTTATGGGAATTATTAAGGGTTTTTAACCCTTAAAATAGAAAAAATGGGGGTTACCTCCCCCCCAGGAAGGGGAACCCCACACCAATTTTTTTTCTTGATTTAACCCTTTATAGTGTGGATTGTAGTTGTATTTTATTTTTACATGTTATAAAATGTTTTTTCAGTTTGGGGGGTCTTCTGAACAGTAACAGGGGGCTACCGATACATATGTGGTACCGTTGTAATCGGAAGAAATGGGGCTTTCACATGCAATATGGTTTTCTTTAATAAAACAAATGTTTTATTTGAAATAAAGGAGATAATTTTCTAAAAAAACATTTTTTATTTTGTTTAATTTACTCAAAAATATTTAAAAAAAACAGTAAAAAAATTACAAACAAGACATTTCATGTTAAGCCTAAACTCTGCCGCAAAAAAAAATATATGATTTTCCTGGAAATTCCTGCAAAAATCACAGTTAAGCATAGCGCAAAATGGTGAAAAATGACCTGTCAAGAGAGGGTGACAAAGCCTAAAGTAGGCTGGCAGTTAAAAGGGTTAGTAGTACCTATGCATGTTGGGTATCGTTCTGCTCGGGGGATTTTGCGCTTTCAGATTTAGCTTGTTTTCTTTTGTTTGCATATTGATATTTTAGGAAAACTCATTTCTTATTCTGCTTTATTATACATTTTTTAAGGAAACCCTGTGCGACCAACGAATTCTTTGAGGGATTACTTCCAGAAAGATGGGCCCACTACAACATGCTGGGTATGCTTAGAAAGCTTATCATGTGTACTTTCAGAAAAAATATGGTTTGTGGCGGGTATTCCAAATGTAAAGGGTTGTTTTGGTAGAAAAAGCGCAAGGTGCCACTTTGTCTGCAGAGCTGAAATTTTCAAGCAAAATTACCGTCTCCCCAAGCTTTACTTTGGGGTGTTTGGCAACTCTTCCCTTGACAGTAGCTATGCATGTTGGGTATCGTTCTGTTCGGGGGATGTTGCTTTTTTAGATTAACTTGTTTTTTCTTGTTTGCTTATAGTTTTCTTTAGAAAAATGTGGCTTTGATTCTGCTTTTTTATCCTTTTTTTAGGGAAGTTCTGTGTAACCAAAGAATACATTGAGGGAGAACTTCCAGAAAACTGTGGCAACATCAACAAGCCTGGTATGCCTAAAAAGCTTGAGGTGTGTACTTCCAGAGAATATATAGTTTGTGGGGGGTATTTCAAATGTAAAGGGTTGTTTTTATTGAAAAACTGCAAGGTGCACATAGTGCTTAGCATAGCTGTATTTGATCTGAAAATCCCCTAAAGCGCTGTTTCAGTTTGGGGGAGTCTCCTGGGCAGGAAAGGGCATCTACCAATACATATGTGGTGCCGTTGTAACCGGGAGAAATTGGGATTTCACACGCAATAAGATTTTATTGACAAACTTACATTTTTTATTACAGAAAAACACTACAAATTGTAAAAAATTGATTTTTTTTATTTTTTTGCACATATCTCACCCCAAAATATTAAGAATACACTTAAAAAATGACAAACAAGACATTTCATGTTAAAGCCCAGACTCTGCTGAAAAAAACAATATACATTTTTCTGGGAAATCCCTGGAAATCCCTTCAAAAATCACAGTTGAACATGCATAGTGCAAAATAGTGAAAAATGGTCTGGCAACAAAGCGTAACAAAAACTCCAGGTAGGCTGGCACTTAAAGGGTTAAGGGACCAAAAGGGAAGATGGAGGATAGTGCTAAGTGATTTAGCTAAACATTGTAGTAGAAGTGAGGGTGGCAAATATGTAGGCGAGAACTTTAATGAGTTAAGTTTGTAGTGCGCAGGCGCAAGATCATAAGGATTTCCGTCTGGACGATTATTTATTGAAAAAGGGAAACAGAATATAACGGGAAACAAAGGATTCGTGGGAGGAGACGATGGGGAAAGGGCAAAAACTAAAGCCTACGTTGGAACATGAGAAAATGAAACGGAAAAGTCATGCTGGAACATGACGTACTCGTACTCTGCCGTACGAACGGACGGAAACTTTACAGAAGGATTGCAATGCATGCATAGAATCGCTCGCACACTCATACGAGAGCGGGAAAATAAAAAAATAAAAAAACAGAACGGCACTAAAACGAAAGACTTTTTTTGTCTCTCTGAATCGAGCCTCTTGTCTTGTTTGTACAACCATCCCAACCAACCAAGAGGGTAAGGGAGTTCCTTCATGCAGAATTGTGTTCTGAGTCAGATTTTGTTTTGGATTACTAATCTGACTTCCTCCGAAAGTGCTTTGCCTTAAACTTTGAAAGCTGAATATTCTTGCTGTAGACCCTTGTTGCTATTGAAAAAAATGAAAAGGCCAGTTTGATGGGTTCACTATCAAGGAATCAAAAACCCACCAATGAGAAAAAAAATAGTACATTTACTTCCTGTAACTTCCATAATAAAGGCTGCCAATTTTTTTTTTTCTTAATTTCCAAAGAGACTATAGTTTTCTTAGAATTAAGATCACACAAATAAGCTTTGGAGTCATAAAATTCTTTGTGATCTAAAGCTTAAAGACATTGTACAATAGAACCAGTGCCACCATTAAATAAAACTAACTGCATCGCTACTAAGCAGCAAAAGCCACAGACAATAATAAAATCAGCACTATGCCTTATTTAAAGGAGCTGCTGCTGAGAACAAAGACTCACTATATGAAGTGTAATCCACCTCTGAATGGAAGGAATGTTAAAACATTGCTATCCCTTCAGAACCACACTTTAAAAGTATCCTAAGCCTATTAAAATTGCAGCACATGCTAAAGAAGATGCAAAGGGAAATAAGGCTTAATAATAAGCATGATTAAGTCTCACGTTCTAGTTCAATTTTAAGGTGTAAATACCTAGAAACGTATATTTTTTTAAATGTGTACTCACTGACCTATTTGTTGCCCACAAACAGGAGTCTTGCACAGTGTGAAACTTCACAGTGGAACCTTCACTCTTAGTTGGAGACTGTGGAAATAGCTGAACAAATATATAAATACATTTTGGAAAAAAAATAATAAGATAAATGCAGCTCTAGCTTTGCTTGCGTCCGATCTCCTCAGGACACTATTTGACAACTAACAAGCTGTGCTGGGGGTTGCTAGGATATTCCAACTTCCAATCAACTTTATTGACAAGAGTGTCCATCTCCTGTGGATACAACTGGGGAGTGAAGAATACAGTCAGGGCCTTGTCCTTTATATGTTTCAAAGGAAATATCAAATATTGGCCATCAATTTGACTGTTGGACCTTTAGAAACCCCATGAAGGTGTCAGCAAGATGCTATCATAACTCATATTAGCATTATGAACTATTCACACATAAAGCATGGGCCAAGTAAGGGTGCACCACTGAATACAATAATAATAAAATGTAAGTTTATTGAATCAACAAATATTTACAAACACATATGTGGCCCACACTTTATATGTGGTGTTCATTCTATTAAGTTTGTAATTTGTAGGTGTAGCACGCTGATGCAATATATTCAAGTGGTGCAACATTCTTTTGTTTGTACCAAGTTTTTACTGTTAAACTATGCAGATCTGCCATTATTTCATAAATCCAAAGGACCCTATACCAGTTCAATGCCATTACTTACACCACCAATAACCAGGGTGGTACAGAAGAGCCCGGTGGCCCATGCTGAACAACTGACCTGGGCTGTAGGGTGGCTGGTAATGACTAGGACTGGGATTACCAGCCTCTATGCTTGGTTTGGTTTGCCGGGTTGGTAAGTAGTTTTTTATTTCTGAACAGTACCTCAGCTGTAAATATTGGTGGTGAAAGAATAAAGTGAGCTGGTGATTTCCATGGTACCTCAATTTAAGAATTCAGAGATGTTTGGAAGAACACTCACGTTAATTCAGGTTTAGATGGAAGCAAATAAGAGCAGTCAAAATCTAGTGGCACATCTTCTAAAAACAGCGACTATACAGACAGGGCATCCTGTTTTAATGCCTACAATTTTGAAAATAAATGTTCAAAACGTCTTCATGGGTGTGGTGCCTTATGCACATATTTAATTGTGTTTATGCAACTGTTACCATTGATAAGCATATAAGTATTGTGTAGCTAATGAGATGTACATTATCATGTTACTTTTAAAGCTTTCTTTCTGTTTTTCAGCCTTGCATGGTGCGCCTTTACATGTTGCATGGCATCCTCTGTTACCACCTTAAATTCTTATACAAAAACGGTAATTGAGTTTGGACAGAAACACAAGATATTTGAGCACGCCTTACAAGAAGAACCATCATTCAGAGATCACAATAACATTAAATACCTAAAAGAAAGGCCAGTCACATCTGTTTCAAGCACACTTGAAATATCAGAAGATACCAACAGAAATGTGAGAAAACCAGTGCTATCCCCAGTGTCAGTAGACCTCAGAGAATTATCAGATGCACTTGGGGAAGACCAATGTTAAATTTGCAGAATTCCCTTTATTAATTAATAACTACAGTCAAGCTTTGGAAGAATTTAATATAATATAATATGTCCTACTATAAATTTACTGGTGTAATTTCAGGATATATATTTAGGATATATCCAAATATCATATGCGTAGGCAAAGCAAATGGAATGCTTTCTTGTCCATTAACATGTATCCTATTTAAATGTAAAATAAAGTAATGCAATCTCCATTAATTTTGTTATTAGCAGAGACATTCAAACTAGTGAGACAGTTTGAGTCGACAATTAGCGTGCCAATCACAGATGTGGTCAGGAAGGCTGTATCACAAAGGTGGGTGGATCAGTAAGAAGCTTGGTCACACAGGATGGGCAAGAGTACACTACCGTATTTGTCGCACTATAAGACGCACCTGCCCATAAGACGCACCTAGGATTTGGGGGAGGAAAATAAGAAAAATACAATTCTGTGATTACTCACCTGTAGAATTGTTATTATGAGTATACAGTACGTCCTGCTCCAGATAAGAATCATTAGAGACCACGAAATTGGCTCCTCCCGGCCCCTCAAATACCCGGGACCTCCGACAAATCCCCAGCATTGAAAAGCAGTTAACAAGAAGCCGGGAGAATGATAACAGAACTAGTAACTATAAACAAGGATAACAATCACCATACAGAGGATCCAAGAACAATGCAAATCAAGGGTGGGGTGGAGCAGGACGTACTGTATAGTCATAATAACAATTCTACAGGTGAGTAATCACAATTGTATTATTCTTAGTATACAGTATGTCCTGCTCCAGATAAGAATCATTATACTTGGGACATCCAATAGCAGTGTCCATAAAGTAGGGTGGGATCCCCAAAGGTAACAACAGACAGGTCAGACCGCTGCCGCCTGCAGAACCTTGCGGCCGAAAGCAGCATCAGCTGAGGCCCTAACATCAACCTTGTAAAACTTTGAAAAGGTGTGAACAGAAGACCAAGTAGCGGCCTTGCAAACTTGTTCAACAGAAGCCTGGTGCTGAAAAGCCCAAGAGGCACCAATAGCACGAGTGGAATGAGCAGTAGGGTGGAAGGGAGGATTCTTCTCCTTAGCAGAATAGGCCTGAATCACAGCCTGACGGATCCATTTGCTGATAGAAGATTTGGTAGGAACCAAACCCTTCCTAGGCCCAGAAGGGACCACAAAAAGAGCATTAGTTTTTCTGAATGGAACAGTAGCCACCAGATAGTACTTCAGACACCTAACCACATCCAAGAAATGCAAAACCCTCTCCTTAGCATTACTAGGATTAGGGTACAAAGAAGGAAGAACAATGTCCTGATTCAGATGAAAGGCAGACACGACCTTAGGTAGAAAATCTGTCTTGAAGCGAAACACCACCTTGTCCTGGTGTCTCTCAAAGTAGGGGGGGCTGGATGGAACGCGCCGCCAACGCAGACACACGCCTAACAGAGGTGATAGCCACCAGAAAGACAACCTTGAGAGTCAGAATGACCAGGGCAGCATCCTGCACAGGTTCAAAGGGAGCACCCTGCAAGGCAGACAAGACCAAGTTCAAATCCCAAACAGGCAACATAGGCTTACGTGGGGGACGCACATGAGTAACCCCCCTGGAAAAAAGTCCTGATCAGAGAATGCTGGGCAAAGGACCTCTGGAAGAAAACAGCCAGGGCAGAGACATGACTCTTCAGAGTACTGAGTTGGAGCCCCAGCTCCAACCCATGCTGCAGGAACTCCAGAATCCTGGGAATAGAGCACACACGACAGGGAAGAGACCTAGACTCACACCAGTCAATGTAGGCATGTCAAACCCTAAAATAAATGGAAAAAGAAGACTTCTTTCTAGCCTTTATCATGGTATCAACCACAGAGGCAGACAGCCCCTTCTCCATCAAGATGGAGGTTTCAGCAGCCAGGCCGTCATAGCCAGAGTTTGTAAATTGGGATGGCGTAAGTGACCCTGAGTAAGCAGGTCTGGGACCCTGGGCAGAGCATACTGATCTACTGCCAGCTGCACCACGTCTGCGAACCACACTCTTCTTGGCCACCTGGGGGCCTCCAGGATTGTTGGCACCCCCTCCTGGGCTATTTTGCGCAGAACCCTGCCCAACAGAAAGAATGGGGGAAAGGCATACAGGAGCTGAAAGTCCTGCCATGACATTGCTAGGACATCCGTGGCCAAGGCCAGAGGGTCCTGGGACAGGGAGACAAAGGCCGGGAGCTTTTGATTGTGACCGGACGCAAACAGATCCACATCTGGTTGGCCGCAGCGGTGACACAGAGACTGAAACACCCCGTCGCAGAGGGACCATTCTCCCAGGCGAGTGGTCCCCCTGCTCAGAGAGTCTGCCTGCAGATTCTCCACCTCCGGAATGTACACAGCTGATATGCAGGGAACATTGTCCTCCGCCCAGGCCGGGATCAGAGACACTTCCTTGAGGGCCCCCTTGCTCCGGGTCCCTCCCTGATGATTGATGTAGGCAACCGCCGTCTGGTTGTCCGAGCGGACCTGAACAGGCCGGCCCCGAAGGTGTTGGGTCAAGTAAGCCAGAACCAACCTGATCGCCCTCAGTTCCAGAATGTTGATAGGTGTGTGGGTCTCCTGAGGGCCCCACCGCCCTTGGAACTGCAGGGACTTCTGGAAGTCCCTGCAGTTCCAAGGGCGGTGGGGCCCTCAGGAGACCCACACACCTATCAACATTCTGGAACTGAGGGCGATCAGACTGGCATCTGTGGTGACCGTCTCCCAGCAGGGGGCCAGAAAGGATCTGCCCACCAACAGGTTCCTGGAGTCCAGCCACCACGAGAGGGACCACCTGACTAGGGGGGACAGAACAAGGACCTGGTCCAGGGGCACAGGATCCTTGTCCCATACTGACAAGAGGTGGAGTTGCAGAGGCCTCATGTGAAACTGGGCATAAGGTACCGCCTCGAAGCACGACACCATCAGGCCCACCAGCTGCATTCCCTGCCTGATGGAGGGATGAGGGAAAGATAGCAGGAACTGAACCTGTGCTAGCAGACTGTCCACCTTTTGCTGAGGAAGAAAAATCCTTGCCTAAACTGTATCAAGATTCATTCCCAGAAAGGGCGTCACCAAGGAGGGAGACAGGGAAGATTTTGGGAGGGAGACATCACTCCTGCCAGCACCTTGGTGAACACTCTGGGAGCTGAAGTGAGATCGAAGGGCAATGCCACAAATTGGTAGTGCTGATCCTCCAGAGCAAACCTGAGGAACCTTTGATGACCTGGAAAAACAGGAATATGAAGGTAAGCATCCTTGATGTCCACAGAGGTCATGAAGTCCGCTGGACGCAGAGAACTGATGGCAGAGCGCAAAGTTTCCATGCGAAAACACCTGCACCTGACAAAGTTGTTGAGGATCTTCAAGTCCAGGATAGGCCTGACTGACCCATCTCTTTTGGGCACGGTGAAAAGGTTGGAATAGAAACCCTTGGCCCTTTCTCGTAAGGGGACCTGACAGATGACCCCCAGCTCCAGGCTTTGCACCTCCAGAGCCAGAGCTGACATAGGGTCCTGAGAGATCCGGGATCTGATGAATCTTGGGGGCGGCCAGGGAGCAAACTATCTTGTAACCGGAGGACACTACCCCCTGAATCCACCGGTCTGAGACATGAAGCCTCCAGATGTGAGCAAAATGCTGAAGCCGTCCCCCCATCCGGATGGGTGAGGGCGCCCCTTCATGCCTGAGAGGGCTTGGGAGAAGACTTAGGCTTGGAGCCCCAGGATGAGCCAGGGCGTCCACGTCCTCTGCCCCTACCCCAGAAATCTCCTCGGGCCCCGGTAAGGGAGACTCCCCCTCCCCTGTCTGGCTCCACGGTAGGGGGAAGAAAAGGAGCCCTGTCCCCGAAAGGGCCGAGACTGCCGCCTGCGTTGGGGTAACCTGCCTCCTTTAGCAAACAGGTCCAGGCAGTGCTTTCTTGGCAGCATTGTCAGCAGCCCACTGGCGCAGCCAAACCGAGCGGCGTATAGCCACCACAAGGGCAGAGGTTCTGCCACATATCCTAATGGCGTCATCCAAGGCAGAGAGGACATAAGTCACAAAAACCTCACAACGAGAGAGTGCATTAAACTCCTCACTAGACACATTATCAGGAGCACCATCTAGGACACTTCTAAGCAGGGTCCTAATAGCCACAGCTGTAATGGCAGAGGCACAGACTGGGCGCAGCGCCGTCCCCACGCAGGCAAAGGCATGGGACGTCAGCTGGTCAATGCGCCGGTCCTCACCATCCCGCAGCATAGTAGAGTCAGGGGAATGCATGACAGATGTGTTAGCCAACCCTAGGACCGGGCCATCCACCTCAGGAGGGGATGACCAGCGCTTCACCACATCAGCAGGAAAGGGATACCTCGAATCCCAACTCTTAGGGACTCCGGGAAGCCTGCTGGGACGCTCCCATTCCTTGAGCACGAGATTATTAAAATGGGCTTGCTTGGGAAATTCCAAACGTGGCTTAGCAGTATGAAACAATTCCCCCTGCTGCAGCCGGGGGAGAGATAGACAGTACCTCAAAAATCTGAGCCAACAGCCTATCAGTATCATCTGGGGCCCAGGGGTCTGAGCCAGAATCATCATGACCCCTGGGCCTCTCATCAGATGACTCAGAGTCAGAGAATAATTCCCCTTCTATCAAGGGGGTATAACCAGACAGTTCCAAAAACTCATCAGCTTCCATAGGGAACAGAGTGACATCAGGCGTTAAGTGCCGCTTCTTAGCCTTACGCGCCAGGGTATTAGCCAGCAACTTCTCAACACTAGCCAGTCTGGAAGACCCATCAGGTTGAGAATTCCCACTGGTATGCAACTCAATAGGAGTCAAATTTTAGCTTGGGGGAGTAGGTGAAGCCATACGTGGCGCAGGCCCAGCTACTGGTAAACCAGGCTGCAGCGTAAGCACCTGCTGGGCACAAGGTATACAGACCCCCACATTGTCAGCCCTAGTAGGGGACACCCCACAAGCTACACACAGCCGGGCTTGTCCCGAAGGAACCCCGAGCACATTATCCTGAGACGCCTCAATATGGTGATTATAGCGGCACAATAAGCCGATAGGGATTCACGCTATAAAAGCAACCCGGGAAGCCCCAATAGCCCGCTAGGGAAGTGGGAGTAATTTACACACTAGGCCTCACAAGTTTAAGGGAGGGAGAAGGGCCGGGAGAAACCAATGGAGTTCGACCCATCTGAAAGACATAAGCGAAGAGAACCCCATAAGTGACTTGAATAATGACATAGGGTAAATAAAGCCACCCACGAGGGCACTCACGGACCGCGGTAGGTAGATGCCAGTCACGCAGCAGCCGAAATAAAAAAATGCCGCCGGTATACCTCGAGGGGCGGGCCGCGGAGACAGTGACGCGTAACGCGCCAACCGCGGGCCCCGAAGCGAAGTGCGAAGCAGCACACGTGACGAGCAGCCAATGAGGTAATGCTGCCGCCAACCGCAGAGACTGACACCAAAAGAAGCACACAATACAGTGAAAATACAGTGAAAACACCAAGGCATATACACGCACCCCCCCCCCCCCCCCCCGAGAGCTACAAGGGAGGGCGAGGGAGGGCAGCAGCCACTTTACAGAGGGCCCACCGATAGACAGGGGCAAGGGGCAATAGGGCGGGAGGGGCATCCCATAGAGGCTCACCATAAGCCTACACGGCCTACCCTTTGGTGGGGGATTGCGGTAGAGCAGCTCTCCTAAGCACCTGACAGCGGTGCTGCCTACCATCACCCGGACCAGCGCAGCTAAGGCTGGGAGGCACATTTAAAAAAGGAACGGGTGGGAATAGTCCTGCAGGGCCGCAGGCTAATAGCCCCGCTAACCTGCGAGAAGAGAGAGCCATCTTCTTGTCCTTCACCGACTGCAGAGAAATTCTGGGGATTGGTGAGAGGTCCCGGGTATTTAAGGGGCCGGGAGGAGCCAATTTCGCGGTCTCTGCAGTCCAGCACCATCTGGTGGAGTAATACCCAAGTGTAAGGATTCTTATCTGGAGCAGGACGTACTGTATACTAAGAATAAAAATATTTTAAACCGAAAACGCACCATTACGGACAGTGTGGCATTCCCCCTATCCCATAGGCCGTGTGGGATGCCCCCATTCCATAGACAGTGTAGTATGCCCCCATATACCAGTGTGGCATTCCCCCCTCCCATTCGCCATATAGGCAGTGTGGCATTCCCCCCTCCCATTCCTTGTATACCTAGTGTGGCATCCCCCCTCCCATTCCCATATAGGCAGTGTGCACCCCATTATCAAAAGCAGTGTGGCATTCCCCCCTCCTATTCCCCATATAGGCTGTGTGGCATCCCCCTCCCCCCATTAGTATAGGCTGTGTGGCATCCCCCTCCCCCCATTAGTATAAGCTGTGTGGCATCCCCCTCCCCCCATTAGTATAAGCTGTGTGACATCCCCCCCCCCATTAGTATAGGCTGTGTGGCATCCCCCTCCCCCCATTAGTATAGGCTGTGTGGCATCCCCCTCCCCCGATTAGTATAGGCTGTGTGGCATCCCCCTCCCCCCCATTAGTATAGGCTGTGTGGCACCCCCCTCTCCCCGCTGTCGGCATAAGTAAAAAGAAAAAAAAAAAACTCACCTCTCCGCTGACATCGCTCCATTGAGCGGCCGGCTCCGTGAATGGGGTGGGCGTGGCCTGCTCCGAATCAGCGTAGGCCACTCCCATCCTGTTCACGGAGATGGCCAGTAAGACGCAGCGGCGGGCTCCTTCTCGGCCCCGCAGCTGCGATCGCTGTCTTTTACCAGCAGCGATGACAGCGGCGGGGCCAGAGACAGTGCCCCTGACTCTCCTCCATCTGCTGCCTCTTCCTGGACACATGCGAGCACCCAGGTCAGGGCAGCAAGTAGGCGTGGCCTGCACCGAGTTGGTACCTTGCCTGCTTGTTGCTGACTCTACCTGTCTGAACTTCCGTATTTTTGCACTATAAGGCGCAAGGACATTTCCCCCCCACTTTTGGGGAAAAATAAGTGAGTCTTATAGGGCGAAAAATACAGTACTTCAGACAGGTAGAGTCAGCAACAAGCAGGCAAGGGTTAACTTGTTCAGAAGGCTGAGTCGGCAACAGGCAGGCAAGGGATAGATTGGCCAATATACACGGTCAGCAATGAGTTGGCAGAACAAAGGCTTGGTAGGCTTCAGGAACCCTGACAAGGAACTGAATAACATGCACACTGGCTATAAGATCAGTGGTCTACTACAAATTGGAAGGGTCTTGAAAAGTCTGTCAAGTGGGCTGCGGAGGTCCTGTGCTGTCTAGCAAGGAGTGATGCTGGCTGGTTGCTAGGCAACGAGAACGCTCAGTGCCGAATGACCGGCAGTCTTTATTACCACACTGTAGTATACAGTTATTTTGTAACAAGGGTTGTATAGGCAGATCTTGAGACAGAAGGTACAGTAACTAAACAAGGTTTTGGAATATTTAAACATTTTATTGAATATATTTTGTAGTTCTTCTAATGAAACAACTTTATTTACAATAAGAACCAACCAAGCCTGCTCCATTTAAACAACAGAAGTAAGGAATCCATAGATTTGTACCAGACAGTGTAGATTGCTTTAAACTAGGTGCTGCAATTTATTTTTCATATGTTTCAAATGAACACCCACTGGGATGAAATTGGCCCTAACCAAAAGAGAAATTATGTAAAATATGTAGAAATCTTCTTTTTCAAGGACAGGTATTATATTCTTGTTCAATATGTTTTTATTTAGGACATAACAGAGACAGACACAACAGGAAGTGCTGCATTACAACATTAAAACCAGGGGCAGACTGGTCATAGGGCATACCGACAACAATCCCGGTGGGCCCCGCCTGCCCCACACTGCAAAAATGTCAAAATTCATGCTGCTGCAGCTTTGCCAAACTGATAGGAAGCCGGCCACTTGAGTTTAGTGCTTTGGCCAGCAACATAAAGGGTGGTCAGAACTGTTAGGGCAAAGCAAAGCCCCGCAGAAGGACAGTCAGCTGCTCTGCGCAGATGAATGATCTGCTGGTAGGCATAGGCAGTAATAAGACTCCCCCCATGCTGACATTCTGTACCTCTCTCCTTCCAAATAAACGTGCTGCCTCGGCTCCCGCCATTAACTGCCTGACGAGCAGCGCAGAGGCAGCTGGGAGAGGATGACATCACTCCTCAGCAGCGCTGCTCGTCAGTAGAGACGGTGGATGGCGGGAACGGAGGCTGCTTGTGTAATTGGAAGGAGAGGTATTGTCAGCATGGAGTGCGGGGAGGAAGGGGGGAGAGCGGAGCTGCTAATGCCATCTGATTGTAAATGTGTGTGTTTGCGGTGCCAACCTGAAATATTTCACAGGGCACTTCTTAAAGTGGACCCAGGTTATGGGTGCCCTGCTGTGTGAAACCCCCCACACTTACAAGCAGATCACAGCGTCACTTCCTCCCCTCTGCTGCGCGCTTCTCCCCCTGCCATTTAGTTGTGGCGGGCAGGGAGAGTGATGTCTGCTGCGAATGCGCTGTGGGAAAACGTAAACAATATCGAGTGTCCTGGGGGGTTTCACACAGCGCATGCACGGCTGCTCATCCAATCATCTTGGCCAGATCCGCTGACGTCCCTTTGTCTAAGGCGAGCAGTTCCGAGCACGCTGACTACCCTCTAACAGGAATGTGGCTCGCGTATGCACTGTTGGACCGGAAAATATAAGTGTATGGGGCGACCTGGGGGGGTTTCACACAGCAATTGCTGACAGGTCCTCTTAGCCAGCTGCAGGAAGCAGAGAAGCCGAACTCTCTGAGCCGCCATCTGTTGATGCAGCTTCTCTTTGGCATCCAGTCAATAAAAGAGCACACTTTCTCATGACCCCCAGCCATGGTTCCCAAGTGCTAATGCTTGTGATTACCATCCAATGGAGTGGTATTGCTAGCACTAGCACCATAAAACTGCTGCATACAGGACCTTTGCAATGCGATTAGAATCGACAATCGCAGATATGAATGGGCCTGGTCCGTGTGACCAGATAATTCCCGGGACGTTTTTTGTCCCCAGTCCGCCCCTGATTCCAACGTATCGTTTCATCTGTAAATGTATGTAAAATGTAATTTACTACCATTTACTTTACTTTACTAACACTAACACATTATTAATGCCTTAAACCTTTAATCCCCATTCCGGGGCCCGCTCCCCCTGGTGTCAGCTAGGAGGAGAGAGGGGGCCATCATATCATTGTTCTGGTCCTTGTCTGAATCTTTGTTCCCCCCTCCCGCTTCCCCCACCGACTACCATGGGTGACACAAGTCTCACCCATTGTATATTAGGGCGCTTAAGCTCACTATTATGACTTCCATAACATAACATGGGGGCACTAAGCAACTGAGCAACTCCAATAGAAAAAGAAAAGCGTAAAGAAGACAAAAGAGAAAGGGGGAAGAAACATACTGGATGAGGGGGAGGGAAGGACGTGGGGGTGGGGAGGTAAATAGGGGGGAGGGGGCAGAGGATCGAGATTATGGGGATACTGGACCACCTGGGAGAGAGTGTACATGCCCGGTATTCTGGGCGTTTGGGAACCCCTGCCTATAATCTTACTACATGTCCTCTATCGATCCGATTGTAATGAGGACAGAAACACGTCAAATTCGGGAGTGCTGCGACTTACCAACCATACTGTCCACGTTGTGTTGAATTTCTGCCTTCCATCCTCATCTCTCCTAGTACCAGCTCTTCCATCCTCCTGATGTTTTCCACCTCCTGCACCAATTGCATAACATGGAAAGTACTTGTACTTGTAAACCAGATGTGCAACATTGTGCCCTCCACGCTCTCACACCACCAACACGTAGCTGAGTCCGCGCTCCCAAACGTAACCAAGTCCACTGGGCAACTATACCATCAAGTTAATATCTTAATTTTTCTCCTGTGCCCTGCATGCCACAGAGAGCTTGTGTGTTAACATGAAAGACTTTGCCCAGTCTTCATCGCCTATCTCACAGCCCAACTCCAGTTCCCATTTCCCGACAAACCCAGGACATCCCAGAGCCTCCCCTTCGGACTGCAGAATCCGTTTAGTCAACAAGAGGGTATGAGTGGGTGCCGAATCCACTCTCAACAAGCGACAGAGAGACGCCATAGGTGAGTGGGACCTAATAAAAGCCACCAGCTGCCGGTGAAGGAGCCACGACAGCCCCCCCCCCCCGCCCCCACTCCTGCAAGCTCAGGAGCCGTCCGTCTTGTAAAGTATCCCCGAATCGAGTCCTCTGCGAACTGAGTTGTTATATTCTTAACTAGTTAAAGATCATGTTGAACCAAATAAATTTTCAAATCCCTACAAAGCAATTAAAACCCAGGGAGTATCCACTATCTTGAGTGGGTGGTGCACTGCCCAAAAACACCCACGGCCAAACATTTAGCCAAAAAGCACTCAAAATTTAATTAACACATATAGTTATGGCACATGACACATAGTTTGAAAAAAACGCACACATGAGACATAAATAAAAAGCAATTGCTATTTAAAAACAGGGGCCCGCACCAGGACTAGCCTGGATTTCACACCACCTACACTCACACGCCGGCCGGCATCCATCAAAGGGACAAAGTCCACAAGGGTTAATTGCGACATGTGACTCAAATTGCATTAGGGTGTATGTAAATCCAAATCCTCAATGTGGCCAGCTGACTCTTTTCCTCAATGATAAATAACACACCCACGGTGTGGGGCTTAAACGATCAATGTAATTCTTAGAGAAGCAAGTTATAGCCCGCAGGCACTCACGTGTCCGGATAAGTAGATGGGGCCAGATAGGCTGCACGCAGATATGAGGCGGGAGCTTGGCTGTTGGTACCTGCCTATCTCAGGCATGCTACAATCCCCCTATACACTTCAGCCAGCTACTACCGTCCTCCATCACCGCATCTCCGCCGCCGCCTCCGTTGTATCAAACCCCACGTGGGTCCATAGAGGTGGGCACAATACAGCCTCTCCTTCCCTGCAAGTGGCCACCAATCACATCTGGCCGCAGCGTGGTAGCGTCAGTGCGGGGGAAGTGGCTAGGGGCCGTCACTGACGTACGTTTCACTCCCCCTTGGGAGTTTCATCAGGGTGAGGGAGGGGCCGGGTGGTGCCATGCTGTCACGCCACGTCTTCAATACTGTTCCAAGTCCAATCATGTCTCACCCCAGATATCTTTCATCTCACGGGGAACCACCAATCATCATCTCTGTTTGGTGCAGGATCACAAGCTTCAGTGACTTTATTGTATACCAGACACATTAACCCCCACTTCCCCTCCCCTCTCTGCTTCAAACACAGCATTCATCAACAAATCCACATGCTATTTTTAAGGGGAACTCCAACAAATAAATTAGGGTAGGTGAGTCTCACTTCAAGTTCACCAACTATTTTGGAAAACCTTGCGGGAATACTAAATCGTCCCTCCAATGTTAAATTACACTCTCTCTATCACCTGTTTTAACACTTCCATACCCAAGGATCCCAGGATACAGGCACAGAAAATCATCCCTAGGTTTATCTTCAAGGAGACTTACAGTGGTCATCCACTACAGACCACACCCTCTCTTGGACATCTTTGGACATCTACATTTCCCACTCCTAAGTGGGACCCACCACCAGGCACCCCTAAATTTGGAAAGTATTTACATTCTTCTAAGTGGTATTCACACTATCAGGAACCAAGGCAGAGGATCACACTAAATTACCGGTAAATATATATACATGCATTCTGGCCTCAGCTCCGTTTATAGAGGGCAGACACAATAGCAAGGGAGGAACAGTAAGGAGAAGAATTGACAGCAGGACATAGGGCGGGAAGTAGCACAAAACACAAAGAACAGAGGGAAGTCACCCATGATCACCCAAGTATTTACAAAACTGCTTTGAGGCCCATATCTTTATTGAGCCCATTTGGAATCATAGTTCCCAATATTAGGTGTGACTCATGTTGCAGGAGTCTGATATCTCTAAACCCCCTTTTTCCCTCCATTTTCAATTTAAATATACCAGCTACCCCCAATTTTAGAGGGTCACTGTTATGATGGATCCTAAAATCTTCTGCAATGGGACTCTTTTCACTTCTTTTACGAATATCCCTCACATGCTCTCCCACCCTAATCTGTAATTCTCGCTTGGTTTTTCCAACATACTTTTTATTGCAAGGGCATGTAAGTAAATAAATCACATATTTTGTGGAACAGTTGATAAAACTCTTTATTGGTCTGGGAGTCTTACTTTTGGGACCCATAAAAGGCACTGTTTTTTCCATGAAGGACAAACCTGACAATGCCCACACGTATATGACCCCTTCAAAACTCTCATTTCTCTCTTATCCTCAACCCTGAGTCTATACTCACTGTGCACTAATCGATCCCTGAGGTTACACGCCCATCTGGCCGTTATAAGGGGTTTGGGCCCTACATGTTTAGCTATTGTGGGATCCAACATGAGAATATTCCAGTGTGACTGGAGAATATTCCGAAATTTTTCCCAGTGCACACTGTATCGGGTAATGAGGCGGACATGCTGTTCACCCTCCAACCTTCTTGATCTGGTGCCACTCAGTAAACCCTCACGTGGAGAATCCAAGGCTTTATGGAAGCAGGTCCGCAAGAGCCGATGGGGGGTAACCCCTATCCTTGAACCGCATTGTCAGCGCCCTGGCCTCCCGTACATAGTCCTCCACTGAGCTGCAGTTCCTCCTAATTTGCAGGAACTGCCCCAAAAGGATACAACGCCTCAGGGGGCAAGGGTGATGACTAGCGAAATGCAGGAGGGTATTCCCCACTGTAGGCTTGCGAAAGGTGGTAGTGACCAGCCTGCCCGCCTCACTAGTGATCAAAAGGTCCAGAAACTCAATGGAAGTGGGACTAAACTTGTAGGTTAATCTAATATTCCTCTGATTTTGATTTAACAAGGATATAAACTCCTCCAACTGTTGTGCCGTCCCCTTCCATACCAGCAGGACATCATCGATATATCTCAGCCATAGGCGGCATGTGCTCCGAAGGACGCCCGCCCAAACACCTCGAGACTCTCCCACCGTCCGAGGTGAAGGCAGGCGTACGAGGGAGCATACGCCGCCCCCATTGCTGTACCGCGAATCTGCTGGTAGAAAGTTCAGTTGAATCTAAAGAAATTATTCGTAAGGACAAATTCCAGCAACTCAACTACAAATTCGTTGTAGGCTGCGTCACCTGGACCAAGTGCCTCCAAGGTTTCTTCCACCGCCAGGAGACCCACAGTGCGGGGAATGGAGGTATACATGCTCTCCACATCAACACTGACCAATAGCCAGTTTTCTTCCATTGACACATGTTGTAACTTGCGTAGTAGGTCGCTGCTGTCCAACACAATGGAAGGGAGAAGCCTTACCAAAGGTTTCAAGTTCTCATCAATGAATCTAGCAGTCTTTTCAAGTGGCCCTCCATTCCCTGACACTACGGGTCTCCCGGGTGGGAATATTTGAATTGGGAACTATGATTCCAAATGGGCTCAATAAAGATATGGGCCTCAAAACTTTTTTGTAAATACTTGGGTGATCATGGGTGACTTCCCTCTGTTATTTGTGTTTTGTGCTACTTCCCGCCCTATCTCCTGCTGTCAATTCTTCTCCTTACTGTTACTCCCTTGCTACTGTGTCTGCCCTCTATGAGCGGAGGTGAGATCAGAATGCATGTATATATATTTACCGGTAATTTAGTGTGATCCTCTGCCTTGGTTCCTGATAGTGTGAATACCACTTAGAAGAATGTAAATACTTTCCAAATTTAGGGGTGCCTGGTGATGGGTCCCACTTAGGAGTGGGAAATGTAGATGTCCAAAGATGTCCAAGAGAGCGTGTGGTCTGTAGTGGATGACCACTGTAAGTCTCCTTGAAGATAAACCTAGTTCTTGGGATGATTTGCTGTGCCTGTAGGGATCCTTGGGTGTGGAAGTGTGAAAACAGGTGATAGAGAGAGTGTAATTTAAAATTGGAGGGACGATTTAGTATTCCCACGAGGTTTTCCAAAATAGTAGGTGAACTTGAAATGAGACTCACCTACCCTAATTTATTTGTTGTAGTCCCCCTTAAAAATAGCATGTGGATTTATTGATGAATGCTGTGTTTGAAGCAGAGAGGGGAGGGAAAGTGGGGGTTAATGTGTCTGGTATACAATAACGTCACTGAAGCTTGTGAGCCTGCGCATGCAGAGATGATGATTGGTGGTTCCCCGTGAGATGAAAGATATCTGGGGTGAGACATGATTGGACTTGGAACAGTATTGAAGGCGTGGCGTGACAACTATAAGCATGGCACCACCCAGCCCCTCCCTCACCCTGATGAAACTCCCAAGGGGGAGTGAAACGTATGTCGGTGACGGCCCCTAGCCACGCCCCCCGCACTGACGCTACCACGCTGCGGACGGATGTGATTGGTGGCCGCTTGTAGGGAAGGAGAGGCTGTACTGTGCCTACCTCTATGGACCCACGTGGGGTTTGATACAACGGAGGCGGCGATGCAGTGATGGAGGACGGTAGTAGCTGGCTGAAGTGTATAGGGGGATTGTAGCATCTCTATTAGGGATTTGCCCCCCTCCCGGGGTTTCAATCCAAATTAGCCTGACCCGCCGAGTACCGGATTTAAAACTATCGTGCTGTGTGAAAAATAAAAAAGTAAATTGAGCTGGTTGATGAGGTGGTCCCTAATAGCAGAAAAAGATATTGAGCATGGGAGTCATTGGACCTTCTCTCATACTCTCAAAGGATTATAGGGGGCTCACCAGATGCCAACCACGCCATACTAGTAAAGATTCATGTATGTCTAAGTGTTGGTATCTGGTGAGCCCCATAAAATCCTTGAGAGTATGAGAGAAGGTCCAATGACTCCCATGCTCAATATCTTTTTCTGGGATTGTAGCATGCCTGAGACAGGCGGGCACCAACAGCCAGGCTCCCGCCTCATATCTGTGTGCAGCCTATCTGGTCCCATCTACTTATCCGGACACGTGAGTGCCTGCGGGCTATAACTCGCTTCTCTAAGAATTACATTGATCGCTTAAGCCCCACACCGCGGGTGTGTTATTAATCATTGAGGAAAAGAGTCAGCTGGCCACATTGAGGATTTGGATTTACATACCCCCTACTGCAATTTGAGTCACATGTCGCAATTAACCCTTGTGGACTTTGTCCCTTTGATGGATGCCGTCCGGCGTGTGTGATTGCAGCGAGTGTAGGAGGTGTGGAATCCAGGCTAGTCCTGGTGGGGGCCCCTGTTTTTAAATAGCAATTGCTTTTTATTTATGTGTACAGTCTCATGTGTGCGTTTTTTTCAAACTATGTGCCATAACTATATGTGTTAATTACATTTTGAGTGCTTTTTGGCTAAATGTTTGGCCGTGTGTGTTTATTGTGCCAGCCTCGCATGACAACCATTGTCTGTGTATGAGTGTATTGTACACCAAATACATTGTAGTAAAAAAAAATTATATCTTGAAAGATTTACATGACATATGATTCACTTACCTACAAAATGTCCTGACTACAAATCAAATGAGAAATAATTATACTTAACATTCCACATGCATCAAACTAAACATTTGAAAGGATTAAACACAAGCTTTGATGTAAAGTAAATAATGATTGGTTTGGCCCTTTGCTATTGCCTGATGTTCTTAAGTTCTGGTCAGTAAAGTTTAAAGCACACCTGGACTAGACTGGTCAGTTGGCAGTTGCAGAAGTGATTACATGATAGCTTAAAGTCCTATTAAATAGGTGTTCTTCCACTGCTGTGGCCACACCCGCTCGAGAGATTTGAGATTCCCAATTGGCTGGTCTCAGAAATGCCATATTATGTGTCTTGCCCCGCTGGCTGCATCCCCGGCTTCCCTCAAGTCGCGCTACTGCCCCCAGACTATCTGAATGGCTGGACGCAGCACGTTTCAGCTAAAAGGAAACCAAGAATGCTGCCGCTGTGGGAGCCTGAGCAAACCTGGAGGGGTTCACACAGCAGGGCATGCCAAATTTAAGATGCCCTGGAGAAAGGCTAGCGGACAGCCTTGGTCTGCTTCAATACCATCAGGAACAGTGTAAAATTAACAGATTTAACGCATGTATTGTAAGCGAGGCCAATTTCTTTGCTTCAGTTTCTGGATCATGGCTGAGGTAGGGCATGCCCTTGTCATGGTGCAGCATTATGAGTCGTGTGTGCCCTGCTGTGGTCAGAGACAGCTGTGGGATCACTGTGGCTTGCCATATTCCATCTGGGCTGTTAGATCACTTTTTGCATGGTCCTGGATGAATGAAATTGAAAGAAGCACAAACTTTAAAATATAATAAAATTGCTCACATTGCAGAATCCTTCACTTGAGGTCACTCCCACGTGCACCCATATTTACCAAGGTTCTGATCCCACTGTGCCAAGCAGATGCTGCATATGTGGACTTATATCCTGACATGTAAAGCTCTTCAGTTTCCCTAACATTTTGTTGCAGAGACCAACAACTAATAGACAACAGAACGGTGTAATCTCACTCATCCTCCAGGACCATTTTTTCTTACTTTTATAAATAGGCACAGGGTGACTACCCTGGTTTCCCTCATACACCGCTGAGTCAGTCCTTGGGGTCCTCAATCTGGCTATGACACAGCTAATCTATTAAAGTAGAGGCTTGTCTAGCTGTCAACCTCATAAATCTAGCTACCATGTCTGTATGCAAAGATCCGTGTGAGATCCTTTTGCATGTCAAACGGCCACAGTTTCGATAAACCCAGTTCAAATTAATGACATTTATACTGCTGGTGGCAAAAGAGGCAATAGCCAAATCCTGAGAAAATATTAACAATTATCCTTAACAATACACACCAGATATTTTTGACTATTTGGGATCCCAGGATACATGGCCACTACATCTCTGAATTATTATAAAATATAAACAGAAGCTGGGGGTTGGGGGGAGGCCTGGGTGTCTTTTCTTTTTCTATTCTATTCCCTTTTATATTTTTTCTTTCATTTTCCTGATCATCCTACTCCATTATTTTTGTTCATATCCCCATATTACAATATGCATGCAGCATGCCCCTAGTAAAGATCCTATTCCCCTATTACAATAGGTATGCTGCATGCCCCTAGTAAAGATCCTATTCCCCTATTACAATAGGCATGCTGCATGCCCCTAGTAAAGATCCTATTCCCCTATTACAATAGGCATGCTGCATGCCCCTAGTAACGATCCTATTCCCCTATTACAATAGGCATGCTGCATGCCCCTAGTAAAGATCCTATTCCCCTATTACAATAGGTATGCTGCATGCCCCTAGTAATGATCCTATTCCCCTATTACAATAGGCATGCTGCATGCCCCTAGTAATGATCCTATTCCCCTATTACAATAGGCATGCTGCATGCCCCTAGTAAAGATCCTATTCCCCTATTACAATAGGCATGCTGCATGCCCCTAGTAAAGATCCTATTCCCCTATTACAATAGGCATGCTGCATGCCCCTAGTAAAGATCCTATTCCCCTATTACAATAGGCATGCTGCATGCCCCTAGTAACGATCCTATTCCCCTATTGCAATAGGCATGCTGCATGCCCCTAGTAAAGATCCTATTTCCCTATTACAATAAGCATGCTGCATGCCCCTAGTAACGATCCTATTCCCCTATTACAATAGGCATGCTGCATGCCCCTGGTAACGATCCTATTCCCCTATTACAATAGGCATGCTGCATGCTCCTAGTAAAGATCCTATTCCCCTATTACAATAGGCATGCTGCATGCCCCTAGTAAAGATCCTATTCCCCTATTACAATAGGCATGCTGCATGCCCCTAGTTAATATCTTATTCCCCTATTACAATAGGCATGCTGCATGCCCCTAGTAACGATCCTATTCCCCTATTACAATAGGCATGCTGCATGCCCCTAGTAACGATCCTATTCCCCTATTACAATAGGCATACTGCATGCCCCTAGTTAAGATCATATTCCCCTATTGCAATAGGCATGCTGCATGTCCCTAGTAAAGATCATATTCCCCTATTATAATAGGCATGCTGCATGTCCCTAGTAAAGATCCTATTCCCCTATTGCAATAGGCATGCTGCATGCCCCTAGTAAAGATCCTATTCCCCTATTACAATAGGCATGCTGCATGCCCCTAGTAAAGATCCTATTCCCCTATTACAATAGGCATGCTGCATGCCCCTAGTAACGATCCTATTCCCCTATTACAATAGGCATGCTGCATGCCCCTAATAAAGATCCTATTCCCCTATTACAATAGGCATGCTGCATGCCCCTAATAAAGATCCTATTCCCCTATTACAATAGGTATGCTGCATGCCCCTAGTAACGATCCTATTCCCCTATTACAATAGGCATGCTGCATGCCCCTAGTAAAGATCCTATTCCCCTATTACAATAGGCATGCTGCATGCCCCTAGTAACGATCCTATTCCCCTATTACAATAGGCATGCTGCATGCCCCTAGTAACGATCCTATTCCCCTATTACAATAGGCATGCTGCATGCCCCTAGTAACGATCCTATTCCCCTATTACAATAGGCATGCTGCATGCCCCTAGTAACGATCCTATTCCCCTATTACAATAGGCATGCTGCATGCCCCTAGTTAAGATCCTATTCCCCTATTACAATAGGCATGCTGCATGCCCCTAGTAACGATCCTATTTACCTATTACAATAGGCATGCTGCATGCCCCTAGTAACGATCCTATTCCCCTATTACAATAGGTATGCTGCATGCTCCTAGTAAAGATCCTATTCTCCTATTACAATAGGCATGCTGCATGCCCCTAGTAAAGATCCTATTCCCCTATTACAATAGGCATGCTGCATGCCCCTAATAAAGATCCTATTCCCCTATTACAATAGGCATGCTGCATGTCCCTAGTAACGATCCTATTCCCCTATTACAATAGGCATGCTGCATGCCCCTAATAAAGATCCTATTCCCCTATTACAATAGGCATGCTGCATGCCCCTAGTAACGATCCTATTTACCTATTACAATAGGCATGCTGCATGCCCCTAGTAACGATCCTATTCCCCTATTACAATAGGTATGCTGCATGCTCCTAGTAACGATCCTATTCCCCTATTACAATAGGCATGCTGCATGCCCCTAGTAACGATCCTATTCCCCTATTACAATAGGCATGCTGCATGCCCCTAGTAACGATCCTATTCCCCTATTACAATAGGCATGCTGCATGCCCCTAGTAAAGATCCTATTCCCCTATTACAATAGGCATGCTGCATGCCCCTAGTAACGATCCTATTCCCCTATTACAATAGGCATGCTGCATGCCCCTAGTAACGATCCTATTCCCCTATTACAATAGGCATGCTGCATGCCCCTAGTAACGATCCTATTCCCCTATTACAATAGGCATGCTGCATGCCCCTAATAAAGATCCTATTCCCCTATTACAATAGGCATGCTGCATGCCCCTAGTAACGATCCTATTCCCCTATTACAATAGGCATGCTGCATGCCCCTAGTAACGATCCTATTCCCCTATTACAATAGGCATGCTGCATGCCCCTAGTAAAGATCCTATTCCCCTATTACAATAGGCATGCTGCATGCCCCTAGTAAAGATCCTATTCCCCTATTACAATAGGTATGCTGCATGCCCCTAGTAACGATCCTATTCCCCTATTACAATAGGCATGCTGCATGCCCCTAGTAACGATCCTATTCCCCTATTACAATAGGCATGCTGCATGCCCCTAGTAAAGATCCTATTCCCCTATTACAATAGGCATGCTGCATGCCCCTAGTAAAGATCCTATTCCCCTATTACAATAGGCATGCTGCATGCCCCTAATAAAGATCCTATTCCCCTATTACAATAGGCATGCTGCATGCCCCTAGTAACGATCCTATTCCCCTATTACAATAGGCATGCTGCATGCTCCTAGTAAAGATCCTATTCCCCTATTACAATAGGCATGCTGCATGTCCCTAGTAACGATCCTATTCCCCTATTACAATAGGCATGCTGCATGCCCCTAGTTAAGATCATATTCCCCTATTGCAATAGGCATGCTGCATGTCCCTAGTAAAGATCATATTCCCCTATTATAATAGGCATGCTGCATGTCCCTAGTAAAGATCCTATTCCCCTATTGCAATAGGCATGCTGCATGCCCCTAGTAAAGATCCTATTCCCCTATTACAATAGGCATGCTGCATGCCCCTAGTAAAGATCCTATTCCCCTATTACAATAGGCATGCTGCATGCCCCTAGTAACGATCCTATTCCCCTATTACAATAGGCATGCTGCATGCCCCTAATAAAGATCCTATTCCCCTATTACAATAGGCATGCTGCATGCCCCTAGTAACGATCCTATTCCCCTATTACAATAGGCATGCTGCATGCCCCTAATAAAGATCCTATTCCCCTATTACAATAGGCATGCTGCATGCCCCTAATAAAGATCCTATTCCCCTATTACAATAGGCATGCTGCATGCCCCTAGTAACGATCCTATTCCCCTATTACAATAGGTATGCTGCATGCCCCTAGTAACGATCCTATTCCCCTATTACAATAGGCATGCTGCATGCCCCTAGTAACGATCCTATTCCCCTATTACAATAGGCATGCTGCATGCCCCTAGTAAAGATCCTATTCCCCTATTACAATAGGCATGCTGCATGCCCCTAGTTAATATCTTATTCCCCTATTACAATAGGCATACTGCATGCCCCTAGTTAAGATCATATCCCCCTATTGCAATAGGCATGCTGCATGTCCCTAGTAAAGATCATATTCCCCTATTATAATAGGCATGCTGCATGTCCCTAGTAAAGATCCTATTCCCCTATTGCAATAGGCATGCTGCATGCCCCTAGTAAAGATCCTATTCCCCTATTACAATAGGCATGCTGCATGCCCCTAGTAAAGATCCTATTCCCCTATTACAATAGGCATGCTGCATGCCCCTAGTAACGATCCTATTCCCCTATTACAATAGGCATGCTGCATGCCCCTAATAAAGATCCTATTCCCCTATTACAATAGGCATGCTGCATGCCCCTAGTAAAGATCCTATTCCCCTATTACAATAGGCATGCTGCATGCCCCTAGTAACGATCCTATTCCCCTATTACAATAGGCATGCTGCATGCCCCTAGTAACGATCCTATTCCCCTATTACAATAGGCATGCTGCATGCCCCTAGTAACGATCCTATTTACCTATTACAATAGGCATGCTGCATGCCCCTAGTAACGATCCTATTCCCCTATTACAATAGGTATGCTGCATGCTCCTAGTAAAGATCCTATTCCCCTATTACAATAGGCATGCTGCATGCCCCTAGTAACGATCCTATTTACCTATTACAATAGGCATGCTGCATGCCCCTAGTAACGATCCTATTCCCCTATTACAATAGGTATGCTGCATGCTCCTAGTAAAGATCCTATTCTCCTATTACAATAGGCATGCTGCATGCCCCTAGTAACGATCCTATTTACCTATTACAATAGGCATGCTGCATGCCCCTAGTAACGATCCTATTCCCCTATTACAATAGGTATGCTGCATGCTCCTAGTAACGATCCTATTCCCCTATTACAATAGGTATGCTGCATGCCCCTAGTAACGATCCTATTCCCCTATTACAATAGGCATGCTGCATGCCCCTAGTAAAGATCCTATTCCCCTATTACAATAGGCATGCTGCATGCCCCTAGTAAAGATCCTATTCTCCTATTACAATAGGCATGCTGCATGCCCCTAGTAAAGATCCTATTCCCCTATTACAATAGGCATGCTGCATGCCCCTAATAAAGATCCTATTCCCCTATTACAATAGGCATGCTGCATGCCCCTAGTAACGATCCTATTTACCTATTACAATAGGCATGCTGCATGCCCCTAGTAACGATCCTATTCCCCTATTGCAATAGGCATGCTGCATGCCCCTAGTAACGATCCTATTTACCTATTACAATAGGCATGCTGCATGCCCCTAGTAACGATCCTATTCCCCTATTACAATAGGTATGCTGCATGCTCCTAGTAAAGATCCTATTCCCCTATTACAATAGGCATGCTGCATGCCCCTAGTAAAGATCCTATTCCCCTATTACAATAGGCATGCTGCATGCCCCTAGTAAAGATCCTATTCTCCTATTACAATAGGCATGCTGCATGCCCCTAGTAAAGATCCTATTCCCCTATTACAATAGGCATGCTGCATGCCCCTAGTAAAGATCCTATTCCCCTATTACAATAGGTATGCTGCATGCCCCTAGTAACGATCCTATTCCCCTATTACAATAGGCATGCTGCATGCCCCTAGTAACGATCCTATTCCCCTATTACAATAGGCATGCTGCATGCCCCTAGTAACGATCCTATTCCCCTATTACAATAGGCATGCTGCATGCCCCTAGTAACGATCCTATTCCCCTATTACAATAGGCATGCTGCATGCCCCTAGTAACGATCCTATTCCCCTATTACAATAGGCATGCTGCATGTCCCTAGTAACGATCCTATTCCCCTATTACAATAGGCATGCGGCATGCCCTAGTAACGATCCTATTCCCCTATTACAATAGGCATGCTGCATGCCCCTAGTAAAGATCCTATTCCCCTATTACAATAGGCATGCTGCATGTCCCTAGTAACGATCCTATTCCCCTATTACAATAGGCATGCTGCATGCCCCTAGTAACGATCCTATTCCCCTATTACAATAGGCATGCTGCATGCCCCTAGTAAAGATCCTATTCCCCTATTACAATAGGCATGCTGCATGCCCCTAGTAACGATCCTATTCCCCTATTACAATAGGCATGCTGCATGCCCCTAGTAACGATCCTATTCCCCTATTACAATAGGCATGCTGCATGTCCCTAGTAACGATCCTATTCCCCTATTACAATAGGCATGCTGCATGCCCCTAGTAACGATCCTATTCCCCTATTACAATAGGCATGCTGCATGCCCCTAGTAACGATCCTATTCCCCTATTACAATAGGCATGCTGCATGCCCCTAGTAACGATCCTATTCCCCTATTACAATAGGCATGCTGCATGCCCCTAGTAACGATCCTATTCCCCTATTACAATAGGCATGCTGCATGTCCCTAGTAACGATCCTATTCCCCTATTACAATAGGCATGCTGCATGCCCCTAGTAACGATCCTATTCCCCTATTACAATAGGCATGCTGCATGCCCCTAGTAACGATCCTATTCCCCTATTACAATAGGCATGCTGCATGCCCCTAGTAAAGATCCTATTCCCCTATTACAATAGGCATGCTGCATGCCCCTAGTAACGATCCTATTCCCCTATTACAATAGGCATGCTGCATGCCCCTAGTAACGATCCTATTCCCCTATTACAATAGGCATGCTGCATGCCCCTAGTAACAATCCTATTCCCCTATTACAATAGGCATGCTGCATGCCCCTAGTAACGATCCTATTCCCCTATTACAATAGGCATGCTGCATGCCCCTAGTAACAATCCTATTCCCCTATTACAATAGGCATGCTGCATGCCCCTAGTAACGATCCTATTCCCCTATTACAATAGGTATGCTGCATGCCCCTAGTAACGATCCTATTCCCCTATTACAATAGGCATGCTGCATGCCCCTAGTAACGATCCTATTCCCCTATTACAATAGGCATGCTGCATGCCCCTAGTAACGATCCTATTCCCCTATTACAATAGGCATGCTGCATGCCCCTAGTAACGATCCTATTCCCCTATTACAATAGGCATGCTGCATGCCCCTAGTAACGATCCTATTCCCCTATTACAATAGGCATGCTGCATGTCCCTAGTAACGATCCTATTCCCCTATTACAATAGGCATGCTGCATGCCCCTAGTAACGATCCTATTCCCCTATTACAATAGGCATGCTGCATGCCCCTAGTAACGATCCTATTCCCCTATTACAATAGGCATGCTGCATGCCCCTAGTAACGATCCTATTCCCCTATTACAATAGGCATGCTGCATGCCCCTAGTAACGATCCTATTCCCCTATTACAATAGGCATGCTGCATGTCCCTAGTAACGATCCTATTCCCCTATTACAATAGGCATGCTGCATGCCCCTAGTAACGATCCTATTCCCCTATTACAATAGGCATGCTGCATGCCCCTAGTAACGATCCTATTCCCCTATTACAATAGGCATGCTGCATGCCCCTAGTAAAGATCCTATTCCCCTATTACAATAGGCATGCTGCATGCCCCTAGTAACGATCCTATTCCCCTATTACAATAGGCATGCTGCATGCCCCTAGTAACGATCCTATTCCCCTATTACAATAGGCATGCTGCATGCCCCTAGTAACAATCCTATTCCCCTATTACAATAGGCATGCTGCATGCCCCTAGTAACGATCCTATTCCCCTATTACAATAGGCATGCTGCATGCCCCTAGTAACAATCCTATTCCCCTATTACAATAGGCATGCTGCATGCCCCTAGTAACGATCCTATTCCCCTATTACAATAGGTATGCTGCATGCCCCTAGTAACGATCCTATTCCCCTATTACAATAGGCATGCTGCATGCCCCTAGTAACGATCCTATTCCCCTATTACAATAGGCATGCTGCATGCCCCTAGTTAAGAGGGCTCAATTTTAACATATAATAAAAGCACTCAAAATTATAGGATTTTAAACCTGACCAGCATCAGTGGGTATTGTGCCAGTGACCAATGACCTGACTACCTTCGTTTATCAAGAGGTGGGGGATTTTGTATTGAAATTTTGGTTATTAGGAGCCATACAGGATTGGTATAAATGTATCTGGCTGCAAGATCTTCAGTGAAAATAGGGGGGGGGGTCTTTTCTCTGAGCCAAACATTTTAAGCTTTATTTACTTGATTACACATTTTGAAACAGAAATCTAGCTACCACTGTGCCAACTGTAGGGTCACAATATAGGATCCCCTGAGAGTTTCCACAATAGCAAATTCAAATGCAGTTGACGCATGAATCCATCGTCTGTACTGGGGCCCATGCCTTCAATTGTCTGTTCTAGGCTTAGGCTCACAGTTACCTGCTGCCTGCTTTGGTGTGTTCCCTTCTTTCACGGCTTGCGGCTACTAAACGAATGCCAGGGGCCTAGTGTACACTATTAGGAACTCTGCTGAAGACGTGGGTTGATAACAGGCTCTCCATCGATTACCACACCTCCCCAGCCCCAGGTGGTCAGTGGCTTGCCTCTCTGGCGGCATAGACTTTTTATTTTGTCTTGTGTGAATATGAGGGGGACACTTAAATGATTTAGAAGCAGGCCACAATGAATAGGTTCAGATTTGTTTCATTTGGAATAGCATAATGATAGTGAACAATCTGGATACCCACTGTCACCACAGACTCCACTTGTTGCATATGAATATAGGGGTGAGATGAAAGGACATACAAGCCCGAATATATATGGTCCCTTAGTTATAACTCTCCCTCATCAGTCCTCCATCTTAACCATGTTTCCAATACACAACCTATAAATGCTCCCACTAATGATAAACATACAACTATAGAAAAACCATTAAAGAATCATGGTGTCAAAAATTGACCAAGGGGTGGTGTTGTACAATCAATATCACTGTGTTCCTCCAAGCAACTACTGTCACCTATATTTGTCAATGCACCCCTTCTATATCACTCTCCGAGCAAATCGCCCATCCTTACTGTAAACCTAACAACCTATACACAACAGTTCTATTTACCCCTCCCACTTGTCCCACAACAGGTTGAGTATGTAGGGTATATATATTCCCAGCCTGCTACTCTGCTCACTTGTTCCTAGCCTGCTACTCTGCTCACCTGTTCCAAGCCTGCTACTCTGCTCACCTGTTCCAAGCCTGCTACTCTGCTCACCTGTTCCAAGCCTGCTACTCTGCTCACCTGTTCCAAGCCTGCTACTCTGCTCACCTGTTCCAAGCCTGCTACTCTGCTCACCTGTTTCTAGCCTGCTACTCCATTCACCAGTTCCCAACCTGTGTCCCTGCTTAATTGTTCCCAGCCTGTGACCCCACTCAATATTAACGTCTTATTAGATAGAAGAGTAATTCTGCTTTAGAAGAGGTTGTAAGTGAAGGATAGGGAAGCCTACACCTTGACTTAAACTGGACCAACAGCCTGGCACAGTTAGAAAAGGTAGCGGCCATTTTGGAATTTTCTATCCCAGTATATCAGCCATGCGACTTAATGGATTCTGCTGACATAACTGACAATGCACAGTAACAGGAAACCCAGCAGCACTTCCTGTTTGCAGGTGGCCTGTAGATGCATGTGCTGCCATTTTGTTTTTTAAATTTACCACAGCTGGAGTTAGAAAAAGGTAAATGAATTTTTATTGTGCAGCAATCTACATTGCCCTGGGGAGGGATGCATATGAGCATGTGTTTGGTGTGTTAGTCTGGTTTAAGTCATTTTTGACTGTTGGTCTGCTTTAAATAGCAGCCCTGTGCTGGGTCTGAGCAAGGCCAGAGATACTAACATTTGTACATGCTGCTGCGACATTGCTGTGCTGGTAACTGAAGAAAAACACATTTTGTGTGCTCATAAGTGAGAATTTGTTGCGCTCTCCCTATATTTCAGGAAACCAAGAACTTGTAGGTTAATCCTCAGCCGGCCAGGCAGGGACTGTAAGCAAAACAAAACAAACTCCTCTTGGCTGTACAAACAGGATGTGCCTGGCCACCTATCCAGTGTTAGCAAGCAGTGCAGACACAAGGCCTGGTAGGAACAAACAATAAAAAGGTCCTTAACCATGACAAAGCACCGACAACTGATGCAGTCGTGACCAAGCAAGGGGAGAGCAGTGTCCCACAATGCAAGACAAGAAACAAATCTAACTGAAGGGTACACAATTTTTTTTTTTCTCCAATTCAACCCAAACAAATCAATTGCCTAAATAGAACGAACCATAACATGGAATGGTGGCTACCTTCCTCTACAGGGGTACTCCTTTACCACCACCTGCCTGATCCATCTGTTAAAATTGTATTTTACAGCTGCCAAACCCTTCCTTGGTCCCTTGGTGACCAAAAACAAGGCATCAGTCTTGTGAAATGCTTCAGTGGCTGCCAAATATCACTTTATGGCCGTGACCAAATCCAAGACATGTCAAAGTCTTTGTGGTGAACCGGTTTCAGTAATAGGGACACAAGTACAATCTCCTCATTGAGGAGAAACCACCTTGGGCACTCTGAAGCCTTATCCTTGTGCCACACTAAAAATAAGGGAGCTTACAGTAGCCTTTCGACCATCCTTATAATGCCTGCAAACTATGTCTGTCTTGGTCCGTTTGGAGTGATCAGAATGGTGGGAACCCCTTCCAGTCTTGCCTCCCTTACTAGACAAAGGCAGATGTGGTAGCAGTGGAAAGGTGTATACCAGACAGAACTCTGGCTCATGGAATTACCTGTGCCTTGGTCACCAAAACTAAGAAATATCTTTTGATCTGGCCACAAATATCTTTAACTTCTGATTGTGCAAGTACTCCCCCCTGGTCACAAAGATCCCGAAAGACTTCCTGGTGGAAAGACCAGGTTCCCTGATTTACCACCTCCCTGTTTAGGAAGTCTGTCCACTCCAGGAATGTGAACCACGAGATGCGCCCACTGTAGAATCTGATTTTTCCCCCTTATAGCCATCCTGTTCTTGGATCTGCCCAGGTTGATATACTGTAGGTAACATTCATCAAGATGTCTGATTCAATCCCATCAGCTCCTGGGTCCAGTGCCACAAATCTCAGCAGTATTAATTTGCATTGTCAGTCTCCTGGTGCGTGCATGTGCACAAATACCGTACATGCATGCGGACAAATACAAGCATGCTCACAGGTCATTGTGGTGCCACTCCAGTTTCCCATTCATGTGCACACATACAAGCATGCGCACCTGCGTGTCCAAACATTGGTGCCCCAATACACTATATGGAGCTTCGTTATAAATTGCCAGCAGAGCTCCTTGGTTTTGCTGTTATTTTCTGATCCCGTTATTCATCCTGGCTACCTACCTGTTTCTGGCTGACGACCACAGTTTGGCTTTTGACCCAGCATTGGCAGACATCCCGATTTTGACCCGACTTTAACTGACTTCCTGATTTGGCTACCAACCTGGCTTTGTATGGATATTCTCCTTGCAGCAAAATCCTGTAGCCCCCCTTTTTGCACTGGACTTTGAACCCCATCATCATCAGTAACATCGTGAATCGGCTGTATCTGGACTAGGAAAGATCAATGGTGTTCCTGGAACATTCCCTGGACCCTAGATCAGTCCCAGGGACTGGCCTGCTCTCATCTACCTTGTTGAATTATGATCTGAGTTTCCCAGCCTACGAGGTCCGCCTCATATGTTAGAGACTGTGTGGGTGAAGATTAAGGACCACCTGCATTTCCAAGATTCGGACTCCCAATGCCTCCTGCAGGCCCTATTGAGGAGATTTAGGTAGGGAGCCCTCTGGTACTACAGCAAGGCCATTATCCCCCCATAACTTTCCTGAACACCCTTGGACATGATGAGAAACTACAAACTGAAAATGGAAGGAATTTCAGATGACACACCTCTTTAGGCTTTTGAGATCCAAGACTGGTCTTACTGTCCAGCCCCTTTGGGGATCACAAACCAATTTCAATAGAAGCCTCTCTCCAAGAAATGGGAAATGTCCCCTCGCTCCATTTACGAGGTGGTATTCCACAAACAGGTGCAAAATGCAAAAGCTTGAAGTCATCTCGCTGTTTACTTGCTCTTGAGGCTCTAAACTCCTGCAAGGGACAAAAGGACAAGGAGTTCTGAAAAGGGTTTTGTATCTTTCTCTGTCTAGTGAACTATCCACTGCCCCCCCCCCCCCCCCACCTCGGAAGTAAAATGAATCAGCAGTATAGTTCTTGTAGCCCATAGGACACACCACCAGCCTGATCACTAGCCCCCAGTACAGTGGCCCAATGACTTCCTTATGAGTTACAAGTGCCCCTGCAGCTGATTCCTGTCCCTGTGACCTGCAAAAGAAGAGGGGAATACACTAACCACATGCCTATGCATCTGACCAAAATAGAAAAGGAGTACTTCCAGAGGGAGTCTTACTTGCACCCAAATGCTGCAGCCTCCCAGCCACCTGTCCACAGGAGCTAGAGAATGGCACCAAGCTCAGATGATAGCAGAGGGGATACAAGCAGCAGAAGATTATGGCAGCAGATGTGCAGGAGGAAGGGGAAGGCAGGAAGTGAACCAATGTGCACATCTCAGGTGCTGAGGTGTTGCCCCTTTCATTTGTTAACCAATGTTTTAACACTGGTAGATAGACCTGTCCGGCTCTTACTCAGCATGCCCAAGCCACCGGTCAATGCTCTTCCCCACAGCATAGGAGGCTGATGGTGGCATACAGTCAGAAATTAAATCTAAATAAAAAAATGCATCGGCAGGTAGTTGGGGGCTGATGCTCGGTATGCTCTGCAACAAAGACGGTGTAGTAGCGAGGCTAATGCACACTGCCTATTATCGGGTTCTTGGGGGAGGGGGGGTTCTGCCACACACTGCCTTCTACTGGGTTCTTGGAGGGGGGATTTTAGCACCCCAATAGTTTCAGATTTTTTTTGTCTTCGGATAAGATGCCTCTTAAAGTGTGAAAAATACAGTGTATATACCTCACCTGTAAAAATGCCCTATCACAGGTGCAGGTGATTTGTTGAGAACAATTAGAATAAACTTTTTTTTATTGCACCAATACAGTCTCTACATTTGAAAGTAAGCAACAACACTAAGAAACAAAACACAAGTCATAACCCATTATGAATAGATAAGCCATGCTCTTCTGTTGCAAAACTGCTATGCCCAGTATCACTGCTGTCCCCATAAACTGAAAATACCACTGCTCTATCTATTCTGTGTGGAGACACAAAACAAAAACTCACCAATAAATATCTTTTCTCTTCTGCTTCCAAGTCATGGCACCACTAGTAACAACACTAATCTTAATCTCAGCTGTAGACAGGGACTGCAAGATAGAAAAAACTAGCTCCTCCCGGCCTCCTGTTTTAGGGAAGGCTGTGGCATGATCTCCTAATTTAATTAAAAAGCAGTGTAGCCACAGCCCCAGGAGGGGAGAAACGCTAACCTGCGCATAATGCACGCAACTAGAAACAGTACAACAAAACTTAAAACATGTAGAGGAACCAACCGATGCAGTCGTAACACAACAGTAGGGTGTGGTGCCCCGGAACGGAAGCAGAAGAGAAAAAAAAACTACTCTAAAACTGCCCCCTCCTTGGCCCTTCTGGGATCACGAACAAGACCTCCATCTTATGTAGCTCTTGAGTAGCAGACAAGTAATACTTCAATGCCCTGACCACATCGAGGGAATGAAGGAGTCATCAGGGAATCCTCAGCCATGGGTTCAAAGGGGAGCCCCTGAAGCGCTGATAGGACCAGATTAAAATCCCAGGCGGGACTATCGACCACTGCGGAGGCCGAACATGTGCAGAGCCTTGAATTAAAGAGCAGACTAGCCTATACTAAAAATGGACAAGGCCGAGACCTGGCCCTTAAGAGTGCTGGGCTGTAAGCCAGAGTCCAGGCTTTGCTGGAGGATCTTCAAAATTGTGGGTATCAAGAACCTCCTACTAGGAATGGCCCTTAGATTCGCACCAAGAAACAAAGGCATTCCAAGTCCTGTAGTAAATTTAGGAAGTTTTTGTGTCCGAACCAAGCTCCAAATTACTGTGGCAAACCCCTCTCCTCCAATATGCTGGTTTCAACAGCCAAGCTGCTAAATCCAGCACTGGAGAATTGGGGTGTCGCAGAGGACCCTGTTGCAGAAGATCTGGGGAAAGTCACCATAGGGGCTCCACTGCCAAGCTGACCAGATCCCGGAAACCACACTTCTGGGCCAGTTGACCTTCTTTAACACGTGACCCAGAAGTGGCAGAAATGTGTAGAGCAGGCTGTACCCTGACCAGCAAATGGCCAGCTTGTCGACCACCACGTCCAGGGGGTCTTGCACTCTGAATACGAACCTCTGGACCTTCCAATTGTGCCAAGACGTGAATAGCTTGAAACGTTCTGTTGAAGGGACCATTCCCCCTGGTCCACCGTCTCCCTGCTCAAAAAATCAGCCTGCAGATTCTCCACCCTTGGAATGTAAAATGCCGAGATGCACGGAACGTATAGTTCCGCCCACCTCATGACAACTTCCTGGAACGCCTAGCTCCTGGAACCTCCTGATGGCCACAGCCATGGAATTATGCTGGGCTGACCAATGCCTGAGAACCAGCATAACCGCCCTCAGTTCCAACACATTGAATGGAAGACTTTGCTCCCACTGGTATCAGAGACCCTGAGCCGTCTGGTTGTCCAGAGCACCACCCCAACCCAACAGACTTGAGTCCATGGTCAGGAGGTCCCACCGCACCACCAGGAAGGACTGACCCACTGCCAGCGACTGCTGGTCTAGCAGCCAATGCAGGGATCACTGGGTATTGTCTGTCCAGTCCAATGCCTGCACAGTCCTGTGCCACTTTGATATGAGCAGCAATTGTAGAGGCCTGGAGAGGAACTGGGCATATGGGACTGCTTCGATGGTGGACACCATCAGGCGAAGGAGATGCATGCCCTGCCCGATAGTGGAATGTTCGGCTGTCAGCAGCAGCCTCACAGACTCCTGAAGAATACCTAGATAGGTTGTCACCATGAAGGGAAGCACCAGGGACTTGGCGTAGTTGATCACCCATCCCAATAAGTTCCAGCAAGGACAGGACCGACCAAACATCTCACAGTGCTTCTGCCAGAGATGGGGCTCGAATGAGCAAGTGGTCCAGGTATGCGGTGATGCCTCCGCAGGAGTACCATCACCACCGCCAAGACGTTTATGAACACTCGAGGGGCAGTGGACAGTCCAAGTGGCAGTGCCCCAAATTGGAAATGTCCAACCCCCACCGTAAAGCACAGGTATTGTTGGTGACGGGGGGAAGATCTGGACATGCAGATAAGCATCCTTACGTCCACAGTGGCCAGAAAATCTCTGTTGCAGGGATGTCGCAACCTTAGAGATTACATTCAGAACTTCCGCACCTGAATGGAACTCTTCAGATTCCAGAGATCCAGGATTGGTTGAGCGGACCTGCCCTTCTTGGGTATAACAAACAATATTGAGTAGAAGCCACAGTCTTGCTCTGAGGGGGGCACCGGTACTTCAACTCCCCAGTCCAGCTTGAGCTATATCACAAGGTCGCGAGGCATCAGGGGAAGGCTTGGATATCACAAAGATGTTTGGTAGCTTGGTCAAGAACTTGATCTTGTATCCAGAAGAAACAACCCCCTGGACCCAGGCATCAGATATCTGTTCCCTCCACACCAGTGCGTAGGTCATAAGCCATCCCCCCTGTCAACCCCTAGAGGGCTTGGTTGGGGGCTTAGGCCTGCAGGCCCATTGGGGTCTAGGTTCCCCCATGGCTTACCTGAAAAATCCTCACAGCGTCTGGTGTTTGTTGAACCTCCGAATTTCTGGACCAGGTCATCCAGAGGCTCACCAAAAAGATGACCCTCCGCAAAGGGGAGGGCAGTAAGTGTCTTCTTCTAAGCAGTGTCAGACGACCACTGTTTCAGCCAGACCGTGCCTGCAAAAACTCTGCCTGACCTTCTGGTGTTTGTAGGGGTTCATTCCTCTTCAACCCCTGCTTTGGCCGAGGAGTAGGTGCAGAGCCTCCAATAGTGCGTCAATAAATTCCTCAATCTGATACGTCGAGTGATCTGAAGGGTTTCCCAGCGCATGAACGGCTTACGGTTCCTCTCTGCTGCCGAACAACAACTCCCCCCACCAACCGGTCGGAACTAGATCTTGAACCACTAAATTGGTCCACGATGTAAAAGCGGACGGAGCGAGACCGATTCGGATGCCCCTTCTGACAAAGGCCACTGACCATGCTATCCAATCGAGCCACCCTGCCCACCAGGTCCGATGGAGGAACCTCATCCGTGGGTGGACCCATGGGGCACCTGGCAGCCCTCCCGAGGGGGTATGCCACTCCAATGAGTCCGAGCCTGAAATCGCAGGAGAAACTGGATGCTCCAACTAAGGCGCGGAACCTGCAGATGAGTTAGGCGCGCACAGGGGTCCCTCGTCCGAGGTCAGGTGCGCTTGACACATGGGACACGTGGCACCACTCTCCATTAAAATACGAAACAGTGTTGCCTCTGATGCCTGCGACATGGTAAAATGGCTGCTCTAACTGCTAAGCAATACACCGGCCCAGGATGCAGCAGAGTCCAGACCCCCACCCTGCAACATCATGAACAAATCTCAGTTTTCGAAGGAATCAGTACAAGTCAAAAGGCTTTTCCCCCAGAGGGAGCCCTACCTGCCCAGGGAAACTGTGGGGCAGCAGCTGTGCTAGAACCGATCCTCAGCCCAAGAACAGGGAGGCAGTGTTGGAGCTGGCATTTGACAATCTCTGAATGCAGCAGGGACCTCCAGCACCACACAAGAGGGCGGAGCCACAGACTTCACGAATGCAGTCGCCTGTCCCTTTTCCCATCCTCTATCAGGCCAGAGTGGCCGAAGCCAAGCCTCCCGCTGACGCTGCAGGCGCAGCCGGCCCGGCTTCTTCCCGAATCTACAGGCCACATGGGCAGTAGTCATGTCCCCCGCGGCAAGGCCTCCTCCTCCCCAAACGCTGGCCCCCAAATTAACTCCAGTTAATTAAAAAGCAGTACAACCAGCCGCCCCGGGAGGCATACCTATATCTCCTGTCGGAAACAAAAGGCTGGAGACAAAAAGACTCCTCTCTCTGATTATAATATGCATCATATGCATCTATATTTTTTTTCCATATTTACCACTCCACTATGACTAGGCATCCAGACATGGATATATCAGCTTAGCAGACAGGGAGGGTCTGATGTCCTGAAATAATAATGGAAGAGAAATCAATTCTACTGGTGAGTATTCACAGATTTATATTCTCTCATTCTTCATCTCCTCCTCCCCAAACGCTGAGCTCTGAATGACCATGAGATCCCGTCCACCTAGCTCAGGCCCACCACCAGCAGCCATAGGGAAGGCAGACAGTGGCCAGGGTGAGCGATAACCCAGGGAGTAGAAGGAATGGGGGCTCACACAGCAGGGTCACCATGCAAGGCCCAATGATCAGGTACACCGGCAGTGAGTTCCTTATCCTGATTAATATGCAGAGTAGCAAGTGGGACCCCCAAATAATTATTAAATAGAACAGCGAACAGACCCCCGGATACCTTGGGTTTGGCTTATGTCACTCAACAAACAAGGCTCCAGCAGTGCATCTCCCTCCAGGTCTTCTATGTGACACAGCATCATATAACAGCACTGGGGGGAGAGGTCAGGAATCAATGTGTGGTGTGGAAGCAGGTAAATAAGATGCACTCTGCACCTGGGCCATATTTTCTGTGTGCACAAGGTCTCTGGGGATCAGCAGCTCTCTCTTACATGTACATATGAATAATGGGCAGACCAGGGAGGGCAGATTTCATCTGCTTGTGCTCCATATGCGCAGATCAGTTGGTAAAAATTCACCTCGTCTGTGGCTACAAACATAAGGGTAGGTATCTGTCTTGGGTCATCTGCTGTGACTAGTCTACTCCACCACTCATTTCATTGTATCAGTTGTCTGTATTTTCACAACAAAGGCCCTTCAAATTAAATATGTTCTATAAATTATCTAAATATAAAGGAAATACAACAGGCAATCTAATTGGGAAAATGCAAGGTATGCATACACTTAAACACCCAAAATGTTTGTTTTATTACAGCATTAATGAGGAACTAAAGTGCCAAGCCAGCCAATGCTTACCCCATTCTCATTCATTGTGGGCTAGTACGTCAATCCTGAAGGGTTTGCTTGCGCTCCCATAATTGCCTGGTATACAAATGAATGAGGAAGTGGTGACTTGGCATTACTTCTCTTTTAAAGTGGCCAAAAACACTGTGTTGGAAGGGAGATGCACCTAAATATTGGATGGTCAGAATCTTGGCTTTTGGCCTATCTAATGGTTTGAGGAAGCTATAAAAACAATCCAAACATTTACATAATGTACAATATTTTTGTTTATTCTGATAAATATAGAAAACAGTAATATATAATACAATATGGTTTGTACACATTCTGTCAAATAAGTTATGCCTAAATATTCACAAGTGTTTATAGTCTCTGAATTCTTCTTTTATCCTTGTCAGTTAAACAGGTTTTAGGTCGGAGGGCTGTAAAGACAACAAAGAAACCCATAAATGGTTTTGACAAATGTAAATGCAAAAAAATTAATAATTTGTAGAAGTCCACACACCTAATCTACTACTAACACAAACAAAAGCATTCTTTGCCTTAAACAAGTGATACAAATACAGACCTGGGTCGGCAGTTTTGTTCTTCTTGGAGTTGACAACTAGTTTATTATCATTCATCATTCTTACATCTTGATCTTCCACATAGTTACTGCAAAAAAAGTATTAATAAATAATGGTTGATGGCATAATTATTTTTAAATAACTGCAGAAAATCAATCATGATGTCTAAGCTATACATTTATTTACAATATATAAAAATAAAGCATTAAGTTAAAGAACCAACACCCATTTTAGAACAAAGTGGGTTACCGATTGCTGATTCCCCCATGCAAACACCTCCTGCAAGCCCTGGTTTTCCAACTTGATCATTGCTTCCCGGGAAAAAGATAATTCTGTGAATGCTCACCTGTAAAATTGATTTCTCTTCCATTATTACTTCAGCACATCAGAATAAATCAGTAACTATAGTGTTAACCTCTCTCGGCCTGAAGGGCGTGGACTGCAAGACAAAGGCGTGGGTCCTCCTTTCGGCCACTATCCTTCTGGTTGACATCCTACACTCCAGTTAATTAAAAAGCAGTACAACCAGCCGCCCCGGGAGGCATACCTATATCTCCTGTCGGAAACAAAAGGCTGGAGACAAAAAGACTCCTCTCTCTGATTATAATATGCATCTATATTTTTTTCCCATATTTACCACTCCACTATGACTAGGCATCCAGACATGGATATATCAACTTAGCAGACAGGGAGGGTCTGATGTCCGGAAATAATAATGGAAGATAAATCAATTCTACTGGTGAGTATTCACAGATTTATATTTTCTCATTCTTCATTTTACTTCAGGACATCAGTAAATTTCAGTAACGATAGGGATCTCCAAAAGCAGTACCCTGAATTCGGGTGGGATCCCCAAAAACCTTATCCCCTTAATCAGGAATAAGATATCTTAAAAGCCTCTAGGTTACTACAGCCTGTAATAACTTTTTACAGGCATTCGCATCCGCTGAGGCTCAAACATTAACCTTATAAAATGTGGTAAATGTATGAAGTGAAGACCAAGTAGCGCTTTAGATACTTGTTCTACTGAAGCTTGAAGCTGAAGCCCCAGAAACTCCAATAGCTCATGGCGAATGAGCAGTAGTCCTAAAGGGAGGAACCTTCCCCTTAGGGAAATAGGCTCTTACCACTGCCTGTCTAATCCATCGGCTGATGGCAGATTTAGCTGGTGGACCGTCCAGTATGACAATAAGTAGTTCAAACTATGGAAAGATTGTGTAGCAGGGGGATAATACCTTAGTCCTCTCACCAAACTCACTACATCCAGCCAGTGAAGAACCCCCTTCCATATTGGACACTGGAGCAGGACATAAGGAAGGCAAAGCCATCTTTTCATTAAGTTGAAAAACACCTTAGGAAGAAAAAACACTAAATAAGGAGACTTCACTGATAAGCTGCTAATTCAGAAACCCACCTTACTGAGGTTATTGCCACTAAAAAGATAACCATAAAAGTCATTAGACTTAATGACGCATCTACCATGGTTCAAAAATGAAACAAGTTCAGGTTCCAAACCGGCAGAAGTGGCTTACGAGGAGGCCACACATGAGTGACACCTTGTAAAACAAGTTATGATAAATTTATTCTCATCTATGGGTTTCTGAAAGAGGATAGATAAGCAGATATTTGTCCTATAAAAGTACTCAATTGAAGATCTTCATCAAGACAAAACATCCAAAATTCTGGGGACAGAAAAAACTCTACAAGAGAACCCCCTGGACTTTCACCAGGGGATAAACCCACGCCAGACTCTACAATAGATCTTTGATGAAGACTTCTACCTGGCCTAAATCATAGACTGAATGACTCTGACCGAGAGGCCTCTTTCTGTCAAGATGGAGGTTTCATAACCAGGCCATTAAGCCAAAAACCTGTGAGCTGGGATGCCCTAGAAGCCCCTGTGTGAAGAACAGTATTGTCGGTAAACTCTGACCCCCCCTACTATGTATGAGAATCAGCTTGTTCTTGGCCACTGAGGAGCCACCGGAATGGTTGGGCCTCCCTCATGAGCTAACTCTTCTAATACTCGACCCAGGAGTGGAATCAGAGGGAATGCATAAGTAAGCTGGAATGCTGACCCTAAAGAGTCAGAGCATCTGTTGAATTGCTAGAGGATCCCTGGAACGAACACAAACTCTGGAACCCTCCAATTGTGCCGTGATAGAAGAGGAATCCCCCAGCGCATGCATAGAGATCGAAAGACTCCTGACTCAGAGACCATTCTCCTTGATGCAAGGACTAGCTGCTGGCTCACTTCCATGAGGGCTTTCCTGCATCTGGTACCCCTTTGGTGGTTGATATATGCCACCGTCGTCTGATTGTCTGAATGGATGCCCCTTAGATGGAATTTCCAATGTATAATAATAATAGAATTGCACTCAGTTTCAGGATATTATAGGAAGTCTGCTCTCCCTCGGACAGCACTGTACCTGGATCATCCATGACACTTCCCCAATCAGCTAGACAAGCATCTGCGGAGGCGATCTTCCTCTGTACAGGAAGGAAGAATTTGCCGATCTGAAGAGGCCGAGGACTTAGCCACCAAGCTAGCGACTGCCCTGTTGACTGTGCCATTCAAAAAGAGTGATCCAGAGTCTGTGTGCTTTGATTCCAGATCCTGAGCAAATCATAGTGATATATGCCACCGTCGTCTGATTATCTGAATGGATGCCCCTCAGATGGAATTTCCAATGTATAATAATAATAGAATTGCACTCAGTTTCAGGATATTATAGGAAGTCTGCTCTACCTCGGACAGCACTGTACCTGGATCATCCATGACACTTCCCCAATCAGCTAGACAAGCATCTGCGGAGGTGATCTTCCTCTGTACAGGAGGGAAGAATTTGCCGATCTGAAGAGGCCGAGGACTTAGCCCCCAAGCTAGCGACTGCCCTGTTGACTGTGCCATGCAAAAAGAGTGATCCAGAGTCTGTGTGCTTTGATTCCAGGTCGACCCGACAGGACAGGAGCACCCCATCTTGTACTTGAGCCACAAGCTCCAACCCAGGGAAGTGGCGTATTCAGTCATGGAGAAGGAGTGTCTGGCAATTGTCTGGTCATTACAGCGGCTACAGCCATACTTGTATGGGCGCCACTTCATTGTGGAGTCTGATCATAACCATCTCCGCTGGCTACACATGGTCTCTGGCACCAACGGGAGATTGTTGCAGTGGAACCTGGCTCTCCAACAATATCAGTTTGACATCCGCCATAGAAAGGGCTGAGACCATGGAAATGCAGATGGCCTGTCCCGGCAGGGGGAGGTAACCAGTGGGTGCATGGGTCAGTCCCGACAGGTTCTGGCCCCTAGCATCCTCTAAAGGAGGGAGGTGTGAAGGAACGATTCAGCTTAAGTGCAGAAAACTCACATGTACAAGTCTGGAGTTCCCCTTTATTTCCCTCCTAGTCATCAATACGCACTCAAGAAAAGGAATTAGCATTTACAGGTTAAGCAGGGCAGATCACAGACTCCCCGCTGGCAATCCTCACACCTCTAGTCTGAGAAGACTCCGCTAGGTCTGCAGCTCGCTGGACCCCTGGCTGTGAATTTGTCACATGAAATATGGGAGCTGCAGACATCCGGCACCAACACAAATCGGACCATAGCTGCGACCCCATGTGTCCCAGCACCAAACCAGGTACAGAATCAGAACCGGCTTACAGAACAGCACACGAGGATAGGTTACTGCGGGCTCAGCAATAAAGGAAAACCAGGTAAATGAATATCTAAGGTTCTGACTCACTTAGGGACCCCATTTCTGGACTCATCGGATGCCCGGCGTCCAGCCCAATCGTTTGGTACCGCTTCCAAAGCCATACGACCCCCCGGCTCAAAGTTATAACCCCAAAGGGTTTTAGGGGCTGAAGCGAGCCCCAGAACAGTGGGAGGTGACAAATCGTCCCACAGAGGGGAGAGGGTGGAGGGGTCTCGCCGCATAAATAGGGTAACCCCGAGCAAGGCATTGGTCACTTCTGGAGAGGTCACGATTCACACGTTCTGGAGGTGTCCACCCACAAGCTCTTCACTTACCTCTTGTGAGAGCCCGTCATCACCACTACTCTGCAACTGCATATTAAGGTAACTGACTATTGTTTATCTGTGTAACCCACTCTATCCTGTAACCGTCTCAGAACAGCATTTTAGTATCATTTGTATCATTTCATATTCCATCATAGCCAAATGCTTGTTATCACTGCCAAGTGTGCTTATAGCATTAAAACCTAAATTTTAACTTGAGCGATCTGTTTGCCTTAAACCAAGAATCTGTGTGTCCGCAGGTTTTGGGCTTGGTGTTTCTGATAGGAGATCTCGGACAAAGGTTTTCTTGGGAACATGATCTGTGTGTACGGAGGTCCCTGGTTTATAGTTGGATCAATTTGTCAAGGAACCGCGGGTCACGTGATCCAAGGGACAACAATGAAGGTAAAAGACAGCTAGACAGTCTCCTGAATCGGTCCAAAAGGAACGTCCCACAAGGCCAATGGAATAAAAAATTCAAATCCCAACAGGGACCATAGAATTAAGTGGGGCACGTAATGAGCAACCCTCGAAAGAAAGCTTAGCCGAGGGAAATAAGCAAAAGACTTCTGCCGGAAGGCGGACAGGGTAGAACCTGACCCTTCAGAGTACCGAGTTGGGGAGCCAACTCCAAGCCATGCTGTAATAACTCTAGAGCCCTGGTGACAGAGAATGCCCAACAGGGAAGAGACCTAGACTAACACCAATCCATATGGGTAAGCCATACCTCATAAGAATGGAAGAAGAAGAAGAAGAAGAGCACTGCTCTTAGACTTCCATTAGTCACGAACACAGAAGAGAGAATCCCGTCTCCATAAGGACGGAAGAACCAGCAGTCAGGCCGGCTAGGCCAGAGACTGTAGAATTGGAGTGACGTTACGGAGGCCCTGAGCGAAACAGGGCGACACCCCTAGCAGAAGGTACAGAACTACTACCCTAAGGTATCACGTCTGCGAATCCACACTCCACTAGGCCACCCAGGGGCCACCAGTATCAATGGTCCCCCTACCAGAGCGATTCTGCACAGAAACCCGCCTAGCAGGGGGAAGGGAGACAAGGCATACAGGCCAGAATGTCCCGTCATAAAAATACTAAATCCTCATGACCACGGCCAGAGGAGCCAGGGACAGGGAAACGAGTGGCAAAAGCTTGAAAAAGTGGAATATGGAATAAAAAATTCAAATCCCAACAGGGACCATAGAATTAAGTGGGGCACGTAATGAGCAACCCTCGAAAGAAAGCTTAGCCGAGGGAAATAAGCAAAAGACTTCTGCCGGAAGGCGGACAGGGTAGAACCTGACCCTTCAGAGTACCGAGTTGGGGAGCCAACTCCAAGCCATGCTGTAATAACTCTAGAGCCCTGGTGACAGAGAATGCCCAACAGGGAAGAGACCTAGACTAACACCAATCCATATGGGTAAGCCATACCTCATAAGAATGGAAGAAGAAGAAGAAGAAGAGCACTGCTCTTAGACTTCCATTAGTCACGAACACAGAAGAGAGAATCCCGTCTCCATAAGGACGGAAGAACCAGCAGTCAGGCCGGCTAGGCCAGAGACTGTAGAATTGGAGTGACGTTACGGAGGCCCTGAGCGAAACAGGGCGACACCCCTAGCAGAAGGTACAGAACTACTACCCTAAGGTATCACGTCTGCGAATCCACACTCCACTAGGCCACCCAGGGGCCACCAGTATCAATGGTCCCCCTACCAGAGCGATTCTGCACAGAAACCCGCCTAGCAGGGGGAAGGGAGACAAGGCATACAGGCCAGAATGTCCCGTCATAAAAATACTAAATCCTCATGACCACGGCCAGAGGAGCCAGGGACAGGGAAACGAGTGGCAAAAGCTTGAAAAAGTGACGGTGCACCAAACAATCCATACTGGTTGAACTTCATAGTGATCCAAGAATTAGCACATCCTGTCACAGAGGGACCTCCACAGGAGCGAATACCAATGATACATGAGACATTATCCTCCACCCAGAACAGGAACATATACCTTCCTGAGGAACCATCCTGCACTAGGTCCCAAACAGATGATTAAGGTAGGCCACAGTAGTCAGACAGACCGAGCACCGTCCAACAGGCAGGCCTGGAAGAGAAGACAGGCGAGATAGCGTCAACCTGAAAACTCACTGTTTCAATACTAATAGGTACAAGGACCTCCTAAAAGGCCCCACCTTCCCCACACCCCCATTGGAAGAAAAACCTCCCCATCACCTGATAGGTTGGCATCCACGGTGATCGTCTGTGGAAGGGGCAAGAAAGGAACTGTCCCCAGACAGGTTCCTAGAGTAAATCCACTCCAAGAGGGACTCCTAACCAAGGGGAAAGGCACATATGATCCCGCTCCAGGGATGCTGGGTCCCAGTCCAGTATTAAGAATTGCAGAAAAAAAAATACAATTCTGTGAAGTACTCACCTGTAGAATTGGTATTATATGCATACAGCACGTCCTGCTCCAGATGTAGTAATAACATGTGGGTAATCCTCCGCCTGAGGCGCTGTTCACTGCAGACATGTAGAAAACAGGCTCCTCCCGGCCCTACATATACCGAGGGACCTCCCACAAATCCCCAGCATTGAAAAGCAGTGAAAGGAGAAGCCAGGAGAAACCAACCACCCAAAAACTGGCAATAATAGTAATGATAACAATCACCAAACAGGGGATCCAAAACAACGTGAAACCAGGGTGGGTTGGAGCAGGACGTGCTGTATGCATATAAAACCAATTCTACAGGTGAGTACTTCACAGAATTGTGTTATTCTAAGCATACAGCACGTCCTGCTCCAGATGTAGTAATAACATGTGGGACATCCAATAGCAGTGTCCATAAAGTAGGGTGGGATCCCCAACAGAAAAGGCAACAGCAAGCAGTTTAAACTACTGCCGCCTGCAAAACCTTGCGGCCAAACACAGCATCAGCTGAGGCCCTAACATCAACCTTGTAAAACTTAGTAAAGGTATGAACAGAAGACCAAGTAGCAGACTTGCAAACTTGTTCCACAGAGGCCTGGTGCTGAAAAGCCCAAGAAGCCCCAACAGCTCGAGTAGAATGAGCAGTAAGACGGAAGGGGGGAGACTTCCCCTTAGTAGTATAGGCTTGAACCACTGCCTGACGAATCCATTTACTGATGGTAGACTTGGCGGGAGCCAGACCCTTCCTAGGCCCGTGAGGCACAACGAAGAGAGCATCAGTCTTCTTGAAGGTCTTAGTGATAACTAGGTAATACTTGACGCACCTAACCACGTCCAAGGAATGCAAAACCCTTTCCTTAGGGTTACTAAGATTAGGGCACAGAGAAGGAAGCACAATATCTTGATTCAAATGAAAAGCAGACACCACTTTAGGTAGAAAGTCTGGCTTGAAGCGGAACACCACCTTATCCTGGTGTCTCTCATAGTAGGGAGGCTGAATAGATAAAGCAGCCAACTCAGACACACGCCTAACAGAGGTGATAGCTACTAAGAAGACAACCTTGAGCGTGAGAACAGCGAGAGCAGCCTCCTGAATAGGCTCAAAGGGAGCACCCTGCAGGGCCGATAAAACCAAGTTTAAATCCCAAACAGGTACCATAGGCTTGCGAGGGGGACGCACATGAGTTACCCCCCTGAAAGAAGGTCTTGATAAGAGGATGCTGGGCAAAGGTCTTCTGAAAGAAGATAGGGCCGAAACCTGGCCCTCCAAAGTACTAAGCTTAAGACCTAAGTCTAGACCATGTTGTAAAAACTCCAGCACCCTAGAGACTAAAAATTCCCGGCAGGGAAGAGACCTGGACTCACACCAGTCAATGTAAGAATGCCAGACTCTATAATAGATAGCAGAGGAAGTCTTTTTCCTGGCTTGCACCATAGTAGCCACTACAGATGCAGACAAACCCTTTTCCATCAGGATGGAGGTTTCAACAGCCAAGCCGTCAAAGCCAGAGTTAGTAAATTGGGATGGCGTAGAGACCCCTGAGTTAGAAGATCTGGCGACCTTGGCAGATCGTACTGATCTACTGCCATTTGAACCACGTCTGCGAACCACACTCTTCTTGGCCACCTTGGGGCCACCAGAATCGCGGGTACCCCTTCCAGGGCAATCTTGCGCAGAACTCTGCCCAGAAGGGGAATTGGTGGAAACACATACAGGAGCCGAAACTCCCTCCAAGACATTGACAGGGCATCCGTGGCCAGAGCCAGAGGATCCTGAGACAGGGATACAAAGCTCGGGAGCTTGTGATTGTGACGGGACGCAAACAGATCCACATCTGGCACACCCCAACGGTGACACAGTGACTGAAAAACCCTGTTGCAGAGGGACCATTCCCCCTGATGGGACGACCCCCTGCTCAGAGCATCTGCCAGCAGGTTCTCCGCCCCCGGAATGTAGACAGCCGAGATGCATTGGACATTGGCCTCCGCCCATGTTAGAATCAGAGAAACTTCCTGAGCCCCCTTGCTCCGGGTCCCTCCCTGATGGTTGATGTAGGCAACCGCCGTTCTGTTGTCTGAGCGTACCTGAACCGCCAGACCCCTCAGGTGATGGGTCAATTGTTCCAGCACCAATCTGACCGCCCTGAGTTCCAAGACATTGATAGGTAGATGGGCCTCCTGAGGGCCCCACCTTCCCTGGAAGCGCAGGGACTTCCAGAATCCCCCCCAACCCGACAGACTGGCATCCGTTGTGACCGTCTCCCAGGAGGGAGCCAGGAAGGATCTGCCCCTTGTCAAGTTCCTGTGGTCTAACCACCACGCAAGAGATTGTCTGACCGAGGGGGGAACCACCCATATCCCATCCAAGGACGCTGGGTTCTTGTTCCAAACTGACAGAAGGTGAAGCTGTAGGATTCTCAAATGAAACTGGGCAAAGGGCACCGCCTCGAAGCTTGCCACCATCGAGCCCACCAACTGCATTCCCTGCCGGATGGAGGGATGAGGGCTCGAAAGCAGGGACATCGCCTGCGCTGTCAGCGCTTCCACCTTCTGCTGAGGAAGGAATATCCTTGACTGAACTGTATCCAGAATCATCCCCAGGAACGGGGTCACTGAGGAGGGGGACAGAGAGGACTTGGGGTAATTTATCACCCAGCCGAATGACTCCAGGGTGGACACTACTGAGTGTCCAGCTCTGCCTGCCGCAGAGACCGAGAGGTGATGAGTATGTCGTCCAGGTAGGGCAACACGCATATGCCCTTTAGTCTTAACAGGGACATCACCCCTGCCAGCACCTTGGTGAACACCCTGGGAGCCGAGGTGAGGCCGAACGGCAGGGCCACGAACTGGTAATGCTGATCCAGCAGCGCAAATCTGAGAAACCTTTGGTGTCCTGGAAACACCGGAACGTGCAGGTAAGCATCCTTGATGTCCACAGATGTCATGAAGTCCCCTGGGTGCAGCGAGAAGATAGCCGAGCGTAAAGTGCTTGTTTCTGACAAATCTGTTGAGGATTTTTAAATCCAGAATGGGTCTGACGGACCCGTCCTTTTTGGGTACCGTGAAAAGGTTGGAATAGAATCCCCTGCCCCCTGTCTCTTAAGGGGACCTTGCAAATGACCCCTAGATCCAGAAGGTCCTGCACAGCCAGCATCAAGACCCGTGCTGATACAGGGTCTTGAGGGATCCGAGACCCAACGAACCTGGTAGGGGGCCGTACAGCAAATTCTATCTTGTAACCGGAGGACACTACCTCCTGAATCCACAGGTCTGAGACGTGTCGACTCCAGACATGTTTGAAGTGCTGTAGACGTCCCCCCACCCTGACGGGCGAGGGCGCCCCTTCATGCTTGAGGGGTCTTGGGAGGGGCCTTGGGCACTGGGACGGCACTGGGACGGCGTCCCTTATTCTTGTTCCAGGGCTCTGCCCGAGACCCAGCGAAGGACACTCCTCTGCCTTGCTTAGCCCCCGGTAGGGGGTCGATAGGGAGCTTGGGCCACGAAAGGGCCGAATCTGACGCTTGCGCTGGGGTAACTTGCCACCCTTGGCAAAGATATCTAACCTTTCTCCAAACAGGCGCAATCCCTTAAATGGAAGCCCCGTAAGGGCCTTCTTGGCGGCGTTATCAGCGGCCCACTGGCGCATCCGGACCGCTCGGCGTATAGCTACCACCAGAGCAGAAGCCCTAGCGCTCAACTTAATAGCATCGTCCGATGCAGATAGGATATAGTTCACAAAAGTTTCACAGGTGGCCAGAAAATTGGCAGCAGAGGGCAAGTCATCCACCCCTTCAAGAGCAGTCTTAACCACGGTCCTGAGCGGCACCGCCGTGATGGCTAAGGCGCACACTGGGCGGAGTGACGCTCCCCCAAATGCAAAGGCATGACATGCCAGTTGGTCAACACACGATCCTCCGAATCCCGCAGCGTAGTAGTGTCGGGGGAGTGCATAATAGAGGTGTTGGACAGGCTTAGGATTGGGGCATCAACCTCTGGTGGCGATGTCCAACACTTGACCAGGTCAGCAGGAAAGGGATATTTCTTATCCACACTTTTAGGGACCCCATGAAGTTTGCTGGGGTGTTCCCATTCTTTCAGCACGAGGCTATTAAAATGGGTTTGTTCGGGAAACTCTAACCGCGCTCTAGCGGTGTGGAACAGATCCCCCCTTTGCCGGGGAGCCACGGCAGGGGGAGAGAGGGACAATACGTCAAAGATCTGGGTCAACAGTCTATCCATGTCGTCCGAGGACCAATGATCAGAACCAGAATCTTCCTGTCCCCTGGACTCGTCATCGTATAACCCTGAGTCAGAGATCAATTCCCCTTCGTCTGAGGGGGAATGAGTGTAGGAAAGAAGTAAATCATCAGATTCTATAGGAAATATAGTAGATTCAGGATTCAAATGTCACCTTTTGGCGGTGGCCTTGCGCGCCAAGGAGCCAGCAATTAAGTTTTCCACACCAGCCAGCCTAGTGGCCAAATCGGAATGAGAATCCCCACTGGTATTGGGGGTTAGGCTTGGGGGAGTAGGTGAAGCGAGGCGAGGTGCGGGCCTAACCTCAGAAGAGGTGGGAAGACCGGCTAGCGCCTGCTGTGCACAAGGGATGCAGACCCGTGCATTGTCACCGCTGCTAGGTAAGACCCCACAAGCTACACACAGACGGGCTTGTCCCGAAGGAACCCCGTTCACAATATCCTGAGATGCCTCCATATGGTGATTATTATGTGCAATATGCCAGTAGGGATTGACGCAATAAAGCAACCCTGGATGCCCCAATGACCCGCTGGGAAGTGGGAGTGATTTTTTAGAAGTCAAGGCCGGGCGTTACGCCGGGCCGGGAGAAGCCACCGAAGCTCATGGTCTGAAAGACACAAGGGGAAGAGGGATGTCAGAGCCAAGCAAGGAGAAGCGACAGCCAAAGAAAGGTCGCCCGTGAGGGCACTTACAGAACAGCGAGGGGAGGTCAGTCTTCACCACGCGCACGTGAGAGGAATGGCGCCAGCGAACCTCGAAGGGCGGGCCAGAGCTGAACAGGACGCGGAATGCGCCACACCAGACCACGCCCCCCCGGGAGAGGGCGAAGCTCGGAGCGCGTAACCAATAGAAAAACGAGCAGTTAGAAACTGAACCCCTAGCGAGTGAATCACCTCAGGGACTGACATGACAGGAAAGAAAAGAGAAATAACCAGAAGCGTCCGAGATCAGAGCCGCCGTACGCGCCGAGTAAACAACATTAGGGGCACTGCGGCTAAGGTTAAGATAAGTGTTGAAAAGCGGCTCTGACACCCACTAGTCGTCAAGGGCTTCAACTCACAGTGTAATGGGGCAATGTTAAGCCGTCTGCACACACAAACCCCCCCCCTCTTTTTCCCCCAATAGCGGGGGAAACTAGGAAAGAAGGTGACCCAATACTCGGGGTTCACCGCTACACGGGGTATGGGGCGCTGATGCGGGAGGGGCATCCTCTGACGGCTGGCCATTAGCCTTAACTGCCTACCCTATGGTGGGGGATTGTGGTGGAGTCTAGCTCCGTAAGCACCTAAGGTGCTGCCTACCTTCACCCGACCGACGCAGCCCAGGCTGGGAGGCATATTCTTTCATAAAGAGGACGGGTGGAAATAGTCCCGCAGGACCTCGGGCTGTAAAGCCCCCGCTCGCCTGCGAGAGCATGATACTTCATGTCTTCGCAGTGAGCACTGCAGAGAAATCTGGGGATTTGTGGGAGGTCCCTCGGTATATGTAGGGCCGGGAGGAGCCCGTTTTCTACATGTCTGCAGTGAACAGCGCCTCAGGCGGAGGATTACCCACATGTTATTACTACATCTGGAGCAGGACGTGCTGTATGCTTAGAATAAACCCCCGGTAGAGGAATATAAGGAACTTCAACTAAGCAAGTCACCAAACGGGCCCACCAGCTGCATTCCTGCCTGGTGAAGGAACTGGAACAGCAAGTAGGGACTGAAACCACGCAACCAGATTGTCCACCTTATTGTAGAGGGAGGAAGATTCTCGCCTGAACCGAATCTAGATTCATCCCTAGGAATGGAGATACCAATCAAGAGGACAAGGAGGACTTGAGGGTGACTCCCAAGGGATGCCACCAGCCGAGTAGCTAACTCGACCTGACAGAGATTGGGAAGCGAGAAGGACCACCTGGCAGGCCTCACGCGGACTCCCCTTGGTCTCATCAGAGACATAGCTTCCATTAGTACCTTGGTGAGCACTGTGGGGGCAGAAGAGAGGCCAGATAACAAGGCCACGGTTTAGCAGTGATGGAAATCCAACACAAACCAGAAGAGCCTAGGTGTCCAGAAGACACGGGGAAGGGAGCATAAGCATCCTTGATCTCCCCGGAAGGCAAGGACCCACTAGGCGCAAGGCGCTAGTGGCCCATCCCAGATTTTTCATGCAGAAACTGCCTGAATAGTAGAATTGCCGACAACCTGTGAAATCAGAAGGGCAGACAGACTCATCCTTTTGGGAGAATGTGAAGGGGTTGGTGTAGCGGCACCTGCCTCTGCCTGATAAGGGCAAACTGCAAGTGACCTCCAAACCCTGCAGGCCGTGCATGGCCTGCACCAGCACCCGAACAGAGGCAGGGACCAGGAGTACCCTGACAATCATGGGGGAGGCCGCGCAGCAAACTTTATCCTGTATCCGGAGGAAACTACCTCCTGTATCCACCAGAAAGAGGCAAAATGCCTCCTGATAGGAGCAAGGTGCTGCAGTCATCCCCTCACCCAGGTGGGCGAGGGCGCCCCATCATGCTTGAGGGGACTTGGTGGAAGATTTAGGTTTAACCCCGCCGGAGGGCCCAGAGCATTGTCTGTTGCTCGTGGGGCAGGGGTCTGTACTAAGACTCCAGGAGGACACCCCTGGTTCTTGTTTAACCCTTTAAGTGCCAGCCTACCTGGAGTTTTTGTCACACTCTGTTGCCAGATCATTTTGCACTATTTTGCGCTCCCCATGGAATTTCCCAGGAAAATGATATATTGTTTTTTTCAGCAGAGTCTGAGCTTTAACATGAAATGTCTTGTTTGTAATTTTTAGGTGTATTCTCAATATTTTTTGGCGAAATATGTGCAAAAAAAAATAAAAAAAAATCTATTTTTTACAATTTGTAGTGTTTTTTTGTAATAAAAAATGTAAGTTTGTCAATAAAATCTTATTGCGTGTGAAACCCCAATTTCTCCCGGTTACAGCGGTACCACATATGTATAGGTAGACACCCTTTCCTGCCCAGGAGACTCCCCCAAACTGAAACAGAGCTTTAGGGGATTTTCAGAAAAAAATACAACTGTGATATGCGCTATGCGCACCTTGCAGTTTTACCAGAAGAACAACCCTTTACATTTGAAATACCCCCCACAAACTATATATTCTCTGGAAGTACACACCTCAGGCTTTCTATTTGTACCAGGCTTGTTGATGTGGCCACAGTTTTCTAGAAGTAATCCCTCAATGTATTCTTTGGTTGCAAAGAGTTTCCCTAAAAAAGCAGAATCAAAGCCACATTTTCCTAAAAAAACTATATACAAACAAGAAAACTATATACAAACAAGAAAAAACAAGTATAATCTGAAAAAGCAACATCCCCCGAATGAACCAGAACGATACCCAACATGCATAGCTACTGTCAAGGGAAGAGTTGCCAAACACCCCAAAGTAAAGCATGAGCATAACGGTAATTTTTCTTAAAAAATTTCAGCTCTGCAGACAAAGTGCGCACCTTGCGATTTTTCAACCAAAACAACCCTTTACATTTGGAATATCGCCCATAAACCATATATTCCCTGAAAGTACACATGTTAAGCTTTCTAAGCGTACCCAGCTTGTTGTAGTGGGCTCATCTTTCTGGAATTGATCCCTCAAAGAATTCTTTGGTTGCGCAGGGTTTCCCTAAAAAATTTATAAAAAAGCTGAATAAAAAACAACTTTTCCTAAAATATAAATATGCTAACAAGAAAAAACAAGCTAAGTCTGAAAGCGCAAGGTCCCCCGAACAGAACAATACCCAACATGCAGAGGTACTATTAACCCTTTTAATTGCCAGCCTACTTGAGATTTTGTCACCCTCTGTTCACAGGTCATTTTTCCCCATTTTGCGCCATGTTTTGCGACATTTTTTCTGGAATTTTCAGGAAAATTATATATATATATTTTGCAGCAGAGTTTAGGATTTAACATGAAATGTCTTGTTTGTAAATGTTATTTATTATTAATTTTATTTATTATTAAGTAAAAAAAAAAAAATAAATACAATTTTTTTTTAGAAAATTGCCTCCTTTATTTTAAATAAAAAATGTATTTTATTAGGGAAAACCATATTGCATGTGAAAGCCACATTTCTACCGATTAGAACGGTACCACATATTTATCGGTATCCCCCTGTTCCTGCCCAGGAGACCCCCCTAACTGAAACAAGTAATTTTTAACATTTACAAATAAAATACAACTACCATCCACACTACAAAGGGTTAAATTGAGAAAAAAAATGACATAGGGTCCCCCCTCCCAGGGAAGGGGGGGCCCATTTTTTGGGGGATTTTTAAGGGTTAAAAACCTTTAAAAATCCAAAAAAAAATGACATGGGGCCCCCCTTACCCAAAGTAACCAGCCCGGGACCAGCTATGCAGGGCTTGTAGGAACAGGGCGCAGGGGCCAGCTTTTGTGGCCCCTGGCCCTGCAGGCTACAAGCCTACATAGCCCATGGCCACGGGCTCTTCTGCCCCCCCCTGGCCTTTGGGGAGGCAGGTAATGGGGGTGCAGGTAATGGGGGTGCCCAGGGAGGGGGACTCCATTTTTTGGGGGGAATTTTAAGGGTTAAAAACCCTTAAAAATCCCCCAAGAAAATGACGTAGGGTCCCCCCTACCCAGCATTACCGACCCGGGCCAGCTATGGGGGCTTGTAAAACAGGGCGCAGGGGCCAGCGTTGGTGGCCCCTGGCCCTGCAGGCTACTAGCCCACATAGCCACTAAGTGGCCCGGGCCCTTCTGCCCCCCCCCCGGCCGTTGGGGAGGCAGGTAATGGGGGGCTGGGGGTTAATGGCAAGTCACCCGCTTGGCGCAGGTGACTTGCCAGACCCAGAGCCTTGTGAGCTGGTATAAGGGGTCTCATGGACCCCTTACCAGCTCACAAAGGGTTAACTTGTAAAAAAAAAAAAAAAAACACACTTTAAGAAAAAGTATTTTATTAAAAAAAAAAAAAAAAAATGTTTTTACTGTACTTACCTCTGATTGCAAGCTCTTGTCCCTCGCCGCTCTGATGACAGATGCCGGTGATCAGCATCCAGAGAAGGGGGAGGCAGGAGATCAGAGGATCTCCTGTCACCTCCTTCCAGGGCACCGATCACCGGCATCTGACAGCTGAGAAGGCTGGAGTCGGTGATCGGGCCGGGATGACGTCATTAGCCCCGCCCCCAAGGGCAAGATGGCGGCCGCCATCGAAGAGGAGAGAGGAGAGAGCCTCCCGGGCTCTCTCCTGAAGATCGGTAAGTCCTGGGGGGGGGGGGGGGGGGAATCGGAAGCCCCCCAGGTGAAGAGGAGGGACAGCGTGAGCCAGTGCACACGGAGGTAAGTGAATGTCATTTTTATTTTTTTTACAGTTAGCAGCCGCTGCTGCAGAAACGGGGGGGGGGGGGGGCGGCCTATCCCGGGGGCTCTCCTGGAGCCATCCAACCCCCCACGAGGGATCGGATGGCACCAAATTAAAGAGGAGACCCGGCCGGATCCAACGAGGGGTCGGGTGAGTATTTTTTTTTTTAAGCCCGCTAGCAGGAGTAAATGCCAGGCATGTAAATTTTACGTGGCTGGCATTTAAAGGGTTAATGCTATAGTATGGAGGGGGAGGGGTGTCCCTGTCGCGAGGGGGCCGAGACAGGCGCCTGCGCCGGGGTGACTTGCCCTTTTTTCCAAACAGGTCTAGACGGGCCCCAAACAGGTGATGTCCTTTAAAGGGGAACCTGGTAAGAGTCCTTTTAGCAGCATAGTCAGCACCCCACTCTCGCAGCCAGACCAAGCGACACATAGCCACCACAAGGGCGCACACATTCTAATGGTGTCATCCATAGCTAAAAGGATACATCTTACAAATACATCACAACTGGAGAGTGCATTAAACACCTCCCAGGAGAGATCGTTAACGTGTTGCTCAAGCATCTGTCCGATGAGGGTTTTAATGTAATCAATTTTTATTGATTTTTTCAAACAACAATTGTATACAACACAAGGGGGGTAGGGGAAGGGGATACAGAAAGCAAGGGGGGAGGGGATGGGAGCATCATAGCGTGTACCACATACGAGGTCAAAATTTTTACACATAGGGTGTACAGCAGACATCAAACATCAATCCGATACAAAGTGACTTAGCTCGGCGGGTGGATTATCTTAGCCGCACCTCTATTACTTCATGGAACCTACGGGGACACGTGCGGGCCTCATATAAATAACCCATGTAATCCCCTCTTGGGAAACGGAATTCTCCGTTGGCGAAGAGTTATAGCAGTATGGGAAGAGGGATGCAGGAGAGGAGGGGAAAGGGACCAGGATGAGGGGGGTGATCGCAGTGGCTGGCCGCATGGACAGCCTTAATTATTGGGAGGTGGGTAGGGTTGATTTCTCCCATGCCGCCGGTACGGGCCGGTGAGGAGTCGCATGAAAGCTCCATTGATCCAGGGAGGGCTGATGGACACCAAGGACCCCCGTAGTATGGCTTTCCATTTACTCACGGCTGCTCATAACAACGCAGGCAAGCGGGTGTCCCGGAAATCCAACCAGCTCGCCCAGATCAATACGTATCTGCTGGTGGACTCTGCGTCATCAGCAATCAGGCTCTCTAAATATCGTATAGACTCCAACTCCTGAACCCACTCCGCCAGCGTGGGAGGGTCTGCTGACTTCCAGTGTCTAGGGATGACCGCTCTCATGGCCGCCAGGAAGAAGCGAAGGACATCCTTCTTAGCGCTGGTTATAGAGCAGGGGAGCAGCGATAGGAGCGCCAGCTGGGGCGTATTCAGAGCAGTTCTACCCGACACCTGTCCGTAAATGCAGATGATTTCGTCCCACAGAGATTTAATGCTTGGGCAGCCCCACCAAATGTGGATCATATTCCCCTCCTCCTTCTGGCATCTCCAGCACACACTGGGGGTATTTTTGTCAAATCTATGGATGTCTGCAGGACACCTATACCAACGGGAAAGGATTTTATAATTACGCTCATTAGTGGCTGTGGCTATGGAGGAACTATGGGTACAGGCATAAATCTTTGTTAAGTCACTTTCAGAGAGCGGAAGACCCAATTCTTTTTCCCATTTTTCAATGAATCTGGGTGGGCCCGTATGAAGAGATTTAGATAGAAGTTTGTAGAGCTTAGAAATCATATGGTCAGGGGAGGTGTCTTGCAGGATCAGGGACTCTAGAGTTGTGGGGGGGATCCGGGCCCTTTCCACCATATTATTGGATGATAGGAAGGTATGGAGCTGCCTGTGCAGCAGCCAAGATATGCGCTTGTTCCCAGCTCTAGCCCTCAGGTCGTCCAGGGTGGGGATGGTCCCGTCTCGCATTACCTGACCCACCGTTACACCTTCGGAAGCTTCCCAAATTAGGAAGCTCCTGGAGAGCATGCCTGGTTCAAATGCTGGGTTATCAAAGATCGGCGTAAGGGGGCCGGGTCTACGGACCAAGTTGTGCTTTTGTTGGAGTGGGTCCCAAACATCCAGGAAATGTTGCATAAGATAAGGTAGAGTCCCCTTTTGTGGCCGGGTTAGAGGGGCAGCCCACACTATCGTGGAAGGATTGAACCGAGAGAGCGATTTCTCCAATTGAACCCAAAGTTTTTCCTTTCCCCTATGCGTCCAGTCCACTAGCCGCTGTAGGACTGTCGCCGCATGGTAGGTTTTCATGTCAGGGAGTCCCATGCCCCCTTCCCCCCTGCCCCTGGAGAGAGTCGAAAGTCTAATCCTAGGTCTAGATGACCCCCACACAAATTTTGAGAACATTGAACTCAGTTTTTTAAAAAAGCTGCTGGGTAGGCCTATCGGGGCTGCCTGGAATACATACAATAGTTTTGGGAGTATGTCCATCTTTAGACTATTGACCCTGCCAAACCAGGAGATTGGTCTCTTCGTGTAAGCCTCTAGTTCCTTACCTATTTTAGCTAGGAGAGGGGAATAGTTAAGATCATATATTTTGGAGAGGTCTGCCGGTATTTGAATGCCTAAGTATCCGATGGCCTGAGCCTTCCATTTGAATGGGAAGTTTGCCTCAAGGAGGCATACCTCTTGGCGCGGAAGAGAGAGATTGAGCGCCTCAGTTTTGGAAAGGTTGATTTTGAAGTTGCTCACCGTGCTGAAGCGCTCAAACTCCTTTAAGAGAGCCGGGAATGATATGTGTGGCGATGTGACATGTAGCATCAAGTCATCTGCAAACAGAGATGTCTTAAACTGGTTCTCTCCAATCTGGATGCCCTTAATATCAGGGTTATTGCGTATAGCTATGGCTAGGTGTTCCATCGTCAACACGTATAGGAGAGGGGAAAGAGGGCACCCTTGTCTCGTGCCATTGCTTATAGTGAATGGGGCGGACTGTAGGCCATTAACTCTGACTCTAGCTGTTGGGCCACCATATAGGGCCATGATTTTGGAGAGGAGGCCAGGGCCAATCCCGATCTGTCTCAATGTGGCAGACATAAAGGCCCAGTTCACCCTGTCAAACGCCTTCTCAGCGTCACACGCGAGGAGACAAGCTTGAGTTTTGGAGGAGGCGACATGTGAGATCAGGGTGAACAGTTTGTTTGTATTGTCCCTGGCCTCCCTCCCCGGCACGAACCCCACCTGGTCTAGGTGAATCCTATCAGGGAGCAAACCCTGCAGCCTTACGGCTATGATCTTAGCATAGATTTTAAGGTCAATATTGATAATTGAGATTGGTCTGTAGTTACCACAAATCGAGGTGTCCTTCCCTGGTTTAGGGATGACCGAGACCGAGGCCTCGAGGGCCTGTTTGGGGAAAGGGCAGGCTTCGCCTATGGAGTTAAACACCCTTGTTAAGAAGGGGGTCAACCTGGCCCCAAATTGTTTATAGAATTTGGGGGTATATCCGTCTGGACCTGGGCATTTACCGGTTGGTGAGTCTTTAATTGCTTGGGTAACCTCCAGGGTAGAGAAAGGCCTCTCCAGGGACTCGGTTTCCTCCACGGAAAGTGAGGGTAACGGGGTACTTTTTATGTAGTCGTCAATCACTGAGGGTGGGGGCCCCCGAACCGGAGGAGAGCTGGAGGGGTTCTGGATATTATAGAGGGAATTATAGTATTCTCTAAAGGTGGCTGCTATATCCGAGGGGGCCTGCGCCAAGGAGCCGTCAGGCTTCCGGATAGCAGGAATATACGCGGCCGTTGGCCGGGGGTGGAGGGTTCTGGCCAGCGTTCGGCCACACTTGTTTGCCAGTCTGTAGAGTTGGGCCCTTCCCTTATCCCTGTAGCTTAGGTAGGATTGGTTATACAATTTCTGTAGCTTCTCCCTAGCACCCTGCAGTTCCAGAAGCCCTAGGTCGGTGGGCCCCGCTTTGTGTGCAGCCTCTAGTGCGTGAATATCGTTTAGGGTTTTCTGAATTAGCGCCGACTTTTCCCGTTTAATTCTAGATCCCTGCTTAATGAGTTCACCTCTAAGAACACATTTCAGGGCTTCCCACTGGGCGGGCAAGGGGGTCGGGTCAGCCCTGTGATCTTCGAGGAAGTGCTCTATCGTCCTTTCGATCGCGGAAGAGCAAACCGCGTCACCGAGCAGGGTGTCGTTGAGCCTCCACGACCAGCAGGCAGGCGACCGACCGGGGAGGGTCAGTGAGATGAAGATCGGGGCGTGATCGGACCACAGGATAGGACCCATCCACGCCTCGGGATCCCAGTCCAGGGCATGGTGGCTCGTGAGCAGATAGTCAATCCTGCTATAGGAACCTGCAGCATGCGAGTAAAAGGAGTAGTCCCTCCTCTGGCCGTGGAGGACCCTCCAAATGTCAACCAGCTGGAGGCTCGTTAGTGCTTTCCTCAAGCCATTGAGTTTGCTCAGCGACACGGATGCCCTCCCGGATGAAGTGTCGAGTGAGGGATTAAGTGGAACGTTCAGGTCTCCCCCGACAATTATCACCCCCTCCGCAAATTCTTCTAGTAGTTTAAGGATCTGGGTAGAGAACCGAGTCTGGTCCGTGTTGGGGGCATACAGATTTGCGAGAGTGTAGGTCTTGTTGAATATCCTGATTTTGAGGAAAAGAAACCTACCCCGGGGGTCGACTTTAACATCTAGTGTCTCGTGGGGGAGCGATTTGTGGAGAGCTATTGACACCCCCTTCGTCTTCCCTTCCGGGTTGGAGCAATGGTGCCATGTTGTGTAGTATCTGTCACGAATAACAGGGGTGTGACCCGTTTTAAAGTGGGTTTCCTGAAGGAGGATTATCTTAGCTTTCTGTTTGTGGAGGTTATACAAGATTTTTGATCTTTTCTCAGGGATATTAAGGCCCTTCACATTGAAGGAGCAGATCACCACCTCCCCCATCCCAGATAAGCCCAAGACGCCCGAGGGCTGTCAGCAGCCTCTCTCAGGGGTTGGGAGGTATCAGCAGGCAGGGAGGGCAGGGGTGGTGAGGAGCCTCGGGGCGGCTAGGTAGTGGGAGGTTAGGGTTCGCGGGGGAGGGGTACAAGTAGGGAAGGTAGACAGGAAAACACAGTAACAAAGTAACAAACAATGCAAAAGCCAACCTGGCGGGGGGGAAACACTAAAGAGCTGTAGCTCTAGGGATCAGCACTCCTCCAACCGGAGGGGGGCTGATGCCAACCTAAATGGGGGACTGTGACTAGCTACAAGATCGGAGTAGCCTCCGTCCAGACCCACCGGGCATCCGACAACATATATAGATAAAGCGAGGATATTACCTGAGCAATTGGGCCTAACATTCTAAGGGATAGTAGTGCAATTAAAACTGAAGAGAGATAAACACAAAAAGAGGTTTAGATATCACCAGAGTCCACGTGCGTCCAAGAGGCAGGGGATCAGGGCTCGCTGTCGGTCGGGCCAGGGCGCCTCTCCTGTCTCACTCGGGGTCTGGATGATCTTGGTCTGCGCGGGGGTGCTCCCGGGGGTCTCCGCGGGATCGATTCCGTGCTTGGAAGAAGCCAATCTGGAGCTTGGATCGGGTCACAGCCCAAGAAAGAAAATAGTCCCGGCAGGTCCCGGTGTGTCTTGAGAAGAAACGTTTCACGATTTCTTAGCACAATCAAGTGGAAGGGGAAACCCCATCTGTAGGAAGCCCCCGCACCCCTGATGGCCTCCAGCACCGGCCGCAGCATTCTTCTCATCTGGAGCGTGCGTCTTGAAAGGTCCGGGAGGATTTGTATACTTGCGCCATCAAAGTCCACCGGCCCGTGTCGCCAGGCCCTCCTGGCTATCTCCTCCTTGATTTTATAAAAGTGGACTCTACATACCACGTCTCTCGGGCGCGACGGGTCCGGATTACGGGGGCCAAGGGCCCTGTGAGCTCTGTCGATCTCAATCGGGGTCTCAGCGGCTCTGTCTAGTAGCTTATTAAAAATTGTGGTGATAATCTGCTTCACGTCTTCTCCCGCCGAAGCCTCAGGTATGCCCCGGAGGCGCAAGTTGTTTCTCCTATGCCTATTTTCTAGGTCATCGTGCTGGAGTTGGAGCTGAAGAATCTGCACGTTCTGTGCTTCTACTCGTTTCGCCAGGTCTGCGATAGCAGTTTCATTAGCTGTTTGCTGGGAGGCTACCCTGGAGTCGAGCGCCCGGAGGTGCCCCTTCACCTCAGCGATATCCTTTTTGTAAGCTGTCTCATACTTAGAAATGAGCGCCTCAAAGTCCGCCCTGGTGGGGATGGATCTCAGAAATGAGAGGGTCTCCCTGTGAATATTACCGGCGTGAGGTGTTACTTCTTCTCTCTCTCCAGACGATCGTGGGGGGGAATGGATAGAAAAGGTGGCAGGGGGGGGAAGCTCAACCTCTTCAGTTATGGAGAAGTCCTCTATAGGGTAGGGAGGTTCCTCTTGGGAGAAGTGAATCAAACTTGGGGAACCGGGAAGAGTCGGGGCCCCCCGGGTGGGCCATGCCCCGGAAGCATCAGAGTGGGCAGGGGGAGATAGCGGGCTGGATGTTCTCGCCGGCTTCCTAAAGGATTCCTGACTGCTGCAGGGGCTCCTCTCCCTCCTCGCCCCGGAGCGGCTTCTGGACCTTGGGGGTCTCTGTGGGAGAGCCTCCCTATGTTGCATCTGGGGAGGGCACGGCGACCTCCGATCAGAGTTGATGGGCGGATGTCTTTCTGTTTCCCTCTCGTCAGGGAGGTAAGCAAATCTCCCCAATTTATGGAGGGCAGACTCACTCCATCTAGCAGATTGCTGTGGTTGGGGTTCTGCAATATGTGTCCCTGGGCCTCCATCCCTCCCCAGGCTGGGGGACATTTGCTGGTTCTCCTTCCCCCACTCAGGGACCGGGGCTCCCCCCCCGTCATACCTGTGCTGCTGGCAGGTGTTTGTCCTCCTGACGACCCGGCCGCCATCTTGATCGGACCTCTGCTCCTTATAGCTGGGGAGCGCATGGATCTCAAAGCAGCCGCTTCCAGCTGCAGTGTGGTGGGGGCCCGCGCTAGCAGTGTGTGTCCCGTCTCCCTCCTCTTCACACCTCTCGGCTGACTGCTCGGTGGACGGAGCAGGGGGAGAGAGGAACGGCCTCCCCCCCTCATCTCCCGCCATCCCGGGTGCAGTCTCTTCAGAACGGGACACGGCGGGGACCGATGCCTCGACTCCCGCAGCTCGCCGCACACCTTCTCGGGCGACGCCGCAGGTCTCCGCCTGCTGGGGATCTTCTTCCGACGGCCCGGGAGAGGAAGCTGACGACGGGGCCGGCGACACGTGGCCTGCAGACAGCTCCCGGCTCCCCACTCCGGCTCCAGGTAAGGCGGCTGCCGGTCTCTGTTTCTCTCCCGCTCCGGAGCGCGATCCGCCTCCGTCCCCCTCTCTCCTCTTGCCTCTTCTCCCTGGCATATTTCAGGGTGCACTGTATGCCCGATTGCCTCAAAAAGATATAGAAGGAGCCCGGTTATGGTCAGGAGCTCAGCTTAGTGCGGCCACTCCATTCAAGCGCCAGGCCACGCCCCTCCCGATGAGGGTTTTGGCGGCCACTGCAGTAATGGCCATGGCACAGACCGGGCGCAGTGCCGTTCCTGCACAGGAAAAGGCGTGTGAAGCCAGCTTATCCATGCGCCGGTTCTCGGTGTCCCGAAGGGTACTGTAAGCAGGAGCTGCAATAAAGGGGGGTTTAGGAACCCCAATGATCGGTGCGTCTACCACAAGGGGCGATGACCAACAATCAACCATCTCAGGGGGAAAAGGGTATTTCCAATCCCAGTCCCCTGGGGCCCCTGGAAGTTTACCGGGGTGTTCCCATTCCTCGAGTACGAGAGCATGGAAGTGAGCCTGCTCTAGGAATTCCAAGCGCGGTGGCGCTGTATGGAAACGCTCCCCTGGGGAGCCGCGTTAGGGAGAGAGATGGACAGGGTCTTAAAGATCCTAATCAACAATCCAACGGTATCAAACTGGTTCCAGTCTTTGTGGTTAGAATCGTCATGACTCCTCGGCTCCTCATCGGATGAGCCCGAGTCAGAGAACAGCCCTCCTTCATCAGCACGCGGAGTAGCGAACTCCTCCGATCCCTTAGCATAGGCAGAAACAGGGGGCGTCGAGGACCGCTTCTTACCAGGGCCCGAGCGCTTTGTCGACCCCGTAATAGTCTGGTCAGCCGTAGGCAGTCTGGAAGACGCAGCCGGCTGTAACTCCTCCCTCTTGTGAGCGACTCAGCAGAAGCGAGATTTAAGCCTGGGGGAATAGGAGTGTTAGGGCGAGGAGCAGCCCCTGGCGATCCTGGTTGCAGGACCAGTACTCGCTCGGCACAAGGTGCACAGATCGGTGCGCTGTCAGCACCAAAGCAAGGGGTAGCCACACGTTATACACCGCCGGTCTTGTCCCAGAGGGACCCTGGACACAAAATTGCGAGATGCCTCCATACGGTGATTATCAATGCAATATAAGTCGGTAGGGATTTATGCAATAGGCAACCCTGGATGTCCCAAAGGCCCGCTAGGAATGTGGGAGAATATTTTGTAAGCCCGCTACGAGTTATGTTAGGCCGGGAGAAGCCACCGGAGTCTTTGACGTCTGAAAGACAGAAGGGGAATAAGAGGTGTCAGGGCCATCACCAGCAAAGGCACTTACTGACCAGGGGAGGAGAAGGACCGCCAACACACGCGTGCGCGAAGATCCACAAAATGGCACCGACCGAACCTCGGAGGGCGGGTCTGATCTGGGCGTGACGCGGAGCGCGCCACGCCAGGTCCCTGCCTCCCCCAAAGAGCGCGAAGCTCTGAAGCAGCCGTTAAGGCTTGACAAGCCAAGCGTATAGTATGCCAGTAAGGGCACCTGCTAGTGGATACTCGTAAAGTCTAAAGACGCCGCCACCATTCCGATGCCCGTAGGCGTGTACAAAAATTAGTTTCCTGCCCAAGTTGCAGGATAATAAAGCAGGACGTGCTGTACACGATTGCATAGTAAATTGAGAAAGGTCAAAAACAAACGGCGGCCAGAATAGAAGGAGCAAGCAGCGCGGCTCTGACACCTAGATGCCGGTCAGGGGCAAAAGTACGGCCATAATCATGACAATAGAGTACACTGAGACCGCCACACACACACCCCCGAGGGAGGATGGCGACCCTTTAAACAGGGTCCACCTCTACACGGGGCATGGGGCAATAATGCTGGAGGGACATCCACTATGAGGCTCACCATCAACCTAAACCGCCTACACTTTGGTGGGGGGACTGCGGTGGAGCATGGCTCCGTTAAGCACACATGGTGCTGCCTACCTTCACCCGACCAGCGCAGCCCAGGCTGGGAGGCACATCACAAGGAGGATGGGTGGGAATAGTCCAACAGGGCCGCAGGCTGTAATAGCCCTGCTCACCTGCGAGAGAGTGATACTTCATGTCTTCACAGTCAGCACTGCAGAGAAATCTGGGGATTTGTGGGAGGTCCCTGGGTATATGAAGGGCCGAGAGGAGCCTGTTTTTTGCATGTCCGCAGTGCACAGCGCCCTCTGGCAGAGGATAACCCAAGTGTAAGTATTATATCTGGAGCAGGACGTACTGTATACTTAGAATAATTCTTTATTTATTCTTTTTTCACTTATACTTACCTCTGATCCCGTGTCCTGCGCCGCTGCAGATGACACTTGTCGGTAGTGATCGGAGCACGGAGAGTGGGAGGCAGGGAGATCAGAGCCACCCTGCCTCTCCCACCCTCCCTGCTCCGATCGCTACCGACAAGTGACAGTCGGAGCCCGGGTGCCGGTATACGAGGAGCGGGGCTAGGTGTGAGGGCCCGTTGCTGGGTCCTCACCCGAAGAGTGGTAAGTCCAGTGGGGGGGGGGGGGGGCCTGATGAAGAGAAGACCCGGGGAGAGCGATCGGGCTGTCAGGTGAGTTTGTGTCATTTTTATTTCTTATTTCAGATGGCGCGGGGGGGGGGGGGGGCCTATTCCGGGCCCCCTCCTGAAGATCAGAGGCCTGGGGGCGGAAATCAAATAGGTGATCACTGAAGAGAATCGCTGGCACTTTCAAACAAGGTGTCAGGTGAGTCTGTATCCTTTTTACTTTTTTTTTTATGGGGCTCTAAAGTCAGCTACGTGAGTCTCACGTAGCTGGCACTAGAAGGGTTAAAGCATTTAGTTGCTTTGATAATTTTACTTCCTACACACGCATTGTTCTGTTGCGTTTGATCCTACAGTATGTTACTGATTTGAATGCTCCGTTTTGTAGATCGATTCTAGTCTAGACAATTAAATTAATTATACCTAAAGGTTGTTGCTAAGCAAACTCATATCTAACAGCTTCCTGCATAAAGTAACGAGCAATTTTGAAAACTGTATTATTCAAAACGTAAAAAAACATAAATGTACCTTATGATGGTTCTTTTGTCTGCTTCTGACACGTTCCAGTCATCTGCAAAAAGGACTGTATGATATGGTATCACAGGGTCACATGTTGGTAAGATCCCATGGGAAACATGGCTAACCATATTTAAGATTCCATTATACACAAGCAAGTCATCCACAAGGATCTGTACAGAAAAAATAAATGTCAGGGAAATGGCTCCCTATACTTTAATTACATATATTGCATTCTGGTCATTTTTCACAGTATATGCCCCTCTTTCACTTCCTTGTTGACCATTTTGGACAATATCAATGCCCCTTTTAAAGGCAAGATCTTCTAAACTACAGATATTATAAAGTGCACCTTCCTGGCAGCTCTCTGCCACATACATTTCCTAGTAAATCATATAAAAGTAGAATTATACATTTTGCTAATGTCACAACATGTTAACATCTTAATGTGGGACGGGGGAAAGGAAATTTAAAGTGAATTTTGGAATCACTGGAGGGGTCTCAAGCAGAAAAAAATGTCTTTTTAATATAAAGATACCACTTTATAGATAACCATGCTACACTTAGAGCAGACCTAAGCTCTCCTTTGCAACTCCGTGCTTGTGAGGGACCAGGTCTACAGGGGCACTAAACTAACTCACTCCCTCACACCATTTGCCACCTGCACTAAGGACATTTTATTTTATAACAGAGCGCCTTCCGACGAGGGTCAGAAAACATCTGCACACACATACAGCACCAGAAGCTCCTCCAATATGACACATGCAGGACTGTAGGGGGCAGCTGTTTTAGTGTCCCATCACAAAGCTCCATAAGGAAAAGGTAAATATCTCTTAAAATTGGGGTTCATGTGTAACGAGTTAGGACCTGGACACTTGTACCTAAGTACAGATGTCTGCCCAAGAACCACTTGAACATACTTTACAACCTCACAGTCTTCTCACTCCCCAGGACAATACTCTACCCAGCAGGTAACCAGGATGCTGCTACTTACTACTACGCCTTTAAAAACAGTACCAGAATGGTACCTCAGGTACTCCAACCTCTAATTAACCCATCACTGCCAAAAGGTTAAAACAGCTTGTGGAGGCCGAGGTACACTGCTTTGAGATCTAAATAGCCAGTCCTGAATAGTTATTAGACAATATTCTACAAGAACCTCCCATATTCTACAAAAGTGGTTACCTGGATGCATGTCCTTACCATTGCTTTTCGGTTTTCTGTTTAAATATATCACCTATAGCTGGAAACTCTATTAATGTTTTGGCTCTAGAAACTAATTATAACATATTATTTACTGTATATGGTATCTCACACAAGATAAAATGGCTCAATATGGCCCTAAAAAATGCTTCCGAGCTTGTGGAGGCTGAGGTACACTGCTTTGAGAGCTAAACAGCCAGTCCTGAATAGTTATTAGACAATATTCTACAAGACAAGAACCTCCCATATTCTACAAAAGTGGTTACCTGGATGCATGTCCTTACCATTGCTTTTCGGTTTTCTGTTTAAATCTCCTAACTAAGCCGGGATCAGGGCAAAACATGTAGAACTGAACTAAGGTTTCCCAGCTTCAATGCATCCAGCAAGGATTGCTCTACATTACGTTGTAACTCATACCAATCATCAAACATACTGATCAGTTATCTATGCATTATTAATAATATGCTGTAATATTGAGATGAATGTATATACGCATTAAACCAGCTTTAATTAATCTCAAGTTCTTGTTTCTAGTCCAGGCCATTCTTTTATCCCTACTTTTTGCACCTGTGGTGTAACTGCAAACATTCAGAATGGACTAAAATTTTTATGTAATCAAATATTTAGCAACATCAGTTATATATAAACTTACAGCAAATTCTTTTAATCCTCTTATAGGGGTTTTAGCATAATTCCACAGTTTAATGATCGAAACTTTGGTTGGTTGATCAAAAACAACATAAATTCGATTTACCTATAAATAAGAATACGTTTAAAATAAATATGTTGTAATCAGACCAAATGATTATGACCACACTAAATAGATGCACTGCAGTTAGATTTACTAGCTATATAAAAAGGTATACAGGTTTCCAACCAGGCTTCAGTCTAGAAGCCCACTACTCAAAATTGGTATAGGGCTAATTAAAGGTTCTGTGACACACCACTCATTATTATGTGAATATTCACTCTAAAATACAGAAAAAGATAGGGGGGCTGGGGTAACTGATTCGTAGGAGTGGTCAGAAAATATATCATCTATAGCTGGAAACTCTATTAATGTTTTGTCTCTAGAAACTAATTATAACATATTATTTACTGTATATGGTATCTCACACAAGATAAAATGGCTCAATATGGCCCTAAAAAATGCTTCCGAGCTTGTGGAGGCTGAGGTACGCTGCTTTGAGATCTAAACATCCAATATTTAAAGGTATAAGGCAGAAAAATAAAATTCTGTGAAATACTCACCTGTAGAATTGGTATTATACGTATACAGTACGTCCTGCTCCAGATATAATACTTACACTTGGGTTATCCTCCGCCAAATGGCGCTGTGCACTGCAGACATGCAAAAACAGGCTCCTCCCAGCCCTTCATATACCCAGGGACCACAAATCCCCAGCATTGAAAAGCAGTGAACCAGAAGCCGGGAGAATTTAACCACCAAAAACAACTGGTAAGGATAACAATGATAACAATCACCATACAGGGGATCCAGAATAATGCAAAAAGCAGGGTGGGGTGGAGCAGGACGTACTGTATACGTATAATACCAATTCTACAGGTGAGCATTTCACAGAATTGTATTATTCTAAGTATACAGTATGTCCTGCTCCAGATATAATACTTACACTTGGGACATCCAATAGCAGTGTCCATAAAGTAGGGTGGGATCCCCAACAAAAAAGGCACAGCAGACAGCAAAGGCACTGTCACCTGCAAACCTTGCTACCAAGAGCGACGTGAGCAAAGGCTCTAACGCCAACATCATAACGACCTTTGAAAAGGTACGAACAAAAAACAAGTAGCAGTCCAGTAAACTTGTTCAACAAAACCTGGTGCTGAAAGGCCCAAAGATACCAAGGCACCAGTAGGATCAAAAATAAAGTGAGAAGAAACTCTTCCCCTTAAAGGAACAGGCCTAAGTAACAGCCTGACAAGATCAAATGCTAACAGTAGCCCAGGAAGAAGCCAAATCCTTCCTAGGACCAGAAGGGACATCCATCCAATGAAAGGCTAGGCCCAAGGCCGATTAACCCCTGGAAGCAGACGAGATCAGGCACATACAGATGTAGGTGCCCACAAACCCCAAGGGGCATCAGTCCCCCTAAGGGACAAGAGACAATCCAGGAAAAAAATTCCAGTACCTGTTGAGGGAAAGTAGATCCCCCTGCCTCAGCGTTACTAGGAATAAAGCACAGAAGAAAGACAATGCCTTAAATACATGAGCCTAAGACACCACCTTACACCACCTTAGGCAGAAGGCCTGGCGTAAAGCGGAACACCACCTCATCTTGGTGTATATATCAAAGAACGAGGACTAGCTAAACAGAGCCGCCCGCTCAGGCACACGTCCGACTGAAGTAACAGCCCCCAGAAGGACAACTTTGTGGATAAGAACAGCCAGACAGCATCCGGAATAGGGCCAAAGGGAGACACCCCGCAAGGCAAAGAGAATAAACTTCAAATCCCAACAGGGACCCTAGAACTACGTGGGGGATGCACCTGAGCAATCCCCGAAAGAATGCTTAACCAAGGCAAAAAACTGAGCAAAGACTTCTACAGGAAGGCAGACAGGGCAGAACCTGAACCTCCAGAGTACCGAGTAGGAGAGCCAACTCCAACCCATGCTGTAAAAACTCTAGAACCCTGGGGACAGAGAGCGCCCAACAGGGGAGAGACCAAGACTCACACCAATCAATATGGGTGTGCAATACCCCACAATAGACTGAAGAAGAAGAAGCCAAATCCTAGGCTTCCAGAAGTCACAATCACCCAGTAGATAAGCCCATCACCAACAAGGTGGATGAATCAACCGTCAGGCCATCCAAACCAGAGCCTGTAGATTGGGGTGAAATAGAAAATATACAATTCTGTGAAATACTCACCTTTAGAATTGGTATTATATGCATACAGCACGTCCTGCTCCATCTATAATACTTACACATGGGTAATCCTCCGCCAGAGGGCGCGGTTCACTGCAGACATGCAAAAACAGGCTCCTCCCGGCCCTTCATATACCCAGGGACCTCCCACAAATCCCAAGTATTGAAAAGCAGTGAGAAAAGAAGACGGGAGAAACCAACCACCAACTGGTAACAATAGTAATGATAACAATCACCATACAGGGGATCCAGAAAAATGTAAAACCAGGGTGGGGCGGAGCAGGACGTGCTGTATGCGTATAATACCAATTCTACAGGTGAGTATTTCACAGAATTGCATTATTCTAAGCATACAGCACATACTGCTCCATCTATAATACTTACACATGGGACATCCAATAGCAGTGTCCATAAAGTAGGGTGGGATCCCCCCCAAAAAAGGCACAGACAGTAAAGGCGCTGTCACCTGCAAAACTTTGCTACCAAGTACGACATGAGCAAGGCTCTAACGTCAATCTCATAACAAAACCTTTGAAAAGGTATGAACAGAGACAAGCAACGGTCTAGCAGCTCATTCAACAGAAAACCTGGTGGTGAAGGGCCAAAGGTACCCAAACACCAATATAACGGAATAAAACGAGAGAGGGAGATTCTTCCCCCTTAAAAGAATAGGCAAGTGTAACGGCCCAACCAGCCCACAGGCAACAGAAGCCTCGGTGAAACTTAGAACCCTCCCCAGCGGGGAAATGAAAACTGGTCTCCCGTCAGACAGGCGGGGATACTGATCCCTTCATTAACAAGGATCAGCAAGAAGCCAAAACCTTTACTCAGGACCAGGAAGGCAACCAGCCAAGTAAGATCAGTCCAAAGGGCGCATTGGCCCTGGAAGCAAACGAGATCAGGCGCATACATAAGGAGGCGCCCACAGACCCCAAAGGGCATCAGTCCCCCTAAGGGACAAGAAACAACCAGGAAAATTTCAACACCTGTTGAGGGAATGTAGACCCCTTACTTCAGCATTATTAAGAATAAGGCCCATAGGCAGACTAAAAGGACTTAAATAAAATACCACTTGGACAAAGGGGTCCGGCGTAAGGCGGAATACCACCACGTCATGGTGTGAATATAGATATATATATATATATATATATATATATATATATATATATAGAGCGAAGGCTAAGTAATCAGAGCCACCTTCTCAGGCACACGTCTGACTGAAGCAAGAGCCCCCGGAAAAGCGACTTGGACTACTAAACAGCTCAGACAGCATCCAGAATACGTCCCAAGGGAACAATCCGCAGGGCAAACAGAATGAAAATTGATCCCAACAGGGACCATAGAACTACTTGGGAGATGCCCCTGAGCAATCCCCAAGAGAACTCCTCACAAGGAAGACAAAACCAGACTCCCTTGTGAGAAGACAGAACCAGACTCCTACAGGAAGACAGACAGGACAGAACCTGAACCTTCAGAGTACCTAGATGGGGAGCCAACCCCAACCTATGCTGTACTGACTCTAGAACCCCGGGAACCGAGAACGTCCAACAGGGAAGAGACCAAGACTCATGCCAATCAATATGGGTACACCATAAGCCACAATAGATGGAGGAAGAGGAAGCCAAGGAAGCTTGCTCCTAGCCCCCCATATACCAAGTCACCCAGAAGATAAGACCGTCTCCAAGGGGTGAATGAATCAGCTGTCAAGCCCCAGACTAGAGTCTGTAGATTGGGACGACAAAAGAAGGGGCCTGACAAGGGCAGAACCACACTCCTGAGAGAGCGTACAGGTCAGCTGACCTCAGCAGAAGCATCTGCGAACCACAGTTCACTAGGCCACCCAGGGACCATCAATCTCACGGGTCTCTTTATCAGCACAACCGTGCGCAGAACCCCACATAGTAGGGTAAATGAAGAGAAGGCATATAAAAAAGAAGTCTATGCATAATTTTACTAAGCCCCCATGAGTCAGAATATTCTGGGACAGTAAAAACAAGGGCAAAGCCCCTGTGGTATAAGCGAGACCCAACAGAGCCACCCTAGTTGGCTCTCAGACTGACACCAGGATAGCATAACCTGCCACTGAAAGACATCCATTGGAGGGAATACGACTGAGGAGCAGGGGGGCGTAGACCCCCGCCCAGATCAGGATCAGGAACCCTCCAGAGGGATCATCCTGCTTCAAGCTCCAGACCAATAATAAAACAGGCCATTGTCTTCCAACAGGCCAAGAGTCCCCAAATAGACAGGTCCTAAAAGAGGAGAAGCCCAGCCGTATAGAGCCAACGGAAGGCTCATTGTAAACCAGTAGGTAAGATGGACCCTCTAAGGAACCCTACCCAGGAACCACAGGGGGCTTTGGAAGAAATCCCCCCCCATGCCAACCTGCGAGATTTGGTACCCAAGGTGACCATTCACAGGAAGATGCAAGTAAGGAAGGGGGTGCCCCCTGACAGGGTCCTTGACTATAATCAGCTCAAGAGGAACCACCGTACCAAGGGGGAATGAGCACAGACCTATCTCCAGGGGTGCTGGAACCCCATGTAGGAGAAATAACCTACTGTGCCGAAGAGCCCAAGGGCTCGGTATATAAGGGACATCATCTGATACGCCACCAACGGGCCCACCAGCTGCAATCCTGCCTGGTGAAAGTAAGATGTCAGCAAAGGGGGACAGAGCCCCCGTAACCAGGAGTCCACTTGTTGCCAAGGAAGAAGGCTCAAGCCTGAACCGAATACAAGGAATAGAGATAGCGGATAAGGGACCATGAGGGATTGAGGTGACTGAGCACCCATCCAGTAACTCCCAGGAGACACCGCCGGCCGACTAATCCACTCGGCCTGACGTAGAGATTGGGGAGTAAGGAAAGACGACCCAGTAAGTCCTAATGCGGACGCCCCCCAGGTATGTCCGAGACATCACCCCCATTCGCGCCATGGCGAGTAGCCTGGGAGCGAAAGAGAGGCCAAAAACAATGCCTCAATCCGCAGGGTTGGTCCTGCAACACCGACTAGTAACGGTCTTGGTGTCCAGAAGACACAGGGGGAACTAATAAGATTTAGAACTCCACAGGAGGCCGGAAGCCCCCCTTGCACGGGGCGCCTGTGTCCCAAGACAGAGATGTCATATAGGGACTACCTGTGAGAGTAGAATTGCCAGGCCTACCATAGGCCAGCATGGCCCAGACTGCCTCATACTGTTGAGGGAAGGAGGAAGGTTAATATAGAGGCCATAGCCCCATTCTGTTAAGGGCAACCTGTAAGTAAGCCCAAACTCTGTAGGCCTAGTACGGCCTGCACCAATTCCTGAGGGGAAATCAGGGGCTAGAAGCACCCTGACAACCTCAGAGGGACCGCCCAGCAAATGCTATCCTGTGTCCAGGGGAACTACCTCCTGGAACCACCAGAAGGAGAAGATAAATTCCTAGATAGGAGTCAGCTGCTGTAGCAGTCCCCTCGCCCAGAAGGGCGAGGGCATCCCTTCATGCTAGGGAAGTCTTGGCGGATTTGGACTTAGTCCTGCCAGAGGGCCCAGGGCGTTGCCTGCCCACCCCCTGGTGGAAATCCACACCGAACAGTTGGAAGCACACCTCAGGTTCGCGCTTGACACTAACGTAGGGAGGGGTGTCCCTGCCCTGAGGAGGCCGGGACGGCCTTCTGTGTAGGGGTGCCTTACCCTTTTTTCCAAAAAGGTCCAAACGGGCCTCAAATAGACGCCGTCCTCTGAAGGGAAGGCCAGTGAGAGCCTTTTTCGTAGCACCCCACTGTCGCAGGCAGACCAGGCGGCGAATAGCTACCACAAGGGCAGAGGTTCTAGCACACATCTTAATGGTGTCATCCAGCGCTGAGAGGATGAACCTCACAAACACATCACAGTCTGAGAGCGCATTAAACACCCCCCAGGGAGGTCCTCAGGTCGGTGGTCAAGTACTTTACTAATGAGAGTCCTGGCGGCCACCGCAGTGATGGCCGCGGCACAGACCAGGTGCAGAACCGTCCCTGCACACGAAAAGGTGTGGGAAGCCAGTCTGTCAATGCGCCGGTCCTCAGCATCCCGAAGGGTACGGTAATAAGGAGCCGTCATGAAGGGGGGGTTAGTAACCCCTATAATCGGTGCATCCACCACAAGAGGTGCTGACCAAAAGTTAACCACATCAGGAGGGAAAGGGTACTTCCAATCCCAGACCCCCGGGACCCCTTTAAGTTTACAAGGCGATTCCCATTCTTGGGATATAAGATTCTGGAAATGCTCCTGTTCCAGGAATTCCAAGCGCGGTGGCGCTGTGTGGAAGCTCTCCTTCTTAGGCTTGGAAGCCTCTCCAGGAGGGGAGATAGACAAAACCTCAAAGATCTTAATAAGTAGTTCATCTGTGTCACACAGGCCCCAAGAACCGGGCCGAGAATCATCACGGCTCCCGGGCATCTCATCCGAGGAGCCCGAATCGGAGAATAACTCACCTTCCTCAGAAGGATCAAGGTCCTGCATAGCAGCAGAGTCATCAGTAACGTTAGGAACCGGAGAACCAGGAGGCGTCAGGGACCACTTCTTTCCAGGGCTCTGTCAGCATCAGCATGGGGCTGACCACACACTGTACACAGCCGGTCATGTCCCCGAGGGACCCCGGGTACATAATTCTGAGATGCCTCCATATGGTGATTATCTGAGCAGTATGCCCGCAGGGATGTACGCAATAGGCAACCCTGGATGCCCCAAGACCCGCTAGAAAAGTGGGAGAATTTGTTATGTGGACCCGCTATAACATATGTCAGGCCGGGAGAATCCACCGAAATCCTGGCGTCTGAAAGACATAATGGGATAAGAGGGGGGTGTCAGTGCCATGCGCAGCCGAATAAAATTCATAGGAACAAATACCGGCCCAGAGGGCACTTACATGACCAAAGGAGGAGGCGGATCGCAACCACGCGCGCACGCGAAGACTGTCAAAATGGCGCCAAGCGATCCTCGAGGGGCGGGCCTGATCTGACGGTGACGCGGGGTGCGTCATGCCGAGTCCCCGCCTCCCCCAAAGAGCGCGAAGCTCTAACCATCGCAACGTGAATGACAGTAGTGGATAGTACACACATACATAATGTAATTAAGGAGATTGCTCTCACGCTAGAGAATGATGCTGCCGCCCGGCAGCACACTCATGTAATGAAAGGACAAACATGCGCGCAACCATAAGGCTTATGTGGAGCAAGGAGCGCGGCACTGACACCCAAGTTCCAATGAAAGATCAACAGCCTTAAACGTGTTACGTTACAGTAGGACTGCCATACATACCCCCCCCCTTTCTTTTCCCCCGAGCTACGGGAGGAAGCGAGGGAGAAGTGGACCTGCATCCAGGGATTAACGCTATGAGGGGCATGGGCAACAATGCGGGAGGGGCATCTAATGAAGGCTCACCATCTGCCTAAACCGCCTACCCTATGGTGGGGGATTGCGGTGGAGCGTAGCTCCGTGAGCACACAAGGTGCTGCCTACCTTCACCCGACCAGCGCAGCCCAGGCTGGGAGGCACATCTGTATCGAAGAGGACGGGTGGAAATAGTCCCGCAGGGCCTCAGGCTGTGATAGCCCCGCTCACCTGCGAGAGAGTTGATACTTCATGTCTTCGCAGTCAGCACTGCAGAGAAATCTGGGGATTTGTGGGAGGTCCCTGGGTATATGAAGGGCCGGGAGGAGCCTGTTTTTGCATATCTGCAGTGAACAGCACCCTCTGGCGGAGGATTACCCATGTGTAAGTATTATAGATGGAGCAGGACGTGCTGTATGCTTAGAATAGAGGGCCTGAGTGAGCAGATCAGCACTCCTGACAGAAAGTTCCCCCTTCCAGAGCAAACTTGCGCAGAACCCCGCCTAGCAGGGTGAATGAAGATAAGACATACAGAATAGAATGTCCAGCCATAAAGTTACTAAGCCTCATGACCAAGGTCAGGCAACCTGAGACAGGGAAACAAGGGCCTAGAGCCTATCCTAGATGGATCACATAGAGACACAAGAATTTGCACATCCTGTCGGGAACGCTGTCCTCCACCCAGATCAGGGTCAGATACCTTCCTGGAGGATCATCCTGCTCCGAGTCCACACAGATAATTAATACAGGCCACAGTCGTCAGACAGACCAAGGAGCCCCCAAATAGACAGACCAAGGAGCCCCCAAATAGACAGATCCCGCAAATGAGAAGTCCAGCGAGATAGAGCCAACCTGAAAGCCTACCGCTCCAAAAATAGATAGGTGAATGGACCCCTAAAGGTCCCACCTCCCCCGGAACCACAGGGGAATTTAGAAGAAAGAATCCCCCCTCCGTCAACCTGATAGATTTGGTATCCATCTACAGGAAGACGCAAGGAAGGGGGTGCCCCCTGACTGGTTCCTTGAATACAATAGTCTCAAGGGGAACCACCGTACCAAGGTGGAAGGGTACACAGACCCAGCTCCAGGGAAGCTGGAACCCAGTCCAGCATTTACAATATAAGTCGCAGAAGAGCCCAAGGGTACTGAGCATAAGGGACAACCTCTGAGCAGCCACCAATAGGCCCACCAGCTGCAATCCAGCCTGGTGAAGAGACGGGAACAGCAAAGAGGGACCGAGTCCATGTAACCAGATTGTCTACTTTATAGTCAAGGAAGCAGGTTCCCGCCTGAACCGAATCCAAGTTCAACCCTAGGAATGGAGATACCAAATAAGGGGAAAATGAGGAATTGAGGTGATTGAGCACCCATCCAAAGACTCCCAAGGGACACCACCAGCCAAGTAACAAACTCGGCCTGACGTAGAGATTGGGAAGCAAAGAAGGACGACCAGGCAGTTTCTTGTGCGGACGCCCCCTTGGTCTCATCAGAGACATCACCCCCGTCATCACCTTGGCGATCACTCTGGGAGCAGAAGAGAGGCCAGATAACAAGGCCATAATCAGCAGTGTTGGACCTACAACACTAACCTGTAAGATCCTCGGTGCCCAGAAGACACAGTGGTAATGAAATAAGCATCTTAGATCTCCACAGACGGCAAGAGGTCCCTGGACACAGGGCACTGGCGACCCAACTCAGAGAAACCATGCAGAAACCGCCTGTGAATGTAAATTGCCGCACCTATGGAAGGCCATAATGGGCAGAGTGCCTCATCCTTTTGGGGGAATGTGGAAAGGTTGATGCAGAGGCCCCTGCCTCTGCCTGTTAAGGGCAACCTGCAAGTGACCCCGGACCTCGCAGGCCGCACGTGGCCTGCGCCAACACCAGAAGAGAGGCAGGGACCAGAACCATCCTGACAATCTTGGGAAAGGGCCGCCCAGCAGACACTATAGTGCATCCGGAGGAAACTTCCTCCTGAATCCATCAGAATGAGGCATGACGCCTCCTGATAGGAGCAAGGTGCTGCGCCCCATCATGCTTGGGGGGTTTTGGTGAAAGATTTGGACTTAGTCCTGCAGGAGGGGCCAGGGCATTGTCTGTCACTCCTGGGGCAGGAATCTACATCAAAAATCTGGAAGGACACCCCTGGTTCGGGTTTGACACTAACATAGGGGGGTGGAGGGGTGCCCCTGCCCCAAGAAGGCGGAGACCGCCTTCTGCGAAGGGGTGTTTTGCTCTTTTTTCCAAACAGGTCCAGGCGGGCCCCGAATAGGCGTCACCCTCTAAAGGGAAGCCCAGTAAGAGTCTTTTTTGTAGCATCGTTAACACCCCACTGTCGCAGCCAGACCAGGCGGCGTATAGCTACCGCAAGGGCGGAAGTTCTTGCGCACATCCTAATGGAGTCGTCCAGCGCTAAAAGGATAAATCTTACAAACACATCACAGCTGGAGAGTGCATTAAACACCTCCCAGGGGAGATCCTCAGGTTGGTGATCAATCATCTTTCTGATGAGGGTCCTAGCTGCCACTGCAGCGATGGCCGCGGCACAGACCGGGCGCAGAGCCATCCCTGCACAAGAAAAGGCTTGGGAAGCCAGCCTATCAATGTGCCGGTCCTCAGCATCCCGAAGGGTACGATAAGTAGGGGCTGCAATAAAGGGGGGTTAAGAACCCCAATGATCGGTGCATCCACCACGGGAGGTGATGACCAACAATTAACCACATCAGGGGGAAAAGGGTATTTCCAATCCCAGTCCCCTGGAACCCCTGGAAGTTTACTAGGGCATTGCCATTCTTTAAGTACAAGAGCCTGGAAGTGATCCTGCTCCAGAAATTCCAAACGCGGCGTCGCTATATGGAAGCTCTCCCTTCTATGCCTGGAAGCCTCACCAGGGAGAGAGATAGACAAGACCTCGAAGATCTTTATCAGTAATTCATCGGTGTCACACAGGCCCCAGGAACCGGAGTCGGAGAACAGTTCACCTTCATCCGAAAGAGCAAAACCCTGCTCAGCAGTGAACTCCTCAGTTTCAGAAGGAATGGGCGAAACCGGAGGCATCAGGGACCGCTTCTTACCAGGGCCCAAGCGCTCTGCCAACCTCGAAATCACCTGATCAGCCATAGGCAGTCCGCGCGGCACGACTTGCTGGTCATTCCCGCTCGAGTGCGACTCATCAGGAGTGAGATTTAAGCACGGGGAGACAGGTGTATTGAAACGAGGCGCAGCCACTGGCAACCCTGACTGCAGGGCCAGTACTTGATCAGCACAGGGTCCGCAGACCTGTGTTCTGTCCGCATCAGCATGGGGCAGTCCACACGCTGTACACAGCCGGTCTTGTCCCGGAGGGACCCCGGTCACATAATTCTGAGATGCCTCCATATGGTGATTATCAATGCAATATATGCCAGTAGGGATTTACGCAATAGGCAAACCTGGATGTCCCAAAGACCCGCTAGGAATGTGGGAGAATTTTGTAAACCTGCTACAATATATGTTAGGCCGGGAGAAGCCACCGGAGTCTTCGACGTCTGAAAGGCAGAAGGGGAATAAGAGGTGTCAGGGCCATGCGCAGCAGAAAAAACACTAATGATGAAATCGCCCGCAAGGGCACTTACCGACCTGGGGAGGAGAAGGACCGCAAACACGCGCGCGCGAAGATCAACAAAATGGCGCCAACCAAACCTCGAAGGGTGGGCCCAATCTGGGCGTGACGCGAAGCGCGCCACGCAGGGTCCCCGCCTCCCCCAAAGAGCGCGAAGCTCTGAGGCAGCCATCAAGGCTTGACAAGCAAAGCATGGGATATGCTAGTTAAAAGCATCTGCTAATAGATACTCGTAGGCTGACGACGCCCCAACCCAGAACAGTAAATTTTAATAAAAAAATGAAAAGGCAAAGACAGCGGCGGCCGAATAAAAAGAGCAAGCAGCGCGGCTCTGACACCCAGTTGCCGGTCAAGGGCAAAACTATGGCCATAAGCGTGACAATACAGTACACTGAGACCGCCACACACACACCCCCATTCTTTTCCCCTGAATATGGGGGGAAACGAGGGAGGATGGCGACCCTTTACACAGGGTCCACCGCTACACGGGGCAATAATGCGGGAGGGACATCCACTAGAGGCTCACCATCAGCCTAAACCACCTACCCTTTGGTGGGGGACTGCGGTGGAGCATGGCTCCGTTAAGCACGCATGGTGCTGCCTACCTTCACCCGACCAGCGCAGCCCAGGCTGGGAGGCACATCACAGGCTGTAATAGCCCCGCTCACCTGCGAGAGAGTGATACTTCATGTCTTCGCAGTCAGCACTGCAGAGAAATCTGGGGATTTGTGGGAGGTCCCTGGGTATATGCATAAGCTTTCTGAAAACAGAAAGGATTTGCATGCTGCATACAAACGGAGCAGGATTTCTCCTAGAATTCTTTGCAGTAGGCAGAGCTATGCAAATCTCTTTACATCTCTTAACCCTTCAAAGAGGATCATCGGATCGAAAATAACAAGATTCCCGACCCCATCGGCTCCTACTTACCATTTGGCGATATCCGGCTGCTAACTGACAAGCACAGCCTTAGTTGTGCTCTTCAATGTTTCACGGCAATCTTGCAGCTCCGCAAAGTCTTGTGGGATTTCGGGTGGCTTCATTGCACCCCACTGTGCAGGCCTGAGATCAGGGGCAACATGCAGTGCCGATGGGAAGCAAGATGGCGCCACCCATCGGGAGGTTGCGCGGAATCCGAGGAACCCAGAAGATGGAGGTGAGTAAATACTGCCCAATTGAGAAACCGGAGGGGGAGGGGGAGGGGGAACAGTCCAGTGAGGTTTTAACCTCAACCAATGTTCCTCTTTAAGCGGCAAGTATGTAGGCTCTATGTGTTTGCTTCTCCTACCATTAAGTGCCAAGAAAATAGAACTTGACCCCCCCGGGGCTCTTCTGGCTTCAGGAGAGGGAAAATAGCCATAAAGCGCCCCCCCCCCCCCGCTTCGGCTACCACTAACTGTAAAAAAAAAAAAAACATCTGCACCAAGGGGGCCTGATCGCCCCCCCCCCCCCCCCCGGGCTCTTCCGTTGTGAGTAGAGGGCCCGTAATGCACCCCCACTTCTGCCATCACCTGCCCATTATGCAGGGGTTTTGGTAGATTTTAAGCCCAGAGCTCTCGGAGAAGTGGTGAAATGCTTGGGTATAGCTACTCATTTTTACACTTGAAAATGCTACTGTGAGCGGTCTAAGTTTTATACTGTATATTGCTGTATGTTCCCAATTTTTCTAGTAAACTGTGCCAATATGTAACATTTATATTACAGGATACAAAAATGTAACTTTTCTCATGCTCAAAAGAAATGTTATAAATGATTATATGTTCAGGTTTTTTGTACTTTTTTTGATTATATGTTCATGTTTATTGTGAAACTTCAATAAAAACATTGAAAAAAAAATTCCCATGTAACACGTACCAAGCCAGGGAGAATTGGAGAAAGCCAGGCATGTCTGCCATCAGTGGTATCATTGACATTGTCAATAAGTTTATCAGGGGTTCTCACATCTCCACATACCCCTTCTAATATGTTTATACTCTCTGGGAATGCAGCAATATCTAATAAATGTCAAGGACAGGCCCGATAAAATTCCAACATGCAAATAAACAATATATGGTAAAAGTAAACATGTACACATAGAAACATATATATCTATATATAGACATATACAATACAATATTGCTGCTTTTAAAATAATTAGTGTAACCACGTACTGTATATTTTAACTTTGGTGGACTTTTCTATGAGAACCCTGTCATAGCTATTTACTGCCCTTAGGGAAGTAAATTTACCGCTCTGCCAAGAGGATGCCGGTGTATTCTCCATGCCCGGTCCCACACTTTAGGCTATTACTCAGGATGACAATCAGTTTTGAGAGGGCTTAACCCCATGCAGATATTGTAGAATATATTAGCAGATGCTGTGCTTCTGGACTGCTACAAACCTGGGAGCCCTGCTTACCCCTAAGCATGGGGGCAAACTGCAACTGAGCAGACAGCTCTTTAGTTAGAGTGATTTTATCACAGTCTCCACACAGAATGTTAGGAGATAAAAAAAAACTTTACTTAGCTGGCTGCATTAATTAAATATTCTCAGCTGGGCTGGGACTGCTGGACTGCTGTCCTATGTTAATCGTGTCAGTATCAGACTAAGAGTTCTGGCGTTGATGCTAAAATTCAGGATTATATCAAAGCATAAAATAAAATGTGTTTTCAAAGTTCCATGCCTTAAACCAATGTCTTTTAATTAACATCTTTGTAGATCATCTCACTTGAAATCTTCTGTTAAATATCTGCAAAGATCTTTTTATCACTACAATTCTGATAAGTAAATGTTAAATGGTTAGTCCTAGGACAGTGGCAGCACCAAAAAGAATAGGAATCAAAATCTGATATTTTGCATTCGTTCAGATAACTTACATTGTTGGGATGGGCTGATTTAGAGAGCTGATTGCCGAGGGACCACCACCCTATTAAACCGTTTCATTTGCGATCCACTTACGGGACCTTTGAGGCCTCGGATTGCTATTGTTGAACATGTTTTTTTTTTTTTTTTAATCATACGGTTTTTATTAACATTTTTCAAAAGTACACATAATACAGAGTTACATGAGAACGGAGAAATAAGGACACATCAGTCACATATAATGCTCAAACAGGTCATCAGACAATCCACCTGCAGGTCATACATAGCAGGATCCAAAGGTGCTATTCGGGTGCAATATCACTTACATTTCTTAACAGAGGAAACACTCATCTTCAATCTGTGCCTTATCAACCCTGCAGGGTTTGCGACTTTATCTAGAGTGGGGAAACCCCCCTCCCCCACTGATAGCCTAGGATCCGCTGCTGCCAGAGCCCAAAACCCACCAATAGCTTCTCCCAGGTGACAATTTGCACTCCAAAGTTGACGCTAGTGACCCATGCATCCCTCTCCTACTCCCCACGGTCCCCATCACGAACCCAGCGAACCTAAATGGACCAGGGGGAGAGGAGGAGAGATAAAACATGAAGGAAAGGAAGGAGGGGGGCAGAGAAAAATACAATTCTGTGGAATACTCACCTGTAGAATTGGTATTATAAGTATACAGTACGTCCTGCTCCAGATAGATTACTTACACTTGGGTTATCCTCTGCCAGATGGCGCTGCACTGCAGAGACATGTAAAACAGGCTCCTCCCGGCCCCTTAAATACCCAGGGACCTCCCACAAATCCCCAGCATTGAAAAGCAGTGAAAAAGAAGCCGGGAGAATTTAACCAACCAAAAACCATAACAATGATAACAATCACCATACAGGGGATCCAGAATAATGCAACAACAGGGTGGGGTGGAGCAGTACGTACTGTATACTTATAATACCAATTCTACAGGTGAGTATTTCACAGAATTGTATTATTCTTAGTATACAGTACGTCCTGCTCCAGATAGATTACTTACACTTGGGACATCCAATAGCAGTGTCCGTAAGGTAGGGTGGGATCCCCCAGTAAAAAGGTAACAGCAGACAGTTTAAACCACTGCCGCCTGCAAAACCTTGAGGCCAAAAACAGCAACAGCTGAGGCCTTAACATCGACCTTGTAAAACTTTTAAAAAGGTATGAATAAAAGACTAAGTAGCGGCCTTGCACACTGGTGCAATAGAAGCCTGGTGCTGGAAGGCCCAAGGGGGCACCAATAGCACAAGAAGAAGGGCAATAAAGCGAAGGGAGGATTCTTCCTCCTAGCAGAGCAGGCCTGAAACACAGCCTGACGAATCCACATGCAGATAGTAGACTTGGCAGAAGCCAAAAAACCCTTCCTAGGACCGGAAGGGACCACAAGAAGAGCATCAGTGTTCTTGAAAGGTGCATCAGGCCACCAGATAGTACTTCAGACACCTAACCACATCCAAAGAATGCAAAACCCTCTCCTTAGCATTACTAGGATTAGGGCACAAAGAAGGAAGAACAATATCCTGATTCAAATGAAAAACAGACACTACCTTGCTCGAAATCAGCCACCACTGGAGGGACTGCAGGATGAGGGGAGACAATAGACAAGTCCGATTCAAAGACAACGGGCACTTGTCCCACTTCGCCAGGAGAAAGAGCTGAAGCGTCCTCATGTGGAACTGAGCAAAAGGAACCGCTTCGAGCATGGCCACCATCAACCCCACTAATCTCATCCCCAAGCGGATAGGCTGGTGAGGATTGGACAGGAACAGAAGAATTAAATCCTGAATCAGAACACTCTTGGACTGAGGAAGAAATACCCTGGCCTAAAGGGTATCCAGAATCAAGCCCAGAAAGGGAATCTCCCTTACGGGACAAAGAGAGGATTTGGCATGGTTTAACACCCAACCAAACCTCTCTAGTGTAGTCACCACTGTTCTGGTGTCCAGTTCCGTCTGATTGAAAGATGACGCTGTGATGAGCAAGTCGTCCAGCAATGGCAGGATGCGAATGCCCTGGACCCTGAGAATAGCCATTACTCCTGCCAGGACCCTGGTAAACACTCTTGGGGATGGAGTGAGACCGAATGGATGAGCCGCAAACTGAAAATGGTGGTCTTCTACTGTGAATCTGAGAAACCTTTGGTGAGTGGCAAAAATAGGAATGTGCAGATAAGCATCCTTGATGTCTATGGACGTCATAAAGTCCCCTTGACGGAGAGCGTCGATCGTTGACTCCATGCGGAACCTTCAGAAACAAATAAACTGATTGAGTCGTCTCAGATCTAGAACAGGCCGAACAGAGCTGTCCTTTTTTGGGAACCGTAAATAGGTTGGAGTAAAATCCCAGACCTCTTTCCGCTGGAGGAACCTGGCGGATAACATCCATGTTTAAAAAGTTCGCCACAGCTGCCCGGAGCCCCTGTGCGATCACCGGATCTGCGGGCATCCAAGACCGGAAAAATCTGGGAGGAGGCCGAACCTCAAATTCCAGCTTGTAACTGGAGGACACAACTTCCAGAATCCATCTGTCTGATACCTCTTGACCCAAGCCTGGAAAAAAGAATCGCAGCTGTCCCCCCACCCGTACGGGTGAGGGCGCCTCCTCATTGCTGGGCAGGCTTGGAAGTGGACTTGGGCTTAGATCCCCAACTCAGACCTGTACGGCCACGTCCTCTTCCTTTGTTCCATGCAGTCCCCCTTTGGGGCTGAAAAGGGCTGATCCTCTGCCCGTTCTGGAACCACGAAAGGAAGGGTTAAAGGAAGGCGATCCCCGAAAGGAACGACATTGCTTCTTACGCTGAGGCAATTTGCCTCCTTTAATGACAGAATCCAACTTCTCACCAACAGGCCGCAAGGCCGAGCCATCGCTAGCAAACGCATGGCAAGCCATTTGATCAATACGTTTGTCCTCCCCATCCTTAAGGGAAGTAGATTCCGGAGAATGCAAAACAGAGGAATTGGACAAACTGAGCACAGGTGAATCCACCACAGGGGGGATGACCAACGCTTACAGTGTCTGCAGGAAAGGGATATTTTTTTTTTATATCCCAGCCCAAAGGAATGCCAGGAAGCAGCGCAGGCTTTTCCCATTCCTTAAGAATGATATCTTCAAAATGTTTCTGATTAGGAAATTCAAAACGAGGCTTGGAGGCTCCAAAGAACTCCCCTTTCTGAGGAGGGACTGCTTCTGGAAAATCGATAGCCAAGACCTCATATAATTGAGCAAGAGCTTTAGGGGTGACAAAATTCTCCCCTTCACCTTGTTCAGCGTCAATACCCACAAATTGCTGAACATCCGAAACATCAGATTCTTCAAAGAATTCTCCTTCTTCAAACGGAGAACAATCAAAAATGCTCGCTACAATCAAGCTCATTTGCCTCAATGGCCAGAGCTAAATGTTTTCTTTTAGCTGAGGCCTTCTTGGCCACAGAGCTAGACATTTATTTTTCAATGTGAGCCAATCAGGCACATACATCAGAAAGCGACTCTCTACCCATGACAATATCACTGGGGGTATGGACAAGACAAGGCGGTGTGGGGGAAGAGGCAGGAGCCACCGACCCTGAGGCTCGGGCCTCTGACTGCTGCATTATTACCAATTGAACACAAGATACACAAAAAAAAAAAATGCGTTATCCCCAACAAGGGATGCCCCACATCGCAAACACGGCGGAGTCTGCCCCGCAGGTACTGAAAAGCCAGTATCCTGAGATGCCTCCATATGATGTTTATTAAAATACTTCATTTTTTTATAGTCGCCAAGTATATGGGATTTTTACAGCCGAAGCTACCCGGGATGCCCCTTAATAGTCCCTAGGTGGGAGGATTTTAAACAAGGACCAGAGAGAAACCCCTATTAAGAGAGTTTACCCCTGGAAGATAGAGAAAACACAATAAGCCTTATGCATATGCAAGAAAGAAATGACAGTAAATAAAAAAGATTTCCCTTTAGTATAACTAAAGGGATTAGTATAACTAAAGGGTACTCACAGTGACCACAACGGCCCAGCGACAGCCCTGCAACCAATCGATATAAGAAAAGCCCAGCAGCAGCACCAGCAAAGCAGCCAGGACCAGTTGAGGCCAGCACCAGAACAGGAACCAGCAAACCACATGTCAAACAGGAAGAGGAAGCAGAAATGCGCCCGCCCACCACCTAGCACTGCTCAGAGAGCAGAGGGCGGGCCAGCCAAGGACAATAGCATGACATCATAGAATGGGGCCAAACGAAAAAAAGAGAGGGAAATTTAAAAAACCCAAAACAGGTATGTCACTTTCTTATCTTTTCCCTTTTTTTTTTTAAACACAAAAGCATGGGCCAAAAGATATTCCCTAAATAAAGATTCCCCCCCCCATCACCCCAGCAGGGCCCAGGAGGGCCAAAAGGGGGGAAAACAATAAGCACCCAATAGGCACAAGGAGATTTAAAGGGACGGGGCATCCCATGCCGGGGGACACCAACCCGGATTCCGCCTACCCCTTATTTGAGGTCTCACGGAGGGAGCAAGCTCCCATATACACCCAAGGGTGTATCTAACTTTGCCCGAGCCCATCAGCCAAGGCTGGGAGGCATAACATAAATATCACAATACAAAAATGTGGCTTCAGGCAGAAATAGAAAAAGGCTGGGCGTAACCCGGCTACCTGCAGGAAGGAGAGTCATCTTCTGAATGCTTCGCCGACTGCAGAGACGAAAAGACTGAGGAATAGTGGGAGGTCCCGGGTATTTATGGACCAGGAGGGGCTCCTTTTTCTCATGTCATCTCTGCAAGATCGCCTTTTACAGGCTGGTTACCCAAGTGTCATGAATGTTGGAAGCGGGGTGTGTGACATACTAGGAATATAAGGAGTCCGACTTATGGAAGGCTTGTGTAGTAGAGATATAATATTTTATAGTGCTCTCACTACATCCAGAGTACTTATGGCTAACTGGAGCAGGACACAAGGAGGATAAAACCACCTATTCATTAAGATGCAAAGGGGAGACCGCCTTAGGAAGAAAATCCTGCTAAAAATGGGAGTCAGCCTTGAAGCTTCAAATTCAGAAACCCACTGTACCAAAAGAAATTGCCACTAAAAATATGACCTTAAGTGTCATCAACCCTAGCAATGATTATGCTAATGGTTCAAGTGCCAGATATGCAGAAGAGGCTTACGTGGAGGACGCAAACGAGTGACGCCCTGCAAAAAAGTCCTAATAAGCCTATTTTCAGCAATGGGTTTCAGAAAAAAAATACAATTCTGTGATTACTCACCTGTAGAATTGATATTATGAGTGTACAGTACGTCCTGCTCCAGATGAAGATTCTTTACTTCTGGGTATTACTCCGCCAGATGGCGCTGGACTGCAGAGACAGCGAAATTGGCTCCTCCCGGCCCCATAAATACCCGGGACCTCCCACAAATTCACAGAATTGAAAAGCAGTTAACAAGAAGCCGAGAAAATGATAATATAACCAACCACCAACTAACTAACAATGATAACAATCACCATACAGGGGATCCAAGAATAATGAAACTAAGGGTGGGGTGGAGCAGGACGTACTGTACACTCATAGTATCAATTCTACAGGCGAGTAATCACAGAATTGTATTATTCTTAGTGTACAGTACGTCCTGCTCCAGATGAAGATTCTTTACCTCTGGGACATCCAATAGCAGTGTCCGTAAAGCACCTGGGCTTGGGGATCGTGGTGGCGGCTGAGAGGACCTGTGACTGCGCGGTGGCAGGGGCGGCCCTTGTGTGTTGCTGGCGGCTTGAGTGATCCGGAGCCGCGGCGGGCTGGTGGCGGAGGCGTGCGGACCCACTGTGTGGAGACCGGGCTGGAGTTGGTGAGCGGGGCATCGGCCTCTGGGAGTCCCGGGCGGCGGAGAGGAGCGGGGAGGTGTGCCCGGAGCCTGCGGTGGTGTGTCCCCGCGGTGTGTCGGTGGCGGAGTGGTCCGGGCGGCGGTCGGCCGGAGGAGAGGACGGGCGGCCCCATCGTGAGCTGTGGAGCGGCGGCGGAGGGGGACAGCCCTCGTCAGTGTGTCCTGAACGGCAGCGGTGGCGGTGGGAGATCCCTCCCCGGGAGCGCGAGTGTCTCCCTGCAGAAGACAACGGCAGGTGCGGTTTGGCGGGAAACCGGAGGAGAGACCGGCGCCATCTTGCAGGAGGTGAGGAGAGCTGCGGCTAGGGGGCGCAGAGTGTGGCAGGCTGTGTGGGGGAGACCTGCTGGATGAACTGATCCTGCTCCTGGGCCCTTGCAGGTTGGGGAGTGCAGCCTGAGGGGAGTCTAGGAAGCCCTGACAACACCTGGGGGCTCCTTACCCCCTTAGTGGAACAGCTGGAGAAGACTCACTGGACCCCCCATTGGAATAGAGCAGAAGCCGGTCCTTTGAGCCCCATATCAGCACGAAGCCGGGCCTCTGAGACCCTGAGTGCCGGCTGGGCTCCCTGCAATTCTTTATTTCCTCACTCCACTAATGTAACCACCAAGCGGCTGGGAGGCAGCTAAAGTATCCCTGGACCCCATATCTGTGCAACATCCACATGTCCCCGGCCTGAGCAGCCAAAATCCTGTGCTTGTGCCTCTGGATTGTTTCCTGTGCCCACCTGTGCGGTATCTGCGGACCCCCTGAGCCCTACACCTCTGCCGCGCCTACATATTCCCCGAACCTCATATCTGTGAAACACTGCGAATCACAAAACAGGCTCACTAGCCATTAGCTCCGAGCAGTATCTGCGGGCCCGCGCGCACCCCATACGTAGGGACAGCAGCAAGCGTCTTGAACCCTATATCTGTGTGGTGCCTGCGAGCTCCTTGATCTCTATATCTGTGCCTGAAAACTGGCTCCTTGAGTCCTATACCTGGGCAATATCGGCGGACGTCCTGAACCCCGCATCTGCGCTGCAAAACAGGCTCCCTAAACCCTGTGCGCTTTCTCTCACGCATGTCAGGCAATAGAAAGCGTAAATCTACAGCGGTCAGTTGCAGCACCCAAACGATGGAGTCTCCTGGCGGGGCCGGGCAAGAGGCCTCCAACCCGGACACAGTGGCAATCATGGCTGCCATCGCCTCCTGTCAGAATGCTCTTACAACTAAATTTGACACTCTCCAGGAACAATTCAACTATTTCCGTCACGATCTTGATAAGGTGCGGGACCGCACAGGAGAGAATGAGAGGAGGATTGGAGAGGCGGAGGATCGCTTGTCTGTGCAGGCGGGGGAGCTGGCGACCTTACGAAGACAGGTGACTGTCCTATTGGGAAGGGCTGAGGACTCTGAAAACAGGAATAGGAGGAACAATGTCAGGATCCTGGGATTACCCGAAAAATCGGAGGGCGCCTCCCCAGAGGAATTTGTTGAAAACCTTATACGGGATAACCTGGCACCCAGAAACCTGACCAAATTTTTTACAATAGAGAGAGCGCACAGAATTCCGCTGAGGCCCCCCTCGCCCGGGGCCCCGCCAAGACCATTAATATTCAAAGTTCTCCATTACAAGGACAGGGACGCCATACTGGCCGCGGCCAGGATAAAGGGAACGGTGTCTTATGAGAACGCCCGGCTGTCTTTCTACCCGGATTTTACGTCGGAGGTCCAGAAATTGAGGCGCTCATTTAACGGGGTCAGGGAGAGGCTCCGGAGGAAAAAGATCAAGTATGCTATGCTGTTCCCGGCGCGCCTGCGTGTTCAAGATGGAGAGACTACCAAGTTTTTCACCTCTGCCGAGGAAGCTAACATGTGGCTGGACTCTCTGCCGGGGGCCTGATGAACTGGGCCCTGGGCCGGGAGCACGGATTGGCGACCGCTTTGACCGCTTCTTTTTTTTTTTTTTTTTTTTTTTGTCCTCCTTGCCTGGCTTGCGCCGGTGGCGTTCGGCGGGGGCCGCCCCCTGCTGCCCTTTTGGGGCCCCCACCGTCGGTGCTCCAGCGGGGCCCGGAGTGATGATTTGTTATGCATTCTGTTTAAGTTGCTGAGTTTTCTTGTTCTTTGTGTTGTCCAGATGGCTAATGCATCCTGATAGCAATTGTTGCGGGGGGGCCCTCCCTCCGGGTTCCCGGGGCGCGTCGGGCGCAGTTTTGCCTGGGGCGGCTATGGGGGCCCGTAGTGGTCGGGCTGCTGACCTGCATTGCTTGGCGGGCCTATCTTGCAGACCCCTAGGCAATGGTCTACGCACCCCAATTGCACATAGTTAAAACCAGTGTAGTGTTGTTGTTTTTTTTGGGATATGATGCTCGCCAAGGTTGGGGGGTGGTGGAGCGGGGTGGGGGGTGGGATGGGGGAAGGTTTACTGTTCAAATGTTGTACTATCTGTTTTGTTAGTGGTTGTCTATGTGTTGGTATGAGTGTGATGTATGATTGTTGGACTCGAGTAATGGAAGGATCCTTGGGAGGGATGGTGAGCTGCAGGGGGGCAGCCTATGACGGGAGCACCTTTAAAGGTAATGGGTGAGTGTAAATTTCTCTCCTGGAATGTCCGGGGGCTTAACGATAAGATTAAGAGGGCTACTGTCCTCCAGTGTGTTAAGAAGCACAAACCGAATGTAGTTATTCTCCAAGAGACTCACCTGGTGGGTCAGAGGGTGTTGGCCTTGAAGAGGCCATGGATTCAGGGCTCCTATCATGCCCCATTCTCGGCCTACTCAAGAGGTGTATCAGTGCTGATTTCCAAGGGTACCCCATTCGTGTTGTTCTCAGTACACACAGACCGAGAGGGCTGTTATGTTATCCTCCATGCCAAATTAATGGATACTGTTATGATAATAGTCGGAGTGTATGTCCCCCCACCATTCTCGGCTAGGATTTTGGATAGAATAATGGAGAAAGTACTTTCCTACCCCCCTGCCCCGATACTGCTATTAGGGGACTTTAATATGGTTCTGGATTCGGCACTGGATAGGATGGGTAAGAATCCAGGTCCCAAGACCCAACTGGCAAACTGGGCGGAGACGCTGGGGCTGCAGGAGCTTTGGAGGTGGAAACACCCCACCGACAAGGCATACTCTTGTCACTCGGTTACACCCAAGTCTCTGTCCAGAATTGACCTTGCCTTCTCATCGTCTGACTTCCTGACCAGGGCGCTGACCTGTAGCTATCTCCCAAGGGGGGTCTCGGACCACTCTCCCCTATTGCTGACAGCTGGACTGTCTTTGAGACAGGAGAACTGGGTGGGATGGACCCTTAACCCTCTATGGTTGGAATCTCCTGACATTAAGAGTAGTCTGCAATCCTCTACTGAGGCATTCTGGGAATGTAATACGGGGGAGACATCGGTGGAAACAAGATGGGACGCCTTTAAGGCTGTTACCAGAGGGGCGGCCATCCATGCTATTGCTACAGCTAGGAAGAAGAAGGGGAGGGAAGTGGCAGATCTTGAAAGCAAACTTGCGCTTGCAGAGGAGAAGTTCAGTACAACTTCAGATAGCGGAGACCACTCCACGCTGTTGGCATTAAAGAGAGAATACAATCTGCTTTTGACTGACTCGACTAGGAAACTGCATATAGAAACTATATAGACAGGCAACCATATTTGATAAAGGGGATAAGAATGGTAAGACCCTGGCCTACCTAGCGAGAGCTGAAAGCCAATTCAACCACATTGCTGAAATCCTGGAAAATGGGACTAGGGTAACGGAGGGGAAGGACATAGCCCAGAGGTTCCTGGGGTACTACTCGGCCTTGTATTCCTCGAGAGTAAGTTATGGGGCGACTGATCTGGGTAATTATCTGGATCAGGTTGGTTTCCCGAGGCTAACTGAGGGAGATCGGGAGGCTCTGAACTCCCCTATCACTATGGATGAGGTCTCTGGCGCGATTAGAGCGCTCTCAAGCAGGAAGGCGCCAGGTCCGGATGGGATGGCGGCCGAGTGGTATAAACAGGACCTTGAACAAGTGACTCCAAAGCTATGGGAAGTGCTGAAACAAGCGCTGGAAAGCGAGTGCCTACCGGCCTCTTTTCATGAAGCACATGTGGTACTCATTTACAAGGAAGGGAGACCCCCTGACTCCTGTGCGTCTTACCGTCCCATATCCCTGCTGAACCAAGATGCCAAAATATTATCCAAAATACTGGCCACCAGGCTAAACAAAGTCATTCTACATCTGATCGGGCCAGATCAGTCAGGGTTCATGCCAGGACGTACTACGTGTGTGAACCTTCGTAGACTGATGTCCAATCTACAAATTGTGCATGATAACCATGGGAAACGGGTGGTTATCTCATTGGATAATGAGAAAGCCTTTGATTCGATTGAATGGGATTACCTTTGGGCAGTGTTGGAAAGATTTGGGCTCCCTGCTAGTTTTATTACATACATTAAATTGCTTTATGCACGGCCAACAGCCCGGATACGGGTTAATGGGTGCTACTCTAATTCCTTTGCACTGCATAGGGGGACAAGACAGGGGTGCCCATTATCGCCACTACTTTTTGCCTTAGCTATTGAACCCCTGGCGATCATTGTCAGAAACTCCCCACGTATCTCTGGTTGGAAGTTGGGAGCAGTAGAAGAAAAGATATCCCTCTATGCAGACGATACACTGCTGTATTTGGCGGATGGCCATGAGTGCCTAGACGCAGCCCTGGATACTATTCAGGAGTTTGGGAGGTTCTCAGGGTTGAGGATTAACTGGGACAAATCTAGTCTAATGTTAGTGGACGAGCTTGCTTCCCCGGACATTTCCCCAAGGTCTCAACTTAAAATAGTCCAACAATTTAAATACTTGGGGATCCTAATTAGTAGGCAACCAAGCGACTTCATATCCCTGAATGTCTCCCCGGTCATGTCTGGGCTGAAGCAGAGAGTCGCCCAGTGGGCGAACTTACCGCTGTCAGTCATGGGCAGAATTAATATATATAAAATGATATTCCTTCCGAAATTTCTGTATATCTATCAGGCTTCGCCGGTGCTGTTACCTGTCTCCCACTTCAAAACTTTGGACTCAATTCTGTTTGGCTTCATCTGGGGGCAGTCTCCACCTAGGCTTAACAGACGAATAATGAAGGCGCAGGTGGCAGAGGGAGGCTTAGCGGTCCCGTACATGCAAATGTACTTTTACTCTACGCAGCTCCTGTTCGTGCACTGGTGGCTCTGTCAGCCGCAAAATAATCCGGTGGTGGGTCTGGAGGTGGCGGTGTTGGGTTCTCCTGAGAAGCTATCCCAACTGGTGTATAGGGGGGTCCGGGAGGCAACCGGCTGTATGAGGGCAGTGTGTAACATATGGGAAAGGGTGGCTAGGTTGTATAGAAACCCGGAGGAGGCCCAGTACTGGTCCCCCTTTGCTCCCCTCTGGAACAACCCCAGGCTTCCTGAGCTGGTTCCAATGCAGGATCCGCAGTTCTGGGATGGGCGGGGCCTCCAGGAGCTGGGACAGGTGTACAGAGATGGAGTGCTTATGTCATTTGACCAGATCAGAGAGACCTTTCGAGTTTCCCACCGGGATTTCTTTCGCTACCTGCAGCTTAGGCACGCTCTGCAAACTCAATTCCACAGGGACAGTCCGAATTTTTTGGTGTCCCAGGTGGAGAGTACGGTTAGAGAGACGGACCTTGGGAAACCTGTCTCCACACTATACAAGTGCCTGGTTGCTGGGCTGGAATCCCCCAGGGGGAAGGTTGAAAGCCAGTGGCAGACTTTGGACCAAACCTTAGATCGGGATGACTGGGAAGAAATCCTAGACAATTTACACTCATCGGTCATAGAAGCTAGAGACAGATTTATTCAGACTAAATGGATACATCAAGCATACATCACGCCGATACGGCTGTATAAGATGGGATTACTGACCACTGACCTATGTCCCAGGTGCGAGAGGGAGACTGGTACGTGGGAACACGTGACCTGGTCTTGCGAAGTTCTGGTGAGATATTGGGGTGAGGTGATGGACCTGATTGGGGGAGTGGTGGGCACCCGGATTACTGGCTCAATTTCCTTGAGTCTTCTAGGGGTGGTCGAAACATTGCCGCTGTCAAGGTCGCTGAAATCATTACTCAGGCTGCTGCTTTTTTATGCCCGGAAATGTGTTCTGCTTAACTGGAAACATCCGGCCAAACCATCAGTACGGGCGTGGAGGGCTCTAGTTAACCAGAAACTCATTATGTACAAACTTACATATACGGCTAGGGGGGTGCCCGATAAGTTTGAGAAGATTTGGGGTCCTTGGCTGCAGAACCAGGACACCGCTTCAGGGGACGACTGGGGGAGGTCAGGGTCTACTTGAGGAGGCCAGTCAGCTTACCTATGGTGAGTTGGGTCACGGTGCGTGTTAAAGTGGAACGAGGGAGACGGGAGACGCATCCTTGAGTCTCGGCTCTCTGACAGGCTTCTCCATCCCGGTGTATAGTTTACAGTTTACCAGGTATTCGAGTCCGAATGTATGCATGTTGTATGAATGGGTGTCGTGTTGTATCTAAATGTTCTTTGGAACCGTGCTATTGACCAGGGTGCCTGCGGCCCCTCGATGTGATACGTGACTTGTATTTGTGTTTGATGTTGTTGAATTGCAAATAAAAAGAAACTTTAAAAAAAAAAAAAAAGATTGGCCAAGGCAGCCTCCTGCACAGGTTCAAACGGAGCACCCTGCAAGGCAGAAAGGTCCCAGACAGGCAACATAGGCTTACGTGGGGGACGCACATGAGTAACCCCCTGGAAAAAGGTCTTGACCAGCGGATGCTGAACAAAAGATCTTTGAAAGAAAACAGCCAGGGCAGAAACATGACCCTTCAGAGTACTGAGTTGAAGGCCCAGATCCAAACCATGTTAAAGAAATTCCAGAACCCTGGGGATAGAGAACACACGACAGGGAAGAGACCTAGACTCACACCAGTCAATGTAGGCACGCCAAACCCTATAGTAAATGGAAGAGGAAGACTTCTTCCTAGCCCTGATCATGGTGTTAACAACAGAGGCAGGCAACCGCTTTTCCATCAAGAGCGTACTGATCTACTGCCAGCTGCATGATGTCTGCGAACCACACTCTTCTTGGCCAATGGGGGGCCACCAGGATTGCTGGCACCCCTTCCTGAGATATCTTGTGCAGAACCCTGCCCAACAGGGGGAATTGGGGAAAGACATACAGAAGCTGAAATTCCTGCCATGACATTGCCAGAGCATTTGTGGCCAAGGCTAGAGAATCCTGAGACAGGGAGACAAAGGCTGTAAGCTTGTGATTGTGACGGGATGCAAACAGATCCACATCTGGCTGACCCCAACGGTGACACAGAGAGTGAAACACCCTGTCTCTCCTAGGCGAGAGGTCCCCCTGCTCAGAGAGCCTGCCTGCAAATTCTCTACCCCTGGAATGTACACAGCTGAGATGCAGGGAACATTGTCCTCCGCCCAGGACAGAATCAGAGACACTGCCTTGAGGGCCCCCTTGCTCCGGGTCCCTCCCTGGTGATTGATGTAGGCAACCGCCGTCTGGTTGTCCGAGCGTACCTGAACAGGCCGGACCCGAAGGTGTTGGGTCAAGTGAGGCAGAACCAACCTGATCGCCCTCAGTTCCAAAATGTTGATAGGGGTGTGGGCCTCCTGAGGGCCCCACCTCCCCTGGAATTGTAGGGACTTCCAGAAGCCCCCCCAACCGGTCAGACTGGCATCTGTGGTGACCATCTCCCAGCAGGGGGCCAGAAAGGATCTGCCTGCCAACAGGTCCCTGGAGTCCAGCCACCACGAGAGGGACCTCCTGGCTAGGGGGGACAGAACAAGGACCTGGTCCAGGGACGCAGGATCCTTGTCCCAAACTGACAAGAGGTTGAGTTGCAGAGGCCTCATGTGAAACTGGGCATAAGGAACCGCCTCGAAGCAAGACACCATCAGGCCCTCCAACTGCATTCCCTGCCTGATGGAGGGGTGAGGGCAAGATAGAAGGAACTGGACCTGCGCTAGCAGACTGTCCACCTTCTGCTGAGGAAGAAAGAGCCTTGCCTGAACTGTATCCAGATTCATTCCCAGAAATGGCATCACCAAGGAGGGAGACAGGGAAGATATAGGATGGTTGATCACTCAGCCGAATGACTCCAGTGTGGACACTACTCGCTGAGTATCCAGCTCTGCCCGTTGGAGGGACTGAGAAGTGATGAGAATGTCGTCCAAGTAGGGTAGAATGTGAATGCCATGAGATCGGAGCAGAGCCATCACTCCTGCCAGCACCTTGGGAAATGCCACGAATTGGTAGTGCTGATCCTCCAGAGCGAACCTGAGGAATCTTTGATGACCTGGAAAGATGGGAATATGAAGGTAAGAATACTTGATGTCCACAGAGGTCATGAAATCCCCTGGGCGCAGTGAACTGATAGCTGAGCGCAAAGTTTTCATGCAAAAGCGCCTGCATCTGAAAAATTTGTTGAGAATCTTCAAGTCCAGGATGGGTCTGACTGACCCATCTCTTTTGGGCATGGTGAAAAGTTTGGAATAAAAACCCCTGCCTCTTTCCCGTAAGGGGACCTGACAGATGACCCTCAGCTCCAGAAGATTTTGCACCGCAAGAATCAGAGCCTGAGCTGACAGGGGGTTCTGAGACATCCGAGATCTGATGAATCTGGGGGGCGGCCAGGCAGCAACCTCTATCTTGTAACCGGAGGACACTACCTCCTGAATCCACCGGTCTGAGACATGATGCCTCCAGACGTGAGCAAAGAGCTGAAGCCGTTACCCCACCCGGATGGGTGAGGGCGCCCCTTCATGCCTGAGGGGGCTTGGAGGAAGGCTTAGGTTTGGAACCCCAGGATGGACCAGGGCCGTCCACGTCCCCTGCCTCTTCCCCAAAAATCTCCTCGGGCCCCTGAAAAAAAGACCCCTTTCCCTGCTCTGGGTCCACGGTAGGGGTAGGGAAAGGAGCCTGAGCCCCGAAAGGGCCGAGACTGCCTTCTGCGCTGGAGTAACTTGCCTCCCTCAGCAAACAGGTCCAGGCGGTCCCCAAATAGGCGCAGACCCTTGAAAGGAAACCAAGTGGGAGCCTTCTTGGCGGCGTTGTCAGCTGCCCACTGGCGCAGCCAAACCGAGCGGCGTATAGCCACCACCAAGGCAGAGGCCACACATCCTAATGGTATCATCCAGGGCAGAGAGGACATATGCAACAAATACCTCACAACGTGAGAGTGCATTATACAGTTCACTAAAAACATCATCAGGAACTCTATCTAGGACACTCCTGAGCAGAGTCCTAATAGCCACAGCTGTAATGGCAGAGGCACAGACTGGACGCAGTGCCGTCCCCACACAGGCAAAGGCATGAGAAGCCAACTAATCAATACGCCGGTTCTCCCCATCCTTCAGGGTAGTCGAGTCGGGGGAATGCATTACTGAGGTGTTAGACAAACCCAGAATTGGGGCATCCACTTTAGGAGGGGATGACCAACGTTTAACCACATCAGCAGGAAAAGGATATCTCTTATCCCAACTCTTAGGGACTCCGGGGAGCCTGCTAGGACGCTCCCATTCCTTGAGAACAAGATTATTAAAATGAGATTGTTCAGGGAACTCCAAACGTGACTTAGCAGTATGAAATAACTCCCCCTGCTGCCTAGGAGCCGCGACTGGGGGAGGGATAGAAAGCACTTCAAATATCTGAGCCAACAGCCTATCAGTATCATCTGGGGCCCAGGGATCAGAGCCAGAATCAGCATAACCCTTAGGCCGCTCAACAGATGATTCTGAGTCAGAACAATCCCCCTTCTTCCAGGGGGGTATAACCAGACAGTTCAAAGAACTCTTCAGCCTCCATAGGGAAAAGAGTGACATCAGGCGTCAAATGCCGCCTCTTAGCAGAGGCCTTCCTCGCCATAGTATTGGCAAGCAACTTTTCAACGCTAGCCAGTCTAGAAGACACATCAGGCTGAGACTCCCCACTGGTATGCAGCTCACTGGGAGTCAAATGTAAGCGTGGGGGAGTAGGCGAAGCCATCCGGGGCGCAGGCCCAGCTGCTGGAAGACCAGGCTGCAGCACAAGCACCTGCTGGGCACAAGGTACACACACATTGTCATCACTTGTAGGGGACACCCCACACGCCACACACAGCCGGCCTTGTCCCGAGGGAACCCCGAGCACATTATCCTGAGACGCCTCCATATGGTGATTATAGCAGCACAATCGGCCGATAGGGATTCACGCTGTAAAATAGGATAGGGCCGGGAGAAACCAATTGAGTTTGACCCGCCTGAAAGACAAAAGGTAAAGACCCTGTAAGCGACAATCATACATGACAAAGAATGAACAAAACAGCCCGCAGGGGCTACTCACGGACCGCGGAAGGTAGGCGCCAGCCACGGAGCACGAGGAAGCAAAATGGCGCAGAATATACCTCGGGGGCCCCCCCCCCACCAAAGAGTGCGAACCGCACACGTGCCAGAATCAACCAATGATGGCGCAGCAGCGCCTGAGGTAATGTCGCCACCGACCGCGGAATGCCATACGAGCGCGCGCGGCGGCACATTTAAAGAAGCAACCAGTGCAACCAAACTGTGCAGTGACAGGCAAAGGCAACCAAGCACACAACTCCAAAAGTGAATGTTGAAAACACACACTCACCCCCCCCCCCCCGAGAACTACAAGGGAGGGCAGCGGCCACCTAACATGGGGCCCACCGATAGACAGGGTCGAGGGGCATCACATAAAGGCTCACCATGTGCCTATACCGCCTACCCTTTGGCAGGGGATTGCGGTGGAGCAACGCTCCTAAGCACCTGACAGCGGTGCTGCCTACCATCACCCGAACCAGCGCAGCTGGGAATAGTCCTACAGGCCGCACGCTAAAAGCCCCGCTCACCTGCGAGTAGAGAGCCATCTTCTTGTACTCTTCGCAGTCCAGACTGCAGAGAAAATCTGGGGAGGTCCCAGGTATTTATGGGGCCGGGAGGAGCCAATTTAGCTGTCTCTGCAGTCCAGCGCTATCTGGCGGAGTAATACCCAGAAGTAAAGAATCTTCATCTGGAGCAGGACGTACTGTACACTAAGAATATATAGATAAAGCTGATACCTGCCCCTTTAGAGTGCTCAGTTGAAGACCCTCTTTAAAACTCTTCTGCAAAAATTCCTAAATTCTGGAAACAGTTCTACAAGCAAAACCTCAAGATTCGCACCAAGCGAATCTTGAGGTTCAGGTTTGAGGCCTGAATCATATTCTGGGCGACTCTGGCAGAGAGGCCCCTTTCTGCAAAGATGGAGGTTTCAATAGCCAGACTGTCAAAGCCAGAACTTGTAAATTGTGGTAACATAACAGCCCGAATGAGAAGATCTTGATCGTTGGGCAACCACCAATGGTCGCCTTCCAACATCCTTACTATGTCTGAAAACCAGCTTCTCCTTTGCCAACAGGGTGCCACCAGAATATTTGTTAGTACTTGACCCAGGAGTGGAAACAGAGGAAACGCATAGAGAAGTCTGAATTCTGAGTAAGGAAGAGGGTCTCTGGACTGGAATACAAACTTCGGAACCTTCCAATTGTGGCGGGCGCGGGAACCCCAAGCGGATGGGGACAAAAAAACCCTCTGATTGAGGGACCATCCTCCCTGATGCAGGACCACTCTGCTTAGATAATCGGCCTGCATGTTGTCCAATCCTGTTATGTGGATCGCCGAGATGCACAGCATATTCTACTCGGCCCACATTAAGATCCAGCTCATCTACTCGGGAGCTTCCCTGCTTTTTGTGGCCCCCTGGTGGTTGATATATGCCACCAACGTCAGGTTGTCTGCTTGAATCCAGGTAGGATGACCCCTCAGATCGGATGTCCAATGTGTGAGAGACAGTAGGATCGCTCTCCGTTTCAGAATATTTATCTGAAATCTGCTCTCCCATGGTCCCCACTGTCCCTGGATCGTTTGCGACCCCATGACACCTGTTAGACTGGCATCCGTGGTGGCAATCTTCCATTGCACCAGAAGAAAGGATCTGCTTATCTGAAGAGGCTGAGGATTCAGCCACCAGCCTAGAGACTGCCTTGTTGAGTGTGCCTGTAAAAGGGGTGATCCAGAGTTTCAATGGTTCGATCCCAAACTGTAAGCAATTCCATCTGCAAGGGTCTTGTATGAAACTGTGCAAAAGGCACCACCTCAAAGCAGGACACCATCAGGCCTAACAGACGCATTCCTTGATGAATCGTCTGGTGAGGGCAGGACAAGATAGATTGTACCCTGCCCTGAAGTGAGAGTCTCTTCTGTTCCAGAAGAAATACCTTGACCTAAGTTCTGTCCAATGTCATCCCCAGGAAAGATATAACTCTCGAAGGTATATGCGACTTTGGATAGTTGACTATCCAGTCAAACATTTCTCGCATCTAGACAGTTTGTGTATCCTTCAGGGAGTCCTGAAAAGAAGTCTAAGTAAGGAATTATATGCATGCCCTTGGTTTCTTAGAAAGGCCAAGAGATCAGCCAAACCCTTGGTAAAACACCCTTGGGGCTGAAGACAGGCTGAAGGGCAGAGCCACAAACTGCAGGAGTAGGTCATCTACTGGAAAGTGCAAATATTTTTGCTGACCCGGAAATATAGGGATATGTAGGTACACATCCTATATCCACTGTGGCTAGATTGCATTAGCATGCGCTGAATCGAACATATATAATTAAACACTCCTTTAAAGGAGGCCCCCCTGTAACCCATCTTTGTACATTATAACTCACCTGGTCTCTGTGATCTCCCACCCCACAGCCACATGCTGAGTGATGTCAGCAGCATTGCAGTGCAAGAATTGGGTGACTGACATGTGATCCAAGCCCTGCAGCTCAACCCAGAAGCCAAACACATGGACTGACAATAAATCATGGCAAGCATGTAAATTTTAAACATTTTATAATGGGTTAAAAAGCCTTGCGCACCCCTCAGGGAAAGAGTTGGTGGCCTTTTTTCATTTTGCAGTGAATATCATCCGTTTACTACTGTGGTGACATTTTTAATGTATACTTATATGTAATATAAAGTAATATATTCAAGGTTGCGCTATTAGTTAACTATATAATATTTTTGAATCTAGAGATTAAACGTCCACTCGCTAGGAGTAATATCAGAACTGTAGCCACAGCAGTCCGAAGAAGATGCAAGCAAGTTTTGGTATATAGCCAGGGCCGGTTATACATTGGTCACTCTGCGGGATATACAACTTCAAAGTTCAACACCAAAAGTGTTATAAGGTGGTGGGATAAACACACCTCAATGGAAATATAAGTATAAAACACGTACCAGATTTCTTTAGAAAAAACGCCTTGTAATCAATAGCAAATTGTTGATTTGCAATAAAAAACAAAAACGCCAACATAGTGTAAAGTTGCACAGATTCCTGGTTCAATTGCCCCCACTATGCAATGCTCACCAAATATATCAATAAAATCCAGCAAATAGTATTTTTGAGAAGGCAAACCTGCGTGTTACCACCAGTGGTCTCGCCACCGCAATCAGCTTAGGCTCCTACCGCTCTCGCCTGCAGACTCGGTAATCTCCGAGTCTTCCTTTGAAAGTCACGTGGTCACTAGGCTCCACCAGACTTCTTGGGCTGCCCGGAGCCTACCACGCTATGCTCAAATATCCTCTACAAGTCAATTAACTCCTAAATTCTAAAATTCAATTTGAACTCTGAAGCACACAGTACCGCAGAGACAAATGGGGGAAACAGGGAGCTTTGCCTTTTACAGCACTTAGCATCCACTTTTACTGGTCAATTCTATACAAATTATTATACCTTATTCTTATAGCACCGGCTGTGGCTATATACCAAAACTTGCTTGCATATACTTAAATGCCACTTTCAACTTTATCAACCTTAATCTCTTCTTAGCTAGTGTGATCTTAAGCTTCTCTGCTGCATTTCTCATGAGTTTAAAAGCAAATCCTCAAACATTTCTATAAGCAGATTAGATTAATTTTCAGTACTAGTTACTTTTAATCCCCAGTGGTTGTCCATATGGCAGGGCCTTGGAGGCAGGGTTCCGCTGTATTTTTTTTATCTATAACCTAAAGAAAATATGTAATGGTTATAAAAACATAATACACAATAAAGTGCACCTTCTTGGGTGTTGAGATGGAAAAGTTGTACAGCTGAGGAGCATACGGTTTTCACTATTTAGTAGAAATATGCAATACTGTGGTTCTCAAACACATTTGGAAAAGCTCAATTTAAATGTGTAAAAAAAAAAAAAAATACCACACTGGAAAAAACTGCACCTCATCTCCTCATCATCAGTATAATTAACTTGCATTATGTTATTCATTAAGAGTACACTTTAAAGTGGACCAACACCCAGGATTTTGACTATCCTGGGTTTTGGTCCACTTCGGCGGGGCACCCCGATCGCGGGTGCCCCGCTGTGTGAAACCCCCCAGAAACCCCAATAAACTCACCTCTCCCCGCTCCCACGTGACTGCCCGGTCCAATCCCCGCCAACGTCCAGGCGGGGAACAGGAACGTCCAAGCGGCTTCCGCCGCCGCCGCCTCCCTCGCGTCACTTTCGGCGCGCGCGCGCCCGTGCCGGCCATTCACAGACGGCCGGCGCGGGGGCGCGCACGCCTAGAGGGACGCGAGGGAGGCGGCGGCGGCGGAAGATAAGGTAGGTGATTTGGGGTGTTTGGGGGGGTTTCACCCCGCGGGACATCCCGATCTCGGATGTCCCGCGGGGTGGGAGGTGATCGGCCCGGGAATCTTATAGATTTCCGGGCCGATCACCTCTCGGTGTTGGTCCACTTTAAAATGATCATCTACAATACAATAGCTGAATGATCAATAAGTAATTGGTTTTACAAAGAAGGAATAACACACAGTAATGCTATAACTAGTGTTTCATTTTGAAGTCGGTGGTTAAAGGACTACTAATAAAAAAGGCAATCCGATCGATTCCAGCCTGTCCAGAAGTATTCACGTTTGGGAGTTCGCCCCTAGGGGGCGCTGACTGCAAGATCAGAGATGTAGCCCCTCCCGGCCCCCTATAAAGGCAGCTGCCTCTCCACACAGCCCCAGTAATTTAAAAGCAGTATTCATAAAAGAGGCAGGCCGGGAAGGTCCAAAAAATAGGAGACCATGTTACCTCACATAGCCTCCGCTTGTACTCTCTCGAATCAAAAAACGCAAAACTAAAAACTTGTATAACTAGTGTCCTATGACCAAAAATGGTTCAATCACCATAACAGGCATGCAGGACACAATATACCTCAAGGGCGGGGTGGACAGGCTGGAATGGATCGGAAACAAAAGCAATTCTACAGGTGAGTTTCACAGAATTGCCTTTTTCTTTCCAATCCATTACAGCCCGTCCAGAAGTATTCACGGGATCCCCAGTGCGGAACAGCAGATCATTTCACTACCGCCTGAAGCACCTTTCGGCCAAAAACAGCGCCAGCTTAGGCCCTGACATCCACCTTGTAAAACTTTATCAAAGTTTGAACTGAAGACCAAGTAGCAGCTTTGCAAACTTGTTCCACCGAGGCCTGGTGCTGAAAAGCCCACGAAGCCCCAATGGCTCTAGTAGAATGAGCTGTGATCGGAAAAGGTGGTTCCTTCCCCCTGACAGAATAGGCCTGTACCACCGCCTGTCTAATCCACTTACTGAGAGTGGACTTGGCTGGTGGCAATGCCTTCCTAGAACCTTCAGACAAAACAAAGAGCAGATCAGATTTCCTGAAGGATGCAATCGCAGCCAGGTAATACCTTATGGCTCTGACCACATCCAAAGAATGCAGAGCCCGTTCTTTGGGATTAGCCGGTGCTGGACACAAGGAAGGTAAGACAACTTCCTCATTAAAGGTGAAAAGGAGAAACGACTTTAGGCAAAAAATCCGGCTTAAAACGAAAAATCACCTTATCTCTGTGCATCTCAAAGTAGGGTGGTTTCATACATAACGCGGCCAGCTCTGATACGCGAAGCACCGAGGTGATCGTCACCAGAAAAACCACCTTGAGTGTCAGCATAGACAATGTAGCGTCATTCAATGGCTCGAAGGGGGGACCCTGGAGAGCAGATGGCACTAGATTTAGGTCCCACACCGGTAAGACTAATTTACGAGGTGGATGGACATGGGTGACCCCCGGGAAAAAGTCTTGACCAACCTATGATTGGCAATGGACCCCTGGAAAAAAAATGGAAAAGGCCTGACCCTTGAGGGTGCTCAGCTGGAGGCCCAAGTCTAGACTAGACTCAAGAACTCTAGAAACAGAATATTTCCGGCAAGGAAGGCTCTTGGCCTCGCACCAAGCAATATAGGCCTGCCAAACTCTGTAGTATATCATGGAAGAAGACTTCTTCCGTGCCTGAATCATTGCGTGAATAACCGTGGCCGATAAACCCTTCTCCATCAGGGTTGAGGTTTCAATAGCCAGGCCGTCAAAGCCAGCATCCGTAAATTCGGGTGCCGTAGCGACCCCTGTGTGAGAAGCCCTGGATCGTCGGGCATGATGTAGTGATCTACTGACATCTGTACTATGTCCGCAAACCAACTCCTCCTCAGCCAGCGATGAACCACCAGGATGGCTGGTACCCCCTCCTGGGCTATCTTGCGTAGCCCTCTGCCCAGGAGCAGAAACGGAGGGAATGCATACAGAAGGCTGAACTCCGTCCAAGGGATCGCCAGAGCATCTGTTGCTATGGCTAGAGGGTCTCTTGAGAGAGAGAGAGACGAACCTTGTAAGCTTGTGATTGTGTCTGGACGCAAGCGCAAGGAGCTCCTGCTCAGGGAGTCTGCCTCCTGGTTTTCCACCCCCGGGATGTAAACTGCCGAGATGCAGGGAACAATCTCCTCTGCCAAAGTCAGAATCCGGCTTATCTCCCTGAGGGATCTCTTGCTTCGAGTACCGCCCTGGTGATTGATGTAGGCTACAGCTGTCTGATAGTCCGAGCGGAAGTGAACCACATGGCCTCTTAAATGGGAAGTCAACTGTAGTAGAACCAACCAAATTGCTCTCAGTTCCAAGAGATTTATGGGTAACCAGTTCTCCTTTGGACCCCACTGACCCTGGATCCTCTGGGTCTGCCAAATGCCTCCCCAGCCTGTAAGACTGGCATCCGTGTTAACTATCTCCCATTGGGGAGTCCGAAAGGACTTGCCTACCAGCAGGTTCCGAGAGTCCAACCACCACAAGAGGGATTGCCTGGCCGGGGGGGGGGGGGGGGGGGACACAGCAAAAATCCTTGTTCCAGGAATTCCGGCGATCGATTCCAGCTGGTCAGCAGGTTCAGCTGTAGAGGTCTCATGTGGAATTGGGCGAAGGGCACTGCCTCAAAGCACGCCACCATTAGGCCCACCAATCTCATCCCCAGACGCACTGATGGCTGTTGACAAGCCAGCAAGGCCTGCACCTGCGTCTGGAGTCCCAAAACTTTCTGCTGCGGCAAAAAGACCTTGACCCGATCGGTGTCTAGCGTCATCTCCAGGAAGGATCTCACTGTTGAAGGCGTGATAAACGACTTAGTAGGGTTGATCACCCAACCGAAGGCTTCCAGGGTTGACAGTACAGTCCGGGTGTCGCTCTCGGCCTCCTGACCGGGCCGAAATCAGAAGGTCGTCTAGATAGGGTAACGCACGAATACCCTGACTCCTCAGGATAGCCATGATGCCCGCCAGAACCTTGGTGAACACACGGGGAGGTGAGGATATGCCGAAGGGGAGTGCCACAAACTGGTAATGTTGATCCTCCAGTGAAAACCTCAAAAACTTTTGATGTCCTTGGAAAATTGGGATGTGCAGATACGCGTCCCTGATGTCCACCGTGGTCATAAAGTCGCAGGGCCGAAGCGATCTCACCTTACAAATTTGTTGAGACCCTTCAGGTCCAAGATCGGCAACAGCGATCCGTCCTTCTTGGGGACCGTGAACAGGTTGGAGTAGAAACCCTGACCCTGTTCTTGCCCTATCCGCAGCAGGTGTTGAACAGCTGCTCTCAAAGCCTGCGCTTTTAGCAGATTTTGGGATATCATTAAACATAGAAATGTTGTGGGTGGTCTGGCTGCCAGCTCTATCTTGTAACCTGAGGACACCACCTCCTTAATCTAACGATCCGAGACGTGACGTCTCCAGATTGGAGCAAACAGCAGAAGCCGCCGCCCCCCCGTACAGGTGAGGGCGCCCCCCTCATGCATGCCTGAGTAGGCTTGGCTGGGGGTTTGGGATTAGCTCCCCAGGAGGGGTTGGGCCGGCTGCAGGACCTACCTCTGCCCCAGATATCTCTGCAGGCACCGGAAAATGAAGAACCTCTTCCTCCCTGAAAGGACCGATAAGAAGAGGAGTGCTGAAAGGCTTTCTTCTCTGAGGGAGCTTACCATCCTTGACCAAAAGTTCCAGTCGCTCCCCAAACAGCCGGCTTCCCACAAAGGGCAGACTTGTGAGGGACTTCTTGGTGGCCGCATCGGCCGACCACTGCTTCAACCACAGCGAGCGGCATAATGCTACAAGCAAAGCCGAAATCCTGGCACCGAGCCTGACCCCATCATCCATGGCAGTGACAACAAAGCCGATGAAATCCAAACAGACCTTGAGTTCCTTAAACTAAGATTTAGCCTTAGCCACAAGGTGTTCAACCTTTCTCCTGTTGGCTAGGGAAACAATTGCGGTGGCACACGCAGGCCGAAAGAGGGCACTGACAAAGGTGAAAGCATGGCAGGCTAACTGATCCATGCGTTGTCTGCAGGATCACGTAAGGAAGCATTGTCAGGCGATGGCATAACCATGGTACTGGACAAGCCTGACACCGGAGGGTTCACCTCGGGAGGGTGAGACCACAACCGAATCAACCTGGCAGGGAAAGGATACCGTCTATCCAGGCCCTTAGAAACCGACGGTAGCTTGTTGGGCCTTTCCCATTTGTTAAGAATCATGTTAGAAAAGTGCGGCTGCTCAGGAAAAACCCGCCGCTGTCTTTCAGGCTGAAACAAATCACTCTTTTTCCTCTTAGCCGTTCTGGGAGGAACAATGTGCAAGGTATCAAAAACGGAAGAAAGTAAACTTTCCGTATTATCTGGAAGGAAGGAATTCTCATCCGAGGAGGAGCCAGAAATGCTGCCATCTCCGGCGGAGAGCAACTCAGTCACTGAAAGTGGGTCATCTGGCGACTCGCCTTCCTCTGCCGATCCCAAAGAATCATAAAAATCATCCGAGTAAACCGGCTCCAAATGCCGCTTCTTACTCGAGGCCTTCTTAGGGGCTGCCAATGAGATCTGTTTCTCAAGGCTAGCCAGCCTGTGCGCAATGTCCCCTTGCTGGCTCCCCCTTCACTAGGGGCTAACTGCGGCAGCGGAGGATCCGGAGAGGCCGTTGGTAACACAGGACTAGGGTCAGGAGCGACCGCCCGCTCATGGTCCAAAACAATGTAAATATTCAATAAGGCTAATAGACACTAATGGCCTAAGCCTAATAGCCGATCCCTCTTTTTAATAATGGGGACCGGGAGAAACCACAAACCTCAACCTTCAGCCCACAGTCTAAAATCAAAAAGAAAAAACACAGCAATTACAAAATGACCCACAATGTCATGCATTAACACATAAGAATCATAATATATACATGGCAATAAAAAATGAGCATATAGTGATAATACATTGCATAATACAGTATCTATCCCCCTTTATCCCCTTAAGCAGCACAACAACAGGAGGGACTCAGGACCGCGCCCGCTCAGCGCTACACCAGGAGTAAGCAAGAGGGATTACCTCCGAGGTCCACAGCCGCGCCAGCAAGGCCAGCAGCGCGCGCTTCCAGAAAGATCCAGCCAGGGGAGCGTCACAGGAGCGATGGCCAGCCTGCGCGCCGCCGCATGTGACTCCGCCCCCCGGCACGTCATATCCAGGCCTAGTTGCGGCTCCACAAGCGCCGCACTACATGGCGCCGCCACCCCCCCACGTCCCGCGTGGAGCCCGCAGGGTGCGTGAGCCTGCAACCGAGACCCGGCGAGGGAGCGAGGAAGGTAAGAAGTGGAAGGAGCGTTATCGGACCGCTCCTCGCTGTAGCATGCTATACCGACGAAGCTCTCCACCGCTCCCCATACAGTAGCACCAAGCATGCACATACTCCAATATAATAAAGCATGTGGCAGAAGGGAGGGCATATATAAAATATATATAAGTGGTTCCCCAGCAGGCTCACCATAAATGCCTGCGGCTTTTTTGGTAATATAGCCTGCGGCCCAGAGCCAAGTGCTCTGCCAGAACGCCCCAGGCCCCGACGTTTCACCCTACCGTACACGGATCCCTGTTAGCAGCCAAAGCTGGGAGGCAAGGATGGGTCAGAAGAGATCCGAGGAAATAGGGTCCTGCAGCCGGCCGACAGGCTAGGTGGCCCCGCTCTGCTGCCAGCATTCTGAGACAGAGTGCAAGATCCTATGCAGTCAACTGCAAGAAAAAGAACTGGGGCTGTGTGGAGAGGTAGCTGCCTTTATAGGGGGCTGGGAGGGGCTACATCTCTGATCTTGCAGTCAGCGCCCCCTAGGGGCGAACTCCCAAACGTGAATACTTCTGGACGGGCTGGAATGGATTGGAAAGAAAATCTGCAAAATCTATGACACAAGAGGATAATTCTATACCTAATGTGGATTGGAAGAAATAATATACAGGAGTGGCATGAATGTACCCTTCTACATTTACAGGGGATGATTACTCAGCTCTAACAAAATGTCTGAGCCAGCTTGGGCTGGAATAATGGCTTATTTCTATGTGTGTAAATGCTTTTACTCATTATACTGTGCTTTTGGCAGATATTAGAGTGGCTCTAGGTATGGACAGTTAGAAATTAGGCGTTTTCCCCTGTAAAAGTAGGTTCAAAACCCGTTGCCCTTACTTGTTCATCATGTTTGTAAAAAAACAAACAAACAATAAGCTTGGTAGAGTATTTTTTTTTTCACACAGACAATGCAAACTACTGTACCCCCTAAGATTTTTAATAGCACACCTTTTCACTATAAATCTCTTCTAAATTTGTGCTTTTTCTACATTAACCAGCGGAGAAAGGATACGGTTTTCTGTTAGCGGAATCTTTTCACCATGTTCATCATACATTTGAAGACCATTTAATCCAATGTAATAGGGGTCTCCCCAACTGGTGAGCAGTTGAAACTGAAAAATAACTAAAATGAATGTCAAGGAAAACACCTATATGTTGACGACATGCTGTAAATCTTACATAAAAAGGTATTCACTGCTGTTTTTGTTATTGGAAAAATGGCTAGCACCATTGGAGGTCTACTTCAGTGCACAATTTGTCAAACTTTAGCACAACTGGAGCAACAGTTCCAGGGTGAATATCACTATGATAAATGTGAGCATGTTACCTTCACTTGCGTTAGACCCCTAAACATTACTGAAGAAAGAGTCAGCTGCTTAAACAAATAGTGGATGGCAAAGACTGCTACAGTGGTGAGAACAGGAGATTTTAACAACCTAGGTAGTGACTGGAGCCATGGTTCTGCTTGAACTACAAGGGAGAGAAAATTTCCCAATCTTCCTACAAAATGACTATATAGGCCAGTTTGTGGAGGGGCCTACTAGGGGTGATGTTCTAATACAGGGGAGCTAAACCTTTTGTGAAGTGCGGGCCACTTAAACCGGACCAACAGCCTGGCACAGTTGGAAAAAAACTCCCCCAAACTCACTTGCCCCATCTGCATGCATGATACTGAAGCATTGCCAGCACTTACATTTGCTCCTGCATCCACTTAAAGCTCCAAAACTCCTTCTCATCCTTTTCCTAGTGGTAGCAGACATTTTGGAGCTTCGTTTCCCAGCATCTCAGCCATTCTGCCGCTGCCTGGATTCAAATGACATAACTGACAATGCACAGTAACAAGAAACCCAGTGGCAATGTTTGCAGGTGACCTGCAGATACATGAGCAGCCATTTTGTTTCTAAAATTTACTATGGCAGGGGTTAGAAAAAGGTAAATTAATTTTGTGTACAGCAATTTAAATTGCACTGAGGAGGGATGCATATGAGCACTGTTTGTTGTGTTGGCCCGGTTTAAGTCATTTTTGACTGTTGGTCTGCTTTAAAGCAGAATTCCAGTCATAAGATGACCCCCCGCCCTGCCACCCTACCCTGGCGCTGAGGCAGGACAGAAGGTTACAAAGAAAAAAAACCCTTAACTGGTTCTTGGCCCATCCCCCGGGTTCACGCAAGCTCCCACTGCCCCCAGGGATGTGGCACTGTGCTTATGGTCAGGATGCCGGTATCCAGGACCCGGAGTGCCATAACAGTGGTGCTGGCCTCAGGTAAGGTTTTTTTTCTTAGTAACTACCCCCCCCCCCCCCCCCCATCCCGTCCTGCTTCAGCATCGGGGTAGGGTGGCAAGGCAGGGAGATTATGTGACCGGAATTATGGTTCAAGCTATTTGGAAACTGGCTGCGGGCCACAATGAATAGATTCAGAATTAGAGTGATTGTTATGTCCATGCAACACACAACTACAACTACATTACACAACTACATTAGCACATTATATATAACAATACTCACATGCCTCCCTATGCTAAATATACAATTACATATAGAATACTTATCTTGTTATCATGCCAGAAATTTCACCCAAGGGTGATGATGTGCAATGTCACCGCATTACTCCAAGCCACCACTTCCCCCTCTATTTGCCAATGCTCCCCTTCCATATAACTCTCCTTGCAACCTCTCATCCTTACTGAACCTGTATTTTACTACCTTTACATGCCAGTTTTATTTACCTTTTCCACTTTCGCCAAAGCAGGTCACGGGCCACATCAGATGGCTCAGAGGGCCACATGTGGCCCTTGACCCTAAGTTGAACATGTGTGCTCTAATGGTTCTGGTAATGTCAAATGATGAAGAACTTGTGGGACTGTTACAGTCCATGAAAACCTTGGTAAACACAATATAGTTGCATTAAATATAAATGGAAATAAATTAAAAATAAACTGCAAAAAGTAATCTGTCGGGAAGGGCAAAACCACTACATTTTTAAAAAAGTCCAACTTCCCCACTGTTCAAGGTTGCACATCACATAAATATAAGGAGTGTTCAATAAGTTACCTGAGAAAATGTAACTTTCTGTTGTTCAATGTAATAACTCCTGACTTTAACACACTTTTCCCCCCAGTGATTGGGTGCCCTCAGAATAGAAGTAGACTTTTTGCTGCTACAGACACCCTATTACTTCCTCTGACTGCATCATCAGGAAATGGTTGCTCATATAGCAGTTTCTTCGGGTGACCAAAGAGGAAGTCATAACTGTAAATCAGGTCTAGACTGCAGGCTGGAAGGTGAAGCTCCATGAAGTCACATTTCCAAAGACAAGACTTGACTTGTGAAAGACTTGTGACGAGACGAGACTTGTGAGCTGATAGATTGTCATGAAGCAGAAACACATGATTTTCTTTGACTGTCTCCTGTTATGCTTTCATTGTTTATGCATAGCTTTCTCCAGAGATTGTTATATTGTATGGCATGAATACTAACAATAAAGCACCTTCAACAATGGCAGGGGGTGGAGAGGTTAAGATAGTGGTGGACAGCAGCAGATGTGAAAGGGTAGGTGAGCAGTGGAGGACAGCAGCACTGGGTGGAGGGGTTTGGTGAGTGGCAGAGAACAGTGGCAGGGGGTTGAAGGGTTAGGTAGGTAGAGGAGGAGAGAGGCAGGAGATGGAGGGGTTAGGTGAAAGGTTGAGGAAAGCAGCATAAGATGGAGGGAAAACATAAGTGGTGGAGAACAGCAGCAAGGAGTGGGGGGTTATGTGAGTGGTAGAAGACAGTGGCAGGGGGTGGTGGGGTTAAGTGAGTGATAAAGGACAGGGGCCAGAGTTGAATTAGCTAGGTTAGTGGTGGAGGCCAGTGACAGGAGGTGGTGGGGTTAGATGAGTGGTGGAGGACAGCAGCAGGGCATGAAAGGGTTAGGGTGAGTGGTAGAGGACAGCGGTAGGGGGCTGAGGGGTTAGGTGGTTGGCGGAGGACAGTGGCAGAGGATGGAGGGTTAGGTGAGCGGTAGAGGACAGCGGCAGGGGGTGGAGGGGTTAAGTGAGCAGTAGAGAACAGCGGTATAGGCTGGAAGGGTTAGGTAAGTGGTGGAGGACAACAGCATGGGTTGGAGAAATTAGGGGAGTGAGAGAATAGCAGCAGGAGGTGGAGGGGTTAGGTCAGTGGTAAAGGACAGCAGCAGGTGGTGGAGGGGTTAGGTGAGCAGTAGAGGACAGTGGTAGGGGGTAGAGGGGTTAGGTAAGTGGTGGAGGATGGCAGCATGGTTTGGAGGGGTAACAGCAGGAGGTGGAGGGTTTAGGTGAGTGGTAAAATACAGCGGCAGGGGGTGGAGGGGTTAGGTGAGTGGTAGAGAACAGCATCAGGGGGTTAGGGAAGTGGTAAAGGATAGTGTCAGGGGGTAGAGGACACAGCAGGTGGGAAGAGGACAGTGAAAGGGGGTAAATGAGAGTGACAGGGGGTAGAGGACACAGGAGGGAGTAGATGCGAGTGGCAGGGAGTAGAGGATATGGTAAGGAGTAGAGAACATGGTAGGGGGTAGATGAAAGAGGCAGGGGGTTTCGCACAGCGGAGCATACTAAATCAGATAAAGATACTCAAAAATACAATTCTGTGAAACTCACCTGTAGAATTGTTTTTGAGTATATCCAGTCCAGGTCGTCCCAGTGATGACATGTGTGTGTATTCCGCCCCCAGGGGGCGCTCGACTGCAAGATCAAAAGCTGTCGCTCCTCCCGGCCCCCTATAAAGGCAGGTGTCTATCATTTCCCAGTGGTTAAAAAGCAGTAAAGAGGAGACAGGCCGGGAGGCTAAGAAACCATGTTACTTCACATAGCTTCAGCTTGTACTCTCTCCAACAAAAAACTTAAGGACAAAAAGTCCAAGAATAAAAATGGTAATCACCATAACAGGCAAACAAGAGATAATGAACAAGGGCGGGGTGGGACGACCTGGACTAGATATACTCAAACAATTCTACAGGCGAGTGTCACAGAATTGTATTTTTCCCTATATCCAGTCCAGGTCGTCCCAGTGATGACATGTGGGACATCCAAAAGCAGTGTCCATTAGGGCTGGATTCCCAATGCGGAAAAGCATGTAGTTCATTTCACTACCGCCTGAAGCACCTTTCGGCCAAAGACAGCATCAGCTGAGGCCCTAACATCAACCTTGTAAAACTTTGTAAAAGTATGAACTGAAGACCAAGTGGCGGCCTTACAAACCTGTTCAACAGATGCCTGGTGCTGAAAAGCCCAGGAGGCACCAATAGCTCTATTAGAATGAGCTGTAATACAAAAAAAGGGGGTTCTTTCCCGTTGGCAGAATATGCTTGCACCACCGCCTGTCTGATCCACTTACTGAGAGTGGACTTGGCTGGTGGCAAACCTTTCCTAGAGCCCTCTGTTAGGACAAAGAGCAAATCCGATTTCCTGAAGAATTCAGTCGCAACCAGGTAATACTTAATGGCTCTGACCACATCCAAGGCATGGAGGGTCCTTTCCTTAGAATTAGTCGGTGCTGGACACAAAGAAGGCAAGACAACTTCCTCATTAAGGTGAAAGGGAGAAACGACCTTAGGCAAAAAATCAGGTTTAAAGCGAAAAACCACCTTATCCTTATGCCGCTCAAAGTAGGGAGACTTCATACAAAGCGCAGCCAGCTCTGACACGTGACGCACCGAGGTGATCGCTACCAAAAAGACCACTTTGAGAGTCAAAATAGACAATGCAACATTGCACAATGGCTCAAAGGGAGGACCCTGCAGAAAGTACTAAATTCAAGTCCCACACCTGTATTACTGACTGACATGGGTGACTCCCTGGAAAAAAAGTCTTGATCAACCTATGATTGGCAATGGATCTCTGGAAGAAGATGGCTAAGGCCGAGACCTGGCACTTGAGGGTGCTCAGCTGGAGACCCAAGTCTAAGCCGTGTTGTAAAAACTCCAGAATCCTAGAAATAGAGAATGTGCGGCAAGGGAGACTCTTGGACTCGCACCAAGCAATGTAGGCGTGCCAAAGTCTGTAGTATATCATGGAAGAAGACTTCTTCCGTGCCTGTATCATGGTATGCACAACCGTGGCCGACAGCCCCTTTTCCATCAGGAGTGAGGTTTCAATAGCCAGGCCGTCAAAGCCAGCGTCTGTAAATTGGGGTGCCGCAGCGACCCCTGAGTGAGAAGCCCTGGGTCGTCGGGCACGATGAAGCGATCTACTGACATCTGAACTATGTCCGCAAACAAACTCCTTCTCGGCCAGCGAGGAGCCACCAGGATGGTTGGTACCCCCTCCTGGGCTATCTTGCGCAGCACTCTGCCCAGGAGTGGAAACGGAGGGGATGCATAAAGGAGCCTGAACTCCGTCCAGGGAATTGCCAGAGCGTCTGTGGCAATGGCCAGAGGATCTCTTGAAAGGGAGACGAACCTTCGGAGCTTGTGATTGTGTCTGGACGCAAACAGGTCCGCGTCCGGCTGACCCCAGCGGAGACACAGAGCGAGAAAGGTCTTGTGGCTGAGAGACCATTCCCCCAGGCGTGAAGCGCTCCTGCTCAAGGAGTCTGCCTCCTAGTTCTCTACCCCGGGAATGTAAACCGTTGAGATACAGGGAACATTCTCCTCTGCCCAAGTCAGAATCTGGGTCACCTCCTTGAGGGCTCGCTTGCTCCGAGTCCTGCCCTGGTGATTGACGTAGGCGACCGCCGTCTGATTGTCCAAGCGAACCTGGATCGCACGACCCCTTAATTGGGGAGAGGGCGAAGAAGCACCAACCGGATCGCTCTCAGCTCCAAGAGATTTATGGGTAAGTGGTTCTCCAGCGGACCCCACTGACCCTGGATCTTCTGAGACTGCCAAACACCTCCCCAGCCGGTCAGACTGGCATCCGTGGTAACTATCTCCCAACGGGGAGTCAGAAAGGACTTGCCCACCAATAGGTTCCTGGAGTCCAGCCACCACAAGAGGGACTGCCTGGCTAGGGGAGACAGCAAAAATTCCTGTTCCAGCGACTCCTGCATCCGGTCCCAGCCAGTCAACAGGTTCAACTGAAGAAGTCTCATGTGAAATTGGGAGAAGGGCACTGCCTCGAAGCATGACACCATTAGGCCCACCAGTCTCATCCCCAGACGGATCGATGGCCCAAAACCTTCTGCTGTGGCAGAAAGACCTTGACCTGAGAGGTGTCTATCGTCATGCCCAGGAAGGATCTCACTGTTGAGGGAGTGATAGAAGACTTTGGGTAGTTGACTACCCAGCCGAAGGTCTCGAGAGTGGACAACACCGTCCGGGTATCGCTCTCGGCCTGCTGAAGAGACTGAGCCGCAATCAGTAAGTCGTCCAGATAGGGTAGCACATGAATGCCCTGGTTCCACAGGATAGCCATGATGCCTGCCAGCACCTTGGTGAAGACGCAGGGCGCTGAGGAAATCCCAAATGGCAAAGCCACAAACTGGTAAGGCTGGTCCTCCAGAGCAGACCTCAGGAACTTCTGATGTTCCAGGAAAATCGGAATGTGCAGATAAGCATCCCTGATGTCCACCGTGGTCATGAAGTCGCCAGGTCGAAGCGAGCTCACTGCCGACCGCAAGGTTTCCATGTGGAAAAGTCTGTTGAGACCCTTCAGGTCCAGTATAGGTCTTAACGTTCCGTCCTTCTTGGAAACCGTGAACAGATTGGAATAAAAACCTTGACCCTGCTCCTGCTGAGGTACAGGACAAATCACACCTAACCGCAGGAGGTGTTGCACGGCCATTCTCAAAACCTGTGCATTCAATAGGTTTTGGGATATCCGAGATCGAAGAAATTTTGTGGGCGGCCTGACTGCCAGTTCTATTTTGTAACTGGAGGACACCACCTCCTGAATCCACCGATCCGAGACGTGCCATCTCCAGATATGAGCAAATAGCAGAAATCGTCCCCCCACCCGGATGGGTGAGGGCACCTCCTCATGCCTGAGGGGACTTGGCAGGGGGCTTGGACTTTGCTCCCCAAGCAGGATTGGGTCGGCTGCGAGACCTACCTCTACCCCAGGTATCTCTGCGGCCACCTGAACATGAAGAGCCTCTTCCTCCTCGAAAGGAGCGATAGGCAGATGAGCTCCGAAAGGGTCGAGCAGGCCTCCGTCTCTGAGGGAGTCTACCATCCTTGACCAAGAGGTCCAGACGCTCTCCGAACAACCTGTGTCCCACGAAGGGGATACTAGTAAGCGACTTTTTGGCCACGGCATCAGCCGACCATTGTGCAACAAGCAGGGCCGAAATCCTGCCACCAAGCCGGACACCATCGTCCATGGCAGAGACAACAAAGGCAATGAAATCCATGAAACCCTTGAGGTCTTTATACTCCTCCACCCGCTTGCAAGTCTTAGCGCTATCCACAAGGTGTCTCACCTTCTTTCTGATGGCCAGGGAGACAATAGCCGCGGCACACACAGGGCGAAACAAGGCACCAGCAAAGATGAAGGCATGACAGACCAGCTGATTCATGAGCTTGTCATCTGGATCACGTAAGGAAGCGGTATCAGGTGTCGGCATAATAGTAGTGTTGGACAACCCCGGCACAGGGGAATCCACCTCGGGAGGACAATACCATAGCCAGACCAGCTCCTCAGGGAAGGGATACCGCCTATCCAGGCCCCTATGCACCGACGGTAGCCTGTTAGGCCTTTCCCATTCCTTGAAAATCATATTAGAAAAATTGGCCTGTTCTGGAAAGACTCGCCTCTGTCTTTCAGGCCTAAACAAATCACCTTGCTTCCTCTTGGCCGCTCTGGGAGGAACAATGTGTAAAGTCTCAAAAACAGAAGCAAGTAACTTCTCCGTATCATCAGGGAGCCACGCATCCTCGTCCGAGGAAGAACCAGACAAACTGTCATCGCCGTCTGGCCGTCTCTTACTCGTGGCCTTCTTAGGCGCCGTTCACGAGATCTGTCTCTCGAGACTGCCACCCTATGCATCAAATCAACATGGGACCCCCTGTTGGCTTCCCCCTCACTGGGGGATGAGTGCAGCAGCGGAGGTTCAGAAGAGGCCGCAGGCAGTGAAGGGCTAGGGGCAAGTACGCCCGCCCGGTCATGGTCCAAAATGACGCTCCTCGCGTACAAACAGTGCTGAATCCACCCAGAGGACTTGCACTGCACAAGGGGCAGAGCTTCACCCACCCAGATGGGGCCCCCAGCTCACTATCCCCAGATGCCTCTATTATGATGATTACAAAAATTGGCAATGCAGGTTACAAGGCAATAACAGCCCAAACCCATGTGATCCCTCCTATATGATCCCTCTTAATAATAGGGGAAAAGGGGACCGGGGGGAACCACAACCCTCAATCACTGGGCCCACCTAAACAAAGACAAAAGAGAGGCCCATCAGTATCCCACAAGCGTATGCAGAAAAATACAATATAGGCATTATTAAGAGGGACTCACGACATCGACAGTGGCGGGGAGCAGCAGCGAAGGGGCGCCAGGCACAAGAAACAGCAGCAGTAGCGCCAAAATGGAGCCATCCGCACAGGCATGCAGCCAGTTTCAGTGCGATCCTCGAGGGGCGGGCTGCACAGCGATGACGCGAAAAGCGTGAGTGCGCGGCTCCGCCCTGCCCGGCGGCGCGAAGAACGCCTGCCCAGCAGGGAGGCCAGGGCACGGCGAGGGACATAAAAAATAATGGCCGCCAGCAGCAGGGAGGCCCACCGCAGGCACACACACACAGCCCTTTCGGCACGCACTACCGAGCCCGTACTCTGCCGCCCACCTGTCACTGAGAAGAAACCGTGCGAGTGGCGTCCCTCCCCCCCCCCCCATGTAGCAAGATAGAGGGGAGAGGGAAGCAGCCAGAACCACGAGGGAGGTAAGCATAAGGTCAAACCGCAAATAGCAGAACAGTAAAGTTGCAAAAGCACACTGCACACAAAAATAAAGCTTTTGGGATGGGGAGGGATATAAGGCATCTAGCCAGCCATGTGGTTCCCCCAGGTAGGCTCACCATCAGCCTATGGCCAGCTACCCATTAATCAGGGTCTGCGGCCAAGAGCCTAGCTCTGCCAAAACGCCTGACCCCGGCGTTCTCCCTACCGTCACAATCCCGAATCAGCCGCGGCTGGGAGGCAAGAGTGGGTCTCACGGGATCAGTGGTAATAGGGTCCGCAGCGGCCGACGGGCTAGGAGGCCCAGCTCAGCTGCCAAAATTCCAAGAGAGAGTATCCAACGATCTTCAGCAGCCAGACTGCAAGATGAACACTGGGAAATGATAGCGAGACACCTGCCTTTATAGGGGGCCGTGAGGAGCGACAGCTTTTGATCATGCAGTCAAGCGCCCCCTGGGGGCGGAATACTCACATGTCATCACTGGACGACCTGGACTGGATATAGGGAAAATAGTAGGACTCGGTCCATTTTAAAGTAAAAACAGAATGCATCCTAGGGGGCATCTTGATTAGGGATACCCAACAGTCCAAAACCCTACAGACCCCCCAGAGTCATTTAATTTTGGGATCCTACACTGTTCAAATGCAAAACCAGAGGGCTTTCCTTCTACATGTATAAGATTAATTTCTTTGAAATGACAATACAATGCATTACACTATGTATCTGAATCTCCAGATCTCATTTCTTTGTTTAAATGCTAAATACAAATCATGTTTTACATATATTTATGTCTATGGTGTGCATTTGTGAACCCCTTTTTGGTGTGTATGTGTGTGTATACTGAGGGTCTACAGGATGCAGAAATTATATCAAACTATTGTTCTATATATTTAATTGTAATATATATATATATATATATATATATTTTTTTTTTTTTTATTTATCTATATCAAGAACAAAAGTTAAAACACTTTTATGCCCTCCTGGCTAAAAAGACAATTAAGGACAAGAGAAATGCATTTAGCTGAGCTCTTAGCAGTAGCCTTTGAAAATGATAAAGTAGTTAATAAAGCCTATTAAAAAGAGATAGAGCTGACAAAAGCACAAAATGAAAGATGTGTGGCCAAAGCAAAACAAACACTGAACATTTCTTTAAATATATAAATCAAAAGAAAACTAAATCAGAACAGGCAGATGCCCTAACTAATAGTAAAAGGGAGTTGGTTACGGGGTTGAAAAAAAGCGCTAAATGGGTTCTTTATCTCTGTGTATGCAAAAAGAGGAGGAAGGAACCAACAAAGGTGATGCTACTGCTGCCACAGACACAATCAAAATGCTTAATTGGCACAATGAACAGATCATCCAAGAAAGGATACAAAGTTTGAATGTGGACAAAACCCCAGGACCAAGAAGTTTATTTCACCCTAAATAAGGGCTTTTTCCAGGTAAAATAAAAAAAATAAAAATAAGCTCTTCTCCAGGTAATTTTAAACCTGTAAGCTTAATGCCTATTGAGGTAAAATCACTTAAAGCAGGACAAAACCCTTGCAACATGGCCTAGATCAGGATACCCTGCTGTGTGGAAAACTCTCACCCCCTGGGGGCTGCAACATTCACCTACTTCCTGGCTCCCTTGCCTATGTAAACAACAACAGCTGCATTCCTTGCATCTTGGGGCTGTGTGCGCAGATTTTGTGATTACACATGGGCTTGAGCCACGACTAATGCTCACTGTCGGTCATGGCCCTGCTCCTCTGAACCAGTAAATGTGCCTGTGCACACCACCTCCGTTTATTGAAATGAAGAGGGTCTGCCAAACACTGCCTTGGCATGTCCCCTCCATTGCAATAAATGGAGGGAGCATACCAAGTCATTATGCAAGGACGCAATTTTCGGAAACTGGGAGGTTTTTGACCGGTCGGGAGCAGCAGAGAAGGTATGTGCCTTTTTGCTGTTTTTATGTTGTGTACAATCTATTTAGTGTTTGTTTATATAGATATATAAAACATTACATTAAAAACTAATGAAAAGCATTGCTTATTGTTAAATTATATGAATACAGATGTCCCCCAGATTAACACTCAAATAGTATGTGACTGAGTTTCTGCCATCTGTCTATGCACCATGAATACAATAGACTATATTGACACCTAGCGCACCTATATTCACACCTAGCTGCCAACTACCTCAATAGCTGGGCTGCAGCACATTTCCCCTTGAAAAAGAATCCTTAAATACCAAATTAGGTTGGCCTCCGACTCAGTCACTCAAATACACATTAGACACAGGTCTTGGATATTATTTGTGGGAGAGCAGTGTAACTCCTGAAATATGTCAGTTATGACTAAATAAATGAGTCTTATTCAGGACTTTTTAGACTGGTAATCCACATAGTATCATTTCTGTATGATATGTATTTGATGTTTAGGTTCATTTAACTATGAAATTAATGGGGATCATGAATTTTTCGGTTACAATATGATAACATGCATATGGATACATTTATAGAATATGTATCTAATCTCACAGAGGCTGCTTGTAGGCAGATCATTGCAGACACATTCAGGAGGCTGGGAGTGTTGGCCACGTCCCCTAGTGTTCAATAGATTAGGAAGCTGGTTGCAGAACTAGGCAGACAATGGATGGGCCCCTTACCAGTAGGAGGCAACCATAATGGCTAAGTATCTCTTGCTGTCTATCCATTATCTATCTCTCCATTATAGCATTTATTGTACTGTAACTAACGTATAACTTTAGTAACTAATTTATGTAACAACTGCCTGTAATATCTAAGGTTATCTGGGGATTTATCTTGATTTACTGTGCTGGTAATTAAACCCATTTTCGTTTATACATCTTACTGTGTGTGTGGTGGATAATTTCTCACACAATAGATTGTATGTGCAAATTATTTAAGGTATTAAAAATTTCTGCTTAGGATATTTCACTGGATGTATGAGGACAGCCTCGGTGACCATTGGCTTGCACCAGATTAGTGGCCGCTAGGCTGATATGATTATTAGTATTTGTGATATTTATATTATTTTCCAATAGAAATATTGGAGATTAACGTGCAGCAAATATTAATTTAAATCATATTTTCCTACTTCATTATTGTGCCATTTCTGACGATGTTAAAGTAATTTTCTGTTTCAATCTTTTTATTGAAAATTTTTGGTATAAAAGATAAACAGCACGACATGTTGTTCTTTTACAAATAAACTGTTACAGAATATGAGTTGTCATTCTTCATACAGTGTCTCATACAGGTATGTCATATTCAGTAAGTTGCTAAGGCACATTTAGAATGTTTAGGCTCCTAAAGTTTAATGATGTACCAACGTGAGCGACTTAAAATCAACACCTATTAACTGATAGATATCCTCACTCAAGCTGACGGGCAGATGGATTATCCTCTCCTGCCACATACCCTCCACACCGCCACCCCTCTGGTGTCAGGGGGAGGGTGAGGGAGGCAAGGGATCTAGGGAAAACAACGAGAGGGGAGGAAGGGGACAGACGAGAAACATGAAGGGAAGAAGAAAGAGAAAAAAAAAAGGGGAAGATGTAAATATGCATTTAGAGAGGAGGGCTTGCAGGCCACTCCTCACCGCAACAGGGCTTCTTTCAAATCTGGAAACGAGTATTCCACCCAAGGGTCCCAAATCTTCATGAATTTCTCATGAGAATCTCTCAGGATGCTCGGACGATTTCTCGTTGATGAAAATACCATTCAGCCTCTCCCTAACTATCTGAAATGGAACGCTCCCTTTTTTCCATGAACTTGCGATAGCTAATTTGGCTGCCAGCATGACCTGGGTCAGCAAGGCGTGTTGGGGCTTAGTGATTCCTTCTGGCTTCACATGTAGTAAAGCAACCCAGGGGTCCCTGTGTAAGTTGACATGTAGGAGACTATAAAGCATGCCAAAGACCGGAGACCAGAACTTCCTGACCTTCGGGCATTCCCACCAAATGTGGAACAACCTCGGAAACAGGTGGCCGGATACCCTGGGACTGCTTTAGCCACGCGGGATGGTACCAGGTACCACCTTGTAAGCATCTTATATGTCGCCTCTAATGTGGTGATGTTTATAGAACATTTGTTAATCCCTGCCCAGATAACCGTCCATTCCTTCCTTTCCAGGACTAGATCCAAATCTGTTTCCCATTTTGTCATGTATCCATGTTTCAGATTGGCCGGTAATGTCGTGCGTTGAGCATAAATCGTGGAGATAAGGCCCGGTGTCGGTGTCCCCCGAAGACACACCCTCTCAAAGGTTGTTTTATCTACCCCGTGGGCTTTGTTTTTTAGTAGGGGAGCTAACCAATGCCGGATCTGGACATAATGTTAAAGTAATTTTAAGGATCATTTTTATATTTTCATTCTAAGTTCATGCTACATCAGTGCTATGTCACTTTAATACCCTTTAACACATTACTTTATTTATTTCTTGTTCCTGTTTTATTTTATATATTCACCTGGCCTCCCATGCTCTCCCTCCCCTGTACAACCCAGCGATTATTTAATGGGGACCTGATTTACCAGAATTTTTGGTTTGGCATTTTGTCTCCTTATGCTATCTATTTATGTAATAACACATCCTCAAATGGCCCTGTTGAGTGCAAATGTTTTATAAAGTGATTTTAATTTTGTTCTGTATATTTTGTCTGTGTGCATGTAGCTTAGATTGAGAGTCAGCATACATTAAATATTTGTTGCTACAGTAGTTTTGTTATCAGAATGGATTTTTTTAACATCATGTTTTCAATTTCACATTTATTATGTGTTTGCAATCGGATGTACTGTGCAATAACTCCAAGTATGTCTCAGAAAAACAACTGTGGCATGCCTTATAGTTTTACCTGTTTCTTGCAGTAGTCAGTATAGCTCTGTATGCAGATCACACAGATGGCATAAAAAACCTTCTATACATATTCCACTGTCGCAATGACAATTTCTAAACATTGAGAGGGGCTTCTATTATGGTATTCCAGAAATTGCAAAAACTCTGAAAATAAATGTGTTTCCAGCAAGACAGGAAAGAAAAGATGGGTGGGCGCTACCCTAAAGAATAAACGCATAAACGGGGGGGGGGGGGGGGGGGGGGGGCACTCCAACGGGCCACCGCCCAGCAGTCAGGAATGGGTAAAAATCCAGGTGCTGCACCTCATACGAACATACTACTAATGCAAGACAGAATAAGGCATATTACTACATTGTTTTTTTTTAATGCAACAAAAAAGAAGGATACATCCGCAAGGCATCAAAGGTGCTTCATAGTCCATGGTGGCTGGCTCAGTGTTCTTTATATGTCTAATAAAAAAAAGAAATACATTGGCAACAGGGACTACATCAGCAGATGCCATTTAAACCAGGTGCCCAATAGTGGATGCCCCCCGGCGCATAAACAGGCACAAACAGGGGACATTTTACCTTTCTCCTCATTCCCCTGGAGTGAACCATTTAACCATGGTGGCCAATCACTTGATTGGAAAGGTGAGATTCCTGCAATTTTCAGAAGCAAATCAGCAGGGGGGGGGGGGGGGGGGGAGTAGAAATTGTGCCAGAACAACACCCATTTGTGAAATCTGGGCGTTGTTCCAATTTAATACTGGAGAAAAGTTGATTTATATGGATTGTGAAAAAAAAATTAGAAACAATATTTGATTTAACAGACATGCAAATACACAGACTGATAAAATAAACATTTACAAATGTTACCTTAACTGTTTATCAGGGCTATGTTCTGTAATAAAGTCAACAAAAAGAATCTCTTGAGCAAAATCAAAGTGACAGTTGCCAGGACCCTTGCGCATAAGAAATCCTTCAGGTGGAGAAATGCAACATCCATCAAGCGTGGCATGAACAATTTTTGCCTAAAAGAAATGGTTTTGGTCACAATAAAGTAATTCAGGAAAATCAGATCTACTGTAGGTCTAGGCTCTACCACACCATTTTAAAAACCCACTGCAATTTAGCCCTCTGAAACATTTCCACAAATATGTTTTGGGTTAAGCATCTAAAACAGATTTTCCTCAGTCCTTTAGACTAACAAAATACAATTCTGTGAGAATCTCACCTTTAGAATTGGTATTATATGCATATAGCACGTCCTGCTCCAGAACATATTCATAACGTATGGGTATACCTCCGCCTTCAGCGCCGTGCACTGCAGATTACGAAGAAAACAAGCTCCTCCCGGCCCTACATATACCGGAGGACCTCCCACAATCCCCAGCATTGAAAAGCAGTGATAAGAGAAGCCAGGAGAAACAAACCACCCAAAATTTCTGGTAATAACACCAAGTGAGTACAATCACCATACAGGGGATCCAGAACAAAGTGAAACCAGGGTGGGGTGGAGCAGGACGTGCTGTATGCATATAATACCAATTCTACAGGTGAGATTCTCACAGAATTATATTATTCTAAGCATACAGCACGTCCTGCTCCAGAACATATTCATAACGTATGGGACATCCAATAGCAGTGTCCACAATAGGGTGGGATCCCCATGAGAAGGCACAGCCAACAGTAAAGCGCTGTCACCCTTAACCATGTAATCAACAACGAGAACAATGCTCAAACCTCAACCTTTGAACCTTGTAAAGGGAGAATAGAACTCAAGCAGCGGACTGGCCGGCTTGATCGCCAGAACATAGTGCTACCAGGCAAGCCCAGCACCAATAGTACAAGAACCAAGAATACTAGGGAGGAAGAACCTTCCTCTAAAGGAGATAGGCCAAAAGAACTGTCTAACCATGCCGCTACAAGAGGGGGTAACCATGGTAACTCAAAAACTCCCCCCCCCCCCGGGGAATACCTGTCCCGGTCACAGGCTAGACCAACAGAAGAGCTAACAACGATATTTGGCAGAGCCAACAGAGTCCAACAAGACCAGAAGGACGAGCAACCAAACAGGACCAGGCCAGAAGGCCCTAATCCATGGCCACAATCAACCCGGTACATCCAGAAGGGGGCACCGGAAGACCCCAAAATAAGATCCTATCAGGGACGAGACAGCTCCGGCAAATCTCTTACCCCAGTAAAGGGGCACAGATCCCTTATCTCATAGTAATTTGACCATAGTCCCGAGACCAGAGGATCCGTCCAAGGCAGAAGGGACGAAGTAACTCCTGAATCCCAATTAGTGTGAGGCGGGTACCCTCACCTCATGGTATAGCTCTATACCAAAGAATGCATATATATAAAAAGTATATATATATATAATTACTAGGACCGCCAATAGTGCCGTTCCTTATGGCACACCGCTTCCTGGGGTAACCTCCCCAGAACAGCAACCTAATGGAAGGTGCGGGTCAGACAAGGCCCTGACTAAGAACTGTGGGAGCCCAAGGTAGGGCTTCAGAATAGGTCCTCCCCCAAAGGAGGAACTAGGGATCCCCCAGGAATGCACCTGAGCAGACCCTGAGGAATGTAAACAAAAGATTGGATCAGGTCTCGTAATAGGAGAACAGATCAGGCCCCAACTATAGACAGAGTCAATAGTGAGCCCATACCAAACCCTGCTTGTAGGACCCAAATCCCGGGAGCAGGTACCATCCCGCCAGGGAAGGGGCTTAGACCCAGCGCATAGCATAGGGACAACATAATCTAAACCAGCGTGGCAGAATGAGGAGAATAAGGAGGAAGACAAGGTCCAGAACCTCCAAGGAAGACACCTCGAGATCTGTCATCTCGGGCAGGGTAAGCCCCAGATCCTGCCAACGCTAAAGCATGTCTAAGGAAAAGGCACCATATTATGGTAAAAAAATTGTCCTAATGAGGAAACATACCATCTAGCTGTACTCAGTGGAACTCCCTGAGAACCCACACCCCGCTGGGCCTCCCAGGCCCCAAGCATAAGGTGCGGCTTGTCATCAGGGACCAGCACAAACTCTCCCCGCGCCCGGTAGGACAAGGTTATAACCTCTTTAAGAAAACTACCCAGCCAGAACCACTAGCCCCAACCAGGGCAGACCAGTCTGGCCAATAACAGGGGTAGACCCCTGTAATAGAGGCGGGGTCCCGCAGGACCCTGCCCGTGTGAGCCCAGAGGCACAACAGAGAACCTCCAAGGGAGGGATACTTCAGGAAGGACAAGTAATGTCAAGTCCCTTAAGGAATCAGGGCTCCCCTGTAAGGATCCAGGCCCAAGAATTCCGCAGGAGCAAGAGCGCAACCACTGTCCTATTAAGGCAGAAAGTCCCCCAATGTACGGGTACAAGAAGGAGTAGTCCCCTACTAGGACCCACAACATGCTTCTTAAGACCAAAATTTACCTAGGAAACCAGAACCTCCAAGGTCCCTTCCTAGGAACCCCTGGGGGATTCAGAAGAATAGGCCCCCTTTGCCAGACTAGATACCCAGTAACCATCAGGGAAAGGTAAGGAGTATGGAATGCTCCCCCGCGGTACCAACGAGTCCAGTAGAAGAGAAAGTGCCTCCACAAGGTGGTAGGGCAGGCAAAACCAGGCCCTGGGTGCATCCCTCTCATCCAGGGCTAATGGCTAAGTCACTTCAGAGCCCAAGATCCCCGGGACAAATGGTGTCCAAGGACGAGCCGCCAATCGGCTCACCAGAAAGCGAAGCTGTCTGGAGGAATCACTACACAGGACGGAGGACCAGAGGTCTCATACCTGTAAACTCCGTATAGTCAGGGAAAAAAACAAAAAAAAAGGGGGCACAGGGTGAAACCTACGTCTGGTGTAAACCAGGGATTAGAGGGTGGAGCCGAGTAGGACTCCGGTTTGTCAAGTTCCATTCCCACAGCTCCGTGTGAGAGAACAGTAAAGCCTAAAAGGTCCCCTGTACCAAGCGCCCCTTGGTGGCGTGTGAGCCAAACACACCCTTCCGGTGCCCTGTGCATACGAGGGTGCAAACAGGGAGCTTAGGTTAAGTCTCTACGGTGTAAGTGAACACCAATACCAGTCGTAGAGGGCTCAGTATCCCGAAGGTTCCCAGAGCCTGAAAAAATCCATACATGCCCAGCGGCCAGGGGGTCCCTGGGGCATGGGGCACAGACAGCCCTGTCGAGGGCGCCAGGCCGAAAGATTATGGTACAAATGCCACACCCTCCTAGGTGTTAGGCAGATAAGCTCCCTCATCCTAGAAGGGAGAGAAAAAGGGGGAGAAGAGGGGCAGACCCGCTCAGGGGCCCCAGATTCTATATGATAATGGCGTTCAGCAGGGAAGCCATACCTGGCAGGCCCAGTTAAGCCTGCACCCATGCCCGAAGACGGGCATGGAAATATAGACCCCTTAACCGACTCAGGGAAGGACTGCCCAGCAAACACCGTTCCATCTCTGGGGTAACTACCTAAAGCCACCAGAGCGAGGCAGGATGCCTCCTGATAGGAGTAGAGTGCTGCGGCCTTCCCCTCACCCAGGTGGGTGAGGGCGTCCCATCATGCATGAGGAAAATCAGGGAAGGAAAAAGACTTAGCCCGACCGGAGGGCCCCGGGCCCTGAACGTCACTCCTGGGGCGGGAAATTGGACCAGGTCCAGCAGAGGGCAACCCCGGTTCCTGTGCAACGGAATGATATGGAGGGGGAGGGGTCCCTCTGCCCCGCGGGGGGCGCAGCGGCCGCCTCTGACTGGGTGGAGTGGCCTGTTTCTCAAAGAAATCCAGACGTGCCCCAAACAGGTGATGTCCTCTAAAGGGGAGCCCCGTCAAGATCCTCTTAGTGTCATCGTCTGCCCCCCAGTGACGAAGCCAGAGAAGGCGACGTATAGCCACCGCCTGGGCAGAAGTCCTAGCACACATTTTGATGGTGGCATCCAAGGCCATAAGGATAAATTTGAGAAAAATATCGCAACTAGAGAGTGCATAAAAGACCTCCCAGGGTAAATCTTCAGGCTGATGCTCTAGGGACTTACATATAAGAGTCTTAGCGGCCACTGCCGTGATCGCTGCGGCACAGACAGGTCGCAGCATTGTGCCAGCACAGGTAAAGGCGTGGGAAGCAAGCCTATCGATACGCCGATCCTCGGCGTCCCGCAGGGAGCTCTAAGCCGGAGAAGTAAAGAATGGGGGGTTAGGAACCCCAATAATCGGAGCGTCCACGGCTGGGGACGAGGACCAAACATCTATCATCTCGGGGGGAAAAGGGTATTTCCAAGCCCAGTCATCCGGCGTCTTTTGACCCACCCTTTAAGAACAAGTGCATGGAAGTGAGCCTGCTCGAGAAATTCCAACCGCGGAGGCGCGGTATGAAAGCGCCCCCCTCCCGGCCCGGAGACCGCGTCGGGAGACGAAACGGACAGTACCTTAAAGATCCTGAGTAACATGCCGTCAATGTCAAGCTGGTCCAAGACATCCAGATCAGCGTCATCCTGACCCCTCGGTCTCTCGTCCTGGGAGCCTAGGTCAGAGAACAAGTACCCTTCTTCCGAAGTGGTGCTAGCACGTGTAGACAAGGACTCCGCAGAGCCCATAGCACAGGCCGAAGCCGCGGGAGAAGCAGGCCGTTGTCTAACTGGGCCAATCTGGCCAGCCAATCCTTCTACGATCTGGGCCAACGTGGGCCGTCTAGGAGAGGGATCTATTTGTACCCCCTCACCTGTACAAGACTCAACGGGAGTGAGGTTTGGGGAAGGGGTGGGAAGGGGCGAGGAACAACCGCAAGCCTCGCTCGCAGTTCCAGTGTCTGTTCAGAACATGACGCGCAGACCCGTGCCCCGTCCGCCTCAGCATGGGGGAGACCACACGAAATACACAGCCGGTCCTGTCCCAATGGGACCCCCGGTAACACAATCCTGAGATGCCTCCATATGGTGATTGTTCGATTATAGTATGTCGATAGGGATTTATGCCATAAGCCACCCTGGATGCCCCAACTACCCGCTGATCAATGTGGGAGATTTTGGGAAGGCCCGCTCCTTATACTAGTGAGTATAGCAATGTATACATATAAGGTACTTATATGAATGGTATATATGTATATGAGGCCGGGAGACGCCGCCGGGAACTCAGCGTCTGGAAGACACAATGGGAAAGATGTCAGGAACATGCGCAGATGGGCAGACAATAATGAAAGGGATTCGCCCGCAAGGGCACTTACAGCTCAGGTGGAGGAGGAGACCGTCACGACACGTGCGTGGGAAGCTAACCAAAATGGCGCCCAGCGAAGCTCGAAGAGCGGGCTAAATACTCCGCCATGACGCGGAGCGCACCAGACAAGGGCCCCGCCCATTCTGAAGAGTGCGAAGCTCTGAAGGAAAAGTAAAGCAATGGAGTAACAGCCGGCCTAACGTACCATAGAGTGGACGCCGACAGTAAGCTCGGAGACCGCGGCAACTCTATTAAGTGGCAATCAATTAGAAAAATACACACGGGCAGTCGAAAGAAACAATCAGCGCGGCCCAGACATCTCTGATGTTAGTGAAGGCAGAATATAAGCCACGAGCGTGACATACCGGTATACTAAGACCGCCACACGTGTACCCCCCCCTTTCTTTTCCCCCGAAGACGGAGAAAAGAGGGAGAATGGCGACCCCCTAATAGGGCTCAGGACTACACGGGGTACTCAACTGGCGGACCGGGGTCCAAATGCGGACCTCGACAAAAGATTTCCGGACCCCTGACCTGACAGCCCTGCACTTAATATATAATACTGTGGGGCGAAAAAAAAGCTCCAATTTTTTCCCAGTGCTCTGTAGGGTTTTTGAGATAGGGGCAAACAGCCTTTGTTAGTTTTGCCTGGGTAATCTATAGGCCCTCCCCCAGTGTGCTGATTTCTAACTATCCACCCCCCTCCCCGACAGCCCTCCGTCCGGACCTTCATCTCTCACCAGATGCCTTGAAATGGACCTTTTCAAGAAGTGGTTGAGTACCCCTGCCTTAGAGGCTCACCATCAGCCTAAACCGCCTACCCTATGGTTGGTGAATTGCGGTGGAGTCTAGCTCCATAAGCACACTAGGTGCTGCCTACCTTCACCCGACCCGCGCAGCCCAGGCTGGGAGGCATATATTTCACAATGAGGACGGGTGGAAATAGTCCCGCAGGGCCTCGGGCTGTCAAGCCCCGCTCGCCTGCGAGAGCGTGATACTTCATGTCTTCGCAGTTCCAGCACTGCAGAGAAATCTGGGGATTGTGGGAGGTCCTCTGGTGTATGTAGGGCCGGGAGGAGCTTGTTTTCTTCGTGATCTGCAGTGCACGGCGCTGAAGGCGGAGGTATACCCATACGTTATGAATATGTTCTGGAGCAGGACGTGCTGTATGCTTAGAATAATACCATTTTGTGATTACTTGTAAAATGGGTATTATAAGTATGTCACACACCCCGCTTCCAACATTAATGACATATGGGTTATGTCCAGTAGAGGGCGAACTTTTGCAGAGATGACTAGAAAAAAAGGAAGCCCCTCCCGGTCCATAAATACCTGGGACCTCCCACACATTCCCCATTATAGGAAAGCAGTAAGGGGACCAGGAAGAGCCAATAAAAACCTATTAACCAAAGGTTCACCCTATAGAGCAGGGGTGGGCAATTATTTTTTCCATGGGGCCACATGAGAAACTAAAAATATTGTGGAGGGCCGCTGAGCTATGGGCGTCTAAGCGACGTCTAAGCTCAGCGGCTCTGAGTGCGCTGGCGGCTGCATCTCGAGCTTCCCTCTAACAGGGAGCGCGCCCGCGCTGGCCATTCTCAAATGGCTGACACAGGCACGCGCCCTGCTAGAGGGATAGCGGGCATGCGGCCGCAGCTCGTGCATGCGCCGTTGAACTGGGAAAGAAGGTGAGTTTATGGGCGACCTGGGGGTTTCCCACAGCGGGGCATCCCGATTTTGGATGCCCCGCGGGGAGGGGATCTATAAGATTCCCAGGCTGATAAAGCAGGGTTTTGGTCCACTTCAAACGTTCTGATGTGATAATTTCCCAGCCAATCAGAGAAGCCCTTGGCTTCTGGCAGTCTGGAAGGAGAGCTCATATCAGCTTGGGGAAAGTGTAAGAATGGTGGGCAGCAGGAAGGGGGCATGGTGAGAGCATGATGGACAGCAGGAAGGGGGCATGGTGAGAGCATGGTGGACAGCAGGAAGGGGGCATGGTGAGAGCATGGTGGACAGCAGGAAGGGGGCATGGTGAGAGCATGGTGGACAGCAGGAAGGGGGCATGGTGAGAGCATGGTGGACAGCAGGAAGGGGACATGGTGAGAGCATGTGGACAGCAGGAAGGGGGCATGGGGAGAGCATGTGGGCAGCAGGAAGGGGGCATGGCGAGAGCATGGTGGACAGCAGGAAGGGGGCATGGTGAGAGCATGGTGGACAGCAGGAAGGGGACATGGTGAGAGCATGGTGGACAGCAGGAAGGGGACATGGTGAGAGCATGGTGGACAGCAGGAAGGGGACATGGTGAGAGCGTGGAAGGGGGCATGGTGAGAGCATGTGGACAGCAGGAAGGGGGCATGGTGAGAGCATGTGGACAGCAGGAAGGGGGCATGGTGAGAGCATGTGGACAGCAGGAAGGGGGCATGGGGAGAGCATGTGGGCAGCAGGAAGGGGACATGGTGAGAGCATGTGGACAGCAGGAAGGGGGCATGGTGAGAGCATGTGGACAGCAGGAAGGGGGCATGGTGAGAGCATGGTGGACAGCAGGAAGGGGGCATGGTGGACAGCAGGAAGGGGACATGGTGAGAGCATGGTGGACTTCAGGAAGGGGGCATGGTGAGAGCATGGTGGGCAGCAGGAAGGGGGCATGGTGAGAGCATGTGGACAGCAGGAAGGGGAAATGGTGAGAGCATGTGGACAGCAGGAAGGGGGCATGGTGAGAGCATGTGGACAGCAGGAAGGGGGCATGGTGAGAGCATGTGGACAGCAGGAAGGGGGCATGGTGAGAGCATGGTGGACAGCAGGAAGGGGGCATGGTGAGAGCATGGTGGACAGCAGGAAGGGGGCATGGTGAGAGCATGGTGGACAGCAGGAAGGGGGCATGGTGAGAGCATGTGGACAGCAGGAAGGGGACATGGTGAGAGCATGTGGACAGCAGGAAGGGGGCATGGTGAGAGCATGGTGGGCAGCAGGAAGGGGGCATGGTGAGAGCATGTGGACAGCAGGAAGGGGGCATGGTGAGAGCATGGTGGACAGCAGGAAGGGGGCATGGTGAGAGCATGGTGGACAGCAGGAAGGGGGCATGGTGAGAGCATGTGGACAGCAGGAAGGGGACATGGTGAGAGCATGTGGACAGCAGGAAGGGGGCATGGTGAGAGCATGGTGGACAGCAAGAAGGGGGCATGGTGAGAGCATGTGGACAGCAGGAAGGGGGCATGGTGAGAGCATGTGGACAGCAGGAAGGGGACATGGTGAGAGCACGGTGGGCAGCAGGAAGGGGACATGGTGAGAGCATGTGGACAGCAAGAAGGGGGCATGGTGAGAGCATGTGGACAGCAAGAAGGGGGCATGGTGAGAGCATGGTGGACAGCAGGAAGGGGACATGGTGAGAGCATGGTGGACAGCAGGAAGGGGACATGGTGAGAGCATGGTGGGCAGGTACATGGTGTAAAAGAGACAGCAGGCAGGAAGGGAAAACACAAGCAAACTACATAATCTTTCTGAGCAGACTTACTGATGCTCTGGAGCCCCTACTCTGTCCTTCCAAAGTCCCCAGGTCTCTATCACCTGCTCATCGGGTCTGGCTTCCTCAGAGGAAGGGAGAATGTGCCAGACCCGACAAGCCGAGCGGCCGATCAGCTGCTGCTTAACCTAAGCCTCTCACACTGTACACAGGCGATCACCTAAGTTAAGCAGCAGCCGATCGGCCACTCGGCTCGTCGAGTCTGGCATGTTTTCCCTTCCTCTGCGTCTCTTACTGGCCAGCTCAGCCCGGGCCGGTAAGAGCCTAGCAAAGGGCCGTATACGGCCCGCGGGCCGTACATTGCCCAGGTCTGCTATAGAGGATCCATAATACAATAAGGGCGGGATGAAGCGGGGTGTGTGACATACTTATAATACCCATTTTACAGGTGAGTAATCACAAAATGGTATTATTCCAAGTATGTCACACACCCCGCTTCCAACATTAATGACATATGGGACATCCAATAGCAGTGTCCAACAAGGGTGGGGATCCCAAAAGGCAACAATGCACAAATTTAAACCGCTGCAGCTTGCAGAACCTTGCTGCCAAAAACAGCATCCGCTGAGGCCCGCACATCAACCTTATAAAACTTGGAAAAATTATGAACAGAAGACCAAGTAGCAGCCTTACAAACTTGTTCAACAGAGGCCTGGAGCTGAAAAGCCCAGGAAGCACCAATAACACGTGTAGAATGAGCAGTGATCTGAAAAGGAGGAACCCTCCCCTTTGGAGCATAGGCCCCAACAATGGCCCGACGTATCCATTACTAATGGTAGACCTGGAGGGCGCCAAACCCTTCCTGGGCCCGGAGGGCACCACGAACAAGGTGTCCGTCCTACGAAAGGGAGAAGTAGCCACCAAATAGTACTTCACACAACGAAACACATCCAAAGAGTGCAAGACCCTCTCCTTGTCATTGCTAAGCTTAGGACACAAGGAAAGGAGAACCACCTCCTAATTGAGATGAAAGGCAGAAACCACCTTAGGAAGGAAATCTGACTTAAAGCGAAAGACCACCTTGTCCTGGTGTCTTTCAAAGTAAAGGGCGGGAATGGACAGATCCGCCAACTCAGAGACACGTCCCAAAAAGGCAACCTTTGTGTGAGCATAGAAAGTGCAACATCCTGCACCGGCTCAAAAGGAGACCCCTGGAGGGCCAACAGAACCAAATTCAAATCCCAAACAGGCAACAAGGCTTTTGAGGGGGCCACACATGAGTGACCCCCTGGAAAAAGGTCTTAACCAAAGAATGAAGAGCAAAGGACCTATGAAAGAAGACCGCCAGGGCAGAGACCTGCCCTTTCAAGGTACAAAGCTGGAAGTCCGGACCGTGTTGAAGAAAATCCAAAATCCTAGGGATCGAAAACACCCTGCAAGGCAAGGCCCTAGCCTCACACCAATGAATATAGGACCGCCAAGTCCTATAGTAGATGTTAGAGGAAGATCTCTTCCTAGCTCTAACAAGTGTCTAAATCACCGCATCAGACAAACCTTCCCCCTTTAGAATGGAGGTTTCAGCAGCCACGCCGTCAAAGCCAGCATTTGTAAATTGGGGCAACGAAGTAGACCTTGAGTGATCAGATCCGGAAACAGGGGCAACCTGAACTAATCTACCGCCAGCCGTACGACGTCTGCGAACCACACCTGTCTTGGCCACCTTGGGGCCACCAGAATTGCTGGCGCACCCCCTGGGACAGCTTGCGCAGCACCTTGCCTACCGTGGAGAAGGAGGTAAACAGGTACAGAAACCCCAGATTCCTCCAGGCAAGAGACATGGCGTCCACTGCCAGGGCCAGAGGATCCTGAGACAGAGAAACAAATGCAGGAAGCTTGTGATTGTGACGTGAGGCCAAGAGATCCACCTCCGGAATCCCCCACTTGAAACAGAGGTACCGGGATACCTTATGGTTGAGCGACCATTCCCCTTGGCAAGAAGATCCCCTGCTCAGGGAGTCCGCCTCCATGTTTTCCACTCCAAGATGCATGGGACATTGCTCTCCGCCCATGCAAGAATCAGAGAAAAGGGCACTCCTGCTGCGAGTCCCTCCTTGGTGATTGATGTAAGCGACCGCAGTCTGATTTTCTGATCGAACCTGAACCGGTAAACCCCGGAGGAGATGCGTTAAGCGTGACAGTACCAACTGAATGGCTCACAGCTCCAAGACATTGATGAGGGTGTGTGCCTCCAGAGGACCCCACAGCCCCTGGAACTGATGTTCCTTCCAGAAACCCCCCCAGCCCGACAGGCTGGCATCCGTGGTGACCGTCTACCAACAAGGGGTCAGAAAAGACCTGCCCCTCAGAAGATTCCTTGGTTCCAGCCACCACTGAAGAGACTGCCGAAACAGAGGAGACATCAGAAACGACTGAACCAATGACAGCAGGTATCTGTCCCAAGCCAACAGAAGATGGAGCTGGAGCTGTGAAAATGAGCAAAGGGAACTGCCTTGAATGAAGCCACCATCAATCCCACAAGCCTCATCCCTAGCCGGATAGACGGCCGCGGGTTTGGACAAAAGAAGACGGATCAGGTCCAGAACCATCTGCACCCTTGACAAAGACAAGAACACCCTGGTATGAATGGTATCCAGATTCATGCCCAGAAATGAAAACTCCCTTGAAGGGTAGAGAGAGAGGACTTGGGGTGGTTGATCACCCATCCAAACCTCTCCAGCGTAGTCACCACCGTTCTGGTGTCTAGCTCCGCCTATCTGAGAGAGAGATGCCGTAATGAGAAGGTCGTCCAGAAACGGCACAATGCAAATGCCCTGGGCTCTGATAAGAGCCATTATACCCGCCAGCACCTTGGCAAACACCCTAGGGCCACAAACTGAAAAATGCTGATCTCCCACCACCAACCTAAGAAATCTAAAACATGGCTTCCCACATGCATGTGCGTGTCCTCCTTGCGCAGTGAGACTGCTAATCTTGTCCTGTTCCACTCAGGACTCTGGTGTGCTGGAAAGATCGGCACATGAAGGTAAGCATCCTTGAAGTCCCCCTGACGAAGAGAATTGATGGCTGAGCACAAAGTCTCCATGCGGAATTTCTTGGTACTGATGAACCTGTTGAGAAGCTTCAAATCCAGAATGGGTCTTATGGATCCATCCTTTTTGGGCACAGCGAAAGGGTTGGAATAATAGCCCCGGCCTCCCCCAGAGAGAGGCACCGGGCATATGACTTCCATGTCCAGAATATTTTGCACTGCCAACCGGAGCCCCTGCGCAGCCCGGGGGTCCGAGGGGACCTGAGATCTGAGGAATCTAGGAGGAGGCCGGTACTCGAACTCCAGTTTGTACCCGGAAGAGACCACTTCCAAGGCCCAGTTGTCTGTGACCTCCCAGGCCCAGCCCTGGGTGAAGTGCCGCAGCTGTCCCCCTATCCGCAAGGGTGAGGGCGCCCCCTCATTGCTGAGCTGGCTTGGCTGCGGGCTTGGAGCCCCAGGCAGGTCCAGGACGGGCGTGTCCTTTGCCTCATGAGTCACCTCAGAAAGTAGAGCAGGCAGCTCCTCTGCCTGCTCTGGCACCGTGAAAGGAAGGATTAAAGGAGCCTGCCCCCCGAAAGGAGCGACGCTGCCTCTTGCATTGTGGTAGCTTTCCTCCTTTCTCTGCAGAATCCAATTTATCTCCAAACAGCCGCATACCCCGGAAGGGTAGCCCTGTAAGTGACTTCTTAGCCGCAGTGTCAGCCACCCGCTGGCGCAGCCAGACCGATCGGCGAATAGCCACCAGCAACACCGAGGTTCTGCTACACATACCTATTGTGTCATCCAAGGAAGATAAGACAAAGGTCATGAACAATTCACACCGCGTAAGCGCTGCCAATTCATCACTGGCCGGGTTAAGCTGGGAACCACTCAACAGGCCCCTAATCACAGACCTGGTGGCCACAGCAATGAGCGCTGAAGCACAAACAGGCCGCAAGGCCTAACCTACGCTGGCAAAGGCATGACATGCCATTTGATCAATACGTCGGTCCTCACCATCCTTTAGCGTGGTGGCGTCTGGAGAGTGCACAACAGATGTGTTGGACAATCCCAGAACGGGCGCATAGACTTCAGGAAGGGATGACCAGCGCTTCACCGTGTCCACCGGAAAGGGATACTTTCTATCCCATCCCTGAGGAAAACCGGGAAGCCGGCTAGGTCTTTCCTATTCTATAAGAATCAGATTGTCAAAGTGCTTCTGATCTAAGCCAATCGAGGCTTAGAGGTCCCAAAAATTCCCCCTTCTGCGGAAGGGACTCCGCCGGAGGAGAAATAGCCAGCACCTCAAATAAATGGACCAGAAACCTGGGGGCAGCCCAGCATCAGCATCCAAAAACTGCTGATCCTCAGAGCCATCAGATCCAGAAACCATTCCCCCTCCTCAAGTGGGGAATAATCAGACCAGTCAAGAGAATAATAATCCCCAAAGCCCAGAACCGGCGCAGCCGGTGGCAAATGTCTCCTCTTAGCTGGGGCCTCTCTGGCCGCAGAGCTAGAAATCAATTTCTCTATGTTGGCCAATCTAGCGCATACATCAGATTGCGACTCCCCGCTAATGACAGTGTCACTTGGGGTACGGATCAGGCGGGGTGAAGTGGGTGATGAGACCGGCGGCACTGACCCAGACGCCTGGGACCCAGACTGCCGCGTTATGGCCTGCTGAGCACATGGTATGCAAATCAGTACATTATCCCCCGTAAGGGATACCCCACAACCCACACACTGCCGGGATTGCCCCGAAAGGAGCCCGAGCCCGGTATCCTGGGAAGCCTCCATATGGTGCTTTTTATGGTAGTCGCAAGGACCAAAGGGAATTACGCTAAAAGCTACCCGGGATGCCCCTTAAGTCCACTAGTGGGAGGATTTGTAAAAACCCAATTTATGCAAGGGACCTAGGACTGGGAGAACCCCCATTTTCAATGGGAACAGGGAGTCCTCCTGAAAGACACAAAGATCACACACAACACACAAGCTAATAAGACTTGCTATATAAAAAATTATATATATATATATATCTAATGTGATATATATATATACACACATAATGCATGCTTTATGGATAACAATGCATTAAAACAGTAGCCCCCAGTGCTATAATGGGGTACAAGGCAAAATTAAAGGCACGAAAAACCCCACAGGGCACACACAGCCCAGGAAATGGCGACGGCACACCGAGGCAGAAGACAGGAGGAGGCAAGAAGGGCAGGCAAGCGCAGATCGCGCGCCGCGCCTGGCTCCGTCCCCTTCCCAATCAGCCCAAGCAACGCGGATCCCAGCCAATAGCTGGGCGCCGCAATAGGCGCCATAGACAGGGGGGCAGCCGCGCCGATCGCCCGGCCTCGCCCCCTGCTCAAACAGATAAGAGGGGGAGAAGCTCTCCCCGCCGCAATGGCGTCCCACGAGCGGCCAACGCTGCATCCCGGCACTCTCCGCAGTACAAGCACACACACACACTAATAAAGTAAAAGACAGAGACAAACAAAAAACGGGACCAGCTGCCCCCCCCCCCCCCGAGGGAAACAGGGAGACAAGGAAAAAAGGGGGGATCCCATACTAGCCAGAAGTGAAGGGATAACGGGACATCCCAAACCAGGGTCACCAACCTGGTAAACCGCCTACTCATTGATATGGGGTCTCACGGTGGAGCATGGCTCCTAAATTACACCTGCTCGGGTGCAGCCTACCCTCATCCGGACCTGCAGCCAAGGCTGGGAGGCATAGGAGTTTAAATTTAATCTGGTCCGGGCAGAAATAGGGCAATAAATTGCCGGGTGTGACCCCGGCTTACCTGTAAGGAAGGAGATAGCCATCTTCTGACTTGCTCGCCGTCTGCAGAGACGATTACTGGGGAATGTGTGGGAGGTCCCAGGTATTTATGGACCGGAAGGGGCTTCCATTTTTTCTAGTCATCTCTGCAAAAGTTCGCCCTCTACTGGACATAACCCATATGTCATTAATGTTGGAAGCGGGGTGTGTGACATACTTGGAATATAACAATGTCATCATGGGAATATACAAAAAGGTCCAAGTAGAAAGGCCATCCATAAACAGAAAACCAGGCTTCATTTACAACAAAAAAAATAACCCAAGAACCCTTAAAGTGGTCCTTCACTCTGAATAAGAGTCTATTTTATATGTTTCCCACACCCTGTACATATAGATTGCTCCCACCTGTGAGTAGCAATCTCCACTTGGTCAGACACGATGACCACTTCACAGCCAATTTCATCTACAAATAGTCCTGATGAACTGTCTTCTATGGATTTAATGCTCACAGATAAAAAGAAAACGATTGGAATAACTAAATAAATTTTCCTTGCCGATGACCTCAGTAAATGAAACACATGAGGACTTGAAATCCCTATTTTGGAGTAATGAAGAATTACTAAAGCGTGAGACCTGGATTTGGTGGGATATGTCCACCCTGTCCAAGTACATGGATCATCATATGATCCAGAGGGGGCTCAGTATTAAAATGTTCCCCACCTGTGCCGAAGTCACTTGAATCCCTGACGCTCACAGAGTGGGGGGATGTGCTATGTGCAGTGTGCCAAGACCTTTTTTATTGGATGAGCAGGATTCGGACAAAAAATGCATCGTTAGCTACTTGGTGATGTGAAAGGCTGACGCCACATTTGAAAATAAGCCCAGCGGAAATGGAGAAAAAAGAAATATATAAAATATAAAAATAAGGAAACTCTAGTTTGAACCCTGCAAATTTTGCATTTCACTGTTCTCCTTTGCAGCTCAAAGCAGCAAATTCCACTTACCACCAGTCATCTACTTAATACCTTCTACTGTATTTCCCCCTACCAAGAAAAACTTTAATATGATAAGGTAACAATGCCTTCATCAATAATAGAACTTCTGAACTTGCCTTCAACCGCAAAGTCTTCCTGGTAGCTACAGTGAGGAACATGTATCTACCAGACATCTTCAGAGCACCCAATGAGGAGCATGAAAGCAAAGAGCTTTTAAAGGAAAAGCCCACTTCTGTGAACTTTACCTCAGACTCCAGGGTTGGGCAGCCCTGGCAGCAACCAGAAAAATACAATTCTGTGATTACTCACCTGTAGAATTGTTATTATGAGTATACAGTACGTCCTGCTCCAGATGAGATTCTTTACGTCTGGGTATTACTCCGCCAGATGGCGCTGGACTGCAGAGACTGCGAAATTGGCTCCTCCCGGCCCCTCAAATACCCGGGACCTCCCACAAATCCCCAGTATTGAAAGCAGCTAACAAGAAGCCGGGAGAATGATAACATAACCAACCAGTAACTATCAAACAATGATAACAATCACCATACAGGGGATCCAAGGATAATGAAACCAAGGGTGGGGTGGAGCAGGACGCACTGTATACTCATAATAACAATTCTACAGGTGAGTAATCACAGAATTGTATTATTCTTAGTATACAGTATGTCCTGCTCCAGATAAGATTCTTTACGTCTGGGACATCCAATAGCAGTGTCCATAAAGTAGGGTGGGATCCCCAAAGGTAACAGCAGACAGGTCAGGCCACTGCCGCCTGCAGAACCTTGCGGCCAAAAGCAGCATCAGCTGAGGCCCTAACATCAACCTTGTAAAACTTGAAAAAAGTATGAACAGAAGACCAAGTAGCGGCCTTGCAAACTTGTTCAACAGAAGCCTGGTGCTGAAAAGCCCAAGAGGCATCAATAGCCCGAGTGGAATGAGCAGTAAGGCGGAAGGGAGGATTCTTCCCCTTAGCAGTGTAGGCCTGAATCACAGCCTGACGGATCCATTTGCTGATAGTAAATTTAGCAGGAGCCAAACCTTTCCTAGGACCAGAAGGGACCACAAAAAGAGCATTAGTTTTCCTGAAAGGTGCAGTAGCCACCAGATAGTACTTCAGATTCCTGACCACATCCAAGGAATGCAAAACTCTCTCCTTAGTGTTACTAGGATTAGGGCACAAGGAAGGTAGAACAATGTCCTGATTTAGATGAAAGGCAGAAAATCTGGCTTGAAGCGAAACACCACCTTGTCCTGGTGTCTCTCAAAGTAGGGGGGCTGGATGGAAAGAGCCGCCAACTCAGAAACACGCCTAACAGAAGTGATAGCCACCAAAAAGACAACCTTGAGAGTAAGAATGGCCAAAGCAGCCTCCTGCACAGGTTCAAAGGGAGCACCCTGCAAGGCAGAAAGGACCATCTAGATAACCTGTTAATAGATGAAATCAGTGGAATGGCAGAGAAGGGGGACATTTTAATTACAGGTGACTTCAACATGCCTGATGTGGACTGGAATATCCCAAGTGCATCGACATGCAAGAGCAGGACTATATTAGAGGCACTTAATGGAGTGACATTGCCAACTAGAGGAGATAACATTCTGGACTTAGTTCTGACCAATGGGGATCTGGTGTCCCAGGTCAGGGTTGAAGAAAATCTGGGTTCCAGTGACCATCAATGCTTATGGTTCAGAATAAAAACAGACATTGTGCAACCACGCACCAGAACCAAAGTGCTAGACTTTAGGAAGACAAACTTCAAGGAAATGGCAGAGTATGTAGAAAGAAAATTAGGTGAGTGGAACAGAGTAGCAGAAGTGAGTGCCCAGTGGTCACTATTAAAAATGGCCATCTTAAAGGCAACTAAGCAATATGTGAAACAAACTAGCAAGAATAAAAGGAAGAAGAAACCATTATGGTTTACTAGGGAAGTTAGCACTATCATAAAAGATAAGAAGTCTGCCTATAAGAAGTATAAAGTAAGTGGAAGTGTAGCTGACAGAGAGGCGTATAAAATTAAACAGAGGGAAGCAAAACTGATTATAAGGACTGCTAAAGGGCAAAAGGAGGAAGAAATGGCCAAATCTATGAAGAGGGGAGATAAAACCTTTTTCCGATATATTGGTGACAGAAAGAAGAAAAACAATGCAGTCTCAAAAATTAGAAATAGGGAAAATAAATATATTGACTGAGATAAGGCTGTGGCTGACCATCTGAATAGCTACTTTTGTTCGGTATTTCTAGATAGTAGCAGGCATGGCCATAGCACAGCATCCCGCTGGGAGGGCACAGCTCCGGAGTTTCTGGAGGCTGATGTCCTATCCGAGCTGGCACATCTAAAGGTAAGTAAGGCGATGGGTCCAGATGGAATCCACCCCAGAGTTCTAAGGGAACTTAGGTTTGTGATTGCAGCCCCTCTGACTGATTTACTTAACCATTCCCTTTCAACTGGTGAGGTTCCAGATGATTGGAGAATGGCCAATGTCGTACCAATCCATAAAAAGGGGAGTAGAGAAGAAGCCAGTAATTACAGGCCAGTTAGTTTAACATCTATAGTGGTCAAATTAATGGAAACACTCTTAAAAAAACAGATATTTTCCCATCTAAAAATTAATGACCTATTGGACCCAAAACAGCACGGCTTTACTGAGGGCAGATCATGTCTGACCAATCTTATTGATTTCTTTGACAACGTCACTAAAGTGTTAGATGAAGGTGGTGCTGTGGATATCGCTTATCTGGATTTTAGCAAAGCTTTTGACACTGTACCACATAAGGAGCTCATACATAAGTTATTGAAGGTAGGACTCAATCCCTGGATAGTTCAGTGGATTTCCAGTTGGCTGAGGGATCGGTATCAGATCGTTGTTGTAAATGGTGTGCAATCTGAACAAAGGCGAGTTACAAGTGGTGTGTCGCAAGGCTCTGTCCTGGGCCCCATTCCTTTTAATATATTTGTAAGTGACATAGGAGAAGGCTTGGTAGGAAACGTTTGTCTGTTTGCTGATGATACAAAGGTTAGTAATAGGGTGGATATTCCTGGAGGTGTCTGCAACATGGAAAATGATTTAGCTTTACTGGATAGATGGTCAAAACTGTGGAAACTAGAGTTTAATGTCTCTAAATGAAAAATCATGCACTTGGGTAGAAGGAATCCCTGCTCTGAGTACCGTATGGGCAGCACTGTGTTAGCCAGGACCTCAGAGGAGAGAGATTTAGGGGTACTGATTACTGATAGCTGCAAGATGAGTGGACAGTGTAGCCAGGCAGTGGGAAAAGCAAGCAGGATGCTCGACTGCATAGCTCGGGGCATCACCAGTAGGAAGAGGGAGGTTGTGATGCCGCTGTATAGAGCCCTGGTGAGGCCACAGCTAGAATACTGTGTGCAGTTCTGAAGACCTTACCTGCAAAAAGACGCTATTCAAATAGAACGGGTCCAAAGGCGGGCAACGAAAATGGTGGAAGGACTTAAACTTAAAAATTATCAGGAGAGACTTAAAGAACTTAATTTGTACAGTCTGGAGGAAAGAAGGGAGAGGGGGGACATGATTGAGACCTTTAAATATGTAAAAGGATTGAATAAGGTTCAGGAGGGAAGTGTTTTTAAGAAGAAGCTTAATGATAGAACAAGGGGGCACAACCTGAAGCTAGTCGGGGGGAAGATCAGGAGCAATGTTAGAAAATATTATTTTACAGAAAGAGTAGTAGATGCTTGGAACAAACTTCCAGCAGAGGTAGTTGAAAAATCAACAGTCACTGAATTTAAACATGCCTGGGATAAGCACACATCTATCCTAAGATAAAGAGTACATACAGTATACACATAAGGGCAGACTAGATGGACCGTATGGTCTCCTTCTGCCGTCAACCTTCTATGTTTCTATGTTTCTATGACCAAGTTCAAATCCCAGACAGGCAACATAGGCTTACGTGGAGGACGCACGTGGGTAACCCCCTGAAAAAGGTACTGATCAGAGAATGCTGAGCAAAAGATCTTTGGAAGAAAAACAGCCAGGGCAGAGACATGACCCTTCAGAGTACTGAGTTGAAGCCCCAGATCCAAAGCATGTTGGAGGAACTCCAGAATCCTGGGAATAGAGAACGCACGACAGGGAAGAGACCTAGACTCACACCAGTCAATGTAGGCACGCCAAACCCTATAGTAAATGGAAGAAGAAGACTTCTTCCTAGTCCTAATCATGATGTTAACAACAGAGGCAGATAGCCCCTTTTCCATCAAGATGGAAGTTTCAGCAGCCAGGCCGTCAAAGCCAGTGTTTGTAAATTGGGATGGCGTAAATGTCCTTGAGTGAGCAGGTCTGGAACCCTGGGCAGAGCGTAATGATCTACTGCCAGCTGCACTATGTCTGCGAACCACACTCTTCTTGGCCACCTGGGAGCCACCAGGATTGCTGGCACCCCTTCCTGAGCTATCTTGCGCAGAACCCTGCCCAACAGGGGGAATGGGGGAAAAACATACAGAAGCTGAAAATCCTGCCATGACATTGTCAGAGCATCTTTGGCCAAGGCCAGAGGATCCTGGGACAGGGAGACAAAGGCTGGGAGCTTGTGATCGTGACGGGACTCAAACAGATCCACATCTGGCTGACCCCAATGGTGACACAGAGAGTGAAACACCCTGTCGCAGAGGGACCATTCTCCCAGGCGAGAGGTCCCCCTGCTCAGAGAGTCTGCCTGCAGATTCCCCCCCCCCCCAGAATGTACACAGCTGAGATGCAGGGAACATTGTCCTCCGCCCAGGACAGGATTAGAGACACTTCCTTGAGGGCCTCCTTGCTCCGGGTCCCTCCCTGATGATTGATGTAGGTAACCGCCGTCTGGTTGTCCGAGCGTACCTGAACAGGCCGGCCCCGAAGGTGTTGGGTCAAGTGAGCCAGAATCAACCTGATCGCCCTCAATTCCAGAATGTTGATAGGTGTGTGGGCTCCCGAGGGCCCCACCGTCCTTGGAACTGTAGGGACATCCAGAAGCCCCCCCAACCTGTCAGACTGGCATCTGTGGTGACAGTCTCCCAGCAGGGGGCCAGAAAGTATCTGCCCCCCAAGAGGTTCCTGGAGTCCAGCCACAACAAGAGGGACCGCCTGGCTAGGGGGGACAGAACAAGGACCTGGTCCAGGGACGCAGGATCCTTGTCCCATACTGACAAGAGGTGGAGTTGCAGAGGCCTCATGTGAAACTGGGCATAAGGAACCGCCTCGAAGCATGCCACCATCAGGCCCACCAGCTGCATTCCCTGCCTGATGGAGGGATGAGGGCAAGATAGAAGGAACTGAACCTGCGCTAGCAGACTGTCCCCCTTCTGCTGAGGAAGAAAGATCCTTGCCTGAACCATATCCAGATTCATTCCCAGGAATGGCGTCACCAAGGAGGGAGACAGGGAAGACTTGGGATGGTTGATCACCCAGACAAATGACTCCAGTGTGGACACTACTTGCTGAGTATCCAGCTCTGCCTGTTGAAGGGACTGAGAAGGGATGAGAATGTCGTCCAAATAGGGCAGCACACGGATGCCCTGAGACCTGAGCAGAGCCATCACTCCTGCCAGCACCTTGGTGAACACTCTGGGAGCTGAAGTGAGACCGAAAGGCAATGCCACAAATTGGTAGTGCTGATCCTCCAGAGCGAATCTGAGGAACCTTTGATGACCTGGAAAGACAGGAATATGAAGGTAAGCATCCTTGATGACCACAGAGGTCATGAAGTCCCCTGGACGCAGGGAACTGATAGCAGAGCGCAAAGTTTCCATGCAAAAGCGCCTGCATCTGACAAATTTGTTGAGGATCTTCAAGTCCAGCATGGGCCTGACTGACCCATCTCTTTTGGGCACGGTGAAAAGGTTGGAATAAAAACCCTTGCCCCTTTCTCCCAAGGGGACCTGACAGACGACCCCAGCTCCAGAAGGCTTTGCACCGCCAGAATCAGAGCCTGAGCTGACATGGGGTCCTGAGACATCCGGGATCTGATGATTCTTGGGGGCGGCCAGGCAGTAACCTCTATCTTGTAACCGGAGGACACTACCTCCTGAATCCACCGGTCTGAGACATGAAGCCTCCAGACGTGAGCAAAGCACTGAAGCCGTCCCCCCACCCGGATGGGTGAGGGCGCCCCTTCATGCCTGAGGGGGCTTGGGGGCAGGCTTAGGCTTGGAGCCGCAGGATGAGCCAGGGTGTCCACGTCCTCTGCCCCTACCCCAGAAATCTCCTCGGGCCCCAGTAAAGGAGACCCCCCCTCCCCGGTCTGGATCCACGGTAGGGGGAAGAAAAGGAGCCCGGGCCCCGAACGCCAAGACTGCCTCCTGCGCTGGGGTAACCTGCCCCCCTTAGCAAACAGGTCCAGGCAGTCCCCAAATAGGCATAGTCCTTTGAAGGGAAAACCAGTGAGAGCCTTCTTGGCAGCGTTGTCAGCTGCCCACTGGCGCAGCCAAACCGAGCGGCGTATAGCCACCATCAAGGCAGAGGCTCTGCCACACATCCTAATGGTATCATCCAAGGCAGAGAGGACATAAGCAACAAATACCTCACAGCGCGAGAGTGCATTATAGTCTTCACTAGACACATCATCAGGAGCTCCATCTAGGACACTTTTAAGCAATCCTTCTGCCTGGGGCTCGGGATACCCTATGGGGTTATTAGCCAAACCCCATTCTTTGATTATATCAAAGGGGGTAAGTGTTATGTTGCCCTCTAACTGAGGATGAGTTCTAGGAAGAGGCCGGGGTGACCGGACCCCATACTTGGAATTTCTTTTTTGGGATCTAATTTTTCTTTTTTTCTTTTTGGGATCAGACGAAAGATCCCGATGGATTGGCTGCACACACTGCCCAGAAAGGAAGATATGAGTCTATGTGCCTGTTTGATTTTGCTATCAACATTACGAGGCAGGTGTGCTGAGCTAAAGGTAAATTAAGGGCACCCCTCCAGACAACCTTTAGTGGTTTCACACTTACAGCCCTGCTCTCCCGGTGATTAGAGACACATGCTGCTTGTTTGTCTCTCATTAAGCTTAAATCTGCCGGACTCTGGCAGATGCACAGGCAGCCATTACTGTGGGAAAATGCTGTTTAGTTTATAAACAGCAAAGATATTTTATTTATTATATTATCCTTTGGATCTGGTTTAATTTCCCCAAAATTTAGATCTCAGGTCTCTTTCTCCCAGGGCTGCTGACGTCACATCCCAGCGCCCTTAGGAATTACCTGCCCTTTTTCCAAACGTGTGTTTTTTTCTTAAAGGCACAGTGTTTTTGGAATTATATATATTATGGCCTCCCCTTCTATTCTTGATATGAAGGGTTAATATTGTGATATGGGATTTAGCTCCTACCCTATTTTGACGGGCTCAGGAAGCAAATCCATTGGTGCCTCATAACCAGAAGCCTGGCAGACCATAAGGATGACATTTATATCAATACTACTGAAGTTTCCTCCACAAATATGCCTCATGTGAACCAGGATTCATCCTGTATTCCGTTGGCTGCCGGTTCTGGAAGGAGGGGGTAGGAGGGTGGAACAACGCTCCTAAGCACCTGACAGCAGTGCTGCCTACCATCACCAGCACCAGCGCAGCCAAAGCTGGGAGGCACAATAACAATGGGACGGGTGGGAATAGTTCTACAGGGCCGCAGGCTAATAGCCCCGCTCACCTGCGAGAAGAGAGACATCTTCTTGTCCTTCGCAGTCCAGACTGCAGAGAAAATCTGGGGATTTTTGGGAGGTCCCGGGTATTTGAGGGGCAGGGAGGAGCCAATTTTGCGGTCTCTGCAGTCCAGCGCCATCTGGCGGAGTAATACCCAGACGTAAAGATCTCAAGCAGGACGTACTGTATACTAAGAATATACTCTTACCTTACCGCCAGCCCAGGTTTGGGAGCTCGGTTTCAGGATTCTGGCTGGTAGGTGGATGTTGCCCATTTATGGCCAGCTCCCACTAAAAACAATGTGGACTTTTCCTTTCAGCCCTCCACAAACTTCATGATCTCCTGTCTACAGACACCACCAATTACATCCTGTTTCAAGCTCTTTAACAGGTTCCAACCAATGCATAGGTGCAAATGGTTTGGGCACTATGCTTGAAACAACCAGCTGCGGCTACAGTATTATTTCCAGGCATCCTTGCATGTGGTCTTGAAGAACAGCCCAGATCCCCTAGCAGAAGGGAACAGCCTCTAGACCAAACTGCATCAGACCAGCTGGTAAGATTAAAGTCAGTCAGCAAGGATTGTGGTCTGGCAGCAGAAGTTGAGGAACAAGAGTTCGTAGCAAAGGTCATAGGCTGGTGGAAAGTAGGCGCTGTCCAATAACCAGACAAAGGTCATGGAGTAAAAAGGCAGGCAGGCGTCAGCAACAAAGAATCCAGATCAAAGGGAAAAGGTAAATTAAGGGCAAGGGATAAAGAAAGGCAAAACAAATCCCATGAAGATGAAGATTTGTGGGCAGCCCTCGCATATTTGACAGTGGACAGCTCTCTTTAATCGTCTCTCAGATGGCGATCAATCTGGATAGCTGGCCATAAAAGCTCTTCCAGGGACATAGGGGCCTGACCCAGGCAAGTTCATTCTTGACAGACTAGATAAGACCTTTCCTGAGCTGGTGTCAGAGCAGGTTCATTCCACCGAGTATTCTTGGCGTGGCAAATATTCCTCAAAGGGGTGCTTGCCTTGGTTCAGGCTACAAAGCGTTGATTCTGCAGATGCCGTCTTGCTGGGTCATCGTACATAACACCTAGGGTGGCAAAAAAGGTGGCTCCTTCAGGCAGTACAAGAAAATACAACTCTGAAGTACTCACCTGTAGAGTTGGTATTATATGCAGACAGCATGTCCTGCTCCAGACATAGTCCTTACATGTGGGTATACCTCCACCTTCAGCGCCGTGCACTGCAGTATCATGAAGAAAACAAGCTCCTCCCGGCCCTACATATACCGAGGGACCTCCCACAAATCCCCAGCATTGACAAGCAGTGAGAGAAGAAGCCAGGAGGAAAACAACCACCCAGAGACTGGCAATAATAATCAAGATAATAATCACCACACAGGGGATCCAGAACAAGGTGAATCAGGGTGGGGTGGAGCAGGACATGCTGTCTGCATATAATACCAACTCTACAGGTGAGTACTTCACAGAGTTGTATTATTCTAAGCAGACAGCACGTCCTGCTCCAGACATAGTCTTTACATGTGGGACATCCAATAGCAGTGTCCATAATTAGGGTGGGATCCCCAAGAAAAAAGGCACAGACAACCATAAAAGTGCTGTCACCTTAACCATGCTACCAAGAGCAACGAGAGCAATGCTCTAACCACAGCCTTTGAATTTTTGTAAAGGCAGAACTGAACACAAGCAGCGGACTAGCCAGCTTGCTCAACAGAACCTAGTGCTGAAAGGCCCAAGCCAAGCACAAGTAGTAAGAGAGCAAAAACCAAGAGAGAAGAATAATCTTCCCCTAACGAGTAGGCCAGAGTAACAGCCTAACCATGCTACTGGAAAAAAAGGGGCAGCCATGGCAACCTTAGAGATCTCCCCATCTGAGAATATGAACCCAGGTCTCAGGCGAGACCAGCAGGAATACTGAAAAACAACGCTAACAAGGCTCAGCAAGAGCCGAGACATTTACTTTAGGCTCAGAGGAACAAGGCGACCGAGCAGGACCAAGCCAAAGGGCACCTACACCCGTGTTAGCAATCAGATCCGGTACATAAGGATGGAGAAACCTATAAGCCCCAAGAGGCATAATCCCTACCAGGGACAAGAGAAAGGCCAGGAATCTCCAACACCTGATGAGGGATACAGATCCCTTTCGCTCAGAATAAGCCAGACAATAGCCCAGAGACCGTAGGGTCTGGACTAAAGGAGAATAAGAACACCGCCTGGACCCAATTCGGCGTAAGGCGGAACACCCTCACCTCATGGTGTACAGATATATAACATATATATATATATATATATATATATATATATATATAATGATTAGGACCGCTAACAGAGCCATCCTTTATGGCACATTACTGACTGAAGCAACTGCCCCAAAAGAGCGATATGAGGGAAGGAACAGTTCAGACAAGAACCTGAATAAGACCCAAGGGAACCCTTAGCAGGGCATCCGGATAAGTAACCCCCCAAAAGGGAGCATAGAATTCCCTGGGGAATGCACCTGAGCAACCCCTGAGGAATGCACACAGAACACAGAAGATTGAACTAGACTTCTGCAGTAGGTGAACAGGGTGAGCCCTGAAACCTTCAGAGCACTGAATTGGGGAGCCAACTTCAACCGTGCTATAATAATCCTAGGACCCAGGGATAGGGAACATCCCGCAGGAAAGAGAGCTAGTCCAAGCAAAGCAGACTAGAAGAGCATACTCCAACATAGCCGGCAGAAAAGGGAGAAGAAGAGGAGGGAGCTAGGCCTAGCCCTCCAATAGAGAAAAGACACCCAGAGATACCCATCTCCAATAGGGTGAAAAGCCAACCGACCAATCGTCTAAAAGGCCTGTAGGTAAGGGCGACGTAGTAGGGAGCCTGAATAGGCAGAACAGCCCTCTTGATAGGGCATACAGTACGACTGTCTTCAGCAGAAAATCTGCGAACCACGCCCCGCTGGGCCACCCAAGGCCCCCAGCATAACGGTTCTCCCTTTCTACTGCAATCTTATGCAGAACCCCGCCTGGCAGGGTGAAAGAAGTTAATACATATAGAATATAATGTCCTGACAGAAGCAATACTAGGCCCTCATGACCAAGACCAGAGAGTCCTGGGACAATAACCCAGGACAGAGTCCCTGTAATAGTAACGGGGCCCCACAGGGCCACACCAGTAGGGACTCAGTGAGATACTAGAATAGAACCTCCTGCCACGTTAGGGCAGCCAGCCAAGCTAATACCAATGAAGTGCAAGGGATGTAAACCCTCACACACAACCGAACCGGAAACTTCTTGAAGGGTCAACCTGTTCCGAGACCTTCGCAGATAAAAAGGGACAAGCCATTGTCCTCAGAATGATCGAGAGTCCCCAAAAAGGACAAGTCCTGAAGAGGAGTAGTCCAGCAAATTAGAGCCCACCAAAGGCTCAGTGTGTCAACCAAAAAACCGTATGAAGATGGATCCCCTAAGGGGACCCCTTTAGGAACCACGGGGGATTTCAGGAGAAATAAGACCCCCCAGTCCACCTGCAAGACTTGGTACCAATGATGACCATCTACAGGGAGAAGAGAGAAGGAAGGAATGGTCCCAGACATCTTCCTTGAATTTACAACCTCAAAGGAACCCCCGTAATGAGGGGGAGCGTACTGACCTAGTACCAGGGGTGCTGGAACCCTGTCCAGGATAAGTAACCTAAGGTGTCGCAGGGCCCAAGGGCTCCTGAGAATAAGGGACAGCATCTGGGCCGCCACCAACAGGCCCACCGGCTGCAAGGTAAAGGAAGTGTGACATCAAAGAGGGCAAGGCCCTTTCCATAACAAGTCCACATTTAGCAGAAGGAAGGTTCTAACATGAACCAATCTAAATGCCACCCCGTAGGGGGATACCGAACCGGGGAACACTAAGTAAGTGATGTGCCTGAGCACCAATCCACAGGACTCCCAAAGGAGCCACAATAGCCAACACGGCCTGATGCAAAAATAGGAAGCAAAGAAGGACAATAAAGTAGAACCTAGCGCGGATGCCACACGGGCACGTCCAAGACACCACTCCCATACTCGCCTTGGTGAGTCATCTGGGAGCAGGAGAGGAACCAAAACAATACCCCAATGCGCAGAGATGGACCTTCAACACTGGCTGGAAGTGACCTAGGTGTCCTGAAGGCACAGGGGACTAAAAAGGGATTATAAATCCTCACATGCATCAAGAGGTCTACTGGACTAGAGCGCCTGCGGCCCAACAGGTAGATACCATGTAGAAACTGCCTGTAAAGGTATAAATGCTAGGCCCCAGAATCCCAACCTGGGTCAGACTGCTTCATCCCGGAGGGGAAGGGTAAAGTGGATACAATCACAGGTCAAGGGCCAACCTGTAAGAGAGCCCAGACCCTACACGCCAAACTCGGCCTGCCTCAACTCCCGAAGGGAAAACAGGGACTAGAAGAACCCTGATAACCTCAGAAAAAGGACCGCCCAGCAGACTCCATTCTGCATCAGGGGGGACTACCTCCTGTAACAACCTGAAAGAAGCATGGCGCCCTGCGATAGGAGCCCAGTGCTGCGGCAGTCCACTCGCCCAACAAGGAGAGGGCGTCCCTTCACGCTTGTGCGGTTTCGGCAGATTTGGACTTCGCACAGCCGGAGGATCCAGGGCGTTGCCTGCCCCCCCCCCCCCCCCCCCTGGGGCGGGTCTCCATTCCAAAAAATTGGAAGCACACTTCTAGTTCGCGTTTGACACTAACGTAGGGAAGGGGAGGGGTGTCCCTGCCCCTGGGAGGCCGAGACGGCCTTCTGCTCGAGGGTGCCTTACTCCAATAAGCGTCGTCTCTAAAGGGAAGGCCAGTAAGAGCCTTTTTAGTATCATTGTCAGCCCTCTACTGTCACAGCCAAGCAGGCGGCGAATAGCCACCACAAGAACCGAGGTTCTAGTGCACATTTTAACAGTGTCATCCATCGCTGAGAGAATAAACTCACAAAAACATCACAATCAGACAGTGCCTTAAAGACCTCCCAAGGGAGATCCTCCGGTTGGTGGTCAAGTATCTTCCTAAGAAGGGTCCTGGCGGTCACCGCAGTGACAGCCGCGGCACAGACCAGGCGCAGAGCCGTCCCTGCACCCGAAAAGGCGTGGGAAGCCAGACTGTCAATGCGCCGGTCCTCAGCATCCCGAAGGGTACGATGAGTAGAGGCTGTCATGAAGGGAGGGTTAGCAACCCCAATAATAGGTGCATCCACCTCAGGAGGGGCTGACTAGCAGCCAATCACATCAGGGGGAAAAGGGTACTTCCAATCCCAGAGCCCCGGAACTCCTAAGTTCACAAGGTGATTCCCAATCCTTAGATATAAGAGCCTGGAATGATCCTGCTCCAGAAATTCCAAGCGCGGCGTCGCCGTGTGGAAACTCTCCCTCTTGGGCTTGGGAGACTCTCCCGGAGGAGAGATGGACAGTACTCCAAAGATCTTTATAAGTAATTTATCAGTGTCACACCGGCCCCAGGAACCAGGGCCAGAATTATCACGGGTCCAAGGTATCTCGTCTGAGGAACCGGAACCTGAAAACAGTCCACCTGCTGGTCATCCCCGCTCAAGTGCGACTCATCAGGAGTGAGATTTAAACAAGGGGAGACAGGTGTATTGAAGCAAGATGCAGCCACTGGTAAACCTGATTGCAGGGCCAGTGCTTGTTCAGCGCACGGTCCGCAGACCCGTGCTCTGTCAGCATCAGCGTGGGGTTGTCCCCACGCAGTACACAGCCAGTGTTGTCCCCGCGGGACCCCGGACACATAATTCTGAGATGCCTCCATATGGTGATTATCAAAGCAATATGCCAGCAGGGATTTATGCTATAAGCGACCCCGGATGCCCCAAGACCCGCTAGGAAAGTGGGAGAATATAAAAGTGAGCCCGTTTAAGATATATATCAGGCCGGGGGATGCCACCGGAATCTTAGCATCTGAAAGACATAAGGAGAAGAATGGGTGTCAGAGCCATGCGCAGCTGGAAAACATATAAAAAGGAGTCACCCACAAGGGCACTTACAGACCAAGGGAGGAGGGAAACCGACACCACGCTCGCGCAAAGATCAGCAAAAATGGCGCCCAGCGAACCTCGAAGGGCGGGCTCGATGCTCGGCCGTGACGCGGAGCGCACCAATTCAAGTCCCCGCCCACTCCGGAGAGCGCGAAGCTCTGAGGTAACGGCAAAGCAGGATACAATCACACGCTTAAAGTGGACCAACACCCTGGGGTGATCGGCCCGGGAATCTATAAGATTCCCGGGCCGATCACCCCCCTCACCGCGGGACATCCGAGATCGGGATGTCCCGCGGTGAGGAACCCCCCCGAACCCCCCCCCCCCCAAAACTCACCTCCCGCGCTCCCCTCTAGCCGTGCGCACGCCCGCCGTTTGTGAATGGCCGGCGCGGGCGCGTGCGCTGTCAGAGGGACGTGCGGGAGGCGGCGGCGGACGCGCTGGCTTGTCCGTCGCTGTCAGCGCTTGTCCGTCGCTGTCACCCGGCCACGTGGGAGCGTTTTGAAGTGAGTATTGGGGTGTTTCTGGGGGGTTTTACACATCGGGGTGCCCCCCTGAAGTGGACCAAAACCCAGGATAGTCAAAATCCTGGGTGTTGGTCCACTTTAAGGATTTGTAAAAAAAAACGTTACGACTAGTAAGGAAAAGGCGCCACAGCATCTAGACAACGCAGCAAACTGTGCATAAGACATACGGCGGTAGCCGAAAACCAAATAAAGAGCAAGCAGCGCGGCTCTGACATTTCAATGTTAATGAAGGGCAGAAATAAGGCCATAAGCGTGAAATACTGGTACACAGGGACCACCACACACATACCCCCCCCTATCTTTTCCCACTAACTAGTTGGGGAATGAGGGAGGATGGCGACCCTTACACAGGGTCCAGCACTACCCGGGGTACGGGGCAATAATGTGGGAGGGGCATCCACTAGAGGCTCACCATCAGCCTAAACCACCTACCCTATGGTGGGGGATTGCGGTGGAGCATGGCTCCGTTAAGCACACGAGGTGCTGCCTACCTTCACCCGACCAACGCAGCCCAGGCTGGGAGGCATATTCTTTCATCGAGAGGACAGGTGGAAATAGTCCCGCAGGGCCTCGGGCTTTAAAGCCCCGCTCGCCTGCGAGAGCGTGATACTTCATGTCTTCGCAGTTCAGCACTGCAGAGAAATCTGGGGATTTGTGGGAGGTCCCTCGGTATATGTAGGGCCGGGAAGAGCTTGTTTTCTTCATGATACTGCAGTGCACGGCGCTGAAGGCGGAGGTATACCCACATGTAAGGACTATGTCTGGAGCAGGACGTGCTGTCTGCTTAGAATAGGTCTTGTGTCTGTAGTAGTCTGTGCACCAAGGCCTGTGGGTTATCCTGTAGCAGTAAAATAAGTAAATGTGTATACTCACCTGTAAAGTTTATTCCGCTCTACTTTCCAATCTGGGGTGCCAGAGACTCGTGGGCAAACTCTGTCCGGCAGGCAAGGCTGCAAGCCATCTAAAACTACAGCTCCTCCCGGCTATATATGCACAGACTTTACCCTCATACCTCCCAGGATTAACAAGGCAGCGTAGACACAGCCCCAGGAATGATAACTGTAGACATAAAACAGACCCATGAAGTCATCAACAGAAACCAACAGTCACAACAAAACATCAGGGCAGGAATGGCGCCCCAGAATGGAATGAGAAGAGTAATACATTTTAAAGTCTAGTACACAATGTTTACTTATTTTGCTGCTAAAGGGTATTCGTCAGGCCTGTGTGATGGGACCACTAGAGGCAAAAGACGTGCTACATGGAGTACACAATTTAACCTTCTCTCTTATTCCATCCTGGGCTGCAAGATCATTGTGGGACATACCCTAGTAGTCCCCTTTTTAGGGCGGGTATATGAGTTGAAACAGGATGACTGTGTCAACCATAGACATAACAGCTGAATTTGTGCAGAAAATGCTGACATACAAGGCCCTCATATGTAAGTGCACCACTGCCTGCAACACTTTAAAACCAAACACAGCTGACTTTGTAAAACTTTGTAAAGGTGTAACTAAAGGACCACATTTCTGCTTTACACACCTGGTCCAAGCTTAATGCTGATAAGCCCAGGATGATCCAACTGCCCTGGTAGAATGAGCAGTGACCCGGAAGGGGGCCTCCTCACATTTTCAGGCATACACCCTCACCACCACTTGCCTAAACCATTAGCTGATGAGAGACCTATCAGTGGCAAAACCTTATCTTGATCCCCCCTGGATCACAAAGAAGGCATCAGTCTTGCGAAATCCCATGTGGCCATCAAGTAATAACCAAATTCAAACTCTGTAAGTCTCTTGTGGCGAGTAGGAGCGCAATCTCCTTATTAAGTTGGACAGAAGAAACACCCTCAAGTAAGAAGGCTTATTTAAACCTGAAACAACTGAGGTGGCGAGTAGCCAACTCGGATACCTGCTGAAGTAATGGGCACAAAAAAAATACCATTTTGTGATTACACACCTGTAAAATGGGTATTATAAGTATGTCTCACACCTTGCTTCGGAAGTATTAATTACACGTGGGTTATGGTCCAGTAGAGGGCAAACTTCTGCAGAGATGATTAGAAAAAGAAGCCCCTCCTGGTCCATAAATACCTGGGACCTCCAACACATTCCCCAGTATAAGAAAGCAGTAAGGGGACCAGGAAGAGCCAATAAAATCTATGAGAAAAAAGTTTCACCACATAGAGGATGCAAGATACAACTCCCTTTTTGGACACTGCTATTGGATGTCCCACGTGTAATGAATACTTCCGAAGCAGGGTGTGAGACATACTTATAATACCCATTTTACAGGTGAGTAATCATAAAATGGTATTATTCCAAGTATGTCTCACACCCTGCTTTGGAAGTATTCATTACATGAGGCCCACACATCAACCTTATAAAACCTGGAAAAAGTATGAACAGAAGACCAAGTAGCAGCCTAACAAACTTGTTCAACAGAGGCCTGGTGCTGAAAAGCCCAGGAAGTCCCAACAGCACGAGTAGAATGGGCAGTGATCTGGAAAGGAGGATCCCTCCACTTGGCAGCATAGGCCCCAATAACGGCCTGACAAATCCATGTACTAATGGTAGACTTGACGGGCGCCAAAACCCCTCTTAGGCCCAGAGGGAACCACAAACAAGGCGTCCGTCTTCCGGAATGGTGAAGAAGCCACCAGATAGTACTTAACACATCTAAAGACATCCAGAGAGTGCAAGGCCCTCTCCTTTTCGTTGCTAGGCTTAGGACACAATGAAGGAAGCACAATGTCCTGATTGAGATGAAAGGCAGAGACAACCTTTGTCAGGAAGTCTGGTTTAAAGCGGAAAACCACCTTGTCCTGGTGTCTCTCAAAATAGGGTACCTGAATAGACAGAGCCGCCAACTCAGAAACACGTCGAACAGAGGTGATAGCCACCAAGAAGGCAACCTTTAAGGTGAAAATGGATAGAGCAGCATCCTGCACTGGTTCAAAAGGAGGATCATGAAGGGCAGACAATACCAAATATTAAATCCCAAAGGATGAAGAGCGAAAGACCTCTGAAAGAAAACTGCCAGAGCGGAAACATGCCCCTTCAGAGTGCTAAGTTGAAAACCCATGTCCAGACCATGCTGAAGGAACTCCAGAATTCGAGGTAAGGAGAACACCCGACAAGGAAAGGACCAATCAATGTAGGTCCGCCAGGTCCTGTAGTAGATATTAGAGGAAGATTTCTTCCTAGCCCTGACAAGAGTCTGGAAAACAGTTTCAGAAAAACCTCGTTTTTTTAGGATGAAGGTTTCAGCAGCCACGCCGTCAAAGTCAGCGTTTGTAAATTGGTGTAACAAAGCTGACCTTGTCTGATCAGATCCGGAACCAGAGGCAGCCTGAATTGATCGACCACCAGCCCCACGACGTCTGCGAACCACACCTGTCCTGGCCATCTTGGGGCCACCAGGATTGCTGGCACACGCTGGTGAACCAGCCTGTGTACCACCTTGCCCACCATGGGAAAGGGAGGAAACAGATACAGGAGACCGAGCTCCCGCCAGGACAGAGACATGGCATCCACTGCCAGAGCCAGAGGGTCCTGGGACAGAGACACAAATGCCGGAAGCTTGTGATTGTGATGAGAGGCAAAGAGATCCACCTCCGGCCTCCCCCACCTGCGACAGAGGGATAGAAATACCTTGTTACTGAGGGACCATTCCCCCCGGCGAGAGGTCTCCCTGCTCAGGAAGTCCGCTTCCAGGTTCTCCACCCCTGGAATGTAGACTTCCGAGATGCACGGAACATTGCTCTCGGCCCAAGCAAGAATCAGAAACACCTCCCGGAGGGCACTCCTGCTGCGAGTCCCTCCTTGGTGATTGATGTATGCGACCGCTGTCCGCTTGTCGGAGCGACAGCACCAACCGAACCACCCTCAGCTCCAGAATGTTGATGGGGATGTGAGCCTCCTGAGGACCCCACAGCCCCTGGAAATGATATTCCCTCCAGAAGCCCCCCCAGCCCGACAGGCTGGTATCCGTGGTGACCGTCTCCCAACTGGGCGCCAGAAAGGATCTGCCCCCCAGAAGATACTTCGGGTCCAGCCACCACTGAAAGGACCGCCAGACCAGAGGGGACAGAACACAAGTCTGATCCAGAGACAGAGGACATTTGTCCCAAGCCGATAACAGAAGAGGTCTCATGTGAAACTGAGCAAAAGGCACTGCTTCGAAGCAAGCCACCATCAATCCTACCAGCCTCATCCCTTGTCTGATGGACGGACGAGGGTTGGACAGAAGAAGACGAATTAGTGCTTGGAGAACATCCACCCTCGGCTGGGGCAGGAACACCCTGGTCTGAATGGTATCCAGAGTCATTCCCAGGAACAAAGCCACCCTTGAAAGAGAGAGAGAGGACTTGGGATAGTTGATTACCCACCCAAACCTCTCCAGGCTCACCACGGTCCGGGTGTCCAGCTCCGCCTGGTGGAGAGAGGATAACGAAATGAGAAGGTCGTCCAGATAGGGCAAAATGCGAATGCCGTGGACTCTGAGAAGGGCCATCACGCCCGCCAATACCTTGGTGAACACCCTGGACACCGAAGTCAGCCCGAAGGGAAGAGCCACAAACTGGTAGTGCTGATCGCCTACCACGAACCTGAGGAACCTTTGGTGTCCTGGGAAGACTGGCACATGAAGGTAAGCGTCCTTGATATCTATTGAAGTCATAAAGTCCCCCGGACGCAGGGAGTTGACGGCAGGGTGCAGAGTATCCATGCAAAATTTTCTGGTTCTGATGAACCGGTTGAGAATTTTTAAGTCCAAAATGGGTCTCATGGAGCCATTCTTTTTGGGCACCATAAAGAGGCTGGAGTAGTACCCCAGACCTCTCTCTATGGGGGGAACCGGACAAACGACCCCCATATCCCAAAGGTTTTGCACCGCCAGAAACAGTCCCTGAACTGCCCGTGGGTCCGAAGGAACCCGAGACCTGAGGAATCTGGGAAGAGGCCGGTCTGCAAACTCCAGCCTGTACCCGGAGGAAACTACCTCCAGGATCCAATTGTCTGTGATCTCTAGAGTCCAGACCTGAGCGAAGAGCCGCAGCCGTCCCCCCACCCGCAAGGGTGAGGGCGCCCCCTCATTGCTGAGCGGGCTTGGCAGCGGACTTGGGTTTACCAGGAAGCCCCAGGTCGGGCACGTCCTCTGCCCCTACCCCAGGAATGTCCTCTGCCCCTACCCCAGGAATCTCCTCTGAATGCAGTGAAAGACATTCCCCTGTTCGTCTGAGAGCCACGAAAGGAGGGGTTGAATGAGCCTGAACCCCGAAAGGACTGGCGCTGCTTCTTGCGTTGAGGTAACTTACCTCCTTTGGCAACAGAGTCCAAACGATCACCAAACAGACCCACGAAGGGAAATCCTGTGAGCGCCTTCTTAGCAGCGTTATCGGCCGCCCACTGGCGCAACCAGACTGAACGGCGTATAACAACCTGCAATGCCGAGGTCCTGCTACACAGACAGATAGTATCATCCAAGGCTGATAAGATAAAGGCAATGAACATCTCACAATGAGTCAAGGCTGTAACTCCACACTGGAAGGATTCAATTGGGAACCATCCAAAAGGCCCCTAATTAAAGCTCTAGCAGCCACGGCCGATAGAGCAGAAGCACAAACCGGGCGCAAGGCCGAACCCACACAAGCAAAGGCATGCAAAGCCATCTGGTCGAGACGTCGGTCCTCACTATCCTTCAAGGTAGTGGAATCCGGGGAATGCACGACCGACGTATTGGACAATCCCAGGACAGGAGCGTTGACCTCTGGGGGTGTAGACCAACGCTTAACCACATCAACAGGGAAGGGATACTTCCTATCCCACCCCTGAGGAATACCAGGGGGCCGGCTAGGCTTTTTCTATTCCTTAAGGATCAGATTGTTAAAGTGCTTCTGATCCGGGAACTCCAAACGAGGGTTGGCTGTCCCAAAACAATTCCCCCCGTTGCGGAGGGACCTCTGCTGGTGGGGAAATGGCAAGCACTTCAAGAACCTGGGTAAGGAGCCTGGGGGTATCCACGGTATCCCTGCGCTCCATACCAGCATCAGCCTCCAGGTACTGCTGATCATCAGAACCATCAGAGTCTGCAAACAATTCCCCTACCTCAAGCAGAGAATAACCAGACCAATCAAAAGGATCAAAATCATCATAGTCAAAGGCTGGCGCAGCGGGCGCCAAGCACCATCTTTTAGCTGTGGCCTTTCTGGCCGCAAGGCTAGCAATAATTTTCTCAATGTTGGCCAGTCTGGCGCAGACATCGGATTGCGACTCCCCGCTAATGACAACGTCACTTGGGGCCAAGGCCAGGCGTGGGGGTGTAGGTGATGAGGCCAGCGATGCCGACGCGGCCTCACGGGGCCCGCATAGCCACGCAATAGCCTGCTGTGCACATGGTACACAAATATGCACATTGTCCCCCGCAGGGGATACCCCACATACTACCCACTGCCGGGGATGCCCTGAAGGAATCCCGAGCCCGGTATCCTGGGAAGCCTCCATATAGTGATTTTAATGGTAGTCGCAATGACCAATGGGAATTATGCTATGAAGCTACCCGGGATGCCCCTTAGAGTCCGTAAGTGGGAGGATTTTAGTAGACATAAGAGGGAACCCAAATTGACCAAGGGACCTAGGGAGGGAAGAAAAACCCCTAATAGCCTCGGCAGACCCAATAGGTGAGGGCCCCATAAGCAACATGCATACTGCACATAAATACATAAGGGCCCAATATATATCACATAAAGCTATATATACACAAGCTACATACACACAAATATATATATAAAAATATACACATATATACATATATATTCATAAACACATATCACCACAATGGCCATACAGTGGGAAAGTCCCCAAAGACTGTAAAAATGTGCAAACTAATAATATATATATATATATATATATATATATATATATATATATATATGTACAAGGGGCCTCGAGGGGCACTCACAGAAGCCCGCAGCCATGCGTGAGGGAAGATGGCGGCATAGAGCCAGCAGAAGGAAGGAGGAGGAAGGTGGGCCGACGCGGATCGTGCCCGCGTAAGGCCCCGCCCCCTCCCGACGTGGGAAGCACACAACCAGCCGCACTCCCAGCCAGTAGGACTGGGAGCTGGCCGAGCTCCAACTGGGGGGGGGGGGGCGTTCCGTCGCAAGCGCGGGTAGCGCCAGATCCCGCCCCTTCCCCCTGACTAAAACCGAACAGCGAGCCGCGCTCCCCAGCAAAGGCTGAGGAGCCGGCATATATGAAACCGGCCCGCTGCCGCCCGAGAGCGAGCATGCAGGCCGCCACAAGTATAAAGTAAACAGCGATAAACACACTAAGGTGCTCTGGCAGTAGCCAGCGCCCAATAGTAGTAACGAAAAACGTACACCAAGCACACTAAAACACACTCTCACACAATCTAGGGGAGATTAACCAAGGAACCGGGAACAGGGAGTAATGGGGGGGGGGGAGCCGATAGCTACATTTGGGTAAGTAGCGAGGGCTTCATGACGGACAGGGCATCCCATGTCAGGATCACCATAACCTGACGACCGCCTACCCTTTGGTGGGGGATATACGGCGGAGCATAGCTCCTGTTCAAAACACCTCTAAAGGTGTGCCCTACCCTCAACCGGACCTACAGCCAAGGCTGGGAGGCATGGGGAAATTAAAAAATAGTCCGGGTGGAAATAGGACACAAACGGGACCGGGTGTACACCCGGCTTACCTGCAAAGGAAAGAGACAGCCATCTTCTTGACTTGCTTCGCCGTCTGCAGAGACTTATCTGGGGAATGTGTGGGAGGTCCCAGGTATTTATGGACCGGGAGGGGCTTCTTTTTCTAGTCATCTCTGCAGAAGTTCGCCCTCTACTGGACCATAACCCACGTGTAATTAATACTTCCGAAGCAGGGTGTGAGACATACTTGGAATAACTTTAAACATCAGGAAAGCCGACAAGACCAGATTTAGGTCCCATGGAGGTACGAATACATTCCTAAACATGTGCAGCTCTCTGCATGGATTGTTCTTACCAGCTTGTAATCCACTATTGTTATTTGAAAAATCACAGACAGGGCCGATAATTTGACTTTAAAAGGAGCTCAAAAATGCCTGCTACAGAAAAACCTGCAGGTGTGCATCAGGCTACAAAGACCCTCCAAGTCCTTTAGTTATTACTAGGTCAAGATTCCATTTGTCTCTGGATCATCCTCTGAACGACTCCAGCAGATAATCCCTGTCTGTCAAGATGCTGGTCTCAACAGCCAAGCGATTAAAGCCAATGAGTGTGAACTAGGTTACAGCAGAAGACCCTGTGACAGACCGTTCAGCAGATTGGGCAGTAACCACGGGGGGCACCATTGATAATTACCAGATCTGCAAACCGCATTTCTCTTGGCCAATATGGAATGATTAGTATGGTAAGGACCCCCTCCACACCTTTTTCAGTAACTGATCCAGCAGAAGAATCAGTGGAAATACATACACCATCTTGAACCCTGTCTAAAAAATACTAGCACATCCACTGCTACTGCTAGAGGATCTATTAGCTTGAACAAAAACCTCTGCATCTTGCGATGCAAAAAGGGATGCATACCTCCAGCATTGCACAGATCTCGGAACACCTCCTAATGAAAGGACCACTCTCCCTGATCCTTCATTTCCGTGCTCAGGAGATCCGTCTGAGCAGCTCCTTCCAGTGCTGCTATCTAACATGCAGAAACTGACTCCACAAACCAACAAAGCCCCCAAGTCCATCCAAAGTATAAAAGAACCTCACAGCAACAGTTAGCATATGGAACACCTACACTTAGTACACTCAGGAAAGTAGAGAGCTACAGGGTGGCTGGTTATGTATGCACGTATGATAGAGGCCAAATGTTCAAGACAGCACTAAAGGCATTTTTGATTAGTCTCATTCACTGAAGTGGGTGATCCCAAAAGGACTGGTCATACATAGTACTCACGTGTCACATTCATAATTTTTTCAATTCTGTAATGAAAACCATGTGCAAAAAATACCATTTTGTGATTACTCACCTGTAAAATGGGTATTATAAGTATGTCACACACCCAGCTTCCAATATTCATGACATATGGGTTATGGTCCAGTAGAGGGCGAACTTCTGCAAAGATGAAAGCAAAAAAGAAGCCCCTCCCGGTCCATAAATACCTGGGACCTCCCACTCATTCCCCAGTATATGAAAGCAGAAGGGGACCAGGAAGAGCCAAATATAAAATTCTTAACAATAAAAAGGTTCACCATATAAAGGATCCAAAATACCAACGGGCGGGGTGAGTGACATACTTATAATACCCATTTTACAGGTGAGTAATCACAAAATGGTATTATTCCAAGTATGTTACACACCCCGCTTCCAATATTCATGACATATGGGACATCCAATAGCAGTGTCCGTCATGGGTGGGGATCCTAAAACAGTAAACAAATGTACCAATTTAAACCACTGCAGCTTGCAGAACCTTGCGGCCAAAAACGCATCTGCTGAGGCCCGCACATCAACCTTATAAAACTTGAATAAGCGGCGATCATAAAAGGGGGAACTTTCCCATTAGCAGAATAGGCCCCAACAATGGCCTGACTAATGGTAGACTTGGCGGGCACCAAACCTTTCCTGGGCCAGGAGGGCACCATGAACAAGGCGTCCGTCTTACGAAAAGGAGAAGTAGCGACCAAATAGTACTTCACACAACAAACCGCATCCAAAGAGTGCAAAACCCTCTCTTTGTCATTGCTAGGCTTAAAGTGGACCAACACCCAGGGGTGATCGGCCCGGAAATCTATAAGATTCCCGGGCCGATCACCCCCCACCCCGCGGGACATCCGAGATCGGGATGTCCCGCGGGGTGAAACCCCCCAGAAACCCCCAAAACACCTTACCTGATCCGCCGCCGCTTCCGCCGCCGCCGCCTCCCGCGCACCCCTCCAGACGTGCGCGCGCCCGCGCCGGCCCTCTGTGAATGGCCGGCGGGGGCGCGCGCGCGCCGAGAGTGACGCGCGGGAGGCGGCGGCGGCGGAAGCGGCCTGGACGTTCCTGATCCCCGCCTGGACGTTGGCGGGGATTGGCTGCGGCGCTCACGTGGGAGCGTTGAGAGGTGAGTTTTTTGGGGTTTCTGGGGGGTTTCACACAGCGGGGCACCCCCGATCGGGGTGCCCCGCCGAAGTGGACCAAAACCCAGGATAGTCAAAATCCTGGGTGTTGGTCCACTTTAAGACACAAGGAAGGGAGAACTACATCCTGATTGAGGTGGAAGGCAGAAACCACCTTAGAAAGGAAATCTGGTTTAAAGCGAAAAAACCACCTTGTCTTGGTGTCTCTCAAAGTAAGGAGCCTGAATCGACAGAGCCGCCAACTCAGAGACACGCCGAACAGAGGTAATAGCCACCAAAAAGGCAACCTTTTGAGTGAGAACCGAGAGTGCAACATCCTGCACCGGCTCAAAAGGACCCCTGGAGGGCCGACAGAACCAGGTTTAGGTCCCAAACGGGAACTAAAGGCTTTCTAGGGGGCCGAACATGAGTGACCCCTTGAAAAAAAGTCTTAACCAGAGGATGCAGAGCAAAAGGCCTTTGAAAAAATACAGCCAGGACAGAGACCTGCCCTTTCAAGGTACTGAGCTGGAAACCCAGATCCAGGCCGTGTTGGAGAAACTCCAAAATCCTAGGAATCGAAAACACCCTGCAAGGCAAGGCCCTAGCCTCACACCAGTCAATATAGGACCGCTAAGTCCTATAGTAGATGATAGAAGAAGATCTCTTCCTAGCTCTAACAAGTGTCTGAATAACAGCATCAGACAAACCTTCCTCCTTTAATATGGAGGTTTCAGCAGCCACGCCGTCAAAGCCAGCGTTTGTAAATTGGGGTAACGTAGTTGACCTTGAGTGATCAGATCCGAAAACAGGGGCAACCTGTACTGATCAACCACCAGCCGTACGACGTCAGTTAACCAAACCTGTCTTGGCCACCTTGGGGCCACCAGAATTGCTGGTGCCCCCTCTAGAGCCAGCTTGCACACTACCTTGCCTACCATGGAGAAGGGGGGAAACAGGAACAGGAACCCTAGATCTCTCCAGGCAAGGGACATGGCATCCACTGCCAGAGCCAGGGGATCCTGAGACAGAGACACGAAGGATGGGAGCTTGTGATTGTGCCGTGAGGCAAAAAGATCCACCTCCGGAGTCCCCCACTTGTGACACAGGGACTGAAACACCCTGTGGTTGAGAGACCATTCCCCTCGGCGAGAGAATCCCCTGCTCAGGGAGTCCACCTCCGTGTTCTCCACTCCCGGGATGTACACCGCCGAAATGCAAGGAACATTGCTCTCTGCCAACACCAGAATCAGAGAGACTTCCCTGAGGGCACTCCTGCTGCGAGTCCCTCCTTGGTGATTGATGTAAGCTACCGCAGTTTGATTGTCTGATCGAGCCTGAACCAGTAAACCCTGTAGGTGCGGTTTGTACCCAGACGAGACCATATCCAAAATCCACCTGTCTGTGACCTCCTGGGCCCAGACCCGGAAGAAGAGCTGCAGCCATCCCCCCACCCGTAAGGGTGAGGGCGCCTCTTCATTGCTGAGCTAGCTTAGCAGCGGGCTTGGGCTTGGAACCCCAGGTAGAGGCCGGACGGGCACGTCCTCTGCCTCTGTTCCAGGAATCCCCTCTGAAGCTAGAGTAGGCAAGACCTCTGCCCACTCTGGCACTGCGAAAGGAAGGATTGAAGGAGCTTGCCCCTCGAAAGGAGCGACACTGCTTCTTACGCTGAGGTAGCCTTCCACCTTTTGCCACAGAATCCAATTTGTCTCCAAACAGCCGCAAACTCAGGAAGAGCAGAGCCGTGATTTCTTGGCCGCAACGTCAGCCGCCCACTGGCGTAGCCAGACCGATCGGCGCATGGCCACCAGCTGAGCCGAAGTTCTGCTACACATGGTAATAGTGTCGTCCATAGCCGACAAGACAAAATTCATGAACAATTCACACCTCTTAAGGGCTGTGAATTCAACGCTGGCTGGGTTGAGCTGGGACCCATTTAACATGTCCCTAATCTCAGACTTGGTAGCCACAGCCACGAGTGCGATGCCCAGACAGGCCGCAAGGCTGAACCCCCACTGGCAAAAGCATGACATGTCATCTGTTCGATGCGCTTGTCCTCGCCATCCTTAAGGGTAGTGGCATCAGGAGTATGTACAACAGAAGTGTTGGACAATCCTAAGATGGGCGCATCGACCTCAGGAGGGGAAGACCAGCGCTTCACCGCGTTCAACCAGAAAGGGATACTTCCTATCCCATCCCTGAGGAACACCGTGAAGCCGACTCGGCTTCTCCCATTCTCTAAGAATCATGCTGTCAAAATGATCCTGATTTGGGAACTCCAAGCGGGGCTTAGAGCACCTAAAGAATTCCCCCTTCTTCGGAGGGGCCTCCGAAGAAGGGGAAATATCCAGAACCTCTAAGAGATGGGCCAGGACCTTGGGTGTATCCACAGCATCCCCCAGCGCCTGCCCGGCATCAGAATCAAAGAACTGCAGTTCCTCAGTCTCAGATTCCTCAAATAATTCCCCCAACTCAAGCGGGGAATAATCAGCCCAGTCAGTACATTCTCCCCCTTAAGGGGAACCCCACAACCCACACATAGCCGGGATTGTCCCGATGGGAGCCCGAGCCTGGTATCCTGCATAGCCTCCATATGGTGATTTTTAGGGAAAGTTGCAATGACCAGAGGGAATTATGCTGATAAGCTACCCGGGGTGTCCCGAGTGGGAGGATTTATAGGAGCCCAAATTACTTCTAGGGACCCTAGGACCGGGAGAACCCCCTTAATTGCAAGGCACAGGGAGTCCTCCTGAAAGACACAGAAGAGTGGCATAAGCACATGTCCACACACACATGCTTAATATAATACAATCATATAATCACACAATGGAGAAAAAAGGGGGCCAGCGCGATCCCCTGTCTGAACGAGGTGCATAGCAAGACATTAATGACCATGAAAAGGAGCCCAAGAGGGCACTCACGTGTCAGCAGTAATGGCTGCCACCAACTCAGCAGCTCAGCGCCGGGAGAGAGAGAGAGAGAGAGAGAGAGAGAGACGAAGAAGGGGCCAGGCCAGCGCGGATCGCTTGCTGCGCCTGGCCCCGCCCCCCTCCCTCGCAACCATGTAGCGTGGTTCCCAGCAGGAGGCTGGGCTCCGCAAATGGCGTCAAGGCAGGAGGGGGCAGGCCGCGGCAGCGTCGATCGCCCGGCCCCGCCCCAGCCTGAGGGGAAGAAGCTCCCCTCAAGAGATAGTAGCAATGCAAAATATGGTAATAAAAAAAGCACCACGCACACATTTACCAATAATCATACCACAGATGAACAGAGTGAAATGGAAGAAAGAGCGAGAGACACATCCATCCCCCCCCCCCCCCCGGAGGGTTAGCAGAGGGACCCGGAAGGGGGGAATGCAACACTCTAGATGCAAGGGATAAATAGGGACAGGGCATCCCAAACCAGGATCGCCAACACGGATTCCGCCTACCCCTTTATGTGGGGTCTCACGGGGGAGCATGGCTCCCTGAACACCTATTAAGGTGTCTTACCTACCCTCACCCGGACCTGCAGCCAAGGCTGGGAGGCTAGAATAGGTTTACAGTATAAAGGTCCGGGCAGAAATAGGGCAAAAAATGGCCAGGTGTAACCCAGCTTACCTGCAAGGAAGAGAAGCAGACATCTGACTTGCTCGCCGTCCTGCAGAGAAGGAACTGGGGAATGAGTGGGAGGTGCCAGGTATTTATGGACCGGGAGGGGCTTCTTTTTTGCTTTCATCTCTGCAGAAGTTCACCCTCTACTGGACCATAACCCATATGTCATGAATATTGGAAGCGGGGTGTGTGACATACTTGGAATAAGTCCCCATCGGGGGGGGGGGGGCAGATGAAGGACAAAGCCCCAACATTGAGGTGGGCGCCCTTTGCGATGGCCATTAAGAGGGCAGGTGTGCCATGCCTGTCCCCACATTGCACTCCGATCCATCCGGATCTGCTTTGGGTGGGCGAAGAATACACAGTGGCCACCATTATGCCCCTAAACAATGGATATTAAACTTTAACTAAAAAAGTGAGCACGTTTTTGCGACTGCCAACTCCAGATGCCGCAAAGTTTTATTTTGGCTGTTATTCTGGTTTAACTGTGTCCTAGTAACTCATGCCAGCATCTCCCTCCATCACGCATTGCCGATCCATGGGCCTCATCTGAAGCTCCTGACCCCTGATCTATACTGACCAAGGCCATTAATTTGATTCTCCCCAGATCAGTTCTGTGTGAAACCCCTCCAGTTGCTCTGAATTCTTACCTGTACGGCTGGCATCACCTGCATCCAGCTGTGCACAGCCATGCCCACCGCAACCCAATAGCCCATTCTTATCAGCCCACTATTAATTGTCAAAATCCATGACTTTCATATTTTTCATGCATGTCAGCAGAAAAACAATTGTGACTGCTTCATAGCTTTCTGTATACATGCGTGTCTAGGTTACATATCTGTATTATGCCTGAAGAAGAATCTTGAATTGTTTCGAAAGTTTAGATTTTTAATCTTATTGAGCCAATAAATAGAATTACCTTAACCTTAGATTTCCTGGAATAAGCATAAATCTATTCTATAATTTAAAGAACATATCTGCTGCTGAGCTGATTGGGGGACAGGATGAAAAAGAGAATGTCATTGGCTGAACCTGTAAAACCAGATATCTTGGCCATTTCTGTTTCAATTTAAAAACGGAAAACAGTTTAGGACAGTGCCAGATGTAGCCTGACACAATGGTGTAACAATTACCTTTGCCTGCAGTATCACTCACCTTTCCTCTAGACATGCTTCCCCTCATCCAACCTCCCCTTCAGACTGGTAAATTTGATCTGAAATCATTTAATATTTCCTGCCAGGACTGTTTATCAGTATGTACAGTAAGCTTTTAACTGTAACTGTGCAGTAAGCTTTTAACTGTACCCTGCCATCATACAACACCCTTAAAGCCATCAAACACCCATCTTCAATTTGCTTCCCCTGCAGGAAGTAGTAACTATTTATCAGCTTAGTAGCAGAGAACTGTCATTATAAATATACACAGCCTGTCGCCAGAGCAGTTGGCAAATGATACTTGTTCTTTAAAGTGGCACTATACTTCAGTCACCACTTCCTCTTTCATGGTGTATAGTACCGAATGGCATGGTTAGTCAAGTGACCAACAGACACCACTCAGTTTGAAATGCAAGCCCAGTGGAAAAATACCATTTTGTGAGTACTCACCTGAAAAATGGATATTGTCAGTGTGCCACACACCCCGCTTCCCCTTTAATTCTTACGATCGGGTTACTCCACCGCCAGGTGGCGACGTTGCAGAGAGAAGTCTTGAAAACGAGCCCCCTTCCGGCCTATATATACCTGGGACCTCCCACTTAACACCAGTGATTTAAAAAGCAGAAAGACAAGGTACCAGGAAATCCAATGGTAACCTCAAAATAAAGAAAAAGCTTCACCATATAAAGGAACCGGGATACCGAAAAGGGCGGGTGAAGCGGGGTGTGTGGCACACTGACAATATCCATTTTTCAGGTGAGTACTCACAAAATGGTATTATTCTCAGTGTGCCACACACCCCGCTTCCCCTTTAATTCTTACGATCGGGACATCCAAAAGCAGTGTCCACAAGGGATGGGTATCCGAAGGCAAAGTGAAGCATAACTTAAATGACTGCAGTCTGCAGCACTTTGCGGCCAAACACAGCATCCACTGAGGCCCGCACATCAACCTTGTAAAACTTAGAAAAAGTATGAACAGAAGACCAAGTAGCGGCCTTACAAACTTTTTCAACAGAAGCTTGGTGCTGAAAAGCCCAAGACGCTCCAACGGCGCGAGTAGAATGAGCAGTGATACGAAAAGGGGGAACTTTCCCCTTAGCAGAATAGGCCGCAATAATGGCCTGATGTATCCATTTGCTAATGGAAGATTTGGCCAGCGCCAAACCCTTCCTAGGCCCACAGGGCACAACAAAAAAGGCATCAGTTTTACGAAAAGCAAAGTAATAATCAAATAGTACTTAACACAGCGTACTACATCCAAACAATGCAAAACCCTCTCCTTGTCATTCTTAGGCTTAGGACACAAGGAGGGAAGAACAATATCCTGATTCAAATGAAAAGCAGAAACAACCTTAGGAAAAAAGTCCGGTTTGAACCGAAAGACCACTTTGTCCTGATGCCTCTCAAAGTAGGGCGCCTGAATAGACACGGCCGCCAACTCCGAGACACGACGAACCGAAGTGATAGCTACCAAGAAGACAATCTTCTGAGTCAGGGTAGACAAAGCAATATCTTGCAAAGGCTCAAAGGGAGGAGCCTGAAGAGCGGAAAGAACCAAATTCAAGTCCAAAACAGGGAGTAAAGGTTTCCTGGGAGGCCGCACATGCGTAACCCCCCGGAAAAAAGTTTTAACTAAAGGATGAAGCGCAAAATGCTTCTGAAAAAAGATAAGGCAGAAACTTGCCCCTTCAAAGTACTCAGCTGAAGACCAGAGTCCAGCCCTGATTGCAAAAACTCCAGAATCCTGGAAACCGAAAAGACCCTACAAGGCAAAGATCTAATCTCACTCCAAGCGATATAGGCTTTCCAAGTCCTATAGTAGATGATAGAAGAAGACCTCTTCCGGGCACTGATCAGAAAGTCCCTCCTCCTTCAAGATGGAGGTTTCAGCAGCCAAGCCGTCAAACCCAGCATTGGTAAATTGGGGTAACACAGCCGACCCTGAGTGAGCAGATCGGGCCGAAGAGGCAGAACGAGCTGGTCCACTGCCAGCTGAACGATGTCTGCGAACCATACTCGCCTTGGCCACCTTGGGGCCACGAGAATGGCGGACACCTTTTCCAGAGCCAGCTTCCGTACCACCCTGCCCAGCATGGGTATCGGGGGAAACAGGTACAGAAACACCAGATCCCCCCAGCTCAGGGACATGGCGTCCACTGCCAGAGCCAGAGGATCCTGGGAGAGCGACACGAAGTTCGGGAGCCTGCAATTGTGACGAGAGGCAAACAGGTCCACCTCCGGCGTCCCCCACCGGAGACACAGTGACCGAAAAACCTGAGGATGGAGAGTCCATTCTCCCAGACGGGAAGAGCCCCTGCTCAACAGGTCCGCTTCCTGGTTTTCCACCCCTGGGATGTAAACCGCCGAGAGACAAGGAACATGGGCCTCCGCCAAGGTCAGGATCAGGGATACCTCTCTGAGAGCACTCAGACTGCGAGTCCCTCCCTGATGACTGATGTAAGCAACCGCTGTTCGATTTTCTGAACGGACCTGGACCGGAAGGCCCAGAACATGTTGAGTCAGAAGAGCCAGAACCAGACGGATGGCTCTCAGTTCCAGAATATTGATGGGTAAGTGGGCCTCTTGAGGTCCCCACTGCCCCTGGAACTGAAGATCCTTCCAGAATCCCCCCCATCCCGAAAGACTGGCGTCCGTGGTGACGATTTCCCAAAGAGGAGTCAGGAAAGTCCTGCCCCTCGAGAGATTGGTCGAGACCAACTGGAAGGGACGATCCAACGGCCGTGGTCGCCGGTCCCAGGACGCCAACAGATGAAGCTGCAGCGTCCTCGTGTGAAATTGAGCGCAAGGAACTGCCTCGAACGAGGCAACCATCAAACCTACCAGCCTCATCCCCAGACGGATGGACGGCGGAGGATTGGAAAGAAGGACCCAAGCCAACTCCTGAATCAGATACATTTTGGACTGAGGGAGAAACACCCTGTGTTGACAAGAGTCCAACTGCATTCCCAGAAAGGACACCACCCTGGCCGGAACGAGGGAGGACTTGGGAAAGTTGATCACCCAACCGAAGCTTTCCAGCGTGGAGACCACCATCCTGGTGTCTGTCTCTGATTGATTGAGGGACGGAGCCATGATGAGAAGGTCGTCCAAATAAGGTACGACACGAATGCCCCGAGATCTGAAAATGGCCATCACCCCTGCCAGCGCCTTGATGAACACCCTTGGAGCCGAGGTCAGGCCAAACGGAAGTGCCACGAATTGAAAATGCTGGTCGTTCATCACGAACCGAAGAAAACGCTGATGAGCTTGGCATATGGGAACATGAAGGTAAGCATCCTTGATATCTATGGACGTCGCGAAGTCCCCCTGCCGAAGAGAACCAATGGCCGAACGCAAAGTTTCCATGCGAAACTTCCGGAAACGGATGAACCTGTTGAGCAATTTCAGGTCCAGGATGGGACGCACCGACCCGTCCTTTTTGGGGACTGCCAAAAAATTGGAGTAGAAACCGAGGCCCACCTCTAAGCGCGGCACCGGCCGGATGACCGCCATTTCCAAAAAATTCCTTACCGATGCCAGGAGCCCCTGTGCGGCCAAAGGATCGGTGGGCACCCGAGACCGAAAGAACCGTGAGGGAGGGCGAGACTCGAACTCCCGTTTGTAACTGGACGACACCACCTCCTGGATCCATCTGTCCGGAACCTCCTGGTCCCAGACCAGGGAAAAGTGTCGCAATCGTCCCCCCACCCGCACGGGTGAGGGCAGCCCCTCATTGCTGAGCGGGCTTACCAGCAGGTTTGGGCTTGGTGCCCCAGGACTGACCGGGACGGCCACGGCCCCTCCCCCGGGTCCAACCTGTACCTCTGGTAGCGGGAAAGGAAGCCCCCCTACCCGCTCTGACTCCCCGAAAGGAAGGATTAAAGGCACTCGCACCCCGAAAGGGGCGACGAGGCCTCTTGCGTTGAGGTAATTTACCACCTTTTGCCACTGAATCTATTTTATCACCAAACAGGCGCAAACCCAAAAAAGGGGTCGCTGTAAGCACCTTTTTAGAGACAAAGTCCGCAATCCACTGGCGCAGCCACACTGACCGACGAATTGCCACCAGTAGCGCCGCTGTCCTGCTACTCATTGCCAGAGCATCTGCCAGAGCGGTCAAGACAAAGGAAATAAACGACTCACACCGTTTAAGAGTACAAAACTCATCACAAGCGGGATCAAGACCTGCGTACAGATCCCTAATCATGGACCTAACTGCCAACAGAAGAAGCGCCGAAGCACACACTGGCCGCAGTGTGGATCCGGCACTGATAAAACCATGGCGAGCAAATTGATCAATCCGACGATCCTCACTATCCTTAATGGCAGTGATCTCAGAAGATTGTACCACAGCCGTGCTAAACAGCCCTAACACAGGGGTATCGACGTCAGGGGGAACTGACCAAAGCTTCACCAAATCCTCCGGAAAGGGATAGCGTTTATCCCAACTGGGAGGAATTCCAGCCAGTCGCGTGGGTTGTTCCCATTCCTTAAGGACAACCCTCACAAAGTGTTGTTGCCTGGAAAAAAACCAAACGCGGCTGGGGAACATCAAATAACTCACCCTTTGGCAGGGCGACTGCCTCAGGCGGTTCCAAATTCAAAATTTCAAACATTTGAGCCAGAATGGAAGGGGTGTCATAGGACACCCCCGTAGCCTGATCACCAGCAGCGTCAATCCCTAGCTGATCTGCAGGCTCATCCCTAGCTGATCTGCAGGCTCATCCGACTCCTCAAGAAGTTCCCCCTCCTCATCAGGGGGACAATCGGACCAATCCACTATTTCACACGTCTCATCCTCCGAAGCAGGTGCTGCTGGAGAAAGGTGTTTCCGCTTCGCTGTAGCCTTCTGAGCTACTTTGGCGGAAATTATTTTCTCGAGGTTGGCCAATCGTGCACACACCTCGGCTTGCGAATCCCCACCCTTGACAATGTCACATGGGGACCGGAATAAGGGAGGGGGGGTAGGAGATGACGGAAGTTGCGAGGAGCCAGAAGCCGGTAGCGACAGACTGGCGCGCAATGTTCTGCTTTGCACATGGAATGCATAATATGACATCATCGCCTGGGAGCGGAACCCCACAGCCCCCACCGCCTGGAAGGCCCCGAAGAGCCATTTCCGGTATTGTCGGAAGCCTCCATATGGTGAATTTATGGTATTCGCAACAACCCAGGGTTTTACGCACTAAGCCACCCGGGATGCCCCTTTATAATTAATGTCCCGGGAAAGGAAGGATTTAATTTTTTTTTTTTTTTAAACCTTAGGACAAAACCCAATTTAGAGTACTAAGGCTAGCCAGGTATAACAGAACCGGGAGAGCCACTGCAGTGAGGGGATCCCAGGATCTGTGGGGGGAAAAAAGACAACAGTCAGACCCCCAGAAGAAAAGGCAGCATGCAGCATAGTCATTCAATACAGAAAAAGGCATCATAAATAACAATGGCAAAGCCCCAAAGGGGCTTAAGAGTTAAACTGAAGCCAGCAAACATACTTTATATAAACATGCTGAAGCAAACTGAAAGTAAAAAGGACGGCCCCATACGCGAGGTGGGGACCGTTTACCTGCATGAAAAGCAGCAGCAGCAGCAGCCAGCCAGACAGCAACCTGCAGCCGAGTACCCCGCACCTGACTCCTTGATTAGAAGGAGGAAGTGCGGCGGGGCCGAGCTGCGAGACAACCAGCTCAAGCCACGCCGCCATCGAACGCGGGCCGAGGCCCCGCCCCCTCCAATTCGAACAGTGCGGCCCGCCAAATGGCGGTGCCGCATGCAGAGAGGGCGCCCCGACTCCCTCAGAGTCAGTGGGGGGGGGGAAACATGCCACACATATCACAGCCCTAGCAGTTCAGGCCGCGTGAACGCTACCCGCGGCGCTGAGCCTGAGACTGCCAGCACTCTTTAATAAGCACAGTATACGTTAAAACACAACATGCACACAGTATAAGAACCCCCCAAAAACCACCCCCCCCATAGTGAAGGGAGAAGGGACCGTAACGGGAGAGAAATGGCCAAAGGGGAACCATGGGACAGGGGCATCCCAAATCCGGATCACCATGCCGGATAGCCGCATTGCCCCACGTGTGAGGTCGAGCGGAGGAGATAAGCTCCTAGGCACCTATAGTGCCATCTACCGTTGCCCAGCAAGCAGCCTAGGCTGGGAGGCTTCCATTAACCATCTAGGTAAACAAACAATCAAAACTGGGCAGAAATAGACCCAAAGGGGGTGCCGGGGTAAGACCTCGGCTACCTGCAAGCAGGAGACTTCTTTCTTCTGTCTTGTCGCCTCATGCAGAGAGAAAAACACTGGTGTTAAGTGGGAGGTCCCAGGTATATATAGGCCGGAAGGGGGCTCGTTTTCAAGACTTCTCTCTGCAACGTCGCCACCTGGCGGTGGTGTAACCCGATCGTAAGAATTAAAGGGGAAGCGGGGTGTGTGGCACACTGAGAATATCTAGATTGGTCCCCGACAGTCACGTAAATGAGGACATGGTTAACATATGGGCATAGGATCGCCTTAACATTTCCCTGTATAGCTCCATCTGGCGAACGTGTGCCACTGCTGCCCCTCCAGCAACAGCTCCATAATAAAAAGAAAATCTTCTGTAAAATCTGGCGACAGGCTGTGTGTTTATCTTCATTAATGACACTTCTCTGCCTCTGTTGATAATACCATTTTGTGAGTACTCACCTGTAAAATGGGTATTACGAGTATGTCACACACCCCGCTTCCAACATCCATGACACTTGGGAAACCGGCCTGTAGAGAGCGATCTTGCAGAGATGACATGGAAAAAAGGAGCCCCTCCTGGTCCATAAGTACCTGGGACCTCCCACTATTCCCCAGTCTTTTAAAAAAGCAATGAGAAACCAGAAAGAACAAATTATATAATATAAGAAACACCATATAAAAGGATCCCAGAACAGAAACGGGCGGGGGAAGCGGGGTGTGTGACATACTCGTAATACCCATTTTACAGGTGAGTACTCACAAAATGGTATTATTCCTAGTATGTCACACACCCCGCTTCCAACATCCATGACACTTGGGACATCCAAAAGCAGTGTCAATAATGGGTGGGGACCCAAGAAGAAAAATAAGGCATAACTTAAATTACTGCAGCTTGCAGAACTTTGCGGCCAAAAGCAGCATCCGCTGAGGCCCGCACATCAACCTTGTAAAACTTAGAAAAAGTGTGAACCGAAGACCAAGTAGCAGCCTTACAAACCTGCTCAACAGAAGCCTGGTGCTGAAAAGCCCAAGAAGCCCCAACAGCACGAGTAGAATGAGCAGTGACACGAAAAGGGGGAACCTTCCTCTTTGCAGAATAGGCCCCAACAATGGCCTGACGTATCCATTTACTAATGGAAGACTTGGCGGGCGCCAAACCCTTCCTAGGCCCAGAGGGCACAACAAAAAAGGCATCCGTTTTATGGAAAGCAGAAGTAGTCACCAAATAATACTTAACACAACGAACAACATCCAAAGAATGCAAAACCCTTTCTTTGTTATTACTAGGATTAGGGCAAAGTGAAGACAGAACTATATCCTGATTAAGGTGGAAGGCAGATACCACCTTAGGAAGGAAATTCTGTTTAAAACGGAAAACCACCTTATCCCGATGCCTTTCAAAATAAGGGGCCTGGATTAACAGGGCCGCCAATTCAGAAACCCAATGGACAGAGGTAATAGCAACCAAAAAAGCAACCTTCTGAGTAAGAATATGAAGAGGAACATCCTGCAATGGCTCAAAAGGAGCAGCCTGCATGGCAGAAAGCACCAAGTTAAGATCCCAAACTGGAAGTAGGGGCTTTCTAGGAGGCCGCACATGCGTGACTCCCTGGAAAAGGGTCTTAACCAAAGGATGAAGAGCAAAAGATCTTTGAAAAAAAATAGCCAAAGCAGAAACCTGCCCCTTCAACGTACTAATCTGGAAACCCAAATCCAGACCATGTTGCAGAAACTCCAAAATCCTAGGGATAGAAAATACCCTACAGGGCAAGACCCTAGACTCACACCAATCAATACAGGACCTCCAAGTCCTGTAGTAAACAACAGAGGAAGACTTTTTCCTAGCTCTAACAATGAATGACCGTGTCAGAAAGACCTTCCTCTTTTAAGATGGAGATTTCAGCAGCCACGCCGTCAAAGCCAGCGTTGGTAAATTGGGGTAACAGAGTTGACCCTGGGTGATAAGATCTGGAAGAAGAGGCAGAAGCAACTGATCCTCTGCTAGCCTTGTGATATCTGCGAACCACAGACGTCTTGGCCATCTTGGAGCCACCAGAATTGCTGGCGCCCCTTCCAGAACTAGCTTGCGCACCACCTTGCTTATCATGGAGAATGGGGGAAACAGATACAGGAACCCCAGATCCTTCCAGGCCAGAGACACGGCATCCGCTGCCACTGCCAGAGGATCCTGGGATAGAGACACAAAAACTGGAAGTTTGTGGTTGTGACGAGAAGCAAACAGGTCCAACCGTGGAGCCCCCACTTGTGACAGAGAAACTGAAAGACCCTGGGATTGAGAGACCACTCTCCCTGGCGAGCGCATGCTCTGCTCAGGGAGTCTGCCTCCACATTTTCTATCCCCGGAATGTAAACTGCCGATATGCAGGGAACATTGATCTCTTCCCAGTGGAGGATCAGAGACACTTCCCGGAGGGCACCCCAACTGCGAGTCCCTCCTTGGTGATCGATGTATGCAACCGCTGTTCGGTTGTCTGACCAAATCTGAACCAGCAGACCCCACAAGAAATGAGTCAATCGAAGTAGGACTAAACAAATAGCCCGAAGCTCCAATAAATTGATTGGAGAGTGAGCTTCCTGCGGCCCCCACAAACCCTGGAACCGATGTTCCCTCCAGATGCCCCCCCAGCCCATGAGGCTGGCATCTGTGATGACCAATTCCCAACAGGGGGTCAGAAATGACTTGCCGCTTCTGAGATTGCTTGAAGTCAGCCACCACTGAAGGGACTGCAGAACATGGGGAGACAACAGACAAACCCGATTCAAAGACAGCGGGCTCTTGTCCCACTTTGCCAAGAGAAAGAGCTGAAGCGTCCTTATGTGAAACTGAGCAAACGGGACCGCTTCGAATGTGGCCACCATCAGCCCCACTAGCCTCATCCCCAGGCGGATAGGCTGACGAGGATTGGACAAGGACAAATTAAATCCTGAATCAGAACAACTTTGGACTGAGGAAGAAATACCCTGGCCTGAAGGGTATCCAGTATCAGGCCCAGAAAGGGAATCTCCCTGACAGGGCAAAGAGAGGATTTGGCATGGTTTATCACCCAACCAAATCTCTCGTCGCCACCACTATCCTGGTGTCCAATTCCACCTGATTTAAAGACGATGCCGTGATGAGAAGGTCATCCAAGAATGGCACAATGCGAATGCCCTGAAGCCTGAGAATGGCCATTACTCCTGCCAAAATCTTGGTAAAAACTCTTGGGAATGAGGTAAAACCGAATGGAAGGGCCGCAAACTGAAAATGCTGGTCTTCCACTGTGAATCTGAGGAATCTCTGGTGAGCGGAACAAATAGGGATGTGCAGATAAGCATCCTTGATGTCGATGGACGTCATAAAGTCCCCTTGACGGAGAGCGTCGACCGTTGATCTTAGGGACTCCATGCGGAACTTTCTGAAGCGAATAAATTGATTGAGCCGCCTCAGATCTAGAATAGACCGAACAGAGCCGTCCTTTTTGGGAACCGTAAATAGGTTGGAGTAAAACCCCCAGACCCCTTTCCGCTGGAGGAACCAGGCGGATAACATCCATGTTTAAGAGGTTCGCTACTGCCTCCCGGAGCCCTTGCGCGATCACCGGATCCGTGGGCATCCGAGACCTGAAAAATCTGGGCGGAGGCCGGAACTCAAATTCCAGCTTGTATCCGGAGGACACAACCTCCAGAATCCATTTGTCTGATACCTCTTTGAACCAAGCCTGGAAGAAGAACCGCAGCCGTCCCCCCACCCGTACGGGTGAGGGCGCCTCCTCATTGCCGGGCAGGTCTAGATGTGGACTTAGGCTTGGACCCCCAATTCTGACCTGGACGGCCACGTCCTCTTCCCCTGTTCCATGCAGTCCCCCTTGGGGCTGAAAAGGCTGATACTCTGGCCGCTCTGGAACCACGAAAGGAAGGGTTAAAGGAGGCCGATCCCCGAAAGGAACGACGTTGCTTCTTACGCTGAGGCAATTTGCCTCCCTTAACCCTTTAAATGCCAAGCACGTAGAAACTACGTGCCTGGCATTTCCCCCAAACAGTTAAAAGATAGAAAAAAAACCACTTACCTCTGGTATCCCTGTGAAGCTTGGGGTCCCCTCTTCCTGGGGGGGGCATCCGATCGCCCCCCCCCGTCGTCCTCCGTCTTCAGGGGTGGGCCCGAAACCAGCCGCCCCCCCCCCCCGCTTCCAGCGCTGACTCGCCGTTGTAAAAAATAAATAAATAAATAAAACTGTCATTTACTCACCTCCGCGCCCGAGCCTTCTGTCCGGGTCTCCTCTTCACCAGGGAGGGGTCCGATCCCCCCCCTGGGCTGCGCAGTCTTCAGGTGAGGACCCTCTTCCGGGTCCTCACCTCTTGTAATGGCGGCGATGGCCGCCGCCGCTTAGCTCCGCCCATTGTGGGAGGAGCGGGATGACGTCATCCCGCTCCTCCTATACCCCCTCCGAGCTCCGGCATCTGTCAGATGCCGGTGGTGATTGGAGCAGGGCGGATGTCAGCCGAGGAGGCTCCGATCGGAGCCCCCTCGCCTGTCACTCGCCCTGCGCCGATCACTACCGGCATCTGTCAGCAACATGACAGCGGCGCGGGACAGCGGCGAGGGACGCCGGATCGGAGGTGAGTACAGTAAAAAAAAAAAAAATAAAGATTTTTTTTCTCTGTGTCAGTGTGATTTTTTACTTTTAACCCCTTGTGAACTGGTAAGGGGTCCATGACCCCTATACCAGTTCACAAGGCTGGGGGGATGGCAAGCCACCTGCGCTAGCGGGTGGCTTGCCATTAACCCCTGGCACCCCCATTACCTGCCTCCCCAAAGGCCAGGGGGGGGCAGAAGAGCCCGGGCCCACATAAGCTATGTGGGCTCGTAGGCTGCAGGGTGGGGGGGGGCACAAAAGCTGGCCCCCCCACTCTGTGCCTACAAGCCCCCATAGCTGGTCCCGGGCTGGTTACTGTGGGTAAGGGGGACCCTATGTCATTTTTTTTTTTGATTAACCCTTTGTGTTCTGTCATCCAGCAGCTATAAAAGGCTTCTAGCAAGTGAGCAGAAGCCAGTGATCGCCGAGGGACAGAGTGCTCCAGGATGGATGGGAGGTGAGTACAGTGTAAAAAAAAAAAAAAAAATTAATAAAATATTTTTTTCTCTGCTTGTGTCTGTGTGATTATTTACTTTTAACCCCTTGTGAACTGGTAAGGGGTCCATGACCCCTATACCAGTTCACAAGGCTGGGGGGATGGCAAGTCACCTGCGCTAGCGGGTGACTTGCCATTAACCCCCGGCACCCCCATTACCTGCCTCCCCAAAGGCCAGGGGGGGCAGAAGAGCCCGGGCCCACGGGCTATGCGGGCTTGTAGCCTGCAGGGCCAGGGGCCACAAAAGCTGGTCCCTGCGCCCTGTTCCTACAAGTCCTGCATAGCTGGTCCCGGCCTGGTTACTTTGGGTAAGGGGGACCCCACGTCAATTTTTTTTTTTTATTTTTAAGGGTTTTTAACCCTTAAAAATCAAAAAAAAAATGGGGTCCCCCTCCCCTGGGAGGGGGGACCCTATGTCATTTTTTTTCTCGATTTAACCCTTTGTAGTGTGGATGGTATTTGTATTTTATTTGTGAATGTTATAAAGTACTTGTTTCAGTTAGGGGGGTCTCCTGGGCAGGAACGGGGGCTACTGATAAATATGTGGTACCGTTCTAATCGGTAGAAATGGGGCTTTCACATGCAATATGCTTTTCCTTAATAAAATACATTTTTTATTTAAAATAAAGGAGTCAATTTTCTAAAACAATTTTTTATTTATTTATTTATTTTACTTAATAATATTGTAAAAAAAAAAAATAAAATTTACAAACAAGATATTTCATGTTAAAGCCTAAACTCTGCTGCAAAAAAAAATATATATAATTTTCCTGAAAGTTCCAGCAAAATGGCGCAAAACATGGCGCAAAATGGGGAAAAATGGCCTGTCAACAGAGGGTGACAAAATCTCAAGTAGGCTGGCAATTAAAAGGGTTAATAGTACCTATGCATGTTGGGTATTGTTCTGTTCGGGGGACCTTGCGCTTTCAGACTTAGCTTGTTTTTTCTTGTTTGCATATTTATATTTTAGGAAAAGGTGTTTTTTATTCAGCTTTTTTTTTAATTTTTTAGGAAAACCCTGCGCAAACAAAGAATTCTTTGAGGTAATAATTCTAGAAAGATGAGTCCACTAGAACAAGCTGGGTACGCTTAGAAAGCTTAACGTGTGTACTTTCAGGGAATATATAGTTTATGGGGGATATTCCAAATGTAAAGGGTTGTTTTGGTTGAAAAATCGCAAGGTGCGCACTTTGTCTGCAGAGCTGAAATTTTCAAGTAAAATTACCGTTACGCACATGCTTTACCTTGGGGTGTTTGGCAACTCTTCCCTTGACAGTACCAATGCATGTTGGGTGTTGTTCTGTTCGGGGGATATTGCGTTTTCAGATTAAACTTGTTTTTTCTTGTTTGTATATAGTTTTTTTTAGGAAAATGTGGCTTTGATTCTGCTTTTTTATCCTTTTTTTAGGGAAACTCTTTGCAACCAAAGAATCCATTGAGGGATTACTTCCAGAAAACTAAGGCCACATCAACAAGCCTGGTACACCTAGAAAGCTTGAGGTGTGTACTTCCAGAGAATATATAGTTTGTTGGGGGTAATTCAAATGTAAAGGGTTGTTTTTCTGGAAAAACTGCAAGGTGCGCATATTGCATAGCATAGTTGTATTTTTTCAGAAAATCCCCTAAAGCGCTGTTTCAGTTTGGGGGAGTCTCCCGGGCAGAAAAAGGGTGTCTACCTATACATATGTGGTACCGCTGTAACTGAGAGAAATTGGGATTTCACACGCAATAAGATTTTATTGACAAACTGTCATTTTTTATTACAAAAAAAAAATACAAATTGTAAAAAATATATATATTTGCACATATTTCACCCAAAAATATTGAGAATACACCTAAAAAAATGACAAACAAGACATTTCATGTTAAAGCCCAGACTCTGCTGAAAAAAACAATATATAATTTTCCTGGGAAATCCCTTCAAAAATCACATTTGAACATGGGGAGCGCATAATAGTGCAAAATGGTCTGGCAACAAAGCGTGACAAAAACTCCAGGTAGGCTGGCACTTAAAGGGTTAATGACAGAATCCAATTTCTCACCAAAGAGGTGCAATCCCCCAAAAGGGGAGAGCTGTAAGTGACTTCTTAGCCACCGTGTCAGCCGCCCACTGGCGTAGCCATATTGACCGCCGAATAGCAACTAGCAAGGCGGAAGTTCTACTACACTTGGCCATGGTATCATCCAAAGCAGAAAGTATAAAAGACACATATAATTCACATCGCTTAAGAGCGTCAAACTCATCAGAGGCTGGATCAAGCCCTGAGGTATTCAATAGGTCTCTAACAACGGACCTAATAGCGACTGCCATAAGTGCCGAGGCACCCACAGGCCGCAAGGCTGGCCAACGCTAGCAAACGCATGGCAAGCCATTTGATCAATCCGTTTGTCTTCCCCATCCTTAAGGGTAGTAGACTCCGGAGAATGCAAAACAGAAAAATTGGACAAGCTAAGCACAAGTGTATCCACCACGGGGGGGGGGGGGGGGGGGGGGATGGCCAACGCTTAACAGTGTCTGCCGGAAAAGGATATTTTTTATCCCAGCCTAAAGGAACGCCAGGAAGCTGCGCAGGCTTCTCCCATTCCTTTAGAATTATCTCTTCAAAATGTTTTGACTAGGAAATTCTAAACGAGGTTTGGAGACACCAAAGAACTCCCCTTTCTGAGGAGGGACAGCTTCTGGGAAATCGATTGCCAAAACCTCATACAATTGAACAAGAGCTTTAGGGGTGTCAAAAACCTCCCCTTCATCCTGTTCAGCGTCAATACCCACAATTTGCTGAACATCAGAAAATACCATTTTGTGAGTACTCACCTGTAAATTGGATATTACGAGTATGTCACACACCCCGCTTCCAACATTCATGACACTTGGGTAACCAGCCTGTAGAGGGCGATCTTGCAGAGATGACATGAGAAAAAAGGAGCCCCTCCTGGTCCATAAATACTCGAGACCTCCCACTATTCCTCAGTATTTTAAAAAAGCAGTGAAGAACCAGGAAGAGCAAATTATATAGTGAAAAATAATAAGAAACACCATATAAAGGATCCCTGAACAAAAAAGGGCGGGGGAAGCTGGGTGTGTGACATACTCGTAATACCCATTTTACAGGTGAGTACTCACAAAATGGTATTATTCCCAGTATGTCACACACCCCGCTTCCAACATTCATGACACTTGGGACATCCAATAGCAGTGTCTATAATGGGCGGGGATCCCACAAGGAAAATAAGGCATAACTTAAATTACTGCAGCTTGCAGAACCTTGCGACCAAAAGCAGCATCCGCTGAGGCCCGCACATCAACCTTGTAAAACTTAGAAAAAGTGTGAACCGAAGACCAAGTAGCAGCCTTGCAAACTTGTTCAACAGAAGCCTGGTGCTGAAAAACCCAGGACGCACCAACAGCACGAGTAGAATGAGCAGTAACACGAAAAGGGGGAACCTTCCCCTTAGCAGAATAGGCCCCAACAATGGCCTGACGAATCCATTTACTAATGGAAGATTTGGCGGGTGCCAAACCCTTCCTAGGCCCAGAAGGCACAACAAAAAAAGGCATCTGTCTTACGGAAAGCAGAAGTAGTAACCAAATAATATTAAACACAACGAACAACATCCAAAGAATGTAAAACCCTTTCCTTGTTATTACTAGGATTAGGGCACAATGAAGGAAGAACTATATCCTGATTTAAGTGGAAGGCAGACACCACTTTAGGAAGAAAATCTGGTTTAAAACGAAAAACCACCTTATCCTGATGCCTCTCATAGTAAGGAACCTGTATTGACAGGGCCGCCAATTCAGAAACCCGACGGACAGAGGTAATAGCAACCAAAAAGGCAACTTTCTGAGTGAGAATATGAAGAGGAACCTCCTGTAAAGGTTCAAAAGGAGCCGCCTGCATAGCAGAGAGCACCAGATTAAGATCCCAAACTGGAAGTAGGGGCTTTCTAAGAGGCCGCACATGCGTGACCCCCTGGAAAAAAGTCTTAACCAAAGGAAGAAGAGCAAATGACCTTTGAAAGAAAATAGCCAAAGCAGAAACCTGCCCTTTCAAAGTAATAATCTGGAAGCCCAAATCCAGACTCCGTTGCAGAAACTCCAAAATCCTAGGGATAGAAAATACCCTGCAAGGCAGGGACCTAGACTCACACCAGTCAATATAGGACCTCCAAGTCCTGTAATAAACCACAGAGGAAGACTTCTTTCTAGCTCTGACAAGAGTCAGAATGACAGCATCAGAAAGGCCTTCCTCCTTCAAGACGGAGATTTCAGCAGCCACGCCATCAAAGCCAGCGTTGGTAAATTGGGGTAACAAAGTTGACCCTGAGTTAAGAGATCTGGAAGAAGAGGCAGAGGCAACAGATCCTCTGCCAGCCTTGTGACCTTGGCGAACCACAGGCGTCTTGGCCACTTTGGAGACACCAGAATTGCTGGTGCCCCTTCCAGAACCAACTTGCGCACCACCTTGCTTATCATGGAGAATGGGGGAAAAAGATACAGGAACCCCAGATCCTTCCAGGCAAGAGACATGGCATCCACTGCCACTGCCAGAGGATCCTGGGATAGAGACACAAAGGCTGGAAGCTTGTGGTTGTGGCGAGACGCAAACAGGTCCAGCCGCGGAGTCCCCCACTTGTGACAAAGGAACTGAAAGACCTCGGGGTTGAGAGACCATTCTCCCTGGCGAGCGCATGCTCTGCTCAGGGAGTCTGCCTCCACATTCTCTATCCCCAGAATGTAAACTGACGATATGCAGGGAACATTGATCTCTGCCCACTGAAGGATCAGAGAAACTTCCCGGAGGGCACCCCAACTGCGAGTCCCTCCCTGGTGATTGATGTATGCAACTGCTGTTCGGTTGTCTGACCGAATCTGAACCGGCAAACCCCGCAAGAGATGAGTCAGTCGGAGCAGCACAAGACGAATGTCCCGAAGTTCCAATAAATTGATTGGGGAGTGAGCCTCCAGAGGCCCCCACAACCCCTGAAACCGGTGTCTCCACCAGATGCCCCCCCCAGCCCGTAAGGCTGGCATCTGTGGTGACCAACTCCCAACAAGAGGTCAGAAATGATTTGCCGTCCCTGAGATTGCTCGAAATCAGCCACCACTGGAGGGACTGCAGGACGAGGGGAGACAACAGACAAGTCCGATTCAAAGACAACGGGCGCTTGTACCACTTCGCCAGGAGAAAGAGCTGAAGCGTCCTCATGTGGAACCGAGCAAAAGGAACCGCTTCGAGTGTGGCCACCATCAACCCCACTAATCTCATCCCCAAGCGGATAGGCTGATGAGGATTGGACAGGAACAGATGAATTAAATCCTGAATCAGAACAATCTTGGACTGAGGAAGAAATACCCTGGCCTAAAGGGTATCCAGAATCAAGCCCAGAAAGGGAATCTCCCTTACGGGACAAAGAGAGGATTTGGCATGGTTTAACACCCAACCAAACCTCTCTAGTGTAGTCACCACTGTTCTGGTGTCCAGTTCCGTCTGATTGAAAGATGACGCTGTGATGAGCAAGTCGTCCAGCAATGGCACGATGCGAATGCCCTGGACCCTGAGAATAGCCATTACTCCTGCCAGGACCCTGGTAAACACTCTTGGGGATGGAGTGAGACCGAATGGATGAGCCGCAAACTGAAAATGGTGGTCTTCTACTGTGAATCTGAGAAACCTTTGGTGAGTGGCAAAAATAGGAATGTGCAGATAAGCATCCTTGATGTCTATGGACGTCATTTGACTCCATGCGGAACCTTCAGAAACAAATAAACTGATTGAGTCGTCTCAGATCTAGAACAGGCCGAACAGAGCCGTCCTTTTTTGGGAACTGTAAATAGGTTGGAGTAAAACCCCAGACCTCTCTCCGCTGGAGGAACCTGGCGGATGACATCCATCCAAAAGTTTGCCACAGCTGCCTGGAGCCCCTGTGCGATCACCAGATCTGCGGGCATCCGAGACCGGAAAAATCTGGGAGGAGGCCGAACCTCAAATTCCAGCTTGTAACCGGAGGACACAACTTCCAGAATCCATCTGTCTGATACCTCTTGACCCAAGCCTGGAAAAAAGAATCGCAGCCGTCCCCCCACCCGTATGGGTGAGGGCACCTCCTCATTGCTGGGCAGGCTTGGAAGTGGACTTGGGCTTAGATCCCCAACTCTGCCCTGGATGGCCACGTCCTCTTCCTCTGTTCCATGCACTCCCCCTTGGGGCTGAAAAGGGGCGATCCTCTGCCCGTTCTGGAACCACGAAAGGAAGGGTTAAAGGAAGCCGATCCCCGAAAGGAACGACGTTGCTTCTTACACTGAGGCAATTTGCCTCCTTTAATGACAGAATCCAACTTCTCACCAAAGAGGCGTAATCCCCCAAAGGGAAGTGCTCTAAGTGACTTCTTTGCCACCATGTCAGCCGCCCACTGGCGTAGCCAAATAGACCGCCGAATCGCAACAAGCAAGGCAGAAGTTCTGCTACACAAGACCATGGAGTCATCTAAAGCACAAAGTACAAAAGACACAAATAAATCACATCGCTTGAGAGCGGAAAACTCATCAGAGGCTGGATCAAGTCCTGAGGTATTCAATAGGTCTCTAATAACAGACCTAATAGCGACTGCCATAAGTGCCGAGGCACCCACAGGCTGCAAGGCCGAGCCAACGCTAGCAAACGCATGGCAAGCCATTTGATCAATACGTTTGTCCTCCCCATCCTTAAGGGAAGTAGATTCCGGAGAATGCAAAACAGAGGAATGGGACAAACTGAGCACAGGTGAATCCACCACAGGGGGGATGACCAACGCTTACAGTGTCTGCAGGAAAGGGATATTTTTTTTTTTTATCCCAGCCCAAAGGAATGCCAGGAAGCCGCGCAGGCTTTTCCCATTCCTTAAGAATGATATCTTCAAAATGTTTCTGATTAGGAAATTTAAAACGAGGCTTGGAGGCTGCAAAGAACTCCCCTTTCTGAGGAGGGACTGCTTCTGGAAAATCGATAGCCAAGACCTCATATAATTGAGCAAGAGCTTTAGGGGTGTCAAATTTCTCCCCTTCACCTTGTTCAGCGTCAATACCCACAAATTGCTGAACATCCGAAACATCAGATTCTTCAAAGAATTCTCCTTCTTCAAACGGAGAACAATCAAAAAATACAATTCTGTGAAGTACTCACCTGTAGAATTGGTATTATATATATACAGTACGTCCTGCTCCAGATATAATACTTACACTTGGGTTATCCTCCGCCAGATGGCGCTGTGCACTGCAGACATGCAAAAACAGGCTCCTCCCGGCCCTTCATATACCCGGGGACCTCCCACAAATCCCCAGCATTGAAAAGCAGTGAACAAGAAGCCGGGAGAACTTAACCACCGAAACTGGTAACAACAGCAATGGTAACAATCACCATACAGGGGATCCAGAATAATGCAAAAACCAGGGTGGGGTGGAGCAGGATGTACTGTATACGTATAATACCAATTCTACAGGTGAGTACTTCACAGAATTGTATTATTCTAAGTATACAGTACGTCCTGCTCCAGATATAATACTTACACTTGGGACATCCAATAGCAGTGTCCATAAAAGTAGGGTGGGATCCCCAACAAAAAGGCAACAGCACGCAGCTTAAACTACTGCCGCCTGCAAAACCTTGCGGCCAAACACAGCATCAGCTGAGGCCCGAACATCAACCTTGTAAAACTTTGAAAAGGTGTGAACAGAAGACCAAGTAGCGGCCTTGCAAACTTGTTCAACAGAAGCCTGGTGCTGGAAGGCCCAGGAGGCCCCAATAGCACGAGCAGAATGAGCAGTAAGACAGAAAGGAGGACTCTTCCCCTTAGCAGAATAGGCCTGAATCACAGCCTGATAGATCCATTTGCTGATAGTAGACTTGGCAGGAGCCAAACCCTTCCTAGGCCCAGCAGGCACAACGAAGAGAGCATCCGTCTTCCTGAAAGCCGCAGTGACAACCAGGTAATACTTCAAGCACCTGACCACATCCAGGGAATGCAGAACCCTTTCCTTGTCATTACTAGGATTGGGACACAATGAAGGAAGAACAATGTCCTGATTCAAATGAAAGGCAGACACAACCTTAGGCAGAAAATCCGGCTTGAAGCGGAACACCACCTTGTCCTGGTGCCTCTCATAGTACGGAGGCTGAATGGATAGAGCAGCCAGATCCGACACACACCTAACCGAAGTTATGGCCACCAAAAAGACAACCTTGAGAGTAAGCACAGCCAGGGCAGCATCGTGAATAGGCTCAAAGGGAGCACCCTGCAAGGCAGATAAAACCAAGTTTAAATCCCAAATGGGGACCACAGGTTTACGAGGGGGACGCGCATTAGTGACCCCCTGAAAGAAGGTCTTAACCAAATGATGTTGAGCAAAGGACTCCTGAAAGAAGACGGACAGGGCAGAAACCTGACCCTTCAGAGTACTGAGTTTTAGACCTAACTGCAAACCATGCAGTAAGAACTCCAGAACCCTAGGGACAGAGAACTCCCTACAGGGAAGAGACCTAGACTCACACCAGTCAATGTAGGTACGACATACTCTATAATAGATAGCAGCAGAAGACTTCTTCCTAGCCTGCACCATAGTACCTACCACAGAGGCAGACAAACCCTTCTCCATCAAGATGGAGGTTTCAGCAGCCAGGCCGTCAAAGCCAGCGTTTGTAAATTGGGATGGCGTAGGGAGCCCTGAGTTAGCAGATCTGGCACCCCTGGCAGATCGTACTGGTCTACTGCCATTTGAACCATGTCTGCGAACCACACTCTTCTTGGCCACCTGGGGGCCACTAGAATCACAGGCACCCCTTCCAGAACAATCTTGCGCAGAACCCTGCCCAGAAGGGGGAATGGTGGAAACACATACAGGAGCCGAAACTCCTTCCATGACATGGACAGGGCATCCGTGGCCAAGGCCAGAGGATCCTGAGACAGGGACACGAAGCCCGGGAGCTTGTGGTTGTGACGGGACGCAAACAGGTCACCATCCGGTAGACCCCAACAGTGACACAGGGACTGGAATACCCTGTTGCAGAGGGACCACTCTCCCTGACGGGACGTCCCCCTGCTCAGAGCATCTGCAAGCAGATTCTCCGCCCCCGGAATGTAAACGGCCGAAATGCATTGCACATTGGCCTCCGCCCATGTCAGAATCTGAGACACCTGCTGGAGGGCACCCTTGCTCCGGGTCCCTCCCTGATGGTTGATGTAGGCAACCACCGTCCTGTTGTCTGAGCGTACCTGTACCGACAGACCCCTCAGGTGTTGGGTCAACCGCTCCAGTACCAACCTGACTGCCCACAATTCCAGAATGTTGATGGGTAAATGGGACTCCTGAGGACCCCACGTCCCTTGGAAGCGCAGGGACAGACTGGCATCCGTTGTGACCGTCTCCCAGGAGGGGGCCAGAAAAGACCTGCCCCCTATCAAGTTCCCAATGTCCAGCCACCACGCAAGGGACCGTCTGACCGAGGGGGGAAGCACACAGACCCCGTCCAAGGACGCTGGGTTCTTGTCCCAAACTGACAGAAGGTGAAGCTGAAGAGGTCTCAAATGGAACTGAGCAAAGGGCACCGCCTCGAAGCTCGCCACCATCAGGCCCACCAGCTGCATTCCCTGCCTGATGGAGGGCTGTGGGCACGAGAGCAGGAACCTGGCCTGCGCAGTCAGAGCTTCCACCTTCAGCTGAGGAAGGAATATCCGCGACTGAACCGTATCCAGAATCATTCCCAGGAACGGAGTCACCTAGGAGGGGGACAGAGAGGACTTGGGGTAATTGATCACCCAGCCGAAGGACTCCAGGGTGGACACTACCAGCTGAGTGTCCAACTCTGCCTGCCGCAGAGACCGAGAGGTGATGAGTATATCATCCAGGTAGGGCAGCACACGTATGCCCCTTAGCCTTATCAGGGACATCACCCCTGCCAGCACCTTGGTGAACACCCTGGGAGCCGACGTGAGGCCGAATGGCAAGGCCACAAATTAGTAATCCTGATCTTTCAGTGCAAATCTGAGAAACCTTTGGTGTCCTGGAAACACCGGGACGTGAAGGTAAGCATCCTTGATGTCTACGGACGTCATAAAGGCTCTTGGGCGCAGGGAGCAAATGGCCGAGCGCAGAGTTTCCATGCGAAAGTGCCTGTTCTTGACAAATTTGTTGAGGATTTTTAAATCCAGAATGGGCCTGACCCATCCTTCTTGGGTACTGTGAAAAGGTTGGAGTAGAACCCCATGCCCCTGTCTCCTAAGGGGACCTTGCAAATGACCCCTAGATCCAGGAGACCCTGCACGGCCAGCAACAAGACCTGAGCTGAGGCAGGGTCCTGAGGAATCCGGGACCCAATGAATCTGGTGGGGGGCCGTACAGCAAATTCTATCTTGTAGCCGGAGGACACTACCTCCTGAATCCACCGGTCTGAGACGTGGCGCCTCCAGACATGCTCGAAGTGCTGCAGACGTCCCCCCACCCTGACGGGCGAGGGCGCCCCCTCATGGCTGAGGGGTCTTGGGAGGGGCCTTGGGCTTGGGCCCCCAGGAGGAACCGGGATGGCGTCCTCTATTCCTGTGCCAGGAATCTGCGTGGGACCCAGCGAAGGACACCCCTTTCCCGTTTAGCCCCACGGTAGGGGATTGAAAGGGTGCCCTGGCCTCGAAAGGGCCGAATCTGCCGCCTGCGCTGGGGCAACTTGCCTCCTTTGGCAAAGAGGTCTAGACGGTCCCCAAACAGGCGCAGCCCCTTAAATGGAAGCCCAGTAAGAGCTTTCTTAGCGGCATTGTCAGCAGCCCACTGTCGCAACCAAACCGCGCGGCGTATAGCTACCGCCAGGGCAGAAGATCTGGCACACATCCTTATAGCATCGTCCGATGCAGACAGGATAAAGTTTACAAACACATCACAGTTAGACAGTGCATTGACAGTACCAGGTGGCAACTCATCTGTGCCATCGAGTGCATTCCTGACCATGGCCCTGAGCGCTACTGCCGTAATGGCTAAGGCGCAAACCGGGCGCAGGGTCGCTCCCCCAAATGCAAAGGCATGGCATGCCAATTGATCAATACGCCGGTCCTCAGAGTCCTGTAGCATAGTAGTGTCAGGGGAGTGCGTAAAAGAGGTGTTGGACAACCCTAGAATAGGAACATCGACCTGGGGGGCCATGACCAGCACTTAACCAAGTCAGCCGGGAAGGGATACTTCCTATCCACACTCTTAGGGATCCCAGGAAGTCTGCTGGGATGTTCCCATTCTTTGAGCACGAGGCTATTGAAATGGGTTTGCTCGGGAAATTCCAGACGAGCCTTAGCCGTATGAAAAAGTTCACCCCTTTGCCTGGGAGCCGCAACAGGGGGAGAGATGGACAAAACTTCAAATATCTGAACCAGCAGTCTGTCAATATCAACCGAGGTCCAGTGCTCGGAACCAGACTAGTCATGACCCCTTGACTCCTCGTCATATGACCCCGAGTCAGAGAACAGCTCCCCTTCGTCCGAGGGGGGGGGGGTGGCCGTAAGGATGCAACAAGTCGGATTCCAAAGGGAAAGGAGCAGAATCAGGGGTTAAATGCCGCCTTTTAGCAGTGGCCTTACGCGCTAAAGAGCTAGCAAGCAATCTTTCAACACTGGCCAGTCTAGTAGCCACATCAGGATGAGAATCCCCGCTTGTATTGGGGGTTAGACTCAGGCTTGGGGGAGTAGGTGAAGTGAGGCGAGGTGCAGGCCCAGCCACTGAAGAGGCGGGAAGAACCGATAACGCCTGCTGTGCACAAGGAACACAGACCCGTGCATTGTCACCGCTGCTAGGTAAGACCCCACAAGCTACACACAGTCGGGCTTGTCCCGAAGGAACCCCGTTCACAATATCCTGGGATGCCTCCATATGGTGATTTTATTGGCACAATAGGCCAGTAGGGATTGACGCTGTAAGCTACCCTGGATGCCCCAATAACCCGCGGGGAAGTGGGAGCAAAATTTAATAGTCTCAACCGGGAGATACACTGGGCCGGGAGAGGCCACCGGAATTCACGGTCTGAAAGACATAAGAGGAACAGGAATGTCAGAGCCACGCGCAAGGGTGTAATAAAGGTAATATAAAGGCAGTATAAAGGTAATATAAGGTCGCCCGCGAGGGCACTTACAGAGAGAGGGGGGGAGGGCGGTCTTCACCACGCGCGCGCGAGCAAGAATGGCGCCAAACAAACCTCGAAGGGCGGACCAGAGCTGATTGTGACACGGAGTGCGCCAAACCGTGACGCGGAGCGCGTCAAGCCAGGGCCCCGCCCCCCCCGGAGGGCGCGAAGCTCCAAAAACGCGTAGCCAATAGAGAAAACAGGGCAGTGACGCCCGAAGGAATTGATCGAGTGGATTACCGCAGCAAAGCCACTACAGGCTAAGAAAGAGGCGCCGCAGCATCAGCAAAGCCACCGCCGCCCGTGCTGTACAACCATATAGGAAGGGCGTGGCGGCTACCAATACAAATAAAAAGTAAAAGTACACAGCGCGGCTCTGACACCCATTCCCAGTCAAAAGCGATACTAAGGCCATAAGCGTGTAATAGGGTACACTGAGGCCGCCATACTCACAAACCCCTCCTCCCCCCTTTCTTTCCCCATGGGTTAGGGAGGGAACGAGGGAGGATGGCGACCCTTTACACAGGGTCCATCGCTACACGGGGCGTGGGACAATTATGCGGGAGGGGCATCCCCTAAAGGCTCACCATCAGCCTAAACCGCCTACCCTTTGGTGGGGGACTGCGGTGGAGCATGGCTCTGTTAAGCACACATGGTGCTGCCTACCTTCACCCGACCAGCGCAGCCCAGGCTGGGAGGCACATCACAAATAGGACGGGTGGGAGTAGTCCAACAGGGCCGCAGGCTGTAATAGCCCCGCTCACCTGCGAGAGAGTGATACTTCATGTCTTCGCAGTCAGCACTGCAGAGAATCTGGGGATTTGTGGGAGGTCCCCGGGTATATGAAGGGGCGGGAGGAGCCTGTTTTTGCATGTCTGCAGTGCACAGCGCCATCTGGCGGAGGATAACCCAAGTGTAAGTATTATATCTGGAGCAGGACGTACTGTATACTTAGAATATGTTCAGTATATACACAGAGCTTCCTAAGTTACCAGTCTGTTGTCCCAAAGTGTATGTGCAAGCACTACTTCCGCAGGTCTGTTTACATATGATTTCTTTCACGTCCGTAGTTCTAAGAATCCTTGCCCCTTCAGATCCAAATAGATCAACTGTTCCACTCCTCCGGTCAGTGCAAGGACCCTCCGAGCAGACTCCACATAGAACACCATGCCAGTGAATGCAACATAGAACAGAAAACACACACCTAGTGTAATACTGTATGGCACACACTATTTAATAGAAGACATCAATGCACTCACATGGAAATAAAGCTCAAAACACTTGTAAAATCAGAGGATGGCTCTCACCGACTCCCCCACACAATAAGATCTGGCCAGATCAAAACGATAGCAAAGATAGAGATGCCGCCTGCCGCCGCGTTTCGTTGCCCTTGGCAACTTTTACAAGGCTGGCGGCACTGCGGCATGATGAACATATAAATACCTTACAAACTGGGTGTTGGTAAATGCGATGGGCGTGCTGCGCTGATTAAGAAAAGGCGCGCTTCCGGGTGCACCCTGTGATGATCAAACTGCTAATAAGCTAATCCCAGTAAAGCGTCGCCTCACACTAGCGAGACCAGCCCCTCCCCTCCTTTCTCCTAGATTGTGTCCAATTATTTACGTTAACAGCGCAAATACTGAAGCTCCTATAATCCAAACGGAGCTGGCACCACCTAGTGGTTATTAAGGGGAATAGGCTATTAATCTTTTCAATAGAATGCGCAACCTACGCAAGTCATTAAGCTCTTATAGACCAGACGGAACTGGCACCCCCTAGTGGACAATCAATAAAATAAAAGTTCAAATTTGCAATAAAATACATAGACAATAAGTAAGGAAGCATACATACAGTTTTTAACCTACCACCCACTGTTCAGAAGGTAAAATTACAGGATAAAAATTAAAAACACATAAGAAGAATTTAGATATAAAAGACAATAATATTAAGAATAGTCTATAAAACAGTTTAAATCAAAATCAACGTTAAGACCACCTGGTACCAAAGTGTTTAAAGTAAAAATCCACTTCCCTTCTTTCTGGCAAATATTTCTCTTTGGGTTAGACCCCCTCCAATGAGTTTCTACATGGTCTATTCCTATGAACGACATATGTGTGGGGTCACTTGCATGGAAAGCTTTAAAGTGGGCCGACAAACTATGCAAGTCATATCCACGGCTGATGTTATAAACGTGTTCGCGTATGCGAAGCTCTCTTGTGGTCCTTCCCACATAGAGCAACCCACATGGGCACCAAATCAGGTAGACGACGTACTTCGTGTGGCAGGTAATGAGTTTAGAGATCTTATATTTTTGGCCTGTTTTAAAATCTTCAAAGGTTTTTTGAGGTTTTGCCAATGATCTGCCAGTTTTGCACCCCACACAGCTACCACATTTATAGAATCCAGATAGAGTATTATCAGTTAAAGTCACCCGTACAGGTGGGTCTACAAAGCTCTTGGTTAGTCGGTTCCTCAAATTGGGTGCCCGGCGAAAGATTATTTTAGGTCTAACGGGGAGGGTCGGCCCCAACACAGAATCAAGATGGAGAATATGCCAGTGTCTGGCCACCAGCCGTTGAATCTCCAAGTACTGGGTGTTAAAGCCAGTGATAAAGGGCACCCCCAGATCGCTACAAATTTTCCTCCTAGTATTGGCCACCAAGGTCTCCCTCGGGGTATCCCGCACTACTTTCCTTTGGGACTTCCTCCTCAGGATCATACCCCTTGTCCACAAACCGCTTCTTAAGAAGGGCAGATTGGTGATCATAATCTGTTAACGAGAGACAATTGCGCCTAATCCTAAGGAATTGACCCTTTGGGATGGCTGACAACCAATTCGGATGATGGCAGCTGGCACATGGGACATAGCCATTTCTGTCCGTTGGTTTAAAATATGTGGACGTGGCTAGTCTAGACCCCTCTATTCTAATATTTAGATCTAAAAAGTTTACTGCCATGGGAATCATCTAGTGAGGACACGGGAGGATGAGCAAATAGAAGGCCTGTGAGAACAACTCCCCCACAACCACCAGTAAGAATGAAGAAGTCCGAACTGGGGAACAAGAGGGGAAGACGGGGAGGCACAAAACATAAGAAGGCCAAGGTGGGATTAGGTGAGGGGATCTATAACCTCAGTTCAGTAGTATTATCTAAAGAGGAATTGATTTTGTTGGACAAAGGCCTAAAATGTGCCCCCCCTAATGAACTTAATCATTTTAATTTATTCATAGATGTAAATAAGTACATTATAAAATTACATGTACAAAAGTGCTTTTTAAACCAACAAGGGTCCTGCACAAATGAATCATCTAGTGAGGCCATCTTAACCGATGGGACTGTGAAACACTCGGTTTTAAAAAATAAATCGTTGTTTAATCCACCAAGTTTGGGGAATTCACAGATAGAAACCTTTAAAGCGGCAGTAATCAGGGATGTAAAAGCCTTAGAGATGAAGAAATCTAAATGGCCATCCACTTTATTTAAAGATTTCAAACAGCTTGAAGCCAAACATGACATAGTTTTGAAACCAACGGACAAGGGGGGACTAGTGATCATGAATAAATCTGATTATTTAGAGGAGGTTAAAAGGCTGTTGGCAGATAGTGATACTTATATCCATTTGGACAAAGATCCCACTCGGGAGTTTAGGGCAAAGATAGGAATCCTATTACAAGAAGGTGCGACACAGGGTTTTCTCAATAAGAAAGAATTTGATTATTTAATGCCTACAGCACCTAGGATCCCTACTATTTACATATTGCCCAAAATTCATAATAGCCTGACCAAATCCCCAGGTAGGCCGATAGTAAAAGTGGGCTTGGTTCCATCACTTGTCGGCTGGGGGAACTAATAGACCATTTTCTTCAACCGCTAGTGGTTAAATTGCCAGCTTACTTAAGGGATTCAGCGCAGGTAATTCAGTTGTGTGAGGAAATTAAAGTAGAAAAGCATTATATTCTGGCCACGGCTGACGTGTCATCCTTATACACAGCAATCCATCACGGTCCTGGGCTGGAGGCTGTCCAACACTTCCTTAATTCCAGCCACAGTCTACCCACGGGACAGGTAATGTATCATATGCAGTGTCTGGAATTTGCACTTCAGCATAATTACTTTTGGTTCGGAGGGGATTTCTTCTTGCAGCGTAGAGGTGTCGCCATGGGAGCTAAATTTGCTCCAAGCATGGCGAACCTCTACGTTGGTAAGTGGGAGGAAGAATTCATCTTTGGACGTAAATGGGTTAATTTGATATGCTGGAAACGTTACATAGATGACGTGATTGTCATCTGGAAGGGGACCCAGGTTGAGCTGGACGCATTCTTCCTTGAAGTTAATAACAACCTTTACAACTTAGAATTTACTGTGGAGGCCAGTCCCGTGGCAGTAAAATTTTTAGATCTAAATATTAGAATAGAGGGGTCTAGACTAGCCACGTCCACATATTTTAAACCAACGGACAGAAATGGCTATGTCCCGTGTTCCAGCTGCCATCATCCGAATTGGTTGTCAGCCATCCCAAAGGGTCAATTCATTAGGATTAGGCGCAATTGTCTCTCGTTAACAGATTATGATCACCAATCTGCCCTCCTTAAAAAGCGGTTTGTGGACAAGGGGTATGATCCTGAGAAGGTTGAGTCCCAAAGGAAAGTAGTGCGGAATACCCCGAGGGAGACCTTGGTGGCCAATACTAGGAGGAAAATTTGTAGCGATCTGGGGGTGCCCTTTATCACTGGCTTTAACACCCAGTTCAGGGAGATTCAACGGCTGGTGGCCAGACACTGGCATATTCTCCATCTTGATTCTGTGTTGGGGCCGACCCTCCCCATTAGACTTAAAATAATCTTTCGGCGGGCACCCAATTTGAGGGACCGACTAACCAAGAGCTTTGTAGACCCACCTGTACGGGTGACTTTAACTGATAATACTCTATCTGGATTCTATAAATGTGGTAGCTGTGTGGGGTGCAAAACTGGCAGATCACTGGCAAAACCTCAAAAAACCTTTGAAGATTTTAAAACAGGCCAAAAATATAAGATCTCTAAACTCATTACCTGCCACACGAAGTACGTTGTCTACCTGATTTGGTGCCCATGTGGGTTGCCCTATGTGGGAAGGACCACAAGAGAGCTTCGCGTACGCATACGCGAACACATTTATAACATCAGCCGTGGATATGACTTGCATAGTTTGTCGGCCCACTTTAAAGCTTTCCATGCAAGTGACCCCACACATATGTCGTTCATAGGAATAGACCATGTAGAAACTCATTGGAGGGGTCTAACCCAAAGAGAAATATTTGTCAGAAAGAAGGGAAGTGGATTTTTACTTTAAACACTTTGGTACCAGGTGGTCTTAACATTGATTTTGATTTAAACTGTTTTATAGACAATTCTTAATATTATTGTCTTTTATATATAAATTCTTCTTATGTGTTTTTAATTTTTATCCTGTAATTTTACCTTCTGAACAGTAGGTGGTAGGTTAAAAACTGTATGTATGCTTCCTTACTTATTGTCTATGTATTTTATTGCAAATTTGAACTTTTATTTTATTGATTGTCCACTAGGGGGTGCCAGTTCCGTCTGGTCTATAAGAGCTTAATGACTTACGTAGTTTGCGTAGCTGCAGCTACGCTGATAACCTAAGTAAACACACTGTCTACGCATTCTATTGAAAAGATTAATAGCCTATTCCCCTTAATAACCACTAGGTGGTGCCAGCTCCGTTTGGATTATAGGAGCTATTTGCGTGGTTTGCGTAGCTGCTGCTATGCTGTTAACGTAAATAATTGGACACAATCTAGGAGAAAGGAGGGGAGGGGCTGGTCTCGCTAGTGTGAGGCGACACTTTACTGGGATTAGCTTATTAGCAGTTTGATCATCACAGAGCGCACCCGGAAGCGCGCCTTTTCTTAATCAGCGCAGCACGCCCATTGCATTTACCAACACCCAGGTTGTAAGGTATTTATATGTTCATCATGCCGCAGTGCCGCCAGCCTTGTAAAAGTTGCCAAGGGCAACGAAACGCGTCGGCGGCAGGTGGCATCTCTATCTTTGCTATCGTTTTGATCTGGCCAGATCTTATTGTGTGGGGGAGTCGGTGAGAGCCATCCTCTGATTTTACAAGTGTTTTAAGCTTTATTTCCATGTGAGTGCATTGATGTCTTCTATTAAATAGTGTGTGCCATACAGTATTACACTAGGTGTGTGTTTTCTGTTCTATGTTGCATTCACTGGCGTGGTGTTCTATGTGGAGTCTGCTCGGAGGGTCCTTGCACTGACCGGAGGAGTGGAACAGTTGATCTATTTGGATCTGAAGGGGCAAGGATTCTTAGAACTACGGACGTGAAATAAATCATATGTAAACAGACCTGCGGAAGTAGTGCTTGCACATGCACTTTGGGACAACAGACTGGTAACTTAGGAAGCTCTGTGTATATACTGAACATTTGATTGAACTCTATGGACAAAGGGTTTCACACGTAGAGCATCCTTCCTTTAAGATTTTCACTGAGGATTTATTGAAACTTGCTTTGCCTCCAAGGGCGGTATTTTAATCACTTTATTTATACTTCGAATATGCTCGCTACAATCAAGCTCATTTGCCTCAACGACCAGAGCTAAATGTTTTCTTTTAGCTGAGGCCCTCTTGGCCACAGAGCTAGACATTTATTTTTCAATGTCGGCCAATCAGGCACATACATCAGAAAGCGACTCTCTACCCATGACAATATCACTGGGGGTATGGACAAGACAAGGCGGTGTGGGGGAAGAGGCAGGAGCCACCGACCCTGAGGCTTGGGCACCTGACTGCTGCATTATAACCAATTGAACACAAGATACATCCCAACAAGGGATGCCCCACATCGCAAACACTGCCGAGTCTGTCCTGCAGGTATTGAAAAGGCAGTATCCTGAGATGCCTCCATATGGTGTTTATTAAAATACTTCATTTTTTTATAGTAGCCAAGTATATGGGATTTTTACAGCCGAAGCTACCCGGGATGCCCCTTAATAGTCCCTAGGTGGGAGGATTTTAAACAAGCACCAGGAGAAACCCCTATTAAGAGAGTTTACCCCTGGAAGATAGAGAAAACACAATGAGCCTTATGCAACAAAGAAATGACAGTAAATAATAAAGATTTCCCTTTAGTATAACTAAAGGGTACTCACAGTGACCACAACGGCCCAGCAACAGCCCTGCGACCAATCGATATAAGAAAAGCCCAGCAGCAGCATCAACGCAGCAGCCAAGACCAGTGGAGGCCAGCACCAGAACAGGAACCAGCAAACCACATGTCAAACAGGAAGAGGAAGCAGAAATGTGACGCCGACTCAAAGCCCCGCCCACCACCTAGCACTGCTCAGAGAGCAGAGGGCGGGTCAGCCAAGGACAATAGCATGACATCATAGAATGGGGCCGAACGAAAAAAAGAGAGGGAAATTTAAAAAACCCAAAACAGGTATGTATCTTTTCCCTTTTAAAAAAAAAACAAAAAACAAACAAATGCATAGGCCAAAAGATACTCCCTAAATAAAGATCCCCCCCCATCACCCCAGCAAGGTCCAGGAGGGCCAAAAGGGGGGAAAACAATAAGCACCCAATAGGCACAAGGAGATTTAAAGGGACAGGGCATCCCATGCCGGGGGACACCAACCCGGATTCCGCCTACCCTTATTTGAGGTCTCACGGAGGGAGCAAGCTCCCATATACACCCAAGGGTGTATCTACCTTTGCCCGAGCCCATCAGCCAAGGCTGGGAGGCATAACATAAATATCACAATACAAAAATGTGGCTTCAGGTAGAAATAGAAAAAGGCTGGACGTAACCCGGCTACCTGCAGGAAGGAGAGTCATCTTCTGAATGCTTCGCCGACTGCAGAGACGAAAAGACTGAGGAATAGTGGGAGGTCCCGGGTATTTATGGACCAGGAGGGGCTCCTTTTTTCTCATGTCATCTCTGCAAGATCGCCCTCTACAAGCTGGTTACCCAAGTGTCATGAATGTTGGAAGCGGGGTGTGTGACATACTAGGAATATATAAGATTCCTCAAAGAATTCTCCTTCTTCCAACGGAGAACAATCTGACCAATCAAGACGCTCGCTACAGTCAAGCTCACTTGCCGCAACGGCAGGAGCTAAATGTTTTCTTTTAGCTGAGGACTTCTTAGCCACAGAGCTAGACATTAATTTTTCAATGTGTGTCAGTCTGGCACATACATCAGAAAGCGACTCTCCACCCATGACAATATCACTGGGGGTATGGACAAGACAAGGTGGAGTGGGAGAAGACCCTGAGGCTTGGGCCTCTGATTGCTGTATTATAGTCAATTGAGCACAAGATACACAAAGAAATGCATTATCCCCAACAAGGGATGCCCCACAACGTAAACACTGCCGAGTCTGCCCTGAGGGAACTGAAAGCCCAGTATCCTGAGATGCCTCCATATGGTGTCTGTTAAAATATACTTAATTATTTTATAGTCGCCAAGTATGTGGGATTTACGCAATAGCTACCCGGGATGCCCCCTAATAATCCCAAGTGGGAGGATTTTAATGAAGCACCAGGAGAAACCCCTAATGAAGAGTTTCCACCTGGAAAGAGAGAAATACAATAAGCCTTATGCACATAAGAGTAAAGAGACCAGCAATAAAACATCCCTTTAGCAGAAGTAAAGGGTAGTCACAGCACCAAAAACGGGATCAGTGACCAGACCATCGATCGGACAGCAACCAGACCAGCGTGTGGACAGAAAGGAAGCGCCATAATATGCGGCGCAGTCGAGAAGCCCCGCCCACCAAACAGAGCAGCAGAGAACGGAGGGCGGGCCAGGGAGAGCCAATAGACTGAAGCCACGCAAAAGAACGGGGCCGGACACAGCGTGCCAAGCCCCGCCCACATCTGGGTCCGCACGCTGGAGAAAAAAGAGAGGGAAATTCAAATCCTCACACAACAAAAAAGAACCACAGGTATGCCAGCCTCTTCTCTCTTACTCTTATATATACTTTATTTGAAAAGTGCATAGGAAACAACACTCCTCAGAAATAAAGACCCCCCCCCTCCTTATCACCCCTGCAGGGCCCAGGAGAGCAAAGGGGGAAGGTGCAAAAAGCACCCTAAGGCACAGGGAGATTTCAAGGGATGGGGCATCCCATGCCGGGGGACACCGACCCGGATTCCGCCTACCCCTTATTTGAGGTCTCACGGGGGGAGAAGGCTCCCATATACACCCCAAGGGTGTATCTACCCTTGCCTGAGCCCTTCAGCCAGGGCTGGGAGGCATATCACAAGTATAATAAAAACGAGGTTCAGGCAGAAATAGTCCGGGAGTTATCCCGGCTACCTGCAGGAAGGAGAGTCATCTTCTGAATGCTTCGCCGACTGCAGAGACGAAAAGACTGGTGAATAGTGGGAGGTCCCAGGTACTTATGGACCAGGAGGGGCTCCATTTTTCCATGTCATCTCTGCAAGATCGCCCTCTACAGGCCAGTTTCCCAAGTGTCATGGATGTTGGAAGCGGGGTGTGTGACATACTAGGAATAAATACATTACTTCTCCTAGTGGAGGGGGAAGCTTGTTACAATTAGATACATATCAGCACTGTATATAAATAATACGTTTCTCCTTCACTAGATGCATTTATCAGCTGAGAGGCATTAAAACGGACCTTCAATCTGAATAAGAGTCTATCTTATATGTTTCCCACACCCTGTACATACAGATTGTCCACATTAAAAATCATCCTACCTGCATCTACTGCATGTTATGAGCCTTTAAACATCCAAGATGGCGGCTTATGGAAGCCGCCATCTTATCAAGCAGCCTGCAAACAGAAAGTGCCTCCTGACTGTGCTGCTCTGCATTCTGGGACTGCTGACCTTTACCTGACCCCAGCTCTGCTCTGTCTGAGCAAAGCACAGCTATAACCCACCCCCCTGTACCTTATCCCACTCTCCTCTCCTCAGTAAGTGTGATGCTTCTGAGTCAAGATGGCGGCGCCCGTATCCTAAATTTCTGAACAGAGTTGCAGCCCAGTGGGGGAAAGAATAATAAGTTAGTGGCTAAAAACGTAAAATATATTAATTTTAGATGCTGGCTTTAAGAGTTTGGGCTTTTCATTAAATCACGCTGAAGGTCCGGTTTAAGTGTCATTAATTAAAATAAACACACAGCCTGTCGCCAAAGAAGTTGGCAAAAAACTTGTCCTTAAAGTGGACCAACACCCAGGATTTTGACTATCCTGGGTGTTGGTCCACCTAGGTGGGGCACCCCGATCGGGGGTGCCCCGCTGTCTGAAACCCCCCCGATCGCCGCAAAAACTCACCTCTCCCCGCTCCCACGTGACCTCGTCCGGCCAATGACAGCGCTCAGAGCAGCTCTGGTATGCGCGTCCAAAGCCGCTTGGACGCGCATACCAGAGCGCTGTCATTGGCTGCGTCTCTCGCTTCCCTCTAACAGGGAGCGCTCCTGCGCCGGCCATTCACAAAACGGCCGGCGCGGGAGCGCGCCCTGCTAGAGGGAAGCGAGAGACGCGGCTGCGTCTCGCGCATGCGCCGTTGGATCGCAGGTAAGGTGAGGATTGTGGGCCTCCTGGGGGGTTCCTCCCCGCGGGACATCCCGATTTCGGATGCCCCGCGGGGAGGGATCTGATCGGTCCGGGAATCTTATAGATTTCCGGGCCGAACCCCCCTGGGTGTTGGTCCACTTTGAAAGGTATCCATAAATATAGTAATTAACTAACACCTTATACAACCATGGTTACATTGAAATCTCTAAATCATTCTTCATGTAAGTATCAAATATACTTTACTAAAATGACCAATTATTGGCTTTGCTTGTTTCAAGTTTAAAACATTTAACATTTATGTCATGTTGAAGTACATTAATGTAATTTTTTAAATTTTAATTACCCCTCTATATGTGTCTTCAGGTGATTTATTGTAATTCCAAAATCGCAGTCCAGCAATAGCCTCTGATTTATCAAAATTGATGGTTATAGTGTGATTTTCTCCAGAAGTAAATGGAACAAGCCACATGTGAGAATCTTCAGTGGTTACATTAATGCCGTCAATGAGCCTTTGAAAAAAATAACTCAAATAAGTGTGTTGAAGTCAAATTCATATTGAAATTCATATTCAGGTAGATAACTAATTGAACACCCCCATAAATTACTTGTAATAATCTTCTGGCCCAGGACAGGACTCAAATTTAAGACTTATTTTCCCCACAAAAACAAAATAAGTTTAACGCCTATTCTCAGGGGCGTACATAGGATTCACAGGGCCCCATAGCCAAAGTCATAGTGGGCCCCCATGGGCATGCTGATCTGGAATGCTGAACATGGGAGAAAATGAGAGAGATGGAGGGAACATTGGAAATGGAGAGGCACAGGAGCATGTTGACCAGAAATAAAAATATTGGGGACATGGAATACAGGCAGAAACGAAGAAGAATGTGGAACCGCACCATCCCCCATAGGCCACGCAGGTGCATCACTGCCCGGTGACAGAGAGGGATAGAAGGCTGTACCAAGTACGCCTTCACAAAGTGAATGAAGCTGCACATTCTATTCACTGTACACTCCACAGCGTTTAAATCTGAACAAAACCCAACAGGGCCGAACCTGGAATCTAAAAGAGGGCCAACCACTGGCCTTCCTCTGCGTTATCCCAAATCGTGATTCCCTGCTGTGTGACCCCCCCCTCCACCAGGCGCCACAAAACTGACCTCCTTACTTGCTCCCTCACTAGAATCTTGAACACGCTCGCACTCCTGAATGACAGAGCTATTTGCTGAACATTACACATGCACGGCAAAGGGCTCTGATTGGACGGGAGCCTGCGCATGTTGCATTGTACTGGGAAAAGGTTTTTTTTTTTTTTTTTAAGTGGACCAAAGCCTAGGCCAGGGGGAAGCCCTCCTGGGGGCAATCACCTGTGTGTCAAACTTCTTGGTTTGCCTGTTACTAAACTTGGAAATCCCACAGAATACATTAAGACTCTTCTGAAATCCCAGGCACCCTTCTATCCACCGTATGCACCTGCCTCACGCATTTTTCAGTGGCTGATGCGCAAAGCGAAATGGAGCTGACTTGTGAGGTGCAAAGCAATGATCATTTATTGCTATGCATGGCAATGAATGATGATTAGAGGAGGCTGTGCATGTACTGTGGAATTGACTGTTCAAGTTAAGTAACAGTAAAACTTGTGGGTATCACACACAGGGAAATTCTGGGTTTTGGTGCACTTTAAGCCTCCAAATTAGGCTAAGAGCAGTGGTGGGTTGGTAGGGGTGAGGTGGCAGCACATTTACTAGGTCTGAAATATAGAAAGAGTATTGGGAAGCCCTCCAAACACTTCCCATAAGGGTCCCAGGGGACTAACACTTGCACTCCACACAATAGTTAATTTGATATACAAAATCTTTATTGCCAAATACTCACATTAAAAACATGTAAAATGACAGCAAATCATGGTGCCATACCGTAATCAACCACAAGCCGAATATACATATATAATATACTAAACTAAATAGTGAAGTTCCATAACTAACTCATCTAATGAAGTGCTAAATACTGTGATCAAAAATGCATCAATGTTAAATAGCAGGACCCCTAACATGGAGCGGGCCCAGCAAGACTGCAAGTGCAAGGTGCCAAACAATGAAATACACAACAAATCACAAATGAAAAAATCTTACTGTGTGACAGGCATAGCTGGATCCCCACGGCAAGCCCACGCGTTCCGAGCCTCTAGGGCTCTTTCTCAAGGCTGGATATCTCAATATCATTTGTGATTTGTTGTGTATTTCATTGTTTGGCACCTTGCACTTGCAGTCTTGCTGGGCCCGCTCCATGTTAGGGGTCCTGCTATTTAACATTGATGCATTTTTGATCACAGTATTTAGCACTTCATTAGATGAGTTAGTTATGGAACTTCACTATTTAGTTTAGTATATTATATATGTATATTCGGCTTGCTGGCTCCCCCATGTGGTTGATTACGGTATGGCACCATGATTTGCTGTCATTTTACATGTTTTTAATGTATTTGGCAATAAAGATTTTGTATATCAAATTAACTATTGTGTGGAGTGCAAGTGTTAGTCCCCTGGGACCCTTATGGGAAGTGTTTGGAGGGCTTCCCAATACTCTTTCTGTGCAATTGCAGTAGGGCCCCGGTAATAGGGCAGTGCACCCCGTAGTTTTACCTTTATCAGAGTATTACAACAATTGGTGCCACCTGCAAACACATTAGGTCTGAAATATAGGCTATATGTCTCTTTCTGACAGCTTTGAAGCCAGCAAAGGATTGTTGTTAGAAAGAGGAGAGCTGTTTGTTGTGAAGCTCACAACACTGTTCAGTGTGTCTAGTCTCCAGTATTTCTAAAGCACGGGGGGGTAAGATAAGCAGACAGCCCTGTCATAGCAACATGGGGGAAACACATATGAAGCCCTTTCTTTCCAGATCATCGATGTGCATCCTGCATGCGCCCTTCCTGGCTGGCTGCTGCTTTGCACATAGGCAGCCTTTCTCCTCTTCCCCGGCAGGGGATACAAGGTACACAATATAGACAGTGCGTGGGAGGTTAAGGGGAGGTTGTGAGTCACATAGGGGAAACTCAGCAGAGATACAGCAGAGAGACTCTCTGTAGTGTTGTCTACGGACAAAAAAGCCAGCTCGTCTTCTGCATTTGCGTCGCCTTAACACCGATTTTGCTGGCGGGGGGCATTTGCCTCCATGTCTTCACTGGATGTACGTGCCTGCCTCATCTGTAGTTACTCGGCCCAAACAAAATGAATATGTGTTAAAAAGCACATTGTAAACTTAAAAGGACAAATATCTTGGTTAAGGAGGGCCAAATACAAATTCCAGATAACCATAAAATCTAAAGGTCTTCAGGGCTGGACAATTAAATGTTCCCAGGGGATCCCAATTTAAGAATTCCCACTCAGCTGGAAATCTGACCAGGGGGGTTTCACACAGTAGGACATTCTAAATTTTGGTGCTCTTTACCTTGTTCATATGTTATAATACAATTCTGTGTTTCTCACCTGTAGAATTGTTTTCTCTCATTTTCCACTCCAGGGCAACAGGAAGTCAGAAAAGGATGGGTTAACTCCTGTCCGAAGGGCTGGGACTGCAAGACAAGCTGCTCTCCGCAATTCAGTAACTGAAGAGCCACCTGGGAGGATAAGGCATTTTAAGAAGCCCTGCATCTTTGCTGGAGACAAAGAGAGATTAGATAAGCTGATCTCTTCCCCCCTCCGTTTATTTTCCTTTTTTTATGCTGATCAAATATTTACATATATACAAACTTTACTATGACTATAGCATCCAAGTAACTGATATAGTAGTCTAGCAGATAGGGAGGGTCTGCCATCCTAGAGTGGAAAAAGAGAGAAAACAATTCTACAGGTGAGAATCACAGAATTGTATTTTCTCTCATATTCCATTCCAGGGCGACAGGATAGGATCCCAGGTGTTAACCTTATTCCCTTAAATGAGAATAAGTCCTTCCATGAATCAAACCTTAGCTGAAGATATTACTACTGTCTGCAATACCTTCCTACTGAAGGCGGCATCTGCCGAAGCTGTAATGTCTATCTTTTAAAATTTGGTAGATGTGTCAACTAAAGTCCAAGTAGCAGCCTTGCATACCTGCTCTACCCAAGCCTGATGCTGATAGCCCGTGTAGAGTGGGCCATAACCCGAAAAGGAGGATTATGACCCTTGGAGATGTATGCCCTTATCTCCTATCTAATCTATCGGCTGATGGTAGACTTAGGTGGTGGTAGACCTTTCGGAATGTCTGCGTAGCCAAGACATAATATTTAAGGGCTCTAACTAAATACCAAAAGAACTCTCTCCTTATGGCTGACTGGAGAGGGACATAAGGAGAGCAAAACCACCTCTTCGTTAAAATGAAAAGGGGAAACCACCTTAGGAAGATAGTACTGTTTAAAACGTCCCTATGCAAAACCAATAAAAAAGGCTTAACCAATAAGGCTGCTAACTCACAAACCTGTCGTACAGAAGTAATTGGCACTAGAGAGATGTCATTAATCTTAGTGACGCTTCTGCCAGCGGTTCAAGAAAAAAACCCTGAAGAGCTGATAAAAAGTTCAGGTTCCAGATAGGCAAAATAGGTTTACGGGGAGGGTGCACATGGGCTCCTTAAAAAAAAAAAATGACAAAGCAGATATCTGTCCTTTTAGAGTGCCCAATTGAAGACCCTCATCAAGACCCTTCCGCAAAAATTCCCAAATTCTGGGGGCCCTTGTGTGAGGAGATCTGGATCAACAGGCAACCGCCAATGGTCGCTTTCCTACATCCTTACGATGTCTGACAACCAGCTTTTCCTTGGCCAACAGAGTGCCAAAAAATGGTTCCTCCAGGGCTATCTTTTTTAGTACTTGTCCCAGGAGTGGAAACTATTACTAAAGGGTCCCTGGAGTGAGACACAAATGTGGTGGAATGTGAAAAGATCTACACCTGAGAGACCCCAGCGCATGCAAAGAGACTGAAAACCCCTCTGACTGAGGAGCCATTCTCCCTGATGCAGGATTGTCCTAATTATATGATCGGCTTGCATGTTGTCCACTCCTGGTATGCGGATAGCATAGATGCATAGAACATGCTTCGCGGGCCAAAGTAAGATCCGGCTCACCTCCTCGAGAGTGCTCTTGCTCCTGGAGCCCCCCTGGTGGTTGTAATATGCTACCGCCACCAGTTGTCGGTTTCAATCCTGACAGGAAAACCTCTCAGATCACAAGTCCAGCGTGTGAGAGGCAATAGATACGCTCTCGGCTCCATGATATTAATGGGGAGTCTGCTCTCTCCCGATCCCCACTGCCCCCGACATCCATGGTGACCGCCTTCCATTGTACTGGAAAAAAATATTTGCCCACTTGAAGATGCTGAGGATTTAGCCACCAGGTTACAGACTGGCTGGCTGAGTGTGACATGTAAAAGGGGTGATGCAGAGTTTCCACGGTTCGATCCCAGATCGAGAGAAACTCCATCTGCAGGGGTCTGGTGTGAGACTTTGCAAAAGGTACTGCCTCGAAGCAAGACACCCCCAGGCCCAACAGACACATTCCCTGATGAATCGTCAGGTGTGGGCAGGTCAGAAGAGCCTGTACCTGAAGGGATAGTCGTTTTTGTTCCGGAAGAAATACTTTGGCCTGAATTGTGTCTAATGTCATTCCCAGTAAAGAGATAACTCCTGAGGGCATGATATGCGACTTTGGATAATTGACTATCAAGCCACATTCTTCTAGAGTCGACAAGACAGTCTCTCCTGAAAGGTTGGGTCCTTGATTAACAGATCGCCTAAGTAAGGGATTATACGTATCCTCTGGTTTCTTAGAAGGGCCATGAGACCCATCAGTAAACACCCTTGGTGCTGAAGACAGGCCAAAGAGCAGAGCCACAAACTGAAGGTGTAGTCCGTCCCATGACCTCTCTCTAAAAGGGGAACGTGACAGACTACTCCAATCTGCAATAGGTGGGCTACTGTAGATCTTTGTGCTTCCGCTTTCTCCAGATTCTGGGACATCCTTGAACAAAAGAACCTCCAAGGAGGTCTGGCCCCAATTCGATCTTGTAACCTGAGGAAAATACAATTCTGTGAAATACTCACCTGTAGAATTGGTATTATATGCATACAGCACGTCCTGCTCCAGATGTAGTAATTACATGTGGGTAATCCTCCGCCTGAGGCGCTGTTCACTGCAGACATGTAGAAAACAGGCTCCTCCCGGCCCTACATATACCGAGGGACCTCCCACAAATCCCCAGCATTGAAAAGCAGTGAAAGGAGAAGCCAGGAGAAACCAACCACCCAAAAACTGGCAATAATATCAATGATAACAATCACCAAACGGGATCCAGAACAACGTGAACCAGGGTGGGTTGGAGCAGGACGTGCTGTATGCATATAATACCAATTCTACAGGTGAGTATTTCACAGAATTGTATTATTCTAAGCATACAGCACGTCCTGCTCCAGATGTAGTAATTACATGTGGGACATCCAATAGCAGTGTCCCTAAAGTAGGGTGGGATCCCCAACAGAAAAGGCAACAACAAGCAGTTTAAACTACTGCCGCCTGCAAAACCTTGCGGCCAAACACAGCATCAGCTGAGGCCCTAACATCAACCTTTGTAAAACTTAGTAAAGGTATGAACAGAAGACCAAGTAGCGGCCTTGCAAACTTGCTCCACAGAGGACTGGTGCTGAAAAGCCCAAGAAGCCCCAACAGCTCGAGTAGAATGAGCAGTAAGATGAAAGGGAGGAGACTTCCCCTTAGTAGTATAGGCTTGAACCACAGCCTTACGAATCCATTTACTGATGGTAGACTTGGCGGGAGCCAAACCCTTCCTAGGCCAGTGAGGCACAACGAAGAGAGCATCAGTCTTCCTGAAGGCCTTAGTGATAACTAGGTAATACTTGACGCACCTAACCACGTCCAAGGAATGCAAAACCCTTTCCTTAGGGTTACTAGGATTAGGGCACAGAGAAGGAAGCACAATATCTTGATTCAAATGAAAGGCAGACACCACTTTAAGTGGAAAGTCTGGTTTGAAGCGGTACACCACCTTATCCTGGTGTCTCTCATAGTAGGGAGGCTGAATAGATAAAGCAGCCAACTCAGACACACGCCTAACAGAGGTGATAGCTACTAAGAAGACAACCTTGAGCGTGAGAACAGCGAGAGCAGCCTCCTGAATAGGCTCAAAGGGAGCCCCTGCAGGGCTGATAAAACCAAGTTTAAATCCCAAACAGGTACCATAGGCTTGCGGGGGGGATGCACGTGAGTGACCCCCTGAAAGAAGGTCTTGATAGAGGATGCTGGGCAAAGGTCTTCTGAAAGAAGATAGACAGGGCCGAAACCTGGCCCTTCAGAGTACTAAGCTTAAGACCTAAGTCTAGACCATGTTGTAAAAACTCCAGCACCCTAGAGACTAAAAATTCCCGGCAGGGAAGAGACCTGGACTCACACCAGTCAATGTAAGAACGCCAGACTCTATAATAGATAGCAGAGGAAGTATTTTTCCTGGCTTGCACCATAGTAGCCACTACAGATGCAGACAAACCCTTTTTCATCAGGATGGAGGTTTCAGCAGCCAAGCCGTCAAAGCCAGAGTTAGTAAACTGGGATGGCGTAGAGACCCCTGAGTTAGAAGATCTGGCAACCTTGGCAGATCGTACTGATCTACTGCCATTTGAACCACGTCTGCGAACCACACTCTTCTTGGCCACCTTGGGGCCACCAGAATCGCGGGTACCCCTTCCAGAGCAATCTTGCGCAGAACTCTGCCCAGAAGGGGAATTGGTGGAAACACATACAGGAGCCGAAACTCCCTCCAAGTCATAGACAGGGCATCTGTGGCCAGAGCCAGAGGATCCTGAGACAGGGATACAAAGCTCGGGAGCTTGTGATTGTGACGGGACATAAACAGATCCACATCTGGCACACCCCAACGTTGACAAAGGGACTGAAAAACCCTGTTGCAGAGGGACCATTCCCCCTGACGGGACGACCCCCTGCTCAGAGCATCTGCCAGCAGGTTCTCCGCCCCCGGAATGTAGACAGCCGAGATGCATTGGACATTGGCCTCTGCCCATGCTAGGATCAGAGAAACTTCCTGAAGAGCCCCCTTGCTCCGGGTCCCTCCCTGATGGTTGATGTAAGCAACCGCCGTTCTGTTGTCTGAACGTACCTGAACCGCCAGACCCCTCAGGTGATGGGTCAATTGTTCCAACACCAATCTGACCGCCCTGAGTTCCAAGACATTGATAGGCAGATAGGCCTCCTGAGGGCCCCACCTCCTTTGAAAGCGCAGGGACTTCCAGAATCCCCCCCTACCCAACAGACTGGCATCCGTTGTGACCGTCTCCCAGGAGGGGGCCAGGAAGGATCTGCCCCTTGTCAAGTTCTTGTGGTCCAACCACCACGCAAGGGATTGTCTGACCGAGGGGGGAACCACCCATATCCGTCCAAGGACGCTGGGTTCTTGTTCCAAACTGACAGAAGGTGAAGCTGCAGGGTTCTCAAATGAAACTGGGCCAAGGGCACCGCTTCGAAGCTTGCCACCATCGAGCCCACCAACTGCATTCCCTGCCGGATGGAGGGATGAGGACTCGAAAGCAGGGACATCGCCTGCGTTGTCAGAGCTTCCACCTTCTGCTGAGGAAGGAATATCCTTGACTGAACCTTATCCAGAATCATCCCCAGGAACGGGGTCACTGAGGAGGGGGACAGAGAGGACTTGGGGTAATTGATCACCCAGCCGAATGACTCCAGGGTGGACACTACTAACTGAGTGTCCAGCTCTGCCTATCGCAGAGCCCGAGAGGTGATGAGTATGTCGTCCAGGTAGGGCAACACACGTATGCCCTTTAGTCTTAACAGGGACATCACCCCTGCCAGCACCTTGGTGAACACCCTGGGAGCCGACGTGAGGCCGAATGGCAGGGCCACGAACTGGTAATGCTGATCCAGCAGCGCAAATCTGAGAAACCTTTGGTGTCCTGGAAACACCGGAATGTGCAGGTAAGCATCCTTGATGTCCACAGATGTCATGAAGTCCCCTGGGCGCAGCGAGGCGATGGCCGAGCGCAAAGTTTCCATACGAAAGTGCTTGTTTCTGACAAATCTGTTGAGGATTTTTAAATCCAGAATGGGTCTGACTGACCCATCCTTTTTGGGTACCGTGAAAAAGTTGGAATAGAATCCCCAGCCCCTGTCTCTTAAGGGGACCTCGCAAATGACCCCTAGATCCAGAAGGTCCAGCACAGCCAGCATCAAGACCCGTGCTGACACAGGGTCCTGAGGGATCCGGGACCCAACTAACCTGGTAGGGGGCCGTACAGCAAATTCTATCTTGTAACCGGAGGACACTACCTCCTGAATCCACAGGTCTGAGACGTGGCGACTCCAGACATGCTTGAAGTGCTGTAGACGTCCCCCCACCCTGACGGGCGAGGGCGCCCCTTCATGCTTGAGGGGTCTTGGGAGGGGCCCTGGGCTTGGGCCCCCAGGAGGCACAGGGACGGCGTCCTTTATTCTTGTTCCAGGGCTCTGCCCGAGACCCAGCGAAGGACACTCCTCTGCCTTGCTTAGCCCCACGGTAGGGGGTCGATAGGGAGCTTGGGCCACGAAAGGGCCGAATCTGACGCTTGCACTGGGGTAACTTGCCACCCTTGGCAAAGATACAAAGATATCTAACCTTTCTTCAAACAGGTGCAATCCCTTAAATGGAAGCCCCGTAAGGGCCTTCTTGGCGGCGTTATCAGCGGCCCACTGGCGCAACCAGACCGCTCGGCGTATAGCTACCACCAGAGCAGAAGCCCTAGCACTCAACTTAATAGCATCGTCCGATGCAGATAGGATATAGTTCACGAAAGTTTCACAGGTGGCCAGAGCATTGGCAGCATCCGAGGACAAGTCATCCGCCCCTTCAAGAGCGGTCTTAACCACGGTCCTGAGCACCACCACCGTGATGGCCAAGGCGCAGACTGGGCGGAGCGACGCTCCCCCAAATGCAAAGGCATGGCATGCCAGTTGGTCAACACGCCGATCCTCCGAATCCCGCAGCGTAGTAGTGTCGGGGGAGTGCATAATAGAGGTGTTGGACAGACTTAGGATTGGGGCATCAACCTCTGGTGGCGATGCCCAACACTTGACCAGGTCAGCAGGAAAGGGATATTTCTTATCCACACTTTTAGGAACCCCATGAAGTTTGCTGGGGTGTTCCCATTCTTTCAGCACGAGGCTATTAAAATGTTTGTTCGGGAAACTCCAACCGCGCCCTAGCGGTGTGGAACAGATCACCCCTTTGCCGGGGAGCCGCGGCAGGGGGAGAGAGGGACAATACGTCAAAGATCTGGGTCAACAGTCTATCCATGTCGTCCGAAGACCAATGATCAGAACCAGACTCTTCCTGTCCCCTGGACTCGTCATCGTATGACCCTGAGTCAGAGAGTAATTCCCCTTCGTCTGAGGGGGAATGAGTGTAGGAAAGAAGTATTCTATAGGAATCAGATTCTATAGGAAATATAGTAGATTCAGGATTCAAATGTCGCCTCTTGGCGGTGGCCTTGCACGCCAAGGAGCCAGCAATTGAGTTTTCCACACTAGCCAGCCTAGTGGCCAAATCGGAATAAGAATCCCCACTGGTATTGGGGGTTATGCTCAGACTTGGGGGAGTAGGTGAAGCGAGGCGAGGTGCGGGCCCAGCCTCAGAAGAGGTGGGAAGACCGGCTAGCGCCTGCTGTGCACAAGGGATGCAGACCCGTGCATTGTCACCGCTGCTAGGTAAGATCCCATAAGCTACACACAGACGGGCTTGTCCCGAGGGAACCCCGTTCACAATATCCTGAGATGCCTCCATATGGTGATTATTATGTGCAATATGCCAGTAGGGATTGACGCTATAAAGCAACCCTGGATGCCCCAATGACCCGCTGGGAAGTGGGAGTGATTTTTTAGAAGTCAGGACCGGGCGTTACGCCGGGCCGGGAGAAGCCACCGAAGCTCACGGTCTGAAAGACACAAGGGGAAGAGGGATGTCAGAGCCAAGCGAGGAGAAGCGAAAGCCAAAGAAAGGTCGCCTGTGAGGGCACTTACAGAACAGCGAGGGGAGGACAGTCTTCACCACGCGCACGTGAAAAGGAATGGCGCCAGCGACCCTCGAAGGGCGGGCCATAGCTGAACATGACGCGGAACGCGCCACATCAGACCACGCTCCCGCCCCCCCCCCCCCCCCCGGAGAGCGCGAAGTCAATAGAAAAACGAGTAGTTAGAAACTGAGCCCCTACCGAGTGAATCACCTCAGGGACTGACATGACAGGGAAGAATAGAGGAATCAACCCGTAGCGTCCGCGATCAGAGCCGCCGTACGCGCCGAGTAAACTACATTAAGGGGGAGCTGCGGCTAAGGTTAAGAGAAGTGTTGAAAAGCGGCTCTGACACCCAGTAACCATCAAGGGCTTTAACTTACAATGTAATGGGGCAATGTTAGGCCGTCTGTACACACACCCCCCCCTCTTTTCCCCCCAAAAGCGGGGGGAACTAGGAAGGAAGGTGACCCAATACTCGGGGTTCACCGCTACACGGGGTATGGGGCGCTGATGCGGGAAGGGCATCCTCTGAAGGCTCACCATTAGCCTTAACCGCCTACCTTATGGTGGGGGATTGCGGTGGAGTCTAGCTCCGTAACCACCTAAGGTGCTGCCTACCTTCACCCAACCGACGCAGCCCAGGCTGGGAGGCATATTCATTCCTAAAGAGGACGGGTGGAAATAGTCCCGCAGGGCCTCAGGCTGTAAAGCCCCCGCTCGCCTGCGAGAGCGTGATACTTCATGTCTTCGCAGTGAGCACTGCAGAGAAATCTGGGGATTTGTGGGAGGTCCCTCGGTATATGTAGGGCCGGGAGGAGCCTGTTTGCTACATGTCTGCAGTGAACAGCGCCTCAGGCGGAGGATTACCCACATGTAATTACTACATCTGGAGCAGGACGTGCTGTATGCTTAGAATATAATCTCCTGCATCCAAACATCTGTTACATGGAGCCTCCAAATGGAAGCAAAATGCAGAAGCCTTCCCCCCCCCATAGGGAGTCTCAGGCATGAGGGAGTCTCCTCATGCCTGAGGGGGCTCAGAAGGGGGCTGGGAACTGGAAGATCTGTGAAAGAAGGGGTCAGACTTTGTGGGAGTCTAGTAAATCTGCCCCCAGTAGTCTAGGAGTCTAGTAAATCCGCCCCCAGAAGCCCTCTTTACCATATCATCCAAACGCTCCCCGAACAGACAACCCCCCAGGAAGGGGGGAAGTTGCATCTGCCGAAGACTGCTAAAGTCGTAATGAACACATTAGAGCTAATAACAGAGCTAAACCTCTAGCGTTCTAAAATAGATAGGAAGTGTCTTCCTCCTTCCTGCCAAGAGAGGACCTGCCCCGCTTGCCCCCCCCCACCCGAGCGTTCCCGCCCCCCTCCAAGAGCGTGAAAATCAAAATCTTAAAGTACCACATACACATGTAAACGCCTAAACAAAAATGTATATTGTGGGAAGAAAGGCAGAGAGAAGATTATTATCCTCATGGTCTCCCATGCAGGCTCACTAGACAAAAAAAAACACAATTCTGCGATACTCACCTGTAGAATTGTTTTTTCTGTTGAATCCATTCCAGGCCACCCTCTTCATTCACGATAGGGTTAATTCCTGCCTGGAGGGCGTGGACTGCAAGATTGAAAGGTGTGGCTCCTCCCGGCTCTATAAGTCTACAGCTGCCTCTAACCAAACCAGTAATTAAAAAGCAGTAAAATCATATACTAAGAGGCTAAGGCCGGGAGGCCCCAAGTATAGGACACAATGTTACTTTTCTCTCAAATTTTTTTTTTTTTTTTTATTATTTTTTCTTTTTTTTTTTTTTTTAATGCTAGATGATATAATAAATGGAATAAACACCATAAAAAAGGCATTAAGGATAGATGGAAACCCAAAAGGGCGGGTCTGACGGCCTGGAATGGATTCGACAGAAAAAAACAATTCTACAGGTGAGTATCACAGAATTGTGTTTTTTCTTCCAATCCATTTCAGGCCGTCCTCTTCATTCATGATAGGGACCTCCAAAAGCAGCGCTTATATATGGGCGGGATCCCCAATGCGGAACAGCAAGTAGTTCATTTCACTACGGCCTGAAGAACTTTTAGACCAAAAACTGCGTCAGCTGAGGCCCTAACATCTACCTTGTAAAATTTGGTAAATGTATGAACCGAAGACCAGGTGGCAGCTTTACAAACCTGTTCCACCGAGGCTTGATGCTGAAAGGCCCAAGAAGCACCGATGGCCCTATTGGAATGAGCTGTGACCTGAAAGGGAGACTCCTTCCCCTTGGCAGAATAGGCTCTTACTACTGCCTGTCTAATCCACCTGCTGATCGTAGATTTAGCTGGCGGAAGCCCCTTTCTAAGCCCTTCCGAAATGACAAAAAGAAAATTCGACATCCGGAAAGATTCTGTAGCACACATGTAATATCTTAAGTCTCTGACTATGCCCAAAGAATTTGCCAGAACTGGGCATAAAGAAGGTAACACTACCTCCTCGTTAAGGTGAAAAGGAGAAACGACCTTAGGTAAAAAATCTGGTTTAAACCGAAAGACCACCTTGTCTCTGTGTAATTCAAAATAAGCAGCCTTCATAGATAAAGCGGCCAATTCAGAAACTCGATGCACAGAGGTGATCGCCACCAAGAAAATTACCTTGAGCATCAAAATGCTCAAGGAAGCGTCAATCAAGGGTTCGAAGGGAGATCCCTGGAGAGCAGATAGCACCAGATTTAAGTCCCACACTGGTAAAATAGGCTTCTGCGGTGGTCGGAGAGCAAAGGATTCTCGTCAGATGAAAAAATATTAGAAATACTGTCCTCACTAGAGAGTAACTCACCTTCTGAGAGTGTTTTTTCAACCATCTCTTCTTCCTCCTCGGAACAAAAAGATGCAAATAAATCCTCCTTAGAATAAACAGGCTGCTTTTCTAGGTTAGCCAACCTAAGCGCCAGATCTGACTGTGCCCCACTGCCTCCCCCCCTCCCTAGGGGCTGAGCTTCAGAAGGGGCCTTATTTAATGAAGGACTAGATACTGTGGCAATAGTCCTAATATGGTCAAACATTTGGCGCAAGCGGAACAAACCGCACTGAAACCGGCCAGGGGATTTTGCCTGCACAAAGGGCAGACCCTGCCTTGCTCGAGTGGGATACCCGACTCACTATCCCCTGATGTCTCCATCATGGTGATTTTAGAAAGCAAAAAAGACTGTAAGGTCCTAAGCCTATAGCCAATCCCCCAAAAGGGACTGGGAGAAACCACAACCCTATTGTCCTTCTTCCCACAATCTAAAAAACAAAAAAGAGATTTTTTTTAACACATTTTTTTTTAATTAGCATAATAAAATAACGACTATATAACCATGATAATATATATAACTCAGAAATAGAATAGCATTAATGTAGTGAAAAGATAACAATCGATGATCCATTTACCTCTCCATGGGAGAGCAGCAAAGGGAGCGGCGATTGAAATACCCGGGCTGCAGCCAACCCGAGCCCCAGAGCTAATAGCCCAGCCGCAGCCTGTAACAGCGCGACCCGCCGAGGGCCCCGGGATGTGGCAGGCCAGAGCCGCGGGGCTATAACGGACACCACGATAGGAGTGATCCCCCAAAGCCCCGGGGTGTGTCAGCCTGTAGTGCCTGAAGTGGTCCCAGCATTGCTGCAGGCCTGAAGGGAAGATGGTGGCAGCGGTGAGGGAGCAGCAGCAAGCCTGGCCGAAGCAAGCCTGGCTGAAGCAGAGGAGCTAGGCGGCAGTAGGCATCCACGTTGTAAGTTACCTGCGGGGATCCAAGCTTTTGCTTCTCTCGATGCCGGAGAGAGAGTGAAGCCGGAAAGCCATGACAAGCCGCTTCCGCCACAGGTTCTGCCCCCAGACATGATGTCACAATAAAAAACACACCCTTAAAGAAAAACAGGCGAAATAAAAAAAAATTCAAATAAAGTAAAACATATGTGGGAAGGAGGGTGCGTAATATATAAAAAAATACACAGTTCCCCGACAGGTTCACCAGACAAAAACCTGCGGCTGACTTGCTTTTCAAAGAAAGCCTGCAGCCCAGAGCGTCAAACACTCTGAAAGCGCCCCAGACCCCGGCGCTTTACCTTACCTTCACGGACCCAAAAACAGCAAAGCTGGGGAGGCAAAAATGGGTCAGGGGGATCCATGGAAATAAGGCTGTGCAGGAAGCCACCAGGGTATATCCCCCGCTTGCTGCCAATACCTAATTTGAGAGAGAGAATCCAAGCAACCTTCACAGTTCAATCCAACTGCAAGAATAAAACTGGTTTGGTTAGAGGCAGCTGCATACTTATAGGGCTGGGAGGAGCCACACCTTTCAAACTTGCAGTCCACGCCCTCCGGGCAGGAATTAACCCTATCGTGAATGAAGAGGAAGGCCTGGAATGGATTGGAAGAAAAACATCAGCTGGATATCTCTTCAGGCGGGAACTCCAGCCCTTGAGGGTCAGCTTTTTAAAAAGCCAAGGTGACACTGCGTAGCTCCCCAAGACCCTGGTGCCTTCTCCTAACTCACCCTGATCCGCACTATTGGTTTAACCGATCAAGAAGGCATAGGTGGGTCAACCGGATCAGTGGGACCATACGGGCCTGTAAGCAGAGGGGGTAAAATCCCCCGCTTCCTGAGTAATAAAAAAATAAATGAATTCGAGGAAATTAAATCTAGGCACACCTTCGCAGTCCAGTCCCAACTGCAAGAATGAAACTGGACTGCGGAGAGCAGCCAGAAGTATATGTAGGCCAGGGGGAACCACACCTTTTGTCTTGCAGTCCCCGCCCTTTGGATGAGAATTAACTTATCCGTTTCTGACTTTCTGACACCCTAGGTCATTAAGCATCAAAGTAATTAAGGTTCAATATTAATTCTAATTCCAGATCTAATGTACATTATGACCCTGCTCAAAGGAGCACTATCGCAAAAATGGCCCAATAATAAAAATCCACATAAATCTGCTGGATGGTGGGAGGACGTGTCACCTATATACCTGGTATCAAGAAATATCCAGCCAGGCTTGTTTTTTTATTTTAATGGAGGGAAGAGGAAATCAGGGATGACAGGTTCTGTCACCACTGATAGACAAAACCTGTCACCCCCGGATTTTATTCCTACCATGAGAGAATAAACCATAAGCTTGGTGGGAGTTTTATTCAGTTTTGGTGTATATTTAACCCCTAATCTCATTAGCAAACGTGTTTATATGAATTTTTAATATTACTCAATTTCACAATAGTCTTTCTTTAATGAGCTGGGATACATGAAAGTTTTTAGTTGTGCATAAAGTAGGGCAAGATTAAAAACAATTTTATTTTGTAGTCTGTGACCCTATAATGCCCAGTAACTAAGTAAAATAAATTAAACAAAAACGAATAAGTGTCACTAAAACCAGAGAGGCGTAACTGGCACAGAAACCACATATTTCGTACTGGTCACCACCCTTTGTTCTCAAAGACAATCTTATATTAAATGTATTTCCTTTCTCCAGTAAACAAGCAAAACAAGAGACTAGATATTTAGAATGCAATCACAAACAGCAGAATAAATGCTTTAAAGTACATCTTCTTTTTGTACGTTAAATTGCTAAGAATACAGTTACAACTTAAGGTTTGCTTTAATGAGGTTAAATTGCTAAGAATACAGTTACAACTTAAGGTTTGCTTAAATAAAAACTGTGGGCAGAAGTTAGGTTCCCTAGATTCCCCAGGTGGTTTCTAAGGGGCATGCCGAGTAGAAGAACATATGGACATGACACAGGTACTTCCAACTAGCAACACCACTTATCGTAGACATGAGCAAGTCTTAAATCCTCTTAAAAAACATGGAGATGCAATATTAACATTGTAAGTAACCCTGTTCATGATTTTATTTGTTTTGAAATTTACCATGAGCCACTTATATGGCAAATAAAGAAAACTGAAACATACTTGTCTAAAGTCCTGCAATCATCTTTATAATCAGGAAGTACACTCAAATCTAGAGGTGATGCAGAAAGAATATTCATGTTCAAAGGTATTGCTTCACCATCAGATCCAACGATTTCTAGGCCTGCAAGTCCAAGGTAATGTAGGTCGCCCCATGTCAATGTAAAATTTAACTGTAGACCTTAAAAAAAAAAGTTATGAATATTTAAGTTTTCAAAATAAGAACTAAACATAATACCATTCAAAACATTTGTGCCACTGATGGTTTAAAGCGAATCAGGGTTTTGTCTCGTGTTAGGATGCCCCGCGGCACGGAACAAAACCCGAATCGGGATTGCCTGCTGTGTGAAATCCCCGATTCCTCCCAGTAAATCTCACCTGTCCTCGGTCCAACGGCGCAGACGCAGACTCACGTCCAATCAGAATTGAAGGCAATCAGAGCCCTTTTCCAAAAAATGTAAAAATGGCAAAGGGCTCTGATTGCCTTCAATGGGGAGTATCCACTGCCGTCTACCCAGGATGTGCACGCTCCTGCCCCAGCCTATCTGAATGGCTGGGGTAGGAGCATACGTGCGACACCGGGGATGCCAAACTGTTCTGATTGGACGAGAGCCTGTGCATGCGCCGTTGGACAGGGAAAAGGTGAGTTACTACCGGCACCCTGGAGGGTTTCACAGAGCGATCATCCCCGATTTGCGATGCCCTGCGGGCATGCCAGTGGCTGGTCTTGCCATCTTTTAGATTCCAGGCTCCCCACTGGTGGGTTTTGTTCCGCTTTAAGGCTTCAACATTGTTATTAGTAAGAACCTCAGATAGATTAGGCATCTCAATACACATTTGAGAAAATCTGTTTTGACTACAATACATTTTTATTGAGAAAATAGAATTCCAGAATTCCAAAATAGAATTAAGACATAATCTACCAATTGCCTATAGACCAAAGGAACCCTTGCACCAGCATAGATGTACCATAATATCCTGGCCCCACATGTCCAACATTAAGAAAATGGCCTTCATACAACAAATGCTAGGAATGGAAAAAATACAGTATAAACTCAAATATCTTTAAGGACCCTGAATCACTTCCCATACCCATATACTACAATGGAAATATAATATATATATATATATATATATATATATATGTATATATATATATAGAAAGGTCCCCGGCACAACCAACAATGTCTGGAATATAAAGCACAAGAGGGAAAAGACAAAGAGTGAAAAGGAGAAAAGAGTAAAGAACAGTAAGAGGAAAGTCATTCGTTAAACTGCTATTCCCCCGACCCGCCTGCCTGAGTGTACCCTCTCCGAAACCTACTTCACGGCTCACAAACCCTCTCGAACAATGCAGCCCAATAGGAGACCACACCATGCAGGTGTTCATTAATTCAAATCCAATAAACTTTAAGAATAACCACCCCCATTATATTAGAGGTTGCTTCCACGCTCTCGCCGCTGCAATCTTGGCAGTAAGAGAAATAAAAAATATGCCGATTACCATGCTCAGGTACCCTAGCCACTTTATCATCAAGAAGCGCAATCCCAGGATCTTTGGACACAAAAACTACTAACCTTAGGGCAGAACGACCATACATGCATAAAGTCTTTGACCACGCCACAGCCCCGGAAGCAAGAGGGAGAAAGGGTAAAGTACGCCTTATGCAATCTATAATGAACCAGGTACCACCGAAGGCCAACCCTCACATTAGCTTTCACTTTCACTAATATAGTGTTAAAATAACCCCTCATTAGCCTCTGCCCAGCCCTACCCCATATAACCCTTTCCTTCGACATCCCCAAGTCCTGCTCCCACCAGGTCATATACGGGAGCCTCCCAGTGTGCATGGTGAGAATTGGATTCTTTATACAGTAATCCTCAAATGGGGATCACTGGAGTGGCCCCCTACAATCTCTAATCTTTGATCTCACAAACTTCAAGATCTGCAAGCCTCTGAATTGCTTCCTGGAGGCATTCCCAAATTCATCTGAAATCCTTCTAATTTCTCAAACTCCTCAGGTGTAATCAAATTCACTACGCGGTACAAGCACTTGGATGTCCACCAACGAAAAACGTTCCTGCACCATCCCGGAGGGGGGGGGGGGGATTCCTGATTACCCAAAATAGGAGCTACTCGGGAGTGCCCAGAGAACAAGCCTCCTTTTTTACAAACCGTATCCCACAGCTCTAAGGAATGGGACAAAGAATAAAATACAAGGCACATTTAAGCACAGCATACAGAAGCAGCATTCTTATATCTTGCAGCACAAGTTTCTTATTTTTAGGGTTGCATGGGTACTCACCTGCGGTACCCCACAGCATCTAGTGCCATCTCTGGACAAGTCATGCAGCCTCTTCTTACAGTGGGAAGCACAGCATGGCACCTACCTCTGTCCCTCTGAATGGAGCTGCACACTCCAGACACTGATAATTCAGGGGGTGGATACTCATCCACCAGTTTTCTTGTGAATGGTGGCCAAGATCCAGAAGAAAACCATGACACATGCACACCATGAGACAATTTTTGAACTAGGCACATTTCAAAAAACAGGACACTGTGCTGGCTACTGTGGGGGGGGGGGGGGGGGGGGGGGCACGTGGCGATTACCTGTGTTTTTTTGCTTTGTGCTTAGAGGAGCTAGCTGAACAAAGAGGGGAGATAACCATTGCTGATTAGCACTACTCAGAACACCTTGCCATCACTAAGCAGAAGAGTAGGGCAAAAAAAAACATTGAAAGTATAGCTGCAAGCACCTTATTCCACTTTTTATTTCAGTTGTCAGTTTAACAAACTAACATTCTCCACTGTCATAACAGAGCTGCTGTCCTACCCACACACGTCTACTCAACTTTTTGGTTCTCACCAAAAAGACAACCCTCGCAGAGGGGAGGGCAGTAAGCATCTTCGAACCAGTGTCAGCTGTCCTACCCACACACAAGTCTACTCACCTTTTTGGTTCTCACCAAAAAGACAACCCTCGCAGAGGGGAGGGCAGTAAGCATCTTCCAACCAGTGTCAGCCGATCACTGTTTCAGCCAGACCGTTGCGCCGCAAGGTGACAGCAAGGCCAGCCCCCTGGCCACCAGATGAACCAAGTCGTCCATAGCCAGTACAATGTATCTGAAGACCTCCATAGGGAAGGAGATCAAGCGAAGTGCAGAGGAACGCAAGCCTCCATGTAGCAAATGCCTCTTCTGCTGCTTCATCTAGACCTTACTGCCGTAGCCGCCACGGACGTGGTGGAAGCTGGGCGCATGACTGACCCCACCATGGTGAAATCGCATGCCTGGAAGGCTGGTCCAACCTCCTATCCGTTGGGTCTCCCAAGGCCACACTATCTGAAGTAGGAATAAGGGTGTGTAGAGCCAGACTCCAACACCGGTTTGTCTACCTCCAGTGGTGAAGACCAGGCCTTGACCGCCTCATTCGGAAAGGGGTACTTGGTGTCTAGGACCTTAGGAAGAGATGGAAGCTTATCCTTTTTCTCCCACTCCTTTGTCACCAGCCTGTCGAAATCGGCAAGCCTGGGAAAAATCTGCTTGATCTTCAGGTGCTTATTAGGGTTCATCCCATGAGGTGCAGAACCTCCAATGTTGCCTCATTAAGCTCTCACATCTGATCGCCAAGTGATTTGGAGGGTTTTCGGCGCATTGCGTGGCTTCCGATTCCTCTGTGCTGCCGGACAACACCTCCCCCTCTGACCAGCCAAAACTAGATCCTGCACCCCTAAATATGTCCTCGATGTAAGAGCTAGAATCCTCCAAGGACTCTGTCTAAATATGCCTATGTTTAGCCATAGCCTTCCCCGCCAGGGCGGAGAGAGGCAGATTCAAGATGCCCCTGCTGACAAAGGCCACTCTGTCCGTCACGTCCAAAGGAGGATCCCCATCAGTGGGCTGAACCTTGCCAAAAATGGATCTGGCAGCCCTCCTGAGAGGGAATCCTGCTCCAACCAGTCCGAGCCTGAAGCGCATGGGAAACTGGAAAATTTAACTGAGGCACAAGAACTGCCAGCTGCATAAGGCGGCACAGGGACAGTAGTGAACCCATGCGCACATGGGTCCCCTCGTCCGAGGTCAGGCACATAGAACATGCAGCACCACTCGTTAAAATAGGAGCACTATTAGTTGGTAGATTTAGCACTTGAAGCACTTTAGGCACTTTTTGCACTTTAGTATTGCACTTTCTTGCTGAATTTGCACATATTGTAGTATCTTTAGGGGGTGTATATATCCTCTATAATAGGAGCACAGTTCACTAGTAATTTTAGTTTTATATGGATTCACTTATGTAGCATCTCATCATGCGGGCGTCTGTTTATGTTTATGTATGCAATCTACACTCTAAAATTGGAGATATATGAAATCATACTAATTGAATGAATACTAATTGAATGGTTAGACACACATTGTGAGCCCTAATAAGTTCCTCCCCACTTGGATTTTTATGTATATGTTTTTTTAAAGTGTGATGTTGTGTGATATATGTTATGTACTGACAGCATTTGGCTAATAATACATTTTCATTTATTTTTGTAAATTGTGTGCAGCCTGTTATATGGGGATATAAAGGTGGGCTAGCTCTGAAAGCCCACCAGGTGCATAGATTAAGGAAAACACAATCTGTTCAGATGAAAGCAGGTTGGAAGCCAGCTTATTATTGGGCCTCTAACCTGGGCCAATCAGGTTATTTTTGTGTTTAATGCAGCCTGCAGTATTTGAAGCATTTTTTTCAGAAAGAATGGCCACTGCAAACCTTTGTGCAAAATGAGCGATCGGGAGTGGCAGAGCAAGGCAAAGGAGTTACAAAAATTGGGGTCATGGGCACAGGATTACTTCATGGTGGTAACTGCTTTAATTTACCTTATTCCAATCCAGGCCGTGTGGGATACAGAGTATTTAGCTGCATATTAGAAATAAAATTTTCATCACACGATGGGGCATCCTAAATCAGGATGCCCCCAGAGGTAATTAATCAGCCGCCCCTAAAGTCTTTTAGACTCCATGGATGGCCACGGAGATGATAGTTCCCCTTTGACAAAAGGCGCACTTGCAGGCTCCCACAACTCACCTCCCCTGAACCACAGCTTGCTTCTCGACTGTGCAGCCAAAGAAGCTGTAAGACAGCTCATCCCCGGTGCTACCAGTCTTGAGGTTTCAGCATTTGAATAATCAATGTGGATTGGAATAGTGCTTCACACAGTTTAAATAATGTGTTTGTCTTACTTAATTATATGATCAATGTAGTTCTCATTAAAATTAAAAACACATGCAAAGTATAAAGTTCTGTGTTTTTCTTGTGATAAGTTTATAATAAATACTTACATTTACCATGGTATACACCGGGTATAGTACTTGGAAGATTTGAGGAACTGTGTGTTTTTTTTATCATCTAAAGGCTGTAAACAAAAAAGCATGTTAAAACAATACATATGTAATGCAGCATCAAGCAACGCAGACACAAACCGTAACACATTAAAATCAGATAAAAATATACCACATGCATAGAAGCCTGGGAAGGTCATTCTGAGCTCTCCGTAAATCGGATTTACTTTAATACTTTAGTGCCAGCTACGAGAGTCTCATGTAGCTGCCTCTCCTACCATTAAGTGCCAGCTATGTGAGACTCAGGTAGCTGACATTTCCATTAATAAAAATAAAGTAAAAAAGATTCAAACTCACCATTGAGCATGATACATACAGCCGGGTCTTCTCTTTACCCGGCTCTTCTGCAAACAGGAAAAGGGCAGGAACAACGACCACTAGCCCCGCTCCTTCAAGGCCTCTGGCACCGGCAGTCCTGTCTGATGCCGGTAATGAAAGATGGAGGGGCAGGGGACTCCGATCCTCTGCCGGATCCTCCTTGCCAGGCTTGAGGGGCTGGCAAGTCACCTGCAGCAAACAGGGAGCTATGTGGGTTTGTAGTCTTCAGGACCGGAGACCAGCAGGGATGGCTGCAAGGCGTGCATAGTAGGTTGTATTTTTTGTATTTCTCCTAAAGCGCTCTTTTAGATTTGGGGTGGTGTCCTGGACAATAAAGGTTATTTACCAATACATATGTGGTACCATTGTAACTAGGAGAATGGGGGTTTTATTAATTAATTTTTTTGAGAAACTTGCAATTTTTATTTAAAAAAAAAAGTACAAAAGTTTCCAAATATTTTACCCAAAATAGAAAACACTGATAATACTACAAACAAGATATGTCATGTTTAAAGCCCAAACCCAAACTGCTGTAAAAACCATATATAATTTTCCTATAAAATCCCTGGACATTCCCTCAAAAATTACAGTTAAACATGTATAGCACAAAATAGTGAAAAATACAATTCTGTGATTCTAATCTGTAGAATTTTTTTCTCTTTCATTATTACTTCAGGACGTCAGATGATTCATATATGCATGGGTCAACTTCTTGGCTGCAGGGCTTGGACTGCAAGAACATAGGTGTGGCTCTCCTGGCCTATATACTTCAGGATGCACTTCCACAATCCAGTAATTGAAAAGCAGTAGACCCAGCTGCCGGGAGGAATAAGGCATCCCTATATTTTTGGTGGAGACAAAAGGGAAGACAAGAAACAAGACTCCTCTCTGCCCCTCTCCGTTTATTTTTCCTTCTTTTTTTTTCTATGCTGTTCAACTATTTACATACATACAACCTAGAAAACAACTTAGGCATCCAAGGAATGGATTATAGTCACCTAGCAGACAGGGAGGGGTCTGACATCCTGAAGTAATAATGAAAGAGAAAACAATTCTACAGGTGGGAATCACAGAATTGTATTTACTCTTCCATTTTACTTCATGCCGTCAGATGATTCAGATATGCACAGGTTCTCTAAAAGCAGTATATTTCAGGGCAGGATCCTAGGTATTAACCTATAACTTTAAATGAAAAAATACAATTCTGTGAAATACTCACCTGTAGAATTGGTATTATAAGTATACAGTACGTCCTGCTCCAGATAGATTACTTACACTTGGGTTATTCTCCGCCAGATGGCGCTGCACTGCAGAGACATGTAAAACAGGCTCCTCCCGGCCCCTTAAATACCCAGGGACCTCCCACAAATCCCCAGCATTGAAAAGCAGTGAAAAAAGAAGCCGGGAGAATTTAACCAACCAAAAACTGGTAACCATAACAATGATAACAATCACCATACAGGGGATCCAGAATAATGCAACAACAGGGTGGGGTGTGGAGCAGGACGTACTGTATACTTATAATACCAATTCTACAGGTGAGTATTTCACAGAATTGTATTATTCTTAGTATACAGTACGTCCTGCTCCAGATAGATTACACTTGGGACATCCAATAGCAGTGTCCGTAAGGGTAGGGTGGGATCCCCCAGTAAAAAGGTAACAGCAGTCAGTTTAAACCACTGCCGCCTGCAAAACCTTGAGGCCAAAAACAGCAACAGCTGAGGCCTTAACATCGACCTTGTAAAACTTTGAAAAAGTATGAATAAAAGACCAAGTAGCGGCCTTGCACACTGGTGCAATAGAAGCCTGGTGCTGGGATGCCCAAGAGGGCACCAATAGCACAAGAAGAAGTGGCAATAAAGCGAAGGGAGGATTCTCCTCCCTAGCAGAGCAGGCCTGAAACACAGCCTTGACGAATCCACATGCAGATAGTAGACTTGGCAGAAGCCAAAAACCCTTCCTAGGATCGGAAGGGACCACAAGAAGAGCATCAGTGTTCTTGAAAGGTGCAGTAGCCACCAGATAGTATTTCAGACACCTAACCACATCCAAGGAATGCAAAACCCTCTCCTTAGCATTACTAGGATTAGGGCACAATGAAGGAAGAACAATGTCCTGATTCAAATGAAAGGCGGATACTACCTTAGGCAGAAAGTCAGGTTTGAAACGAAACACCACCTTGTCCTGGTGTCTCTCAAAGTAGGGGGCTGAATGGCCAGCACCACCAACTCAGACACACACCTGACAGAAGTGATAGCTACCAGAAACACGACCTTGAGTGTAAGAATAGCCAAGGCAGCAACCTCGCACAGGTTCAAAGGGAGCACCCTGCAAGCCGGACAAGACCATTTTCAAATCCCCAAAACAGGGACCATAGGGTTGTAGTGGGGAACGCACAAGAGCAACCCCCTAAAGGGCAGTCTTAATCAAGGAAAGCAGAACAGAAGACTTCTGAAAGAAGACAGACAGGGTAGAAACCTGACCCTTCAAGGTACTGAGTTAGAGGACCGACTCTAACCCATGCAGTAAAACTCCAGATCCCTGGGAACTGAGAACACCCAACAGGGAAGAGACCAAGACTCAACCAGTCAAGGAAGGTACGCCATACCATATAACAGATAGAAGAAGAAATCATCTCCTAGCCTTCACCATGGACTCAACCAACGAGGTAGACGACCATTCTTCATCAAGATGGAGGTTTCAGCAGTCAGGCCGTCAAGGCCAGAGTTAGTAAATAGGATGGCGTAAGTGGTCCTAAGTGAGCAGATCTGGCAATCCAGACAGAAAGCACGTATCTACTGCCATCTGCACTGCGTCTGCGAACCACACTCTTCCTGGCCACCTGAGGCCACCAGAACAACTGGCACCCCTTTCAGAGCAATCCTGCGCATAACCCTGCCAAGCAGGGGGAATGTAGAAGACATACAGAAACTGAATGTCCCGCCGTGACAGTAATCCATAGGCACGGCCAGAGGATCCTGGTACAGGGAGACAAAGGCCGGGAGTTTGCGATTGTGACATAAAGCAAACAGATCCACATAGGGTTGGCCATGCGCACCCGAGCAGGCAGGCACTGAAATGAGTAGTCCAACGAATCAAGACTAACCTGATCGCTCACAGCTGCAAGACGTTGATAGGTGAATAGGCCTCCTAAGGACCCCACCTCCCCTGGAACTGCAGGGCTAGGAGAAACCCCCCCCCCCCAACCTGATAGACCGGCATCCGTGGTGACCGTCTCCCAGGAAGGAGCGAGAAGGTTCCGCCCCCCCAATAGGTTCCTTGAGTCCCCCCACTACAAGAGGGACCTCCTCACCAGGGGGGGGGGGAAGACACCCAGACCCTGTCCAGGGACGCTGGGTCCTTGTCCCGTACAGACAATAGGGGAAGTTGCAGAAGCCCCAAGAGGGACTGAGGCACAAAGGGCCGCTGCGAAGCATGCCACCCTCAGGCCCATCAGCTGTATCCCCTGCCTTGGTGAAGGACCAGGGACAGCTAGGAGAAACTGAACTTGTGCAAGCAGATGTCCACCTTCTGCTGAGGAAGGAATATCCTTGCTTGAACAGTGTCCAGATTCATTCCTAGGAATGAAATTACCAACGAAGGGAACAGCGAGAACTTGGTGGTGGCTGATCACCCGTCCAGATGACTCCAGGATGGGCACTCCCAGCTGAATATCCAACTATGCCCGATGTAGAGGCTGGGAAGTGATGAGGACGTCCAGGTAGTGCAGCACGCGGACGCCCCTTGGCCTCACCAGAGACATCACCCCCGCCAGCACCTTGGTGAGCACTCTGGGAGCTGAAGAGAGGCCAGATGGCAAGGCCACAAATTGGCAGTGTTGATCCTCCACCGCGGATCTAAGGGATCCTGGTGTCTTGAAAACACAAGGATGTGAAAGTAAGCATCTTTGATACCCACAAACGGCATGAAGCCCACGGTTCGCAAGGAGCAAATGGCCGAGCGCAGAGTTTCCATGAGGAAGGCGCCTGTACTTGACGATTGCTGAAGATCTGCAAATCCAGAATGGACCAGACTGACCCCTCTGTTTTGGGAGCTGTAAAAGGGTTAGTGTAGGGTCCCTTGCCTCTGTCTGTTAAGGGAAATCTGCAAATGACCCCCAGACCCAGCAGGCCTAGCACGGCCTGCGCCAGCACCTTAGTAGAAGCAGGGACCAGGAGTACCAGGGACCAGATAATCTTAGGGAAGGCCGCACAGCAAACACCATCTTGTAGTTGGAGGGCACTACCTCCTAAATCCACCGGTCTGAGGCGTGATGCCTCCAGACTTAAGCAAGGTGCCGCAGCTGTCCCCTCACCCGGGCGGGGTGAGGGCGCCCCATCATGCATGAGGGGACTTGGGAGAGGATTTGGGCATAGCCCCCCCAGAGGAGCCAGACTGTTGTCTTCTGCTCCTGGGACAGGGAGATGCGAAGGACACCCCTGGTTCCTGTTTAACAGGACAGGGACAGGGGAGATGCGAAGGACACCCCTGGTTCCTGTTTAACACCATGGTGGGGGGTGGAAGGGGGGCCCTGGCCCCGAAGGGCCCGAGACAGCCGTCTGTGCTGGGGTACCTTCCCTCTCCTACCAAACAGGTCAGGGCGGGCCCCAAACAGACGTAACCCCTTAAAGGGGAGCCCAGTAAGGGCCTTCTTCGCAGCGTTGTCAGCACCCCACTGTCGCAGCCAGACCAAGCGACGTATAGCCACCACGAGGGCAGAAGTTGCACACATTCTGATGGTGTCATCCAATGCTACTAGAACAAATTTAATAAACACGTCACAACTGGAGAGTGCATTAAGCACCTCACAAGAAAGATCATCAGAGGCACTATCAAGCATATTGCTGATGAGGGTTCTAGTGGCCACAGCAGTAATGGCAGAGGCACAGACCGGGCGCAGCGCCGTCCCCGCACATGCAAAGGCGTGGGAGGCCAGCAGGTCAATGAGCCGGTCATCAGCATCCCGCAGGGTAGTAGAATCAGGGGGGTGTATGACAGGGGCGTTACGTAGCCCAATTATCGGGACATCTGCCTCGGGGGGGGGGGGGGGGGGGGGGGGCGATGACCAACATTTAACCACCTCAGGCGGAAAGGGAAACTTCCTATCCCTGTCCCTTGGGACCCCGGGAAGTTTACTAGGGCACTCCCATTCTTTGAGCACCAGGGAATGGAAGTGAGCCTGCTCTAGGAATTCCAAACGTGATGATACGGTATGAGAGCGCCCCCCTCCTTGCCTGGGAGCCTCACCAGGGAGAGAGATAGACAGAACCTCAAAGATCTGGGTCAATAATCTGTCAGTTTCATCCGGGGGCCCAGGGGTCAGAGCCAGAATCGTCATGACCCCCTGGTCTTTCATCAGATGAGCCTGAGTCAGAAAAGAGCCCTCCTTCATCAGAAGGGGTATAGCAACACAGATTCATAAACTCCTGAGATCCCATAAGGAAAACAGTATCATAAGGCGTAAGGTGCCGCTTCTTACCAGGGCCCTTACGCGCTAAGGACCTCGCAATAATCATTTCAGCAGTAGGTAGTCTAGAAGACACAATGGGCTGAGAATCCCCACTTGTATGCGACTCAGCAGGAGCGAGATTTAAGCTTGGGGGAGAAGGTGAAGTGAAACGAGGTGCAGCCGCTGGCATGACAGACCGCAAAACCAGCGCTTGCTCGGCATAGGGTACACAGACCCATGTCATGTCAGCATCAGCATGAGGTTGTCCACACGCTGCACACAGCCGGGCTTGTCCCGAAGGAACCCCCGGTCCCATAATCCTGGGAAGCCTCCATATGGTGATTATTAGGCACAGTATGCCAGTAGGGATTGACGCTATGAAGCAACCAATGACCCGCTAGGGAAGTGGGAGTAATTATACTGGGCCCAACTGGCAATTACACAGGGCCGGGAGAAGCCACTGGATCAGTCAGAACCATGCACAGTAAGCAAGAAGCATAAAAATCGCCCGCGAGGGCACTTACAGACCACGGAAGGGGGGACCGTTACCCACTCGCGTGCGCCTACATCAGAATGGCGCCAAACGAACCTCGAAGGGCGGGCCAGAGCGGGCCGTGACGCGGAGTGCGCCAAGCCATGTCCCCGCCCCCCGAAGAGCGTGAAGCTCTAAGACAGCAACCAATGACGTCTTGAAGATCGAAGTGTATGGCACACTTAGAATAGATGACTTGTCAATGATGACGACGCCGCCGCCCGGCGCAAAACATCCAAGGAAGGAAAAAGCGCGCACGGCGGCGGAAGTTACACAAGTAAAAATACAAATCATTGCGGCGGCTGACACCCCATATACAAGTCCAAGGACATTACAAAGGCCTTATGCATGTAATCACAATACACTGGCACCAGACACACATACGCCGCCCCTTTCTTTCCCCCGAGCTACGGGGGGAACGAGGGAGGATGGCGGGCCCTTTGTACAGGGCCTACCGCTACACGGGGCATGGGGCAATAATGCGGGAGGGGCATCCCATAGAGGCTCACCATCAGCCTATACCGCCTACCCTTTGGTGAGGGACTGCGGTGGAGCATGGCTCCCTAAGCACGCATGGTGCTGCCTACCTTCACCCGACCAGAGGCACATCATCAGGGACGGGTGGGAATAGTCCAACAGGGTTGCAGGTTTTAATAGCCCCGCTCACCTGCGAAACAGTGATACTTCATGTCTTCGCAGTTAGCATGCAGAGAAATCTGGGGATTTGTGGGAGGTCCCTGGGTATTTAAGGGGCCTGGAGGAGCCTGTTTTACATGTCTCTGCAGTGCAGCGCCATCTGGCGGAGGATAACCCAAGTGTAAGTAATCTATCTGGAGCAGGACGTACTGTATACTAAGAATATAATCTATACCAGACGCGCGCGCGTGCCTGTGAGTGATGGCTGCCTGACCTCGCAGCTCTGCTATAACGGGAGGCACTGAGCGCTCATAAGCAGGCGGACTAACCGGAATCCGAGCCTAATCCTCTCCACCTGACCCCTGCTTACCTGCTGACCCAGAACGGAGCTGCTACGAACACCCTGGGGAGTAAGAAACGTGCTGGAAAAGACGGCCGTAAATCAGCAATGGCGGCGGCTCTCAGAATGGCGGGCCCGAGGAAAAAAGCTGAGCACGTCAGATCTCTAGAGACACTCCGGGAGCCAGCCCTGGATGATCGTATGGGGGTGAGTGCAATTGAAGAGGCATCCCTTGATTCAGACGACAGCTGGCCCAGATCTCCTCTCACACACGTGGCTTCCAGCTCCTATAGTAACCAGGAGATTTTCTCCCAGCTCAGATCCATTGTCAGGGAGGAGATCACCACTGCCAAACACACAGACACCCTCCTGCGAGAAATAAGGGAGCTTGGAGGTAGAACAGATTCATTAGAATCAAGAATGAATGATGCCACAGTAGTGCTGGAAGATCATAGTAATAAGCTAAAGCTGCTGCATGATGAAATACTCCTCCTGAAAAATCAAAATGAGGAACTTCAAAACCACAATAGGAGGTCTAATCTGCGCTTTAGGGGCATCCCCGAAACCATGGAAGATACAGTGGGGACTGTTACTGCCCTTCTGCAAGAATTAGTTCCTGAAATTCCAATTGATAGATTGGAACTGGACAGAGCGCACCGGTCCCTCACTAAAAGACCTGTGGATGGCCCCCCCGGGACATAATAGTAAAATTTCACTTCTTTCAAATGAAAGAAGCTGTCCTGAGAGCTTCCAGGGAGAAAGCGCCCCTTGTATTTCAATCCCACAACTATCACATTTTTTGGCATCCGTTATAGATGGGGGTTCCCATTCAAGCTCTCCTTCTCCCACCAGGGGAAGCAAGTACAAATATCCACAGTATCAGAACTTCTTGCTAAATTCAAAGGACTGGGCCTTAAAACTCCGGATACGGAACTTTCTCTTCCCTCGCTCCCTTACACCCCCAGGACCCCAAGACCCAGCCAAAAAAACACCATCCAAGCAAGTCCTTCCCCGAGTCCCAGTAAACAACCCCAGGGCTCCCAGGCGATGAAAAGGCTCATATCGCAAAAATTTCAGCCGGCCTGAAGGATCGCTCATGTTTTTCTTGATCTCCATTTGAAGTTTCGCTCCGCGGACAGCCTCCACCCAGTGTTCCGCAGTGTCCTCCTGGTCGCCCCCCCCCCCCCCCCCCCCCCCCGCCGGGGTGATCTGCCCAGTACACTTCACAAGAGGACTACACCTTTCAATGGGTCGAAGCTTGAGCATCTTCTTTTCTGTAAGCCGACCGTCCGGGCACCTCCTGGGTTGGAGAGCTGTGCTACAATTTGTCGTTCTGAGTTGGTTACCCGAGCTGTGAGTAACGTCCCCTGTTCCATCTGTTACCTTGTTAGAATGTTTTAAGATAGAATTTTTTAAGTTTACAGTTAACGTGCCCTGGTCTTGTTCTGGAATAGCGCATTTACCAATCAGCTCCCTTATTGGTAGCTGTCTCTTTGCTAAAGTTGTGGGGATGAGGTAGCTCGTGTGAGTGCCCCCCCCCCCCCCGCGCTGGATCAGACACAAGAACCTCACACACGACTATACATTTAGTCCGGGTTACCTAGTGTTTGAATTTTTAGTCCACTTATTTTACAATTTATTGTTGCCTCCCATTGTTCACCGCTTGTTCACTTACTTCCAACCTTAGGACAGCTTCTTCCTAGGTATATGGAAGCTATCGATTTGTCGTTGTATGACCAAATATTATTTGAATGTACTATTAGCTTTATTATATGTTTGTTTTGTTGTACCCCTTTTCCCCCCTATCATACCTCCCCCCGCTCCCATCATCCTTCCCCCGTCCCAACCCCAGAGGCGTAGTGGTTCCCAGGCTCCCCCCATGTTTCATACTGGCTGGGATAACCTCCCCCCATAGATAACCATGGCTCTTAAAGTACTCTCAGTTAATGTTCAGGGCCTGAACTCCCCAAATAAAAGATCCAGAGTCTTTAAGTTATTCAATTCTATGCATGTCTTCAGGAAACCCACTTTACTCCGGTCTCGTCCCCAAAACAAGTAAATTACAAATATTCATTATTTTATCAGGCCACCTGCAAACGTAAGCAAAGAGGAGTTCTTATTGCGTTTCGTAACGGAACCTCATTCACCTGTAATAAACAAATAAGAGATCCAGATGGCAGATATTTATTGCTCCAGGGTACCCTCCAGGATGCTGAAGTCACTTTCCTGACATACTACGCACCAAACACCAAACAGATCCCCTTCCTGGCTCACATATTTTCGCTCCTCAGGGATCATCAGAAAGGAGCAGTGTTTGTATGTGGCGACTCTAACTCTACTATCCAGCCTCACCTGGACAGGTCCCTTCCCCCTTCTACCCAAGCTGCAAAAGACGGGTGGCTTTTTAAGAACCTGCTAGACAGCTCACTCCTACTAGACGCGTGGAGAGCTATGCATCCTCATACGAAAGATTACACCCACTATTCCGCCCCACATAAATTGTCCACTAGAATAGATCATATCCTGGTCCCTCCCACTTTTATGCAATGTGTCAAGTATACCGGGATCCACCCAGTACCTTGGTCTGACCATGACATGATGGAGATCTTCTGCTCATCGCTACTCTCCAAATCTAAGCCCTCCTCCCGGTCCCTGAATGATTCCCTCTTATCCTCGGCATCTTTGGTTGAAGAGGCTAGCAGGGTCGCCTCTATCAACGAGAACCCACAAACTGCCCCGACTATGGTCTGGGGGGCTTTTAAGTAGGTGATGAGAGGCTATTTTATCGGCCTGGCTTCTAAAAAAAAAAAAAGAAGGACAGGTCGGCTATGTTGCACACACTCCAGGCCCAATTTGAACAGGCCTCCCGAGACTTCAAGAGTCACCCTAGCCAGGCTAAGCTGCGAAAGCTTGAGAGTTCTAGGACTGCACGCAATTTCCTGCTGATGGCAGAGGCTGAGGGCAGATACCGGAGGGCTAAGTAAAAATACTATGTTTCAGCCAATAAGCCGGGCTCACTGCTGGCCTCTCAACTGAAGTGTCAGGACCAAATAAGAAAGCCAATTTGTCTTAAATCTAGCAGCGGTCTTATCACTAATAACCCCACCAGTATTGTCAAGGAATTCTCTGATGGCCTAGCAAAATGATATAACCCCCCACCCCCCGCCCCAGAGTGGGCAGCAAGTCCAGGCCTTCTTGCAGACATTAAAAATACAACTCTGTGAAGTACTCACCTGTAGAGTTGATATTATACGCATACAGCACGTCCTGCTCCAGATATAGTAATAACATGTGGGTAATCCTCCGCCTCGGGCGCCGTGCACTGCAGACATGTAGAAAACAAGCTCCTCCCGGCCCTACATATACCGAAGGACCTCCCACAAATCCCCAGCATTGAAAAGCAGTGAGAAGAGAAGCCGGGAGAAACAAACCACCCAGAAAACTGGCAATAATATCAATTGATAACAATCACCATACAGGTGATCCAGAACAAGTGAAGCCAGGGTGGGGTGGAGCAGGACGTGCTGTATGCGTATAATATCAACTCTACAGGTGAGTACTTCACAGAGTTGTATTATTCTAAGCATACAGAACGTCCTGCTCCAGATATAGTAATAGCATGTGGGACATCCAATAGCAGTGTCCATAAAGTAGGGTGGGATCCCCAAAAACAAGGCACAGTGAACAGTAAAGGCGCTGTCACCTGTAAAACTTTGCAACAGGCATGACATGAGCAGAGGCTCTAACGTCAATCTCATAACAAGACCTTTGAAAGTTACTAGACTGTTGCTTGTCTCTGTTCATACCTTATTCAACAGAAAAAACCTGGTGCTGAAGGGCCAATGGTACCCAAGCACCAATATAACGGAATAAAATGAAAAAGGGGAGATTCTTCCCCCTTAAAGGAATAGACCAGTGTAACGACCCAACCAGCCCACAGGCAACAGAAGCCTCGTAGAAAACTTGTAACTCCCCCTAAGGGGAATGAGAACTGGTCACCCGACCGAAGGCGGGAACACTGACCCCTTCACTAGCACGAAGCCAAGGGCTTTACTCAGGACCAGGAGGCATCCAAGAAGGATTAATACAAAGGACGCAGTGGCGCTGGAAACAGGCGATATCAGGCGCATACATAAGGAGGCGCCCGCAGACTCCAAGGGCATCAGTCCCCCTAAGGGACAAGAAACCCTCAGGGGAACAATTGCAACACCTGTTGAGGGAATGTAGACCCTCATATTAGCATTATTAAGAATAAGGTCCGTAGTTAGACTAAACAGACTAAAACAATGATCATAAAACACCACTTGGACCGGAGGTCCGGCGTAAGAAGGAATACCCCCACGGCATGGGGTGCATATAGATATATATATATATATATACACACACACACACATCGAGCCAAGGCTAAGTAATCAGATCCACGTTCTCAGACACACGTCTGACTGAGGCAGGAGCCCCCAGAGAAGAGACTTGGACTACAAAGCAGCTCAGACAGCATCCAGCAGAAGTCCCCAGGGAAAAATCCGCAGGGCAAACAAAATGAAAATTGATCCCAACAGGGACCATGGAACTACTTGGGAGATGCACCTAAGCACTCCCCAAGAAAACTCCTCACAAGGAAGACAGAACCAGACTCCTACAGGAAGACAGCCAGGACAGAACCTGAACCTTCAGAGTCCCTAGATGGGGAGCCAACCCCAACCTATGCTGTAATGACTCTAGAGCCCTGGGAACCGAGAACGTCCAACAGGGAAGAGACCAAGACTCATGCCAATCAATATGGGTATACCATAAGCCCCAATAGACGGAGGAAGAGGAAGCCAAGGAAGCTTGCTCCTAGCCCCCCCCCATATACCGAGTCACCCAGAAGATAAGGCCCGTAAGGGGTGAATGAATCAGCTGTCACGCCCCAGACTAGAGTCTGTATATTGGGACGACAAAAGAAGGGGCCTGACAAGGGCAGAACCGCACTCCTGAGAGAGCGAACAGGTCAGCAGACTTCAGCAGAAGCATCTGCGAACCACAGTTCACAAGGCCACCCAGGCCATCAATCTCACGGGTCTCTTTATCAGCACAACCGTGCGCAGAACCCACAAGTAGGGTGAACGAAGAGAAGGCATATAAAATAGAAAGTCTATGCATAACTTTACTAAGCCCCCATGACCAGAGTCAGAATATTCTGGGACAGTAAAAACAAGGGCGGAGCCCCTGTGGTATAAGTGAGACCCAACAGAGCCACCCTAGTTGGCTCTCAGAGCGACACCAGGATAGCATAACCTACCGCTGAAAGGCATCCATTGGAGCGAATACCGCTGAGAAGCAGGGGACGTAGACCCCTGCCGAAATCAAGATCAGGAACCCTCCAGAGGGAGCATCCTGCTGCAAGCTCCAGACCAATAATAAAACAGGCCATTGTCTTCCAACAGGCCAAGAGTCCCCAAATAGACAGGTTCTAATAGAGGAGAAGTCCAGCCGTATAGAGTCAACGGAAGGCACACCGTTTCAACAAAACCAGTAGGTAAGATGGACCCTCTAGGGGACCCTACCTAGGAACCACGGGGGGTTGTGGAAGAAATTCCCCCCCCCCCGCCAACCTGTGAGACTTGGTACCCAAGGTGACCATTCACAGGGAGATGCAAGTAAGGAAGGGGGTGCCCCTGACAGGGCCCTTGAATATGATCAGCTCAAGAGGAACCACCGCACCAAGGGGGAATGAGCACAGACCAAGCCCCAGGGATGCTGGAACCCCATGTAGGCTCAATAACCTACTGTGCCGAAGAGCCCAAGGGCTCGGTATATAAGGGACATCATCTGATACGTCACCAACGGGCCCACAAGCTGCCATCCCGCCTGGTGAAAGTAAGATGTCAGCAAAGGGGGACAGAGTCCACTTGTTACCAAAGAAGAAGGCTCAAGCCTGAACCGAATCCAAGGAATGGAGATAGCGGATAAGGGACCATGAGGGATTGAGGTGACTGAGCACCCATGCAGTAACTCCCAGGGGACACCGCTGGCCGACCAATCCACTCGGCCTGACGTAGAGACTGGGGAGTAAGGAAAGACGACCCGGTAGATCCTAATGCAGACGCCCCCCCCAGGCATGTCCGAGACATCACCCCCATTTGCGCCATGGCGAGTAGCCGGGGAACAAAAGAGAGGCCACAATAATGCCTCAATCCGCAGGGTTGGTCCTGCAACACCGTCTAGTAATGGTCTTGGTGTCCAGCAGACGCAAGGGGAACTAAGAAGATCTAGTACTCCACAGGAGGCCGGAAGCCCCCCTTGCACAGGGCGCCTGTGTCCCAAGACAGAGGTGTCATATAGGGACTACCTGTGAGAGTAGAATTGCCAGGCCTACCATAGGCCAGCGTGGCCCAGACTGCCTCATACTGTTGAGGGAAGGAGGAAGGTTAATATAGAGGCCAAAGCCCCATACCGTTAAGGGCAACCTGTAAGTAAGCCCAAACTCTGTAGGCCCAGTACGGCCTACACCAATACCTGAGTGAAAACCAGGGGCTAGAAGCACCCTGACAACCACTGAGAGGGACCGCCCAGCAAAGCTATCCTGTGTCCAGGGGAACAACCTCCTGGAACCACCAGAAGGAGAAGGTACATTCCTAGATGGTGGACAGCTGCAGCAGCAGTACCCTCGCCCAGAAGAGCGAGGGCGTCCCTTCATGCTTGGGAGGTCTTGGCAGATTTGGACTTAGTCCTGCCAGAGGGCCCAGGGTGTTGCCTGCCCACCCCATGGTGGAAATCCACACCGAACAGTTGGAAGCACACCTCAGGTTCGCGTTTGACACCAACGTAGAGAGGTGGAGGGGTGACCCTGCCCCGGGGAGGCCGGAGCGGCCTTCTGCGCAAGGGTGCTTTACCCTTTTTACCAAAAAGGTCCAAACGGGCCCCAAATAATCGTCGTCCTCTGAAGGGAAGGCAAGTGAGAGCCTTTTTCGTAGCATCGTCAGCACCCCACTGTCGCAGCCAGACCAGGCGGCGAATAGCTACTACAAGGGCAGAGGTTCTAGCACACATCATAATGGTGTCGTCCAGTGCTGATAGGATAAACTTCACAAACGCATCACAGTCTGATTAAACACCCCCCAAGGGAGGTCCTTAGGACGGTGATCTAGTACTTTTCTGACAAAAGTCCTGGCGGCCACCGCAGTGATGGCCGCGGCACAGACCGGGCGCAGAGCCGTCCCTGCACACGAGAAGGCGTGGGAAGCCAGTCTGTCAATGCGCCGGTCCTCAGCATCCCGAAGGGTATGGTAAAAAGGAGCCATCATGAAAGGGGGGTTAGTAACCCCTATAGCCGGTGCATCCACCACAAGAGGTGCTGACCAAAAATTAACCACATCAGGAGGGAAAGGGTACTTCCAATCCCAGACCCCTGGGACCCCTTTAAGTTTACAAGGCGATTCCCATTCTTGGGATATAAGATTATGGAAATGATCCTGTTCTTGGAACTCCAAGTGCGGCGGCGCTGTATGTCTCCCCGGGGGGGGGGATTGACAAAACCTCAAAGATCTTAATAAGAATTTCATCTGTGTCACACAGGCCCCAAGAACCGGGCCCAGAATCATCACAGCACCCGGGCATCTCGTTCGAGGAGCCCGAATCTGAGAATAGCTCACCTTCCTCAGAAGGATCAAGGTCCTGCATATCAGCAGAGTCATCGGTATCGTTAGGAACCGGAGAGCCAGGAGGCGTCAGGGACCGCTTCTTACCAGGGCCCATACGCTCCGCCAATCCAGACAGCACCTGCTCCGCCGTAGGCAGCACGCGCGGCAAGGTTGACATTGGCAGACCTGCCTGTTCAACACACGGTCCGCAGACCCGTGCTCTGTCAGCCTCAGCCTGGGGCTGACCACACACTGCACACAGCCGGTCATGTCCCAGAGGGACCCCGGTTACATAATTCTGAGATGCCTCCATATGGTGATTATCAGAGCAGTATGCCCGCAGGGATTTACGCAATAGGCAACCCTGGATGCCCCAAGACCCGCTAGGAAGTGGGAGAATTTGTTATGTGGACCCGCTGTAATATATGTTAGGCCAGGAGAAGCCACCGAAGTCCTGGCGTCTGAAAGACATAATGGGACAAGAGGGGTGGTGTCAGTGCCATGCGCAGCCGAATACACATAGAACCATGCCGCCCCAGAGGGCACTTACATGACCAAGGGAGGAGACGGACCGCACCACGCGCGCGAAGATTGTCAAAATGGCGCCAAGCGAACCTCGAGGGGCGGGCCAGACCAGGCTGTGACGCGGAGCGCGTCATGCCGAGTCTCCGCCTCCCCCAAAGAGTGCGAAGCTCTAACCAACAGAACTAAGTAGGACAGTTGGATAGAAGGCGCATGCATAAAGATGCTGACACGCTGGAAATGATGCTGCCGTCTAGGCAGTTGTTAATGAAAAGACAAACGGCTCGCAACTGTATAGCAAGGAGCGCGACACTGACACCCAATAAAAATAAAAACCAAAGGCCTTAACGTGTTACTTCACACTAGGACTGCCACACATACCCCCCCCCCCTTTCTTTTCCCCCGAGTTACGGGAGGAAGCGAGGGAGAAGCGGACCAGCGTCCATGGACTAAATCTGTGAGGGGCACGGGCAAGAATGCGGGAGGGGCATCCACTAGAGGCTCACCATCGGCCTAACCGCCTACCCTATGGTGGGGGATTGCGGTGGAGCGTGGCTCCGTTCAGCACACAAGGTGCTGCCTACCTTCACCCGACCCACGCAGCCCAGGCTGGGAGGCATAATCTTCCGAAGAGGACGGGTGGAAATAGTCCCGCAGGGCCTCGGGCTGTAAAGCCCCGCTCGCCTGCGAGAGCGTGATACTTCATGTCTTCGCAGTTCAGCACTGCAGAGAAATCTGGGGATTTGTGGGGGGTCCTTCGGTATATGTAGGGCCGGGAGGAGCTTGTTTTCTACATGTCTGCAGTGCACGGCGCCCGAGGCGGAGGATTACCCACATGTTATTACTATATCTGGAGCAGGACGTGCTGTATGCTTAGACTATGCCTTTGATCTCTGCCAGTAGGTGTGCAGCAGTAGATGAAAACATTGGAGTGGAGGAGGTCCTTAAGGTTATTCAAAACCTCAAAGTCAATAAGAGACCCGGACCTGACGGGTTCAATGCCCTTTTTTATAAGAAGCTTGCCGCTTTGGTAGACCCCCGCCTAGCAAGACTTTTTAATTATATTAAGGAAGGCAACCTGATGGATCCAGAAATGCTCAGGGCCTCGATAGCTATGGTACCTAAGCCTGGGAAGGATCTTCAGAACTGGGTGAATTACAGACCCATTTCCTTACTCAATCTAGACCTGAAGATCCTTACCAAAATTATAGCTAATAGGATTAACATCTTTTTGGGGGATATCGTGTATGAAGGATAAGGGCCAGCAATCAATCTTCGGCTAGTGAGATGTCTAGAACAGGTACTAACTGGCTTAATACTTTATCTAGTCCTTTAGGAATGTATCCATGTGGTCACTGCAGCCAATGCTCTTTTGTTATAAAATCAAAAAAGTTTTTTCGGAGGGCGTGGCCTGCTAATGGCGCCGTGAGGAGCGATTCCAAGAGGCTCCCCGTTATCCCCATAGATTTTGCAGATTAGCCGGACAGCAACCACGATCGCAAGCGATGTCTAAGAGGAGAAGGACCAGAGGAGCGGCGAGATCCTCACAAGGGACCCCCATATCCACTTTCTTTGGGGCTATCCCACCCGATAATCCCGGACCGCTGCTGCCGGCGATGGAGGCAGCCCACGTGTGCCCGGCTGGGGAGCGAGGACCCTCTAACACTTCGGCGGCTGCGCCGCCCGACCTACCTGTTCGGCGGAGTCCGGGCGGAGAGGGGCCGGATCCAATGCCCCCTCAGACGGCGGGGAGGGATCTGCTCCCGCCGCGACCCTCCGGGAGTCCTATGAGGGCGCGGGACAAGATGGCGCCGTCTCCCCCGCAGCCGGCGGGGGCGGGCGCTGCTCCAGATCGGGACCGATGGACCCCAATGTGACGAGCTGCGAGCCGTGGATCCTGCTGCCCGAGAGGACGGACGAGTCTGGGGGCGGCCTCGGGGCTGCCAGCGAGCAATCTCCTCCACCACCTGTCTCCGGTCCTCCGGCAACTCAGAGTGAAGGTAAGGGAGGGGAGACGAGTACAAGGAGCCAGCATGTAACAATCACAGTAGCACAGGTACACTGTGCTGAAGACGGGAGGGAACCTTTTGTTAACATGAACAGAGCAGAATCTGCTCTTAAAGAGACAGTGGCTGGACTCACCCTGTCACCTAGCCTGCCCTATAAACCCGCCCTATCCCCTAGAGGAGAGCTGATTACCCCTGCTCCAACAGGAGAGCCCTGTGATACCGTGCACAAAGCAGAATCTGCTCCTAAAGAGATGGTCGCTGGCCTCACCCGGTCACCTAGCCTGCCCCACACACCTGCCCTATCCCCCAGAGGAGAACTGATCACCCCTGCTCCAACATATTATGAAGAATCTGAACCCTCTGTCCCGGGGGGGTTTGGGGGCGGGAGGGAGCCTTCTCGCCGGGACCCTGCAGCCCGACCCCCATGAACCGCGCATGGAAACCCCGACCCCCCACTCCTGATGACCCTCCAATGGGGTATGAGAGCATTGACTCTCGGGGAGCTCTCTCACCCAGAGATCTGATCTCCGCCATCATGGAATCAGTAAGGAGCAACGTGGCGGATGCCATCAAATCACTGCCCTCAAGAGCAGACTTTGAGTCCTACATTTCTAGGATGGAAGGGACTTTCCGCCGAGAGATAACAACCATGCAAAACACCATGGCAGATCTGTCTGACAAAGTGGATACCAATACGGCCGCCCAGGTAGATATTCAAGCCAGGATTGCCGCTTTGGAGCAAGAGCGCGACACCACACGCAGAATGCTCTCTACCCTACAGGTCCAACAAGATGACCTGGAGAACAGAAACCGCCGCAACAATATCCGACTGCGGGGCATCCCGGAGTCGGTTCACCCTGCGGAGCTGAAGACAACGGCGTGTAATCTGTTCAATACCCTCCTGGGCCGCCCTTCAGGAGAGACTGTTGAAATCGACCGAATCCACCGTGCCTTGGGACCTGTAGGCGGTGACCCCGGCAGACCGAGAGATGTCATATGTAGAGTGCATTTTTTTCAGATCAAAGAAGCAATCATGCGAGCAGCCTGGAACAAGGGCCCTATCGATCTCAACGGCGCACATGTCACTCTATTGCAGGACCTATCTCGCAGAACCCTGCATATGCGAAGATTAGTGAAACCTCTTTTGGATCTCGTTCAACGCCTGGGAGCGACATACCGCTGGGGTCACCCATTTCAGCTTCTGGTGCGGAAGGATCGACGATCATTTGCCCTGAGATCACCGGAGCAACTGGCGAGTCTTTTTGAATTCCTGGGATCCGCGCCTATTCCGGTCCCGGACTGGCTGGCCCCGGAGCTCGGCCGGAGAGAGGATCCCCTCCCGCGGCGCCCCAGAAGAAGAGGCCGTGACAGGAGAGGCCCGGCTCGCCGACCCGGCCCAGAACGCGAGAGAGATCCCGACCATGTAGACGGTTAATAAGAGGTAGTGAGTACTATCTGAGCACTGAATTCAGGGCTCTGCTTACTCGCCGTTTATGCTAATCTGATCCTTTTGTTCACATTATATACCTGATGTTTATGGTTCATGTATGCATAGAAGTTGATAATCAATGTACGGGGCGCCGGGTCTTCTCCCAACGCACTCGGGTGCGGGGGGCCTGAGGGCCCGCTGCTTTCGTTGGGCGGTTGGCGGCCCGCTCCCGGCGGGGCCTGCGGTGGGGGACTTTCCTCGCCGGCGGGTATCGCCGGGTGCGGTCCTGTTGGCCACGGCCTGGTGTTCACTCCGGAGTCCCGGTCTGCAGGGAGTCCGCCTCCCAGAGGGGCGCCCACGGGGATTCCTCGCTGGCTCCCCCGACCGGGTTTAACGCAGCTGTCCTCAGATCTGGAGACATAGTGTTGGCCTTTTCTTCCATGAGGTGGCGCCCTCTCCCTTTGACCCGACTCCCCACTTAACGCGTTGCCATGGATGGGATGGGGAGGGGGGGCGTCCCCCTGGCCGGCGCCGTGGCGCGATTCGCGGGCCGATCTGGTCCGTGGGTGGGGTGCGGCGGGGGCCCGGGGGTCGGCCGGCCCGTGTGGCGACGGGGACCCCGCCCTGGGTTGAGAACGATATGTCCTAGGGGGATTGGGGAGGCGCGTCGACTGGCCCTGGTTGTCCCCTCTGCCCCACGGGGCCATGTGGTATGGTGAACCGGGGTATCCCCTTCGCGGGGTCTGTTGAGATCTAGTGGCCCGGGAACCCACTCCAGCTGAGAAATCTATGCAGACGCTCCTTTCTCTCTTTCCTGAGACCCCCCCTTTTGAGGGGAAACTACGATCATTCTGCCATGGATCAGGGGCGTGCCCCAGGGGGGGGATGGGGGGAGCCACCTACCCTAGGTCGCCAACCGCTCTGACGTGCCGGCGGGGGGGAGCCACCGAGCATGAATCCTGACCTAGTAATAAGAATGTTTTGCGCATTGAACCTATACACTGTTATAGTTGCTGTTCTATATAATACTTTGGTTGCTGTCTTTCCGTTAATGTATTATGAGGGAGGGGAAAGCCGAAATGGGAAAGTAAAGACCGTTGGTATAACAACCCACCGGATCTGGTTCCTCTTCGCCTGGTGTCCATTTCCCCCAGTGGCTCGTGAGCTTTCCCGGGGGAAGCTTCCGGAGACTTCCCGGGGACCCACGAGACCAGACTTCCCTATATTTGGGAAGTTGTTAATAACGTTCCTACCAGCCTAAAGTCTTCTTAGGCCTTCTCCGGATTGAGGGGGGAGGAGGGAGGGAGGAGAGAGAGATTTTTTTTTCTCTTCTTCCCTCTTTTTTCTTCTCCCTCGCCTTTTTCTCTTTTCTTTTCCCTTCCCCCTCGCCCTTTTCTCTTTTCTTTTCCCTTCCCCCGCTCCCTCTTTCTTCTCTACTCTTTTCCTTTTCTTACCTCTCACCCCCTACTGCCGATTCCCTGATACCTCCCCCCCCTATTACCTTGCTGAGCCGCTGTCTGCTCTACTTGGTGCGTCGGGCTCCTGGCGATGGCTGGGGCGGGGGAGAGGGCGGGGGGCTCATGTGACCCACGGGAGACGCTCTTAAAGGTTGTGTCTTTGAACTGCAGGGGACTTAATATCCCCGAGAAAAGATCAGCGGTGATCTCAGATCTCAGAAGGATGAAGGCCAAGATTATATTCCTGCAGGAGACGCATTTCCGAGGGGACACCTGCCCCAGAATGTCTCCCAGATTCTTCCCCCAGCTGTATACAAGTTCCTCCCCGGTCTCTAAATCCAAAGGCGCAGCCATACTCTTAGCCAAAGATGTCCCCTTTCAGAAATTAGACATCTCGACTGATAGCGAGGGCAGATATATAATGATCAAGGGAACAATATCGGGAGAGATGTTCACCATGGCCTCTGTGTATGTACCCAACAACGGCCAGGTTGACTTCCTCTTGAAATTCTTGTCGGAACTGTCGGATTTCCAGGAGGGGAGGGTGCTTTTGGGCGGAGACCTAAACGTTGCCCTGGAACCAATTCTTGATTCGTCCACCGGCAAGTCATCCATACCATACGGAGGGCTGCGAAGGGTGAAGCAGGAGCTACATAGGCTACAACTGTGTGATCCTTGGAGAATTTTCAACCCTAAGGAGAGGGACTACTCACATTACTCGACCGCACACGCAACTTACGCGAGGCTTGATACCTCGTATCTCACTCCCTCCTACCCAGAGTGACAAATCCTGCCATAGGTTCGGCTTCCTTATCGGACCATAGCCCGGTATGGTTACTCCTATCCTCGATGGAAAAAAGCAAACGAGAGTGGTCCTGGCGTTTAAACGAAAGCCTATTGAAAGATCCAGTCACGGAACAGGCGGTCCAGACGGCCCTCTCTGACTACTTCAAGCTTAACTGCTCAGGAGAGGTACCTCCAATGACTGTGTGGCTAGCACACAAGGTGGTGATAAGAGGCACCTTTATCCAACATGCCTCCAGATTAAAGAAAGCACACACTCTAAGTAGAGACCTCCTTCTATCACAAATTCAAACCCTGGAGAGAAAGCATAAGGAATCCCAGATACGAGCCACATTTCAAGAGCTAACCTCCTATAGAGAACAACTAAACTCCCTACTCCTGAAAAGAGCAGCTTTTGTCATCAAGAAGTGTAAAAGGTACTACTACGAATGGGGGAACAAGAGTGGCTCCCTACTCGCCAGAGCCTTGAGGAAACAACAGTCACTCAATTTCATCGAGGCCATCATGGACGTAAAACAACAGAAACACTACAAATCGGAAGATATCGCCAAGGTATTCCAAGAATACTATCACACGCTGTATAATCTGAAGCCGCAAGAGGAGGGAAACTGCCCGAGAGGCCTGTCTCGAGTGCGACAGTACATAGCAACATCTGGAATGCCTAGACTGGAGGATGAAGCCATCAGCTTGATGGGGGAACCAATATCGGAGGCCGAACTGCATCAAGCCATAAAAGCATCCCCGAACGGTCGATCACCTGGCCCGGATGGCTTTACCATTGCCTATTATAAAAAATTCGAGAACATCTTGAATAAGCATTTTCTTCAAGCGTTCAATGCAATTACAGATGATGAGGAGCCAGAGTTGCTCCCTAGGGCAGCACTTGAGGCCCACGTCACTGTTATTCACAAGGCCGGCAAAGATCCCCTGAGTTGCAGGAGTTATCGCCCAATCTCGCTCCTGAACGTGGACCTTAAACTATTCACCAAAATTCTAGCGAATCGCCTAGCGCCATTCCTACCCAGCCTGATTGATGGAGATCAATGCGGTTTTATCCCCGGCAGAGAAGCTAGAGATAATACTATTAGGACACTGAATCTGATACACAGGTCCCGACTGGACAATCTCCCGATGATGCTATTATCCACAGATGCGGAGAAAGCGTTTGATCGGGTAGACTGGGACTTTGCGTTTGAGGTACTGAGACACACTGGTCTTCGGGGAAGGGTGCTTAACTACATCCTGAGCGTATATTCTACTCCCCAGGCTAGAGTGAAGGTAAATGGCCACCTTTCTCCACCTTTCCGGATAGCCAACGGAACCAGACAGGGCTGCCCTCTGTCGCCTCTTGTCTTCGCCCTGGTCGTAGAACCCTTCCTGAGACACGTTAGGGATAATGTCGACCTTCAGGGAATCCAGGTGAGTGGCCTTGAGCATAAGGTGTCTGCCTACGCGGATGATCTTCTGTTCTTTATTTCCAACCCAACGATCGGACTCCGAATCCTAATGAAGGAATTTGAAACCTTTGCACACCTATCCAACTTTAAAATCAATTTTGACAAATCCGAGGCACTCAACGTAGGACTATCAGAAGCGGTACTGTCGCCGCTTAGATCCTCCTTCTCCTTCAAATGGACGCCATTGTCATTATCCTACCTGGGTACGAAAATTCCGAGTGACATCGACAACATCTTTCGATGTAACTTCGTCCCACTGCTCAACAAAGTTAAGTCCGACCTTCTGAGCTGGAGCGCTCTCACTCTTACCTGGTTAGGACGGATGAGCGCTATAAAGATGACCATTCTACCTAGAATTTTATACCTATTCCAGACCCTCCCGTGCCACATACCGGCAAGTTACTTCAGGAACTTGAACACAATTCTGATAAAATTCATATGGGCGGCCAAGAAGCCGAGGATCAGATTCTCGCTATTGCAACGGCCTAGAAACAGGGGGGGGCCTAGCGGTACCAAATTTACGGAGATACTGGCAGGCGGCTCACCTGCAGAGGTTGGTCGACTGGATGAGGAATGGAGAGACCAAGAAATGGGTTGGTGTGGAAGCCGGATCCACGGACTCACCGCTGAAGGAGATCCCCTGGTCGTCGGCGACCTCGGGCAGGTGGGCGGGCCCCAACCCGATAATTAGAGCCACCCTTGACGTCTGGGATAGAGTCAGAGAGGGAGAGGATATCTCGCCGTGGCCATCTCCTTTACTCCCAGTAGTAGGGAACCCGGATTTCCCTCTTGGCCAGAAGTCCCAGGCGATGGGGCGTTGGAGGGACTTGGGCACGATTAGGGCAAAGGACCTCCTGAAGGACCGAGAATGGTGCGACATTGAGGAACTAAGACGGGCTTGGAATAGCCCTCATCTGGATCCTTGGTTCCTACTCCTTTCCCAACATTTTCTTCAGAAAGTGGCGCCCAAACACTTGCTAGGGCGAGACCTTGCGCCTTTTGAGACAATCGCTACATGTGGAGACCCACCGAGAGGGGTAATCTCCCAGATATATCGATTCTTAGAAGAGGACCGAGACGCGGTTCCTGCTTTCTGCGTGGAGTGGGAAAGAGAGTTGGGTAGGAAATTTACAGGAGAGGACTGGAAGAGAATTTTCTCCCTGACCTATAAATCGTCAATGTCTGCACAAACTCAAGAAACCAACTACAAATACCTATCCAGATGGTACTATACCCCAAAGCGATTGGCATCCATCTTTCCAGGTTCCTCCCCTGTCTGTTGGAGATGTGAATCGGACGAGGGGTCACTGCTTCACATGCTATGGTCTTGCCCCAAACTCACTTCATTTTGGACAAAGATAGCGGAAATTATGTCTACAATAACAGGTGCCGTGTTGTCCAGCCCTGATGCTCTTGCACCATTCTGGATGTAGTGTGGCTAGCTATAGAAAATCGGTCCTGAGACACCTAATTAACGCCGCCAGAGCCCTGATTCCCAGACTGTGGAAGTCCAAGATCGTCCCGACGGAACATGACTGGTATAGGGAAGTGAACAAAATAATGGAGATGGAGGAGCTAACGGCTGCAGTCCAAGATAGAGAGGAAGAGACCAGAATTCTCTGGACACCCTGGTTCATGTTTCGGACTTCAGTGGAATAGGGGCTGACCCTGCCCCGCCATCCTCCATCTTGATCCCAGGGCCGATCTGAGTGACAGAATGAGACTGCCTTGTGATGCTGCTTTGGGGCGCTGCCCCCCCGCCTGCTCCCCCCCCCCCTCTGCGGATGCGGGTTGTCCGATTCCGACGCTTCTATCCCACCCTTCCCCTTTGCCCCTCCCTGTGCCCCTCTGCTGTCCTCCCCCCCTCCCCTCATCTCCCCCCGCTTCCCACTGATATCCTCCCCAGCTGGTCGATGTCCCCCTTCCCTCCTTACATTCTAATTACATGTACCCCCTTTTTTTCTCCTTACTTTCCTTTCTTTTGTCCACAATCCCCAAAGGTTTAACCCAGGGCGCCTTCGCCCGGCTTCTACGTTACTAAGATACTTAATCCTGACCCTAGGCTTCTACTAACTAATAGCAGGAGAGTACATGTGAGGCGCTGTGGAAGCTCAAGCTGGGCTTCAGGAAAGGAGCCTCAGACCGAAAAGGCGAATAGAAACCAGGGTCCATATGGAGGGGGTCCGGATTGGGGGGAGCTCTCTCGCCCTCGGACCTCAGCCTGGACCTATATGATGATGATGTCACAAACACGTGTTTACTCGAATTCACAGTGGAAGTATAATACGGGAGCCGAGTGAAGCCATCTGACTTATAACACAACCCGGCCTGCGTGCTGGACCTATTTCTCCCCCTGTACTACCTTTACTCTGACTTTTTACTTGTATTGTCCTGTTTTTGAAAAATCTAAATAAAGAATTAAAAAAAAAAAAAAAAAAAAAGTTTTTTCATCCTCAGACAGGACAAGCTATAAATCTTAATTTCTTTGCCAATTGCTCAACAAGCAATGTAATTTATGCATTGAAGTGTCCGTGCGGTAAAATTTACATTGGCAAGACAAATAGACCTGTTAGAGACAGGATTAGTGAGCACAGAAGTGCGATCAGGAGATGTGATACAGAATCCTCTGTTGCTAGACATTTCTGGTAAGAGGGACATCAAGTCTCACAGCTGAGGTTCACTGTGTTAGAAGTGGTGAAAAAACCTGCAAGAGGTGGTAGTATCGAGAGATTGACATTACAGAGGGAATTACATTGGATTTATCGCCTAAGAACTAAAACTCCTTTGGGACTTAAAGTGGACCAACACCCACCGGTGATCGACCCGGGAATCTATAAGATTCCCGGGCCGATCACCTCCCTCCCCGCGGGACATCCGAGATCGGGATGTCCCGCGGGGTGAAACCCCCCCAAACACCCCAAACTCCTTACCTTAGTTTCGGCGGCGGCCGGCCGCCGCCGCCTCCCTCGCGCCCCTCTAGACGTGCGCGCGCCGGCCGTCTGTGAATGGCCGGCGCGGGCACGCGCGCGTCAACAGGGACGCGCGGGAGGCGGCGGCGGAGGAGCCGCTTGTCCGCGGCTTGTCCGTCGCCGCGGACAGAGGTGAGTTCGGGGGGTTCGGGGGGGTTTCACACAGCGGGTCACCCCGATCGGGGGTGCCCCACCGAAGTGGACCAAGACCCAGGATAGTCAAAATCCTGGGTGTTGGTCCACTTTAATGAGGAAATAGATTTTTCTCCTTTTTTATAAAGGTTTTTTGTAAATATAGGAGAGGAGTATTAGGGTAAATATTTAAATACAGAGATAAGTAAGAGATATGGTCACCTATTTACATTAGTGTATATGAGGGAGAACTTTCATTGTATTAAAACTGTGCTATGTATATTTACCACCCTTAGGTGGCAGTATATAATTATACCCTATAGTATTGATTTTAAAGTTTTTAATCTTGTTTTATTGTTAATATAGGGTGTACAGCCAAGCCATAAGAAGAATAGCCCCCTGAGAAGATCCCTGAACAAAAATAATCAAAAAGAAAGACATCGCGTTATTGCTTTCTGTTGTGCTGAAGTGTCATTTTTAGGCTTCACAAATATGTCCGTCTTTGCGGGCCCCATGCGTCTACGCAGTTGCAGACTGGGTATAGTGTGCCTCCCATGTGATGAGGTCACTGTCCCCAGCCTCTGATTGATGTTAGATCGGGACTCGTCGAGACAGGATGTGACGCGCGGCGCCGCACCAGAAGTGACGCGACGCCGCGATCATTCACACAGCCGGCTTGGGGGATTTCTCATTTAAAAATGCGCACATGGCTGTACATGTTAGGGCACCATTCCTTGAGAAAGGGGACGTGATCCCCGGAACGTGGGAGGATTGCCCCCACCTATGCTATATTATACAACCTTGGGTAATATGCTTCTTTTTCGCTATGTACATTTTCTTGCACTTATCTTGTAAATACACATTGACAAACCTATGTTAAAAGTTTATTCTGATGTTCGCCTATTATTTGAACTTGTGCATGTAATCTGCAGTACTAACTACATGTCATGCTGACTAACATTTACTGCAGTCTGCAGCAAGGAGCGCTCCTATGAGCTAATGGAATATATGTTTAAGACACTATGCATTTGGGGTTTCTTTGTATGAACTTATATTGTGTTGCTTACTCTATTACTAGCTTGTGCTAGATTATATGATATAGCTGCCATACCAGAGACCACAGATCGAGTTTACATAAGAGACTGCTCATAGTAAATGTATATATACCTTTGTAAATATATTGTCTTGTGATAATGTACTATTTAATATCTGCCTATATGAATTTAATATGGGTTATAATTGCATAACTAAAAAGTAAAAATTATTTTTTAGTATAATTGGTGTGCGCCTGAATTGCCAATAAAACTCTTACCCTGGGACTCTGGTCTATTCCAAAATCATTTTCAGTATCCCGAAGAGGTGGGACCTCTCCCCCAGGGGTGGGCAATTATTTTTTCCATGGGGCCACATGAGAAACTAAAATATTGTGGAGACTGGGCCAAAAGGCTAAACTCAATAAACCACATTTTGTGTGGGGGCGTGGCCTAACCTCTGAATGGAGTAGACGTGCTGTCCTGAGCTCCCGAGCGAACCAGGGCTTTTCCAGGAAAATCAAGGCTTTTTTGGATCAAAATACCCTCTGACATGACGGGGAAGAGTCATGCCCGAACGGGTGGCAGACTGGGAGGGAGATCGCTGGCCGGTCGGAGCGCGGGCAGCATGGAACACGAGGCGGCGCCATCACTATCCCCCTCATCGGGGTCATCTGCGGCTGAAGAAGATCACTCACCGGGTGTAGAGCGACGGGTGGACAGCCCAGCAGCCCCGCCGTCCGCGGGAAGAGTGGCGGTGTTGTTGTCAGCGGCGTGCTGTGTGAAGCCTCAGGTTGCGGAGGCTCTTCCATCCAGCGTGGAGGCCGGAGGGGGGGAGGATAACCCCCGCCATGCCTGTCGGGCGGGGAGCGCCGGAATGTGGCTCCGCTGTTGTCGGCGGGCCGGGAGTCAATGCGGGCTTCCGCCGCTGCAGCACTGGGCAGGTCACTTTCCTTGAGGAGGTGTTTGATAAGATGACTGACTTTGCTGAGGGCAGGTTGTTAGTGGGCGGGGATTTTAACCTCACCCTGGAACCCTTACAGGATACCTTGAAGGGTCACTCTTGTATTTCTTACCCCAAACTTAGGAGAATCAAAAAACTTCTGCACTGTCACCAACTGATTGATCTGTGGCGTGTCCTTAACCCTAGTGCGAGAGATTATTCCTTTTTCTCGGCACCGCACAATTTGTACTCGAGGCTAGACTTCTTCCTGATTCCGCACTATCTGTTGCGGCAGGTTGAAGTCGCCACGATAGGTAACATTACCTTATCGGATCACGTACCGGTATCTCTCAGACTCATGACACAGGACCAGGGGCCGCGGCCCTGGACATGGAAGCTGAACAGTGCCCTAATACAAGAGCCTATAATCAAGGAGGATGTTGGAAAGAAACTCCAGGAATATTTTACTGACAATACCACCCCTGACACAAGTCTTCCCATAATCTGGGAGGCCCATAAGTGCGTAGTTCGAGGGCTCCTTATCAAGCATGGGTCCAGAATTAAGAAGGAAAGAAGCAGACAAATAGGTGAACTTCTCGGAGAAATCCGGAAACTGGAAACCCTCCATAAACAGTCTTTGGCAGCGACTCATCTGGCCACCCTGACCTCCCTCAGAGAGAGGTTGAAGGGTATATATTTCAACAGATACAAACTCCAGCTTATAAAGAGCAGGAAAGTCTTCTATGAATGAGGTGATAAGTGTGGCTACCTGTTGGCCGCTGCTCTGAGGGGGGAAAGGGCTAGAACATATGTTCCTCGAATTAGGAATGGGGAGGGCAACTTGGTTCATAAGGATAGAGACATAGCAGGGGTTTTTAGGGACTACTACAAATCCCTCTATAACATCCCCTCTGCCCATCCAGGCTCTGGTCCGATTGGTATCGGCGAGTATATTCGACAATCGGGAATGCCCAAGTTACCGCAGACGATGCTTGAGTACTTGGAGACCCCAATTACGCCTGAGGAACTTGCACTGGCCATTAAAGGTTCAGCTAACGGGAGGACTCCGAGACCGGACGGTCTTCCCTTGCTATACTACAAAACATTTGCGGAACCACTCTCGCCCAGGCTTCTTGGGGTGCTCAATTCCCTTAAGGTAGATAATACCCTTCCAGCAGACAGTCTGCGTGCCCATATCTCTGTGATACCAAAGGAGGGGAAAGATCCTACTTTGAGCTCCAGTTTTAGGCCAATTTCTCTTCTCAATGCTGACATTAAGCTCTTCGCTAAAATTCTTTCCAGTCGCCTTTCCCTCTATTTACACCAGGTTATCCACCTTGATCAGGTAGGATTCATGCCCCATAGAGAGGCTAGAGATAACACAGCGAAAGCGCTGAATCTTATCCACCAGGCCCTTAAGAAGAACCTGCCCTCGATCCTCCTCACGACCGATGCCAAAAAGGCATTTGACAGGGTGCAGTGGGATTTCATGTTTGGGGTCCTAGATCATATTGGTTTGGGGCTCCACATGACTTCTTGGATTACCAATCTCTATCGGCACCCAACAGCCTTGGTGAGAGTTAATGGTACCCTGTCGGAACCCTTTGGCATCTGGAACGGGACGAGGCAGGGCTGCCCTCTTTCCCCTGGGTGTGAAGCTAGGTAAGTCTTTGGAGAGGGTTTACTCCTTAAACTTTCCCCCTTTACTCAAAGCATTCTCAAAAGACCTAGAGGCCTGGTCTCTCAAAAAACTCTTGTGGTTTGGGAGATGTAACGCCCTTAAAATGAATATACTTCCCCGCCTTCTCTACGTAATGCAAGCACTACCTGTTGTGGTTCCTAACGTGTTCCTTAAAAGAGTTGGGGCACTGTTCTCTAAATTTATCTGGCTGGGGAAAACCCCCAGAATAAGCAGGAGGACCTTGACTAGGTCTGGGGCCAATGCTACGCCACGCACCTAACCAGAATAGTGGACTGGTGTAGACATTCACAGCATAAACAGTGGGTCCAGATAGAGCAGGGTGGCACGACGTTCCCATTAGTATCACTCCCTTGGCTGCCGAGACAAGCTTTAACTGCAGAACTGAAGCACCCCATGATAGGAGCCTCACTTAAAATTTGTCACAAATATTCCCCATTGAGCGAGATATTGCTGGGTTTCTCTCCCTTGTTCCCGGTTTTGGGGAACCCGGCGTTCCCCCCCCGGAACAAGGGGGGGGGGGGCGGAGGACAGTTGGCTACGGAAGGGAGTTAATAAGATCAGTGATTTTTATGGCCGAGATGGTTTGGTGTCCCTGGACGCTATTGCTGAATCTAAAGAGCTCCCGAGATTTGACAGCTGGCAGCAAATGCATCTTAGACATTTCTTGTTCACTCTAAAGCCCCAGGCCCGGCAGCTCAGAGAGCTTACGCTGTTTGATAGGCTCTGTGTGGAGAGGGGACCTGCCCAACACATGTTATCGTTCACTTATAAACTATTGGTAAGCCATCAGGAACAGGACTCGATGCCGTCTTTTGCAAAATGGGAGAGAGATCTGGGCACTACCTTCTCGGCGGAGCACAGGGAACGAATTGTACGCCTGGCTCACAAAACAGCTTCTTGTACCAGGTACAAGGAATGTAATTATAAAATACTTACAAGGTGGTATAGAGTACCCACGCTACTACACAAGTGGTTCCCTGATGTCTCTCCCACATGCTGGCGATGTGGCAGTGCTGATGGCGACCTCCTCCATATCTTTTGGTCTTGCCCGAGGCTGACAAATTTTTCGGCAACGATTAGAGAAACACTGAGGCATATTATAGATTGGGAGGTCTCTGAGGGCCTGGCCTTCTTCCTTCTCCACCACTCGAGGCTGCCCACTAAAAGGTACCAGAGGTCCGTTGCCTGTGTCCCCTCACTGTGGAAGAGTCCACCCCCCCCCAGCATTCCTATGTGGCTGAGCAAGGTTGCAGAGATCGAGAGGTTTGAAGGCCTTATTGCAGCAAAAAATGAAGCCTCGGAAGGTCACCGCCTTAAGTGGGCCAGCTGGAATATGTTTGCGGTCTCTGCCGGGAACACAGTCTCCCCCTTCTCCTTACCTCTCCTATTCCCACTTTCCCCCCCTTTTCCTAACTGTGTCTGTGCAATCTTATACCCCCCTCCCCCCTAGTCTTTGTCTCCGCGATTCTCAGCTTCGCAGATGAAGAGCTGGTGTTAACCCCCCCAAGGAGGTGGCAGGTGCTGCGGGCGCCCAGTTCTCCTTGTTTGAGGAGTATAGATTCAACCGGGAGTCGGAGGCTAGGAACGGGCCTCAGCAGCCTCCTGCAGAAAGCTTTAGTTAACCGGGGGGTGCGGATTTGGCAGCAGTCATGTCTTCCAAACATATGTGTACTGTCTGATTTTGTATATACCTGATGATGCTGCAATTATGATGTCTGTGGAATACCCATGATTCCTTCTATGTCTGTTGTAAATCACGAAAATGACAAATAAAGAATATATTAAAAAAAAACACATTTTGTGTGTCCAGTGAGGTCTCACACAGCAGGGCATGCCAAATTGGGATGCCCCAGAGGCATGATGCCTGTAACCCAGCCCTGGATTCCTTCACATGTCAAAGGGCTTGGGTTTTTTTCTGCTTTCAGACAGTCCGCTTTTTTCACATTGCTACTGAGTAAATAGGGTTTCAAAAAAATACAATTCTGTGATTACTCACCTGTAGAATTGGTATTATGAGTATACAGTACGTCCTGCTCCAAATCTAATACTCACAATCGGGTTCCGCCAGATGGCGCTGGACTGCAGAGACATCGAAAATAGGCTCCTCCCGGCCCCTCAAATACCCGGGGACCTCCCAGAAATCCCCAGCATTGAAAAGCAGTTAAGCCGGGAGAATGAAACAACCCAAACTATCAACTATAACAATGATAACAATCACCATACAGGGGATCCAAGATAATGCAAAACCAAGGGTGGGTTGGAGCAGGACGTACTGTAAACTCATAATACCAATTCTACAGGTGAGTAATCACAGAATTGTATTATTCTTAGTATACAGTACGTCCTGCTACAAATATAATACTTACAATCGGGACATCCAATAGCAGTGTCCATAAAGTAGGGTGGGAAAAAAGGCAGCAGCAGGCAGTTTAAACCACTGCCGCCTGCAGAACCTTTCGGCCAAAAACAGCATCAGCTGAGGCCCTAACATCAACCTTGTAAAACTTTGAAAAGGTATGAACAGAAGACCAAGTAGCGGCCTTGCAAACTTGTTCAACAGAAGCCTAGTGCTGAAAAGCCCAAGAGGCACCAATAGCACGAGTGGAATAAGCAGTAAGGCGGAAGGGAGGATTCTTCCCCTTAGCAGAGTAGGCCTGAATCACAGCCTGACGAATCCACTTGCTGATAGTAGACTTGGCAGGAGCCAAACCCTTCCTAGGACCAGAAGGGACCACAAAAAGAGCATCAGTTTTCCTGAAAGGTGCAGTAGCCACCAGATAGTACTTCAGACACCTAACCACATCCAAAGAGTGCAAAACTCTCTCCTTAGCATTGCTAGGACTAGGGCACAAAGAAGGAAGAACACTATCCTGATTCAAATGAAAGGCAGACACTACCTTAGGCAGAAAGTCAGGTTTGAAACGAAACACCACCTTGCCCTGGTGTCTCTCATAGTAGGGGGGCTGAATGGACAGCGCTGCCAACTCAGACACACGCCTGACAGAAGTGATAGCCACCAGAAACACAACCTTGAGCGTAAGAATGGCCAAAGCAGCATCCTGCACAGGTTCAAAGCGAGCACCCAGCAAGGCTGACAGGACCAAGTTCAGATCCCAAAAAGGCACCATAGGCTTACGTGGGGGACGCACATGAGTGACCCCCTGGAAAAAAGTCCTGATCAGAGGGTGCTGAGCAAAGGACTTCTGGAAGAAAATAGGGCAGAAACCTGACCCTTCAGAGTACTGAGTTGGAGCCCCATCTCCAACCCATGCTGCAGGAACTCCAGAATCCTGGGAATAGAGAACACACGACAGGGAAGAGACTTAGACTCACACCAGTCAATGTAGGCACGCCAAACCCTGTAATAAATGGAAGAAGAAGACTTCTTCCTAGCTTTAATCAAAGTATTCACAACCGAGGAAGACAGCCCCTTCTCCATCAAGATGGAGGTTTCAGCAGCCAAGCCGTCAAAGCCAGAGTTTGTAAATTGGGATGGCGTAGTGAGCCCTGAGTGAGCAGATCTGGCACCAAGGGCAGAGCGTACTGATCTACTGCCAGCTGTACCACATCTGCGAACCACACTCTTCTTGGCCACCTGGGGCCACCAGAATTGCTGGCACCCCTTCAAGAGCAATCTTGCGCAGAACCCTGCCCAGCAGGGAGATTGGAGGGAAGACATACAGGAAATGAAAGTCCTTCCATGACATTGCTAACGCATCCGAGGTCAGGGCCAGAGGATCCCTGGAAAGAGACAAAAGCTGGGAGCTTGTGATTGTGGCGGGACGCCAACAGATCCACATCTGGTTGGCCCCAACGGTGACACAGAGATTGAAACACCCTGCTGCATAGGGACCATTCTCCCTGGCGAGAGGTCCCCCTGCTCAGAGAGTCCGCCAGGCGATTTTCCACCACCGGGATGTACACAGCTGATATGCAGGGGACATTGGCCTCCACCCAAGTCAGGATCAGAGACGCTTCCTGGAGGGCCCCCTTGCTCCGGGTCCCTCCCTGATTGATGTAGGCAACTGCCGTCTGGTTGTCCGAGCGCACCTGAACAGGCAGGCCCCGAAGTAGTCAAGCGAGCCAGAACTAATCTGATCACCCGCAGCTCCAAGACATTGATAGGTGTGTGGGCCTCCTGAGGGCCCCACCTCCCCTGGAACCGCAGGGACTTCCAGAAACCCCCCCCAACCTGACAGACTGGCATCCGTGGTGACCGTCTCCCAGGAAGGGGCAAGAAAGGATCTGCCCCCCAACAGGTTCCTTGAGTCCATCCACCACAAGAGGGACCTCCTGACCAAGGGGGAGAGCATACAGACCCTGTACAGGGACGCTGGGTCCTTGTCCCATACTGACAATAGTTGAAGTTGCAGAGGCCTCAAGTGGAACTGAGCATAAGGGACCGCTTCGAAGCATGCCACCATCAGGCCCACCAGCTGCATCCCCTGCCTGATGGAGGGATGAGGACAAGCTAGGAGTGACTGAGCCTGTGGAATCAGACTGTCCACCTGCTGAGGAAGGAAGATCCTTGCCTGAACTGTATCCAGATTCATTCCTAGGAATGGAGTTACCAAGGAAGGGGACAGTGAGGACTTGGGGTGGTTGATCACCCACCCAAATGACTCCAGAGTGGACACCACCAGCTGAGTATCCAACTCTGCCTGATGTAGAGACTGGGAAGTGATGAGGATGTCATCCAGATAGGGAAGCACGCGGACGCCGTGACATCTGAGCAGAGACATCACGCCAGCCAGCACCTTGGTGAACACACTGGGAGCTGAAGTGAGGCCGAAGGGCAAGGCCACAAACTGGTAGTGTTGATCCATCAGAGCGAACCTGAGGAACCTTTGATGACCTGGGAACACAGGAATATGAAGGTAAGCATCTTTGATGTCCACAGAAGTCATGAAATCCCCTTGGCGCAGGGAACTGATGGCAGAGCGCAGAGTTTCCATGCGAAAGCGCCTGCCCCTGACAAACTTGTTGAGGATCTTCAGGTCCAGGATGGGCCTGACAGAACCATCCATTTTGGGTACTGTGAATAGGTTGGAAGAAAAGCCCTTGCCTTTTTCTCTTAAGGGGACCTGGCAGATGACCCCCAGCTCCAGGAAGCCTTGCACTGCTTGCACTAGCTCCTGAGCTGACACAGGGTCCTAAGGAATCTGGGATCTGATGAATCTTGGAGGGGGATCGGCAGCAAATTCCAACTTGTAACCGGAGGACACTACCTCCTGAATCCACCGGAGACATGAAGCCTCCAGACGTGAGCGAAGTGCTGCAGCCGTCCCCCCACCCGGATGGGTGAGGGCGCCCCATCATGCCCGAGGGGGCTTGGGAGAGGATTTTGCTTTGGGACCCCAGGAGGAGCCAAGACGTCCACGTCCTCTGCCTCTACCCCAGAAATCTCCCCGGGCCCCAGGGAAAGAAACCCCCCTTCCCTGACTTGCACCAGGGTAAGGGGAGGAGAAGGAACCCTGACCTCAAAAGGGCCGAGATTGCCGCCTGCGCTGGGGTAACCTGCCTCCCTTAGCAAACAGGTCCAGGCGGTCCCCAAACAGGCGCAGTCCATTACAGGGAAACCCAGTGAGGGTCTTCTTGGCAGCGTTGTCAGCAGCCCACTGGCGCAGCCAAACTGAGCGGCGCATAGCCACCACGAGGGCAGAAGTTCTGGCACATATTCTGATGGTGTCATCCAATGCTGATAGGACAAAATTTACAAAATCATCACAACTGGAAAGTGCATTGAACACCTCACAAGGCAAATCATCAGGGGCACTATTAAGCATATTTCTGATAAGGGTTCTAGTGGCCACAGCAGTAATGGCAGAGGCACAGACCAGGCACAGTGCCGTCCCCGCGCATGCAAAGGCGTGGGATGCCAGCTGATCAATACGCCGGTCTTCAGCATCCCGCAGGGTAGTAGAATCAGGGGAATGCATGGCAGAGGTGTTAGATAGCCCTAGGATCAGGGCATCCACCTCGGGGGGGGGGGGGGGGATGACCAACATTTAACCACCTCAGCAGGAAAGGGATACTTTCTATCCCAACTTTTTGGAACCCCGGGAAGTTTACTGGGGCGCTCCCATTTCTTGAGCACAAGGTTATGGAAATGTGCCTGCTCGGGAAATTCCAAACGTCATTTTGCTGTATGGAAAAGCTCCCCTCTTTGCCTCAACAGGGAGAGAGATAGACAGAACCTCAAAAATCTGGGTCAATAATCTGTCAGTGTCATCCGGGGCCCAGGGGTCAGAGCCAGAATCGTCATGACCCCTTGGTCTCTCATCAGATGAGCCTGAATTAGAAAAGAGCTCCCCTTCATCAGACGGGGTATAGCCACACAGATTCCAAAAATCCTCAGTTCCCATAGGGAAAACAGTAACATTAGGCGTCAAGTGCCGCTTCTTAGCAGGGGCCTTACGCGCTAAGGACTTATCAACTGTTCAACAGTAGCCAGTCTAGAAGACACATCAGGCCGAGAATCCCCACTAGTATGCAACTCAGTAGGGGTGAGGTTTAAGCTTGGGGGAGTAGGCAAAGTGAAACGAGGTGCAGCCACTGGCAGGCCAGATTGCAATGCAAGCACCTGCTCAGCACAGGGTACACAGACCCACGCCTTGTCAGCGTCAGCATGAGGCTGCCCACACGCTACACACAGCCGGTCTTGTCCCGAAGGGAACCCGGTCACATTATCCTGGGATGCCTCCATATGGTGATCATAGCAGCGCTATACGCCGATAGGGAATAACGCTATGTAGCAACCCTGGATGCCCCAATAACCCGCTAGGGAAGTGGGAGTATTATTTAGTATTATTTTTACAAGGCCTACAAGTAATATACTAAAACAGGGCCGGGAGAAGCCAAGAAAGATTTGTCCCGCCTGAAAGACATAAGCAGACAAGACCTTAAGTACATCGTAACAAAAGTGAAGGATATAAAGCCGCCCGCGAGGGCATTTATGGACCGCGGTAGGTAGGAGTCCGTCACGCATAGGCCAACCAAGCAGGAAAGATGGAGTCGGTATACCTCGAGGGGCGGGCCAGTAACACCGATGACGTGGCACGCGCCAAGGACGCCCCCCCCCCCCCCCCGAAGAGCGCGATGCCAGAACGGCAAGCAGCCAATGATGGCGCACCAGCTCATGAGGTGATGCAGCCGCCAAGCGCGGAACCAAGTCAGCGCGTGCCGGCGGCAAATTTAAAAAGGCAGTAAAGACAAGTCAGCACGGCGGCTGACACAAGAATAAAAGGCATGTGAAAAGAGAGTGTAAAGCAGAGAATGCATAACATACATATCTACACACCCCCCCCCTCTTTTCCCCCTAAGACTACAAGGAGGATGAGGGAGAACGGCGGCCACTTAAATAGGGCCCACCGATAGGCAGGGGCAAGGGGCAATAGTGCGGGAGGGGCATCCCAAAGAGGCTCAACATAAGCCTGAACCGCCTACCCTTTGGTGGGGGATTGCGGTGGAGCAGCGCTCCTAAGCACCTAACAGCGGTGCTGCCCACCCTTACCCGACCAGCGCAGCCAAGGCTGGGAGGCATAAATACTAGTGGAATGGGTGGGAATAGTCCAACAGGGCCGCAGGCTAATAGCCCCGCTCATCTGCGAGTAGAGAGCCAATTTTTTCATCCTTCGAGGCCAGACTGCAGAGAAATTCTGAGGGATTTGTGGGAGGTCCCTGGGTATTTGAGGGGCCGGGAGGAGCCTATTTTTGATGTCTCTGCAGTCCAGCGCCATCTGGCGGAGTATAACCCGATTGTAAGTATTATATTTGGAGCAGGACGTACTGTATACTAAGAATAGTGGAGCATCTCGATTTGGGAAGGCCGGGGGGGGGGGGGGGACAGTGGCCAGCCTTGAATAAAAGGCTGTGTGAAACCCTTTCCACCTTACAGCATGGTCCCCCCGCCCTCCCAAAGGCATTGGTCTGGCCAGAAATGGACTACGAGAGCCAGTGCACCATCAGGCGCTGTGTACGGCATGTAACACATTTGGTGTGGACTACAAGTGTCAGCAGCCTGCGACGTGAGGCACAGACAAGTGGCTGGAGTACCTCGATCTCCGCCGTCAGCTCCGCAGTGACGGACACATGCCACACATGGCTCTAATCCACACATGTTCCCGTTACATTAGACTCACTACAGAGGGGCAAAACTGCTGTTCAAACCCGGCATCTTTTCTGGCAAGACTGTGCAGACAGTGGACGGGACTGAGCGGCGGGGGCGTCGGCAGCGTACAGCCGCGCACCTTACAGGGAACGCTGGTCACGGGCCGGTCAGAGACAATCAAAGGGTCGTATGTGGCCCTGGGGCCTTACAATGCCCAGGCCTGCTCTACCCCCATGAAAGGGCTGAGGCTTAGCTGACCTGCCAGAAAAAAAAGGAAAAAACCTTTCCCTGTGGAAGTTTATTAGACTCACCTCCAGTACCATGTCATTTAAGCGCACCCAAACAGATGTTCACACTGAAAATCTCGTCAGATTCTTCATTGAGGCAGCATCAGCTGACCATTCCTTCAGCCATAATGAATGCCTTAAAGCCACTAACAGAGTTAAACCTCTGGCACTTAATCTAATCAAATCATCCATAGCAGAGATGACATAGCTGTTAATTTCCAAACTGGTTTTATATCAACTGGGAGCATGCCTTCTGTGAGCGACCCAAACGAGTCTTAGAATCCTGTTGCTTAAACAACTTTTTGCTCGCCAAGGATGCTATAGATGTGGCACAGGCTGGCCGTAAGGTTGATCTTGGGGAGGCACTATCAGAGGATGGCATAGCAGAAGTCTTAGACCAGAAACTAAAGAGTCTACCACAGGAGGGCGAGACCTCTGCTGACGGTTGGTCTAAGCCCCTGGAGTAGCCTGGAGTCTGGACGAAGAGTTGCAGTAGGCGGCCAGGGCAGCCGACCCACCGATGGAGGAAACCGGCCGCACAGCGCGGCTTGAGAAGCAACCCGCACATGGGGAAGACAAGCACCGCAAGCCATAGAGAGAATTGGTGGCCGAGCCGAAGAAAGAACCAGAGGCGGCAGACGAGGCAGTGACCTTCTCTCGCTGTACCGGTGGAAGAAAGTCTCTGTCTCTTCTTGCCACATTAGCCCTCGCTCAAAGGACCCCGTCCCTCTTAATGGGGAGCGAAATTCAAAATTTTAAAGTGCGATACACAATGTACAAAAATTGTGGGAAAAGCAATAAACAGGAGGAACATGATTCCCCTGGTCCCCCCTACAGGCTTACCAGACAAAAACCTGTGGCTGACTCTTCCTTAAAGCAGAATTGTAGCTCTTAAAAAAAACAGTGACACCCCAAAGCACCCCAAAACCCTGGCGCTTTCCCTAACCATCTTGATCCGCACTGGGTCCACCCAGATCAGTCGAATATAAGTTGGGGTTCCCATATAAAATTAAAAAAAAAAAATGCAATTCTGTGAAATACTCACCTGTAGAATTGATATTATTTGTATACAGTACGTCCTGCTCCAGATATAGTACTTACACTTGGGTTATCCTCCGCCAGATGGCGCTGCACTGCAGAGACATGCAAACAGGCTCCTCCCGGCCCCTCAAATACCCAGGGACCTCCCACAAATCCCCAGCATTGAAAAGCAGTGAACAAGAAGCCGGGAGAATTTAACCACCAACTGGTAACTATAAAAATGATAACAATCACCATACAGGGGATCCAGAACAATGCAAAAAAACAGGGTGGGGTGGAGCAGGACGTACTATATACAAATAATATCAATTCTACAGGTGAGTATTTCACAGAATTGTATTATTCTTAGTATACACTACGTCCTGCTCCAGATATAGTACTTACACTTGGGACATCCAATAGCAGTGTCCATAAAGTAGGGTGGGATCCCCAACAAGAAAGGCAACAGCAGACAGTTTAAACCACTGTCACCTGCAAAACCTTGCGGCCAAGGACAGCATGAGCTAAGGCCTTAACATCAACCTTGTAAACCTTGAAAAGGTATGAACAGAAGACCAAATAGCGGCCTAGCAAACTTTTTCAACAGAAGCCTGGTGCTGGAAGGCCAAGGAGGCACCAATAGCACGAGTAGAATGAACAGTAAGGCAGAAGGGAGGACTCTTCCCCTTAGCAGAATAGGCCTGAATCACGGCCTGATAGATCCATTTTCTAATAGTAGACTTGGCAGGAGCCAAACCCTTCCTGGGCCCAGAAGGGACCACCAAAAGAGCATCAGTTTTCCCGAAGGAAGCAGTGACTACCAGGTAACACTTCAGACACCTGACCACATCCAAGGAATGCAGAACCCTTTCCTTAGCGTTGCTAGGATTAGGGCACAATGAAGGAAGTACAATATCTTGATTCAAATGAAAAGCAGACACCACCTGAGGCAGAAAGTCCAGCTTAAAGCGGAACACCACCTTATCCCGGTGTCTCTCAAAGTAAGGGGGCAAGATAGAGAGAGCCACCAGCTCAGACACACGTCTGACCGAAGTAATAGTCACCAGAAGCAACCTTGAGGGTAAGTACAGCCAGACCAGCATCCTGAAAAGGAGCAAAGGGAGAACCCTGCAAGGCAGACAAAACCAAGTTCAAATCCCAACAGGGACATAGGCTTACGTGGGGGACGCACCTGAGTAACCCCCTGAAAGAAAGTCTTAACCAAAGAATGCTGAGCAAAAGACTTCTGAAAGAAGACAGACAGGGATGGAATAGATGGAAGAAGTTTTCTTCCTAGCCTTCACCATGGTATCAACCACCGAGGCGGACAAGCCCTTTTTTCCATCAAGATGGAAGTTTCAGCAGCCAGGCCGTCAAGGCCAGAGTTTGTAAATTGGGATGGCGTAAGGGGCCCTGAGTGAGCAGATCTGGCACCCTTGGCAGAACGTACTGGTCTACTGCCATCCGCACCACGTCTGCGAACCACACTCTTCATGGCCACCTGGGGCCACCAGAATTGCACATTATTGCACATAACCCTGCCCAGCAGGGGGAATGGAGGAAAGACATACAGGAGCTGAAAGTCCTGCCATGACATTGCTAGGGCATCCGTGGCCAAGGCCAGAGGATCCTGGGACAGGGAGACGAGGGCCGGAAACTTGTGATTGTGATGGGACACAAACAGATCCACAACTGGTTGGACCCCATCGTGACACAGGGATTAGCACATCCTGTCGCAGAAGGACCCCCACCGGAGCGAATATCACTGATATGCAGGAAACATTGTCTCCACCAGGTTAGGATCATAGACACTTCCTGGAGGGTCCTCCTGCTCCAGGCCCCTCCCAAATGATTAATGTAGGACACTGTCTTCAGACAGACCGAGCGCCCCCAAACTGTCAGGCCCAGAAGAGGAGTAGTCAAGCGAGATAGAACCAACTGAAAAAGCTCACTGTTTAAAACATCAATAGGTGTATGGACCTTCTAAGGGCCCCACCTCCACCAGAACCGCAGGGAGTTTCAGAAGAAACCCCCCCCCCCCTTTCAACCTGATAGATTGGCATCCATGGTGACCGTTTCCAGGAAGGGGCAAGAAGGAACTGCCCCCAGACAGGTTCCTTGAGTTCATCCACTCCAAGAGGGACCTCCTTACCAGGTGGGAAGGCACACAGACCCTGCTCCAGGGATGCTGGATCCCTGTCCTGTATTAACAATAGAAGTCGCAGAAGGGCCCAAGGGGGAACTGAGCATAAGGGACCTCTTCTGAGAAAGCCACCAACGGGTGCATCCCTGCCTGGTGAAGGGACCGGGACAGCAATGAGGGACTGAGCCCATGCAACCAGATTGTCCACTTTATTGCTGAGAAAGGAAGATTCTCGTTTGAACCGAATCCAGATTCATTCCTAGGAATGGAGTTGCAAAATAAGGGGACAATGAGGACTTGGGGTGATTGATCACCCATCCAAATGACTCCCAATGGACACCACCAGCCGGGTATCCAACTTAGCCTGACGTAGAGACTGGGAAGTGAAAAAGGACGTCCAGGTAGGTCATCGCGCGGACGCCCCTTGGTCTCATCAGAGACATCACCCCCGTCAGCACCTGGGTGAGTACTCTGGGAGCTGAAGAGAGGCCAGATAACAAGGCCACAATTAGCAGTGTTGGACTTCCAACACGAACCTGAAGAGCCTCGGTGTCCTGAAGGCACAGGGATGTGAACATAAGCATCTTAGAGCTCCACAGACGACAAGAAGCCCCCTGGGTGCAAGGCGCTGATGGCCCATCTCAGAGTTTCCATGCAGAAACTGCCTGTAATTGGAGAATTGCTGAGAACCTGTGAATCCAGAATGGGCCAGACTGACCCATCCTTTTGGGGGACTGTGGAAAGGTTGGTGTAGCGGCCCCTGCCTCTGCCTGTTAAGGGCAATCTGCAAGTGACCCCTCAGACCCCTCAGGCCAGTACCTGAACAGATGCAGGGACCAGGAGTACCCGGGACCTGATAATCTTGGGGGAGGCCGCGCAGCAAACTCTATCTTGTATCCGGAGGACACTACCTCCTGAATCCACCAGTATGAGGCGTGATGCCTCCTGACAAGAGCAAAGTGCCGCAGCCATCCCCTCACCCAGACGGGCGAGGGCAACCCATCACGCTTGAGGGGGCTTGGTGGAAGATTTAGGCTTAGCCCCGCCGGAGGGGCCAGGGTGTTGTCTGCTGCGAAGGACAGCCCTGGTTCTTGTTTAACACTATGGTAGGGGGGGGGGAGGGGTCCCCCTGCCCCGAGGGGGCCGAGACGGCCGCCTGCGTTGCGGTGACTTACCCTTTTTACCAAACAGGTCTAGACGGGCCCCAAACAGGCGTAGCCCTCTAAAGGGAAGCCTGGTAGGAGTCTTTTTAGAAGCATCGTCAGCACCCCACTGTCGCAGCCAGACCAGGCGACGTATAGCCACCACAAGGGCAGAAGTTCTTGCACACATTCTAATGGTGTCATCCAATGCTAATAGGATACATTTTACAAACACATCACAACTGGAGAGTGCATTAAACACACCCCAGGGGAGATCATCGGGGGGACGAGCAAGCATCTTGCTAATTAGGGTTCTAGCGGCCACGGCAGCAATGGCAGAGGCACAGACCGAGCGCAGCGTCGTCCCTGCACATGTAAAGGCGTGGGAGGCCAGCAGATCCATGCGCCGGTCCTCAGCATCCCGAAGGGCAGTATAAGCAGGGGCTGCAATAAAGGGGGGGTTAGGAACCCCTATGATCGGGGCATCCACCACGGGGGGGAGGGGATGACCAACAATTAACCACCTCAGGGGGGAAAGGGTACTTCCTATCCCAGTCCCCTGGGTCCCCTGGCAGTTTACTGGGGCACTCCCATTCCTTGAGCACAAGAGTATGGAAATGTGCCTGCTCCAGGAATTCCAAACGTGCTGTTGCTGTATGGAAATGCTCCCCTCTCTGCTTGGGAGCCTCACCAGGGTGAGAGATAGCCAGAACCTCAAAGACCTTAATCAACAGATCATCAGTGTCACTCTGGGCCCAGAATTCATGGCCAGAATCGTCATGACTCCCCGGCCCATCAGATGAGCCTGAGTCAGAGAAGAGCTCTCCTTCCTCAGAAGGGGTATAACCACACCGAGTAGTAAACTCCTCAGTTCCCATAGGGAAAACAGTAACATGAGGCGTCAAGTGCCGCTTCTTACCAGGGCCCTTGCACTCTGACAACCTCGCAATAATCTGTTCAGCCGTAGGCAGTCTAGAAGACACAACAGGCTGCGAATCCCCACTTGTATGCGACTCAGCAGGAGTGAGATTTAAGCATGGGGAGATAGGCGAATTGAAACGAGGTGCAGCCACTGGCAGGCCTGATTGCAGAGCCAGTGCTTGCTCGGCACAGGGTACGCAGACCCGTGTCCTGTCAGCATCAGCATGGGGTTGTCCACACGCTATACACAGCCGGTCTTGTCCCAGGGGGACCCCGGTCACATAATTCTGAGATGCCTCCATATGGTGATTATTATGCACAATATGCCAGTAGGGATTTACGCTATAAGCTACCCTGGATGCCCAATGACCCGCTAGGGAAGTGGGAGTAATTATACAAGGCCCAACTATCAATTACACCGGCCCGGGAGAAGTCAATGGCTACACCCGTCTGTTCTCATAACAGCGGCCATTGATCCTTATATATAGGATGACTAGGCTGCGCTCCTCGGCTACAAGTGCTATCGTTAAGATGAACGGCTCATAGCACATAGCATAAAAACGCCCGCGAGGGCACTTAAGGACCGCGGTAAGTATAACCGCCACACGCGCGCTGACAAAATGGCGCCGAGAGTACCTTGAAGGGCGGGCCAGAGCAGGCCGCAACGCAGGGCGCGCCAAGCCAGGCCCCGCCCCCCCGAAGGGCGCGAAGCCCACAGACAAGCAGCCAATGATAACGCAGAAGCGTCTGAGGTAACGCCGCCGCCCGGCGTGGAACATCCAAATGGAGGAAAAGACACGCGCGGCGGCGGCATTTGCAGTAGTAAAAAAGACAAGTCAGCGCGGTGGCAGACACCTACATATACTAGTCCAAAAGACATTACAAAAAGGCCATATGCACGTAATCACGATACACTGACACCCACACCCTCACCCCCCTTTCTTCCCCCCCGAATGCTACAGGGAGAATGAGGGAGGATGGCGGCCCTTTGTACAGGACCCACTGCTACATGGGGCAAAAATGCGGGAGGGGCATCCATAAAGGCTCACCATCAGCCTATACCGCCTACTCTTTGGTGGGGACTGCGGTGGAGCAGCGCTCCATAAGCACGCATGGTGCTGCCTACCTTCACCCGACCAGCGCAGCCCAGGCTGGGAGGCACATCACAAGAGGACAGGTGGGAATAGTCCAACAGGGTCGCAGGCTTTAATAGCCCCGCTCACCTGCGAGAGAGCGATACTTCATGTCTTCGCAGTCAGCACTGCAGAGAAATCTGGGGATTTGTGGGAGGTCCCTGGGTATTTGAGGGGCCGGGAGGAGCCTGTTTTGCATGTCTCTGCAGTGCAGCGCCATCTGGCGGAGGATAACCCAAGTGTAAGTACTATATCTGGAGCAGGACGTACTATATACTAAGAATAAATGGATCAGAGGATTTCAAGGTACACCTTTGCAGTCCAGGTCCAACTGCAAGAATGAAACTGGATTGTGGAAGTGCAGCCCGATGTATATAGGCCAGGAGGAGCTACACCTTTGTTCTTGCAGTCCATGCCCTTCGGCCAAGAAGTTAGCCCATGCGTATCTGATGGCCGGAAGTAAAATGGAAGAAAAAATGGCATGGCAACAGAGGGTGACAAAATCTCTAAGTAGGCTGACACTTTGACTGGGTCAAAGAGGAACACCACCAAACAACCTCCTCCTGGTTCTCAAATTAGCCACTCAGCCAATCTGAATGGAGCCAGCGCCGCTAGCCACATCCATTACCCTGTCTCCAGCCCATTTAGAAAGAATTGGCAAGGCATGCCCACAGCTAGAGGAATGCTGGGGACGCGATGCAGGCATGTTGGATCAGTGAGTGGAGTGAGCGGGAGGGAGGGGGGTTTACAAAGAAGCAGTGCAACCCCTCCAAGGGTCTTACTGACACAAGGCGAGGGAGGGTTGCTCCTCTTTAAAGTACCTCCATGACCATATCTGACACCCATGAAGAAGCTTCCTAAGACATAATTAAATGGAAAGTCCTTTTTGTGGACTTGGCCTGTCACACCCCAGATCAGATATTTCAAAGGTCACATGGTGACCGACTTACCTTTAACCAGCTCATGTCACCTGCAGCACTGGTATGAGAAACTACATAAGTCACTGGTGTACAGAGGCACAGAATGAACACAAGGGAGCGCTCCGGGCAGAGGCGCCACACTCGCACCACGCCACCTTTTTATATGATGTTCCTTTTGAAATGCTTGGAAAGGGAGCGGGTCAAAGGCAAGCCAGTTGCCTTGTGCATTTTGGCTCATCTGATCTGAAGTGTTTGCAAATAATACCATTTTGTGAGTACTCACCTGAAAAATGGATATTGTTGGTGTGCCACACACCCCGCTTCACCTTTAATTCTTCACGATTGGGTTACTCACCGCCAGGTGACGCTGTTGCAGAGAGGAAGTCTTGTAACGAGCCCCCTTCCGGCCTATATATACCTGGTACCTCCCATTTATCACCAGTGTATTAAAAAGCAGAAAGACAAGGTACCAGAAATTTAACGGTAACCTCAAAATAAATAAAAGCTTCACCATATAAAGGATTCGGAAAACCGAAAAGGGTGGGAGTGAAGTGGGGTGTGTAACACACAAACAATATCCATTTTTCAGGTGAGTACTCACAAAATGGTATTATTCTTGGTGTGCCACACACCCAGCTTCACCTTTAATTCTTCACGATTGGGACATCCAAAAGCAGTGTCCACAAGGGATGGGCATCTCAAGGCCAGGTGAAGCATAACTTAAATGACTGCAGTCTGCAGAAATTTGCGGCCAAAAACAGCATCCGCTGAGGCTCGCACATCAACTTTGTAAAACTTAGAAAAAGTATGAACAGAAGACCAAGTGGCGGCCTTACAAACTTGTTCAACAGAAGCTTGGTGCTGAAACGCCCAAGACGCTCCAACGGCGCGAGTAGAATGAGCAGTGATACGAAAAGGGGGAACTTTCCCCTTAGCAGAATAGGCCGCAGTAACGGCCTGACGTATCCATTTGCTAATGGCAGATTTGGCTGGTGCCAAACCCTTCTTAGGCCCACATGGCACCACAAAAAAGGCATCCGTCTTACGAAAAGGAGACGTGATAATCAAGTAGTACTTAACACAGCGTACTACATCCAAACAATGCAAAACCCTCTCTTTGTCATTCTTAGGATTTGGACACAAGGAGGGAAGAACAATATCCTGATTCAAATGAAAAGCAGAAACAACCTTAGGAAGAAAGTCTGGCTTGAACCGAAAGACCACTTTATCCTGATGCCTCTCAAAGTAGGGCGCCTGGATAGACAAGGCTGCCAACTCCGAGACACGCCGGACCGAAGTGATAGCTACCAAGAAGACAATCTTCTGAGTCAAGGTAGACAAAGCAATATCTTGCAGAGGCTCAAAAGGAGGAGCCTGCAGAGCAGAAAGAACCAAATTCAAATCCCAAACCGGGAGTAATGGTTTCCTGGGAGGCCGCACATGCGTAACCCCCTGGAAAAAAGCTTTAACTAAAGAATGAAGCGCAAAACGCTTCTGAAAAAAGATAGATAAGGCAGAAACTTGCCCTTTCAAAGTACTTAGCTGAAGACCAGAGTCCAGCCCAGATTGTAAAAACTCCAGAATCCTGGAGACCTAGAAGACCCTACAAGGAAAAGATCTAATCTCGCACCAAGCGATAGAGGATTTCCAAGTCCTATAGTAGATGATAGAAGAAGACCTCTTCCGGGCACTGATCAGAGTCTTAACGACTGAGTCAGAAAGACCCTCCTCCTTCAAGATGGAGGTTTCAGCAGCCAGGCCGTCAAACCCAGCGCTGGTAAATTGGGGTAACACAACCGACCCTGAGTGAGCAGATCGGGCCGAAGAGGCAGAACGAACTGGTCCACTGCCAGCCGAACGATGTCTGCGAACCACATTCGCCTTGGCCACCTTGGGGCCACGAGAACGGCGGACACCCTTTCCAGAGCCAACTTCCGAACCACCCTGCCCAGCATGGGTATCGGAGGAAACAGGTATAGAAATCCCAGATCCCCCCAGCTCAGGGACATGGCGTCCACTGCCAGAGCCAGAGGATCCCGGGAGATCGACACAAAGTTCGGGAGCCTGTGATTGTGACGAGAGGCAAACAGGTCCACCTCCGGTGTCCCCCATCGGAGATACAGTGAGCGAAAAACCTGAGGATGGAGAGCCCATTTTCCCAGACGGGAAGAGCCCCTGCTCAACAGGTCCGCTTCCTGGTTCTCCACTCCTGGAATGTATAACACCGAGAGACAAGGAACATGGGCCTCTGCCCAGGTCAGGATCAGGGACACCTCTCTGAGAGCACTCAGACTGCGAGTCCCTCCCTGATGATTGATGTAAGCAACCGCTGTTCGATTGTCTGAACGCACCTGGACCGGAAGGCCCAGAACGTGATGAGTCAGGAGAGCAAGCACGCGACGGACGGCTCTCAGTTCCAGAACATTGATGGGTAAGTGGGCCTCTTGAGGTCTTCCAGAATCCGCCCCATCCCGAAAGACTGGCGTCCGTGGTGACAATTTCCCAAAGAGGGGTCAGGAAGGACCTGCCCCTCACGAGATTGGCCAAGACCAACCACCACTGGAGGGACTGCAGGACCCGGGAGGACAACTGGAAGGGCTGATCCAGCGACCGAGGCTGCCGGTCCCAGGACGCCAACAGATAAAGCTGAAGCGTCCTCGTGTGAAATTGAGCAAAAGGAACTGCCTCGAAAGAGGCGACCATAAACCCTACCAGCCTCATCCCCAGCCGGATGGACGGCCGAGGATTGGAAAGTAGGACCCGAGCCAACTCCCGAATCAGATGAATTTTGGACTGGGGGAGAAACACTCTGTGTTGAAGAGAGTCCAACTGCATCCCCAGAAAGGACACCACCCTGGCCGGAGCTAGGGAGGACTTGGGGAAGTTGATCACCCAACCAAAGCTTTCCAGCGTGGAGACCACCATCCTGGTGTCTGTCTCCGATTGATTGAGTGACGGAGCCATGATGAGAAGGTCGTCCAAATAAGGTACGACCCGAATGCCCCGAGATCTGAAAATGGCCATCACCCCTGCCAGCACCTTGGTAAACACTCTTGGAGCCGCGGTAAGGCCAAACGGAAGTGCCACGAATTGAAAATGCTGATCTTTCATCACGAATCAAAGAAAATGCTGATGAGCGTGGCAGATGGGAACATGTAATATAACATACACACACAGCACCAGAGTGCCTTTAAAGAGGCTAAGAAAACTGGCCTCTGATTTTCCTCCTTTGTATTTATTTATTTTTTTATAAAAATAAAAGTATTTCTCCATTAAACATTTTACTTTCATTTTTTTTTTTTTTAAATAAAAAGTCAAACACCATAAAAAATAGACGGCCCCACGCCAGGTGAGGCCGCTTACCTGCCCAAGAAAGGCTTGCAAAAGCCCAGCACTCGACCATGGAAGTGGTGGAAGACAAGCAGCAAAATGTCAGCGAAGGCGGCAGTGGCAGCAGTGGGAGCCGTAGCGGTAGCAGAAAGGAAGAATCGGCGGAGCGGGCAGCAGTAGCAGCAGCAGCAGTACCCATATGCGGCTGGGAGCCCCGCACGCTGCTTCCTGATAAACAGGAAGGAAGTGCGGCTGGCCGGTAAACGACGTGCCGCCGGACCACGCCCCCCCCCCCCCCCGCCAAATTTGAACAGTACGGCCCGCCGGACGGCGGTGCCAAAGCAGCCAGAGGGCTAACAAGCCCTCAGTAAAAAAGGAGAAGGGGGAGGGGGAGCCAGAGATCCTAGGCAGCCTGTGCTGCCCCCAAAAATAAACATGCGGCCCGCCAAGCGGCGTCCCTTAAAAACCAAGGAGACAAGGGGAGGGGGGAGGGGGAGCTGAATAGACTGAGAAGGGCGCAGGCAGCCTGACACCATACAGCCCGCCCCAATTACCCCTAAAGCTCTAGCTCTGGCCTTACAGGCCAGCAGCAGCAGCCCGCATAACAGAGACTGCCACATAAGGAGGAATCTAAGTCAGGCCACACGCGCACTCGCTTGTGGTGCAGCCTGACCAACGTTAAACACATGAACATACAGTAAACCATACACACAATACACATCCCTCCACCCCCCCAACCCCCCCCCCCATAGTGAAGGGAGAAGGGACCGAAACGGGAGAGCAAGGGGCCAAGGGGACCCTCGGGACAGGGGCATCCCACCTCCGGATCACCATGCCGGATAGCCGCATTGCCCCCAAAAGAGGGGGTCGAGCGGAGGAGATAAGCTCCTAGGCACCTATAGTGCCGTCTACCAATTGCCCAGTGAGCAGCCTAGGCTGGGAGGCTTCCATTTAACCACAAAGGTAACAAACAATCAAAACCGGGCAGAAATAGACCAAAAGGGGGGTGCCGGGGTAAGACCCCGGCTACCTGCAAGCAGGAGACTTCAACCTTCTGTCTTGTCGTCATGCAGAGAGAAAAACACTGGTGATAAATGGGAGGTACCAGGTATATATAGGCCGGAAGGGGGCTCGTTACAAGACTTCCTCTCTGCAACAGCGTCACCTGGCGGTGAGTAACCCAATCGTGAAGAATTAAAGGTGAAGCGGGGTGTGTGGCACACCAAGAATATACTGCATTAAAAAATATCAAATAAGCCAGGGGCCTACCTGTGGCTGAATGCACATAATACTCGGACATCCTGAGACTTCCTGCTGGAAGATTTACTTCCGGTATAGATAGCTGCATACCTTAATGAACAACGACATACACTTCTTGATGAATGTGACTATTGAGAATAGTTTGCCTCTTGGCAAAGTTCATCTAGCAGAAAAGACACTGGTCACGAGATCCAAAGGGGTTCATTTCTGTTCCTGGTCACCAATAGCAAGTAAGGCAAGGCTTCTCCAATAAAGCCATAAACAACATAGGGACAGCATCAAAACTGCCCAGCTTTAGAAACTGAAATATACTGCTCAAACAAAATAAAGAGAACCCTAAAATACCACATCCTAGATCTTAATAAAAAAAATCCAGCTGCAAATATTTATTCATTACATAGTGGAATGTGTTGAGAACAATAAAGCATAAACATTATAACTAGAAATCACAATTAATATCCCATTGAGGTCTGGATTTAGAATGACACTCAAAATCAAGTAGAGAATCAAATTATAGGCAGATCCAACTTCAGTGGAAATACCTCAAGAAAATTAGGCTCAGTAGCGTGTGTGGCCTGTATGACCCTCCTACAATGCATTGGCATGCTCCTGATGATGCTCCCAGACTTGTATTAAATCATCCATCAACTCCTGGACAGTTTGTGGTGAAACATCCAACATGGCATTGGTGGATGGAACGAGACATGATGTTCCAGATGTGCTTGATTGGATTTAGGTCTGGGGAACAGGCAGGCCAGTCCATAGCATCAATGTCTTTATCATGCAGGAACTGCACGTTTCAGCCACATGAGGCTTGGCATTGGCATGCATCAAAAGTAATCCATGTTATTACTGACCCACTGCCAAACCAGTCAAGCTGGAGGATGCTGAAGGCAGCAGAACATTCTCTTCGGCATCTCCAGGCTCTGTCAAATCTGTTACATGTGCTCATTGTGAACCTGTCAATCTTGGTGTTCTTTGGCAAATGGCTAATCCCCCTGCACACTGACGAGCTGTAAGGACAACACATAACTTATGGAAGTCAGACCCTCATGGAGTCAGTTTCGAACAGTTTAAGCAGACATGTTCTTCCTTGCATAAAGGAGGAGGTAGCGGCCCTGCTGCTGGGCTGCCCTCCTACGGTCCCCTACATATCCCCTGGTATACTGGCATGTCTACTGTTATCTGATCCATGTCCCGGACATTGTGCTTACAGACACAGCTAACCTCCCTGACACATCTTGAATTGATGTTCCATCCTGGATGAGCTGAGCAACTTCTGAGAGTTGTAGACACCATCTCATGCTAGCTCTTGGGGCTAGTGCAATAGCAAAATACAAAAAATGACCCACAACAGCCAAAAAGGATTAGAACAGAGAAATGGTCTGTGGTCACCACCTTCAGAACCACTACTTTATAGGGGTTGTCTCCCTTCGCCGTCGGCCGCTCCTCCTGACCGGCAGCTGTGCGTGGTTGAGCTCCGTGCGCTGTCATCATTGGCGGCCCCCGCCGGCTGCATAGCTCTAAGAGGCGGTGCCGCGTGTGCGGCCCCGCGCGTCGGCTGTCAGTTCTGGCCGAGCCCTTGGATCTCCCTCTCTTCTCCCTGCCGCGCGTGTGGCCCCGTGTGTCGGCTGATGGCTCTGGCTGCGGGGTGAACTTCCCCTTAATATTGGGGCTTGAATCGGCGCACTCCCCCTTCTTGGGTGCTTACTCCTCTGACACTCCGGAGACCTCACCTGCTGCCTACACCCAATATATATATCTAACACCATTGTTGCAGTGGAGGGTGGTGTAATAAAGCTGACCTACACGGGACATTGACCAGCTAGTGCAGACGGCACAAGTTTGAATCACTGACGGAGGCGGCTAGCCCCCCCCCCCAACTGATAATATATGTACCCAACATATGTAGTACCACTCCTGCCATTCTGATTACTGCTCGCCTGCAGGGGGCTTTCATCTCAGGGGGGCAGTGTGAGTGGCTGTCCTAAACTCACCATCCCTATATGAAGGGTAATAAAAAAAGGCGCACTGGGCTATTGCACTGCAGCACACAAACCATGGCTGATTTACCTGATGACCGTGCAGCCTCGCCCACTCCTATTCTTGATAATGCGGCGATAATGGCGGCGATCAATAACTGACAAAGTGTCCTAACAGCGAAGTTTGACAACTTGCAAGAACAACTTAACTATGTGACTAACATGATCTAGACAAAATGAAGGACAGAGCATCCGAGTCAGAAAGGCGAATCGGTGAGACGGAAGATGGTTTGTCGTCAGTTACCTCAGCCGTTCATTCTCTGCAGCGCCAGGTGAAGCTCCTCACGGATCAAGCAGAAGACGCAGAGAATCGAAACCGCCGTAATAATGTAAGAATACTGGGGATACCGGAGAGGGATGCCCCAGAAAACCTTGCTGAAAATCTCATCCGTAAAGGGCCTCTCACCATTCTTTGCGGTGGAGAGGGCACACCGAATCCCGTTTAGGCCCCCGCAACCCGGGCCCCCCGCGCCCTTTTATCCTGAAGCTAATGAACTTTAGAGACGGGACACAGTTTTGGTGGCTGCCAGGAGCCAGCGGGACATCCTATACAATGGATCGCGCTTGTCTTTTTTCCCGGACTTCTCATCTGCAGTGCAGAGGCAGTGCCGCTCCTTTAATGATGTGAGAGCACGCCTCAGACAGAAGAAAATTAAGTATGCAATGCTATTCCCTGCCAAGCTACGAGTACAGGACGGGGAGACTACAAGATTCTTCCTTACAGCAGAGGATGCAAGTGCCTGGTTTGATTAGTTGCCGGCGGATTGAGGGCGGAGGTCACGCCGGCGGTCGGCTGGGGGGGCTGTGTGTGCCTAACCGCCCATCATTTGCAGCCTGATGGGGCTGGGACTCGGGAGGAACTTCGGCCTGAGGGAACCTTCCTCCCCCCCCCCCCATATTTCTGCAAGAGCCTATGGGTTCTCTCTTTCCTTCCCTCCTCTCTTCATTCCCCTTGGTCCAGGGATGGTCGTACTCCTTGGGGTGTATGTATCCTGTACATCCCCTTAAAGTGCACACCTCCAGTGAACACGTCTTGCTGTTAACACTAAGGACAACCAGTGTTTCAGTCAGTTAGGTAATTGTTGGTTAAGGGATTAAGCTCGCCATAGTTGGGTTAGGTAGAGCAGGGTGGGAGTGGGTACTGTTCGGAGGGTAAGTTTAATGGTTGATGTTTATTCATCTATGTGGTTTGGTTGTGTAAGATGCTGGTATGTGTGTGATGGAGTGAATGGTGTGACCTGCTGCTCTGAGGGGGATGGTGGGCCGCTGGGGCCCTAGGCGTTTACCTGGCATATACGAGTTTCAAACTAAATTGGTATGGAGTGTAAAGTGATCTCGTGGAATGTGCGCGGCCTCAATGACAAGATAAAGAGGTCCTTAGTTCTCCAATTTTTGAAAAACCATAAGCCCAATATTATGGTCCTGCAGGAGACCCACCTACTAGGACAGAAATCAATGTCCATCAAAAAACCATGGATCGCGCATTTATTCCACTCCCATTACTCTAATTATGCCAGGGGCGTTCCGGTGCTGGTGGCCAAACATCTGCCTTTTGCTCTAATCACAGTGCACTCTGACTTGAAGGGCCGGTTTGTTATTATACACGCAAAAATATATGATGCTAAGATTCTAATAGTGGGGTTGTACATACCGCCCCCTTTGACATTGGGGTCCTCCGAGAGATTATGGATAGAGTGGCTACCTTTCCGCCAGATACACTGTTGTTGGTCGGCGATTTTAACATGATTCTTGATAGAGCTCTGGACCGGCTGACAGCCGGGACAGGCCCGTCCACTCAGCGGGATGGGCGGAGGCCCTGGGCGAAATATGGAGGTGGAAACACCCCGCGGAGAGGGCTTTTTCCTGCCACTTGATCCCTCATAAGTCCCTCTCACGCATAGACATGGCCTTTGGGTCTAGGTGCCTGCTGGCCAGAGTGGTGGCCTGTGAATACCTGCCGCGGGGTATCTCAGACCACTCACCGCTAATGGTGACAATTCGCATGTCCGGGAACCGGGAGGGCCTGAGGCCTTGGACACTGAACCCCCTATGGTTGGAGGATGAGGAGGTCTATGGTATAATGTTTAACAATGTTGAACAAGAAAGATACTGGCAGTGCAACGGGGAGGAGACTTCAACTAACACACGATGGGACGCTTTCAAGGCGGTGGTTAGGGGCAGTGCCATCAGTGCCATAAAAGGGGCCAGGGTTAAGAGGGGGAGGATCACCCGAGAGCTGGAAGAGAAAATTGCCAGAGCGGAAGAGAGATTTGTGGAGACAGCTAGCCCCTCAGATCATGATTTACTTAATGCCCTACAGAGGGCGTATAATCTGGCACTAACACTAGAAAGAGCATATTATTTAAACAGCATAACATTTTTGAGAAGGGGGATAAAAATGGGAGAACCTTGGCATACCTTTCCAGAGTAGAAAGTCCACAAACACTGGTTGCAGGTATTACCAATCAGACCCAATTCATCACTGACTTGGAGGGAATTTCTAGACAATTCTATGATTATTACAGCTACCTTTACTCCTCTAAAGTTAGTTACGATCTGGATGAGCTGGATTCTTATCTTGCTCCTATAGCTCTGCCTTCTCTGTCGGAGTCAGATAGGGAAATGTTGGATAGTCCAATAACCTGCGATAAAGTGGTGAGAGCAATAGCCCTAATGTCTAACCGGAAGGCCCCAGGGCCAGATGGACTTTCTTCCGAGTGGTACAAGAAAAATAGTGAAACCATAGCACCGAGGTTGCTGGAGGTCTTCTTGGGGCCCTGCAATCAGAGCATCTCCCTGAAACCTTTGCACAGGCGACTATCACCCTTATTTATAAAGATGGGAAACCCCCGGGTGCCTGCAGCTCCTATAGGCCGATTTCTCTCTTAAATCAAGATGCCAAGGTTCTCGCCAAAATACTAGCACTCCGCTTAAACAAGGTGATACTCTGCCTCATTGGAAACGATCAGTCAGGCTTTATGCCAGGCCGAACAACGAGCATTAACCTAAGACGGCTGTTCAGCAACCTGCAAATTGGGCATGACAATGTGGGGAGTAGAGTGGTGGTCTCTCTTGATAATGAAAAGGCCTTCGACTCTGTTGAATGGCACTATTTGTGGGCAGTGTTAACTAAATTTGGCCTCCCCCCAACATATATCAAATATGTCCAATTGCTTTATCAGAATCCCAAATAACCAGTAACAGTAAAGAAGGTTCACCATATAAAGGATCCAGAATACCAAAGGGCGGGGTGAAGCGGAGTGTGTGACATACTTATAATACTGGGAGAAGTCCAGCTTATACTGTATGTGGTGGATGAGCCGGGGGGAGCTCGCTTCGGAGAGTGGACAACTTCAAATACTTGGGAATTGTCATGCACGCGGATCCTTCTAAATTTATTGACCTTAATATCTGCCCAGCGGTTGGCACTCTCAAGAGGAAAGTAACCCAGTGGCCGACTCTCCCTTTATCAGTCATTGGTCGCATTAACATAATTAAAATTATCTTTCTCCCTAAGTTCCTATATCTGTACCAAGCGTCGCCTGTGGTGCTGCCGGCCTCACACTTTCGACTTTTAGACTCCATCATATTCTGGTTCATATGGGGGGTCTCTCCCCCCAAAATGAACAGGACCATCCTTAAAGCCCCGTTGGGATTGGGTGGCTTGGCCGCACCACACATGATGCTGTATTTTTATGCCGCGCAGTTGGTGTACACTACGTGGTGGATGAACCCCCCCGCTGGCAACACGGTGGTGGCTCTCGAGTCCTCCCTGTTGGGCCCAATGCTCCCTTTGCGGAGTCTGGTGTATAGGGGAAAAAAGGGTCTCCCACACGCCACTACTGTATGAGAGCGACGCTATATGTGTGGGAGAGGGTGCACGCTATGAGGAATCCCCCCCGTTCCCCTTATGAATGGTCTCCCAATACCCCTCTCTGGGATAACCCTAATCTACCAGAAATGAGGGCCCTTCCTGACATGATTTTTTGGAAAAGGCGGGGAATAATCTCATTAGCACAGCTATTTATTGGAGGGACTCTGATGACATACGAGCAGCTGTGCCATTCGTTCGCACTGTCGCCCAGAGACTTCTTCCGGTACCTACAGCTCCGACATGCCCTAAGATCCCAGATCCCTATAGTGGGACTGCAGCTGGTGGAGTCACCGATTGAGTCTCTGATAAGGTCCGCGGATATAAGTAAACCCACCTCTACATTGTATAATGCCCTCCTTACAAGCCAAACGCCCCCTTTGGAAAAAGCACAGAGGAAATGGGAGGATTTGATCCCGGGTGTGGACCAGGAGGATTGGGAAGAAGCGGTAGATAATCTATACTCCTCTGTTATAGATGCTAGAGATAGGCTGATCCAGGCCAAATGGCTTCACCAGGTGTATCTGACCCCAGTTAAGATGAAAAGGATGGGCCTGGCAGAAACAGACCTTTGCCCTCGGTGCAACACTGGTGTCGGCTCTTTGCTGCACATGGTTTGGGAATGTCCGATTATTTCTGCATTCTGGGATGGGGTGTCCAGCTTTATCTCGATTTCCATGGGCCTCCCTGTGAGGAAGTCAGTGTCTATTAAGTGTGGTAGAACCTATGTTAGATGCTGGTCCGCAAAAAATCCTGTTGCGTCTACTAATGTTTTATGCGAGGAAATGCCTTCTTTTACATTGGAAGCATCTAAACAAGCCGAGTCTTTCAAGTTGGAAGAGTTTGATAAACGGTAAACTGATTCTGTATAAGATGACCTACCAGGCCAGGGGATGTCCGGATAAGTTTGAACGAGTATGGGGAGCGTGGCTTAATACTCCCAACTCCACCAGTGTCTAAGGACTACCAGTAGCTCACCCCCTGGGGCTAAAAGTTTAGCCTACATACGATGAGCGCAATTTAAGCAGGTGAGAATGAGAGTGAATGTGGTGTGAATAGCGTAATGTTGGTGTGTATGTACGGTTGTTGTGGTGGTTGCGGTTGTAGTTATAATTGTAGTGTAATAGTGTAATATTGCAATTGTAAGTGTAATGTTGCTGTATAATTTGAAAAAGCATAAATAAACACTTTAAAAAAAAAACAAATGAGTGCTGCTGATTGGCTGAGCGGCTCACATGTGAACTAGGAAAAGCTGGGTTTTTCTGAGATCCTGAGGGATACACACAGCAGGTTATCCCTAATTGAGACGCTCCACCAGAGGGAAACAAAACACAGGAAGACTAAATAATTAGGTTTTGTTCACTAGCCAGAAGTAGAAAGCCATTAGTTGTAATGACTCATCATTGCTCAGAAAGCTCCTAGAAACATTGTAACAGTGTACTCCGCATTTCTCTTATCCTTTTCCCATCCTTCTGAGGTAGATATCTATCTGTTAGTTGTGAGCAGCTTTGCTGCTGACAGCTTGCCTTATGTGGAGGGTACATAATGACACAGGCACACTGCAGCCCAGTTGAATTATCTTTTCATTAAACCATATCGCTCTAGCTAGATTAGCTGATCATAAGAAAGCAGTAAGCTCAGCCCCCCCCATTCTCAAACTGAAACAGGGCTATCAGGTCTGTAGCAAGATGGCCACTCCAAAGCAGTCCAGGAGTGCAGCATCTGTATATTTCACAACAAAGGCACAGGGTTAAACTCTCTCAAAAACCATACAACACTGATTGCTGTTACGTTAATCTAATTTCATTAAGATGCGCTGATGCACAAAAGCGTAATAAGTGTTTTAAACTTTGACTTTCAGGCTCCATATCTCTCCATCCACTACAGCTTTGAAAGTGAGACAAAGTCAAGACAGTTTAGACAAACATGACTGGTATTAAAATACATTCATCTTCACATAAAAAGAATTATAAATATATAAGGTCAGGCTAGATCAGGGGTGCTCAACCTTTTGAAGAACGCAGGCCATATTAGCAATTTGAAAAACTGGTTGTGAGCCACAATAAATAGGTTCAAAATGATAAAATGTAAACATATATATTTGAAATAGCATAACTCCATGGATTTTTTTACTCATATGTCCTTCCACCACACCACCCCATTACCACATTAATCTAATAATTCCCACGTAGTACGCATGCTGATTGCCTGCTCCATATATATGGGGCCCATATTTATAGCCAATGCTACTTACAATTAAATATGGAAAAAAAAATACCATTTTGTGAATACTCACCTGTAAAATGGGTATTATAAGTATGTCACACACCCCGCTTCAGATAGTCATTACACTCGGGTTATACTGACCTGTAGATGGCGATCTTGCAGAGATGTCAATAAAAAAAGGAAGACCCTCCCGGTCCATAAATACCTGGGACCTCCCACTCATTCCCCAGCATTAGAACAGCAGTAAGGAAACAAAGGGACCAGGAAGAGCCAAAATAACCAGTAACAGTAAAGAAGGTTCACCATATAAAGGATCCAGAATACCAAAGGGCGGGGTGAAGCGGGGTGTGTGACATACTTATAATACCCATTTTACAGGTGAGTATTCACAAAATGGTATTATTCTAAGTATGTCACACACCCCGCGTCATTACACTCGGGACATCCAATAGCAGTGTCCATAAAGGGCGGGGATCCAAAACAAGGCAACAATGCACAAATTTAAACCACTGCAGCTTGCAGAACTTTGCGGCCAAAAACAGCATCCGCTGAGGCCCGCACATCAACCTTGTAAAACTTGGATAAAGTGTGAATTGGAGACCAAGTAGCAGCCTTAAAAACTTGCTCAACAGAGGCCTGGTGCTGGAAAGCCCAGGACGCCCCAACAGCACGAGTAGAATGAGCAGTAACACGAAAAGGGGGAATCTTCCCCTTGGCAGAACAATGGCCTTGGCGCGAGCCAAACCTTTCCTAGGCCCAGAGGGCACCACAAAAAGGGCGTCAGTCCTACGAAAAGAGGAAGTAGCCACCAAATAGTACTTCACACAGCTAACCACATCCAAAGAATGCAAAACCCTCTCCTTGTCATTGCTGGGCTTAGGACACATGGAGGGTAGAACAATGTACTGATTAAGATGAAAGGCAGAGACCACCTTAGGAAGGAAATCTGGCTTGAAGCGGAAAACAACCTTGTCCTGATGCCTCTCAAAGTAAGGGGCCTTAATGGACAAAGCTGCCAACTCCGATACACGCCGAACGGAAGTGATGGCAACCAGAAACACAACCTTCTGAGTAAGCGTAGAAAGTGCAATATCCTGCAAAGGTTCAAAGGGAGGACCCTGCAAGGCAGAAAGAACCAAATTCAAATCCCAAACTGGGAGCAAAGGCTTCCTAGGAGGCCGCACATGCGTAACCCCCTGGAAAAAGGTCTTAACCAGAGGATGAAGAGCAAAAGACTTTTGAAAGAAAACCGCCAGGGCAGAAACATGCCCTTTCAGCGTACTAAGCTGCAAACCTAGGTCCAGACCATGTTGTAGAAATTCCAAAACCCTAGGGATAGAAAACGCCCTGCAAGGCAAGGCCCGGACCTCACACCAATCAATATAAGACCTCCAAATCCTATAGTAGATGGTAGAGGAAGACTTCTTTCTAGCCCTAACCAGAGTCTGAATGACAGCACCAGAAAGACCTTCCTCCTTCAAGATGGAGGTTTCAGCAGCCACGCCGTCAAAGCCAGCGTTGGTAAATTGGGGTAGAGCAGTGGACCCTGAGTGAGCAGTTCCGTCAGAAGGGGCAGATCTAACTGATCCTCTGCCAACCTTACCACGTCTGCGAACCAAACCTGTCTTGGCCATCTTGGCACCACCAGGATTGCTGATGCGCCCTCTAGGGCCAGCTTGCGCACCACTTTGCCCACCATGGGAAACGGAGGGAACACGTACAGAAACCCCAGATCCCTCCAGTTCAGAGACATGGCATCCACTGCCAGAGCCAGCGGATCCCGCGAGAGAGACACAAATGCCGGAAGCTTGTGATTGTGACGAGAGGCAAAGAGGTCCACCTCCGGAGTCCCCCACCGGTGGCAAAGCGACCGAAACACCTTGGGGCTGAGTGACCATTCCCCCCGGCGAGACGAGCCCCTGCTCAGGGAGAACGCCTCCGTGTTCTCCACTCCCGGAATGTACACTGCCGAGATGCATGGGATATTGCCCTCTGCCCAAGCCAGGATCAAGGACACTTCCCTGAGGGCACGCCTGCTGCGAGTCCCTCCCTGGGGATTGATGTAGGCGACCGCCGTCCGATTGTCTGACCGAACTTGAACCGGTAGGCCCCGCAACTGATGAGTCAAGTGAGCCAGAACCAACCTGATGGCTCTCAGCTCCAGAACATTGATGGGATCGTGAGCCTCCTGAGGCCCCCACAGTCAATGAAACTGAAGATCCTTCCAAAATCCCCCCCAACCTGACAGGCTGGCATCCGTGGTGACCATCTCCCAACAAGGGGTCAGAAAGGATCTGCCCCTCGTCAGATTGCTTGGTGTCAGCCACCACCGAAGGGAATGCCGCACCCAGGGGGACATCAGAAAAGACTGATCCAATGACAGCGGGGACCCGTCCAAGGCCGCCGAGATATGGAACTGGAGCGTCCTTGTGTGAAACTGGGCAAAGGGAACCACCTTGAACGATGCCACCATCAATCCCACCAGTCGCATCCCCAGCCAGATGGACGGGCGAGGGATGGATAGGAGATGCTGAGTCAATTCCTAAATCAGAAGAACCTTGGCCCGGGGGAGGAACACCCTGGCCTGAGAAGTATCCAGAGACATTCCCAAGAACTCCTCCACCCTGGAGGGAGAGAGGCAGGACTTGGTATAGTTGATCACCCAACCGAAACTCTCCAGAGTGGACACCACAGTCTTGGTATCTAGCTGCGCCTGACTGAGGGAAGACGCCATGATGAGAAGATCGTCCAGATATGGCACGATGCGGATACCCCGGGCTCTGAGGATGGCCATCACTCCTGCCAACACCTTGGTGAAAACCCTTGGAGCCGAGGTAAGGCCAAACGGAAGAGCCACAAACTGAAAATGTTGATTTTCCACGACAAACCTGAGAAATCTCTGGTGTGCCGGGAAAATCGGAATATGAGGATAAGCATCCTTGATGTCTATGGACGTCATGAATGCCCCCTGACGAAGTGATTGGATGGCTGAACGCAGAGCTTCCATACGGAACTTCCGGGGGCGTACGAACCTGTTGAGCTTCATCAGATCCAGAATGGGACGAACGGATCCGTCCTTCTTGGGCACCGTGAATAGACTGGAATAGAAGCCCAGACCCCGGTCCGAGGGGGGCACCGGGCACATGACAGCCATGTCCAAAAACTTGCTACTGCCACCCGAAACCCCTGAGCGGCCAGAGGATCTGAAGGCACCCAAGACCTGAAGAATCTGGGAGGGGTCTGGAACTCGAACTCCAGCTTGTAACCGGAAGACACCACTTCCTGAAGCCATCTGTCCGAGACCTCTTGGACCCAGACCTGGGAGAAGAGTTGCAGCCGTCCCCCCACCCGCAAGGGTGAGGGCGCCCCCTTATTGCTGAGCCGGCTTGGCAGCAGCTTTAGGATTAGAGCCCCAACTGTGTCCTGGACGGGCACGACCCCTGCCCCTGTTCCAGGAATCACCTCTGGATGAGGAGAAAGCCGAACCCCTGCCAACTCTGGCCCCACGAAAGGAATGAGTGAAGGAAGCCACCCCCCGAAAGGGGCGATGCTGCTTCTTACTCTGAGGTAACTTACCTCCCTTTGCAACCGAATCCAATTTCTCTCCAAAGAGCCACAACCCCACAAAGGGAAGGGCCGTAAGCGACTTTTTGGACGCAAAATCAGCCGCCCACTGGTGTAACCAAACCGACCTGGCAGCTACCAATAAAAGCGCCGAAGCACAAACTGGTCGCAAGGCCGACCCAACACTGGCAAAACCATGACAAGCCATCTGGTCAATGCGTTTATCCTCACCATCCTTGAGAGTAGTGCAGTCCGGAGAATGCAGGATGGAGGTGCTGGACAACCCCAAAACAGGAGCATCCACCTCGGGAGGGGACGACCAGTGCTTCACCGCGTCCACCGGAAAGGGATATTTTTTGTCCCAACCCGGAGGAACACCCGGAAGCCGAGTAGCCCTCTCCCATTCCCTGAGAATAATGCCATCAAAATGCTTTTGATAAGGAAATTCCAATCGCGGCTTGGTCACCTCAAAGAACTCCCCCTTCAGTGGAGGAGCCGCCTCAGGGGGAGAAAATACAATTCTGTGAGATACTCACCTGTAGAATTGTTATTATATGCATACAGTACGTCCTGCTCCAATATAATACTTACACATGGGTAATCCTCCGCCAGAGGGCGCTGTTCACTGCAGACATGCAAAAATAGGTTCCTCCCGGCCCTTCATATACCCAGGGACCTCCCACAAATCCCCAGTATTGAAAAGCAGTGAGAAAAGAAGCCTAGAGAAACCAACCACCAACTGGTAACAATAGTAATGATAACAATCACCTTACAGGGGATCCAGAAAATGTAAAACCAGGGTGGGGTGGAGCAGGATGTACTGTATGCGTATAATACCAATTCTACAGGTGAGTATCTCACAGAATTGTATTATTCTAAGCATACAGTACGTCCTGCTCCAATATAATACTTACACGTGGGACATCCAATAGCAGTGTCCATAAAGTAGGGTGGGATCACCAACAAAAAGGCACAGCAGACAGTAAAGGCGCTGTCACCTGCAAAACTTTGCCACCAAGTACGACATGAGCAAAGGCTCTAACGTCAATCCCATAACAAAATCTTTGAAAAGGTATGAATAGAAACAAGCAGCGGTCTAGCAACTTATTTAACTGAAAAACCTGGCGCTGAAGGGCCAAAGGTACCCAAACGCCAATAGAACGGAATAAAAAGAGAGAGGGAGATTCTTCCCCCTTAAAGGAATAGGCCAGTGTAACGGCCTAACCAGCCCAAAGGCAACAGAAGCCTCGGTAAAACTTAGAACTCTCCCCAATGGGGAAATGAAAACTGGTCTCCCGCCAGACAGGCGGGGATACTGACCCCTTCCTTAACAAGGATCAGCAAGAAGCCGAAACCTTTACTCAGAACCAGGAAGGCAAAACATCCAAGTAAGATCAGCCCAAAGGGCGCATAGCCCCTGGAAGCAAACGAGATCAGGCGCATAAATATGGAGGCGCCCGAAGACCCCAAAGGGCATCAGTCCCCCTAAGGGACAAGAAACAACCAGGAAAAGTTCAACACCTGTTGAGGGAATGTAGACCCCTTACTTCAGCATTACTAAGAATAAGGCCCATAGGCAGACTAAAAGAACTTAAATAATGACCATAAAACACCACCTTGGACAAAAGGGTCTGGAGTAAGGCGGAATACCACCACCTCATGGTATATATATATATATATATATATATATATATATATATAATGAACGAGGGCTAAGTAATCAGAGCCACCTTCTCAGGCACACGTCTGACTGATGCAACAGCCCCCGGAGGGGCGACTCGAACTACAAAACAGCTCAGACAGCATCCAGAATAAGTCCCAAGGGAACAATCCGCAGGGCAAACAGAATGAAAATTGATCCCAACAGGGACCATAGAACTACTTGGGAGATGCCCCTGAGCAACCCCCAAGAGAACTCCTAACAAGGAAGACTGAACCAGACTTCTACAGGAAGGCAGACAGGACAGAACCTGAACCTTCAGAGTACCTAGATGGGGAGCCAACCCATACCTATGCTGTAACAACTCTAGAACCCTGGAAACCAAAAACGTCCAACAGGGAAGAGACCAAGACTCATGCCAATCAATATGGGTACACCATAACCCACAATAGACGGAGGAAGAGGAAGCCCAAGAAGCTTGCTCCTAGCCCTCCATATACCAAGTCACCCAGAAGATAAGCCCGTCTCCAAGGGGTGAATGAAACAGCTGTCAAGCCCCAGACTAGAGTCTGTAGATTGGGACGACATAAGAAGGAGCCTGACAAGGGCAGAACCGCACTCCTGAGAGAGCGTACAGGTCCACTGACCTCAGCAGAAGCATCTGCGAACCACAGTTCACTAGGCCACCCAGGGGCCATCAATCTCACGGGTCTCTTTATCAGCATGACCGTGCGCAGAACCCCACATAGTAGGGTGAATGAAGAGAAGAGATATAAAATAGAAAGTCTATACATAAATTTACTAAGCCCCCATGACCCGAGTCAGAATATTCTGGGACAGTAAAAACAAGGGCAGTGCCCCTGTGACATAAGCGAGACCCAACAGAGCCACCGTAGTTGGCTCTCAGAGGGACACCAGGATAGCACAACCTGCCACTGAGAGACAGCCATTGGAGCGAATACCACTGAGGAGCAGGGAATGTAGACCCCCACCCAGATCAGGATCAGGAACCTTCCAGGAGAATCATCCTGCTTCAAGCTCGAGACCAATAATAAAACAAGCCATTGTCTTCCAACAGGCCAAGAGTCCCCAAATAGACAGGTCCTAAAGAGGAGAAGTCCAGCAGTAGAGAGTCAACTGAAGGCTCATTGTTTTAACAAAGCCAGTAGGTAAGATGGACCCTATAAGGGACCCTACCTAGGAACCACGGGGGGGTTTGGAAGAAATCCCCCCCCCGCCAACCTGCGAGACTTGGTACCTAAGGTGACCATTCACAGGAAGATGCAAGCAAAGAAGGGGGTGCCCCCTGACAGGGGCCATTAATATAACCAGCTCAAGAGGAACCACCGCACCAAGGGGGAATGAGCACAGACCTAGCTCCAGGGGTGCTGGAACCCCATGTAGGATCAATAACCTACTGTGCCAAAGAGCCCAAAGGCTCTGTATATAAGGGACATCATCTGATACGCCACCAACGGCCCACCAGCTGCAATCCTGCCTGGTGAAAGTAAGGTGTCAGCAAAGAGGGACAGAGCCCCTGTGACCAGGAGTCCACTTATTGCCAAGGAAGAAGGCTCAAGCCTGAACCGAATCCAAGGAATGGAAATAGCGAATAATGGACCCTGAGGGATTGAGGTGACTGAGCACCCATCCAAATAACTCCCAGAGGACACCGCCGGCCGACTAACCCACTCGGTCGGACGTAGAGATTGGGGAGTAAGGAAAGACGACCCGGTAGGTCCTGCAACACTGACTAGTAACAGTCTTGGTGTCCAGAAGACAGAGGGGGAACTAAAAGGGTCTAGAACTCCACAGGAGGCCAGAAGCCCCCCTTGCCCAGGGCGCCTGTGTCCCAAGACAGAGATATCATACAGGGACTACCTGTGAGTGTAGAATTGCCAAGCCTACCATAGGCCAGCATGGCCCAGACTGTCTCATCATTTTGAGGGAAAGAGAAAGGTTAACATAGAGGCCATCGCCCCATTCTGTTAAGGGCAACCTGCAAGTAAGCCCAGACCCGAGTACGGCCTGCACCAACTCCTGAGGGGAAAACAGGGGCTAGAAGCACCCTGAAAACCTCTGAGAGGGATCGCCCAGCAAATTCTATCCTGTGTCAAGGGGAACTACCTCCTGGAACCACCAGAAGGAGAAGATACGCGTCCCTTCATGCTTGGGAAGTCTTGGCAGATTTGGACTTAGGCCTGCCAGAGGGGCCAAGGCGTTGCCTGCCCACCCCGTGGTGGAAATCCACTCCGAAGAGTTGGAAGCACACCTCAGGTTCGTGTTTGACACTAACGTAGGGAGGGGGAGGGGCGTCCCTGCCCCGAGGAGGCCGAGACGGCCTTCTGCGTAGGGGTGCCTTACCCTTTTTTCCAAAAAGGTCCAAACGGGCCCCAAATAGATGCTGTCCTCTGAAAGGAAGGCCAGTGAGAGCCTTTTTCGTATCATCGTCAGCACCCCACTGTCGCAGCCAGACCAGGCGGCGAATAGCTACCACAAGGGCAGAGGTTCTAGCGCACATCTTAATGGTGTCATCCAGTGCTGAGAGGATAAACCTTACAAACACATCACAATCTGAGAGCGCATTAAATACCTCCCAGCGGAGGTCCTCAGGTCGGTGATCAAGTAGTTTTCAAATGAGAGTCCTGGCGGCCATCGCAGCGGCCATCGCAGTGATGGCCGCGGCACAGACCGGGCGAAGAGCCGTCCCTGCACACGAAAAGGCGTGGGAAGCCAGTCTGTCAATGCGCCGGTCCTCAGCATCCCGAAGGGTACGGTAATAAGGAGCAGTCATGAAGGAGGGGTTAGTAACCCCTATAATCGGTGCATCCACCACAGGAGGTGCTGACCAAAAGTTAACCACATCAGGAGAGAAAGGGTACTTCCTATCCCAGACCCCTGGGACCCCTTTAAGTTTATAAGGCGATTCCCATTCTTGGGATATAAGATTCTGGAAATGCTCCTGTTCCAGGAATTCCAAGCGTGGCAGCGCTGTGTGGAAACTCTTTCTTAGGCTTGGGAGCCTCCCCAGGAGGGGAGATAGACAAAACCTCAAAGATCTTAATAAGTAGTTCATTTGTGTCACACAGGCCCCAAGAACCGGGCCCAGAATCATCACGGCTCCCGGGCATCTCATCCGAGGAGCCCGAATCGGAGAATAGCTCACCTTCATCAGAAGGATCAAGGTCCTGCATAGCAGCAGATTCATCAGTATCATTAGGAACCGGAGAACCAGGAGGCGTCAGGGACCGCTTCTTTCCAGGGCCCAAGCGCTCCGCCAAACTAGACCTGCTCAGTCATAGGCAGCCTGCGCGGCACGACTTGCTGGTCATCCCCACTCGAGTGAGACTCATCAGGGGTGAGATTTAGGTCCGGGGAGACAGGTGTATTGAGGGGAGGTGCAGCCGCTGGCAAACCTGATTGCAGGGTCAGTGCCTGTTCAGCACACGGTCCGCAGACCCGTGCTCTGTCAGCATCAGCATGGGGCTGACCACACACTGTACACAGCCGCTCATGTCCCCGAGGGACCCCGGGTACATAATTCTGAGATGCCTCCTTATGGTGATTATCTGAGCAGTATGCCCGCAGGGATTTACGCAATAGGCAACCCTGGATGCCCCAAGACCCGCTAGGAATGTGGGAGAATTTGTTATGTGGACCCGCTATAATATATGTCAGGCTGGGAGAAGCCACCGAAATCCTGACGTCTGAAAGACATAATGGGATAAGAGGGGGGTGTCAGTGCCATGCGCAGCCGAATAAAAAATCAAAGGAACAAAAACCGCCCAGGAGGGCACTTATATGACCAAGGGAGGAGGCGGATCGCAACCACGCGCGCGAAGACAAAATGGCGCCAAGCGAACCTCGAGGGGCGGGCCTGATCTGGCAGTGACGCGGGGCGCGTCATGCCGAGTCCCCACCTCCCCCAAAGAGCGCGAAGCTCTAACCAGCGCAACGTCAATGACAGTAGTGGATAGGACACACATACATAATGTAATTAAGGAGATTGCTCTCACACTAGAGAATGATGCTGCCGCCCGGGCTGCACACTAATGTAATGAAAGGACACACGCGCGCAACCAGAAGGTTTATGTGGAGCAAGGAGCGCGGCACTGACACCCAAGTTTAAATAAAAGATCAACGGCCATAAACGTGTTAACATTACACTAGGACTGCCACACATACCCCCCCCTTTCTTTTCCCCCGAGCTACGGGAGGAAGCGAGGGAGAAGCGGACCTGAACCCAGGGTTTATCGCTATGAGAGGCACGGGCAACAATGCGGGAGGGGCATCTAATGGAGGCTCACCATCGGCCTACACCGCCTACCCTATGGTGGGGGATTGCGGTGGAGCGTAGCTCCGTGAGCACACGAGGTGCTGCCTACCTTCACCCGACCAGCGCAGCCCAGGCTGGGAGGCACATCTTTATCAAAGAGGACGGGTGGAAATAGTCCCGCAGGGCCGCAGGCTGTAATAGCCCCGCTCACCTGCGAGAGAGTTGATACTTCATATCTTCGCAGTGAGCACTGCAGAGAAATCTGGGGATTTGTGGGAGGTCCCTGGGTATATGAAGGGCCGGGAGGAGCCTGTTTTTGCATGTCTGCAGTGAACAGCGCCCTCTGGCGGAGGATTACCCACGTGTAAGTATTATATTGGAGCAGGACGTACTGTATGCTTAGAATATAGCCAAGACCTCAAACATATGAGCCAGGACCTTAGAGGTATCCAAAGAATCCCCCTGACCCTGCTCGGTATCAGCACCAACAAACTGCTGATCATCGGACCCCTCCGACTCCTCAAACAGCTCCCCTTCCTCAAGCGGGGAGCAATCAGACCAATCCAGAGAGTCAAACTCATCCAAATCAAAGCCTGTGTGGCTGTATACAAATGTTTTCTCTTAGCCGGGGCCTTTTTGGCAACAGCACTGGAAAACAATTTTTCAAGATTGGCCAATCTGGCACACACCTCAGATTGCGACTCCCCACCCATGACCACATCACATGGGGTACGTATCAAGCGAGGGGGAGAAGGAGAAGAGACTGGCAGAGCAGAACCAGACGCCTGAGATCCGCGTAATAGTCCCAGGGTGCACAGGGTACACAAAGAAATACATCATCCCCCGAAAGGGATACCCCACACCCCAAACACAGCCTGGATTGCCCCGAGGGGGGCACAAGCCCAGTATCTGGGGAAGCCTCCATATGGTGATTTTTTAAAAATTAGGCACAATGCCCAGAGGGAATTACACAGTAAATTCTACCCGGGATGCCCCTTTAAGTCCCACGTGGGAGGAATTTACAGACCCCAAATTTAACCAGGGACCCTAGGACCGGGAGAACCCCCCTTTAATAGAAACAATGGTCCACCTGGAACACAAAAACAGACACAGCAATCAGACCTCAGTAGCAAATGTCCAAAAGGGTTAATAAACAAGCTTTGCCAACAACCCCAAGGAGGGGCATGGATATATACATATATATATATATATATATATATATATATATATATATATATATATATATAAAAAAAAACTAATGGGGCCACAGGCTACTCACCAGCCAAGGCCAGACCGTCACACACGCACACCGCGAAGGAGAAGAAAGGGCGCGTAAGCAGAGGAAGGAGGTCGGGCCGGCGCGGTTCAAGCATCGCACCCGGCCCCGCACCTCCCCCGTTGCCCACGGGGGCGAGCTGTAGGCGATCGCGCGAACTCCCGGCCCCGCCCCCCGCACCTGAGGGGAAGAAGCTCCCCCGCCGCCATGGCAGACAACAGAGGCCGGCGCCGGCTAAGTACAGCGCAATGACAAAGTGATCAAACACACAACCACACATACAATAAAAGATGCCAAACATGAAAGTCTTCCAGGGACAAGCCCCCCCCCTCTAAGGGTATCCGGGAGAGGGGGAAACCACGCTAGAGTGGAAGGCCAAGGGACAGGGCATCCCAAACCGGGGTCACCAACCCGGTTAACCGCCTACCCCTTGTTATGGGGTCTCACGGAGGAGCGTAGCTCCTAAACACCTAGGGTGCCATCTACCCTTGCCTGGACCAGCAGCCTAGGCTGGGAGGCAAGTCAAATCAAATAAGGGAATCCGGGCAGAAATAGATCAAATAGAGGGCCGGGAGTCACCCCGGCTACCTGCAAGGAGGAGACATCCATCTTCTGACTTGCTCGCCGTCTGTAGAGATTAAAGACTGGGGAATGAGTGGGAGGTCCCAGGTATTTATGGAGCGGGAGGGTCTTCCTTTTTTATTGACATCTCTGCAAGATCGCCATCTACAGGTCAGTATAACCCTAGTGTAATAACTATCTGAAGCGGGGTGTGTGACATACTTAGAATACATAGCTTGTTCTAGAGCTGGAAATTTCACCGAGGGAGGGGGGGGGGATTTGTACTATCAATGTCACCTTCTTCCTCCAAGCCACCACTGCCACTAATATTTGGCAATCAGACCCTCCAATATCACTCTCCTTGCAACCTCTCATCTTTAATGAGCCTCTATTTCATTTTACAAGCCAGTTCTATTTACCCCTCCCACTTTTCCCACAGCAGGTAATACTGTAGACAAAGGTGATTGTCACACTATTGTGTAGGGCTACATTTGGCACTGCTTTAAACACTTTTCCTGGCCTGAGATAACATAGCTTACAGCTTTTTCATCCTGTCCCTGCTTGCCTACACTGGTATCTTGATGGGACATGGTGATCCGTAATCAGTAAAAAATATTTTTGTGGATACCACCCTATTTCCCAGTGCAGACCCAGGGGATTGCCCTGGTGCTCACCCAGCACAAATGCCATTCCTGGCGTTTTTGTCTAGAGGAAATATATGGCAGAATAGAGGAGATCACATTGTTGTACACCCTACTCTTATATGCAATTTCAAAGAGTACAAATAGTTATAATTGAATAAATTAGGACATATCTGGCAATACTGTGTTATGGTTTAGATTTGTTTCTTTTTTGGACAATACACTAATGAGTGATATATAATATAATCACCAACTTACCGTATTTTCCGCCCTATAAGACACACTTATTTACCCAAAAAGTGGGGGGGGGGGATGTCAGTGCGTCTTATCGGGCGATTGCGGGCAATAATAAATAAATAAAAAGCAAAAAGTTAATTCATCTCTCCATCGCTCCAGCTTGCGCTGTTCCGGCAGCTGTACCTTCTCCGCGGCGCCAGACACCCAGCCTGTTACAGCGGTGGGCGTGGCCGACGCTCGAGCATGTAATACATGTGGTGGATACAAGATTAATGCTTGGTTGTGGAAGATGATTGAGGAATCAATCACTGGGACTTGTTCACGCTATAAGTTCATGAAGCATATTGTGAACTAAAAGAGCTATAAGCTTTGCCATGTCTTGATACATTAGTGTAACATTTTTAAGTGTGTCTGCACAATGTTATAGCATGTGTACTTATACTATAATAGCATGAGCGTTTATCAAAGGGACCTGTTTTTAGTAGTGAAATACTTACTGTAGCTGTTAACATATATATTTGTTCACTTTGCTTGAGAAAAATGATAAAATGTTGGAGGCTATGTTCAAATCTATTTGTTGCACGTCCTTAGTGCAAAGAGTAGGTATTTGTGAGTATACACATTAAGCCTATTCTAATTTCCCTGCTTTGTAATCAAATATAAGCTGTTTTTAATGCATTAGTGTTGAAAAAATGTATATGGCATTGCAACCAGAGACAGAAGCTAAATGCATGTACATTGCCGTATACTGTACCTGCGTTGCCATTTTTAATGGCTTTTTATAGCATTGAGTTGAATTGAAAACACGGCTTGTAATGTATTGTACAACTCAGCACATGTATGTGAACTAGCCCAGTATTTTCCCTTGTGTTGTGACTGTTGCCCAATGCAACAAAAGCGGCTAGGTGTGAGCAGAGCTTTGCAGAGTTTTAAAACAAATAAAGTGTACAACTATACAAAGTATAACTAATCCTACTTGTTGATCTCCAAAAAGATAAATAAAAGCATCTTGCTAGCAAGGTTTCTTGCACAGTCTCCTTTTATGTATTACGAATTATGGATTTTATGGATTTTGACTATCCTGGGTTTTGGTCCCACTGTGTAAAACTCCCCAGGTTGCCCGATTTCACGCTTCCAAGGTCCTACGGCGAATGCCCTATCGTCCAGTCAGCACGTTCAGATCCACTCAAGCCCCTTAGGCTAGTAGCTCAACGAATGTGAGTGGATTTGAACACTCTGGTGGCCGCAACCCCTGATACCCTTTAACAGGGAGCCCTGCTAAAGGGATAGCGGGGATGGGGCTGCTGATCGTGCATGCGCCAATGGACTGGGAGCGAAGGTGAGTTTTCTGGTGGCCTGGGGGGGGGGGGTCACACAGCGGGGCACCCCCCATCAGGGTGCCATGGGGGGGGGGGGGAGAACGAGTATGCCTGCCCTGGAGTCTTATAGGTCCACTTTAATGCAGTATTGGTGTTATTTCCTTACCTGCAATAGTTTAGGAAAACCTGCCTGTGTAAATGGCCTTTCTTCTCCACCACTGTCTGCAGTCCGTGGGCGACATTTTAATGCTTCTTCATCTATCTGAAGGATTGTGCTTTCAAGCTCCTCATCAAATGTTTCATCGTGAATTGAAATTGCCTGCAGAATCTCATCACTTGTGGTAAACAAAATGGTATCCCCAAATTGTTCTTAAAGTAAGAAATAAAAAGCAAAATATAACTGTGCAACTTTGTCTGCAATTTAGTCATTTTATGTTTTTGTCTGAAAATTAGGTGAACAGTACAAAATTATATTACTAGGTTTACAAATTATTTTAAAAAGGGAAAAATTACAATTACCAGTAATGTGCGGATGACGTCCCTCAATGTCTTGGCGACGGAGAACGCCTTCAAAATAGTATATAGGTGGTACTACACCCCGGCTAGGCTTCACAAGTGCTCCGCCTCCCACTCCGACATGTGTTTCAGAGGATTTGGAGAGATAGGGGAATACCTCCATGTGTGGTGGGGATGCCCTGTGGTCCAGGGCCTGTGGAAGGAGGCATACAAAGTATTATCCCGCATCCTGGGGAAGCTTTGCTCCCTTAGTCCATTGGAGGCCCTATTATCATTAAAGCAAAACCCTTACATGAGGGATGAGTGACGCTTAGCTAAGCAACCTTTGGTCTCGGTAAGGCTTACGGTAGCGGAAGTGGAGGCGAGACCAACATTATGGTAAATGAGCAAATGACAGCCTCAAACATGTGTTCCGCAGGGAGAGGTTTGATCAGATATGGGAGCAATGGCGGGATTTTCTACATAAGAGGTCGTAACGGGGGAGGAGAAAACTGGGCTGTAAGGAACTTACCTCTGCTAGGGGGCCGGCGGCGAGCGTCCGCAGGGCGACGCAGCACTCCTGCTGCTGGGAGCGCGGCGCGTCACTCTGGCAGCCTCCCTCGCCCCTCTCAAGCTGTGCAGGCGCGCGTCCCGCAGTCTGTAAATTTCGCCACTAGGAGGCGCTGTGCTGCGAGTGGCAGGCAGCGCCGGGTGCTCCACACCTGATGGGAATCAAGGGCTGATCAGCCTTGCAGCCAAGACTGACCAGCCCCTGGATAGTGCCTCCAATCACTCACAGTGTTGTAAGTTACACCAATCAGCACATACACTCCCCCCCCCCAGGGTGGCCATTGGTCGAATTCCCAAATAAATATGGAGTCAGCCCAGCACTCAGTGCCTGTGATAGTCGCTTGTGATGTGATTCTGGTGTGATTCTGTAAGTTGTTATCTGATCCTGACACGGCTTGATCGACCATCCCTGTCTGCTGCCTGTACCGACCTCTGCTTTGTCTGACTACGAACCTGCCTGCCCCTCTGGATACCCCGCGATCTCTGACCTTCCGGCTTGACCCACTGGCTACCCCTGACTATGCACCTGTCTCATCCCTGTACTCTGACGCACCCTTCGGATTGACTACCTGTGAATGACCTTGGCATCGGGATACCCTCGTGGTTCATCGGCATTCACTGTAAGCAGCCATCCTTTGCGCCTATTAAGACCTGGGGGCAACCGTGTCCAGTGAGGCATACCTAGCGTCCCGGCAAACGGGGGCTTGACTATAGGCAGAAGCGGTGGTGGAGATTGGGGGTTGCCTGCTTACAGAAGGCTGGTGTCCCGCTGGGCATCACATGGGCTTTGGGGAATTATTTGGAGGGGTCGAGAAGTGAGCGGGATACAGCCTACCCTCTCCCCTACAAGCGGGCCAGCCTCGCCGTCCCCCCTTCCCTTCTCCCCCCCATTCTGCTTTTTAGTTCCCCCTCTTTCATTGGACTTATCCTGGGTCGCTATATAGTTTATCTGATAATATGGATGTGAAATACGTTAACGCGATCTTAATTGTACAGTGTGTTCCAGCGCTTGCCCCTCCCCAGAGGGATCTCGGTGGAGTGGAGGGAGATCCCGCCAGGGAGTTCAGCCGGCGAGCGCTTTTTAGAAGTCAGAATATGACTAATATGATTAATTTGTTTAAGATGTGTTCAGTGGATGATTCCGATGTGTACTTTATTGTTAAGATGGCGCATAACTGTAATACTATATGTGATGTGGCTGGCAAAAATATTTTAAAATAAAATAATAATTCAGCAGAAAGGGAGTTGTAAAAAAAAAAAAAAAAAAGAATTTAGTACCCCATGTAATTTTGTAATGCTGAGTTATGTGGTACACTTCTCTTCAGGATAGACAATTAAAGCGGACCAAAACCCACATTTTTAACTCACATCCCCTGAAATGCTTCCCCTATGAAGAGCACCTTTAGCAATTTCTATTGCTCCTGCTTCACTCTAATCCCATATAATGGCACCTGTTTTAGCTGTAAAGCTCTGTCCTCTCTATTCATTGCCACTGCTGTGTGTGGCAATCATGTCATTGCCACACCAATGCAATGACTGATCGCCTGGCATCTTACAGAGAGGGACATCAAAAAATCAGTGTTCCAGGACAATACAAAAAGCGAAAATCTCCCTAACAAGGGAGAATTGGCAGGGGCTTTGGCCAAAATTATTTCATTCAGTTCAGTGGGTTTTGGTCCGCTTTAATTAAGTTTTTCACCTGGGACAAATAACAGACTCCTCCAATGGACCTGGCCAGTTCCTAACAAGTCTTACTAAGTTTGAAGACAGTCGGATCATCACAACTCCCATGAAGGACAGCACCTTTGAACAGTCAAAGAACATAATGTCAGGCCCACCAGGAGCCATTCCAGCATGCACCTGCACACATGGACCAGCAGGAGCACACTCCCTCACTAGCACAGGAAGCAGCACTCATCTGTGAGCACTAACAGGCACGTCAGGTGCACACACGCTCGCCGGGTTACCCACGGGAAAATGTGCACTGGAAAGTGCATGCTTGCACAGGCACAGAAGGGCTCAGGTCCCTATTTAAAAATGGTGCCCGCTGTTTGGCACTGCTGTGGAATCAGCTCCTTTCTTGGTCCTGTGTTCTGTGTACTCATGACACGTGCTAACTTGGCTTGAACTCTTGACCCTGGCATTTTATCTTCGACTTGCTTTTATGAATGACCTTGGCTCCTTCCTTGACTTATAGCTTGCCCTTGGACTGACCTCCCCGTACGACCCCTGGCTTGCACTCACCTTGCACCTTTGCTTCCTGCCCCCAATCTCTGGCTTCGACTCACCTTGCACCTTTGCTGTCTGCCCCCGATCTCGGGCTTGGAACTTACCTAGCATGGTTGCTGCCTGCCACCAATCCCTGGGATCCACTGTGCATCATAGTTTCCAAACATCCGGGCATGACCCTAATCGCACCTGCATCCCAGACTGTCCTCCCTTGCAGGGGGCTACAGCGGTGAACAGGTCCCTCAGTAGACTTCCGAGCCCGGGAGAAGGCTGCGGACTCACCAAGCTCCTCCGTAAATGGGGCTCCACCCCGTTCACAGCCAACAAGATTAGCACTGGCAGAGAGTCTACCCTGTTCAAAACAATAGTCCATCAGATCTCAACCCTCACTTGAGTAGTGCAGGACCTACAGGGTGGATACGTGCAGGTCATGCCTCGCTTGGATATACTTAAGGGACAGATCACTCCTGGCCCCGTACTGTCGAGGACCCCGTAGAGCCCGCTCAAAATCCTCCTCAGGCCTCCGTAGACCCTCCAGGCCATGAACCTCTGATCCCCCTGTCTGGAGAGTTCAAGAGGGACCATCAGAAGATCCGGGTTTTCCGGTATAGCTGCCAGTTCTTCTTTAAGCTCCAGTCCTGAATCTATACCAGTGAACAAGTGAAGGCCCCTTTCCCTTCTTCCATAGACTTAGGCCCATCGCTTGATTGAACAAAACAGCAGAGACACATACACAGAAAAATGGTTCTAATATGGCTGGCACTATGAAAAACACTTAACGGCATATATTTCCATAATACAAATAATTTATTGGATTAACACAAAAGGCATCATATACACAAACCCTTCTACCCTTAAAACAATGTAAAAAGCTAGCATAGCTTGAATAAAAAGAAACACACACACAAATGTTTAGCTGGCCAGCAAAAAGGTTGAAAAAAATACAACTCTGTGAAGTACTCACCTGTAGAGTTGGTATTATATGCAGACAGCACGTCCTGCTCCAGACATAATCCTTACATGTGGGTATACCTCCGCCTTCAGCGCCGTGCACTGCAGAATCATGAAGAAAACAAGCTCCTCCCGGCCCTACATATACCGAAGGACCTCCCACAAATCCCCAGCATTGACAAGCAGTAAGAGAAGAAGCCAGGAGGAAAACAACCACCCAGAGACTGGCAATAATATCCAAGAAAATAATCACCACACAGGGGATTCAGAACAAGGTGAATCAGGGTGGGGTAGAGCAGGACGTGCTGTCTGCCAACTCTACAGGTGAGTACTTCACAGAGTTGTATTATTCTAAGCAGACAACACGTCCTGCTCCAGACATAATCCTTACATGTGGGACATCCAATAGCAGTGTCCATAAGTAGGGTGGGATCCCCGTGAAAAAGGCACAGACAACCATAAAAGTGTTGTTACCTTAACCATGCTACCAAGAGCAACGAGAGCAATGCTCTAACCACAGCCTTTGAATTCTTGTAAAGGCAGAACTGAACACAAGCAGCGGACTAGCCAGCTTGCTCAACAGAACCTAGTGCTGAAAGGCCCAAGCCAAGCACAAGTAGTAAGAGAGCAAAAAACCAAGAGAGAAGAAGAATCTTCCCCTAACGAGTAGGCCAGAGTAACAGCCTAACCATGCTACTGGAAAAAAAGGGAAGCCATGGCAACCTTAGAGCTCTCCCCATCTGGGAATATGAAACCAGGTCTCAGGCGAGACCAGCAGGAATACTGAAAAACAACGCTAACAAAGCTCAGCAAAAGCCGAGACGTTTACTTTAGGCTCAGAGGAACAAAAGCGACCGAGCAGGACCAAGCCAAGGGCACCTACACCCGTGTTAGCAATCAGATCCGGTACATAAGGATGGAGAAACCTATAAGCCCCAAGGGGCATGATCCCTACCAGGGACAAGAGAAAGACCAGGAATCTCCAACATCTGATGAGGGATACAGATCCCTTTCGCTCAGAGTAAGCCAGACAATAGCCCAGAGACCGTAGGGTCTGGACTAAAGGAGAATAAGAACACCGCCTGGACTCAATTCGGCATAAGGCGGGACACCCTCACCTCATGGTGTACAGATATATATATATATATATATATATATATATATATATATATATAATGACTAGGACCGGTAACAGAGCAATCCTTTATGGCACATTTCTGACTGAAGCAACCGCCCCAGAAGAGCGATATGAGGGAAGGAACAGTTCAGACAGGAACCTGAATAAGACCCAAGGGAACCCTTAGCAGGGCATCCGGATAAGTAACCCCCCAAAAAGGAGCATATAATTCCCTGGGGAATGCACCTGAGCAACCCCTGAGGAATGCGCAACACAGAAGATTGAACTAGACTTCTGCAGTAGGTGAACAGGGCGAGCCCTGAAACCTTCAGAACACTGAGTTGGGGAGCCAACTTCAACCGTGCTATAATAATTCTAGGACCCAGGGATAGGGAACATCCAGCAGGAAAGAGAGCTAGTCCAAGCAAAGCAGACTAGAACAGCATACTCCAACATAGCCGGCGGAAAAGGGAGAAGAAGAGGAGGGAGCTAGGCCTAGCCCTCCAATAGAGAAAAGACACCCAGAGATACCCATCTCCAATAGGGTGAAAAGCCAACCGACCAATCGCCTAAAAGGCCTGTAGGTAAGGGCGACGTAGTAGGGAGCCTGAATAGGTAGAACAGCCCTCTTGAGAGGGTATACAGTACGACTGTCTTCAGCAGAAAATCTGCGAACCACGCCCCGCTGGGCCACCCAGGGCCCCCAGCATAACGGTTCTCCCTTTCTACTGCAATCTTATGCAGAACCCCGCCTGGCAGGGTGAAAGAAGTTAAGACATATAGAATATAATGTCCTGACAGAAGCAATACTAGGCCTTCATGACCAAGGCCAGAGAGTCCTGGGACAATAACCCAGGACAGAGTCCCTGTAATAGCAAAGGGGCCCCACAGGGCCACACCAGTAGGGACTCAGTGAGATACTAGAATAGAACCTCCTGCCACGTTAGGGCAGCCAGCCAAGCTAATACCAATGAAGTGCAAGGGATGTAAACCCCCACTTAGAACCGAACCGGAACCTTCTTGAAGGGTCAACCTGTTCCGAGACCTTCGCAGATAAAAAAGGGACAAGCCACTGTCCTCAGACTGACCGAGAGTCCCCAAAAAAGGACAAGACCTGAAGAGGAGTAGTCCAGCAAATTAGAGCCCACCAAAGGCTCAATGTGTCAACCAAAAAACCGTATGAAGATGGATCCCCTAAGGGGACCCCTTTAGGAACCACGGGGGATTTCAGAAGAAATAAGACCCCCCAGTCCACCTGCAAGACTTGGTACCCATGATGACCATCTACAGGGAGAAGAGAGAAGGAAGGTCCCAGACACCTTCCTTGAATTTACAACCTCAAAAGGAACCCCCGTAACAAGGGGGAGCGTACTGACCTAGTTTCAGGGGTGCTGGAACCCTGTCCAGGATAAGTAACCTAAGGTGTCGCAGGGCCCAAGGGCTCCTGAGAATAAGGGACAGCATCTGGGCCGCCACCAACAGGCCCACCAGCTGCAAGGTAGGGTGACATCAAAGAGGGCAAGGCCCTTTCCATAACAAGTCCACATTTAGCAGAAGGAAGGTTTTAACATGAAACAATCTAAATGCCGCCCTGTAGGGGGATACCGAACCGGGGAACACTAAGTAAGTGATGTGTCTGAGCACCAATCCACAGGACTCCCAAAGGAGCCACAAGTCAATAGCCAACACGGCCTGATGAAAAGATAGAAAGCAAAGAAGGACAATAAAGTAGAACCTAGCGCGGACGCCACACGGGCAGGCCAAGACACCACTCCCATACTCGGGAGTCGGTGAGTCATCTGGGAGCAGGAGAGGAACCAAAAACAATACCCCAATGCGCAGAGTTGGACCTTCAACACTGGTTGGAAGTGGCCTAGGTGTCCTGAAGGCACAGGGGACTAAAAAGGGATTATAAATCCTCACATGCATCAAGAGGTCTACTGGACAAGAGCGCCTGCGGCCCAACAGGTAGATACCATGTAGAAACTGCCTGTGAAGGTATAAATGCTAGGCCCCAGAATGCCAACCTGGGTCAGACTGCTTCATCCCGGAAGGGAAGGGTAATGTGGATGCAATCACAGGTCAAGGGCCAACCTGTAAGAGAGCCCAGACCCTACACGCCAAACTCGGCCTGCCTCAACTCCCGAAGGGAAAACAGGGACTAGAAGAACCCTGATAACCTTAGAAAAAGGACCGCCCAGCAGACTCCATTCTGCATCCGGGGGGACTACCTCCTGTAACAACCTGAAAGAAGCATGGCGCCCTGCGATAGGAGCCCAGTGCTGCGGCAGTCCACTCGCCCAACAAAGCGAGGGCGTCCCTTCACGCTTGTGCAGTTTCGGCAGATTTGGACTTCGCACAGCCGGAGGACCCAGGGCGTTGCCTGCCCCCCCTGGGGCGGGTCTCCTCTCCAAAAAGTTGGAAGCACACTTCTGGTTCGCGCTTGACACTAATGTAGGGAAGGGGAGGGGTGTCCCTGCCCCTGGGAGGCCGAGACGGCCTTCTGCTCGAGGGTGCCTTACTCCTTTTTTCCAAAAGGTCCAACCGGGCCCCAATAAGCGTCGTCTCTAAAGGGAAGGCCAGTAAGAGCCTTTTTAGTATCATTGTCAGCCCCCTACTGTCGCCGCCAAGCAGGCGGCGAATAGCCACCACAAGAACCGAGGTTCTAGTGCACATTTTAACAGTGTCATCCATCGCTGAGAGAATAAACTCACAAAAACAGACAATCAGACAGTGCCTTAAAGACCTCCCAAGGGAGATCCTCCGGTTGGTGGTCAAGTATCTTCCTAAGAAGGGTCCTGGCGGTCACCGCAGTGACGGCCGCGGCACAGACCGGGCGCAGAGCCGTCCCTGCACACGAAAAGGCGTGTGAAGCCAGACTGTCAATGCGCCGGTCCTCAGCATCCCGAAGGGTACGATGAGTAGAGGCTGTCATGAAGGGAGGGTTAGCAACCCCAATAATAGGTGCATCCACCTCGGGAGGGACTGACTAGCAGCCAATCACATCAGGGGGAAAAGGGTACTTCCAATCCCAGACCCCCGGAACTCCTAAGTTCACAAGGTGATTCCCAATCCTTAGATATAAGAGCCTGGAATGATCCTGCTCCAGAAATTCCAAGCGCGGCGTCGCCGTGTGAAAGCTCTCCCTCTTGGGCTTGGGAGGCTCTCCCGGAGGAGAGATGGACAGTACTCCAAAGATCTTTATAAGTAATTTATCAGTGTCACACCGGCCCCAGGAACCAGGGCCAGAATTATCACGTGTCCAAGCTATCTCGTCTGAGGAACCGGAACCTGAGAACAGTCCACCTTCATCAGAAGGATCAAGGACCTGCATAGCAGCAGACTCTTCAGTTTCATTGGGGAATATAGAACCATGAAGCGTCAGGGACCGCTTCTTTCCAGCGCCCAAGCGCTCCGCCAACCAGGCATCACCTGCTCAGCCGTAGGTAGCCTGCACGGCACCACCTGCTGGTCATCCCTGCTCAAGTGCGACTCATCAGGAGTGAGATTTAAACAAGGGGAGACAGGTGTATTGAAGCAAGGTGCAGCCACTGGTAAACCTGATTGCAGGGCCAGTGCTTGTTCAGCACACGGTCCGCAGACCCGTGCTCTGTCAGCGTCAGCGTGGGGTGGTCCCCACGCAGTACACAGCCGGTCTTGTCCCCGCGGGACCTCGGACATATAATTCTGAGATGCCTCCATATGGTGATTATCAAAGCAATATGCCAGCAGGGATTTATGCTATAAGCGACCCTGGATGCCCCGAAACCCGCTAGGAATGTGGGAGAATATAAAAATGAACCCGTTTAAGATATATCTATCAGGCCGGGGGATGCCACCGGAATCTTAGCGTCTGAAAGACATAAGGAGAAGAATGGGTGTCAGAGCCATGCGCAGCTGGAAAACATATAAAAGGAGTCACCCGCGAGGGCACTTACAGACCAAGGGAGGAGGGAAACCGCCACCATGCGCGCGCAAAGATCAGCAAAATGGCGCCCAGCGAACCTCGAATGCCGGGATCGATGCTCGGCCGTGACGCGGAGCGCGCCAATTCAAGTCCCCGCCCACTCCGAAGAGCGCGAAGCTCTGAGGTAACGGCAAAGCAAGGATACAATCACATGCTTAAGGATTTGTAGAAAAACCGTTACGTCTAGTAAGGAAAAGGCGCCACAGCATCTAGACAACGCAGCAAACTGTGCATAAGACATACGGCGGTAGCCGAAAACCAAATAAGAGCAAGCAGCGCGGCTCTGACATTTCAATGTTAATGAAGGGCAGAAATAAAGCCATAAGCGTGATATACTGGTACACAGGGACCACCACACACATACCCCCCCCCCTTTCTTTTCCCACTAACTAGTTGGGGAATGAGGGAGGATGGCGACCCTTACACAGGGTCCAGCACTACCCGGGGTTCGGGGCAATAATGCGGGAGGGGCATCCACTAGAGGCTCACCATCAGCCTAAACCGCCTACCTTATGGTGGGGGATTGCGGTGGAGCATGGCTCCGTTAAGCACACAAGGTGCTGCCTACCTTCACCCGACCAACGCAGCCCAGGCTGGGAGGCATATTCTTCACAGAGAGGACGGGTGGAAATAGTCCCGCAGGGCCTCGGGCTGTCAAGCCCCGCTCGCCTGCGAGAGCGTGATACTTCATGTCTTCGCAGTTCAGCACTGCAGAGAAATCTGGGGATTTGTGGGAGGTCCCTCGGTATATGTAGGGCCGGGAGGAGCTTGTTTTCTTCATGATTCTGCAGTGCACAGCGCTGAAGGCGGAGGTATACCCACATGTAAGGATTATGTCTGGAGCAGGACGTGCTGTCTGCTTAGAATATAGCCCAGCGACATTGATTGTGGACTGTGTGTCTACGCACTCCAGCACCTTAGTGAATATTGCACAGTATGAAGCATTATTGGAACTTTTGACCACGCCGGTCAGCTGCTATGTAAATCAGTGCCTCCGACTGGCCAGTAGCACGTTAAGCTTCTTGGAACAGTCATCAGCATATATTCCCTAAAAGGATTCCGGCTCCTGATTTTTCAATTTTAACATTTTTGCTGGCCATTTGTACCTGGTGGGACTCCAGGGCTAGCCCACCTATAGGTCCACAAACACTAGTTGCATACTCCTATACTCATTAATACAATTTATTAGAAAATAGAGTACATACACATAATACTACATACAAACAATACTACATACAGACAGTTAAAAAATATATAATAAAAACCCAAAAAGTGGGGAGGAGCTTGGGGCTGTAAATATAGCCAATAGATTATTCAATAAAATATATATGCAAATATTAATACAATTCATACATCGTAGTGTGCAATGGCGCTTATGAGAAGTGCAGAGTGCATAAAGTGCCTGGTGCCTACTATATAAGAGTGTCCTATCCAAAAGTGAAAAAAATACACTGCTAAGGACTTGCAGTTATCAACATAGTTAAGAATCGTGCATATCATGCAAACCAATAACTCTAAAATAAAGTGCAACGTGCAAAACAGAAGATGTGCATCTGCCCTAGTACTAACCTATACAGTGCCCCTATAAAGTCCAATAAGCGCCATCCACAAACAATGTATAACACATTACTACAATAAGTCCGTATAAGATCTATATGCTCAGATCACAGGCCAAGCCCACTGTCCTCCCCACTTACCTCACCGACGCGCTGCGTGGTCCTCCACCACTTCGCTAGGGTGGATAGGGCACTCTTATATAGTAGGCACCAGGCACTTTATGCACTCTGCACTTCTCATAAGCGCCATTGCACACTACGATGTATGAATTGTATTAATATTTGGATATATATTTTATTGAATAATCTATTGGCTATATTTACAGCCCCAAGCTCCTCCCCACATTTTGGGTTTTTATTATGTTTTTTAACTGTCTGTATGTAGTATTGTTTGTATGTAGTATTATGTCTATGTACTCTATTTTCTAATAAATTGTATTAATGAGTATAGGAGTGTGCAACTAGTGTTTGTGGACCTATAGGCGGGCTAGCCCTGGAGTCCCACCAGGTACAAAGGGTATATGTGGAGTGGTCCCTATAGTTAGCACCTGTTTGTTAGTGTTTATCAGGGTTGTGCATACCTAGTAGGTGGATTTTTGCTGGCCAGCTAAACATTTGGGTATGTGGATGGCAGTGTGCACGTGGGGGTGCACGGTATGTATGTATGTATGGGGGCCCCCCCCCCGTGTCTTTTTCTTCAAGCTATGCTAGCCATTTGTCTGTGTATGTGTCTCTACTGGATTTAGTTGATGGTTTATGGGAGCCCAATATTAATTTTAGGGCAGTGCACTTTTTAGTAAGGACTCCCTGGTGTTATTAACTGATTTATTGAACAAAACAGACCTATTCTAGTCTCAGTGGGACTTTAATCTGATTATATAAAGAGTGGGTACCCTTTACCCTTGATTCCAGAATTATTCCCATGCCTTGGGGAGGCTTGAGTCTTTAAAAAATTGGACATTAGGGGGGTCTACAAACCTCATCTGGATCCGCAGTGGGGACAAGTGCAAGACTGTCTTCAGAACACGGTACGAGCATTTTAAGTACCTCTGCAATGCCCCAGCAACATTTCAAAACTTTGTAATGACGTGTTTCGGGAACTTCTAGACATCTTCGTCATTATCTACCCCCTCAATTTACAAGACCACTGCAATCATGTCCGCCAGGTCCTTCTCCACCAACATCAACTCAAAATTGGAGAAATATCAATTCAAGGTGTTCTCCATTCAGTTTCTGTGATTAAGAATCTCTGACCAGTGGTTGATTGGTTTTGCAAACATTCACCGACGTTTCTCTCTCTCTCTCTCTCTGGGACATTTCCAAAGTGGTCCAACCGATCTGACCAAAAGGAACCGGATGGATCTGACCAGAACCAACTCTCCCTTTCTCTGCTCTAAAGAGCCAGACACTACCTTTCTTGGGCTCAAGGGGTGCTTTACCTCTGCCCACATCTTACAACACGTGGATCCAGAACTTAATTTTATCCTTGAAGTCGACACCTCAGCTAATGCTGTCGAGGCAGTCCTCTCTTAATGCACTTAGAGAAAGCTTTCTAGAGAAGAACTGGGTGCACCACACCTTTCTCCTCATTAAAAGGAATTATGATGTGAGTGACCGAGAACTCCTTTTCATAAAACTTGCCCTGGAAGAGTGGCTCTATCTGTTGGAAGGAGCCAAACATCCAAACCTCATACTCACAGAACCATAAAAACTTGGAGCACCTGCGATCAGCCAAACGTCTTTCGTTCTTGTCAGGTCCCTTGAACTTTCCCCTTTCTGCTTTCACATCTCTTATCGACCTAGGCACTATCAACCTAAGCCCGAAGCCTCGTCTCTGCTCTCTTCCAGAGGAATCTGAATTCAACCCAGGCATTTTCTTCTAATCAAATCCGAGTAAACACCTTCAGCGATCTCAGGGAGTACCTAACTCAATATGATGGCATCTTGATCTTTAACAGAATCATCTTTGTTCCTGAATCTCTACGTTTGGACGTATTTCAAAATATCCATAATCATCCTATGGTGGAGCAGGTTTCTGGAAGATGCCGCATCTCCCCACTTTTGGTGGCCTTCCCCCCATCGAAACTGAAAACGTATGTCTCCTCTTGTGGTACCTGTGCCCGTAGCTAGCACAGACCCACCAGATTTCTTCTCCCTCTACCGGTGCCAGAAAGGCCCAGGGAGCAGATTTCAATGGACTTTGTGGCAGAACTTCCTCCATCTGAAGGTTGGACCACGACTCACAAAACTGAGTCATCTTCTCCCCCTTCCGCCTGAGTAGTCCCACTCCATGTACTCCCTACAAAAATGATCTTGGATTGAGATCCCCAGTTCACCGCAAAATTTTGGTCCGCACTTTAAGAGTCTGCAGCTCACACTGGCATATTCCTAGGCCTACCACCTCCAGGCCAGCGGGCAAACTGAAGGGGTCAACCAGTCCATCTAACAATATTTGCTCCTCTGCTCTTTAGGGGAACTGGGTTTGTTTGCTTCCCTTAGCGGAATTTGCCCTGAATAACTCCGTCCACATGTTTTACTCCGTTTGAAGCCAGTAATGGCTTTCATCCTAAACTTCAGACTCCTGCATCCTTGTGGATGTGCCTGCCACTCAAGTTATACGCTCTCATCTGCCGTCAGTCCACCAACAACTTAGAAAAAACTTTTTTCAGCACCTGCAGCCCAGACTGTCCTCTCTTGCGGGGGGCTCCAGGGAAGACCAAGTACCTCACTAGACTCCGGGCCCAGGAGTAGGTTGCAGCCTCACCAGGCTCCTCTGCAAACGGGGCTCCACCCCTTTCCTGACACATGCAGCCTCCCCAGAGTTGGAGAGGGGTCTATGGGTAGAAGAAAAATAATTTATGATAAATAGTACATTCTGCTGCATCAGATGTAAGACACAGCCTCTTCTGATTCTACTGTTGAAGCATGCTGTATACACCTTACCGGACAACCATCATTTAATAACTGCAGGCAGTACATAACTTTTTTGCTACACTTTCTAGCTACTCTTCAACATGGGGAATACACTCTTGTTTATATGTATCTTATATGTGCATACATTGGTTTAAAAATGTATGTTGATGGCATAGGCATTTGCAACTTTTGCACATATTCATCGATATTTGAGATCTCTGATCTTGCATTTTGCATGTACAGTCATGGCCGTAAATGTTGGCACCCCTGAATTTTTTCAGAAAAATGAAGTATTTCTCCCAGAAAGGGATAGCAGGAACACATGTTTTGCTATACAAATGTTTAATCCCTTTGCGTATTGGAACTAAACCAAAAATACAATTTTGTGAGTAATCACCTGAAAAATGGATATTGTTGGTGTGCCACACACCCCGCTTCACTTCTTAAATATTCATCCATTAATGGGTTAATCCACCGCCAGGTGACGTAGTGCAGAGAGGAAGTCTTGTAACGAGCCCCCTTCCGGCCTATATATACCTGGTACCTCCCTTCAATCACCAGTATATTAAAAAGCAGAAAGACAAGGTACCAGTATTCCACCGGTAACCTCAAAATCAATTTTGATATAAATAAAAAGCTTCACCATATAAAGGCTTCAGTAATACCGAAAAGGGTGGGGGTGAAGCGGGGTGTGTGGCACACCAACAATATCCATTTTTCAGGTGAGTACTCACAAAATGGTATTATTCTTGGTGTGCCACACACCCCGCTTCACTTCTTAAATATTCATCCATTAATGGGACATCCAAAAGCAGTGTCCACAAGGGAAGGGCATCTCAAGGCCAGGTGAAGCATAACTTAAATGACTGCAGTCTGCAGAACTTTGCGGCCAAAAACAGCATCCGCTGAGGCCCGCACATCAACTCTGTAAAACTTAGAAAAAGTGTGAACAGAAGACCAAGTGGCGGCCTTACAAACCTGTTCAACAGAAGCTTGGTGCTGAAATGCCCAAGACACCCCAACAGCGCAAGTGGAATGAGCAGTGATACGAAAAGGGGGAACTCTTCCCTTAGCAGAATAGGCCGCATTAACGGCCTGACGTATCCACTTGCTAATGGCAGATTTGGCCGGTGCCAAACCCTTCTTAGGCCCATGGGGCACAACAAAAAAGGAATCCGTCCTACGAAAAGGAGATGTGATAATCAAGTATACTTAACACAGCGTACTACATCCAAACAATGCAAAACCCTCTCTTTGTCATTCTTAGGATTAGGACACAAGGAGGGAAGAAAAATATATTGGTTCAAATGAAAAGCAGAAACAACCTTAGGAAGAAAGTCTGGCTTGAACCGAAAGACCACTTTATCCTGATGCCTCTCAAAGTAGGGCGCCTGGATAGTTAAGGCCGCCAGCTCTGAGACACGCCGGACAGAAGTGATAGCTACCAAGAAGACAATCTTCTGAGTCAGGGTAGACAAAGCAATATCTTGCAAAGGCTCAAAAGGAGGAGCCTGAAGAGCAGAACGAACCAAATTCAAATCCCAAACCGGGAGTAATGGTTTCCTGGGAGGCCGCACATGCGTAACCCCCTGGAAAAAAGTTTTAACTAAAGGTTTAAGCGCAACACGCTTCTGAAAAAAGATAGATAAGGCAGAGACCTGCCCTTTCAACGTACTTAGCTGAAGACCAGAGTCCAGCCCTGATTGTAAAAACTCCAGAATCCTGGAGACCGAAAAAGACCCTACAAGGAAAAGATCTTATCTCACACCAAGCGATATAGGCTTTCCAAGTCCTATAGTAGGTGATGGAAGAAGACCTCTTCCGGGCACTGATCAGAGTCTTAATGACAGAATCAGAAAGACCCTCCTCCTTCAGGATGGAGGTTTCAGCAGCCAGGCCATCAAACCCAGCGCTGGTAAATTGGGGTAACACAATTGACCCTGAGTGAGCAGATCGGGCCGAAGAGGCAGAACGAACTGGTCCACTGCCAGCCGAACAATGTCTGCGAACCACACTCGTCTTGGCCACCTTGGGGCCACGAGAACGGCGTACACCTTTTCCAGAGCCAACTTCTGAAGAACCCTGCCCAGCATGGGCATCGGAGGAAACAAGTATAGAAATCCCAGAGCTCCCCAGTTCAGGGACATGGCGTCCACTGCCAGAGCCAGAGGATCCTGGGAGAGCGACACGAAGTTCGGGAGCCTGTGATAGTGATGAGGGGCCAACAGGTCCACCTCCGGGGTCCCCCATTGGAGACACAGTGAGCGAAGCACCCGAGGATGGAGAGCCTATTCTTCCAGACGGGGAGAGCCCTTGCTCAACCGGTCCGCTACCTGTTTCATCACCTCTGGAATGTAAACCGCCGAGAGACAGGGAACATGGAACACTGCCCAGGTCCGGATCAGGGACACTTCTCTGAGAGTACTCAGACTGCGAGTCCTTCCCTGAAGACCGACGTAAGCAACCGCTGATCGATTGTCTGAACACATCTGGACCAGAAGGCCCAGAACGTGCTGAGTCAAGAGAGCAAGCACCTGACGGATGGTTCTCAGATTCAGAATATTGATGGGTAAGTGGGGCCTTTAAGGTCCCCACTGCCCCTGAAACTGCAGCTCCTTCCAGAATCTGCCCCATCCCGACAGACTGGCGTCCGTGGTGACAATTTTCCAAAGGGGGGTCAGGAAAGGCCTGCCCTACACAAGATTGGTCGAGACCAACCACCACAGGAGGGACTGCCGTACACGGGAGGACAACTGGAAGGACTGATCCAGCGACTGAGGTTGCTGGTCCCAACACGCTAACAGAAATAGCTGAAGCGTTCTCGTGTGAATTTGGGCAAAAGGAAGACACACTCTGTTTTGATGAGAGTTCAGGCCGGGATGAACCGACCCATGAACGGACTGTGAAGGAGGGTGAGACTCGAATTCCAGGTCGTAACCGGATGACACTACCTCCTGGATCCATCTGCCTGGAACCACTTGGTTCCAAACCTGGTAGAAGTGTCGCAATAGTCCCCCCACCCGCACGGGTGAGGGCAGCCCCTCATTGCTGAGCGAGCTTATCAGCAGGTTTGGGCTTGGTGCCCCAGGACTGAGTGGGCCGGCCACGGCCCCTCCCCCGAGTCCAACCTGCGCCACTAGTAGCGGGAAAGGAAGCTCCCCTGCCCGCTCTGAATCCTCGAAAGGAAGGCCTACCGGAACCTGCCCCCCCCAAAGGGGACACGAGGCCTCTTGCGTTGTGGCATCTTACCACCCTTTGCGACTGAATCAATTTTCTCCCCGAACAGACGCAACCCCAAAAAGGGGAGAGCTGTGAGCACCTTTTTGGAAGCCGTGTCCGCTGACCACTGACGCAGCCATACTGACCTGCGAATAGCCACCAGCATAGCTGCTGCCTTGCTACTCATAGTCAGCGCATCGTCCTGAGCGGCCAGGACATAAGCCACAAAAGATTCACACTGCTTAAGCGCAGTGAACTGTTTGCAAGCGGGATTAAGATCCTCATATAGCCCCTGAATTAAGGACTTAATTGCCAATAGAAGAAGGGCTGAAGCACATACCGGGCGCAACGCTGACCCGGAATAAATAAAACCATGGCGAGCGTATTGGTCAATCCGACGATCTTCCCCATCCTTAGGGACAGTGGTCTCAGCTGACTGTACCATAGCCGTGCTGGAGAGCCCTAGTACCGGGGTATCGATGTCAGGAGGGACAGACCAAAGCTTCACCAATTCTGGCGGAAAAGGATAACGCTTTTCCCAACTGGAAGGAATTCCAGATAACCGCGTGGGATGTTCCCATTCCTTAAGAACCACCCTCTCAAAGTGGTGTTGTCTGGGAAAAACCAAACGCGGCTGAGGCTCCTTAAACAACTGACCCTTTGGCAGGGCGGCCGCCTCAGGTGGATCTAAACTCAAAATTTTAAACATTTGAGCCAGAATAGAGGGGGTGTCAAAAACAACCCCCTCTGACCAATCGCCAATCTCATCAGCCACAAGCTGACCTGCAGGCTCATCTGACTCCGACGGGAATTCATCCTCGTCCGGGGATCCATCGGACCATTCCACAGGTTCACATAGCTCGTCCTGTGGAGCCAAAGGTACCGGAGTCAGGTGCCTCCGTTTTGCAGCGGCCTTTAACGCTGCTTTAACGGGCACTACTTTCCGGGGGCTGGGCTGTGCCGCCGCCTCGGAATGCGAATCCCCACTTTTGACAGTGTCATGCGGGGTCCGGAACAGGGAGGGAGAGGTAGGAGATGATGGCGGATGCGATGGGCCCGCAGCCGAAGCAACGCACCCCCCGAACGGCTCAGCAGAACCGTTTCCGGAAATTACGGAAGCCTCCATATGGTGATTTATGGTATTCGCAATACTGGGACTTTTAAGGCATAAGCCAACCCGGGATGCCCCTTTATTAGTAATGTCCCGGAAGGGAGGATTTTTTATTTATTTATTTATTTTTTTTTTTAAGTTAAGGTGCCCTTTAATAAACTATATATATATATTTATATATAGTCTATATATATATACATTTAATAGATATCCCAATAATTAGCCAGGCACATAGAGCCGGAGGGCCACCATAAGCAGGGATCCCAGGATCTGCAAGGAAAAGAAAACCATCAGATCCTCACATGTGTATAAGAAACATATAAGCATGGCACCAAAGTGCCTTTAAATAAGAGCAAAGTCATGCCCCCTTAATAAAAAGTGACTCCCCACTATACCACTACAAAGAAATATGCATTCCCCACTTAACGGCCCCAACGGGTGGGGCCGCTTACCTGGTCCAGCGAAGGCAGCAGCCGGAGCAAGACTGCAGCCAGCAGCCAGCACAGAAGACTAAGTGCGCGCCCCCGATGCCGCGTCATCGCGCCAGCTGGAGATCACTCTCAGATGGGCCACTACACGTGCGCCCAGGCGGCGGAGGGGGGAGGATAACAATAAAGACCGCATGGCGCAGCCTAAAGAGTACATAAAATGCCAGGCGGGGAAGAGGGGAGGGGGTAGGGGGCCACAAAGCAATAGTCTGCCAAGAAAAGTGGCCAGCCCCTACCCAGCGCAGTCTGCCCTTCAAGCAGACCAAAACCAAAGGTATACACATGCTGAATAACAGTGAATGCATAACCAGAATATACACACATGTTGAATAAAGTGATACAAGTGAAACACGCATACATAAAGCATACCCTCAACCCCCCCCCCCCCAGTGAAGGGAGAAGGGACCGTAACGGGAGAGAAAGGGGCTACGGGGACCCTCGGGACAGGGGCATCCCATTTCCGGATCACCATGCCGGATAGCTGCATTGCCCCACGCATGAGGTCGAGCGGTAGGAGATAAGCTCCTAGGCACTTAAAGTGCCATCTACCATTTGCCCGGTGAGCAGCCTAGGCTGGGAGGCTTCCATTCCACCATAAAGGTATACAAACTCAAACCGGGCAGAAATAGACCAAAAGGGGGGTGGCGGGGTAAGAATACCCCGGCCTACCTGTAAGCAGGAGACTTCCATCTTCTGACTTGTCAGCAAGCAGAGAGAAAAATACTGGTGATTGAAGGGAGGTAGCAGGTATATATAGGCCGGAAGGGGGCTCGTTACAAGACTTCCTCTCTGCACTACGTCACCTGGCGGTGGATTAACCCATTAATGGATGAATATTTAAGAAGTGAAGCGGGGTGTGTGGCACACCAAGAATACAGGGATGATAAAAATCAAGTGGATCATAATGTCACACCAAACTCCGAAAATGGGCTGGACAAAATCATTGGCATCCTTAACTTAATATTTGGTTGTGCACCCTTTGGGGGAAAAATACAGCATTTTTCGTCCTATAAGACGCACCTAGGATTTTGGGAAGGAAAATTAGAAAAAAAAATATTCTAAGCCAAATGTTGTGCTAAAACACCCAATTGCAGACAGTGTGGAATTCCCCCATCCCATTCCCATAGGCAGTGTGGGATGCCCCCCTGCCATAGGGAGTGCGGCATTCCCCCCTTCCTACTTCCCATAGGCAGTGTGGCATCCCCCCATCCCATTCCCCATATAGTCAGTGTGGCATCCCCCCTCCTATTCCCATATAGGCAGTGTGGCATCCCCCCTCCCATTCCCATATAGGCAGTGCGGCATTCCCCCCATTCCCATATAGGCAGTGCGGCATTCCCCCCATTCCCATATAGGCAGTGCGGCATTCCTCCCATTCCCATATAGGCAGTGCGGCATTCCCCCCTCCCATTCCTATATAGGCAGTGTGGCATTCCCCCCTTTCCCATATAGGCAGTGTGGCATCCCCCCTCCTATTCCCATATAGGCAGTGTGGCATCCCCCCTCCCATTCCCATATAGGCAGTGCGGCATTCCCCCCATTCCCATATAGGCAGTGCGGCATTCCCCCCATTCCCATATAGGCAGTGCGGCATTCCCCCCATTCCCATATAGGCAGTGCGGCATTCCCCCCTCCCATTCCCATATAGGCAGTGTGGCATCCCCCTACCCATTCCCATATAGGTAGTGTGGCATCCCCCCGCCCATTCCCCATATAGGTAGTGTGGCATTCCCCTTATAGGTAGTGTGGCATTCCCCCCCCCTTCCATTGCCCATATAGGTAGTGTGGCATTCCCCTTATAGGTAGTGTGGCATTCCCCCCCCCCTTCCATTGCCCATATAGGTAGTGTGGCATTCCCCTTTTAGGTAGTGTGGCATTTATCCCCTTCCATTGCCCATATAGGTAGTGTGGCATTCCCCTTATAGGTAGTGTGGCACCCCCCCCTTCCATTGCCCATATAGGTCAAGTGGCATTTCCCCCCTCTTCCATTCCCCTATAGGTAGTGTGGCATTCCCCCCCCCTCTTCCATTCCCCCATAGATAGTGTGGCATTCCCCTCCTCTTCCATTCCCCCATAGTGTGGCACCCCCCCTCTTCCCTTCCCCGTATAGGTAGAGTGGCATTCCCCCCTCTTACCTTCCCCGTATAGGTAGGGTGGCATTCCCCCCCTTCCATTCACCGTAAATAAAAAAAAAAAAAAGTAAACTCACCTTTTAATCCTCCCCGCTGTCTTCACACACAGACACACACACAGGGGTGAGCGTGGCCGCTGTATGGTCCGGGTGTATCTGTCTGCTGGGGTGTGAAGAAGTGACAGGGACAGTGCGAGCGGCGATACCTCTGCCACACGCACTGTCCCTGTCACTTCTCCACGGCCGCAGCAGACAGAGACACCCAGACTATACAGTGGTGGGCGTGGCCGATGCTTGAGCCCACCGCTGTATAAGGCCGTGTGTTAACTCTGTATGCCGGCACCGCAGAGAGGAACCGATGGAGGCAGCTGTATCTGCCGCCTCCTCCGCAGCACCTGCACGTATTGGCCAAACCCCATTCTTTGAATTTATCAAAGGGGGGTAAGTGATATGTTGCCCTCTAACTGAGGATGAGTTCTAGGAAGAGTCCGTGGTGACCGGACCCCATACTCGGAATTTTTATTTTTGGGATCTAATTTTTATTTTTGGGATCAGACGAAAGATCCCGATGGATTGGTTGCACTGGGAGTGTTTGATGGGACAGCTCCCCCCTCTGCACACACTGCCCAGAAAGGAAGATATGAGTCTATGTGCCTGTTTGATTTTGCTATCAACATTACGAGGCAGGTGTGCTTAAAGGTAAATAAAGGGCACCCCTCCCCCCTTCAGACATCCTTTAGTGGTTTCACACTTACAGCCCTGCTCTCCCGGTGATTAGAGACACATGCTGCTTGTTTGTCTCTCACTAAGCTTCAATCTGCCGGGGAAGGTCAGGCCGGTTTAATGGCTTTAAACATAGGAAGGTACTATTCCCTCTGGGACATTTACCCTTCCTTTCTTATGTAGTTTCGACCCTTGGGATAAAGGATTCAGACCCAAAGTGTAATTAGGTCGGGCTTTATTCTGATTTGGCTACCGACTCTTCTCGTTCATTCCCTTTCTTACTCCGGAAGTATTTTTTCTTAACCATGTTCATGACACCCTTGGTGTGGCTGCTCTCATCTGTTCGGAATATGGCAGTATCGGGCCCGGTCAATATTTGGGTCCTGGGCAGGGGAAATTGCCCTAAGTTGGAGATCCTTGTGCCAAATTCTTTAGGGGGCAGGATTTGCCTTTTTGCTATCTCCTAAATAAGCATATTGATTCATTATCTTAACTGGTTTGGCAAGTGGAATCTTAATATTTTAGACCTATGGGCGTTCATTGTGTGATGGGAAGTTTACCTTCTGCTTCAACAATATAAGGACTGTCTGCTGAATAGGACTTGTCCAGGGGTTTTGTTATATCCTTCCTTCAGCTTTGGTTAGTGACAAATGCCATGAGATTTTTTTTGGGGGGGAACAAGAAAACATGGCTGTAACATATTCAGTTCACAGCATTCTCTGAGATCCTGGACTGAGGATTCTAGGTCAGAGTGAGCCTTGTGCAATATTCTTTTGGGAATATTACATTTTGGGTGGATTTGTGAATACGCCGATAAGTGTAGGTATTTTTCCACCTGATCTGGGCTGCCTGTTGAAGAGAATTCTCATTGGAGCTCCTTCTTTTAAGATGTTCCTTTCATTTGGGGACGCGGCTAAAGAGGGGTACCTTCCTCCTCTACCTTATCTGTGGGGAAGAAGGATTTTTAAAAGGGTCCTCTCTAATCTATTTGCCCAAACCCACTGAGCTATGATGCCATGTTTGGGTTGGTGCCTGAATACTTTGTGTTGCCCTCTCCATTCCAGGAGCATTAAATGAGGGTTTCACGTAGAAAATACTTGTACCCCTCAGTCAGATTCTTGGTCTCTCCTATACCAGTGGGTTGGAGGTAAGATAAGTTATTCTGAAGTTGCTAACCTTGGAAGCCAGGCGAGTAATATCCCAGTTCCCTTCACCAGCAGAAATCTGCAAGAATAAAACTGGATTCCAGAAGTATATATAGGCCCTTTAGGAACCACACATTTTTATCTTGCAGTCCCACCCCTAGGACGAGAGTTAACCCATTTGTATCTGATTCAGTGACGCTCTGGAGTGGAATATTAGAGATGCAGTAACTTCATCTTTCCTGGGCAAAATTAATCAGTGTCTGCAACTGTCCTGGGAAAAATAATTCAGCGTATGCATCTGTCGAAATAGGTCTGTAACCATACATTCAAATGGTTGTGCTTCCATTTTGTTCTGTGTTTGTTGTTAACCGGCCCTTTGAAGTCATCCAGAATGATGACGTGGCCCTCAGTGTAAATTAGTTTGACACCCCAGCCCTAGGGCAAATGTAAGTTCTGGATCAACTCTCAAGTAATTCTGTGAAGAAATTATCCACCTTTATATGGTCGAGCAACTAACCATCTTTAATGACAGATATGTGCAATATGGTATTAGTCACAGGATTCTACACACTACCACATCAAGCTACATGGATATAATGGCTTCAAAGCTTTTCACTGATTTCTTCTCTAGATACACCTTTGATCATCTTCATGCTTCTGGCTTAAAAAAACCCGAGATTTTTACTATATGGATTTTGTTCTGCAGGGGGCATCACAATTCATGATGCACCACTGTGTGTATCCACCAACCCCCATGGCAGAGCAGCTTGTGTTTAGGATGCCACATAATGAGGGATACCACCACTCCTAGAGTCTTAAATTAGGTGATTGCTCTATTTAAATAAATGGAAAAGAGAAATGTGTTCCGTAAAGGGCATCAGCAGACATCCAGGCATGAAGGAAACTGGCACGGTTGGAGGAGTCTGTTATGTTCTCCAGAATCAGAAGAGGCACAAAAATACAATTCTGTGATTACTCACCTGTAGAATTGATTTTACTGTGTACAGCACGGCCTGTTTCATTTTAATCATTACATCTGGGTATTGCGCCACAAGGTGGCCCAGTTGACTGCAGAAGACTTGTGGCTCCTCCCGGCCATATAAAAAGCCAGGAATCTCCCATAGACCCCCAGTGTTGAAAACCAGTTATGCCAGAACCCGGGAGATAAATCATAAGAAAAAAAGGCACAGCCTAACAAAAAATAACCTCTGAACAAATCACCATAAAGAGGCAAGAATAACGATAACAAGGGTGGGATGAAACAGGCCGTGCTGTATACAGTAAAATCAATTCTACAGGTGAGTAATCACAGAATTGTATTTTTCCAAGTGTACAGCACGGCCTGTTTCATTCTAATCATTACATCTGGGACATACAAAAGCAGTGTCCGTAAAGTAGGGTGGGATTCCCAATGAGCAACGGCAGGCAGTTCAAGCCACTTACCGCCTGAAGCACCTTGCGGCCAAAAACAGCATCAGCTGAGGCCCTAACATCAACCTTGTAAAACTTAGAAAAAGTGTGAACTGAGGACCAAGAAGCGGCCTTACAAACCTGTTCAACAGAAGCCTGGTGCTGAAAAGCCCAAGAGGCACCAATAGCCCTAGTAGAGTGAGCAGTAACGCGAAAGGGAGGTACCTTCCCTTTAGCAGAGTAAGCTTGCACCACCGCCTGTCAGGTCCACTTACTGATAGTGGATTTGGCTGGAGACAAGCCCTTCCTAGGTCCAGCAGGAAGAACAAAGCATCAGACTTCCTAAACAACTCAATGGCGACCAAATAAAATTTGAGCGTGCTAACCACATCCAGGGAATGAAGAGTCCATTCCTTAGAATTGGAAGGAGCCGGACACAAGGAAGGTAGGACAATGTCCTGATTGAGATGGAAGGCAGACACAACCTTGGGCAAGAAATCCGGCTTAAGCCGGAACACCACCTTATCCTGATGCAGGAGGTTTCATGGAAAGCGCCGCCAGCTCAGAAACTCGATGCACCGAAGAAATAGCGACCGAAAAGGCAACCCTAAGAGTCAGACTGGACAGAGCGGCCTCGCGCAGAGGCTCGAAGGGAGGACCCTGTAGAGCAGAAAGCACCAAGTTTAAATCCCACACCGGTAGCAGGGGCTTACGAGGCGGACGCACGTCAGTAACTCCCTGGAAAAAAGTCTTGACAAGCCTATGATTGGCAAAAGAACTTTGGAAGAAAACAGCCAGAGCCGAAACCTGTCCTTTGAGGGTACTAAGTTGTAGACCCGAACCAAGACCATGCTGTAAAAACTCCAGAATCCTAGGAATGGAAAAATCACGATAGGATAGAGACTTGGACTCACATCGAGCAATATAAGCATGCCAGAACCTGTAGCAAATAGTAGATGAAGATTTCTTCCAAGCCTGAATCAAGGTATCGAGGCCGGCAAACCCTTACCCATCAAGATGGAGGTTTCAGCAGCCAAGGCGTTAAAGCCAGCGTTTGTAAATTGGGATGACGCAGCTGTCCCTGAGTGAGAAGCTCTGGATCGTCGGGCAAGACGTACCGATCTACTGCCATCTGTAAGACGTCCACGAACCATACCCTCCTCGGCCAGCGGGGGGCTACCAGAATGGCCGGTACCCCCTCCTGGGTTATCTTGCGCAGCACCCGACCCAGCAGAGGAAAGGGAGGAAATACATAGAGGAGTCGAAACTCTGCCCAGGGAATTTGAAGCGCGTCCGTGGCGAAGGCCAGAGAATCCTTTGGGGAGACAAACCTTGGAAGCTTGTGATCGTGACAGGACCCCAGCGGCGACACAGGGTGTGAAATACCTTGCTGTTGAGAGACCATTACTCCAGACGACACGACCCCCTGCTCAGGGAATCCGCCTCCTGGTTCTCCACCCCTGGAATGTAGACTGCCAAGATGCAGGGAAAGATCTCCTCAAGCCAAGATAAGATCAGGGACACTTCCTTGAGGGCACGCTTGCTTCGGGTCCCTCCCTGGTGATTGATGTATGCAACCGCCGTCTGATTGTCCGAACAGACCAGTACAACACAACCCCGTAGGTGGGGAGTCAACTGGGAGAGGACCAACCTGATCGCAAAAAGCCGAAGCCGCCCCCCCCACCCGGTCGGGTGAGGGCACCTCCTCATGCCTGAGGGGCCTTGGGAGAGGGTTTGGGCTTGGTTCCCCAGGAGAGACCGGGGCGACAGCGGGATCTGCCCCGACCCCAAGAGTCTCTGCGGCTACCTGAGAAGGAGGACCCACAACCTCCCCTTGAAGGACGAAAGGAAGAGGATCCTCGAAAGGGCCGAGCCTGCTTTCTACGCTGGGGGAGCCTACCATCCTTGGTCAGAACATCAAGACGCTCACCGAAAAGACAGAGTCCAGTGAAGGGAAGCCCAGTGAAAGACTTCTTAGCGGCGGTGTCAGCCGCCCACTGACGCAACCAGATGGATATACGCATAGCAACCAACAGGGCCGATGCCCTACCGCCAAGCCGGACGTCGTCATCCATGGCAGACAGCACAAAGGCAATAAAATCAGAGCAAAGCAAAAGGTCCTTATAATCCTCCATTTTCTTGCGAGACCGGGAGGCCTCAGCAAGTCGCCTGTCCTTTTTAATAGCAATGGCCACAATGGCTGCAGCGCAGACCGGACGCAACCCGGCCCCTACAAAGGTGAAGGCATGACAAGCAGCTGATCCATAAGCCGGTCCGCACTATCACGCAAGGTGGTAGTGTCGGGGGACGGCATAACCGAAGTGTTAGATAGCCCCAGGACCGGAGTGTCCACCTCAGGCGGGTACAACCAGCACCTAATCAAATCCGCTGAGAGGGGATACCTTCTATCCAACCCCTTGGGCACCGAAGGTAACCTGTTAGGGAGTTCCCACTCCTTGAGGACCATATTAGAGAAATGGCCCTGTTCCGGGAACTCTAGGCGTTGCTTGCCAGGGCGGAAGAGCTAGCCCTGCTTCTTCTTCGCCACCTTAGGGGGAGCGATGTGTAAAGTATCAAAAACAGCCGACAGGAGCCCGTCGGTATCACCCGGGAGCCAGGTATCCTCGTCCTAGGAAGATCCTAAATCACTATCATATTCGCCCTGACGATCCCCAGAGGAATCCGAGTCACGGAACCACTCCCCCCTCCTCAGGGGAATCACGGCCACCATACATGTCAAGGCCCTCGTCCTCCTCGGCAAAGAGGGACAAACCCGCGTCTAGGTGCTAAATGCAGGCGTGGAGGAGTGGTGGATGCTGTCAGGAGGACAGGACTGGAAAGAGAGGCGCTCAGCCCGGACTGTTCCGCGATAAAACTTTGGGCGCACTGGACACAAACCGCGACGCCTCCACTCAAAGGGGATGCCCCGCACATGACAAACAGCCGAGCCTGCCCCGAGGGGTCCCCAAGCTCGCTATCCCCAGAAGCCTCCATATGGTGATTATCAAAAAAGGCACAGTCAGCCAACACGGTGTAAGGCTAAAAGAGCCCACCCGGGATGCCCCACTAAGAAGGGACCAAGGGAGGGGGGGTATGGAACCAGGAGAAACCACAATACAGCTATCCCGTCTGCAAGACATAAGCATGGAAAATCATGAGCATCCCACAGCACATGCACCAAACAATCAGACCCGCGGGATCGACTCACGGACCCGCTGCAGGACGCGCAGGAGGAACTCAGGAAAGGATGCCCCTAAACGATGTCAGTCGGCCAGTTCAGGCAGCCAGGACAGCGCATCCAGCCTGCAGCGCGGAGCCAAGAAGATGGCACCGCTAGAAGAACCTCGAGGGGCGGACCGCGGGGAGAGGACGCAAAATGCGTCATCCCGTGGCGCCGTCCCCCGCAAAAGGCAATAGAACGCCGGCGCCCAAGCAAGTGAATGGTGCCCGGCGCCAGAGAGGAGGCCAGGCCCCTGCAGCAGGGAGAGGAGGCCGCATACACGTGCACGCCCGACCCACCCCCCCCCAGTCAAGGCTGGGAGGCAGGAGGGTCCGGAAGAGGGTGGAAATAGGTTTACAGGGCCGCAGGCTTGGTTGCCCCGCTCGCCTGCGAATAACCATAGAGCCATCTTTGGACTTCGCAGTCATGACTGCAGAGAAACATGGGGGTCTATGGGAGATTCCTGGCTTTTTATAGGGCCGGGAGGAGCCACAAGTCTTCTGCAGTCAACTGCGCCACCTTGTGGCGGAATACCCAGATGTAATGATAAAAAATGAAACAGACCGTGCTGTACACTTGGAAAAAAAAATTCTGTGTCAAAAGTTCAAGCTTAGGTACAGTACAAGCCATACAAAGGCACACAACCCAGCCTCCTGCTGTGTAGAAAAAATTGTAATGTGCTGTGACATGCGCATTGCATCCAATGTAGAAAGCAGACATTCAGAGACAGCTTCTGGTTTCTGTGGTCCTTTGGGCAAGAATATCTAGGTAAACCCCTTTGTGGTGTGTTACGTCAGATGCCATGTCACCCTTCAACTGATCCAACACTGATAGGTCCTCCTCCAGACCTCAGTGCATTCTCCAGTGGCAGCAATTGTTCTCTAGTCCTTTTCAGCTTCTATACTGGCGCTGATCATCCTCTTATACTGGTTGCCTTCTCGAATGCCACCAATTACCCTCTAGTCCTTACTGCTTTCTCTGTAGCTGCAGATCATCCTGCAGTCTTTACCGCTTTCTCTGCGGCCGCTGAAGGGCCCACATCTGCTGCCAATCATCCTCTTGTGATCCCCGCCTTTTGAGATACGGCCAGTCACCCTAATTTCTAGACACCTTCTCCAGTGCCACTGATTATCATCTGGTCATAAGACCAGCTGTAGGTATGCTCCAAATGTGGTCGCCACTGTCCCTCAGCTCTTCGAGCATAAGTGGCAAGCCAAAGGGGCCTTGCTGAGCTACCTCATGCTCGAATAGCTGAGGGACAGGGTGTGGGGAAAAACTCCAGTTAATGGAGTAGAAATCCCTGATAGAAGTGCTGGGTTCCTCCTTTTATTTTCCACTTTCACATTGGGCCTGCCAGCCATAAACAACCCCGGACCTAATCTCTGGCCAGCTGTGTGGCTAGATAAAGCAAAGCGGGTCCACAGCCTGAAAGGGTCAATTTGCACCTCTGGGTTTCCCCGAGTCCAAGACAGAGGTGAACCCTGCAAAGAGCTCACTCTCTTTAACCACTAGTCCATTAGACATCCAGCACCAACACAAATCGGGCCATAGCTGGGCCGCTGTGTGTCCTAACACCGAAACCATCCCAGAAAGCCTCATTGGGGCATACTTAACCCATTCCCATACCTAGTGGGGAACCTGAGGAAATGGAGATCTCTGGTTCTGACCGATCTAGGGATCCTATATTTGGTCTCCCCGGATGCACCACATCTAGACCAATAGTTTGGTGCCAAAATCAGAGCCATACGATCCTTGTACCTGAAGTTATAAGTCCTAGCAGTTTTTAGGTATAAAAGTGAGCTCATCAAGGTAGGGAGGGAATGGCCCAGCACTCAGAAAGGAGAGGGCGAGGGAGTGCCGATGCATAAAGGGGATGACTCCAGACCGCCCGGTGTCACCATCTGGGAGACGTCACGTTTGTGCACTAGAGGTATGACCACAACATAGGCAGGCTGTGCAATGCTTCTCTGGGGCCTGCACCACTACACATCAACCCATCAGAACACATTCTAGGGTACTGTCATCTGTTTTGTAGCTCTGTTTGCAATTCGTTTACCTGTATATTGTATCCTGCAATATACAATTCTGTGAAATACTCACCTGTAGAATTGATATTATGAGTATACAGTACGTCCTGCTCCAGATAGATTACTTACACTTGGGTTATCCTCCGCCAGATGGCGCTGCACTGCAGATACCCAGGGACCTCCCACAAATCCCCAGCATTGAAAAGCAGTGAACAAGAAGCCGGGAGAATTTAACCACCAAAAACTGGTGACTATAACAATGATAACAATCACCATACAGGGGATCCAGAATAATGTCAAAAAAACAGGGTGGGGTGGAGCAGGACGTACTGTATACTCATAATATCAATTCTACAGGTGAGTATTTCACAGAATTGTATTATTCTTAGTATACAGTACGTCCTGCTCCAGATAGATTACTTACACTTGGGACATCCAATAGCAGTGTCCATAAGCAGGGTGGGATCCCCAACAAAAGGTAACAGCAGACAGTTTAAACCACTGCCGCCTGCAAAACCTTGCGGCCAAAAACAGCATCAGCATCAGCTTTACATCAACCTTGTAAAACTTTGAAAAGGTAAGAACAGAAGACCAAGTAGCGGCCTTGCAAACTTCAAGAGGCACCAGAAGCTTGGTGCTGGAAGACCCAAGAGGCACCAATAGCACGAGCAGAATGAGCAGTAAGGCGGATCGGAGGACTCTTCCCCTTAGCAGAATAGGCCTGAATCACAGCCTGGCGAATCCATTTGCTAATAGTAAACTTGGCAGGAGCCAAACCCTTCCTAGGTCCAGAAGGGACCACAAAATAGAGCATCAGTCTTCCTGAAGGCCGCAGTGACTACCAGGTAATACTTCAGACACCTGACCACATCCAAGGAATACAGAACCCTTTCCTTAGCGTTGCTAGGATTAGGACACAATGAAGGGAGAACAATATCTTGATTCAAATGAAAGGCAGACACCACCTTAGGCAGAAAGTCTGGCTTAAAGCGGAACACCACCTTGTCCTGGTGTCTCTCATAGTATGGGGGCTGTATAGACAGAGCCGCCAGCTCAGACACACGCCTGACCGAAGTAATAGCCACCAGAAAAACAACCTTGAGGGCAAGTACAGCCAGAGCAGCATCCTGAATAGGCTCAAAGGGAGCACCCTGCAAAGCAGACAAAACCAAGTTCAAATCCCAACAGGGACCCCCTGAAAGAAGGTCTTAACCAAGGGATACTGAGCAAAGGACTTCTGAAAGAAGACAGACAGGGCAGAAACCTGACCCTTCAGAGCACTGAGTGTTAGACCCAACTCCAACCCATGCTGTAAAAACTCCAGAACCCTAGGGATTAAGAACTCCCTACAGGGAAGAGACCTAGACTCACACCAATCAATGTAGGTACGTCATACCCTATAATAGATGGCAGACGAAGTTTTCTTCCTAGCCTGTACCATGGTATCCACCACCGAGGCAGACAAGCCTTTCTCCATCAAGATGGAGGTCTCAGCAGCCAGGCCGTCAAAGCCAGAGTTTGTAAATTGGGATGGCGTAAGGGGCCCTGAGTGAGCAGATCTGGCGCCCCTGGCAGGACGTACTGGTCTACTGCCATTTGTACCACGTCTGCGAACCACACTCTTCTTGGCCACCTGGGGGCCACCAGAATCACTGGCACCCCTTCCAGAGCAATCTTGCGCAGGACCCTGCCCAGCAGGGGGAATGGAGGAAAGACATACAGGAGCCGAAATGCCTTCCATGACATGGACAGAGCATCCGTGGCCAAGGCCAGAGGATCCTGAGACAGGGAGACAAAGGCCGGGAGTTTGTGATTGTGACGGGATGCGAACAGATCCACATCCGGTAGACCCCAACTGTGACACAGGGACTGGAATACCCTGTTGCAGAGGGACCACTCCCCCTGACTGGGGGGACCCCTGCTCAGAGAGTCTACCAGTAGATTCTCTGCCCCCGGGATATACACAGCCGAAATGCATTGAACATTGGCCTCCGCCCATGTCAGAATCCGTGACACCTCCTGGAGGGCACCCCTGCTCCGGGTCCCTATCTGATGGTTGATATAGGCAACCGCCGTCCTGTTGTCTGAGCGCACCTGCACAGACAGACCCTTCAGGTGATCGGTCAACTGCTCCAGTACCAACCTGATTGCTCGTAGTTCCAGAATGTTGATGGGTAAGTGGGCCTCCTGCGGGCCCCACCTCCCCTAGAAGCGCAGGGACTTCCAGAATCCCCTCCAACCTGACAGACTGGCATCCGTGGTGACCGTCTCCCAGGAGGGGGCCAGAAAGGACCTGCCCCCTAGCAAGTTCCTGTGGTCCAGCCACCACGAAAGGGACCTTTTGACCAAGGGGGGAAGCACACAGACCCCGTCCAAGGATGTGGGGTCCTTGTCCCATACTGACAGAAGGTGCAGTTGCAGAGGCCTCAAATGGAACTGAGCAAAGGGCACCGCCTCGAAGCTCGCCACCATCAGGCCCACCAGCTGCATGCCCTGCCTGAGGGAGGGCTGGGGGCACAAGAGCAGGAACCGCACCTGTGCAGTCAGAGCTTCCACTTTCTGTTGAGGAAGGAATATCCTTGACTGAACCGTATCCAGAATCATTCCCAGGAATGGGGTCACCGAAGAAGGGGACAGAGAGGACTTGGGGTGATTGATCACCCAGCCGAAGGACTCCAAGGTGGACACCACCAGTTGAGTGTCCAGCTCTGCCTGCTGTAGAGACCGAGAGGTGATGAGAATGCCGTCCAGGTATGGCAGCACGCGTATGCCTCCTGACCTTATCAGAGACATCACCCCAGCCAGCACCTTGGTGATGTCTCTGAAGTGAGGCCAAATGGCAAGGCCACAAATTGGTAATGTTGATCTTTCAACTCGAATTTGAGAAACCTTTGGTGTCCCAGGAACACAGGGATGTGAAAGTAAGCATCTTTGATGTCCACAGACGTCATAAAATCCCCTGGGCGCAGAGAGCCGATGGCCGAGCGCAGAGTTTCTTCTTGACGAACTTGTTGAGAATCTTTAAATCCAGAATGGGTCTGACTGACCCATCTTTTTTGGGCACTGTGAAAAGTTTGGAATAGAACCCCTTGCCCCTTTCTCTTAAGGGGACCCTGCAAATGACCCCCAGATCCAGAAGCCCTTGCACGGCCTGCATCAAGACCTGAGCTGATACAGGGTCCTGGGGGATCCGGAACCTGATGAATCTTGTGGGGGGCCGCACAGCAAACTCTATCTTGTAACCAGAGGACACTACCTCCTGAATCCACCGGTCTGAGACGCGGCGCCTCCAGACGTGCGCGAAGTGCTGTAGCTGTCCCCCCACCCTGACTGGCGAGGGCGCCCCATCATGCCTGAGGGGTCTTGGGAGGGGCTTTGGGTTTGGACCCCCAGGAGGAGCCAGGATGTCGTCCTCTGCTCCTATGCCAGGAATCTGCGCGAGCCCCCGCAAAGGACACCCCTTTTCCCTGCTTAGCGCCTCGCTAGGGGACTGAAAGGGGGGCCTGGCCCCGAAAGGGCCGAGACTGCCGCCTGCGCTGGGGTAACTTACCTCCTTTAGCAAAGAGGTCTAGGCGGTCCCCAAACAGGCGTAGCCCTTTAAATGGAAACCCAGTAAGGGCCTTCTTTGCAGCATTGTCAGCAGCCCACTGGCGCAGCCACACCGCGCGGCGTATAGCTACCGCCAAGGCAGAAGACACACATCCTAATGGCATCATCCGATGCAGACAGGATAAAGTTTACAAACACATCACAGTTAGACAGTGCATTAACCGTATCAAGTGGCAATTCGTCTGGGCCCTCGAGTGCATTTCTGACCAGAGCCCTGAGCGCCACAGAAGTAATGGCCAAGGCGCAAACTGGGCGCAGCGCCGCCCCCACAAATGCAAAGGCATGGCATGCCAATTGGTCAATGCGCCGGTCCTCAGAGTCCCGCAGCGTAGTAGTGTCGGGGGAGTGCATAATAGAGGTGTTAGACAGCCCTAGAATAGGAGCATCGACCTCGGGGGGCGATGACCAGCACTTGACCATATCAGCAGGAAAAGGATACTTCCTGTCCAAACGGGAAGTCTACTGGGATGTTCCCACTCGTTAAGCATGAAGTTATTGAAATGGGTTTGCTCAGGAAATTCCAATCGAGCCTTAGCAGTATGAAAGAGCTCACCCCTTTGCCTGGGAGCCGCAACAGGGGGAGAGATGGACAAAACCTCAAAAATCTGAACCAGCAGCCTGTCAGTATCATCCGGGGTCCAGGGATCAGAGCCAGAATCGTCATGACCCCTGGACCTCTCGTCAGATGACCCAGAGTCAGAGAACAGCTCCCCTTCGTCCGAGGGGGTATAGCCATATTGATGCAACAACTCGTCAGACTGCGTAGGGAAAAGAGTGGCATCAGGGGTTAAGTGCCGCTTTTTAGCGGTGGTCTTAAGCGCTAAAGTATTAGCAATCAATTTTTCAACACTGGCCAGTCTAGCAGCCACATCAGGATGAGAATCCCCACTTGTATTGGGGGTTAGACTCAGGCTTGGGGGAGTAGGTGACGTGAGGCGAGGTGCAGGCCCAGCCACCGGAGGGGCGGGAAGTACCATTAGCGCCTGCTGCGCGCAAGTAACACAGACCCGTGCATTGTCACCGCTGATAGGTGAGACCCCACAAGCTACACACAGCCGGGCTTGTCCCGAAGGTACCCCGGTCACATTATCCTGGGATGCCTCCATATGGTGAGTAATAGGCACAATAGGCCAGTAGGGATTGACGCTGTAAGCTACCCTGGATGCCCCAATGACCCGCAGGGAAGCGGGAGTAATTATACTGGCCCAACTGGCAATTACGCAGGGCCGGGAGAAGCCACTGGATTCACCCGTCTGAAAGACATAATGAGAATAAAAGGTGTCAGAACCATGCACAGTAGGCAAGAAGCATAAAAATCGCCCGCGAGGGCACTTACAGACTGTGGAAGGGGGGACTGTTACCCACGCGCGCACGCGACTACACATCAAAATGGCGCCAAGCGAACCTCAAAGGGCGGGCCAGAGCGGGCCGTGACGCGGAGAGCGCCAAGCCAGGTCCCCGCCCCCCCCAGAAGAGCGCGAAGCTCTAAGACAGCAGCCAATGATGACGCCGCAGCGTCTGAGGCGCCGCCACCGCCCGGCGCAGAACATCCAATGAAGGAAAAAGTGCGCGCAGCGGCGGCAGTTACACAAGTAAAAATACGAATCAGCACGGCGGCTGACACCACATATACAAGTCCAAGGACATTACAAAGGCCTTATGCATGTAATCACAATACACTGACACCAAACACACACACCCCTCCCCCCCTTTCTTTCCCCCCGAGCTACGGGGGAAACGAGGGAGGATGGCGGCCCTTTGTACAGGGCCCACCGCTACACGGGGCAATAATGCCGGAGGGGCATCCCATAGAGGCTCACCATCAGCCTATACGGCCTACCCTTTGGTGAGGGACTGCGGTGGAGCATGGCTCCATAAGCACGCATGGTGCTGCCTACCTTCACCCGACCAGCGCAGCTCAGGCTTGGAGGCACATCATCACAAAGAGGACGGGTGGGAATAGTCCACAGGGCCGCAGGCTTTAATAGCCCTGCTCACCTGCGAGAGAGTGATACTTCATGTCTTCGCAGTCAGCACTGCAGAGAAATCTGGGGATTTGAGGGGCCGGGAGGAGCCTGTTTTTGCATGTCTCTGCCGTGCAGCGCCATCTGGCGGAGGATAACCCAAGTGTAAGTAATCTATCTGGAGCAGGACGCACTGTATACTAAGAATATACAATTCTGTGATTACTCACCTGTAGAATTGGTATTATGATTATACAGCACGTCCTGCTCCAGATAGATTACTTACACTTGGGTATTACTCCGCCAGATGGCGCTGGACTGCAGAGACATCGAAAACAGGCTCCTCCCGGCCCCTCAAATACCCAGGGACCTCCCACAATCCCCAGCATTGAAAAGCAGTTAACCAGAAGCCGGGAGAATTAAAACAAACCCAAACTGGTAACTATAACAATCATAACAATCACCATACAGGGGATCCAAGATAATGCAAAACCAAGGGTGGGGTGGAGCAGGACATACTGTAAACTCATAATACCAATTCTACAGGTGAGTAATCACAGAATTGTATTATTCTTAGTATACAGTACGTCCTGCTCCAGATTACTTACACTTGGGACATCCAATAGCAGTGTCCATAAAGTAGGGTGGGATCCCCAAAGGTAACAGCAGACAGGTCATACCACTGCCGCCTGCAGAACCTATCAGCCAAAAGCAGCATCAGCTGAGGCCCTAACATCAACCTTGTAAAACTTTGAAAAGGTATGAACAGAAGACCAAGTAGCGGCCTTGCAAACCTGTTCAACAGAAGCCTGGTGCTGAAGAGCCCAAGAGGCACCAATAGCACGAGTAGATTGAGCAGTAAGGCGGAAGGGAGGATTCTTCCCCTTAGCAGAGTAGGCCTGAATCACAGCCTGACGGATCCATTTGCTGATAGTAGACTTGACAGGAGCCAAACCCTTCCTAGGACCAGAAGGGACCACAAAAAGAGCATCAGTTTTTCTGAAAGATGCCATAACCACCAGATAGTACTTCAGACACCTAACAACATCCAAAGAATGCAAGACCCTCTCCTTAGCATTACTAGGATTAGGGCATAATGACGGAAGAACAATGTCCTGATTCAAATGAAAGGCAGACACAACCTTAGGCAGAAAGTCTGGCTTGAAGTGAAACACCACCTTATCCTGGTGTCTCTCAAAGTAGGGGGGCTGGATGGAAAGCGCCGCCAACTCAGACACACGCCTAACAGAGGTGATAGCCACCAAAAAGACAACTTTGAGAGTAAGAATGGCCAGGGCAGCATCCTGCACAGGTTCAAAGGGAGCACCCTGCAAGGCTGACAAAACCAAGTTCAAATCCCAAACAGGCAACATAGGCTTACGTGGGGGACGCACATGAGTAACCCCCTGACAAAAAAATCCTGATCAGAGAAACATGACCCTTCAGAGTACTGAGTTGGAGCCCCATCTCCAACCCATGCTGCAGGAACTCCAGGATCCTGGGAATAGAGAACACATGACAGGGAAGAGACCTAGAATCACACCAGTCAATGTAGGCACACCAAACCCTGTAGTAAATGGAAGAAGAAGACTTCTTCCTAGCCTTTATCATGGTATCAACAACAGAGGTAGACAGCCCCTTCTCCATCAAGATGGAGGTTTCAGCAGCCAGGCCGTCAAAGCCAGAGTTTGCAAATTGGGATGGCGTAAGGGACCCCTGAGTGAGCAGGTCTGGCACCCTGGGCAGAGAGTACTGATCTACTGCCAGCTGCACCACGTCTGCGAACCACACTCTTCTTGGCCACCTGGGGGCCACCAGAATTGCTGGAGCCCCCTCCAGAGCAATCTTGCGCAGAACCCTGCCCAACAGGAGGAAATGGAGGAAAGACATACAGGAGCTGAAAGTCCTGCCATGACATTGCTAGGGCATCCGTGGCCAAGGCCAGAGGATCCTGGTGTCAGCTCTCACTCACCGTGTCCCCGTTCCCGCATCGTCCCCGGGCGGCTGGCGGCGCGGCTCCCGGCCCGAAGTCCTGGCCGTGCCGCATCTGCTCAAGCGGAGGCGGCTCGAGCGGTGCCCAGCTCGGCCACGCCCCCCGCTCTCAGCTCCGGCTCCACGTGTGTCTTATTCCCTCCGGCGGCGCTGTTTTGTGCGCGCCCGCCGGACGTCTAGTTTAAAGGGCCAATGAGCCCTAGTCTTCAGTAGGGCTTACGCCCCCCTCCTTGTCTGGGCCAATGAGCCCATATATGGGCTTGGGCTAACTCCCATGATCTCCCAATTGATTCCTAGTTCCCAGTTGCACTAATCACATTCCCCAGTCTCAATCATTCTAGCTTCTAGTACCTTGTTTGCCTTGTCTTGTGAAGTTTATCCTGTTGCCGACCTTGATTGTACCGACCACTCTCGATCCGAACCCTTGTTGCCGACCTCTGCCTGAACTGACTACTCTCGATCTGAACCCTTGTTGCCGACCTCTGCCTGAACTGACTCCTCTCGATCTGAACCCTAGTTGCCGACCTTGCCTGTACTCCGACTACGTTCTGCCTGACCCTTGGTGCCACTATGATCTCTGCCTTTCCGTTGTCGACCTCTGGCCTGTCTCTGGACTTCCGTCACCCACGCTCTTGCTATTGGTTCTCCAGACCTCCCACATATAAGCTTACATCCTTTGAGCCATTAAGTCCTGGGGGCAACCGATCCCGGGTAGGCGTTTCTTGCGTCCCGGCAAGCGGGGGCTCCTACAGGTGAAGCTGGCTGTGGAGATTGGGGGTTGTGAGCTTATCAAGAGGGCTGGAGTTACCCCGAGCGTGACACCTGGGACAGGAAGACAAAGGCCGGGAGCTTGTGATTGTGACGGGACGCAAACAGATCCACATCTGGTTGGCCCCAACGGTGACACAGAGATTGAAACACCCTGTTGCAGAGGGACCATTCTCCCAGGCGAGAGGTCCCCCTGCTCAGAGAGTCTGCCTGCAGATTATCCACCCCCGGGATGTATACAGCTGATATGCAGGGAACATTGGCCTCCGCCTAGGTCAGGATCAGAGACACTTCCTGGAGGGCCCTCTTGCTCCGGGTCCCTCCCTGATGATTGATGTAGGCAACTGCCGTCTGGTTGTCAGAACCAACCTGATTGCCCGCAGTTCCAGGACGTTGTTCCATACTGACAAGAGGTGGAGTTGCAGAGGCCTCATGTGGAACTGAGCATAACGGACCGCCTCGAAGCACACCACCATCAGGCCCACCAGCTGCATTCCCTGCCTGATGGAGAGATGAGGTCAAGATAGCAGGAACTGAACCTGCGCAATCAGACTGTCCACCTTCTGCTGAGGAAGAAAAATCATTGCCTGAACTGTATCCAGATTCATTCCAAGGAAGGGAGTCACCAAGGAGGGAGTCAGGGAAGACTTGGGATGGTTGATCACCCAACCAAATGACTCCAGAGTGGACACTACCAGCTGAGTATCCAGTTCTGCCTGTTGTAGGGACTGGGAAGTGATGAGAATGTCATCCAGGTAGGGCAGCACGCGGATGCCCTGAGACCTGAGCAGAGACATCACTCCTGCCAGCACCTTGGTGAACACCCTGGGAGCTGAAGTCAGACCGAAGGGCAATGCCACAAATTGGTAGTGCTGATCCTCCAGAGCGAACCTGAGGAACCTTTGATGACCTGGAAACACAGGAATATGAAGGTAAGCATCTTTGATGTCCACAGACGTCATGAAGTCCCCTGGATGCAGGGAACTGATGGCAGAGCGCAGAGTTTCCATGCGAAAAAGCCTGCACCTGACAAATTTGTTGAGGATCTTCAAGTCCAGAATGGGCCTGACTGACCCATCTCTTTTGGGCACAGTGAAAAGGTTGGAATAGAAGCCCTTGCCCGTTTCTCGTAATGGGACCTGACAGATGACCCCCAGCTCCAGAAGGCTTTGCACCGCCAGAACTAGAGCCTGAGCTGACACAGGGTCCTGAGAAATCCGGGATTTGATGAATCTTGGGGGGGGGGCAGGCAGCAAACTCTATCTTGTAACTGAAGGACACTACCTCCTGAATCCACCGGTCTGAGACATGAAGCCTCCAGACGTGAGCAAATTGCTGAAGACGTCCCCCCACCCGGATGGGAGAGGACTTAAGCTTGGAGCCCCAGGAGGAGCCAGGGCGTCCACGTCCTCTGCCCCTACCCCAGAAGTCTCCTCCCTTGTCCAGCACCACGGTAGGGGGAGGAAAAAGAGCCCTGACCCTGAAAGGGTCGAGACTGCTGCCTGCGCTGGGGTAACCTGCCTCCCCTAGCCAACAGGTCTAGGCGGTCCCCAAACAGGCGTAGTCCTTTGAAGGGAAAACCGGTGAGGGTCTCCTTTGGCAGCGTTGTCAGCAGCCCACCAGCGCAGCCAAAGCGAGCGGCGTAAAGCCACCACAAGGGCAAAAGTTCTGCCACACATTCTAGTGGTGTCATCCAAGGCAGAGAGGACATAAGTCACAAAAACATCACAACGAGAGAGTGCATTAAACTCCTCACTAGACACATCATCAGGGGCACCATCAAGGATACTTCTGAGCAGGATCCTAATAGCCACAGCCGTAATGGCAGAGGCACAGACTGGGCGCAGCGCCGTCCCCACACATGCAAAGGCATGGGACGCCAGCTGATCAATGCGCCGGTCCTCAGCATCCCGCAGCCTAGTAGAGTCAGGGGAGTGCATGACAGAGGTGTTAGATAACCCTAGGACCGGAGCATCCACTTCAGGAGGGGATGACCAGCACTTCACCACATCAGCAGGAAAGGGATACCTCTTATCCCAACTCTTAGGTACACCGGGAAGCCTGCTGGGGCGCTCGCATTCCTTGATCACAAGGTTATTAAAATGGGCTTGCTCAGGAATTTCCAAACGTGACTTAGCAGTATGAAACAAGTCCCCCTGTTGCCTGGGGGCCGCAACAGGGGGAGAAATAGACAGAACCTCAAAAATCTGAGCCAACAGTCTATCAGTATCATCTGGGGCCCAGGGGTCAGAGCCAGAATCGTCATGACCCCTGGACCTCTCATCAGATGAACCTGAGTCAGAGAATAGCTCCCCTTCCTCCAAAGGGGTATAGAAAGACAGTTCCAATAACTCATCAGCTTCTATAGGGAAAAGGGTGACATCAGGCGTTAAGTGCCGCTTTTTTGCAGAGGCCTTACACGCCAAGGTATCAGCAATCAACTTCTCAACACTAGCCAGTCTGGAAGACACATCAGGCTGAGAATCCCCACTTGTATGCAACTCAGTGGGAGTGAGATTTAAGCTTGGGGGAGTAGGCGAAGCCATACGAGGCGCAGGCCCAGCCACTGGAAAACACAATTCTGTGAAGTACTCACCTGTAGAATTGGTATTATGAGTATACAGTACGTCCTGCTCCAGATAGATTACTTACACTTGGGTTATCCTCCGCCAGATGGCGCTGCACTGCAGAGACATGTAAAAACAGGCTCCTCCCGGCCCCTCAAATACCCGGGACCTCCCACAAATCCCCAGCATTGAAAAGCAGTGAACGAGAAGCCGGGAGAATTTAACCACCCAAACTGGTAACTATAACAATGATAACAATCACCATACAGGGGATCCAGAATCCAAAACGAAGGGTGGGGTGGAGCAGGACGTACTGTATACTCATAATACCAATTCTACAGGTGAGTACTTCACAGAATTGTATTATTCTTAGTATACAGTACATCCTGCTCCAGATAGATTACTTACACTTGGGACATCCAATAGCAGTGTCCATAAAGTAGGGTGGGATCCCCAACAACAAGGTAACAGTTTAAACCACTGCCGCCTGCAAAACCTTGCGGCCAAAAACAGCATCAGCTGAGGCCCTAACATCAACGTTGTAAAACTTTGAAAAGGTATGAACAGAAGACCAAGTAGCGGTCTTGCAAACTTGTTCAACAGAAGCCTGGTGCTGGAAGGCCCAAGAGGCACCAACTCCAACCGATGCTTTAAGAACTCCAGAACCCTGGTAGCTGAAAACACCCGACAGGGAAGAGACCTAGACTCACACCAGTCAAGGTAGGTACGCCATACCCTGTAATAGATGGAAGAAGAGGTTTTCTTCCTAGCCTTTACCATGGTATCAACCACCGAGGCGGACAAGCCTTTCTCCATCAAGATGGAGGTTTCAGCAGCCAGGCCGTCAGCCAGAGTTTGTAAATTGGGATGGCGTAAGGGGCCCTGAGTGAGCAGATCTGGCACCCCTGGCAGAACGTACTGGTCTACTGCCATCTGCACCATGTCTGCGAACCACACTCTATTTGGCCACCTGGGGACCACCAGAATTGCTGGCACCCCCTCCAGAACAATCTTGCGCAGAACCCTGCTCAGCAGGGGGAATAGAGGAAAGACATACAGGAACTGAATGTCCTGCCATGACATTGTTAGAGCATCCGTGGTCAAGGCCAGAGGATCCTGGGACAGGGAGACAAAGGCCGGGAGCATGTGATTGTGATGGGACGCAAACAGATCCACATTTGGTTGGCCCCAATGGTGACACAGAGATTGGAACACCCTGTTGCAGAGGGACCATTCTCCCTGGCGAGAGGTCCCCCTGCCCAGAGGGTCTGCCAGCAGATTTTCCACCCCCGGAATGTACACCGCTGATATGCAGGGGAAATTGGCCTCCACCCAGGTCAGGATCAGAGACGCTTCCTGGAGGGCCCCCTTGCTCCGGGTCCCTCCCTGATTGATGTAGGCAACTGCCGTCTGGTTGTCCTGAAGATAAGTAGTCAAGCGAGCCAGAACTAACCTGATCGCTCGCAGCTCCAAGACATTGATAGATGTGTGGGCCTCCTGAGGGCCCCATCTCCCCTGGAACCGCAGGGACTTCCAGAACCCCCCCCCCCAACCTGATAGACTGGCATCTGTGGTGATCGTCTCCCAGGAAGGGGCAAGAAAGGATCTGCCCCCCCAACAGGTTCCTTGAGTCCATCCACCACAAGAGGGACCCTCTGACCGGGGGGGGGGGGGGGCACACAGACCCTGTCCAGGGACGCTGGGTCCTTGTCCCATACAGACAATAGGTGAGGTTGCAGAGGCCTCAAGTGGAACTGAGCATAAGGGACCGCCTGGAAGCACGCCACCATCAGGCCCACCAGCTGCATCCCCTGCCTGATGGGAGGGATGGGGACAAGCTAGGAGGGACTGAGCCTGTGCAATCAGATTGTCCACCCTCTGCTGAGAAAGGAAGATCCTTGCCTGAACTGTATCCAGATTCATTCCTAGGAATGGAGTTAACAAGGAAGGGCACAGTGAGGACTTGGGGTGGTTGAGCACCCATCCAAATGACTCCAGAATGGGCACCACCAGCTGAGTATCCAACTCTGCCTGATGTAGAGACTGGGAAGTGAAGAGGATGTCGTCCAGATAGGGAAGCACGCTAACACCCTGACATCTGAGTAGAGACATCACACCAGCCAGCACCTTGGTGAACACCCTGGGAGCTGAAGTGAAGCCGAAGGGCAAGGCCACAAATAGGTAATGTTGATCCATCAGAGCGAACCTGAGGACTTTTGATGACCTGGGAACACAGGAATATGAAGGTAAGCATCTTTGATGTCCACAGAAGTCATGAAATCCCCTTGGCTCAGGGAACTGATGGCAGAGCGCAGAGTCTCCATGCGAAAGCGCCTGCCCCTGACAAAACTAGTTGAGAATCTTTAACCCTTTCAGTGCCAAGCACGTAGTTTCTACGTGCTCGCTTCCACTCCACTTAAAAGCCAAGCCCTTGCTTGACTTTCCCCCCTGCTAGTAAAAAAAATAAAAATCAAAAATACTCACCTGACCCCTTATTGGATCCGGCCGGGTCTCCTCTTTAATTTGGTGTCATCCGATCCCCCGTGGGGGGTCAGATGGCTCCAGGAGAGCCCCCGGAATAGGCTGCCCCCCCCCCCCCCGCTTCTGCAACAGCAGCTGCTAACTGTAAAAAAAAAAAAAAAAATGACATTCACTTACCTGCGTGTGCGCTGGCTCCCGCTGTCCCTCCTCTTCACCTGGGGGGGCTCCGATCCCGGAAGGCTCTCTCCTCTCTCCTTCTCGATGGCGGCCGCCATCTTGCCGCTAAGCCCCGCCCCCTTGGCTAATGACGTCATCCCAGCCCCGATCTCCGCTTCAGCTCTCTCAGCTGCCAGATGCCGGTGATCGGTGCCAGTGAAGGAGGTGGCAGGAGAACCTCTGATCTTTTTTTTTTTTTTAATAAAATACTTTTATTAATTGTGTTGTGTCTTTTTTTTCACAGTTAACCCTTTGTGAGCTGGTAAGGGGTCCATGGGACCCCTTATACCAGCTCACAAGTCTCTGGGTCTGGCAAGTCACCTGCGGCTAGCGGGTGACTTGCCATTAACCCCCAGCCCCCCATTACCTGCCTCCCCAACGGCCGGGGGGGGGCAGAAGGGCCCGGGCCACTTAGTGGCTATGTGGGCTAGTAGCCTGCAGGGCCAGGGGCCACCAACGCTGGCCCCTGCGCCCTGTTCTACAAGCCCTCATAGCTGGCCTGGGTCGGTAATGCTGGGGAGGGGGGACCCTATGTCATTTTTTAATTAACCCTTTTGTGTTCTGTCATCCAGCAGCTATAAAAGGCTTCTAGCAAGTGAGCAGAAGCCAGTGATCGCCGAAGGACAAAGTGCTCCAGGATGGATGGGAGGTAAGTATTAAAAAAAAAAAAAATAATAAAAAATAAAATATTTTTTTCTCTTTGTGTGTCTGTGTTTTTTTTTACATTTAACCCCTTGTGAACTGGTGAGGGGTCCATGACCCCTATACCAGTTCACAAGGCTGGGGGGGTGGCAAGTCACCTGCGACTAGCGGGTGACTTGCCATTAACCCCCGGAACCCCCATTACCTGCCTCCCCAAAGCCCAGGGGGGGGGGGGGGGGCAGAAGAGCCCGGGCCCACGGGCTATGCGGGCATGTAGCCTGCAGGGCCAGGGGCCACAAAAGCTGGCCCCTGCGCCCTGTTCCTACAAGCCCTGCATAGCTGGTCCCGGGCTGGTTAGGGGGGCCCCATGTCATTTTTTTGGATTTTTAAGGGTTAAAAATTACTTGTTTCAGTTAGGGGGGTCTCCTGGGCAGGAACAGGGGGCTACCGATAAATATGCGGTACCGTTCTAATCTGTAGAAATGGGGCTTTCACATGCAATATGGTTTTCCCTAATAAAATACATTTTTTATTTAAAATAAAATTTTTTTTTTACTTAATAATAAATAAAATGAATAATAAATAAAATTTACAAACAAGACATTTCATGTTAAAGCCTAAACTCTCCTGCAAAAAATATATATATATAATTTTCCTGAAAATTCCAACAAAAATGTTGCAAAACATGGCGCAAAATGGGGAAAAATGACCTGTCAACAGAGGCTGACAAAATCTCAAGTAGGCTGGCAATTAAAAGGGTTCATAGTACCTCTGCATGTTGGGTATTGTTCTGTTCGGGGGACCTTGCGCTTTCAGACTTAGCTTGTTTTTTTCTTGTTTGCATATTTATATTTTAGGAAAGGGTGTTTTTTATTCAGCTTTTTTATAAATTTTTTAGGGAAACCCTGCGCAACCAAAGAATTCTTTGAGGGATTTATTCCAGAAAGATGAGCCCACTACAACAAGCTGGGTACGCTTTCAGGGAATATATGGTTTATGGGGGATATTCCAAATGTAAAGGGTTGTTTTGGTTGAAAAATCGCAAGGTGCGCACTTTGTCTGCAGAGCTGAAATTTTCAAGTAAAATTACCGTTACGCACATGCTTTACTTTGGGGTGTTTGGCAACTCTTCCCTTGACAGAACCTATGCATGTTGGGTATCGTTCTGTTCGGGAGATGTTGCTTTTTCAGATTATACTTGTTTTTTCTTGTTTGTATATAGTTTTTTTTAGGAAAATGTGGCTTTGATTCTGCTTTTTTATCCTTTTTTTAGGGAAACTCTTTGCAAGCAAAGAATACATTGAGGGATTACTTCCAGACAACTGCACCCATGTCAACAAGCCTGGTACAAATAGAAAGCCTGAGGTGTGTACTTCCAGAGAATATATAGTTTGTGGGGGGTATTTCAAATGTAAAGGGTTGTTTTTCTGGAAAAATTGCAAGGTGCGCATAGCGCATATCACAGTTGTATTTTTTCTGAAAATCCCCTAAAGCTCTGTTTCAGTTTGGGGGGAGTCTCCTGGGCTGGAAAGGGTGTCTACCAATAAATTTAACCCTTTCAGTGCCAAGCACGTAGTTTCTACGTGCTCGCTTCCACTCCACTTAAAAGCCAAGCCCTTGCTTGACTTTCCCCCCTGCTAGTAAAAAAAATAAAAATCAAAAATACTCACCTGACCCCTTATTGGATCCGGCCGGGTCTCCTCTTTAATTTGGTGTCATCCGATCCCCCGTGGGGGGTCAGATGGCTCCAGGAGAGCCCCCGGAATAGGCTGCCCCCCCCCCCGCTTCTGCAACAGCAGCTGCTAACTGTAAAAAAAAAAAATGACATTCACTTACCTGCGTGTGCGCTGGCTCCCGCTGTCCCTCCTCTTCACCTGGGGGGGCTCCGATCCCGGAAGGCTCTCTCCTCTCTCCTTCTCGATGGCGGCCGCCATCTTGCCGCTAAGCCCCGCCCCCTTGGCTAATGACGTCATCCCAGCCCCGATCTCCGCTTCAGCTCTCTCAGCTGCCAGATGCCGGTGATCGGTGCCAGTGAAGGAGGTGGCAGGAGAACCTCTGATCTTTTGATCTTCAAAAATCACATTTGAACATGGGGAGCACAAAATAGTGCAAAATGGTCTGGCACCAAGGGTGACAAAACTCCAGGTAGGCTGGCAGCGAAAGGGTTAAGTCCAGGATGGGCCTGACAGAACCATAATTTTTTGGGTACTGTGAAATAGGTTGGAATAAAATCCCCTGCCTTTTTCTCTTAAAGGCACCTGGCAGATGACCCCCAGCTCCAGGAGGCCTTGCACTGCTTGCACTAGCTCCTGAGCTGACACAGGGTCCTGAGGAATCCGGGACCTGATGAATCTTGGAGGGGGATCGGCAGCAAACTCCAACTTGTAACCAGAGGGCACTACCTCCTGAATTCACCGGTCTGAGACATGAAACCTGCAGACCTTAACGAAGTGCTGCAGCCGTCCCCCCACCCGGATGGGTGAGGGCGCCCCATCATGCCTGAGGGGGCTTGGGAGAGGATTTAGCTTTTGGGACCCCAAGAGGAGCCAGGACGTCCACGTCCTCTGCCTCTACCCCAGAAATCTCCCCAGGCCCCAGGGAAGGATACTCCCCTTCCCTGTCTTGCATCACGGTAAGGGGAGGAGAAGGAATCCTGACCCCTAAAGGGCCAAGGTTGCCGCCTGCGCTGGGGTAACCTGCCATCCTTAGCAAGAAAGGTCCAGGCGGTCTCCAAACAGACGCAGTCCTTTAAAGGGAAAACCAGTGAGGGCCTTCTTGGCAGCGGCCCACTAGCGCAGCCAAACCGAGCGGCGCATAGCCACCACGAGGGCAGAAGTTCTGGCACACATTCTGATGGTGTCATCCAATGCTGACAGGACAAATTTTACAAAAAACATCACAACTAGAGAGTGCATTAAAACACCTCACAAGGCAAATCACCAGGGGCACTATCAAGCATATTTCTGATAAGGGTTCTAGTGGCCACAGCAGTAATAGCAGAGGCACGGACCGGGCGCAGCGCCGTCCCCGCACATGTAAAGGCGTGGGAGGCCAGCTGGTCAATGTGCCGGTCCTCAGCATCCCGCAGGGTAGTAGAATCAGGGGAATGCAGACAGAGGTGTTAGATAGCCCTAGGATCGGGGCATCTACCTAGAGGGGGGGGGGTGACCAACATTTAACCACCTCAGCAGGAAAGGGTTACTTCCTATCCCAAATCTTTGGAGCCCCGGGAAGTTTACTGGGGCGCTCCCATCCTTGAGCACAAGGTAATGGAAATGTGCCTGCTCTGGAAATTCCAAACGTGATTTTGCTGTATGGAAAAGCTCCCCCTTTTTGCCTGGGAGCCTCAACAGGGAGAGAGATAGACAGAACCTTAAGGTCTGGGTCAATAATCTGTCAGTGTCATCCGGGGCACAGGGGTCAGAGCCAGAATCGTCATGACCCCTTGGTCTCTCATCAGATGAGCCTGAATCAGAAAGAGCTCCCCTTCATCAGACGGGGTATAGCCACACAAATTCATAAACTCCTCAGTTCCCATAGGGAAAACAGTAACATTAGGCGTCAGGTGCCGCTTCTTACCAGGACCCTTACGCGCTAAAGATCTCGCAATAATCTGTTCAACAGTAGCCAGTCTAGAAGACACATCAGGCTGAGAATCCCCACTAGTATGCAACTCAACAGGAGTGAGATTTAAGCTTGGGGGAGTAGGTGAAGTGAAACAAGGTGCAGCCACTGGCAGGCCAGATTGCAATGCACCTGCTCTGCACAGGGTACACAGACCCGTGCCTTGTCAGCGTCAGCACGAGGCTGCCCACACGCTACACACAGCCGTTCTTGTCCCAAAGGGACCCTGGTAACCTATCCTGGGATGCCTCCATATGGTGATTAATAGGCACAATATGCCAGTAGGGATTTACGCTATAAACAACCCTGGATGCCCTAATGACCCGCTAGGAGTAATTATACAAGGCCCAACTATCAATTACGCCGGGCCGGGAGAAGTCAATGGCTTCACCCGTCTGAAAGACACAGTGGGAAGAAGGGGTGTCAGAACCAAACACACTACAGTGAGTATAAAAACGCCTGCGAGGGCACTTAAGGACCGCGGTAAGTATAACCGCCAAACGCGCGCACGCTGACAAAATGGCGCAGAGAGTACCTCAAAGGGCGGGCCGTGACACAGGGTGCGCCAAGCCAGGCCCCGCCTCCCCCGAAGAGCGCGAAGCCCACAGACAAGCAGCCAATGATAACGCAGAAGCGTCTGAGGTAACGCCGCCGCCCGGCGCGGAACATCCAAATGAAGGAAAAGACGCGCGCGGCGGCGGCATTTGCAATAGTAAAAAAAGACGAGTCAGCGTGGCGGCAGACACCACATATACTAGTCAAAAGACATGACAAAACGCTGTATGCACGAATCACGCTACACGCTCACCCACACCCCCCCCCTTCTTTCCCTCCCGAAGGCTACAGGGAGAATGAGGGAGGATGGCGGCCCTCTGTACAGGACCCACCGCTACACGGGGCATGGGGCAATAATGCGGGAGGGGCATCCATAAAGGCTCACCATCAGCCTATACCGCCTACCCTTTGGTGGGGGATTGCGGTGGAGCAGCGCTCCTTAAGCACACATAGTGCTGCCTACCTTCACCCGACCAGCGCAGCCCAGGCTGGGAGGCACATCACACGAGGAACGGGTGGGAATAGTCCAACAGGGCCACAGGCTAATAGCCTCGCTCACCTGCGAGAGAGTGATAATTTCATGTCTTCGCAGTAGAAATCTGGGGATTTGTGGGAGGTCCGGGGTATTTGAGGGGCCGGGAGGAGCCTGTTTTTACATGTCTCTGCAGTGCAGCGCCATCTGGCGGAGGATAACCCAAGTGTAAATAATCTATCTGGAGCAGGACGTAGTGTATACTAAGAATAACCAGGCTGCAGCGCAAGCACCTGCTGGGCACAAGGTACACAGACCCGCACATTGTCAGCGCTAATAGGGGACACCCCACAAGCTACACACAGCCGGGCTTGTCCCGAGGGAACCCCAAGCACATTATCCTGAGACGCCGCCATATGGTGATTATAGCGGCACAATAGGCCGATAGGGATTGACGCTATAAAAGCAACCCGGGATGCCCCAATAACCTGCTAGGGAAGTGGGAGTAATTAACACTAGGCCTCACAAGTTGATAAAAAATAGAGGGAGTAGGGCAGGGAGAAGCCAATAGGGTTCTGCCCGCCTGAAAGCAAAGGGAAACCGTAAGTGACATGTAAATGACAACGGTAAATAAAGCCGCCCGCGAGGGCACTCACGGACCGCGGTAGGTAGATGCTCATCACGTAGCAGCCGGATCCAAGAAAAAATGGTGCCGGGTATACCTTGAGGGACGGCCGCACAGACAGCGACGCGGAATGCGCCAAAAGCGGGCCCCGCCCCCGAAGAGCGCGAAGCCGTACACGTGACAAGCAGCCAATAACGGCGCACCAGCGCCTGAAATAACACAGTGGAAGCGCACGGGGCGGCGGCGGCAAATTTAAAAACGACAATCAGTGCAACCAAGTCAGCGCGGCAACTGACACAAATAATTAGAACATAATACAGTGAAGCACAAAGGCAAATACACATACATACACACCCCCCCTCCCCCGAGGGCTACAAGGGAGAGCAAGGGAGGACAGCGGCCACTTAACAGGACCCACCGATAGACAGGGGCAAGGGGCAATAGTGCGGGAGGGGCATCCCATAGAGGCACACCATATGCCTATACCGCCTACCCTTTGGTGGGGTATTGCGGTGAGGCAGCTCCTAAACACATGACAGCGGTGCTGCCTACCATCACTCGACCAGCGCAGCAAAGGCTGGGAAGTACATTACTAATGGACCGGGTGGGAATAGTCCTACAGGGCCACAGGCTAATAGCCTTGCTCATCTGCGAGAAGTGAGAGCCATCTTCTTGTCCTTCGCAGTCCAGCCTGCAGAGAAGATCTGGGGATTGTGGGAGGTCCCTGGGTATTTGAGGGGCCGGGAGGAGCCTGCTTTCGATGTCTCTGCAGTCCAGTGCCATCTGGCGGAGTAATACCCAAGTGTAAGTAATCTAGCTAGAGCAGGACGTACTGCATACTAAGAATAACCGTATTGCGTGTGGTTGTGGTGTCAGCTGAGATCGCCAAATATGCGTTTTCCTGACAAATTGGTGGCAGTGGTGTAGGATCAAAGCAAATAGTGTGTATGAGTGTGGGACCCATACTCTAATACACTAAAGTTTACTGGCATTGACTTTTGTGCTGCCTGTAATCTTAGGAGCATCTCAACACATTCAACACATCTCAAGCATTCTGAGTGTGATAACAGGGAGCAAATATTTGTGAGTGGCATTTGGAGGAGAGGGAGAGGGCTGCTGCTGTGGGTGAGGTGGATGCTGATGTTGCACTGGGTGTGGGGGGGGGCACCCATGGCTCTCCCAGGAGCCAATCACCAGTGCTCAGCATCCCAGAGGATGTGCCCTGCCTGCCGGTCCTCCCAACCAGACAGGCTTGGATGCCCTCATGCACGATTCTCTGGTCTCCGGGCTGGAGATCGGGCTACCTATAAGGTCCTCATCAAGCTGCAGAACAATGGGAGCAAAATGAGGGGTCCTCCAACTACAAGTACTCCAGCTTAAGCTTCAGCACTCACAACCCATCACAGTTGGTAGTGTGCAATAAATCGTGGTTTTGACTATTTTTAGCAGACTGGCAACCCGTATCAACCACACAGGTGTTACTTTACATCATTAGAAAATAGAAAGTGGTACTTGATGAGTAAAGGTTGGGTACCTCTGGTCTAAACCACTGTTTAATCTAACGGATACTGATGTCTCAGAGTCTGTCCCTTGTGGCTGCCACAGCACCAGGAAGCAGGGCTTGCAAGGGTATGGGAAGAGAAGTCTGCTACAATACAAAATGGGGAAAAATAACAAAATAAAAATAAATAATGAGATATGCTGGATACACCAAGCAAGTTTAATCTCTTCTTATACACTAGGAAACAACTACTAAATTAGGTGTTGGGATGAGGGGTTACATTCCAGTGGGAGGCGTATTAACTTCATAAGGTCAAATCTCCCAATATGTAGGCATAACCTGAGTAATGTCTATATCTGCAAGTGTATGAGAGAAAAAGACAATAGCTTCCAAAAAAGAATAAAACAATTAGCAGAATAGAAAAAAACTGCAACATACCTCCAGACAAGGTTCCTGATGCCTTGGCAATTTCTCCTTTAAAGATTGTAGTATTATCCAAAACAATTTCAATATCCTTTACACCCCTGAATGAATGAATTCTGGATTTATTATAGTTCCATATTCTTATCATGGCCACTTTACAAGGGGATTCAAAGTCTAAATAAATATAATGGACCTTTCCAGGAGTGAATGGGGCTAGCCACAGATGCATATCATCTTGAGTCTTATTAACACCATCAACAACATTTGTCACAACTCGAGGGTCTTTGCCATATTCTGGTAAGATGTTAATGTTCGATGGGCATGCTTCAATTTTTGATATCTGAACAGGATTTCCAAAGGAAGAAAATATTTCTATACCATTCAGTCCTACATAATGTCTGTCTCCCCATGTAGTAGATATTTTGATGCATATACGTTGACCATAAGGTAAAACTGGTATTTGAAAATCTGTTCCATAATCTTTATCATTTTCAACCACACTCACATCTCTTGGCTTGGGAGGATCATATTTGTTATTCATTTTCTCATTGTGTATTCCAATTTTCCGTTGCTGCAAAAATTCATCAAAAACATCCCCTTCAAATCCCATGTTAGAAATCCGTCCACGATGAGATTGATTAAATTTTAGCAAAGATGTCCACGATTCCATCAAAATATTATCTTGTTCACTTTTCCACCTTTGCCTCTGTTTAACAGCTTCATGGTTGCCTAAAATTAAACATTTTCAGTGATGTCAACTATAACTGTTAAATGTTTGCAAATTGAGAAATAATACAAATTACATACTGTAAATCTATAATTGGGTTCAAGGCAAAAAAAAAAAAAACTCAGCTTACCTCCACTGCAGCTGGAGAAGAAAAAGCAGAAAACACACAAAACAGGATAAATGCAAAATATTGCAACAGGAGCACAGGCCGCATTTGCGGCACAGTCGACCCAAAAAGAAATACCAGCAACTAAATAGTTCATATAAAACAATCCATTAACTGTAACCATCAACGCGGTATATGAGATTTCTTGTGCTTTGTTAAGGTTACAATACATGGGCATGCCCTTTAAAAATCCACTTGAAGACTAATGATCCATCAGAGCTCAACCTTTTGATGTGCATGGGTATACTAGTAATTTGGTCACAGCAGGTTAAGGAACACCTCAGATCTGGACAGCCCAACATGGAAAGACATCTTGTACAGGAACATTTATTATAAGTTTAATAAGGATTGAAGCAGAGCCTCGTCTGCACCTTGGGAACAGTGGCAAGGTATGTAAATTGGGCAACTGGAGCGGATTCACACAGCAGGGCAACCCAGATCAGGATGCCTCAAGGGTACTGAAAAAACTGGGATAATGATATCCCAGGTTTGGGTTCACTTTAATAAATTTTATTTTACTGGAGTGCTGAGCAACCATTTTTTTTGGCATATTAAAAAAGCACAGTTCCAGGACTCCAAATTAAATGTGCCACTATACATCTATATATATTTATTAACACAAATTAATAAAAAAAAATCCCCTGCAGACTTAATGGTAAGTGTTTTTCTACGAGTCCTTCAGAGCGACTCGCGGAGAGAGTGGTCCCTCCCCCTGGTAGGAGACACACAATGAACAGAGGTTAAAATCCTTCCCCTCCACTTCACTATTTAACAAGTAATATAAGGTATACTGTAGGACAATGGGGGGGACTAAGGGGTCAATATGAGAGGCTCGTAGAAAAACCATTACCAGTAAGTCCAACAGGGATTTTCACCCATTGTGCTTCAGGACGACCCATGGAGAGGATTAGCAAGGATTTGTACTTTAGGAGTGGGAGGCTGCTAATAAGACCTTTCTGGACTGATGTTTTGCAGGAAGAAGGTCCAGCCTATAGTGCTTGAAGAAGGTGCGGGGTGAAGACCACATTGCTATTTTACAGATTTCCTTAATTGAGGTACCTGTCTTCTCTTCCCAGGAAGCTGACATAGCTCTTGTTGAATGTTTTGAGACCTCCGGAGGAGGAACTCCTCAGGATGTATAAGCAATCACAATGGTCTGTTTAATCCACCTGGAAATGGTGGATCTAGAGGCAGCTAGACCTCTTCTATTTCCCCTGAAAATTATCAAAATGTGTTCCAATATTCACCACTACCTAGATCTCTCCAAATAAATGATCAGAGCTCTTCTCACATCCAATAGAGAGAGAGCTTCATCTGCTCCTGCTGTAGCAGGTAATGTTGGAAGCACTATGTCCTGGGACCTATTAAAGGAGGTAGTAATCTTTGGTAAAAACAGAGGATCGGGCCTTAGTATTGCATTATCTCGAAGGATTGTGCAGTAGGGTTCAAGACAGTCACTTACCTGCCTGACAAAATTTCAAAACAACCATTTTTCTGGCACTTTCTCAAGTGGCTCAAAGGGAGGTTCCAGCAGTCTCTTTAAACCAATGGTTAGATCGCAAGTCGGAAAACCTTCAAAGGGCGCTGACCTTTTACCGGTAATTGCTTTAAAAAATGGATTAATTAGTTACTCCTGTCTCAACTGGTAGTCTGAAAAGGCAGATAATGCTGAAGTCTGACTGCCATACTGACTGCCTGACCCTTTTCAAATCCTTCCTGCAGGGATTTGAGAACTGTAGGTATATCATTAATCTCCAACCTCACAAAATAAAGAGAACCCCTCTCAAACATTTGCGTGGATACATCTGGTAGTCCATTTACAACTGTCCAATAGAGTTCCAATCCCTCTGACAGAACAGCCTTTCTTCTCTAAGATGGCCCCTTCAAGATCCATGCTGTAAGTTGAAGCTTGGCCCCTGATGAAGCAAATTCAGAATACTCTGCAGATGCCATGCCATTCTTCACCATCCTTCTCAGTTCTGAAAACCAGGATCTTTCTGGCCAAAATGGTGCTATTAAGATTGATTTCTTTTTGCGCTATCTTCCGGATCACGAGGCAGTAGCCTGCGTGGAAAGAAGGCATGGGCTAGGTGAAAATTCCAGGGATGAGAGTTGGGACATCCACTGCTAATGCACCACCCTCCAAGTGTTAGGGTACATCCACAAGTGTTTATGGTACCCTTCAGATAAACCACCAATATTGACCGGATCTGCTCTTGAAGAGGAAACCGTATGGAATTAAAAAGATTTTTTTAAGGAAGATTCCCCCCCCCCCCCGGGATATTTTAGGTATGCTACAGTGGAAGCATCTTTGCCTGAAATTACTGGAAAAAAATGACCCAATGTCAGCTTTATAGCTTTTAATAAATGGAGGTTCTTCCTGGCTATGTACGGTTGCCACTGCCCCTGGACATTCAGAGTGTCCTCTAATGAGCCTGTGCACTTGTCCCACCGGGATAATAGGAAGCTCTGCAGGGTTCTCATGTGAAGCTGAGCCCACGGAACTGCCAAAAATGAGGCTGTTATAAGACCAAGCCATGATTTCCCGTAGAGAAACCTGCAGGACCCTGAGGAAATCCTGGGTCATTGCTATAACATTGTTGGCCTTTTCCTCTGGAAGTAAAATTTTTTTGAAAGGGGCTGTCAAAATCATACCCCAGGAACCCACAACTGTGGTTGGGTATCAGATCTGATTTTTTGAGATTGACAATCCAGCCTAAATATAAATAAAAATAAAGAAGGAGGAGAGTCTCACCTAGTGGTGACTCTCTTGACCTGTTTAGTAAGAGTGAGCCATCCAGGTAAGGAGTTATTGTAACTCCTTCCTATCTGAGCTGTGTCATTGGTTCTGCCAGTATCTTTGTAAAGATACAGATTGCTGATAATAGGCTGAAGGGTAAGGCCCTGTACTGCTAGTGCCAAAGCCCCTGGTCTGTTTCTGTTGCAAGTCTCAGAAATTTGTAATGTAGAGGCCGAATTGGAATGTGCAGGTCAGCATCTTGCAGGTCCAAATTGATCATAAAGACCTGCTCCATGAGGATGTTACTTACGAAATAAATGGATTCCATTCTGATCTTCTTGTACCGGACAAAAAGGTTTAATATCTTTTAAAGTTCAGAATTGTCCGATAATTTCCTGATGGTTTTTGTACCAAGAAAATATGAGAATAGAAACCCCGTCCCCGCAATCGTAATTCTTGTAAGACTACTAGAAAGGTCTCCCTCTTCTTTGTGTCCCTTGGAAACTTGGTTACCATGAAGAAACATTGTGGGATAGATACAATTATAGACAGTATCCCCTTTCCAGAGTCTGTAGCAGGAATTGATTTTGGGAACTGCTCTTGAGGGGAGACTTAGGCACATCTGGGGGTTTACAGAACAAACTTCCCTTTTTCCCTGTGCGCGCCCGCACAGCTAGAGAGAGCAGGGGAGGCTGCCAGAGCGCACCGCCCAGCAGACGCTCGCCGCGGGTCCCTCATCACAGGTACATTTCCTAAAATTACTAAAATAGGGGCCCCAGGACCTCCACCCTGGGTTTAAGAGGATTTTCTCAATGAAATTTTCTGATTAAACGCCCCTCATACACATCTCTAGCCGGAACCCAACTCCTCTCCTCTGGACCATACCCCTTTCCAGTCTACCAAATATTGAAGTGAATTCCGGAGAAAACGAGAATCTAGAATTCGGGCGATCTCTAATTTTTGCTGTCAACAACTATAATGGCAGGAGGAGAAATATCAGCCTCCACTCCTTTTGCGGACTTGGGAAGGGAGACATGAACAGAGTTGCAAATCTTTAAAGATGATTGGAGTTTGAGTCGGTATGTAACCCGATTTATTTTTTGTAGGATGGGAAAGGACCAATGTACCGTGGTCCTAATTTAGCCAAGGCTTGACGTAAAGTTACATTCTTGGTAGAGAGCCTGACTAATTCCAGTCTGGATTACTACACCGGTGGCGATCTCAAAAGTTTTCTGCCAATTAGTAGCCCGGGCTAGATTTTGTTGAATCTTTGCCCACAAATTAGGCCATTGAGACAACCAATCTTTAAGAGAGTGGACATTAGAGGGCGAATCTGATAATGAAGTAAACTTGAGATCCCTCCCAAAAACATAGCGGAATGGCGAAACTCCAGTAGAGGTATGAATAGCATTGTTAAAGGCAAATTCTGCAAACGGAAGAAATTGCAACCATTCAGATTGGATATCAGAAACAAAACAGTGGAGATATTGTTCCAAAGATTGATTGTTCCTCTCTGTCTGTCCACTGGACTGAGGATGAAAGGCTGAGGACAAGGAGACGAAGAACACCAATCGAGCACAGAACACTCTCCAGAATTGCGAAACAAATTGTACTCCCTGATCTGAAACTACGTCTTTAGGAATACCGTGGAGATTAGATACATGGACTAAAAATTGCTGTACTAGTTCTTGGGCTGTGGGCAACTTCTTGAAAGGAACAAAATGTGCCATCTTACTAAACTGATCCACCACAACCCAAATGAATATAAACCCCTGAGATTGTGGTAGATCGCCTAGGAGTCTTACTGCAGGAGCAGATTTTACAGGCTTAAACAAAAGATTGCGCATCTTTTCTCAAAGTAGGCCACCAGACATGACGAGATAAAAGAGCTACTGTTTTCTTAACCCCTGGATGGCCCACCGTCTTGGAGTCATGAAATTGCTGCAAAACCGCTAGACGGTGAGAAAACGGTACAAATTGGACATGATCAGGATTACCCGGAGGAGAATCTGCTTGAAACTGGCTCAATTCGGAGAGATCGGGTTGAATAACTGATACCACCTTGTGCTGAGGAAGTATAGGTAAATAACTCTCTTCAAGAGGATTTGGGGCGGAAAAACTCAGTAATAGAGCATCTGCCTTAATGTTCTTTGTTCCTGGTTTATAAGTGATGGTAAATTCAAACCGAAAAAAGAAAAAAAGAAACCATCGAGCCTGACGGAGAGTTAACCTTTTAGCAGACTCTATGTATTCTAGATTCTTATGGTCCCTAGACAGTGACTGGAAACTGGGCCCCCTCCAACCAATGTCTCCATTCCTGGAAGGCTAACTTAAAGGAGCAGTATCGCGAAATTTGCATTAAAAAAGATAAATAATGGGGGCGTGTCCTAGACATGGAGGAGTGAGGAAGTGCATACCTGAAGCTCCCACACTAGGTGCCCAGTAAAACACTTTTTAGAGCAGCAGGCCCTATCTGGAGACTATGGGACGGAGGAGGAACGCGCATAGGAGAGGAGGGGGACCTGCGAAGGGACCCACAAAACGCCAGACCGGCGACGCCAAGAAGGCCAGGTCGGAGTGCCGCCGGGAAAAGATGGCGAGGCGCCTTTTTGACACGGGCGAAGCGGAGTGGCCGGAGGAGGGAGCGTGGGTCCCCGCCCGGCGGGAGAGGAGCGGTGAGGAGGGCACCCTCCCCGGGGTGCGCCCAATCGAGACGGCAGGGGAAGGCGAGGTACATGGGGGAGCCGGTCCTGAATCCCTTGGGACCAAGATGGCGGCGGCGCGGAGCGGCGGCGGAGAGGAGAATTCCCTACCTGGCGGCGATCCCCTGCCAGGTGAGAGCCGGGTGAATGCTGCGACAGCTGACGCCGAAACGAAGAAGAGGACTCTGGCTCCCCTGCTGCCGGGCGCGCTAAGCGAAGCCGAAGATACACCCGCAGCCTCTGGGTGTACCAAGATGGCGGCCGCCAGGGATCGCACACACGAGGCAGTGACGGATGGAGGCGGGGCGATGACGCGATCGCTCGAGTCACCGGAGCTGCTGAGAGGGGCGGGAGAGCCCCAGCGCCGTGAGACAGACGCATCAGGGGGCGGACAGGGGAGGCAGCATGAAAGGAGAGAGGAAGTGGACAGTGACACAAGCTGGCACAACACTACTGTCAGCCTGCCCCCACATATAAGGCAGCTGGGCAGACCCCCACCCCCGTCAAGGGAACAAATAATTAAAGCCTCCAGCTCACCCGACCACACAGGTTCACCCATCCCCCCCGCGAGAGCGTCTACTGCCCCACATACCCACACACAGCAAACTGTGGCCATGAAGCGGAACCTCCATAGATTTGCATTTGGGGGAAGACAGGATAGAGCTGTGGAGGGGACTGTGTCGGATAGCGGGGCGAACCCCAGTGGAGCACTGCCAGACCGCATAGGACTCCCCCAGAGGCCCATGAAGCAGAAACCACCTCCCCCCCTGGAACCGGTGGTGGAGATCAGGCAGCATGCCCAAAACAACCCGAGCCCGCCTTCCCCGATCCTGATGCCTTCTCCGGAGGCCTCCTGGCCCGCCGTCACTTCCAGCCCAGCACCAATGTCCCCGCCGCAGCCCTGCTTCTCCCCAGAACGTGTGGACAGCGCTTGGGACTCATGGGCGCACAACACGAGTGGTGGGACCCCCCGGTCTTCCCTTGCTCCCACTTTGCCTGGAGCCCCGGCCGACCCTGAGACCCCTAGGGGTGTGAACATTCACTTGGAAACAATTTCTTTACTAAAGGGCCTCCCCACCCGGGCCGATATAGAAGGATTGATCGCGAAGTATGAGGAAGCGCATAGGCGCGAGTTGGGGGAGGTCAAGCAACAAATCTCGGCGGTGACGGCAAGGGTTGCAGTCTTGGAGTCAGAAGGCCCCACTTCCGCCAATCGTCTTCAATTGCTTGAAGAGAGATGCGACAGGCAAGAGGAATTGCTTCAGACCCAGATCCTGCAGCTGGACGATATTGAAAATCGGAGCCGCAGGAATAACCTCCGCTTGCGAGGCATTCCGGAGGCCTCCCAGAGTGAAGATCTGAAGCGCATTACCTCCGTGATTTTCAACTCTCTCCTTGAGAGAGACCCGGATACCCCAATTGAGCTGGATAGAGTACACAGATCTCTGGGTCCACCTGGCCCCGACCCTTCCAGACCGAGAGACGTGATATGTAGGGTACATCGCTACACCCTAAAGGAGGACATTGTCCGTGCTGCTTGGAGGAAGGGGGACGTGGACTTTGATGGAGCCAAAATACAAATTCTGCAGGACCTCTCTCGAAGGACGCTGTTGATGCGTAGAGCCTTGAAACCGCTGCTGGATGTAGTAACACGCAGTGGGGCGTCCTATAGATGGGGCTTCCCCTTCCATCTAATCGTCCGAAGAGCCCGCGATACTTACCTGCTCAGATCCCCCGGGGACTTGGCGGGTCTGTTTTCCTTCCTCCGGGTGGATCCAATTGAGGTCCCGAATTGGTTAGCGGCACAGCTGACGATCCCCCCCCTCCGCCCTGGCAGAGGCAATCGGAGAGGCCCCAGAGGAGTTAGAAGCCAACGCCGAGCAAGAGGACAGGCCAGGCCTTACGATACAGAGGCCTGAAGTCTCCAGAGACCGTTGGGCTTGAGCCTGTAGCCGACCCCTGTGTAGGCGCCCCGGTCGCCCTGGGAGACTCCCCGACGGACGCTCTCTGCCCGGGAGTGTGCACCATGCCCTCGCTCCTTGGCTACGACGTGGCCGAGATGGGACTCAGGTCTCTGTAGTTGTTGACACTCGCCGCCCTGCCCCGGGCGTTCCCCGCGGGGGAATGGACTCTTATTCCGGTTTTGTTTTTGAAGGCTTGACATAAGCTAAATTGAATGGAGGGTCTACTGCTATTATGTGGCTCCTGCTGAATGGTTGGGTTTGCTGCCCCTCTCTAGATCGGTTGAGTGCCATGGCACTCCCACATGAACATGGGCCCTGGTGTGGGGAAGGGTAACTGTGGTTGCAACTTCGTGTCGACAGGCACCTAACCCCCAATAGGGTCAGCTCTTAGGTCTATCGGACCTAGTGAGACTTGGTATTCTTCCGAAAGGAATAAGTTTAGTAGTTCAATTTGTATTGTTTTTGTTGTTATTAACCTAAGGTTTCCCCACCTTGCCTTGCTTACCCCCCCCCCCCACCCTTCCCAACCCCCTTCTCTGTCCCTCAGAGACCCAAATCTTAGCCGATAGGGGGGCCGCCTCGCCACCACTCAAGGGAGTGACGGGTGGTTTTCCCAAAGGAGACCCAGAATGGCGGGGATCAAAATCATATCCCTCAACGCCAAGGGCATGAATAGCCCAGAGAAAAGATCCTTGAACCTTAAGGGATTGGGAGCCCAGATAGGCTTCCTGCAGGAGACGCACTTTAGAACGGCCAACCCTCCTTCGTTGGGGGATAGACACTTCCCCAGGGCCTACCATAGTCATTCGCCCGACTCCAGATCCCGTGGAGTGAGTGTTGTCATCTCAAAGTCCCTTGTGTGGGAGCTTGTAGATTTCAAGGCGGATGAGAATGGTAGATGGTTATTAGTAAAGGGGAAAATACAGTCTGAGTTGTTCACTCTGGCTAATGTCTATGCCCCGAACGTCGGACAAATTACTTTTTTAGAGAACCTGTTTGAGGTCCTGGCGGACTTCAGAGAGGGGCTGCTGATCATGGGGGGAGACTTCAACACGGTGCTTGACCCGCTCCTGGACACGTCCAGAGGTGGCCCCCACTTGGCTTACTCTAAGCTAAAGCGCATCCGGAGCGCTTTGGGCGTACTGCAGCTGGTGGATCCCTGGAGGATCCAACACCCTGATACACGAGACTACTCTTTCTTTTCGCACCCACACAGCTCCTACTCCAGAATAGATATGTTCCTTGTTCCGCACCCGGTCCTTTCCAGAGTCGATGGCACCTCAATAGGTAATATTACCCTGTCTGATCATGCCCCTGTCACTATCACGATCAAAGATCCTAGCCCCGTCCCTAGGAGCTGGTCCTGGAAGTTGAATAACGCACTGTTGGAGGACCAGAGAGTCCTGGACACTGTTCGGAAGGAGCTCAAAAGCTACTTCGAGTTAAATTCAGGGCCGGAAGTGGCGCCAGGTATCCTTTGGGAGGCCCATAAATGCTTTATCAGGGGAGTCTTGATAGGTCAGGGAGCCCGACTCAAGAAGGAGAAAATGGAGCGCATTACGAGCCTCCTTGGGGAGATAAGGAGGCTGGAAGCCCTCCACAAGAAATCACTTGCAGCAGCCCAATTGTCGACCCTCACTGCGTTAAGGGAGAAATTGAAAACGCTGTGTTGCGATAGATTAAAGGCCCAGATGGTCAGATGCCGTCAGGCTTTCTTCGAATCGGGGGATAAGTGTGGCAGAATGCTGGCCAGAGCACTAAGGGAGGAGAGAACCACAACCCATGTGCCTAGAATCCTTGGCTCTGGGGGGGGGGGCCTGGTGCACAAGGTTGAGGAGATAGCTGAAGAATTTCGTAAGTTTTACAAAGAGCTATATAATCTGCCGGCGCAGCGGGGTGATGGCTTCAAACAGAGATGCGTGCAGTACATCGAGGGCTCGGGAATGACTAAATTATCAGAACAGGCGGTTGCCGAACTGGAAAACCCGATCTCGATGCTGGAGCTGCAGAAGGCTCTGGCCGACTCAGCCAATGGCAAGACGCCGGGCCCCGATGGACTGCATTTGCAATATTACAAAAAACTTTTCCCCCAACTCGCCCCAAAGCTCCTCCAGATGATGAACTCCATTATTGAAGGGTCTTCTCCTCCAGCGGACACGCTTAGGGCGCATGTAGTGGTGATTCCTAAAGAGGGGAAGGACCCAAACCTCTGTGCAAGCTACAGACCAATTTCATTGCTCAATGCAGACATTAAGCTGTTTGCGAAGATCCTTGCGTCCAGGATTGCCCCGCACCTGCACTCAGTAATAGGCACTGACCAGGTGGGGTTCATGCCTCTTCGGGAGGCCAGAGATAACGCTACCAAAGTGCTGAACCTGATCCACTTGGCGCAGAGGCAGAACATACCCGCCCTTTTGCTCTCTACCGACGCCGAGAAAGCTTTTGACAGGGTGAACTGGCAGTTCATGAGAGCGGTACTCGGCCATGTTGGCCTAGGCCCGAACATGTTGGGCTGGATTGAGAGCCTGTATAGCTTCCCTTCGGCGTCGGTGAGAGTAAACGGTTGCCTGTCAAGACCCTTTGAGATTTCGAATGGGACCAGGCAAGGATGCCCCCTCTCGCCACTGGTCTTTATTCTGACGCTTGAACCCTTTCTGTGCCGGGTGCGGGGGAATCCAGACGTTGGGGGAGTGGCGAACGCCTCTGGGCACTATAAGGTCGCGGCCTACGCCGACGACCTAATTTTCTGTCTGTCTTGCCCTGAGGTGACACTACCTAATCTCATGAAGGAGCTCAGAGACTACGGAGGCCTTTCGGACTATAAAATCAACTTCCAGAAGTCCGAAGCCCTAAATATTAACATCCCCCCACATAGATTCGAGAAAATTAAGAACTCCTTCCCATTCCGTTGGGCAGATGTCAGTGTGAAATACCTGGGGACAAACATTAGTGGGGACCTCCAAAAAACGTATTCCCTCAACTTCCCCCCGCTGCTAAAAAAGTTTGAAGTGGAGACGGCTAGGTGGAATAAGGGGAAGCTATCCTGGTTCGGAAGATGTAGCGCGGTCAAAATGACCCTCCTGCCACGCCTGCTATATCTGCTCCAGGCCTTGCCGATATTCATCCCACGTGTCTTCCTCCAGAAGGTTCGTGCGGTCTTTACCAAATTTATATGGGCTGGAAAGAAACCGAGATTGAGGAGAGAGGTCCTGTCCAGAGTAAAGGAGCAGGGTGGTGTTGGTCTTCCGGACCCCATGCTCTACCACTCAGCGGTGCATCTCGGTAGAGTGGTAGCAGTGGGTGGGACTCGAGCAGAGCTTTGTGGGGGCTCCACTTAAGGGTGTCTCTTGGTTGGCAAAAGAGGAGGAAAAACTGGGAAGACAACACCCAACCATAGGTCCCACGCTGAGGGTGTGTGACGCGATGTTCCAACGGGGGGAGATTTCTCCCTCTCCCTCCCCCATGTACCCGGTCCTGGGTAACCCGCGCTTCACCCCGGGGTGCGGGGGCCGCCAGGCCCGGGCGTGGTTGGAGGCGGGTGTCTTTAGGGTGGGTCACTTTGCTGCGGGGGAGGGATGGACAGACTTGGATGAGCTTGCTCGGAGGGGCGGGCTGCCTGGGTGGTCCCACTGGCAGCGCTTGCAACTGAGGCACTTCCTGACCTCCATGCGGGAGCACGGGGAGAGCAGACGAGCCCTCACGGTCTTCGAGGAGATGTGTCAAAGCAAGGATGTAGAGAGACACGTCCTCTCGAGGCTGTATAGACTCCTAGTGGCCCCGCCGGACGCAGAAGCCCCGCCCTTCCTGGGTAGGTGGGAAAGAGACCTAAACCTAACCTGGTCACCTGAGCAGCGCCGGAGGATATACACATTGGCACACAAGACCTCAATATGTACCCGTCTCCAGGAATGTGGGTACAAAATATTAGCCAGATGGTATCGAGTCCCTACTGACCTACATAGATGGTTCCCGGACGTCCCCCCAAATTGCTTGAGGTGCGGTGGGGAGAGGGGCGATCTGCTGCACCTTTTCTGGTCCTGCCCCAAATTGCAAGAATACTGGAGTGTGATCAGACAGGTTGCAGGACAGATATCTGGCACGAGGGTCCCGGAGGACCCTGCTTTTTGTCTCCTCCACGTCTCTGAGATTCCCCTGAAGCGCTATCAAAATTCTATAACGTGTCGCCTGTTGAATGCAGCTAAGGCCTGCATTCCGCAGGTGTGGAAAAGTAAGGATCCCCCATCCATAAGCAGCTGGTGCCGGTACGTGAACGACATCATGAGATTTGAGGACCTCATGTCCGCACGGGATGGCACCTTTGAAAGGTTCGCGGAAACATGGTATGGCTGGATGGCGTTCACGGACTCTCCTGCAGGAAAAGAATTACTTGATCCACACTAGGGTCCCCCCCCCCCCCCCTGGCTCTCTCTTCCCTCCCTCTGCACCTCACACTCGCTCCCCCTCCCCTTCCCCCTCCCTTTGTGGTGTTTTATGTTCATTTCCACTTCCGCTTGACGTTCCCCCAATAAGGTTTACTGCTAACACAGTGCTGACAGCTGATTGACAGGAATTAAAGTATGACCCTTATGTAAACAGCCCTACGGGGTAATTGTCTATTTACAAAGATCTTTATTGTCTTGCATTACGTGTATGACTCATCTGACACTGTGTTCTTCTTCTGTTACATTTTGGAAGTGTAGACGGTTTCTTGATTTGTTGAAAATCTTTAATAAATAAAGAATTTAAAAAAAAAAAAAAAGATAAATAATTAAATAGCCACACAATAGCTTATACCATGTGTATGAATAATCTGGCGATAGAAAAAGAAAAAAATATATGCCTCTCTTTTAAATTGTATAATTAAAATGGCTCAGTCCATTTGCTGAATAGGGGGATCTGCTGGTTGTATTTAGTGAGCTGCTTCATTTAGCCCACTGGTCTCCTAGCAACACTGTAACGGCTGTGTGTGTGTGAGGTGCTGCTTTTGTTATGAGACCAGGTGACTCAAATGTGTAAAATCTATACAAAATAAACTAAACTGACTGAAAACGACTGAAATTCTTCTTTGAATAACTGTGCAGGAAAATCCAAAGGTATTAAAGTGGAACAAAACCCCATTCTAAATCAGGATGCCCACTGTGTGAAACGACCCCTGGATAACCACAGAGCCCCCCATTTTTCTGGCGCTCACGCAGATAGTCATTTAGACAGGCCGGGCAGCCAGGAAGGTTACTGCTCAGGCTTCCCATCTGCGTGCAAACAGAGCTGATTGGATGAGAGCCCGCGCATGCGCTGTGGGACAGGGAAAGGTACATTTTCACAGGCGAACTTGGGGATTTCACATATTAGGGGCACAAATCAAAACTCCAGATAGTGAAAATCCTGGGTTGGGCTTTGCTCAAAACACACAAAGCTGAAAGAAAGATCATATGGAAAAAAGAAAAATAAGAATATGAAAGAGAAAATGGTAAACTGATAAAAAAAAAAACTGGTAAAAAGATTCTGCAGCAGAGCCAACATGAAGGGAAAACTGTCAAAATCAGCTAAATGACTTCTAGAGCTTTTCTCTCTGTTTTAGATATATAAGTTCTGGCCAGGCAATGTTGCAATGTTGTTATCTGATGCTGGACGGCTGCCAGCACTGAACAGCTGAGACTTTGATACATTCTCCTCAGCGTGGAACTGATACATTGTTTCCCCCTCTCCTCAGCATAGAACAGGCCAGAGTGTCGGCTGCCAACACTGACAAGACATAACCATGAGCTATTAGTCTCCAGCTGTTCAACACACACATCATTTTTTTCTACATTTGTAATTCTTACTCCAACACCTACCTACATTCCAAGTACCATTTAAATATAAGTCACCAAGAAAAATTCGCAATACTGCTCCTTTAACTGCTAAGAGTTCCCGGTTACCAATATCGTAGTTCCGCTCGGTGGAATTAAACTTTCTAGAAAAGAATGCACAAGGATGTAGCCGTCCTGGGGAGAAACTATATTGGGAGAGGACCGCCCCAAGCCAAGCTCGGAGGCATCAACCTTGACGATGAAAGTCCGTTGACAATCAGGATGAACCAATACTGGGGCTGAACTAAAGGCCACCTTGAGATTCTTGAAGGCTTGAATGGATTGATCTGGCCAGATAGTGGGAAATGCCCCTTTTTTATTGAGGTCTGTGAGGGGAGCCACCATAGTAGAAAGGTTCTTAATGAATTGTCTATAAAAGCTGGAAAACCCCAAAAACCTTTGTAACCCCCTTTAGGTCTCTGGGCTGTTCCCAATTGAGAACTGTGGTTACCTTGGCCAGATACATCATTAGCCCTGTAATAGAAATAACGTACCCTAAAAAGGGAAGTTAGACTTAGACAAAAGAATGGTCGCACCAACTTAAGCAAACCTGGGTAATTAGACCAAACTCAAACCAAAGGGAGGCTTCCACAGAGCCCCCAACACTCAAGTATACACCTGCACTACTCTAAGTATAAACAATCTTTTATTAATTCATATGTATCACTACATCAATTAAAAATTCATTAGATTAAAACCAATTAATACATGAACATAGCACTAGAGGGCACTGGTGGCACAATAATCATGCCAAAATAGTCACATCTCATATATATGTGTCCCTATGTGAAATTAGATGGGTCCAATTTATCCCCCACAAAAAAACAAAGTGCAAAGTGCAATATATGTGAAAGCATACAATGTATACACAGTATGAAATATGTGCAAAAAATATATATATAACAAAGTGACTGAGTGCAATTGATTAAACTAATTAAATAGCAGGAGTATTCTTAATAAAGAGGACACAGTGGGATCACAAGAGGGACAATCACACATAACAAAGCTCTTACATGGAGATGGGCCAACAGCTCCCCTCCCCCGACCTACGCGCTACGTGAAGAAACGTCACTTCTTCAGGGCTGATCAATGTCCAGGGACAATCACACATAACAAAGCTCTTACATGGAGATGGGCCAACAGCTCCCCTCCCCTGACCTACGAGTTACGTGACGAAACGTCACTTCTTCAGGGGGCATTTTAATAAGGAGAAAACTTAACCACTGTGATCAGCCCCAACTCTGATGAACACTGGAGGGGTTCTAAAGTGAATCATACCCTCGACAAGAGGGGTATTATCAATGGCCATAATTGCTTTAGATAGAGACTGTAACGGAGACTGTAACGGAAAGTCTAGATCCATAAAATTCCCTGCAGCCCTACAATCAAGGAGAGCTCTAACAGAACAGGATTCTAAATCGACCTTAATCTCTACAGGTAAAGTAAACTGGGCACAATTAGGAGGAGATACCTTGCAGCCTAGGAGGGTTTCCTTGACCCCACCTAGAAAGTTGTCCGCCGGCTGTTTCTTCAGACAGGCTCAGACCAGATGCCCAGCTCCTCCACAATAGAGGCATAGCCCTTCCGATCGACGCCTCTGCCTTTCAGCCCCAAGCTGCATTGGTTCTTTAGCAGGAAAGGGGGCTGAGGCTTCAGGATGGGCCCTTTCTCCAAGCGTCTCTCCCGTAAGCAGCGGTCAATACGGATGGCCAATTGCATTGTCCCATCCAAGGTGTTTGGTACAGGATGGTTCACCATGGCATCTGAGAGGCCCAACCAAAAATGCCCCCATAAGGCTGTATCATTCCAGCGGGAGTCCACAACCCAACGTCAAAATTCGGAGCAATATTCCTCAGCCTGACACCGACCTTGACGTAGGGAGTATAACTTGGCGTCCGCCGTAGCTCCCCTGTTAGGATCATCGTAAAGACGAGCGGGGGTGCTGAGGTGAAAGCCTAAAGGCCCAAGATTCATGGAGGAGGGAGATGACAAGTCCCACCTGTTGCTCCTGGGAGCCAGAAGCACAGGGTCGAAGCTGAAAGTAGAGTTTACAGGTATCCCGAAAATAAGCAAATTTACTCTGGCCTCCAAAAAATTTTTCAGGAAGGGTAGCTGGACGGTACTCCTGAGCCGCTACACGATGTGCCAGGTGCTCCACTGCTACGGTCAGGGCCTGCACCCGTTCCACGATTTGGTCCATTTGTATGGCCCATTATAATGTAATGCCCTGGGAGTCTCCCACCTTCTGTGAGCTGGCAACTCCCAATCTCCACCGCCGCTTCTGCCTATAGACAAGCCCCCTCTCGCCGGGAAGTGCGCTATGCCTCGCCGGACACGGTTGCCTCCCAGGTCTTAAATGGCGCAAAGGATGCCAGCTTGCGGTGAAGATGGAAGGAACATGAGGGTATCCCAAAGCCGAGGTCATTCACAGATAGTCAGTCCAAAGGTTCATCTACTCCCAAGGGTAAGGTAGAATGGTCAGAACTAGCAGAGGGTCAAGCCAAGGTGGGAGAGGTACGTGGTATACAAAGGGTCAGACGGAGTTCGTAGTCGGCAGGCAAAGGTTCAGTTTGGGCAGCAAACTATGATGGTCAGACGAAAGCCGGGTCAATCGCAAGAATAACAAACACTAAATCACACCTTGAGCAATACTGGCTATAAGGGGCACTGAGCACTGGTTCAGTATTTATTGGGGAACTGACCAATGGCAACCCAGGGAAGGGGAAAGTGTAGTGATTGGTGCCACTAGGAACTCCAAGTAATTCCCAGGGAGTGGTCAGTCCTGGCAGCAAGACCCTCGAGCCCTGGCCCTGAATGCGAGCATTTCAAAATTGCTGGTCTTTGAAATGCTCCCATTCCGCCGGTTGGAGATGGACAGTTTTAAAGAGCTGATGGTAGCTGTTCCACAATATGCCGTTCCCAGCTGCTAATACTTTTCTTACCAAGTCATCCCACCCTGCACCAAAAGGTTGTGAAAAAAATTAAATGTGCACTGAGCAATGCCATTACTTCCAGTGCCCACCTCACCAAGCATGGGCCCTATGTACTGGGTCAACTTAAGGGTGGCTGGGACTGAGTTGGCAAGCACTGTGGCGCAGATCCTTCCACTGCCCAGGATTGTGGGACATCAGTTGGTGCCTCCTCAGGCAGTCACCGCAGCCCCTGTACCACCAATCTGAGCACTGTCATGCATTGCTAAAACTCAGACTGGGCAAAAGACCCAACATCGCCCAGGAGCTGTGGGCCGGCATCCAGGACCAGACAGAGGTGCATGTGCCCAACTTGGTGGTACAGAGCTTCCTGGCCCATTATCCAGAAATGCCCCATAAGGTGCGTAGCATGTGCTTGCCCCTTCGGCGTTCCCACCCTGCTGCCACTCGCCCGTCTGCAGTGCAGAGGAATTTCGGCCTTCCCACCCACCACCTCATACGTGACTTGCCCACTAGGTAGAATTTCATATTGTACATTCTGGAAAGGGTGTGTGAGCAGCAGCAGGCAATAGTGCAGTTCCAGTTCCAAAATGCCCAAGCGAGTCGAAGACCAACAGCACTTCACCAACAGTAAGTGGGCCCCCTCATTGGCGCGGCAGTCCTGCCAGTATGCCACCAATATGGTAAGTGCTGATGACGCCATCATCAGCGCTACCATTCCCATCCTCTGCCTGTTCGAAAAAATGCTTCAGGTCATGACAGAGGAGGAAGCGGAGGAAAGCCCATTTTCCCTGCTGTCAGGGCAGTGCATACATGACTTGCAGGGTGGGCCGACAGCAGCCAGGTATGCCAATGTCAAGCCAGAGAACAGTTTGGAATTGGAGGAATTAGAGGAGAAGGAGGACTACTTTCTCTCACAGCAGGCTAGCACCCATTTTAGCACATGGGCGTCACTGGAGCATGGCTGCAGGGAGGAGAAAAAAGGGGAGACACCTGACACTAAGGACAGCTTCTCCTTGCCGTCTGAGCCAATACAGGCTCCCGTGCCTGCTCAATGACCGCAGAGTTGCCTGCATAGTCAACAGTGCTGATTACTGACAGCCAACATTCCTTAAGATGAACCAGGCGTGGATCCCAAGGGAATTGGCTGTGCCAGCACCTGAATGACTGGTTAAGGTGTTCGATACCTTCTTTTATGCTTAAACCCCATATCTTACTTCAAAACCTCCCCTACCCAGACCTCTTACAACTGTAAGAAATGCAATGTATATAAAATATTTCTTTATGGTGGGGCCACCTTGGGGCCACCAGAATCGCAGGTACCCCTTCCAGAGCAATCTTGCGCAGAACTCTGCCCAGAAGGGGAATTGGTGGAAACACATACAGGAGCCGAAACTCCCTCCAAGACATGGACAGGGCATCCGTGGCCAGAGCCAGAGGATCCTGAGACAGGGATACAAAGCACGAGAGCTTGTGATTGTGACGGGACACAAACAGATCCACATCTGGCACACCCCAACGGTGACACAGGGACTGAAATTCCCTGTTGCAGAGGGACCATTCCCCCTGACGGGATGACCCCCTGCTCAGAGCATCTACCAGCAGGTTCTCCGCCCCCGGAATGTAGACAGCCGAGATGCATTGGACATTGGCCTCCGCCCATGTTAGAATCAGAGATACTTCCTGAAGAGCCCTCTTGCTCCGGGTCCCTCCCTGATGGTTGATGTAGGCAACCGCCGTTCTGTTGTCTGAGCGTACCTGAACTGCCAGACCCCTCAGGTGATGGGTCAATTGTTCCAGCACCAATCTGACCGCCCTGAGTTCCAAGACATTGATAGGCAGATGGGCCTCCTGAGGGCCCCACCTCGACTGAAAGCGCAGGGACTTCCAGAATCCCCCCCAACCCGACAGACTGGCATCCGTTGTGACCGTCTCCCAGGAGGGAGCCAGGAAGGATCTGCCCCTTGTCAAGTTCTTGTGGTCCAACCACCACGCAAGGGATTGTCTGACCGAGGGGGGAACCACCCATATCCCGTCCAAGGACGCTGGGTTCTTGTTCCAAACTGACAGAAGGTGAAGCTGTAGGGTTCTCAAATGAAACTGGGCAAAGGGCACCGCTTCGAAGCTTGCCACCATTGAGCCCACCAGCTGCATTCCCTGCCGGATGGAGGGATGAGGACTCGAAAACAGGGACATCTCCTGCGTTGTCAGAGCTTCCACCTTCTGCTGAGGAAGGAATATCCTTGACTGAACCGTATCCAGAACGGGGTCACTGAGGAGGGGGACAGAGAGGACTTGGGGTAATTGATCACCCAGCCGAATGACTCCAGGGTGGACACTACTAACTGAGTGTCCAGCTCTGCCTGTTGCAGAGACCGAGAGGTGATGAGTATGTGGTCCAGATAGGGCAACACGCGTATGCCCTTTAGTCTTAACAGGGACATCACCCCTGCCAGCACCTTGGTGAACACCCTGGGAGCCGACATGAGGCCGAATGGCAGGGCCACGAACTGGTAATGCTGATCCAGCAGCGCAAATCTGAGAAACCGTTGGTGTCCTGGAAACACCAGAACGTGCAGATAAGCATCCTTAATGTCCACAGATGTCATGAAGTCCCCTGGGCGCAGCGAGGCGATGGCCGAGCGCAAAGTTTCCATACGAAAATGCCTGTTTCTGACAAATCTGTTGAGGATTTTTAAATCCAGAATGGGTCTGACTGACCCGTCCTTTTTGGGTACCGTGAAAAGGTTGGAATAGAATACCCTGCCCCTGTCTCTTAAGGGGATCTTGCAAATGACCCCTAGATCCAGAAGGTCCAGCACAGTCAGCCTTAAGACCCGTGCTGACACAGGGTCCTGAGGGATCCGGGACCCAACGAACCTGGTAGGGGGCCGTACAGCAAATTCTATCTTGTCTTGTAACCGGAGGACACTACCTCCTGAATCCACAGGTCTGAGATGTGGCGACTCCAGACATGTTTGAAGTGCTGTAGACGTCCCCCCACCCTGACGGGCGAGGGCGCCCCTTCATGCTTGAGGGGTCTTGGGAGGGGCCTTGGGCCCCCAGGAAGCACCGGGACGGCATCCCTTATTCTTGTTCCAGGGCTCTGCCCGAGACCCAGCGAAGGACACTCCTCTGCCTTGCTTAGCCCCCCGGTAGGGGGTCGATAGGGAGCTTGGGCCACGAAAGGGCCGAATCTGACGCTTGCGCTGGGGTAACTTGCCACCCTTGGCAAAGATATCTAACCTTTCTCCAAACAGGCGCAATCCCTTAAATGGAAGCTCCGTAAGGGCCTTCTTGGCGGCATTATCAGCGGCCACTGGCGCAACCAGACCGCTCGGCGTATAGCTACCACCAGAGCAGAAGCCCTAGCACTCAACTTAATAGCATCGTCCGATGCAGATAGGATATAGTTCACAAAAGTTTCACAGGTGGCCAGAGCATTGGCAGCATCAGAGGGCAAGTCATCCGCCCCTTCAAGAGCAGTCTTAACCACGGTCCTGAGCACCACCGCCGTGGTGGCTAAGGCACACACTGGGCGGAGCGACACTCCCCCAAATGCAAAGGCATGACATGCCAGTTGGTCAACACGCCGATCCTCCGAATCCCGCAGCGCAGTAGTGTCGGGGGAGTGCATAATAGAGGTGTTGGACAGGCTTAGGATTGGGGCATCAACCTCTGGTGGCGATGTCCAACACTTGACCAGGTCGGCAGGAAAGGGATATTTCTTACCCACACTTTTAGGGCCCCCTTGTAGATTGCTGGGGTGTTCCCATTTTTTCAGCACAAGGCTCCAACCGTGCCCTAGCGGTGTGGAACAGATCCCCCCTTTGCCGGGGAGCCGCGGCAGGGGGAGAGAGGGACAATACGTCAAAGATCTGAGTCAACAGTCTATCCATGTCGTCCGAGGACCAATGATCAGAACCAGAATCTTCCTGTCCCCTGGACTCGTCATCGTATGACCCTGAGTCAGAGAGCAATTCCCCTTCGTCTGAGGGGGAATGAGCGTAGGAAAGAAGTAAATCATCAGATTCTATAGGAAATATAGTCGATTTAGGATTCAAATGTCACCTCTTGGCGGTGGCCTTGCGCGCCAAGGAGCCAGCAATTAAGTTTTCCACACTAGCCAGCCTAGTGGCAGAATCCCCACTGGTATTGGGGGTTAGGCTCAGAATTGGGGGAGTAGGTGAAGCGAGGCGAGGTGCGGGCCCAGCCTCAGAAGAGGTGGGAAGACCGGCTAGCGCCTGCTGTGCACAAGGGACGCAGACCCGTGCATTGTCACTGCTGCTAGGTAAGACCCCACAAGCTACACACACATATCCTGAGATGCCTCCATATGGTGATTATTATGTGCAATATGCCAGTAGGGATTGACGCTATAAAGCAACCCTGGATGCCCCAATGACCCGCTGGGAAGTGGGAGTGATTTTTTAGAAGTCAGGGCCGGGCGTTACGCCGGGCCGGGAGAAGCCACCGAAGCTCACGGTCTGAAAGACACAAGGGGAAGAGGGTTGTCAGAGCTAAGCGAGGAGAAGCGAAAGCTAAAGAAAGGTCGCCAGTGAGGGCACTTACAGAACAGCGAGGGGAGGACAGTCTTCACCACGCGCACGTGAAAGGAATGGCGCCAGCGAACCTCGAAGGGCGGCCAGAGCATGACGCGGAACGCGCCACATCAGACCACGCCCCCCCCGGAGAGTGCGAAGCTAGGAGCGCGTAACCAATAGAAAAACGAGTAGTTAGAAACTGAGCCCCTACCGAGTGAATCACCTCAGGCACCTCAGGGACTGACATGACAGGAAAGAAAAGAGAGAATTAACCCGTAGCGCCCGCGATCGGAGCCGCCGTACGCGCCGAGTAAACAACATTAAGGGCGCTGCGGCTAAGGTTAAGGCTAAGTGTTGAAAAGCGGCTCTGACCCAGTAACGGTCAAGGGCTTCAACTCACAGTGTAATGGGGCAATGTTAAGCTGTCTGTACACACAACCCCCCCTCTTTTCCCCCCCAATAGGGGGGGGGAAACTAGGAAGGAAGGTTACCCAATACTCGGAGTTCACCGCTACACGGGGTATGGGGCGCTGATGCGGGAGGGGCATCCTCTGAAGGCTCACCATTAGCCTTAACCGCCTACCCTATGGTGGGGGATTGCGGTGGAGTCTAGCTCCGTAAGCACCTAAGGTGCTGCCTACCTTCACCCGACCGACGCAGCCCAGGCTGGGAGGCATATTCTTTCATAAAGAGGACGGGTGGAAATAGTCCCGCAGGGCCTCGGGCTGTAAAGCCCCCGCTCGCCTGCGAGAGCGTGATACTTCATGTCTTCGCAGTGAGCACTGCAGAGAAATCTGGGGATTTGTGGGAGGTCCCTCGGTATATGTAGGGCCGGGAGGAGCCTGTTTTCTACATGTCTGCAGTGAACAGCGCCTCAGGCGAAGGATTACCACATATAATTACTACATCTGGAGCAGGACGTGCTGTATGCTTAGAATAAGGAGTGGAACTAACAATAACACTCACACTGAAGCGCACAACACTCACTCTCACACGCCCGCGCTGGAGCGGCCAGCCGGGGCAGAAAAAAAGGGGGAAAAGTGAATGGGAGCTGAAGGATAGAAGCCCCCCCTACTATCCGGGACGGGAGTAAAAGGGGGGAAGCCGATAGCTACATTTCTATATGTAGTGAGGGCTATTCGACGGACAGGGCATCCCAAGTCAGGATCACCAACCTGACGACCGCCTACCCTTTCATGGGGGATTTGCGGCGGAGCATAGCTCCTGGTAACAGGACACCTCTAGAGGTGTACCCTACCCTCACCCGGATCCTGCAGCCAAGGCTGGGAGGCAAGGGGAATTTACAAAGGAGTCCAGGCGGCAATAGGAATAAGAAATGGTCGGGTGTAAACCCGGCTTACCTGCAAAGGAAAGAGACAGCCATCTTCTTGACTTGCTTCGCCTTCTGCAGAGGCTGAACTGGGGATGTGTGGGAGGTCCCAGATATTTATGGACCGGGAGGGGCTTCTTTTTTTAGTCATCTCTGCAGAAGTTCGCCCTCTACTGGACCAAACCACGTGTAATGAATACTTCCGAAGCAGGGTGTGAGACATACTTGGAATACATGTAATGCGCACTTATATTCCCTTATGTTTATAGCACTTCACCAAACAGGTTGAATCCTCCTCCATTTTGCTTGAAGACTCTGGGACATTACAGGATGAAGATGCAGAGGCAGGTGAATCAACGAGGACTCACAGGAGCTGCACATAACCCAACCTCTTCCACAAGAAAGCCCATTGCCAAACTTTAGGAAGAGTTTGAATTTCTGAAGCTAACCAGGCAACTAATGTCTGACAGAAAAGAAAAATACCATTCTGTGAATACTCACCTGTAGAATGGATATTATCAGTATGCATCACACCCTGCTCCATAATAATTCATTACGTCTGGGTTATAGTCCACAAGAGGGCGCTTTACTGCAGAGATGGCAAAAAAGAGGCCCCTCCCGGCCCATATATACCCGGGACCTCCCACTCATTCCCCAGTATATGTAGGCAGTAAGGGAACCAGGAGAAGCCAAAAACAAACTAACAACATTAACAAGGAAAAATTCACCCTATAGAGGATCCAGAATACAACTCAGGGCGGGATGGAGCAGAGTGTGATGCATACTGATAATATCCATTCTACAGGTGAGTATTCACAGAATGGTATTATTCTAAGTATGCATCACACCCTGCTCCAGAATAATTCATTACGTCTGGGACATTCAGTAGCAGTGTCCAACAACGGGTGGGGATCCCAAAGCAAGGTCACAATGCGCTGTTCAAAACAGCAACTTGTAGACCTTTTCGGCCAAAACAGCATCCGCTGAGGCCCGAACATCAACCTTGGAAAAGGTATGAACAGAAGACCAAGTAGCAGTCTTACAAACTCGTTCAAACAAAGCCTGGTGCTAAAAAAGGCCTAAAGGCCCCATAGCACGAGTAAAATAAACAGTAATTCGGAAAAAGGGGGAACCCTTCCCCTAACAGAATAGGCCCTAAAAACGGCCTGACAAATCCATATGCTAATGGTAGACCTGACCGGCGCCAAAACCCTTCTTTGGACCAAAGGGTACCCCAAACAAGGCGTCGGTCTACCTGAAAAGGCACTGAGGCCACCAGGTAGTATTTCAAGTTTCTGACAACGTTCAAAAAAGCAAGGCCCCGTCCTTGTCATTACCAGGATTAGGACATAAGGAAGGAAGCACAATGTCCTGAATAAAGTGAAAGGCAGAGACAACCCTATGCCAGAATCTGGTTCAAAAAGGAAAAACCACCCTGTCCTAGCGTCTCTCAAAGTAGGGGGCCTGAATGGACAGAGCCACAAACACAAACACGTCAGACAGAAGAAATAGCCACCAAGGAGGCAACTTTCAAGGTGAGAATAAACAGTGCAGCCTCATGCACAGATTCTAAGCAGGACCCCGAAGGGCAGACAATACCAAACTCAAATCCAAACCGGAAACAAGGATGAAGAGCAAGGACCTCTGGAAGAAAACAGCCAAGGCGGAAACATGACTCTTCAGAGCGCCGAGCTGAAAAATCCAAATCAGGACCATGTTGAAGGAACTCCAGTATCCGAGGAAAGAGGAACCCCCGACAGGGGAAGGCACCAGCCTCACACCAGACAATGTAGGTCCACCAGGTCCTGTAGAAGCTGCTAGAAGAAAATTTCTTCCTAGCTCTGACCAGAGTCTGAACAACAGCATCAGACTAGAATTTTGGAGGGCTCACCCAGGAGCCACCCCCCCAGCCTGACAGTCTGGCAACCGTAGTGACCGTCTCCCAGTACTGTGTCAGGAATGATCTGCCCCCAGAAGATTCTCAACTCCAGCCACACGAGGGGGGACCGCCGGACCAGAGGATACCTATTTAAAGCAAAGGCCTGAACCAGAGACAGGGGACAGGGGACAATTTCTTTCCCAGCTTGAAAGAAAATAAAGCCGAAGAAGCCTCATGTGAAATTGAGCATAGGGCACTGCCTAGAAGCAGGCCACTGTATGTCCCACCAGCTGCATCCCTTACCGGATGGATGGATGAGGTTTTGACAGCAGGACATGAATCGGCGCTTGAAAGGCGACCACTTTTTGCTGAAGGAAAAAACCCTGGCCTGAGTGGTATCCTTAGTCATACCCAGGAAGGCGATCACCCAGGACAGGGAGGGTGAAGACTGGTAATTGATCACCCACCCGAACCACTCCAGTGTCGCCACCACCGTCCAGGTGTCCAGCTCCGCCTGTTGCAGTGAAGGAGACTTAATGAAAAAGTCGTCCAGATAAAGAAGAATGCGAATAACTACGGCCTCTGAGAAGGGCCATCACGCTTGCCAACACCTTGAGTAACCCCAGTGGCCAAAGGTGAGCCCGAAGGGGAGCGCCACAAATGCTATTGTCGTTCCTCTACTGCAAACCTGAGGAACTGCTAGTGCCCTGGAAAAACCAGCCCGTGAAGATAAGCATCCAAGATGTCTATTTAAGTCATAAAGTTCCCCGGGCGCAGGGAACTGAAGACGGAGCGCAGCATTTCCATGCGACAACGTCAGGCTCTGATGAACTTGTTGAAAAGATTAGTTCTCGGATGGGTCTGACGGGACCATCCTTTCGGACACTGTAAAGAGATTGTTAACACTGACCTCTATCTCCCGGGGGGACCAGACAGACGACCCCCATGGCCAGAAGGCTTTGCACCGCCAGCAGCAGGCCCTGAGCTGTCCAAGGGTTCGTAGCAAACTGTGATAGGAATCTGGGAAGAGGCGTGAAGAGCAACAGCCGTCCCCCACCAGAGGGGTGAAGGCGCCCCCTCAACGCTGAGCGGGCCAGCAGTGGATTTGGTCTAGGCACCCCATAAGGATCCGGACCGGGCACTGCAACTGCCTTTGCCCCAGAATCTACACTTTGCCCAGCAAAGGGTACCCCCCTGCCTGACCCAGGCCCATGAAAGGAGGGAGCGAAGGACCCTGACCCCCGAAGGGTCGTGGCTGCTCATTACGTTGGGGAAACTTACCACCCTTGGCAAGAAAACCAACCATCACCAACAGGCGCAACCCACAGAGGGAAGCCCCTTGAACGCCTTCCTAACAGTATTATCAGCTGCCCACTGGCGCCACCTGACCGATCGACTGGAAGAGATCACCAAGCCGAGGTCCTGCTATACCACCGAATGGTGTCATCTAAGGCAGAGAGGACATAGGAGACATGTGAGTCCTCGATACATCAGTCCTCACTATCCATCAGGTAGTGGAAGCGAGGGAATGCGCCACAGACGTAACAGACAAACCCAAGATGGGGGAGTCCACCTCAGGGGGAATTGACCAGACCAATCCGCGGGGAAAGGATACCTCCTATCCCACCCCATAGGTATACCGGGAACAGGCAAGGCCATTCTCATTCCTAGAGAACCAGATAATAAAAAGCGTCTGTTTTGGCAATACCAACAGCGGTTTGCGGTACCACACAATTCCCCCTGCTGCTTAGGAGCCACTGCAGGGGGGGAAAGGCAAGCATTTCAAAACCATGAGTAAGAAGACTATGGGTGTTGTCAGCATCCCACTGCTCTGAGGCGGCATCCGTGCCATGGCAGGCTGATCAACAAGGGATCAGAATCTGAATAATTCCCCTTCCACGAGGGGGGTACAGACAATAAATTAATCATGCAGTTAAACGTAAAGGCTGGCGCAGCGGGCGCCATGTGCCGTCTATTAGCTGTAGCCTACCGGGCTGCGGAGCTAGCAACAATATCTTAATGTCGGCCAGACTAGCGCAAACATCGGATTGCGACTCCCCGCTACTGTTAATGTCACTAGGGGTCATAACCAGGCGCGAGGGTGTGGGGGACGAGAACAGCAGAGCTGATCCGAAACCAACAGAGCAGAAACCTGTCCTTTCAAAGTACTAAGCTGGAACCCAAGATCCAGATTATGCTGAAGAAACTCCAAAATCCTAGGAATCGAAAAAACCCTGCAAGGCAAGGCCCTAGCCTCACACCAATCAATATAGGACCTCCAAGTCCTATAGTAAATGCCAGAAGAGGACCGCTTCCTGGCCCTAATCAAGGTCTGAACAACAGCCGCAGACAAACCTTCCTCCTTCAGAATGAAGGTTTCAGCAGCCAAGCCGTCAAAGCCAGCGTTTGTAAATTGGGGTAAAGTAGTTGACCCTGAGATAACAGATCCGGCAACAAGGGAAGTCGGTACTGATCTACGGCCAGCCTTACAATGTCTGCGTACCAAACCCTTCTTGGCCACCTTGGAGCCACCAGAATTGCTGGTGCCCCTTCTAGAACCAGTTTGCGAACTACCCTGCCCAGCATGGAGACGGGCAGAAACAGGTACAGAAAACCCAGATCCTTCCAAGCAAGGGACAAGGCATCCATTGCCAGAGATAGAGGATCCTGAGAGAGAGACACAAAGGCCGGAAGTTTGTGATTGTTCCTCGAGGCAAAGAGATCCACCTCCGGAGTCCCCCACTTGCAGCAAAGATCCAGAAAAACCTCGGGGTTGAGAGACCACTCTCCTTGGCGAGAGGATCCCCTGCTCAGGGAATCCGCCTCCGTGTTCTCCACTCCCGGAATGTAGACTGCAGAAATGCAAGGAACATTGCTCTCTGCCCAGTGCAGGATCAGAGACTATTCCCTGAGGGCAATCCTGATGCGAGTCCCTCCTTGGTGATTGATGAGTGAAGATCTGTCTGAACGAACCTGAACCGGTAGACCCTGTAAATGTGAGGTCAGCCGAGCCAGAACGAGTCGGATGGCTCTGAGCTCCAAGACATTGATGGGGGTGTGAGCCTCCTGAGGACCCCACACCCCGCTGAACTGATGACTTTTCCAATAACCTCCCCAGCCCGACAGGCTGGCATCTGTGGTGACCGTCTCCCACCAAGGCACCAGAAAGGATCTGCTTTTCAACAGGTTGCTCGATTCCAGCCACCACCGAACGGACTGCCGAACCCTGGGAGACATCCTGAAAGGTTGAGCCAATGATTGCGGACACCTGTCCCAATGCGTCAATAGGTGAAGTTGAAGAGATCTCATGTGAAACTGTGCAAATGGTACCGCCTCGAAGGAGGACACCATCAACCCCACCAGTTTCATCCCCTGTCGGATAGATGGACAAGGATTGGCCAGAAGAGAACGGATCAGACCCCGAATCCCCTGCACCTTGGTCTGGGGCAGAAACACTCTGGCCTGAATGGTATCCAGATTCATGCCCAGAAATGAAATCACTCGTGACGGAGAGAGAGAAGACTTGGGGCGGTTGATCACCCACCCGAACCTTTCCAGGGTCGACACCACCTGGTGGGTGTCCAGCTCCGCCTGACAGAGGGAAGAAGCTGAGATCAACAGGTCGTCCAGATAAGGCACAATGCGAATGCCCTGAGCTCTGAGCAGGGCCATCATTCCCGCCAAGACCTTAGTGAAGACCCAGGGCGCCGAGGTCAGCCAGAAGGGAAGAGCTACAAACTGAAAATGTTGATCCCCCACCGCAAACCTGAGGAAACTCTGATGCGCTGGAAAAATGGGAACATGCAGATACGCATCCTTGATGTCTATGGATGTCACGAAATCCCCCTGGTGAAGGGACAATACAATTCTGTGAAATACTCACCTATAGAATTGATATTATAAGTATACAGTACGTACTGCTCCAGATAGATTACTTACACTTGGGTTATCCTCCGCCAGATGGCGCTGCACTGCAGAGACATGTAAAACAGGCTCCTCCCGGCCCCTCAAACACCCAGGGACCCCCCACAAATCCCCAGCATTGAAAAGCAGTGAACAAGAAGCCGGGAGAATTTAACCACCAAAACTGGTAACTATAACAATGATAACAATCACCATACAGGGGCTCCAGATTAAAGCAAAAAAACAGGGTGGGGTGGAGCAGGACGTACTGTATACTCATAATATCAATTCTACAGGTATTTCACAGAATTGTATTATTCTTAGTATACAGCACGTCCTGCTCCAGATAGATTACTTACACTTGGGACATCCAATAGCAGTGTCCATAAAGTAGGGTGGGATCCCCAACAACAAGGTAACAGCAGACAGTTTAAACCACTGCCGCCTGCAAAACCTTGTGGCCAAACACAGCATCAGCTGAGGCCCTAACATCAACCTTGTAAAACTTTGAAAATGTATGAACAGAAGACCAAGTAGCGGCCTTGCAAATTTGTTCAACAGAAGCCTGGTGCTGGAAGGCCCAAGAGGCACCAATAGCCCGAGTAGAATGAGCAGTAAGGCGGAAGGAAGGACTCTTCCCCTTAGCAGAATAGGCCTGAATCACAGCCTGATGAATCCATTTGCTAATAGTAGACTTGGCAGGAGCCAAACCCTTCCGAGGGCGAGAAGGGACCACAAAAAGAGCATCAGTCTTCCTGAAGGCCGCAGTGACTACCAGGTAATACTTTAGACACCTGACCACATCCAAGGAATGCAGAACCCTTACCTTACAGTTGCTAGGATTAGGACACAAAGAAGGAAGAACAATATCTTGATTCAAATGAAAGGCAGACACCACCTTAGGCAGAAAGTCTGGCTTAAAGCGGAACACCACCTTGTCCTGGTGTCTCTCATAGTATGGGGGCTCAATAGACAGAGCCGCCAGCTCAGACACACGCCTGACCGAAGTAATAGCCACCAGAAAGACAACCTTGAGGGTAAGTACAGCCAGAGCAGCATCCTGAATAGGCTCAAAGGGAGCACCCTGCAAAGCAGACAAAACCAAGTTCAAATCCCAAACAGGGACCATAGGTTTACGTGGGGGACGCACATGAGTGACCCCCTGAAAGAAGGTCTTAACCAAGGGATACTGAGCAAAGGACTTCTGAAAGAAGACAGACAGGGCAGAAACCTGACCCTTCAGAGCACTGAGTGTTAGACCCAACTCCAACCCATGCTGTAAAAACTCCAGAACCCTAGGGATTAAGAACTCCCTACAGGGAAGAGACCTAGACTCACACCAATCAATGTAGGTACGCCATACCCTATAATAGATGGCAGAAGAAGTTTTCTTCCTAGCCTACACCATGGTATCCACCACCGAGGCAGACAAGCCTTTCTCCTTCAAGATGGAGGTTTCAGCAGCCAGGCCGTCAAAGCCAGAGTTTGTAAATTGGGATGGCGTAAGGAGCCCTGAGTGAGCAGATCTGGCGCCCCTGGCAGGACGTACTGGTCTACTGCCATTTGTACCACGTCTGCGAACCACACTCTTCTTGTCCACCTGGGGACCACCAGAATCACTGGCACCCCTTCCAGAGCAATCTTGCGCAGAACCGTGCCCAGCAGGGGGAATGGAGGAAAGACATACAGGAGCCGAAATTCCTTCCATGACATGGACAGAGCATCCGTGGCCAAGGCCAGAGGATCCTGAGACAGGGAGACAAAGGCCGGGAGCTTGTGATTGTGATGGGATGCGAACAGATCCACATCCAGTAGACCCCAACGGTGACACAGGGAGTGGAATACCCTGTTGCAGAGGGACCACTCCCCCTGACGGGAAGTCCCCTGCTCAGAGAGTCTGCTAGTAGATTCTCTGCCCCCGGGATATACACAGCCGAAATGCATTGAACACTGGCCTCCGCCCATGTCAGAATCCGCGACACCTCCTGGAGGGCACTCCTGCTCCGGGTCCCTCCCTGATGGTTAATGTAGGCAACTGCCGTCCTGTTGTCTGAGCGCACCTGCACAGACAGTCCCTTCAGGTGATCGGTCAACTGCTCCAGTACCAACCTGATTGCCCGTAGTTCCAGAATGTTGATGGGTAAGTGGGCCTCCTGAGGGCCCCACCTCCCCTGGAAGCGCAGGGACTTCCAGAATCCCCCCCAACCTGACAGACTGGCATCCGTGGTGACCGTCTCCCAGGAGGGGGCCAGAAAGGACCTGCCCCCTAGCAAGTTCCTGTGGTCCAGCCACCACGAAAGGGACCTTCTGACCAAGGGGGGAAGCACACAGACCCCGTCCAAGGACGTTGGGTCCTTGTTCCATACTGACAGAAGGTGAAGTTGCATAGGCCTCAAATGGAACTGAGCAAAGGGCACCGACTCGAAGCTCGCCACCATCAGGCCCACCAGCTGCATTCCCTGCCTGAGGGAGGGCTGGGGGCACGAGAGCAGGAACCTCACCTGCGCAGTCAGAGCTTCCACCTTCTGTTGAGGAAGGAATATCCTTGACTGAACCGTATCCAGAATCATTCCCAGGAATGGGGTCACCGAAGAAGAGGACAGAGAGGACTTGGGGTGATTGATTACCCATCCAAAGGACTCCAAGGTGGACACCGCCAGCTGAGTGTCCAGCTCTGCCTGCTGTAGAGACTGAGAGGTGATGAGAATGTCGTCCAGGTAGGGCAGCATGCGTATGCCCCTTGACCTTATCAGAGACATCACCCCCGCCAGCACCTTGGTGAACACTCTGGGAGCTGAAGTGAGGCCAAATGGCAAGGCCACAAATTGGTAATGTTGATCTTCCAACGCGAATCTGAGAAACCTTTGGTGTCCCGGGAACACAGGGATGTGAAGGTAAGCATCTTTGATGGCCACAGACGTCATAAAATCCCCTGGGCGCAGAGAGCCGATGGCCGAGCGCAGAGTTCCCATGTGAAAGCGCCTGTTCTTGACAAACTTGTTGAGGATCTTTAAATCCAGAATGGGCCTGACTGACCCATCTTTCTTGGGCACTGTGAAAAGGTTGGAATAGAACCCCTTGCCCCTTTCTCTTAACCCTTTAAATGCCAAGCACGTAGTTTCTACGTGGTTGCTTCTCCTACCCTTAAGTGCCAAGCACGTAGAAACTACGTGCCTGGCATTTCCCCCTAACAGTTAAAAGATAAAAAAAAAAAAAACACTTACCTCTGGTATCCCCGTGAAGCTTGGGGTCCTCTCTTCCTGGGGGGGGGCATCCGATCGCCCCCCCGTCGTCCTCCGTCTTCGGGGGGGGGGGGGGGGGCGAAACCAGACCCCCCCCCCGGTTCCAGCGCTGACACGCCGTTGTAAAAAAATAAATAAAACTGTAATTTACTCACCTCCGCGCCCGAGCCTTCTGTCCGGGTCTCCTCTTCACCAGGGGGTGGTCCGATCCCCCCCCCCCCCCTGGGCTGCGCAGGCTTCAGGTGAGGACCCTCTTCCGGGTCCTCACCTCTTGAAATGGCGGCGATGGCCGCCGCCTCTTAGCCCCGCCCGTTGTGGGAGGAGCGGGATGACGTCATCCCGCTCCTCCTATACCCCCTCCGAGCTCCGGCATCTGTCAGATGCCGGTGGTGATCGGAGCAGGGCGGGTGTCAGCCGAGGAGGCTCCGATCGGAGCCCCCTCGCCTGTCACCCGCCCTGCGCCGATCACTACCGGCATCTGTCAGCAACATGACAGCGGCGAGGGACGCCGGATCGGAGGTGAGTACAGTAAAAAAAAATAAAAATAAAGATTTTTTTTCTCTGTGTCAGTGTGATTATTTACTTTTAACCCCTTGTGAACTGGTAAGGGGTCCATGACCCCTATACCAGTTCACAAGGCTGGGGGGATGGCAAGCCACCTGCGCTAGCGGGTGGCTTGCCATTAAGCCCTGGCACCCCCATTACCTGCCTCCCCAAAGGCCAGGGGGGGCAGAAGAGCCCGGGCCCACATAGGCTATGTGGGCTCGTAGGCTGCAGGGTGGGGGGCCACAAAAGCTGGCCCCCCCACTCTGTGCCTACAAGCCCCCATAGCTGGTCCCGGGCTGGTTACTTTGGGTAAGGGGGACCCAACGTCAATTTTTTTTGATTTTTAAAGGTTTTTTATAAAAATAATAAAAAAAAATGGGGTCCCCCTCCCCCTGTATTTTATTTGTGAATGTTATAAAGTACTTGTTTCAGTTAGGGGGGTCTCCTGGGCAGGAACGGGGGGCTACCGATAAATATGTGGTACCATTCTAATCGGTAGAAATGGGGCTTTCACATGCAATATGCTTTTCCTTAATAAAATACATTTTTTATTTAAAATAAAGGAGTCAATTTCCTAAAAAAAATTTTTATTTATTTATTTATTTACCGCTGTAACCGAGAGAAATTGGGATTTCACACGCAATAAGATTTTATTGACAAACTTACATTTTTTATTACAAAAAAAAAAACTACAAATTGTAAAAAATATATATATATTTTTGTTTTGCACATATTTCACCCAAAAATATTGAGAATACACCTAAAAAATGACAAACAAGACATTTCATGTTAAAGCCCAGACTCTGCTGAAAAAAACAATATATCATTTTCCTGGGAAATCCCTGGAAATCCCTTCAAAAATCACATTTGAACATGGGGAGCGCAAAATAGTGCAAAATGGTCTGGCAACAAAGCGTGACAAAAACTCCAGGTAGGCTGGCACTTAAAGGGTTAAGGGGACCCTGCAAATGACCCCCAGATCCAGGAGTCCTTGCACGGCCTGCATCAAGACCTGAGCTGAGACGGAGTCCTGGGGGATCCGGGACCTGATGAATCTTGTGGGGGGCCACACAGCAAACTCTATCTTGTAACCAGAGGACACTACCTCCTGAATCCATCGGTCTGAGATATTTATTTATTTATTTTACTTAATAATATTGTAAAAAAAAAAATAAAATTTACAAACAAGATATTTCATGTTAAAGCCTAAACTCTGCTGCAAAAAAATATATATATAATTTTCCTGAAAGTTCCAGCAAAATGGCGCAAAACATGGCGCAAAACATGGCGCAAAATGGGGAAAAATGGCCTGTCAACAGAGGGTGACAAAATCTCAAGTAGGCTGGCAATTAAAAGGGTTAATAGTACCTATGCATGTTGGGTATTGTTCTGTTCGGGGGACCTTGCGCTTTCAGACTTAGCTTGTTTTTTCTTGTTTGCATATTTATATTTTAGGAAAAGGTGTTTTTTATTCAGCTTTTTTATACATTTTTTAGGGAAACCCTGCGCAAACAAAGAATTCTTTGAGGTAATAATTCCAGAAAGATGAGTCCACTAGAACAAGCTGGGTACGCTTAGAAAGCTTAACGTGTGTACTTTCAGGGAATATATGGTTTATGGAGGATATTCCAAATGTAAAGGGTTGTTTTGGTTGAAAAATCGCAAGGTACGCACTTTGTCTGCAGAGCTGAAATTTTCAAGTAAAATTACCGTTACGCACATGCTTTACTTTGGGGTGTTTGGCAACTCTTCCCTTGACAGTAGCTATGCATGTTGGGTGTTGTTCTGTTCTAGGATATTGCGTTTTCAGATTAAACTTGTTTTTTCTTGTTTGTATATAGTTTTTTTTAGGAAAATGTGGCTTTGATTCTGCTTTTTTATCCTTTTTTTAGGGAAACTCTTTGCAACCAAAGAATCCATTGAGGGATTACTTCCAGAAAACTATGGCCACATCAACAAGCCTGGTACACCTAGAAAGCTTGAGGTGTGTACTTCCAGAGAATATATAGTTTGTTGGGGGTAATTCAAATGTAAAGGGTTGTTTTTCTGGAAAAACTGCAAGGTGCGCATATTGCATAGTGTAGTTGTATTTTTTCTGAAAATCCCCTAAAGCGCTGTTTCAGTTTGGGGGAGTCTCCTGGGCAGGAAAGGGTGTCTACCTATACATATGTGGTACCGCTGTAACCGAGAGAAATTGGGATTTCACACGCAATAAGATTTTATTGACAAACTTACATTTTTTATTACAAAAAAAAACTACAAATTGTAAAAAATATATATATATATTTTTGTTTTGCACATATTTCACCCAAAAATATTGAGAATACACCTAAAAAATGACAAACAAGACATTTCATGTTAAAGCCCAGACTCTGCTGAAAAAAACAATATATCATTTTCCTGGGAAATCCCTGGAAATCCCTTCAAAAATCACATTTGAACATGGGGAGCGCAAAATAGTGCAAAATGGTCTGGCAACAAAGCGTGACAAAAACTCCAGGTAGGCTGGCACTTAAAGGGTTAAGGGGACCCTGCAAATGACCCCCAGATCCAGGAGTCCTTGCACGGCCTGCATCAAGACCTGAGCTGAGACGGAGTCCTGGGGGATCCGGGACCTGATGAATCTTGTGGGGGGCCACACAGCAAACTCTATCTTGTAACCAGAGGACACTACCTCCTGAATCCATCGGTCTGAGACGTGGCGCCTCCAGACGTGCGCGAAGTGCTGTAGCCGTCCCCCCACCCTGACGGGCGAGGGCGCCCCATCATGCCTGAGGGGTCTTGGACCCCCAAGAGGAGCCAGGACGTTGTCCTCTGCTCCTATGCCAGGAATCTGCGCGAGCCCCCGCAAAGGGGATTGAAAGGGGGCCCTGGCCCCGAAAGGGCTGAGACTGCCGCCTGCCATGGGGTAACTTACCTCCTTTAGCAAAGAGGTCTAGACGGTCCCCAAACAGGCGTAACCCCTTAAATGGAAGCCCAGTAAGGGCTTTCTTAGCAGCACTGTCAGCAGCCCACTGGCGCAGCCACACCGCGCGGCGTATAGCTACCGCCAAGGCAGAAGATCTGGCACACATCCTAATGGCATCATCCGATGCAGACAGGATAAAGTTTACAAACACATCACAGTTAGACAGTGCATTAACCGTATCAGGTGGCAATTCATCTGGGCCTTCGAGTACATTTCTGACCAGGGCCCTGAGGGCCACAGAAGTAATGGCCAAGGCGCAAACCGGGTGCAGCACCGCCCCCACAAATGCAAAGGCACGGCATGCCAATTGGTCAATGCGCCGGTCCTCAGAATCCCGCAGCGTAGTAGTGTCGGGGGAGTGCATAATAGAGGTGTTAGACAGCCCTAGAATAGGAGCATCGACCTTGGGGGGCGATGACCAGCACTTGACCATAACAGCAGGAAAAGGATACTTCCTGTCCAAACGGGAAGTCTACTGGGATGTTCCCACTCCTTAAGCATGAGGTTATTGAAATGGGTTTGCTCAGGAAATTCCAATCGAGCCTTAGTAGTATGAAAGAGCTCACCCCTTTGCCTGGGAGCGGCAACAGGGGGGGGTGGACAAAACCTCAAAAATCTGAACCAGCAGCTGGTAATGATAACAAAGATAACAATCACCATACAGGGAATCCAGAATAATGCAAAAACCAGGGTGGGGTGGAGCAGGACGTACTGTATACAAATAATATCAATTCTACAGGTGAGTGTTTCACAGAATTGTATTATTCTTAGTATACAGTACGTCCTGCTCCAGATATAATACTTATACTTGGGACATCCAATAGCAGTGTCCATAAAGTAGGGTGGGATTCCCAACAAAAAACGACAACAGCAGACAGTTTAAAACCACTGTCACCTGCATAACCAAACAGCCAAGGCAGCATGAGCTGAGGCCCTAACATCAACCTTGTAAGAAACTTGCAAAAGGTATGAGAAGAAGGCAGAAGAACGGTAGTGGCCTAGCCAACCAGATCAACAGGAGCCCGGTGCTGAAAAGCCCAAGGGGCAACAAGCACGAGTAGAAAAGAAACGAGGCGACAAGGAAGAATTCTTCCCCTTGCTGGAATAGGCCTGAGTAACAGCCTGACGAATCCAATAGCTACAGTAGACTTGGCAGAAGCCCAAAGGACCGAACCAAGGACTAGGAGGAACAGCCATTAAGGTAATAACCAGGACCAAGCCGCCCAACTTCCGAGAGCAGCAGGGATCGAGAACATTCAGGATGTAATGACCACAGGCCCCAAGGAACATCAGTTCCCCTAAGGACACAGAGACTACCAAGGAAAACTTTCAACACCTGATTAAGGAAGGCAGAACCCTTTCATCAACGTTGCTAGGAAAAGGGCACAGCCGGGAAAGCAATATCTCGAATCAATGAACAAGAGACACCGCCAGATGCAGATAGTCCCAGCTTAAGCCGGAACTCAACCTCATCCCAGTGTGTCTCAAGGAATGGGGGCTAGGTAAACAGAGCCACCCGCTAACACACGCCTGACGGAATGAATTCAATTTCAATCCCAACGGGGACCATAGGATTACATGGGGGACGCACATGAGTACCCCCTGAAGGAAGTCTAACCAAGGAAGACTGAACCAGAGGCTACTAAGGCAAGGTGGACAGGGCAGAACCTGACCCATCAGAGTACTGAGTTGGAGAACCAACTCCAAATCATGCTGCAAACAACACTAGAACCATGGGAACCGAGAACGCCCAACAGGGAAGAGACCTAGCCTCACCACCAATCAATATGGGTATGTCATACCCTACAACAGATGGAAGAAGAAGAGGAAGAACTTGCTCCTAGCCTTCCCATAGTCTCAAAACACCGAGACAGATAAGCCTGTCTCCATCAAGATGGTTGTTATAGCAGTCAGGCCGACTAGGCCAGAGACTGTAGACTGGAGTGACGTAAAGGGATCCCTGAGTGAGCCTAGCTAGCACTCCTGGCAAAAGGTACAGAACTACTGTCCTTGGTACCATAACCACCCTCTACTAGGGCACCTGGGGGCAACCAAAATCACTGGTCCCCTTACCAGAGCAATCTTGCGCAGAACCCTGCCTAGCAGGGGGAATGGGAAAAGACATACAGAACCGAATGTCCAGTCATGACGTTACTAAGGCATCCAGACCACTGCCAGAGGATCCTAGGACAAGGAAACAAAAGGCCGAGAGCCTGTGATAGTGACGGAACACAACAGATCCACAGCTGATTGGCCCCATAGCCACACAGGGATTAGCACATCCTGTCGCAGAGGGGCTGCACAGGGGCGAATATCAATGATATGCAGGGAACATTGTCTCCATCCAGATTAGGAACCTAGACGCTTCCTGAAGAGTCCACCAGCTCCAGACCCCTTCCAATGGTTACTGCAGGGCACTGTCATCAGACAGACCGAGTACCCCCGAACTGGCAGGCCCAGAAGGGAAGTAGTCAAGCGAGGCAGAGCCATTGCAAAAAGCTCACCGTTTCAAAATCAATAGGCGTAAGGACCGTCTAAGGGCCCCGCCACCAGAAGAAAAACTCCCCCTTCAACCTGATAGTTTGGCCTCCATGGTGACCGTTTCCAGGAATGGGTAAGAAGGAACTGCCCCCAGACAGATTCCCTGAGTTCATCCACTCCAAGAGAAAACTTCTTACCAGGTGGGAAGGCCCACAGACCCTACTCCAGGGATGCCGGATCCCTGTATTAACAATAGAAGTCGCAGAAGGGCCCAAGGGGAACTGAACATAAGGGACCTCTTCCGAGCAAGACACCAATGGCCCACCAGCTGCATCTTTGCCTGGTGAAGGGACCGGGACAGCAATGAGGGACTGAGCCCATGTGACCAGATTGTCCACTTCATTGAGGAGAAGGGAAGATTCTCGTTAGAACCTGATCCATATTCATTCCTGGTAATGGGATTACCAATTAAGGGGACAATGAGGACTTGGGGTGAAGGTCCCCCATCCAAAAGACTCCCAATGGACGCCATCAGCCTGGCATCCATCCTGACGCAGACTGGGAAGTGAGAAAGGGCGTCTAGTTAGTCATCGCGCGGACGCCCCTAGGTCTCATCGGAGACATCACCATCGTCCGCACCTGAGAGGTCACTCTGGGAGTCGAAGAGAGGCCAGATAACAAGGCCACAATTAGCAGTGTTGGACTACCAACATGAACCTGAAGAGCCTCGAGGACCTGAAGTCACAGGGATGTAAACATACATTTTAGAGTTCTCCAGACGGCACGAAGCCCACTGGGCGCAAGGTGCTGATGGCCCAACTCAGAGTTTCCAGCAGAAACTGCCTGTAATGAGAGAGTTGCTGTGAATCCAGAATGGGCCAGCCCGACCCATCCTTTTTAGGGAACTGTGGAAGGTTGGTAAAGCGGCCCCTGCCTCTGCCTGTTACGGGCAATCTGCAAGAGACCCTCAGCCCTCGTAGGCCTAGCATGGCTTGTGCCAGCAACTGAAGAGCGGCAGGGACCAGGAGTACCTGGGACCTGATAAAAATGGGGAAGGCCGCGCAGCAGACTCTATCCTGTATCTGGAGGACACAACCTCCTGAATCCACCAGAAAAAGGCGCGATGCCTCCTGATAATAGCCAGGTGCTGCAGCCATCCCCTCACCCAGACGGGCGAGGGCGCCCCATTATGCTTGAGGGGGTTTGGTGGAAGATTTGGGCTTAGCCCCGCCGGAGGGGCCAGGGCGTTGTCTGCTGCTCGTGGGGCAGGAGTCAGCACGAAAAACCCGGAAGGACACCCCTGGTTCCTGTTCCAACACTAAGGTAGGGGGGAGGAGGGGTGCCTCTGCCCAGAGGGGGCCGAGACGGCCATCTGCATAGGGGTGATTTGCCCTTTTTACCGAACAGGTCCAGACGGGCTCCAAATAGGCGTGGCCCTCTAAAGGGAAGCCCAGTAAGAGTCTTTTTTGTAGCATCGTCAGCACCCCACTGTCGCAGCCAGACCAAGCGATGTATAGCTACCGCAAGGGCAGAAGTTCTTGCACACATTGTGATAGCGTCCTCCAGCGCTAATAGAATACATTTTACAAATACATCACAATTGGAGAGTGCATTAAACACTTCCCAGGGGAGAACCTCGGGGTGATGATCAAGCAACTTTCTAATGAGGGTTCTAGCGGCCACTGCAGTAATAGCCGTGGCACAGACCGGGCGCAGCGCCGTCCCTGCACAAGAAAAAGCATGGGAGGCCAACAGCTCAATGCGCCGGTCCTCGGCATCCCAAAGGGTACTATAAGCAGGGGTTGTAATAAAGGGGGGATTAGGGACCCCTATGATCGGCACATCCACCACGGGGGGGGGGGGGATGACCAGCAATTAACCACCTCAGGGGGAAAAGGGTATTTCCTATCCCAGTCCCCTGGAAGTTTACTGGGGCATTCCCATTCCTTGAGCACAAGGGCATGGAAATGAGCCTGCTCTAGAAATTCCAAACGTGCGGTCGCAGTATGGAAACGCTCCCCTCTAGGCTTGGGGACCTGACCGGGGAGGGAGATAGACAGTGCCTTAAAGACCTTAAGCAACAAGTCGTCAGTGTCACACTGGCCCCAGTATTCAGGACCAGAATCGTCATGACTCCTCGGGCTCTCATTAGATGAGCCTGAGTCAGAGAACAATTCCCCTTCATCAGAAAGGGTATAGTCACACGGAGTAGGAAACCCCACGGTTCTCATAGAAGATACAGAAACATGAGGCGACAGGTGCCGCTTCTTACCAGGGCCCATGCGCTCTGATAACCTAGCAATAATCTGTTCAGCCGTAGGCAGTCTGGAAGGCCTAGCAGGCTGCAATTCCCCACTTGTAGGCGACTCAGCAGGAGAGAGATTTAAGCCTGGGGAGATAGGTGAATTGAAGCTAGGTGTAGCCACTGGCCGACCTGAATGCAGGGCCAGTGCTTGCTCGGCACAGGGTACAGACCCGTGCCCTGCCAGCATCAGCATGGGGTTGTCCACACGCTATACACAGCCGGTCTTGTCCCGGAGGGACCCCGGTCACATAATTCTGAGATTCCTCCATATGGTGATTATTCAAGGCACAATATGCCAGTAGGGATTTACACTATAAGTAACCCTGGATGCCCAAAGACCCGCTAGGGAAGTGGGAGAGTATTACAAGGCCCGCTATAATTTTACACCGGGCCGGGAGAAGCCAATGGTGTTCACCAGTCTGAAAGATATAATGGGAATAAAGGGTGTCAGAACCATGCGCAGTAATCAAGGATCATGAAAATTGCCCATGAGGGCACTTACAGACCAAGGGAGGAGGCGGACCGCTACCACGCGTGCGTGCGACCAGCATCAAAATGGCGCCAACGAACCTCGAAGGGCGGGCCAGAGCGGCATTGACGCGGAGCGCGCCAAACCAAGTCCCCGCCCCCCCCCCCCCCCGAAGAGTGCGAAGCTCTGAGATAGTTTCAACGTTGTCATGAGGAGCAAAGTGTATGACACACTTAGAAAAAAAGATTTGCCAATGAAGACGCCGCAGCGTCTGAGGCGACGTCGCCGCAGCACATCCAGTAAGGGAAGACGTGCGCGCGACGGCGACAGATACATAATAAAAATGCAACAGCACGGCTCTGACACCAGGAATACCAGTCAAAGATAGTACTAAGGCCATAAGCGTGTAAACATACACTGAGACCACCACACGCACCCCCCCCCCCTTTCTTTCCCCCCGGGCTACGGGTGGAATGAGAGAGGATGACGACCCTTTGTACAGGGCCCACCGCTACACGGGGCATTACTGCGGGAGGGGCATCCCCTAGAGGCTCACCATCAGCCTAAACCGCCTACCCTTTGGTGGGGAGCTGCGGTGGAGCACGGCTCCGTTGAGCACGCGAGGTGCTGCCTACCTTCACCCGACCAGCGCAGCCCAGGCTGGGAGGCACATCACAGGGAGGACGGGTGGGAATAGTCCAACAGGGCCGCAGGCTTTGATAGCCCCGCTCACCTGCGAGAGAGTGATACTTCATGTCTTCGCAGTCAGCACTGCAGAGAAATCTGGGAGGTCCCTGGGTATTTGAAGGGCATATTCTGCAGTGCAGCGCCATCTGGTGGAGGATAACCCAAGTGTAAGTATTATATCTGGAGCAGGACGTACTGTATACTAAGAATAGAGTGGCATCAGGGGTTAAGTGCCGCTTTTTAGCGGTGGTCTTACGCGCTAAGGTATTAGCAATCAATTTTTCAACACTGGCCAGTCTAGCAGCCACATCAGGATGAGAATCCCTGCTTGTATTGGGGGTTAGATTCAGGCTTGGGGGAGTAGGTGAAGTGAGGCGAGGTGCAGGCCCAGCCACAGGAGGGGCGGGTTTACCATTAGCGCCTGCTGTGCGCAAGGAACACAGACCCGTGCATTGTCACCGTTGATAGGTGAGACCCCACAAGCTACACACAGCCGGGCTTGTCGCGAAGGAACCCCGGTCATTATCCTGGGATGCCTCCATATGGTGATTAATAGGCACAATAGGCCAGTAGGGATTGACTCTGTAAGCTACCCTGGATGCCCCAATGACCCGCAGGGAAGTGGGAGTAATTATAATAGGCCCAACTGACAATTACACCGGGCCGGGAGAAGCCACTGGATTCACCTGTCTAAAAGACATAATGAGAATAAGGGGCGTCAGAACCATGCACAGAAAGCAATGAGCATAAAGATCGCCCGCGAGGGCACGTACAGACCGCGGAAGGGGGTACCGTTACACGCGCGCGCGACTACACATCAAAATGGCGCCAAGCGAACCTCGAAGGGCGGGCCAGAGCGGGCCGTGACGCGGAGTGCGCCAAGCCAGGCCCCTGCCCCCCCCCCCCCAAGAGCGCGAAGCTCTAAGACAGTAACCAATGATAACGCCGCAGCGTCTGAGGCGCCGCCGCCGCCTGGCGCAGAACATCCAATGAAGGAAAAAGAGCGCGGCGGCGGCGGCAGTTACACGAATAAAAATACAAATCAGTGCGGCGGCTGACACCACATATACAAGTCCAAAGGACATTACAAAGGCCATATGCATGGGCCATAGGCCATATGCATGTAATCACAATACAGTGACACCAAACACACCCCCCCCCCTTTCTTTCCCCCCGAGCTACGGGGGGAACGAGGGAAGATGGCGGCCCTTTGTACAGGACCCACCACTACACGGGGCATGGGGCAATAATGCGGGAGGGGCATCCCATAGAGCCTCACCATCAGCATATACCGCCTACCCTTTGGTGGGGGACTGCGGTGGAGCAGGGCTCCATAAGCACGCATGGTGCTGCCTACCTTCACCCAACCAGCGCAGCCCAGGCTGGGAGACACATCACAAAGAAGACGGGTGGGAATAGTCCAACAGGGCCACAGGCTTTAATAGCCCCGCTCACCTGCGAGAGAGTGATACTTCATGTCTTCGCAGTCAGCACTGCAGAGAAATCTGGGGATTTGTGGGGGGTCCCTGGGTGTTTGAGGGGCCGGGAGGAGCCTGTTTTACATGTCTCTGCAGTGCAGCGCCATCTGGCGGAGGATAACCCAAGTGTAAGTAATCTATCTGGAGCAGGACGTACTGTATACTAAGAATATGATAGCGGAGCGCAGAGTCTCCATGCAGAACTTTTTGGCTCTGATAAACCTGTTTAGAACCTTGAGATCTAGAATGGGTCTCACCGAACCCTCCTTTTTGGGTACCGTGAAAAGGTCGGAGTAGTAACCCCTGCCTCTCTCCGACTGAGGCACTGGGCAAATAACTCCCATGTCCAGAAGGTTTCTTACTGCTAACAGGAGCCCCGGTGCAGCTAGAGGGTCCGAGGGCACCCGAGACCTTAAGAACCTTGGAGGCGGCCAGTACTCGAACTCCAGTTTGTACCTGGACGAGACCACTTCCAAGATCCAATTGTCTGTGACCTCCCGGGCCCAGACCTGGAAGAAGAGCCGCAGCCGTCCCCCCACCCGTTCGGGTGAGGGCGCCCCTTCATTGCTGAGCAGGCTTACTGGCGGGCTTAGGCTTGGAACCCCAGGCAGCCGTCGGGCGTGCCCGACCTCTGCCCCTATTCCAGGACGAGCCACTGACACCAGAGACGGGCAGACCCCTAATCGCTCTGGCTCCACGAAAGGAAGGGGTGAAGGAACCAGCCCCCCGAAAGGGACGGCGCTGTTTCTTCCGCTGAGGTAACCAACCTCCCTTAGCAACAGCATCCAATTTATCTCCAAACAGCCGCGTACCCATAAAGGGAAGAGACGTAAGCGACTTCTTGGCCCCAAAGTCCGCCGTCCACTGACGCAGCCAGACCAATCTGCGCATAGCCACCAATTAAGCCGAAGTCCTGCTACACATGACGATAGAATCTTCCATAGCAGACAAAAATACAATTCTGTGAAATACTCACCTGTAGAATTGGTATTATTTGTATACAGTACGTCCTGCTCCAGATATAATACTTACACTTGGGTTATCCTCCGCCAGATGGCGCTGCACTGCAGAGACATGCAAAAACAGGCTCCTCCCGGCTCTTCAAATACCCAGGGACCTCCCACAAATCCCCAGCATTGAAAAGCAGTGAACAAGAAGCCGAGAGAATTAAAACCACCCAGAACAACTGGTAATGATAACAATGATAACAATCACCATACAGGGGATCCAGAATAATGCAAAAAAAAAAACAGGGTGGGGTGGAGCAGGACGTACTGTATACAAATAATATCAATTCTACAGGTGAGTATTTCACAGAATTGTATTATTCTCAGTATACAGTACGTCCTGCTCCAGATATAATACTTACACTTGGGACATCCAATAGCAGTGTCCATAAAGTAGGGTGGGATCCCCAACAAAAAACGATAACAGCAGACAGTTTAAAACCACTGTCACCTGCATAACCAAATGGCCAAGACAGCATGAGCTGAGGCCCTAACATCAACCTTGTAAGAAAACTTGCAAAAGGGTATGAGCAGAAGGCCAATGGTAGTGGCCTAGCCAACCAGTTCAACAGAAGTCCGGTGCTGAAAGCCCAAGGGGCAACAAGCACGAGTAGAAAAGAATTGAGGCGACAAGGAAGAATCTTTCCCTTACTGGAATAGGCCTGAGTAACAGCCTGACGAATCCCCTAGCTACAGTAGACGTGGCAGAAGCCCAAAGGACCGAACCAAGGACTAGGAGGAACATCCATTAAGGTAATAACCAGGACCAAGCCGCCCAAATCCCGAGAGCAGAAGGGATCGAGCACATTCAGGATGTAATGACCACAGGCCCCAAGGAACATCAGTTCCCCTAAGGACACAGAGACTACCAAGGAAACTTCCAACCCTGATTAAGGAAGGCAGAACCCTTTCCTCAGCGTTGCTAGGAAAAGGGGCACAGCAGGGATAGCAATATCTCGAATCAATGAACCAGAGACACCTCCAGACTGCAGATAGTCCCGGCTTCAGGCGGAACTCAACCTTATCCCAGTGTGTCTCAAGGAATGGGGGGCTAGGTAAACAGAGCCGCCGGCTAACACACGCCTGACCAAGGTAATAGTCACCAGAAGGACAACCTTGAGGGTAAGAACCGCCAGACAGCATCCTGAATAGGACCAAGGAACAAAATCCTGCAGGCAGACAGAATGAAAATCAATTTCAATCCCAACGGGGACCATAGGATTACATGGGGAACGCACATGAGCACCCCCTGAAGGAAGTCTAATCAAGGAAGACTGAACCAGAGGCTACTAAGGCAAGGTGGACAGGGCAGAACCTGACCCATCAGAGTACTGAGTTGGAGAACCAACTCCAAATCATGCTGCAAACACCACTAGAACCCTGGGAACTGAGAACGCCCAACAGGGAAGAGACCTAGACTCACCACCAATCAATATGGGTATGTCATACCCTACAACAGATGGAAGAAGAAGAGGAAGAACTTGCTCCTAGCCTTCCCATAGTCTCAAAACACCGAGACAGATAAACCAGTCGCCAGCAAGATGGTTGTTTTAGCAGTCAAGCCGACTAGGCCAGAGACTGTAGATCGGAGTGACGTAAAGGGAGCCCTGAGTGAGCCTAGCTAGCACTCCTGGCAAAAGGTACAGAACTACTGTCCTTGGAACCATAACCACCCTCTACTAGGGCACCTGGGGGCCACCAGAATCACTGGTCCCCTTACCAGAGCAATCTTGCGCAGAACCCTGCCTAGCAGGGGGAATGGAAAAAGACATACAGAACCGAACGTCCAGTCATGACGTTACTAAGGCATCCGGACCACTGCCAGAGGATCCTAGGACAGGGAAACAAAAGGCCGAGAGCCTGTGATAGTGACGGAACACAACAGATCCACAGCTGATTGGATCCCTCAGTGACACAGGGATTAGCACATCCTGTCGCAGAGGGGCCGCACCGGGGCGAATATCAATGATATGCAGGGAACATTGTCTCCACCCAGATTAGGAACCTAGACGCTTCCTGAAGGGTCCACCAGCTCCAGGCCCCTTCCAATGTTTACTGTAGGACACCGTCGTCGGACAGACCGAGCGCCCCCAAACTGGCAGGCCCAGGAGGGAAGTAGTCAAGCGAGGCCGAGCCATTGAAAAGAAGCTCACTGTTTCAAAATCAATAGGTGTAAGGACCGTCTAAGGGCCCCACCACCCCCAGAATCGCAGGGAGTTTCAGAAGAAACCCTCCCCCTTCAACCTGATAGTTTTGGCATCCATGGTGACCGTTTCCAGGAATGGGTAAGGAGGAACTGCCCCCAGACAGGTTCCCTGAGTTCATCCACTCCAAGAGAAACCCTCTTACCAGGTGGGAAGGCCCACAGACCCTACTCCAGGGATGCCGGATCCCTGTCCTGTATTAACAATAGAAGTCGCAGAAGGGCCCAAGGGGAACTGAACATAAGGGACCTCTTCCGAGCAAGATACCAATGGCCCCACTAGCTGCATCTCTGCCTGGTGAAGGGACCGGGACCGCAATGAGGGACTGAGCCCATGTGACCAGATTGTCCACTTCATTGCGGAGAAGGGAAGATTCTCGTTAGAACCTGATCCAGATTCATTCCCAGTAATGGGATTACCAATTAAGGGGACAATGAGGACTTGGGGTGAAGGTCCCCCATCCAATGACTCCCAATGGACGCCATCAGCCGGGCATCCATTCTAGCCTGACGCAGACTGGGAAGCGAGAAAGGGCGTCCAGGTAGTCAACGCGCGGACGCCCCTTGGTCTCATCGGAGACATCACCATCGTCCGCACCTGAGAGATCACTCTGGGAGTTGAAGAGAGGCCAGATAACAAGGCCCCAAAGAGCAGTGTTGGACTACCAACACAAACCTGAAGAGCCTCGGGGACCTGAAGTCACAGGGATGTAAACAAACATTTTAGAGTTCCCCAGACGGCAAGAGGCCCACTGGGCGCAAGGTGCTGATGGCCCAACTCAGAGTTTCCAGCAGAAACTGCCTGTAATTAGAGAGTTGCTGTGAATCCAGAATGGGCCAGCCCGACCCATCTCTTTTAGGGGACTGTGGAAGGTTGGTATAGCGGCCCCTGCCTCTGCCTGTTAGGGGCAATCTGCAAGAGACCCTCAGCCCTCGTAGGCCTAGCATGGCCTGTGCCAGCAACTGAAGAGTGGCAGGGACCAGGAGTAGCTGGGACCTTATAAAACTGGGGAAGGCCGCGCAGCAAACTATATCCTGTATCTGGAGGACACAACCTCCTGAATCCACCAGAATGAGGCGAAATGCCTCCTAATAATAGCAAGGTGCTGCAGCCATCCCCTCACCCAGATGGGCGAGGGCGCCCCATCATGCTTGAGGGGGTTTGGTGGAAGATTTGGGCTTAGCCCCGCCGGAGGGGCCAGGGCGTTGTCTGCTGCTCGTGGGGCAGGAGCCAGCACGAAAAACCCGGAAGGACACCCCTGGTTCCTGTTCAACACTAAGGTAGGGGGGAGGAGGGGTGCCTCTGCCCCGAGGGGGCCGAGACGGCCGTCTGCGTAGGGGTGATTTGCCCTTTTTACTGAACAGGTCCAGATGGGCCCCAAATAGGCGTCTAAAGGGAAGCCCAGTAAGAGTCTTTTTTGTAGCATCGTCAGCACCCCACTGTCGCAGCCAGACTAAGCAACGTATAGCTACCGCAAGGGCAGAAGTTCTTGCACATATTGTGTAATAGAATACATTTTACAAATACATCACAATTGGAGAGTGCATTAAAACACCTCCCAGGGGAGATTCTCGGGGTGATGATCAAGCAACTTTCTGATGAGGGTTCTAGTGGCCACTGCAGTAATAGCCGCGGTACAGCGCCGTCCCTGCATAAGAAAAGGCATGGGAGGCCAACAGCTCAATGCGCCGGTCCTCAGCATCCCGAAGGGTACTATAAGCAGGGGTTGTAATAAAGGGGGGATTAGGGACCCCTATGATCGGCGCATCCACCACGGGGGGTGATGACCAGCAATTAACCGCCTCAGGGGGAAAAGGGTATTTCCTATCCCAGTCCCCTGGAACCCCTGGAAGTTTACTGGGGCATTCCCATTCCTTGAGCACAAGGGCATGGAAATGAGCCTGCTCTAGAAATTCCAAGCGTGCGGTCGCAGTATGAAAACGTTCCCCTCTAGGCTTGGGGACCTGACCGGGGAGGGAGATAGACAGTGCCTTAAAGACCTTAAGCAACAAGTCGTCAGTGTCACACTGGCCCCAGTATTCAGGACCAGAATCGTCATGACTCCTCGGGCTCTCATCAGATGAGCCTGAGTCAGAGAACAACTCCCCTTCATCAGAAAGGGTATAGTCACACGGAGTAGAAAACCCCACGGTTCTCATAGAAGATACAGAAACATGAGGCGACAGGTGCCGCTTCTTACCAGGGCCCATGCGCTCTGATAACCTAGCAATAATCTGTTCAGCCGTAGGCAGTCTGGAAGGCCCAGCAGGCTGCAATACCCCACTTGTAGGCGACTCAGCAGGAGAGAGATTTAAGCCTGGGGAGATAGGCGAATTGGAGCTAGGTGTAGCCACTGGCCGACCTGATTGCCGGGCCAGTACTTGCTCGGCACAGGGAACACAGACCCGTGCCCTGCCAGCATCAGCATGGGGTTGTCCACACGCTATACACAGCCGGTCTTGTCCCGGAGGGACCCCGGTCACATAATTCTGAGATGCCTCCATATGGTGATTATTCAAGGCACAATATGCCAGTAGGGATTTACACTATAAGTAACCCTGAATGCCCCAAAGACCCGCTAGGGAAGTGGGAGAGTATTACAAGGCTCGCTATAATTTTACACCGGGCCGGGAGAAGCCAATGGTGTTCACCAGTCTGAAACTCATAATGGGAATAAAGGGTGTCAGAACCATGCACAATAATCAAGGATCATGAAAATCGCCCGCGAGGGCACTTACAGACCAAGGGAGGAGGCGGACCGCTACCACGTGCGTGCGACCAGCATAAAAATGGTGCCAACCTTGAAGGGCGGGTCAGAACGGCTGTGACACGGAGAGCGCCAAACCAGGACCCCGCCCCCCCCCCCCCGAAGAGCGCAAAGCTCTGAGATAGTTTCAACATTGCCATGAAGAGCGAAGTGTATGACACACTTAGAAAAATGATTTGTCAATGAAGATGCCGCAGCGTCTGAGGCGACGCCACCGCTCGGCGCAGCACATCCAGTAAGGGAAAAAGTGCGCCTGGCGGCGACAGATACATAATAAAAATGCAACAGCACGGCTCTGACACCAGGAATACCAGTCAAAGACAGTACTAAGGCCATAAGCGTGTAAACATACACTGAGACCACCACCCCCCCCCCTTTTTCTTTCCCCCCGGGCTACGGGGGGAACGAGGGAGGATGGCGACCCTTTGTACAGGGCTCACCGCTACACGGGGCATGGGCAATAGTGCGGGAGGGGCATCCCCTAGAGGCTCACCATCAGCCTAAACCGCCTACCCTTTGGTGGGGGACTGCGGTGGAGCATGGCTCTGTAAAGCACGCGTGGTGCTGCCTACCTTCACCCGACCAGTGCAGCCCAGGCTGGGAGTCACATCACAGGGAGGACGGGTGGGAATAGTCCAACAGGGCCGCAGGTTTTGATAGCCCCGCTCACCTGCGAGAGAGTGATACTTCATGTCTTCGCAGTCAGCACTGCAGAGAAATCTGGGGATTTGTGGGAGGTCCCTGGGTATTTGAAGGGCCGGGAGGAGCCTGTCTGCAGTGCAGCGCCATCTGGCGGAGGATAACCCAAGTGTAAGTATTATATCTGGAGAAGGACGTACTGTATACTAAGAATACAAAATCCATGAACAATTCACACCTCTTAAGAGTAGCGAACTCAGCGCTATCCGGATCAAACTGACCATCATTCAGCCAGTCCCTGATAAGGGACCTGGTAGCAAGCGACACTAGAGCAGATGAACAAGCCGGCCGTAGGGCCGATCCCACACTGGCAAACGCATGACAAGCCATCTAATCAAGGCGCTTATCCTCGCCATCCTTAAGGGAGGTAGCTTCAGGGGTGTTAAGCACAGAAGAATTGGTCAAGCCCAAAACAGGTGCATCGACCTCAGGAGGAGAGGACCGTCGCTTGACCGCCTCCACCGGGAAAGGATACTTCTTGTCCCATCCCTGGGGAGCACCAGGAAGCCGACAGGGCCTCTCCCATTCTTTCTGGATCAGTGCGTCAAAATTATCCTGCGTAGGATAAATTCCCCCTTCTTTAGGGGAGGCGCCTCGGGGGAATCAATATCCAACACCTTCAACATATGTGACAAAACAGCAGCCGTATCTACGGCATCCCCAGGCGCCAGATGCCCGCCATTTCCAGGAAAAACCGTGAAGGAGGGCGAGACTCAAACTCCGGTTTGTAACCGGGCGACACCCCCTCCCAGATCCATGTATCCGGAATCTCGCGGCCTTAAACCAGGGAGAAGTGTCGCAATCATCCCCCCACCCGCACGGGTGAGGGCAGCCCCTCATTGCTGAACAGTAGGTTTGGGCTTGGCGCCCCAGGACTGACCGGGACGGCCACGACCTCTTCCCCGGGACCAACCTACACCCCCGGTAACGGGAAGGGAAGCCCCTCTGCCCGCTCTGGCTCCTCGAAAGGAGGGACTAAAGGAACTCGCACCCCGAAAGGAGCAACGAGGCTTCTTGAATTGAGGCAACTTACCATCCTTGTTAACAGCATCCAATTTCTCGCCAAAAAGGCGTAAACCTAAGAAAGGTAGCGCTGTAAGCGCCCTTTTAGAGTTAAGGTCCGCCGTCCACTGGCGCAGCCATATAGACCGACGAATAGCCACCAGCAATGTCACTGTCCTGCTACTCGTCGCAAGAGCATCGTCCTGAGCGGTCAGGACAAAAGAAACAAACGACTCACACTGCTTGAGAGAACTATACATATCACATGCGGGATCAAGATCTGCGTGCAGACCCCTAATAATGGATCTAACTGCCAGCAGAAGAAGCGCCAAAGCACAAATTGGCCGTAGTGTCGACCCGGCACTGATAAAACCATGGCGAGCCAATTGATCAATCCGACGATCCTCACCATCCTTAACCCTTTTGTTGCCAAGCACGTAACACCTACGTGCTGGCTTGGCTGGGCCTTAAGTGCCAAGCCCGTAGGTGTTACGTGCTTGACTTTCCTCGCTTGTAGTTTAAAAAGTAAAAACAACAAATACTCACCTGACCCCTTGTTGGATCCGGCCGGGTCTCCTCTTTAATTTGGTGCCATCCGATCCCCCGTGGGGGGTCGGATGGCTCCAGGAGAGCCCCCGGAATAGGCCGCCCCCCCCCCCGCTTCTGCAGCAGCAGCTTCTAACTGTAAAAAAAATAAAAAATAAAAATGACATTCACTTACCTGTGTGTGCGCTGGCTCCCGCTGTCCCTCCTCTTCACCTGGGGGGCCTCCGATCCCCCCCCAGGACTTACCGATCTTCAGGAGAGAGCCTGGGAGGCTCTCTCCTCTCTTCTTCACGATGGCGGCCGCCATCATGCCTCTAAGCCCCGCCCCCTTGGGGGCGGGGCTTATGAAGTCATCCCGGCCCCGATCTCAGGCTTCAGCCTTCTCAGCATCTCAGATGCCGGTGATCGGTGCCCTGGAAGGAGGTGACAGGAGATCCTCTGATCTCCTGCCTTCTCCTTCTCTGGATGCCGATCACCGGCATCTGTCAGCTGAGCGGCGAGGGACAAGAGCTTGCAATCGAAGGTAAGTACAGTAAAAAAAATTTTTTTTTTTTTCTAATAAAATACTTTTTATTATTGTGTGGTGTTTTTTTTTCACATTAACTCTTTGTGAGCTGGTAAGGGGTCCATGAGACCCCTTATACCAGTTCACAAGGCTGGGGGGGTGGCAAGTCACCTGCCCTAGCGGGTGGCTTGCCATTAACCCCCGCACCCCCATTACCTGCCTCCCCAAAGGCCAGGGGGGGGCAGAAGAGCCCGGGCCCACATAGGCTATGTGGGCTCGTAGGCTGCAGGGTGGGGGGGCCACCAAAGCTGGCCCCCCCACTCTGTGCCTACAAGCCCCCATAGCTGGTCCCGGGCTGGTTACTTTGGGTAAGGGGGACCCCACGTCATTTTTTTTTTTTGGATTTTGAAGGGTTTTTAACCCTTCAAAATCCAAAAAAAAATGGGGTCCCCCTCCCCGGGAAGGGGGACCCTATGTCATTTTTTTTTTTAATTAACCATTTGTCATCCAGCAGCTATAAAAGGCTTCTGGGCAGGAAAGGGTGTCTACCTATACATATGTGGTATCGCTGTAACCGGGAGAAATTGGGGTTTCTCACGCAATAAGATTTTATTGACAAACTTACATTTTTTATTACAAAAAAACTCTACAAATTGTAAAAAAATGTTTTTTTTTTATTTTTTTTCACACATTTCACCCAAAAAAATTGAGAATACACCTAAAAAATACAAACAAGACATTTCATGTTAAAGCCCAGACTCTGTTGAAAAAAACAATATATAATTTTCCTGGGAAATCCCTGGAAATCCCTTCAAAAATGACAGTTGAATATGTGTAGCGCAAAATGGTGAAACATCGTCTGGCAACAGGGAGTGGCAAATGCTGCAGGTAGGCTGGCAGCGAAAGGGTTAATGGTAGTGGTGTCAGAAAAGTGCAACGCAGCCGAGCCAGTCAGCCCTAACACAGGGGTATCGACGTCGGGGGGCACTGACCAAAGCTTCACCAAGTCCTCTGGAAAGGGATAACGCTTATCCCAATTAGGAGGAGTTCCAACCAGGCGCGCGGGTTGTTCCCATTCCTTAAGGACAACCCTCTCAAAGTGCTGTTGCCTGGGAAACACCAAACGCGGCTGGGGTACGTCAAACAACTCACCCTTTGGCAGAGGGACCACCGCAGGCGGATCCAAGACCAAAACTTTAAACATTTGAGCCAAAATGGAAGGAGTGTCAATGGACACCCCCACAGCCTGATCACCAGCAGTGTCAAACAATAGCTGGTCTGCAGGCTCATCCGACTCCTCAAGGAGTTCCCCCTCCTCATCAGGGGGACAATCGGACCAATCCAAAAATTCAGGTACCTCACCCTCCGAAGCAGGCACTGCTGGAGAAAGGTGCTTCCGCTTTGCCGTAGCCTTCTGAGCCACTGAAGCGGAAATTATTTTCTCGAGGTTGGCTAACCGCGCATGCACCCCGGAATGCGTAACCCCATTTTTGACAATGTCACACGGGGTCCGGAATAGGTTGGGGGGGAAAGGAGATGATGGAAGTTGCGAGGAGCCAGAAGCCGGAGCAACGGACTGGCGCGCAATGTTCTGCCTTGCACATGGAACGCATAATATGACATCATCGCCTGGGAGCGGAGCCCCACAACCCCCACACAGCCTGGATAGCCCCGAAGAGCCATTTCCGGTAACGATGGAAGCCTCCATATGGTGAATTTGTGGTATTCGCAACAACCCAGGGTTTTACGCATTAAGCAACCCGGGATGCCCCTTTGTAATTAAAGTCCCGGAAGTGGGAGGAATTTTTTTTTTTTTTAAACCTAGGAAAATCCCAATTTTGAGACTAAGACTAGCCAGGTATAACAGACCGGGAGAGCCACTGCAGTGAGGGGATCCCAGAATCTGTGGGGGAAAGAGACCACAGTCAGTCCCCCAACCAGTATGCACCACATTCATACATAACCAACAAGGCAAACATATATGAATAGTTTAAACATCATGAATAAAATATACATGACACATGCTAAATATACATGACACATTTCAAGGCAAAGCCAGAGAGTGCATCAATATAAAATAAGAGTATATACCTGCATAAATATATATATACATACATATAACCACACATACACACACACACATACCCAAATACAGGCATTTGACCCATACATAAGCAGAAGTGCCCCAGGAAAAAACGCTATACATGGCAGGCAATAACAAAGTACAAGGACGGCCCCCCGTGCGCAATGGTGGGGACCGTTTACCTCTACAGCTCAAGCCGCACTGGACCCTTCCCCCACCGGCTTCAGCACACCTGTCTCTGGGGACAGGGGAATTGAAGGTCGGGCCTGGACACAGCAAAAAAAGGGGGGAAATTTGAAAGTGCAACACAAATAAAGGCCCCAGCAGCCCAAGCCAAAACCGCAGCGCTGCCCTGCCAAAGCACTTCCACACATAACACTAAGTAAAGCACCTCATGCAACACGCACCCCCCCCATTTAGCGAAGGGAGAAGGGACCGAGCAGGAGAAGGTGGCCAAAGGGAACATCGGGACAGGGGCATTCCAAATCCGGATCACCATGCCGGATAGCCGCATTGCCCCACAAGTGGGGTCGAGCGGAGGAGATAAGCTCCTAGGCACCTAAAGTGCCATCTACCTTTGCCCAGCCAGCAGCCTAGGCTGGGAGGCTTCCGTTTAACTAGGCATAAACAACACAATAGAACTGGGCAGAAATAGACCAAAAGGGGATGCTGGGTTTGACCCCGGCTACCTGCAAGCAGGAGACTTCTTTCTTCTGTCTTGTCGCTTCATGCAGAGAGAAAAAACTGGTGTTAAGTGGGAGGTTCCAGGTATATATAGGCCGGAAGGGGCTCGTTTTCAAGACTTCTCCCTGCAACGTCGCCACCTGCTGGTGGAGTAACCCGATCGTAAGAATTAAAGGGGAAGCGGGGTGTGTGGCACACTGAGAATATACAGTTCCTCATCTGCCCCTCCAGTGCCACCCCGCCAATGTGGGTCACCAATACTATCTCAAGGGGTTAGTCCAAATTACGCCCTCTCTGTATTGATGGCTTGAATTGCGCTCTCAGAGCTGCCATTCTAGCCCTGCTAACCCCTGAGAACGCCTATGTCTCCATCCAGCAAGATTTGAGACCCCGGCCATTATGCTGATTATTATGCAGATTATTAAAGTTGATTTTGACTATCCTGGATTTTGGTCCTATGTGAACCCCCCCCCCCCCCAGATGGCCAATGCCAACTCACCTCTTCCTGGTCCTAAGACGCATATGAAGCCACTCGTCCAATCCGCGCATTCAGAGCCGCTAACGTCACGTCATCTAAGACTTTTTCTAAGGCCAGCTCCGAGCACGCTGGCAGCTGCATCACCCGCTTCTCTCTAACAGGGAGCGTGCTTGCGCTGGCCATTTACAAATGCCTGATGCGGGCACGGCCCTGCTAGAGGGATAGCAGAGATGCAGGCACGGCTCGCGCATGCACCGTTGGACAGGGAAATAAGGTAAGTGTATAGGGCGACCTGGAGGGGTTTCACACAGTGGGGCATCCCGATTTTGGATGCCCCGGGGGGGGGGGGATCCATCAGCACCGGAATATTTTGGATTCCAGGGCCAATCGGGGTGGGTTTTGATCCACTTTAAGATGCATTACAGACCCCAGGCCACACCAAGAAGCTTCAGAGAGGAAATCATAAAGGTATATCTCAGCCATTTCTTCTTCGATTTAAATATGGAAAACAGTTTAGGATAGTGCCAAATGTAGCCCGACACAATGGTCTAGCAATTGCCTTTGACCGAAATATCACTTTAACATTATCTGTAAGGTATTTAGTAAATACATTTAACTTACTTGTCTGTGGCACATATATTTCACTGCTTGGCCCTTCATCCTTGAATTTTGGAGTATTTTTTCTGCCAATGATTGAACATTCTAAGTCAGAAAAAGCCTTGGGCCCTTGGATATCTAAATCTTCGCAAATCTTCCTGGATGACACAGAATAATCATTGGTTCTGTTTTGACATCTGCCTATATTTTGCCATGGATTAGTGGGGTATTTAATAAAATCGTCTAACAGTGGTTCACCAACAATATTATTTTCATTTTGGCTTGTTGTAACACTCTGACTCTTAGTATAAAAGGGATGTTTTAAAGAGCTTTGTTCATGCATCTTTTGTTGGGGGTTACATGAGGACAACCACTGTTGGGCAGTATTTGATGATTCATCTACTGTCCTTCCGAGAATCTTTTCCAACTCTTCTTTTATTGGTAAATCATCGTGATCCGATGGAGACTGTAGTGGAGAAATAGGTGGTACAGATGTGTGAATGTTTCCATTGTAAGTTTGCATTGAGGTTTCCAGCAATGCATTGCCATTATTACCAGGAGTTTGTTTCTCAAATAAAACCTGTATCCCTTCCCCAAAAGAAGCTCCACTTGCATTGTCTTGTTTTGTTATACTGTCATTTAGACTTGTAGTCTCGAAAGCAGTATTAGGATCTGGAGAGGTAGTATGTGCAGCACCAAATGTTTCAGACATGGACTGTGACAAACTGTGATTACAGACATCTGTTCTACTGGTTTCATTTAATGCATTTGTCTGATCTCCAGGATTGCTAGTAGGTGGTGAGGCAAATGTAACTTGTCCAGTTATTAAATCAATAGTGTTACTGTAATCAAACGCTTGGTTTCCACATCCTTTTTCCAAGAATCCATCAAACACCAAACCTTTATTTTTATAGATCTTTACATGTTTTGCACCAATGTTGAGATTCTAAAAAGAAAACAGTACAGGTAGATATATGTTTTAATGGCAGTGTTGCAGATGTGCAAAAAGTGCAGACATTTAGATTACTTATAGTATATTTGGCGGAGGAAATCACTTCTGCTTCATCATTATATGGCCGATTTATGATCAGTGTGCAAAAACGAGCGCAAAGGATTCCACATGCACCTAGGCGCATGTGTCAAGCGCACCGAATGGCAAGCGCACAGGAGAAGCGCAATTTGCACCTTCCACATGCGCGTGTCCCATGCGCATTTGGCTAGCTAACAGATAAAATGCTCCGGATGGTCCCCCATGTTTCTCCACTTTTCTTTACTGTTTCTCAATATAGATTGATCCCGCCAGTTTCTGTGTTTTCTGCAAAGATCTATCCGCCAGAATGTATTCTCTGGAGAACCTGTGTTCTCCATTTTTTTTTTTTTGGGGGGGGGGTTTAGGTGGATATTCTGATTGCAGTTAAGCCTTAACCTTTTTTTTGAGCAATGTTTTGTCCTAAATGTTTTGCACAACAAACACAAAAGGACAAATGGTTAAGTGTGGGACTGGGCACTAAAGACGTGAGGGTTCACTTGAATGCCAAACAAACACTACTTTATTAGCAAATTGCACATAGACCCTGGCACACAAAACTGTACAAAAATACCAAACTACAAAATGCATAAAAAGAACAAAATCGTGACTACAAAGCTGAAAAACTGGGGCCCCCCATTCACCCATGCATCCACGCACCCATCCACAGTTAGTCTGACACTAGCGGAAAATTTCAGTTGCAAATTGCCGCTAAAACGAAAGCGCATCCCATTTTGACAATCAGGAGTCAGGCAGTAGCCCGAGCGCTACCCGACACTCCAAATAGCATGTGCAAACTACCAAGAATCGACCCTTATGTATACAAGTATATAGCCTATGTCTACCAAGAGGCTGGACACTATAGATAGCTGTTTAAAGTGGACCAAAACCCAGGATTTTGACTATCCTGGGTTTAGGTCCCTTCCCCCAGGGCACCCCGCTGAGACTAACCCACCAGATCCCCAATGGCAACTTACCTCTTCACGGTCCTACTGCACATGCAGGTGTCACCAGGTGTAAGATTAAGAAAAATATCTGACAGCATAGTCATGTATATTAAATAGACAGGGGACATAACCGATCTCACCATCATGTAGTGTTGCCCCAGTTTAACCATTCCTTAAAGTGGACCAAAACCCAGGATTTTGACTATTCTGGGTATTGGTCCTTGTGTTAACCCCCCCCACGCCCCAAGGTCGCCCGAACAAACTCACCTTTTCCCGCTCCTACGACACAATCAGAACGGTCGGATCCGCTGGTGCTCCTTCATCCAGGAGCACCTGGGTAAGTGGTACACACAGCAGCCTATTAAAGGCAATCAGTAAGTAAAATAAGGTAATCTAAAAATACAGGTTCTCATGATTATCATGATAAACGGTTTTGTCAAACGAAATGGTTTTGTACATCTATTTGCCACCATACACAACACAATAGAGACTGTTAAACATAGTAACATAGTATGTAAGGCTGAATAAAGACTTTAGTCCATCCAGTTCAGCCTGTTTAATTCCTTCCAGTGGTCTAGTAGCCATAGCCGGAAATGTTATTACATGCCAGGAAGGCATCAAGGCCACTTTTGAACATTTTTACTGTATCCCTCATTACTACCTCCTCTGGCAGCGAGTTCCATAGTCTCACTGCTCTTACAGAGAAGAATCCCCTCCTATGTCGGTGGAGAAAGCACCTTTCCTCTAACCTTAGTGGATGCCCCCGGGTTATGGTTACACTCCGGGGTATAAATAGATTGTGGGACAGATCCTTGTATTGACCCAGAATATATTTATACATAGTTATTAGATCACCCCTCAATTGTCTTTTTTCTAGACTAAATAAGCCTAACTTGGACAATCTTTCCGGGTACTCTAGCCCCCGCACTCCTTTTATTAACTTTGTTGCCCTTCTTTGAACGCGCTCCAGTTCTGATATGTCCTTTTTAAGCACAGGTGCCCAGAACTGTACACAGTATTCCATATGGGGTCTGACCAGTGACTTGTACAGGGGTAAAATGATGCTCTGGTCATGAGCACCTATGCCCCTCCTGATGCACCCCATGATCCTATTTGCCTTGGCAGCAGCTGCCTGGCATTGATTACTACAGTTGAGCTTATTGTCAACTAAAACCCCTAGGTCCTTTCCCATTGTTGTTTTACCAAGTGTTTCTTTATTTAGTGTGTAATCATGATACAGATTTCTCCTTCCCATGTGCATAACCTTACATTTATCTGTGTTAAACTTCATTTGCCATTTAACTGCCCATGCTTCCAATTTATCTAAATCTGTTTGTAGTTGCCTGTTGTCCTCCTTTGTTTTAATTACTTTACTCAGCTTAGTATCATCTGCAAAGATTGAGACTTTACTGATTAATCCATACCCAATGTCATTTATATATATATTGAAGAGAATTGGTCCCAGAACTGACCCTTGTGGTACTCCACTAGTAACAGTGACCCAATCTGAGTGTGTGCCATTGATAACCACCCTCTGCTTCCGATCATTAAGCCAATTTCCCACCCATCTGCACACGTTTTCCCCCAGTCCAAGCATTCTCATCTTTTGTACCAGCCTTTTATGTGGCACAGTATCAAATGCTTTAGAAAAGTCAAGATATATGATATCCAATGACTCCCCCTGATCCAATCTTGAACTTACCTCCTCATAAATGCTGATCAGGTTTGTCTGGCAGGAGCGATTCCTCATAAATCCATGCTGATATGGAGTAATAAGATCATTTTCCCCAAGGTGTTCCAGGACAGTATCCCTTAAGAAACCTTCAAACAGCTTGCCCACCACAGATGTTAAGCTTACCAGTCTGTAGTTCCCAGGTTCCCCCCTAGATCCCTTTTTGAATATTGGCACCACATTTGCCAAGCGCCAATCCATCGGAACAAACCCTGTAGTTATGGAATCCACAAATATTAGAAATAACGGTTTGTCTATTACTGTACATAACTCTCTTAAAACACGAGGATTAGCGGCTATATCTATTTGCCTTAGCATCATATTTTCTATGGCTTCGGATATATCTGGAGGTTTATAGCAAACCCCCATCAGTATTTTATTTTTGTTTCTCCCTCCATGTATTTCTACCCATACAGACTCCACATGGTCATTCCCCTCACATATATCCTCCCGCAGAGCAGGCTGTAGAGAGGATTTTACAATTAAGCAGACTCCACCCCCTTTGCGTTTGTTACGGTCCCTTCTAAACACACAGTATCCCTGTAAATTTACTGCCCAGTCATAGCTTTCATCCAGCCAGGTCTCTATTACCCCTACTAACATCTTTTGAAAGTAAATAAATATTGAAATTAAAAAAAATAAAGTTTTTAGAATTATTATTTGAGTACCTTTACTTACTGGTTGCCTTAATAGGCAACCAGCATGTGCACCACTTACCCAGGTGGTTCATTTACTTCCAGATTGGTCAATGACAGCCCAAGACAACAGGATAACTAAAAATACCATTTTGTGATTACTCACCTGTAAAATGGGTATATAAGTATGTCTCACACCCCGCTTCCACTATTCACGACATATGGGTTATAGTCCAGTAGAGGGCAAACTTCTGCAGAGATGAAAGCAAAAAAGAAGCCCCTCCCGGTCCATAAATACCTGGGATCTCCCACACATTCCCCAGTACATGACAGCAGTAAGGGGACCAGGCAGAGACAATAACAATAAACAACTTAACAATAAAAAATACCATTTTGTGAGTACTCACCTGAAAAATGGATATTGTTGGTGTGCCACACACCCCGCTTCACTTTTAAATATTCTTCACTTATTGGGTTAACTCACCGCCAGGTGACGTAGTGCAGAGAGGAAGTCTTGTAACGAGCCCCCTTCCGGCCTATATATACCTGGTACCTCCCTTCAATCACCAGTATATTAAAAAGCAGAAAGACAAGGTACCAGTATTCCACCGGTAACCTCAAAATCAAATTTGATATAAATAAAAAGCTTCACCATATAAAGGCTTCGGAACTACCGAAAAGGGTGGGAGTGAAGCGGGGTGTGTGGCACACCAACAATATCCATTTTTCAGGTGAGTACTCACAAAATGGTATTATTCTTGGTGTGCCACACACCCCGCTTCACTTTTAAATATTCTTCACTTATTGGGACATCCAAAACCAGTGTCCACAAGGGATGGGCAACTCAAGGCCAGGTGAAGCATAACTTAAATGACTGCAGTCTGCAGAACCTTGCGGCCAAAAACAGCATCCGCTGAGGCTCGCACATCAACTTTGTAAAACTTAGAAAAAGTATGAACAGAAGACCAAGTGGCGGCCTTACAAACTTGTTCAACAGAAGCTTGGTGCTGAAAAGCCCAAGACGCCCCAATGGCGCGAGTAGAATGAGCAGTGATACGAAAAGGGGGAACTTTCCCCTTAGCAGAATAGGCCGCAGTAACGGCCTGACGTATCCACTTGCTAATGGCAGATTTGGCTGGTGCCAAACCCTTCTTAGGCCCATGGGGCACAACAAAAAAGGAATCCGTCCTACGAAAAGGAGACGTGATAATCAAGTAGTACTTAACACAGCGTACTACATCCAAACAATGCAACACCCTCTCTTTGTCATTCTTAGGATTAGGACACAAGGAGGGAAGAACAATGTCTTGGTTCAAATGAAAAGCAGAAACAACCTTGGGAAGAAAGTCTGGCTTGAACCGAAAGACCACTTTATCCTGATGCCTCTCAAAGTAAGGCGCCTGGATAGTCAAGGCCGCCAACTCTGAGACACGCCGGACCGAAGTGATAGCTACCAAGAAGACAATCTTCTGAGTCAGGGTAGACAAAGCAATATCTTGCAAAGGCTCAAAAGGAGGAGCCTGAAGAGCAGAAAGAACCAAATTCAAATCCCAAACCGGGAGTAATGGTTTCCTGGGAGGCCGCACATGCGTAACCCCCGGAAAAAAGTTTTAACTAAAGGCTTAAGCGCAACACGCTTCTGAAAAAAGATAGATAAGGCAGAAACTTGCCCTTTTAATGTACTAAGCTGAAGACCAGAGTCCAGCCCTGATTGTAAAAACTCCAGAATCCTGGAGACCGAAAAGACCCTACAAGGAAAAGATCTTATCTCGCACCAAGCAATATAGGCTTTCCAAGTCCTATAGTAGATGATAGAAGAAGACCTCTTCCGAGCACTGATCAGAGTCTTAACGACTGAATCAGAAAGACCCTCCTCCTTCAGGATGCAGCAGCCAGGCCGTCAAACCTAGCGCTGGTAAATTGGGGTAACACAAATCGACCCTGAGTGAGCAGATCGGGCCGAAGAGGCAGAACGACCTGGTCCACTGCCAGCCGAACGATGTCTGCGAACCACACTCGCCTTGGCCACCTTGGGGCCACGAGAACGGCGGACACCCTTTCCAGAGCCAACTTCCGAAGCACCCTGCCTAGCATGGGTATCGGAGGAAACAGGTATAGAAATCCCAGATCCCCCCAGCTCAGGGACATGGCGTCCACTGCCAGAGCCAGAGGATCCTGGGAGAGCGACACGAAGTTCGGGAGCCTGCGATTGTGATGAGAGGCAAACAGGTCCACCTCCGGTGTCCCACATAGGAGACACAGTGAGCGAAACACCCGAGGATGGAGAGCCCATTCTCCCAGACGGGGAGAGCCCCTGCTCAACCGGTCTGCTTCCTGGTTCTCCACTCCTGGAATGTATACTGCCGAGAGACAAGGAACATGGGCCTCTGCCCAGGTCAGGATCAGGGACACCTCCCTGAGAGCACTCAGGCTGCGAGTCCCTCCCTGATGATTGATGTAAGCAATCGCTGTTCGATTGTCTGAACGCACCTGGACCGGAAGGCCCAGGACGTGCTGAGTCAGGAGAGCAAGCACCTGATGGATGGCTCTCAGTTCCAGAATACTGATGGGTAAGTGGGCCTCCTGAGGTCCCCACTGCCCCTGGAACTGCAGCTCCTTCCAGAATCCGCCCCATCCCGACAGACTGGCGTCCGTGGTGACAATTTCCCAAAGGGGGGTCAGGAAAGACCTGCCCTTTACGAGATTGGTCGAGACCAACCACCACTGGAGGGACTGCCGGACCCGGGAGGACAACTGGAAGGGCTGATCCAGCGGCCGAGGCCGTCGGTCCCAAGACGCCAACAGATAAAGCTGAAGCGTCCTCGTGTGGAATTGAGCAAAAGGAACTGCCTCGAAGGAGGCAACCATCAACCCTACCAGCCTCATCCCCAGACGGATGGACGGCCGAGGATTGGAGAGTAGGACCCGAGCCAACTCCTGAATCAGATGAATTTTGGACTGGGGAAGAAACACTCTGTGCTGATGAGAGTCCAACTGCATCCCCAGGAAGGACACCACCCTGGCCGGAGCGAGGGAGGACTTGGGGAAGTTGATCACCCAACCAAAGCTTTCCAGCGTGGAGACCACCATGCTGGTGTCTGTCTCCGATTGATTGAGCGACGGAGCCATAATGAGAAGGTCGTCCAAATAAGGTACGACACGAATGCCCCGAGATCTGAAAATGGCCATGACCCCTGCCAGCACCTTGGTGAACACTCTTGGAGCTGAGGTAAGGCCAAACGGAAGTGCCACGGATTGATAATGCTGATCCTTCATCACGAATCGAAGAAAACGTTGATGAGCGTGGCAGATGGGAACATGAAGGTAAGCATCCTTGATGTCTATGGACGTCATGAAGTCCCCTTGCCGAAGAGAGCCGACGGCAGTACGCAAGGTTTCCATGCGAAACTTCCGAAACCGGATGAACCTGTTGAGTAACTTCAGGTCCAAGACGGGACGAACTGACCCATCCTTCTTGGGGACTGCGAACAGATTGGAGTAGAAACCGAGGCCCATCTCTAAGCGCGGTACCGGCCGGATGACCGCCATCTCTAGCAGATTCTTTACCGACACCAGGAGCCCCTGTGCGGCCAAAGGATCGATGGGCACCCGAGACCGAAAGAACCGTGAAGGAGGGCGAGACTCGAATTCCAGCTTGTAACCGGACGACACTATCTCCTGGATCCATCTGTCCGGAACTTCCTGGTTCCAAACCTGGGAGAAGTGTCGTAATCGTCCCCCCACCCGCACGGGTGAGGGCAGCCCCTCATTGCTGAGCGGGCTTACCAGCAGGTTTGGGCTTGGAGCCCCAGGACTGGGCGGGACGGCCACGGCCCCTCCCCCGAGTCCAACCTGTACGACTGGTAGAGCGAAAGGAAGCCCCCCTACCCGCTCTGTATCCTCGAAAGGAAGGCCTACCAGAACCTGCCCCCCTAAAGGGACGTCGAGGCCTCTTGCGTTGTGGCATCTTACCACCCTTTGCGACTGAATCAATTCTCTCCCCAAACAGACGCAACCCCAAAAAGGGGAGAGCTGTGAGCACCTTTTTAGAAGCTGAGTCCGCCGACCACTGTCGCAGCCATACAGACCGACGAATGGCCACCAGCATTGCCGCTGTCTTGCTACTCATAGCCAGCGCATCGTCCTGAGCGGATAGAACATAGGACACAAAAGATTCACACTGCTTAAGCACAGTGAACTCTTTACAAGCGGGATTGAGAGCCTCGTATAGCCCCTGGATTACAGATCTGACCGCCAATAGAAGAAGGGCCGAAGCGCACACCGGGCGCATCGTCGACCCAGCATAAATAAAACCATGGCGAGCATACTGGTCAATCCGACGATCCTCCCCATCTTTAGGGACAGTGGTCTCAGCAGACTGTACCATAGCCGTGCTGGAGAGCCCTAGCACAGGGGTATCGACATCAGGAGGGACGGACCAAAGCTTCACCAATTCTGGCGGAAAGGGATAACGCTTTTCCCAACTGGAAGGGATTCCAGATAACCGCGTGGGATGTTCCCATTCCTTAAGGACCACCCTCTCAAAGTGGTGCTGTCTGGGAAAAACCCAACGCGGCTGAGGCTCTTTAAACAACTGGCCCCTTGGCAGGGTGACAGCCTCAGGCGGACCTAAATTCAAAATCTCAAACATTTGAGCCAGAATGGAGGGGGTGTCAAGGGTAAGCTGATCTGCAGGCTCATCTGACTCCAAGAGGAATTCTTCCTCGTCCGGGGAGCCATCGGACCATTCCACAGGCTCACATAACTCGTCCTGTGGAGCCGAAGGTACCGGAGTCAGGCGCTTCCGTTTTGCAGGGGCCTTCAACCCTGCTTTAACGGGCAATACTTTCCGGAGGCTGGCCAACCTTGCCGCCACCTCGGATTGCGAATCCCCACTTTTGACAGTGTCATGCGGGGTCCGGAACAGGGAGGGAGAGGCAGAAGATGATGGAAGTTGCGACGGGCCAGCAGCCGGATCAACAGACTGACGCGCAATGCTCTGCTTTGCACAAGGAATGCAAATAAAGACATCATCAGCTGGGAGCGAAGCTGGACGGCTCCGAAGAGTCGTTTCCGGCAATAACGGAAGCCTCCATATTGGTGATTTATGGTATCGCAATTATTTGGGCTTTAAGGCATAAGCCAACCCGGGATGCCCCCTTATAGAAAATGTCCCGGAAGGGAGGGTTTTTTTTTTTTTTTTACAAAGAAAGGTCCCCCTTAATAATCTATATATATGTATATATATATTATATGTGTATATCTTATAATATAAAAAATATCCCAATTTTCTTTCCTTTAAAAGAAAGACTAGCCAGGCAACATAGAGCCGGAGGGCCGCTATAATCAGGGATCCCAGGATCTGAAAGGAAAGGAAACAAACCATCAGATCCCCATATGAGTGTAACACATCCAACATGTCTTATGCACAATCATAATTATAATAATAAATGATAAGAATGCCTCCTTAAAACTTGCCCCCATATTTATAGAATACAGACACAAAAAGTCCCACTCTCGGCCCCACAAGAGTGGGGCCGCTTACCTGACAGGGCCGAACGCAGGACCGGAGGGACGATGCAGCAGCAGCAGCCACAAAGGTAAACAAAAACCATGTGCTGCAGCGCGCGCCCCCCCCACGTGACCTCCTTTTACCAAGACAGGAAGGAAGTGAGTCTGGGGCCGCTGTGCGACGCTACCGCCGGCGCCACGCCCCCGTCACCGCGTCACAGGGAACCGCCCCCTTCAGCCCGGTCAGCGCAGCCAATTCATTCAGGGATTGCAACCAGCTGCGCCGCTTAAATATAACAGACAGGCAGCGGAGGAGGGGGGAGGAGAAGGCATGAGCGCAGCCACACCAGCTGCCGCACGGAGACCAGCGGGGAAGGGGGGAGGCGGGAGGGGGCTGAAGAACTCAGGCGGCAAGCCATCCTGCCCAGCGCGGTCTGCCCCAACCGCCCCCCTAAAGCTGACCAAAACACTGGCCACTGCTAATAAAGGATCTGCCCGAAGAGCTCCAAGAAATATCAGACTGAGTGCACCCATGCTGTGCAGTCTGTTCTATGCATAAGGTTAACACACATATGTTAATGATAGTAATACAGTGAAACACATACATAATACACAACCCTCTACCCCCCCCCCCCCCCCCCCCCCATAGTGAAGGGAGAAGGGACCGTAACGGGAGAGGAAGGGGCTAAGGGGACCCTCGGGACAGGGGCATCCCATTTCCGGATCACCATGCCGGATAGCCGCATTGCCCCCAAAAGAGGGGGTCGAGCGGAGGAGATAAGCTCCTAGGCACCAATAGTGCCGTCTACCGATTGCCCAGCGAGCAGCCAAGGCTGGGAGGCTTCCATTTCACCTTTAAGGTATAAACACTCAAACCGGGCAGAAATAGACCAAAAGGGGGGTGCCGGGGTAAGACCCCGGCTACCTGTAAGCAGGAGACTTCAATCTTCTGTCTTGTCGTCAAGCAGAGAGAAAAATACTGGTGATTGAAGGGAGGTACCAGGTATATATAGGCCGGAAGGGGGCTCGTTACAAGACTTCCTCTCTGCACTATGTCACCTGGCGGTGAGTTAACCCAATAAGTGAAGAATATTTAAAAGTGAAGCGGGGTGTGTGGCACACCAAGAATATACCATTTTGTGAGTACTCACCTGTAAAATGGATATTGTCAGTATGTCACACACCCCGCTTCCCCTTTCATTCTGACGATAGGGTTATCCTCCAGCAGGAGGCGACGTTGCAGAGAGAAGTCTTGAAAAACAAGCCCCTCCCGGCCTACATATACCTGGGACCTCCCACTTAACACCCAGTGAATTCAAACAGCAGTAAGACAAGGTACCAGGAAATCCAACGGTAACCTCAAAATAAAATAAAGGAAGGCTTCACCATATAGAGGATCCAGGATACCAAAAAAGGGCGGGTGAAGCGGGGTGTGTGACACACTGACAATATCCATTTTACAGGCGAGTAATCACAAAATGGTATTATTCTCAGTGTGTCACACACCCCGCTTCCCCTTTAATTCTGACGATAGGGACATCCAAAAGCAGTGTCCACAAGGGGTGGGTATCCGACAGCAAAATGAAGCATAACTCAAACGATTGCAGTCTGCAGAACCTTGCGGCCAAACACAGCATCCGCTGAAGCCTGCACATCAACCTTGTAAAACTTAGAAAAAGTATGAACGGAAGACCAAGTAGCAGCCTTACAAACTTGTTCAACAGAAGCCTGGTGCTGAAAAGCCCAGGACGCACCAACAGCACAAGTAGAATGAGCAGTGATACGAAAAGGGGGAACCTTCCCCTTGGCCGAATAGGCCCCAACAACCGCCTGACGAATCCATTTGCTAATGGAAGACTTAGCCGGAGCCAAACCCTTCCTAGGCCCACAGGGCACAACAAAAAAGGCATCAGTCTTACGAAAAGGAGAAGTAGTAAGCAAGCAGTACTTAACACAGCGTACCACATCCAAACAATGCAAAACCCTCTCCTTGTCATTCTTAGGCTTAGGACACAAGGAGGGAAGAACAATATCCTGATTCAAATGAAAAGCAGATCCTTGTCATTCTTAGGCTTAGGACACAAGGAGGGAAGAACAATATCCTGATTCAAATGAAAAGCAGAAACAACCTTAGGAAGAAAGTCCGGTTTGAAACGGAAAACTACCTTGTCCTGATGCCTCTTAAAGTAGGGCGCCTGAATCGACAAGGCCACCAACTCCGAGACACGCCGAACCGAAGTGATAGCCACCAAGAAGGCAATCTTCTGAGTCAAGGTAGAAAGAGCAATATCCTGCAAGGGCTCAAAAGGAGGAGCCTGAAGAGCAGAAAGAACCAAGTTCAAGTCCCAAACAGGGAGCAATGGCTTCCTGGGAGGCCGCACATGTGTAACCCCCTGGAAAAAAGTTTTGACTAAAGGATGAAGCGCAAAAGGCTTCTGAAAAAGGATAGACAAGGCAGAAACCTGCCCTTTCAAAGTACTCAGCTGGAGACGAGAATCCAGCCCTGATTGCAGAAAATCCAAAATCCTGGAAACTGAAAATACCCTACAAGGCAAAGATCTAATCTCACACCAAGTGATATAAGCTCTCCAAGTCCTATAGTAGATGGTAGAAGAAGACCTCTTCCGGGCACAGATCAAAGTCTTAACAACCAGAAAGACCCTCCTCCTTCAAGATTGACACCAACAACCCTGCAACCACCAAACTATTATCCCTAACCACCTCCTTTGGCCTCAAACAATGGTCTACCAGCTCCACCCATAAAGATGGACACACGCTTGACCTGCTCTTTACTCACCTCTGCTCTGTATCCAGTCTTTCCTCATCCCCACTTCCCCTCTCTGATCACAACTTACTAACACTAACACTCTCTTCCCTTAATACTACCCCGTCTGCACACAAACCTGCAATACTTCGCAGGAACCTCAGAAACCTAGACCTTCAATCTCTCTCCGATGCTTTACATCCCCTTCACACCCTGCCCTCATTTACCAATGTAGACGCTGCCGCTTCATACTACCACAACACACTAACTGCTGCCCTTGACTCTGTTGCTCCCCTTAACTACAGTCGCCCTCAGGCCAAAAAAAGACAACCATGGCTTAACACTAACACTGCAACATTGAAACGGCATTCTCGAGCTGCTGAATGGCATTGGAGGAAATCCAAAACCAAGGAGGACTTCCTGTTATACAAGAAAGCCCTTCAGGAACTCATGACTGCCCTTTCATCTGCCAAACAGGAATATTTCACATCACTCATATCGGCACAGGCCCGGAATCCAAAACAGCTATTTAACACTTTCAACTCCCTTCTCCGCCCACCGCCACCTCCTCCATCCTCACAGCTAACGGCTGAGCAATTTGCCACATACTTCAAAGACAAAATCGACAGGATTCGAAGTGGCTTCACCCCCCAGAACACCTCTCTCCTACCAACATCCCCCTTGCCCCACTCATTAACTCATTTCACAGTGTTAACTGCTCAAGGTGTCTCCTCCCTGATCTCAAAGGCTCACCTGACCACCTGCTCCCTTGATCCCATTCCATCCCACCTTATCCCTCAACTGTCTCCATCTGTCATTCCAGCCCTAACATCTTTATTCAACCTTTCCACTGGTACCTTTCCCTCCGCCTATAAGCATGCTGTTATAACTCCACTCATCAAAAAACCCTCTCTGGTCCCTTCTGCCCTCCCCAGTTATCGCCCAATCTCACTGCTTCCTTTCTCATCAAAGCTTCTTGAACAGCATGTCCATACAGAACTTACAAACTATCTGTCTACAAACTCCCTCCTAGATCCCCTCCAATCTGGTTTCCGCTCGTGTCACTCTACCGAAACGGCCCTCACCAAAGTCACCAATGATCTACTAACAGCCAAATCCAAAGGTCACTACTCTGCTCTCATTCTTCTCGACTTATCATCTGCTTTTGACACTGTCGACCATGCTCTGCTTCTCAATATTCTTTGTTCTCTTGGAATCCAAGGTCTCGCACTCTCTTGGCTCTCCTCCTATCTCTCTCACCGCACATTTAGTGTATCTTACTCAAACACCATTTCCTCTCCCCGGCCTCTGTCTGTAGGGGTACCACAAGGCTCAGTCCTAGGACCCCTACTTTTTTCAATATACACTTCTGGTCTAGGACGACTAATAACCTCGCTAGGCTTCCAATAACACTTTTATGCAGACGACACTCAGATCTATCTCTCTGGCACGAATCTCTCTTCTCTCCTCTCTCGCCTTCCTGATTGTCTAACAGCCATCTCTTCCTTCATGACATCTCGCTCTCTTAAACTGAACATGGACAAAACTGAACTGGTCATTTTCCCGCCATCTCACTCCCCTCCCCTCTCTAACACCACAATCTCTGTAAATAATCTTACAATAACTGCAACTCCTCAAGCTCGATGCCTGGGTGCCATTCTGGACTCCTCTCTCTCCTTCAGACCTCACATTCACTGCCTGGCCACCTCCTGTTGCCTCCAACTCAAAAATATATCTCGCATCCGTCCCTTCCTCTCACCTGTCACCACTAAAATGCTAGTACATGCCCTGGTCATATCCCGACTGGACTACTGCAACACCCTCCTCTGTGGTTTGCCAAATAACAGACTGGCTCCAATCCAATCTATCCTAAACTCTGCTGCTCGCCTCATCCATCTCTCCTCTCGCTACATCCCTCTGTCAATACCTCCACTGGTTACCTGTCTCCCATAGAGTTCAGTTCAAACTTCTAGTGCTAACCTACAAAGCTCTCTCTAACCAGGCCCCTTCCTACATTTCATCTCTGATCCAGCATTACCAACCAAAGCGCAACCTCCGCTCCGCCTCTGACATTCTCCTGTCCTCTTCCTTGGTTACTTCCTCGCACTCCCGCCTTCAAGACTTCTCTCGTGCCTCCCCACTTCTCTGGAATGCACTCCCCCGCTCGATCCGCCACTCTCCATCACTCCAAGCCTTTAAAAGCGCCCTCAAAACTCACTTCTTCAGACAAGCATATGACCTGGCTTAAGCAACTACTATAACCTTCAATGGCACATGCAGCCATACTCAAGCTCTACCACTTGTGACCCCACCCCCATCCTTTAGACTGTAAGCTCGCAAGGGCAGGGCACTCCTCCCTATTGTCTCCTGTGCTCACAACCCTTGGTTTTAACCTGTGGCATCTAATTTTGTATTGTTCTCTGTGCTATATGTTTTACCTTGTCTGTATTCTTAACTTGTAAAGCGCTACGGAAGTTGATGGCGCTATATAAATAAACAATAATAATAATAATAATAAAGATGAAGGTTTCAGCAGCCAAGCAGTCAAACCCAGCGTTAGTAAATTGGGGTAACACAGCCGACCCTGAGTAAGCAGATCGGGCCGAAGAGGCAGAACGACCTGATCCACCGCCAGCCGAACGATGTCTGCGAACCATACTCGCCTTGGCCACCTTGGAGCCACGAGAATGGCGGACACCCCTTCCAGAGCCAGCTTCCGTACCACCTTGCCTAGCATGGGTATCGGAGGAAAAAGGTACAGAAACCCCAGATCCCCCCAGCTCAGGGACATGGCATCCACCGCCAAAGCCAGAGGATCCTGAGAGAGCGACACGAAGGTCGGAAGCCTGCAATTGTGACGAGAGGTAAACAGGTCCACCTCCGGTGTCCCCCACCGGAGACACAGAGACCGAAAAACTTGATGATGGAGAGACCATTCCCCCAGACAGGCAGAGCACCTGCTCAACAGATCCGCTTCCCTGTTTTCCACACCCGGAATGTAAACTGCCGAGAACCAAGGAACATGGGCCTCCGCCCAGGTCAGGATCAGGGACACCTCTCTGAGGGCACCCAGACTGCGAGTCCCTCCCTGATGATTGATGTAAGCAACCGCTGTCCGATTGTCCGAGCGAACCTGAACCGGAAGGCCCAGCACATGCTGAGTCAAATGAACAAGAACCAGACAGATGGCTCTCAGCTCCAGAACATTGATGGGCAAGTGGGCCTCTCGAGGCCCCCACTGCCCCCGAAACTGAAGATCCTTCCAGAATCCCCCCCATCCCGAAAGACTGGCGTCCGTGGTGACAATTTCCAAAAGAGGAGTCAGGAAAGACCTGCCCCTCAAGAGATTGGTCGAGACCAACCACCATTGAAGGGACTGCCGGACCCAGGAGGACAACTGGAAGGGCCGATCCAACGACCGTGGTCGCCGGTCCCAAGACGCCAACAGATGAAGCTGAAGCGTCCTTGTGTGAAATTGTCACTGAAAGTCAGTTGTCAGTGAAAGTGTCAAAAGGAACTGCCTCGAAAGAGGCAACCATCAACCCTACCAGTCTCATCCCCAGACGGATGGACGGTCGAGGATTGGAAAGAAGGAACCGAGCCAATTCCTGAATCAGAAAAATCTTGGACTGAGGCAGAAACACCCTGTGTTGACAAGAATCCAACCACATTCCCAGAAAGGACACCACCCTGGCCGGAGCGAGGGAGGACTTGGGATTGTTGATCACCCAACCACCGTCCTGGTGTCCGTCTCCGATTGATTGAGAGAAGGAGCCATGATGAGAAGGTCGTCCAGATAAGGCATGATGCGAATGCCTTGCGTTCTGAGAATGGCCATCACCCCTGCCAGCACCTTGGTGAACACTCTTGGAGCCGAGGTAAGGCCAAACGGAAGTGCCACGAATTGAAAATGCCGATCCTTCATCACGAACCGAAGAAAACGTTGATGAGCCTGGCAGATGGGAACATGAAGGTAAGCATCCTTGATGTCTATGGACGTCATGAAGTCCCCCTGCCGAAGAGAACTGATGGCTGATCGCAGAGTTTCCATGCGAAACTTCCGTGTACGGATGAACCTGTTGAGGAACTTCAGATCCAGAACGGGGCGAACCGACCCGTCCTTCTTGGGGACTGTGAAGAGATTGGAGTAATACCCGAGGCCCACTTCCAAGTGCGGCACTGGCCGGATGACCGCCATTTCCAGAAGATTCTTCACCGACGCCAGGAGCCCCTGCGCGGCCAAAGGGTCGGTGGGCACCAGAGACCGGAAAAACTGTGAAGGAGGGCGAGACTCGAACTCCAGCTTGTAACCGGACGACACCACCTCCCGGATAAATCTGTCCGGAACCGCCTGGTCCCAAACCTGGGAGAAGTGTCGCAATCGTCCCCCCACCTGCACGGGTGAGGGCACCCCCTCATTGCTGAGCGGGCTTGCCAGCAGGCTTGAGCTTGGCGCCCCAGGACTGACCGGGACGGCCACGGCCCCTCCCCCAGGACCAACCTGCACCCCTGGTAGCGGGAAAGGAGGCCCCTTTGCCCGCTCTGGCTCCCCGAAAGGAGGGACTAAAAGAAACCGTTCCCTGAAAGGAACGACACGGCCTCTTGTGTTGAGGCAACCTACCACCCTTGGTAACTGAATCCAATTTGTCGCCAAACAGGCGCAAACCCACAAAAGGAAGAGCTGTAAGCGACTTCTTAGAGCTAAAGTCCGCCGTCCACTGACGCAGCCACACGGACCGTCGAATAGCAACCAACAGGGCCGCGGTCCTGCTACACATCGCAAGCGCATCGTCTTGGACGGTCATGACAAAGGAAATAAACGACACACTGCTTGAGAGAAAAGAACTCATTACAAGTGGGATCAAGATCTGCGTACAAATCTCTAACAATGGACCTGACAGCCATCAAAAGAAGCGCCGAAGCACAAACCAGCCGCAGTGCCAATCCAGCACTGATAAAACCATGGCGAGCCAATTGATCAATGCGACGATCCTCACCATCCTTAATGGTAGTAGTGTCAGGGGAGTGCAACACAGCCGTGTTAGACAGCCCCAACACGGGGGCATCAACGTCAGGGGGAACCAACCAAAGCTTCACCAAATCCTCCGGAAAAGGATAACGCTTATCCCAACTAGGAGGAACTCCAACAAGGCACGTAGGTTGTTCCCAATCCTTAAGGACAACCCTCACAAAGTGTTGTTGTCTGGGAAACACCAAACGCGGCTTGGGCACATCAAACAACTCACCGCCTCAGGTGGATCCAAAGCCAAAATCTCAAAACATTTGAGCCAAAATGGAAGGAGTGTCAAGGAACACCCCCGCAGCCTGATCGCCAGCGGTACCAAACAATTGCTGGTCTGCAGGCTCGTCCGACTCCTCTAGAAGCTCCCCCTCCTCAGCCGGGGGACAATCGGACCAATCCAACACCTCATCCTCCGGAACAGGCGATGCCGGAGAAAGGTGCCTCCGCTTAGCTGTAGCCTTCGGAGCCACCGCGGCGGAAACCATTTTCTCGAGGCTGGCCAACCGTGCACACACCTCGGATTGCGAATCCCCACCTTTGACAACGTCAAACAGGGTCCGGAATAGGTGGGGGGTAGGAGATGACGGAGGTTGCGAGGAGCCAGAAGCCGGAGTGCTGGACTGGCGCGCAATATTCCGCTGTGCACATGGAATACATATGATGAAATCATCGCCTGGGAGCGGAGCCCCACAACCCCCACACAGCCTGGATAGCCCCGAAGAGCCGTTTCTGGTAATGTTGGAAGCCTCCATATGGTGAAATTATGGCATTCGCACTAACCCAGGGATTTACACAGTAAGCAACCCGGGAGGCCCCTTTTATAAATAAAGTCCCGGGAGTGGGAGGATTTTTTAAAACAATAAGCCTAGCCAGGTATATCAGACCGGGAGACCCACCGCAGCGCGGGAATCCCCGGACCTGTAGGAAAGAGACCACAATCAGCCCCCAGAAAATACAAAAAAGGCCTGCTGCAAGCTAACACACACATACAGACACTAAACATTAAATACACAAGGTATACTGGCAATCACATACATATGTATATATATATATACCTGAAATTTAGATATCAACATGCAGCCTTCTATACCCCAATGGGCATTATAAAAAAGTGCACCAGCACAGTACTGAGCCAGTGCAACCAATCATAGGAGTAATTACATCCATATGAGCCACAACAACATAGGTATATATAAATGCATGAAACATGTCCCAGAACCTTGATGACAACAGACATAAGCATAGCAATACTTGCGCAATCAGCCTCTCAGAGTCCTCCTCAGCAGTCCGGACAGCAGCAGACAACTCCGGAGGAGGGAAGACGCAGGGCGGGCCGGACAAAGCGCGCGAAGCGCTCCGGCCCCGCCCCCCGCCAGCACAGTGCGGGCCGCTTAGCAACTTCGCAAAAAAAAGAAGCCCCGCTCCACAGCTTCGCAAAAAAAAGAAGCCCATGGCTTCGCAAAAAAAAAAAAATGGCAACGCCGTACGAGCAAGGCGGGTGCCAGACAAACAAGGCACCCCGCCCGCATCAGTGTAAAAAAAGGAGCCCCCGCAGTTCTAGGACACCTGCGGACTAGACCGCAGTGCCGCCCAAAAGCTGCCACATATATCCACAACAAGAGGGGGGTCCCACACACCCTCCTCACCCTGTCACAGAAGCACCACAGAGTAATAATGATAATGATAAATCCAATTTTATTATTACAAGTAATCTATGGATTGCAAGACAATCTTAAAAACATTCCTACATTAAAAAACATATAAGACAACTAACATCGAGGAAGGGGCACCGTTCAAAAGGTAAGGCGAGGGGAGGGATGAATAAGAGAGGAAGGGGGGAGGGGGCCCAAAAGGCCCAATGGTACTGCTAATGGCCAACCACAGCGAATGCCTGGGTTGATCTATAAATTCATGTGCAAAGATACAACCATCATAATAATTGTGCACAAGTGCTACACATATAATCATGTGCTAAGTAACAGAGACAATTACATCCAATACTACTATAAAATTCTACCAAACTTATATTAAACACCCGTGGACAGAATAAATAAAGACAAACTACATCTAAACCCTACCTATTTAAATCAATTTAAGAGGACCCGCCGAGTGGGCAAATGCCCAGTGCAAACTGTGCAAAGAATAATAAGTCAAGCAGGCTCAATGAACAGACCCTCCCCCCGCACACCTTACCTGCCCACACTCCTCACCACCAACGCGTTTCGTGACGTCATACGTCACTTTCTCAAGGTGTATATCCCAATCCTGAGGAACACCGGGAAGATGACTCGGCTTCTCCCATTCTCTAAGAATCATGTTATTAAAATTATCCTGATTTGGAAACTCCAAGCGGGGCTTAAGAGGACCCAAGGAATTCCCCCTTCTTAGGAGGGGCCGCCACTGGCAGGGCAATATCCAGGACCTCTAAGAGATGGGCCAGGACTTTTGGGGGTATCCACAGCATCCCCCAGCGCCTGCCCGGCATCAGAATCAAATAACTGCAGTTCTTCAGTCTCAGATTCAGCAAACAATTCCCCCTCCTCAAGCAGGGAATAATCAGACCAGTCAAGAGAGTCATAATCATCAAAATTAAGTACTGGCGCAGCCGGTGACAGATGCCTTTTCTTAGCAGGGGCCTTTCTGCCCACTGAGCTAGAAATAATGTTCTCGATGTTGGCCAGCCTAGCACATACATCCGAGTGAGACTCCCCGCTAATGACGGTATCACTAGGGGTACGGATAATGCGGGGTGGGGTAGGAGATGAGACTGGCGGCACTGACCCAGACGCCTAGGATCCCGACTGCCGTGTTATGGCCTGTTGCGCACATGGTATGCAAATCAGTACATTCTCCCCCGTAAGGGGAACCCCACAACCCACACATAGCTGGGATTGTCCCGAAGGGAGCCCAAGCCCGGTATCCTGTGGAGCCTCCATATGGTGATTTTAAGGTAGTCACAATGACCAGAGGGAATTACGCTGATAAACCCGGGATGCCACTTTTAAGTCCCACGTGGGAGGATTTGTAGGTGCCCAATTTACTGCTAGGGACCCTAGGACTGGGAGAACCCCCTTTTTAGCAAGGCACAGGGAGTCCTCACAAGAGAAGTGGGCCCATAAGCACATGCACGCACATTATATATTATACATATATTCAAATGTAAAGGGAGCCAGCGCTGCCCCAATGCAAAGACTGGGGTACAAGTACACAGGGGGAGCCCATAAGGGCACTCACACACTCCAAAAATGGCGTCCAGCCCAGTCAGCAGTCTGAGAGGAAGAGAGAGAGGGAGAAGAAGGGGCAGGCCAGCGCGGATCATGCTACATCATGGACTAATACTTACACTTGGGGTATCCAATACCAATTCTACAGGTGAGTATTTCACAGAATTGTATTATTCTAAGTATACAGTACGTCCTGCTCCAGATATAATACTTACACTTGGGACATCCAATAGCAGTGTCCATAAAATTAGGGTGGGATCCCCAACAGAAAGGCAACAGCATGCAGCTTAAACTACTGCCGCCTGCAAAACCTTGCTTCCAAACACAGCATCAGCTGAGGCCCTAACATCAACCTTGTAAAACTTTGAAAAGGTATGAACAGAAGACCAAGTAGCGGCCTTGCAAACTTGTTCAACAGAAGCCTGGTGCTGGAAGGCCCAAGAGGCACCAATAGCACAAGTAGAATGAGCAGTAAGGCGGAAAGGAGGACTCTTCCCCTTAGCAGAATAGGCCTGAATCACAGCCTGACGGATCCATTTGCTGATAGTAGACTTGGCAGGAGCCAAACCCTTCCTAGGTCCAGAAGGTACAACGAAGAGAGCATCAGTCTTCCGGAAAGCCGCAGTGACTACCAGGTAATACTTCAAGCACCTGACCACGTCCAAGGAATGCAGAACCCTTTCCTTGTCATTGCTAGGATTGGGACACAATGAAGGAAGAACAATGTCCTGATTCAAATGAAAAGCAGACACAACCTTAGGCAGAAAATCCGGCTTGAAGCGGAACACCACCTTGTCCTGGTGCCTCTCAAAGTACGGAGGCTGAATGGATAGAGCAGCCAGCTCAGACACACGCCTAACCGAAGTTATGGCCACCAAAAAGACAACCTTGAGGGTAAGAACAGCCAGAGCAGCATCGTGAATAGGCTCAAAGGGAGCACCCTGCAAGGCAGATAAAACCAAGTTTAAATCCCAAACGGGGACCACAGGTTTACGAAGGGGGCGCGCATGAGTGACCCCCTGAAAGAAGGTCTTAACCAAATGATGCTGAGCAAAGGACTTCTGAAAGAAGACGGACAGGGCAGAAACCTGACCCTTCAGAGTACTGAGTTTTAGACCTAACTCCAAACCAGGCTGTAAGAACTCCAGAACCCTAGGGATATAGAACTCCCTACAGGGAAGAGACCTACTCACACCAGTCAATGTAGGTACGCCAAACTCTATAATAGATAGCAGAAGAAGACTTCTTCCTAGCCTGCACCATAGTACCTACCACAGAGGCAGACAAACCCTTCTCCATCAAGATGGAGGTTTCAGCAGCCAGGCCGTCAAAGCCAGCGTTTGTAAATTGGGATGGCGTAAGGAGCCCTGAGTTAGCAGATCTGGCACCCCTGTCAGAGCGTACTGGTCTACTGCCATTTGAACCACGTCTGCGAACCACACTCTTCTTGGCCACCTGGGGGCCACTAGAATCACAGGTACCCCTTCCAGAGCAATCTTGCGCAGAACCCTGCCCAGAAGGGGGAATGGTGGAAATACATACAGGAGCCGAAACTCCTTCCATGACATGGACAGGGCATCCGTGGCCAAGGCCAGAGGATCCTGAGACAGGGATACGAAGGCCGGGAGCTTGTGGTTGTGACGGGATGCAAACAGGTCCACATCCGGTAGACCCCCAACGGTGACACAGGAACTGGAATACCCTGTTGCAGAGGGACCACTCCACCTGACGGGACGTCCCCCTGCTCAGAGCATCTGCTAGCAGATTCTCCGCCCCCCGGAATGTAAACAGCCGAAATGCATTGAACATTGGCCTCTGCCCATGTCAGAATTTGAGACACCTCCTGGAGGGCACCCTTGCTCCGGGTCCCTCCCTGATGGTTGATGTAGGCAACCGCCGTTCTGTTGTCTGAACGTACCTGGACCGACAGACCCCTCAGGTGTAGGGTCAACCGCTCCAGTACCAACCTGACTGCCCGTAATTCCAGAATGTTGATGGGTAAATGGGCCTTCTGAGGGCCCCACCTCCCCTGGAAGCGCAGAGACTTCCAGAATCCCCCCCCCCCAACCTGACAGACTGGCATCCGTTGTTACTGTCTCCCAGGAGAGGGCCAGAAAAGACCTGCCCCCTATCAAGTTCCTGTGGTCCAGCCACCACGCAAGGGACCGTCTGACCGAGGGGGGAAGCACACAGACCCCGTCCAAGGACGCTGGGTTCTTGTCCCATACTGACAGAAGGTGAAGCTGCAGAGGTCTCAAATGGAACTGGGCAAAGGGCACCGCCTCGAAGCTCGCCACCATCAGGCCCACCAGCTGCATTCCCTGCCTGATGGAGGGCTGTGGGCACGAGAGCCGGAACCTCGCCTGCGCAGTCAGAGCTTCCACCTTCTGCTGAGGAAGGAATATCCTTGACTGAACCGTATCCAGAATCATTCCCAGGAATGGAGTCACCGAGGAGGGGGACAGAGAGGACTTGGCGTAATTGATCACCCAGCCGAAGGACTCCAGGGTGGACACTACTAGCTGAGTGTCCAACTCTGCCTTCCGCAGAGACCGAGAGGTGAGGAGTATATCGTCCAGGTAGGGCAGCACGCGTATGGCCCTTAGCCTTGTCAGGGACATCACCCCTGCCAGCACCTTGGTGAACACCCTGGGAGCTGACGTGAGGCCGAATGGAAAGGCCACAAATTGGTAATGCTGATCTTTCAGTGCAAATCTGAGAAACCTTTGGTGTGAAGGTAAGCATCCTTGATGTCTACAGACGTCATAAAGTCCCCTGGGCGCAGAGAGCCGATGGCCGAGCGTAGAGTTTCCATGCGAAAGTGCCTGTTCTTGACAAATTTGTTGAGGATCTTTAAATCCAGAATGGGCCTGACTGACCCATCCTTCTTGGGTACTGTGAAAAGGTTGGAATAGAACCCCATGCCCCTGTCTCCTAAGGGGACCTTGCAAATGACCCCTAGATCCAGGAGACCCTGCATGGCCAGCAACAAGACCTGAACTGAGGCAGGGTCCGGGACCCAATGAATCTGGTGGGGGGCCGTACAGCAAATTATATCTTGTAGCCGGAGGACACTACTTCCTGAATCCAGACGTGGCGCCTCCAGACATGCTCGAAGTGCTGCAGATGTCCCCCCACCCTGACGGGCGAGGGCGCCCCTTCATGCCTGAGGGGTCTTGGGAGGGGCTTTGGGCTTGGACCCCCAGGAGGAACCAGGACGGCGTCCTCTATTCCTGTGCCAGGAATCTGCGCGGGACCCAGCGAAGGACACCCCATTTCCCTGTTTAGCCCCACGGTAGGGGATTGAAAGGGTGCCCTGGCCTCGAAAGGGCCGAATCTGCCGCCTGCGCTGGGGTAACTTGCCTCCTTCGGCGAAGAGGTCTAGACGGTCCCCAAACAGGCGCAGCCCCTTAAATGGAACCCCAGTAAGGGCTTTCTTAGCGGCATTGTCAGCAGCCCAATGGCGCAACCAAACCGTGTGGCGTATAGCTACCGCCAGGGCAGAAGATCTGGCACACATCCTAATAGCATCGTCCGATGCAGACAGGATAAAGTTTACAAACACATCACAGTTAGACAGTGCATTGACAGTATCAGGTGGCAACTCATCTGTGCCATCGAGTGCATTCCTGACCGTGGCCCTAAGTGCTACTGCCGTAATGGCTAAGGCGCAAACCAGACGCAGAGTCGCTCCCGCAAAGGCATGGCATGCCAATTGATCAATACGCCGGTCCTCAGAGTCCCGTAGCGTAGTAGTGTCAGGGGAGTGCATAATAGAGGTGTTGGACAACCCTAGAATGGGAGCATCGACCTCGGGGGGCGATGACCAGCACTTAACCAAGTCAGCCGGGAAGGGATACTTCCTATCCACACTCTTAGGGATCCCAGGAAGTCTACTGGGATGTTCCCATTCTTTAAGCACGAGCCTACTGAAATGGGTTTGCTCTGGAAATTCCAGCCTTAGCAGTATGGAAAAGCTCACCCCTTTGCCTGGGAGCCGCAACAGGGGGAGAGATGGACAAAACCTCAAAAATCTGAACCAGCAGTCTGTCAATATCATCCGAGGACCAGTGCTCGGAACCAGACTCGTCATGACCCCTTGACTCCTCGTCATATGACCCCGAGTCAGAGCACAGCTCCCCTTCGTCCGAGGGGGTATGGGAAAAGAGCAGAGTCAGGGGTTAAATGCCGCCTCTTAGCGGTGGCCTTACGCGCTAATGAGCTAGCAAGCAATCTTTCAACACTGGCCAGTCTAGTAGCCACAACAGGATGAGAATCCCCGCTTGTATTGGGGGTTAGATTCAGGCTTGGGGGAGTAGGTGAAGTGAGGCGAGGTGCAGGCCCAGCCACGGAAGAGGCGGGAAGAACCGATAGCGCCTGTTGTGCACAAGGAACACAGACCCGTGCATTGGTAGGCTGCTAGGTAAGACCCCACAAGCTACACACAGCCGGGCTTGTCCCGAAGGAACCCCGTTCACAATATCCTAGGATGCCTCCATATGGTGATTTAATCGGCACAATAGACCAGTAGGGATTGATGCTGTAAGCTACCCTGGATGCCCCAATAACCCGCGGGGAAGTGGGAGTAAATTTAATAGTCTCAACCGGGAGCTACACCGGGCCGGGAGAAGCCACCGGAATCCACGGTCTGAAAGACATAAAGGGAACAAGAATGTCAGAGCCATGCGCAAGGGAGTAATAAAAAGTAATATAAAGTCGCCCGTGAGGGCACTTACAGACAGAGGGGGGAGGACGGTCTTCACCATGCGCGCGCGAGTAAAAATGGCGCCAAGCGAACCTCGAAGGGTGGGCCAGGGCTGACCGTGACGCGGAGCTTGCCAAGCCAGGACCCCGCCCCCCCCCGGAGAGCGCGAAGCTCCAAAAACACGTAGCCTATAGACAGCAGGGCAGTAACGCCTGAAGGGAATTGATCGAGTGGATTGCCTCAGAAGAGCCACTACAAGCTAAAAAAGAGACGCCGCAGCATCTGCAAAGCCAACGCCGCCCATGTGGTACAACCATATAGGGAAGACGCGATACTAAGGCCATAAGCTTGTAATAGGGTACACTGAGGCCGCCATACTCACCAACCCCCCCCCCCCTTTCTTTCCCCCCGGGCTAAGGGGGGAACGAAGGAGGAAGGCGACCCTTTACACAGGATCCACCACTACACGGGGCGTGGGGCAATGATGCGGGAGGGGCATCCCCTAAAGGCTCACCATCAGCCTAAACCGCCTACCCTTTGGTGGGGGACTGCGGTGGAGCAGGGCTCCATAAGCACGCATGGTGCTGCCTACCTCCACCCGACCAGCGCAGCCCAGGCTGGGAGGCACATCACAAGGAGGACGGGTGGGAGTAGTCCAACAGGGCCGCAGGCTGTAATAGCCCCGCTCTCCTGCGAGAGAGTGATACTTCATGTCTTCACAGTCAGCACTGCAGAGAAATCTGGGGATTTGTGGGAGGTCCCCGGGTGTATGTAGGGCTGGGAGGAGCCTGTTTTTGCATGTCTGCAGTGCACAGCGCCATCTGGCGGAGGATACCCCAAGTGTAAGTATTATATCTGGAGCAGGACGTACTGTATACTTAGAATACATTTTTTAGTTGCCAATACACCATTATGACACTCTATAGGTTTAAGACCACTTGAGGGCTGCCGAAAGAGTTTAAAGACTCAGAAAGACTATGGCAGCCACAATATCCTCTTAAATACACTCATATGATTTTTTAGTTCTTAGTAGCCTCACTAAAGGTTTAGGTCCGCATGCAGGCTCCAAAGGGGGTCTTTAGGTCTCAAAGCACTGGCGACAGGGGCAGAGCCCCCTTCAGGGAGGAAACAACTGTCTCCCTAACCACTAACAACCGTAGCATAATCCCTGCATACCGTGCTATCCTTGTCTAGTGCCACTGCATGCATACTGGACATGGGGTAAATCTGTTAAGAACTGCTACCCCAGATGCCTCCGCCATGGTGAATTTAATAATACTACTCTATGACCCTGGGGTTCTCAGACCAAGTATATATAGGTTCTCGACAGTCACAAGATTACTGCGAGTCCTCTGGGGGTTACCACCATTTATAAAAATTATATAGTACTATTATATTTGCCCTTTCCCAATCTATAATAGTATATACAAAAATGACCTGCCAAAAGGTTTAGATCCACTTGAGGGTGGCTGTGCAGTGGCTCAGAGCAGCTGGCCAACAACCTTAGCTTAAACACATGGGAAAGAGCCCCGAGCAGGCTCCCCAGACAAAAACCTGCAGCTGACTTGCTTGTTAATGAAGCCTGCAGCTCTGAAGGATTAACACTCAGCAAGCGGCCCAGACCCCTTACGCTTCACCTTACCTTCACGGACCCCAATTTAAACAGCAACAAAGCTGGGGAGGCATAGAGTTGGGTCAGAGGAATCCGTGGGAATAAGGCTGTGCAGGAAGCCGACAGGGTGCATTACCCCGCTTGCTGCAAATCCTTAACAGAGAATCTTCAACAACCTTCACAGTCCCTTCAACTGCAAGAATGAAACTGGTTTTGATTAGGAGGCAGCTGCTACTTATGGGCCGGGAGGGGCCACACCTTTTTTGTCTTGCAGTCACACCCTTCGGGCAAGCTCTGCATAGCTGGTCCACGGGCTGGTTATGCTGGGTATGGGGGGAACCCCATCACTTTTTGGGAAAGGAGATTTTTAAGGGTTTAAGGGGCTTTCATGTGCAATATGTTATCCTTTAACAAAATAAAGTTTTTATTTAAAATAAACAAGATATTTTATGTTAAAGCCCAGACCAGCTGAAAAAAACTATATATAATTTTCCTGGGAAATCCCTGAAACGCCCTTCAAAAATCCTAGTAGAACATGTAGAGCGCAAAATAGTGAAAAATGCTCTAGCAAAAGAGGGTGACAAAACATTAGGTAGGCTGGCAGTTATAGGGTTAAAGAAAATTGGGAAATGTATCCATTTATTTGTAAAATATTTATGCCACTTTACTACTGTGTACAGGGAATATGGGTCAGCAAATAAGATAATAAGCTGTTGGTACTTACACTGAGTGCCTTGTTATAATTCCAAATCTTCATCTTGCATATGTCAAAATCACATGATGCTGTAGGATTTTGGATAACAAAATTAAGCTGCACTGGAGGGTGGAATGAGCACATCCACATAAAATGCTCCTTTGTAGTCTGCAGAAATCGAATATGAACAGACTGTTTTAGTATAAACCTTTTGAAGCTTTAGGCCTGATTTATCAAGTAATTCTGCCAGAATTCAAAACAGTAGTGCAGAATATTTTTTATATTATATTTCTTCAGCATGTTGCTACACCACTAATGTTTTAGAAAATGTGTTTTTTGCTCTATTTTGTCACTATTTCACCGACATATTAGCATCATCATAGCAGTATTAGATATTTTTTGCTTAACAAAGTAAGCACTGATGAGAATCTAGCACACTGTTCATTTTCTTGTGACTTTATAAACTACATTTGCAGACAGAAGTCACTATAATAGCATAACAGGAAAAAAAAAATTTGAAACCTACCTGAAACTTTCCATTAACTAAACAACAAAGGTCTCCAGGAAAATCAGCGTTCCTTATATCTATATCAAGAGGGGACACATGTATTTTCTGATTCTTGGTATCAAAAAACTGAACTTCAGTAAAACCCACAAAATCAGGATTTCCCCAGTTGGATAAAATCTCAACTGTGATGTATATTATTTCTTTTGTGGTGGACTGCAAAAAATGACATAATACATTTAGAAACTATTTGAAGCCAGAACGAAATCAACATAAGCAGTTCCACGTTCAACGCCAGCACACCGCTTCTTCTTGTCCCCGCTGCTTAACGTGTCTAAATATATATATATATATATATATATATATATATATATATATATATATATATATATATATATAATAAATAGAATAAGCCAATACAAAAAATATGGAGTAAAGTCATTTCATGTAAAATCCTCAAAGAAAAAAGAAATTTCAGAAGGTTTTTTTTTTTTTTTTTTATCAAACTATAAATCTGTGTATTAGCCTCCCATAGAAGCTTATTACAGCTTTAACAGCTAGAAATAGAATCAATGTTATTTTCTTCAAAAAAAAAAAAAAAAATCGGCCTACACAGCAGTCAGTGGAGCTTCCTTGGCTCTGGCTTGTGCCCCTCAACATCAGTTACAGGATAACTACTATGCCCACTGCATTCACTAAAATAGAGGGATAATATCGGGCCTCAGCACACCCCCTCCATTGCAATGAATGGAGAAGGCATGGGAGCGTCCCTGTGACTGATGGCTGGGGTGCAAGCCCGACAAGCCAACAATTTCAAGCCCATGAGGTGAGTTGCTGAACCCTGGAGATCAGCTGCAGGAGACAAAAGGGGAGTGCCTTTTGTATTTTTGGTCAATCACTTTACAGCTACTCGTGTTTCCTAAGGCTATGCTTTTTTTTTTACCTTGCACCAGATCTCTTATAGTGTGGCTGTTTAAAACTTTCCAATAAAAGGAGGATCCTATGTTGGATTCTTTAGAGAAAAAAACATCCCAGCCATCACACTGACTGGAAAGCGATGCTCCATTCACGGCTTCACTGCAGTGAAGCACTTCCTTTGCATGAGGCAGCGGGAAAAGTAATAAATGAGCCAGCACTCAAGTAAAAATACCATTTTGTGATTACTCACCTGTAAAATGGGTATTATAAGTATGTCACACACCCTGCTTCCAATATTCATGACATGTGGGTTATAACCAGTAGAGGGCGAACTTCTGCAGAGATGACAGGAAAAAAAAAAAAAAAAAAAGAAGCCCCTCCCGGTCCATAAATACCTGGGACCTCCAACACATTCCCCAGTATAGGACAGCAGTAAGGGAACCAGGAAGAGACAATAAAACATTCTTAACAATAAAAGGTTCACCATATAAAGGATCCAGAATACAAAAGGGCGGGATGAAGCGGGGTGTGTGACATACTTATAATACCCATTTTACAGGTGAGTAATCACAAAATGGTATTATTCCAAGTATGTCACACACCCCACTTCCAATATTCATGACATGTGGTACATCCAATAGCAGTGTCCATCAAAGGTGGGGATCCCGATACGGCAAAAATTCACAAATTTAAACCACTGCCACTTGCAGAACCTTGCGGCCAAAAACCGCATCCGCTGAGGCCCGCACATCAACCTTATAAAACTTGGAAAAAGTATGAACGGAAGACCAAGTAGCAGCCTTACAAACTTGTTCAACGGAAGCCTGGTGCTGAAAAGCCCAAGAAGCCCCAACAGCATGAGACGAATGAGCAGTGATCTTAAAAAGAGAAACCTTCCCCTTGGCAGCATAGGCCCCAACAATGGCCAGGCGTATCCATTTACTAATGGTAGACTTGGCGGGCGCCAAACCTTTCCTGGGCCCAGAGGGCACCACGAACAAGGCATCCGTCTTATGAAAGGGAAAAGTAGCCACCAAATAGTTCTTCACACAACGAACCACATCCAAAGAGTGCAAAACCCTCTCCTTGTCATTGCTAGGCTTAGGACACAAGGAAGAGAAAACTACAACCTGATTGAGGTGGAAGGCAGAAACCACCTTAGGAAGGAAATCTGGCTTAAAGCGAAATACCACCCTGTCCTGGTGTCTCTCAAAGTAAGGGGCCTGAATAGACAGAGCCGCCAACTCAGAGACCTGCCGAACAGAGGTAATAGCCACCAAAAAGGCAACCCTTCGAGTGAGCACAGAAGTGCAACATCCTGCACCGGCTCAAAAGGAGGCCCCTGGAGGGCCGACAGAACCAAATTCAAATCCCAAACAGGCAACAAAGGCTTTCTAGGGGGCAGCACATGAGTGACCCCCTGGAGTATTTCACAGAATTGTATTATTCTAAGCATACAGCATGTCCTGCTCCATCTATAATACTTACACATGGGACATCCAATAGCAGTGTCCGTAAAGTAGGGTGGGATCCCCCCCAAAAAAGGCACAGCAGACACTAAAGGCGCTGTCACCTGCAAAACTTTGCTACCAAGTACGACATGAGCAAGGCTCTAACATCAATCTCATAACAAAACCTTTGAAAAGAAGCCTCGGTAAAACTTAAAACCCTCCCCAACGGGGAAATGAAAACTGGTCTCCCGTCAGACAGGCGGGGATACTGACCCCTTCCTTAACAAGGATCAGCAAGAAGCCGAAACCTTTACTCAGGACCAGGAAGGCAACCAGGCAAGTAAGATCAGTCCAAAGGGCGCATTGGCCCTGGAAGCAAACGAGATCAGGTGCATACATAAGGAGGCACCCGCAGACCGCAAAGGGCATCAGTCCCCCTAAGGGACAAGAAACAACCTGGAAAATTTCAACACCTGTTGAGGGAATGTAGACCCCTTACTTCAGCATTATTAAGAATAAGGCCCATAGGCAGACTAAAAGGACTTAAATAATGATCATAAAACACCACTTGGACAAAGGGGTCCGGCGTAAGGTGGAATACCACAACGTCATGCTGTGTATATAGATATATATATATATATATATAACGAGCGAAGGCTAAGCAATCAGAGCCACCTTCTCAGGCACACGTCTGACTGAAGCAAGAGCCCCTGGAAAAGCGACTTGGACTACTAAACAGCTCAGACAGCATCCAGAATACGTCCCAAGGGAAGATTGTTCCCTTGGGACGTATTCTGGATGCTGTCTGAGCTGTTTAGCAGGGCAAACAGAATGAAAATTGATCCCAACAGGGACCATAGAACTACTTGGGAGATGCCCCTGAGCAATCCCCAAGAGAACTCCTCACAAGGAAGACAGAACCAGACTCCTACAGGAAGACAGACAGGACAGAACCTGAACCTTCAGAGTACCTAGATGGGGAGCCAACCCCAACCTATGCTGTACTGACTCTAGAACCCCGGGAACCGAGAACGTCCAACAGGGAAGAGACCAAGACTCATGCCAATCAATATGGGTACACCATAACCCACAATAGACAGAGGAAGAGGAAGCCAAGGAAGCTTGCTCCTAGCCCCCCATATACCAAGTCACCCAGAAGATAAGCCCGTCTCCAAGGGGTGAATAAATCAGCTGTCAAGCCCCAGACTAGAGTCTGTAGATTGGGACGACAAAAGAAGGGGCCTGACAAGGGCAGAACCGCACTCCTGAGAGAGCGTACAGGTCAGCTGACCTCAGCAGAAGCATCTGCGAACCACAGTTCACTAGGCCACCCAGGGGCCATCAATCTCACGGGTCTCTTTATCAGCACAACGGTGCGCAGAACCCCACATAGTAGGGTAAATGAAGAGAAGGCATATAAAAAAGAAGTCTATGCATAACTTTACTAAGCCCCCATGACCAGAGTCAGAATATTCTGGGACAGTAAAAACAAGGGCAGAGCCCCTGTGGTATAAGTGATACCCAACAGAGCCACCCTAGTTGGCTCTCAGAGTGACACCAGGATAGCATAACCTGCCACTGAAAGACATCCATTGGAGCGAATACCACTGAGGAGCAGGGGGGCATAGACCCCCGCCCAGATCAGGATCAGGAACCCTCCAGAGGGATCATCCTGCTTCAAGCTCCAGACCAATAATAAAACAGGCCATTGTCTTCCAACAGGCCAAGAGTCCCCAAATAGACAGGTCCTAAAAGAGGAGAAGTCCAGCCGTATAGAGCCAACGGAAGAATCATTGTTTTAACAAACCAGTAGGTAAGATGGACCCTCTAAGGAACCAAGAACCCAGGAACCACAGGGGGTTTTGGAAGAAAATACCATTTTGTGAATACTCACCTTGTAAAATGGGTATTATAAGTATGTCACACACCCCGCTTCAAGGTATTCATAACAAGTGGGAATACTGACCTGAAGAGGGCGTCGCCCTCTTCAGGTCAGTATACCCACAGGTTATGAATATCTTGAAGCGGGGTGTGTGACATACTTAGAATAATACCATTTTGTGAATACTCACCTTGTAAAATGGGTATTCTAAGTATGTCACACACCCCACTTCAAGATATTCATAACCTGTGGGTATACTGACCTGAAGAGGGCGACGCCCTCTTCAGGTCAGTATACCCACAGGTTATGAATATCTTGAAGCGGGGTGTGTGACATACTTAGAATATCCCCCCCCCCCCTGCCAACCTGCGAGATTTGGTACCCAAGGTGACCATTCACAGGAAGATGCAAGTAAGGAAGGGGGTGCCCCCTGACAGGGTCCTTGACTATAATCAGCTCAAGAGGAACCACCGTACCAAGGGGGAATGAGCACAGACCTAGCTCCAGGGGTGCTGGAACCCCATGTAGGATCAATAACCTACTGTGCCGAAGAGCCCAAGGGCTCGGTATATAAGGGACATCATCTGATACGCCACCAACGGGCCCACCAGCTGCAATCCTGCCTGGTGAAAGTAAGATGTCAGCAAAGGGGGACAGAGCCCCCGTAACCAGGAATCCACTTGTTGCCAAGGAAGAAGGCTCAAGCCTGAACCGAATCCAAGGAATAGAGATAGCGGATAAGGGACCATGAGGGATTGAGGTGACTGAGCACCCATCCAGTAACTCCCAGGAGACACCGCCGGCCGACTAATCCACTCGGCCTGACGTAGAGATTGGGGAGTAAGGAAAGACGACCCGGTAAGTCCTAATGCGGACGCCCCCCAGGTATGTCCGAGACATCACCCCCATTCGCGCCATGGCGAGTAGCCTGGGAGCGAAAGAGAGGCCAAAAACAATGCCTCAATCCGCAGGGTTGGTCCTGCAACACCGACTAGTAACGGTCTTGGTGTCCAGAAGACACAGGGGGAACTAATAAGATCTAGAACTCCACAGGAGGCCGGAAGCCCCCCTTGCACGGAGCGCCTGTGTCCCAAGACAGAGATGTCATATAGGGACTACCTGTGAGAGTAGAATTGCCAAACCTACCATAGGCCAGCATGGCCCAGACTGCCTCATACTGTTGAGGGAAGGAGGAAGGTTACTATAGAGGCCATAGCCCCATTCTGTTAAGGGCAACCTGTAAGTAAGCCCAAACTCTGTAGGCCTAGTACGGCCTGCACCAATTCCTGAGGGGAAAACAGGGGCTTGCACCCTGACAACCTCTGAGAGGGACCGCCCAGCAAATGCTATCCTGTGTCCAGGGGAACTACCTCCTGGAACCACCAGAAGGAGAAGATAAATTCCTAGATAGGAGTCAGCTGCTGTAGCAGTCCCCTCGCCCAGAAGGGCGAGGGCGTCCCTTCATGCTTGGGAAGTCTTGGCAGATTTGGACTTAGTCCTGCCAGAGGGCCCAGGGCGTTGCCTGCCCACCCCGTGGTGGAAATCCACACCGAACAGTTGGAAGCACACCTCAGGTTCGCGTTTGACACAAACGTAGGGAGGGGGAGGGGTGTCCCTGCTCCGAGGAGGCCGGGACGGCCTTCTGCATAGGGGCGCCTTACCCTTTTTTCCAAAAAGGTCCAAACGGGCCCCAAATAGATGCCGTCCTCTGAAGGGAAGGCCAGTGAGAGCCTTTTTCGTAGCATCGTCAGCACCCCACTGTCGCAGCCAGACCAGGCGGCGAATAGCTACCACAAGGGCAGAGGTTCTAGCACACATCTTAATGGTGTCATCCAGCGCTGAGAGGATGAACCTCACAAACACATCACAGTCTGAGAGCACATTAAACACCCCCCAGGGGAGGTCCTCAGGTCGGTGGTCAAGTACTTTTCTAATGAGAGTCCTAGCGGCCACCGCAGTGATGGCCGCGGCACAGACCGGGCACAGAGCCGTCCCTGCTAACGAAAAGGCGTGGGAAGCCAGTCTGTCAATGCGCCGGTCCTCATCCCGAAGGGTACGGTAATAAGGAGCCGTCATGAAGGGGGGGGGGGTTAGTAACCCCTATAATCGGTGCATCCACCACAAGAGGTGCTGACCAAAAGTTAACCACATCAGGAGGGAAAGGGTACTTCCAATCCCAGACCACCGGGACCCCTTTTAGTTTACAAGGTGATTCCCATTCTTGGGATATAAGATTCTGGAAATGCTCCTGTTCCAGGAATTCCAAGCGCGGCGGCGCTGTGTGGAAACTCTCCTTCTTAGGCTTGGAAGCCTCTCCAGGAGGGGAGATAGACAAAACCTCAAAGATCTTAATAAGTAGTTCATCTGTGTCACACAGGCCCCAAGAACCGGACCCAGAATAATCACGGCTCCCGGGCATCTCATCCGAGGAGCCCGAATCGGAGAATAACTCACCTTACTCAGAAGTATCAAGGTCCTGCATAGCAGCAGAGTCATCAGTATCGTTAGGAACTGGAGAACCAGGAGGTGTCAGGGACCGCTTCTTTCCAGGGCCCAAGCGCTCCGCCAAACTAGATAGCACCTGCTCAGCCATAGGAAGCCAGCGCGGCACGACTTGCTGGTCATCCCCGCTCGAGTGAGACTTATCAGGAGTGAGATTTAGGTCCGGGGAGACAGGTGTATTGAAGGGAGATGCAGCCACTGGCAAACCTGATTGCAGGGTCAGTGCCTGTTCAGCACACGGTCCGCAGACCCGTGCTCTGTCAGCATCAGCATGGGGCTGACCACACACTGTACACAGCCGGTCATGTCCCCGAGGGACCCCGGGTACATAATTCTGAGATGCCTCCATATGGTGATTATCTGAGCAGTATGCCCGCAGGGATTTACGCAATAGGCAACCCTGGATGCCCCAAGACCCGCTAGGAAAGTGGGAGAATTTGTTATGTGGACCCGCTATAATATATGTCAGGCCGGGAGAAGCCACCGAAATCCTGGCGTCTGAAAGACATAATGGGATAAGAGGGGGGTGTCAGTGCCATGCGCAGCCGAATAAAATTCATAGGAACAAATACCGCCCGGGAGGACACTTACATGACCAAAGGAGGAGGCGGATCGCAACCACGCGCGCGCAAAGACTGTCAAAATGGCGCCAAGCGAACCTCGAGGGGCGGGCCTGATCTGGCTGTGACGCGTGGGGCGCGTCATGCCGAGTCCCCGCCTCCCCCAAAGAGCGCGAAGCTCTAACCATCGCAACGTGACTGACAGTAGTGGATAGTACACACATACATAATGTAATTAAGGAGATTGCTCTCACGCTAGAGAATGATGCTGCCACCCGGGCAGCACACTCATGTAATGAAAGGACAAACATGCGCGCAACCATAAGGCTTATGTGGAGCAAGGAGCGCGGCACTGACACCCAAGTTCCAATGAAAGATCAACAGCCTTAAACGTGTTACGTTACACTAGGACTGCCACACATATTCCCCCCCCCCCCCCCTTCTTTTCCCCCGAGCTACGGGAGGAAGCGAGGGAGAAGCGGACCTGCATCCAGGGATTAACGCTATGAGGGGCACGGGCAACAATGCGGGAGGGACATCTAATGGAGGCTCACCATCGGCCTAAACTGCCTACCCTATGGTGGGAGATTGCGGTGGAGCGTAGCTCCGTGAGCACACGAGGTGCTGCCTACCTTCACCCGACCAGCGCAGCCCAGGCTGGGAGGCACATCTGTATCGAAGAGGACGGGTGGAAATAGTCCCGCAGGGCCGCAGGCTGTGATAGCCCCGCTCACCTGCGAGCGAGTTGATACTTCATGTCTTCGCAGTCAGCACTGCAGAGAAATCTGGGGATTTGTGGGAGGTCCCTGGGTATATGAAGGGCCGGGAGGAGCCTGTTCTTGCATGTCTGCAGTGAACAGCGCCCTCTGGTGGAGGATTACCCATGTGTAAGTATTATAGATGGAGCAGGACGTGCTGTATGCTTAGAATAGTTGTAACGAAAAGCAAAGGACCTTTGAAAGAAGACCGCCAGGGCAGAGACATGCCCTTTCAAGGTACTAAGCTGGAACCCCAGGTCCAGACCGTGTTGAAGAAAACCCAAAATCCTAGGGATCGAAAACACTCTGCAAGGCAAGGCCCTAGCCTCACACCAATCAATATAGGACCTCCAAGTCCTGTAGTAGATGTTAGAGGAAGATCTCTTCCTAGCCCTAACAAGTGTCTGAATCACAGCATCAGACAAACCTTCTTCTTTTAAGATGGAGGATTCAGCAGCCACGCCGTCAAAGCCAGCGTTTGTAAATTGGGGTAACAAAGTAGACCTTGAGTGATCAGATCCGGAACAGGGCCAACCTGTACTGATCTACCACCAGCCGTACGACGTCTGCGAACCAAACCTGTCTTGGCCACCTTGGGGCCACCAGAATTGCTGGTGCACCCTCTTGAGCCAGCTTGCGCACCACCTTGCCCACCATGGAGAAGGGGGGAAACAGGTACAGGAACCCCAGATCCCTCCAGGCAAGAGTCATGGCGTCCGCTGCCAGGGCCAGAGGATCCTGAGACAGAGACACAAATGCAGGAAGCTTGTGATTGTGACGTGAGGCAAAGAGATCCACCTCCGAAATCCCCCACTTGTGACAAAGGGACCGGAATACCTTGTGGCCGAGAGACCATTCCCCTCGGCGAGAGAATCCCCTGCTCAGGGAGTACGCCTCCGTGTTCTCCACGCCCGGAATGTACACCGCTGAACTGCATGGAACATAGCTCTCCGCCCATGCAAGAATCAGAGAAACTTCCCTGAGGGCACTCCTGCTGTGAGTCCCTCCTTGGTGATTGAGGTAAGCAACCGCAGTCCGATTGTCTGATTGAACCTGAACCGGTAGACCCTGGAGGTGATGCGTTAAGCGTGACAGCACCAACCAAATAGCTCTCAGCTCCAAGACATTGATGGGGGTGTGGGCCTCCTGAGGACCCCACAGCCCCTGGAACTGATGTTCCTTCCAGAAACCCCCCCAGCCCGACATGCTGGCATCCGTGGTGACTGTCTCCCAACAAGGGGTCAGAAAAATACCATTTTGTGAATACTCACCTGTAAAATTATAAGTATGTCACACACCCCGCTTCAAGACATTCATTACATGTGGGCATACAGACCTGTAGATGGCGATCTTGCAGGGATGATAACAAAAAAAGGAAGGACCCTCCCGGCCCATAAATACCTGGGACCTCCCACTCATCACCCAGTATAAAGATAGCAGTAAGATCAAGGGGCCAGGAAAGCCAATTAAAACTAACAAAGGTTCACCATATAAAGGATCCAGAATACAAAAAGGGCGGGGTGAAGCGGGGTGTGTGGCATACTTATAATACCCATTTTACAGGTGAGTATTCACAAAATGGTATTATTCTAAGTATGTCACACACCCAGCTTCAAGACATTCATTACATGTGGGACATCCAATAGCAGTGTCCATAAAGGGCAGGGATCCAAAAACAAGGCAACAAGGCACAAACTTAAACCACTGTAGGTTGCAGAACTTTGCGGCCAAAAACAGCATCCGCTGAGGCCCGAACATCAACCTTGTAAAACTTGGAAAAAGTGTGAACCGAAGACCAAGTAGCAGCCTTACAAACCTGCTCAACAGAAGCCTGGTGCTGGAAGGCCCAGGACGCCCCAACAGCATGAGTAGAATGAGCAGTAACACGAAAAGGGGGAACCTTCCCCTTGGCAGAATAGGCCCCAACAATGGCCTGGCGAATCCATTTACTAATGGAAGACTTGGCAGGAGCCAAACCCTTCCTAGGCCCAGAGGGCACCACAAAAAGGGTGTCAGTCCTACGAAAAGGAGAAGTAGCCACCAAATAGTACTTCACACAGCGAACCACATCCAAAGAATGCAAAACCCTCTCCTGGTCATTGCTGGGCTTAGGACACAAGGAGGGACGAACAAAATACTGATTCAAATGAAAAGCAGAGACCACCTTAAGAAGGAAATCTGGCTTGAAGCAGAAAACAACCTTGTCCTGATGCCTCTCAAAGTAAGGAGCCTTAATAGACAAGGCTGCCAACTCCGAAACACACCGAACAGAAGTGATGGCAACCAGAAAAACAACCTTCTGAGTGAGCGTAGAAAGTGCAATATCCTGCAAAGGTTCAAAAGGAGGACCCTGCAAGGCAGACAAAACCAAATTCAAATCCCAAGACTTTTGAAAGAAAACCACCAGGGCAGAAACATGCCCTTTCAGCATACTAAGCTGCAAACCTTGGTCCAGACCATGTTGCAGAAATTCCAAGACCCTAGGGATAGAAAACGCCCTGCAAGGCAAGGCCCTGACCTCACACCAATCAATATAAGACCTCCAAGTCCTATAATAGATGGCAGAGGAAGACTGCTTTCTAGCCCTAACCAGAGTCTGAATGACAGCATCAGAGAGACCTTCCTCCCTCAAGATGGAGGTTTCAGCAACCACGCCGTCAAAGCCAGCGTTGGTAAATTGGGGTAGAGCAGTGGACCCTGAGTGAGCAGATCCGGCAGAAGGGGCATGTCTAACTGATCCTCTGCCAACCTTACCACGTCTGCGAACCAAACCTATCTTGGCCACCTTGGAGCCACCAAGATTGCTGACGCGCTCTCTAGGACCAGCTTGCGCACCACTCTGCCCATCATGGGAAACGGAGGGAACAGATACAGAAACCCCATATCCCTCCAGTTCAGAGACATGGCATCCACTGCCAGAGCCAGCGGATCCCGCGAGAGACACACAAATGCCGGAAGCTTGTGATTGTGACGAGAGGCAAAGAGGTCCACCTCCGGACTCCCCCCACCGGTGGCAAAGCGACCGAAAACCTTGGGGCTGAGCGACCATTCCCCCTGGCGAGATGACCCCCTGCTCAGGGAGTCTGCCTCCGTGTTCTCCACTCCCGGAATGTACACTGCCGAGATGTATGGGACATTGCCCTCTGCCCAATCCAAAATCAAAGACACTTCCCTGAGGGCACGCCTGCTGCGAGTCCCTCCCTGGTGATTGATGACCGCCGTCCGATTGTCCGACCGAACCTGAACCGGTAGTCCCCGTAACTGAAGAGTCAAGTGAGACAGAACCAACCTGATGGCTCTCAGCTCCAGAACATTGATGGGAACGTGAGCCTCCTGAGGGATGCCCCTTTAAGTCCCAAGTGGGAGGATTTTAAGCCAGCTAAAATTTTAACCAGGGACCCTGGACCGGGAGAACCCCCCTTTAATATGCTCAATGGTCCACCTGGAACACAAAAGACAAGCACACGCTCAGACCATGCCAGTATAAAGGGTTAAAAGACAGATGAAACTGATGGCCATCAGGCCACTCACCAGACCTACAGTACCGCACGCCAGGCACAATGAAGACACGCAATGTGCAGTAGGAGGAGGGAGGCGCTGTTCGCGTCCGGTCCGCCCCTCCCCCGTCTCTTCCGGCCAGAAGCCGGGACATGACAAACGCGCCCGCAGCATGGGGGCGGGCCGTGGGCAAGCGCGCGCGCCCGGCCCCGCCCAGAGGAGAAGAAGAAGACCTCATGGGCTCACCGCCGCCAGTAAATACATGCACAAACACCCACACACACAATACACAATTAAAAGTTATGGGAAGAGAAGCCCCCCCCCCCCAAAAGAGGGGCACAGGGAGACCCGGGAAGGGGGGATTCCACACCACATAGGTGGAAGGAACAGAATAGGGACAGGGCATCCCAAACCGGGATCACCAACCCGGACGCCGCCTACCCCTTAGTATGGGGTCTCACGGGGGAGCATGGCTCCCTGTATACACCACTAAGGTGCTGCCTACCATTGCCCGGACCCACAGCCTAGGCTGGGAGGCATTATAAGGACTTAAATAAAAAAAAAGGTCTGGGCAGCAATAGAAACAATTGGCCGGGGGTAACCCGGCTACCTGCAAGGAGGAGATACAGCCATCTCCTGACTTGCTCGCCGTCTGCAGAGACGAAAATACAATTCTGTGAAGTACTCACCTGTAGAATTGGTATTATACATATACAGTACGTCCTGCTCCAGATATAATAGTTACAATTGGGTTATCCTCCGCCAGAGGGCGCTGTGGCACTGCAGACATGCAAAAACAGGCTCCTCCCGGCCCTAAATATACCCAGGGACCTCCCACAAATCCCCAGCATTGAAAAAGCAGTGAACCAGAAGCCGGAAGAAACCAACCACCAAAACTACTGACAATGATAACAATAACAACAATCACCATACAGGGGATCCAGAATAATGCAAAACCAGGGTGGGGTGGAGCAGGACGTACTGTATACGTATAATACCAATTCTACAGGTGAGTACTTCACAGAATTGTATTATTCTAAGTATACAGTACGTCCTGCTCCAGATATAATACTTACAATTGGGACATCCAATAGCAGTGTCCATAAAACAGGGTGGGATCCCCAACAAAAAAGGCACAGTAGGCCGTCGAGGCACTGTAACCTGCAACCTTGCCACCGAAAGTGACAGGAACAAAGGCTCCAGCGTCAAATAGTAAAAACCCTTGAAAGGGTATGAACCACAAACCAAGGTAGCCATTTAGCAAACCTGTACAACAAAACCTGGTGATGAAAGGCCAAAGGATACCTATTCACCAGTAGAATCAGAATAAGGCGAGAGAAGCTAAGCACCTCAAAGGAATAGGTCTGAGTAACAGCCTGACAAGATCAAGCTCTAACAATTATTCCAGGAAGAAGCCAATCTTCCCTAGGACCAGAAGGAAAAACCATCCAAGTAAAGGCTAGGCCAAGGCCGTGTAACCCCTGGAAGCAGACAAGATCAGGCAGATACAGAGTTAGGTGCCCACAAACCCCGAGGGGCATCAGTCCCCCTAAGGAACCAGAAAAACAATCCAGAAAAAGGATTCCAGCACCTGATGAGGGAAAATAAATCCCCGTGCCTCAGAGTTACTAGGAATAAGGTACAAAAGAAAGACGATGTCTTAAACACATGAGCCTAAACCATCAACAGAGGTAGAAAGGTCCGGCGTAAGGCGGAGCACCACCTTATCCTGGTGCATAACAAAGAACGAGTGCTAGCGAAACAGAGCCACCCGCTCAGACACAAGTCTGAGTCAGCAGACCCAAGGGACAACGATGAAGGTAAAAGACAGCCAGACAGTCTCCTGAATCGGCCCAAAAGGAACGTCCCACAAGGCAACATTAATAAAAAATTCAAATCCCAACAGGGATCATAGAATTAAATGAGGCACGCAATGAGCAACCCCCGAAGGAAAGCTTAGCCAAGGGAATAAGCAAAAGACTTCTGTCGGAAGGCAGACAGGGTAGGACCTGACCCTTCAGAGTACCGAGTTGGGGAGCCAACTCCAAGCCATGCTGTAATAACTCTAGAGTCCTAGGAACAGAGAATGCCCAACGGGAAAGAGACCTAGGCTAACACCAATCCATATGGGTAAGCCATACCTCATAAGAGTGGAAGAAGAAGAGCGCCGCTCTTAGACTTCCATTAGTCCCGAACACAGAGGGAAGAATCCCGTCTCCATAAGGACGGAAGAACCAGCAGCCAGGCCGGCTAGGCCAGAGACTGTAGAATTGGAGTGATGTAACGGAGGTCCTGAGCGAAACAGGGCGACACCCCTAGCAGAACGTATAGAACTGCTACCCTAAGGCATCACGTCTGCGAATCCACACTCCACTAGGCCCACCAGGGGCCACCCGTATCAATGGTCCCCCTACCAGAGCGATTCTGCACAGAAAACCGCCTAGCAGGGGGAAGGGAGACAAGGCCTAAAGGCCAGAATGTCCCGTCATAAGAATACTAAATCCTCATGACCACGGTCAGAGGAGCCAGGGACAGGGAAATGAGTGGCAAGAGCCTGAAAAAGTGACGGTGCACCAAACAAGCCATACTGGTTGCACATCATAGAGAACCAAGGAATAGCACAACCTGTCACAGAGGGACCTCCACAGGAGCGAATACCAATGATAAGCAGGGAACATTATCCTCCACCCAGACCAGGAACATATACCTTCCTGGGGAACCATCCTGCACTAGGTCCCACACAGATGAATAATGGCAGGCCACAGTCGTCAGACAGACTGAGCACCGCCCAACAGGCAAGCCTGGAAGAGGAGAAGACAGGCGAGATAGCGTCAGCCTGAAAACTCACTGTACTGATAGGTACAAAGACCTCCTAGAATGCCCCACCTTCCCCACACCCGCATGGGGTTACAGAAGGAAAAAACCTCCCCGCCACCTAAAGGGTTGGCATCCACGGTGATCATCTGTGGAAGGGGCAAGAAAGGAACTGTCCCCAGACAGGTTCCTAGAGTAAATCCACTCCAAGAGGGACTCCTAACCCAGGGGATGGGTACACATGATCCTGCTCCAGGGATGCTGGGTCCCAGTCCAGTATTAAGAATAGAAGTTGTAGAAGAAAATCCCTGGTAGAGGAATATAAGGAACTTCACTAAGCAAGTCACCAAGACGGGCCCACCAGCTGCATTCCTGCCTGGTGAAGGGACTGGAACAGCAAGTAGGGACTGAACCCATGCAACCAGATTGTCCACCTTATTGTAGAGGGAGGAAGATTCTCGCCTGACCGAGACTAGATTCATCCCTAGAAATGGAGATACCAATCAAGAGGACAAGGAGGACAAGAGGTGAAGAAAACGCCCATCCAGAAGACTCCCAAGTGATGGCACCAGCCGAGTAGCGAACTCGACCTGACAGAGATTGGGAAGCAAGAAGGACCACCTGGCAGGCCTCTCGCGGACTCCCCTTGGTCTCATCAGAGACATAGCTTCCATTAGTTCCCTGGTGAACATCGTGGGCGCAGAAGAGAGGCCAGATAACAAGGCCACGGAATTGCGGTGTTGGACATCCAACACAACCAGAAAAGCCTGGGTGTCTAGAAGATACAGGGAAGTGAGCATAAGCATCCTTGATCTCCCCAGAAGGCAAGGACCCACTAGGCGCAAGGCGCTAGTGGCCCATCCCAGATTTTTCATGCAGAAAACTGCCTGCATAGCAGAATTGCCAACAACTTGTGATTAAGAAGGGCAGACAGACTCATTCTTTTGGGAGAATGTGAAGGGGTTAGTGTAACGGCACCTGCCTCTGCCAGATAAGGGCAAACTGCAAGTGACCTCCAAAACCCCGCAGGCCGTGTATGGCCTGCACCAGCACCTGAACAGAGGCAGGGGACCAGGAGTACCCTGACAATCATGGGGGGGGGGGGGCAGCAAACTTTATCCTGTATCCGGAGGAAACTACCTCCTGTATCCACCAGAAAGAGGCAAAAATACCATTTTGTGAAATACTCACCTGTAAAATGGGTATTATAAGTATGTCACACACCCCGCTTCAAGATATCCATAAAATGTGGGTATTACCGACCTGAAGAGGGCGTTCTGCAGAGATGATAGCAAAAAGAAAGCCCCTCCCTGATCCACAAATACCTGGGACCTCCCACTCATTACCCAGTATATAGAAGCAGTAAGGTAAGGGACCAGGAAGAGGCAAATATAAACCAAAGCAACGCAAAGTTCACAATATAGAGGAACCAGAATACAAAAAGGGCGGGTGAAGCGGGGTGTGTGACATACTTATAATACCCATTTTACAGGTGAGTATTTCACAAAATGGTATTATTCTAAGTATGTCACACACCCCGCTTCAAGATATCCATAACATGTGGGACATCCAATAGCAGTGTCCATAAAAGGGCGGGGATCCAAAACAAGGCAACAAGGCACAACTTAAACCACAACAGCTTGCAGAACTTTGCGGCCAAAAACAGCATCCGCTGAGGCCCGAACATCAACCTAGTAAAACTTGGAAAAAGTGTGAACAGAGGACCAAGTAGCGGCCTTACAAACTTGCTCAACAGAGGCCTGGAGCTGAAAAGCCCAGGACGCCCCAACCGCACGAGTAGAATGAGCAGTAACACGAAAAGGGGGACTCCTCCCCTTGGCAGAATAGGCCCCAATGATGGCCTGACGAATCCATTTACTAAAGGAAGATTTGGCAGGAGCCAAACCTTTCCTAGGTCCAAAGGGCACCACAAAAAAAGGCATCAGTCTTACGAAAGGAAGACGTAACCACCAGATAATATTTCACAACACGAACTACATCCAAGGAATGCAGCGCCCTTTCCTTGTCGTTGCTGGGATTAGGACATAGAGAAGGCAGAACAATGTCCTGAATCAGATGAAAGGCAGAGACCACCTTAGGAAGAAAATCCAGCTTGAAACGAAAAACAACCTTGTCCTGATGCCTGTCGAAGTACGGAGCTATAATGGACAAAGCTGCCAACTCAGAAACACGCCTAACCGAAGTGATAGCCACCAAAAAGGCCCCCTTTTGAGTAAGTGAAGACAAAGCAACCTCATTCAAGGGCTCAAACGGAGGACCCTGAAGAGCAGAAGGAACCAGGTTCAAATCCCAAACTGGAACAAAGGGCTTCCTAGGAGGCCGTACATGCGTAACTCCTTGGAAAAAAAGGTCTTGACCAAGGGATGAAGTGCAAAGGACCCTTGGAAGAACACCGCCAGGGCAGAAACCTGCCCCTTCAAGGTACTAAGTTGGAGCCCCAGATCCAGACCATGTTGAAGAAACTCCAGGATTCTGGAAATGGAAAATTCCCGACAAGGGAACGATCTACCTTCACACCAGTCAATATAGGACCTCCAGGTCCTATAGTAAATAGTAGAGGAAGACCGCTTCCTGGCGCTAATAAGAGTCTGAATCACCGCGTCAGAAAGACCTTCTTCCTTCAAGATGGCGGTTTCAGCAGCCACGCCGTCAAAGCCAGCGATGGTAAATTGGGTTAGCATAGCTGACCCTGGGTGAGCAGGTCCGGCAGTAGAGGCAGAACGAACTGATCCCCTGCCAGTCTTACCAGGTCTGCGAACCAAACCTGCCTTGGCCACCTTGGAGCCACCAGAATCGCCGACGCTCCCTCCAGGGCCAGCTTGCGCACCACTCTGGCTACCATTGGAAACGGAGGGAACAGGTAAAGAAACCCCAGAACCCTCCAATTCAGAGACATGACATCCACTGCCAGAGCCAGTGGAACCTGCGAGAGAGACACAAATACCGGAAGTTTGTGATTGTGACGAGAGGCAAAGAGGTCCACCTCCTGGAACCCCCACCTGAGGCAAAATGAACGAAGCACCTGGGGACTGAGAGACCACTCCCCCTGACGAGAGGAGGACCTGCTCAGAAGGTCCGCCTCCGTGTTCTCTACTCCCGGAATGTAGACCGCTGAGAAACACGGGACGTGGGTCTCCGCCCAATCCAGAATCAAAGATACTTCCCTGAGGGCACTCCTGCTGCGGGTCCCTCCATGGTGATGATGTAAGCAACCGCCGTCCGGTTGACCGACCGAACCTGAACTGGCAAGCCCTGCAACTGATGAGTCAAGCGAAACAGAACCAACCTGACGGCTCTAAATTCCAGAACCTTGAAGGGCTCGTGGGCCTCCTGCGGGCCCCACATACCCTGAAACTGAAAATCCTTCCAAACACACCCCCAGCCTGACAGACAGGCATCCGCCAACACGGCGCCAGAAAAGATCTACCCTTCAACAGATTGGCAGACCCCAGCCACCATTGCAGGAATTGACGGACTCGGGGGGTCACCTGGAAGGACTGATCCAACAATAGCGGAGACTTGTCCCAAACCTTCAACAGATGAAGCTGGAGCGTCCTTGTGTGAAACTGCGCAAAAGGAACTGCCTCGAAAGAGGCCACCATCAACCCCACCAGCCTCATCCCTAGCCGGATGGCCGGACGAGGGGCCGACACGAGAAGGCGAACCAACCCCTGGCCTGCAAAGTGTCCCAAGACATTCCCAGAAAGGTCACAACCTTGGACGGAGAAAGAGAGGACTTGGGGTAGTTGATCACCCAACCGAACCTCTCCAGAGTGGATACCACCGTTCTTGTGTCCAACACCGCTTGGTTGAAGGAAGAAGCCATAATCAGACGATCGTCCAAATAGGGCACAATGCGGATACCCTGAACCCTGAGTAGAGCCATCACCCCCGCCAGCACCTTGGTGAACACCCAAGGAGCTGAGGTGAGACCGAAAGGGAGTGCCACAAACTGAAAATGCCGATCCTCCACCACGAACCTGAGAAACCTCTGGTGTGCTGGAAAAATCGGAACGTGTAGATAAGCGTCCTTGATGTCTATGGACGTCAGAAAGTCTCCCTGACGAAGAGAGTGGATAGCCGAACGCAGCGTTTCCATGCGGAACTTCCGCGGCCGGATAAACCTGTTGAGAAACTTCAGCTCCAAGATGGGTCGGACCGATCCGTCCTTCTTGGGTACCATGAACAGATTGGAATAAAAAACCCCTGCCCTGGTCTGAAAAGGGCACTGGGCAAATGACAGCCATGTCCAGAAGACTCTCTACTGCCACTAGGAGCCCCTGCGCGGCCAAAGGTTCCGAAGGCACCCGAGACCTGAAAAAAATCTGGAAGGCACCACTTCCCGGATTCATCTGTCCGAGACCTCCTGATCCCAGACCTGGGAGAAGTGTCGCAGCCGTCCCCCCACCCGCACGGGTGAGGGCGCCCCCTCATTGCTGAACTGGCTCAGCAGCAGGTTTGGGCTTAGAGCCCCAACTGTAACCTGGACGGGCACATCCTCTGCCCCTTTACCCGGAATCTCCTCTGGAAGAGGGGAAGGCAAATCCCCTGCCAGATCTGGCCCCACGAAAGGAGGGGGTAAAGGAAGGCGCCCCCCGAAAGGGACGGCGTTGTTTCTTGCGTTGAGGTAACCTACCACCCTTGGTGACAGAATCCAATTTCTCTCCAAAGAGCCACAATCCAACAAAAGGTAGAGCCGTCAGTGACTTTTTGGACATAAAATCGGCCGCCCACAGGCGCAACCACACCGACCGCCGAATAGTCACCAGCAGAGCCGACGTCCTACCACGCATCATCAAAGTGTCTTCCAAGGCGGCAAATACAAAAGACAAAAACAACTCACACCGTTTAAGGCCAAGGAACTCGTCACTACCAGGACGAAGCCCGGCAGACGTCAACAGGTCCCTGACCACGGACCTGGCGGCCACCACCATCAGCGCCGAAGCGCAAACGGGCCGCATGGCTGACCCAACGCTAGCAAAACCATGACAAGCCATCTGGCCAATGCGTTTATCCTCGCCATCTGAAAAGAGAGGAGCCATCAGGGTTATTCAAAACAGCTGAATTGGATACCCCTAGAATTGGTGCGTCAACCTCGAGGGAGGAACGCCCAGCTCTAAACCGTATCCAAAGGGAAAGGATATCTTTAAACGCAACTCTGAGGAATGCCCAGGAGCCAAGCAGGCCACTCCCATTCCTTAGAAACAATCTTATCAAAATGCTTTTGGTTAGGAATTCCAATCGCGGCTTGGATTCCTCCTAAAACTCCCCTGTTGATGAGGAGTAACCTCTGGAGGGGAAATAGCCAGAACCTCAAACAACTGAGCCAGGACATGAGGAGTATCCGAAGAACTCCCTGACCCCCGCCCAGAATCAGCGCCAACAAATTGCTGATCATCTGAGTTATCAGATTCCTCAAATAACTCCCCTTCCTCCAGTGGGGAGTAATCTGACCAATCCAGACAATCCACATAATCATCAAATTCAAATGCCGGGATGACCGGTGATAAATCCTTTCTCTTAGCCGGTGCCAATTTGGCAACCGCGGTAGAAATTAATTTTTCAATATTGGCCAAACTGGCAGACACTTCAGATAGCGACTCCCCACCCATGACAACGTCACACGGGGCACTGGTCAAGGTGAGAGGGGGAGGGGATGAAGCCGGCGGTGCTAACCCAGATGCCTGGGGTCCAGACTGCCGTGTAATAGTCTGCTGTGCACATGGTATACAAAGAAATACATCATCCCCTGTTAGGGATACCCCACAACCCATGCACTTCTGGGAATGTCCCGAGGGGAGCCCGGAATCCTGGGATGCCTCCATAAGGTGAACTTGTAGTACGTCGCTATGACCGAGGGAATTACGCTAGTAAGCAACCCGGGATGCCCTTTTAATGTCCCAGTGGGAGGATTTGAAAGCTTTTTGAAATAATAACCCAGGGACTCCAGGACCGGGAAAGAACCCCCTAATTGCCACTGTGGTTCCGCCTGCAAGACACAGAACGAACTTATGAGGATACAGGCGATAAGAAATAAAAGAACATGCATACAAATAAAGATGGGGGAGAGGGGGGCCACAGGCCACTTACAGTACCGCAAGGATCGTGTAATGGCGTCCAGACTGCGTGAAGAAGAGACTTTCTGACTAAAAGAGTGAAAAGGGGGCGTGGTCAACGCGGGACGCGTGATACACCAAGCCCCGCCCCCTCCTATGCCAAGCATTAGCTCCGCAGCGGCGCCAGAGATAGATGGGGGCGGGCCGCAGTGACGCGCCGCAAGACCGGCCCCGCCCCCAAGAGGATAATCATGAGGGAAGATTCCCCTCAGAGAAAAAAGGCGCCAAAAGGCCGGCGCCGTGGCGAATATGCGGCCGCGGCGCTTGGCACATTAAAAAACAAAGTGAATGTGGCACCTGCGCTCCAAACTACGTTGGCACCCAATACAAGGAGGGGCGGGCGCCGTCCCCGCGCCGAAGGTCCGGCCCCACCCCCCCCCCCACTACAGTACGTGAGGTAAAATACCTCCGCCATTACAGCTTCTCCTCTGCCCCAGATTCTAATGACTCTCAGAAAAGCCCAGCACCGCACAGACATAGCGGCCGCTGCGCTGACACTAAGTACAGTTAAAGAAACAAGCACACCAAAAACTGTGTTAAAAGACAGAAAAAAGTTAAGAGCAAGATGGGGGGAGGAAAGAATATTAAAGAGGAGACCCACAACCCCCCATCCCCACTGTGGAAAAGGGATCCTTGGAGGGCCATTCCAACGTTAAAACTAAGGGACAGGGCATCCCAAACCGGGGTCACCAATCCCAATGTAGCCGCCTACCCTCTTAGATAGGGTCTCACGGTGGAGCATTGCTCCTGAGCACCAGGGGTGCTAAATTACCCTCACCCGGACCATCAGCCAAGGCTGGGAGGCATGTATTGGTATCAGATAAAAAGGATCCGGACGGAAATAGATAAATAAAGTGCCGGGAGTCATCCCGGCTACCTGAAATCCCCCTGTGCAAGGAGGAGGCATCATCTTCTGACTTGCTCGCCGACTGCAGAGATGGAAGACTGGGTAATGAGTGGGAGGTCCCAGGTATTTGTGGATCAGGGAGGGGCTTTCTTTTTGCTATCATCTCTGCAGAACGCCCTCTTCAGGTCGGTAATACCCACATGTTATGGATATCTTGAAGCGGGGTGTGTGACATACTTAGAATATGCCTCCTGATAGGAGCAAGGTGCCGCAGTCGTCCCCTCGCCCAGGCGGGCGAGGGCGCCCCATCATGCTTAAGGGGATTTGGTGGAAGATTTAGGTTTCACCCTGCCGGAGGGCCCAGAGCGTTGTCTGTTGCTTGCGGGGCAGGGGTCTGTGCTAAGACTCCGGGAGGACACCCCGCTATGGTATGGAGGGGGAGGGGTGTCCCTGTCCCGAGGGGGCCGAGACGGGCGCCTGCACCGGGGTGACTTGCCCTTCTTTCCAAACAGGTCCAGACGGGCCCCAAACAGGCGATGCCCTTTAAAGGGGAACCTGGTAAGAGTCCTTTTAGCAGCATAGTCCGCACCCCACTCTCGCAGCCAGACCATGCGACGCATCACCACCACAAGGGCGGAAGTCCTCGCACACATTCTAATGGTGTCATCCATAGCTAAAAGGATAAATCTTAAAAATACATCACAACTAGAGAGTGCCTTAAACACCTCCCAGGAGAGATCATTAACGTGATGCTCAAGCATCTGTCCGATGAGGGTTTTGGCGGCCACTGCAGTGATGGCCGCGGCACAGACCTGGCGCAGCGCCGTTCCTGCATAGAAAAAAGCGTGTGAAGCCAGCTTATCCATGCGCCGGTTCTCGGTGTCCCACAGGGTACAGTAAGAAGGAGCTGCCGCAAAGGGGGGTTTAGGAACCCCAATGATCGGAGCGTCTACCACAGGGGGCGAAGACCAACAATCAACCATCTCAGGGGGGAAAGGGTATTTCCAATCCCAGTCCCCTGGAGCTGACCGGGGTGTTCCCATTCCTCGAGTACGAGAGCATGGAAATGAGCCTGCTCTAGGGATTCCAAGCACGGTGTCGCTGTATGGAAACGCTCCTCTCTCGGCTGGGGAACCGCATTGGGGAGGGAGATAGACAGGGTCTTAAAGATTCTACTCAGCAAGCCAACGGTATCAAAATTGTTCCAGTCTTCAAGGTTAGAATCGTCATGACTCCTCGTCGGATGAGTCCAAGTCCGAGAACAACCTTCCTTCCTCAAAAGTGGTGCAGGCCCGTGGAGTAGCGGACTCCGCCAATCCCTTAGCAGGGGTAGAAACAGAGGGCATAGAGGACCGCTTCATGTCAGGGCCCTGTAATAGTCTGGTCAGCCGTGGGCAGTCTGGAAGACGCAGCCGGCTGTAACTCCTTACTCGTAAGCGACTCGTCAGCAACGAGATTTAAGTCTGGTGGAATAGGAGTGTTAGGGCGAGGAACAGCCCCTGGCGATCCTGGCAGCCGGACCAGTACTTGATCGGCGCAGCGTGCACAGATCGTTGTGCTCTCAGCACCGAAGTGGGGGTAGCCACACGTTATACACAGCAGGTCTTGTCCCAGGGGAACCGCTGGTACAAAATTCCGAGATGCCTCCATATGGCGATTATCAGTGCAATATATGTCAGTAGGGATTTATGCAATAAGCAACCCTGGATGTCCCAAAGGCCCGCTAGGAATGTGGGAGAATTGATGTAAGCCCGCTACGAGTTATGTTAGGCCGGGAGAAGCCAACGGAGACTTTAACATCTGAAAGACAGAAGGAGAACTATAGGTGTCAGGACCATGTGCAGCAAAAGAATGAATAAAGAGTGAAATCGCCAGCAAGGGCACTTACAGACCAGGGGAGGAGAAGGACCGCCAACACGCACGCGTGGGCGGGTCCAATCAGGGCGTGACGCGGAGCGCGCCATGCCAGGTCCCTGCCTTCCCCCAAAGGGCGCGAAGCTCTGAAGCGGGCGTTAAGGCTGGCAAGTCAATCATGTAGTATGAGTAAAAGCATCTGCTAGTGGGTACTCGTAAGGACCAAAGACGCCGCCACCAATTCGCCGCCCGTAGGCGATGTAAAAAGATTAGCTTCCTGCCTCAAGTTGCAGGATGATAAGTCAGCGTGAGCTGTACACAATTACATAGATTGAGAAGTCAAGTGAAAAAAGATGGAGGCGGCCAGAATAGACGGAGCAAGTAGCGCGGCTCTGACACCTAGATGACCCGGGGCAAAATACGGCCATTAACTTGAGAATAGTATGTACTGAGACCGCCACCCCCCCCCCTTCTTTTCCCCCGAATACGGGGGAAAACGAGGGAGGATGGCGACCCTCTAAACAGGGTCCACCTCTACACGGGGCATGGGGCAATAATGCGGGAGGGACATCCACTATGAGGCTCACCATCAGCCTAAACCGCCTACCCTATGGTGGGGGACTGCGGTGGAGCATGGCTCCGTTAAGCACACATGGTGCTGCCTACCTTCACCCGACCAGCGCAGCCCAGGCTGGGAGGCACATCGCAAGGAGGACGGTCGGGAATAGTCCAACAGGGCCGTAGGATGTAATAGCCCCGCTCACCTGCGAGAGAGTGATACTTCATGTCTTCTCAGTCAGCACTGCAGAGAAATCTGGGGATTTGTGGGAGGTCCCTGGGTATATGAAGGGCCGGGAGGAGCCTGTTTTTGCATGTCTGCAGTGCCACAGCGCCCTCTGGCGGAGGATAACCCAATTGTAAGTATTATATCTGGAGCAGGACGTACTGTATACTTAAAATAACTGGGGAATGTGTGGGAGGTCCCAGGTATTTATGGACCGGGAGGGGCTCCTTTTTTTTTTTTTTTCCCTGTCATCTCTGCAGAAGTTCGCCCTCTACTGGTTATAACCCACATGTCATGAATATTGGAAGCAGGGTGTGTGACATACTTAGAATAAAAGGTGGATATATTCAGTCCAGTGTAACAAATTACATAGATTGCTGATGTTTCTGGGTCCCATTGTACCCATTTTGCAAGACACAGGCAAACGTATGCCTGTCTTAGGTAAAGGTTACACTGGGACCCCACACTGTTGGCTACCTAATTTACTAAACTGAACAGAATAGACCAACTTTTTCTAACGTCTAAAGTGCTGGCTTGTTTGTGCTTTTGCTAAAACGCTGCCTCTGTGAGCCAGGCACCTCCATTAATACTATGGATGTGTGCAGCGATATATGGGGCAGTTGAAGGGAGGGGGGTGCATGAATTCAGTGCAGTGTTCTGGTAAGTTTCAAACATTTGGACAAGTAGGAAGCTAGAAATATTTATCTGTGTTAGATTTTGTATTGTATACAGGCAACATGCTAGTATTGTAAGCTACATGTATTGATAAGAACTGCTACCCCAGAGGTCCAGGCAGGATAATAGCATGCCTGCAAGTATTGGACAATCATTAATCAAGTTGCAGCCAAGTGTAACATTCCAGAAACACGATGACAGTTCATTTCAGTTGAAAAATGTTCTTTTCCTCTTTTCTTACACATAAAGCTGAAAGGTCATCGCTTATAAGGAAGGCGAATCACAAAAATAATGAAAATATTCATTTTATCTGTACATCATGAAACTGTAATAATCAATACTTGCATTGGCAATATAAAAATAAATACCAAGCAATACATTTAGTTATTAAAACCAATTACCTTTAAAATAGCTCGGTGGCAAAAATTGTCTAATATTTACAACCCATAGAAAACATGTTAAAAAGAATGGGGGAGGGGGGTTATTTGAATAACATCTGAAAAAAAAGTCCCACCAAGCTTTTTCTTAACTAGGAGTAATAAAAATCAGGTGTGACATTTTCTTTAAAGTGGACCAAAACCCACGATTTTCACTATCCTGGGTTTTGGTACATCCCCTTGGGGCATCCTGATTTGAGATGCCCAGCTGTGATACCCCCTAGATCGGGAATTATACATACCTTGCAGGGGTTCCCATGGTGCAGGCGCGGCTCTCCTCCAATCAGCTTTTTCAGCCGCGCACATAATGGACGAACAGTGAACACTGCATGCCCCCCTTGCATGTCTCTCAGCTGTGCGCAGTCATAACTGAGCAGCTGGCTGGGCTGTGTAGAGCCATAGAAAGACGCAAGAGTTGTCATTGCTGGCCGCACATGCACCGCGGGCTCATTTAAAAAGTAAGGAAAATGGGCAATCAGCGAGGTTTTACACAGTGGGGCATCCCGATATGGTGGTTTTCAGGGGTAGTTGTCAGACAAGAACTAGTGTCTTATAAACACTAGGTCCTGTTTTGCTCCTCTTTAATGTACCATTACACGTTGGCAGGAAATAAATGCTCACCTCAGTCCTTGGAGTCAGATAAACTGTTGTATTAACCACTCTAAATTGCTACTCAAAGCAGAATATGGCAGGTAAACTCATCTACACAAATTGGTAGAATTCCTATAGCAATAAGCCAGCACAGCACAGGCTAGCTCAGGAGACAAATCATTAGCATTGAGCATTTCCTGCCTGTAACAGAATGCTACATTGAAAACAGCATTTTTTAATTCAGTGGGTATTAGTACTTATCATTTGATGTCATCAGAAGCTTTATTAAAGTTTTTGCCCTTAAAGTAATTGCCCTTAAAGAGGAACATCAGACTTGAGGATGATTTCCTCTCACAACATCCTTTTCCTCTCCCAACCTTTTGGATGTCGGCGTTATCTAAAGAGCAGACATCTAGCTGTTATTCTAGTCCCTATTCCCACCCCACCACCTTAGCCATCAATGACAGATGGGAATCAGCGTTAGTTGTACTCACCTCTCCAAAAGCCAGCTGCCGAACTCTTGCGGGATTTGCGCCAGTGTCATTGCAGCCTATGCAAGGACACGCGCGAGATCGTCGTGGCAGCGCAGTGTCTGCTGAGAGGTTCAAAACTCTCAAGGTGGCACTGCCCTATAGAAGACACAGAGGGATGGCAGAGCACAATGCGCACGGAATAGTTAGTAAAAAAAAAAAAACAGAGGGGAAGGGGGGGCCAGGCAAGCCAAGTTTAGGAAGTTTTTTATTTAGCCCTGAAAGCTTTTAATGTTCTTCTTTAACAAATTGGGAAGCAATAGCGCAGGTCCACAATCAAATTTACAGCGCTCCCATGTCATGGTTATTGGGCCATGCCCCATCTCCAGCCCTTCATCAGCCTTAAAGCATGTTCAGCCATTCAGATAGGCTGGGAGCGGGAGCATGCCGTAGATCACAGGCATACTGGGATATGTCCGCTCCTGCTCCCTATGATGGTGCTCTATTCAAACCAGTGTGTTAAGTCTTTCATTGGTACACGCGGCATGAAGCGCTGACTGAAGCCCATCCAATGGCATGCCATGCTATATAAAAAAATCCCCAGATTTCCCACACAACTAACGTACCCATGTAATAAAGTGCAGTAGGAAAGGCGGAAAGGTTAGTTGTGTGGGAAATCTGGGGATTCTCACATAGCGGGGCATGCCACATCAGGATTCCCCAACAGGGATGCCCCTGGGGAACCAAACAAAACCCGTGAAAGCCAAAAACCTGGGTTTTGTTAAAATTTAAAAGAATCATTTTTGAAAAAACAAATATATATCAGAGTTTTTTTAACAAAGTGTTTTTATAGGTAGACAGTAGATTGCTTACCTTTGCATTATTAGGGCTGTATGACGATGGGTCATCAATGTTCTTAAGAACTTTCAACAATTTCTTTTGTTGGCTAAGAGAAAAAAATGTATACGATAAACTGAGTGTAAAACTTGGTTAACCCATTTGCTCTTTTTAAAGTGCAGGAAAATAAAAAATCAGAATTAATTCAACTTACCTTTTTCAGGCTTGAGCTCACGAGGCACTATCTGATAAAACCATCAGGCTGCCAGCATGGTCCCTGATTGGCTGACAGCATGCCAAGTTCATCAACTGCTGGGATAAATGAGGAGTAGCAAGTGGTGCAACCCTTCATCCAGTGGACGAGGACATTTTTTACCTCACGGCTGGAAGTAAGGGTGCGCCATGGGTCTGGCTGGGAACACAACAAAACCCGCAAATCTGACTTTCCTGGGTTTTGTTCCGTACCCCAGGGGCATCCCGAATTTGAATTATAATGTGGAAAACCCCCCAGAACACCCAGTACAACTCATCTCTTTCCTATGGTGCATGTGTGGATTTGCAGCCAGTATGAGCCATTTGCTGTGTTCACATCCTTTGGCAAACGGCTCTCATTGACCTTAAGGAACTTCTTTGAAGATCGGAATGGGTAGGCAGGCACCCTTATTGTCCAAAAAGGCTAGAACATTGAGTGGGCAGCAAGTGTCCGTGCACAAAGCTGTAAAGTACTGTGCAGGGTACATAAATCACAAACCATGAAAGCTTTATAAGCAGACCTATGCTGATGCCCCCATTTTCTGTTGACTTTTGTTTAAAACAATTGTTTTAAACAAGTCAACATTTGTTTAAACAATTGTTTAAAAGAGGGCTTATTATAATCTCTGAAAAAAACTCCTGCAAAGCTTGAGACTGGAATAAATTCCAGAGTGGTAGGTTACCTCTAACTGCTTGTCTACTGAGCCAGTGTGTGGGGAACAGCAGCACTGACCGCTTTAACATCTGCCCAACAAACTGCCAGATGGATAACAGACTTTAGAAACACATTAGACACACATTGCCGGCACAGGCAAGCTCAGGAGACTGGCAAAGTTGTGCAGCCCTCCCAGTAAAAGCAAAATTGTACATTCACATTCTTCACATAGCCAACTCTATAGCAACAATGACTTCAACTGTGTGTCTGTTTGGAGATCTGCAAAACAGGACCCGTTGGTGGCTCTCAAGGAGAGGGTTTAGGAATACTGATGCAACTTCTCTTCTTGACATTTAGCATATTTCTGTGAATTTCTATTAAGACGTCTTTCTAGTACTCAATTAAGACATGCTTATAGAAGGAGCCAGGAGCAATCACTCCCAAAACATGCAGAATGTTGAAGGAAAAAGGTAATTTGGGGGACGAGTGTGAAATTCCAAACCTTGAACCCAGAGGTGATATTTTACCTTACCCAGACATGTAAGACTTGAGCTCGCCTTACTTGCGCAAAGGACAGGAGGGGACCAGACAACGACAACTTAAGGGAACACCTTTAGTTGCGGAAGATTAATGTTGCCTTTTGGCCTTTTCTGTCAAGGCTGCTTTCCATCGAGAGAGGGCTAGGAGTTACCGTCAGAGGCAGAGAAGGAGGACAACCAACATACTTTTCCCATCGGCTCCCACAACATTGTAAACATCAGTGGACACATCCCCAGCCTCTCTATGCTGAGACACTCTCCTGTGTCCAGCCATTCAGAAATGCGCTGCAGACCGCAGGAAGGCCTTGGATGCAACTTCTTCGTCATGCTGTACTCTGTTTCTCAACAAAGCTGTATGCTGGGAATCAATATGTGCGGCATACAGAAGTGATTGGACGAGAGCCCTTGCATGCCCCGAAACACAGAGTATAGGTACGTTTTGGGGGCGAACTTGGGGGTTTCACACCAGGGACATTCGACTCCACTTTAAGTAAATCCTTGTTACCAAGGCATGTGAAGCCCCTAAAGTTATAGGCTTCATTCATGCAGTCATTTTTTGTTTTGCTAATAACTAAAACCTTATTATAAAAAGATATATTAAAATGTACTTGTTAAATATTAAATAAGGATTCTTACCTTAAACTGAGAAGATTAATTCTTTCAATGGCTTCTGAAACCACACATTCATTCTTCTCATCTGATTCATATAACTGGAACAAAAGCAGGATATGCATATAAAACTGGTATTCAATGGCACACAATTACAACAATACATGTTTTATGTGCAATAAAGTGAGATGAAAATCTAAAGTATGGTTAGCATCATTCCAATAATAAACTACTAGATGTAACATATAAGCAAAAACATGTAGGCGTAAAATGCAAGTACCAGAAACATCTGTAGTAGGCCCTACCATTTGTCTGCTGGCTGATCTTTCAACATCTTTGTTTTCCTGTAGGACTGCATTTATAACTGGAATTGCAGAAAGTTCAGGATCTTGCTGATCTGAAATGGATTTATGGGTCGATGACAGGGGCCTTACTTGTCGACTTCCAGGACCTCAAAACAAAGAAGATTTTTGTTGCTTACACATTATCAATTTCTTAACTGATATGTTCATGTGCGCTTGTAAAAAAATACAGCAACGTAAATTAAATACAACATACAGAGAGACAATCATCTACAAGAGACTCTCTGATTCTTACGAGCAGAGAAGTGTTCCTCTTGTCTTGGGGAGCATGAAGACAATGATTTGTATCCTTTACTTTTCACCAAAACAGGCCGTGTTGGAATATAGAGATCGGCATTATCTCTTCGTTTCGCTGACAAAGCACGTCCATCTTTCAATTTCATAGCTAGAAAATGTACAATGAGCAATAATTGAAATGTCAGTTTATAACAGTTAAACAAAGAACATAAAACAAAAATGCATCCTAGTAAATATATCTCCTTAACATAACCATGTTCTCTTTGTTAAAGTGGAGCAAAACCCAAAATCGGGGGGGGGGGGCTGCAAGAAACCCCCCAGATCGCCGGAGCCAACTCAACTCTTCCCGGTCCTACGGCACATGCGCGGCCGCTCGTCCAATCAGCTGCTGACGTCACGTCGTCTAAGCCTTCGTCTAAGGCCAGTGGCTCCAAGCTCCACTGACGGCCGAATCCCCAGCTATCCTCCAACAGGGAGCATGCCCGCACAGGACATTCACAAATGCCTGGCGCGGGCACGTGCCCTGCTAGAGGGATAGTGGGGATGCGTATGGTAAGTGTATGGGGTCCACTTGTTAAAGTAGACCAAAACCTAGGATTTTGACCAATCAGGGGTGCCCTGCTGCGTGAAACCCCCTAGATCGCCAAAGCCAACTCACCTCTTCCCGGTCCTACGGCGCATGCGCGGGCACTCGTCCAATCAGCTGCTGACGGCACGCCGTCTAAGCCTTTGTCTAAGGCCAGCAGCTCCACGCGCACTTGGTAAAGTGGAGAAAAACCCAGGATTTTGACCGATCTGCAGTGCCTCGCTGTATGAAACCCCCCAGATCGCCGATGCCAACTCACTTCTTCCCGGTCCTACTGCACATATGCAGCCGCTCGTCCAATCAGCTGCTGGCGTCACAACGTTTAAGCCTTAGTCTAAGGCCAGCGGCTCCGAGTGCGCTGACGGCCACATCCCCCACTATCCTCTAACAGGGAGAATGCCAGTCACAAGTGCTTGGTGTGGGCATGTTCCCTGCTGGCTCAAGATGGCTCGTGCATGCGCTGTTGGACCATGGGTTTTGGTCCACTTTAAGCTAACCCTGTTTAATGGCATTTCGATGGGAGAAGAATTTTAGTCATTCCCACCAACACCATTGAAAATATTTTTTTCTCTTCCTGGGACATCCGCCCATCCAAGTCCTTGTCTAGGCACACACCTACTTCCTCACATTCTCTTCTTTAATTAGCTAACGCATTTAATGGCACTTCAATGGTAATCAAGAATTTTATTCACTCTCACCAACACCAAGAGAAAATAACCTCTCTCTTCCTGGGACCTTAATCCATTAAATTACCTGTCTAGACACACAATAACACATCCACCCCCTTAACCTCCCTGGAAACAATGTAAAATGAACGATTTCAAATCATCTCAAACTTCAATTATTAGAAAACACCTCATTTATTCAGTGAAGTGAAAGTTCTTTGCATGGTCATACGGAAATAATACAATTCTGTGAAATACTCACCTGTAGAATTGATATTATAAGTATACAGTACGTCCTGCTCCAAATAGATTACTTACACTTGGGTTATCCTCCGCCAGATGACGCTGCACTGCAGAGACATGTAAAACGGGCTCCTCCCGGCCCCTCAAATACCCAGGGACCTTCCACAAATCCCCAGCATTGAAAAGCAGTGAACAAGAAGCCGGGAGAATTTACCCACCAAAACTGGTAACGATAACAATGATAACAATCACCATACAGGGGATCCAGAATAATGCAAAAACCAGGGTGGGGTGGAGCAGGACGTACTGTATACTTATAATATCAATTCTACAGGTGAGTATTTCACAGAATTGTATTATTCTTAGTATACAGTACGTCCTGCTCCAAATAGATTGCTTACACTTGGGACATCCAATAGCAGTGTCCATAAAGTAGGGTGGAATCCCCAACAAAAAAGGCAACAGCAGACAGTTTAGACCACTGTCACCTGCAAAACCTTGCGGCCAAGACAGCATGAGCTGAGGCCCTAACATCAACCTTGTAAAACTTTGAAAAGGTATGAACAGAAGACCAAGTAGCGGCCTAGCAAACTTGTTCAACAGAAGCCTGGTGCTGACAGGCCCAATAGCACGAGTAGAATGAGCAGTAAGACGAAAGGAAAGATTCTTCCCCTTAATGGGATAGGCCTGAGTCACAGCCTGACGAATCCATTCGCTAATAGTAGACTTGGCAGGAGCCAAAAACCTCTCCTAGGACCAGAAGGGACCATCCCATCCAAGTAATGACCAGGCCCAACGCTGCTTAGCCCCCGAGATCAAACGAGATCGGGCGCATTCAGGATGGAGTGGCCGTAGGCCCAAAAAGAGCATCAGTTTTCCTAAAGGACGCAGAGACTACCAAGGAATACTTCCAACACCTGTCCAAGGAATGCAGAACCCTTTCCTCAGCGTTGCCAGGAATAGGGCACAAGAAGGAAGAACAATATCTTGAATCAAAAGAACAGTAGACACCACCTTAGGCAGAAAGTCCGTCTTAAAGCGGAACACCACCTTATCCTGGCGTCTCTCAAAGTATGGGGGCTAGATAGACAGAGCCGCCAGCTCAGACACACGTCTGACCGAAGTAATAGCCACCAGAAAGACAACCTTGAGGGTAAGTACAGCCAGAGCAGCATCCTGAATAGGTCCAAAGGGAAACACCCTGCAAGGCAGACAAAACCAAGTTCAAATCCCAAACAGGGACCATAGGATTACGTGGGGGAAGCACAAGAGTAACCCCCTGAAAGAAAGTCTTAACCAGGGAAAGCTGAGCAAAAGACTTCTGAAAGAAGACGGACAGGGCAGAAACATGACCCTTCAGAGTACTGAGTTGGAGACCCGACTCCAACCCATGCTGTAATAACTCTGGGGACAGAGAACACCCAACAGGGAAGAGACCTAGACGCACACCAATCAGTATAGGTACGCCATACCATATAATAGATGGGAGAAGAAGTTTGCTCCTAGTCTTCCCATAGTCTCAATCACCGAGGCAGATAAGCCCGTCTCCATCAAGATGGATGTCTCAGCAGCCAGGCCGTAAAGGCCAGAGTCTTTAGATTGGGATGGCGTAAGGGGCCCTAAGTGAGCAGAACCGGCACTCCTGGCAGAACGTACTGATCTACTGCCCTCTGTACCACGCCTGCGAACCACACTCTTCTTGGCCATCCGGGGGCCGCCAGAATCACTGGCACCCCTTCCAGAGCAATCTTGCGCAGGACCCTGCCTAGCAGGGGGAATGGGGAAAAGGCATACAGAACGTCCTGCCATGGCGTTACTAAGGCACCGTGACCACGGCCAGAGACTCCCTGGGACAGGGAAACAAGGGCCGAGAGCTTGTGATCGTGACGGGACACAAATAGATCCACAACTGGTTGGTCCCCATAGTGACACAGGGATTGGAACACCCTGTTGCAGAGGGAACCCCCCCGGAGCGTATACCGCCGATATGCAGGGAACATTGTCCTCCACCCAGATCAGGATCAGAGACACTTCCTGGAGGACCCTCCTGCTCTGGGTCCCTCCCTGATGATTGATGTAGATCACTGCCGTCAGATAGACCTAGCACCCCCGAACAGGCAGGCCCTGAAGAGGAGTAGTCAAGCAAGTTAGAACTAACCTGAACGCTCACCGTTTTAAACATTGATAGGTGTATGGGCCTCCTAAGGGCCCCACCTCCCCTGGAACTGCAGGGACTTCCAGAAGACCCCCCCCCCCCCACCCACCTGATAGATTGGCACCCATGGTGACCGTCTCCCAGGAAAGGGCAAGAAAGTAACTGCCCCCAGACAGGTTCCTTGAGGTCATCCACTACAAGAGGGACCTCCTCACCAGGGGGGAAGGCACACAGACCCTGTCCAGGGATGCTGGGTCCCTGTCCCGTACAAACAATAGGAGAAGTTGCAGAAGGCCCCAAGGGGGACTGAGCATAAGGGACCTCTTCGGAGCACGCCACCAACGGGCCACCAGCTGCATCCCCTGCCTGGTGGAGGGACGGGGACAGCAATGAGGGACTGAGCCCATGCAACCAGATTGTCCACTTTATTGCTGAGGAAGGAAGATCCTTGCCTGAACTGTATCCTGATTCATTCCTAGGAATGGAGTTACCAATGAAGGGGGCAATGAGGACTTGGAGTGTTTGATCACCCATCCAAATGACTCCCAAATGGACACCACCAGCCGAGTATCCAACTTAACCTGACGTAGAGACTGGGAAGTGATAAGGACATCCAGGTAGGTCATCACGCGGACGCCCCTTGGTCTCGTCAGAGACATCACTCCCGTCAGCACCTTGTTGAGCACTCAGGGAGCTGAAGAGAGACCAGATGACAAGGCCACAAATTGGCAGTGTTGGTCTTTCAACGCAAATCTGAAAAACCTCGGTGTCCTGAAGACACAGGGATGTGAAAATAAGCATCTTTGATCTCCACAGACGGCGAGAAGCCCCCGGGGCGCAAGGAGCTGATGGCCGAGCGCAGAGTTTCTAAGCAAAAGCCGCCTGTAATTGACGAATTGCTGAAATCTGTGAATCCAGAATTGCCAGACTGACCCATCCTTTTGGGGAACTGTGGAAAGATTGGTGTAGCGTCCCCTGCCTCTGTCTGATAAGGGCAATCTGCAAGTGACCCTCAGACCCCGCAGGCCATGCATGGCCTGCACCAGCACCTGAGGAGAGGCAGGGACCAGGAGTACCCGGGACCTGATAATCTTGGGGGAGGCCGCACAGCAAACCTTGTAGCCGGAGGACACTACCTCCTGAACCCAAAAGTCTGAGGCGTGATGCCTCCTGACATGAGCAAAGTGCTGCAGCCGTCCCCTCACCCAGCCGGGCGAGGGCGCCCCATCATGCTTGAGGGGACTTGGGGGAAGATTTGTGCTTAGCCCCCCCGGAGGAGCCAGGGCGTTGTCTGCTGCTCCTGGGGCAGGAATCTGCGCGAGCCCCCGCGAAGGACACCCCTGGTTCCTGTTTAACACCATGGTAGGGGGAAGAAGGGTGCCCTGGCCCCGAAAGGGCCGAGACAGCCGCCTGCGTTGGGGTAACTTACCCTTCTTACCAAACAGGTCTAGACGGGCCCCCAACAGGCGTAGCCCTTTAAAGGGAAGCCCGGTAAGAGTCTTCTTTGCAGCATCATCAGCACCCCACTGTCGCAGCCAGACCAAGCGACGTATAGCCACCACAAGGGCAGAAGTTCTTGCACACATTCTAATGGTGTCATCCAATGCTAATAGGATAATTTTACAAACACCTCACAACTGGAGAGTGCATTAAACACATCCCAAGGGAGATCATCAGGGGGACGATCAAGCATTTTTCTGATGAGGGTTCTAGCGGCCACAGCAGTAATGGCAGAGGCACAGACCGGGCGCAGCACCGCCCCCGCACATGCAAAGGCGTGGGAGGCCAGCAGGTCAATGCGCCGGTCCTCAGCATCCCGAAGGGTAGTATAAGCAGGGGCTGCAATAAAGGGGGGGTTAGGTAGCCCTATGATCGGGGCATCCACCTCGGGGGGGGGGGGGGGATGACCAACATTTAACCACCTCAGGGGGAAAAGGATACTTCCTATCCCAACCCCCTGGGAGCCCAGGAAGTTTACTGGGGCACTTCCATTCCTTGAGCACAAGGGTATGGAAATGTGCCTGCTCTAGAAATTCCAAACGTGATGTTGCTGTATGGAAACGCTCCCCTCTTTGCCTGGGAGCCTCACCAGGGGGAGAGATAGACAGAACCTCAAAGATCTGGATCAATCATCTGTCAGTGTCATCCTGAGCCCAGGGGTCAGGGCCTGAGACTTCATGACCCTTCGGTCTCTCATCAGATGAGCCCGAGTCAGAAAAGAGCTCTCCTTCATCAGAAGGGGTATAGCCACACAGATTCATAAACTCCTCAGATCCCATAGGGAAAACAGTAACATTAGGCGTCAAGTGCCGCTTCTTACCAGAGCCCTTACGCGCTAAAGACCTCGCAATAATCTGTTCAGCCATAGGCAGTCTATGAGACAAATCAGGCTGAGAATCCCCACTTGTGTGCGACTCAGCAGGAGTGAGATTTAAGCCTGGGGAAATAGGTGAAGTGAAACAAGGTGCAGCCACTGGCAGGCCAGAATGCAAGGCCAGTGTTTGCTCAGCACAGGGTACGCAGACCCGTGCCCTGTCAGCGTCAGCATGGGGTTGTCCACACGCCATGCACAGCCGGTCTTGTCCCAAAGGGACCCCGGTCACATTATCCTGAGATGCCTCCATATGGTGATTTTTTAGGCACAATATGTCAGTAGGGATTGACGCTATAAAGCAACCCTGGATGCCCCAATGACCCGTTAGAGAAGTGGGAGAATTTTACAAGGCCCGACTATCAATTACACCGGGCTGGGAGAAGCCAATGGATTCACCCGTCTGAAAGACACAATGAGAAGAAAGGGGTGTCAGAACAGAAAACACTACAATGAGTATAAAAGCCGCCCGCGAGGGCACTTACGGACAACGGTAAGCAAGAACATCACACGTGCGCGTGCAAACTGACAAAATGGGCCCGAGTACCTCGAAGGGTGGGCCAGAGTGCGCCAGGCCAGGCCCCGCCCTCCCGATGGGCGCGAAGTCCAACAGGCAGCCAATGAGGAAGCAAAGGCATCTGAGGTAGCGTCGCTGCCCCGGCGCGGAACATCCAATGAAGGAAAAAGCGTGCGCGGCGGCGGCAGTTACACGAGTAAAAATACAAATCAGCGCGGCTGACACCACATATACAAGTCCAAAGGACATTACAAAGGCCATATTCATCAGCATGTAATCACAATACACTGACACCAAACACACACACCCCCCCCTTTCTTTCCCCCCGAGCTACGGGGGGAACGAGGGAAGATGGCGGCCCTTTGTACAGGGCCCACCGCTACACGGGGCATGGGGCAATAATGCGGGAGGGGCATCCCATAGAGGCTCACCATCAGCCTATACCGCCTACCCTTTGGTGGGGAACTGTGGTGGAGCAGCGCTCCATAAGCACGCATGGTGCTGCCTACCTTCACCCGACCAGCGCAACCGAGTCAGAAAGACCCTCCTCCTTCAAGATGAAGGTTTCAGCGGCCAAGCCGTCAAACCCAGGGTTGGTAAATTGGGGTAACACAGCCGACCCTGAGTGAGCAGATCGGGCCGAAGAGGCAGACGACCTGATCCACCGCCAGCCGAACGATGTCTGCGAACCATACTCGCCTTGGCCACCTTCGAGCCACGAGAATGGCGGACACCCTTTCCAGAGCCAGCTTCCGTACCACTTTGCCTAGTATGGGCGTCGGAGGAAAAAGGTACAGAAACCCCAGTTCCCCCCAGCTCAGAGACATGGCGTCCACCGCCAGAGCCAGAGGATCCTGAGAAAGTGACACGAAGGTCGGATTGCCTGCAAGCCTGCAATTGTGACGAGAGGCAAACAGGTCCACCTCCGGTGTCCTCCACCGGGGACACAGAGACCGAAAAACTTGAGGATGGAGAGACCATTCCCCCAGACGGGAAGAGCACCTGCTCAACAGATCCGCTTCCCTGTTTTCCACACCCGGAATGTAAACTGGCGAGAGACAAGGAACATGGGCCTTCGCCCAGGTCAGGATCAGGGACACCTCTCTGAGGGCACCCAGACTGCGAGTCCCTCCCTGATGATTGATGTAAGCAACCGCTGTCCGATTGTCCGAGCGAACCTGAACCGGAAGGCCCAGAACATGCTGAGCCAAATGAAAAAGAACCAGACGGGTGGCTCTCAGTTCCAGAACATTGATGGGCAAGTGATCCTCTCGAGGCCCCCACTGCCCCGAAACTGAAGATCCTTCCAGAATCCCCCCCATCCTGAAAGACTGGCGTCCGTGGTGACAATTTCCCAAAGAGGAGTCAGAAAGGACCTGCCCCTCAAGAGATTGGTCGAGACCAACCACCATTGAAGGGACTGCCAGACCCGGGAGGACAACTGGAAGGGCCGATCCAACGGCCGTGGTCGCCGGTCCCAAGACGCCAACAGATGAAGCTGAAGCGTCCTTGTGTGAAATTGAGCAAAAGGAACTGTCTCGAAAGAAGCAACCATCAACCCTACCAGTCTCATCCCCAGACGGATGGACGGGCGAGGACTGGAAAGAAGGAACCGAGCCAATTCCTGAATCAGAAAAATCTTGGACTGGAGCAGAAACATCCTGTGTTGACAAGAATCTAACCACCGTCCTGGTGTCCGTCTCCGATTGATTGAGAGAAGGAGCCATGATGAGAAGATCGTCCAGATAAGGTACGATGCGAATGTCTTGAGTTCTGAGAACGGCCATCACCTTGGTGAACACTCTTGGAGCCGAGGTAAGGCCAAACGGAAGTGCCACAAATTGAAAATGCCGATCCTTCATCACGATCCGAAGAAAACGTTGATGAGCCTGGCAGATAGGAACATGAAGGTAAGCATCCTTGATGTCTATGGACGTCATGAAGTCCCCCTGCCGAAGAGAACTGATGGCCGATCGCAGAGTTTCCATGCGAAACTTCCGTGTACGGATGAACCTGTTGAGGAACTTCAGATCTAGAACGGGGCGAACCGACCCGTCTTTCTTGGGGACTGTGAAAAGATTGGAGTAATACCCGAGGCCCACTTCCAAGTGCGGCACCGGCCGGATGACCGCCATTTCCAGAAGATTCTTCACCGACGCTAGGAGCCCCTGCGCGACCAAAGGATCGGTGGGCACCCGAGACCGGAAAAACCGTGAAGGAGGGAGAGACTCGAACTCCAGCTTGTAACCAGACGACACCACCTCCCGGATCCATCTGTCCGGAACCTCCTGGTCCCAAACCTGGGAGAAGTGTCGCAATCGTCCCCCCACCCGCACGGGTGAGGGCACCCCCTCTTTGCTGAGCGGGCTTGCCAGCAGGCTTGGGGCCCCAGGACTGACCGGGACGGCCACGGCCCCTCCCCCGGGACCAACCTGCACCCCTGGTAGCGGGAAAGGAGGCCCCTCTGCCTGCTCTGGCTCCCCGAAAGGAGGGACTAAAAGAAACCGCTCCCCGAAAGGAAAGACGCGACCTCTTGCGTTGAGGCAACTTACCACCCTTGGTAACCGAATCCAATTTATCGCCAAACAGGCGCAAACCCACAAAAGGAAGAGCTGTAAGCGACTTCTTAGAGCCAAAGTCCACCGTCCACTGACGTAGCCACACCGACCGATGAATAGCAACCAGCAGGGCCGTGGTCCTGCTACACATCGCAAGTGCATCATCCTGGGCGGTCATGACAAATGAAATAAACGACTCACACTGCTTGAGAGAAAGGAACTCATCACAAGTGGGATCAAGATCTGCGTACAAATCTCTAACAATGGACCTGACAGCCATCAAAAGAAGCGCCGAAGCACAAACCGGTCGCAGTGCCGATCCAGCACTGATAAAACCATGGCGAGCCAATTGATCAATCCGACGATCCTCACCATCCTTAATGGTAGTAGTGTCAGGGGAGTGCAACACAGCCGTGTTAGACAGCCCCAACACGGGGGCATCAACGTCAGGGGGAACCGACCAAAGCTTCACCAAATCCTCCGGAAAGGGATAACGCTTATCCCAACTAGGAGGAACTCCAACAAGGCGTGTAGGTTGTTCCCATTCCTTAACCCTTTAAATGCCAAGCACGTAGTTTCTACGTGGTTGCTTCTCCTACCCTTAAGTGCCAAGCACGTAGAAACTACATGCCTGGCATTTCCCCCAAACAGTTAAAAAATAGAAAAAAAAAAAAAAAAAACACTTACCTCCGGTATCCCCGTGAAGCTTGGGGTCCCCTCTTCCTGCAGCGATGGCCGCCGCCTCCTAGCCCCGCCCATTGTGGGAGGAGCGGGATGACGTCATCCCGCTCCTCCTATACCCCCTCCGGTGGTGATCGGAGCAGGGCGGGTGTCAGGTGAGGAGGCTCCGATCGGAGCCCCCCTCGCCTGTCACCCGCCCTGCGCCGATCACCACCGGCATCTGTCACTGAGATGATCGGCGCGGGACAGCGGCGAGGAAAGTCGGATCGGAGGTGAGTACAGTGTAAAATAAAATAATAAAGATTTTTTTTCTTATGTGTCTGTGTCATTTTTTACTTTTAACCCCTTGTGAACTGGTAAGGGGTCCATGACCCCTATACCAGTTCACAGGGCTGGGGGGATGGCAAGCCACCTGCGCTAGCGGGTGGCTTGCCATTAACCCCCGGCACCCCCATTACCTGCCTCCCCAAAGGCCAGGGGGGGGGGCAGAAGAGCTCGGGCCCACATAGGCTATGTGGGCTCGTAGGCTGCAGGGTGGGGGGGGGCACAAAAGCTGGCCCCCCCACTCTGTGCCATGACCCCTATACCAGTTCACAAGGCTGGGGGGATGGCAAGTCACCCCCATATAGGCTGCAGGGTGGGGGGGCACAAAAGCTGGCCCCCCCCACTCTGTCCATGACCCCTATACCAGTTCACAAGGCTGGGGGGATGGCAAGTCACCTGCGCACCCCCATTACCTGCCTCCCCAAAGGCCAGGGGGGGGCAGAAGAGCCCAGGCCCACATAGGCTGGCCCCCCCACTCTGTGCCTACAAGCCCCCATAGCTGGTCCCGGGCTGGTTACTTTGGGTAAGGGGGACCCCACGTCAATTTTTTTTTTGATTTTTAAGGGTTTTTAACCCTTAAAAAAAAAAAAAATGGGGTCTCCCTCCCCTGGGAGGGGGGACCCTATGTCATTTTTTTTCTCGATTTAACCCTTTGTAGTGTGGATGGTATTTGTATTTTATTTGTGAATGTTATAAAATACTTGTTTCAGTTAGAGGAGTCTCCTGGGCAGGAACAGGGGGCTACCGATAAATATGTGGTACCGTTCTAATCGGTAGAAATGGGGCTTTCACATGCAATATGATTTTCCTTAATAAAATACATTTTTTATTTAAAATAAAGGAGTCAATTTTCTAAAAAAAAAATTTATTTATTTATTTATTTTTTTTACTTAATAATATTGTAAAAAAAAAAAAAAAATAACAATTACAAACAAGACATTTCATGTTAAAGCCTAAACTCTGCTGCAAAAAAAATATATATAATTTTCCTGAAAGTTCCAGCAAAAATGGCGCAAAACATGGCGCAAAATGGGGAAAAATGGCCTGTCAACAGAGGGTGACAAAATCTCAAGTAGGCTGGCAATTAAAAGGGTTAATAGTACCTATGCATGTTGGGTATTGTTCTGTTCGGGGGACCTTGCGCTTTCAGACTTCGCTTGTTTTTTCTGGTTTGCATATTTATATTTTAGGAAAAGGTGTTTTTTATTCAGCTTTTTTATAAATTTGTTAGGGAAACCCTACGCAAACAAAGAATTCTTTGAGGTAATAATTCCAGAAAGATGAGCCCACTAGAACAAGCTGGGTACCCTTAGAAAGCTTAATGTGTGTACTTTCAGGGAATATATGGTTTATGGGGGATATTCCAAATGTCAAGGGTTGTTTTGGTTGAAAAATCGCAAGGTGCGCACTTTGTCTGCAGAGCTGAAATTTTCAAGTAAAATTACCGTTACGCACATGCTTTACTTTGGGGTGTTTGGCAACTCTTCCCTTGACAGTAGCTATGCATGTTGGGTATTGTTCTGTTCGGGGGATGTTGCGTTTTCAGATTAAACTTGTTTTTTCTTGTTTGTATATAGTTTTTTTAAGAAAATGTGGCTTTGATTCTGCTTTTTTATCCTTTTTTTAGGGAAACTCTTTGCAACCAAAGAATCCATTGAGGGATTACTTCCAGAAAACTATGGCCACATCAACAAGCCTGGTACGCCTAGAAAGCCTGAGGTGTGTACTTCCAGAGAATATATAGTTTGTTGGGGGTATTTCAAATGTAAAGGGTTGTTTTTCTGGAAAAACTGCAAGGTGCGCATATTGCGTAGCATAGTTGTATTTTATCTGAAAATCCCCTAAAGCGCTGTTTCAGTTTGGGGGAGTCTCCTGGGCAGGAAAGGGTGTCTACCAATACATATGTGGTACCGCTGTAACCGGAAGAAATTGGGATTTCACACGCAATAAGATTTCATTGACAAACTTACATTTTTTATTACAAAAAAAAACTACAATATGTAAAACATTTTTTTTCACCCAAAAATATTGAGAATACACCTAAAAAATGACAAACAAGACATTTCATGTTAAAGCCCAGACTCTGCTGAAAAAAACAATATATCATTTTCCTGGGAAATCCCTGGAAATCCCTTCAAAAATCACATTTGAGCATGGGGAGCGCAAAATAGTGCAAAATGGTCTGGCAACAGAGTGTGACAAAAACTCCAGGTAGGCTGGCACTTAAAGGGTTAAGGACAGCCCTCACAAAGTGTTGTTGTCTGGGAAACACCAAACGTGGCTTGGGCACATCAAACAACTCACCCTTTGGCGGGGGGCCGTCCTCAGGCGGATCCAAACCAAGATCTCAAACATTTGAGCCAAAATGGAAGGAGTGTCAAGGAACACCCCCGCAGCCTGATCGCCAGCGGTACCAAACAATTGCTGGTCTGCAGGCTCGTCCGACTCCTCTAGGAGCTCCCCCTCCTCAGCCGGGGGACAATCGGACCAATCCAACACTTCCAACACCTCATCCTCCGGAACAGGCGATGCCGGAGAAAGGTGCTTCCGCTTAGCCGTAGCCTTCTGAGCCACCGCGGCGGCGAACATTTTCTCGAGGCTGGCCAACCGTGCACACACCTCGGATTGCGAATCCCCACCTTTGACAACGTCAAACGGGGTCCGGAATAGGTGGGGGGGTGTAGGAGATGACGGAGGTTGCGAGGAGCCAGAAGCCGGACTGGCGCGCAATATTCCGCTGTGCGCATGGAATACATATTATGACATCATCGCCTGGGAGCGGAGCCCCGCAACCCCCACACAGCCTGGATAGCCCAGAAGAGCAGTTTCCGGTAATGTCGTAAGCCTCCATATGGTGAAATTATGGCATTCACAATAACCCAGGGATTTACGCATTAAGCAACCCAGGATGCCCCTTTTATAATTAAAGTCCCGGGAGAGGGAGGATTTTTTTTTTTTTTAATAAGAATAGCCAGGTATATCAGACCAGGAGACCCACCGCAGCACGGGAATCCCCGGACCTGTAAGAAAGAGACCACAATCAGCCTGGAACATCCTGTTGCAGGGGGACCACTCCCCCTGACGGGAAGTCCCCCTGCTCAGAGAGTCTGCCAGGAGATTCTCCACCCCCAGGATGTAAACAGCCGAAATGCATTGAACATTGGCCTCCGCCCATGTCAGAATCCGCGACACTTCCTGGAGGGTACCCTTGCTCCGGGCCCCTCCCTGATGATTGATGTAGGCAACCGTCGTCCTGTTGTCTGAGCGCACCTGAACAGGCAGTCCCTGCAGATGATCTGCAACTGCTCCCGAACCAACCTGACCGCCCGTAGTTCCAGAATGTTGATGGGTAAATGGGCCTCCTGAGGACCCCACCTCCCCTGGAACCTCAGGGACTTCCAGAATCCCCCCCAACCTGACAGACTGGCGTCCGTAGTGACCGTCTCCCAGGAGGGGGCTAGAAAGAACCTGCCCTTTAGCAAATTCCAGTGGTCCAGCCGCCACGAGAGGGACCTTATGACCAACAGGGGAAGCACACAAACCCCGTCCAGGGACGCAGGATCCTTGTCCCATACCGATAGGAGGAGAAGCTGCAGAGGCCTCAAATGGAACTGAGCAAAGGGCACTGCCTCGAAGCTCGCCACCATCAGACCCACCAGCTTCATTGCCTGCCTGAGTGAGAGCTTGGGGCACGAGAACAGGGACCGCACCTGCGCAGTCAGGGCTTCCACCTTCTGTTGGGGGAGGAATATTCGTGACTGAACCGTATCCAGAATCATCTCCAGGAATGGGGTCACCGACGAAGGGGACAGAGAAGACTTGGGGTGATTGATCACCCAGCCGAAGGACTCCAAGGTGGACACCACCCACTGAGTGTCCAGCTCCGCCTGCTGAAGGAGCCATGAGGCGATGAGGATGTCGTCCAGGTAGGGCAGCACTCGAATGCCCCCTGACCTTAACAAGGACATCACTCCCGCCAGTACCTTGGTGAACACTCTGGGAGCTGAAGTGAGGCCAAATGGTAGGGCCACAAACTGATAATGTTGATCGTTCAACGCGAATCTGAGAAACCTTTGATGTCCCGAAACACAGGGATGTGAAGGTAAGCATCTTTGATGTCCACAGTCGTCATAAAATCCCTGGGCGCAGAGAGCCAACGGCCGAGCGCAGAGTTTCCATGTGAAAGCGCTTGTGCTTGACAAATTTGTTGAGGATCTTTAAATCCAGAATGGGCCTGACTGACCCATCTCTTTTGGGTACTGTGAAAAGGTTGGAGTAGAACCCTTCTCCCAATTCTCTCAAGGGAACCTGGCAAATAACTCCCAGATCCAGAAGGTCTTGCACTGCCTGCATCAGGACCTGAGTCGATACCGGGTCCTGGGGAATCTGGGACCTGATGAATCTTGAGGGGGGCCGCACAGCAAACTATTTTGTAGCCAGAGGTAACTACCTCCTGAATCCACCGGTCCGAGACTCGGTGCCTCCAGACATGCGCGAAGTGCTGTAGCCGTTCCCCCACCCTGGCGGGAGAGGGCGCCTCATCATGCCTGAGGGGTCTTGGGAGGGGCTTTGGGTTTGGTCCCCCAGGAGGAGCCGGGGCGTTGCCCCTTGCTCCTATGCCAGGAGTCTGTACGAGCCCCCGCGAAGGACACCCCTTTCCCCTGCTTAACACCTCTGTAGGGGGCGGAAATGGGGCCCTGGTTCCGAAAGGGCCGAGGCTGCCGCCTGCGCTGTGGTAAATTACCTCCTTTAGCAAAGAGGTCTAGGCGGTCCCCAAACAGGCGCAGGCCCTTAAATGGAAGCCCAGTAAGGGTCTTCTTAGCAGCATTGTCAGCCGCCCACTGGCGCAGCCATACCGCGTGGCGTATAGCCACCACCAAGGCGGAAGATCTGGCACACAGCCTAATAGCATCATCCGATGCAGACAGGATAAAGTTCACAAACACATCACAATTAGACAGTGCATTAACAGCATCAGTAGGCAACTCGTCCGGGCTGTCAAGTGCATTCCTGACCATGGCCCTGAGCGCCACAGCAGTAATGGCCAAGGTGCAAACCGGGCGCAGCGCCGCCCCACCAAATGCAAAGGCATGGCATGCCAATTGGTCAATGCGCCTGTCCTCAGAATCCCACAGCGTAGTGGTGTCGGGGGAGTACATAATAGAGGTGTTAGACAGCCCTAAAACAGGAGCATCGACCTCGGGGGGTGATGACCAGCACTTGACCATATCAGCAGGAAATGGATACTTTCTGTCCAAACTCTTAGGGATCCCCGGGAAGTCTACTGGGATGTTCCCATTCTTTCAACACAAGGTTATTGAAATGGGTTTGCTCAGGAAATTCCAGTCGAGCCTTAGCAGTATGAAATAACTCACCCCTTTGCCTAGGGGCCTCAACAGGGAGAGAGATGGACAAAACGTAAAAAATCTGAAGCAGTAGTTTGTCAGTATCATCCGGGGTCCAGTGGTCAGAACCGGAATCGTCATGACCCCTTACCTTCTCATCAGAAGATTCTGAGTCAGAAAATAGCTCCCCTTCATCCGAAGGGGTATGGCCAAAAAACTGTGAAAACTCATCAGACTCCATAGGGAAAGGAGCAGAATCAGGGATTATGTGCCACTTTTTAGCAGTGGCCTTGCACGCTAGAGAACTAGCAAGCAATTTCTCAACACTGGCCAGTATAGTAGCCACATCAGGATGAGAATCCCCGCTTGTATTGGGGGTTAGACTCAGGCTTGGGGGAGTAGGTGAAGTGAGGCGAGGTGCAGGCCCAGCCACAGGAGGGGCGGGAAGTACCATTAGCACCTGCTGTGCACAAGGGACACAGACCCGTGCATTGTCACCGCTGATAGGTGAGACCCCACAAGCAACACAGACGGGCTTGTCCCGAGGGAACCCCGTTCACAATATCCTGGGATGCCTCCATATGGTGATTAATGGGCACAATAGGCCAGTAGGGATTGATGCTGTAAGCTACCCTGGATGCCCCAAAGACCCGCAGGGAAGTGGGAGTAATTATCCTAGGTCCACTGGTAATTAAACCGGGCCGGGAGAAGCCACTGGATTCGATCGTCTGAAAGACATAATGGGAATAGGGATGTCAGAGCCATGCGCAGCGAACAAAAAATAAGAAAAACTTGCCGCGAGGGCACTCACCGACCTAGGGAGGAGGAGGGCCGCAACACATGTGCGCATGACCAGCAGCAAAAAGGGCGCCAAGAACCTCGAAGGGCGGGCCAGAGCGCCCCCCCCCCCCCCCCCCCCCCCGAAGAGTGCGAAGCTCTGAAAAAGTTTTAAAGATGTCAGAAGAGCGAAGTGTATGGCACACTTAGAAAAGATTCGGCAATGAAGACGTAGCAGCGTCTGAGGCTACGCCGCCGCTCGTCGCAGCACATTCAGCAATGGAAGGAGTGCGCGTGGCGGCGACAGATGCAATAATAAAAAATTTTAACAGCGCAGCACTGACACCAGGAATACCAGCCAAAGACAGTACTAAGGCCATAAGCGTGTAAACATACACTGACCACCACACCCCCCCTCCCCCTTTCTTTCCCCCCGGACTACGGGGGGAACGAGGGAGGATGGCGACCCTTTGTACAGGGCCCACCGCTACACGGGCATGGGGCAATAGCGCGGGAGGGGCATCCTCTAGAGGCTCACCATCAGCCTAAACCGCCTACCCTTTGATGGGGGACTGCGGTGGAGCATGGCTCCATAAGCACACAAGGTGCTGCCTACCATCACCCGACGGACGCAGCCCGAGCTGGGAGGCACATCACAGGGAGGACGGGTGGGAATAGTCAAACAGGGCCGCAGGCTTTGATAGCCCCGATCACCTGCGAGAGAGTGATACTTCATGTCTTCGCAGTCAGCACTGCAGAGAAATCTGGGGGATTTGTGGGAGGTCCCTGGGTATTTGAAGGGCCGGGAGGAGCCTGTTTTGCATGTTTTCTGCAGTGCAGCGCCATCTGGCGGAGGATAGCCCTAGTGTAAGTATTATATCTGGAGCAGGACGTACTGTATACTAAGAATAGTCCAACAGGGCCGCAGGCTTTAATAGCCCCGCTCACCTGCGAGAGAGTGATACTTCATGTCTTCGCAGTCAGCACTGCAGAGAAATCTGGGGATTTGTGGGAGGTCCCTGGGTATTTGAGGGGCCGGGAGGAGCCTGTTTTACATGTCTCTGCAGTGCAGCGCCATCTGGCGGAGGATAACCCAAGTGTAAGTAATCTATTTGGAGCAAGACATACTGTATACTAAGAATAAAATGTAAAAGTAGGGCAAACCTTGGAGCAATGCTAGGGTTTCTACCATGGGCTGCAGGAGAGGCACATGGACAGACATTGGGTTTACAGTCCATTTAAGCTTCTACCACACTTCCCTCACCAAGACAAGAACTGGAGCTAATCCAGCCCATGAGGCATGAGCAGACTCTCTTGTAAAAAGCATGTGGAGACGCATCAAATAAGCGTCCCCCGCCAAGACTATAATTGGTGGATGCTCATATGCATGCAAGGGGCTGATTGGAGCGTGTGCTCAGCTTCAGAGCCAATAGCTCTGAAATGAGATCGCTGCAAGTAATCCTTGCGGGTGGATAGGTGCATTTTTAGTAAGCCTGGACATGTCAACAATGATGACAATGAAAGTGAAATACAATATTTTACTGGTTCAGGTAGCTAAAATGGAATGCCACCTACCCTGCCTCATTAAATATGTAAAATACATTTAAATAATGCTTACCATTAAATTCTAACACAACCAAGTCTCCTGGCTGCAGTCTTTGTCGGTTGGCATTTGAAGGTTTTGATGAAAAGCTACTTAATTGCTTAGAATCCTCTTGGATTTCCTCTTCAATGTCTTCTTCAACAGAGTCACATTCATCAGCAGAGCTTTCCTTGTTGTTATGATGCAGACATAGACTCTGTTTCAAGCTATCCCTTAAAGCCTATGGAGAAAAAAGAAAAAAATCACACACCAATCTTATGTTTTACATAATTTTTTTTAAAGCAGTCCTAAACTCACTCAACTCTATTTCCGCTAAGGTATAGCCTTCTGCTGCCCATGAGCCCAGAGTTACAGAAATCCTTTTTTTACTTTTTAAGCCATCAAACAGGGGGCCCGGAAAAGGGTGCACAAATGCAGAAGCTGTACCTTAAATAATAGGAGTGCAGCAGCACAGCAGCACAGCGTTGCTCCACTTCTGGATCCCCTACCAGAGGGGTTATTGCAATAAAAAATAGAAAGCATTTCTGTAATGCCCAGCGCATTAGCATTAATTTGGAAAACCTGTAGACCAAAAAATATGCCTGAGCCCCTAAAGTGCCTCTCTCCGAGTCTGGTTCAATACTTACATGTTAAGGAAGTTCAGTCCTAGGATCCATGTGTGCCCCCTGCTACTTTTTGGGAGTTTCAGTTCCCCATCAGCATGACCTGATCAGCAAGACCAAAGTGGGCTGTGCGGACGACTGCCGCAGCATGCTTCTCTAAGGCAATGGGAGAAAAAAACAAAGGTCTGGACCTAGAGAAATATACTATGGAGACATTTTTTTGCCCATAGTTGATGTTTAAAGCAAAAGTTAAGTCTGTTCTGTGAATCCTACAGTTATTGGGTGACAACAGTATTATGGATTAAAGTGATACTGCAGGCAAAGGCAACTGTTACACCATTGCGTCGGGCTACATTTGGTACTGTCCTAAACTGTTTTCTATTACATAGTTACAAAGTTAATATGGTTGAAAAAAGACATATGTCCATCAAGTTCAACCAAGGGTGTTGGAGTAGGGGGAAGTAATTTTTTATTTTATTTTATAGGTGGAAGTTATTTATTTTATTTTTTGTTTTTTTACCGATAACCACTAATACTATTATATCTTCTTCTAAATAAGCATCGAATCCTTTTTTGAAGCAGTCAGCGATTGATGCTGTAACAAGTTTCTGTGGGAGGCTATTTATAGTTCTTATGGTAAAAAATGATTGTCGCATCCGGAGACTAAATTTCTTTTTTTCCAGTAGAAGTGAGTGCCCCCTTGTCTTTAGAGAGGACTTTACCTGAACTAATGTTCCCCTATATGTTTTGTATGGGCCATTTATATAAGTTGATCATGTCCCCCGTCTTGAGAGGAGTCATCTCCTCTCAAGACTAAACAGATTTAATTCTCGTAATCTTTCCTCATAACGAAGATCCTTCATTCCTCCTAGTTTGGTGGCTTTCCTCTGCACTCTTTCCAGAGTCAGAGCATCCTTTCTATGAATGGGTACCCAGAACTGGAGAGCATATTCCAGATGAGGGCATACCAGTGCCTTGTAAAGAGGCAAAATTACATCCCTATCCTGTAATTCCATGCCTCTTTTAATGCATGATAGTATCTTGGTGGCCTTGGAAACAGCTGCTTGGCATTGCATGCTGTTGTTTAGCCTGTAATCTACCAGTACCGCTAGGCAACAAGTGATTCTCACAGTTTTACTCCCCCGAGGATATATGTGGCCTTCAGGTTGTTAGACCCCAAGTGCATGACTTTACATTTTCCCACATTGAACTTCATTTGCCAGGTGGATGCCCAGACACTCAAAGTGTCCAGGTCAGCCTGAAGCTTGTGTACATCTTCAATAGACTGCACTGTGATACATATCTTTGTGTCATCTGCAAAAATAGAGACAGTGATTTTTAATTTCATCTTCTATGTTGTTTATAAACAAGTTGAATAATAGTGGGCCCAGCACTAAACCCTGTTATTATATTGAGGCAGAAATGACCGAGATATTGGGGTTTAAAGTGGAACAAAACCCAGGATTTTGAGTATCCTGGGTTTTGGTCCACTTCCCCGGGGTACCCCGATCGCCGCAGCCAACTCACCACGGTCCTACTGAGCATGCGCGCTTGGAGCGGCTGAGCTATGTGTGGCTAAGCGACGTCTAAGCTCAGCGGCTCAGAGCGCGCAGGCGGCCGCATCTCGCACTTCCCTCTAACAGGGAGAGTGCCCACACCGGCAATTCGCAAATGGCTGGCTCAGGCACGTGCCCTGCTAGAGGGATAGCAGGGATGCGGCCGCAGCCCGCGCATGCGCCGTTGGACCTGGGGGGTTTCACACAGATTTTGGATGCCCCACGGGGAGGGAATGGATCGGTCTGGGATCCAGCTGGGTTTTGGTCCACTTTAAAGGTTCAGTCAATGTCGTTCTCTTTTCATCCCGTTCCCCAATCAGCTCAGCAGGGCAGGATTGCTGGTCCCCCCCCTCTTCCTCCGCTCCAGATTCATCACATTGCTTTCAGTGCAGGAAGCTGATTATTATGCAGCATCACAGATGCAGATTTTTTCAGAAGAAAAATCATAAGCTGAACCTGTAAACCTCAAAATCTCTGCCATTGCCTCTTCAATTTAAAAACAGCAAACAGTTTAGGACAGTGCCACATGTAGCCCAATACAATGGTGTAACAATTACCTTTGCCTGTAGTATCACTTTAATCATGAGGTCTTGTGATGCCAAGGGGTAGCAACTTTTTTTCTTACAATGAGCTCAATGAGGTTAACTGATGCCAGATCGCCTATGAGACCTTACCTTTCTTCGGTCCTAAGACACATGCGCAGGCCCTTGTCCAAACAGCACCATATGCCGTGCATTTTAAAGCATTTAATTTAATTCTGTGTATCTGCATATGTCTCTATTTGGATGCAGAGCATGGCATTCAGAAATGAGAGCGACAGAATCCTCATTTCACTTTAACGTGGGGCATGCTCCCCCATCTCAATGGCAGGGCGTGATTTAGACCAGAGATGCAGAGGGTGCGGCCGGCATTTACATCGAGAGAGCCAGGACAAAGGTCAGTTTTGTGGGCTGGGGGGGGGGGGGGGGGGGTGATTTCGGATATACCAGGGGAAGCCCAGCGACCAGCCCTGGAGTCTTTCAGGGAAAGCAGAGAAACTTTGGTCTCCAAAGGAGGCAGCCTTTTCCTTATCCAAGAAAGCCCTTTTCTGGTATTTTCCTGAGGATGCACACGCCCAGAAGGGTCTCCATGGCTGCACCCATGTATAAGCCTCAGAGAACCATCCCTCAACTGTATCCAAATGTCTTGAGAATCTACAACATCAAAACTTTATGCATGATGATGGCGTCTGGGGATGTCCAAGTAGCAGTCTTACAAATTTGCTGTAGAGACACAGCGGATGTCTCTGTTTAGGCCAATGCTAATGTGCTTTAGCTGGTCAGGGCAACTGTCCATCTGGGTCTTTGTAAGTGAAGTGAAGATTTTATCCACTTTGCTACTGTAACTTTAGTCATGCCGTTTCCTGTATATTATCCCATGTAGGTAATAAATAATTTTCGGTCACATCTCTAGTCTTTAGTGACTTCTAGATAGTGTACGACATCTTCTTTTTTCTATGTAGTAGATAACTTCTAGTGCATGTAGTTTGATGTCTCCTAAGAGTGACACCAGCTGATAATTAGGCTCCAAGCGCTCCCTCAAAAATGTTTACCCCTAATACGGCAGAAGCCTGCATCCTAGAGGCCCTAAGAAATCGCTGTCTCCCCGTTCAACAACAGTAGTGACACAGTGGGGGAGGGGGGGGGGGGTCGGCTGCGGTGACAGCTAGATCGAGGCTCTCCCTCAACCTCCCCGAGTCTCCAGGTGGGAGAGAAGCTAGTACCCCACATGGATAGGGTACTGGTGCAGTGAAAATAATCTGATGTTAATAGTGCACGAGGGTTACATAGACCCCAGACGAAAAAAATACAATTCTGTGAGTACTCGCCTGCAGAATTCATTTTGTAGTATACAGCACGTCCTGTTCGAGTAATTCCTTACTCCTGGGTTATTCCGCCACAAGGTGGCGCAGTGGACTGCAGAAAGACTTGTGGCCACTCCCGGCCCTATAAATAGCCAGGAACCTCCCACCAATTCCCAGTGTTGACAAGCAGTTATACAAGAAGCCGGGAGAATCAAAAATGGATAAGAACCCAAAATGAACTTTTGAACAATCACCATACAGAGGTAACCAAGAATAATGATAACAAGGGAGGGATGGAACAGGACGTGCTGTATACTACAAAATCAATTCTACAGGTGAGTACTCACAGAATTGTATTTTTCCAAGTATACAGCACGTCCTGTTCCAGTAATTCCTTACTCCTGGGACATCTAAAAGCAGTGTCCGTAAGGTAGGGTGGGATCCCCAAAGAGCAACGGCGGGCAGTTTAAACCACTGCCGCCTGCAAAACCGGGGTTTTGTGCATTCATGGGGACTTGAGAGACTATGCCACAGCACAAGTGTCTCTCACCACCGTCTCTGGCAGCTGGAAACATGAAGTCGCTGTCGCCGCTAAACTCCCGTATGAACTGATTATTGGGAGAGATTTTCCAGGGTTCAGGTCCCTGTGGGCCAAGTTGGCAGTTCCGGAAACCCGCGAGGCGGGTGTGTCCCCAATAGACTGGCCCTACTCAGGGGAGACCCCGGTACCCTGGGAACCGGAATCAGGAGGCACCGTGGAAGAGGTGCCCGTCCCTAAAATGAAAGAGGGGGAGTCAACCCCACTAAATGTTATGGTTGGAGATGTGGAAGAGTTGGCAACAGGTCCAGAGTTGGCAGATCTCCATGTCCCCACAATTAACTTTGGTACCGCTCAACACCAGGACCCGACACTGTCTCGGGCCTGGGAGAATGTTCTTGAGGTGGAAGGTGAACCACAACAGCCAGGGGCGGAGTTACAGTTTCCTCGCTTTGTGGTTCACCAGGAAATGTTGTACCGAGTAAACAAGGTACGTGAAGAGGTGGTGGAACAATTGGTGGTACCCAATCCATATCGCAAGTTGGTGTTGGATTTGGCCCACCAACATGTTCTGGGTGGACACCTAGGCCAGCAGAAAACTCTGGACCGCGTTTTACAACGATTCTACTGGCCCAGTGTGTACAAGGAGGTGGAGAGATATTGTGAGTCCTGCCCAACATGTCAGATGACCAGCCCTCAGCCTCATTACCGTGGTCCCTTAGTTCCTCTCCCAGTTATTGAGGTACCCTTTGAGCGGATTGCCATGGATCTAGTGGGTCCAGTGCCAAAATCCGCTAGAGGGCACCAACATATTCTGGTGATCTTGGACTATGCCACGCGGTACCCTGAGGCAGTGCCCCTGCGTCACACCTCTGCCAAGCTCATTGCTAAGGAGCTTATGGAAATGTTTTCCAGAGTAGGTCTGCCTAAAGAGGTCCTGACCGATCAAGGTACCCCGTTTATGTCGAAAGTAATGAAAGAGCTCTATAAACTGCTGCAGGTGAAACAGTTGCGGACAACCGTTTACCACCCGCAAACAGACGGTCTAGTAGAACGGTTTAATCAAACTTTAAAGACCATGTTAAAAAGGGTGGTCGCCAAGGATGGGAAGAATTGGGACTTGCTGCTGCCCTATCTGATGTTCGCAGTGCGAGAGGTGCCAGAGGCCTCTACGGGGTTCTCGCCCTTCGAACTCTTATACGGTCGACATCCACGGGGCCTGTTGGATATAGCCAAGGAGGCCTGGGAACAGCAACCCACACCCCACAAAAGTGTGGTAGAGTACGTTACTCACCTACAGGAACGGATAGAGACTGTCTTGCCGCTTGTCAGAGAACACATGGAGGCAGCGCAGCGGGCCCAAAGCAGGATTTATAATCGGCAAGCCAGGGTACGGAACTTTAACCCAGGTGACAGAGTTGTGGTTTTGGTACCCACGGTGGACAGTAAATTTCTAGCTAGGTGGCAGGGTCCCTATGAGGTCATTGAAAAAGTTGGGGAAGTGACTTACAAGGTACATCAGCCTGGGCGGAGGAAGCCAGAGCAGGTGTACCATGTAAACCTGTTGAAACTGTGGAAAGACAGGGAGACCCCTGGGGGTGACAGTCCCCGACCAGGTAAGGTGGGGGTGGAGCTTCCCATTCCTCGGTCTGTTATTAGAGAAGCAGTAGTCGAGGTGAAAACTGGCGACAACCTCTCCTCTAAACAGACTCAGGAAGCCAGGGAGTTTATTAGCAGAAACACGGACGGGTTTTCAGAACTCCCTGGGCGCACTTCGGTCATCCAACATGATGTTGTCACGGAACCTCAGGTCAAGGTCCGGTTGAGGCCTTACCGGGTACCTGAGTCCCGGCGACAAGCTATCGCGGAGGAAGTGCAGCAAATGCTCCGGTTAGACGTGATTGAAGAATCAAAGAGTGAGTGGGCCAGCCCCATAGTCTTGATTCCCAAGCCCGATGGTACGTTGCGGTTCTGTAACGATTTCCGCAAACTTAATGAAGTTTCCAAGTTTGATGCCTACCCTATGCCCCGGGTAGATGAACTCATTGAGAAGCTAGGCCAAGCCAGGTACTTTTCGGTTTTGGACCTCACAAAAGGGTACTGGCAGGTGCCCTTGACTGAGGCTGCCAAGGAGAAAACAGCCTTTATTACACCAGAGGGACTGTTCCAATACAAGGTATTACCCTTTGGGTTACACGGCGCTCCCGCTACGTTCCAAAGGTTAATGGATATTGTCGTCGGTATGCTTCGGCATATCTGGACGATATAATTATCCATAGCACGGATTGGGAAAGTCACCTACCCAAAGTCCAGGCCGTAGTGGATTCCCTCAGGAAGGCTGGGTTGACGGCAAACCCGAAAAAATGTGCTTTAGGCCTAGAAGAAACAAAATACCTGGGCTATGTGATTGGACGAGGAGTGGTCAAGCCCCAGGTGAACAAACTAGAAGCCATCCGTAACTGGCCCCGGCCTAACACCACCCGCCAGGTAAAGTCATTTCTGGGGTTGGTGGGATATTATATGCGGTTCATTCCCAATTTTGCCACCCTAGCGGCACCATTGACAGACCTGTTAAAGGGACGCAAGTCTGTCATGGTGAAGTGGAATGAACAGGCCGAAAAAGCGTTCTCCGCTTTGAAGTCTGCCCTGTGTGGGTCTCCGGTGTTGGTGACACCCGACTTTAAGAGGGAGTTCATAGTGCAGACCGATGCCTCCGAGGTAGGTCTCGGTGCTGTACTGTCTCAGGAAGTCAACGGGGAGGAGCACCCCGTTGTCTACATGAGTCGCAAATTAACACCCGCAGAGACCCGGTATAGTATAGTGGAGAGGGAGTGTTTGGCCATTAAATGGGCCCTGGAGTCCCTTCGCTACTACTTGCTGGGGAGAAGGTTCCGGCTGATTACGGACCACTCTCCCCTCAAGTGGATGTGCCAGGCTAAGGACAGGAATGCCAGGGTCACCCGATGGTTCTTGTCACTACAAAACTTCAAGTTCACAGTTGAGCACAGAGCGGGACGATTATTGGGTAATGCGGATGCCCTGTCCCGAGCACATTGTTTGGCATGTGTCCACCCCCTCAGGGTTGAACAAAGGGGGGGGGGGTATGTGGTAAGGTGGTGCAAGGGGCCGTCATCGACGGCAGGTATGTAGCACCAATGTACCTGGCATTGGTGCAGTAAAGCCGTATAGCTTGTTTTCCAGCATCAGCTGCTGGTGGCAGTTTGCTGCTGATGATTTAGAATAGCCGAAAGGCTAACCTGGGACGGCTTTACTGGGATGGAGTAGAGCAGGGTGGGACTCCATCCCACTACCCAGGTCCGGGTTTTGCGGGCTGTTTAAATAGCCTGGGGAATCAGCTGTACCTGGTCTTTTGTCTAGAGCTCACATGGGAGTGAGACTCTGTGAGCCTGGCTGAAATCCCCTGTGGAGGCTGTTTCATGCGGACCTGAGGCCTATTGTGACTGTAAACAGGGCTTTTGCTCAAGGACTAAAAGCTGTTTGCCTGATTGTGTCATTTATGCTGCGGTTTCCTGAAAAGGTGATGTAACCTGTATGGACATATGCTTTTGTGGATTTTTGTGTGAAATAAACACAGACTTTACTTTGAACTGTTTGCCTCCGCCTCTATACTGCTGACACCCGGTCGCCTACCAGAGCTAATCTCCACATTATATATATATATATATATATATATATATATATATATATATACACATATACAGGTCCTTCTCAAAAAATTAGCATATAGTGCTAAAGTTCATTATTTTCCATAATGAAATGATAAAAATTAAACTTTCATATATTTGAGATTCATTGCACACCAACTGAAATATTTCAGGTCTTTTTTTGTTTTAATACTGATGATTTTGCCATACAGCTCATGAAAACCCCCAAATCCTATCTCAAAAAATTAACATATCATGAAAAGGTTCACTAAACAAGCTATTAACCTAATCATCTGAATCAACTAATTAACTCTAAACACCTGCAAAAGATTCCTGAGGCTTTTAAAAAAGCCCAGCCTGGTTCATTACTCCAAATCGCCATCATGGGTAAGACTGCCGCCCTGACTGCTGTCCAGAAGGCCATCATTGACACCCTCAAGCAAGAGGGTAAGACCCAGAAAGAAATTTCTGAACAAATAGGCTGTTCCCAGAGTGCTGTATCAAGGCACCTCAATGGGAAGTCTGTGGGAAGGAACAAATGTGGCAGAAAACGCTGCACAACGAGAAGAGGTGACCGGAACCTGAGGAAGATTGTGGAGAAGGACCGATTCCAGACCTTGGGGGACCTGCAGAAGCAGTGGACTGAGTCTGGAGTAGAAACATCCAGGGCCACCGTGCACAGGCGTGTGCAGGAAATGGGCTACAGGTGCCGCATTCCCCAGGTCAAACCACTTTTGAACCAGAAACAGCGGCAGAAGCTTCTGACCTGGGCAACAGAGAAGCAGCACTGGACTGTTGTTCAGTGGTCCCAAGTACTTTTTTGCTTGTCATTCGGAAATCAAGGTGCCAGAGTCTGGAGGAAGACTGGGGAGAAGGAAATGCCAAAATGCCTGAAGTCCAGTGTCAAGTACCCACAGTCAGTGATGGTCTGGGGTGCCATGTCAGCTGCTGGTGTTTTATAAAGGGCAGGGTCAATGCAGCTAGCTATCAGGAGATTTTGGAGCACTTCATGCTTCCATCGGCTGAAAAGCTTTATGGAGGTGAAGATTTCATTTTTCAGCTCGACCTGGCACCTGCTCACAGTGCCAAAACCACTGGTAAATGGTTTACTGACCATGGCATTACTGTGCTGCCAACTCTCCTGACCTGAACCCCATAGAGAATCTGTGGAATATTGTGAAGAGAAAGTTGAGCGACGCAAGACCCAACACTCTGGATGAGCTTAAGGCCGCTATCGAAGCATCATGGGCCTCCATAACACCTCAGCAGTGCCACAGGCTGATTGCCTCCATGCCACGCCGCAATGAAGCAGTCATTTCTGCAAAAGGATTCCTGACCAAGTATTGAGTGCATAACTGAACATAATTATTTGAAGGTTGACTTTTTTTAATTAAAAACACTTCTCTTTTATTGGTCGGTTGAAATATGCTTATTTTTTGAGATAGGATTTGGGGGTTTTCATGAGCTGTATGGCAAAATCATCAGTATTAAATAAAAAAAAGACCTGAAATATTTCAGTTGGTGTGCAATGAATCTAAAATATATGAAAGTTTAATTTTTATAATTTCATTATGGAAAATAATGAACTTTAGCACTATATGCTATTTTTTTGAGAAGGACCTGTATGTATCAAGCCAAGGCTAAGCAATCAGATCCACCTTCTCAGGCACACGTCTGACTGAGGCAGGAGCCCCCAGCGAAGCGACTTGGACTACAAGGCAGCTGAGACAGCATTCAGCATAAGTCCCAAGGAAAACTCCGCCGGGCAAACGGAAAAACGGAAAATGGATCCCAACAGGAACCACAGAAACTACTTGGGAGATGTTCATGAGCAAAACCCCAAGAGAATTCCTCACAAGGAAGACAGAACCAGACTCCTACAGGAAGACAGCCAGGACAGAACCTGGACCTTCAGAGTACCTAGATGGGGAGCCAACCCCAACCTATGCTGTAAAGACTCTAGAACCTGGGGAACCAAGAACGTCCAACAGGTAAGAGACCAAAGCTCATGCCCATCAGTATGGGTACACCATGAACCACAATAGACGGAGGAAGAGGAAGCCAATGAAGCTTGCTCCTAGCCCCTCATATACCAAGTCACCCAGAAGATAAGCCCGTCTCCAAGGGGTGAATGAATCAGCCGTCAAGCCCCGGACAAGAGTCTGTAGATTGAGACGACAAAAGAAGGGGCCTGACAAGGGCAGAACCGCACTCCCGAGAGAGCGTACAGGTCACAAGGCCACCCAGGCCATCAATCTCAAGGGTCTCTCTATCAGCACAACCGTGCGCAGAACCCCACATCTAAGGGTGAACGAAGAGAAGGCATATACAATAGAAAGTCTATGCATGATTTCTCTAAGCCCCCCTGACCAGAGTCAGAATATTCTGGGACAGTGAAAAACAAGGGCAGAGCCCCTGTGGTATAAGCGAGACCCAACAGAGCCACCCTAGTTGGCTCACAGAGCACCACCAGGATAGCATAACCTGCCACTGAAGGCCTCTATTGGAACGAATACCGCTGAGGAGCAGGGGGCGTATAGCCCTGCCCAGAACAGGATCAGGAACCCTCCAGAGGGATCATCCTGCTTCAAGCTCCAGACCAATAATAAAACAGACCATCGTCTTTCAACAGACCAAGAGTCCCCAATAGACAGGTCCTAAGGAGGGGAAGTCCAGCCGTATAGTCAACGGAAGGCTCACTGTTGCCACAACCAGTAGGCAAAATGGGCCCTCTAAGGAACCCTACCTAGAAACCACGGGGGCTTTGGAAGAAAGTCCACCCCCCCCCCCCCCCCCCCCCACCTACCTGCGAGACTTGGTACCCAAGGTGACCATTCTCAGGAAGATGCAAGCAAGGAAGGTGGGTGCCCCCTGACAGGGTCCTTGAACAGGATCAGCTCAGGAGGAACCACCTTACCAAGGGGGAATGAGCACAGATCAAGCCCCAGGAGTACTGGAACCCCATGTAGGATCAATAACCTACTGCCGAAGAGCCCAAGGGCTCGGTATATAAGGGACATCATCTGACACGCCACGAACGGGCCCACCAGCTGCAATCCTGCCTGGTGAAAGTAAGATGTCAGCAAAGGGGGACAGAGCCCCCGTAACCAGGAGTCCACTTGTTGCCAAGGAAGAAGGCTCAAGCCTGAACCGAATCCAAGGAATGGAGATAGCAGATAAGGGACCAAGAGGGATTGAGATGACTGAGCACCCATCCAGTAACTCCCAGGGGACACCGCCGGCCGACCAATCCACTCGGCCTGACGTAGAAACTGGGGAGTAAGGAAAGACGACCCAGTAGGTGGTAAAGCGGAAGTCCCCGCCCCCCAGGCAAATCCGAGACATCACCCCCATTCACGCCATGGCGAGTAGCCTGGGAGCGAAAGAGAGGCCACCAACAATGCCACAAGCTGCAGGGTTGGTCCTGCCACACCGCCTAGTAACGGTCTTAGTGTCCAGCAGACACAGGGGGAACTAAGAAGATCTAGAACGCCACAGGAGGTTGTAAGCCCCCCTTGCCCAGGGCGCCTGTGTCCCAAGAAAGAGATGTCATATAGGGACTACCTGTGAGAGTAGAATTGCCAGGCCTACCATAGGCCAGCGTGGCCCAGACTGCCTCATACTGTTGAGGGAAGGAGGAAGGTAAATATAGAGGCCATAGCCCCATACTGTTAAGGGCAACCTGTCAGTAAGCCCAAACTCTGTAGGCCCAGTACGGCCTGCACCAATATCTGAGGGAAAACCAGGGGCTAGAAGCACCCTGACAACCACTGAGAGGGACCGCCCAGCAAAAGCTATCCTGTGTCCAGAGAACTACCTCCTGGAACCACCAGAAGGAGAAGGTACATTCCTAGATGGTGGACAGCTGCTGCAGCTGTCCACGAGGGCGAGGGCGTCCCTTCATGCTTGGGAGGTCTTAGCAGATTTGGACTTAGTCCTGCCAGAGGGCCCAGGGCGTTGCCTGCCCACCCCATGGTGGAAATCCACACCGAACAGTTGGAAGCACACCTCAGGTTCGTGTTTGACACTAACGTAGGGAGGTGGAGGGGTGACCCTGCCCCGGGGAGGCCGGAGCGGCCTTCTGCGCAAGGGTGCCTTACCAAAAAGGTCCAAACGGGCCCCATATAGTCGCCGTCCTCTGAAGGGAAGGCAAGTGAGAGCCTTTTTCGTAGCATCGTCAGCACCCCACTGTCGCAGCCAGACCAGGTGGCGAATAGCTACCACAAGGGCAGAGGTTCTAGCACACATCTTAATGGTGTCGTCCAGTGCTGAGAGGATAAACTTCACAAATGCATCACAGTCTGATAGCGCATTAAACACCCACCAAGGAAGGTCCTCAGGACAGTGATCTAGTACTTTTCTGACAAGAGTCCTGGCGGCCACCGCAGTGATGGCCGCGGCACAGACCGGGCGCAGAGCCGTCCCTGCACACGAGAAGGCGTGTGAAGCCAGTCTGTCAATGCGCCGGTCCTCAGCATCCCGAATGGTACGGTAATAAGGAGCCTTCATGAAGGGGGGGTTAGTAACCCCTATAACCGGTGCGTCCACCACAAGAGGTGCCGACCAAAAATTAACCACATCAGGAGGGAAAGGGTACTTCCAATCCCAGACCCCTGGGACCCCTTTAAGTTTACAAGGCGATCCCCATTCTTGGGATATAAGATTCTGGAAATGATCCTGTTCTAGGAACTCCAAGCGTGGCGGCGCTGTGTGGAAACTCTCCTTCTTAGGCTTGGGGGTCTCTCCAGGAGGGGAGATTGACAAAACCTCAAAGATCTTAATAAGAATTTCATCTGTGTCACACAGGCCCTAAGAACCGGGCCCAGAATCATCACAGCACCCAGGCATCTCGTTCGAGGAGTCCGAATCTGAGAATAGCTCACCTTCCTCAGAAGGATCAAGGTCCTGCATATCAGCAGAGTCATCGGTATCGTTAGGAACCGGAGAGCCAGGGACAGGGTCAGGGACCGCTTCTTACCAGGGCCCATACGCTCCGCTAATCCAGACAGCACCTGCTCCGCCGTAGGCAGCACACGCGGCATGGTTTGCAGGTCATCCCCGCTCGAGTGGGACTCATCAGGAGTGAGATTTAGGTCCAGGGAGACGGGTGTATTGAAGGGAGGTGCAGCCACTGGCAGACCTGCCTGTTCAGCACACGGTCCGCAGACCCGTGCTCTGTCAGCCTCAGCCTGGGGCTGACCACACACTGCACACAGCCGGTCATGTCCCAGAGGGACCCCGGGTACATAATTCTGAGATGCCTCCATATGGTGATTATCTGAGCAGTATGCCCGCAGGGATTTACGCAATAGGCAACCCTGGATGCCCCAAGACCCGCTAGGAAGTGGGAGAATTTGTTATGTGGACCCGCTGTAATATATGTTAGGCCGGGAGAAGCCACCGAAGTCCTGGCGTCTGAAAGACATAATGGGACAAGAGGGGTGGTGTCAGTGCCATGCGCAGCCGAATACACATAGAACCATGCCGCCACTTACATGACCAACGGAGGAGGCGGACCGCACCACGCGCGCGAAGATTGTCAAATTGGCGCCAAGCGAACCTCGAGGGGCGCGGAGCGCGTCATGCCGAGTCCCCGCCTCCCCCAAAGAGCGCAAAGCTCTAACCAACAGAATAAGAAGGACAGTATTGGATAGAAGGCGCATGCATAAAGATGCTGTCACGCTGGAAATGATGCTGCCGTCTGGGCAGTTGTTAATGAAAAGAAAAACGGCTCGCAACTGTATAGCAAGGAGCGTGACACTGACACCCAAATAAAATAAAAACCAAAAGGCCTTACTGTGTTACATTACACTAGGACTGCCACACATACCCCCCCCCCTTTCTTTCCCCCCCCGAGTTACGGGAGGAAGCAAGGGAGAAGCGGACCAGCGTCCATGGACTAAATCTGTGAGGGGCACAGGCAAGAATGCGGGAGGGGCATCCACTAGAGCAGGGGTACTCAACTACTTTCAGTGGAGGTCCACTTACCAGGGTCTGCCGTGGGATGAAGGTCCCGGGGGGGGGGGGGGGGGGGGTGTAAGTAAGAGTGCATGTCACGGGCTGGGAGAAGGGTTAGGGGAGGGTGCAGATCAGCTGCTGGGGGGGTAGGTGAGGGTCAGTGGATGTGTAGAAGGGTTAGGTGAGGGGTGCAAGTCAGCAGCTGGGGAGAAAGTTAGGTGAAGGGTACAGGTCAAGGAGCTGGGGTGAGGGTTAGGTGAAGGGTACAGGTCCAGGAGCTGGGGTGAGGGTACAGGTCCAGCAGTTGGGGTGAGGGTTAGGTGTCTGGCAATAATGAATTCCAATCAACAGGTCCACACACTGGCTGCTTCCATGCTCCATCAGGCCTAGAGTGAGTTGCTTAGGCGGTGGCATGGCTTATCTGCAAATACATTTCTGGCCCTTTTATATTTTAGAAGGTATGGTTATGGGGGAGGAGGGGCCAATGTGGTGGAAACTGAGGCCCCCATTTCTTATATAGGATAGATGGGCCCTGGGTTTGGGTTGCCTTGGGTCCCAGATGACACTCGGAGCCGGGTATATAGGTGACAGGGACAGACACCATTATTCATCATCACCACAAGCATTATGGAGGCAGCAGCAGTCATCTGACCACGAAGCACACATACTGGATACTGGAGTCTTGGCTCTCAATGCACTGATGGAGGCCCTGGGGTGTTACCATGGAAAAATCTCCTGCTTCCTATTGGCCACTAAGGCTCCTCATTACCGCTATTAAACCCTTATCTCCCAGGAGCCCCCTGCTGTAACCTGGAGGGGTAAAAGCCACCAAGGCGCAGAGACAGAAGGAAGCCAATGTGCCCCTGCATAGAAGAGCAGAAAGAGCAAGAGAAGAGGGTGGGAGACTCACTAGCCAATCACAGGTGTGTGCAGCGGGCTCTGCTTGCCGCCCGAAGCCTCCGCCAGCTCCGCGCTCTCGGCTCCTTCCTCCTCCCGCGCCTCTTCGTCTCCACTCCTTCCCCCGCGCCTCTTCGTCTCCACTCCTCCCCCCACGCCTACGAGGCCCGAGCCGCTTCCACCTTCCCCGGCCTGGCCACGCCCATGTGCCCGCCCACAGCTCTGACAGCCCCGGCCGGCAATTGTCACGGGCACCGCCGGATCCCGGGCTGGGCAGCGGTCCGGACAAATGGCGTCTGCGGTCCGGATTCGGACCGCGGTCCGCCATTTGAGTACCCCTGCACTAGAGGCTCACCATCGGCCTAACCGCCTACCCTATGGTGGGGGATTGCGGTGGAGCGTGGCTCCGTTCAGCACACAAGGTGCTGCCTACCTTCACCCGACCCACGCAGCCCAGGCTTGGAGGCATAATCTTCCGAAGAGGACGGGTGGAAATAGTCCCGCAGGGCCTCGGGCTGTAAAGCCCCGCTCGCCTGCGAGAGCGTGATACTTCATGTCTTCGCAGTTCAGCACTGCAGAGAAATCTGGGGATTTGTGGGAGGTCCCTGGGTTTATGAAGGGCCGGGAGGAGCCTGTTTTTGCATGTCTGCAGTGAACAGCGCCCTCTGGCGGAGGATTACCCATGTGTAAGTATTATAGATGGAGCAGGACGTGCTGTATGCTTAGAATATAGGGCCCACCAATAGGCAGGGGCAATAGTGCGGGAGGGGCATCCCATGGAGGCTCACCATAAGCCTGAACCGCCTACCCTTTGGTGGGGGATTGCAGTGGAGCAGCGCTCCTAAGCACCTAACAGTGGTGCTGCCTACCATCACCCGACCAGCGCAGCCAAGGCTGGGAGGCATATTACTAATGGAACGGGTGGGAATAGTCCTACAGGGCCGCAGGCTAATAGCCCCGCTCACCTGCGAGTAGAGAGCCATTTCTCGTCCTTCGCAGTCCAGACTGCAGAGAAATTCTGGGGATTTGTGGGAGGTCCCCGGGTGTTTGAGGGGCCAGGAGGAGCCTATTTTTCGATGTCTCTGCAGTCCAGCGCAATCTGGCAGAGTAATACCCACGTGTAAGTAATCTTTTTGGAGCAGGACGTACTGTATACTAAGAATATCTGAATCTGAGAATAATTCCCCTTCCTCGAAAAGGTCAGACAAATCATCTTGTTCCATAGTAAAGGCCGGTGCAGCAGGCGCCACATGCCGTCTTTTAGCTGGAGGCTTACGGGCCGCAGAGCTAGCAATCAGTCTTTCAATGTTGGCCAGCCTGGTGGCAACACCAGGTTGAGACTCCCTGCTATATCACTGGAAGTCATAATCAAGCGAGGGGGGCGTGGGGGACGACACAGTGGGTGCCGACCCACACGCACGCAGCCCAGATTGTCGCGCAAGCGCCTGCTGGGCGCAGGGTACACATACCCGCACATCATCACCCACATGGGATGGCCCGCACACGACACACAGCCGGGCTTGCCCCGATGGGACCCCGAGCACAACAACCTGAGAAGCCTCCATATGGTGATATTTTATGTCAGGGTGACCAATGGGAATTACGCTGTGCAGCTACCCGGGATGCCCCTTAATGTCCGCTAGTGGGAGGATTTAAAAATTAAGCCCCCAATTTAACTATGTATAACATAGGGCACAGGACTGGGAGAAACCTCTAATTAGGTCGTCCCATCTGAAAAACACAACATAAAAAACACACAGTCAGCATGTATAACCGTAAATACAATTAAATACAAAAACAGTAAAAGAAAGTACAAGCCCGCAGAGGGCACTCACGGACGTCGCAGAGCTTGCGATCTAGATGGTGCCGATCAGCTCAGGAGGGGGCGGGCCACCATCGGAACACGCAGGCGCTAGGCCCTGCCCCCTCCAGTAACGCGGGGACAGGCCAGGAACCGGCGGCCCGACAGCCAATCACCGCCCAGTGAAGTCACCGGCCCGCCGCCGCAGTCGACAGTGCGCGCGGGCCGTTCAAACAAACTGACATGTGAATGAAAGGCAGAGGAGGAGAGGAGAGAAGGAAGGAGCGCTGAGCCTAAATGCCAGCGCTCCAAAGCACAGTGTTAGAGCCAAAGACAGATGAATCACTCATACCACACACGGACACCGACACCCCCTCCCATCGACCAACCGGGCAATGGGAAAAGGGGGGGGATAGAAGCCCATAGTCACATTCGGGGCATGTGATGAGGGCTAAAGCGGACGGGGCATCCCATATCAGGCTCACCAACCTGTGCCGCCTACCCTTTGGTGGGGGATACTCCATTAAAAGCACCTCTAATAGATGCTGCCTATCGTCACCTGACCACGCAGCCAAGGCTGGGAGGCAAGTAAAAGTAAAGAGTGGAACGGGTGGGAATAGGACACAGGGCCAGGGGCTGTGCACCCCGGCTTACCTGCGAGGAGAGAAACCATCATTGACATCTTGACATTCGCAGCCCTACTGCAGAGGATGAACTGGGGAATTTAGTGGGAGGTCCCGGGTATATAAGGACCGGGAGGGGCCTCTTTTTTGCCATCTCTGCAGTAAAGCGCCCTCTTGTGGACTATATCCCAGACGTAATGATTCATTCCTGGAGTAGGGCGTGCTGCATACTTGGAATAGTCAACAAGCACACCATCCAAGTGAAGCACCAATGCATAACACCCCCCCCCCCCCCCCCGAGAGCTACAAGGGAGAGCGAGGGAGGGCAGCGGCCACTTAACGTAGGGCCCACCGATAGACAGGGGCAATAGTGCGGGAGGGGCATCCCATAGAGGCTCACCATATGCCTATACGGCCTACCCTTTGGTGGGGGATTGCGGTGGAGCAGCGCTCCTAAGCACCTGACAGCGGTGCTGCCTACCATCACCCGGACCAGCGCAGCCAAGGCTGGGAGGCACATTAATAATGGAACGGGTGGGAATAGTCCTACAGGGCAGCAGGCTAATAGCCCCGCTCGCCTGCGAGAAGAGAGAGCCATCTTCTTGTTCTTCGCAGTCCAGGCTGCAGAGAAATTCTGGGGATTTGTGGGAGGTCCCAGGTATTTGAGGGGCCGGGAGGAGCCAATTTCGCGGTCTCTGCAGTCCAGCGCCATCTGACGGAGTAATACCCAAGAGTAAAGAATCTTATCTGGAGCAGGAAGTACTGTATACTAAGAATAAATACATAGCACAAGGCGCCAACCACCACGGAGCGCCATACAAACGGTTCGCATAAACACAAATAAATAAACTAAAACTCACATATAACGGACCCCCCGGGCGCCCCCTGCCAGCCGTGCAGGCCACAGCAAAGGGGTCACGCACAACCTTTTAGCCGGCTACCCTTTGGTACAGGGTCTTGCGGTCCGGAGCAGCGCTCCTCCAGCACCTGACCCTAGTGCTGTCCTACCTTCACCCGAACAGTCAGCCGTGCCTGGGAGGCAGTGGGTCCAGAACGGGTGGAAATAGGCCTGCAGGGCCGTAGGATTGATAAGCCCCGCTCCCTGCGCAATAGAGAGCCATCTTCTATCTTCGCAGTCCAGACTGCAGAGAAACACTGGGAATTGGTGGGAGGTTCCATCTTGTGGCGGAATAACCCAGGAGTGCTGTATACTTGGAAACAATATTTAACTAGACTCCGGTTCCATCCTTGGGACATTGAATTATCAAGATCACCTCCCAAGCACCGAACTTGGGAGCTGATGGTCTCTACCCACAAAGCTGGGGTGGAGTGTTTGAGACTGACTCTTACCAGTTCTGGACTGGAAGGTGAAAACTTTGATTTAACCCAGGCCTAAACATGTGGCTACACGAATGCGTTTAGGTGCTTTTCTTCAACACATTCTTGCACAGTCTCTGTTATATTTATTATCTCTTTTTTAGATTTGGTAGCTAGGTGTGAGATTCCCAACAAAAAGGAGGGATAATTATAACATGCTCACGCAAATCATCCGTAGGTAGCAGGTACCGGGGAAATAGGTACAAGCTTTTCTCTAGATGGCACAGAACTTCAGTCACTTTACATAAACCTAGACCGGTGGAGCTATGCAGATGTGATCAGCCAGAGGGTTCTCTTATACATATATTCTGGTTACTCTGGAAACACATAGGAAATCTTGTACCTCTTTCAGACCATCCCTATTGATATTTCTTCTGCCTTTTTTAATATTGTCCTTTCACTCATCATTCTGTTGGTGTGGTCTAGCAAACCACCAAGACTGTCCAAGCAAATCAAAAGAAGCCAAACTCACTTCACCTGCAGATGTCTGTCCTACTTTGGCAGTATATGGACAATGCAGCTACAAGCCACAGGGCTCGATTTCAGAACATAGTTAGTTTTATACTACTGAAGTAGGATGGAATAGCTGTGGACATAAAAAGTGAGTATTGTTTTTTTTTTAGCCTGGACAGGGGCTTTAAGACTTTGATTGTGTGCATATTAAATTTAGGGGAGGAATTGTTGTGAGTGAAAAATATATTCACCTCCCTTTCAGATAATTGCTCTGCTGGTATGTGAAAGGGCCCATAGATTTCTATGGGCTGCGTTTTACAGGTGATCCCGGCACAACCTTCCCAGGGAGAAAGGTGCCTTAGTCATGGCATGGCATGGCTGTCAAAAACCTGTTCCAAATATACGAAGAACCAGGATGCCATATTGGCCTTTGAGATAGCAGATCTTGTATACCCAAGCTACCTAATGCGTGCCACACCCTTGTTGGCCAATTAAAGAAACCAGAATGCTTGTCACGCCTTAAGCTCTTCATCAGCCAATGTAACAGTGGTAATTGGGGAAACACATACGCATAATTCGCATAAACACATACGCATAATGCAAATGAGTACACAAATATCTGTAATTTCCTTGAACCCCTGCCCAAAAAGGTCTTGGGCAGGGGTTCCCAACCAGTGGTACGAGAACAACTTGGAACACTCCTATTAGGTGGCACTCAGCATGACTTCAGACTGGTCTGTATCCCAACCTGATCTGCTACTGACTATACTTTACAAAAGCCTGGTTTGTTCAAAACTGTTACCAAAGTTGATGAAAAATACCATTTTGTGATTACTCACCTGTAAAATGGGTATTATAAGTATGTCACACACCCCGCTTCAGATAGTCATTACATGTGGGTATACTGACCTGTAGATGGCGATCTTGCAGAGATGTCAATAAAAAAAAGTAAGACCCTCCCGGTCCATAAATACCTGGGACCTCCCACTCATTCCCCAGTATAAAGATAGCAGTAAGGTAAAGGGACCAGGAAAGCCAATTAAAACTAACAAAGGTTCACCATATAAAGGATCCAGAATACCAAAGGGCAGGGTGAAGCGGGGTGTGTGACATACTTATAATACCCATTTTACAGGTGAGTAATCACAAAATGGTATTATTCTAAGTATGTCACACACCCCGCTTCAAGACATTCATTACATGTGGGACATCCAATAGCAGTGTCCATAAAGGGCGGGAATCCAAAAAAACAAGGCAACAAGGCACAAACTTAAACCACAGCAGCTTGCAGAACCTTGCGGCCAAAAACAGCATCTGCTGAGGCCCGCATATCAACCTTGTAAAACTTGGAAAAAGTGTGAACCGAAGACCAAGGAGCAGCCTTACAAACCTGCTCAACAGAGGCATGGTGCTGGAAAGCCCAGGACGTCCCAACAGCACGAGTAGAATGAGCAGTAACACGAAAAGGGGGAATCTTCCCCTTGGAAGAATAGGCCCCAACAATGGCCTGGCGTATCCATTTACTAATGGAAGACTTGGCGGGAGCCAACCCTTTCCTAGGCCCAGAGGGCACCACAAAAAGGGCGTCAGTCCTACGAAAAGAGGAAGTAGCCACCAAATAGTACTTCACACAGCGAACCACATTCAAAGAATGCAAAACCCTCTCCTTGTCATTGCTAGGCTTAGGAGGGTAGAACAATGTCCTGATTAAGATGAAAAGCAGATACCACCTTAGGAAGAAAATCCGGCTTGAAGCGGAAAACAACCTTGTCCTGATGCCTCTCAAAGTAAGGGGCCTTAATGGACAAAGCTGCCAACTCCGATACACGCTGAACGGAAGTGATGGCAACCGGAAAAACAACCTTCTGAGTAAGCATAGAAAGTGCAATATCCTGCAAAGGTTCAAAAGGAGGACCCGGCAAAGCAGAAAGAACCAAATTCAAATCCCAAACTGGGAGCAAAGGCTTCCTAGGAGGCCGCACATGCGTAACCCCCTGGAAAAAGGTCTTAACCAGTGGATGAAGAGCAAAAGACTTTTGAAAGAAAACCGCCAGGGCAGAAACATGCCCTTTCAGTGTACTAAGTTGCAAACCTAGGTCCAGACCATGTTTCAGAAATTCCAAAACCCTAGGGATAGAAAACGCCCTGCAAGACAAGGCCCTGACCTCACACCAATCAATATAAGACTTCCAAATCCTATAGTAGATGGCAGAGGAAGACTTCTTTCTAGCCCTAACCAGAGTCTGAATGACAGCATCAGAAAGACCTTCCTCCTTCAAGATGGAGGTTTCAGCAGCCACGCCGTCAAAGCCAGCGTTGGTAAATTGGGGTAGAGCAGTGGACCCTGAGTGAGCAGATCCGGCAGAAGGGGCAGAACTAACTGATCCTCTGCCAACCTTACCACGTCTGCGAACCAAACCTGTCTTGGCCACCTTGGAGCCACCAGGATCGCCGACGTGCCCTCTAGGGCCAGCTTGCACACCACTTTGCCCACCATGGGAAATGGAGGGAACAGGTATAGAAACCCCAGATCCCTCCAGTTCAGAGACATGGCATCCACTGCCAGAGCCAGCGGATCCCGCGAGAGAGACACAAATGCCGGAAGCTTGTGATTATAACGAGAGGCAAAAAAGTCCACCTCCGGAGTCCCCCACCGGTGGCAAAGCGACCGAAACACCTTGGGGCTGAGCGACCATTCCCCCCGGCGAGATGACCCCCTGCTCAGGGAGTCCGCCTCCGTGTTCTCCACTCCCGAAATGTACACAGCCGAGATGCATGGGACATTACCCTCTGCCCAAGCCAGGATCAAAGACACTTCCCTGAGGGCACGGCTGCTGCGAGTCCCTCCCTGGTCATCATGAGTCAAGTGAGCCAGAACCATCCTGATGGCTCTCAACTCCAGCACATTGATGGGATCCTGAGCCTCCAGAGGCCCCCACAGTCCCTGAAACTGAAGATCCTTCCAAAATCCCCCCCAACCTGACAGGCTGGCATCCGTGGTGACCGTCTCCCAACGAGCGGTCAGAAAAGACCTGCCCCTTGTCAGATTGCTTGGTTTCATCCACCACCGAAGGGAACGCCGCCCCCGGGGGACATCAGAAAAGACTGATCCAATGACAGCGGGACCCGTCCCTGGCGCCAAGAGATGGAGCTGGAGCGTCCTTGTGTGAAACTGGGCAAAGGGAACCGCCTCGAACGATGCCACCATCAATCCCACCAGTCACATCCCCAGCCGGATGGATGGGCGAGGGATAGATAGGAGACGCTGAGACAATTCTTGAATCAGAAGAACCTTGGCCCGGGGGAGGAATACCCTAGCCTGAGAAGTATCCAGAGACATTCCCAGGAACTCCACCACCCTGGAGGGAGCGAGGCAGGACTTTGGATAGTTGATCACCCAACCGAAACTCTCCAGGGTGGACACCACCGTCCTGGTATCCAACTGCGCCTGACTGAGGGAAGACGCCATGATGAGAAGATCGTCCAGATATGGCACGATGTGGATACCCCGAGCTCTGAGGATGGCCATCACTCCTGCCAACACCTTGGTAAAAACCCTTGGAGCCGAGGTAAGGCCAAACGGAAGAGCCACAAACTGAAAATGTTGATTTTCCATGACAAACCTGAGAAATCTCTGGTGTGCCAGAATTATTGGAATATGCAGGTAAGCATCCTTGATGTCTATGGACGTCATGAATTCCCCCTGACGAAGTGAGTGGATGGCAGAGCGCAGAGTTTCCATACGGAACTTCCGGGGGCGGAAAAACCTGTTGAGCAACTTCAGATCCAGAATGGGACGTACGGATCCACCGTGAACAAATTGGAATAGAAGCCCAGGCCCCGGTCCGAGGGGGGCACCGGGCAGATGACAGCCATGTCCAAGAGACTTGCTACTGCCGCCCTAAGCGGCCAGAGGATCTGACGGCACCCGAGACCTGAAGAATCTGAGAGGGGGCCGGAACTCGAACTCCAGCTTGCAACCGGACCCAGAGCCGGGAGAAGAGTTGCAGCCGTCCTCCCACCCGCAAGGGTGAGGGCGCCCCCTCATTGCTGAGCCGGCTTGGCAGCGGCTTTAGGATTAGAGCCCCAACTGTGCCCTGGATGGGCCCCACCCCTGCCCCTGGACTAGGAATCACCTCTGGATGAGGGGAAAGCCGAACCCCTGCCAACTCTCGCCCCACGAAAGGACTGAGTGAAGGAAGCCGCCCCCCCCCCCCCCGAAAGGGGCGACGCTGCTTCTTACGCTGAGGTAACTTACCTCCCTTGGCGACCAAATCCAATTTCTCTCCAAAGAGCCGCAACCCCACAAAGGGAAGGGCCGTGACTTTTTGGACACAAAATCAGCCGCCCACTGGCATAACCAAACCGACCGCCGGATAGCCACAAGCAAGGTCGAAGTTCTGCTACACATCACCAATGTGTCATCCAAGGCGGTCAGCACAAAAGACAAAAACAACTCACATCGCTTAAGGGCGGTAAACTCCTCACTAGCCGAAAGTCAAGCCCGAAAGAGGTCAACAATCCTCTAACCACCGACCTGGCAGCTACCAATAAAAGCGCTGAAACACAAACCGGCCGCAAGGCCGACCCAACACTGGCAAAACCATGACAAGCCATCTGGTCAATGCGTTTATCCTCACCATCCTTGAGAGTAGTGCATTCTGGAGAATGCAGGATTGAGGTGCTGGACAACCCCAAAACAGGAGCATCCACCTCAGTGGGAGACGACCAACGCATCACTGCGTCCGCCGGAAAAGGACAATCTTGTCCCAACCCGGTGGAACACCCGGAAGCTGCGTCGGCCTCTCCCATTCCTTGAGAATGATACCATCAAAATGGTTTTGATAAGGAAAGTCGAAGCACAGCTTGGTCACCTCAAAGAACTCCCCCTTCAGCGGAGGAGCCGCCTCAGGGGGAGAAATAGCCAGGACCTCAAACATATGAGCCAGGACCTTAGAGGTATCCAAGGAATCACCCTGGTCCTGCTCAGTATCAGCACCCACAAACTGCTGGTCATCGGAGCCCTCAGACTCCTCAAACAGCTCCCCTTCCTCAAGCGGAGAACAATCAGACCAATCCAGGGAGTCAAACTCTTCAAAAGCCGTCGTGGGTGTATACAAATGTTTTCGCTTTGCCGTGGCCTTTTTGGCAACAGCACTGGAAAACTATTTTTCAAGATTGGCCAATCTGGCACACACCTCAGATTGCGACTCCCCACCCATGACCACATCACATGGGGTGCGGATCAAGCGAGGGGGAGACGGAGAAGAGACTGGCGGAGCAGAACCAGACGCCTGAGATCCGAACTGCCGCATAATAGACCGCTGCGCACAGGGTACACAAAGAAATACATCATCCCCCAAAAAGGATACCCCACACCCCAAACACAGCCTGGATTGCCCCGAGGGGGGCACCAGCCCAGTATCCGGGGAAGCCTCCATATGGTGATTTTTTTTTTTTTTATATTTAGGCACAATGCCCAGAGGGACTTACGCAATAATGCTACCCGGGATGCCCCTTTAAGTCCCGCGTGGGAGGAATTTACAGACCCCTAAATTTAACCAGGGACCCTAGGACCGGGAGAGTCCCCCTTTAATAGGACAATGGTCCACCTGAAACACACAAAAATACAATTCTGTGAAATACTCACCTGTAGAATTGGTATTATACGCATACAGCACGTCCAGCTCCAGATGTAGTAATTACATGTGGGTAATCCGGCGCCGTGCACTGCAGACATGTAGAAAACAAGCTCCTCCCGGCCCTACATATACCGAAGGACCTCCCACAAATCCCCAGCATTGAAAAGCAGTGAGAATGTGAAGCCAGGAGAAACCAACCACCCAAAACTGGCAATAACAACAATGATAACAATCACCAAACAGGGGATCCAGAACAAAGTGAAACCAGGGTGGGGTGGAGCAGGACGTGCTGTATGCGTATAATACCAATTATACAGGTGAGTATTTCACAGAATTGTATTATTCTAAGCATACAGCACGTCCTGCTCCAGATGTAGTAATTACATGTGGGACATCCAATAGCAGTGTCCGAAAAATAGGGTGGGATCCCCAACAGAAAAGGCAACAGCAAGCAGTTTAAACTACTGCCGCCTGCAAAACCTTGCGGCCAAACACAGCATCAGCTGAGGCCCTAACATCAACCTTGTAAAACTTTGTAAAGGTATGAACAGAAGACCAAGTAGCGGCCTTGCAAACTTGTTCCACAGAGGCCTGGTGCTGAAAAGCCCAAGAAGCCCCAACAGCTCGAGTAGAATGAGCAGTAAGACGAAAGGGGGGAGACTTCCCCTTATTAGTATAGGCTTGAACCACAGCCTGACAAATCCATTTACTGATAGTAGACTTGGCGGGAGCCAAACCCTTCCTAGGCCCGTGAGGCACAACGAAGAGAGCATCCGTCTTCCTGAAAGCCTTAGTGATAACCAGGTAATACTTGACACACCTAACCACATCCAAGGAATGCAAAACCATTTCCTTAGGGTTACTAGGCTTAGGGCACAAGGAAGGAAGTACAATATCTTGATTCAAATGGAATGCAGACACAACCTTAGGCAGAAAGTCTGGCTTGAAGCTAAACACCACCTTATCCTGGTGTCTCTCATAATAGGGAGGCTGAATAGATAGAGCCGCTAACTCAGATACACAGAAGTGATAGCAACCAGGAATACGACCTTGAGCGTGAGAACAGCGAGAGCAGCCTCCTGAATAGGCACCCTGCAGGGCCGATAACACCAAGTTTAAATCCCAAACAGGAACCATAGATTTCCGAGGAGGCCGTGCATGAGTGACCCCCTGAAAGAAGGACTTGATATGAGGGTGCTGGGCAAAGGTTTTCTGAAAGAAGATAGACAGGGCCGAAACCTGACCCTTCAGGGGACTAAGCTTAAGACCTAAGTCTAAACCATGTTGTAAGAACTCCAGCACCCTGGAAACTAAGAATTCCCGGCAGGGAAGAGACCTGGATTCACACCAGTCAATGTAAGAACGCCAAACTCTATAGTAGATAGCAGAAGTCGTCTTTTTCCTGGCTTGCACCATAGTAGCCACTACAGATGCAGACAAACCCTTTTCCCTCAGGATGGAGGTTTCAATAGCCAAGCCGTCAAAGCCAGAGTTAGTAAATTGGGATGGCGTAGAGACCCCTGACTCAGAAGGTCTGGCAACCTTGGCAGATCGTACTGATCTACTGCCATTTGAACCACGTCTGCGAACCACACTCTTCTTGGCCACCTTGGGGCCACCAGAATCGCGGGCACCCCTTCCAGAGCAATCTTGCACAGAACTCTGCCCAGAAGGGGAATTGGTGGAAACACATACAGGAGCCGAAACTCCCTCCAAGACATTGGCAGGGCATCCGTGGCCAGAGCCAGAGGATCCTGAGACAGAGATACAAAGCTCGGGAGCTTGTGATTGTGACGGGACGCAAACAGATCCACGTCTGGCACTCCCCAACGGAGACACAGGGCCTGAAACACCCTGTTGCAGAGGGACCATTCCCCCTGACGAGACGATCCCCTGCTCAGAGCATCTGCCAGCAGGTTCTCCGCGCCCGGGATGTAGACAGCCGAGATGCATTGGACATTGGCTTCCGCCCATGTTAGAATCAGAGACACTTCCTGGAGAGCTCCCTTGCTCCGGGTCCCTCCCTGATGATTGATGTAGGTAACCGCCGTTCTGTTGTTTGAGCGTACCTGAACCGCCAGACCCTTCAGGTGCTGGGTCAATTGTTCCAGCACTAATCTGACCGCCCTGAGTTCCAGGACATTGATGGGTAGATGGGCCTCCTGAGGGTCCCACCACCCCTGGAAGCACAGGGACTTCCAGAATCCCCCCAGCCCGACAGACTGGCATCCGTTGTGACCGTCTCCCAGGAGGGAGCCAGGAAGGATCTGCCCCTTGTCAAGTTCCTGTGGTCCAGCCACCACGCAAGGGATTGCCTGACCGAGGGGGGGAGCACCCAGATCTCGTCCAAGGACACTGGGTCCTTGTTCCAGACTGACAGAAGGTGAAGCAGCAGAGTTCTCAAATGGAACTGGGCAAAGGGCACCGCCTCGAAGCTTGCCACCATCAAGCCCACCAACAACTGCATTCCCTGCCGGGTGGAGGGATGAGGGCTCGAAAGCAGGGACCTCGCCTGCGTTGTCAGAGCTTCCACCTTCTGCGGAGGAAGGAATATCCTTGACCGAACTGTATTCAGAATCATCCCCAGGAACGGAGTCACTGAGGGGGGGGGGGGGGGCAGAGAGGACTTTGGGTAATTGATCACCCAGCCGAATGACTCCAGGGTGGACACTACCAACCGAGTGTCCAGCTCTGCTTGCCGCAGAGACCGAGAGGTGATGAGTATATCGTCCAGGTAGGTCAAAACTCGTATGCCCCTTAGTTTTAACAGTGACATCACCCCTGCCAGCACCTTGGTGAACACCCTGGGAGCCGACGTAAGGCCACGAACTGGTAATGCTGATCCAGCAGCGCAAATCTGAGAAACCTTTGAGGTCCTGGAAAAACCGGAATGTGCAGGTAAGCGTGCTTGATATCTACAGATGTCATGAAGTCCCCTGGGCGCAACGAGGCAATGGCCGAGCGCAGAGTTTCCATACAAAAATGTCTGTTTCTGACAAATCTGTTTAGGATTTTTAAATCCAGAATGGGTCTGACTGACCCGTCCTTCTTGGGCACTGTGAAAAGTCTGGAATAGAACTCCATGCCCCTGTCTCTTAAGGGGGCCTTGCAAATGACCCATATGTCTAGAAGGTCCTGCACAGCCAGCATCAAGACCCGAGCTGAGGCAGGGTCCTGTGGGATCCGGGACCCGACGAACCTGGTAGGGGGCCGTACAGCAAACTCTTTCTTGTAACCGGAGGACACTACCTCCTGAATCCACCGGTCTGAGACGTGGCGTCTCCAAACATGCTCGAAGTGCTGTAGACGTCCCCCCACCCTGACGGGCGAGGGCGCCCCTTCATGCCTGGGGAGTCTTGGGAGGGGCTTTGGGCTTGGGCCCCCAGGAGGAACTGGGACGGCGTCCTCTGTTCTTGTTCCAGGGTTCTGCGCGAGACCCAGCGAAGGACACTCCTCTACCTTGCTTAGCCCCACGGTAGGGGGTCGAGTGGGAGCTTGGGCCACGAAAGGGCCGAATCTGACACTTGCGCTGAGGCAACTTGCCCCCCTTGGCAAAAATATCTAACCTTTCTCCAAACAGGTGCAGCCCCTTAAATGGAAGCCCCGTAAGGGCCTTCTTTGCTACGTTATCAGCGGCCCACTGGCGCAACCAGACCGCTCGGCGTATGGCTACCACCAGAGCAGAAGATCTAGCGCTCAGCTTAATAGCATCGTCCGATGCGGATAGGATACAGTTCACGAAAGTCTCACAGGTGGCCAGAGCATTGGCAGCATCAGAGGGCAATTCATCCGCCCCTTCAAGAGCAGTTTTAACCACCGTCCTGAGCGCCACCGTCGTAATGGCTAAGGCGCAAACTGGGCGGAGCGACGCTCCCCCAAATGCAAAGGCATGGCATGCCAGTTGGTCAACTCGCCGATCTCCCAAATCCCGCAGCGTAGTAGTGTCGGGGGAGTGCATAATAGAGGTGTTGGGCAGACTTAGAATTGGGGCATCGACCTCGGGTGGCGATGTCCAACACTTGACCAGGTCGGCAGGAAAGGGATATTTCTTATCCACAGCTTTAGGAACCCCATGGAGTTTGCTGGGATGTTCCCATTCTTTCAGCACAAGGCTATTGAAATGAGTTTGTTCAGGAAACTCCAACCGCGCCCTAGCGGTGTGAAACAGATCACCCCTTTGCCGGGGAGCAGCGGCAGGGGGAGAGAGGGATAACACATCAAAGATCTGGGTCAGCAGTCTATCAATGTCGTCCGAGGACCAATGATCAGAACCGGACTCTTCCTGTCCCCTGGACTCGTCGTCGTATGACCCTGAGTCAGAGAACAGTTCCCCTTCCTCTGAGGGGGAATGTGCATAGGAAAGCAATAACTCATCAGATTCTATAGGAAGTATAGTAGATTCAGGATTAAAATGATGCCTCTTGGCAGTGGCCTTGCGCGCGAAGGAGCCAGCAAGTAAGTTTTCCACACTAGCCAGTCTAGTGGCCAAATAAGTATGAGAATCCCCACTAGTATTGGGGGTTAGGCTCAGGCTTGGGGGAGTAGGGGAAGCAAGGCGAGGTGCGGGCCTAGCCTCGGAAGAGGTGGGAATACCTGCTAGCGCCTGCTGAGCACAAGGGACGCAGACCCGTGCATTGTCACCACTGCTAGGCAATACCCCACAAGCTACACACAGACGGGCTTGTCCCAAAGGAACCCCGTTCACAATATCCTGATATGCCTCCATATGGTGATTATTATATACAATATGCCAGTAGGGATTGACACTATAAAGCAACCCTGGATGCCCCAATGACCTGCTGGGAAGTGGGAGTGATTTTTTAAAAATCTGGACCGGGCGCTACACCGGGCTGGGAGAAGCCACCGAGGTTAACGGTCTGTAAGACACAAGGGGAACAGGGATGTCAGAGCCAAGCGAGGAGAAGCAAAAGCTAAAGAAAGGTCGCCCATGAGGGCACTTACAGAACAGCGTGAGAAGGAAATGGCGCCAAGCGAACCTCGAAGGGCGGGCCAGAGCGGGAGATGACGCAGAACGCGCCAAACAAAACCACGCCCCCCCCCGGAAAGCGCCGCCGCTCGAAGGCGCGCAGCCAATCAGAAAAGACAGTAGCTATGCAACTGACAACCGCTCTAGAAAACTGACAGGGTGAATAGAGGAATAAAAACGCTGTAGCGCACACGAACAGAGCCGCCGTCCGCGCCAATTAAAAAAACAATAAGGCGCTGCGGCTAACTTAAACATAAGTGTGAAGCGCAGTTCTGACACTCGGTAACTGATAAAGGCTATAAGTCTCTCTGTGTACGTTGGCAAGGATAGGCCAACGTACACACAACCCCCCCTCTTTTTCCCCCCACTAACGGGGGGATCTAGGGAGGAAGGTGACCCAAAATCGGGGTTCACCGTTACACGGGGCGTGGGGGCCCTGATGCGGGAGGGGCATCCACTGAAGGCACACCATCTGCCTTAACCGCCTACCCTATGGTGGGGGATTGCGGTGAAGTCTAGCTCCGTAAGCACACTAGGTGCTGCCTACCTTCACCCGACCAACGCAGCCCAGAGGACGGGTGGAAATAGTCCCGCAGGGCCTCGGGCTGTAAAGCCCCGCTCGCCTGCGAGAGCGTGATACTTCATGTCTTCGCAGTTCCAGCACTGCAGAGAAATCTGGGTATTTGTGGGAGGTCCTTCGGTATATGTAGGGCCGGGAGGAGCTTGTTTTCTACATGCCTGCAGTGCACGGCGCCGGAGACGGAGGATTACCCACATGTAATTACTACATCTGGAGCAGGACGTGCTGTATGCTTAGAATAGACACAGCAATCAGACCTCAGTACAATATCCAAAGGGGTTAATACACAAGCGCTGCCAGCAGCCCCAATGAGGTGCAAGAAGTATATGCAGACATATCTAAGAACTGATGGGGCCACAGGCCCCTCACCTGATCAAGGCCACAAACGCACACCGGAGGGGAGGAAGGCGCGTAAGCAGCGCGTCACGCCCGGTCCCGTCCCTCCCGGCCAGAAGCCGGGACCCGAATAGCAGCGCCAGCAGCATGGGGGCGGGCCGTAGGCGATCGCGCGAACGCATAAAAACGTCATATAATCCGTATATGGATATAAGGAAACAGACCACCAATAAAAAGAAGAAATGTAGGTTACCTTAACATGACTTGCATCTAAAAGAAGCCTTTTCATTCTGCTGTCTTTGCATCTTGGGGAAAATTCTGTAAAATACTAAAGATTTTGTGTTTATTAGCCAAGGATAAGCAACACCGGGGAACACAAAGAAAATTTAAGCACAACAGCAGCCAAAAATGCAGATACATATTTAACCTCCTCCCTGTGCATCTACCCTCCTTCATGCTAGGATGGTTTCCTCTTGCCTGCCAGACAAGAGCCCTGAGAAGGAGGAGTCCCACTGTCAATGCTTCACCAACCTCTGTTAAAAACGTGAGCAGCCTGTAGCTCTGTATAGCTGTTAAATAAAATCAAGCACTCCTCCCTATGGTTCAGCCCAACCAAGTTTAAATAATTGCCAATGAATGTCAGACACCTGAGGAGGGTTGGGTGTATTAAGAAAGGTATTTTTGTGTAGCTGGATGAGCATTTCACAGCAGGCACAAAATGTTATGCCACATGAGGGTAGGTTTAAATTTAAGACAATTAATTTTTGATCAGATTCATGATGTGACGTGATGTGTTTCACATCACATATGTCTGTTCCCCAGAACCGAGAGCCCAGATTGTCTGAGTCCCAGACCTTTTCAATGCTTACACAGCTGCAGCCTGATTATTTCATACACAACCCAAACCCCAGCCTGTCAGCCATGAGATGGGTGGAGTTGGATACCCATGCTGCATTAAAACAACTCCAGCACACCAGGTTTTTAAGAGAGAAAAACACTCTCTCTGTGGTTGAACTCCCTTGGGTGCCTAATAGGGATGAACAATTTAATCTTGGTGAAATGTATACACCATTCACCACTTTACCACACTGTCTGCCACAGTAGTCACTTTAAAGAGGACAATTAACCCCACCTGCAGCCACCCTGGAATCGAAAAGATTCCAGGTCCAGCCACTAGCCTGCCCCAGGGCCCCCTATACTGGATGCCCCGTTGTGTGAAACCCTTGCTGCGGCTGTAATCTTATCTTATCCCGGCAGTTCCCACAACGCCCGTGCTCCCCACACCCAGCCATTCAGATAGGCCGGGCATGCAGGAGTGCACACTTCACAGGGGAGCCGGGGATGTGGCTGCAGACGTCACCTATGCCGGCGTAAAATACAATTCTGTGAAATACTCACCTGTAGAACTGGTATTACACGTATACAGTACGTCCTGCTCCAGATATAATACTTACAATTGGGTTATCCTCCGCCAGAGGGCGCTGTGCACTGCAGACATGCAAAAACAGGCTCCTCCCGACCCTTCATATACCCAGGGACCTCCCACAAATCCCCAGCATTGAAAAGCAGTGAACCAGAAGCCGGGAGAAACCAATCACCAAAACAACTGGTAATGATAACAATAACAACAATCACCAAACAGGGGATCCAGAATAATGCAAACCAGGGTGGGTGAGTATTTCACAGAATTGAATTATTCTAAGTATACAGTACGTCCTGCTCCAGATATAATACTTACAATTGGAACATCCAATAGCAGTGTCCATAGAACAGGGAGGGACCCCAACAAAGAAGGCCACAGCAGACAGTTGAAAGCACTGTCACCTGCCACACCTCACTACCAAGAGCGACGTGAGCAAAAGCTCTAACGTCAACAATAAAACAACCCTTGAAAAGGGTACGATTTTGTTATGGGCGATTTGCTTTTAGATTTCAGGGCCAGCCTCTCAGTGTTTTGTTCTGCTTTAAAGAAGAACAGCACGCCTGATTTTCACTTCTCAGGGTGTTGTTTCTCTCAGTGGGGGCATCCAGAATTGGGATGCCCAGCTGTGTGTATCCCGCAACATTTACTCGCCTACCTGCCTACAAGGCTGGGCATGCACACGGCTAAAGGTGAGCCGGGATGCAGCCACAGTGCAAAGACACGGTGAGGGCTCCAGGACAATGTGAGTGAAAAGGGCTTCTGGGGGGTTTACACAGCGGGGGAATTCCAATTCAGGATGCCCCAAGGAGAGGCATTCCTCTTTAAAAAATAAGTCACATTTGGATCAGTGTTTCCCTCCCGCCCTGCTCCTCCAGTGTCAAGTACCGACCACCTATCAACATTCATGCACACAAATACAACACAATATGCCCCTCCCCCCAAAACTTTATCATCATCATCTAATTTTTATAAAAGCTGCAAAGTCCGGGAACTGTCTTCCCACTCCATTATGCCAAGTGACAGTCCCGGTTCCCTGAATCTCTGCCCACCCCTCCATTACCTTTACTTGCAGAACCCTTTACTTGCAGAACTGGAGTGAATAGAGAAAGCGAGCAAGTCTCTTCTCCTGCGCAGGGAAGACTATGACAACACAGCGAGCCGGCAGTTCAAAGCGGAGCCTGATGGGGGGGGGGGGGGGGACGTACAGAGGCATATGTATCATCCGGCTGTGGGGCCGGGGGCACACTGCGCCTCGCTGACTTAACCACGCCTCCAGCTCCACTCCTTACTGGGCAGTAACTGTCCCACCCATTCTGCCAGACGCCCAGGCATTGGCTGAGACTTGTTTAGCCTGAGCGTTACTTCCTAGTGCGCAAGCCGCATCGCTGCGCATTGCCGGGGAACAGGGGGCACCTTAGTTTGGGGAACTTTCCCCGCGGCACACCTGACCATGTGTCGCGGCACACTAGTGTGCCGCGTCACACCGGTTGAAAATCACTGCCCTAAGGGACAGGAGACAATCCAGGAAAAAAATTCCAGCACCTATTGAGGGAAAATAGATTCCCGTGCCTCAGCATTACAAGGAATAAATCCCAGAAGAAGGATAATGTCTTAATACCTGAGCCTAAGACACCACCTGAGGCAGAATAACCGGCGTAGGGCGGAACGCCACCTCATCTCGGTGAAGATACAGTAAAGAAAAACGAGGGCTAGCTAAAGAGATCCGCCCGCTCAGGCGCACGGCCGACTGAGGTAACAGCCCCAGGAGGGCAACCTTATGGATAAGAACAGTCAGACAGCATCCGGAATAGAACCAAAGGGGAACACCCCACAAGGCAAACCGAATAGAAATCAATCCCAACAGGGACCCTAGAACTATGTGGGGGATGTCACTGAGCAATCCCTGAAAGAAAGTCAACCCAGGCAAGGACTGAGTAAGACTTTGCAGAAAACGGACAGGAACAGAGCCTGAACCACCAGGGCACCAAGTAGGAGAGCCAACTCCAACCCATGCTGTAATAACTATATAACCCTGGGAATAGAGCTCACCCACAGGGGAGAGACCAAAAACTCAACCCAATTAATATGGGTAAGAATATCCCACAATAGACGGAAAAAGAGGCAGAAGAAGCCTAATCCTAGGCTTCCAGAAGTCACAGACACCCATGAAGGTGCACCCACTTCCATCAAGGTGGAAAAACCAACCGTCAGACCATCCAGACCAGAGTCTGTAAATAGGGGTGAAATAGAAAAAGGGGGGGCCTGAGTGAGCAGGCCAGCACTCCTGACAGGACGTACAGGTCCGCTGTCCACATAACCACATCTGCAACCACACTCCACTAGGCCACCCAAGGGCCGTCAGTATCACTGGTTCACCCTTCCAGCAGCAAGCTTGCACAGAACCCTGTTTCCAGCAGGGTGAATGAGGCTAAAAACATATAGAAACAGAATGTCCAGCATAAAGTCACGAAGCCTCATGACCAAGGACAGAACAATCTGAGACAGGGAAACAAGGGCCCAAGACCCATGAAGGTGGCGGGCCCAGAAAGATCCACACTAGACGGATCACATGGAGACACAAGAAATAGCACATCCTGTCGCAGAAGGACATCCACCGGAGCGAGCATCACAGATATGCAGGGAAACTCTGCCCTTCACCCAGATCAGGATCAGATACCTTCCCGGGGGATCATCCGGCTTCCAAGTCCACGCAGGTAATTAATACAGGCCACTGTCGTCAGACAGATCAAGGGGCCCCCAAGTAGACCAACCCCGCAAGGGAGAAGTCCAGCGATACAGAGCCAACCTGAAAGCCTACCTCTTCCAAAATAGACAGGTGGAAGGACCCCTAAAGGCTCCACGTCCCCCGGAACCACAGGGGAATAAGGAAAAAAAAGTCCCCCCTCCATTGACCTGATAGATTTGGAATCCATCCGCAGGAAGATGCAAGAAGGGGGCGCCCCCTGATTGGTGCCCCTAGTACCTCAGTCTCAAGGGTAACCACCGTACCAAGGTGGAAGGGTAAACCGACCCAGCTCCAGGGAAGCTGGAACCTCAGTCCAGCATTTACAATATGAGTAGCAGAGGAGCCCAGGGGCTCTGAACATAGGGGAAAGCCTTTGAACAGCCACCAAAAGGCCCGCCAGCTGCAAACCAACCTGGTGAAGAGACGGGAACAGCAAGAGGGACCGAGCCCCTGCAAACAGATTGTCCATTTATAGTCAAGGAGGTTCCCATATGAACCGAATCCAAGTTCATCCCTAGGAAGGGAGGTACCACTAAGGGAAAAAGGAGGAATTGAGGTGGTTGAACACCCATCCAAAGACTCCCAAAGGACACCGCCAACGGAGTAACAAGCCCGGCCCGACGCAGGGATTGGGAAGCAAAGAGGGACGGCCAAGCAGTTCCTCATGCGGACGCCTCCTTGGTCTCAGTAGAAATCACCCCCGTCATCACCTAGGCGATCACTCGGGGAGCAGAACCAAGGCCAGATAATAAGGCCACAATCAGTAGTGTTGGAGCACCGACACTGACCTGAAAGGTTCTTGGTGCCCGGAAGGCACAATGGCAAGGAAATAAGCGTCCTAGGTCCCTACCGACAGCAAGAGGTCTCTGGACACAGGGCACTGGCGGCCCAACTCAGAGAAACCATGCAGTAAAGCCGCCTGTGAATGTAAATTGCCTCACCTATGGAAGGCCATAATGGACAGAGTGTCTCATCCGTTTGGAGGAATGTGGAAAAGTTAGTGTAGAGGCCCCTGCCTCTGTCTGTTAAGGGCAACCAGCAGGTGACCCCAGACCTTGCAGATCGCTCGTGGCCTGCTCCAACACAAGAAGAAAGGCAGGGACCAGAAGCATCCTGAATATCTCGGGAAGGGGCCGCCCAGCAGACACTATCCTGCATCCAGAGGAAACTTCCTCCTGACTCCATCAGAACGAGGCATGCAGCCTCCTGATAGGGGCAAGGTGCTGCGGCCGCCCCATCATGCTTGGGGGGTTTTGGTAACAGGCTTGGACTTAGTCCTGCCGGAGGGACCAGGGCGTTGTCTGCCACTCCTGGGGCAGGGATCTATACCAAAAAGCTGGAAGGACACCACTGGTTCTGGTTTGACGCTAACATAGGGGGGTGGAGGGGTGCCCCTGCCTCGAGAAGGCCGAGGCCACCTTCTGTAAAGGGGTGTTTTGCCCTTTTTTCCCAAACAGGTCCAGACGGACCCTGAATAGGCGTCGCCCTCTAAAGGGAAGCCCAGTAAGAATCTTTTTCGTAGAATCATCAACACCCCACTGTCACAGCCAGACCAGTCGGGGTATAGCTACAGCAAGGGCGGAAGTTCTAGCGCACATGCTGATGGTGTCATCCAGCGCCAAAAGGATAAATCTTACAAATACATCACAACTGGAGAGTGCATTAAACACCTCCTAGGGGAGATCCTCAGGTTGATGATCAATCAGCTTTCTGATGAGGGTCCTAGTGGCCACTGCAGCGATGGCCGCGGCACAGACCGGGCGCAGAGTCGTCCCTGCACAAGAAAAGGCGTGGGAAGCCAGTCTATCAATGCGCCGGTCCTCAGCATCCCGAAGGGTACAATAACTAGGGGCCGCAATAAAGGGGGGGTTAAGAACCCCAATGATCGGTGCATCCACCACGGGAGGTGATGACCAGTAGTTAACCACCTCAGGGGGAAAAGGGTATTTCCAATCCCAGTCCCCTGGAAGTTTACTAGGGCATTGCCATTCTTTGAGTACAAGAGCCTGGAAGTGATCCTGCTCCAGAAATTCCAAACGCGGTGGCGCTGTATGGAAACTCTCCCTTCTAGGCCTAGAGGCCTCACCAGGGAGAGAGATAGACAAGACCTCGAAGATCTTTATCAGTAATTCGTCGGTGTCACACAGGCCCCAAGAACCGGGACCCGGATCATCATGACTCCTCAGCCCCTCGTCCGATGAGCCCGAGTCAGAGAATAGCCGTCAGAGCAAAACCCTGCTCAGTAGTGAACTCTTCAGATTCAGAAGGAATGGGCGAAACCGGAGGCGTCAGGGACCGCTTCTTACCAGGGCCCAAGCGCTCTGCCAACCTCGAAATCACCTGCTCGGCCGTAGGCAGTCTACGCAGCACGACTTGCTGTTCATTCCTGCACGAGTGCGACTCATCAGGAGTGAGATTTAAGCACGGGGAGAGAGGTGTATTGAAACGAGGCGCAGCCACTGGCAACCCTGATTGCAGGGCCAGTGCCTGTTCAGCACATGGTCCGGAGAGTATTTCACAGAATTGTATTTTTTTGCATTCATGTAGAGGGCACACATTTCATCCTGTTTAAGGCTTTATCTTTTTTTTTTTTTTTTACCTAATTGAGGTGCACTTTCAATTGCCATTTCATATAACAAAGTGCCAAAGGCTCTTTCTGTATAGCACTAATTGTCTAGGATCTATTTACGCAATAGGCCACCCTGGATGTCCGAAAGACCCACTAGGTTAATGTGGGAGAATTTGTAAGCCCACTACAATATATGTTAGGCCGGTAGAAGCCACTGGAATCTTCAAGGTCTGAAAGACAGAAGGGGAATAAGGGGTGTCAGGGCCATGCGCCACAGAAAAAGTACTAATAATGAAAACGCCCGAGAGGGCACTCACCGACCTGGGGAGGAGAGGGACCGCCAACACGCGCGTGGGGATAAACAAACAAAATGGCGCCTACCGAACCTCGGAGGGAGGGTCTAAACTGGGTATAATAACGCAGAACGTGCGGTAGACTATTGCAAGTTAAATTGAGAGGGTCAAGCTAGAAAGGCAGCGCGGCTCTGACACCCAGTTGCCGATCAGGGGCAAAAGCACGGCCAGTAAGCGTGACAAAACTGTACACTGAGGCCGCCAACGGACTACACATACACACACCCCCCCCCCTTCTTTTCCCCCGAATACGGGGGGAAACGAGGGAGGACGGCGACCCTTTACACAGGGTCCACCTCTACACGGGGCATGGGACAAGAATGCGGGAGGGACATCCACTATGAGGCTCACCATCAGCCTAAACCGCCTACCCTATGGTGAGGGACTGCGGTGGAGCATGGCTCCGTTAAGCACACATGGTGCTGCCTACCTTCACCCGACCAGCGCAGCCCAGGCTGGGAGGCACATCACAAGGCGGACGGGTGGGAATAGTCCAACAGGGCCGCAGACTGTAATAGCCCCACTCACCTGCGAGAGAGTGATACTTCATGTCTTCGCAGTCAGCACTGCAGAGAAATCTGGGGATTTGTGGGAGGTCCCTGGGTATATGAAGGGCCGGAAGGAGCCTGTTTTTGCATGTCTGCAGTGCACAGCGCCCTCTGGCGGAGGATAACCCAATTGTAAGTATTATATCTGGAGCAGGACGTACTGTATACTTAGAATAGCTCAGAAGAGCGGCTTCATACCGCACATTTGTGAGAGTCTCTTAAATTGCTGATTGGACGAAATCTGGGGGATTTCACACAGGGGGGCACCCTGCATCGGGATGCCCCGGAGCAGAGACAAATGACCAAGATAGTGAAAATCCTAGTGATTGGTCCACTTTAAAGTTTCATGAAAGATCCTAGACAATTAGTGCTATACAGAAAGAGCCTTTGGCACTTTGTTATATGAAATGGCAATTGAAAGTGCACCTCAATTAGGTAAAAAAAAAAAGATACACCCTTAAACAGGATGAAATGTGTGCCCTCTACATGAATGCAAAAAAATAAAATTCTGTGAAATACTCACCTGTAGAATTGGTATTATACGCATGCAGCACGTCCTGCTCCAGATGTAGTAATTACATGTGGGTAATCCTCCACCTCCGGCGCCGTGCACTGCAGACATGTAGAAAACAAGCTCCTCCCGGCCCTACATATACCGAAGGACCTCCCACAAATCCCCAGCATTGAAAAGCAGTGAGAATGAGAAGCCAGGAGAAACCAACCACCCAAAACTGGCAATAACAACAATGATAACAATCAGCAAACAGGGGATCCAGAACAAAGTGAAACCAGAGTGGGGTGGAGCAGGATGTGCTGTATGCGTATAATACCAATTCTACAGGTGAGTATTTCACAGAATTGTATTATTCTAAGCATACAGCACGTCCTGCTCCAGATGTAGTAATTACATGTGGAACATCCAATAGCAGTGTCCGTAAAGTAGGGTGTGATCCCCAACAGAAAAGTCAACAGCAAGCAGTTTAAACTACTGCCGCCTGCAAAACCTTGCGGCCAAACACAGCATCAGCTGAGGCCCTAACATCAACCTTGTAAAACTTTGTAAAGGTATGAACAGAAGACCAAGTAGCGGCCTTGAAAACTTGTTCCACAGAGGCCTAGTAAGACGAAAGGGGGGAGACTTCCCCTTAGTAGTATAGGCCTGAACCACAGCCTGACGAATCCATTTACTGATAGTAGACTTAGCGGGAGCCAAACCCTTCCTAGGCCCGTGAGGCACAACGAAGAGAGCATCCGTCTTCCTGAAAGCCCTAGTGATAACCAGGTAATACTTGACACACCTAACCACATCCAAGGAATGGGTTTACTAGGATTAGGGCACAAGGAAGGAAGTACAATATCTTGATTCAAATGAAATGCAGACACAACCTTAGGCAGAAAGTCTGGCTTGAAGCGAAACACCACCTTATCCTGGTGTCTCTCATAGTAGGGAGGCTGAATAGATAGAGCCGCTAACTCAGATACACGTCTAACAGAAGTGATAGCAACCAGGAATATGACCTTGAGCGTGAGAACAGCGAGAGCAGCCTCCTGAATAGGCTGAAAAGGAGCACCCTGCAGGGCTGATAACACCAAGTTTAAATCCCAAACAGGAACCATAGATTTCCGAGGAGGCCGCACATGAGTGACCCCCTGAAAGAAAGTCTTGATAAGAGGGTGCTGGGCAAAGGTCTTCTGAAAGAAGATAGACAGGGCCGAAACCTGACCCTTCTGGGTACTAAGATTAAGACCTCAGTCTAGACCATGTTGCAACTCCAGCACCCTGGAAACTAAGAATTTCCGGCAGGGAAGAGACCTGGATTCACACCAGTCAATGTAAGAACACCAAACTCTATAGTAGATAGCAGAAGAAGTCTTTTCCCTGGCTTGCACCATAGTAGCCACTACAGATGCAGACAAACCCTTTTCCCTCAGGATGGAGGTTTCAATAGCCAAGCCGTCAAAGCCAGAGTTAGTAAATTGGGATGGCGTAGAGACCTCTGAGTTAGAAGGTCCTGCGACCTTGGCAGATCGTACTGATCTACTGCCATTTGAACCACGTCTGCGAACCACACTCTTCTTGGCCACCTTGGGGCCACCAGAATCGCGGGTACCCCATCCAATCTTGCACAGAACTCTGCCCAGAAGGGGAATTGGTGGAAACACATACAGGAGCCGAAACTCCCTCCAAGACATTGACAGGGCATCCGTGGCCAGAGCCAGAGGATCCTGAGACAGAGATACAAAGCTCGGGAGCTTGTGATTGTGACAGGACGCAAACAGATCCACGTCTGGCACTCCCCAACGGAGACACAGGGCCTGAAAAACCCTGTTGCAGAGGGACCATTCCCCCTGACGAGACGATCCCCTGCTCAGAGCATCTGCCAGCAGGTTCTCCGCGCCCGGGATGTAGACAGCCGAGATGCATTGGACATTGGCTTTCGCCCATGTTCGAACCAGAGACACTTTCTGGAGAGCTCCCTTGCTCCGGGTCCCTCCCTGATGATTGATGTAGGCAACCGCTGTTCTGTTGTCTGAGCGTACCTGAACCGCCAGACTCTTCAGGTGCTGGGTCAATTGTTCCAGCACCAATCTGACCGTCCTGAGTTCCAGGACATTGATGGGTAGATGGGCCTCCTGAGGGCCCCACCTCCCCTGGAAGCGCAGGGACTTCCAGAATCCCCCCCAGCCCGACAGACTGGCATCCGTTGTGACCGTCTCCCAGGAGGGAGCCAGGAAGGATCTGCCCCTTGTCAAGTTCCTGTGGCCCAGCCACCACGCAAGGGATTGCCTGGCAGAGGGGGGGGGGGGGGGGGCACCCAGATCTCGTCCAAGGACGCTGGGTCCTTGTTCCAGACTGACAGAAGGTGAAGCTGCAGAGTTCTCAAATGGAACTGGGCAAAGGGCACCGCCTCGAAGCTTGCCACCATCGAGCCCACCAACTGCATTCTCTGCCGGATGGAGGGATGAGGGCTCGAAAACAGGGACCTCGCCTGCATTGTCAGAGCTTCCACCTTCTGCGGAGGAAGGAATATCCTTGACCGAACTGTATCCAGAATCATCCCCAGGAACGGGGTCACTGAGGAGGGGGACAGAGAGGACTTTGGGTAATTGATCACCCAGCCGAATGACTCCAGGGTGGACACTACCAACCGAGTGTCCAGCTCTGCTTGCCGCAGAGACCGAGAGGTGATGAGTATATCGTCCAGGTAGGGCAACACTCGTATGCCCTTTAGTCTTAACAGTGACATCACCCCTGCCAGCACCTTGGTGAACACCCTGGGAGCCAATGTAAGGACGAATGGCAGGGCCACGAACTGGTAATGCTGATCCAGCAGTGCAAATCTGAGAAACCTTTGGTGTCCTGGAAACACCGGAACGTGCAGGTAAGCGTCCTTGATGTCCACAGATGTCATGAAGTCCCCTGGGCGCAACGAGGCAATGGCCGAGCGCAGAGTTTCCATACAAAAATGGCTGTTTCTGACAAATCTGTTTAGGATTTTTAAATCCAGAATGGGTGTGACTGACCAGTCCTTCTTGGGCACTGTGAAAAGGTTGGAATAGAACCCCATGCCCTTGTCTCTTAAGGGGACCTTACAAATGACCCCTACATCTAGAAGGTCCTGCACAGCCAGCATCAAGACCCGAGCTGAGGCAGGGTCCTGTGAGTTCCGGGACCCGACGAACCTGATAGGGGGCCGTACAGCAAACTTCTTCTTGTAACCGGAGGACATTACCTCCTGAATCCACCGGTCTGAGACGTGGCGTCTCCAAACATGCTCGAAGTGCTGTAGACGTCCCCCCACCCTGATGGGCGAGGGCGCCCCTTCATGCCTGGGGAGTCTTGGGAGGGGCTTTGGGCTTGGGCCCCCAGGAGGAACTGGGACGGCGTCCTCTGTTCTTGTTCCAGGGCTTTGCGCGAGACCCAGCGAAGGACACTCCTCTACCTTGCTTAGCCCCACGGTAGGGGGTCGAGTGGGAGCTTGGGCCACGAAAGGGCCGAATCTGATGCTTGCGCTGAGGTAACTTGCCACCCTTGGCAAAAATATCTAACCTTTCTCCAAACAGGCGCAGCCCCTTAAATGGAAGCCCCGTAAGGGCCTTCTTAGCGACGTTATCAGCGGCCCACTGGCGCAACCAGACCGCTCGGCGTATGGCTACCACCAGAGCAGAAGATCTAGCGCTCAGCTATCCGATGCGGATAGGATATAGTTCACGAAAGTCTCACAGGTGGCCAGAGCATTGGCAGCATCAGAGGGCAAGTCATCCGCCCCTTCAAGAGCAGTCTTAACCACCATCCTGAGTGCCACCACCGTAATGGCTAAGGTGCAAACTGGGTGGAGCAGCGCTCCCCCAAATGCAAAGGCATGGCATGCCAGTTGGTCAACTCGCCGATCTTCCAAATCCCGCAGCGTAGTAGTGTCGGGGTAGTGCATAATAGAGGTGTTGGACAGACTTAGAATTGGGGCATCGACCTCGGGTAGTGATGTCCAACACTTGACCAGGTCGGCAGGAAAGGGATATTTCTTATCCACAGCTTTAGGAACCCCATGGAGTTTGCTGGGATGTTCCCATTCTTTCAGCACAAGGCTATTGAAATGAGTTTGTTCGGGAAACTCCAACCGCGCCCTAGCGGTGTGAAACAGATCACCCCTTTGCCGGGGAGCCGCGGCAGGGGGAGAGAGGGATAACACATCAAAGATCTGGGTCAGCAGTCTATCAATGTCGTCCGAGAACCAATGATCAGAACCAGACTCTTCCTGTCCCCTGGACTCGTCGTCGTATGACCCTGAGTCAGAGAACAGTTCCCCTCCCCCTGAGGGGGAATGTGCATAGGAAAGCAATAAATCATCAGATTCTATAGGAAGTATAGTAGATTCAGGATTCAAATGACGCCTCTTGGCAGTGGCCTTGCGCACCAAGGAGCCAGCAAGTAAGTTTTCCACACTAGCCAGTCTAGTGGCCAAATCAGTATGAGAATCCCCACTAGTATTGGGGGTTAGGCTCAGGCTTGGGGGAGTAGGGGAAGCAAGGCAAGGTGCGGGCCCAGCCTCGGAAGAGGTGGGAATACCGGCTAGCGCCTGCTGAGCACAGGGGACGCAGACCCGTGCATTGTCACCGCTGCTAGGCAATACCCCACAAGCTACACACAGACGGGCTTGGCACGTGAGAAAGAAATGGCGCCAAGCGAACCTCGAAGGGCGGGCCAGAGCGGGAGATGGCGCAGAACGCACCAAACCAAACCACGACCCCCCCTCCCCCCCCCCCCGGAGAGCGCGCAGCCAATCAGAAAAGGCAGTAGCCATGCAACTGACAACCGCTCTAGAAAATCACCTCAGAGAGAAAACTGATAGGGTGAATACGGGAATAAAACGCTGTAGTGCCCACGAACAGAGCCGCCGTCCGCGCCAAGTAAAACACAATAAGGCGCTGCGGCTAACTTAAACATAAGTGTGAAGCGCAGCTCTGACACTCGGTAACCATTAAAGGCTATAAGTCTCTAGTGTAATTAGGGCAAGGTTAGGCCAACGTACACCCCCCCCCCCTTTTTTCCCCCCACTTACAGGGGGATCTAGGGAGGAAGGTGACCCAAAATCGGGGTTCACCGTTACACGGTGCGTGGGGGCACCGATGCGGAAGGGGCATCCACTGAAGGCTCACCATCTGCCTTAACCGCCTACCCTAAGGCTGGGAGGCATATTCTTTACAAAGAGGACGGGTGGAAATAGTCCCGCAGGGCCTCGGGCTGTAAAGCCCCGCTCGCCTGCGAGAGCGTGATACTTCATGTCTTCGCAGTTCCAGCACTGCAGAGAAATCTGGGGATTTGTGGGAGGTCCTTCGGTATATGTAGGGCTGGGAGGAGCTTGTTTTCTACATGTCTGCAGTGCACGGCGCCGGAGGCGGAGGATTACCCACATGTAATTACTACATCTGGAGCAGGACGTGCTGTATGCTTAGAATAATTTTTTTATAGAAACGGATGAAGAAAAACAACCTGCCATCGGACACGCGATCCCCCCCCAGATTATCATATGAAGGTATCACCGGGCTGCAGACCCGCTTTAGCTCTGAAGGTAAGCCCCACAGAAAGCACTATACTTACCTGATACTGAGGACAATACCCGACAGGACCTCGGTATCCTTGGTTGGTCTTCTGTTTCCCCATCCCAAAGGAATGAACAGAGCCCAAGCCCAGCAGGTCCTAAAGTGGAGACTGCCACCAGGACTAGCTCCACTATGGAAGCTCAAGGGGGAGAAGGAAGAGAGGAAGGTTCTACGAATTTTAATAGACAAGTGAATCACTGGGATTCTACCACCATCTGAAAAAGGGGAGGGGGTGAGTCTGTACCCACCATCTTCCCTGGAGGAAAAACAAAAAATTGTGATGCTGAACGAGCCTGTTTCCTGGGAGAGGAAACAAAAAACACTGAGACCCAGGGGGAAGGGGTGGGTATTAATGTATTTTGTGTTTCCTGTTACAGGTGAGAACAGCTAATTGGCTAGCTGTCCTGGAGGATTTTGGGGAAAAAAGTTTATTATTCATTCAGTAAAATAAAAAAAACATAATTGTGGTAACAATGTAGCACTGGCGAGTAGTGGGGGGAGATTATAACCAATTGCTGGTGGGTGATGGTTTGATTATTATTGAATATTTGAATACGGGTGAGCTTCCCCACCCCCCTACTGGACGAACTGGCAGTTGCCCCACTTCAGTAACATAGTATGTAATGCTGAATAAAGACTTTAGTCCATGCAGTTCAGCCTGTATCTCCTTCGGGTGGTCTAATAGCTATAGCTGGAAATGTTATTACATGCCAGGAAAGCATCCAGGCCACATTTTGAAAGTTTTTACTGTATCCTTCATTACTACCTCCCCTGGCAGCGAGTTCCATAGCCTCACTGCTCTTATAGAGAAGAATCCCCTCCTATGTCGGTGAAAAAAGCACATTTCCACTAACCTTAGTGGATGCCCTCGGGTTATGGTTACACTCCGGGGTATAAATAGTGGGACAGATCTCTGTATTGACCCCAAATATATTTATACATAGTTACTAAATCACCCCTCAGGTGTCTTTTTTCTAAACTAAATAAACCTAACTTTGACAATCTTTCAGGTACCCTAGCCCCCACACTCCTTTTATTAACTTTTTTGCCCTTGTTTGAATGCGCTCCAGTTCTGATATGAGCACAGGAGCCCAGAACTGTACATAGTACGTCACATGTACAGGGGTAAAATTATGCTCTGGTCATGAGCACCTATGCCTCTCTTGATGCACCCCATGATCCTGTTTGCTTTGGCAGCTGCTGCCTGGCATTGATTACTACAGTTCAGCTTAAGAAATCTTCAAACAGCCTGCCCACCACAGATGTTACCGGTCTGTAGCTCCCAGGTTCCCCCCTAGATCCCTTTTTGAATATTGGCACCACATTTGCCAAGCGAAAATCCCTCGGAACAGCCCCTGTAGTTATTGAATCCACAAATATTAGAAATAACGGCTTGTCTATTAATGTATATAACTCCCTTAACCCTTTAAGTGCCAGCCTTCCTAGAATCTTTGTCACCCTTTGTTGCTAGACCACTTTTCACTATTTTGCGCTACATATGTTCAACTTTGATTTTTGAAGGGATTTTCCAGGAAAATTATATAGTTTTTTTAAAAATGTCTTTTTTTAGTGTATTCTCAATACTCTTGGGTGAAATATGTGCAAAAAATAAATAAAAATACAATTCTGTGATTACTCACCTGTAGAATTGTTTTTATGAGTATACAGTGTGTCCTGCTCCAGATAAGATTCATTACTCTTGGGTATTACTCCGCCAGATGGCGCTGGACTGCAGAGGCTGCGAAATTGGCTCCTCCTGCCCCCTCAAATACCCGGGACCTCCCACAAATCCCCAGCATTAAAAAGCAGTTAACGAGAAGCCGGGAGAATAACAGAACCAACTAGTAACTATAAAACAATGATACCAATCACCATACAGGGGATCAAAGGATATTGCAAACCAAGGGTGGGGTGGAGCAGGATGTACTGTATACTCATAATAACAATTCTACAGGTGAGTAATCACAGAATTGTATTATTCTTAATATACAGTACATCCTGCTCCAGATAAGATTCATTACTCTTGGGACATCCAATAGCAGTGTCCATAAAGTAGGGTGGGATCCCCAAAGGTAACAACAGACAGATCAGACCACTGCCGCCTGCAGACCCTTGCGGCCAAAATCAGCATCAGCTGAGGCCCTAACATCAACCTTGTAAAACTTGTGAACAGAAGACCAAGTAGCGGCCTTGCAAACTTGTTCAACAGAAGCCTGGTGCTGAAAAGCCCAAGAGGCACCAATAGCACGAGTGGAATGAGCAGTAAGGCGGAAGGGAGGATTCTTCCCCTTAGCAGAGTAGGCCTGAATTTAGCAGGAGCCAAACCCTTCCTAGGACCAGTAGGGACCACAAAAAGAGCATCAGTTTTTCTGAAAGGTGCAGTAGCCACCAGATAGTACTTCAGACACCTAACCACATCCAAGGAATGCAAAACCCTCTCCTTAGCGTTACTAGGATTAGGCACAAGGAAGGAAGAACAATGTCCTGATTCAGATAAAAGGCAGACGCGACCTTATGCAGAAAATCAAGCTTGAAGCGAAACACCACCTTGTCCTGGTGTCTCTCAAAGTAGGGGGGGGGGGGGAGGATGGAAAGCGCCGCCAACTCAGAAACATGCCTAACAGAAGTGATGGCCACCAAAAAGACAACCTTGAGAGTAAGAACAGCCAGGGCAGCCTCCTGCACAGGGAGCACCCTGCAAGGCAGACAAGACCAAGTTCAAATCCCAAACAGGTAACATAGGCTAACATGGGGGATGCACATGAATAACCCCCTGGAAAAAAGTCCTGATCAGAGAATGCTGGGCAAAAGACCTCTGGAAGAAAACAGCCAGGGCAGAGACATGACCCTTCAGAGTACTGAGTTGGAGCCCCAGCTCCAACCCATGCTGCAGGAACTCCAGAATCCTGGGAATAGAGCACACACGACAGGGAAGAGACCTAGACTCACACCAGTCAATGTAGGCACGCCAAACCCTATAGTAAATAGAAGAAGAAGACTTCTTCCTAGCCTTTATCATGGTATCCACAACAGAGGCAGGCAGCCCCTTCTCCATCAAGATGGAGGTTTCAGCAGCCAGGCCGTCAAAGCCAGAGTTTGTAAATTGGGATGGCGTAAATGACCCTGAGTGAGCAGGTCTGGAACCCTGGACAGAGCGTACTGATCTACTGCCAGCTGCACCACGTCTGCGAACCACACTCTTCTTGGCCACCTGGGAGCCACCAGAATTGCTGGCACCCCCTCCTGAGCTATCTTGCGCAGAACCCTGCCCAACAGGGGGAATGGGAGAAAGACATACAGAAGCTAAAAGTCCTGCCATGACATTGCTAGAGCATCTGTGGCAAAGGCCTGGGACAGGGAGACATAGGCCGGGAGCTTGTGATTGTGACGGGACGCAAACAGATCCACATCTGGTTGGCCCCAACGGTGACATAGAGAGTGAAACACCCTGTCGCAGAGGGACCATTCTCCCAGGCGAGAGGTCCCCCTGCTCAGAGAGTCTGCCTGCAGATACTCCACCCCCGGAATGTACACATCTGATATGCAGGGAACATTGTCCTCCGCCCAGGACAGGATCAGAGACACTTCCTTGAGGGCCCCCTTGCTCCGGGTCCCTCCCTGATGATTGATGTAGGCAACCGCCGTCTGGTTGTCCGAGCGTACCTGAACAGGCCGGCACCAAAGGTGTTGGGTCAAGTGAGCAAGAACCAACCTGATCGCCCTCAGTTCCAGAACGTTGATAGGTGTGTGGGCCTCCTGAGGGCTCCACCACCCTTGGAACTGAAGGAACTTCCAGAACCCCCCCCCCCCCAACCTGACAGACTGGCATCCTTGGTGACCGTCTCCCAGCAGGGGGACAGAAAGGATCTGCCCGCCAACAGGTTCCTAGAGTCCAGCCACCGCAAGAGGTACCGCCGGACCAGAGGAGACAGAACAAAAGCCTGATCCAGAGACAGGGGACTCTTGTCCCAGACTGATAGGAGATGGAGTTGAAGAGGTCTCATGTTAAACTGCGCATAGGGAACCGCCACGAAGCAGGACACCATCTGCCCCACTAGCTGCATCCGCTGCCGGATGGAGGGGTGAGGGCATGACAGAAGGGAGTGGAGCTTGCAGAGAGTCCACCTTCTGCTGAGGAAGAAAGATCCTGGCCTGAACAGTATCCAGATTCATGCCCAGGAAGGAAGTCACCAGAGATGGGGATAGGGAAGATTTGGGGTGATTGATCACCCAGCTGAACGACTCCAGAATGGTCACCACCCGCTGGGTATCCCGTTCTGCCCGACGGTGAGACCGACAAGTGATGAGAAGGTCATCCAAATATGGAAGAATGTGAATGCCCTGAGCTCTGAAGAGAGCCATAACACCTACCAGCACCTTGGTGAAGACTCTGGGAGCCGAGGTGAGACCGAAGGGCAGAGCTACAAATTGGTAATACTGGTCTTCCAGCGCGAGAAATTTCTGATGCCCTGGGAAGACTGGAACATAAAGGTACGCGTCCTTTATGTCTATGGAGGTCATGAAGTCCCCCGGGCGCAACGAGCCGACAGCTGAGCGCAGGGTCTCCATGCGAAAGTGCCTGGTTCTGACAAATTTGTTGAGAAGTTTTAAGTCCAGGATGGGCCTGATTGAGCCATCCCTTTTGGGCACTGTGAAAAGATTGGAATAATAGTCCTGACCTCTTTCCCTAAGAGGGACCTGACAGATGACCCCCATGTCCAGAAGGTTTTGCACAGCCAGAAACAGACCCTGAGCTGCCAGGGGATTTTGAGGGATCCGGGGGGCGGCCAGACAGCGAACTCTATCTAGTAGCCGGAGGACACCACCTCCAGAATCCACCGGTCTGAGACCTGTTGTCTCCAGACATGAGCGAAGAGCCTCAGCCGTCCCCCCACCCGGGTGGGTGAGGGCGCCCCTTCATGGCTGAACGGGCTTGGTGGCAGACTTGGGCTTAGAGCCCCAGGAGACTCCTGGGCGGGCACGTCCTCTGCCTCTGCTCCAGAAGTCACCCCTGTGCCCCGCAAAGGATATCCCTCTCCCAGACCTGGATCTGCGGAAGGAGGGGGTAAAGGCACCTGAAGCCTGAAAGGGCCGCGGCTGTTTCTTACGATGGGGCAACTTACCTGCCAAGGCAAACAGGTCCAAGCGATCACCAAATAGGTGCAGCCCCTTAAAGTGGACCAACACCCAGGATTTTGACTATCCTGGGTTTTGGTCCCCTTCGGGGGTGCCCCGCTGTGTGAAACCCCCCAGAAACCCCAAAAAACTCACCTCTCCCCGCTCCCACGTGAACGCCGCAGCCAATCCCCGCCAACGTCCAGGCGGGGGACAGGAACGTCCAAGCTGCTTCCGCTGCCTCCCGCGCGTCACTCTCGGCGCGCGCGCGCCCCCGCTGGCCATTCACAGAGGGCCGGCGCGGGCGCGCGCACGTCTGGAGGGGGCGCGGGAGGCGGCGGCGTCGGAAGCGGCGGTGGATCAGGTAAGATCTTTTTGGGGTTTCTGGGGGGTTTCACCCCACGGGACATCCCGATCTCGGATGTCCCGCGGGGTGGGAGGTGATCGGCCCGGGAATCTTATAGATTTCCGGGCCGATCACCCCTGGGTGTTGGTCCACTTTAAAGGGGAGCCCTGTGAGAGCCTTCTTAGCAGCGTTGTCAGCTGCCCAATGGCGCAGCCAAACAGAGCGGTGTATAGCAACCACCAAGGCTGAGGTTCTACTACACATCCTAATGGTGTCATCTAGAGCAGAAAGGGTATAAGCAATAAAAATCTCACAATGTGACAAGGCCCTGAATTCGGCACTGGAAGCATCATCAGGGGCACTTTCCAGCAGACCGTAGAGGAGAGTCCTAATAGCCACAGCAGTAATAGCAGAAGCACAGACAGGGCGCAATGCAGATCCCTCAAAGGCAACGGCATGGGAAGCCAACTGGTCAATGTGCCTGTCCTCACTATCCTTCAGGGTAGTGGAATGCACCACAAAAGTGTTGGACAACCCCAAGACTGGAGCATCCACTTCCAACATTTAACCACTTCGGTGGGAAGGGGATACCTTTTATCCCAGCCCTTAGGGATTCCGGGAAGCTGGCTGGGACGTTCCCACTCTTTGAGAACAAGATTATTGAAATGGGCCTGTTCTGGAAATTCCAAACGTGGCTTAGCAGTATTAAACAATTCCCCCTGCTGTTTGGGAGCAGCAGCAGGAAGGGAAATAGAGAGCACTTCAAAAATCTGAGTCAAAAGTCTATTGGTGTCATCAGCATCCCAGGGATCAGAGCCAGGGTCAGCACCACTGTAATGCTGATCATCAGACAGCTCTGAATCCGAGAACAATTCCCCCTCTTCAAGGGGGGTATAGTCAGTCATGTCCAGAAAATCCTCAGTTTCCATAGGGAAAACAGACGCACCAGGCGCCACATGCCGCCTCTAAGCCGGGGCCTTATGGCCCGCAGAGCTAGCAATCAACCTCTCAATGTTAGCCAGCCTAGAAGACACATCAGGTTGAGACTCCCCACTAGTGTTCAGCTCACTGGAAGTCAAATTCAGGCGAGGGGGAGTAGGTGAAGACATAGTGGGCGCAGGCCTAGTCACCGATAGCCCAGAATGCAGCGCAAGCGCCTGCTGGGCGCAGGGTACACAGACCCGTACATCATCACTTACAGGGGATGCCCCACAGGCCACACACAGCCGGGTTTGTCCTGAGGGGACCCCGAGCACAATATATTGTGAAGCCTCAATATGGTGATTATAGTGGGCCAATTGGCCAATAGGAATTACGCTGTAAAAGCAACCCGGGATGCCCCAAAGGTCCGCCAGGGAAGTGGGATGATTTTACTAATCAGGCCTCTAATAAAGTTTTAGAAACTAATAGAGGGGGGGTAGGACCGGCAGAAACCTCTATACAGTTTCCCCGCCTGAAAGACACAAAAGATGACACCCGATAAGCATACAGAATAAACACTTGACAAATACATAAGCCTGCAGGGCTACTCACGGACCGCGGTGGAGAGTCACAGGTCACGCCGGAGGAAGAGCCCAAAATGGTGCTGGGTACCTCAAGGCAGGAAGAACGACGCGGAATGCGCTGCTCGATAAGCTCCGCCCCCAAGAAAGTGTGAAGGCCTAACACGTGACTGGCCAGCCAACAGGGGCGCAGCAGCGCCTGCAGTGACGTCACCGCTGACACGCCGAAGGGCGCGCGCGTCAGCGGCGGCAGATATAAAACAGTAAACTGACAGAGTAAAAGCCCGGGCGCGGAGCCCAGAATAGTGACAGCAAAAAAGGCACAAATACACACTATGCTAAACACACACACATACCCCATCAGCTAGCAGAGGCCCACCGAGGACCGGGGAGGGGGCGAGGGGCGGAAGGAGCATCCCAAATCAGGCTCACCATAAGCCTGCACCGCTTACCCTTTGGTGAGGGATTGCGGTTGGAGCAAGGCTCCTAAAACACAATTCTGTGAAATACTCACCTGTAGAATTGATATTATAAGTATACAGTACGTCCTGCTCCAGATAGATTACTTACACTTGGGTTATCCTCCGCCAGATGGCACTGCACTGCAGAGACATGCAAAACAGGCTCCTCCCGGCCCCTCAAATACCCAGGGACCTCCCACAAATCCCCAGCATTGAAAAGCAGTGAACAAGAAGCCAGGAGAATTTAACCACTAAAACTGGTAACTATAACATTGATAACAATCACCATACAGGGGATCCAGAATAATGCAAAAACCAGGGTGGGGTGGAGCAGGACATACTGCATACTTATAATATCAATTCTACAGGTGAGTATTTCACAGAATTGTATTATTCTTAGTATACAGTACGTCCTGCTCCAGATAGATTACTTACACTTGGGATATCCAACAGCAGTGTCCATAAAGTAGGGTGGGATCCCCAACAAAAAAGGCAACAGCAGACAGTTTAGACCACTGTCACCTGCAAAACTTTGTGGCCAAGGACAGCATCAGCTGAGGCCCTAACATCAACCTTGTACAACTTTGAAAAGGTATGAACAGAAGACCAAGTAGCGGCCTAGCAAAATTGTTCAACAGAAGCCTGGTGCTGGAAGGCCCAAGAGGCACCAATAGCACGAGTAGAATGAGCAGTAAGGCGAAAGGGAAGGTTCTTCCCCTTAGTGGAATAGGCCTGAGTCACAGCCTGACGAATCCATTCGCTAATGGCAGGAGCCAAAAAAAAAACCTATCCTAGAACCAGAAGGAACAATCCCATCCAAGTAATGACCAGGCCCAACGCTGCATAGCCTCCGAGAACAAACGAGATCGGACGCATTCAGGATGGAGTGGCCTTAGGCCCAAAAGATCATCAGTTTTCCTAAAGGACGCAGTGACTACCAAGGAATACTTCCAACACCTGTCCAAGGAATGCAGAACCCTTTCGTCAGCGTTGCTAGGAATAGGGCACAATGAAGGAAGAACAATATATTGAATCAAAAGAACAGTAGACACCACCTTAGGCAGAAAGTCCGGCTTAAAGCGGAACACCACCTTATCCCGGTGTCTCTCAAAGTAAGGGGGCAAGATAGAGAGAGCCACCAGTTAAGACACACGTCTGACCGAAGTAATAGTCACCAGAAGACAACCTTGAGGGTAAGTACAGCCAGAGCAGCATCCTGAATAGGTCCAAAGGGAGCACCCTGCAAGGCAGACAAAACCAAGTTCAAATCCCAAACAGGGACCATAGGTTTACGTGGGGGACGCACATGAGTAACCCCCTGAAAGAAAGTCTTAACCAAGGAATGCTGAGCAAAAGACTTCTGAAAGAAGACGGACAGGGCAGAAACCTGACACTTCAGAGAACGTAGTTGGAGACCCGACTCCAACCCATGCTGTAAAATCTCTAGAACCCTGGGGACAGAGAACACCCGACAGGGAAGAGACCTAGACGCACACCAATCAATATAGGTATGCAATACCCTAAAATAGATGGAAGAAGAAGTTTGTTCCTAGTCTTCCCATAGTCTCAATCACCGAGGCAGGTAAGCCTGTCTCCATCCATATGGATGTTTCAGCAGCCAGGCCGTCAAAGCCAGAGTCTGTAGATTGGGATGGCATAAGGGGCCCTGAGTGAGCAGATCTGGCACCCCTGGCAGAACGTACTGAACTACTGCCCTCTGTACCACATCTGCGAACCACACTCTTCTTGGCCACCCAGAGCCACCAGAAACACTGACACCCCTTCCAGAGCAATCTTGCACAGGACCCTGCCTAGCAGAGGGAATGGAGAAAAGACATACAGAACAGAATGTCCTGCAATGACCTTACTAAGACATCCGTGATCACGGCCAGGGGATCCTGGGACAGGGAAACAAGGGCAGAGAGCTTGTGATCGTGACGGGACACAAACAGATCCACAACTGGTTGGTCCCCATAGTGACACAGCGATTGGAACACCCTGTTGAGGAGGGACTCCCCCTGTAATATATACCGCTGATATGCAGGGAACATTGTCCTCCACCCAGATCAGGATCAGAGACACTTCCTGGAGGACCCTCCTGCTCCGGGTCCCTCCCTTAAGATTGATGTAGGCCACTGCCGTCAGATAGACCTAGCGCCCCTGAACAGGCAGGCCCTGAAGAGGAGTAGTCAAGCAAGTTAGAACTAACCTGAACGCTCACTGTTTCAACATTGATAGGTGTATGGGCCTCCTAAGGGCCCCACCTCCCCTGGAACCTCAGGGACTTCCAGAAGAACCCCCCCCCCCCCCGACCTGATAGATTGGCATCCATGGTGACCATCTCCCAGGAAGGGGCAAGATGCCCCCAGACAGGTTCCTTGAGTTCATCCACTACAAGAGGGACCTCCTCACCAGGGGGGAAGGCACACAGACCCTGTCCAAGGATGCTGGGTCCTTGTCCCGTACAAACCATAGGAGAAGTTGCAGAAAGCCCCAAGGGGGCTGAGCATAAGGGACCTCTTCGGGGCACACCACCAACGGCCCACCAGCTGCATCCCCTGCCTGGTGGAGGGACGGGAAAGCTATGAGGGACTGAGCCCGTGCAACCAGATTGTCCACTCTTTGCTGAGGAAGGAAGATCCTTGCCTGAACTGAATCCAGATTCATTCCTAGGAATGGAGTTACCAATGAAGGAGACAACGAGGACTTGGGGTGAGTGATCACCCATCCAAATGAATCCCAAATGGACATCACCAGCCGAGTATCCAACTTAGCCTGATGTAGGGACTGGGAAGTGATGAGGACGTCCAGGTAGGTCAGCACGCGGACGCCCCTAGAACTCATCAGAGACATCACCCCCGTCAGCACCTTGGTGAGCACTCTGGGAGCTGAAGAGGGGCCAGATGACAAGGCCACAAATTGGCAGTGTTGGTCTTCCAACGCGAATCTGAAGAACCTTGGTGTCCTGAAGACACAGGGATGTGAAAATAAGCATCTTTGATCTCCACAGATGGCAGGAAGCCCCCGGGCGCAAGGAGCTGATGGCCGAGCGCAGAGTTTCCGTGCAGAAACCGCCTGTAATTGACGAACTGTTGAAAATCTGTGAATCCAGACTGACCCATCCTTTTGGGGAACTGTGGAAAGGTTGGTGTAGCGTCCACTGCATCTGTCTGTTAAGGGCAATCTGCAAGTGACCCCCGACCCCGCAGACCTTGCATGGCCTGCACCATCACCTGAGCAGAGGCAGGGACCAGAAGTACCCGGGACCTGATAATCTTGGGGGAGGCCGCACAACAAATTATCTAGTAGCCGGAGAACACTTCCTCCTGAATCCACCAGTCTGAGGCGTGATGCCTCCTGACATGAGCAAGGTGCCGCAGCCGTCCCCTCACCCAGACGGGCGAGGGCGCCCCATCATGCTTGAGGGAACTTGGGGGAAAATTTGGGCTTAGCCCCCCCCCCCCCCCCGAGGAGCCGGGGCGTTGTCTGCTGCCCCCGCGAAGGACACCCCTGGTTCCTGTTTAACACCATGGTAGGGGGCAGAAGGGGTGCCCTGGCCCCGAAGGGGCCGAGACAGCCGCCTGCGTTGGGGTAACTTACCCTTCTTACCAAACAGGTCTAGACAGGCCCCAAACAGGCGTAGCCCTTTAAAAAGAAGCCCGGTAAGAGCTTTCTTTGCAGCATCGTCAGCACCCAACTGTCGCAGCCAAACTAAGCGACGTATAGCCACCACAAGGGCAGAAGTTCTTGCACACATTCTAATGGTGTCATCCAACGCTAATAGGATAATTTTACAAACACATCACAACTGGAGAGTGCATTAAACACATCCCAAGGGAGACCATCAGGGGGGCGATCAAGCATTTTTCTGATGAGGGTTCTAGCGGCCACGGCAGTAACGGCAGAGGCACAGACCGGGCGCAGCGCCGTCCCCACACATGCAAAGGTGTGGGAGGCCAGCAGGTCAATGCGCCGGTCCTCAGCATCCCAAAGGGTAGTATAAGCAGGGGCTGCAATAAAGGGGGGGTTAGGTAGCCCTATGATCGGGGCATCCACTTCGGGGGGGGGGGGGGATGACCAACATTTAACCACCTCAGGGGGAAAAGGATACTTCCTATCCCAATCCCCTGGGACCCCGGGAAGTTTACTGGGGCACTCCCATTCCTTGAGCACAAGGGTATGGGAATGTGCCTGCTCTAGAAATTCCAAACGTGATGTTGCTGTATGGAAACGCTCCCCTCTTTGCCTGGGAGCCTCACCAGGGGGAGAGATAGACAGGACCTCAAAGATCTGGATCAATAATCTGTCATCCTGGGCCCAGGGGTCAGGGCCTGAGTCTTCATGACCCTTCGGTCTCTCATCAGATGAGCCTGAGTCAGAAAAGAGCTCTCCAACAGAAGGGGTATAGCCACACAGATTCATAAACTCCTCAGATCCCATAGGGAAAACAGTAACACTAGGCGCCAAGTGCCGCTTCTTACCAGGGCCCTTACGCGCTAAAGACCTCGCAATAATCTGTTCAGCCGTAGGCAGTCTATGAGACAAATCAGGCTGAGAATCCCCACTTGTGTGCGACTCAGCAGGAGTGAGATTTAAGCCTGGGGAAGTAGGTGAAGTAAAACGAGGTGCAGCCACTGGCAGGCCAGAATGCAAGGCCAGAGCTTGCTCAGCACAGGGTACGCAGACCCGTGCCCTGTCAGCGTCAGCATGGGGTTGTCCACACACCATGCACAGCCGGTCTTGCCCCAAGGGGACCCCGGTCACATTATCCTGAGATGCCTTCATATGGTGATTTTTTTAGGCACAATATGCCAGTAGGGATTGACGCTATAAAGCCACCCTGGAATGACCCACTAGGGAAGTGGCAGAATTTTACAAGGCCCGACTATCAATTACACCAGGCCGGAAGAAGCCAATGGATACACCCGTCTGAAAGACACAATGAGAAGAAAAGTGTGTCAGAACAGAAAACACTACAATGAGCATAAAGCCGCCCGCGAGGGCACTTACGGACCACAGTAAGTAAGAAAGTCACACACGCGCGCACGAACTGACAAAATGGCGCCGAGTACCTCGAAGGGCGGGCCAGAGCGAGCCGTGACGCTGAGCGCGCCAGGCCAGGCCCCGCCCTCCCGATGGGTGCGAAGTCCAACAAGCAGCCAATGAGGACGCAGAGGCGTCTGAGGTAACGCCGCCGCCCGGCGCGGAACATCCAATGAAGGAAAAAGCGCGCGCGGCAGTTACACGAGTAAAAATACAAATCAGTGCGGCGGCTGACACCACATATACAAGTCCAAAAGACATTACAAAGGCCATATGCATGTAACCACAATACACTGACACCAAACACCCCCCCCCCCCCCTTTCTTTCCCCCCGAGCTAGGGGGGGAACGAGGGAGGATGGCGGCCCTTTAAACAGGGCCCACCGCTACAAGGGGCATGGGGCAATAATGCGGGAGGGGCATCCCATAGAAGCTCACCATCAGCCTATACCGCCTACCCTTTGTTGGGGGACTGCAGTGGAGCAGCGCTCCATAAGCACGCATGGTGCTGCCTACCTTCACCGGACCAGCGCAGCCCAGGCTGGGAGGCACATCACAAAGAGGACGGGTGGGAATAGTCCAACAGGGCCGCAGGCTTTAATAGCCCCGCTCACCTGCGAGAGAGTGATGCTTCATGTCTTCACAGTCAGCACTGCAGAGAAATATGGGGATTTGTGGGAGGAAACTGGGTATTTGAGGGGCCGGGAGAAGCCTGTTTTGCATGTCTCTGCACTGCAGCGCCATCTGGCGGAGGATAACCCAAGTGTAAGTAATCTATCTGGAGCAGGACGTACTGTATACTAAGAATAACACCTGTAAAAGGTGCAGCCTACGATCACCCGACCAGCGCAGCCAAAGCTGGGAGGCATAAATGAAGAAATGGAACGGGTGGGAATAGTTCTACAGGGCCACAGGCTGCTCACCTGCGAATAGAGAAGTCATCATTCTTGTCCTTCGCAGCCGACTGCAGAGAAGAAACTGGGGAATTTGTGGGAGGTCCCGGGTATATATGGGACCGGGAGAGGCCTCTTTTGCCATCTCTGCAGTCCAGCGCCCTCTGGCGGAGGTAATCCCATCTGATATGAATCATTATCTGGAGCAGGACGTGCTGCATACTTAGAATATAATTTATTTATTTGTTTTTTTGTTTTTTGTTTTGTTTTTTTATACTTACCTCCCATCCATCCCTGGCTTTTCTGTGGGGGTTTAAAATCAGCTACGTGAGTCTCACGTAGCTGGCACTAGAAGGGTTAAAACACGAGAATGTATGCCATCTAGTCCCGGTGATTTATCAATTTTTATCTGCTTGAGACGGCGCTGGACTTCTTCCTTTGTTAGACCAGTGACATTTAATGGAGGGTTTCAGTTATTCCCCTGCATTTCACTCAGCATGTCACATTCTTTTGTGAATATAGAAGCAAAGAAGTTGTTAAGTAAAATTGTTTTCTCCTCATTCCCCTCTATAGGTGTCCCCGCCTCGCTTTTCAGGGAGCCCACACCATCAGGTTTGTATCTTTTATGGTTTATATAGCTAAAACATAATTTGGGATTAGTTTTACTCTCTTTCACGATCAGTCTTTCTGTCTTCAGCTTAGCTGCCCTTATCTGTTGTTTACATTGTTTCTTTTCTTTCTTTTAATTTTCTATTTTATTTTAGAGTTTTTTAACACTTCCACTGCCCCTTCCTGCTTTAAATGCCTTTTTTTTGTTGTTTATTGCCCCCTAAACCTTTTAAGGATTTCTTTGAAAGTATACCATTTAGTGTCCATGCTTTTGTTTTTAAGGACATTTTCCCAGTCAATGCATTTTAGGGCATCTCTAAGCTGGTCAAACCTTGCCTTTTTGAAGTTCCTTGTTTTTGTGGCTTCTTGATAAGGCACCCTAGTGATTGCTAAGTGGAAATTAACAATATTATGATCACTGTTTCCTAGGTGTCCCCCAACCTGTACCTTTGTTACTTTGTCTGATACATTGGTTAGTATTAGGTACAATATGGCTCTCCCCCTTGTTGGAGCTTGCACTTGTTGGGAAAGGTAGCCATCTTTTATTTTAGAAACAATTACGTTTATGAGATCCACACGTTTCAGCGTCCCAGTCTATATCTGAGTAATTAAAGTTCCCCATAATAACTACCTCATTAAATTAAGCGGCTATATCTATTTGCCTTAGCATCAAATTTTCTGTGGATTCGGATATATCTGGAGGTTTGTAGCAAACCCACATCAGTATTTTATTTTTGTTTCTCCCTCTATGTATTTCTACCCATACAGACTCCACCTGGTCATTCCCCTCACATATATCCTCCCGCATAGCGGGTTGTAGAGAGTATTTTACAGTTAAGCAGACCCCACCTCCTTTGCATTGTTTACGGTCCTTCTGAAACACACAGTAGCCATAGCTTTCATCCAGCCAGGTCTCTGTTATCCCCACTATGTCAATGTTTGATGTGGACAACTACATTCATACTTTTTATATGGACAAGGGCATGCAACATGGTTGATGCAGGCAGAGGCAGGGAACAGGAGAAAAGGGGACAACAGGAAATATACTAACCACAATGAACTCTGGAGTCTGTGGAGTTGCAGGATCTTGATGGTCCTGGACAGACTAACTTACAACAAGCCAACCATATAACCGAAAAAAGGTCTAATTAGTATTTGCCCACCCATAACACAGGAAACATTATGGAGTATTCAAGGTGTAACCCCTGTCATACTTTTCTGGGTATTCACCAGGTCATCTAGATAAGGCAGAAAAATGCCCTGATTTTTTTAAAGAAACCATCACAGGGGGTAAAGACACAAATTAGAAGTGAAATCTCCCGACTTCCGAGTGGGGGAATATCTGATAGCCTTGGCAAAGCGGGATAGTAAGATAAGCCTTCCTAATGCCAACTGAGCAAAACTCCATTACCCCGTCACTATTTTACCCAGGCTAACGGCACCTAAGGGCTCCAGTCCTGGGCAAAAGCCAAAAGCCAACAAACATTTGTATACATGATTGAGCATGTCCATTTAAGCCAAGGAGGATTAGAAGCAATCTTTGACTTTGCTTTGCTTTTGTTTGAACGAGGGTGTACTCCAATTTTCGTCAGAACTGTAGTATGAAGCCTTTTGTCACTTTGAGCTGGTATAAGGTCCTGAACCTGAATTACTCCTAGTCAAGGAGGGAAACGTCTTTTGAGGCAACAGGGTTCTCTTGCTGCCAGTGATCCCATTAATTATATCTGGAAGACCCTTGCCAAACAGTAACCCCATGTATAGCAGAGAGACCTTAGTTTATTTCAGGTGGCACCCCCAGAGTTTAGTCATCCCATGAGGCTGGGAGTAGAAAGACCTTTGTGAGGCCTCAAATACTTGCCTATGAAAGATTCTGGGGTTAGATCCTTTGAGACCAACGCTATTCTTTGGAGGCCTAACTTGCCAATGCTTATAATTCTGGCAGCTGCCCCAGCTGATAGAGGGAGATGTTTTGGCAGGACTTTGTTGTCAACCAGCTCTGTAAAGTGATCCGAAAGTGTGAAGACTATAGGATCACTAAATGTAGTTCATAGGTAGCATTGGAGAAAAGAAAGGGAGAAAACAAACGCAGTCACGGGTAAGATACGGTGACAGAAACAAGAAGGAGGTCATATACTATTTTTCCATGTGGCCTGCTTAGAATTAGGTTACTGAGCAAGTCATGGAGAAGGACAGTCTTTGAGTGAATCACAATGCGGGGGCCAAGGCTGGTGAAGTGTTGTACCATCAAAGCAAGAGAAAAAAAAATCTAAAAAAGAATAATAGTGCGTCAAGCTGCCAAAAGGCAGCCAACCTCTTTAGACAGTGTTTCATCTCCTAGTTTGCACACCCCTAAACTTCTTCATGAATACTTTTGGGGCTTATATAAATAAATAAATATGTACACACTCACAAGGGGTTGTGTTTCGCACTGAAAGCTCTGTCTTACATGCGCAGCCACTGCCGTTTCGGCACTGCTGGGGACTGGGTAATGATTTTATTTTAAGCTTTATGACTTGTTTCTAACAGAGGGCAACCTAATCTAATTAAATCACTGCCTTTGAAAGCCTTACATAAAACCCAACTTTCCTTAGATGTAAATTAAACCTAAATATTAGAATGATGTATGACTTCATCCGCTATTTAAATAAATATAAAAAGTTACAATACCAGTTCCTTTTTATCACTTTTGTCATCAGAAAGTACATCCTCATCAGATTCAAAATCTTCAGAGTACTTCAACCCTGGGCCAATACGAACAGCTGCTCCCGTTTCGGACCTAATGTTTATGGAACTCTGGAAATATGGGATATGAAAAGCAAGTCAAAATGTTAATAATGCACAAAGGTATTGGTGTATTACATACACATGTAAAAAAATGCATTAGGAGGTTATCTGTGGACAAGCCCCAAAAAAATACAATTCTGCGAAAAACTCGCCTGTAGAATTGATATTATAAGTATACAGTACGTCCTGCTCCAGATAGATTACTTACACTTGGGCTATCCTCCGCCAGATGGCACTGCACTGCAGAGACATGCAAAACAGGCTCCTCCCGGCCCCTCAAATACCCAGGGACCTCCCACAAATCCCCAGCATTGAAAAGCAGTGAAAAAGAAGCCGGGAGAATTTAACCACTAAAAACTGGTAACTATAACATTGATAACAATCACCATACAGGGGATCCAGACTAATGCAAAAACCAGGGCGGGGTGGAGCAGGACGTACTGTATACTTATAATATCAATTCTACAGGTGAGTATTTCACAGAATTGTATTATTCTTAGTATACAGTACGTCCTGCTCCAGATAGATTACTTACACTTGGGACATCCAATAGCAGTGTCCATAAAGTAGGGTGGGATCCCCAACAAAAAAGGCAACAGCAGACAGTTTAAACCACTGCCACCTGCAAAACCTTGCGGCCAAGGACAGCAACAGCTGTGGCCCTAACATCAACCTTGTAAAACCTTGAAAAGGTATGAACAGAAGACCAAGTAGTGGCCTAGCAAACTTGTTCAACAGAAGCCTGGTGCTGGAAGGCCCAAGAGGCACCAATAGCACGAGTAGAATGAGCAGTAAGGCGAAAGGGAAGATTCTTACCCTTAGTGGGATAGGCCTGAGTCATAGCTTGACGAATCCATTTGCTAATAGTAGACTTGGCAGGAGCCAAAACCCTTCCTAAGACCAGAAGGGACCATCCCATCCAAGTATTGACCAGGCCCAACCCTGCTTAGCCCCCGAGATCAAACGAGATCGGACGCAGTGACTACCAAGGAATACTTTAAACATCTGTCCAAGGAATGCAGAACCCTTTCCTCAGCGTTGCTAGGAATAGGGCGCAATGAAGGAAGAACAATATCATGATTCAAATGAACATTAGACACCAACTTAGGCAGAAAGTAAGGCTTAAAGCGGAACAACACCTTATCCTGGTGTTTCTCAAAGTATGGGGGCTAGATAGACAGAGCCGCCAGCTCAGACACACGTCTGACCGAAGTAATAGCCACCAGAAAGACAACCTTGAGGGTAAGTACAGCCAGAGCAGCATCCTGAAGGGAGCACCCTGCAAGGCAGACAAAACCAAGTTCAAATCCCAAACAGGGACCATAGGTTTACGTGGGTGACGCACATGAGTAACCCCCTGAAAGAAAGTCTTAACCAAGGAATGCTGAGCAAAAGACTTCTGAAAGAAGACGGACAGGGCAGAAACCTGACCCTTCAGAGTACTGAGTTGGAGACCCGACTCCAACCCATGCTGTAAAAACTCCAGAACCCTGGGGACAGAGAACACCCGACAGGGAAGAGACCTAGACTCACACCAATCAATATAGGTACGCCATACCCTATAATAGATGGAAGAAGAAGTTTGCTCCATTCTTCCCATAGTCTCAATCACCGAGGCAGATAAGCCTGTCTCCATCAAGATGGATGTTTCAGCAGCCAGGCCGTCAAGCCAGAGTCTGTAGATCGGGATGGCGTAAGGGGCCCTGAGTGAGCAGACCTGGCACTCCTGGCAGAACGTACTGATCTACTGCCATCTGTACCACGTCTGCGAATCACACTCTTCTTGGCCACCCGGGGGCGACCAGAATCACTGGCACCCCTTCCAGAGCAATCTTGCGCAGGACCCTGCCTAGCAGGGGGAATGGAGAAAAGACATACAGAACAGAATGTCCTGCCGTGACATTACTATGGCATCCGTGATCACGGCCAGAGGATCCTGGGACAGGGAAACAAGGGCCGGGAGCTTGTGATAGTGACGGGACACAAACAGATCCACAACTGGTTGGTCCCCATAGTGACACAGGGATTGGAACACCCTGTTGCATTGGAGTTACCAATGAAGGGACAATGAGGACTTCGGGTGTTTGATCACCCATCCAAATGACTCCCAAATGGGTACCACCAGCCGAGTATCCAACTTAGCCTGACGCAGAGACTGGGAAGTGATGAGGACGTCCAGGTAGGTCAGCACGCGGACGCCCCTTGGTCTCATCAGAGACATCACCCCCGTCAGCACCTTGGTGAGCACTCTGGGAGCTGAAGAGAGGCCAGATGACAAGGCCACAAATTGGCAGTGTTGGTCTTCCGACGCAAATCTGAAGAACCTTGGTGTCCTGAAGACACAGGGATGTGAAAATAAGCATCTTTGATCTCCACAGATGGCAAGAAGCCCCCGGGGCGCAAGGAGCTGATGGCTGAGCGCAGAGTTTCCATGCAGAAACCGCCTGTAATTGACGAATTGCTGAAAATCCGTGAATCCAGAATGGGCCAGACTGACCCATCCTTTTGGGGAACTGTGGAAAGGTTGTTGTAGCGTCCCCTGCCTCTGTCTGTTAAGGGCAATCTGCAAGTGACCCCCAGACCCCGCAGGCCTTGCATAGCCTGCACCAGCACCTGAGCAGAGGCAGGGACCAGGAGTACCCTGGACCTGATGATCTTGGGGGAGGCCGCACAGCAAACTATCTAGTAGCTGGAGGACACTTCCTCCAGAATCCACAAGTCTGAGGCGTGATGCCTCCTGATATGAGCAAAGTGCCGCAGCCGTCCCCTCACCCAGACGGGCGAGGGCGCCCCAGCATGCTTGAGGGGACTTGGGAGAAGATTTGGGCTTAGCCCCCTCGGAGGAGCCAGGGCGTTGTCTGCTGCTCCTGGGGCAGGAATCTGCGCGAACCCCCGCGAAGGACACCCCTGGTTCCTGTTTAACACCATGGTAGGGGGTAGAAGGGGTGCCCTGGCCCCGAAGGGGCCGAGACAACCGCCTGCGTTGGGGTAACTTACCCTTCTTACCAAACAGGTCTAGACAGGCCCCAAACAGGCGTAGCCCCTTAAAAGGAAGCCGGGTAAGAGCCTTCTTTGCAGCATCGTCAGCACCCCACTGTCGCAGCCAGACCAAGCGACGTATAGCCACCACAAGGGCAGAAGTTCTTGCACACATTCTAATGGTGTCATCCAATGCTAATAGGATAAATTTTACAAACACATCACAACTGGAGAGTGCATTAAATGATGAGGGTTCTAGCGGTTCTAGCGGCCACAGCAGTAATGGCAGAAGCACAGACCGGGCGCAGCGCCATCCCCGCACATGCAAAGGCGTGGGAGGCCAGCAGGTCAATGCGCCGGTCCTCAGCATCCTGAAGGGTAGTATAAGCAGGGGGCTGCAAGAAAAGGGGGGTTAGATAGCCCTATGATCGGGGCATCCACTTCGGGGGGGGGGGGGGGGATGACCAACATTTAACCACCTCATGGGGGAAAAGGATACTTCCTATCCCAATCCCCTGGAACCCCGGGAAGTTTACTGGGGCACTCCCATTCCTTGAGCACAAGGGTATGGAAATGTGCCTGCTCTAGACATTCCAAACGTGATGTTGCTGTATGGAAATGCTCCCCTCTTTGCCTGGGAGCCTCACCAGGGAGAGAGATAGACAGAACCTCAAAGATCTGGATCAATAATCTGTCAGTGTCATCCTGGGCCCAGGGGTCAGGGCCTGAATCTTCATGACCCTTCGGTCTCTCATTAGATGAGCTTGAGTCAGAAAAGAGCTCTCCATCAGAAGGGGTATAGCCACACAGATTCATAAACTCCTCAGATCCCATAGGGAAAACAGTAACATTAGGCGTCAAGTGCCGCATCTTACCAGGGCCCTTACGCGCTACCTAAAGACCTCGCAATAATCTGTTCAGCCGTAGGCAGTCTATGAGACAAATCAGGCTGAGAATCCCCACTTGTGTGCGACTCAGCAGGAGTGAGATTTAAGCCTGGGGGAGTAGGTGAAGTGAAACGAGGTACAGCCACTGGCAGGCCAGAATGCAAGGACAGCGCTTGCTCAGCACAGGGTACGCAGACCCGTGCCCTGTCAGCGTCAGCATGGGGTTGTCCACACGCCATGCACAGCCGGTCTTGTCCCAAGGGGACCCCGGTCACATTATCATGAGATGCCTCCATATGGTGATTTTTAGGCACAATATGCCAGTAGGGATTGACGCTATAAAGCAACCCTGGATGCCCCAATGACCTGCTAGGGAAGTGGGAGAATTTTTACAAGGCCCGACTATCAATTACACCGGGTCGGGAGAAGCCAATGGATTCACCCGTCTGAAAGACACAATGAGGGAAAAAGGTGTCAGAACAGAAAACACTACAATGAGCATAAAGCCGCCCGCGAGGGCACTTACGGACCACAGTAAGTAAGAACGTCACACGCACGAACTGACAAAATGGCGCCGAGTACCTCGAAGGGCGGGCCAGAGCGAGCCATGACGCGGGGCGCGCCAGTTCAGGCCGCGCCCCCCCGAAGGGCGCAAAGTCCAACAAGCAGCCAATGAGGACGCAGAAGCGCCTGAGGTAACACCACCACCCGGCGCGGAACATCCAAGTGAAAGAAAAGGCGCGTGCGGCATTGCCAGTAAAAAAGACAAGTCAGTGCGGTGGCTGACACCACATATAAAGTCCAAAGACATTACAAAAGGCCATAAGCACGTACTCACGATACACTGACACCCACACGCCCCCCCCCCCTTTCTTTCCCCCCGAAGGCTACAGGGAGAATGAGGGAGGATGGCAGCCCTTTGTACAGGGCCCACTGCTACACAAGGCATGGGACAATATTGCGGGAGGGGCATCCCATAGAGGCTCACCATCAGCCTATACCGCCTATCCTTTGGTGGGGGACTGCGGAGGAGCAGCGCTCCATAAGCACGCATGGTGCCGCCTACCTTCCCCCGATCAGCACAGCCCAGGCTGGGAGGCACATCACAAGGACGGGTGGGAATAGTCCAACAGGGCCGCAGGCTTAATAGCCCCGCTCACCTGCGAGAGAGTGATAACTTCATGTCTTCGCAGTAAGCACTGCAGAGAAATCTGAGGATTTGTGGGAGGTCCCTGGGTATTTGAGGGGCCGGGAGGAGCATGTTTTGCATGTCTCTGCAGTGCAGTGCCATCTGGCGGAGGATAACCCAAGTGTAAGTAATCTATCTGGAGCAGGACGTACTGTAAACTAAGAATACACGCTATACCCACCTATTCAACTGCAGCCGCATATGCCGAAGAACTGCGCATTATAAGCTGTTAGTGCAAAGCCTGACATGGCATAACCTTAGACTACATGGCATGCCATTGCCCCATTGTGAGGGAATCCAAAAGTGCCCCCGGTGCCCTGTGTAGAGGAAACATACTGGCATAGTGACTGTCAGTGATGAGAGAGCAGCTTGCAAATAATGGGCAATCCTCGGGCATGTGAAGGTAGTGGAACCTGATCTTAAAAACGAGTATTTTACAATAATGCTAACGCTGTTTTTTTGTCACCATGTGCATCAAGATTTTAGGTCTAGTATATACCACTGTATGTCATTTTATATCTACTTATACTCATTTTCATCCTTTAACCCTTTAAATGCCAGCCACGTAAAATTTACGTGGCTACCTCCCCTGCAGTTAACCGCCAGCCACGTGAATTTTACATTTATTCACCTTCGTGCCCGATTGCTCCTGCCGGCTCTCCTCTTCACTGGGGTGGGGGAGGGGGCTCTGATCACACCCCCCCCCCCCCCCCCACTCTTCTGCCTTCAGGAGAGTGCCTAAGAGCCCTCCTCCCTCCGATGGCCGCCACCATCTTTACTGCTAGCGGGTCGGATTACATCACCCGCCGGGAGTCGTCGGGGCACCTGGTGGTTCCGCTGTCAGATCCCAGGTGACGGCTGAGCAGAGGAGGAGAGAGGTAGGCGATCCTTCGATCGCTTGCCTCCACCCTCCTCTGGCCAGCCATCACTGGCATCGGATCGCCGAGGGACACAGGAGCTGACGATCGGAGGTGAGTAAAGAAAAAAATATATATATTTTTTAATAAAGTCATTTCTAAAGTGTGTGGTGTGTTTATTTTTTTTTTTTACTGTTAACCCTTTGTGAACTGGTAAGGGGTCCATGAGACAAGGCTCAGGGGCTGGCAAGTCACCTGCAGCTAGCGGGTGACTTGCCATTAACCCCCGATCCCCCCCATTACCTGCCTCCCCAAAGCCCGGGGGGGGGGGGGGGGGCAGAAGAGCCATGGACCTAGGCTATGCCTGCTTGTAGCCTGCAGGGCCAGGGGCAACCAAAGCTGGCCCCTGTGCCCTGTTCTACAAGCCCTCATAGCTGGTCACAGGCTGGTTATGCTGGGTAGGGGGGACCTCACGCCATTTTTCTTTGGGTTTTTAAGGGTTTTAACCCAAAAATTTTCCCCCAAAAAAAGGGGTCCTCCTCCTCGGGAGGGGGGACCCTATGTCATTTTTTTTTTTTAAATAACCCCATGTTACCTGTCACCCAGTAGGTATAAAAGGTTTCCAGCAGCAGCAGGAGAGCAGAAGGCAAAGTGATCAGCGTGGGACACAGTGCTCTGGGATGGATGAGAGGTACGTATTAAAAAAAAAAAAAACATAACAAAATATTTTTCTCTGTGTCATTGTGTTTTTTTTACATTTAACCCTTTGTGAACTGCCATTAATCCAGAGACCCCCCATTGCCTGCCTCCCCAAAGCTCAGGGGGGGGGGGGGGGGGGCAGAAGAGCCCATGGCTATTAGGCTTTGGGTCTTGTAGCTGGCAGGGCGGGGGGGGGGGGGTATCAAAGCTGGCCCTGCACCCTGTTCAACAATTCCCCACAGCTGGTGCTTGGGCTGGTTCTGCTGGGTAGGGGGAACCTCGCACCATTTTTTTTTTTTAGAATTGTAAGGGTTTTTAACCCTTAAAATTCCCCCCAGAAATGCACCACGAACAAGGCGTCCGTCTTACGAAAGGAGAAGTAGCAACCAAATAGTACTTCACACAACGAACTACATCCAAAGAGTGCAAAACCCTCTCCTTGTCATTGCTAGGCCTAGGGCACAAGGAAGGACTACATCCTGATTGAGATGGAAGGCAGAAACCACCTTAGGAAGGAAATCTGGTTTAAAGCGAAAAACCACCTTATCCTGGTGTCTCTCAAAGTAAGGGGCCTGAATAGACAGAGCCGCCAACTCAGAGACATGACGAACAGAGGTAATAGCCACCAAAAATACAATTCTGTGAGATACTCACCTGTAGAATTGGTATTATATGCATACAGCACGTCCTGCTCCATCTAGAATACTTACACATGGGTTATCCTCCGCCAGAGGGCGCTGTACACTGCAGACATGCAAAAACAGGCTCCTCCCGGCCCTTCATATACCCAGGGACCCCCAGTATTGAAAAGCAGTGAGAAAGAAGCCGGGAGAAACCAACCACCAACTGGTAACAATAGTAATGATAACAATCACCATACAGGGGATCCAGAAACAGTAAACCAGGGCCGGGTGGAGCAGGACATGCTGTATGCATATAATACCAATTCTACAGGTGAGTATCTCACAGAATTGTATTATTCTAAGCATACAGCACGTCCTGCTCCATCTATAATACTTACACATGGGACATCCAATAGCAGTGTCCATAAAGTAGGGTGGGATCCCCAAAAACAAGGCACAGCAGTCACCTGTAAAACTTTGCAACAGGCATGACATGAGCAGAGGCTTAACGTCAATCTCATAACAAGACCTTTGAAAGGTATGAACAGAGACAAGCAACAGTCTAGTAACTTATTCAACAGAAAAAACCTGGTGCTGTAGGGCCAATGGTACCCAAGCACCAATATAACGGAATAAAATGAAAAAAGGGGAGATTCTTCCCCCTCAAAGGAATAGGTCAGTGTAACGACCCAACCAGCCCACAGGCAATAGAAGCCTTGTGGAAAACTTGTAACTTCCCCAAGGGGAAAGAGAACTGGTCACCCGACCGAAGGCGGGAATACTGACCCCTTCACTTAGCACGAAGCCAAGGGCTTTACTCAGGACCAGGAGACATCCAAGAGGGATTAATCCCAAGGACGTAGTGGCGCTGGAAACAGGCAATATCAGGTGCATACATAAGAAGGCGCCCGCAGACTCCAAGAGCATCAGTCCCCCTAAGGGACAAGAAAGCCTCAGGGGGAAAATTGCAACACCTGTTGAGGGAATATAGACCCTCATTTTAGGATTATTAAGAATAAGGTCCGTAGTTAGACTAAACAGACTAACACCATGAACATAGAACGCCACTTGGACCGGAGGTCCGGCGTAAGAAGGAATACCCCCACGGTATGGGGTATATATATATATATATATATATATATATATATATATATACACACACACACACACACATCGAGCCAAGACTAAGTAATCAGGTCCACCTTCTCAGGCACACGTGTGACTGAGGCAGGAGCCCCCAGAGAAGCGACTTGGACTACAAGGCAGCTCAGACATCATCCAGCAGAAAGTCCCCAGGGAAAATCCGCAGGGCAAACAAAATGAAAATTGATCCCAACAGGGACCATGGAACTACTTGGGAGATGCACCTAAGCACTCCCCAAGAGAACTCCTCACAAGGAAGACAGAACCAGATTCCTACAGGAAGATAGCCAGGACAGAACCTGACCCTTCAGAGTCCCTAGATGGGGAGCCAACCCCAACCTATGCTGTAATGACTCTAGAACCCTGGGAACCGAGAACGTCCAACATAGAAGAGACCAAGACTCATGCCAATCAATATGGGTATACCATAATCCCCAATAGACGGAGGAAGAGGAAGCCAAGGAAGCTTGCTCCTAGCTCCCCATATACCGAGTCACCCAGAAGATAAGGCCCATCTCCAAGGGGTGAATGAATCAGCTGTCAGGCCCCAGACTAGAGTCTGTATATTGGGATGACAAAGGAAGAGCCTGACAAGGGCAGAACCGCGCTCCTGAGAGAGCGAACAGGTCAACAGACTACAGCAGAAGCATCTGCGAACCACAGTCCACAAGGCCACCCAGGCCATTAATCTCATGGGTCCCTTTATCAGAACAACGTGCGCAGAACCCCACAAGTAGGGTGAACGAAGAGAAGGCATATAAAATAGAAAGTCTATGCATAATTTTACTAAGCCCCCATGACCAGAATCAGAATATTCTGGGACAGTAAAAACAAGGGCGGAGCCCCTGTGGTATAAGCGAGACCCAACAGAGCCACCCTAGTTGGCTCTCAGAGCGACACCAGGATAGCATAACCTGCCGCTGAAAGGCATCCATTGGAGCAAATACCGTTGAGAAGCAGGGGACGTAGACCCCCGCCCAAGCAGGATCAGGGACCCTCCAGAGGGAGCATCCTGCTTCAAGCTCCAGACCAATAATAAACAGGCCATTGTCTTCCAACAGGCCAAGAGTCCCCAAATAGACCGATCCTAAAAGAGGAGAAGTCCAGCCATATAGAGTCAACGTAAGGCACACCTTTTCAACAAAACCAGTAGGTAAGATGGACCCTCTAGGGGACCCTTACCTAGGAACCACGGGGGGTTGTGGAAGAAATCCCCCCCCCCCCCCCGCCAACCTGCGAGACTTGGTACCCGGTGACCATTCACAGGAAGATGCAAGTAAGGAAGGGGGTGCCCCCTGACAGGGCCCTTGAATATGATCAGCTCAAGAGGAACCACTTTACCAAGGGGGAATGAGCACAGACCAAGCCCCAGGGGTGATGGAACCCCATGTAAGCTCAATAACCTACTGTGCCGAAGAGCCCAAGGGCTTGGTATAAAAGGGACATCATCTGATATGCCACCAACGGGCCCACCCGCCTGGTGAAAGTAAGATGTCAGTAAAGGGGGACAGAGCCCCCGTAACCGGGAGTCCCCTTGTTGCCAGAGAAGAAGGCTCAAGCCTGAACCGAATCCCAGGAATGGGGATAGCGGATAAGGGACCATGAGGGATTGAGGTGACTGAGCAACCATCCAGTAACTCCCAGAGGACACCACTGGCCGACCAATCCACTCGGCCTGACGTAGAGACTGGGGAGTAAGGAAAGACGACCCAGTAGGTCCTAACACAGACGCGTCCCTTCATGCTTGGGAGGTCTTGGCAGATTTGGACTTAGTCCTGCCAGAGGGCCCAGGGCGTTGCCTGCCCACCCCATGGTGGAAATCCACACCGAACAGTTGGAAGCACACCTCAGGTTCGCGTTTGACACTAACGTAGGGAGGTGGAGGGGTGACCCTGCTCCAGGGAGGCCGGAGCGGCTTTCTGCGCAAGGGTGCTTTACCCTTTTTACCAAAAAGGTCCAAACGGCCCCAAATAACCGCCATCCTCTGAAGGGAAGGCAAGTGAGAGCCTTTTTCGTAGCATCGTCAGCACCCCACTGTCGCAGCCAGACCAGGCGGCGAATAGCTGCCACAAGGGCAGAGGTTCTAGCACACATCTTAATGGTGTCGTCCAGTGCTGATAGAATAAACTTCACAAATGCATCACAGTCTGATAGCGCATTAAACACCCCCCAAGGGAGGTCCTAAGGACAGTGATCTAGTACTTTTCTCACAAGAGTCCTAGCGGCCACCGCAGTTATGGCCGCGGCACAGACCGGGTGCAGAGCCGTCCCAGCACACGAGAAGGCGTGGGAAGCCAGTCTTTCAATGCGCCGGTCCTCAGCATCCCGAAGGGTACGGTAAAAAGGAGCCGTCATGAAAGGGGGGTTTGTAACCCCTATAACCGATGCATCCACCACAAGAGGTGCTGACCAAAAATTAACCACATCAGGAGGGAAAGGGTACTTCCAATCCCAGACCCCTGGAACCCCTTTAAGTTTACAAGGCGATTCCCATTCTTGGGATATAAGATTCTGGAAATGATCCTGTTCTAGGAACTCCAAGCGCGGCGGCGTTGTATGGAGACTCTCCTTCTTAGGCTTGGGGGTCTCCCCAAGGGGGGGGGGAGATTGACAAAAGGCCCCAAGAACCGGGCCCAGAATCATCACCGCCCCCGGGCATCTCGTTTGAGGAGCCCGAATCTGAGAATAGCTCACCTTCCTCAGAAGGATCAAGGTCCTGCATATCAGCAGAGTCATCTGTATCGTTAGGAACCGGAGAGCCAGGAGGAGTCAGGGACCGCTTCTTACCAGGGCCCATACGCTGCGCCAATCCAGACAGCACCTGCTCCGCCGTAGGCAGCACGTGCGGCACGGATTGCAGGTCATCCCCGCTCGAGTGGGACTCATCAGGAGTGATATTTAGGTCCGGGGAGACGGGTGTATTGAAGGGAGGTGCAGCCATCGGCAGACCTGCCTGTTCAGCACACGGTCCGCAGACCCGTGCTCTGTCAGCCTCAGCCTGGGGCTGACCACACACTGCACACAGCCGGGCATGTCCGAGAGGGATCCCGGTTACATAATTCTGAGATGCCTCCATATGGTGATTATCAGAGCAGTATGCTCGCAGGGATTTACGCAATAGGCAACCCTGGATGTCCCAAGACCCGCTAGGAAGTGTGAGAATTTGTTATGTGAACCCGCTGTTATATATGTTAGGCCGGGAGAAGCCACCGAAGTCCTGGCGTCTGAAAGACATAATGGGACAAGAGGGGTGGTGTCAGTGCCATGCGCAGCCGAATACACATAGAACCATGCCGCCCCATGGTGGCAGGCCAGGCCAGGCTGTGACGCGGAGCGCGTCATGCCGAGTCTCCGCCTCCCCCAAAGAGCGCGAAGCTGTAACCAAACGAAATAAGTAGAACAGTTGGATAGAAGGCGTATGCATAAAGATGCTGACACGCTGGAAATGATGCTGCCGTCTAGGCAGTTGTTAATGAAAGACAAACAGCTCGCAACTGTATAGCAGGAGCGTGACACTGACACCCAATAAAAATAAAAACCAAAGGCCTTAACGGGATACTTAACACTAGGACTGCCACACATACCCCCCCTTTCTTTTCCCCCGAGTTACGGGAGGAAGCGAGGGAGAAGCGGACAGCGTCCATGGACTAAGTCTGTGAGGGGCACGGGCAAGAATGCGGGAGGGGCATCCACTAGAGGCTCACCATCGGCCTAACCGCCTACCCTATGGAGGGGGATTGCGGTGGAGCATGGCTCCGTTCAGCACACCAGATGAATGGTAGAGGAAGATCTCTTTCTAGCTCTAATCAAGGTTTGAATAACCGCCTCAGACAACCCTTCCTCCCTCAGGATGAAGGTTTCAGCAGCCACGCCGTCAAAGCAAGCGTTTGTAAATTGGGATAACCTAGTTGACCCTGAGAGATCAGATCTGGAGACAGGGGCCGCCGGTACTGATCTACCGCCAACCTTACGACGTCTGCCAACCAAACCTGTCTTGGCCACCTTGGGGCCACCAGAATTGCCGGTGCCCCCTCTAGCGCCAGCTTGCACACTACCTTGCCCACCATGGAGAAGGGGGGAAACAGGTACCGAAACCCCAGATCCCTCCAGGCAAGGGACAAGGCATCCACTGCCAGGGCCAGAGGATCCTAAAACAGAGATACAAAGGTTGGGAGCTTGTGATTGTGCAGAGAGGCAAAGAGATCCACCTCCGGAGTCCCCCACTTGTGACACAGGGCCCGAAACGCCTTGTGGCTGAGAGACCATTCCCCTCTGCGAGAGAATCCCCTGCTCAGGGAGTCCGCCTCCGTGTTCTCCACTCCACCGTAATGTACACTGCCGAGATGCAAGGAACATTGCTCTCCGCCCATGTCAGAATCAGAGAGACTTCCACTCCTGCTGCGAGTCCCTCCTTGGTGGTTGATGTAAGCTACCGCAGTACGATTGTCTGATCGAACCTGAACCGGTAAACCCTGTAGGTGAAGCGTCAGACGCGACAGAACCAAGCGGATAGCTCTGAGCTCCAAGACATTGATGGGGTTGTGAGCCTCCTGAGGACCCCACAACCCCTGGAACTGATGATCTTTCCAGAAACCTCCCCAGCCCGACAGGCTGGCATCCGTGGTAACTCGGATCGCAGCCTTGAGAAAGAGGCCGCCGGCCTCGAAACGTGGGCTCTGTTAGCGATCACGGTGCACTTGCCATTGGTAAACCTGTTTCTACATCTTACACTGCCTATATACTGTTATGATGCACGTCATGATTATACTGGATATTATGTTTAACTCTATGTTGTTCTGGAATGATGTCGCAATGTACTATCTGACCAGAGTGGGGTCAGATTACTGTATCTATTGTTGTTCCACTGTGCTTCCTTAACGGAACATAACAGATCATATAACAGCCATTTACACTCTTCAGGACCGTTTGAATAACCCCTCAACTATTAGTCTGGTAATTGCCAATTCTGTATATAGTCTTTATATGTATGGTTACAGTTTAAGGTTACTATATCACTCTTTCTTTCTATGAGGTGGCTCACGATCCTGGAGACTAATTGGACAGATCTTACTTAGAAATCTGCACTGTATCCTTTTTTTGCTGTATGATGAACCTTGTAATGTGTATTATTTCTCTAAATACATTTTAATTGCATACAAAATTGGTGTGGTGTGCATTAGTCCTAATCCTTTATACCCTAGGAACACTCTGGCCTGAATGGTATCCAGATTCATGCCCAGAAAGGAGATCTCCCTTGATGGGGAGAGAGAAGACTTGGGGTGGTTGATCACCCATCCGAACCTTTCCAGCGTCGCCACCACCGTCCTGGTGTCCAACTCCGCCTGGCAGAGAGAAGAAGCTGTAATGAGTAGGTCGTCCAAATACGGCACAATGTGAATGCCCTGGGCTCTGAGCAGGGGCATAATGCCCACCAGAACCTTGGTAAACACCCTCGGTGCCGAGGTCAGCCCGAACGGGAGGGCCACAAACTGAAGATGCTGATCTCCCACCACAAACCTGAGAAATCTCTGGTGTGCTGGGAAAATTGGTACATGAAGGTAAGCATCCTTGATGTCTATGGACGTCATGAAATCCCCCTGACGAAGGGAACCGATGGCTGAACGCAGAGTCTCCATGCGGAACTTCTTGGTTCTGATGAACCTGTTGAGAAACTTCAAATCCAGAATGGGTCTTATGGAGCCATCCTTTTTGGGAGCTGTGAAGAGGTTGGAATAATAGACCCGGCCTCTCTATGAAAGAGGCACCGGGCATATGACCGCCATGTCCAAGAGATTCTTTACAGCCAACAGGAGCCCCTGCGACCGCCCGAGGATCCGATGGCACCCGAGACCTTAGGAATCTGGGAGGAGGCCGGGACTCAAACTCCAGTTTGTACCCAGACGAGACCACATCTAATATCCACTTATCTGTGACCTCCTGGGCCCAGACCTGGAAGAAGAGCCGCAGCCGTCCACCCCACCCGTAAGGGTGAGGGTGCCTCCTCATTGCTGAGCTGGCTTGGCAGCGGGCTTGGGCCTGGAACCCCAGGTAGAGGCTGGACGGGCACATCCTCTACCTCTGTTCCAGGAATCACCTCTAAAGCCAGAGTAGGCAAGACCTCTGCCCCCTCTGGCACCGCGAAAGCAAGGGTTAAAGGAGCTTGCCCCTGGAAAGGAGCGACACAGCCTCTTACGCTGAGGAAGCCTCCCACCCTTCGCCACAGAATCCAATTTGTCTGCAAAAAGCCGGGTTCCCAAAAAGGGCAAAGCTGTAAGTGACTTCTTGGCCGCAATGTCAGCCGCCCACTGGAGCAGCCAGACCGATCTGCATATGGCCACCAACAGGGCCGAAGCTCTACTACACATGGTAATAGTGTCGTCCATAGCCGACAAAACAAAAGTCATGAACAACTCACACCTCTTTAGGGTTGTGAATTCAACACTTTCCGTGTTGAGCTGGGACCCATTTAACATGTCCCTGATCTCCGACCTGGTAGCCACAACCACTACGCTTCACCGCGTTCACCAGAAAAGGATGCTTCCTATCCCATCCCTGAGGAACACCGTGAAGGCGACTCGGCTTCTCCCATTCTCTCATGCTGTCAAAATGATCCTGATTTGCAAACTCCAAGCGGGGCTTAGAGAACCCAAAGAATTCCCCCTTCTTCGGAGGGGCCTCCGCTGGTGGGGAAATATCCAGAACCTCTAACAGATGGGTCAGGACCTTGGGGGTATCCACAGCATCCCCCAGCACCTGCCCGGCATCAGAATCAAAGAACTGCAATTCCTCAGTCTCAGATTCCTCAAAACAATTCCCCCTCCTCAAGCGGGGAATAATCAGCCCAGTCAGGGGGGTCATAATCATTAAAATCAATTACCGGCGTAGCCGGTGACAGATGCCTTTTCTTAGCAGCGGCCTTTCTGCCCACTGAGCTAGAAATAATTTTCTCGAAATTGGGCAGCCTGGCACATACATCCGAGTGTGACTCCCCACTAATGACAGTGTCACTTGGGGTACGGAAGATGCGGGGTGGGGTAGGTGAGGCGGCGGCACTGACCCAGATGCCTGGGGTCCCGATTGCCGCGTTATGGCCTGTTGCGCACATGGCCTGTTGCGCACATGGTAAAAGCAGAGGGGGCCAGCGCTGAGCGCAGGGCACTCACACACACAGAAAATGGCGTCCAGCTATCCAGCAGCTCCTGAGAGAGAGAGAGGGAGGAAGGAGAAGGGGCGGGCCAGCGCGGATCGCGCGCCGCCCCTGGCCCCGCCCCCCTCCCTCCGAATCCAGCAATGCGGTTCCCAGCCAGAAGATGGGCCTGCAATGGCGCCAAAACAGAAGGGGGCGGGCCGCGGCAACGCGACCCTCTGGCTCCGCCCCCTTACAGACTCAGCCTGAGGGGGAGAAGCTCCCCAGACTGCGTGCAGAGCACAAAGCACCAACGTGAATAAGCACACAAGCACAATCACACACACACACGTGTGTTAGTGGAGGGGACCCGGAAGGGGGGAAAACCCTTCACGGTAAGGTGTAAGGGAAGTAAATGGGGACAGGGCATTCCAACCCGGATACCGGGGGAGCATGGCTCCCTAAGCACCTATATTAAGGAGATTCCTACCCTCACCCGGACCTGCGAGGCTAGTATAGGGCTTACAATATAAAGGGCAGAAATAGGGCAAAAAATGGCTTACCTGCAAGGAAGAGCAGCATACATCTTCTGACTTGCTCGCCGTCCTGCAGAGAAGGAACTGGGAATTTGTGAGAGGTCCCAGGTATTTATGGACAAGGAGGGGCTTCTTTTTTGCTTTCATCTCTGCAGAAGTTCGCCCTCTACTGGACCATAACCCATATGTTATGAATAGTGGAAGCGGGGTGTGTGACATACTTGGAATATTACCGTTTCTGCTTTGTTATTCTTTTTTAGGGAAACCCTGTGCAACCAAAGAATACATTGAGGGATTACTTCCAGAAAACTGCACCCATGTCAAAAAACCTGGTACGCCTAGAAAGCCTAAGGTGTGTACTTCTAGAGAATATAAAGTTTGTGTGGGGAATTTCAAATGTAATGGGTTGTTTTTCTTGAAAAACTGCAAGGTGCGCATATTGCATAGCATAGTTTTATTTTATCTGAAAATCTCCTAAAGCGTTGTTTCTGTTTGGGGGAGTCTTCTGGGCAGGAAAGGGTGTCTACCAATACATATGTGGTACTGCTGTAACCGGGAGAAATTGGAATTTCACATACAGTAAGATTTTATTGACAAACTTACATTTTTTATTACAAAAAACACTACAAATTGTAAAAATTTTTATTTTATTTTATTTTTGCACATATTTGACCCAAAAATATTGAGAATACACCTAAAAAATGACAAACAAGACATTTCATGTTAAAGCCCAGATTCTGCTGAAAAAAACAATATATCACTTACCTGGGAAATCCCTGGAAATCCCTTCAAAAATCACAGTTGAACATGGGGAGAGCAAAATAGTGCACAATGGTCTGGCAACAAAGGGTGACAAAATCTCAAGGTAGGCTGGCGGTTAAAGGGTTAACATAGGGACAGTACAGACAACTAAAATCAGACTACACTTACCTTCTGACCCGCAAGCTCGATACCACAAAATCCTTTAGGCTGAAACAGTCCCAGTTTCAGCACAGTGGACTCTGGCACCAGAAAAAACGAAGAAAAAATACCTGCTGCACTGCCAAAGCAACCCTTACAACCAGTTACATACTGTACTAAACTATAACACGATGGGCAGATTAAAATGTGGGGATTAAATAGAGAGCAAACATAGAGAAAGCCCCTCAGTAAGACTATGAGCCTCACAAACACCCACAAAACTAGATAAAGGAAAAATCAAGGAACTGTCAATGAAAAATGTTGCTATGGTACGCTTCATTCGCTCCGCACGGCCCTGCTGGCTGACATTCAAGTCTTTCTTGGGGTGAAAGCAAGTATGCTGCTGGAGCCAGGTATTTATATAAAAATAAAAAAACAGAAGAATTATTGCAGTAGATCTCAAATTCTGTTTTAAATTGCAACTGAATTCCTCCCTAAACCTTCAATGTCTTGCAAAATGTATCACCTAGATCTGATGTATTGCATGTCTCTCCGGGGAACTAGGTGGGGGTGGGGTGTGGGGGTGTGTGTGCTGTTTCCTATCCCCAATCAGATGGAGCTCTACTAGGAAAAGCTGTATATATCCCTAATAAGGGGTTCACAGGGGGTATGAAGGAGTAGGTTAGGTTAGTTTAGTGACCCTTTAACCTAGGATCCTACATGGAACAGTGCATATACACAGGCAGGGCATATACCGCAAAAGTCATTGGCTGTCCCCCCAAACAAAACAGAAATACAATGAATAATCAGAGCATTTAGGACGTGGGCTACCTGTATCCATGCTTTTCTCTGAATCTTGCCTGGGGCTGTATAATTGTTTCTTCCAGGAAGAAAGGATAATCCATAATCTAAAAATAAAATATGTGCTAAATATTATTCAGTATCACACTTAACCAAAACCATCATTATATAAGTTAAATGGTAACTAGAGACTTAGAAGCACTTAAACCCAAGATCAAACCGTCTATTAAGAGGAAACAGAAAGAAGAGAAAGAAACAATCAAATCGATCAAAGATAAAAAAGAAGCAATTATTAAACCTGCAGACAAGGGAGGGGGATTAGTTATCCTTAATAAAGAAAACTACATCGGTGAAACATTTAATTTATTAGCCGACACCAGTACCTATGAAATTTTACCAGATGATCCGACCAATCGATATTGGTTACAATTAATTGTTTTATTGGATAAAGGGAAGCGACTAGGTATACTGAACAAAAAAGAATATAATTATTTAAACATAAAAACTCAGAGAATACCAACTATCACTTGCCAAAAATACATAAGAATAAAACAGCCCCTCCTGGTCGACCGATCGTAAGTGGAATAGGATCTGTTACCAGCCGCTTAGGAGAATATATCAATTCTTTTCTCCAGCCATTGGTAATTAAAACCCCATCCTATTTGAAGGATTCTAGTAATTTTTTAGAGGAGCTTTTTAAATATTGTGGTAAGGTGCAAGGGGCCGTTATTGACGGCAGGTATGTAGCACCAATGTACCTGGCATTGGTGCAGTAAAGCCGTGTAGTCTGATTTCCAGCATCAGCTGCTGGTGGCAGTTTGCTGCTGTTGCTTTAGAATAGCGGAAAGGCTAACCTGGGATGGAGTAGAGCAGGGTGGGACTCCATCCCACTACCCAGGTCCGGGTTTTGCGGGCTGTTTAAATAGCCTAGGGAATCAGCTGTGGCCTGTCCTTTGTCTAGAGCTCACATGGGAGTGAGACTCTGTGAGTCTGGCTGAAATCTCCTGTGGAGGCTGTTCATGCGGACCTGAGGCCTATTTGACTGTAAACAGGACCTTTGATCAAGGACTAAAAGCTGTTTGCCTGACTGTGTCATTTATGCTGCGGTTTCCTGAAAAGGTGATGTAACCTGTATGGACATATGCTTTTGTGGATTTTTGTGTGAAATAAACACAGACTTTACTTTGAACTGTTTGCCTCCGCCTCTATACTGCTGACACCCGGTCGCCTACCAGAGCAAATCTCCACATTTGGTGGAGGATGCGGGCACAGCAGTGAGGCCGTTGCTAGGAGCAACCGACGAAAAAGTTTTTGTTTTGTGCATGTCCTATATTAAACCTGCCAGGCTGCTACCTGGGACTGCAGACAAAATGGAGGCGGTCGTGAAAGCACTCTTGGAGGCCAACAAGCAGCAGCAGGAGACCAACCAGCTGTTTTTGCAACATATGATGGCGCAGCAAGCTGCAGGTGCGCCCAAAAGTATTCCTGATGCCCGGAAAGCTGTCGGCTCGGCGCTCACAAAAATGACCTCTTCAGATGACGTTGAGACTTACCTGGCGGTGTTTGAAAAGGTGGCTGCAAGGGAGAAGTTGCCGCATGACCAGTGGGCTGATGTCATCGCTCCATTTCTGGCGTCTGGACCCCAGCAGGTGTTGTTTGATCTCCCAGAGGACCAAGCCGCTGACTACCCGACTCTGAAGGGTGAGATACTGGCGAGACTGGGGGTGAATGTGTGGGTTCGGGCTCAGCGGGTGCATCAGTGGAGCTACCAGTCGGCAGAGCCCGCCCGACCCCAGTATTATAAACTGCTGCACCTGCTGCAAAAATGGCTGCAGCCGGAGCTGTTAAGCCCCACTGCCATGTTGGACCGCTCGCTGGCGGACATTTTCTGGAGGGCTTTACCGCACCCTCTTCAGCACTGGGTTGGCCAGGTATCCCCTGGCAACGCACTAGGGATGGTGGACCTAGTGGAGCAATATGAGGCCACCAGGAACGTGCAAGGCGGCTCCATAAGGAGGGATTCGGGTAAACCCCGGAGGTCCCCGCCCCAGCTCAGGCGAGTGGCGTCCCCTAAACCCCCTCAGGACCTACCCCCCAAAGTCACTGCCCAAGTGTTGTGTTGGGGATGTAAGGAGCCGGGACATATCAGAGCCAATTGTCCCCACCAGGGGGAGCCCATGGACGTGAACTTTGGTTGCCGCCCTTCCATGTATGCCAGGAGGCTGTGTGCTGCCGGTGTCCCTGAGCTTGTGGGGCAAAGTCACCTCTGTCAGGTGAAAGTGGGAGACACCCTGGCTGTGGCCCTTTTGGACTCGGGGAGTATGGTTACCCTGGCAAGACCCGCCTTAGTACTGCCCGATGAGTACACTGGGCGGAAAACCGGGGTTTTGTGCATTCATGGGGACTTGAGAGACTATGCCACAGCACAAGTGTCTTTCACCACCGTCTCCGGCAGCTGGAAACATGAAGTCGCTGTCGCCGCTAAACTCCCGTATGAACTGATTATTGGGAGAGACTTTCCAGGGTTCAAGTCACTGTGGGCCAAGTTGGCAGTTCCGGAAACCCGCGAGGCGGGTGTGTCCCCAATAGACTGGCCCTACTCAGGGGAGACCCCGGTGCCCTGGGAACCGGAATCAGGAGGCACCGTGGAAGAGGTGCCCGTCCCTAAAATGAAAGAGGGGGAGTCAACCCCACTAAATGTTATGGTTGGAGATGTGGAAGAGTTGGCAACAGGTCCAGAGTTGGCAGATCTCCATGTCTCCACAATTAACTTTGGTACCGCTCAACACCAGGACCCGACCCTGTCTCGGGCCTGGGAGAATGTTCTTGAGGTGGAAGGTGAACCACAACAGCCAGGGGCGGAGTTACAGTTTCCTCGCTTTGTGGTTCACCAGGAAATGTCGTACCGAGTAAATAAGGTACGTGAAGAGGTGGTGGAACAATTGGTGGTACCCAATCCATATCGCAAGTTGGTGTTGGATTTGGCCCACCAACATGTTCTGGGTGGACACCTAGGCCAGCAGAAAACTCTGGACCGCGTTTTACAACGATTCTACTGGCCCAGTGTGTACAAGGAGGTGGAGAGATATTGTGAGTCCTGCCCAACATGTCAGATGACCAGCCCTCAGCCTCATTACCGTGGTCCCTTAGTTCCTCTCCCAGTTATTGAGGTACCCTTTGAGCGGATTGCCATGGATCTAGTGGGTCCAGTGCCAAAATCCGCTAGAGGGCACCAACATATTCTGGTGATCTTGGACTATGCCACACGGTACCCTGAGGCAGTGCCCCTGCGTCACACCTCTGCCAAGCTCATTGCTAAGGAGATTATGGAAATGTTTTCCAGAGTAGGTCTGCCTAAAGAGGTCCTGACCGATCAAGGTACCCCGTTTATGTCGAAAGTAATGAAAGAGCTCTGTAAACTGCTGCAGGTGAAACAGTTGCGGACATCCGTTTACCACCCGCAAACAGACGGCCTAGTAGAACAGTTTAATCAAACTTTAAAGACCATGTTAAAAAGGGTGGTCGCCAAGGATGGGAAGAATTGGGACTTGCTGCTGCCCTATCTGATGTTCGCAGTGCGAGAGGTGCCCCAGGCCTCTACGGGGTTCTCGCCCTTCGAACTCTTATACGGTTGACATCCACGGGGCCTGTTGGATATAGCCAAGGAGGCCTGGGAACAGCAACCCACACCCCACAAAAGTGTGGTAGAGTACGTTACTCACCTACAAGAACGGATAGAGACCGTCTTGCCGCTTGTCAGAGAACACATGGAGGCAGCGCAGCGGGCCCAAAGCAGGATTTATAATCGGCAGGCCAGGGTACGGAACTTTAACCCAGGTGACAGAGTTGTGGTTCTGGTACCCACGTGGACAGTAAATTTCTAGCTAGGTGGCAGGGTCCCTATGAGGTCATTGAAAAAGTTGGGGAAGTGACTTACAAGGTACATCAGCCTGGGCGGAGGAAGCCAGAGCAGGTGTACCATGTAAACCTGCTGAAACTGTGGAAAGACAGGGAGACCCCTGGGGGTGACAGTCCCCGACCAGGTATGGTGGGGGTGGAGCTTCCCATTCCTCGGTCTGTTATTAGAGAAGCAGTAGTCGAGATGAAAACTGGCGACAACCTCTCCTCTAAACAGGAAGCCAGGGAGTTTATTAGCAGAAACACGGACGTGTTTTCAGAACTCCCTGGGTGCACTTCGGTCATCCAACATGATGTTGTCACGGAACCTCAGGTCAAGGTCCGGTTGAGGCCTTACCGGGTACCTGAGTCCCGGCGACAAGCTATCGCGGAGGAAGTGCAGCAAATGCTCCAGGTAGATGTGATTGAAGAATCAAAGAGTGAGTGGGCCAGCCCCATAGTCTTGATTCCCAAGCCCGATGGTACGTTGTGGTTCTGTAACGATTTCCGCAAACTTAATGAAGTTTCCAAGTTTGATACCTACCCTATGCCCCGGGTAGATGAGAAGCTAGGCCAAGCCAGGTACTTTTCGGTTTTGGACCTCACAAAAGGGTACTGGCAGGTGCCCCTGACTGAGGCTGCCAAGGAGAAAACAGTCTTTATTACACCAGAGGGACTGTTCCAATACAAGGTATTACCCTTGGGTTACACGGCGCTCCCGCTACGTTCCAAAGGTTAATGGATATTGTCCTCAGGCCACATCGTCGGTATGGTTCGGCATATCTGGACGATATAATTATCCATAGCACGGATTGGGAAAGTCACCTACCCAAAGTCCAGGCCGTAGTGGATTCCCTCAGGAAGGCTGGGTTGACGGCAAACCCGAAAAAATGTGCTTTAGGCCTAGAAGAGACAAAATACCTGGGCTATGTGATTGGGCGAGGAGTGGTCAAGCCCCAGGTCAACAAACTAGAAGCCATCCGTAACTGGCCACGTCCTAACACCACCCGCCAAGTAAAGTCATTTCTGGGGTTGGTGGGATATTATATGCGGTTCATTCCCAATTTTGCCACCCTAGCGGCACCATTGACAGACCTGTTAAAGGGACGCAAGTCTGGTGAAGTGGAATGAACAGGCCGAAAAAGCGTTCTCCGCTTTGAAGTCTGCCCTGTGTGGGTCTCCGGTGTTGGTGACACCCGACTTTAAGAGGTGCAGACCAATGCCTCCGAGGTAGGTCTCGGTGCTGTACTGTCTCAGGAAGTCAACGGGGAGGAGCACCCCGTTGTCTACATGAGTCGCAAATTAACACCCGCGGAGACCCGGTATAGTATAGTGGAGAGGGAGTGTTTGGCCATTAAATGGGCCCTGGAGTCTCTTCGCTACTACTTGCTGGGGAGAAGGTTCCGGCTGATTACGGACCACTCTCTCCTCAAGTGGATGTGCCAGGCTAAGGACAGGAATGCCAGGGTCACCCGATGGTTCTTGTCATTACAAAACTTCAAGTTTACAGTAGAGCACAGAGCGGGACGATTATTGGGTAACGCGGATGCCCTGTCCAGAGCACATTGTTTGGCATGTGTCCACCCCCTCAGGGTTGAACAAAGGGGGGGGGGGGTATGTGGTAAGGTGCAAGGGGCCGTTATTGACGGCAGGTATGTAGCACCAATGTACCTGGCATTGGTGCAGTAAAGCCGTGTAGTCTGATTTCCAGCATCAGCTGCTGGTGGCAGTTTGCTGTTGTTGCTTTAGAATAGCCGAAAGGCTAACCTGGGATGGCTTTATTGGGATGGAGTAGAGCAGGGTGGGACTCCATCCCACTACCCAGGTCCGGGTTTTGCGGGCTGTTTAAATAGCCTGGGGAATCAGCTGTGGCCTGTCCTTTGTCTAGAGCTCACATGGGAGTGAGACTCTGTGAGCCTGGCTGAAATCTCCTGTGGAGGCTGTTCATGCGGACCTGAGGCCTATTTGACTGTAAACAGGACCTTTGATCAAGGACTAAAAGCTGTTTGCCTGACTGTGTCATTTATGCTGCGGTTTCCTGAAAAGGTGATGTAACCTGTATGGACATATGCTTTTGTGGATTTTTGTGTGAAATAAACACAGACTTTACTTTGAACTGTTTGCCTCCGCCTCTATACTGCTGACACCCGGTCGCCTACCAGAGCTAATCTCCACAATATTTTAAGAATAATAATGCAATCATGGCCACAGCTGATGTATCCTCCCTGTACACTATAATTCCACACACAAAAGGGATGGAGGCAGTTCGGTATTTTTTAGACACTATAAGTAATTTGGATCAGATACAAATAGAATTTTTAATGGAGTGTTTGCTTTTTGCCCTCACTCACAACTATTTTTGGTATGAAAAGAAATTTTACCTACAAAAAACCGGAGTGGCAATGGGGGGAAAATATGCACCCAGTTTAGCCAATCTCTTTATGGCATATTGGGAACACCTAGTACTAGAGCAGATTCGCCCAGTACAGCTTACTTTCTATCGGCGCTACATAGACGATTGCTTCCTGTTATGGGAAGGAACTGAAGAGAGTCTTGAACAATTTTTTGCAATGATAAACCAAAATGATTGGAAACTTAACTTCACTCATGAAATTAATGAAAAGGAAGTACACTTTCTGGACATAACTGTATATAAGGAGGAAGGAGTTGTGAAAACCAAGACCTACTTCAAGGAGACCGATAGGAATGGGTATATCCCAGTAGACAGTTGCCACCATCCTCTTTGGATAAAAAATATACCAAAAGGGCAATTAAAACGATTAAATCGCAATTGTACAGATACCACAATATACTATGAACAAGCCTCTCTGATCCAGTCCAGGTTCAAAGAGAAGGGATATAAAGAAGAAGTCATCTCTAAAACAATTGATGAAGTACAGAAGGAGAAAGAGGGAAAAGCTTCCAATACACACAAGAAAGAACGATCAGATCGGTTTACAAAAGATACGGTTCCCTTCATCACCAAGTATAGTGAAAATTATAAACAGGTGGAGAAAATTATCAGAAAGCATTGGGGCAGTTTAGAATCTGACCCCACCCTAAAAAATATAGTACAGGGAGGTGTCCAAAGTTTATATATAGGAAGCCCCAAACGTTATCTCAGCTCCTAACAAGCTACATTAATCCTCCTGAAAAGAATGGTTTGAAAGGTTTAGGTCCACCTAAAGGTTTTACTAGGTGTCGTGATTGTATTGGATGTAAAACTACTAGCAACAATCAGATATTCCCTAGAAATAGATCTGAATTTATAAATCCAGTAACAAAAAAGACATACCGACTGAAAGATCATACAACTTGTGCCACAGCAGGGGTCATTTACTGTTTGCAGTGCCCCTGCAATTTACTGTACGTCGGCCGAACCAAGAGGCTATTTAAAATCAGATTAAGTGAGCACGTCAGAAACATTAAGAAAAAAGTGGCAACACATAGTGTGTCCGCTCATTTTGCTGAAAAACATGGTGGTAACCCAGAAGGGTTAATTTTTTGGATACTTGAAAAAGTTGATGTGAATTGGAGAGGAGCAGATATTCAAAGGGAACTAGCTAAAAAAGAGATGAAATGGATCTATCAATTAGATTCACACATCCTGAAGGGTTTGAATATCGAAATAGATCTAAATTGCTTTTTAGTTAATGATTAATCTAAGGATTTTAATTATACTTTGATCATTTAATATTAATTTTATTCTTATTTTAATTAATATAAAGTTCCTCTAGGAAATACGTTTTTCTCCTCCCCCCATCTTATATTTATATTTAATTTATTTATTTATTTTATTATCTCACATTATTGTAGACATAAAAGAGTATCCTTTTAATCATGGAGTCATTGGATTTTATTAATAATTTATAACAGTGCATTGTAGACAATTTAATGATATTTAATATATATGTGTATTAGTCATAACTATTTCATTAATGTTTATGTAGGCATATTTTTAAACCAGTTATTTATGCAATATGTTTTAATGTAATTTAATAGTAAAATCCCGTTCCGTTTTTAACATGGTGAAAGTATATTTAATATTCTTATTGGAAACAGAAATAGCAAATATTGCGCAAAATCTATATAGAATTATGCATATTTCAGCTGGCATAATGTAATCTTTCTTGAAGACTGCCGCTGTGTGCACTTTGTTTTTTAGAATCTAATCCTGCAATCTGAAATGAGAGAATTGTTGCCAGCAATATAAGAAACATTTTGCCCTGACAGATGTCAGGCTGAGTTTTGAAGGTGCACAAGCCGATATTAAGCACTACGATGAAAGACCACAACTCCCATAAGCCTTAGCAGCTTTAATACATAAAAAGGAAGCTGCACACATGCATAGTGAAGACCCTGAAGACAGGAAATCGAAACGCGCGTCGGGACTTTACACTTCACTACCAGCTGACTGTGCTGACTGGCTGAAACCAGCTGGAAAGGATTTTATTCATGGACCATTTTATTATCAACTAACGGACTGTGTAGAGCTTATAGACAAGCTTTGAACTTTTGGATACACATCCTGGGACTTCATGCCAGCGCCATATACATAGAGGAGCTGCTGCTGAAGTTTTAAAGGGACCGCTGTATACAATTGACAGATTATTGATTGTGGCACGTTCCATGGTCTGTCTTGCATCTCCACTTTTAATTTGAATTAAACAAGTCGTCTTTCTACATCACAGAGTGGGATCCTCATCTACTTAAACTATAAGTCATATTCAAAAGTGGCCCAGGTTAGGTGTTTACCGCCGGGCCTGGTGGGTAAGTCCCATTTCATTTTACCTATTTAGAGTCAATTCTATAGTAGGTATGTTACTTTATAAATGTATTGAGTAATAAATATTAAACTGCAAACGCAAAAATCTCATTTGACTTTGCAGTAACAACAATATTTAAGGATACTTGGAAAACAAGGATAAGATTAAACATCCATCTTATCCCAAACACCTGAGCATCCTACAGAAATTAGCGCGCCTGCAGATAGACTGACAGCCACAGGCAGCTTGTCTGTTGTCTGCTAGATCTATCACCTTTATTGTCTTTTCAACCCCACGGTTTAGCCAACCGGTCAGGCTGCAGCTGAGCATTTCTATAAGTGCTGTTCTTTCTTTACTATTTTACAATCATTATATAAGGGTTGATTCAGCACCGTATTTTTTTTCTCACAATTTGTGATTTAACACTTATTCTTGTGGTTTTTTTTCCTTTGGTGCAATTCAGCATCATATTTAGCTAAAACTTGCACAGATAAATATGGCTCTGAATTGCGGCAAGGAAAAAAATCATGAGAAAAATTGTTTACTCACAAACTTCCCTGTTAGACTTATCAGTAACATTTTTTTTATGTATCCTTCATGATGACCCACGGAGAGAGGGAGCCTCCACCCCCTGGGAGGAAGCACAAACTGAACAGAGGTTAAAGCTCCACCCCTTCCTGTCCACCTCTTAGTAAAGTAACATAAGGTAAATGGTAGGACAATGGGAGGGAACTAAGGGGTCGTCATGAAGGATTCATAGAAAAAACGTTACCGGTATAATCTAACAGGGAATCTAACAGGGATTTTCTCCCTTCATCCTCTATGATGACCCCCCGAAGAGGATTAGAAAAGTAATTATACCTTAGGGGTGTGAAGTTGCTAGTAGACACTTCTACCAAAGGTCTGATGTTTCGCAGCAGATCTAGTCAATAGTGTTTGAGGAAGGCATGGGGTGAAAAATACATTATTGTTTTACAGATCTCCTCTATAGAGGCACCTGTCTTCTCTGGCCAGCAAGCGGACCTAGTTCCGGTTTGAATGAGCAGAGACCTGTGGAGGAGAACTGGATGTATATGCTTGTACAATAGTCTGTTTTGGGCAGAAGGGAGATATGCAGGGTGAAGGCCAACTTGCTGCATTATTGATCTCTTTTATATAGGCACCAGTCCTCTCTGCCAGGAAACTGACCTGGTTTTGGTTGAATGGCCAGAAACCTGAGGAGTAGGAGTCCTCTGGGTGAATAAGCCTTTACATAGTTTGTTGTTCATTTGGCATAGTGGCATCTACGCCTCTTTTCTTTTGTGGTTATAAAAAGTTATTTCACTAACCCCCATTCCCTGAATCCCCTTGTATTTCAAATAAATAATTAATGCTCTTCCTATCTAAAAGTGAGAGCTCCTCTTCTAATCCTGCTTTAGCCGACATGTGGGGAGTACTATATCTTGGGACCTGTTAATAGAAGTAGCATCTCTGGCAAAAAAATAAAGGATAAGGTCTCAGTATAGATAAGACCTACTTTTTTGGTAGCTTCCCCAATGCTCAAATGGAGGATCCAGTACCCCTTTTAATACAACTGATAAGTCCCCTGTTGCTGGTGCTGGCTTTTTACAGGTAGCAGATTTCTTGATACTGTCCTCACTGGCAGTCTAAAACGACTGATAAGGTTGAAGTCTGAACCCTACTATTAATCTTTTTTCAAATCCTTCCTGCAAGAATTCGAGAACTGCTGTTATATCTTCTTTCTTTAGTTTGTTGGCTTCACAAAACAAAGAAAAACATGTCCAAACCCTTGCATAGATGTGTCTGGTCATCAATTCTTGACTTTCCAGGAGAATCTTATCACTCTGGCCGAGCAGACCTTTTTTTCCAAGATGGTCCTCTCAGATTCATGTTGTCAGTTGAAGCTTTGCTGGCTCTGGATGCAGAGGGACCCTGATGAGTAAGTGCGGAATAACTGGTAGATGCCATGGCCCATTTTTCACTATCCTTTTCAGCTTGGAGAACCAGGAACCACCCATCCAGGCAAAAAATAGAGCTAGGAAGATAATGTTGACCTATTGTCTGCGCCATCTTCTGGATCTTTTGTGGCATGGTTTTGAAAGCATTAGCCTTAGAAAATGAGCCAGAAGATAAGCCAGGGCATCCACTGCTAAGACACCGCCCCTCCTTGTCAGTGAGCAACACATTTCTCATTTTGAGTTGTTGGTAATGACAAGGATCTCCTATCTAGGGAACACCCCCTGAGTTAGCCTCTGAAGGAAAACCTCCTGGTTTAGACACTGCTCTGTCTCTTGAACCCTGACCCGGGTTAGAATCTAGAATAGTTTTTAGGGTACTCTTTAAAGGAAATGCCAGTATTGACAGGGTCTGTTCCTGTAAGGGAACATAGTCGAGTTAGATAGATTTATTAGTGTTAAAGTGGACCAACACCCAGGATTTTCACTATCCTGGGTGTTGGTCCACTTCAGCGGGGCATCCGAGATCAGGATGCCCCGCTGTGTGAAACCCCCCCAAAAAACGTACCTTTTCGGCGACGGACAAGCCGCCGCCTCCCGCGCGTCCCTCTTACAGGGCTCGCGCCCGCCATTCACAAACGGCCGGCGCGGGCGCGCGCACTGCTGGGGCGCGCAGGAGGCGGCGGCGGCTGATCTGTCGCCGATAAGGTAAGGTTTTTTGGGGCTTTTGGGGGGGGGGGGGTTTCACCCCGCGGGACATCCCGATATCGGATGCCCCGCAGTGAGGGAGGTGATCGGCCCGGGAATCTTATAGATTCAAAAAAAAAAAAAAAAAAGAGGTAACATAAGGTAGAAAAGCAATATGGCATGGTGAGCTCCCCAAATTTGCAGTCATTGCATCACTTTATACAATAATGTCTTACCATTTTTCCGTTCAGCAAGGTTACAAAACTACTTATCCGGTTGAAAAACCCACAATGGGGTGTGACACAGCCAGGCTTTGCACGGGTGAAACAGACCTGTAATCAGCACAGCTCTGTGTCATCTCACCAAAGACACAAAAATCAAGAAAAGTCAGGTAACTCCTAGCATGCTCTTAGCAACAAAAAATAGCAACAAAAAATAAGGATATATACAGAGTAAATTTAACTGACAGGAGCAGAGCCGGATGCAGGCAGCTGGACCTCTTTATCCCAGACTAAGAGGAAGACAGAGTAATTGTTAGATTGGGATCTGCATTGCATTGATCCGAGGTAACCTGATGATTCCCAGGAGTTGCTCTCTAAAAAACTGGCAAGGCTTAATTCTTAACCCTCTGTATGCCATGGGGGATCCCTAGAAGAAAATAGATAGGTATACAGCGTACATGTATTCCCCTTTTACTGGGAGCACTTGCGTTGAACAGAGATCCCGGCGGAGCACGGAAATGGCGTCACCACTGAGGGGAGTATTGGTGGAAGGGATAGATGTAGTAAGGGACACTAGAGGTCTAGGTTCCCTTTTAACTGCCTGCACCATGCATCTTTCTGCCCAGGATCCCTGATCCTTACTGGGCTAGGGACAGAGTCCTGCCACTGCTGTGGGCTGCTGCTACTATAAGTGCCCCCCCTGCCCCCTGCCGATGTTGCTCTGTGCCTGGTCTCTGTAGCTTCCATGGCTGGGGAGCAAGTGTTGCCTGTACTTCCAGGTCGCTCATGTTGAGGACGAAGACTGCCACACCGGAGGCTCTGGCAGGTACTCAAGGGGTCACCAATTACACACACCCGCTGCAGTATCACCAGGATTTAAAAAGCGATAGCACACAACTAGTGTGCCATCAGGCTATGTGGGACTGCCCTTGCTGCCTGTGAACCTTGGGTGAACTAAACCTAATATCAGATGGCTCCAGGCTCAGCTGGGTTCTCCAGGGGCTCCTGGAGCTGAAAACAAAAAAACAAAACCACCACCACTTTCCTTAGGGTGGAAACACAAAGAACTGAGGTGGACAGGATGGGTGGGGTTTTAACCTCTGTTCAGTTTGCGTTTCCGCCATACTCTTAGTGTTACCCCTGATTGATTCTGATCCTTCATCTGATAGCCCTCCAACATTTCCTGAAAACATCCACCCTTGACCTTCTCCACGGAAAGATCTAGGACACTAAACTGGAAAGTGTCAGCATCCCAAGCTCGTCTAAGTAAGGTGTCAGCTCTCTTATCTAGGGGATCTCTAAGGGAACCCATGTCCCCAAAGGACAATGCTGATTTCGGGAACCCCTGCGCCAGGGAGCTATCCATTTTGGGACACTTCGACCAAACCTCCTCAAAGAGAAACCGTCTTGAGGTATTTAGGGAAGGAAAAATACAACTCTGTGAAGTACTCACCTGTAGAGTTGGTATTATACGCATACAGCACGTCCTGCTCCCGAATAGTCATAACATGTGGGTAGTCCTCCGCCTCTGGCGCCGTGCACTGCAGACATGTAGAAAACAAGCTCTTCCCGGCCCTACATATACCGCGGGACCTCCCACAAATCCCCAGCATTGAAAAGCAGTGAGAAGAGAAGCCAGGAGGAACCAACCACCCAGAATAACTGGTAGCAATATCTTAATGATAATAATCACCATACAGGGGATCCAGAATTAGTGAAACCAGGGTGGGGTGGAGCAGGACGTGCTGTATGCGTATAAATACCAACTCTACAGGTGAGTACTTCACAGAGTTGTATTATTCTAAGCATACAGCACGTCCTGCTCCCGAATAGTCATAACATGTGGGACATCCAATAGCAGTGTCCATAAGCAAGGTGGGATCCCCAGAAAAAAGCAAGGCGCAGAGGACAGTAAAGGCTCTGTCACCTGCAAAACTTGCAACAGGCATGACATGAGCAAGGGCTCTAACATCAGTCTCATAACAGGACCGTGAAGGTATGAACAGAGACAGGCTATAAGTCTAGTAATTGAACGAACAGAGAAAAACCCTGGTGTTGAAGGGCCAGTGATACCCAAGCACCCATGGTAACAGAGTAAACAGTAAAGGGGAGGAATCACTCCCCTGAAGGAACATAGGTCAGTGTAGTGACCCAACCAGCTCACAGGCAAGGAAGCCTTGTGGCAACTCTTGTAACACCCCCGAAGGGAACAAACAACAGGTCACCCGACCAAGGCGGGAATACAGAGTCTTAATTATCAGGAACCCAAGGCTTCCTCAAGATCAGGGAGCATCCGGAAGGATCAGTCCAAAGGCGCAATGGCGCTGTAATAGATATCAGGCGCATACCTAAGGAGGCGCCCGTAGACTCCAAGAACAGCAGTCCCCCCTAAAGGCCAAGAAGGCCGGCATGGGGAGAAGTGCAAAACCTGTAGAGGGACGTAGGCCCTCATATTAGTATTAATAATAATCAGCCCATAGCTAGACTAAGGGACTGAATCAAGGGTCCAACAGACCACCTGAACCGGAAGCCCAGCGTAAAAGGAACAACCCCAGGCATGGGGTGCCTGTAGCCGTATACATCTGTACAAGTATATATGTGTATACATCGAGTCAGGGAGTAAGTAACCAGATCCATCGTCTCAGGCACATGTCTGACGGAGTCAGGAGGCCCCAGAGGAGCGGGCTGGTCTACAGGGCAGCTGAGACCGCATCCAGGCAGGGTCCCCAGGAAGTCCGCAGGGTAACAGAATGAAAAATTGATCCCCCCAGGGACTTCTGGAACTACTGGGGAGGTGCAGCTAAGCAATCCCAAAGAGAATACTCTACAGGGGTGACAGAACCAGACTCCCGCAGGAAGGCCAAGACAGACCTACGCCTTCAGAGTCCCCAGATGGGGAGCCAACCCCAACTTACGCTGTAATGGCTTTAAAGGCCCTGGGAACTGATAACGTCTCACAGGGAAGAGACTAAGGCCCATGCCAGTCAATATGGGATACCACCAAGCCGTTATAGCGGAGTAAGGGGAAGCTGGGGAGCTAGCTCCCAACCCCCTCTCATACTAAGTGACCCAGAAGATGAGGCCTGTCCCCAAGGGGCGAATGAATCAGCCGTCAATCCCCAGACAGGAGACCTTTTATTGGAAGCAGGAAGAGACCTGATAAGGGCAGAACCGCACCCTAACAGAGATATTACAATTCAGCAGCCTTCAGCAGAGGCGTCTGCGAACCATTACTCCCAGGGCCGCCTAGGCCATAGATCCCATGGGACTCTCTATCAGGCCAACCGTGCGCAGAACCCAAAAGTAGGGTTATGAAGAGAAGGCATATGAATAACAAAGCTATGCCTAAATACTCAGGCCCCCTGACCGGAGTCAGAATATCCTGGGACAGTGGGAACAAGGGCAGAGGCCCTGTGTCAGGAGGGAGACCCCTCAGTACCACGCTAGGCTCCCCGGGCAACACCGCTAAGGGCATCCATTGAAGCGAATACTGCTGAGAAGCAGGGGGAGTAGAACCCCGCCCAGGCCAGGAACAGGGACCCTCCAGAGGTAGCAACCTGTCACAATCTTTGGACCAGCATTAAAAAACAGGCCATTGTCTTTCAACAGACCAGGAGTCCCCCATAAACCGACCGGTCCTGAAGGAGGAGAAGGCCCACCATATAGAGTCAATGGGGGCCCAGCGTTTCAGCAAGCCCAGCAGGTAAGATGGATCCTCTAAGGGGCCCAACCTAGAACCACGGGGGTTGTGGAAGGGATTTACCTTTCCCCAGCCAAACCCGCGAGACTTGGTACCCAGGGTGACCATACTCTAGGAGATGCTGGTAAGGAAGGGGAGTGCCCCCCTGACGGGGCCCTTGCATATGGGAAGCTCCAGTGGAACCACCTTACCAAGAAGGCATGAGCACAGACCAAGCACCGAGGTGCTGGGACATCTGTAGGTTTAGTAACCTACTGCGCCGAAGGGCCCGAGGGCTCGGTATATAAATGACATCATCTTGATGTGCCACCAACAGGCCCACCAGCTGCCATCCCGCCTGGTGAAGGCAAGGCGCCAGTAAGGGGGGGCAGAGCCCCGTAACCAGGGGTCCCCTAATGCCGGAGAAGAAGGCAGCAAGCCTGAACCGATTTCCCAGGAACGGGGAATAGTGGATAAGTGACCGTGAGGGGATGCAGTGTTTAAGCAACCATCCAGTAGCTTCCAGGGGACACTGTCGGCCAACCGACCCACTTCGTCTGATGCAGAGGCTGGGGAGTAAGGAAGATGACCCGGTAGGTCCCAACGCAGAAGCCCCACCTCAAGCGTGTCCCCAGACACGCCAGGCTAGTAGCCTGGGCACGAAAGAAAGGCCCCAAATAGTGCCTCAAGCTGCAGGGTTGATTCTGTGACACTGACTAGAAATAGTCTTTGGCGTCCAGCAGACCCCAGAGAAACTAAGAAGAGCTAGAGCTTCGCAAGAGGCCGAAACCCCCCCCGCGCAGGGGGCCCGTGACCTAAGACAGAGTTGTCATATATGGACTACTTGTGAAGGTAGAATTGCTAGGCCTGCCATAGGCCCACGGGGTCCAGACTACCTCATACTGATGAGGGGGGGGGGATGGGAAAAATATATAGAGGCCATGGCCCCATACCGTTAAGGCAATTGTCAAGCGCGCCCAACACTGCAGGCCCAGTCCGGCCTGCGCCAGTTTCAGAAGGGAGAGCAGGGACTAAAAACACCCTGACAAAAAACTGAGGGGGGACCGTCCAGCGAGAACTCATCCTGAGCCCAGGTGGGTTACATCCCGGAACCACCAGAAGGGGAAGGCATATTCCTGGATGTGAGACAGCTGTGCAGTCGTCCCCTCGCCCAGACGGGTGAGGGCGCCCCTTCATGCTTGCGAGGTTTTGGCAGATTTGGACTTGGTCCTGCCAGAAGGCCCGAGGCGCTGCCTGCCTGCGCCATGTTGGAAATCCACGCCGAACAGCTGGAAACACACCTCAGATTCACGTTTGACACTAACGTAGGGAGGTGGAGGGGTGACCCTGCCTCGTGGAGGCCGGAGCGGCCTTCTGCGTAAGGGTGCTATAGCCTTTTTGCCAAAAAGGTCCAAGCGGGCCCCGAATAACCGCCGTCCTCTGAATGGAAGGCAAGTGAGAGCCTTTTTTGTAGCTCCATCAGCGCCCCACTGTCGCAGCCAGACCAGGCGGCGAATGGCTACCGCAAATGCTGAACTCCTAGCACACATCTTAATGGTGTCATCCAGTGCCGATAGAATAAACTTAACAAAGGCTTCGCAGTCTGATAGCGCACTAAACACCCCCCAAGGAGGTCCTCAGGGCGGTGATCCAGTATCTTTCTGACAAGAGTCCTGGCGGCCACCGCCGTGATGGCCGCGGCACAAACCGGGCGCAGGGCCGTCCCGGCACACGAGAATGCGTGTGAGGCCAGTCTGTCAATGCGCCGGTCCTCAGCATCCCGAAGGGTACGGTAAAAGGGGGCAGTCATAAAAGGGGGGTTTGTGACCCCTATAACCGGCGCATCCACCACCAGGGGAGCTGACCATAAATTGACCACATCAGGGGGAAAAGGGTACTTCCATTCCCAGACCCCTGGAATCCCTTTAAGCTTACCAGGTGATTCCCATTCCTGGGATATAATATTCTGGAAATGTTCCTGTACTAGGAACTCCAAGCGCAGCGGCGCTGTATGGAAACTCTCCCTTTTAGGCTTGGGGATCTCCCCAGGAGGAGAGATTGACAAGACCTCAAAAATCTTGATCAGGATTTCATCCGTGTCACACAGACCCCAGGAGCCAGGCTCGGATTCATCACAGCCCGCGGGCATCCCATGTGAGGAGCCCGAGTCTGAGAATAGTTCACCTTCCTCAGAAGGGTCAGGGTCCTGCATATCAGCAGAAACATCGGTATCGTCAGGAACCGGGGAGCCTGGAGGTGTCAGGGACCGCTTTTTACCAGGGCCCATACGCTCGGCCAATCGAGAAAGCACCTGCTCCGCCGTGGGCAACGCTCGCGGAACCTCTTGCAGGTCGTCCCCGCTGGAGTGGGACTCGCCATGAGTGATATTTGGGAGAGGGGAGACGGGAGTGAGGAAGGGAGGTTCCCCTGTTAGCAAACCTGCCTGTTCTGCACACTGTCCGCAGACCTGTGCCCTGTCAGCCTCAGCCAGGGGCTGGCCACACACTGCACACAGCCGGTCACGTCCCGGAGGGACCCCGGTTCCATAATCCTGATATGCCTCCATATGGTGATTTTTAAGCAGTATGCCGCAGGGAATTATGCAGTAAGCAACCCTGGATGCCCCAAAAAAACCCGCTAGTAATGTGGGAGAATTTGTAAAGAGGACCCGTTATAATATATGTTAGGCTGGGGCCGGTAACGAAGTCTTGGCTTCTGAAAGACACAATGGGACAAGGGGAGTGGAGTCAGTGCCATGCGCTGTCTGAACAAGCATAGAAACCATACCGCCCCGGAGGGCACTTACATGACCGAGGGAGGAGACGAGCCACACCACGCGCGCGAAGATAGAGAAAATGACGCCTGTGAACCTCGAGGGGAGGGCCAGGCCAGGCTGTGACGCGTCATGCAAAGTCCCCGCCTCCCCCAAAGAGTGCGAAGCTCCAACCGACGGCAAGTACCGCAGTGAAGAATAAGTAACGTCTAATGCTGACACGCTGGAATGAATCTGCCGAGGCAGACGGATAGTAAGACAGCTCGCACTGTACAGTGAGGCACGACGCTGACCCCCTGATTAAAGGAACAAGGTCTAATGGCGAATGGGCACTAGGGCTGCCACGCACACACAAACCCCCCCCCCCCCTTTCTTTTCCCCCGAGTTACGGGAGGAAGCGAGGGGAGAAGCTGACGGTGTCCATGGACTGAGTCTGTGAGGGGCACGGGCAAGATTGCGGGAGGGGCATCCTCTAGAGGCTCACCATCGGCCTGACCGCCTACCCTATGGAGGGGGATTGCGGTGGAGCACAGCTCCATTCAGCACACCAGGTGCTACCTACCTTCACCCAACCCGCGCAGCCTAGGCTGGGAGGCATAATTCATCTGAAGAGGACGGGTGGAAATAGTCCCACAGGACCTTGGGCCGTAAGGCCCGCTCGCTTGCGAGAGCGTGATGCTTCATGTCTTCGCAGTTCCAGCACTGCAGATAAATCTGGGGATTTGTGGGAGGTCCCGCGGTATATGTAGGGCCGGGAGGAGCTTGTTTTCTACATGTCTGCAGTGCACGGCGGCGGAGGCGGAGGACTACCCACATGTTATGACTATTCGGGAGCAGGATGTGCTGCATGCTTAGAATATTTGTGTACTCAATGGTAAATTTCCTTTCACGTCCTCTTCCATACCGGGCACTACTAATAGCAACGTGTGGGTTAATCTTAACCATAGACGTGGGACTGCAAGATAGAGAAAAACTAGCTCTTCTCAGCCTATATAGGGCATGATCTCCTCAGTCAATTAAGAAGCAGTTCAGCTACAGCCCTGGGAGGGGAGAATGCTAGCTAACCTGTGCATAATGAGACCAATTAGAAATACAGTTTAATAAAACTAAAACATGTAGAAGGCAACAATCGCCTTCGACAGAAGGGCGGATGTGGTGCCCAGCAATAGAAGAGGACAAGAAAGGAAATTTACTGGCGAGTATACAAATTCCCCTTTTCTCATCTCTTCCATTCCGGGCACCACTTGTAGCAATGCGTGGGACATCCCAAAGCAGTATCCTCATTAAGGATGGGACTGTGTCACAAACAGACTGCATCAACATAACCAATAGCACTGACACCTCAAGCTTAGACCCCCGGAGAGGGGTTCATCAACCCAGAGCGGCATCGGCAGAAGCCCTGATATTAAGTCTGTAAAACTTGGTGAAGATGTGGAGGAATGATCAGGTCACCACCTTGAAGACATGTTCCACCGAAGTCTGGTGTTGGAAAGCCCAAAACATGGCAATCGCTCTGGTGGAGTGAGCGGTGATGGAACTCCTGCAGAGGTGGGGTGTGAACCTGGACGACTTGGTCATCCAAGCCCCATCTCTGGCAGAAACACTGTGTGATGTTCACATGGTCCTGTCCATGCTGGAACTTTTCAGATGGGTGATCAACTACCCCAAGTCCCAGGTGGCCCCCTTCCATGGGGGCGACCTACTTAGGTATGACAGTGGATATTCGACCGGCACAAGTCCTGCTGCTGGTACAGAGGTGCAGGGGCTCTTCAGAAGGACTTGAGGTCGCTGCTGCCAGACGTTCGTGAACATCCACGGGGCAGTGGACAGTCTGAACGTGGCAGTGGACAGTCCGTGCCACAAATTGGAAGTGTGGGGCGCCCACTGCAAAGTGCAGGTATTGTTAGTGACATGCAGATAAATATCCGTTGTCCATAGCTGGCACAATGTATCTGAAGACATCCCTAGTGTGTGTTCAAGGTAAGGCATGTCTGGCCAGCTGGTTCAACCTCCTATCCACCCTGTCTCTCAAGGCCTCACTATCCGAAGTAGCAATAATGGTGTGCCAAGCCAAACCTGACACCGGTTCGTCTACCTCAGGTGGGGAAGATCAAAGCCTGACCGCTTCATCGGGAAAGGGGTACTTGACGTCCAGGACCTTAGGAAGAGATGGAAGCTTATCTGGATTCTCCCACTCCTTTGCCACTAGTCTCTTGAAAATGGGTAAGCCTGGGAAAAATCTGCCTAACCCTCTGGCACTTGTAGGTTTCACCCTTCTTCTGCTATCTCGGCCGAGGATTAGGGAAGTGCAGCACCTCCAATATTGACTCAATAAGCTTCTCACTTGGATCTGTTGGGTGATCTGCAGGGTTCCCATCCCCTTTCTTAACTAGTCAATTGGCAGGCCACATGGCCTGAGAAGAGGAACCTGCCATTCTTTGATCAAAAGTCTCAAAGAAATTCTTTATCATGCACTGAAAATTTGCTCCTGCCACCTCCTCTAGACTGGAATTAGACAGGAGATAAAAATACAATTCTGTGAAATACTCACCTGTAGAATTGGTATTATACGTATACAGTACGTCCTGCTCCAGATATAATACTTACACTTGGGCTATCCTCCGCCAGATGGCGCTGTGCACTGCAGACATGCAAAAACAGGCTCCTCCCGGCCCTTCATATACCCAGGGACCTCCCACAAATCCCCAGCATTGAAAAGCAGTGAACCAGAAGCCGGGAGAATTTAACCACCAAAAAAAACAACTGGTAATGATAACAATCACCATACAGGGGATCCAGAATAATGCAAAAACCAGGGTGGGGTGGAGCAGGACGTACTGTATACGTATAATACCAATTCTACAGGTGAGTATTTCACAGAATTGTATTATTCTAAGTATACAGTACGTCCTGCTCCAGATATAATACTTACAATTGGGACATCCAATAGCAGTGTCCATAAAGTAGGGTGGGATCCCCAACAAAAAAGGCACAGCAGACAGTAAAAGCACTGTCACCTGCAAACCTTGCTACCAAGAGCGACATGAGCAAAGGCTCTAATGTCAACATCATAAAAACCTTTGAAAAGGTACGAACAAAAAACAAGTAGCAGTCTAGCAAACTTGTTCAACAAAACCTGGTGCTGAAAGGCCCAAAGATACCAAGGCACCAGTAGATTTAGAAATAAAGTGAGAAGAAGCTCTTCCCCTTAAAGGAATAGGCCTGAGTAACAGCCTGACAAGATCAAACGCTAACAGCAGCCCAGGAAGAAGCCAAACCTTCCCTAGGACCAGAAGGGACATCCATCCAAGTAAAGGCTAGGCCCAAGGCCGCTTAACCCCTGGAAGCAGACAAGATCAGGCACATACAGAAGTAGGTGCCCTCAAACCCCAAGGGGCATCAGTCCCCCTAAGGGACAAGAGACAATCCAGGAAAAAAATTCCAGCACCTGTTGAGGGAAAGTAGATCCCCTTGCCTCAGCGTTACTAGGAATAAGGCACAGAAGAAAGACAATGTCTTAAATACATGAGCCTAAGACACCACCTTAGGCAGAAGGTCCAGCGTAAAGGGGAACACCACCTAATCTTGGTGTATATATCAAAGAACGAGGGCTAGCTAAACAGAGCCGCCAGCTCAGGCACACGTCTGACTGAAGTAACAGCCCCCAGAAGGACAACCTTGTAGATAAGAACGATAAGAACAGTCAGACAGCATCCGGAATAGGGCCAAAGGGAAACACCCCGCAAGGCCAACAGAATAAAATTCAAATCCCAACAGGGACCCTAGATCTACGTGGGGGATGCACCTGAGAAATCCCCGAAAGAATGCTTAACCAAGGCAAAACTGAGCAAAGACTTCTACAGGAAGGCGGACAGGGCAGAACCTGAACCTCCAGAGTACCGAGTAGGAGAGCCAACTCTAACCCATGCTGTAATAACTCTAGAACCCTGGGGACAGAGAGCGCCCAACAGGGGAGAGACCAAGACTCACCCCAATCAATATGGGTATGCAATACCCCACAATAGACGGAAGAAGAAGAAGCCAACTCCTAGGCTTCCAGAAGTCACAGTCACCCAGAAGATAAGCCCATCTCCATCAAGGTGGATGAATCAACCGTCAGGCCATCCAGACAGAGCCGGTAGATTGGGGTGAAATAGAAAAAAGGGGGCCTGAGTGAGAAGATCAGCACTCCTGACAGAACATACAGGTCCGCTGTCCTCAGTACCACATCTGCAAACCACACTCCACTAGGCCACCCAGGGGCCACCAGTATCACTGGTTCCCCCTTCCAGAGCAAACTTGTGCAGAACCCCACCTAGCAGGGTGAATGAAGATAAAGCATACAGAACAGAATGTCCAGCCATAAAGTTACTAAGCCTCATGACCAAGGTCAGAACAATCTGAGACAGGGAAACAAGGGCCTAGAACCTATGATAGTGACGGGGTCCAAAAAGATCCACACTAGATGGATCACATAGAGACACAAGAATTAGCACATCCTGTCGCAGAAGGACATCCACCGGAGCGAATATCGCAGATATGCAGGGAACGCTGTCCTCCACCCATATCAGGTCAGATACCGTCCACACAGATAATTAATACAGGCCATGTCGCCAGACAGACCAAGGATCCCCCAGATAGACAGAACCCGCAAAGGAGAAGTCCAGGGAGACAGAGCCAACCTGAAAGCCTACCGCTTCAAATATAGACAGGTGAATGGACCCCTAAAGGTCCCACCTCCCCCGGAATCACAGGGGATTTTAGAAGAAAAAGTCCCCCCTCCGTCAACCTGATAGATTTGGCATCCATCTACAGGAAGACACAAGGAAGGGGGTGCCCCCTGACTGGTTCCTTGAGTACAACAGTCTCAAGGGGAACCACCGTACCAAGGTGGAAGGGTACACAGACCCAGCTCCAGGTAAGCTGGAACCCAGTCCAGCATTTACAATATAAGTTGCAGAAGAGCCCAAGGGCACTGAGCATAAGGGACAACCTTTTGAGCAGCCACCAACAGGCCCACCAGCTGCAATCCAGCCTGGTGAAGAGACGGGAACAGCAAAGAGGGACCGAGCCCATGCAACCAGATTGTCCACTTTATAGTCAAGGAAGCAGGTCCCCGCCTGAACCGAATCCAAGTTCAGCTCTAGGAATGGAGATACCAAATAAGGGGAAAATGAGGAACTGAGGTGATTGAGCACCCATCCAAAGACTCCCAAGGACACCACCAGCCGAGTAACAAACTCGGCATGATGTAGAGAATGGGAAGCAAAGGACAACCAGGCAGTTCCTCGCGCGGACGCCCCCTTGGTCTCATCAGAGACATCACCCCCGTCATCGCCTTGGCGATCACTCTGGGAGCAGAAGAGAGGCCAGATAACAAGGCCACAATCAGCAGTGTTGGACCTACAACACTAACCTGTAAGATCCTCGGTGCCCAGAAGACACAATGGCAACAAAATAAGAATCTTAGATCTCCACAGACGGCAAGAGGTCCCTGGACACAGGGCACTGGCGACCCAACTCAGAGAAACCATGCAGAAACCGCCTGTGAATGTAAATTGCCTCACCTATGGAAGGCCAGAATGGGCAATGTGGAAAGGTTGGTGTGGAGGCCCCTGCCTCTGCCTGTTAAGGGCAACCTGCAAGTGACCCCAGACCTGCGCCAACACCTGAAGAGAGACAGGGACCAGAAGCATCCTGACAATCTCGGGAAGGGGCCGCCCAGCAAACACTATCCTGCATCCAGAGGAAACTTCCTCCTGAATCCACCAGAACGAAGCATGACGCCTCCTGATAGGAGCAAGGTGCTGCGGCCATCCCCTCGCCCAGACGGGCGAGGGCGCCCCATCATGCTTGGGGGGTTTTGGTGGAAGATTTGGACTTAGTCCTGCCGGAGGGGCCAGGGCGTTGTCTGCCACTCCTGGGCAGGAATCTACACCAAACAGCTGGAAGGACACCCCTGGTTCGGGTTTGACACTAACATAGGGGGGGGGGGGGGTGCCCCTGCCCCGAGAAGGCCAATAGGCGTCGCCCTCTAAAGGGAAGCCCAGTAAGAGTCTTTTTTGTAGCATCGTCAACACCCCACTGTCGCAGCCAGACCAAGCGGCGTATAGCTACCACAAGGGCGGAAGTTCTTGTGCACATCCTAATGGTGTCATCCAGCGCTAAAAGGATAAACCTTACAAATACATCACAACTGGAGAGTGCATTAAACACCTCCCAGGGGAGATCCTCAGGTTGATGATCAACCATCTTTCTGATGAGGGTCCTAGCGGCCACTGCAGCGATGGCCGCGGCACAGACCGGGCGCAGAGCCGTCCCTGCACAAGAAAAGGTGTGGGAAGCCAGCCTATCAATGCGCCGGTCCTCAGCATCCCGAAGGGTACGATAAGTAGGGGCTGCAATAAAGGGGGGGTTAAGAACCCCAATGATCGGTGCATCCACCACGGGAGGTGATGACCAACAGTTTACTAGGACATTGCCATTCTTTAAATACAAGAGCCTGGAAGTGATCCTGCTCCAGAAATTCCAAACGTGGCGTCGCTGTATGGAAACTCTCCCTTCTAGGCCTGGGAGCCTCACCAGGGCGAGAGATAGACAAGAACTCGAAGATCTTTATCAGTAATTCATCAGTGTCACACAGGCCCCAGGAACCAGGGCCCGTATCATCATGACTCCTCGGCCCCTCGTGAGATGAGCCTGAGTCAGAGAACAGCTCACCTTCATCAGAAGGAGCAAAACCCTGCTCAGTAGTGAACTCCTCAGTTTCAGAAGGAATGGGCAAAACCGGAGGCGTCAGGGACCGCTTCTTACCAGGGCCCAAGCGCTCTGCCAACCTCGAAACCACCTGATCAGCCGTAGGCAGTCTGCACGGCACGACTTGCTGGTCATTCCCGCTCAACTGCGACTCATCAGGAGTAAGATTTAAGCACGGGGAGACAGGTGTATTGAAACGAGGCGCAGTTACTGGCAACCCTGACTGCAGGGCCAGTACTTGATCAGCACAGGGTCCGCAGACCCGCGCTCTGTCCGCATCAGCATGGGGTTGTCCACACGCTGTACACAGCCGGTCTTGTCCCGGAGGGACCCCGGTCACATAATTCCGAGATGCCTCCATATGGTGATTATCAATGCAATATATGCCAGTAGGGATTTATGCAATAGGCAACCCTGGATGTCCCAAAGACCCGCTAGGAATGTGGGAGAATTTTTTGTAAGCCCGCTACAATTTATGTTAGACCGGGGGAAGCCACCGGAGTCTTTGACGTCTGAAAGACAGAAAGGGAATAAGAGGTGTCAGGGCCATGCGCAGCAGACCACAATACTAATGAAGAAATCGCCCGCGAGGGCACTTACAGGCCTGGGGAGGAGGAGGACCGCAAACACGCACAAAGATCAACAAAATGGCGCCAAGCGAACCTCGAAGGGCGGGCCCAATCTGAGCGTGACGCGGAGCGTGCCACGCCAGGTCCCCCCTCCCCCAAAGAGCGCGAAGCTCTGAGGCAGCCGTCCAGGCTTGACAGGCCAAGCATAGGATATGCTAGTAAAAGCATCTGTTAATGGATACTCGTAGTCTGACGACAGCGCCATCCAGCACAGTAAATTTTAATTAAAAAAATGAGAAGGCAAAGACGGCGGCGACGGCCAAAATAAAAAGAGCAAGCAGCGCTTGTGGGAGGTCCCCGGGTATATGAAGGGCCGGAAGGAGCCTGTTTTTGCATGTCTGCAGTGCACAGCGCCATCTGGCGGAGGATAGCCCAAGTGTAAGTATTATATCTGGAGCAGGACGTACTGTATACTTAGAATAAGGAGGAGGAGGAAGAGGAAGAAGGAGGAGTAGGATCTTCTCCGGCTGTGTAATTTCCCCTCCAGGAACACACTACCACAGCCCACACCCTTTTAGACAATGGCGGCCGCCACTGTCTCTGCCGCTGCCCCTGATCTCCTCTTCACCACCGCCACCCAGGGACGAGTAGGGAGGTTTACCCACAAAGATCTTAAAATAATGTGGCTGCAACCCTCCGGTGATGGCCAGAATCCCCCCTGCAGGCCTTCCGGAGGGCTGCCACGGGTGTGATCGTCCGGGTAGCCACGCTTCGATTCAAAAGCGCTGGCCTCCAGGTCAATGCAGTAAGCACTCGCAAGAGCGGATTCTCGAACTGCCGGCCGGCCTCAGTGCCTGGGACACAGCCCAGAATAGAAAATTCAGGCCCAAGAGACTGCTCATCCCCTGAACCAGTAGGGGCAAGAAAGGAGAGCCTAGCCCAATATGGGTCCTAACATGGAGGCTGCCACCAGGACTAGCTCCAGGAAAGGGAACTCTCGGGGGACAGTGCAGAGATGTGGAGGAAGCCCTAACCCTGACAGCAGTGTGTCACCCGGAGCACCAGCGGAAATCTGCCAGAGAAAGAGGTGGGAAGCCAGCCATTCTCCTAAGGAAAAAAATGACAAAAACACTGAGGCCCAGGAGGGAAGGGGTAATTTGTCTGTACCAAGTTTCTACAGTATGTATACATATGGCATAGCAATTATGTTGCTAGAATAGTAGATTTACAGAAACAGAATCAACAGATATATTAAATTATATCTAGGTTATATCTAGGTTGCAGGTACAGTGAGAAAAATTGTTGAATCTCATGCAGGGGCTCAATCCCATCCGATGCTCTATGGCCAGCTTCTGTGTGCACCAAGTGATCATCTACCAATGAGATGCTGATCAGTAGTGGACATTCAGAAGCATGCCAGAGCAGCTAAGGAGTGTGCTGCCAGCATTTGCATGTAGGGCTTCACGGAATCAAGTTAGCAGGAGTTCAAGTATTGTCATCTTTTTTATATATAATACCACAAACCCCACCTGCAAAAAACCTACCTTTCGCTTTAGGTGTTTTTAAACCACCTGTTGCTAAATCATGAATACTATGCTGTTTCTTTAACTCTGCATTTGCGCCATTTATGTAGACAGAGAATCCCTGCTCCAGATGCTCTAATTTGACTTGTAAAGGATCTTTTATTTTATAGTTGTTCAGTGCCCTGAAATAAAATGATTAGATATTAACGACAAGATATATAATGCAAATAAATCATCATCATTTTTACAGAATAAGCTTTCGTAAAAGATTTCTAAATGCAAATACATGGTTTTATTTTTACGAATAAGAATTGTTTGCCATGTATCCATTCTTATTACAAAATGTCTTAGAAGGGATTAACCCCTATCTCAGGTAACTATTAATTGAAAATAAGTCTATTTAACATTAATAACAGGTCGCTCATTTAAATCATATTGACCATAACTGCAGCTGTAAAGAAAGGATACTACATTACTGTAAAAAGCAAAACTGCTACATAAAGGGTGCTTCAAATAAAGTCCCTGTATATGAGGGACGTTCAAACAGTTATCTACCTGAATTTGTAAAAACATGCTTTATACTTTCACAGACGGAACTAGCTACTGTAATCTCTACTGAATTCAACACACTTTTCATTCCACTACTTTTCCAGTAATCAGATGCCCACAGAAAAGAAGGAGAATCTTTGCTGCTGCAGCACCCCTGTTACTGCTTCTTTGACTGCAATATTATTAGTAAACTGTTGCCCGCACAGAAATCTATGCATGTTTCAAAAAAGAAAGTGATCACTGGGAGCCATGTCTGGACTGTAAGGTAGATAGTTAAAGAGGAACATAAGAACTAATATTAAAAAGGGATCCCCCCCCCCCCCCCCCCATTGGCCCCTACTTACCTTTTGGAGGTTGCCACTGTTGTCCTCTTTAATGCAGCAAGCCACTTTCCATGATGGGATGGGATAGGGTTCTCTACCTTTCTTTACCTCACGCAGGTCGCTTTTCACATTCACTGGTGGGCTGAGCCGGCGTGACATAATCTTGCGTTGAAGGAGATGGCAGCCAGCTCAGCCTGCTTGGCAGTTGCATTTGCCTACCACTGGGGGAAGTACCCCCCTACTACATCATCATAGAGGTGGGATTTTACATCAAAGCCCCGTGCCGTAATCTCACCGGGAGCCCAAATTGCAATCTGGCAGTGCTATTGGTTGCCAGACAGGCTTGTTAACTAGCCTTTCAGGGCGGCACTGGGCAGCAGGTAAGCAGCTGTGCGCCTCCTTTAGAGAGAACGCCCATGGCCGCCCCAGCACTGTCACGAATATATAACAGCGTGGGAAAGGGGAGGCACGTCTCGCGGGACAAATCTGATGACACTGTGGGCCTGAGTTTGACACGTGTGCCTTTGGGTCTTACGCCACAACTGCAGAGGACGCGCGGTGCACGCTCTTAAAGGTACAATTATGTGACTTATGCAATTTAGCTGTACATACTGACATGAACATGGATGGCAAAAAAAGTTTCCCATTATATTTTTACACTTACCACAAATTCTCATAAAGATATATAAAAGGTATAACTAATAAATAATCTAAATGCATTATGATGCATATATATTTGAAGGCATGACACAATATAATTATTTCTTATATCTTATATTAGACTAAATGACACATGAATTCTTTAAAGGGCCAGTATTAAATGATCCAATATATACAAAGTGTTTCAGCCAAGTTTCTCAGGGGACGAAAAAGATTAATGAAGTATGTATGAATAACGCTTGAATCATGTAAATCATGTAAATATGGATTTCCTTTGATATATATATATATATATATATATATATATATTTTATTCAATTTATGAAATGAGCAAGTATATACAACTGCCAATATATAACTAATACACATCTCATTGCTCCCTTTCTTCTTATATAAGGGCATTGATAAAGCCAAACCAAAGAAAATTGAACAAAAAGACAACAAGGGAGCGGAAAATACCATTTTGTGAGTACTCACCTTTAAAATGGGTATTATGAGTGTGTCATACACCCCGCTTCCATCATTCATGACATCTGGGTAGTCTCCAGTAGAGGGCGAACTTCTGCAGAGATGAATGCAAAAAAGAAGCTCCTCCCGGTCCATAAATATCTGGGACCTCCCACTATGATAGCAGTAAGAGGACCAGGAAGAACCAATATAACAATAAAAAAGGTTCACCATATAAAGGATCCAGATTACAACAAGGGTGGGGTGAAGCGGGGTGTATGACGCACTCATAATACCCATTTTAAAGGTGAGTACTCACAAAATGGTATTATTCTAAGTGTGTCATACACCCCGCTTCCATCATTCATAACATCTGGGACATCCAATAGCAGTGTCCGTCATGGGTGGGAACTGACAAAAAACAGGAAAAAAATGCACCAACTTAAACCACTGCAGCTTGCAGAACCTTGCGGCCAAAAACAGCATCCACTGAGGCCCGCACATCAACCTTGTAAAACTTGGAAAAAGTATGAACGGAAGACCAAGTAGCAGCCTTACAAACTTGTTCAACAGAAGCCTGGTGCTGAAAAGCCCAGGACGCACCAACAGCACGAGTAGAATGCACAGTGATCTTAAAAGGGGGAGTCCTCCCCTTAGCAGAATAGGCCCCAACAATGGCCTGACAAATCCATTTACTAATTGTAGACTTGGCGGGCGCCAAACCCTTTCTGGGCCCGCAAGGCACCACGAAAAAAGCGTCCGTCTTGCGGAAGGGAGAAGTAGCCATCAAATAGTACTTCACACAACGAACCACATCCAAAGAATGCAAAACCCTCTCCTTGTCATTGCTAGGTTTAGGACACAAGGAAGGGATAACAACATCCTGATTGAGGTGAAAAGAAGAAACCACCTTTGGAAGAAAATCTGGTTTAAAACGGAAAACCACCTTGTCCTGGTGTCTCTCAAAGTAAGGCGCCTGAATAGACAAGGCCGCCAACTCCGAAACACGCCGTACAGAGGTAATGACCACCAAAAAGGCAACCTTTTGAGTGAAAACAGAAAGAGCAATATCCTGAAGCGGCTCAAAAGGAGGCCCCTGGAGAGCCAAAAGAACCAGATTCAAATCCCAAACAGGAACCAGAGCCTTCCTAGGAGGCCGAACATGAGTAACCCCCTGGAAAAAAGTCTTAAAGTGGACCATCACCCTCCCGTGATCGACCCGGGAATCTATAAGATTCCCGGGCCGATAACCTCCCTCGCCGCGGGACATCCGAGATTGGGATGTCCCGCGGGGTGAAACGGACAAGAGATTTGACAGCCGCGGACAAGCGGCTCCTCCGCCGCCGCCTCCCTCGCGCCCCTCTAGACGTGCGCGCGCCCGCGCCGGCCGTCTGTCAATGGCCGGCGCCGGCGCGCGCGTCAAGGGTGACGTGCGGGAGGCGGCGGCGGAGGAGCAGCTTGTCAGCGGCTGTCAAATCTCTTGTCCGTCGGCGCTGGGAGCGGGGAGAGGTGAGTTTTTCGGGTGATCGGGGGGGGGGGTTCACCGAAGTGGACCAAGACCCAGGATAGTCAAAATCCTGGGTGTTGGTCCACTTTAACCAGAGGGTGCAAAGCAAAAGACCTTTGGAAGAAAACAGCCAGGGCAGAGACCTGCCCTTTCAAGGTACTAAGCTGGAACCCCAGATCCAGACCATGTTGAAGAAACTCCAAAATCCTAGGGATAGAAAACACCCTACAAGATAAGGCCCTAGCCTCACACCAGTCAATATAGGACCTCTAGTAAATACCAGAGGAAGACCTCTTCCTAGCTCTAATCAAAGTCTGAACGACAGCCTCAGACAAACCTTCCTCCTTCAGAATGAAGGTTTCAGCAGCCAAGCCGTCAGAGCCAGCGTTTGTAAATTGGGGTAAAGTAGTTGTCAGGTCCGGAACCAGGGGCAGTCTGTTCTGCTCTACCTTGCCCACCATGGAGAAGGGGGGAAACAGATACAGGAACCTCAGATCCCTCCAGGCAAGAGACAAGGCATCCACCGCCAGAGCCAGAGAATCCTGAGATAGAGACACAAAGGATGGAAGCTTGTGTTTGTGCCGTGAGGCAAAGAGATCCACCTCCGGAGTCCCCCACTTGTGACACAGGGACCGAAAAATCCCGAGATTGAGAGACCACTCCCCTCGGCGAGAGAAGCCCCTGCTCAGGGCATCTGCCTCCGTGTTCTCCACTCCCGGAATGTAAACTGCCGAAATGCAAGGGACATTGCTCTCCGCCCAAGTCAAGATCAGAGAGACTTCCCTGAGGGCACTCCTGCTGCGAGTCCCTCCTTGGTGATTGATGTAGGCCACCGCCGTTCGATTGTCTGATCGAACCTGAACCGGCAAGCCCTGTAAGTGAGGTGTCAGCCTTGACAGAACAAGCCGGATGGCTCTGAGCTCTAGGACATTGATGGGGGTGTGAGCCTCCTGAGGACCCCACAACCCCCTGAACTGATGACTCTTCCAGAAACCTCCCCAGCCAGAAAGGCTGGCATCCGTGGTCACCGTTTCCCAACAAGGGGCCAGAAAAGACCTGCCCCACAACAGATTGCTTGGCTCCAGCCACCACTGAAGTGACTGCCGAACCCTGGGAGACATCCGGAAGGACTGATCCAAAGACTGCAGACATCTGTCCCAATGCAACAACAGGTGAAGCTGGAGCGACCTCATGTGGAACTAGGCAAAGGGGACTGCCTCGAAGGAAGCCACCATCAAACCTACCAGTTTCATCCCCATCCGGATAGAGGGGCAACGAATGGCCAGAAGAAGGCGAATCAGATCCTGAACCCCCTGCACCTTGGGTCCAGGTAGAAACACTCTGGCCTGAGTGGTATCCAGATTCATGCCCAGGAATGAAATCTCCCTGGAAGGAGAAAGAGAGGATTTGGGGTGGTTGATCACCCATCCGAACCTCTCCAGAGTCGACACCACAGTCTTGGTGTCCAGTTCCGCCTGACGGAAGGAAGAAGCTGAAATCAGCAGATCGTCCAGATACGGCACAATGCGAATGCCCTGGGCCCTGAACAGGGCCATTATGCCCGTCAGAACCTTGGTGAAAACCATTGGTGCTGAGGTCAGCCCGAATGGGAGGGCCACAAACTGAAAATGAAGATCCTCCACCGCAAACCTGAGAAATCTCTGGTGCGCTGGGAAGATTGGAACATGCAGGTAAGCATCCTGGATGTCTATGGACTTCATAATATCCCCTTGACGAAGGGAATGGATGGCAGAGCGCAGAGTCTCCATGCGAAACTTCTTGGTTCTGATGAACCTGTTGAGAATTTTTAGATCCAGAATGGGTCTTATGGATCCATCCTTTTTGGGGACCGTGAAAAGATTGGAATAGTAGCCACTGCCTCTCTCCGAGGGAGGCACAGGACATAGGACTCCCATGTTGCGAAGATTTTGGAGTGCCAACAGGAGCCCCTGTGCAGCCTGAGAGTCCGTGGGCACCCAAGACCTTAAGAATCTTGGAGGGGGCCAGTACTCGAACTCCAGTTTGTACCCGGATGAGACCACTTCCAGAATCCACCTGTCTGTGACCTCCTGGGCCCAGACCTGGAAGAAGAGCCGCAGCCGTCCCCCCACCCGTACGGGTGAGGGCGCCCCCTCATTGCCGAGTTGGTTTGGCAGGGGGCTTAGGTTTGGAGCCCCAGGCAGATGCTGGACGGGCCCGTCCTCTGCCTCTGCCCCAGGAGGAACCTCTGACGCCTGAGTAGGCGAAACCTCTGACGGCTCTGGCACCTCGAAAGGAAGGGTTGAAGGAGCTCGCCCCCCGAAAGGAGCGACACTGCTTCTTACGCTGGGGTAGCTTACCACCCTTAGCCACCGCATCCAACTTATTTCCAAACAGCCGCGTACCCAGGAAGGGAAGAGCGGTGAGCGATTTCTTGGCTGCAAAGTCCGCCGCCCACTGGCGAAGCCAGACCGAACGGCGCATGGCCACCAATAAGGCCGAAGTTCTACACATAACAATAGTGTCTTCCATAGCAGCCAAGACAAAATCCATAAACAATTCATATCTTTTAAGGGCAGCGAACTCAGCGCTGGCTGGAACAAAATGGACACCATTTAAAAAACTCCCTGACAAGGGATCTATTAGCCCTATTAACCCACACTGGCAAAGGCATGGCAAGCCAACTGATCAATGCACTTATCCTCACCATCTTTGAGGGTAGTGGCATCAGGGGTGTGGACCACAGAGGTGTTGGACAACCCCAAAACAGGCGCGTCAACCTCGGGAGGGGAAGACCAGCGCTTTACCGCATCAACCGGGAAGGGATACTTCCAATCCCATCCCTGAGGAACGCCGGGAAGCCGACTCGGTTTCTCCCATTCTCTAAGGATCAATGCATCAAAATTACTTTGCGTAGGAAACTCCAAGCGGGGCTTAGAAGACCCGAAAAATTCCCCCTTTTTTGAGAGGGGCCGCCTCCGGTGGGGCAATGTCCAAAACCTCCAGGAAATGGGCCAGAACTTTAGAAGTGTCAACGGCATCCCCCAGCACCTGCCCAACACCATTATCACACAACTGCACATCGTCAGATTCTGATTCCTCAAACAACTCCCCCTCTAACGGAGAATAATCTGACCACTCATCCTCAAATCCAAAGCCGGCCATAAATGTCTCTTCTTGGCATGGGCCTTTTTGCCCACTGCGCCAGAAATAAATCTCTCAATGCTGTCCAGGCGAGCACAAACATCAGAGTGTGACTCCCCACTAGTGACGATGTCACTTGGGGTACGGATAACACGGGGAGGGGTAGGCGATGAAGCGGGCGGTGCTGACCCAGAAGCCTGGGAAGCAGACTGCCGCAATATGGCCTTTTGTGCACATGGAATACAAATTAGCACATTCTCCCCCATAAGGGATACCCCACAACCCACACACGGCGGGGATTGTCCCGAAGGAAGCCCAAGCCCAGTATCTTGCGGAGCCTCCATATGGTGATATTTTGGGGTAGTCGCAATGATCCTAGGGAATTAAGCTGGTAAGCAACCCTGGGATGCCCCTTTAAAGTCCCAGTGGGAGGATTTGGAAAAGGTGTAATTTAAAGCTAGGGACCCTAGAACCGGGAGAAGCCCCTAACATGCAAAACACAGGGAGTCCTCCTGAAAGACACAAATGAAAGGGGACCCATCAGCCAACACTCATACATTACCTAATACTATAATATATATATATATCTATATAGATACATCTATATACACAATATGTAAAATAAGGACAGCGCAGCCCCCTGCGGAGAGGGGTGCTGCCATAACAGGAAGAGAGGGGGCCCACAGGGCACTCACAGTAACAGCGGAGTCCGCAGCAGTAACGGGAACAAGATGGCCACCGGAGCCCAGCACAGCCTTGCCTGGAGGGAGTGAAGAGAAGAAGAGGGGCGGGTCAGCGCAGAACGCACACTCGTTAGGCCACGCCCCCTCCCGCAAGTCCAGCAATGCGGATCCAGGTCATGGGCTGAGCCTCAGCAAGGCGCCAAAACGAGGGGGAGGGGCGGGCCGCGGCCCCGCCTCCCCAACACGCAGCCTGAGGGGGAGAAGCTCCCTCTGCTAAACGCTGCACAGCATGGTGCAGACCCACAGCAAAGTGACAGTACACCGCAACATGCGCACACACACACACACACACACACACACACACACACACACACACACACACTGTAAGCTCCCACACAATAAAGAAATGTGAGGGACAAGCCTGCCCCCCCCCCCCCCCCCCTCCAGCTGGAGGGTTAAGGAAGGGACCCGGAAGGTGGGGGATCCAGAAACAGAGTCTGGTGGACAGATACGGCAGAAGGGACAGGGCATCCCAAACCGGGGTCACCAACCCGGACACCGCCTACCCCTTGCAATGGGGTCTCACGGAGGAGCAATGCTCCTTAAACACCTACAAAGGTGTTGCCCACCCTCACCAGGACCTACAGCCAAGGCTGGGAGGCTCATACGGGACAATGGAATAAGGTCCAGGCAGAAATAGGGGCAAGAATGGCCGGGCGTGAGCCCGGCTTACCTGCAAGGAATAGAAGCCTTCATCTTCTGACTTGCTCGTCGCTCTTGCAGAGAAGGAACTGGGGGATTAGTGGGAGGTCCCAGGTATTTATGGATCGGGAGGAGCTTCTTTTTTGCATTCATCTCTGCAGAAGTTCGCCCTCTACTGGAGACTACCCAGATGTCATGAATGATGGAAGCGGGGTGTATGACACACTTAGAATAATGCAATAACACTTGTGTAAATAATGTATGATATGAATTGTCCAACAAAGATTTATATGAATGTAACATATGAAACATATGGAAGGAGCATCTTTTTAATATGTATAATTTTTAAATTAGATGTGTATAAATAAATTATCTTGGCATGCATACAGTGTGGTCATGGTCAAAAGCATTATCATTTAAACCGGGAGTAGCCTAGACCCGGGACCAGTCAAGTAATACACAAAAAGAAACGAAGAAAAAAAAAAAAAGAAAAAAGAAAAAAACAGGGAGGATAGATCTTTTCATTGTGACATCTACAGCTACAAAAGGCATTCCCTGGCACTTTTCTTGATGCTATTTGATGCTTTGTTAAGTTACCTGTTTTTCTGCTGGAGATATACTAGATATTCATCATGCTTCTCATCAAAGTCATTCCTGTTGGTACAGGTATCCTTTAAAAAGAAGTGCAAAACCATACAATAGATTATAATTTAAGAATTAAATTCATTAATTCAGAATGAATGGATTCATTTTTAAAGAGGGTAATATGGAATCATCTAGGTTTCATTTGGCCACAAACATCACGTTTTTTTGCAAATTATAGTATAGCAGCAAGGAATATTTGGGATGCCCCATTATGAGAAACTCTTGGGATAGACCAAAAAATGTACCTTCTAAAGATTCCAGGAATCGTAAGCAGGCTCTCGACCAATCAGTGCTGTATGCCATGCATGTTAATGGTATATTATATATCATATTAAGTGCGGTATAGCAAATTTAAATGCCAAGGCATAGAAACACCTTAGCTGCGAGATACTGAGTGCCTTCTCCCCGATAAGTGAATGGCCAGCACAATCACACTCCCTGTTAGAGGTTAGCAGGAATGTGGACACCGGCTGATTGGACGAGAGCCCGCATCTGTGCAGTTTTGTTGCCGTCTGCATTTACATTTGTTAATAAAGTAAGTATACAATGACCAGCCGGCTACCAGCCAGCACATACCTCAGTAACAGCCTCTATGCCCTAGCATCACCACCAGACTGGAAAAAAACTGTTATTTCTTACCTGTTAACCCTTTTTGCAGGAATCTCCCAGGACGACCCCGACCCCCTAGGCAGGAAACACCTGACCATCCCATAAAAGAACTTCCTATTCCCATGGTCCTCAGTATGGCGTCTCCTCAAGATATAAAAATTCAAGGATCAGACCCCACAAACTACCTAGTGTTAATACCACATTTGGGTCGGTTGCTGCTGTCCCGGGGGATTACTGAAAAAATAGTTAACAGGCAAAATATTTCTGTTTTTCCCCCAGGACAGCACCTACGAGAGATATACCCATGATCACTTACTATTAGGAAGGGACCACTGCTTGCAAAACTCTCCTGCCAAATACCAAATCTTGACTAGAAATAAGATCCAACCAGTAATACTTTACAAAGGTGTCTTCCTGGAGAGAGCTTTCTTTTAACTAAAGGCTCTGATGAAATTTCAAATATGCCAAAAGGGTGGAAATTTAGGTCTCAAGAGCATTAGGGGACAAACCCTTGTCTGCTGAATGTAAAATAAACTCCAGAATGTCCGCAATTGAGTTGCCTGACCGATTATGATTAGATAAACATAACCTGAACATTTTCCATGTCTTGGCATAGATTTTTTGAGTAATGTCCTTTCTACTGTTACGAATTGTTGAGATGACTTTCTTAGACAATCCTTTATTGCTTAACAAGGTCTCCTCAGAGTCCACAAGGCTAAACTGAACATGGCCACCTGTGCCTGAATGACTGGACCCTGGCAAAGAAGATTGTGTCTCTGAGGTAAGATCCAAGGCTCCTGAACCGACAGGCTCAACAGGCTTCAAAACCAATATGGCGCTATTAACAGAAGGATTGTCTTTTCTTTCTGATTAATTAATTCTGAGCACAACTGATTAATCTCAGAATTAGTCGAAAGTGGGGAGAAGCATAGCTGAGGCAGACGCCTCAGGGCTGGGCCAAAGCACCTATCCCCAGAGCGGTTGTATTCTGGCTCAGAGAAAAAACACAGATTTGTTTTGGCATTCTGACTGGTGACAAACAGATCCACTTCCAGGGTGCATCAGAGTACAGATTTGAAGAAACACTTTGTCATGTAATCTCATTCTGTTGGTATTCTGCTATGAAAATCTGCTTTGATATTCAGTTCCCTTCTGTAGCGATAACCCTTATCGCCGGAGGGCTTCACCGCCCGAGACGTCCTTTTCCCAATCGTAAGAGGTGCTGCTGGAATTCCAGAGTTGTCCGTGAGGAAACAGGAACAGCCCTTACAAGGGCTAGTGAATTGTAATATAGCGTTTCCCCCAATAAGAGACAGAACTCAGTATTGAGGGTGAAGGTGAAGTGTTTTTATTAGTGCCACTCTAGGCCTTATATACACAAGTCTCCATGCAATGACAACCACACTGACCAATAGCAGCAGGGCAAACAATCCCTCAACTCTGCCGGTGACGCAATCAGTAGAACAATAGCAGGCTGTAATACACTCAATCAGGACAATGCCATTGACGTAATCAACAATACACAATGGCAGTCAAAATACAATGACATTGCCTGTAACCTAATTAAGAAAAGGCCAGTGAATGACCCGGTGGGCAACTGAATAGTGATGACATCCAAAAGACAGAGCGTCTGTCACAATGCCCCCTTTTTGTGGAACACCCGGCAGACCCGGATTGACCCTGTTCGGGTTAACGTGGGGCTGTCCGGACTCTTGTTAGGGGCAGAGTTCCGTTTGCCGGGATAATCCATCTGCATTACCGTTTTGTCTACCGGGCCTGTATACACACACACAGTTGTACTCACAGGGTGCTGGTCTTCTCTTTTCCCCCCAATAAGAGACAGAACTCAGTATTGAGGGTGAAGATGATACCCACACACACACACATGCAGTTGTACTCACAGGGTGCTGGTCTTGTACACACACATGTACTCACAGGGTGCTGGTCTTGTCTTTTCCCCCCAAAAAGAGACAGAACTCAGTATTGAGGGTGAAGATGATACACACACACACACATACAGTTGTACTCACAGGGTGCTGGTCTTGTACACACACATGTACTCACAGGGTGCTGGTCTTGTACACACATACAGTTGTACTCACAGGGTGCTGGTCTTGTACACACACATGTACTCACAGGGTGCTGGTCTTGTACACACAAACAGTTGTACTCACAGGGTGCTGGTCTTGTACACACACAGTTGTACTCACAGGGTGCTGGTCTTGTACACACACACACACACTCTCTTAGCTCTGGTTGCAAGGCATTGAGAAAATGTTCTAGTAAAACAACTGTAGGCTTCCGGGGTGACAGCGTGCCGGGCTAACAAAGCCTCCTTTACCAGATGGTAGTGTGGTATGTCCGCATCAGGGATGGCCCGGAAAGCATCGGAAGCTTTCCTCGATAGTTTCCCTGATAATATGGTGACCCATTCCTCCGTGGGTACCCGGTGTAAAGCGCACTGTCGTTCAAAATCGGCCAAAAATCCATCAATCTCATTGTCACTTTCCTGGATGGACTTAAATGCTGCAAATGGAATCTTTTTCCCCCCAGTGTAACTGAGGCTGAGAGGCTGCTGGGTTGCGAGTCGCCGATCTTCCCTTCGCTTACTGGCCTCTGCCTCCGCTGCGGCGAAGACTTGGTCGATCAGTTCTTGTGATGGATTCGGCCATAGACCGACAATCTGTTCCGAACCGCTTGAACGAGAGCAGCGTCTTCATCGACCTCTATATTGGTTTCGGTCCTCACTGCTGCACGATCCATTTTGATCAGCTCGGCTATCAGTTCCTGACGTGGGCGGTTGCTAGCTGACCTTCCCCGGCTCTCGAGTAGATCCTCCAGGGTCAGCCTTTTCAACTTGTCATACTGACTCTCCATCAGGGTAGCACTCTCTCTGGGTAGAAAGGACCATCCGACCGCTTGCCACCAATTGTAGCGATAACCCTTATCGCCGGAGGGCTTCACCGCCCGAGACGTCCTTTTCCCAATCGTAAGAGGTGCTGCTGGAATTCCAGAGTTGTCCGTGAGGAAACAGGAACAGCCCTTACAAGGGCTAGTGAATTGTAATATAGCGTTTCCCCCAATAAGAGACAGAACTCAGTATTGAGGGTGAAGGTGAAGTGTTTTTATTAGTGCCACTCTAGGCCTTATATACACAAGTCTCCATGCAATGACAACCACACTGACCAATAGCAGCAGGGCAAACAATCCCTCAACTCTGCCGGTGACGCAATCAGTAGAACAATAGCAGGCTGTAATACACTCAATCAGGACAATGCCATTGACGTAATCAACAATACACAATGGCAGTCAAAATACAATGACATTGCCTGTAACCTAATTAAGAAAAGGCCAGTGAATGACCCGGTGGGCAACTGAATAGTGATGACATCCAAAAGACAGAGCGTCTGTCACACCTTCTAAGATGCACCACGAAATGCAACAGAGATTCCATTCTGCCCAATGGACTAATAGGTTTGCAAGATGACAAAGATTTTGAGCTTTTGTTCCACCTTGTTTGTTCACATACACCACTGTGGCTACACTGTCCAATCCTATCTGTACATGCTACTTGTACTTTTCTCACAAGTCATGCAAAGGCTCTGGAGACTGCAATGCTTCCCTCAGGTGGAGGAGGCTGTTATATCTGGCTCCAAGAGTCCTTGAACACCCTGCTGGTTGCAATGGTCATAACTGCTGACATCTGTGTGTTATGACTGGAGAATCTATCATCCAGAGCCAACCTTGCAGCAGATTTTTGGGAATCAGCCACCATACAAGGGACTCCTTCACAGAATCGGGAAGACACACCATTTTGTCCAACGAATTTGGGTTACTGTCTGATACATGTAGAACAAAATACTGAAGAGGTCTTGAATGTGCCTGTGCCCACACTACCTCAGGAATAAAAGCAGTCATAAGACCCAAAGCCGACATGATATTCCTGATTGAGACCCATTTCCTTCTTATCAAGACTTAAACAGTCTCTCAAATCTTTTCGACTTTCCCCTTGGGGAAAAAAAAAAAATTCTGTAGTTCTGAATTTATTTTTAGTCCCAAATAGACTATTTCTCTGGTTGGAAGAAGATTTGACTTTTCCATGTTGACTATCCAACCAAATTGCTGGAGAATCTGTATCCCTCGACTCAAATTCAGCCTTAATTCCTGTAATAATAGCGCTATTACTTCGGCTAGGACTTTTGTGAAGATCCATGGTGCTAAGGTAGTGGGTAAGGTAAGGTGCTCGGAATTGAAAGTGAGACACAGCGTGGCAAATTGCAAACGTCAGCATACCTTGAGACCTTGGATGTATCGGGATGTGCCAGTGGGCACATTTTAGATCTACCGAAGCAAAAAAGGCTGCCGGAGGAATAATCAGTCTCAGAAAAAATAATGTTTCCATTTTTAATTTCTGGTAAATAATCAAGGGATTCAACCTCTTTAGATTTGAGTCTGTGTCCCCTGTAGACTTCTGCACTAAAAACGTTTAGAGAATAAAACCTCCTCCTTATTTCCGGAAGAGGTACTGGACAAATGACTCCGTACCAACATCTTGGCTGTTATAGAATTCATAGCCACATCACATCACATTGTTTGGAAATGGAGACAATCCCTACTACTAGTTGGGAGGATACCTTCTCCTTCCAAACTTGAGTAAAGTCTCCTAGCCCCCCCCCCCCCCCCCCCCCCAATTTGAGTCATAGGGGTTTTGGGGCAGAAGAAACAGTAGGTGGGGCTGACAGAAGAAAGTTACTTCTCCCCGTTTCCCGCACGGTCTCTACTTGCACCATACTTACCTCTATGTGCGCTGGTCCCTGTTGCTTTATGAAACGACTCAGGAAATCAGGAAAGGACAGCTTATCAGGAAACACTTTTTCTTGTCCACAGATCTTTCCAATATCTTAGAAAGAGGAGATCTCCTTCAAAAGACACTGTGCTGAGTTTGAAATTAGAGGCAGAATCCACAGAATTCCATGTGTGCAACCAAAGAGCATGGTTCGCACAATTTTCCAGGCTTTGGTTTCCTTCAGGGTCTCATGATCTTCATATAACTTGTCTTGAAGCGACACAGGCCCCATCGGTTTCTCCAATAAACTCAAAATGTCATATATATCTTGTAACAAGTCTTGGGTATTTTCTCCAGAAAACCTGGATGAAGTGGATAGTTCTAAATCAGAAGGAATCACTCCCTCCTCTTCCAGAGCACTACCAGGTCTCTGCATCTGTTGTAGAAACCCATGCAGCCTGTGAAAGAATAGTTGGACCAGGAACAGGCAGCGCTGGTTGAACTGGTATCTGACTTAGCACGGACAGCAGCCCAGAAGGCTGAACCGACTGCCCAGTAGGGAGTATAAGAGACTGAGGAAACTGCATCAGTGGCTGCATTGGTGGCTGAGTTGTATTCTGTGAAAAAGACACCATTTGTTGCAGCGGAACTTGAGAGGTAAATAGAAACCAGCCATTTTTCCTCTTAATGTAGGCAAAAAAATCTGACATAAGTTGGATGATTCTTTGTAGCTTGTTCTATTTACATGCTAAAACAGCACCACATACAAGACAGCATCTATAAGCAGGGTCGGGCTTGGGCTACAAAACAGTAGCGCAAACACCAATTACCAAAAGGGCATTGATAGAAAGGTTAATAGGCCAAAATAGAAAAACGTAACTCACCAGTGGCCCAGTGGAGCTCTTTTTTACTGCCTTATGATGAAGAGATGCAGAATCCAGTAGCGAAGCTGCCATCAAACTATAAGCGGGTGTAGCCAGGGGCGGCTGTGTGGTCATTCTGACTGAAGCTGCTGCTGGCTGGCTGACTTGCTTCAAAAAAAGCTCAGCCGAAAGTGCAGCTAAATCCACCCCACATACTGGCCGTTCCTTCCCCTTGTCTGACCTTCAATAGCAAGTTGTTCCTGATGTTCATAACTTAAATTCTAAAAATAAACAAAAGCCCACTGCTGTCTCTCCCGGTACCTCCATTTGCGCCAATGCGCTCACATACCGCAATTCCAGCAGTTGGAACGCACCGCTGCGACCCAGAAGCTGTCATCGGCACAGGCCAGAAACACAGCCGCCGCCATCTTGCTGTCGCAGCCCTGCCGCCAGGTCGGGCTGGGCTGACTGGGGAAAAAACTTTTATCTACCAATTGTTGTGAGACTGGCAGTCCTTCCATGCTTGATGGTGAGTGATATAATGGGCTAAGAGAGGAGATTCAATGGTTACAGTGTCAGAAATGTAATAAAAGTGATTGTCTGCGTCGCCCAGGCTCTATCACCAGTCACAGACAACAGTGGACCACCCACCATTTATAACAGCATCCTCACAAAGACCAACGGAGAGTGTGTCTCAAGACCTGACATGGCCCTCTATTGCACTGAATGAGGGGGGCATGCCAACATCACTATTCTGGATAGCAGAAGAAGCCTGTCTTTGTGGAGGTTGAGGGTGGCACTGGACTCGATCCAGCGATAAGGCAAGGCACGCAGGATTAGCAAGGATCATCTGAGGGGGACAAAAGGTGACTAGAGCATTTTTTTATAGCCTGGACAATCATCAAGCCTTCACATTTGGTACCTTGTTTATGTAATATAAGCAGGATGAACAATTGTTTGTGATGTATAAATGACACATTTATAGGATGGTAGGATGGGGAAGTGCCTCATGAATGTCCACAGCTAGGATAAGTTAGTACTCCGTGTTCACAAACCAAAAATTGACAATGAACAAAAATGTGGCAATGGATCAATGCTATAGTAAAGGGATGTTTTGCCCTCTGATGATGCCAGTTAGGCAAAATGCACCAGGGCTTATACTTAGTTGCAACCCTTGAAAATTGATGCTTCCACTGACAGTGGGAATAATATAAACCTGGTATGTTAGAATCCTACTACCAGACTATAGGATATATATGTGGGATACATATTGCATTGAAGCAACGGTGTTGTTTATATATTGTATGTTAATCTAGGGTATGAACTGGTTGTGACAATCTACCAAGACAATCAGACCTTTCGCAAGGTTGAATGATCGAATTGCACCACACAAGCGCCACTTACAATGTTAGGCGTCGTCTAGTTAGCAGCATGTGTGAAACAAAAGCTGCCACAAGATACAACTTATTACTGATGTATAAACAACTATACTATAATACAATTTGGTAGAAATCTGTCGCACCCACAGCCAGTGCGAGACTGAGATAGAACAGAGTGCTTTAATTTAGCGTTAGATTTACAAAGGGTAATTCGGATAACTGTGTAGCCTATTTCTAAATTCAGAGTACTAGAACCTCACTATGATTTTTAGAATTGGAAAAGACATAAAAATACAATTCTGCGATTACTCACCTGTAGAATTGGTATTATGAGTATACAGTACGTCCTGCTCCAGATAGATTACTTACACTTGGGTATTACTCCGCCAGATGGCGCTGGACTGCAGAGACATCGAAAACAGGCTCCTCCCGGCCCCTCAAATACCCAGGGACCTCTCACAAGCCCCAGCATTGAAAAGCAGTTAACGAGAAGCCGGGAGAATTAAAACAAACCCAACTGGTAACTATAACAATGATAACAATCACCATACAGGGGATCCAAGATAATGCAAAACCAAGGGTGGGGTGGAGCAGGATATACTGTATACTCATAATACCAATTCTACAGGCGAGTAATAACAGAATTGTATTATTCTTAGTATACAGTACGTTCTGCTCCAGCCAGATTACTTACACTTGGGACATCCAATAGCAGTGTCCATAAAGTAGGGTGGGACCCCCAAAGGTAACAGCAGACAGGTCATACCACTGCCGCCTGCAGAAACTATCAGCCAAAAGCAGCATCAGCTGAGGCCCTAACATCAACCTTGTAAAGGTATGAACAGAAGACCAAGTAGCAACCTTGCAAACTTGTTCAACAGAAGCCTGGTGCTGAAAAGCCAAAGAGGCACCAATAGCATGAGTAGAATGAGCAGTAAGGCGGAAAGGAGGACTCTTCCCCTCAGCAGAGTAGGCCTGAATCACAGCCTAACGGATCCATTTGCTGATAGTAGATTTAGCAGGAGCCAAGCCCTTCCTAGGACCAGAAGGGACCACAAAAAGAACATCAGTTTTTCTGAAAGGTGCAGTAGCCACCAGATAGTACTTCAGATTCCTGATCACATCCAAGGAATGCAAGACCTTAGCATTACTAGGATTAAGGCACAATGACGGAAGAACAATGTCCTGATTCAAATGAAAAGCAGACACAACCTTAGGCAGAAAGTCTGGCTTGAAGCGAACCACCACCTTGTCCTGGTGTCTCTCAAAGTAGGGGGGCTGGATGGAAAGCGCCGCCAACTCAGACACACGCCAAACAGAGGTGATAGCCACCAAAAAGACAACTTTGAGAGTAAGAATGGCCAGGGCAGCATCCTGCACAGGTTCAAAGGGAGCACCCTGCAAGGCTGACAAAACCAAGTTCAAATCCCAAACAGGCAACATAGGCTTACGTGGGGGACGCACATGAGTAACCCCCTGGAAAAAAGTCCTGATCAGAGAATGCTGAGCAAAGGACTTCTGGAAGAAAACAGCCAAGGCAGAAACATGCCCCTTCAGAGTAATGAGTTGGAGCCCCATCTCCAACCCATGCTGCAGGAACTCCAGGATCCTGGGAATAGAGAACACACAACAAGGAAGAGACCTAGACTCACACCAGTCAATGTAGGCATGCCAAACCCTGTAGTAAATGGAAGAAGAAGACTTCTTTCTAGCCTTTATCATGGTATCAACAACAGAGGTAGACAGCCCCTTCTCCATCAAGATGGAGGTTTCAGCAGCCAGGCCGTCAAAGCCAGAGTTTGTAAATTGGGATGGCGTAAGGGACCCTGAGTGAGCAGTTCTGGCACCCTGGGCAGAGCGTACTGATCTACTGCCAGCTGCATGTCTGCGAACCACACTCTTCTTGGCCACCTGGGGGCCACCAGAATTTCTGTCACCCCCTCCAGAGCAATCTTGCGCAGAACCCTGCCCAACAGGGGGAATGGAGGAAAGATATACATGAGCTGAAAGTCCTGCCATGACATTGCTAGGGCATCCGTGGCCAAGGCCAGAGGATCCTGGGACAGGGAGACAAAGGCCGGGAGCTTGTGATTGTGACGGGACGCAAACAGATCCACATCTGGTTGGCCCCAACGATGACCCAGAGATTGAAACACCCTGTTGCAGAGGGACCATTCTCCCAGGCGAGAGGTCCCCCTGCAGATTCTCCAGCCCTGGGATGTACACAGCTGATATGCAGGGAACATTGGCCTCCTCCCAGGTCAGGATCAGAGACACTTCCTGACCTGGGAGGGCCCTCTTGCTCCGAGTCCCTCCCTGATGATTGATGTAGGCAACTGCCGTCTGGTTGTCCAAGCGCACCTGAACAGGCAGGCCCCGAAGGTGATGAGTCAACTGAGTCAGAACCAACCTGATCGCCCACAGTTCCAGGACGTTGATAGGTGTATGGGCCTCCTGAGGGCCCCACCTCCCTTGGAACTGAAGGAACTTCCAGAACCCCCCCCCCCCCCCCCAACCTGACAGACTGGCATCTGTGGTGACCGTCTCCCAGGAGGGGGTCAGAAAGGATCTGCCCCCCAACAGGTTCCTGGAGTCCAGCCACCACGAGAGGGACCGTCTGACCAGGAGGGAAAGCACAAAGACACGGTCCAGGGACGCAGGATCCTTGTCCCATACTGACAAGAGGTGGAGTTGCAGAGGCCTCAAGTGGAACTGAGCATAAGGGACCACCTCAAAGCACGCCACCATCAGGCCCACCAGCTGCATTCCCTGCCTGATGGAGGGATGATGACAAGATAGCAGGAGCTGGACCTGCACAATCAGACTGTCCACCTTCTGCTGAGGAAGAAAAATCCTTGCCTGAACTGTATCCAGATTCATTTCCAGGAATGGGGTCACCAAAGAGGGAGACAGAGAAGACTTGGGATGGTTGATCACCCAGCCAAATGACTCCAGGGTGGACACTACCAGCTGAGTATCCAACTCTGCCTGATGTAGGGACTGGGAAGTGATGAGAATGTCGTCCAGGTAGGGCAGCACGCGGGTGCCCTGAGACCTGAGCAGAGACATCACTCCTGCCAGCACCTTGGTGAACACCCTGGGAGCTGAAGTGAGACCAAAGGGCAATGCCACAAATTGGTAGTGTTGATCCTCCAGAGCGAACCTGAGGAACCTTTGATGACCTGGAAACACAGGAATATGAAGGTAAGCATCTTTGATGTCCACAGACGTCATGAAATCCCCTGGAAGCAGGGAACTGATGGCAGAGCGCAGAGTTTCCATGCGGAAAAGCGTCTGCTCCTGACAAATTTGTTGAGGATCTTCAAGTCCAGAATGGGCCTGACTGACCCATCTTTTTTGGAAACGGTGAAGAGGTTGGAATAGAAGCCCTTGCCCCTTTCTCTTAAAGGGACCTGGCAGATGACCCACAGCTCCAGAAGGCTTTGCACCACCTGCACTAGAGCCTGAGCTGACACAGGGTCCTGAGAAATCCGGTGTCACGCTCTGGGTACTTTAAAGATCCGCTCGGGTAACTCCAGCCCTCCAGGTAAGCCCTCAACCCCCAATCTCCACAGCCAGCTTCACCTGTAGGAACCCCCGCTTGCCGGGACGCAGAATATGCCTGCCCGGGATCGGTTGCCCCCAGGACTTCAATGGCTCAAAGGATGTATGCTTACTGTTCGGAGGTCTGGAGAACCTGTGGCTGGGAGCGGTATTGAATGAGCCCAATAGCTGGAGCATAAAACGGAAGTCCAAACAGGCTAGGGGTCGGCAACGGGAGTTCCGAGAAGGCAGCGGTACAATAGGAGTAGACAAATCGTGGTCAAGGATCAGAGCTGAGGTCGGCAACAGAAGTTCAGATCGAGGATGGTCAAGTACAGGCGGTGGTCGGCAACAGGAGTTCTGATCAAGAATGGTCAAATACAGGCGGTGGTCAGCAACAGGAGATCTGATCGAGAATGGTCAAATACAGGCGATGGTCGGCAACAGGAGTTCTGATCAAGAATGGTCAAATACAGGCGGTGGTCGGCAACAGGAGATCTGATCGAGAATGGTCAAATACAGGCGGTGGTCGGCAACAGGAGTTCTGATCAATCTAGAGACAAGCTAGGTAGACTAGGTACTAGGCGCTATAACAGGCGCTGAGTAACTGACGGGGAAAACCTTTTATAGGAACAGGTAGACTGGGGATGGGGGTGGAATTAGGTGTGTGATTGGTGCAACATGAAATCCCTAAGCTGATAGGATCGGGGCGTTAGCCCCACAAGTCTCTAGGGCTCATTGGCCCTGCCAGAAAGAACCACCCCCCACCCACCTGGGCTCATTGGCCCTTTAATTACTCTTCCTCCGGCGGGCACGCTGACAGCAGCGCCACCGGAGGGAATACAAAGCGCGAGCACGAGAACTGCCGGGCACGCCGGCAGAGGAGACGGAAGGGAGCGCGCGAGCAGCCGCTCGGCGCCGCTGGAACGGGACGCAGGTAAGTGAATTGTGACATCCGGGATCTGATGAATCTTTGGGGGGGGGGGGGATGGGGCAGGCAGCAAACTATCTTGTAACCTGAGGACACTACCTCCTACAGTGATGGACGCGTCCTGAACAGCTCCGAGCCCGACGGAGGTAGCGCGGGGTACGGCGCCGTGAGCGGCTTTGACTTGCCCAGCTGCAGGCGGGGGACTTGACGGGTGCGGTGCAGACGGGTCGGGAGGCGTCTTCCGTGCGGTTCGGAGCTGTACTTGCAGCACAGGCCGGGTCTCAGAAGGCGGCAAGATGGCGGCGGAGTTTACTGCTGCTGACTTGCAGGAGATGGATCGCAGTGAAGCTTCCTTCCTGGCGGGTGACAGCGAGGGCTCTCCACAGCCACACACTTCTACCCAACATACAGTAAGTGCTGATTTTATGGCACAGTTTGATTTGCTGTTACAGAGACCTCTGTCCTCTAATACTAAACTATTGACAGACTACCTCTCTAAGGAAATAAGTAAAATTACTTTAAGTTTGAGCTCTCTGGAAAGCAGAATGAGCGATGTCTCGGCCACTCAAGAAGCTATGGAAGGTGAACTGCACCTATTACGTAGCAACAGCTCTCTCATGCCAGCTAAAATCGAGGATATGGAGAACTGGGATAGGTGAGCAAATCTGAGCTTTCGTGGGCTACCTGAGCATATAGACGACATTAAATCAGCCAATCAGACTGGGAAAATATTTAAGCGAGGGCTCCGCTTTTCTGGCCAAAGTTCGTCCTTTCATCACACTGACACTTGAAGCTATTCTGGAGCGCCTGTCATTTTTGGCCCCTCTTTACCCATCAAGAGGGTCAGCGATCCGCGGAGCTCATTCAAATCATCGGTCACGCTCCGGCTCTGAAGTCTGTAGCTGCCATCTCTTCATGGGAAATTTTTTCCTCCAGCTCTATACTATCTGAGATTTTTTTTTTTTTTTTGCATCATCGTGGATTTTTTTTTTTTTCTTAAGCCTTGTCAAATATTGCTTTGTATATAGCTCCGTTAATATGTTTTGTTTTATAGGTGGCAAAGTGGGCCAGGGGCCCTCTTGGGGTTTCCCCCATGTTTGCCCTTGGTTCTGTGCTGTACACTTTCGATGCAACCTCTCTTAATGGATACTATAATATAGCTGAATTTTGGAATTCAAATTTATAGAAATATTTGAGTTTATACTCTTGATTGCCTGCACAGTCACACTGTTTGGTCATTGCTGTTTTTTGTTGCAAAGTGCCTACGTCAAATATTTTATATAATCTGGTATAGTCCCCCCTACCTCCGTTGGTTAGTTTATGTTGCACTCCCTTGAAACCAGAAGGTACTAGCCTTGTGGTTTGGTTAGCCTACGGTTTGGTTTCTGTTGCTCCTTGGAGCCTAACAGTATTTTTCATTTTTCTACTGTGCTAATAAGTATATAAACTTTATATATATTTTAGTCTGTTTTTTGTGTGATTTGTTCTCTACAGCAGGAGTTATTTACCCTCCGGCTGTAGACAAGTATATGCCGTAAACGCCTGCAGAGAAGCGGTAGTGGCTGCCTCACCAAGGGAGGAGTTTCTTAATTCCTACCCTGGGTGACGCCCCTTGAGTCCATTTATTTAGAGTCATTGAGGTTATACAGGGATTCCCCTTTCTTTTTACCTTGCCCTTTCATCTGTGCCTTCTCTTTTTTCCCCCTCTTTCCTTTCCTCCTTCCTTTTTGTTTCTCTTTCTGTCTTTCTTTCGTTTAAAAAGTAGTATTAGTTCGTCGTTAAGATGGCTACTGTTTTCTCCTTGAATGTCCAAGGATTTAACTCACCTAATAAAAGGAGTTTAACATTTCGCAAAATCAGATCTTTAAGACCGGATGTAATTTGTCTACAAGAGACTCACTTTTTGAAATCTTTCAGGCCAAAATATCTTGACGCATCTTATCCTCAATTATTTATGGCCTGCGCTGAGACTAAGCAAAAGGGAGTACTGATTGGTTTCAGGAGAGGGGCACAATTTCAGTGTAATACCGAGATTAGTGACCCGGAGGGCAGATTTTTGATTGTGATAGGAACCCTGCAAGACGTTGAGGTGACAGTGGCAACGTACTATGCCCCTAACGTTAATCTAATTCCTTTTCTTACTAAGTTTCTGGGAGAAGTATCTTTAGTGGCTAAGGGAGTTACCATAATCTGTGGAGATTCCAACTTGGGGTTGAATCCGTTCCTGGATAGGCATTCCCCCAACAGCTCAATAACATCGACTCAGGCAGTCACAATGTCAAAAACTTTTAGGAAAATTCATGATACTAACTTATTGGTGGACTGTTGGAGGGAAGCACACCCAGGAACTCAGGATTTTACCCATTTTTCACACCCCCATAATACTTTTTCTAGAATAGATCATGTGTTTCTCCCACAGGGATTTCTGAATCGAATGAGTTCCGCTACTATTGTCCCTATATCGTGGTCAGATCACGATGGGATTCTCCTTAAACTGGATTCTCTATTGTGTAGGCCATCTGAACTCTCCTGGTTCCTTAATGCCTCTCTTCTCGCCTACCCGGATGTGGTCTCGTCAATTTCGGACGCATTGGTAGAGTATTTTAGGCACAATGAGACCCCAGATGTTTCGACTTCTACTTGCTGGGAGGCTCACAAGCCCACTATCAGGGGTAGACTGATTCAGATTGCTTCCCAGAAGAAAAGAGAGAGAAATTTGCATATAGATAGGTTAGAGAAGGATTATCTGAAGGTCGCCGAGAGAGCGAAAAATCAGATGTCACCGGCAGTTCGTACTCAGTTATATAATATTTCCCAAGAGTTGAACTTAGCTCTTGCAGGCAAAGCTGAGAAGACGATACGATGGGTTAAGCACAAATTTTATTGTAGGGCCAATAAACCCGACACTCTATTAGCTAAAAAGTTAAAAACATCTGGTCAAGTTTACTGTCCTATTAGGTTAAAAGACGTGAGGGGAGAGTTAACCAGTAATCCTACTAAAATTGTCAGCATCTTTAGCGACCAACTTCAGAAGTTATACGCCAGTCCACATCCACCGAATATAGAGGACTTACAGAGGTTCTTTGAAGACGTCCCACTTCCTGCAATGCCGGTGTCGTTACAGGAAGTGTTAGAGGAGGACTTTAGCGTAGATGAGGTTTCCAAGGTTATAGGCGGTCTAAAGCTGAACAAGAGGCCCGGGCCAGATGGCTTTTCAGACATCTATTATAAGAAGTTTGTAAGCATCCTGGCTCCCAAGTTAACAGCCCATTTTAACAATATAAGAGGGGGTGGTTTGTTTTCGCGGGAATCTATGATGGCAGCCATTAGTATGATTCCAAAACCGGAGACTGATACTTCTATATGGTCTAATTTCAGGCCCATCTCACTCATTAATTTGGATATGAAAATCCTTTCCAAAATCCTGGCAGATAGGATGTCTGAATATCTGCCCAGTCTGATTGAGTTGGGTGGTAAACAGTTTAAGCTTTGTATGTTTGCAGATGATGTCCTTCTAACAATTTCTAACCCCCTCATATCTCTTCCAAATTTATTGAAATTGCTACGTAATTTTGTGACGGTCTCAGGGCTTCAGGTCAATACGGCCAAATCTAGAGCTCTCAATATTAATTTCCCCCCTGAAGCCTGGAGGCAGCTGCAATTAGACTATGACTTTCACTGGGAAAATAAGGGAGTCAAATATTTGGGTGTCTATATTACTAACTCTTATGAGTCCTTGTTTGCTGCAAACTTTCTCCCACTACGTCAGAAGTTGTATGCTCTTCTGGACAAATGGAAGACTTACAATCTTTCTTGGCTGGGCAAAATTGCAGCGATCAAGATGACCTTGTTGCCCAAATTTTTATACCTCGCTAGAGGTTTGCCTGTAAAATTACCGCATTCAATATCTAAAGTTGATGCAAAATAGGATTTTTGACTTTATTTGGTGTGGCAAAAAAGCTAGGGTCGCTAAATCAACTATGCATAAATCTAAAACAGAGGGTGGTTTGGAAGTCCCTAATATCTCCAGGTACTACCAAGCTGCACAGTTAGCCCAAATTTTAGCATACCATGAAGTATCCGATCCTCCTTGTTGGGTCTCAATTGAGTCGGAACAATGCTATCCTCTGAAGGTGGATAATCTCTTATGGCTCACTCCAAAATTTTGGAAGCTGGGACATAATCCAATTATGGCTCATTCCCTACATGTGTGGGACGACCACAAATTTTAGAGTAGATTGGCCTCCCCTTATTTACCGCTACTCTCTCTATGGGACAACCCTATGTTTCTACTGGCCTGTTTAGACCCTGCTAGATTTCGCACCTGGAAAGAAGCAGGAATTAATAGGAATTGGATTGTCTTCAGGGGCCTAATGTATTCACGTTCCAACAATTTAGGGAAAAATATAATTTACTGCCCAGAGACTTTTTGGGATATTTACAGTTGGCTCACTTAATAAAAGGCAATTACCAAAGGGCTTTCAGGGCCAGCCTCGTTTACTTCCTTTGAGGAAACATGTAGAAAGGACCCCAGAGGCAGGGGAGCAATTTCGGAATTATACGCCCAACTTAGCGGTAGTACTGTCGCTCATGACCCGACCTATAGAGCTAAGTGGCATAGAGACCTGAAATGTTCTTATGATAGCAAAGAATGGAGCAAGATGTGGAGCAGCTCCTTTGGCCCAGCGGTATCGGTCGCGTCTATTGAAGTCAATATAAAATGAATCACGAGAAGGTATCTAGCTCCTGAGAGACTAGGTCATTGTTCAGAGGAGGCACAGAAACAATGTTTTCGGGGGTGCACTATGGTAGGTTCTTATTGGCATGCACGGTGGGACTGCCCTTTGGTATTTGCCTTTTGGGTTAAAATTTTCAATACCATCTCAACGGTACTGGGTAAAAGCGTTAGGCCTGATCCTGGGGTGGCTCTTCTCAACAGACCAAAAATTTCTGATTTATCATATTTTGACAGGGGCAAAGCTGGTTATTGCTAAGACTTGGAAGGCGCCTAGTTTGAGCTTTAAGGAATTTAAAAATAAAGTGAGCTATACAATGTCAATGGAAAAGATATCAGCAATACATGACAGAGATTTGGAAGGCTTTCAAGCGATATGGGATCCTTGGATTCGCTTCTTTTTGCCTGTAGATTTTGACTGCGATCTTGTAAGGATCTGAATTATACTGCTCCTTTTAATTTTTTTCTTAATGACGAACTTTATTATTTTGCTTTTTTTTTTTTTAATTATTATTTATTATTCTTCTTCCCCATGTCTTTTCTTTCTTTCCTTCGTTCTTATTCTTTTCCACCTTCCTTCCCCCCCCCCCCCTCACATGCCCCTTCTCATCCTTACGTCTTATGGATTCTATCTTCCAGTAGGCGGATGTCATTCTACTGATATTGGAAGTTGTTTACAGTAGATATATGGTCAATTATATATTGTTCTTGTTACTGTATGCCAATATTTCTCAAGTTTTGCTTTTCACTTGTAAAACATAAACATTTGTAGTAGACATAATGAGAAGATTAAACATGTTGTACATTGCTGTGTACTTTTGATGTCCTGAATTTGTAATTTGCTGATTGTCTCTCAATAAAAATCTTTGAATAAGAAAAGCAACCCGGGATGCCCCAATAACCCGCTAGGGAAGTGGGAGTAATTAACACTAGGCCTCACAAGTTAATAACTAAATAGAGGGAGTAGGGCCGGGAGAATCCAATAGGGTTCTGCCCGCCAGAAAGACATAAGCAAAGGGAAACCGTAAGTCACATGTAAATGACGACGGTAAATAAAGCCGCCCGCGAGGGCACTCACGGACCGTGGTAGGTAGATGGCCGTCACGTAGCAGCCGGATCCAAGAAAAAATGGCGCCGGGTATACCTCAAGGGGCGGGCCGCAGAGACAGTGACGCAGAACGCGCCAAAAGCGGGCCCCGCCCCCCCTGAAGAGCGCGAAGCCGTACACGTGACAAGCAGCCAATAACAGTGCACCAGTGCCGGAGGTAACGCAAATGTAAAAAAGACAATCAGTGCAACCAAGTCAGCGCGGCGACTGACACCAATCATAAGAACATAATACAGTGAAGCACAAAGGCAAATACACATACACACCCCCTCCCCCGAGGGCTACAAAGGAGAGCGAGGGAGGACAGTGGCCACTTAACAGGACCCACCGATAGACAGGGGCAAGGGGCAATAGTGGGGGAGGGGCATCCCATAGAGGCTCACCATATGCCTATACCGCCTACTCTTTGGTGGGGGATTGCGGTGGAGCAGCGCTCCTAAGCACCTGACAGCGGTGCTGCCTACCATCACCCAACTAGCGCAGCCAAGGCTGGGAGGCACATTACTAATGGAATGGGTGGGAATAGTCCTACAGGGCCGCAGGCTAATAGCCCCGCTCACCTGCGAGAAGAGAGAGACATCTTCTTGTCCTTCGCAGTCCAGACTGCAGAGAAGATCTGGGGATTGTGGGAGGTCCCTGGGTATTTGAGGGGCCGAGAGGAGCCTGTTTTCGATGTCTCTGCAGTCCAGCGCCATCTGGCGGAGTAATACCCAAGTGTAAGTAATCTATCTGGAGCAGGATGTACTGTATACTAAGAATAAAACAGTACAAAAGAGGAAAGTAGTGCTGTATGATTAGTAATAGTATCATAATTAGTATAATAATAATTTACAGAAAACAGTATACATGGGGAAAACACTATAAACAAACCACAATTAGCTAGATATGATTTTAAAGGCTTAGCTGCATATCTTTAGGGGAAATATGGCATAATATGCAACACTGGTTGCCCTAGATAAAGGAAGGATGATATTTAGACAGATATTACATTGATTAAACTATATGCATTTTAAACCAATTTGAGGTTCCCTGAACTGGAGGATCCAAATTGTTGGTGTCTCCTTGCGTCTGCTAAAACAAATAATCCCAAATAATATAATAATCCCAGATACCCCCAGGTATCCAGACACTGGAGACAAAGTGACAACAGCAGCCAATCACGGGGCTCAATTTTACCAGGAGTACGATCTGAAAAGTAAGATTATTTGTTTTAGCAGGTGGTATGGGGCACCGCAAAACAGGATGAATGTTGTTCGCCTCTCATTTCCATGTGACACTTTTTGTATTGTGTTGGTAGCAAGGCCAGATTTGAAGCCCTTTTTAGTGCAATTATATATAACTCATTAAAAATTGGTTAACAATGTCACAAACAGTTGTTGTTGAAATAAGCAGACTTACCACATTAATAGTCTTGGATCTGGGAGAGCATTTTTCTTTTCGCTTAGATTTGCCTGAAAAACAAGTTCAAATGTCAGCAGGTTATTGGAATTTTCTTTAACCCTAGGTTACAAATTTGTACCATTTGCGACAGATTACACAAAAGAGAATGGGCTGCCAGTACAGACCACAAAGGCTCACCCCTATGTATACAGGTCAGCCGCACTGCAGAGAGTATATTTAAAAAAAATCAATATTAATAATGATAGCCAAAACATACATATTAAAAAACAATTAAAAACTTCAGCATAAGAGATGAGAGACATACAGGACTAATATAATTAAATATGACTATCAAATCCTTTAAATTGATATCATGTATGCAGATTATGCCCTGGGGTCTCCCCCTCAGAAAGTGCTTGTGCAGTATAAAGTTGCAAGATAATGCAAAGAGTAATTAAATGTGCCAAAAAATAAAAAATGTGCAGAAAGAGAAATAAAGTGAATACCACAAAGGGTGTATAGAAAGGAGGACTGGATTGTCCCCCTAACATATAAGTGTACCAGTGAAAGTGCTATGTGCAATTTTGTGCAAAGAGGAAAAGAGAAGTAATGAGGCTCCAAGGTATATGCCACAAAAGTGACTAGGTGATAACTTTAGGTACAAAAAATGTTATAGTCATAAAGCATAAAGAGTCCTAGTCGACCTCAATGCTCTATACGCCAGCACCACCGACGCGTTGCATGGCAACTTCCTACTGCCACTTCATCAGGGTTTGCGACAGATTAGTATGCGAGGGTGCTGTTAGCACAGGTATTATACACACTAAAACATACATGCTCAACCTGTGGCACAGGGGACCTCAAAGCCATGTGATGTGCCCTCGACCTGCTGGGAGGGTTAAATAGAACTGGCATGTAAGGGTAAATATAGGCTCAGTAAGGATTAGATGCTGCAAGGAGAATTAAAAAAAAGGGGTCTTGGAGGACATATTACGTAACTAAATGTGATATGGCCCTAGTGCATACATTAGATGTCAAGGCTCGTACAGTACCTTTTTTTTCTCTCATTTCATTCAGTTGGATGCAGCTAGACACCTACAGACTGAAACAGCAGATACAAATGATGCTTCTTTTTCTAAATTATGTCAAATAATAATAATTAAGGTGGAGGAGCAACAATGATGGGGTCTCCCTGGGACCTGGTGTGGTCGCAGCCACTGCACCCACTATAGTTACTCCCCTGGTGGTGATAGTACAATACCACCCCTGGGTGAAAGCTCTAGAATTATAACAAGATAAGAGTTTATTTTATATTTAATTGTATGTTTAGCACTGGAAGGTGTTTAGATGTGTTGAGTATTGATAATAAATATATTACTATTTGGATTGATGGGGGGTAGGCTTTAAATATGGAACCCATGTATTTGGAGAGGCAAGGCAATCCACACGTGTATTGCTAGCATGTGGGGATTGTTAGTAATAAATGTGGTAATGGGGTCACATGGCGGAAAGACCTACGAGTAAAAAATCTATGAAGGAGACATGTTCGACCATGTAAGACAGAGGAAGACAATAAAAGTTATGACAGATCAGAATCATGTGGGCGAGAGAGCAGGGTGGACATGTTTAGCCAGGTGTTTAATAATAGCTGTCCTGGGGGCGTGGCTTGACATGGCCGGGTAGAGACGCATGGAGACGGAGCTCCGCACCAGCTATCTGAAATAAGGAGGCAAGAGAGCTGAGACCCACCTGTAGTCCACATGCCCAAGAAGGGGAAGCAGCGGGGACCGAGCGGACGAGGTAGACTGGGCACCATTCCAGCTCTGTTCCAGTCCGGAGGCTCTGGGACTCGCGGGACGGCCGCAGAGAAGATGGCGGCGATGGCGGGAGAGGAGCGCGCACGTGGGCGCGAGATCGAGATGCGGCAGGGGACCGCCGCCTCCAGCGTTCTAGTCCCGGCTGGGGCTTTCTCGGATCTGCGGGAGGAAGGAGTGGGGGCTCAACGCCCGCGGTGTGACCCGGACCAGGAGTGCCACAGCGTCGGAGGCCGCATGCTGACAGTGTCAGCTGAAGTACATGGCGGAGCGGACTGGCCGGACGGAACAACCGGCGGGCGTAAGGTTGGTCACCCGCCCCAAATCTCCCGCCCTCGCCCTAGGGGCCAGCTTACCCAGCCTGATGCCATCCCCCATGAAGGGGAATGCTCTCCTGAGGGAGGGGGAGGTGCCGCCTCGTCCAACGTTACCAGGGCCCCTGCTCTGAGGGCCACTGGGCCCAGCTCGGCAGCCACATCACCGGGTCAGTTTAGCCCAGACTCCCCACCAAGAGGCCTCTCGCGGGGCATCCCGACCCCACAGACACGGGTGCCCACCTCCCCACATGCTGGTGAACTGCAGCCTGCTCCCAGCTACCTATCGGGTTCACCGCCCCCCCCCCCCCCCTTGAGCCCTCAGTCGCCGTGGCAAAACACTTGCGGGGTCCCCACATGCTCCCAATGCTGGATCTCCGCTGCCCCTGGGGAGTGACCCCGCCGCAAACCACCTGTGGGATGAAATGCCGCCAATGACACCAGGGAGCCCCCACACAGGACGTGAGAAAATGGCCGCTCCGCTACAAATAGGTTCAGCCGCCCGGGAGGAGAGGCTTTATGAGGCCGCAGCTTTTAGCCCACCACAACCACTATCTTGTTGCCCGGAGGCACCTCCTTCACAGGGCCCTCTTCCCCCACTGCCGCTTGCTCAGCTCTCCCGATCCATTGCGGAGGCGGTGAAGGTCAATATCGCTGAGGCCCTGCGTGGGCTTCCAACGCGTAGAGATTTTGACGGATACGTGTCCAGGATGGAGGGCACCATCAAGAGAGAGCTAGCTGCACTCCAGGGTTCAGTCGCGGAGGTCACGGAAAGGATGGATGGGGTGGAGGCCTCACACAGAGCCCGAGAGCAGCGTGTGGCGGATCTAGAACAGCAACAGCAGAACGTCTCCTGTCGGATATCTTCCTGGCGCATGACGACGCGGAGAACAGGAGTCGCAGAAATAATTTGCGCCTTCGGGGAGTACCTGAGTCAGTGGAGCCCCGAGACCTGCTGGAAACGGTTACTACTATTTTCAATGAGCTTCTGAATCTTCCCGACTCCAATCGCATAGAGATGGACCGGGTTCACCGGGCGCTGGGTCCTCGACCGCAAGACCCGAATCGTCCTCGGGACATTATTTGCCGCATCCATTTTTTCAAGATAAAAGAGGAGATCCTGCGCCGCGCGTGGGACAAGGGCCCGGTTGCATTCAAGGGCGCACAGGTGATCATTTTGCAAGACCTCTCGCGGAGAACTCTTCAGATGAGAAAGCTTCTGAAACCTTTACTGGAGGCTGTCCAAAGGCGGGGTGCTTCCTACAGATGGGGTCACCCTTTTCAGCTGCTGGTGCGCAGGGGAGGAGATTTGTTTGTCCTCAAGGGGCCCGGCCAGCTGCCGGACCTATTCCATTTTTTGGAGGTGGAGAGTGTGGACGTCCCGGACTGGACAGTTCCTGACCTGGCTGTGTATAATGGCCGGCTGCCACAGCGTCCAGAAGGTGGTCCCAGGGGAAACAGAGGAGGTGTGAGAGGCCGCAGAAGATAAGCTTCCATACTGTCATATTAATAATTTTTCCGTTCTATCTTTTGATTGGTGCCTGAGCTGCTCCCTGGCGGGCCGGATAGTTCTGCTTAGACCTCTGTCTTGCCCTCCATGGAAGCTCTTTCTTGAAAATCGGTCGTGTTGTGCTGCTGTGCGTGGTGTCATTCCACTTCGGACTGTCTGCATCTTGCCTGACGGGCCATAGCGTCTTAGTGGCGTGACGTGCCTCGCTGAGTAGCTACAATACTGGTTTGACGCCATACTGCCATGTTCAGAATTTACTGCCCTATCTGTTGATGATTAATGTTTAAGCTGCTTCCTGACGGGCCGGATCGATCTGTTTGGATCCTTGTCCGGCCCTTCATGAAAGCCTCTTCTTGAAAAGCGGTTGTGTTGGGCTGCTGTGCGTGGTGTCATTCCGCTTCGGTCTGTCTAAGTTTTATCTGACAGGGCGATAGCGCCTTAGGGCCATGATGTGCCTCACTAAGTAGCTACAATACTGGTTTGACGTCATATTGTCATGTTCAGAATTTACTGTTCTATCTGTTGATGTTTGATGCCTATGCTGCTTCCTGGCGGGCCGGATCGATCTGTTTGGATCCTTGTCTCGCCCCTCATGGAGACCCTTTCTTGCAACACGGTTGTGTTGTGCTGCTGTGCGTGGTGTCATTCCACTGCGACCTGCCTGCACTTTGTCTGACAGGACGATAGTGCCTTAGGGTCATGACATGCCTCGCTGAGTAGCTACAATACTGGCTTGATGCCGCATTGCCATATTCAGAGTTAGCTGTTCTACCTCTAGATGTTTGATGACTATGCTGCTTCCTGGCGGGCCGGATCAATCTGCTTGGATTCTTGTCTTGCCCCTCATGGAAGCCCTTCCTTGATATACAGTTGTGTTGTGCTGCTGTGCGTGGGGTCAGACTGCTACGGACTGTCTGCATTCTGTTTGACAGAGCGCCAGTGCCTTAGGGCCATGACACACCTCGCTGAGTAGCTACAATACTGGTTTGATGCCATATTGTCGTGTTCAGAATTTGCTGTTCTATCTCTTGTTGATTGATGTCTCTCCTGCTTCCTGGCGGGCCGGATCAATCTGCTTGGATTCTTGTCTTACCCCTCATGGAAGCCCCCCCTTCTTGAAATACGATTGTGTTGTGCTGCTGTGCGTGGTGTCCCACTGCTTCGGACTGTCTGCATCTTGTTTGACAGGGCGATAGCGCCTTAGGGTCATGACTTGCCTCGCTGAGTAGCTACAATACTGGTGCGACTCCCTATTCGATGTTTGCTTAGGCTTAGTCTTCCGCTTCCCCCCATTTGGTGCACCCGTCGGGAGAAGTCCTAGGCCTTCTCCTGTCGGAATAGACCATGCACTGGGCTTACCAGCCCGTGGCTTGGAGTTTTCCCCCACTTAGTGCGTCTTTAAAAGGCACCGGTTTTCTGTTGGACTACTAGCTAGTCCCTACCCCTACCACTGCAATTGTTTGTCCATCTCTTAAGTTCTCTTGCCTTTGTCCCATATCCCTGATACCCATCTCCTTTCCTTCTGTTTCGCTCCTTTTGCTGTTTCCCCTCTGGTCATAGCTCTCTTTTCTCCCTTGGCGTGTGGGACCGGACGAGCAGCGGGGGGTACCGCTGCCTGACGATCTCTGGCTCTCCTCACTCCCCCTTATCTCTTTTCTGCAGGTATGGCCCCTGTAAAGGTAGTTACCCTGAATGTGAAGGGGCTTAACACCCCGGAGAAGAGAACTATCCTGGGACAGGATTTAAAGAGATGTAAAGCGCAAATCATTTTCCTACAAGAGACACATTTCAAGCGAGATTCCGCGCCCAGACTCTGTAGTAAACTGTTCCCCCAGGCTTTCACCAGCTGTGCTGCAGATGCTAAGAAAAAGGGGGTGGCAATCCTGATCTCCAGGGACGTCCCCTTCGTGCTGAGGGAGGTCTGGAGAGACGAGTCGGGACGGGTGGTGCTGGCTAAGGGACTGATTAATCAGAAAATGTATACTTTAGCTTCTGTATACGCTCCCAATCAGGGGCAGATACCATTCCTGAAGCACACTCTGGATAAAATTGAGAAATTCAGGGAGGGGGGAGATCATTCTAGGGGGTGACTTTAACCTGACTTTGGAACCACTACTGGACTCCTCGGCAGGGAGGTCAGCGCTCTCGCACCTAGCCTTGCGTTCTTTGAAGAAGGCATTGCATGGGATGCAGCTGGTAGACGCTTGGCGGGTCAGGAACCCCGGGACGAAAGATTACTCTTTTTACTCACATGTACACGGGACATATTCTAGATTAGACTACATATGGGTGTCACATAGCCTGTTGGGCCTGGCCACGGGAGACGGGATATACCCCACCTCCTTTTCAGATCACGCCCCGGTGTTTCTTGACCTCGAGCTTGTGGACAGGCCACCCCCCTCCTCCACGTGGAGATTGAATGAGTCTCTCCTTAAGGATGCGGTGGTGGCTCAGGCTGTGAAGGAAGGCCTAGAGTCCTACTTTAGAGCCAATAATAATGGGGAGGTCTCGTTGCTCACATTATGGGAGGCGCACAAGAGCGTGATCAGGGGCATCCTAATTAGCCACGGGGCGAGGCTCAAGAGAGAAAGGCTGGCCCAAATAGTGAAGCTTACAGATAAGGTCCGGGGCCTGGAACTATCCCACAAGCAATCTGAGGTGGCACAGGTGCTTGGGGAGCTGACCCAGACTAGGGAGGCACTTAACGCCCTTTTACGGCAGAAAGCAAAACATGTTATTAGGAGATGCAGACGCACCTACTATGAGTATGGTAATAAAAGCAGCGCTCTGCTAGCTAGGGCCCTCAGGCAACAACAATCCCAGAATTTCATCTCTGCAATTCTCGATAGTGAACAGCAAACACGACATACCACGGAGGGAATAGCGGACGCATTCAGGGCATACTACTCAGGCTTGTACAATCTCAGTAGAGGGGCCCAGACGCGGTCACACCTGGATAGAATTGAGGACTATATTAAGGAATCAGGCATGCCTTCGGTAGCGGATGAAGTTTCGGCCTCCTTGGAGGACCCGATTGAGATGGAGGAGTTGCTAGAGGCGCTTAAGCGGACCCCGACAGGAAAAGCCCCAGGGCCCGACGGTTATTCGGTCCACTACTATAAAGCTTTCATTTCTATCCTTGGCCCTCACATGGTTAGGGCCTGGAACACCATTACAGACCGGGATGTGTCGGGTGCCTTCTCAGGTAGGGACCTTGAGGCCCACATCTCAGTCTTGCATAAAGCGGGGAAGGACCCTCTGTCGTGCAAGAGCTACCGCCCTGTCTCCCTTCTCAACACTGACCTGAAGCTGTACGCAAAGATCTTGGCCAATAGATTGGCCCCGGTGGTCCATTTGGACCAAACGGGTTTTGTGTTGGGAGGGGAGGCCAGGGATAATGTGGTCCGGGCGCTTAGTGTCATATACTCTGCGCAGTCCGCGGGGGTGCCAATGATGGTTTTGTCCACAGATGCGGAAAAGGCCTTTGATAGGGTGGGGTGGCCTTTCTTGCAGGCAACCCTTAGACATATGGGCTTAGGGGATAACATCAGGAAACGCATTGAAGACCTGTACACGGTACCTTGCGCGAGAGTTAAAGTGAATGGTCATCTCTCCGCTTCATTGCCGATCAGCAACGGAACCCGACAAGGCTGCCCTCTGTCGCCTCTGTTGTTCGCCTTGACTTTGGAGCCTTTTCTATGTAAAATTAGGAAGAATGTGGACGTGGGGGGTTTGAGTGTTGGTGGCAGTATTCATAAGGTTGCCGCTTACGCGGATGACCTCTTGTTCTTCATCACAAATCCCGCGGTCTCCGTCCCTGTGTTAATGAAGGAGTTTGAAGCCTTCGGGAGGCTATCCTTTTTTAAAATTAACTTTGAGAAGTCAGAGGCGTTAAACATCTCCCTCCCTGGAGAGGTGGCCGGGACTGTTCAACAGGCATTTTCTTTTAAATGGGCCAAGGGTTCAATAGCGTATCTTGGTACGCGGTTGCCAAATCGCCTGACGAACATTTTTGCCTTGAACTTCCTGCCCCTATTTCAGAGAATAAAGGCTGACTTGGAAAAATGGGATTCCCCTACCTTTTCATGGATGGGTAGGGTGAATATAATTAAAAATGTCGATCCTGCCAAAACTACTATTCCTGTTCCAAGCGCTCCCGATCAATATACCTACCCGCTTCTTCAGGGACCTGGAGAAAGTTCTAATGGGATTTGTGTGGCAGAAGAAGAGGGCTAGGCTCCGCCGCCAGGTGTTGTTCAAGCCCAAACACTTGGGTGGTATGGCAATGCCGGATGTCCAGTCGTATTGGGTGGCTTCCCATTTACAAAGAATATGTGAGTGGCACACGTGCAGGGAGACGAAGAGATGGGTACAGCTTGAGCACTCCCTGGCCCCTGCCCCCCTGGATGCCGTTGCTTGGAACAGAGAGAATCGGGTGCCAGCTCTGAGATCCCACCCCACTGTAGCAGCCACTCTGGACGTCCTACGGAGTTCCAGGGAACGTTCGGATATCTCCCCCTGGCCCTCTCCCATGGTGGCTTTATTGGATAATCCGCAGCTCATGCCTGATTGTACCAGAAGAGACCTCAGGGAGTGGGGGGAGGTAGGCCAGCTAAGGGGATGTGACTTGTTATCGGAGGGGGGCTGGGCTGCGTTGGGGGAGCTGAGGGCAAAATTTGAGAAAGGGAACTTGGATCCCTGGACACTCCTGCGGTTTCAGTCGGTTCTGTCCAGGATAGGCTATCGCAGGGAGAATTTCAGGAAACATACCGATTTTGAGATGCTTTGCTTGACGGGGCAACCACAGCCCCATCTGATTTCCTTGTTGTACTCGCTCCTCATCCGGGAGGTAGAGTCCCCACCTGCTTATTGGGGGGAGTGGGAGCTGGACTTGGGTCGGCCCTTGGGACTCGTTGGTACTACACCCCTGACAGGCTAGGCAAGATGTATGACTCGGCGGATGCGAGCTGCTGGAGATGCGGAGGGGAACGTGGGACTCTATTCCATTTGTTCTGGCAGTGCACCAGAATCCAGGAGTATTGGGGGGCGGTACTGAGCATTGTGGCACAGCTGACAGGGGCACAGTTGCTGGGAGACCCGGCGCAGGTCCTGCTTCATTGCACGAAGTCCCCGATAGGGAAATATAAGAAAACATTGCTGATTCACTTGTTGAACGCTGCCAAACAGGCTATACCCAGATTCTGGAAGCAGAAGAAAGCTCCCTGCGTTGGGATTGGGTGAAGGAGGTTGTCCTCGTTAAGGAAATGGAGGATTTAACTTTAACTCTTCATGACAGGGATGAGCAATATAAAGTTACCTGGCTACCCTGGCTGATTTTTGAAGAATCAGCAGAATTCCGTAATTTGTTTACGTGATTGACTGGATGCTATAGCAGCTGTGGTGCCACCCGCGGTCATGCTCTATTCGAGTGAGATATGTCTTGCCCCCTCCTGCGAAGGGCCTGATTTGGACAGCTGCTGGGCGGCACTCGGCCTGGAGCCCTGTCCCACACGCCATACCTACACCTATACCTGCCCCTCCCTCATGCCTCTTGTATTGTCTCCCTCCCCTCTTTTTCTCCCTTTCCCCTCCCCTACCCCCCCTTTACTCTCTGCCTTTGCACCCCCCCTCTGTCCCCCTTGTACGTCTAGTCCCTGTATCCTGGGGAGGGCTTGAGGTCCTACTCGATGTGAGGGAGTTGAAACCATTCCTACCTGAAGGCCCCGTGGCTAAATGCATCTACTGAGGCGGAGAAGAGACAGGGTGGATTGGCCGGATGGTCGCTAGGCGGCTTTCGTCACGTAATGTTCCCTCGCCTCGTGATCTCCCATAGCTGGTATCCGCATCATACTGCATTATGTACTGTTGTCTGATATCATTATTCAACCGCGATTTGTCACCTCCGTTATGATAGTGATCTACATGAGCTCCCCTATTCCTTTTATGTTTCCTGTATTGTTGACCCTACTGTATGTATGTATGTTATAAACCTGCAAAATCTATAAATAAAGAATTAAAAAAAAAAAAGTTATGACAGATGACACAAATACGGTCCAATCAAACTCAACAATATGGTCAACCCAAACCCCTGATCTTTGAGGTCACACATAAAAGGAATAAATGTAAATTCAAAGAAAGGTTCCATGCCTGCTATGCAGGTGATTCATCATGTTGTGTTGCTGCATAGATTAAGCCCCCTTTCTGTAGCACAGGCTTCAAATTTTATTTATTTATTTTTTCTTAGCACTGACCGGTAACTTCCACCCATCCTGTATCAGGCTGTGTGGAACACACCATTACCAGTGTCTGCTAGGGAACATCTACCCTGTTCCTCTACTTGTTGCTTACATTGTGAAATCAGTTTTTCTTTTGAAGCATGTATGCTGAGCAGAAACTAAGGATGGGTTCTCATAGGCAACTGCATGCTACGCTCGTTTCAAAACACTAATGATCTACTCCAGACCTGGGCATTGTAAGGCCCCAGGGCCACATAGGGCCCTTTGATTGGCTCTGACGTCTCGCGACCAGGGTTCCCTGTAAGGTGCGCGGACATCACTTTTGCCCCTCTGTAGTGAGTCTAATGTAGCGGGGGCATGTGTGGCTTAGAGCCTGCTGTCCTATTGGACAGCTCCCTCCTGCAGGTTTGGCTGTTGGCAGAGTTTCTCTTCCCGCCCTTGGCCTGTACTTTGTGGCATGTGTCAGTCGCTGTGGAGCTGACGCCAGAGATGGGGGTACTCCAGCCACTTGTCTGAGCCTCACGTCCGCAGGCTGCTGGCACTTGTAGTCCACACCAAATGTGTTACATGCCGTACGCAGCACCTGATGGTCCACTGGCTCTCGTAGTCCATTTCTGGCCAGATCAATGCCTTTGGGAGGGCGGGGGGACCATGCTGTAAATCCGGATGCTTCACTTTTTGAAAAACTTTTAACTCAGTAGCAACGTGTCTGCTTTAAGGGAGGGAGTCTGCCATTTTCATGTTGCTACTGAGTAAAAAGGGGAGGCATCATGCCTCTGGGGCATCCCAATTTGGGATGCCCTGCTGTGTGAGACCTCAATGGACACAAAAAATGTGGTTTATTTAATAAATTACATTTTTTGTAAGGCAACCTCACTTTTTCATTGTTTATCTATAACATATACTTGTAGCAGCTTGTCAAAACAATGTTATTTACTGCTTTTTATAAAGAAATACAATTATATTATGCAGAATTGAGTTCAGGCTTTTGGCCTGGCCCTACACAATATTTTTAGTTTCTTATGTGGCCTCAAGGAAAAAATAATTGCCCACCCCTGATCTACTCCATATTTGCTGCAGACAGGACCTTTGTCGACTGTAGCACAATCACAATTACCTTGGTGCAAATGAGCCCTAAAATAAAAGCACACAGGAAGAGAGACAGGAGCACGCCTTGTTTTAGAGACTGCAATGTAACAACAAGTGCTGCAGAAACTTTGCAGCAACAGCTTTACAACATGATCATAATTCTGCAACAAAAATCTTATGACACAGCAGACTGGCAATAATCACTTAGCTAAAAGCTAAGACATGTTTGCTCTCACTATCAGGTTAGACACCAAGGCAGGCCCATCCATGTTTGCCCTCACAATCAGGTTGTCATGAATGACTTGCCTTCAGTCCGTGCCCGTGGTGTCCCTAGGCAACTGGCCAGGGTTTCTCCTGCCCAGCAGCCACTTCTGCCTCCGGTGCCATCCCCAGCGGCGCGTGTGTCGCAGAGTAAGTCCTCCCCCCTTGCCCATTGTCACTCAGCTTGTGCTTGGTGGCCTATACAGTCAGCTCATGGCCTCCGGTGGTGTAATACTCAGAATGGCCACCGGAGGCTGTTTAAAAGAACGAAGTCTAGAAGGTGCAGCTCTGAGCAGTTTGCCTGGGAAGCTCAGCTGGAGCAATCAGCCCAGAGCTCACCAATCAGACCACAGGGCCAGTGCTCCAATCTGCCGCCAGATCCTAAGTGCACCAATCGCAGCTACTGTCTCCCTGTCCAATCCTGCCGGTTTTCCCACTATAAAGGGATTTCCACTGCAGTGTGTCATTGCCTGTTATAGCGCCTAGTACCAAGCTTGTCTTGGGCATTGAAGCTCGATTGATTCCAGTTGCCAACCTCTGCCTTGCTGATGCCTCTCGATCTGAACCGACCTTTTGCCTGCCTGACCACGATTTTCGCCTGACCCCTCTGATACCTCGCCCCGTGACCTTCTGGATTGACCTCGGCTTGTTTGACTCCTCTTTGCTACCTCCGTTGGATACCTCGCTTCGTGATCTCCCGGTTTGACCTCGGCTAGTTTATTGGACTTCCGCCTTCCGGCATCCTCATTTGGGACTCCCTGCCGTTCATCAGTCTCCACCTTAAGCTGGTAATCTTTGCGCCCATTAAGTCCTGGGGGTAACCGAGTCAGGAGAGGCATAATCCGCGTCTCCTGCAAGCGGGGACTTGTCTATAGGCAAAAGAGGCGGTGGAGATTGGGGATTATCAGCTTAAGACAGAAAGGTGTCCGGTACAGTCCTTACACAGGTTAATCATAATCATAATTAGACACCAAGGCATGCCCATCCATGTTTGCTTTCATTTTACACCTAGCCTGGGCATGATTTTTAAAGGGGAAGCCCACTTTTAATTTTTGAACGGTATTTTCTGCCATATAAGACGCACCTAGGATTTGGAGGAGGAAAATAAGAAAATAAATATTCTGAACCAAATGTTGTGCTAAAACTCCATACCCCAAGAACCAAATAAAAGGCAATGTGCAGAATCCCCCCCATTACCGGCAAAGTGGCATTCCCCCCTCCCATTCCTATACAGGTAGTCTGGCATTCCCCCCTCCCATTCCCCATAGGCTGTCCCCGCCGTCTTCACACAGAGACACCCGGCTTGGTATAGTGGTGGGCGTGGATGATGCTCAAGCCCACTGCTGTATAAGGCTGGGTATCTGTGTGTGCTGGTGCCGTGCCAGCACACAGACGCCCGCCTTATAGGGCTGGGTGTTCACTCTGTGTGTGCTGGCGCCGCAGAGAGGAAGTGGTGGAGGCCTGCACATACAGACAGCCAGCTTCATACAGTGGTGGGCATGGCAGATGCTCGAGCTTCGGCCATGTTCTCCTGCTGTACGAAGCAGATGTCTGTATGTGCAGGCGTCGAGAAGATGGCAGCAGATACAGCTTCCTCTCTGCGGCGCCAGCATACACAGAGTGAACACCCGGCTTGGTATAGCAGTAAGCATGACCGATGCTCGAGCGTCGGCCACGCCCACCACTGTATAAGGCCGGGTGTCTGTGTGTGCTGGCACCACAGAGAAGGTGGCAGATACATCTGCCTCTGCCACTTCCTCTCCGTGGGAACGATGGAGAGGCGAGTTGACTCTTTTCCATTTTATTTTTTTCCTCCACATTCGCCCGATAAGACACACTGACATTTCCCTCCACTTTGGGGGAAAAATAAGTGCGTCTTATAGGGCGAAAAATACAGTATATTTTTGTGAGTTGATCTAGCTTTTTTTTTTTTTTTTTTTTCTTCCTAATGATAGCTTGTATGTGTTTTATGGAAGCAGTCCATCTGCTGCTATTGACAACATACACCAAGTGCAGACTATCTGAAGGATTAGTGGAGGTCTAGCACACAGTCGAGGTTGAGGAGGGCATGTCACCCAGGGCTGTACATTGTCTGCACTGTGAAAGGTGTTCAATTAGACAGATTAAGATGTTTTTATTAGCGTCTTCAGCCAATCTGCAGAGCCTCTGCCCACAGCGCCACATTACTTGGCTGTGAAGACTATGGAAACTAGGAGACCAAGAACATTAAGCCAGACCCCTTTTTCAACTTGTTGATTTTGCCATTTATATTCTTGGTTGATCAAAGATCCGCTCATGTGGGGGGGATCAGCCGGCTCTGGAGTCTCATAGACTCTAGGGCCGGATTTTATCCACTTTAAAGTGATCCTATACCCAGAAAGCAAGTCACCTTCTATCCCTAGCCGGTGTTTCTTTTTTTACTAAAGCCTTTGACAGCTGCTGGATCCTGGAACTAGAGCAGTAGGCAGCATGGGCAACAAACAATGTATTCCCCTTTATTATCTAGCCTTACATTAAAAGAATACAAAACAAGGTGGATCTGCACCGCTAAAACTCTAATTGAAAAATAGTCATATAGGTGCTGGCCGATGGGGATGTGCATACATACGACCACCACATTGAAGGAGTCCTAGATTACCCCTAAACTACCATCCCCATATATAAAATGCCGCACTCTGAAAGTAAAATCAGCAATATTTTATTAACTAATTGTTTACACAATGACAACACAATCTGCAACACATCACAATACACTACACAAGGTTAAAAAACATATAAACACACAACGGGGGATTAACCTCAAAACTGTGACTATTTTATATAGATGTTAGGCCATAATTACAGCTAATATATGAATATTATAAATACTTATTAAAATTGGGCATGTATATATACAAATTCAAGGGTAATTCCTAGGTTTATTTGTGGCCAGAGTGTTAAAAATTTAATCACGTGATCAATAAAGTGAAATGTATTGAAAAACAAACCCCAATTATAACCACTGTTAATCTACATCACTATTATCAAAAAGAATGTGCTATGTGCAAAAATACAAACTATAAACATACAATAACCACAACTTAATTAAAACAAGAAAGTGCTCAGTGCATAAATACCTGCTATGGCAAGTATATATGAGCCATAGTAGAGAACCATTAGTGAACAAAAACACTTCTATCAAAGAAACCTTACTATCAGAAAATGGTGCTATATAAAACAATGTGTACCATAAAGCACCTGGCCAGTTTTAATATTGAAGTAAAACATGCGCCCAAAACAATTGTAAACTAAGTATCAAACAGCACTGTCCTTTACATACCTAGTCACTCGGGGGTCCCCCGTAGCAGCCGCCACCGACGCGTTGCGTGTCAGATTGACACTTCGCCAGGGTGTGTCGGCTGCCCGGAATCCCCCTCCTTAAATACCCCGAGAATGAAAACCACTGACCAATGAGGCGGCGCCACGTCACCGCCCATACGCGCGCCCCGTCCGGCCAATGAAAATGGCCGCAAGGGCAGCGCGTCAGGCATCACGTGGCCCACGTCCCAATCGGCCGCCGATACCGGGTGCGCCGTGCGCGGCCGCTCTCCCCTGCAGTAGGAGGCGACTACCCGCCGCGCACGCGGCCGCGCGCGCAGACACAGGCGCATCCCGTCCACCCAATGGCTGAGTACTTAGACCCAGCCCGGATCGTGGGAGGTGAGTATTCGGGGAGGGGGGGGGGGGGGGGGGGGAAACGGGGGGGAAAAAAACATGAGCACAATACTGCTGTTATTATTACAGTGCATTGGCCAGAATGTGTGTCACCCAATTAATATCTACATTTGATGCAATACAATATATACAAATGACATCTAAGCCCCATATAATATAGTAATACATGGCTAAATTTTGCTACATATCCCCTGCTTGTAACATTGAGATATTACATTGTAGGGCGGGATAACACCAGTCAGATCGTCAGAATCCTCAGATGGCCATGTATTCATAAATATTCCTTAAAGTAAAACATATGTATTTCTCTGAGGATTATAATTATAAGTCCCCGACCACCACATCGCTATATTTCCACAGATTGCAATGCACAAATCTGGGAGTATATACTGGACACTGCACACCAGGCAAAAAGCCGCACGCCACACTACATTAAAAGAAAACAACAAGCTTGGGGGGAATGGTTTCAATGCAAGGTATATTTACGTGGGCTTTATACATTTGGACCACTGTTCGCAATAAGGACAACAAAGGACAGACATTTCTATAATTAAAGCGGACCTTCACCCTGAATAAGAACCTTCTTATATGTTTCCAGCACCCTGTACATACAGATTGCTCAAATTAAAAATCATCCTACCTGCATCTACTGCATGTTATGAGCCGTTAACCCTTTAAGTGCCAGCCTACCTGGAGTTTTTGTCACCCTTTGTTGCCAGACCATTTTGCACTATTTTGCGCTCCCCATGTTCAAATGTGATTTTTGAAGGGATTTCCAGGGATTTCCCAGGAAAATGATATATTGTTTTTTTCAGCATAGTCTGGGCTGTTTGTCATTTTTTAGGTGTATTCTCAATATTTTGGGGTGAAATATGTGCAAAAAAATGAAAGAAAAAAAAAAAAAAAAAAATCTATTTTTTACAATTTGTAGTGTTTTTTTGTAATAAAAAATGTAAGTTTGTCAATAAAATCTTATTGCGTGTGAAATCCCAATTTCTCACGGTTACAGCAGTACTATATATATATATATATATATATATATATATATATATATATATATATAGGTAGACACCCTTTCCTGCCCAGGAGACTCCCCCAAATTGAAACAGCGCTTTAGGGGATTTTCAGAAAAAATACAACACTGATATGCGCACCTTGCAGTTTTTCCAGAAAAACAACCCTTTACATTTGAAATACCCCCAACAAACTATATCTTCTCTAGAAGTACACACCTCAAGTTTTCTATTTGTACCAGGCTTGTTGATGTGCCCATAGTTTTCTGGAAGTAATCCCTCAATGTATTCTTTGGTTGCAAAGAGTTTCCCTAAAAAAAAAGGATAAAAAAGCAGAATCAGAGCCACATTTTTCTAAAAAAAAAACTATTTACAAACAAGAAAAAACAAGTTTAATCTGAAAAAGCAACATCCCCTGAACAGAACGATACCCAACATGCATTGCTATTGTCAAGGGAAGAGTTGCCAAACACCCCAAAGTAAAGCATGTGCGTAACAGTAATTTTACTTGAAAATTTCAGCTCTGCAGACAAAGTGCGCACCTTGCGATTTTTCAACCAAAACAACCCTTTACATTTGGAATATCCCCCATAAACCATATATTCCCTGAAAGTACACGTTAAAGTGGACCAACACCCAGGATTTTGACTATCCTGGGTTTTGGTCCACTTCGGCGGGGCACCCCGATCGGGGGTGCCCCGCTGTGTGAAACCCCCCAGAAACCCCAAAAAACTCACCTCTCAGCGCTCCCACGTGAGCGCCGCAGCCAATCCCCGCCAACGTCCAGGCGGGGATCAGGAACGTCCAAGACGCTTCCGCCGCCGCCGCCTCCCGCGCGTCACTCTCGGCGCGCGCGCGCCCCCGCCGGCCATTCACAGAGGGCCGGCGCGGGCGCGCGCACGTCTGGAGGGGCGCGCGGGAGGCGGCGGCGGCGGAAGCGGCGGCGGATCAGGTAAGGTGTTTTTGGGGTTTCTGGGGGGGTTTCACCCCGCGGGACATCCCGATCTCGGATGTCCCGCGGGGTGGGAGGTGATCGGCCCGGGAATCTTATAGATTTCCGGGCCGATCACCCCTGGGTGTTGGTCCTCTTTAAGCTTTCTAAGCGTACCCAGCTTGTTGTAGTGGGCTCATCTTTCTGGAATTAATCCCTCAAAGAATTCTTCAGGGTGTCCCTAAAAAAAATGTATAAAAAAGCTGAATAAAAAACACCTTTTCCTAAAATATAAATATGCAAACAAGAAAAAGCAAGCCAAGTCTGAAAGTGCAAGGTCCCCCGAACAGAACAATACCCAACATGCAGAGGTACTATTAACCCTTTTAATTGCCAGCCTACTTGAGATTTTGTCACCCTCTGTTGACAGGTCATTTTTCCCCATTTTGCGCCATGTTTTGTGACATTTTTGCTGGAATTTTCAGGAAAATTGATTATATATATATATATATATATATATATATATATATATATATTTTATTTTTTTTGCAGCAGAGTTTAGGCTTTAACATGAAATGTCTTGTTTGTAAATTTTATTTTGTTTTTTACAATATTAAGTAAAAAAAATAAATTTTTTTTAGAAAATTGACTCCTTTATTTTAAATAAAAAATGTATTTTATTAAGGAAAACCATATTGCATGTGAAAGCCCCATTTCTACCAATTAGAACGGTACCACATATTTATTGGTAGCCCCCCATTCCTGCCCAGGAGACCCCCCTAACTGAAACAAGTACTTTATAACATTTACAAAATAACATTTACAAATAAAATACAACTACCATCCACACTACAAAGAGTTACATTGAGAAAAAAAAAAATAACATAGGGCCCCCCCATCCCAGGGAGGGATTTTTTTTTTTTTTTAAATCCCCAAAAAATGACATGGGGTCCCCCTTACCCAAAGTAACCAGCCCGGGACCGGCTATGCAGGGCTTGTAGAAACAGGGCGCAGGGGCCAGCTTTTGTGGCCCCTAGCCCTGCAGGCTACAATCCCGCATAGCCCATGGCCACGGGCTCTTCTGCCCCCCCCCCGGGCTTTGGGGAGGCAGGTAACGGGGTGTCGGGGGTTAATGGCAAGTCACCCGCTGGTCGCAGGTGACTTGCCATTCCCCCAGCCTTGTGAACTGGTATAGGGATCTCTTGGACCCCTTACCAGTTCACAAGGGGTTAAGTGTAAAAAAAAAAAAAAAAAAACACACCACACACAGAGAAAAAATATATATATTTTTTTTAAATACTTACCTCCCATCCATCCTGGAGCACTGTGTCCCTCGGCAATCACTGGCTCCTGCTCACCTGCTGGAAGCCTTTTATAGCTGCTGGGCGAAAGAACATAAGGGGTTAATTAAAAAAAAAAAAAAAAAAGACATAGGGTCCCCCCTCCCAGGGGGGGGGGGGGGGCAATTTTTTGGGAATTTTAAGGGTTAAAAACCCTTAAAAAAAAAAAAAAAAAAAAAAATTATATATATATATATATGAAATGGGGTCCCCCTTACCCAGCATTACCAGCCTGGGACCAGATATTGGGGCTTGTAGGAACAGGTTGGGGGGGCAAGCTTTTGTGGCCCCCCACCCTGCAGCCTACAAGCCCACATAGCCTATGTGGGCCCGGGCTCTTCTGCCCCCCCCCCCCGGGCTTTGGGGAGGCAGGTAATAGGGGGTGCCAGGGGTTAATGGCAAGTCACCTGCAGCTAGCAGGTGACTTGCCAGCCCCCAGCCTTGTGAACTGGTATAAGGGGTCTCATGGACCCCTTACCAGTTCACAAGGGGTTAACAGTAAAATAAAATAAAAAAAAAAAAAAAAACACACTGACAAAAAATGACTTTTATTAAAAAATAAAAACTTTTTTTTACTTTGCTTACCTCCAATCGTCAGCTCCTTTGTTCCTCGGTGTGATGACATATGCGATCATGCTGGCTGCAGTAGCAGAGGGGCAGGTGATGATCTGATCACCTGCCCCTCTGCTCCTGTGGCCAGCATGATCGCATCTGAATGAAGAGCAGAAGGGAGCCAGGACGACACCCGGTGAGTGATGTCATAAGCCCCGCCCCCAAAGGGCGCCCGTCGGGAGAGGAGGGGGAGAGCCCTTTCAGGCTCTCCCCTGAAGCTGAAGAGCCAAGGGGGTGGGGGCCAGGGGTGCGATCGGAGGCCCCCCCCCCCCCCCCCAGTGAAGAGGAGACCCAGAGGGAGGCAGCGCGACTGCAGGTAAGTAAATGTCATTTTTATTTTTTTACATTTTTTTACAGTTAGCAGCTGCTGCTGCCGAAGTGGGGGAGGGGGGGGGGCGCTATTCCGGGGGATCGGATGGCACCAAATTAAAGAGGAGACCCGGCCGGAAACGAGGGGTCAGGTGAGTAATTGCCAGGCACGTAAATTTTACGTGGCTGGCATTTAAAGGGTTAAACATCCAAGATGGCGGCTCATGGGGCTTCAGGCAGCCTGCAAACAGGAAGTGCCTTCTGGGATTGCTGACCTCTTCCTGACTCCAGCTCTGCTCTGTCTGAGCAAAGCACAGCTATAACCCGCCCCCTGTACTTTATCCTGCTCTCCTCTCCTCAGTATGTGTGATGCTTCTGAGTCAAGATGGTGGAGCCTGTATCCTAGAGTCTTGAACAGAATTGCAGCCCAGTGGAGGAAATGATAAGTGACTAAAAACTTAAATATATTAATTTTAGATGCTGGGGATTTGGGCTTTTCATGAAATCATGCTGAAGGTTCGGTTTAAGGTTTTAGAGATGCCTATGCATTTATGCTAAATAAATATCCAGGAGGGGAGGCACAGATCGAACCATCTGGTCACTAACAGAGACATAATTGTAGGAGGTGCGACTGAACCGATGTCCAGGAGGGCAGGGGTGCCCCAGCACTGTTGCTCCCCCACCTTATTTATCATATTTGTGCTCACTTGCATCGTTTAGGAGGCACAATATGCTGCTTCAGTCAAGTTATCTAGCTGCATCCAACAGAGATAAAACACAGTAAAAAAGTTTTCTGTATACGTCGTGAAGGACCCCATCACATTTAGTTACGCTCCAGTAAAGCAGCACTTGAATAAACTTTGTGGGTGGGTGACGTTTTTAGCTGCTATGATGCTCCTTTTCACATCCCCTTATAAAATGCAAACGGTCCACTTACTCTGCATGGCGAGTTTCGGAGGGGCCTCTGATACCTCTCAGACCAACGAATTTGCGTCTGCTTCGTTTAGTTTTGTTACTTAGTAGCCATCAGCCAATCAGCGCCTCGCCTGAGAAGCAGTGCCGTTCTGTCCTCACCAACCAATGGACACAGCTGTTCTCTGAGCCCCGCCTCCATCATTCCCGGTTCAGCCAATAGACGTTCTCGCTTCTTCTGGTCTCCGTCGCTTGAGCGTGTATCTGGCCACAGCTCTGCTTACGAAGTTGTCTCGCGTTTGTAATTTTAATCTCGCCATTTCTTCGGAGATTCCCATCTCCGACAAAATGGCGTCTGTAGTGGAGACGTGAGATGTCAGAGTGCGATAGGAAAGAAATTAATTGCTGTGAGCAGAGCAAGAGCGTTCGGCCGGGAGGTGCTTGAGGCCATGGATTTGCTGGAGGCAGTGCTGGATGAGGTGGCTTTGGAGGGACTGGACGGCATCTCCGTTACTGGGCTGTGGCTGCGGTTGCAAATGCGCGAACCCGCCTTCCCTCTCCTTCTGGATTCCGCCACCAAGCAGTTACTGTGGCAGGCGCTAGTCCGGCACCCGGAGTTGGACTTCTACCAGCTGCCTGAAGAGAGGCCGCCCTTAGTGATCCCCATCAGGTCAGACTTTCTCGATACCGCGCTACAACATCATGGCTCGCCTTCTCTCTAGGAGCCGTTGCCCGGTTCTGCTGCTATCCTGACATGACAGCTGCGCCAAGGCCATGCCAATGTGCTTAAAGTGGACCAACACCCACGGGTGATCGGCCCGGGAATCTATAAGATTCCCGGGCCGATCACCCCCCACCCCGCGGGACATCCGAGATCGGGATGTCCCGCGGGGTGTAACCCCCCCAAAACCCCCGAAAAACCCTACCTGATCTTCGGCGGCGGCCGGCCGCCGCCGCCTCCCTCGCGCCCCTGCAGGCGTGCGCGCGCCCGCGCCGGCCGTCTGCGAATGGCCGGCGCGGGCGCGCGCGCGTCAAAAGGGACGCGCGGGAGGCGGCGGCGGCGGCAGCCGCTTAGACGTCCTTGTACGTTGGCGCTGGGAGCGCGGAGAGGTGAGTTTTTCGGGGGGTTGGGGGGGGTTTCACACAGCGGGGCACCCCGATCGGGGGTGCCCCATCGAAGTGGACCAAGACCCAGGATAGTCAAAATCCTGGGTGTTGGTCCACTTTAAAGTGGACCAGCACCCAGGCTGATCAGCCCAGGAATCTATAAGATTCCCCGGGCCGATCAGATCCCTCCCGCAGGGCATCCAAAATCGGGATCTCGTTTGTGAATGGCTGGCGCAGGCGTGCTTCCTGTTAGAGGGAAGCGCGAGATGCGCCCGCCAGCGTGCTCGGAGCCGCTGTGGTTGTATGTCCCTTGTACGTGCATTCCACAGTGGCTCTGAGCGAGCGATTGGACGAGCGCCCATGCATGCGCCGTAGGAGCGGGGTGAGGTGAGATTTTTCTGCCATTCTGGGGGGGTTTCACGCAGGGAGACCCCCCTGATCGGAAGTGGACCAAAACCCAGGATAGTGAAAATCCTGGGTGTTGGTCCACTTTAATTATATGGAATTTATTGCAAAAAAAAATAATATATATATATATTATATAGACATGCCCCCTAAACCCTCCGACTGTCTGCGGCAGCTGGTGGCAATGCAGGTAGAAGCGTGTAATATAAGCACATGATAAAATAATGGCCTCACTAAGAACAAGCAAGTACTGCATATGTCTCAGTGAGGGTCCATTAAAGTGGATTGAAACCTAGAATTTTGACTATCCTGGGTTTTGGTCCTTACTCTGGGGCACCCCGAACTTTGTGAAACCCCCTAGGTCGCCAACACACACTCGCCTCTTCCCGGTCCTATGGCACATGCATGGTTGCTAGTCCAATCAGCACGCTCGGATCCGCTAACTTCCCTTCATCTAAGCCTTCGTCTAAGGCAAGTGGTTCTGACCGTGCTGACGACCCCATTTCCCGCTACACGACCATTCACAAATGCCTGGTGCGGATAGCGGGGATGCGGTTCGCGCATGCACCGTTTGACCGTAAAAGAAGGTAAGTGTATGGGCGACCTGGGGTTGTTTTGCACAGTGGGGCATCACAATTTTGGATGCCTCTGGGGGAGGGAATCGATCGGCCCGGGAATCTTTAAATATTTCCGGGACAATCACCATGGCTTTTGGTCCACTTTAACAGCATAATTGTCCCATGACACGTTTCGCCCTTTAATTCGGCTTTGACATCTTCAACCCTCACATACGGGTAAAGGGTGACAAGTGCACTCTGTCTCTCCCTTGGCAACACCCACAATTAGGGCAGTGGAGTCGGTAAGCCAAAGCCCAAATACTTTATAAATGGCCAATAATTAGTAATAAATTTACTGTAGTAAAACAGTAACATGTTTTTTTTATCATCATTATAAAAGTAATTTGGCTACTTATCTAAAGCATATTTATTGGAATACAGCTGCTACTCAGGCAATAACATAAACAAAATACTTTTGCTTTTGTCCCAGCAGCTTTTTTTGTGTAGAGCCAACATCTAGGACACCCTGCTTCTGCCTATTACTGATTTTTATAAACATGGGCCTTGGATTGAAAGAACATAAATTATATGTATTCTTAATATTTCTATTACTTCCCGTAAAAGCTACATTAATTTTAAAATACTTGTTAGAGATTTTTTTGCTGAAGTCGATACATTTTTTACAACTAATCTCCACAGCCTTGAAATGTATTATTGTATCATATATATGTACACACAGACATGCAAGCTAAACCTTTGAATCATTTAGCTACAATGGAGTATGAGATTTGCAATAATTAAAATAATATATTAAAATAGAGGCATATGTGGTGTTAAATATTATTTAATATTTTTATTTCAATAAATGCGGACTATTAAATTTGAGGGGACATATATAGGCTGTCTAGCAGTGCTTTCATGCATAAAAATGTAATTCAGGAAATTTTAACCCATTTTATAGATGAAGTAAATGACTCCAGGTCCAACTAATTTCCTGTCCCTGGAGCATCCCGATTTGTGATACTTGTTTACTCACTTTGCCGGCAATCCCAGCATTCTTGGGCCACAGCCTTGGCTTTCCTCCTGCTGATGTGTGCACCCATGAGAGTCCTTTCTGAATGACTGGCACGGGTACACTCAGCTAAAGGAGAGCTGCTAGGATCCCTAGCCATGCATTTGAATAAGCGCCTAAAAAACCTGAACATTTGCCACAGGGTTTCTAGTAAGTTTATTAAGCTTTCAGGGGGATTTCACATTGTGGGGCATTCAAAATCGAGATGCCTAATGGAGGAGAAAAAGTTTTGTTCCTATTTAACATCATTAGTTTCAAAGATGAACACCACCAGGGAGTTCTTCTCTTGCAAGAAATCCTGAAATGGAATGCTCGGCTTTGTGTATTGCCAAAGATTGCCTGGGAAAAAACACCTAATCCCACGTTTGCCAGCCAATCGGCGTTTGTGCTCCATTTATACTTTTCAATAGGCCAACTTGACCGACTATTCTGCTAGGATTTCTGAATAGTGCATGGACACAGCTGGTGACCTGTATATATGAGCCAGCCATTCAGAAATGCCTGGCATCGATGAATGCCTCAGAGGTATAGCGGAAATGCGGCTGCATGTGCACCATGGGAATGCCATGGCGCCAAGCCTCCAGGTGTATCTTGGTCTGCTTCTATTGGGGGCCATGCCCGCACCGCCTATTTAGAAAGGCCTAGCACAGGTACGCACATGGCCAGAGGTGAGCGGGGATACAGCCGTGGTTGTGAGGGCTCTGGGAGAGGGTAAGTGAAACCGGTGACATGGGGGGTTTCACACAATGTTATTGCCCGGGAGTCTTGAAAGAGGACCAAAACCCACCTTGGCTTCTGAGACTCCAGGGCAGGCATACCCCCCCCCCCCAAGGCACAACCATTAAGGGTGCCCCGCTGTGTGAAACCCCCTCAGGTCACCCAAACTCTCACCTTCAATGGCGCATGCGTGAGCAGCGGCCGCGTCCCCGCTGTCCCTTAAGCAGGGTGTGTGCCCACTCTAGCACTTGTGCATGGCTGGCATTGGCACGCTTTCTGTTACAGGGTATCGGAGTATGCGGCCGCCAGCGCGCTCAGATCCGGTCGCATTAGACATGCTCCTGGATGAAGGGGCTCGAGCGGATCCCAGCACACTGATTGGATGAGAGGCTACGCATGTGCCGTAGGACCGGGAAGAGGTGAGTTCGTTCAGGTGTCCTGGGGAGTTTCACACATGGGGTTAATGCGACCTCTGCATACAAGACAATAGTAAAATCCATAAAACACATATGCACAATGACCAGTGAGGGAGGTGGGTGTAAAGATATGAGAGTAGTTCCTGATGATAAAGCCCTAATTGCTGCACTTGAAAAGTGCAAAAAATAAGATGCCAAAACACATACACTCCTCTAAAAGCTGTCAAATCCGTGATAGTGGCAATGTACAGAAATTGTTATTATTTAGTGGTTTATTAACAAATATATAAGACTAGGTGCAAAATGCTGATAGAAATGGAATCTGGCGAGATAGCTCTCGTGGACCTCCAGCGGCCACACTTTGTCTAAATTTCGTCCAACCGTTTGCCAAAGCATAGTCTCCAGTAAACTAGTATACTGGTGCAGATACATGTTCCCGGATGGTCAGCAAATGTACTTGTGCATACCTGCTACAAACTACCTCAACCTACCAAAGTGGCTACAGAGAACCTACCTAACTCCTCACTAAGCCTAGTTAAAGTGGACAAAATCACCAGGATTTTCACTATCCTGGTGATTAGTCCCTGACCCTTGGGCATTCTTATTTGTGTGAAACCCCCTGGATTGCCCAATCAACTCACCTTTCCGCCCCCTTCCCACGGCGCATATGCAGGCGCTCTTCCAATCAGCACTTTATGCCATGCATACAGATGTACATTATGAAGCAGTTTTAACTTTCCGCATTACATTAAGGAAACTCCCCGAAACTTACTTACCCTATCTGCATGCATAAAACAGTAGCATTGTCAGCACTTATTTTTTCTCTGTTTTTAGTTAATTGTGAGTGTTGGTCCACTTTAACTGTCTGTGTCGATACCCTATCTAGCTGATACAGGGAGTTTCAGCACCTTATGGCTGTGATAGGTGTTGTCAGGACTAACTCTTTGCATTTTCCTGCCCTTAGCCTACATATGTGCTTATCAGCAATGGGCAGGTTATAGATGCAGCAGACCAGGAGGGTACAGGTAAGTCTACAGTACTGTTAAGTATCACCTTGGAGGACCTTAGATACCACCAGTGTTACCTTTACCACTGACTGAGATCCTCTGATTTAGGGCATTACCTCTGGTGATGCTGGTAGTCCATTCTTTGTTATACAGTCTGGATGAATCTGGTTTAGCCTGCACTTGACCAAGTGTGACTGGCTGTGTGCACTTGAGGTGAATTCTTGCATCTTTTTGTTCTTGTAAGCCTTATAAGGGTACATAACCTGGGATTTCCTTGTCGATTGCCTTTTTTTTTTCCACTCGAGAGTCTGATATCAGTCAATGACTTTGAAGAAAAGGAAACATTTTTTCCCATAGAGGAACACCAAGTTCAGGAGCCTTGTATAAGGGGAGGTCCCGTTCCCCCCGCGAGGCTTAACTTTTACACACGGATTACTTATCCAGGTGGATAGAGGTAAAGGAGTCAAGCCCTAGATCTACACAGGATGGTTTTATCCTAATTTGCCTCCTGATTCATCCTATCCATTTCCTTCCAGTATTATCTCAAAGGTATGATTCTGGAGGGATCCATCTAAGAAAATGTTCTGATCCTGGAGATATCCTTTTCTAAAAGAGGATTCAGATTTTTGGGAAAAAATATCCTATATATGGTTGCCCCTTTTGATAAAGTTTCTAAGGGGGTAGAATTAGCTTTCAATTTTTTGGGGTGCTCAGGGATCCCCTAGACAAGAGGTGGATTCCTTGTTTAAAAGAGCCTGGCAAGTGGAATCTAATTCCTTAAGACTTATTTAAGCTTCCACTTGTGTTATTAGGAATTATGTTCTGTATTCAACAATTTAAATAATGTTCGTTGGAACTGTCTTGTCTGGGAAAAGTTTTTAGAAACCTTACTTTTCCTTTTCAGATACGGCATTTGTGTCAGACGCCAGGGCTGAATCAGTGAGTTTTTTGGGGGGGCTCAATGTATGAGTCTGACCCGTTCCGTGCACAGACCTTGTGCTATGCCCTTTAGGGGGCAGTTTCTTTTGGGGTCAGAGTTGGGATTTGCCTGCCTGCCTGCCCGCCCTAGACCTACTTTTAGTAAGAGGTTTTTTTTCCCCAGGAACTTTTTTTAGATGCTCTTTTTTTTTTCTCAATAGGGATGCCCCTAAGAGATCCAGAAGCGTGTTTTCCTCTTCTGCAACCTCTGCAGGGAAAAGGAGCTTTAGGGGTTCCACATGTTGGAACCTAGGAGGCCAAACCCAAGAAGCAATGCCGTCAGACTTCTAGTGGGGCCAGGCTAAAAGATTTTTACATGGCCTGGCAGGATCTTTTTTGTCCATAAATTGTAGGAGAATAGAAGAAGGGTTTCACATAGAATTCTTATAAAACCCCCCTGAAAAATCTTTTTGGTTTTCACCCTCTTCCCAAAGGGCCTAGAGCAAAAGAAGGCTATTCAGGAAAAGTTTATTAGTCTTGGGGTCACGGGGAATATTTTCCCACATTCTTCGTCTACAGCAGGGGCAGTATTCTACTCCAGCATCTTTCTAGTAAAGAAAGCCTCCGGGGGTTCAGATTTATTCTGAACCTAAAGAAGCTTATTCTCAATGTCTGGTACAAACTTTTTTTTTTTTGCATAAAAAAACTATTTCGCATGTAAGAAATTTTTTCAGTCAAATACATGCTTCTACAGGGCTCCTTCATTGTCTCAATAGATCTGAAGGTTGCTTATTGGCGAATATCAGTGAGTATCTAGGCTCAGTCTTTAAGATTTGAAATAAAGGACGGACACCGGATCTTACACTTCAAATGTTTCTGTCTTCCTATCGGACTGGTTCAGCTCCGAGAATGTTACGGAAGCATTGGCAGAACCCCTGTCATATCTACGACGGAGAGGAATGGGCATTGTGCCTACCTAGACGATCAGTTGTTTTTTTTTTTTTTGCCCAATTGAGAGACAGATTGTTGGGAAATCTCAGTCACACCCTGAAATCTCCTAACCTGCCTGGGTTGTGTCCTAAACTTCGAGGAGTCAAGTCTAGTTCCTTCGCAGGTGATGACACATTTGGGATTTGCCTCCTCAGAAGGCTTTGAACCTTCAGGACGCTGCTGTTTTTTTTTTTTCTGCACAAGTACAGCGTCTTTAATAGGACAAGCCGTGAAGGCTCTTGGATTATGAACATCCGCAGTCCCGTCATTAAGGGGTCAGTCGCACTCAAGGCATATCTTGAAAAATTGGAACGGGTCCCAGAAAGGATTAGAGGAGTTAGTCCCTATTCCAGATGTGGTAAAATGTTCCCTTGAAGGGTGGCTGATCAAGGATCGATTTTGCGAGGGTCTATCTTAGAGGATACCAAAGAAATGATAGTAACTTCTGGTGTCTCAGCTTGGGGCTGGGGAGACATTGCAAGAATTGGACGTTGCAAGGAAGATGGTCCAAGGCCCGGAGTCAGTCCTCTACAAATCTAAAGGAGCTAATAGCACTAAGAAACCTTGTGGGCACTAAGTGAGCATCTTATAGGTTGGCTAGTGCAGATAAGATCAGACAATGCAACTTCAGTGGCGTAGATAAATTGTCTAGGATGATGATGATGATGATGGCGTCGCATATCCTATTGTGGTCGGTAGAGAACCTGAGGTCTCTGTCGACAAGTACATCTGAGGAAACCCTTTAAATCAGGTGGCGGATTCAATCTTAATTGCAAGAATCGGAATGGGTTTGAATCCAGTAGATGTTCAAACCGATTGTGATCTAGAGGGCATGCCCAGGATGGACATATTTGCTATTGCAAAGAATTTACAATTTTAACAAATACTTCTCTTTAGATCCGGCATGGGATGGATGCATTGATCAATGTGTGGCAGTTCAATCTAGCCTATGTTTTTCCTCCGTTTTGGTCGATTCCGATGGTTAAACAAGATTCTCAAGATACTGGCTATGATTCTTCTAGTGGCTCTTTGGTGGTCCAATAGATCTTGCTTCTCAAGGATGGAATGGAATTCTCCATTCAGGATCCATGGGAGATTCCAGCATGTCCATAATTACTGTTGTAGGGATCAGTACTTTGTCCAAACCAACAGTTATGGAGACTGACGGTATGGACCTTGAAGTCACCTTACTTTAAAAGAGGGTTATTATTACAGTAAGGTCATCGAGATTTTGTTGTCAAGCAGGAAGTTGGTCCAGGAAGATTTATAGAAGGTCTGGAAAACCTTTAGGTCTTGGAGAATACAAAACTGGAATTTATCTTGCACGCTTTCAGTAATTTGGGTTTTTTTTTTTTTTTTTTTTTTAACAGCATGGATTTGAGAAGGGATTAAGTGTAAAACGCCCTGAAAGTCTTGTTGGAGGTGTTCTCTGTATTTTTGGACAGGGCGTTGTCTTCCTTTTTTCTTTTGTCAAGAATTCCCCTGGCTGGAAGCAATCTAAGCCTGCACCATCAAAGATCGTACCTCAATGGGACCTAGCTAAGGTTCTCTCCTTCTGAGATCCCCTTCATTTTTTTTTCCCTGTCAAGGATTTGGACATTAAATTTCTTGCCTGGAGGGTGTGGTTCTTGGTGGCTAGCACCTCTGCACACAGAATTAGTGGCATTCAGGCCTTATCCTGTCGTCATCCAATTCTTCAAGTGTTTTCGGATCGCATAGTGCTGGAAATGGATCCCTGTTATTTAACAAATATATAAGAAATTACCGCGCTAGGTTTGATTATACAGTTTCAAAAGAGAATAGAGAAAGTTGTTTCAATTTACAAGGTACAACTGCTCGACGTGCTATAGCCTGAATATCCCAACAGGTTCAATAGTAACTTTTGATAATAAGGCACAGAGCAAAAAAGGATAACTAAATCTTTAAAAAATGTCCAAACAGATAAGTAAGTTCACCGTTGTCCCAAACTGGTATGTGAAATTCCAAAGTGATGGCTATAATTAATCTGCTTCAGTCAACCACCATGTGCCCTTCACCTTTTAGTGTGCAAGCTTACCAGATGGAGTTTGAGCATCAGCCTTAATTAAATCCCAATTGGGTTTCTCTTCCATTAAAGTTGTGAGACTCCTTCCAATCATAAATAGCATATAGAGCCTATACCTAAAAAATTTAATATAACGTTTGAACATATTTTTATAATAATAATTTTTATATTATTAGGTATTGAGTATAAATATAGAGATTTATATCCCTCTTTTTATTAGGTTTAGAGGGTTTTAATATCATATCATTTTAGAATAATTATTTCCAGTGGATTAATATTGTCCCCTGTGATCATAATAGTATTGAGAATATAGTTTACATGTTTGCTGTATAGGTAGTTTTATTACTTATAGCGAGTTGAATAAATAATTGTTTATGCCGTTAATAAATGTAAAAGATTATTGAGGAAGCGTTGCCTTTCACTTCCCCCTAAATTGAATAACAATGATATTATCTTTATTACTAATCTTCTTTGTTTTGTCATAAGAGCCTGTGATAAACAAAACAGAGCTCCTGTTTTTAAATGGATTGGATATAGAGACAAGCAGCGCTCTTAGAGAAAACAAACAGCACTGAGCGGATGGAGCCGATGGAGTTAACATTTTTTCCTACGTCACCAAAGTGAGGTGAATAAATTAGTGACGGTGTGGTGGGCCCGCAGCCTAATGAGAAAGTCTGAACAGACGAAACGCGTTGGGCGGGCCTTTGCCACATCGTCACGACGCATCTCTGAGGACAGCTGCGGACGCCCGTTCTCTAACTGCACAGCCCGCGGCCGGGGCAGTGCGGTGTCTACCCTTTGTTTTTGGTATCACGTGGAGGAGAATTGTAAGGTGACGCTTCCCTCTTGTTTTTATGGAAACATTGGATCTGAACTTGTGATCAATGCTTTATTAAGCTTTTGAGTTGGTAAGCGCAATAAAAGCTTTTTAAATTTTCCTATGTTCAAATGTTATTACGCTATGTGCGGTTTGTCCTTTTTATCTTTCCATATTTGACCCCCATGGTTTAAACTAATACGGAGTATATATGGAATGAGGATTTAATTACAAAGGAAGGTTTTTTCTTTGGAACCCTTTTTGAATGAGATATGCTGTATTGAAAGAAACGTTCTGGTACGTGCATTGTTTGCCTGGTGGCTGGGATACACGGTTTGTAGTTTGAGCACACCTGGTGAAGTTAATACTTGAAGTTTATGAGAAAAGAGACTGTGCCTAAATCTATATTTCAGCTGGATCCCGCTGAGTCATACTATATAAATATATATGGTTGTTTGGTTAATTTTAGCCATCACTTTGGAATTTCACATACCAGTTTGGGACAACGGTGGACTTACTTATCTGTTTGGACATTAAAGCGGACCTTCACTCTAAATAAGAGTCTATCTTATATGTTTCCCACACCCTGTACATACAGATTGCTCACATTAAAAATCATCCTACCTGCATCTACTGCATTTTATAAGCCTTTAAACATCCAAGATGGCGGCTTATGGAAGCTGCCATTTTTGCAGGCAGCCTGCAAACAGGAAGTGCCTGCAAACAGGAAGTGACTGTGCTGCTCTGCATTCTGGGACTGCTGACCTTTCCCTGACCCCAGCTCTGCTCTGTCTGAGCAAAGCACAGCTATAACCCGCCCCCCTGTACCTTATCCCACTCTCCTCTCCTCAGTAAGTGTGATGCTTCTGAGTCAAGATGGCGGCGCCCGTATCCTAAATTCCCGAACAGAGTTGCAGCCCAGTGGGGGAAAGTATAATAAATTAGTGACTAAACATGTAAAATATATTAATTTTAGATGCTGAGGAATTGTTTTTTAAGAGTTTGGGCTTTTCATTAAATCATGGTGAAGGTCCGGTTTAAAAGATTTAGTTATCCTTTTTTGCTCTGTGCCTTATTATCAAAAGATCCCTGTTATTTGCCTAAGTTTTGTCAGATTTTCGGGGAACTCAAAAAATCTTCCTTCCATCTATAAGACAGTAAAGATTTATCGGAATTGAGTGCTTTGGATTGGAATACCTTCAACAAAGCTGACAGCTTGTTCGTGTTCTTTTCAGGCCCAGGAAAGGGCTAGAAAGTGTCTTAACCCTTTTGTTGCCAAGCACGTAACACCTACGTGCTGGCTTGGCTGGGCCTTAAGTGCCAAGCCCGTAGGTGTTACGTGCTTGACTTTCCTCGCTTGTAGTTTAAAAAGTAAAAACAACAAATACTCACCTGACCCCTTGTTGGATCCGGCCGGGTCTCCTCTTTAATTTGGTGCCATCCGATCCCCCGTGGGGGGTCGGATGGCTCCAGGAGAGCCCCCGGAATAGGCCGCCCCCCCCCCCCCGCTTCTGCAGCAGCAGCTTCTAACTGTAAAAAAAAAAAAAAATAAAAATGACATTCACTTACCTGTGTGTGCGCTGGCTCCCGCTGTCCCTCCTCTTCACCTGGGGGGCCTCCGATCCCCCCCCAGGACTTACCGATCTTCAGGAGAGAGCCTGGGAGGCTCTCTCCTCTCTTCTTCACGATGGCGGCCGCCATCATGCCTCTAAGCCCCGCCCACTTGGGGGCGGGGCTTATGAAGTCATCCCGGCCCCGATCTCAGGCTTCAGCCTTCTCAGCTTCTCAGATGCCGGTGATCGGTGCCCTGGAAGGAGGTGGCAGGAGATCCTCTGATCTCCTGCCTTCTCCTTCTCTGGATGCCGATCACCGGCATCTGTCAGCTGAGCGGCGAGGGACAAGAGCTTGCAATCGAAGGTAAGTACAGTAAAAATAAAATAAAATACTTTTTATTATTGTGTGGTGTTTTTTTTTCACATTAACTCTTTGTGAGCTGGTAAGGGGTCCATGAGACCCCTTATACCAGTTCACAAGGCTGGGGGGGTGGCAAGTCACCTGCCCTAGCGGGTGGCTTGCCATTAACCCCCGCACCCCCATTACCTGCCTCCCCAAAGGCCAGGGGGGGGCAGAAGAGCCCGGGCCCACATAGGCTATGTGGGCTCGTAGGCTGCAGGGTGGGGGGGCCACCAAAGCTGGCCCCCCCACTCTGTGCCTACAAGCCCCCATAGCTGGTCCCGGGCTGGTTACTTTGGGTAAGGGGGACCCCACGTCATTTTTTTTTTTTGGATTTTGAAGGGTTTTTAACCCTTCAAAATCCAAAAAAAAATGGGGTCCCCCTCCCCGGGAAGGGGGACCCTATGTCATTTTTTTTTTTAATTAACCATTTGTCATCCAGCAGCTATAAAAGGCTTCTGGGCAGGAAAGGGTGTCTACCTATACATATGTGGTATCGCTGTAACCGGGAGAAATTGGGGTTTCTCACGCAATAAGATTTTATTGACAAACTTACATTTTTTATTACAAAAAAACTCTACAAATTGTAAAAAAATGTTTTTTTTTAATTTTTTTTTCACACATTTCACCCAAAAAAATTGAGAATACACCTAAAAAATACAAACAAGACATTTCATGTTAAAGCCCAGACTCTGTTGAAAAAAACAATATATAATTTTCCTGGGAAATCCCTGGAAATCCCTTCAAAAATGACAGTTGAATATGTGTAGCGCAAAATGGTGAAACATCGTCTGGCAACAGGGAGTGGCAAATGCTGCAGGTAGGCTGGCAGCGAAAGGGTTAAGAGACATTGGCAAGATGGATGAAGGTCTGGCAGGCACTATCAGTTGGATCTTCTTGTAGCGATAACCCTTATCGCCGGAGGGCTTCACCGCCCGAGACGTCCTTTTCCCAATCGTAAGAGGCGCTGCTGGAATTCCAGAGTCGTCCGTGAGGAAACAGGAACAGCCCTTACAAGGGCTAGTGAATTGTAATATAGCGTTTCCCCCAATAAGAGACAGAACTCAGTATTGAGGGTGAAGATGAACTGAACTTTATTAGTGCCACTCTAGGCCTTATATACACAAGTCTCCATTGCATGACACACACACCGACCAATAGCAGCAGGGCACACAATCCCTCAACTCTGCCGGTGACGTAATCAATCAATACAATGGCAGTCAGAACAATGAATAACGTAATCAATCAATACACTGGCAGTCTGTAACATGCTTAAGAAAAGGAAAGTAATGAACCTGTGTAAAGTCCAAAGGGGCAGAGAGTCTGTCACAATGCCCCCTTTTTGTGTAACACCCGGCAGACCCGGATTGACCCTGTTCGGGTTAACGTGGGGCTGTCCGGACTCTTGTTAGGGGCAGAGTTCTGTTTGCCGGGATAATCCATACTGGTTTGTCTACCGGGCCTGTATATACACACACACACACACACACACACTTGTACTCACAGGGTGCTGGTCTTGTCTTTTCCCCCCAATAAGAGACAGAACTCAGTATTGAGGGTGAAGATGATACACACACACACAGTTGTACTCACAGGGTGCTGGTCTTGTCTTTTCCCCCCAATAAGAGACAGAACTCAGTATTGAGGGTGAAGATGATACACACACACACACACACACACACACACACACACACACACACACACACACTTGTACTCACAGGGTGCTGGTGTTGTACACACACATGTACTCACAGGGTGCTGGTCTTGTACACACATACAGTTGTACTCACAGGGTGCTGGTGTTGTACACACACATGTACTCACAGGGTGCTGGTCTTGTACACACACATGTACTCACAGGGTGCTGGTCTTGTACACACATACAGTTGTACTCACAGGGTGCTGGTCTTGTACACACACATGTACTCACAGGGTGCTGGTCTTGTACACACACAGTTGTACTCACAGGGTGCTGGTCTTGTACACACACTCTCTTAGCTCTGGTTGCAAGGCATTGAGAAAATGTTCTAGTAAAAACAACTGTAGGCTTCTGGGGTGACAGCGTTCCGGGCTAACAAAGCCTCCTTTACCAGATGGTAGTGTGGTAAGTCCGCATCAGGGATGGCCCGGAAAGCATCGGAAGCTTTCCCAGATAGTTTCCCTGATAATATGGTGACCCATTCCTCCGTGGGTACCCGGTGTAAAGCGCACTGCCGTTCAAAATCGGCCAAAAATCCATCACTCATCGTCACTTTCCTGGAAGGACTTAAATGCTGCAAATGGAATCTTTTTCCCCCCAGTGTAACTGAGGCTCGGAGACACAGGGGCGCTGAGAGGCTGCTGGGTTGCGAGTCGCCGATCTTCCCTTCGCTTACTGGCCTCGGCCTCCACTGCGGCGAAGACTTGGTCGATCAGTTCTTGTAATGGATTCGGCCATAGACCGACAATCTTTTCCGAACCGCTTGAACGAGAGCAGCGTCTTCATCGATCTCTATATTGGTTTCGGTCCTCACTGCTGCACGATCCATTTCGATCAGCTCGGCTATCAGTTCCTGACGTGAGCGGTTGCTAGCTGACCTTCCCCGGCTCTCGAGTAGATCCTTCAGGGTCAGCCTTTTCAACTTGTCATACTGACTCTCCATCAGGGTAGCACTCTCTCTGGGTACAAAGGACCATCCGACCGCTTGCCACCAATTGTAGCGATAACCCTTATCGCCGGAGGGCTTCACCGCCTGAGACGTCCTATCGTAAGAGGTGCTGCTGGAATTCCAGAGTCGTCCGTGAGGAAACAGGAACAGCCCTTACAAGGGCTAGTGAATTGTAATATAGCTTTTCCCCCAATAAGAGACAGAACTCAGTATTGAGGGTGAAGATGAACTGAACTTTATTAGTGCCACTTTAGGCCTTATATACACAAGTCTCCATTGCATGACGCACACACCGACCAATAGCAGCAGGGCACACAATCCCTCAACTCTGCCGGTGACGTAATCAGTCAATACAATGGCAGTCAGAACAATGAATAACGTAATCAATCAATACAATGGCAGTCAGAACAATGAATAACGTAATCAATCAATACAATGGCAGTCAGAACAATGAATAACGTAATCAATCAATACACTGGCAGTCTGTAACATGCTTAAGAAAAGGAAAGTAATGAACCTGTCTAAAGTCCAAAGGGGCAGAGAGTCTGTCACACTTCTCTCCCAGAGGGATCAGTCTTTTGGAAGAAGTGTCCTTCGTGCTGTTCTTCCCACCCTATGAGGTAGTACTCTGCTATCTCTCAAGTGTTTTGAGAAAACATAAGTTAGGTACCTGGTAACTTTTTTTCTAAACATCTGAATGGGCAGCATACGGCATTTCCCCTCCCTTTCCTTATGTGGAGTTGGACTATCTCTTATTATAAAGTTAAATCTCCACAACAACTGGGGAATTGGAGGAGGAGTCAAGATTTTATTCTATCTGGTGGTGACGTGTTCTCCTTTGATGGGAGGAGCTCGGAGGTCTCAAGTGTATGCTGCCCGTTCGGATGTTTAGAAAAAAAGTTACCAGGTACCTAACTTTATTTATTTTTTTTATTTTTTTTTTTTTTTCCTGGGTGCACCCACCATTTTTATTAGGAGCATTTTATTCAGACAAGCTTCTGGGAGTCACCTATATATGAGACATGTTATCTGTTGCCCTTTTTTAAGCACTTTAGAATCTGTACCTTTGAGTGGACATTATAATCGGAGTGTCCATTATTCTGGCTAGTCATGCGACCGTGGTATCTTACTGTACATCAACAAGGGAAGGATAAGGTTATCTACATGGTTCTTCCAATTTGTCCTCCCATTGGCCTGGCATCAGCTCCCAGGATCTTTACCAAGGTTCTGGTCTATCCTTTGGCATAGTTTAGCATTGGGATCATAGATTATTTGGACGATCTGCTACTCTTTGCCCCAAGCTGAGATAAATTACTTTATGTAACAAAGGGGTTGTTGCTCCGTCTAGGGTGGTCCTGAATTATGTGATCCAGTCTAGTTCCGTCTCAGGTCACAACTTATCTAGGGTTTGTGATCAATGCGATCCTTCAGAACTTTCAGGACTTTCTATCCCAGGGACCAGGGTTTTGCTTAGATGACCAGAGATGGTGTTTGACTCTGTCGACCCTGATGTTGCCTTGCTTCTAAGGAAGGGTTTTTCAAACAACGTTATCAAGACCCTACTCTCCAGTGGAAAGATTTATTTGAAAGTCTGTAAGACCTTTGAAACTGGGAAAACTCAGAATGGTAAGCCTGCCTCTAACCTTCTTGTTGTACACGATTTCCTCCAGAGGGGACTTGATTTGAGTCTCAGGGTCTGTGCTCTAAAGCTACAACTGATAGCTTTTTCAGTATTTATGGATATGGATAATGGGATCTGGCTAGAGTCCTGACAGCAATGAAGGCCCCTCCATTTGAACCAGTTCTGGATTCACCTATTAAATTCCTCACAGGGATGGTTCTGTTTTTAGCGGCGGTTACTTCTGCCCACAAAATCGGTGATATCCAAGCAATTCTTCAGATTTTTCAGGATTGGGGGGTATTAAGCGAATTCTTCGAACTCCGTCAACAGGATTTGCTCACTTGAATGACAGCCACCATTTAGGTTTGCTGGGTTGACCTGCTCCTGCCCACTTGGTGAGCATGACTGCTTGCAGAGGGTCACGTGTTGGAAGGCAGAATCAAGCTTTGATAGTCCAATATTGTGCAGGTTACAGAAGAGCTTTTTTTTAAATTGTGGTACCCTTTAAAGTAGAATAAAACCCAGCACTAGCCTTCCCCGGGACATCCCAAATCGGAGTGCCGCACTATGTGGAAAGCACCAGGGAGCAATATGTCCAAATGCATCCGATTAGCGTTGCTATGAATATTGGGCAAAGGCTTTAGTAAAAAAAAAAAAAAAAAAGAAACATAGGCTTTGGGGAACGGGTCTGAGGATATAAGGTGACAACCTAAATTTCCATCTGGATATATGTGCACATAAATGGAAAACTACAATTTTGTAAGGTTTTTGACGTTCTGGAATGTAACCTTGTGTTAGGATTGTGCCCTTAGACCTGTGACCTGTGTTTCCATGTTTCTTATATTCCTGTGGCTCTATGTTGCTAAAGTGTGTGTGACTTTCCTGGACTTGAGTAAAGCCCTTAGTATAGCCCTTTCCCAGAATCCTTCCACCGTGAGGTGAGCTCATCAGCAGCAGCAAGGACCTCTACATGTGAGAATGTTGCAGTAACCCTTTAGCTACCAGAACACACGTTTGTAATCCCCTGGAGCAGGAGGGTGTTAATCCTACCCAGGCTGGCCCTGAAATCTGAAACATGAGCCAGGGCCATCCACTCCCCCCCCTTCCCGTGTGACATTCCCTCAGGTGCCAGGAATTGCTCACCTTTTCCTGATCAAACAGTGCATGCACGGGGCTCTCGTCCTATCAGAGCTATTTGCCTTTCGGCAAACTGCTCTAATTGTTTTCATTGGGGAGCGGGAGTGGCCATATTCCCTGCATCTTCGGGCGATGTAGCCTTAGCCATTTAGATGGGACAGTAGTGCGCGCACCACTGGAACGTGCCTGTTCTTACTCCCCTTTGAAATCAATTAGAGGTCTTTGCGAAGGATGTAAACTAGGTAAAGAGCCTTGGGCGAGAGCCCGTGCACCGAGCAAAACCCGGGAAAGTCAAAACCTCAGCTTTTGTTCCACTTTACGTTCCAGGCATGCAAATTTGATGTGGCTTTTTATACTAGTGAGTAAGCTAATTCCAGCTCACTCCGCCAGTATTAAAGGCCCTCTGCCCCACTCCCAGCTTCTACCGCTACTGCCCCGCTTGAAGCTTCCGTAGCTCAATCCTGGCTCAGTCCCGGCTGAAATCGGACGGCTTGGGGCAGCACCAAGGATGGACTTGGGGGAAAAGTAGTAGTTTGAAAAAAATAAAGGACATTGTGTGTGTTTTCAATTAACCCTTTGTGAGCTGAGAGCCTTATACCAGTGCAAAGACAAGTCACCTGCCCGGCATGTGGGTGATTTGCCAACACCCCCCCCCCCCCCCCAGTTACCTGCATTCTTAACGGCCATGGGTGGTGCAGAAGATCGTGCAGATTTTTTTCCATATATTTCACCCAAACTGCTGAAAAAAACATAGAAATTCATGAAAAAATCACAGTTAAACATATATAGTGTATATTGCTTAAAAACTGCTTGACCACAAGATCTTTACCTAGGCTGGCACTGAAAATGTTAATCCTATGAGCACAGAATGGTGGAGCGTAGTCTCGGCCTCAGCCAATCAGATGATTATCAAGCCAGAGTTGGGAAGTTGCTGCTATGTACTCTAAACATAAGTTTGTGTACTTTGCTAAGGTAAGCGCATTGTCTGCCCGGCGCTCACATGGGCAGTGATGTTTCGATTTCCGAATGTCCTGCCCACGTGAGCATCGGGCAGCCAATTGTGGCACTGTCATGCCCACATGAGTGTCGGGCAGCCAGTTGCAGAGCTGTATTCCCGGCGGGTTACTCTTTATAGTGCACCTGTACTCAGAGGGTACAAAGTTTATGTTGTCACCTTCCATTCCCAGCCCAGTGCCCCAAAACAGCTTGTGTTTCTTCTTTTCCTTAGTTTTATTGAGAAAAAAAACGCAATATTGAGCACTATAGAAAGTTAAAAATTTGCATAAAAAGATACAATTATGAAATAGCCACACAATAGCTTCTAACGTGTATGAATAATGTGTCGAAAGAAAAGAAAAAAATGTATGCCTTACTTTTCCAAGTCATCCTTCAGCGTGACTGACCACATGGAGAAATTTTGCTACACCCCCTGGAAGAAAACACAAACAAACATGAACAGAGGTTATACGCCCCACCCCTTTCTCCCCACCTAAATTCTTTGTGTTTTTTTGCCTTGGAAACCGTTGGACAGAGTGTGCCTGAATTTGTTAGACTTCGGCCAGTTTGTTATTTTAGTGTTTTAATTTACAAACTCCAGAGTGCTGGAGTAGCCCACTGTTCTGGACAATTTCCAGAGGGAGTTCATCTGAGGTTTGGGCACAGCTGGGGCTAGTTTCCCACATAGCCTTTACATATGCACTATAGTTAAATAGTTAAACGTTAAAGTGGACCAACACCCAGGATTTTGACTATCCTGGGTATTGGTCCACTTCCCCGGGGCACCCCGATCGGGGGTGCCCTGCTGTGTGAAACCCCCCAGAAAGCCCCCAAAACTCACCTCTCCCCGCTCCCACGTGGCTGCGCCGCCCAATCGGCGCCGACGTACAAGCTGATTGACAGCAACGTACAAGCAGCTTGCCCGTCGGCGCCTCCCGCGCGTCACTCTTGACGTGTGCGCGCCCGCGCCGGCCATTCAGAGACGGCCGGCGCGGGCGCGCGCACGTCTAGAGGAGCGCGAGTGAGGCGGCGGCGGCGGAAGCAGCGGCTGGAGAGGTAAGGCGTTTTGGGGGGTTTACACCCCACGGGACATCCCGATCTCGGATGTCCCGCGGTGTGTGAGGTGATCGGCCCAGGAATCTTATAGATTCCCGGGCCGATCACCTCAGGGTGTTGGTCCACTTTAAATTCCAACAGCTGAGTTAGTTGCGGGTATGCTGTTCCTTTAAATTGGATCATCAGGTGCCTGGATCTACTGATTCCCTTGTTGTTTTGTATGTTTATACTCTTTAAATTTGGGGCGTGGTCAGTGACACGGCACTTGATGTAATTTCCGGTTTAGTCAGTGAGGCCGAAACCCAAGGGACATTTCCCCCCTGCCAACTTTCGGAGCACAGGGAGACATGTGGACCTTGACTCCTTGTGCTATTCTTCAGAGCAGTAGAAAACCGGCACCCCACGTGATAGGTGCAGGGATGTTGCGGGAGCGCGAGGAGCACAAACAAGAGGCAGGGGCAGCGGATTTGGAGCCCCAACAGGTAAAGAGGACCTGTCCCTCCTGAGATGTCGGCCAATCCTGCTGACAGTGAGGTGGCCCTGAAAGAAGCCCAGCAAATGGTGTGTATATATATATATATATATATATATATATATCCAACTTGGAAAACAAGAAACATGGCAAAGCTTCAAAAAAGAGGCAGACTCGGTGGCCTTATTAAGGGAAATTCATAGTATGAGGCAGCAGTTAGCCTCTTGCTTCTGCACTTGTTCCCACTTCAGGTTCTTTTAGTCAGCCTGAAAACAGGGATTATCTAGCATGGTTTCCAGTACTTTGCCTTCCATCCCCATACAGATGTATGTAATGCCTGAGTCTGGGGAAGTAGTGGAAGAAGATGGATCCCCTCAGGATTCTTTAGATGAGGACGTACAGGATGAGGGAAACAGTAGGGTTCCCATAGTGTTCCTGAAGAATTAGAAATTCTTTTACAAGATATTTATGATACATGGAGGATTCAGCAGGAAGATGAAATGTATGAAAAGTTTCTGGATAGAAAAATGTCTAAGGCCTTCAGGTCCATTCTGCGTATTCTAAAGACTGTATGGGAGTTCCCAGAGGAAAAGTTTTTTTTTTTTTTTTTTTTTTATGCCTAAATTCCTAAAAAGGAAATTCCCGTTCCATTATCAGGATATGGAACCATGGAGCAAATGTTCAAGTTTGGATGCACCGCTGGATCAGATGTCCAGAGCGGTGGTTTTGAGGATATGGGAGCATTACATGATCCGATGGATCACAGAGGTGAACATTTATTAAAACAATAAAAAAAGCTTGGGAGGCAGTAATCTTTGTTTAGGCAAGCACTGGCATCTGATGCAGCCCTCAGAAGCATGGCAATACGATGAATACCTTTAAAGACCACATGGAAAATTAGGTTCCTTCAAAGGACCTCCTAGTTACCTTGCTAACCCTTAATAGGGCAATTTCCTTTCCTACCAATGCTTTAGAGGAGGTCATCGGGGCCACAGCTAAAACATCCGCCTTGATCTTGTGTAATCGTAGAGCCATTTGGTAAAAAAATGTGGTCAGGAGACAGTGTGTCTAACACTAAACTTTGTGGCAACCTCATTTTTGGGTAGGATTTAGATGCTATTCATCCAGGTCATATGAAGCTGGGAAAGATTCCCTACCAGAAAGCACAATCCTAATCCACGCTTTAGTAATAGAGGTAGGCCTGCCCCATGCCTAACCCTGGCTAAACAAAATGATTCCAAAAAACGTTGGGTTCAGCCTAGGCCCCAAAGTAGGTATTCCTTAGTCAACAAACCTTCAGAGGAGCCTAAGCCGCAATCTTGACAAACATTATCCGGTGGGAGGAAGACTCTCCTGGTTCATACCCGCTTGGAGAGTAGTCTCCCAAAGTCGGTTTCTGTTGAAAGGGTACTAGAGAAAGGGTATCGTTTAGAATTTGCATCCCTCCCCCAATCATCCTTTTTAGTGACCAGACTCCCAAAAGACCCAAAGAAGAGAGAAGCATTCCCTCTAGTTCTACATGAGCTTCTACAGAAAAATGTGATAGAAATTTGTTTCCCCGACTTCCCTGGAAGAGGGGTTCTACTCTCATGTTTTTCTGGTTCAGAAGCCATCAGGAAAGTATTGTATGATTCTGAATCTCAAGAGATTAAACAGATTCCATACAAGAGATTTCAGATGGAGTCAGATTTATTTGGTCAGAAATATTCTGATAGAAAACGCCCTGATGGTAAATCTGGATTTACGAAACGCCTTTCTGCATATTTCCATTTAAATTCACACTGCAGTTTTTCACGTTTACAGTTCATTAGAATCAATAAAGTTTTCACTGCCACTACAGGGCTCCGTCATTTGGCGCCTCTGCATCCTCGAGGATCTTCACAAAGATCCTGACAGAACCAATGGCTTACCTCAGACAACAGGGAATCCTTGTGATCCCCTATTTAGACAATATTGTCTGCTAGACAGTTCACAACCAGCATTATTAACTGATCTATAAAATACATGGGATTTACTGAAAGAACCAGGGTATGTGATCAATCTAGAAAAGCTTTTGCTCCCACAAGTTAAGTACTAATATAGATTCAGTCCCTGAGCTCTCCATCAGAGAGATCATAAAAATCTTGGGTCTCAGGTTTTAATAATTCTGGGGGTGCAGTGTTTTCAGTTAAACACAAGAAAGTTACAAAGTTTTCTCCTACAGCAATGGTATGAGCAGTATAGCTTAATGGTCCGATTAGTTCGGTCACAGCTAAATAATCTAGAGAATCTCAGGTGGCGGTTAGATCCAGAGATACTAAGCAAAGGAAGACAGTGGAGACAGAGCAACCCAACAGATGCAACAATTGGGGTTGGGGAGCTCACTTAGGAAAACACCAGGTACAGAGTGAATGGTCAAGGGCGGTTCCATCCATGTCCTCAAATTTCGGAGAGATTCTGGGGGTCAAGCTAGCACTGGATTAGTGCAGTCCAGCCTAATAGGCAGAGAGCTACAGTTAAGGTCAGCCAACGCCTCCACAGTAACGTATCTAAATCAACAAGGGGACACCAGATCTTCAGTTCTAAGGAACTTGTCAAATATCATTTTCTTAGCATTGCAGTAACAGGTCCAGTCAGTGTCGGCAGTGCATCTGAAGGGGGCCCTAAACACACTCGCAGATCACTAAGTCGAGTCAGAATTCAACAGACTGATTGGTGTCTGAACCAAGAGGTCTTTTTTTTTTTAAATCACAAGTGCTTGGGGTGACCTGCACATAGCCACTGACAGAAAGACAGAATGAAAGGCATTCTTTTTTCTGACAAAGGAAGAAGGTGCGCTAGCAATAGATGTCCTTGCTCATCCATGAAGGTTACATTTTGCCTATGATTTTCCTTCGTTTTCAGAATTCTGCCAAAGGTGGTCAGGAAGATTACATAAGGAGAGGTCGCAATATTCTTCTTAGTGCCATGTTGGCTATAGAGAGTCTGATTTGCGGAGCTAAGAAGGATGGCAAAGAGAGGTGCCTGGAGGCTACCAGACATTCCGAACATCATTCATCAGGATGTCAATCTGTGGTTGACAGCTTGGAGCCTGGGGCCATCCTAAGTAAGGATTGGTCGGTTAGTGTGACTGAAACTCTTCTGGCTAGCCAAAACTGACTAGGAGAATCTCTGAAACGGTATGGCAATGTTGAAGAATAAAGACAGCCACAGTACTCGAATCCCTGCATGGAGGGTTCGAGAAAGAGCTGGCAGTAAGTTTAAAAAAAAACTCCTACATCTGCGTTATCAGTTTTCCTTGAACTTTATTTGAGATGAACTACTTAAACCGGACCTTCACCATGATTTAATGAAAAGCCCAAACTCTTAAAAAACGATTCCCCAGCATCTAAAATTAATATATTTTACATTTTTAGTCACTAACTTATTATTCTTTCCCCCACTGGGCTGCAACTCTGTTCAGGAATTTAGGATACGGGCGCCGCCATCTTGACTCAGAAGCATCACACTTACTGAGGAGAGGAGAGTGGGATAAGGTACAGGGGGGCAGGTTATAGCTGTGCTTTGCTCAGACAGAGCAGAGCTGGGGTCAGGGAAAGGTCAGCAGTCCCAGAATGCAGAGCAGCACAGTCACTTCCTGTTTGCAGGCACTTCCTGTTTGCAGGCTGCCTGATAAAATGGCGGCTTCCATAAGCCGCCATCTTGGATGTTTAAAGGCTCATAACATGCAGTAGATGTAGGTAGGATGATTTTTAATGTGAACAATCTGTATGTACAGTGTGGGGGAAACATATAAGATAGACTCTTATTCAGAGTGAAGGTCCGCTTTAATTGTTTTTTCAAGTCAGTGTTGTGAAAAGGCCTGCACCATTTAAGGGGTTCCCTACCTGGGGGATCAATGGAACCACCATTGAGCCTCTAAATGAGGTAACAGAAAAATGGTTGTTGCTAAAAAATTTTTGCTTCTGTTGGCCATTATTTCTGCCAGGCGAGTATGTGAACTATAGACTATCTATGAAGCGGTCATATTGTGCAGTACTGCCAGACAAAGTGATAATTTGGCTTAATCCATTGATTTTTTTTTTTTTTTTTTTGCTAAAATAGTGACTTCTGTTGACAGGTCACAAGAAATATTCTTCCGTCAGTATCAATAGGAGCAGGCAAGAAAGAAGATCTTCATTGCTGTATGATTAGAAGATCTCTTATCATTAAAAAAAAAAAAGGCTTAGCAGCCTCAAGTGCACTATACCTAGATGGATAAAACAGACTACTGCACAAACATAGTCTACTAGGGCAGTCTCTCCCCCAGAGGTGTCTGCCCATTCTACTAGAGCCATGTCAGCATCTTGACTGACCCCTCTTTGGAAAATATCTACAAAGCAGCAATGTGGTCATCACCCCACACCTTCCTCAAACATTATAGACTTAAATTACTATCTGCAAAACATTAGGCCTTCGGTAGAAGGATACCCTTTGCGGCGTCCCATCCCCCAGAGTATAATATCTTGCCTAATCCTCTCCACGTGGTCTGTCACACTGAGGGATGACTTGGAAAAACCACTGTTAGACTTACAGTAACTGTTTTTTTCCAAGTATACAGCACGTCCTGTTCCAGATATTCCTTACTCCTGGGTAATCCGACACAAGGTGGTGCAGTGGACTGCAGAAAGACTAGTGGCCACTCCCGGCCCTATAAATAGCCATGAACCTCCCACAAATTCCCCAGTGTTTCTCTGCAGTCTGGACTGCGAAGATAGAAGATGGCTCTCTACTGCGCAGGGAGCGGGGATATTCAAGCCTATGGCCCTGCAGGCCTTTTTCCACCCATTCTGGACCCACTGCCTCCCAGCTTTGGCTGACGGTTCGGATGAAGATAGGACAGCACTAGGGTCAGGTGCTGAAGGAGCGCTGCTCCGGGCCACAAGACCCTGTACCAAAGGGTAGCCGGTGACAGGCTTTCTGTGGTGAGCCTCATTGGGATGCCCCAGCCCTAAATCCTGGGCCCTTAAAGTGGACCAACACCCAGGATTTTGACTATCCTGGGTTTTGGTCCACTTCGGCGGGGCACCCCGATCGGGGGTGCCCCGCTGTGTGAAACCCCCCAGAAACCCCCAAAAACTCACCTCTCCCCGCTCCCACGTGAACGCCGCAGCCAATCCCCGCCAACGTCCAGGCGGGGGACAGGAACGTCCAAGCCGCCGCCGCCTCCCGCGCGTCACTCTCGGGGGGCGTGCGCGCCCCCGCCGGCCATTCACAGAGGGCCGGCGCGGGCGCGCGACGGGAGGCGGCGGAAGCGGCGGCGGATCAGGTAAGATCTTTTTGGGGTTTCACCCCGCAGGACATCCCGATCTCGGATGTCCCACGGGGTGGGAGGTGATCGGCCCGGGAATCTTATAGATTTCCGGGCCGATCACCCCTGGGTGTTGGTCCACTTTAATTCCCTCTCCCTCCCATCTTGAGGTTGTGCGGGACCTCTTTGCTGTGGCCCGCGCGGCTGGCAGGGGGGCGCCTGGGGGGTACGTTATTCTGTTGTTAGTTTTTTATTATTTAGGTGTGCGTGCGGGCCGTTTGTACGGCGCTCCGCAGTGGTTGGCGCTTTGTGCTATGTATTTTTTGGTTTCTGTCATGGCGCCGGCGCCTCACGTGATCAGTTTTGCGCTCTTTGGGGGGGGGGGGGGGCGGGAACCGCGGTTGACGAGTTCTGCGTCGTGCGCCTGCGGTCCGCCCCTCTAGGTACTGCTGCCGGCGCCATTTTGAGGCCTCGTCCTTGCAGTGCTGCGACGCGGTCTGGTGTGCTTCGCTTCTGTGGGCTATCTGTCCGCTTGGTCCGTGAGTCCCTTACGGGGTCTTTATATTGCCTTAATTTGTATGCGCTGGGGATGCTTATTTTGTGCTTTGTTGTGTCTTGCAGGCGAGTCTCCCTTGACTGGTTCTCCCGGCCCTGCCCCTTACCAATCTCCCACATTCCCTAGCGGGCTTTGGAGGCATTCCAAAAAGGATGGCTATTGCTAGCTGTGTCCCTGTACTGGCCGTTGCGCCTGCATTGAAAATCACGATATGGAGGCTTCCGGGGATAATGTGCTTGGGGTTCCTTTGGGACAAGCCCAGCTGTGTGTTGCGTGTGGGGTATCCCCTGTGAGTGACTGTTTCAGGGTATGTGTGCCCTGCGCACAGCATGTACTTGCGCTGCAGCCTGGGCCGTCTGCTACGGGCCCCGGTGCTGCGCCCCTCTCAGCTTCGCCTACCCCCCCATGCTTGCATCTGACCCCTAGTGAGGGGCACACTAGCGGGGAGTCACAATATGACTTGGCTTCATGGGTGGCCAGAATTAAAAAAACATATTGCTGGGTCAGCCCCGCGTAAGGCTTCCGCCAAGGATCGGCATCTTTCTCCCGCTAATTACCTCTTTCCTGTTGAGGATGAGGGGACCTTACTCCTTTTCTGGCCTTTACGCCCTTGAGAACGGGGTATTATTCTCTGATTCAAAATCCTCTGAGGAACAAGTTATTTGGTGGTACTGGGTCTCCTTTTGGAGAAGACCCATGGTCTTCAGAGGACACTGACAGGTTATTGTCTCACATATTTGAAGTGCTTTGTATTTCCTCTCCTGCCGTGGCTCCGCAGCAGCAGGGTGAGCTTTTTCATGCTGGAGTTCCCTGAGCAGAATAACTTTAATAATCTGGTGCTCAAAGAGTGGGAACAGCCTAGTAAGCTACCTGGGGTGCCCAAGAGTTGGAACAGGAGGTATTCCTTTCCTGCTGATGTGATTAAGCGTTGGTCATGTCCTCCCGAGGTGGACGTACCCGTTCTAGGGTTGTCTAATACTTCTGTCATGCATTCTCCTGACACTACTACCCTGCGGGATGGTGAGGACCGCTGCATGGACCAGCTGGCCTGTCATGCTTTTGCCTGTGTGGGGACTGCGCTGCGCCCGATTTGTGCCTCCGGCATAATGGCTATTGCTATTAAAGGGCTGCTTAAGTGTCTACGGCCTCTGATGACGCGGGAGGAGAGGATTATAGATCTCTCCTACTTTGCTATGAATTTGTTGCTTATATTCTGTTTGCCATGGATGATGCCATTAGAATGTGTGGTAGGACTTCTTCCCTCTTGGTGGCTATACGACGCTCTGTCTGGCTTCGTCAGTGGGTAGCTGATAATGCTGCTCGGAAGGCTCTCTCTGGTTTTCCCTTTAAGGGGCTGCGGCTCTTTGGTGAACGCTTGGACCTGTTTGCCAGGGGCGGTAGGTTACCTCAACGTAGGAGGCCGTCACGGCCCTTTCGGGAGACTGGTGCCTCTCTTCCCTCCTTCCGCACTTCCAGGGCTGGTCGAGGAGTTTCCTTTGCTTGGGAACGCGGAGACTATTGGGGCATGGGTAGAGGACGTGGCCGTCCCGGTCTCTCATGGGGTCCCAAGCCCAAATCCTCCCCCAAGCCCCCTCAGGCATGAGGAGGGGCTCTCACCCATCTAGGTGGGGGGACGACTTTGGCTCTTTGCTCACGTCTGGAGACGACGCGTAGCAGACAGATGGATCCAGCAGGTGGTTTCCTCCAGTTACAAGATAGATTTCACAGCCTGGCCGCCCCCAAGTTTCATCAGATCCCGGATGGCTCGAAATCCTCTGTCAGCTCAGGGCTTGCATCTTGCGGTCCAAAACCTTCTGGAGTTGGGAGTCATCTGCCCGGTGCCTCTCAGGGGAAGGGGCAGAGGCTTCTACTCCAATCTATTCACGGTTCCCAAAAAGGATGGGTCCCTCAGCCCATCCTGGATTTAAAGCGCCTTAACAAGTTTGTCAGATTAAAGCACTTTCGCATGGAGACCCTACGCTCAGCAGTCAGTACCCTGCTCCCGGGCGACTTCATGACCTCTGTAGACATTAAAGATGCTTACCTTCATGTACCAATTTTCCCAGGTCATCAGAGATTTTTCAGGTTCGCTCTGGAGGATCAGCACGACCTCCCAGGGTCTTCACCAAGGTGCTGGCGGGCGTGATGGCTCTGAGATCTTAGGGCATTCGCATCCTTCCTTATTTGGACGACATTCTGATCACGTCCCAGTCTTTCCTTCAGGCCGAGCTGGATACCCAGATGGTGGTGTCCACACTCGAGTGCTTCGGTTGGGTGATCAACCACCCCAAGTCTTCTCTGTCCCCATCACTGGTGAGGTCCTTTCTGGGCATGACTCTGGATACATTTCAGGTCAAGGTCTTTCTCCCACAGCAGAAGGTGGAGAGCCTTTAAGCGGAGGCCCAGCTTCTACTTTCTTGTCCTCGTCCCTCCATCTGGCAGGGGATGCAGCTAGTGGGCCTGATGGTGTCTTGCTTCGAAGCGGTACCTTATGCTCCGTTTCACATGAGGCCTCTTCAGCTACACCTCTTATAAATGTGGGGTCGGGACCCTGTGTCCCTGGATCAGACGTTTTTTCTGTCCCCCCTGGCCAGGCGATCCCTCTCGTGGTGGCTGGACTCAAGGAACCTCTTGCGGGCAGAACCTTTCTGTCCCCTTGCTGGGAGACTGTCACCACAGATGCCAGTCTGACAGGTTGGGGGGGGCTTCTGGAAGTCCTTGAAATTCCAGGGTCTGTGGGGCCTTCAGGAGGCCCATACTCATATCAACATTCTGGAACTGAGGGCGGTAAGGTTGGTCCTCGCCCAATTGACACCACACCTTCAGGGTCAGGCTGTTCAGATCCGCTCGGACAACCAGACGGCGGTTGCCTACATCAATCATCAGGGAGGGACCCGGAGCAAGAGGGCCCTTAAGGAAGTGTCCCTGATACTGTCCTGTCCTGGGCGGAGGAGAATGTTCCCTGCATCTTGGCAGTGTACATCCCGGGGGTGGAAAATCTGGAGGCAGACTTCCTGAGCAGGGGGACTTCTCGTCTGGGAGAATGGTCCCTCAGCAGCAGGGTGTTTCGCTCCCTGTGCCACCACTGGGGTCAGCCGGATGTGGATCTATTTGCGTCCCGTCACAATCCCAAGCTTCCAGTCTTTGTCTCTCTGTCCCAGGACCCTCTGGCCTTCACCATTGCTCTAGCAATGTCTTGGAAGAGCTTTCAGCTCCTCTGTGTTCCCTCCATTTCCTCTGCTGGGCAGGGTGCTGCACAAGATAGCCCAGGACGGGGTGCCAACCACTCTGGTGGCCCCCTGCTGGCCAAGAAGAGTGTGGTTCGCAGACATCATGCAGTTGGCAGTAGATCAATACACCCTGCCCAAGGATCCAGACCTGCTCACTCAGGGACTACTACGCCATCCCAATTTACAAACGCTGGCTTTAACGGTCTGGCTGCTGAAACCTCCATCTTCATGGAAAAGGGGCTGACTGCCTCTGTTGTTACTACCATGATTCGGGCTAGGAAGAAGTCCTCGTCCTTTATCTACTATAGGGCCAGGACAAGGTGGTGTTTAGGTTTAAGCCAGATTTGGTTGTGTCTGCATTTCATCCTAATCAGGACATTGTTTTGCCTTCTCTGTGCCCTAATCCTAGTAACCCTAAGGAGCTGGTTTTACATTCTCTTGATGTGGTCAGGAACTTGAAGTTTTATTTGGTGGCTACTGAGTCTTTCAGGAAGACTGATGCTCTTTTTGTTCTCCCTTTTGGAGCTAGGAAGGGTTTGCCTCCGGCTAAATCCACTATCAGTAAGTGGATCCGTCAGGCGGTGGTGCAAGCCTTTTTTGCTAAGAGGAAGGAGCCTCCTCTCCGCCTTACTGCTCATTCCACTCGTGCTTTTGGTGCCTCTTGGGCTCTTCAGCACCAAGCTTCTGTTGAACAAGTTTGCAAGGCCGCTACTTGGTCTTCTGTTAATACTTTTTCCAAGTTTTACAAAGTTGATGTTAGGGCCTCAGCTGACGTTGCTTTTGGCCGCAAAGTTCTGCAGGCGGCAGTGGTTTGAACTGCCCGCCGTTGCTTTTTGGGGATCCCACCCTACCTTACAGACACTTCTTTTGGATGTCCCAGGAGTAAGGAATATCTGGAACAGGACTTGCTGTATACTTGGAAAAATACAATTCTGTGAGTACTCACCTGTAGAATTGTTTTTATAGTATACAGCACATCCTATTCCACCCCTCCCTTGTTATCATTATTCTTGGTTACCTCTGTATGGTGATTGTTCACATTTTCATTTTGGGTTCCTATCCATTTTTGATTCTCCCGGCTTCTTGTATAACTTCTTGTCAACACTGGGAATTTGTGGGAGGTTCCTGGCTATTTATAGGGCCGGGAGTGGCCACAAGTCTTTCTGCAGTCCACTGCGCCACCTTGTGGAGGATTACCTAGGAGTAAGGAATATCTGGAACAGGACGTGCTGTATACTATAAAAACAATTCTACAGGTGAGTACTCACAGAATTGTATTTTTTAGGAATCCTTCAGCATGACCGCTTATTACCCACCCATATTCCAAGGGTTGTTATATTATTACTTTACAAAGACTGAGGTGAAGAGGAAGGGGTGGGGTTTTAACCTCTGTTCATGTTTCCTCCCATGGGTTGAGCATAATCCCTTCATATGGTCGGTCACGCTGAGGGATTCCTTAAAATCCTTTGCTGAATGGGGGGGATCTGCTGTGTGAGGTGACAGAGCCGCTGCATTTAGCCAACTGGTCTCCTACTAACAACTGCAGTAAACTTGCTCCAGCTTTCTTCCGAGGCAGGCGCTGTACCCGACAGCTCTGTGTGTGTGTGAGGTGCTGCTTCTGTGATGAGACCACCAACTGACTCAATAAATAAATATATAAACTCTCTACAAAATAAACTGACTGAAAAAAAAAATCTACTTTGAATGACTGTGTAGTATTAAAGTGGAACAAAACCCTTAGTAGCTGACCCTGGAGTCGTTTGGTGCATCCAAATACATCCACTGTGTGAAATGCCCCCCGGGCCGCCATAACCACCTTTTTCTTGGCTCCCATGGCAATGTAAATAGCTGTGGCTGCAACCTCAGCATCTCTGTGTTGAGGTGCGCTCCCACGGATAGCCATTCATATAGGCCAGGTGCCCCTGGATGCTGCTGAGGGTCCTCATTGCCAAGCTCTGTGTGCAAACAGTGTAAATTGGATCAGAGCCTGTGCATGCGCCATGGGACAGGGAAATGTACATTTTGGCAGGTGAGCTGGGGGGGCTCACATAGCGGGGCATGAAAATAAACGGTGGATAGTGAAAATCCTGGGTCTTGTACTGCTTGAACCACACAAAGCTGAAAAGAAGAGACAATGGGAAAGGATACTACAGACAGCAGCAGAGGTATAAAGAAAGATAAACTGGCAAAATAATAGATCTGGAGTGCAACAAAAATAAGATGAATATAGAAAAATGCAATTGTGGATAAAATAAAAAACATCAGAGTTTGGTTTGAACTCTACACTCTATGATTTAAAGTGGACCAACACCCACCCCTGATCGACCCGGATCAGCTCCCTTCCCGCGGGGCATCCGAAATCGGGATGTCCCGCGGGGTGAAACCTCCCAGAAAACCCCTAAAATCTTACCTTTTAGGCGACTGATAAGCCGCCGCCGCCTCCCACGCGTCCCTCTAGCAGGGCGCGCTCCCGCGCCGGCCGTTTGTGAATGGCCGGCGCGGGCGCGCGCCCTGTAAGAGGGAAGCGCTGGAGGCGGCGGCGACTTGTCCGTCGCCTACAAAGGTAAGATTTTAGGGCTTTCTGGGGGTTTCACACAGCGGGGCACCCCCTATTGGGGTGCCCCGCGGAAGTGGACCAACACCCAGGATAGTGAAAATCCTGGGTGTTGGTCCACTTTAAGTTGAGCTATTCAGCCTACTCAAGCCAAGTGAAACTTTATAATGTAACATATCTGAAGCAGCAGACATAACATGAGAAAAAACTGTCAAAATAATAAATGTGGAGAGCAATGAAAACATATATATACAATTGTGGGAAAAACGAAAAATTAAAAGAATGCAAAGCAAACACAATACTAAGAGCCATCCAGCCTGCTTGAATCATGGCATAATGTTGAATGCAATAACTGTGAACCAAGCTTCCCAGTGTCTCTATAAAGACTAAGAACATCTTTAACCTACGTGACCTCTCTCCCCTCTATGTCCCTCTCCACGCAGGTACAGCCTCAACCCGTCTCCTTCCTTTTCAACTGCTGTTGCTCAGACAGCACATGGTTTTACTCTGTGATGTGCAACATCGCACGGATGGACTCAAACTCTGCAACTTCCTCTCCTCTCCCCCTTCCCTCCAGTATGCTGAGCCTCTCGCCTCACCATGCAGTGTCTGAGAGTTCTCCCCTCACTTCATTTGGTTTAGTCCCAGGTGACAGCAGACGTCAGATGCTGCTCTACAATGGAAAACATACACTTTTTTCACCCATGCCTTTAATGCCCAATCCAACATTTACATACATTACAAGTACCATTTTAATCTATGCTCCCATCAAAAATTTTAAAACGTAAACATGTAAGTTGGGTTTTATGAGCCTCAGTCTGGGAGAAGCTGCTGTGTAAGGTTCTGCAGTGTAGCTATTTGATGCTTACAGTCCCTTGATGGCTGAGGGCAGGGGAACAAATTAGGATTGTCAGGAATAAGAACATAAGGAATTGTCACCACTGTAAACGGTCATAATTTTTTTTAATGTGTAACTATATTATAAGTTTGACCCCCCCTAACCATTTTCTCCACAGAGGGAGCATGATGATGCTGAGGTATACAAGTGTATGTTGCACTGATAAGTGCATTGTGAGGAGGCTAGGCAGGAACAAAACGAATGCTGGGTTTACACGAGCATATAAATTGACTGTTCGCCGCCGACCAAACAAATCTTCTGCGATTGATTGACTGTGTTCAGTTGCCGAAGATTTGTTAGTCGGTCATTGAGTACCGGTAATTGTTCCCATTGTTCGTTCTCATATTAAAACACATTTTTTTGTAGGGGGTGACTTTTGTTTCCACATTCCAACCATCAAGCGATGAATGGGAAATCTTTGGTTGGCCAGAACAATATTATGGCTGACTGATTAACCAATTCTTCTTCATTGTTTGTTTGCAGCAGCCATTTCCACACAGCGATTATCACTAAATTGAGGTCTCTTAATTGATTTCTTGCTCGATTTTTGCACCATCTAAAAGGGCCATAATAGCAGGAAAATCAAGGGGATGGCCATCATAATGGTTTCTTTTACAGCACCCTTGCTGGTTAGAGCAGATGTTGTGCTTATAAGGCAATCCATCTAAATATGTGTATGTGCTTTCTGCAGGCATGATGTGGCCGACTGTGATCCCAGTGTCCTAAATGCTAAGGAGCCTTCATACATTGATGACGTGTATCCAGTTCACATCATAACAGATAATAAACATGGGATCCAAGGCTCGTGTCGTTTTTTCAAAGCACGACTTTCAGTATCCAACATCATAAGGACAGAGTCTATTACGTGTGAAGATGCAGTTTCTAAGTGAGTATGTTTACATTAAGGGTCGATTCAGCACAGGTTGTAAAAAATAAAAGCTCACTGCACGATGATAAACTCTTGTGTGAGAACTCTTGCATTCCCACATGATTCAGGGGACACGTGAGATTATCTAGCACTGTGCCCCATTTTAAGCAAGATATCCGAGCACTCTTGGATGAGCTTTCTTGTTACAAAGAATGCTCACGTGACTTCTGCAGCTCTAAAGCTGCTGACTGTCCCTCATTTCTCCTTCCCCCCCTTATTTTAGAGAGTATGTGTTGCCCATACTGATTTGTCAAAATGCAATATTGTTTTATGTATTTTAGCATTTCTGTGTAAAATGTATGTTATGACTTGACTCTAATACCAACTAGAATCATGCTTTTTTTTTTTTTTTTTTTTTTTTTTTTTTTTTTAATAATCACATAATACCATAATTGTTAAACTTGAATATCCCATCTGCAGAGAGTATGCGAATGGCACACTTGTAAAAACACAAAGAGGTGGGTCCAACTAGAACATTCACTGGCACTTGCCCCACTAGATACAACAGTATGGAATAGGGAAGTATATATGTCAGGGTTGAGATCCCACCCAACAGTGGCAGCCACATTAGAGGTCCTACGGTGTCACAGGAAGTATTCGGAAATCTCTCCCTGGCCTTCCCCCATGATCGCACTGATGGGCAACCCTCCGCTCCTGGCAGAGCGCTCTAGGACGGCTTTTAGGGAATGGGGAAGGATAAGTCAGCTGAGGGGCGGCGATCTGTTGTCGGAGAGGGGATGGGTTTCTCTGGGGGATCTAAGGACTAAACTAGGGAACAGGAACCTGGACCCTTCTCCGATTCCAGTCCATTCTGTCCCGGATGGGCTACAGCAAGGAAAATGTTAGAGGGCACACAGAGTTTGAAAAGATTTGCCTGGAGGGTCAGCCATACCCTCACCTGATCTCTAAACTATACTCATTGCTCATAGGCGATCAGGTGGCTCCCCCGTCATTCTGGAGAGATTGGGAAACTGACCTGGGCAGGACAATAGGAGAGAAAGAGAGGAATAAAATAGTGACCCTGGCACACAAGTCCTCGGTAGCAACAAGAGTCCAAGAGGTCAACTACAAACTGCTGACGCGTTGGTACTACACCCCAGATAAATTGGGCAAGATGTTCAACACAGTAGACCCAAGCTGCTGGAGATGTGGGGAGAATAGGGGGACGCTGTTTCACATTCTTTGGACATGCCCCAAAATTCAGGAATACTGGGAGGCGGTCCTCCCATTAACTCGCAGCTTACTGGGGCGCAGGTACTGGGAGACCCGGCTCAGGTCCTACTCCACTCAACAATGGTCCCGACAGGGAAATACAAAAAAACCCTGTTGATCCACTTACTGAATGCCACCAAGCAAACAATACCCAGGCTATGGAAACAGAAAAAAGCCCCCTCGGTTAGGGACTGGGCGAGGGAAGTTATGAATGTCAGAGAAATGGAGGATCTGACGCTATCCCTACACGACAGAGATGAGCAGTATAGAACCACCTGGCTGCCATGGCTAATATATGAAGAATCGGCAGAATTTAGGAGCCTGTTTGAGCAATAGCACGTGGGGCGTGGTCGAGCTGTAGGCTTGCCTTGATCCACACAGGCTGAGGAGAACCCAGGTTCACCCATGGGCCATCAGTCGAAAGTGGAATATTGTAAACGCCTGGCCGGAAGCCGCGTCCCACACGCCATACATAGTCCCCTTTCCCCTTCCCAACCTATTCATGTCCCTAGTGTTGCTTACCTCCCTCCACCCTTCTGGAATTGGACGGTTACACCTTGTGCTGCAAAGAGTTATCTCCAGTTGGGTAATAGCATGTTAGAATGCACTTGCTAGATGCGGGATGAGCTTTACCCTACCAGGATATGCCAGAGCGCCATTTTATATGCCGATGGCGTATGGGGGGAGGCCACCTCCATTAATAAAAAGTGTACCGGCGTCTGTAATTAGCTCACAAATGTTATGATCTACATGCTTTGAAGGCGGTGTTCCAGGATGCCTTCCCTTTTTCCCTATAGGTCTTGTAATGTGAGTTTAAATGTCTGTATTGTTTAAAACTGAAAAAGCTTTAAATAAAGATTATTAAAAAAAAACTTGAATAACGCCCTAAAACTAAGCTGTGTGCACCCGCGCTATCCAAATTGCTTTCAATATAAAAATTCTCACCTCCTTTATTTTCATAATGGTCATAATGGCGGTTACTGTGGTGTCTGTGGCCGGCACAGCAGAAGCCATCCACAGACTCTGGTGTTCCAAGCCAGGGTCTGTGTGCCGTTCCCGCAGTGTCCTCGGGGCGGCTAGCCGGAACTTCTCCTACCCAGAGAGAAAAGAAGGGCAGAGTGTATTATAATAGAATAACACATTTTTAATTCCTGGGTTTCGGTACCAAAGGTGGTTAGGAAAAGATTTTGCAAAGGAAGGAAAAACAACGTGTAATCATCTGGTCCAAATCAAAAGGCTATTATTAATCGGATAAACATTACATTAAAGTGACTTGCACTTGCAAGCAATGAGTGAGCACGTGCTGAAATCAGCCATGAATATAAGAATATTTATACACAAAATTTGCATGACACAGGGCGTAGAGCTCAGTAGGTGAAAGCATCGGATGATTATCGATTCACAGGTCGGACCCTCTAGTGCAAGCGTCTGTACAGGGTGGCTCCTCTCGTAAAAGTGTTTAACAACTCTACCCCCACACCATACTTCAGAATGGCGGATCAGGCGGGTGAATCCTTGCAAGTCCCTGCCCCTCCATAATTTACTATGAGAGACTCTGCTGCGGAGCAACATCCTTCCAACCCAATGTACACATTTTGTTGGCTGCTCAGTCTGGGAGGAAGGGGTCCAGCTCTGCTCCAGTAAGTCCATTTTTATTCATGGGAACGCTCTTGAACTTTTAAGGGCTACTTTGAGTTATTTTTTGTGATTGGAAGGTTACATAGGATCCTTAAAGCCTACTACTCTTTCTTTTGGATTTTAGGCCAAGCCCTTTAAGGAAGTATCCAAGACTTAAACTGGCTCAAAGTCTAAGGAAAAAGGTGGAGTTGCTCTATATGTGAAATCAAGCTACTAGATTCCTATAGGAAGCCTCTTTGCAAACCCTGTACCAGTAAAGTTGTGAGTAACATTAGAGTTGTGAAAGATCATATTGGGACCCCACAGGACTCTGCTAGACCCTTGTTCAGGTTCTGATTCAGTTTAACCAGTGAAATTTATTTTCCCTCTAGAGGATTCACATATCTCCTGCATATGGTTCATCTTTCTATGGGCATTGTGAAATCTAAACATGATGGGTTCTAGCACGATTTTATTTCCTGGTTAACCTTCCCCATTCATAACTCAGTAAATCAGTTAAGGAGGCTATCCTTGAGCGGGAGGATCCAGTTAAGATAGTTTATACTCTTAAGAGGCTTTATCCGTTCATTTGAGGAAGACTCACATATTTGGGATAAATGCCCCAATCTGATTGCCTCCATTTGTAAGGTCTCCAAGGGGGTGGATTTAACCTTTTGAGGACTTTGGTATATTCAAAGATCCTTTAGACAAGAAGATGGATTCTTTCTTGAACAAAGCATGGCAGGCTGAATCTTGTACGCTCAAACTGATTCTGGCCTCTACTTGCATTGCCAGGAATCTTAATCTTAATTATTGGCTTCAGCATCTTAAATCATGTCTCTTGAAGCAAATGGATATTAATGAGTTCATGAAGGCTTTACTGATTCTTTTTTCAGCGGCCTCTTTTCTGTCTGATGCCTCAGTAGAATCAGTGAGATTTTTGGTTTGGGCCATGGCCCTCATGAATTCGGTGCGTAGGACTTTGAACCTGTATGCCCTGACCAGGTACTCAGCCAGAAAGATGTGCCTGAGTGCCATGCGCTTTAACTGGGAATTCTTCTTTGGCCCAGATCTAAAGAAGGTGTTAGAAAGGTGAGACAGAAATAAGTATTTTCCCACTAAGAAATTGTTTTTCTTTGTCTTCTTATAGTAGTCCCTGTCTTAGCGAGGACTCGTTTAGAGGAGCTAGAGGCTCTCCTATTTCTAGGAGAGGCAAGTTTAGATGATCCATTCTGTTTGGTACCCAGTCCCTAAGAAGCAATGATGCTGGGTCCTTAATAGGTGCCCCGGATTTAAACAATTCCTCATTTGGTGGGATGCTACTGGATTGCCCCTTTATTTCCAGGGGAATATGGAAGGGTTTCTCAATAGAATTCATGCATGTCTCTCCCAGGAACTTTTGTTACTCTTCTCACAGGGGGCAGGGAGGAAAGACTGGCCATTTGTAGCATCTATATTCTATTTTGGATAGGAGAGTGATTGTCCCGGTTCCCTGCCAACAATGGGGGGAAGGGTTCTACTCAAGCATTTTTCTGGTAGCGAAGATCTCCGTAGGATTCTGCTTCATTCTCAGTTTGACTAAGCTGAAATGTTGGTACGCTACAGTTCATTCCGCATGGAGTCCATCTTCTCTGTGAGAAATCTGTTCCCGACAGGCTGCTTCATGGTCCTACTAGACCTGAAGAATGCCTATTGCCAGGTACCGATGAGCTTGTCGGCTCAAGCCTTTTTGAGATTTTCAGTAAATTTGGGGGACTAAATACTCCAATTTGTCTGCCTTACCTTCGGGATGGCATCTGCTCCGAGACCTTTCACCAAAGTTCTAATGGAGCTTCTAGCTGCACTAAGGCAGAAAGGAGTCAGGATCATAGCATATCATATCATAGCTTCTCCTCTTTGTTAATTCCCACTCCTAGAGCAACTTCTGATCTGGGGCAAGGATTGGGTTGGACCCTGAATTACCAGAGGTCCAGTCTAGTCCCATCACTGGTCATGACTTATCTTGGGTTCAAGATCAATATGATCCTTTAAGAGAATCTTTCTTCATCAGTTGAAGATAACAATCCTTAAGGATTGTTTGGTTCGTCAAACTATGTGAATCTTGGGGCTAATGACCTTGTCCTTCGTGCTGTAAAATGGGGTCAGCTACACTCAAGGGCTCTACAGTTGCATATTCTAAACTCTTGGGACATGTCTCAGGATTCCATACACAGGATAATTTAAGTCCCAGATTTAATGAAGGAACCTCTGAGTTGGTGGCAAGACAAGCACAGGTTTCTCAGTGACCTATCCTGGTTGGCCCTTAAGGACATGGACATTGGGCGCCTTTTCATGGGGTTTAGAGGCCTATTGTGCATCCCCAACTGCTCAAACAAAATGGTCCAGAATACTGAGCCTATCCTCATCGAATCTCAGAGAATTGTTAGTTGTGAAGGAGGCGTTGCTAGCCTTCTCTACCCACCAGAAGAGTCTTGTACAAATCAGAACAGACAGTGTGACTACTATGGCATATCTGAATTGTCAGGAAGGGACAAGGTCATCCGTCCTACAACAAGCAGCATATGGAATTCTGATCTGGGCAGAACTGAACCTTTTATCCTGGTCAGCCATCCACCTTAAAGGTTGCCAAAATCAGGTGGCAGATTTTTTGAGTCGCTCTATTCTGTTGGAAGCAGAATGGTCACTGAACCAGGAGTATTTAATCAGATTTGTGTCCTTAGAGGAACTCCAAAGGTTGATTTTCCCTACATCCAGTCCAGGCTGTCCCAATATCCTCACGATTGGGTGTTCGCCTCTAGAGGGCGCTTGACTGCAAGATCAAAGATGTAGCTCCTCCTGGCCCCCTATAAAGGCAGCTGCCCCTCTATCATTCCCCAGTTGTTCATCTTGCAGTTTGGCTGCATACGATTGTTGACACTCTCTCTCAGATATTGGCAGCAGAGCGGGGCCACCTAGCCCGTCGGCCGCTGCGAACCCTATTTCCATGGATCTCTTCTGATCCATCTCTGCCTCCCAGCCTTTGGCTGCTACGGGATCTGTGACGGTAGGGTGAACGCCGGGGTCTGTGGCGTTCGGCAGAGCACATACTCTGGGTCGCACACCTTATTCTAAAAGGTAGCTGGCCACAGGCTGAGGGGGAACCACTTGTATATTTTTTATGTATATGCCCTCCCTGCCCACAAGTTTTATTATTGTGTGTGTGTGCTGCGTGCTTGGTGCAACTTCACTTGAGGAGCGGTCTCTGACCTCCTACTCGCCTCCCTACGTTCCCCCATCAGGTGCCTGGGGCGCGCACCTCTTGTGGCAGTCTCGCCCCGCGGGCCTCCTCCGCACACTGTCTGTGTGAGAGACGGGGGGGGGGGAGCGCACACTGCAGCCCTCACTGACAGGGGCCGCCGCCATGACAGTGGATGCAGGAAGGCGGCGTTCTCTGATGTGCCGGGGGGGGGGGGGGGGGGCGGGGATCCTTCCAAGGCGGCTGGGTCAGACGTGCTGCTTTTGCTGCTGCTACTTCTGCTGCTGTGCTAATTGGGACCAGGCTCAGGCCTTCCTTGCTGCGGACGCTGCAGTGATCCCTCCTGTCGGTTTCGTGAGTCCCTCTGTTGATTATTGTAACACTTTGCCATGTGTGTTTTTTTTTTTTTGCCATAAAAATTTTTATTTTTGTCATAACAGTTGTACAAAGAAACATCTCCTTGACAATCACGTACAATGAGTCATATATGACATCTTTAAATCTAAATGGCTTAATACCTCTAATATCATAAACGTGGTATATAAAATAATACGAAAAAAAGGCCTAATCGGCCACAGCGCCATAATTGGTCAAATATGACCACATCATAATCTAACATCAAATTATCAACATTTTTAAAGGGGCACATCTATCTTATATATAAATCTACTTACGTGAAACCCCTAAGATTAATGTACACATCAGGAGTTTCCCAATAGGAAGGGGGAAGGGAAAGAGGGGTTGAGGGAAGAGAAAAAAAAAAAAAAAAAAAACCTACAAAATCAATAAATCATCATTAAAACTAGGATGCATAAATTCACGTGTCCACAGAGACCACATTTCCCGAAACCTGTCCAGTTCCCCATCTTGAATCGCTGACATTTTTTCCATAGACATTATATAATTTACTCGAGTTTTAAATTCTCTAAAAGGGAGAGCTGGGGTTTTCCATGCTCCTGCAATAGTCAGCTTAGCAGCCGTCAGGATGTGGTATGCCAAGCGTTTCTGATTTCTTGAGGTGGAACCCAAGGGGCCATTTAATAGCGCTATCCAGGGACTTAAACTAATACGCTTGCCTAAAACCCTATTAAGAGCCGCAAAGACTTTCCTCCAAAAACTCCTATCCCTGGAACAACTCCACCAGGTATGATAATACGATCCCTCCTCATTACAGCCTCTAAAACATAAACTAGATGTCCCCCTGCCATACCTCCCCAGCTGCTTAGGGACCAAATACCATCGCATGGCCACCTTAATATTAACCTTGATCGCCCATACCGAGGCCGCTGGGCCAAATGAAGTCAGCCACATCTTACGCCAATCATTGACCTTTCTAACCTCATCCAAGTCTCTCTCCCAATTCTGCCTATATGGCAAGACTACCCCTTGATCAACACCAATCAACACTCCATACAATTTAGAAATCAAACCTCTCCCCCTAGGATCCAATCTACACCTCTTCTCAAAGAAGGTAAGGTGAGATACTGACTCATTCCCCCTCATCATAGAACTCAAAAAATGTCTTATCTGAAAATAGCTAAAAAGATCTCTGGGCTGCAACTGGAACTTACGCTGCAAACCCCCAAATTCAGCTACTCTATGTCCTTCAATACAATCTAATAGACACATTACCCCCGCTTTTTTCCAATTTTCAAATCTAGTCGAATCTATAAGTGCCGGAGGAAACGATGGATTTCCCCATAGGCTCATTAAAGGCAAATAAGGGGATGCCAGGCCATAGACATCTTTAAGGCTATCCCAAAGTTCAAGTGTATGAGACATAATCGGATTACTAACTTTTCCCCTAGTCTTGCGGGGAACCCATAAAATAGCGGTGCAAGATAACGGACGACACAGCTCTGACTCTATTTGTACCCATAAAGGAACATCAACAGTGGCATAATACGACATAACCTAACCTAATCCCCCTTGCTCCCTAGGGCGTAGCATAATATTCCTTGCTACCCTCGGCTTCTTGGCACCCCAAATAAACTCGAACATTTTCTTTTGTAACTCCCATAAATAGCTACGGGGAATGGTAACTGGTAATGTTCTCACTAAATATAAAAATTTGGGCAACAGACATTTTAATCGCCGCAATTTTCCCCAACCAAGATAGACCATATCCCTTCCACTTATCTAAGAGGCCAAGGAGATTCTGTCTCAGAGGGATATAATTAGCAGCGAAGAGTGTAGAATAGTCGCCAGTTAAATTGATGCCTAAATACTTTAATCCTATGGTTTCCCATTGAAAGTCAAAAGAAGCTTTCAATCGAGCACCCAGCTCAGGGGGGATATTAATATTTAAAGCTTTTGACTTGGCCGTATTAACCTGTAAGCCAGAAATCAACTCAAACTCCTTCAGCTTCCGTATGACAACAGGAAGTGATATACTTGGGTTAGAGACCACCGTTAATACATCGTCCGTGAATAGGCTCAATTTATGGTGAATAGGGCCAACTTTCAGACCTGAAATGTCCGGGGATAACCGAATCATTTGTGCCAAAGGTTCCATTGCTAATGCAAACAGGAGAGGCGACAACGGGCAGCCCTGTCTAGTGCCCCGCTGTAGTGGAAACTCCCCAGATTTAAAGCCGTTATATTTAATAAAAGCCCTAGGGGAAGAATATATCAGTTTTATAATTCCTATAAAGTTAGGTCCGAATCCCCATTGGGAAAGTAGAGCAAATAAATACTCCCATGACACTGTATCAAACGCCTTCCTGATGTCCAGTGAGAGGAGCATTGTCGGAGTTTGAGTGGTTCTGGCTACATGGGTCAACTGCAACACTTTTCTAATATTATCTCCTGCCTGTCTGCCAGGAATAAAGCCCAACTGATCTTTGTGTACTAAGTTTGGTAAATACTCAGATAGCCTATCTGCTAGAATTTTTGTCAATATTTTCATATCAACATTTATAAGCGAAATGGGCCTATAGTTGGACCATATTATATGGTCTGAATCTGGTTTCGGGATCATACTAATGGAAGCTGTGAGAGACTCCCTGGAGAAAGGACAACCCGAACGCACGCCATTGAAGCTAGCAGCTAATTTAGGTGCAAGAATCTCTTTGAAAGTTCTATAATAAGCCACCGGGAAACCATCGGGTCCCGGTCTCTTATTAAGCTGCAACTTATCTATAACCATCTTAATTTCCGCCACATCGAAGCCTTCTTCCAGAGAGTCCCGCAACCGCTCGGGCAGATTAGGAAGCACAACATCAGATAAATAATCCCCCACCGTCTCGGGGTCAAGTTTAGCATGAGAAGAATATAGCTTCAACAGTTGGTCCCTGAACACCTCCACAATTTTCTCTGGATTACTTGTGAGTTCCCCCCTCTGATTCTTTAATCTAATCGGTTTGTACCCCTGTTCCGGGATTTTTAGTTTCTTGGCTAATAAAGAGTCCGGCTTATTGGCCTTACAATAATACCGGTGTTTCACCCATTTTAATGCCCTCTCAGCCCTGCCCGCAAGGGCCAAATTAAGTTCCTGTGTGACCTCATAAAGCCTAGAGCGCACCCCAGAGGATAAGCCCCGTTTAGCTTCTTCGACTAACTCCAGATATTTCTTTTCTAACTCTTCTATACGGGTATTACGCTCTCTTTTTTTTCTGGAGACAATTGCTATCAATCTACCTCTCGAAGTGGGCTTATGCGCCTCCCAAGTAAGAACAGGTGATACTTCCGGGGATTCATTGGTATGAAAATACTCCACTAAGGCTTCAGAGACCTCCGTAACCACTCCAGGATTTGATAAAATAGAGGTATCTAGAGACCAAGAAATCCCAGATCGGCCATAGTACAACAAATCTAATTTCAAAATTACACAATCATGGTCTGACCACAAAATTGGGTAAATCTTAGCCGATCTAGCTGCCGCTACAGCCCTCTGAGACAGAAATATATGGTCTATCCTGGTCCAAACATTATGGGGATGTGAAAAATGAGTATAATCCTGAGTGCCCGGATGTAATTCCCTCCAGCTGTCTGACAAAGAATATTCATCTAGCAGCCCCCGAAATTGCCTGGAAGAAGCTGCATACTGAGCACTAACCGCTAGCCCTGCCACTGATTGCCTATCTAAGTAGGGATTTAGGGTTAAATTCGAATCCCCACAAACGATTACACTACCCTGTGCCACTTCCGAAATTCTAGTAAAAAGCTGTTTGAGAAACGCTACCTGACCGGTGTTAGGAGCATAGTAGCTAACTATAGTAACTTCTACATCTTGCAACAATCCTACTAGGATCAAGTAACGCCCCTATATATCTTTTATTTCCTTGTTACAATGAAAGGTAACCCCCCTTTTGAACCCAATCAACACACCTCTCTGTTTGGTGTATGCATTAGCAGTAAATACCTGGGGAAACACAGGATCCAAATATCGCGGCTGGGAAGATCTCGAAAAATGAGTCTCTTGTAGGCAGATGACCTCAGGATGCAGGGCCTTAATCCTCCTAAATGCGGTAGACCGTTTATTTGGCGAATTAAAGCCCTGTACGTTTACAGACAACACAGTTACCATGGTGCAATAATATACAATTCCTATATATATGTAAATAAAAAACAAAGGGGAAATGGGAAAGGAAAGACTAGGTAAGGAAGTAAGGGTATGAACTTAGAAGTCAGCCAGAAAGGGATCCCACCACCTTCGATAGCTTTGCAACCAATAGGGAGTCCTTCTGGCTGAATCCCACCTTCTGACCGGTCGCCTCTTCACACTCGGTTAGAAGGGCAAAGAATGAACACCGGACAGCCGGGATTCACCAGGATTTTATAACTTTAATCGTTTACTCAATATTAATAACAATCGGGAATAGAAATAATGATAACCACAGGGAATAAACCCTCTGATTAAACCGGAGTGCAACATACATAGGCCGACAAGCAGCAGGGGCTGTATCAACAAACCGAACAAAAAAAAAAAAAAATAGAAAGGGTCTCGGCCCGGATCAGTTAACCATAGACTTAATTTAACACCAATATCCTGTTATGGTCCTGTCGCCAAGAGAATCTCCCCAAGATCCAGAACCAAAACAAAACATACCAGACATACTATTACCAATTAAATAGCACAAATACTCTTTGCAGTAAAAGCAGCATTGTAAACATTAAAACTTTAACCAATGAAAACGATATGAAACTCAAGTGTCACCAAAAACCAACGATGAGCTACAACTTGCTTGTCGACCTCCCCGCCTTTGACGTTTCCCAGCCCGCTGGGATTTGGGAGAGTCCTCAGAGATCCTAAGGGTTTTTGTTGAAGCCGATCTGGACAGACCCACAGAAGCCATATGAGCCCGCAATTCCTCCACAGAAACAGCAATGAAGGTGACATCATTATGTGAGAAAGTGATGCGAAAGGGGAAACCCCCATCGGTATTTTATCCCATGCTCCTGCAGGATACTCAACAAAGGTTTCATGTCTCGCCTCCTGGCCATGGTTACCGCCGAGAGATCTGAGAAGATTTGATATTTGTGTCCCTGGGAAAAAAAGCTCGGGAAGTTGCCTCGCTGCCTTCTGGACCATCTCCTTGGAGCTATAAAAATGAAATTTGGCAATTATGTCTCGGGGTGGGTCAGCAGGTTGTCTCCGAGGGCCCAAGGTTCTATGAACCCTATCCATTTCAAGCCTCTCTGCCGACAACCCTGGGACCAATTCTTGACATAAAGCAGTTATTACCCCTCTGGCGTCTTCTAAATGCTCAGGAAGACCTCGAAATCTTAGATTAGAGCGACGTTCCCTGTTTTCCAAGTCTTCCATCTTGGCGACAAGTGAACAAATTTCAGATTTCAATTGAGCAACTTCAGCATCCAAAACACCCTGAGCCACCTTTATATCACTTATTTTGGCCTCTAACGCGGTGAGGCTGGAGGCAACTTTTTCCATCTCACTAGAGACATGCTCCTTAATCAGCTTAGTAGTAGATAAGGCATTCTGCAGCATAGATTCTAAGCTATATAATAAAGATGGACTCACATCCAGCTGGGGCACAGAGGTGGTCATAACTGATTTCTCCTTCTCCTCTTCCAGGAAAGAAGCCTCAGTATTATCAATGACCTCTATATCTTCAGGTGTGAGGTCCTCCGCCATCTTGCCTCCTCCCCTCTCCAAGCCGACCGATCACACACGCACCTTCAATGTCAGCTCTCCAGCTCCCCTCTATCCTCCAACAGGTTGACAGGCTGCGTTCCAGGGGCACACTCAATAATAAATTCAGCACTGCTGCAGCCACCTCCTCTCTCAGCAGGCCAGCCGTGATCACAGGACAGCTGTAGCGAGGCCCGTCCTGCGCAGTTCAGCAATGACGCTGCCTCCGTTCCCCGCCGCTCCCCGCAGCTCACCGCAGCCACCTCCGACCGCCGTCTCTCTCCTCCGCCACCTCCGCAAGTGGCTCCGCTGCTGTCAGTCTCCTACTAGGTACTGATCCGGGCACCAGACCTGGCGCACAGCCCCTCTTCACTGCCGTCGGGCATGGAGCTCTATCAGGCCGCCGCCATCATCGCGCCGCGCGCATGCGCACTCCTGCCATGTGTGTTTTATGTTAAGGCTGACATGGGACTTTTCTTCTTTTTGTTTAGATCGCGGGCTAAGGTTGAGGGTTGTGGTTCCTCCTGGTCCCCCTTTTTAATAAGAGGGATCTATTATAGGCTTAGGCCGTTAGCTTCTAGTAGCCTTATTGAATTTTAATATTCTTAATCACCATAATGGAGGCATCAGGGGATAGTGAGCTGGGGGCCCCATTTGGACAGGACAGGCTCTGCCCCTTGTGCAGAAGGAATCCTCTGGGCGGATTCAGCACTATTTGTCCCACTTGCGCCATAGGCATTGTTTTGTACTATGAGCCCCTGACCCTAGTCCTGTATTGCCATCGGCCTCTCCGGCCTCTCCGCTGCTGCATTCAGCCCCAGTGAAGGGGGAGCCAGCAAGGAGTCTCATACTGATTTTGATAGGCTAGCTAGTCTCGAGAAGCAGATCTCGTTGACAGCCCCTAAGAAGGCCTCAAGTAAGAAGCGGCATCTGGAGCCGATTTACTCGGATGACAAGCTTTTTGATTGCTTGGGTTCTGCGGAGGAAGGTGAGTTGCCAGATGATTCACGCTCCACGGTGGACTATTCCGCTGGCGAAGACCAGAGCGGCTAAGAGGAAGCAGGGTGATTTATTTCGGCCTGAGAGGCAAAGGCAGGTCTTCCCGGAGCAGCCTCACTTTTCTAACATGATCCTTAAGGAATGGGAAAGGCCCAACAAGTTACCGTTAGTCCCTAACGGCCTGGATAGGCGGTACCCCTTTCCTGCTGAATTGGTTCGGTTATGGTGTCACCCTCCCGAGGTGAATCTTCCCGTGTCAGGCTTGTCCAATACCACTGTTATGCTGTCGCCTGATAATGGTTCCTTACGTGATCCTGCAGACAAACACATGGATCAGCTGGTCTGCCATGCGTTCACCTTTGCTGGTGCCCTCTTTCGCCCGGCATGTGCCTCGGCTATCGTCTCACTAGCCAACAGGAGAAAGGTGAGACACCTTGTGGCTAGAGCTAGGGCTCGCAAGCGGGCTGAGAAGTATAAGGAACTCAAGGCTTGCTTGGATTTCATTGGCTTTGTTACTGCCATGGATGATGTGGTCAGGCTTGGTGCCAGAATTTTGGCCTTGCTTGTTGCTCTACGCCGCTCGCTCATCCTGAGGAGTCAGGGTATTCACGTGTTACCATATCTCGACGATTTGCTGATTTTGGCCCGGTCCCTACAGCAGGCCGAGAGCGATACTCGGACGGTGCTGTCAACCCTGGAAGACTTCGGATGGGTAATCAGTTACCCCAAGTCGTTTATCACTCCCTCAACAGTGAGATCCTTCCTGGGAATGACGATAGACACCACTCAGGTCAAGGTTTTTCTGCCACAGCAGAAGGTTTCGGGTCTCCAGGCGCAAGTGCAGGCCTTGCTGTCTTGTCAGCAGCCGTCGGTACGTCTGGGGATGAGATTGGTGGGCCTAATGGTGTCGTGCTTCGAGGCAGTGCCCTTCACCCAATTTCACATGAGACTTTTTCAATTGAACCTGCTGACCATCTGGAATCGGACGCAGGAGTCCCTGGAACAAGGCTTTTCGCTTTCCCCCCTGGCCAGGCAGTCCCTCTTGTGGTGGTTGGACTCCCGGGACCTGCTGGTGGGCAAGTCCTTTCTGACTCCCCATTGGGAGATAGTTACCACGGATGCCAGTCTGACAGGCTGGGGAGGCGTTTGGCAGACCCAGAAGATCCAGGGCCAGGGGGGTCCGCAGGAGAACCGTTTACCCATAAATCTCTTGGAGCTGAGAGCCATCCGGTTGGTTCTTCTACGCTTGACTCCCCATTTAAGAGGCCGTGCGATCCAGGTCCGCTCGGACAATCAGACAGCTGTCGCCTACATCAACCACCAGGGCGGGACTCGGAGCAAGAGATCCCTCAGGGAGGTAAGCCGGATTCTGTCTTGGGCGGAGGAGAATGTTCCCTGCATCTTGGCGATCTACATCCCCGGGGTGGAAAACCAGGAGGCAGACTCCCTGAGCAGGGGTTCCTTGCGCCTGGGGGAATGGTCCCTCAGCAGCGAGACCTTTCAGGCTCTGTGTCTCCGCTGGGGTCAGCCGGACGGGGATCTGTTTGCGTCCAGACACAATCACAAGCTCCCAAGGTTCTGCTTCCTCTCAAAAGATCCTCTTGCCATTGCAACAGACGCTCTGGTGATTCCCTGGACGGAATTCAAATTTCTGTATAGATTTCCTCAGTTTCCGCTCCTGGACAGAGTGCTGTGCAAGATAGCCCAGGAAGAGGTACCAACTATCCTGGTGGCTCCTCGCTGGCCGAGAAGGAGTTGGTTTGTAGACATAGTCCAGATGTCAATAGATCACTACATCATGCCCGACAACCCAGGGCTTCTCACAGGGGTTGCTGCGGCACCCCAATTTACGGACGCTGGCTTTGACGGCCTGGCTATTGAAACCTCAATCCTGACGGAGAAGGGGTTATTGGCCATGGTTGTGCAGACAATGATTCAGGCACGGAGGAAGTCTTCTTCCATGATATACTACAGAGTTTGGCGGGCCTATATCGCTTGGTGTGAGGCCAAGAGCTTTCCTTGCCGAGAATTAGCTATTTCTAGGATTCTGGAGTTTTTACAACACGGCTTAGACTTGGGTCTTCAGCTGAGCACCCTCAAGGGTCAGAGATCCATTGCCAACCATAGGTTGATCAAGACTTTTTTCCAGGGAGTTACCCATGTCCGGCCACCGCGTAAGTCAGTATTACCAGTGTGGAACTTGAATTTAGTACTATCTGCTCTCCAGGGTCCTCTCTTCGAGCCGTTGAGCGATGCTGCATTGGCTTTGTTGAATCTGAAGGTGGTCTTTCTGGTAGCGATCACCTCGGTGCGTCGTGTGTCAGAGCCGGCCACGCTTTGTATGAAACCACCCTACTTTGAGCTGCACAGGGATAAGGTGGTTTTTCGCTTTAAACCTAATTTTTTTGCCTAAGGTCGTCTCTCCCTTTCACATTAATTAAGAAGTTGTCTTACCTTCCTTGTGTCCAGCACCGTCTAATTCCAAAGAACGGACCCTCCATGCTTTGGATGTGGTCAGAGCCATAAAGTATCACCTGGCTGCGACTAAATCCTTCAGGAAATCGGGTTTGCTCTTTGTCTTAACAGAGGGTTCTAGGAAAGGATTGCCACCAGCCAAGTCCACTCTCAGTAAGTGGATCAGACAGGCGATGGTACAAGCTTATTCTGCCAGGGGGAAGGAACACCCTTTTCGGATCACTGCTCATTCTACCAGAGCTATTGGTGCCTCTTGGGCTTTTCAGCACCAGGCATCGGTTGAACAAGTTTGTAAGGCCGCAACTTGGTCTTCTGTTCATACTTTTACAAAGTTTTACAAGGTGGATGTCAGAGCCTCAGCTGATGCTGTTTTTGGCCGAAAGGTGTTTCAGGCGGTAGTGAAATGAACTACATGTTGTTCCGCACTGGGGATCCCGCCCATATGGACACTGCTTTTGGATGTCCCAATCGTGAGGATATTGGAACGGCCTGGACTGGATGTAGGGAAAAATACAATTCTGTGAAACTCACCTGTAGAATTATTTTTGTATCCATCCAGTCCAGGCCGTCCCACCCCGCCCTTGTGTTCATTATGTCCTATAATAGAATAGGCACTTACCGCCACGTCCCGGGGGGGTTGCAAACATGCCTTAGGCCAGTAATGATGTACTGCTCAACGCTGTTTACTCCCAGTGCTGTGGCTGATTGTGCCTGCATCAGAGATTAGGGACAGTTTATAGTCAGAAGTGTATCCTTTATTAAATATACTGTCAATGGTTAGGCCTTCAGTGTTGAGGTTAACACAAAACAAAATACAGACAATAAAGATAAGCCTAATTCAACACGGCCTTACAATAGGTAGTAAACAGGGCACACATGATTTGAACAAACACATCTTGAGGAATAGATGGAGACAATGGCAGGTCTCAAGAAGTCAAGTCAGCAAAAGATAAAATACACTTCTTATAAAACCCAAGTCAGCAAATTAAAGCTTATACCATGTTATTTTTTTCAGTAAAATATATACGTTTATATCTCAAAAATCTGTTGCATTACAACCACTCAGGTGGTACTTAATGAAATTGGGAATCCCTGTTCTAGACTTGGAGGTTAGGTGTTCCTCTTTAAAGTGGACCAACACCCACCGGCCGATCACCTCCCTCCCCGCGGGACATCCGAGATCGGGATGTCCCGCGGGGTGAAACCCCCCCAAACACCCCAAACTCCTTACCTTATCTTCAGCGGCGGCCGGCCGCCGCCGCCTCCCTCGCGCCCCTCTAGGCGTGCCCGCGCCGCCCGTCTGTGAATGGCCGGCGCGGGCTCGCGCGCGTCAAGAGGGACGCGCGGGAGGCAGCGGCGGAGGAGCCGCTTGTCCGCGGCTTGTCCGTCGGCGCGAGGAGAGGTGAGTTCGGGGGGGTTTCACACAGCGGGGCACCCCGATCGGGGGTGCCCCACCGAAGTGGACCAAGACCCAGGATAGTCAAAATCCTGGGTGTTGGTCCACTTTAAAGGCCAGAAGAGAAGTCCAATGAGAGAGCAGCGCATCACGACGGACCTGGATGAAGCCTTGCAGGTAAGTGCTGCAGCCGTGGACTAGGTGAGTATAGCTTTTTATGTTTTGACTGAAAATGTACTTTAAATTGTAATGTATTTAATTACTTGTAGCTGTCGTTTTTGGGTATGAAAAGGTTGAATGTAGTGTCCTAGTAAGCAAAATGCTAGGGGAAGAAGCCCTATTGTGTCCCGCAGATTACTAGTACTCACAGATGAATGTGTGATAAGAAATGGAAAAACTTTCCATATTTCAGTAGTTTACAAAGGTTGTCACCAGGTGCAAGTCTATTTATTTGTCTATTTTTTTTTTCTTACAGATGGGGAGAAACACTTGTGATTGTTGCTTCTCAGACCTTGCGATATCGAGCACTGATTGGATGGGAAGGCGATCCATCCTTAGAGCTACCTGACTGTTCCTATTGCTTGCTGGAGAAAATTGGGAGATCAAGATGGCAAGGTGAAATTCAGAAGGACCTGCAGATGGACTTTAAGTATGACATACTTTATATTTAAATAAATACATACTTTATATTTAATTACATTGTATGTATTTATCTACAGCTTGTACGAGCAACAGTTTATTTGAGTTGGGTGTTAGAAGATCTGTTGTAACATCGAACATTGTTGCAAATTAGCTTTGTATGCCACTGACTAGTTTCTTTGCTTTACACATTCAATATTCTAAGCATACAGCACGTCCTGCTCCAGTAGTAGTAGTAACATGTGGGTAGTCCTCCGCCTCCGGCGCCGTGCACTGCAGACATGTAGAAAACAAGCTCCTCCCGGCCCTTCATATACCGAGGGACCTCCCACAAATCCCCAGATTTATCTGCAGTGCTGGAACTGCGAAGACATGAAATATCACGCTCTCGCAGGCGAGCGGGGCTTGACAGCCCGAAGCCCTGCGGGACTATTTCCACCCGTCCTTCTTGTTAAGAATATGCCTCCCAGCCTGGGCTGCGTTGGTCGGGTGAAGGTAGGCAGCACCTAGTGTGCTTACGGAGCTAGTTTCCACCGCAATCCCCCTCCATAGGGTAGGCGAATGGTGAGCCTTCAGTGGATGCCCCTCGCACACTAGTGCCCCCATGCCCCATCTAACGGTGAACCCTCTATGCGGGTCACCTTCCTTCCCAGATTCCCCCGTTAGTGGGGGGAAAAAGAGGGGGGGGGGGGCTGTGTGTTGATGGCCTACTCCTTGCCCTAAGTACATTTTAGACGCTTACCGCTACTGGGTGTCAGAGCACGCTTCACTTGCTTATTTTTAAACTGACCGCAGCGTTTTACTGTGCCTTATGCGCACACAGCAGCACTGTTTGGGGAAGCTACGGCGTTTTTCAAATTCCCTTGCTCACTTCGTCAGACTTCTTCTCTGAAGTGATGCTGACGTAGCTACATTCTCTCCTGATTGGCTGTGCGCCTTCTAGCTTCGCGTGCTCCGGGGGGAAGGCGTGGCTCGGTCTGGCGCGTTCTGCGTCATCGCCCGCTATTGCCCGCCCTTCGAGGTTCGCTGGGCGCCATTTTCTTCTCGCATGCGCGTGGTGAAGACGGTCCTCCCCTCGCAGACTGTGAGTGCCCTCATGGGCGATCCTTTTCCTAGCTTGTTTCCTCGCGCTCGGCTCTGACATCCCTGTTCCCCTTGTGTCTTTCAGACAGCGATCATCGGTGGCTTCCCCTGGCCCGACGTAGCGCCCGGTCCAGACCATTTTTCAGATTTTACTCCCACTTCCCAGCGGGTTATAGGGGCATCCAGGGTTGCTTAAAGTGTCAATCCCTACTGGCATATTGAATTTAATAATCACCATATGGAGGCATCCCAGGACATCGCGAACGGGGTCCCCCTGGGACAAGCCCGTCTGTGTGCAGCTTGTGGGGTTTCACCTAGCAGCAGTGACAATTCACGGGTCTGCGTACCTTGTGCTCAACAGGCACCAAAGGTTCCTAAGATTTGCGCTGTTGGATCAGCACTATCCGTTCGTGGCCCTCCCATTCGGCCTCACGTCGGCCCCCAGGGTCTTCACCAAGGTGCTGGCAGGGGTGATTTCTCTCTTAAGACTAAAGGGCATACGCGTGTTGCCCTACCTGGATGATATTCTCATCACCTCTGTCTCTGCGGCAGGCAGAGCTGGACACTCGGTTGGTGGTGTCCACCCTGGAGTCCTTCGGCTGGGTGATCAATTACCCAAAGTCCTCTCTGTCCCCCTCCTCAGTGACCCTGTTTCTGGGGATGATTCTGGACTCGGTTCAATCAAGGATATTCCTTCCTCCGCAGAAGGTGGAAGCTCTGATAACCCAGGCGAGATCCCTGCTCGCGAACCCTCATCCCTCCATCCGGCAGGGAATGCAGTTGGTGGGCTCGATGGTGGCAAGCTTCGAGGCGGTGCCCTTTGCCCAGTTCCATTTGAGAACCCTACAGCTTCACCTTCTGTCAGTCTGGAACAAAGACCCAGCATCTCTGGACGTCAGCTGGGTGATTCCCCCCTCGGTCAGACAATCCCTTGCGTGGTGGTTGGACCACAGGAATTTGACAAGGGGCAGATCCTTCCTGGCTCCCTCCTGGGAGACGGTCACGACGGATGCCAGTCTTTCGGGCTGGGGGGGATTCTGGAAGTCCCTGCGCTTCCAGGGGAGGTGGGGCCCTCAGGAAGCCCATCTTCCTATCAATGTCCTGGAACTCAGGGCGGTTCGATTGGTGCTGGAACGATTGACCCAGCACCTGAAGGGTCTGGCGGTTCAGGTACGCTCAGACAACAGGACGGCCGTAGCCTACATCAATCATCAGGGAGGAACCCGGAGCAAGGGTGCTCTCCAGGAGGTGTCTCCGATTCTAACTTGGGCAGAGACCAATGTACAATGCATAACGACTGTCTACATTCCGGGGACGGAGAATCTGCTAGCAGATGCTCTGAGCAGGGGGTCGTCCCGTCAGGGGGAATGGTCCCTCTGCGACAGGGTATTTCAGTCACTTTGTCACCGTTGGGGTGTGCCGGACGTGGATCTCTTTGCGTCACGTCACAATCACAAGCTCCCAAGCTTTGTATCCCTGTCTCAGGATCCTCTGGCTCTGGCCACGGATGCCCTGTCAATGTCTTGGAAGGAGTTTCGGCTCCTGTATGCGTTTCCACCACTTCCCCTTCTGGGCAGAGTGCTACGCAAGATCGCTCTGGAAGGGGTACCCACTATTCCGGTGGCCCCAAGGTGGCCAAGAAGAGTGGTTCGCGGACGTGGTTCAAATGGCAGTAGATCAGTGCGATCTGCCAAGGTTGCCAGACCTTCTGACCCAAGGGTCTCTACGCCATCCCAATTTACTAACGCTGGCTTTGACGGCTTGGCTATTGAAACCTCCATCTTGATGGAAAAGGGTTTATCTACGTCTGTTGTGGCTACCATGGTGCAAGCCAGGAAGAAGACTTCTGCTGCCATCTATTATAGAGTGTGGTGGGTTTACATTGACTGGTGTGAATCCAGGTCTCTTCCCTGCCAGGAATTCTTAGTATCCAGGGTGCTGGAGTTCTTACAACATGGCCTAGACTTAGGTCTCAAGCTTAGTACCTTGAAGGGTCAGGTTTCGGCCCTGTCCATCTTCTTTCAGAAGACGTTTGCCCATCACTCTCTTATCAAGACCTTCTTTCAGGGGGTCACTCATGTGCGCCCCCCTCGGAAACCTATGGTTCCTGTTTGGGATCTGAACTTGGTGTTGTCGGCCCTGCAGGGGGCTCCTTTTGAGCCTATCCATGAGGCCGCCCTAACTGTGCTCACGCTCAAGGTTGTCTTCCTGGTAGCCATTATTTCGGTCAGACGTGTGTCTGAGTTGGCTGCTTTGTCTATTCAGCCTCCCTACTTTGAGAGACAGTGGTGTTTCGCTTCAAGCCAGACTTCCTGCCTAAGGTTGTGTCTGCATTTAATTTGAATCAAGATATTGTACTTCCTTCCTTGTGCCCCAATCCTAGTAACCCTAAGGAAAGGGTTTTGCATTCCTTGGATGTGGTCAGGTGTGTCAAGTCTTACTTGGTTACCACGCAGGCCTTTAGGAAGACGGATGCTCTCTTCGTTGTGCCTCCATGGGCCTAGGAAGGGTTTGGCTCCCGCCAAGTCTACCATCAGTAAATGGATTCGTCAGGCGATTGTTCAAGCCTATACTGCCAAGGGGAAGAATCCCCCCTTTCGTCTTACTGCTCACTGTACTAGAGCTGTTGGGGCTTCTTGGGCTTTTCAGCACCAGGCCTCTGTTGAACAAGTCTGCAAGGCCGCTACTTGGTCTTCTGTACATACCTTTACAAAGTTTTACAAGGTTGATGTTCGGGCCTCAGCTGACGCTGTGTTTGGCCGCAAGGTTCTGCAGGCGGCAGTAGTTTAGACTGCTTGCTGCTGCCTTCTGTTGGGGATCCCACCCTTCTTTATGGACACTGCTATTGGATGTCCCACATGTTATTATTACTACTGGAGCAGGACGTGCTGTATGCTTAGAATAATACAACTCTGTGAAGTACTCACCTGTAGAGTTGGTATTATATGCATACAGCACGTCCTGCTCCACCCCACCCTGTTTCACCTTGTTCTGGATCCCCTGTTGGTGATTGTTATCTTTGATATTTTTGCCAGTTTTGGGTGGTTGCTTTCTCCTGGTCTCTATTTCTCACTGCTTTTCAATGCTGGGGATTTGTGGGAGGTCCCTCGGTATATGAAGGGCTTGTTTTCTACATGTCTGCAGTGCATGGCGCCGGAGGCGGAGGACTACCCACATGTTATTACTACTACTGGAGCAGGACGTGCTGTATGCATATAATACCAACTCTACAGGTGAGTACTTCACAGAGTTGTATTTTTACAAAATTGGTTCATTTATGGGTGGTCCCTTTACTTCGCTGAGTTATGGCCCTTTCCCTGAATAGATAAATTGTCCATTTGCTGAGCGAGCAGACAACTTGCCTTCGGACATCAACCAATTTCTTGCCTAGTGCAGTCGTAATTAAGATTGTTCATGTTATTCAATTTCAAGAGTTTAATCCCATTTGCTGATGTTGATTTCCGTTAATGCAATAAATGAGAGAGGTTTTTGTTGTACAAATCTGCAAAGCAACTTATAAGGCCCATTTGTCTGTCGAGCATTGTATCGTTTTGACTAACAAAAACCTCTCTCATTTATTGCATTAACGGAAATCAACATCAGCAAATGGGATTAAACTCTTGAAATTGAATAACATGAACAATCTTAATTACGACTGCACTAGGCAAGAAATTGGTTGATGTCCGAAGGCAAGTTGTCTGCTCGCTCAGCAAATGGACAATTTATCTATTCAGGGAAAGGGCCATAACTCAGCGAAGTAAAGGGACCACCCATAAATGAACCAATTTTGTAAAAATACAACTCTGTGAAGTACTCACCTGTAGAGTTGGTATTATATGCATACAGCACGTCCTGCTCCAGTAGTAGTAATAACATGTGGGTAGTCCTCCGCCTCCGGCGCCATGCACTGCAGACATGTAGAAAACAAGCCCTTCATATACCGAGGGACCTCCCACAAATCCCCAGCATTGAAAAGCAGTGAGAAATAGAGACCAGGAGAAAGCAACCACCCAAAACTGGCAAAAATATCAAATGTTGTCTTGTATAAACAATTTAATAACTAAAATATCATAGCCAATATCTCCTGGAACCAATATGGCCAAATGTGTAAATTATTATAAAAAACCTCAATAGAAAAATTAATGATGCCTGGCTAAACCAAATTTGTACACCATTTGGCAGCTAAGCTCGACTAAGATCTATATATAAGATCAATATTGATATAGATATATAGATAGAGAGATATATAAATAGAGAGATATAGAGATAGATATATAGAGATAGCGATAGATATATAGAGATAGCGATAGATATATAGAGATAGAGATAGATAGATAGAGATATCTATATATAGACCTATATCCTGCCTGGCTCCAGCTAAAATAGGCAAAGAAAAAAAAAAAAAAATATATATATATATTTTAATAACTGGCCAATGGTAACACAATGTATACATGCAAAAGATTGTTGGAACTTTCACATCTGGTACGTCAAAGACACGCTGAAACAAATGTTAAATAATGAGATATATTGTCTGTAAAATACCAAAAGAAAAGCCAATTCAACCCACATGCACTACCCCATATAATAGTCACCAAAGTGGATTTCTGAGAGCAAAACTATACAGGGAAATAGATGGGGTAACACCAGGGCCGGATTATGAGGAGGGCGCAAGGGTCTCTAGCCCCGGGGCCTCCACCACTTGCCCTGCAAAGGAGGGCTCCACCAATCTTTGGGTTATGCTCTGGTCCAGGAGGTTTTTCAGTCTTTGGTCTTTGATGGCAAAGCCGCCATCAGTAACGCTACAGTGACGGGTGTGTGCAGAGCTGTTAATTGGTTACCGCTCACTGCCACCAAGCACAACCGCTGGCAGCTCAATGCACGGAACTGTTTTCTGCTGGACCAGCTGGGCGAATACACTACCCCCTGCCCAGAATGGCAAAGCAGGAGTTCCAAAACAGCACGCACCCACACAAGGGTGGCACAAGGGAATCAATCTGACGTTCAAGTAAGTGTGTGGGGGCAGACCACCAATCAGTTACTTGGCTGGACTATTATTTTAAAGGAAAAAAATACTCTATCTGGAGCCTCCACCAGATTTTGTGCCCAGGGGCCTCCACCACACTTAATCCAACCCTGGTTAACACCATACAGACAGGAAAAGAACACCACAAGTAGTTTTTAGCAAAAACCCTGCTAAAATGTATGGTTTTTGCTTGCAACACAAGATACCCCCCTGGCAAGACTAATTGTGGTTATGTATGTATGTATGTATGTATGTATGTATGTATGTATATAGACTTCGGTAGCAGCTATCACTGTTACCTTCCTGGGATAATGCTCTAGCCTCTCCCTGCAGTTGCTCTCAGGTTTCCAAGCTGCTGGTCTCTCCTTGGGTCTATAGCATGTAATAATTGCTGAGTATGGAAGACAATTGACCGACCCCCTGTCACTGGGCCCTCAGACTAGAGCTCCCTTGGTAGTCCAGCCTCAGGAGGACAATCAGGGCAATAATGTCCTCCAGGAGAATCACCGGCTGCTAGGAAAACAGAAAAATAAGCACTTCATTCCCTCTGATTCCGAAGAGGATATTTTTTCTGCCATAGTCTCCCAGGAAAAATTATCCAAGGGGGGAAGGATCATCCAATAGGGACTCGTATTCAGAGGCCTCTATGCAGGGGAGGTGCTTATTTTAGGGAACTGATGGATAGTTTGATCGCTAGATTTATTTTAGTACCAGAAGCCCCCAAAAAGAATGGGGGTTTACTTAAGACGGAAAAGCCAAGGCAGTTTTTCCTGGCGCATCACTCTAATCTGTTTTAAAAGGAATGGTAGAAGCTGGGATAGTCTTCTGTCCATTGCTAAAGTACCAGATACTAACTATCCTTTTCCTCCAGATCAGATTGATCTATGGTCTCGCCCTCCTGTGGTAGATGCTCCAGTATTAGGTCTTTCTAAAACTTCCATTATGCCATCTTCTGATTCTGCTTCTCCAAAGGATCCAACGGATAAGCGCATAGGTCTGGTGGCTTGTCATGCTTTTTCTATTATGGGGTCAACCTTACGGCTGGCCTGTGTTACATCCATTGCATCTTTGGTGAGCAGGAACCCACAAACTCTGGATCATTCCTTTTGCATGGCACATTCAACAAAGCAGTCCCTAACCTGGTGGCTGAATTCTCAGCCTCTTCAGATCAGCAAATCCTTCCTTCCAGTACAATGGAAGATTGTCACCACGGATGTCACGGATGTTTACCAGGTTGGAATGTGTCATGGGGTCGCAAACGATCAAAGGACAGTGGAGTCCAGAGTAGAGCAGACTCCCCATAAATATCCTGGAACGGAGAGCGATTCAATTACCTCTCAAACATTGGATCTCATCTGAGGGATCATCCAGTCAGGATTTAAACAGTCGGACGGAGGTTGCATATAGCATATATCAACCACCAGGAGGGCACCAGAAGCAAGAAAACTCAAGAAAATGAGCCGGATCTTACTTTGGGACAAGATATATGTTCTATGCATCTCGGCAGTACACATACCAGGAGTGGACAACTTGCAGGCCGATCATCTCAGCAGAACGGTTCTGCATCAGGGGGAATGGTCTCTCAGTCAGAGGGTCTTTTAATCCCTATGCATGCACTGGGGGGGGGGTCCAGACATAGCTATCTTTGCGTCATGACACAATCAGAATGTTAAGAAGTTTTGTCCTGGTCCAGGGGTCCTCTAGCAATAGCAACAGAGGCTTCTCTGTGGCCAAGACGTAAGTAAGGATGTCAGAAGATGACCCATGGAGGTTGCCAGACGATCCAGCTATTCTCACACAGGGGCCTCTAAGGCACCCCAGTTCACAAGTTTTGGTTTTGACGGCCTAGCTATTGAAACCTCCATCTTGGCAGAAAGGGGCTTTTCTGCCAGAATCATCCAGACTATAATTCAGGCCAAGAAGAAATCTTCATCAGTGATCTTTAAGATTCCCGGGCCAAACCAATGCCTCCCTGCGGGGCATCCAACATCGGGATGCCCCGCTGTGTGAAACCCTGTAAGACGCCCCATTCACCTTACCTGCATCCCTATCCAATGGCGCATGGGCCACGGCCGCATCTCGCGCTTCTCTCTAGCAGGGCGCGCTCCCTGTTAGAGGGAAGCGTGAGATGCGGCCGCCAGCGTGCTCGGAGCCGCTGAGCTAGGACGGTGCTTAGACGTGCATAGCTCAGCGGCTCCGAGCACGCTGATAGGACGAGCAGCCGTGCATGCGCCGTAGGAGCGGGTGAGGTGAGTTTTATTCGGCGATCTGGGGGGTTTCACATAGCGGGGCACCCCCGATCGGGGTGCCCTGGGGAAGTGGACCAATACCCAGGATAGTCAAAATTAGTCAAAGTTTAATGACTCTTAAGGTTATCTTTTTAGTTGCCTCAGTAAGGACGATTTCTGAATTAGCAGCTTTATCGGTTAAGCCTCCTTATTTGGTTTTGCATATGGACAAGGCCATGTTCCATTTTAAACAGGATTCTCTTCCTCAAGTGGTTTTTCCTATGTCCTGCTCCAGTTAACTATAAGGAGAGGGTTCTTCACTCGCATGATGTAGTGAGAACATTGAAGTATTATATCACTGCTACTCAAACTAACATAACTATTCTAAGTATACAGTACGTCCTGCTCCAGATATAATACTTACACCTGGGTTTAACCCCCCGCCAGATGGAGCTGTGCACTGCAGACATGCAAAAACAGGCTCCTCCTGGCCCTTCATATACCCGGGGACCTCCCACAAATCCCCAGATTTCTCTGCAGTGCTGACTGCGAAGACATGAAGTATCACTCTCTCGCAGGTGAGCGGGGCTATTACAGCCTGCGGCCCTGTTGGACTTCTCCCACCCGTCCTATTTGTGATGTGCCTCCCAGCCTGGGCTGCGCTGGTCGGGTGAAGGTAGGCAGCACCATGCGTGCTTAATGGAGCCATGCTCCACCGCAGTCCCCCACCAAAGGGTAGGCGGTTTAGGCTGATGGTGAGCCTTTAAGGGATGCCCCTCCCGCATCGTTGCCCCACGCCCCGTGTAAAGGTGGACCCTGTGTAAAGGGTCGCCATCCTCCCTCGTTCCCCCCCCTAGCCCGGGGGGAAAGAAAGGGCGGGGGAGGTTTGTGAGTATGGCGGCCTCAGTGTACCCTATTACACGATTATGGCCTTAGTATCGCTTTTGACTGGGAATGGGTGTCACGCTGTGTACCCTTTACTTTTTACTTGTATGATCGCCGCCGCGCCCTTCCTATATGGTTGTACTGCATGGGCGGCGGTGGCTTTACAGATGCTGTGGCGTCCTTTTTCTTAGCCTGTTGTGGCTCTGCTGCGGTAATTCACTCGGTCAATTCCTTCAGGTGTCACTGCCCTGCTTTCTCTATTGGCTACGCGTTTTTGGAGCTTCGCGCTCTCCGGGGGGGCGAATCTCTAACTTGGCGCGCTCCACGTCACGGTTTGCTGCGCTCCGCGTCACGGTCAGCTCTGGCCCGCCCTTCGAGGTTCGCTTGGCGCCATTTTCGCTCGCATGCGTGTGGTGAAGACCGCCCCCCCCTCTGTAAGTGCCCTCGCGGGCGACTTTATATTACCCTTAGTACTCCTTGCGCATGGCTCTGACATTCTTGTTCCCCTTATGTCTTTCAGACCGTGGATTCCGGTGGCTTCTCCCGGCCCGGTGTATCTCCCGGTTGAGACTATTAACCCTGCGAGTTATTGGGGCATCCAGGGTAGCTTACTGTGTCAATCCCTACTGGCCTATTGTGCCGATATAATCACCATATGGAGGCGTCCCAGGATATTGTGAACAGGGTTCCTTCGGGACAAGCCCGGCTGTGTGTAGCTTGTGGGGTCTTACCTAGCAGCGGTGACAATGCACGGGTCTGTGTTCCTTGTGCACAGCAGGCGTTATCGGTTCTTCCCGCCTCTTCAGTGGCTGGGCCTGCACCTCGCCTCACTTCACCTACTCCCCCAAGCCTGAGTCTAACCCCCTATACAAGCAGGGATTCTCATCCTGATGTGGCTACTAGACTGGCCAGTGTTGAAAGATTGCTTGCTAGCTCATTAGCGCGTAAGGCCACCGCTAAGAGGCGGCATTTAACCCCTGACTCTGCTCTTTTCCCTATGGAATTTGATGACTTGTTGCATCCTTACGGCCACCCCCCCTTTGGAAGAAGGGGAGCTGTTCTCTGACTCGGGGGTCATATGACGAGGAGTCAACGGGTCATGACGATGATATTGACAGACTGCTGGTTCAGATATTTGAAGTTTTGTCTATCTCTCCCCCTGTTGCGGCTCCCAGGCAAAGGGGCGAACCGTTTCATACTGCTGAGGCTCGTCTGGAATTTCCAGAGCAAACCCATTTCAATAGCCTCGTGCTTAAACAATGGGAACATCCCAGCAGACTTCCTGGGATCCCTAAGAGTGTGGATAGGAAGTATCCCTTCCCGGCTGACTTGGTTAAATGCTGGTCATCGCCCCCGAGGTTTCTAGGGTTTTCCAACACCTCTATTATGCACTCCCCTGACACTACTACGCTACGGGACTCTGAGGACCGGCGTATTGATCAATTGACATGCCATGCCTTTGCATTTGGGGCAGCGACCTTGCGCCCGGTTTGCGCCTTAGCCATTATGGCAGTAGCGTTCAGGGCCATGGTCAGGAATGCACTCGATGGCACAGATGAGTTGCCCTCTGATACTGTCAATACTCTGTCTAACTGTGATGTGTTCATAAACTTTATCCTGTCTGCATTGCACGATTCTATAAAGATGTGTGCCAGATCTTCTGCCTTGGCGGTAGCTATACGCTGCGCGGTTTGGTTGCGACAGTGGGCTGCTGACAATGCCGCTAAGAAAGCCCTTACTGGGCTTCCATTTGAGGGGCTACGCCTGTTTTGAGACCGTCTAGACCTCTTCGCCAAAGGAGGCAAGTTACCCCAGCGCAGGCGGCAGATTCGGCCCTTTCGAGGCCAGGGCACCCTTTCAATCCCCTACCGTGGGGCTAAACAGGGAAACTGGGTGTCCTTCGCTGGGTCCCGTGCAGATTCCTGGCACAGGAATAGAGGACGCCGTCCCGGTTCCTCCTGGGGGCCCAAGCCCAAAGCCCCTCCCAAGACCCCTCAGGCATGAGGGGTCGCCCTCGCCCGTAGGGTGGGGGGACGTCTGCAGCACTTCGAGCACGTCTGGCGGTGCCACGTCTCAGACCGGTGGATTCAGGAGGCAGTGTCCTCCGGCTACAAGATAGAATTTGCTGTACGGCCCCCCACCAGATTCATTGGGTCCTGAATCCCTCAAGACCCTGCCTCAGCCCCGGTCTTGTTGTTGGCCATGCAGGGTCTCCTGGATCTAGGGGTAATTTGCAAGGTCCCCTTTGGAGACAGGGGCAAGGGGTTCTACTCCAACCTTTTCACAGTACCCAAGAAGGATGGGTCAGTCAAGCCCATTCTGGATTTAAAAATCCTCAACAAATTTGTCAAGAACAGGCATTTTCACATGGAAACTCTGCACTCGGCCATTGGCTCCCTGCGCCCAGGGGACTTCATGACGTCCGTAGACATCAAGGATGCTTACCTTCACGTCCCGGTGTTTCCAGGACACCAAAGGTTTCTCAGATTTGCACTGAAGGATCAGCATTACCAATTTTTGGCCTTGCCATTCGCCCTCACGTCAGCTCCCAGGGTGTTCACCAAGGTGCTGGCAGGGGTGATGTCCCTGATAAGGCTAAGGGGCATACGCGTGCTGCCCTACCTGGACGACATCCTCATCACCTCTCGGTCTCTGCGACAGGCAGAGTTGGACACTCAACTGGTAGTGTCCACCCTGGAGTCCTTCGGCTGGGTGATCAATTACCCCAAGTCCTCTCTGTCCCCCTCCTCAGTGACTCCGTTCCTGGGAATGATTCTGGATACGGTTCAGTCACGGATATTCCTTCCTCAACAGAAGGTGGAAGCTCTGACTGCGCAGGCCAGGTTCCTGCTCTCGTGCCTACAGCTCTCCATCAGGCAGGGAATGCAGCTGGTGGGCCTGATGGTGGCGAGCTTCGAGGCGGTGCCCTTTGCTCAGTTCCATTTGAGACCTCTGCAGCTTCACCTTCTGTCAGTATGGGACAAGAACCCAGCGTCCTTGGACGGAGTCTGTGTGCTTCCCCCTTCGGTCAGACGGTCCCTTGCGTGGTGGCTGGACCTCGGGAACTTGATAGGGGGCAGGTCTTTTCTGGCCCCTTCCTGGGAGACGGTCACAACGGATGCCAGTCTGTCAGGTTGGGGGGGGGATTCTGGAAGTCTCTGCGCTTCCAGGGGATGTGGGGTCCTCAGGAGGCCCATTTACCCATCAACATTCTGGAATTGCGGGCAGTCCGGTTGGTACTGGAGCGGTTGATCCAACACCTGAGGGGTCTGTTGGTCCAGGTACGCTCAGACAACAGGACGGCGGTTGCCTACATCAACCATCAGGGAGGGACCCGGAGCAAGGGTGCCCTCCGGGAGGTGTCTCAGATTCTGACATGGGCGGAGGCCAATGTACAATGCATTTCGGCTGTTTACATTCCGGGGGCGGAGAATCTGCTTGCAGATGCTCTGAGCAGGGGGACTTCCCGTCAGGGAGAGTGGTCCCTCTGCAACAGGGTATTCCAGTCCCTGTGTCACCGTTGGGGTCTACCGGATGTGGACTTGTTTGCGTCCCGTCACAACCACAAGCTCCCGGCCTTCGTATCCCTGTCTCAGGTCCCTCTGGCCTTGGCCACGGATGCCCTGTCCATGTCATGGAAAGAGTTTCGGCTCCTGTATGTATTTCCACCATTCCCCCTGCTGAGCAGGGTTCTGCGCAAGATTGCTCTGGATGGGGTGCCTGTGATTCTAGTTGACCCCCCGGTGGCCAAGAAGAGTGTGGTTCGCAGACGTGGTTCAAATGGCAGTAGACCAGTACGATCTGCCAGGGGTGCCAGATCTGCTAACTCAGGGCTCCTTACGCCATCCCAATTTACAAACGCTGGCTTTGACGGCCTGGCTGCTGAAACCTCTATCTTGATGGAGAAGGGTTTATCTGCCTCTATGGTAGGTACTATGGTGCAGGCCAGGAAGAAGACTTCTGCTGCTATCTATTATAGAGTATGGCGTACCTACGTTGACTGGTGTGAGTCTAGGTCTCTTCCCTGTAGGGAGTTCTCTGTCCCCAGGGTTCTGGAGTTCTTACAGCATGGTTTGGAGTTGGGTCTAAAACTCAGTACTCTGAAGGGTCAGGTTTCTGCCCTGTCCGTCTTCTTTCAGAAGACTTTAGCTCAACATCATTTGATTAAGACCTTTTTTCAGGGGGTCACTCATGCGCGTCCCCCTCGTAAACCTGTGGTCCCCGTTTGGAATTTAAACTTGGTTTTATCTGCCTTGCAGGGTGCTCCCTTTGAGCCTATTCAAGATGCTGCTCTGGCTGTTCTTACTCTCAAGGTTGTCTTTTTGGTGGCCATAACTTCGGTTAGGCGTGTTTCTGAGCTGGCAGCTCTATCCATTCAGTCTCCCTACTAGGAGAGACACCAGGACAAGGTGGTGTTCCGCTTCAAGCCGGATTTTCTGCCCAAGGTTGTGTGTGCTTTTCATTTGAATCAGGACATTGTTCTTCCTTCCTTGTGTCCCAATCCTAGTAATGACAAGAAAAGGGTTCTGCATTCCTTGGATGTGGTCAGGTGTTTGAAGTATTACCTGGTTGTCACTGCGGCTTTCAGGAAGACTGATGCTCTCTTCGTTGTGCCTTCTGGGCCTAGGAAGGGTTTGGCTCCTGCCAAGTCTACTATCAGCAAGTGGATCCGTCAGGCTGTGGTTCAAGCCTATTCTGCTAAGGGGAGGAGTCCTCCTTTCCGTCTTATTGCTCACTCTACTCGTGCTATTGGGGCCTCCTGGGCCTTCCAGCACCAGGCTTCTGTGGAACAAATTTGCAAGGCCGCTACTTGGTCTTCTGTCCACACCTTTTCAAAGTTTTACAAGGTTGATGTTCGGGCCTCAGCTGATGCTGCGTTTGGCCGCAAGGTTTTGCAGGCGGTAGTAGTTTAAGCTACGTGCCGTTGCCTTTTTTGCTGGGGATCCCACCCTACTTTTATGGACACTGCTATTGGATGTCCCACGTGTAAGTATTATATCTGGAGCAGGACGTACTGTATACTTAGAATAATACAATTCTGTGAAATACTCACCTGTAGAATTGGTATTATACGTATACAGTACGTCCTGCTCCACCCCACCCTGGTTTTTGTATTATTCTGGATCCCCTGTATGGTGATTGTTGTTATCATTACCAGTTGTTTTGGTGGTTGGTTTCTCCCGGCTTCTGGTTCACTGCTTTTCAATGCTGGGGATTTGTTGGAGGTCCCTGGGTATATGAAGTGCCCGGGAGGAGCCTGTTTTTGCATGTCTGCAGTGCACAGCGCCCTCTGGCGGAGGATAACTCAAGTGTAAGTATTATATCTGGAGCAGGATGTACTGTATACGTATAATACCAATTCTACAGGTGAGTATTTCACAGAATTGTATTTTTTCTGTTTTCCAGCTGGGATCCCTTCTTTTGAGTTTTAAAAGGGGGGTTCTCCCGGTCCTAGGGTCCCTTAGAATTTGATTAGGGTTCCTAAAGTTTAAAAAAAAAATAAATAAATAATAATAAATTTGATAATAAAAATCCTCCCACTTGGGACATGAAGGGGCATCCCGGGTAGCTTTAACAGCATAATTCCCTATGGTCATTGTGACTACATTAAAAATCACCATATGGAGGCTTCTCAGGATACCGGGCTTGGGCTCCTCTCGGGACAACCCTGGCAGTGTGTGGTTTGTGGGGCATCCCTTGCGGGGGATAATGTACTTGTTTGCATACCTTGTGCTCAGCGGGCCATAACGCAGCAGTTGGGGGCCCAGGCGTCTGGGTCCAGGGTCCCGGCCTCTTCTCCTTCCCCACTCTGCCTTATCCGTACCCCTAGTGATGTTGTCACTGGCGGGGAGTCGCAATCTGATGTGTGTGCCAGATTGGCTAATATTGAGATTTATTTCCGGCTCTGTTGCCAGAAAGGCCTCGGCTAAGAGAAAGCTTTTGTCTCCAGCCGCGCCGGCTTTTGAGTTTGATGATTATGATTTTCTTGACTGGTCTGATTATTCCCCGCTAGAAGAGTTCTATTTATTAGTTATTTGAGGATTCTAATGGTTCTGACAATCAGCAGTTTGTTGGTGCTGATACTGAGCAAGGGCAGGGGGATGCTGTGGATACCCAGAAGGTCCTGGCTCACCTTTTTGAGGTTCTGGCGATTTCTCCTCCAGAGGACGCCGCTCCGCAAAAGGGGGAATTCTTTGGGACTTCTAAGCCGTGCCTGGAATTCCCAAATCAAAAGCATTTTGATGGCATTATTCTTAAGGAATGGGAGAAGCCTACTCGGCTTCCAGGAATTCCTCAGGGTTGGGATAAGAATTATCCCTTTCCGGTGGATGTGGTAAAACGATGGTCGTCCCCTCCCGACGTGGATGCCCCGCTGCTTGGGTTATCTAATACTTCTATTTTGCATTCTCCGGACTCCACCACTCTCAAAGATGGTGAGGACAAACACATTGATCAGATGGCTTGCCACGCTTTTGCTAGTGTCGGTTCAGCCTTGCGGCCTGTTTGTGCTTCGATGCTTACGGCAGTGGCTACCAGGTCTGTTGTTAGGGACCTGTTGAGTACTTCCAGGCTTGACCCGGCTAGTGATGAGTTCGCCACCCTTAAGCGGTGTGAATTGTTCATGTCCTTTGTGCTTGCCTCCTTGGATGACACCATGGTCGTGTGGTAGAACCTCGGCCTTGCTTGTAGCTATTCGGCGGTCGGTGTGGTTGCGCCAGTGGGCGGCTGATTTTGTGCCCAAAAAGTCGCTTACAGCACTTCCCTTTGTGTGGTTGCGGCTTTTTGGAGAAAGATTCTATCACGAAAGGAGGGAAGTTACCTCAGCGTAAGAGGCAACGTCGTCCCATTCGGGGGGCGACCTCCTTTAACCCTTCCTTTCGTGGTGCCAGAACTGGCAGAGTTTTGGCCTTCTCTACCCTCAGAGGTGATTCCTGGAGTAGAGGCAGAGGTCGTGCCCGTCCAGGTCACAATTGGGGTTCACAACCCAAGCCCGCTGCCAAGCCAGCTCAGCAATGAGGGGGCGCCCTCACCCTTGCGGGTGGGGGGACGGCTGTGACACTTCTTTCAGGTCTGGGACCAGGAGGTCTCAGACAAATGGATTCTGGAAGTGGTGTCTTCCGGTTACAAGCTGGAATTCGAGATCTGGCCTCCTCCCAGATTCTTCAGGTCTCGAGTGCCTTTGGATCCACTGGCCGCACAGGGGCTCCGGGCGGCAGTAAGTTATCTGCTGGACATGGCTGTCATTTGCCCAGTGCCTTCCGCGGAAAGGGGCTTGGGATTCTATTCCAATCTATTCACGGTGCCCAAGAAGGACGGCTCCGTTCGACCCATTTTGGATCTGAAGCTCCTCAATCGGTTTATCCGCTTCAGGAAGTTTTGCATGGAAACCTTGCATTCAGCCGTCGATTCTCTTCGTCAGGGGGTCTTCATGACGTCCATAGACATCAAGGATGCGTATCTGCATGAACCTTCCGGCACACCAGAGATTCCTCAGGTTCGTGGTGGAAGATCAGCATTTTCAGTTTGTGGCCCTTCCATTTGGGCTTACCTCGGCTCTGAGGGTGTTCACCAAGGTACTGGCGGGGGCCCTCCTCAGAGTCCAGGGCATTCGCATTGTACCATATCTGGACGACCTTCTCATTTTGGCTTCCTCTCTCAGCCAAGCGGAGCTAGACACCAGAGTGGTGGTATCCACGCTGGAGAGGTTCGGTTGGGTGATCAACTATCCCAAGTCCTCCCTCTTCCCTGTCCAGGGAGGTTTCGTTTCTGGGCATGACTCTGGATGCCTTTCAGGCCAGGGTGTTCCTTCCTCAGCCCAAGATTCTTCTGATCCAAGATTTGATTCGGCTTCTACTATCCAATCCTCGCCCGTCTATCCGGCTAGGGATGAGATTGGTAGGTTTGATGGTGGCTTCCTTCGAGGCAGTCCCTTTTGCCCAGTTTCACATAAGGACGCTTCAGCTCTATCTTCTAGCGACTTGGGACAGGTGTCCGCTGTCATTGGATCAGTCTTGTCTGCTGTCTCCCCGGGCTCAGCAGTCCCTTCAGTGGTGGCTAGTGTCAAGCCATCTGTTGAAGGGCAGATCCTTTCTGACCCCTTGTTGGGAAACGGTCACCACGGACGCCAGCCTGTTGGGCTGGGGGGGCTTCTGGGGGGGAACATCAGTTCCAGGGGTTATGGGGGCCTCAGGAGGCTCATACCCCCATCAACGTTTTGGAGCTGTGGACTATTTGGTTGGTTCTTTCTCGCTTGACTCTTCTCTTGCAGGTATTGCCAGTTCAAGTCCGATTGGACAATCGGACGGCGGTCGCTTACATCAATCACCAAGGACGGACTTGCAGCAGGAGTGCTTTCAGGGAGGTGTCTCTGATCCTTGTTTGGGCAGAGAGCAATGTCCCATGCATCTCAGCCATTTACATCCCGGGAGTGGAGAACACGAAGGTGGATTCCCTGAGCAGGAGATCCTCTCGCCGAGAAGAATGGTCTCTCAGTTCCAAGGTATTCCAGTCCCTTTGTCACAAGTGGTGGACTCCGGAGGTGGATCTCTTTGCCTTACGTCACAATCACAAGCTTCCTGCCTTTGTGTCTCTGTCTCAGGATCATCTGGCCCTGGCAGTGGATGCCATGTCCCTGGCTTGGAGGGAACTGGGGTTTCTGTACCTGTTCCCCCCTTTCTCCATGGTGGGCAAGACGAGTGTGGTTCGCAGACGTCGTGCGGCTGGCAGTAGATCAGTTTTATCTGCCTCTTCTTCCAGATCTTATCACCCAGGGTCAGCTACGCTACCCCAATTTACCAACGCTGGCTTTTACGGCGTGGCTGCCGAAACCTCCATCTTAAAGGAGGAAAGTCTTTCTGATGTGGTGGTTCAGACTCTTGTTAGAGCTAGGAAGAGATCTTCCCCTAATGTCTACTATAGGACTTGGAGGTCTTATATTAACTGGTTCGAGGCTAGGGCCTTGCCTTGTAGGGTGTTTTCTATTCCCATAATTCTGGAGTTTCTTCAACATGTTCTGGACTCAGGGTTCCAGCTTAGTATTTTGAAGGGGCAGGTTTCTGCTCTAGCGGTTTTCTTTCAAAGGTCTTTTGCCCTTCATCCCCTGGTTAAGACATTTTTCCAGGGGGTTACTCATGTGCGGCCTCCTAGAAAGCCCTTGCTGCCGGTTTGGGATTTAAACTTGGTTCTGTCGGCTCTCCAGGGGCCTCCTTTTGAGCCAGTGCATGATATTGCTCTTTCTCTGCTCACTCAGAAAGTTGCCTTTTTGGTGGCTATTACCTCTGTTCGGCGTGTGTCTGAGTTGGCGGCCTTGTCTATTCAGGCTCCTTACTTTGAGAGGCACCTGGACAAGGTAGTTTTCTGCTTTAAGCCGGATTTCCTTCCTAAGGTGGTTTCGCCTTCCACCTCAGTCAGGATGTAGTTCTCCCTTCCTTGTGTCTTAAGCCTAGCAATGACAAGGAGAGGACCTCACATTCTTTGGATGTGTGAAATATTATTTGGTGGCTACTTCTCCTTTTCGTAAGACAGATGCCCTTTTCGTGGTGCCCTCCGGGCCCAGGAAAGGTCTGGCGCCTGCTAAGTCCTCCATTAGTAAATGGATTCGACAGGCCATTGTTGAGGCCTATTCTGCCAAGGGGAAGGTTCCCCCTTTTCATGTTACTGCTCATTCTACTCGTGCTGTTGGAGCATCTTGGGCTTTTCAGCATCAGGCTTCTGTTGAACAAGTTTGCAAGGCTGCTACTTGGTCTTCTGTTCATACTTTTTCTAAGTTTTATAAGGTTGATGTGCGGGCCTCAGCGGATGCTGTTTTTGGCCGCAAAGTTCTGCAAGCTGCAGTAGTTTAAGTTTGCATTATTGCCTTTTTGGGATCCCCACTCATTATGGACACTGCTATTGGATGTCCCAAGTGTCATGAATATTCGGAAGCGGGGTGTGTGACATACTGGGAATAAAACCATTTTGTGATTACTCACCTGTAAAATTGTTATTACAAGTATGTCACACACCCCGCTTCATCCTGCCCTTTTTTGGTTTTCTGGGATCCTTTATATGGTGAACCTTTTTTCTTTGCTGTTTACATTTGGCTCTTCCTGGTCTCTTTACTGCTGTCTTATACTGGGGAATGGTGGGAGGTCCCAGGTATTTATGGACCGGGAGGGGCTCCCTTTTTTTCATGTCATCTCTGCAAGATCGCCCTCTACAGGACAGTTACCCAAGTGTCATGAATATTCGGGTGTGTGACATACTTGTAATAACCATTTTACAGGTGAGTAATCACAAAATTTTATTTTTTAGAGTTATTCTATATTCTATATATTGCACATAGCACTTTTGTCTTGAGAATTAGGACTCAGCTAAATTTACTTAGGGACATTATCTTTAGATCTGACCTATTTATCTGTGTCATGCTGCCAGCGCCCTCTTTTGGTATGTTCATATATTGTTTTTAATGTATTTTTAAACCAGACCTTCAGCGTGATTTAATGAAAAGCCCAACCTCTTAAAAAATGGTTCCCCAGCATCTAAAATTAATATATTTTACGTTTTTAGTCACTAACTTATGTAAGCGGGCAAACAATCAGCAGTGACGGACAACGGATTTGAACGGCAAAACTGCTTTTATTCAGCAAAGTTCAGTAGATAGTTGCAGCATAAATGCAGTAAACAAAAAGGGTTACTTCACCAATCAAATAGTCCTGGGCTGGGTACTCCAGCAAGCTGATCAATTCCAGTCCACTTTACAGGGCGTATCAGCCCTCTGCTCAATGTCCAGTGCTATCCTTCACCACGGTGCAGCTCAGCCTGGGCTCACTCCAACAGGCTGGTCATCTCCCAAGGAAAGGCCGTGTGCTCTCTTCTTATACAGGCTTCCCCTGTAATCAGCGTGCACACTTGTGGAGGGCCTTAGAACATGTAACAACCCGTTAGGGAATTGGGGAAGTGACCCGGGTCCTGAAAACCTGGGCTGGGTTGTGCTTTATACAGCCAAGCAGGGAAGGAATAGACATTTTGATACAATTTACCACATATTCCCCCCCTCCCTCTTCTTCAGACCCACGGTCTGACAACCTTCAGCGGCCATACAATGGATTCGAGACACAGCGACTACATTCCCCGGCTTATGTTCCGCTTTAAAGTTCACTTTTTCAGCCATGGGTACTATTCTCCGCACTCGGTCACCCTGATTACAGGCCCTCACCCTGGTCGGCCTATTATATAATGTGTTGGGGACCACACGTCTAACGGACTTAACGGGGAGGGTTACCAGTTCTGCCGGGGGTACTCCATTGTTGGCAGGAGGGATACAACTTTCCCACAAGGGCCAGAACAAGGGGAAATCCCACCCAACCATGACATCATAGCCCAGGCGTTTTACTACGCCAACCTCATGGGACAATGTTCTCGCGGGGGTCTCAAACTTACCCACTGCAACAGGGTAAGTCACGATATCCCCGTGGATGCAGAGCACGCTCTGCTTTTTCTTTGGTTTGCAACCACCATGCACCAGGTTGGCCCGGACCAAAGTTACCCGGCTACCTGAGTCCAATAATGCCTTTACTGGGCGACCATTCATCTTTAAAGACACAACCTGCGTTTCAGATTTTGACCGCTGACTGGCGGCACAACCGGTGTCTGCCAACAGGGATCTTCTGCGACCCGCGTCACATTCCATGGGTTCAGGGCCGAGGGGGCAATCCGCGGCTATGTGCCCCCACTCACGGCACCTCCAACACTGGGGACCCGGGAACCTCCTTGCCCGGACGTCTTCCCTAGGGTTAGGAGGCCTCTGGGGGTCAGAGGCAGTCTTTTGCCCTTTCACAGTGCTCCACACACTTCCCAGGGGAACTTGTTTACTCACTGGTCTGCCGGTCTTGTCAGGGGCATCCCGAAGTTGGTCCTCAGTCACGACAAATCGTTCCACGACGTTAACTAGCTGCTCAACAGTCTGTGGGTCGCCCTGTCCAGCCCATTGCTGTAGCTTCGGCGGCAGTGCCCGAACAAGATGGTCCACCGCGACTTTTTCGATGATCTGCGCAGGGGTCAAACGCTCTGGCTCCAACCACTTTCGGACCAGATGAATTAGGTCATACATCTGCGATCGGGCATGTTTATCAACAGAAAAAGTCCAGTTGTGTACTCGCCTTGCCCGAACCGCTGGCGTGACTCCCAGGCGAGCAAGGATCTCCATTTTTAGCTTGGCGTAGTCCAAGGTAGGTAGGCCTCCACATCATCCTCATAGGTCAGCTTTTGTAGGACCCACTGTACGACTCTCCTCGCACCCTCCGACTCAACTGGGTTTCTCCCCGGTTGTGAAACTTTGGCACCAACAGTCTCTCTAAGCGCGGCCATCTGTTCAATCAACAGGCGATTTGTCTCCTGCTGGTTAGCCACTGTCTGCTGCTGCATTTGGAACTGTTGTGCCAGGGCCTGCTGCTGTGCTTGCTGCTGTTGTGCGAAGGCCTGCTGCTGTTGTGCGAGGGCCTGCTGCTGGGCTTGCTGCTGTTGGGCCAGAGCTTGCTCATGCCGGAGGTCAGCTTGTGTTAGGTGTTTTATCACCTCCTCCAGTTGCTTTTGTTGAGACATCTTGATTGCTGCCTTCGCCAACGTCACTGTGCCCCTCCTCCACCAATTGTAAGTGGGCAAACAATCAGCAGTGACGGACAACCGATTTGAACGGCAAAACGGCTTTTATTCAGCAAAGTTCAGTAGATAGTCCAAAGATTGCAGCATAAATGCAGTAAGCAAAAAGGGTTACTTCACCAACCAAATAGTCTTGGGCTGGGTACTCCAGCAAGCTGATCAATTCCAGTCCACTTTACAGGGCATATCAGCCCTCTGCTCAATGTCCAGTGCTATCCTTCACCACGGTGCAGCTCAGCCTGGGCTCACTCCAACAGGCTGGTCATCTCCCAAGGAAAGGCTGTGTGCTCTCTTCTTATACAGGCTTCCCCTGTAATCAGCGTGCACACTTGTGGAGGGCCTTAGAACATGTAACAACCCATTTGGGAATTGGGGAAGTGACCCAGGTCCTGAAAACCCGGGCCGGATTGTGCTTTATACAGCCAAGCAGGGAAGGAATAGACATTTTGATACAATTTACCACACTTATTATTCTTTCCCCCACTGGGCTGCAACTCTGTTCAGGAATTTAGGATACGGATGCCGCCATCTTGACTCAGAAGCATCACACTTACTGAGGAGAGGAGAGTGGTATAAGTACAGGGGGGCGGGTTATAGCTGTGCTCAGACAGAGCAGAGCTGGGGTCAGGTAATGGTCAGCAGTCCCAGAATGCAGAGCAGCACAGTCAGTCGGAAGGCACTTCCTGTTTGCAGGCTGCCTGATAAGATGGCAGCTTCCATAAGCCGCCATCTTGGATGTTTAAAGGCTCATAACATGCAGTAGATGCAGGTAGGATGATTTTTTTTTTTTTTTTTTAAATAAATTTTTATTTATGCTTTCAAGTTAGGTTACAACAACTTACCATTATAGCCTTCCCCATAAGGGGAGGCCAAAAACATATACATATGCACATATAAAATTATCAACATACACAAAACAAAAAACTATCCACCAAATTGCAATCAAAACCAAAACATTACACACACACACACACAACAGCCACTCACATTCATCCTCGCCTGCTATTGCCTACAATTGTCAATATAAAAGTTAGGTATATTGAGGTCCAAGAAGAGAACGCGAGAGGGAAAGTGATTACATCTAATCCGTGACGGAGTCAGAGGCATTAAAGTGGACCAACACCCAGGGGGGATCGGCCCGGAAATCTATAAGATTCCTGGACCGATCAGATCCCTCCCCGCGGGGCATCCGAAATCGGGATGTCCCGCGGGGAGGAACCCCCCAGGAGGCCCACAATCCTCACCTTACCTGCGATCCAACGGCGCATGCGCGAGACGCGGCCGCGTCTCTCGCTTCCCTCTAGCAGGGCGCGCTCCGGCCGTTTTGTGAATGGCCGGCGCAGGAGCGCTCCCTGGTAGAGGGAAGCGAGAGACGCAGCCAATGACAGCGCTCTGGTATGCGCGTCCAAGCGGCTTTGGACGCGCATACCAGAGCTGCTCTGAGCGCTGTCATTGGCCGGACGAGGTCACGTGGGAGCGGGGAGAGGTGAGTTTTTGCGGCGATCGGGGGGGTTTCAGACAGCGGGGCACCCCCACCTAAGTGGACCAACACCCAGGATAGTCAAAATCCTGGGTGTTGGTCCACTTTAAGCCAAGCTTCCCACACCCGCTCGAATTTGTTAGGACATCCCCTTGCCTGGTAAGTCATCTTATATAGGACTAGTTTCCCGTTTATCAGGCTTTTCCAGCCCTACAAAGTTGGCATATTTGGATGTTTCCAGTTCATTAAAATACATTTACGTGCGTAAAAAGCTAACAAACGTAAGAGAACTCTCTGTGGCCCCCCATCCAACATAGGCTCCACTATACTTAGTAAGCAGAAGGCAGCTGATTTTGTAACTGGTAGGCCTACAGAAGTATGTATGAAGCTAGATACCCCATCCCAGAAGGCAGAGATCACCCGGCACTCCCAAATCATATGTTTTAAGGTGCCTGCACTGGTATTGCATCTGGGACACAGGTCTGACTCCAACAGGCCCATTCTCTTAAGCCTAACCGGGGTCAGATAAGCCTGATGAAGCCATTTAGCCTGAATTAATCTATCCCTTGAATCTATAACTGATGAGTACAGATTATCTATTGCCTCCTCCCAATCCTCCCTCTCAAGGTCCGGAATAAGTGTTTTCCAGTTTTCCATTGCTCTATCCAGTGGGGAGGGGAGGCTAAAGAGGAGGGCAGAGTACAATGTTGAGGTGGGTTTGTCGAGGTCCTTGGATCTTACTATAGCCTCAACTGATGACGCCACTAATTGCAGTGCCTCCAAAAGGAGCTGAGACCTGAGAGCATGCCGAAGCTGCAGATATCTAAAGAAATCCCTTGGAGACAACGCAAACTCATGACATAGTTGCTCATATGACATCAACGTCCCTCCAGACAGTATCTGTTTCAGTGACGTAATTCCTCTGCGCTTCCAAAAGACCGTGTCTGGAAGGGATATTAGCTCAGGCAACTTAGGGTTGTCCCAGAGAGGTGTATTGGGGGACCATTCTAAAGGAGCGCGGGGAGATCCCCCCAACTCATGCACTTTATGCCAGACATGCAGGGTGGTTCCCATACACGTAGTAGCGTGTGGGAGGCCCCTAGCTCCCCTATATACCAGAGTCTGAAGTGGGGTTACCAATCCCAATAAGGAAGTCTCCAGGGCAGTCACCGGATTGGGAGAGATGCCCATTGAGCAGTCTTCCTCCTGAGTGCATCAATCACCGGGCATACATTCAGCTTCACAAATTTTGAGGGGACCCCATGTATAATGACTCCCAGATATCTAAACCGGTCCACCACTTGAAGCGATGAAGTCAAAGAGATCTGAGTGTCCCCTGGTCTGTCTACCAAATACAAACTACATTTCTCCCAGTTAACTTTTAATCCAGAGAACACCCCAAATCTAGCCATCACATTCAGTAGTGCCTCTAGGGAACTGCTAGCATCAGCCAGATAGACCAGGGTGTCATCAGCGTACATGGAGACCTTTTCGACAGTGGGACCCAGTCTCCAACCCTGAATTTCTGAGGAATCTCTAATTAACGATGCCAGGGGTTCAATGGCAAGCGCGAACAACAAGGGGGAGAGAGGACACCCCTGCCGCGTGCCCCGATGCAAGGAAAATTCAGCTGTTGTAACTCCATTCACCCTTAATCTCGCTCTGGGGTTCTTGTAAAGTAGTTGTACATATTTAATGTAGGTCGAAGGAAGGCCAAATTTGGTCAGGACAGCCCATAAATAAGGCCATTCGACAGAGTCGAAGGCCTTTTCATTGTCAAGGGATATAACCACCCTACTCCCAGCATTATCATGACAAATTTGCAGGTTACTGAACAGTCTCCTCAGATTAATGCTTGTCGTTCGGCCAGGCATAAAGCCGGATTGATCGGGCCCTATAAGCGAGAGAATTACAGTGTTCAGTCGGAGCGCCAAAATCTTAGCGAGAACCTTGGCATCCTGATTCCGGAGAGAGATCGGCCTATATGAACTGCAAGAATCCCGAGGCTTACCGTCTTTGTATATCAAAGTAATAATTGCCTGTGTAAAAGATTCGGGTAGGGTTTCAGAGTGCAGAGCTTTAGAGAAAACCTCCATTAGTCTTGGCACCACAGCATCACTGTACTTTTTACACCATTCTGAGGGCAAACCGTCCGGCCCAGGGGCCTTCTGGCCAGACATCAGAGCGATTGCTTTTCTAATTTCCTCGGCCGTTATTGGCCCTGGTCATTACTTGGATGGGATGGTCCCTTCTGGTCCTAGGAAAGGGTTTTTGACTTCTGCCAAGTCTACTGTTAGCGACTGGATTCGTCAGCCTTCCACCAAGGGGAAGAATCTTTCCTTTTCGCTTTACTTCTTATTTTACTCGTGCTTTGGTGCCTCTTGGGCTTTTCAGCACCAGGCTTCTGTTGAACTGGTTTGCTAGGCCGCTACTTGGCCTTCTGTTCATACCTTTTCAAAGTTTTACAAGGTTGATGTTAGGGCCTCAGCTCATTCTGTCTTGGCCACATGGTTATGCAGGTGCCAGTGGTTTAAACTGTCTGTTGTTGCCTTTTTTGTTGGGGATCCCACCCTACTTTATGGACACTGCTATTGGATGTCCCAAGTGTAAGTACTATATCTGGAGCAGGTCGTACTGTATACTAAGAATAATACAATTCTGTGAAATACTCACCTGTAGAATTGATATTATTTGTATACAGTACGTCCTGCTCCACCCCACCCTGGTTTTTGCATTATTCTGGATCCCCTGTATGGTGATTGTTACCATTGTTATAGTTACCAGTTTCAGTGGTTAATTCTCCCGGCTTCTTGTTCACTGCTTTTCAATGCTGGGGATTTGTGGGAGGTCCCCGGGTATTTGAGGGGCCGGGAGGAGCCTGTTTTGCATGTCTCTGCAGTGCAGCGCCATCTGGCGGAGGATAACCCAAGTGTAAGTACTATATCTGGAGCAGGACGTACTGTATACAAATAATATCAATTCTACTGGTGAGTATTTCACAGAATTGTATTTTCTATACTTTACTAATGTATAGTGATCTTCATTTCACCTGACCTTCACTCACTGCATCTTTTTGGGCATTCTTTAGCAGTAGATGTCTTGCACCTGCCAAAATATGTTTGCTTCTGAACCCTTCTACCTAGTATACACTGTTACATTCAGAGAGAAAACGGTTACATTTTGCCTGTCTATTAGGTGTTAGGTGGTTTAGTTTTTGTTTTAATTTTACTTATTAGTGTATGTTTGAGCTTTCTATGTTCTTTTCCTTTAGAGTCGATGCTGGAAAGATTCATTATCTTCGAAGAGTGCTTGATAGGAATGACCTCATAACCATACAGACGCGTGTTATCAAGCTGCCAAATGGAACTCGGCAGCATTCTTTGCTGCTTCTCCTAAAGCGCTTTCATGTCGACAGGTTGTATATTACTTATTGTACATGCAATATACCCTAAATATTCATAGGCTAATAAAAAATGTCAACCTTGTTTATAGTGCCCGGGTACAAATAATCCAATAACAATGTAATTTTTCAACTCCAGTGTTTCACTCACTAAGCACTTCCTAAACCCCCTCTTTCCTATGATTTACAGAACGAAATGTTCAACCATCTATTAGTAAGCTATTTTAAATAAAGATCCTGTGTATTTGCCGTTTCCATTACAGATGCAGCAAAAATACTTCCCTATTTCTGCAGCACTAGATAGCCACCATATGTCATCCAATATATAAGTGAAGAAGGAAGACATGAAAGTTCTTCTATGCGACCTGGGAGCCCTCTATCTTATAGCAGAGTCTCTCCAACCTATTCCAGCAGTAGCAGAGGTGGCTGTTGGAGTCGAGATGCAAACATTGGGATGATGCATGCCAAGCTCTCTTCTTTAAAGTGGACCAACACCCGATGCTGATCGGCCCGGAAATCTATAAGATTCCCGGGCCGATCAGCATCGGGCATGTGGGGAACCCCGATCGGGGGTGCACCCCTGTGTGAAACCCCCCAGAAAGCCCCGAAATCCCTACCTGCTCCTCGATTCAGCGGCGCGACCGTTTGTGAATGGCCGGCGCGGGCGCGCTCCCTGTAAGAGTGACGCGCTCGCTTGTCCGTCGGCGGGGATTGGCTGCAGCGGTCACGTGGGAGCGGGGACAGGTGAGTTTTTGGGGCTTTCTGGGGGGTTTCACACAGTGGGGCACCCCAGATCAGGGTGCCCCACCGAAGTGGACCAAAACCCAGGATAGTCAAAATCCTGGGTGTTGGTCCACTTTAAGGTAGAGGGCATCCAAGCTGCATATCTTTCACCTCTTCCTCCTAGCCCTGTTTGCAAACTGGAGGGGGTCCAGTTGTTTCAGTGAAGGTCTACAAATAGTTCAGTACTATGCTCAAATTGTTTTAACTACAGAAGTTTTTTTTTTTTTTTTTTTAAACTATAGAAGTAATAGCCACTGATCCTTAGTCATTAGGAGGTGATGCTTCTGCCTTGATAGATTGAGCAAGTAACTATAGAATGCGGGGGAGGGGGGCATAGAGGTCATCCCAAAATGGAATGCCCATGGGGGAAGGAACAAAACCCATGATAGTCAAAATCTCTGACTTTGTTCTGCTTTAACCTGAATTGCATCTAGTTCTTTATGTGGATAAAAATGGCTAATGAAAATCCTTAGCTGGCAGTAATATATGTCTTTTCATGTTGCACTCGCATTTTTGTAGGCGAAATAAGTATGATGTGCTTGCAGAGAGGCTTTCTACACTGTTAAGCGAGCGAGAAAATCAAATGGAAACTCTGCTAATCCTTCGAGAAGAAATGGTAACATAATTGTTGAAATATATATATGCCATTTCTCTTGTGTATAATCTGGATGGGCTCATTACATAATGTTTTGCTATTATAGCAATCTGTAACACCCTGCCTACCCCTAATTCCCCGTATGTTTGGGCAGTAACATAAAAAAATGCACTTGGACACTCTTCACGAAAACTAAAGCTGGGCCTTTGAGTGATGAGTCAGTCATCCAACTATGTCAGTCCAACTGTCACTCAAGTCCACCGCTGCCAAAGCCATCACGAGAGAATCAGAAACAATATTATTTCGGGTCCAAATTGGGCTTAGCACAGCAGGAGGGTGGGGTAGTTGGGGGGGGTTATAAATAGTTTGGACTTTTTCTTTATAGTCCTTGTTCCAGCAGAAAATGGAAAACATAGACGTTTTTTTCCTGTTCCGCTTAGCAGCCGGCGCCTACTCCGTTGCTTAAAAAAAGTACCTGTTTATTAAAAAGGGTCCCTCCACACCTACACACAGCCACACTGTCTTGTGCAGAGGGAGTAGAGTGCCTGACATTCGCCCTCTGTCCCAGTGAATGGAACGCATTCTTATAAACATGGTGTGGATGTGAGTATGTTTTCATTTTTTATATCATATGTCAGTTATATAAGTTACATTTTACCATTTCAAGTCGCTCTGCAGTCAAAAAGCACTATATTCGCCTTTCATCCCCCGCGGGCTATCACTTCTAATTCGGTGCTTACACACTTACTGGATTGCCTGATCCCAGACCCATGCCACTGCCTTTGCCTCAGCTGCATCAACAACGCTGTGCTATAGACCACCCCGCTTCATCGTCACAGGATTTATGGCATGCCCCCTCCACTGCAGTGAATGGACAGGACGTGCCATAGTTCCTGAGACAATGGCGCAGGGCGGTCCATAGTCTACAACACAGCATTGTGGATGAGTTAGAGGCAGTGGTGGGCAGCACTTGTCTGTGATTGGGCGGTCCGGTAAGTGTGTAAGCCCCAGATTAGCAACGATAGCCTGCTGGGAATGAAAAGGTGAGTATAGTGTTTTTTGACTGAAGAGTGACTTTAATACATACATTAGAGTGACTTTAATACGGTACATACATTAAATTGACTTTAATACATACATTAGATTGACTTTAATACATACATACATTAGGGTGACTTTAATACATACATTAGTTTATGCTATACTATATAGAAGTACCCAGTGTGTCTAAAGGCCTCATATTTGAATGTAAATGGGTGGTCCCTGATGGGTATTGTATTATAGGGATTACATTCATATTTATATTTGTCATCAATTTCATCAGAAAGTTTTAATTTTGGCCTCCAGGCTATAAAGCCTACATAGCTGCTAAGCAGTGTAAATATAGCAAGTGGCACATAAAACACTAAATTATGCAGTCCTTGTTAACCTGTAGAGCATAGATGTCCATTTTCCTGTAGTTTGATTTGGCCTGTGACCACTGCAGTTCTGGAGCACATGTCCCAGTTTTACAGTAATTGTAGGAAGTGGAAATTCGGTGATATGTCACAGTTTTTTACTTTTTTTGTTTAAAAGTAAAGTCCACTTTCCTTCAACTTCCCATCACCTGCTCCCACGCCTCTATTCACACACCCCCAGCACCAATATAGGAAGCTGGTGTGTCAGTGATATCAATAGGAGCGCTCTGTGCAGAGGCCACTCCTGCCTGGCATGCTGGCTTCTCATACTAGCTCTGTGAGTTGAAGGTAAGTGGGGAGTCTCATGCTCTTTGATCTGGGGCCCGACAAGTGGGCTTTGCCTTTAAAGTGGACCAACACCCAGGATTTTGACTTTCCTGGGTCTTGGTCCACTTTCCCAGGGCACCCCGATCGGGGGTGCCCCGCTATGTCAAACCCCCCAGATCGCAAGATACATCTCACCTCACCCCGCTCCTACGGCGCATGCGCGGCCGCTCATCCAATCAGTGCGCTCAGAGACGCTGAGGTATTCGCGTTAATGCAACATCTTACCTCAGCGGCTCCGAGCACGCTGGCGGCCTCATCTCGTGCTTCCCTCTAAAATGGAGCGTGCCACCCATTCACAAATGGTCTGGGCACGAGCCTTGCTAGAGAGAAGCGCGATATGCAGCCGCGGCCTGCGCATGCACCGTTGGGCCGGGATCCAGGTAAGTGCATCGGGCGTCCTGGGGGGGGTTTCACACAGCGGGGCATCCCGATTTTGGATGCCCCGCGGGGAGGGATTGGATCGGCCCAGGAATCTTATAGGTTCCCGGGCCGATCCCGCTGGGTGTTGGTCCACTTCAATATGATTCTAGTGTCCATAAGTTAATTGTACATTTTTAAATATTTTTGTATTTCAGAAATTTAATTTCTTTCTTTTGTTTTTTTTTTTTTTTTTTTTTTTTTTTGTATTATCAATCAGGGTTTACAGGAACGCATTTTTAAAAGACTTTATTATTATATGGCAACTGCAGGAATTTTAAAAATTATTTCTTTACCATTAAGTGAAATTCAACCATTTGCTGAACACTGCAAGACTAAAAGAGGTGGGTTACAAAAACTATAACATCCATATCTTTGCTATGGTCTATTTACCTCCCCAGCAGTTAATACTGCTGACAAAGGCAATTGTTACATTATAGCGTTGGGCTACATTTGGCGCTGCCCTGAACTGTTTTACGTTTTTAAATTGAAGCAGAAATGGCTGAAATATCGAGGATTACAGGTTCAGCCAATTACATTCTCTTTTTCATCCCGTCCCCCCATTGGCTCAGAAGAGCGGGACAGGATTGCTGGTCCCTCCCTCCTTCCCTCCTCCTCCAGATTCACATTGCACAGCCAGTCTTATGCAAGACTCATTATGATTATTATGCAGCATCACAGAACCAAGGGCCACGTCCAATATTCCAAGTATGCAGCACGCCCTGCTCCAGTAATGATTCATTACGTCTGGGATATAGTCCACAAGAGGGCGCTTTACTGCAGAGATGGCAAAAAAGAGGCCCCTCCCGGTTCTTATATACCCGGGACCTCCCACTACATTCCCCAGTTTAGTCTCTGCAGTCGGGCTGCGAAGGTCAAGATGATGGCTTATCTCCTCGCAGGTAAGCCGGGCTGCACAGCCCCTGGCCCTGTGTCCTATTCCCACCCGTGCCATTAGTTACTCTGCCTCCCAGCCTTGACTGCATGGTCGGGTGACGGTAGGCAGCACCTATTAGAAGTGCTTGTTATGGAGTGTTGCTCCACCGCAAATCCCCCACCAAAGTCTAGGCGGCACAGGTCTGTTGGTGAACCTGATATGGGATGCCCCATCCGCTTGACCTTCAGCACATAACCTAATGTGAATAGGGTCCTTATCCCCCTTCCCCCGTTGTCCGGTGTTCGTGTAGTGCATTCGACTTTGCAATTGTCTTTCACAGCATGTGTGTGTTTTCTGCGCTACCAGCGTTGGCACTCGCTCAACGCTCCTTTCCTCCTCTCCTCCAGTATTACTAGAGCATGCGTGTATGTGTTTCTGAACGGCCCGCACGCGAGCTCTGTGGCGGCAGCGGGCCAGTGACGTCATCGGGTGCCGGGTTATTGGCTGCCTGGCCTCTCTGCTCAGTCCCCGCGTTCCCGATCATCTCCGGAGGGGGCGGGCCGGCTGCGGAGCGCGCCAGGTGCTCTTGCTGGGCTGCTTGTCTAGTGTTAGCTCTGCGGTTTTGTGAGTGCCCCCTGCAGGCTTTTTTATTATTACTGTTATGCTTATCCTTTTGTACAATTGTCATCTAATGTACTGTACATGCCATACTGAATGTGTGTTCTATGCTTATGTCTTTCAGGCTGGGACAACCTTTTTAGAGGTTTCTCCTGGTCCCTAGGTTATATCCTTCCTAAATTGGGGGCTTAATTGTAAATCCTCCCACTAGCGAAAATTTAAGGGGCATCCCGGGTAGCTGCACAGCGTAATTCCCATTGGTCATTGCGACTAAAAAATTCACCACATGGAGGCTTCTCAGGATATTGTGCTTGGGGTCCCCTCGGGGCAAGCCCGGCTGTGTGTGGTGTGCGGGGCATCCCTTGGGGGCGATGATGTGCGGGTTTGTGTACCCTGCGCCCGGCAAGTGCTTACGCGGCAATCTGGGCCCCATGTGCCTGGGATGGCACCCTCGGTCTCATCCCCCATGCCCACGCGCCTGATTATGACCCCCAGTGACATTAACACTAGCAGGGAGTCGCAATCTGATGTTTCCGCCAGACTGGCCAATATTGAGAGAATGATTGCTAGCTGTGCAGCCCGTAAGGCTCCAGCTAAAAGACGGCATGTGGCGCCCGGTGCGCCGGCCTTTACCATGGAACAAGATGATTTCCTTGATTTTTCTGACTATACCCCTCTCGAGGAAGGGGAATTATTCTCAGATTCAGATCTTTCTGACGATCAGCATTGCCTTGGCGCTGATGCCGGCTCAGTGTCACGCCTCCTGGCTATAACCATGGGAAGAGCTGAGCTGAGTTCCAGGTGTGGGGCGAAGTGAAGCAAAATAATCCCAAGAGCAAATAAAAAGTCTGGGCAGAGTTCAAGGATGAATCTGAGGTCAGCGGCTGGCAGAAAACAAGCAAGGTCCACTGAGGTTCTCGCGTCAAAACAAGTGTAAATCCAGGTATTTAAATCAGATATTCAGGAGTCAGGGAAACAGAGTCCAGGAAGTAAGCTGATAACACAGCAATGGCTGCAGGCCAGCAGTCTTCTTAAATAGGGCTATCAATTAGAACAGGGAGGGATGAGTCAGAGTCTGGGTGAGGTCACTTCCTGTCCATTCAGACTCAGGGGACCAGGAAGTGAAATCAAGTCCAAGAGCTTACACTCTAGGCTTTTGTGTACTTCCAATGGGCTGAACACTAGGTGTCGCTGTGGAGCATGCGACAGGTGAACAGCCTGCTCTGCAACAAACACCCAGGCGAGCATGTCTGCTGCTGCATGCAGTCAGTGGCCTAGCACGCTTTCGATGCTTTAACCCTTTCGCTGCCAGCCTACCTGCAGCATTTGCCACTCCCTGTTGCCAGACTGAGTTTGACTGTTTTGCGCTACACATGTTCAACTGTCATTTTCGAAGGGATTTCCAGGGATTTCCCAGGAAAATTATATATTGTTTTTTTCAACAGAGTCTGGGCTTTAACATGAAATGTCTTGTTTGTGTTTTTTAGGTGTATTCTCAACATTTTTGGGTGAAATGTGTGAAAAAAAATAAAAAAAATATATTTTTTTACAATTTGTAGAGTTTTTTTGTAATAAAAAATGTAAGTTTGTCAATAAAATCTTATTGCGTGAGAAACCCCAATTTCTCCCGCTTACAGCGATACCACATATGTATAGGTAGACACCCTTTCCTGCCCAGAAGCCTTTTATAGCTAGTTAAAAACCCTTAAAAATCCCAAAAAAAAATGACGTGGGGTCCCCCTTACCCAAAGTAACCAGCCCGGGACCAGCTATGGGGGCTTGTAGGCACAGAGTGGGGGGGCCAGCTTTGGTGGCCCCCCCACCCTGCAGCCTACGAGCCCACATAGCCTATGTGGGCCCGGGCTCTTCTGCCCCCCCCCTGGCCTTTGGGGAGGCAGGTAATGGGGGTGCGGGGGTTAATGGCAATGCCACCCCCCCAGCCATGTGAACTGGTATAAGGGGTCTCATGGACCCCTTACCAGCTCACAAAGGGTTAACTGTAAAAAAAAAAACACCACACAATAAAAAAAAGTATTTTATTAAAAAAAAATAATTTTTTTTTACTGTACTTACCTTCGATTGCAAGCTCTTGTCCCTCGCCGCTCAGCTGACAGATGCCGGTGATCGGTACAGGAGAAGGAGGAGGCAGGAGATCAGAGGATCTCCTGCCACCTCCTTACCCTGTGCCGATCACCGGCATCTGAGAAGTTGAGAAGGGTGAAGCCAGATATCGGGGGCCGGGATGACGTCATAAGCCCCGCCCCCAAGGGGGCGGGGCTTAGCGGCAAGATGGCGGCCGCCATCGAGGATCAAAGGGGAGAGAGCCTCTCAGGCTCTCTCCTGAAGATCGGTAAGTCCTGGGGGGGGGGATCGGAGGCCCCCCAGGTGAAGAGGAGGGACAGCGGGAGCCAGCGCACATGGAGGTAAGTGAATGTCATTTTTATTTTTTTTTTTTTTTTACAGTTAGCAGCTGCTGCTGCAGAAGCGGGGGGGGGGGGCGGCCTATTCCGGGGGCTCTCCTGGAGCCATCCGACCCCCCACGGGGGATCGGATGGCACCAAATTAAAGGGGAGACCCGGCCGGATCCAACAAGGGGTCAGGTGAGTATTTTTTATTTTTATTTTTTAAACTAGAAGCGATCAAAGTCAAGCACGTAACACCTACGGGCTTGGCACTTAAGGCCCAGCCAAGCCAGCACGTAGGTGTTACGTGCTTGGCACTTAAAGGGTTAAAGGGCAAGGTAAGCGAGGAGACTGACACTCAGAGCATTGGGATGCTGACGACACCCATAGATTTCTGACTCTAATGTTTGAGGTACTTTCCATTTCTCCTCCTGCAGTGGCGCCTAAGCAGCAGGGGGAATTGTTTGGTACCGCAAAACCACGTTTGGAATTCCCAGAACAGACGCATTTTAATAATCTGATTCTCAGGGATCCGGTATCCCTTCCCCTCGGATGTGGTCAAATGTTGGTCAACTCCCCCCGAGGTGGATGCCCCTGTCTTGGGGCTGTCTAATACTTCTGTTGTGCATTCCCCGGATTCCACTACCTTGAGGGATAGTAAGGACCGGCGTATTGACCAACTGGCCTCCCACGCCTTTGCTTGTGTAGGTTCGGCATTGCGCCCGGTTTGTGCTTCCGCTATTACGGCCGTGGCTATTAGGACCTTGGTCAGGGGCCTTCTCGATGGCTTCCATGAGGATCCTTCTAGTGCTAAATTTAGAGCCTTGTCACAATGTGAGATGTTCATCAGCTATGTTCTCTCTGCCTTAGATGACACCATTCGGATGTGTAGCAGGAACTCGGCCTTGGTTGTCTCTATCTGCCGCTCGGTCTGGTTACGCCAGTGGGCAGCTGACAATGCTGCCAAGAAGGCTCTCACAGGGCTTCCCTGTAAAGGGTTGCGCCTGTTTGGTGATCGTTTGGACCTTATTCTAAGCAGACAGCACGTCCTGCTCCAGACGTAGTCCTTACATATGGGTATACCTCCGCCTTCAGCGCCGTGCACTGCAGAACATGAAGAAAACAAGCTCCTCCCGGGCCCTACATATACCGGAGGACCTCCCACAAATCCCCAGAATTCTCTGCAGTGCTCGAACTGCAAAGACATGAAGTATCATGCTCTCGCAGGCGAGCGGGGCTTACAGCCCGAGGCCCTGCGGGACTATTTCCACCCGTCCTCATTGTGAACTAATGCCTCCCAGCCTGGGCTGCATTGGGTCGGGTGAAGGTAGGCAGCACCTAGTGTGCTTATGGAGCTAGACTCCACCGCAATCCCCCTCCATAGGGTAGGCGGTTAAGGCGTATGGTGAGCCTTCTACTGGATGCCCCTCCCGCACTAGTGCCCCTCGCCCGGTGTAGCGGTGAACCCAGTATATTGGATCACCTTCCTCCCTAGATTTCCCCGTTAGTGGGGGAAAAAAGTGGGGGGGGGGGTCGTGTGTACGACGGCTAATCCTTGCCTTAATCACACTAGTCAACCATTGTCTTATTTGGTCCTTGGAGTCAGAGCTGCGCTTCACTCTCAGCCTTTTTCTTTCCTACTGCGCTTTCATGTTTTACTCGGCGCGTGCTTCAGTTTTACTCAATTGACGCTTGGCGTTATCACTGTACTCACCCTGTCAGATCTCTCTGAGGTGATGTCTCCCTGACAATATCTGTCGATTCTGATTGGCTGCTCGCCTTCGAGCTTCGCGCTCTCCGGAGGGGGGGCGTGGTTCGGTTTGGCGCGCTCCGCGTCATCGTCCGCTCTGGCCCGCCCTTCGAGGTTCGCTTGGCGCCATTTCCTTCTCACATGCGCGTGGTGAAGACGGTCCTCCCCTCGCTGTTCTGTAAGTGCCCTCATGGGCGATCCCTTTCCTAGCTTTGACTTCTTCGCGCTTGGCTCTGACATCCCTGTTCCCCTTGTGTCTTTCAGACCGTGGACTTCGGTGGCTTGGCCCGGCGTAGAGTCCGGTCCAGAACCTTTTAACTGGCATATTGAATATAATAATCACCATATGGAGGCATCTCAGGATATCGTGAACGGGGTTCCTTCGGGACAAGCCCGTCTGTGTGTAGCTTGTGGGGTCACACCTAGCAGTGGTGACAATGCACGGGTCTGCGTCCCTTGTGCCCAGCAGGCGCTAGCTGGCCTACCCACCTCTTCCGAGGCTGGGCCCGCGCCTCGCCTTGTTTCTCCTACTCTCCCAAGCCTGAGTCTAACCCCCAATACTAGCGGGGACTCTCATGCTGACTTTGCCGCTAGACTGGCTAGCGTGGAAAGTTTAGTCGCTGGCTCCTTGGCGCGCAAGGCTACCGCTAAAAAGTGCCATCTGAATCCTGAAGCCACTATTCTTCCTGTAGAATGTGATGATGTACATTTGTCTTACGCACACTCCCCCTCAGAGGAAGGGGAACTGTTTTCTGACTCGGGGTCCTACGACGATGAATCCAGGAGTCAGGATGAATCTGGTTCTGATCTTTGGTCCCAGGATGACGTTGATAGATTGCTGACCCAGATCTTTGATGTGTTATCCCTCTCTCCCCCGCCTGCGGCTCCTCGGCAAAGAGGTGACCTGTTCCATACCGCTAAGGTGCGGTTGAAATTTCCTGAACAAACTCATTTTAATAATCTAGTCTTAAAGGAATGGGAACATCCCAGCAGACTCCAGGGGGTTCCTAAGACTGTGGATAAGAAGTATCCATTCCCTGCTGACCTGATCAAGTGTTGGACTTCGCCGCCCGAAGTCGATGCCCCGATCCTGGGTCTGTCCAATACCTCTATTATGCACTCCCCTGACACTACTACGCTGCGGGATCTGGAGGATTGGCGGGTTGATCAATCGGCATGTCATGCCTTTGCATTTGGGGGAGCCTCGCTCCGCCCAGTTTGCGCCTTAGCCATCACGGTGGCGCTCAGGACTGTGGTTAAGACTGCTCTTGAAGGAGCGGATGACTTGCCATCCGATGCCGCCAATGCTTTGGTTACCTGTGAGACTTTTATCAATTATATCCTGTCTGCATCGGACGATGCTATCAAACTGAGTGCTAGATCCTCTGCTCTGGTGGTAGCCATACGCCGTGCGGTCTGGTTACGCCAGTGGGCAGCTGACAATGTCGCCAAGAAGGCTCTTACGGGGCTTCCTTTCAAAGGGCTGCGCCTGTTTGGAGAAAGGTTAGATATCTTTGCTAAAGGGGGCAAGCTGCCCCAGCGCAAGCGTCAGGTTCGGCCCTTTCGTGGCCCAAGCTCCCACTCGACCCCCTACCGTGGGGCTAAACAGGGAAGAGGGGTGTCCTTCGCCGGAGCTCGCACAGATTCCTGGAACAAGAACAGAGGACGCCGCCCCGGCTCTTCCTGGGGGCCAAAGCCCAAAGCCCCTCCCAAGACTCCCCAGGCATGAAGGGGCGCCCTCGCCACGTCCCAGACCGGTGGATTCAGGAGGTAGTGTCCTCCGGTTACAAGATAGAGTTTGCTGTACTGCCCCCTACCAGGTTCGTCGGGTCCCGAATCCCACAAGATCCTGCCTCAGCTCAAGTCTTGACGCTAGCGGTGCAGGACCTTCTAGACCTCGGGGTCATTTGCAAGGTCCCCTTAAAAGACAGGGGCGTGGGGTTTTATTCCAACCTGTTCACGGTGCCCAAAAAGGACGGGTCAGTCAGACCCATTCTGGACTTAAAAATCTTAAACAGATTTGTGAGAAACAGACATTTTTGTATGGAAACTCTGCGCTCGGCCATTGCCTCACTGCGCCCAGGGGACTTCATGACATCTGTGGACATCAAGGACGCTTACCTGCACGGCCCTGTGTTCCCAAGGCATCAAAGGTTTCTCAGATTTGCGCTGCTGGATCAGCATTACCAGTTTGTGGCTCTGCCATTCGGACTTACGTCAGCCCCCAGGGTATTCACCAAGGTGCTGGCGGAAGTAATGTCTCTGTTGAGACTAAAAGGCATACGAGTGTTGCCCTACCTGGACGATATACTCATCTCATCCCAGTCTCTGCAGCAGGCAGAGCTGGACACGCGGTTGGTGGTGACCACCCTGGAGTCCTTCGGCTGGGTGATCAATTACCCAAAGTCCTCTCTGTCCCCCCTCCTCAGTGACACCATTTCTGGGGATGATTCAGTTCAGTCAAGGATATTCCTTCCTCCACAGAAGGTGGAAGCTCTGACAACGCAGGTGAGGTCCCTGCTCTCGAGCCCTCATCCCTCTATCGGGCAGGGAATGCAGTTGGTGGGCTCGATGGTGGCAAGCTTCGAGGCGGTACCCTTTGCCCAATTCCATTTGAGAACTCTGCAGCTTCACCTTCTGTCAATTTGGAACAAGGACCCAGCGTCCTTGGACGAGATCTGGGTGCTTCCCCCCTGTCAATCCCTGGCGTGGTGGCTGGACCACGGGAACTTGACAAGGGGCAGATCCTTCCTGGCTCCCTTCTGGGAGACGGTCACAACGGATGCCAGTCTCTCGGGCTGGGGGGGATTCTGGAAGTCCCTGCGTTTCCAGAGGAGGTGGGGCCCTCAGGAGGCCCATCTACCCATCAATGTCCTGGAACTCAGGGCGGTCAGGTTGGTGCTGGAACAATTGACACAGCACCTGAAGGGTCTGGCAATTCAGGTACGCTCAGACAACAGGACGGCGGTGGCCTACATCAATCATCAGGGAGGGACCCGGAGCAAGGGTGCTCTCCAGGAGGTGTCTCTGATTCTAACATGGGCAGAGACCAATGTTCAATGCATCTCGGCTATTTACATTCCGGGGCGGAAAATCTGCTAGCAGATGCCCTGAGCAGAGGGTCGTCCCGTCAGGGGGAGTGGTCCCTCTCCAACTCAGTACTTCAGTCCCTGTGTCGCCGTTGGAGTGTCCCAGACGTGCATCTGTTTGCGTCCCGTCACAAGCTACCGAGCTTTGTATCCCTGTCTCAGGATCCTCTGGCTCTGGCCACGGATGCCCTGTCAATGTCTTGGAAGGAGTTTCGGCTCCTGTATGCGTTTCCACCACTTCCCCTTCTGGGCAGAGTGCTACGCAAGATTGCTCTGGAAGGGGTACCCACTATTCTGGTGGCCCCAAGGTGGCCAAGAAGAGGTTCAAATGGCAGTAGATCAGTACGATCTACCAAGGATTCCAGACCTCCTAACTCAGGGGTCGCTACGCCATCCCAATTTACTAACTCTGGCTTTGACGGCTTGGCTATTGAGACCACCATCCTAAAGGAAAAGGGTTTGTCCACTTCTGTAGTGGCTACCATGGTCCAAGCCAGGAAGAAGACCTCTTCTGCTATATATTATAGGGTATGGCGTGCCTACATTGTCTGGTGTGAATCCAGGTCTCTTCCCTGCCGGGAATTCTTAGTCTCCAGGGTGCTGGAGTTTTTACAACATGGTCTAGACTTAGGTCTGAAGCTTATTACCTTGAAGGGCCAGGTTTCGGCCCTGTCTATCTTCTTTCAGAAGACCTTTGCCCAGCACTCTCTTATCAAGATTTTCTTTCAGGGGGTCACTCATGTGCGCCCCCCTCGGAAACCTATGGTTCCTGTTTGGGATCTGAATTTGGTTTTGTCGGCCCTGCAGGGTCCTCCTTTTGAGCCTATTCATGAAGCAGCTCTTGCTGTTCTCACGCTCAAGGTGGTCTTTCTGGTAGTCATTACCTCGGTTAGACGTGTGTCTGAGTTGGCTGCCTTGTCTATTCAGCCTCCCTACTTTGAGAGACACCGGGATAAGGTGGTGTTTCGCTTCAAGCCAGACTTTCTGCCTAAGGTTGTGTCTGCGTTTTCATTTGAATCAAGATATTGTACTTCCTTCCTTGTGCCCTAATCCTAGTAACCCTAAGGAGAGGGTTTTGCATTCCTTGGATGTGGTTAGGTGGGTCAAGTCTTACCTGGTTACCACTCAGGCATTCAGGAAGACGGATGCTCTCTTCGTTGTGCCTCACGGTCCTAGAAAAGGTTTGGCTCCCGCCAAGTCTACCATCAGTAAATGGATTCGTCAGGCTGTGGTTCAAGCCTATACTGCTAAGGGGAAGACTCCCCCCCCCTTTCGTCTTACTGCTCATTCTACTAGAGCTGTCGGGGCTTCTTGGGCTTTTCAGCACCAGGCCTCTGTGGAGCAAGTTTGCAAGGCCGCTACTTGTTCTTCGGTTCACACCTTTACAAAGTTTTACAAGGTGTACGTTAAGGCCTCAGCTGACGCTGCGTTTGGCCGTAAGGTGTTGCAGGCTGTAGTAGTTTAAAAGGCTTGCTGTTGCCTTCTGTTGGGGATCCCACCCTTCTTTACAGACACTGCTATTGGATGTCCCACATGTAAGGACTACATCTGGAGCAGGACATGCTGTCTGCTTAGAATAATACAACTCTGTGAAGTACTCACCTGTAAAGTTGGTAGTATATGCAGACAGCACGTCCTGCTCCACCCCACCCTGGTTTCACTTTGTTCTGGATCCCCTGTTTGGCGATTGTTATACTGGATATTTTGTTTGCCAGTTTTGGGTGGTTGTTTCTCCTGGCCTCTCTTTCTCACTGCTTTTCAATGCTGGGGATTTGTGGGAGGTCCTCCGGTATATGTAGGGCCGGGAGGAGCTTGTTTTCTTCATGTTCTGCAGTGCACAGCGCTGAAGGCGGAGGTATACCCACATGTAAGGACTACGTCTGGAGCTGGACGTGCTGTCTGCATATAATACCAACTCTACAGGTGAGTACTTAACAGAGTTGTATTTTTGCTAAGGGAGGTAAGTTACCCCAACGCAAAAAGCAGCCGCGACCCTTTTGAGGCTCTGGGTCCTTCACTCCCTCCTTTCGTGGGCCTAGGTTAGGCAGGGGGGTATCCTTTGCGGGACAAAGGGGAGATTTCTGGGGCAAGGGCAGAGGCCGTGCCCGACCCGGATCCTCCTGGGGTGCCAAACCCAAATCCACTGCCAAGCCCTCTCAGCAATGAAGGGGCGCCCTCACCCTTGCGGCTGGACTCGAGGAATCTTCTGGGGAGCAGATAATCTCAGTGTGCCACACACCCCGCTTCCCCTTTAATTCTTACGATCGGGTTACTCCACCAGCAGGTGGCGACGTTGCAGGGAGAAGTCTTGAAAACAAGCCCCCTCCGGCCTATATATACCTGGGACCTCCCACTTAACACCAGTTTTTTTTCTCTCTGCATGAAGCGACAAGACAGAACAAAGAAGTCTCCTGTCAAACCCGGCGTCCCCTTTTGGTCTATTTCTGACCAGTTCTATTGTGTTGTTTATGCCTAGTTAAACGGAAGCCTCCCAGCCTAGGCTGCTGGCTGGCCAAAGGTAGATGGCACTTTAGGTGCCTAGGAGCTTATCTCCTCCGCTCTCCGGCATGGTGATCCGGATTTGGGATGCCCCTGTCCCGATGTTCCTTTTGGCCACCTTCTCCCGCTCGGTCCCTTCTCCCTTCGCTAAATGGGGGGGGGGGGGGGGGGGTGCGTGTTGCATGAGGTGCTTTACTTAGTGTTATGTGTGGAAGTGCTTTGGCAGGGCAGCGCTGTGGTGGCGGCGCGTGGCTTGGGCTGCTGGGGCCTTTGTTTGTGTTGCACTTTCAAATTTCCCCCCTTTTTTTCTGTGTCTGGGCCCGCCCTTCACTTCCCCTGTCTCATTAGAGACAGGTGTGCTGAAGCCAGTGGGGGAAGAGGTCCAGTGCGGCTTTAGCTGTAGAGGTAAACGGTCCCCACCATTGCGCACGTGGGGCCGTCCTTGTACTTTGTTATTGCCTGCCATGTATATCGTTTTTTCCTGGGGCACTTCTGCTTATGTATGGGTCAAATGCCTGTAGTCTTAGTCTCTAAATTGGGATTTTCCTAGGTTTAAAAAAATAAATAAATAATCCTCCCACTTCCGGGACTTTAATTACAAAGGGGCATCCCGGGTTGCTTAATGCGTAAAACCCTGGGTTGTTGCGAATACCACAAATTCACCATATGGAGGCTTCCAACGTTACCGGAAATGGCTCTTCGGGGCTATCCAGGCTGTGTGGGGGTTGTGGGGCTCTGCTCCCAGGCGATGATGTCATTATGCGTTCCAAGGCAGAACATTGCGAGCCAGTCCGTTGCTCCGGCTTCTGGCTCCTCGCAACTTCCGTCATCTCCTATCCCCCCCAACCTAGTCCGGACCCCGTGTGACATTGTCAAAAATGGGGATTCGCATTCCGGGGTGCATGCGCGGTTGGCCAACCTCGAGAAAATAATATCCGCTTCAGTGGCTCAGAAGGCTACGGCAAAGCGGAAGCACTTTTCTCCGGCAGTGCCTGCTTCGGAGGGTGAGGTACCTGAATTTTTGGATTGGTCCGATTGTCCCCCTGTTGAGGAGGGGGAACTTCTTGAGGAGTCGGATGAGCCTGCAGACCAGCTATTGTTTGACACTGCTGGTGATCAGGCTTTGGGGGTGTCCATTGACACTCCTTCCATTTTGGCTCAAATGTTTAAAGTTTTGGCCTTGGATCCGCCTGCGGTGGTCCCTCTGCCAAAGGGTGAGTTGTTTGACGTACCCCAGCCGCGTTTGGTGTTTCCCAGGCAACAGCACTTTGAGAGGGTTGTCCTTAAGGAATGGGAACAACCCGCGCTCCTGGTTGGAACTCCTCCTAATTGGGATAAGCGTTATCCCTTTCCGGAGGACTTGGTGAAGCTTTGGTCAGTGCCCCCCGACATCGATACCCCGGTGTTAGGGTTGACTGGCTCGGCTGTGTTGCACTTTTCTGGCACCACTACCATTAAGGATGGTGAGGATCGTCGGGTTGATCAATTGGCTCGCCATGGTTTTATCAGTGCCGGGTCGACACTACGGCCGATTTGTGCGCTTCTTCTGCTGGCAGTTAGATCCATTATTAGGGATCTGCTCGCAGATCTTGATCCCGCTTGTGATATCTTTAGTTCTCTCAAGCAGTGTGAGTCGTTTGTTTCTTTTGTCCTGACTGCTCAGGACGATGCTCTTGCGACGAGTAGCAGGACAGCGGCATTGCTGGTGGCTATTCGTCGGTCTATATGGCTGTGCCAGTGGACGGCGGCCCTCAACTCTAAAAGGGCGCTTACAGCGCTACCTTTCTTAGGTTTACGCCTTTTTGGCGAGAAATTGGATGCTGTTACCAAGGATGGTAAGTTGCCTCAATTCAAGGAGCCTCGTCGCTCCTTTCAGGGTGCGAGTTCCTTTAGTACCTCCTTTCGAGGAGCCAGAGCGGGCAGAGGGGCTTCCCTTCCCGTTACCGGGGGTGTAGGTTGGTCCCGGGGAAGAGGTCGTGGCCGTCCCGGTCAGTCCTGGGGCGCCAAGCCCAAACCCAGTGCTAAGCCCGCTCAGCAATGAGGGGCTGCCCTCACCCGTGCGGGTGGGGGAACGATTACGACACTTCTACCTGGTTTAAGGCCGCGAGATTCTGGACACATGGATCTGGGAGGGGGTGTCGCCCGGTTACAAACCGGAGTTCGAGTCTCGCCCTCCTTCACGGTTTTTCCTGGAAATGGCGGGCATCCGGCCGGTGCCGCACTTAGAGGTGGGCCTCGGTTTTTGCTCCATTCTCTTCGCAGCCCCCAAGAAGGACGGGTCGGCTTGCCCCGTCCTGCATCTGAAGTTTTTCAACCTTCCCAGGTCCTCCCTTGCTACGGCCAGGGTGGTGTCCTTTCTGGGAATGCTGTCGGATTCCGGTCAACACAGGGTGTTTCTCACTCAGTCCAAAATTAGTCTGATTCAGGAGTTGGCTTGGGTCCTTCTTTCCAACCCTCGGCTGTCTGTTCTGGAGCTGAGGGCCTTCCGTCTGGTTCTTGCTCTTTTGTCTCATCGGGGTCTGGGCCTTCTGGTTCAGCTTCGCTCGAACAATCAAACAGCGGTTGCTTACATCAGTTATCAGGGAGGGACTTGCAGTCTGGGTGCCCTCAGAGTGGTGTCCCTGATCCTGACCTGGGCGAAGGCACATGTTCCTTGTCTCTCGGCAGTCTGCAGTCAGCCCCGGTGGGGGACACCGGAGGTGGTCCTGTTTCCCTTTCGTCACAAATGCAGGCTCCCGATCTTTGTGTCGCTCTCCCAGGATCCTCTGGCTCTGGCGGCGGAAGCCATATCCCTGAGCTGGGGGGACCCGGGGTTTCTGTACTTGTTTCCTCCGATACCCATGCTAGGCTGGGTGGTACGGAAGCTGGTTCTGGAAAGGGTGTCCGCCATTCTCGTGGCCCCAAGATGGCCAAGACGAGTATGGTGCACAGACATCGTTTGGCTGACAGTGAATCAGCTCATTCTGCTTCTTCGGCCCGATCTGCTCACTCAGGCTGTCGGCTGTCTTACCCCAATTTACCAACTCTGGTTTTGATGGCTTGGCCGCTGAGACCTCCATCTTGAAGGAGGAGGGTCTTTCTGTCTCGGTTATTAAGACTCTGATCGGTGCCCGAAAGAGGTCTTCTTCTATCACCTACTATAGGACTTGGAAAGCCTATATCGCTTGATGTGAGGTTAGGTCCTTGCCTTGTAGGGTCTTTTCGGTCTCCAGGATTCTGGAGTTTTTACAATCAGGGCTGGACTCCGGTCTTCAGCTGAGTACTTTGAAAGGGCAGGTTTCTGCCTTATCTATCTTTTTTCAGAAGCGTTTTGCGCTTCATCCTTTAGTTAAAACTTTTTTCCAGGGGGTTACGCATGTGCGGCCTCCCAGGAAACCATTACTCCCTGTTTGGGACTTGAATTTGGTTCTTTCTGCTCTTCAGGCTCCTCCCTTTGAGCCTTTGCAAGATATTGCTTTGTCTACCCTGACTCAGAAGATTGTCTTCTTGGTAGCTATCACTTCGGTTCGGCGTGTCTCGGAGTTGGCGGCCTTGTCTATTCAGGCGCCCTACTTTGAGAGGCATCAGGACAAAGTGGTCTTTTGGTTCAAACCGGACTTCCTTCCTAAGGTTGTTTCTGCTTTTCATTTGAATCAGGATATTGTTCTTCCCTCCCTGTGTCCTAAGCCTAAGAATGACAAGGAGAGGGTTTTGCATTGTTTGGATGTAGTACGCTGTGTTAAGTACTATTTGATTATTACTTCTCCTTTTCCTAAAACTGATGCCTTTTTTGTTGTGCCCTGTGGGCCTAGGAAGGGTTTGGCGCTGGCCAAATCTTCCATTAGCAAATGGATATGTCAGGCCATTATTGCGGCCTATTCTGCTAAGGGGAAAGTTCCCCCTTTTTGTATCACTGCTCATTCTACTCGCGCCGTTGGAGCGTCTTGGGCTTTTCAGCACCAAGCTTCTGTTGAACAGGTTTGTAAGGCCGCTACTTGGTCTTCTGTTCATACTTTTTCTAAGTTTTACAAGGTTGATGTGCGGGCCTCAGCAGATGCTGTGTTTGGCCGCAAAGTTCTGCAGACTGCAGTCATTTAAGTTATGCTTCACTTTACCTTCGGATACCCATCCCATGCTTTTGGATGTCCCGATCGTAAGCATTAAAGGGGAAGCGGGGTGTGTGGCACACTGAGAATGATACCATTTTGTGAGTACTCGCCTGAAAAATGGATATTGTCAGTGTGCCACACACCCCGCTTCACCCGCCCTTTTTAGTATCCTGGATCCTTTATATGGTGAAGCTTTTCTTTATTTTGAGGTTACCGTTGGATTTCCTGGTACCTTGTCTTTCTGCTTTTTAAATCACTGGTGTTAAGTGGGAGGTCCCAGGTATATATAGGCCGGAAGGGGCTCGTTTTCAAGACTTCTCCCTGCAACGTCGCCACCTGCTGGTGGAGTAACCTGATCGTAAGAATTAAAGGGGAAGCGGGGTGTGTGGCACACTGACAATAACGATTTTTCAGGTGAGTACTCACAAAATGGTATTTTCTGACACCGTGCTGGGAGACGGCCACTACGGATGCCAGTCTGTCAGGTTGGGGGGGCTACTGGAGAGCCCACGAATTCCAGGGGCTGTGGGGTCCTCAGGATGTTCATGCCCCCATCAATGTTCTGGAGCTGTGGGCGGTTCGGTTGGTGCTGACGCCTCACCTACAGGGCCTGCCGGTTCAGGTTCGCTCCGACAACCGGACTGCGGTCGCTTACATCAATCATCAGGGAGGGTCTCGGAGCAAGAGTGCCCTCAGGGAGTTGTTGTTGATTCTGTCTTGGGCCGAGGACAATGTCCCGTGCATCTCTGCGGTTTACATTCCGGGAGCGGAGAATCTGGAAGCGGATTCCCTGAGCAGGGGGGCCTCTCGCCGAGGAGAATGGTCCCTCAACAGCGAGGTCTTCCTATCCCTCTGTTACAGGTGGGGGATGCCGGATGTGGATCTGTTTGCTTCTCGCCACAATCACAAGCTTCCAGTATTTGTCTCACTGTCCCAGGATCCTCTGGCTCTGGCGGTGGATGCCATGTCTCTGTCCTGGCAGGGGTTCGGTCTCCTGTACCTCTTCCCTCCGTTTCCCCTTCTGGGCAGGGTTCTACGCAAGCTGATTCAAGGAGTGCCAGCTGTTCTGGTGGCCAAGACAGGTGTGGTTCGCAGACGTCGTGCAGCTGGCAGTCGATCAGTACCCTCTGCTTTTGGTTCCGGATCTTCTCATTCAAGGACGGCTCTGTTACCCCAATTTACAAACGCTGGGTTTGACGGCATGGCTGCTGAAACCTCCATCCTAAAGGAAAAGGGTCTGTCTGATGCGGTTGTTCAGAATCTGGTCAGGGCTAAGAAGAAATCCTCTTCTACCATCTACTACAGGACCTGGCGGACCTACATTGACTGGTGTGAGGCTAGGGCCTTTCCCTGTCGGGTGTCCTCCGTTCCTAGGATACTGGAATTCCTTCAACATGGTCTGGATATGGGTTTTCAGCTCAGAACTCTGAAGGGGCATGCTTCCGCCTTGGCTCTTTTCTTCCAGAGGTCTTTTGCTCTTCATCCTTAGGTCAAGACTTTCTTCCAGTTGGTCACTCATGTGCGCCCTCCCAGCAAACCTTTGTTACCAGTTTGGGATTTGAATTTGGTATTGTCTGCTCTTCAGGGTCCTCCATTTGAGCCTGTGCATGAGGCTGCACTGTCTATTCTCACCTTGAAAGTTGCCTTCTTGGTGGCTATCACTTCTGTCCAGCGTGTTTCTGAGTTGGCGGCTCTGTCCATTCAGGCCCCCTACTTTGAGAGACACCAGGACAAGGTGGTTTTCCGCTTTAAACCAGACTTCTTGCCTAAGGTTGTCTCTGCCTTTCACCTCAATCAGGGCATTGTGCTTCCTTCCTTGTGCCCTAATCCTGGTAATGAAAAGGAGAGGGCCTTGCATTCTCTGGACGTTGTCAGGAACTTGAAATACTACCTGGTGGCTACAGCGCCTTTCAGGAAGACGGACGCCTTGTTTGTGGTACCCTCTGGTCCTAGGAAGGGTTTGGCGCCGGTCAAGTCTAATATTAGTAAATGGATTAGTCAGGCCATTTTTAGGGCCTATTCTGCTAAAGGGAGGGATCCTCCTTTCCGAGTCACTGCTCATTCTACCCGTGCTGTTGGGGCTTCCTGGGCCTTCCAGCACCAGGCTTCTGTTGAACAAGTTTGTAGGGCTGCTACTTAGTCTTCTGTTCATACCTTTTCCAAGTTTTACAAGGTTGATGTTCGGGCCTCAGCGGATGCTGTTTTTGGCCGCAAAGCTCTGCAGGCGGCAGTGGTTTGAACTGTGCATTGTTGCCTTTTGGGATCCCCAACCGTTGTTGGACACTGCTATTGGATGTCCCAGAGGTAATGAATCATTACTGGAGCAGGGCGTGCTGTATACTTGGAATAAACCATTCTATGAATACTCGCCTTGTAGAATGGGTATTATAAGTATGCAGCATGCCCTGCTCCATCCCACCCTGCGTTTTTATTCTTTGTAAGCTTTGTAAGCGGGCCAACAATCAGCAGTGACCGACAACGGATTTGAACGGCAAAAACGGCTTTTATTCAGCAAAGTTCAGTAGATAGTCCAAAAGATTGCAGCATAAAACCCGGCCCGGATTGTGCTTTATACAGCCAAGCAGGGGAGAAATAGACATTTTGATACAATTTACCACATATCCCCCCCCCCCCCCTCTTCTTCAGATCCACGGTCTGACAACCTTCAGCGGCCATACAGTGGGTTCGGGACACAGCGACTACATTCCCCGGCTTATTCCCCGGCTTCACCCTGATTACAGGCCCTCACCCTGGTCGGCCTATTACATAATGTGTTGGGGACCACACGTCTAACGGACTTAACGGGGAAGGTTACCAGTTCTGCCGGGGGTACTTCATTGTTGGCAGGAGGGATACACCTTTCCCACAAGGGCCAGCACAAGGGGAAATCCCACCCAACCACAACATCATAGCCCAGGCGTTTTACTACGCCAACCTCATGGGACAATGTTCCCGCGGGGGTCTCAAACTTACCCACTGCAACAGGGTAAGTCACGACATCCCCGTGGATGCAAAGCACGCTCAGCTTTTTCTTGGTTTGCAACCACCATGCACCAGGTTGGCCCGGACCAAAGTTACCCGGCTACCTGAGTCCAATAATGCCTTTATAGGGGGCGACAACCTGCGTTTCAGATTTTGACCGCTGACTGGCGGCACAACCGGGGTCTGCCAACAGGGATGTTCTGCGACCCGCGTCACATTCCATGGGTTCAGGTCCGAGGGGGCAATCCGCGGCTATGTGCCCCCACTCACGGCACCTCCAACACTGGGGACCCCGGAACCTCCTTGCCCGGACGTCTTCCCTAGGGTTAGGGGGCCTCTGGGGGTCAGGGACAGTCTTTTGCCCTCTCACAGCGCTCCACACACCTCTCAGGGGAACTTGTTTACTCACTCGTCTGCCGGACTTGTCAGGGGCATCCCGAAGTTGGTCCTCAGTCGCGACAAATCGTTCCACGACGTTAACTAGCTGCTCAGCAGTCTGTGTGTCGCCCTGTCCAGCCCATTGCTGTAGCTTCGGCGGCAGTGCCCGAACAAAATGGTCCACCACGACTTTTTCAATGATCTGCGCAGGGGTCAAACGCTCTGGCTCCAACCACTTTTGGACCAGATGAATTAGGTCATACATCTGTGATCGGGCAGGTTTATCAACAGAAAAAGTCCAGTTGTGTACTCGCCTTGCCCGAACCGCTGGCGTGACTCCCAGGCGAGCAAGGATCTCCATTTTTAGCTTGGCATAGTCCCGCACATCCTGCTACTGAGATCAAAATATGCTTTTTGCGGCTCACCTGACAGGAACGGTGGAATCACGTCAGCCCATTCCGTGACTGGCAGCTGCTTTCTCTCAGCCATGCGCTCAAACACCGTGAGGTAGGCCCCCACATCATCCTCATGGGTCAGCTTTTGTAAAACCCGCTGAACGGTTCTTCTCGCCCCCTCCGTCTCAACCGGGCTTCTCTCCGGTTGTGAAACTTTGGCACCAACAGTCTCTCTAAGCGCGGCCATCTGTTCAATCAACAGGCGATTTGTCTCCTGCTGGTTAGCCACGGTCTGCTGCTGCATTTGGAACTGTTGTGCCAGGGCCTGCTGCTGTTGTGCCAGGACCTGCTGCTGTTGTGCCAGGGCCTGCTCCTGTGCTCGCTACTGTTGTGCTAGGGCCTGCTCCTGCCGGAGGTCAGCTTGTATTAGGTGTTTTATCTCCTCCTCCATTTGCTTTTGTTGAGACATCTTGATTGCTGCCTTCGCCAATGACAACCAAAACGCAGTGTGTTTTGTCACTCCGTTACCCCTAGCAACAGTCACTGTGCCCCTCGCATCCTCCACCAATTGTAAGTGGGCCAACAATCAGCAGTGACGGACAACGGATTTGAAGGGTAAAAACGGCTTTTATTCAGCAAAGTTCAGTAGATAGTCCAAAAGATTGCAGCATAAATGCAGTAAGCAAACAGGGTTACTTCACCAACCAAATAGTCCTGGGCTGGGTACTCCAGCAAGCTGATCAATTCCAGTCCACTTTACAGGGCATATCAGCCCTCTGCTCAATGTCCAGTGCTATCCTTCACCACGGTGCAGCTCAGCCTGGGCTCACTCCAACAGGCTGGTCATAGACAAAGGAAAGGCTGTGTGCTCTCTTCTTATACAGGCTTCTCATGTAATCGGCGTGCACACTTGAGGAGGGCCTTAGAACATGTAACAACCCGTTAGGGAATTGGGGAAGTGACCTGGGTCCTGAAAACCCGGCCCGGATTGTGCTTTATACAGCCAAGCAGGGGAGAAATAGACATTTTGATACAATTTACCACATCTTGGATCCTCTGTATGGTGAATGTTTCCTGGTTAATGTTGTTAATCTTGTTATTGGCTTCTCCTGGTTCCCTTACTGCTTTTTTATACTGGGGAATGTAGTGGGAGGTCCCGGTTATATAAGGACCGGGAGGAGCCTCTTTTTTGCCTTCTCTGCAGTAAAGCACCCTCTTGTGGACTATATCCCAGACGTAATGAATCATTACTGGAGCAGGGCGTGCTGCATACTTATAAAGGTCAGTATTCACAGAATGGTATTTTTTCAGAAGAGCAATCATGAGGTGTAAACCCCAATATCTCGGCCTTTTCGTCTTCAATTTAAAAATGGATAACCATTTAGGACAGTGCTAAATGTAGCCCAACACAATGGTGTAACAATTACCTTTGCCTGCTGTAGCACTTTAAGCAGGAATTGATCGAGAGCCGGATACGCATAATCAAACCCGGGTCCTCAGACTCTATTAACTTTTAAAAGAGTGCCAGCCAGGGTATTGGTTAATATTTAATCAATTAAATAATTATGAATATTGCCCATTCATTTGCCCTTAGCTGTTCTCAGTCGTTAGGGCGGAAAGGACCAGAGCACGCTTATTGATTGCATGTCTGCGCTTTTGGACCTGCAGGGTTCATACAGCTTTGGGATCCTGAAGTCCTGGCCAGCCTCTTGGAGATGGCACCCACCTTCTGCATTGCGCGTGCTTAAGCCCGCCCATTCACGTGGGAGAGCACCCGATGCGGAGAGCGTCGGCTCCCATCGGCCAGCCGGGACCTCAGGAACATGGCGGTGGTTATTCAGTGCCGCAGCACTGCCTGCTTCGGGGTGAAGGTGAGTGCCTTTTTTTTTTTTTTTTAATTACTGGAGCATAATCGCTAATAGGTGGGGGCAGGGTGGTGGTATATAATTTTTTTTAACCAAAGGGGCTGGAGTGGCCTTGTCCAGACAAACCTAAATAAAGCTGTATACTCCTTTTTTCCCCCAGTAGTTCAAAGTCCGGCACTGGTTGCTTTACCCAGTAAGTAGATCGGCACCCCATTCTGCTTGGCCCGATCGTCCAGCATTTAAATGTTCTCAATGCGTCGGCTCCCCACACCATCAGTCACAGTAACGCCGGCACTCCGCCTCTTCTGATAGCAATAAAGGGGGTGGGCTGGCATCACTATAACTGCCGCATCCAGAACGAGGAAGTGTCGGACCATCAGGCCTGGAGGCGTGAATCTGCCAGTCGGGTAATGCACACAGCACTGGACTAGGAGCGTTTTTTTTTTTTTTTTTTCCCTGGACAAATTCTTAAATCATAATTTTTTGACTGCTGACTTTAAGTCTGAGATTAAGCATGTTTTTTCGAAGGCCTACTATTTATAGTCTTTTGCAATTATTATAAATTATAGTAATGTTCCATAGCTTTTAAAACATTTGAAAATGTTCATGTGTGGCAGGCGGTGGTACGGTGAGAGCCTAGCAATGTTAATAATACAGGTCACCCCAATTGTGCATGGCAGCTAAAAGAATTGTAATTTTAAAATTATGTGAATAATTTTAATAGGCGCACTACAAAAATACCCTGTGATGTCTTGTATACATAAGCGCATCTCGTATAGAACGCACGCAGCGTTTTATTTGCTCCTGGAGTACAGACCTGGGGTTGTTTTTCTAATATGAAGGGCTGTGTTTTGGACCTGGCTGTCAGCTGTAGCTGTTCTACATGTTGAGTTCTGAGACCCTTTCTGCTTACCATGTGGCTGCTTATACTGGTATTGTACTGACAAGGGCCAAAACCTGAAACAGGTCCACAAGCGCAAAATTATGGCTGTATAAATTAAAATCCATACCCAAGCATTGTGTGGTTCGGAGAGCTTGAATTTACAATAAGATCCAAGTTCTTAAAGTGAATTTTAATGGCTCTGCCTACTCTCTGTTGGGTAATGTTATTCTTTGTAGGTATGTGCCATCTAAATATAGTATGTTCTTATTTCTAGACAGTCCTGTTTCTCTCATATTCCATTCCAGGATTTCACGATTCAGTGCATGGGTTAACTGGAAGACAAAAAATACTTCAGGCAGGCTTTCCCAACCCAGTTAATTATTGCATTCGAGCTTGAACTGTGAAGATGTGGCAAGGATTTAATTTATTTTTCCATTTTATTTTTTGTCCCTTGGGAATTCCTTATCAGATGTTTGGAAGCGGGCTTCCAGACCTTCAGTATGCCCTATGTCTGGTTGACCCATCCTGATGCCCAACGAAAGCAGATTACTGATATTATCAGATCAGACCTAGGATCAGTGGGCACATTGAGGTGCAGCTAAGTTTTTTTGGAATCCACTCTCCAGGGATTGGGGTATTCCTTTAAAGGAAGCCCTGGTCACAGGGTTGGTGAGCCCTGCCAGAGATGGGCCTACGGGAGTTTCTCTCTGCTGCTCTCTGTCCTTTTTACTTTTATTTTCTTATTTTTCTTATTCTTCTCTTTGTAGGGGTTGTGCTGTATTTTATTTTACTTGTAGTCGTCTATTTCTCCACGGGAAGCTCACCAGCCACAGCTAGTCAATCACACTATGATCCGGGCTAGGAAGCTGGCCTCTTCTAAGATCTACCAAGGAGTTTTGAGAGCCTTTGCATGGTACTAGGACAAGCCGTACACCAACATGAAGCTTTCCATTTCCAGAATCCTGGATTTTTTACAGAAGGAGCTCGATGGGGTGTTAGTACCCTAAAGGGACAGGTCTTGTCTCTGTCCTTTTTTAATTTTCCATTCATGCAGGGTGTTGCACGTATGTGCATCCATCCGGAAAGACCTTATTACCTCCTTGAGATCTGAACCTAGTTCTGCCTGCCCTTCAGGGTCCTCCTTTTCGAGCCTTTGGCAGACACAAATACTCGGCGGCTCCTGCACACACAGAGTGCAGGCACTGCCAGAGAAGAGGCGACGGCATGCAGCGGGGACGTCGGAAGTGATGGATATTTGAATTAACTTTTTTTTTTGCCTATAGGGAATGGGAGGGGGGATGCCACACTGCCTATGGGGTATGGCAGGGGGGAAATGCCGCACTGCCTATGGGGTATGGCAGGGGGGGAGATGCCGCACTGCCTATGGGGAATGGCAGGGGGGGAGATGCCGCACTGCCTATGGGGAATGGCAGGGGGGAAATGCCGCACTGCCTATGGGGAACGGCAGGGGGGAAATGCCACACTGCCTATGGGGAATGGGAGAGGGAAAATGCCTGTAAGTGGGATATTCTGAACCTTGCCTATTTGGTTCTGGGGGGCGGTGTTTTAGCACAACACTTGGTTCAGAATATTTTTCTTATTTTCCTCCTCCAAATCCTAGGTGCGTCCTATGGGGATGTGCGCCTTATAGGACGGAAACTATACGGGTATATCCTTGTCTGACCAATCACAAGGTGAGACTACTTCATTCTATGTACGTGGTCAAGGATTTTAAGTATTGCGTCCACTCAAGCACCACAAGACTAACATCTTGTTTATTATTCCTGAAGGTCCAAAAAAAGAGTCAAGCTCTGACAAAATATATCATTCGTTGGTACATTAGACAGGCAGTCATCAAGCCATATAGTTGCAAAGGTTGAGAAACCTCTACTGCCAGAGTGATTGGCTCTTCTTGGGTTTTTCAGCATCAGGCTTCAGTAGAGCAGGCATGTGAGGCTGCTAAGTGATCTTCTATTCATACCTTTGCAAAACTCTACAAGGTACTGTAGATGTAATCTGCAATCTCTGTAATCTAGTTCATTCCCCGGTGGAGGTCTGCCTCTCCTTCTGCTTCTCCCACATTGGTTAATGAAACATAGTTATTCTTAGTATACAGTACGTCCTGCTCCAGATATAGTACTTACTATCGGGTATTACTCCGCCAGATGGCGCTGGACTGCAGAGACATCGAAAATAAGCTCCTCCCGGCCCCTCAAATACCCGTGGACCTCCCACAAATCCCCATATTTTCTCTGCAGTCTGGACTGCTAAGGACGAGAAATGGCTCTCTCTACTCGCCTGCGGCCCTGTAGGACTATTCCCACTCGTTCCATTAGTTATATGCCTCCCAGCCTTGGCTGTGCTGGTCGGGTGATGGTAGGCAGCACCGCTGTTAGGTGCTTAGGAGCGCTGCTCCACCGCAATCCCCCCCCCCCCAAAGGGTAGGCGGTTCTTATGGTGAGCCTCTATGGGATGGCCCTCCCGCACTATTGCCCCTTGCCCCTGCCTATCGGTGTGCCCTATTTAAGTGGCCGCTGTCCTCCCTCATTCTCCTGGTAGCCTTCGGGGGAAAAAATGGGGGGGGGGGGGGGGGTCGGTATGTATGCTTTGCATTTACGTGTTTTAGACTTATACTTTATTTCATTTGCCTTGTGTCAGCCGACGCGCTGTCTTGCTTTAGTATGACTGTATTTAAAATTACTGCCGGCGCACCGTCATTGGCTGCTCTTCGGGGGGGGGGGGGGGCCCAACTATGGTGCATTCCGCGTCATTGCTGATACCGGCCCGCCCCTCGAGGTATACCAACGCCAACTTTGTCTGCTTGGTTGGCTTATGCGCGATGGACCCCTACCTACCGCGGTCCGTAAGTGCCCTCGCGGGCGGCTTTATTATCTAATTTTTATTACTGTCTGCTTACGGGCCCCTTTTTTATTATGTCTTTCAGGCCGGCGAATCCATTGGCTTCTCCCAGCCCTCTTCTAGTTTGCTAACTTGTATAGGTCTAGTGTAATTACTCCCACTCCCTACCGGGTTATTGGGGCATCCAGGGTTGCTTTATAGCGTTAATCCCTATCGGCCTATAGCGCCGTTATAATCACCATATGGAGGCATCTCAGGATAATGTGACCGGGGTTCCTTCGGGACAAGCCCGGCTGTGTGTAGCATGTGGGCAGCCTCATGCTGACGCTGACAAGGCACGGGTCTGTGTACCCTGTGCTGAGCAGGTGCTTGCATTGCAATCTGGCCTTCCAGTGGCTGGGCCTGCACCTCGTATCACTTCACCTACCCCCCCCCCCAAGCTTAAATCTCACTCCTACTGAGTTGCATACAAGTGAGGATTCTCAACCTGATGTGTCTTCTAGACTGGCTACTGTTGAGAAGTTGATTGCTATTAGCTTGGCGCGTAAGGCCCCTGCTTAAAAGCGACACTTCGCCTAATGTCACTCTTTTTCCCTATGGAAACTGAGGAGTTTGGGGATTTTTGTGGCTATACCCCTTCGGATGAAGGGAAGCTTTTCTCTGACACAGGGTCATCTGATGAGAGGCCAAGGGGTCATGACGATTCTGGCTCTGACCCCTGGACCCCGGATGACACTGACAGATTGCTGACCCAGATTTTTGAGGTTCTGTCCATTTCTCCCCCTGTTGCGGCTCCCAGGCAAAGGGGGGGGGGAACTCTTCCATACAGCTAAATCATGTTTGGAATTTCCTGAGCAAGCACATTTCAATAAACTTGTGCCCAAGGAATAGGAGCGCCCCAGTAGACTTCCCAGGGTACCTAAAAGTTGGGATAGGAAGTATCCTTTCCTGCTGATGTGGTAAAGTGTTGGTCATCCCCTCCCGAGGGGGATTCCCCGGTCCTAGGGTTATCTAACACCTCTGTCATGCATTCCCCTGGCTCTACTACCATGCGGGATGCTGAGGACCGGCGCATTGACCAGCTGACGTCCCATGCTTTTGCATGTGTGGGGACGGCGCTGCGCCCAGTCTGTGCTTCTGCTATTACCACTGTGGCCACTAGAACCCTTATCAGAAATATTCTTGATAGTGCCCCTGATGACTTGCCTTGTGAGGTGTTCAATGCACTCTCCAGTTGTGATGTTTTTGTAAATTTTGTTCTCTCTGCCTTGGATGACACCATTAGAATGTGTGCCAGGAAATCTGCCCTTGTGGTGGCTATACGCCGCTCGGTTTGGCTACGCCAGTGGGCTGCTGACAACGCTGCCAAGAAGGCCCTCACTGGGTTTCCCTTCGAAGGACTACGCCTGTTTGGGGACCGCCTGGACCTTTTTGCTAAGGGAGGCAGGTTACCCCAATGCAGGCGGCAATCTCGGCCCTTTCAGGGTCAGGGCTCCTTCTCCTTCCCCTACCGTGGTGCTAGACAAGGGAGGGGGTTTCCTATACTGGGGCCCGGGGAGATTTCTGGGGTAGGGGCAGAGGACGTGGGCGTCCTGGCTCCTCCTGGGGCCCCAAGGCAAAATCCTCTCCCAAGCCCCCTCAGGCATGATGGGGCGCCCTCACCCATCCGGGTGGGGGGACGGCTTCAGCACTTTGCTCACGTCTGGAGGCTTCATGTCTCAGACAGGCGGATTCAGGAGGTAGTGTCCTCCGGTTACAAGATAGAGTTTGCTGCCTGGCCGCCCCCAAGATTCATCAGATCCCGGATTCCTCAGGACCCTGTGTTAGCCCAGGAGCTGGTGCAGGCAGTGCAAGGCCTCCTGGAGCTGGGGGTCATATGCAAGGTCCCTTTAAGAGAAATGGGCAAGGGTTTCTATTCCAACCTATTCACGGTTTCCAAAAAGGATGGTTCAGTCAGGCCCATCCTGGACTTGAAGATCCTTAACAAATTTGTCAGGAGCAGGCGCTTTCGCATGGAAACTCTACGCTCTACCATCAACTCCCTGCGCCAAGGGGATTTCATGACTTCTGTGGACATCAAGGATGCTTACCTTCATATTCCTGTATTTCCAGGTCATCAAAGGTTCCTCAGGTTCGCTCTGGAGGATCAACTCTACCAGTTTGTGGCATTTCCCTTTGGTCTCACGTCAGCTCCCAGGGTGTGACTGGCTGGCGTGATGTCTCTGCTCAGGTTTCAGGGCGTCCGTGTGCTACCTTATCTGGACGACATTCTCATCACCTCCCAATCTCTACATCAGGCAGAATTGGATACTCAGCTGGTGGTGTCTACCCTGGAGTCATTTGGATGGGTGATCAACCACCCCAAGTCCTCACTATACCCCTCCTTGGTGATCCCATTCCTAGGAATGAATCTGGATACAGTTCAGGCAAGGATTTTCCTTCCTCAGCCGAAGGTGGATGGTCTGATTGCACAGGTCCAGTTCCTGCTATCTTGTCCTCATCCCTCCATCAGGCAGGGAATGCAGCTGGTGGGCCTGATGGTGGCGTGATTCGAGGCGGTCCATTATGCTCAGTTCCACTTGAGGCCTCTGCAACTCCACCTCTTGTCAGTATGGGACAAGGACCCAGCGTCCCTGGTCAGGAGGTCCCTCTCGTGGTGGATGGACTCAAGGAACCTGTTGGGGGGCAGATCCTTTCTTACCCCTTCCTGGGAGACGGTCACCACGGATGGCAGTCTGTCAGGTTGGGGGGTTTCTGGAAGTCCCTGTGGTTCCAGGGGAGGTGGGGCCCTCAGGAGGCCCACACACCTATCAATGTCTTGGAACTGCGGGTGATCAGGTTAGTTCTGGCTCAGTTGACTCCTCACCTTCGGGGCCTGCCTGTTCAGGTGCGCTCGGACAACCAGACGGCAGTGGCCTACATCAATCATCAGGGAGGGACCTGGAGCAAGGGGGCCCTCCAGGAAGTGTCTCTGATCCTGACCTGGGCGATGACCAATATTCCCTGCATGTCAGCTGTGTACATACCGGGGGTGGAAAATTTTCTGGCAGACTCTCTGAGCAGGGGGACCTCTCGCCAGGGAGAATGTTCCCTATGTAACAGGGCGTTCCAATCTCTGTGTCACCGTTGGGGCCACCCAGGTTTTGATCTGTTTGCGTCCCGTCACAATCACAAGCTCCCAGCCTTTGTCTCCCTTTCCCAGGATCCTCTGGCCTTGACCATGGATGCTCTAGCAATGTCATGGCAGGACTTTCAGTTTCTGAATATCTGGGTTCTGCGCAAGATTGCTCTGGAGGGGGTGCCAGCAATTCTGGTGGCCCCCAGGTGGCCAAGAAGAGTGTGGCTCGCAGACGTGGTGCAGCTGGCAGTAGATCAGTACACTCTGCCCGTGGTCCCAGACCTGCTAACTCAGGGCTCACTACGCCATCCCAATTTACAAACTCTGGCTTTGACGACCTGGCTGCTGAAACCTCCATCTTGATGGAGAAGGGGCTGTCTTTCTCGGTTGTGGATACCTTGATTAAGGCTAGGAAGAAGTCTTCTTCTTCTATTTATTACAGGGTTTGGCGTGCTTACATTGACTGGTGTGAGTCTAAGTCTCTTCCCTGTCGTGTCTTCTCTATTCCCAGGATTCTGGAGTTCCTACAGCATGGGTTGGAGATGGGGCTCCAACTTAGTACTCTAAAAGGTCATGTTTCTGCCCTGGCTGTTTTCTTCCAGAAGTCCTTTGCTCAGCATTCTCCGATTAGGACTTTTTCCAGGGGGTGACTCATGTGTGTCACCCACGTAAGACTATGGTGCCTGTTTGGGATTTGAACTTTGTTTTGTCTGCCTTGCAGGGTGCTTCTTTTGAACCTGTGCAGGATGCTTCCCTGGCCATCCTTACCCTCAAGGTTGTTTTTCTGGTGGTGATCACCTCTTTTAGGCATGTGTCTGAGTTGGCGGCGCTTTCCATTCAGCCCCCCTACTATAAGAGACACCAGGACAAGGTGGTGTTTCGCTCCAAGCCAGATTTTCTGCCTAAGGTAGTGTCTGCCTTTCATTTGAATCAGACATTGTTCTTCCTTCATTGTGCCCTAATCCTAGTAATGCTAAGAGGGTCTTGCATTCTTTGGATGTGGTTAGGTGTGTGAAGTAATATCTGGTGGCTACTGCACCTTTCAGAAAGACTGATGCTCTTTTTGTGGTCCCTTCTGGTCCTAGGAAGGGTTTGGCCCCTGCCAAGTCTACTATCAGCAAATGGATCCGTCGGGCTGTGATTCAGGCCTATTCTGCTAAGGGGAAGAATCCTCCCTTCCGCCTTACTGCTCATTCTACTCGTGCTATTGGTGCCTCTTGGGCTTTTCAGCACCAGGCTTCTGTTGAACAAGTTTGCAAGGCCGCTACTTGGTCTTCTGTTCATACCTTTTCAAAGTTTTACAAGGTTGATGTTAGGGCCTCAGCTGATGCTGCTTTTGGCCGAAAGGTTTTGCAGGCGGCAGTGGTCTAAACTGTCTGCTGTTAACTTTGGGGATCCCACCCTACTTTATGGACACTGCTATTGGATGTTCCGATAGTAAGTACTATATCTGGAGCAGGACGTACTGTATACTAAGAATAATACAATTCTGTGATTACTCACCTGTAGAATTGGTATTCTGAGTATACAGTACGTCCTGCTCCACCCCACCCTTGGTTTTGCATTATCTTGGGTCCCCTGTATGGTAATTGTTATCATTGTTATAGTTACTAGTTTGGGTTGTTTTAATTCTCCCAGCTTCTCGTTAACTGCTTTTCAATGCTGGGGATTGTGGGAGGTCCCTGGGTATTTGAGGGGCCAGGAGGAGCCTTTTTTCGATGTCTCTGCAGTCCAGCGCTATCTGGCGGAGTAATACCCGATAGTAAGTACTATATCTGGAGCAGGACGTACTGTATACTCATAATATCAATTCTACAGGTGAGTAATGACAGAAGTGTATTTTTTTTTTTTGGGCTATGGGGATCCCATCCTGGCTTTTGATTACGATGTATTTTTCGATTATAGAGGGCAGGGCCGGATTAAGAGTGGTGGAGTCCCTTGGGCACAAAATCTGGTGAAGGCCCCAGATACTTGACTACCCCAGGAACTTGACTACCAGGTATGGTTCCATGCCAGAATCGGGATGCCCCGCAGTGTGAATCCCCCAGTTCCCCCACAACTCACATGTCCATGCTCCAAAGGCACATGTGTGGGCTCTTGTTCAATGATGGCCATTTGCCATGACTAAGTCATTCAGCAAGAGGCTCCAGTAGACTTGGATTGATCTGAATGTCTGGCGCAGGTGATGCAGCTGTGTGCACTTCCCTTTTTAAACCAATTAGAGCAGTCTGCCGATTTGACATAGCTGGTGACTCTCATTGCACGAGAGCCCGTACATGTGCCATTGGAGCATAGAGTTGTAGTTACCGAACTACGGGGGGTTTCACACTCGGGATGCCCCATGAAAAAGAAAACCGCAGCTGACCCTGTTTTTTTTTAGATTCCAGGCTGGCCACTGGTGGGTTTTGTTCAGCTTTAAAGTGGACCTAAACCTAAGATTGTGACTATCCTGGGTTTGGGCCCTTCCCCCCAAGGCATCCAGAATCGGCATGCCCAGCTATGTGAAACCCCCCAAGTTGCCCAAACTAACTCACCTTTCCTCGGTACAATCGGCAGCTGCATCCCCGCTACCCTCTGGCAGGGAGCATGCCCGCACTGGCCATTAACTGTTGCTGGCTGGGGCACATGCCCTGCTAAAGGGATAGCTGGGAGAGGGTGAGTATACCTGGTTTCACACAGCTCATTAACGATATAATAAAATTTGGTGACTGGCAGAGTATCACATAGCAGGGCATCCCAAATCTGGATTCCGCAGGGATGGATGTGAAACCAGACCTAGCATCCAGTTTTGGTTTTAAAGAAGAAAAAAGGAGGGGATATTTATATATTAAGGAAAAGGTAATATCCACGGCATGTTCAAAGAGAGATTCTCTGCTCATGCTAGGATTCTTCTAGTAGATTGGGATAGTCAACTGAAAGTATAGGTAAACTGTGAGGAGCCAAACTTTTTTTTCTTGCAGTCCCCACCCTGCAGTGAAAGTGGAGAGAAAATGATACTACAGGTGAGAATCACAGAATTGTATATTCTAAGCATACAGCACGTCCTGTTCCATCTATAATACTTACACATGGGTAATCCTCCGCCAGAGGGCGCTGTTCACTGCAGACATGCAAAAACAGGCTCCTCCCGACCCTTCATATACCCAGGGACATCCCACAAATCCCCAGATTTCTCTGCAGTGCTGACTGCACAGACATGAAGTATCAACTCTCTCGCAGGTGAGCGGGGCTATCACAGCCTGCGGCCCTGCGGGACTATTTCCACCTGTCCTCTTCGATACAGATGTGCCTCCCAGCCTGGGCTGCGCTGGTTGGGTGAAGGTAGGCAGCACCTCGTGTGCTCACGGAGCTACGCTCCACCGCAATCCCCCACCATAGGGTAGGCGGTTTAGGCCGATGGTGAGCCTCCATTAGATGCCCCTCCCGCATTGTTGCCCGTGCCCCTCACAGCGTTCATCCCTGGATGCAGGTCCGCTTCTCCCTCTCTTCCTCCCGTAGCTCGGGGGAAAAGAAAGGGGGGGGGGGGGGTATGTGTGGCAGTCCTAGTGTAATGTAACACGTTTAAGGCCTTTGATCTTTCATTGAACTTGGGTGTCAGTGTCGCGCTCCACATAAGCTTATGGTTGCGCACATGTTTGTCCTTTCATTGCATGAGTGTACTGCCCAGACGGCAGCATCATTCTCTAGCGTGACAGCAACATTATGTATGTGCGTACTATCCACTACTGTCGTTCACGTTTCGATGGTTAGAGCTTCGCGCTCTTTGGGGGAGGCGGGGACTCGGCATGACGCTCTCCACGTCACAGCCAGATCAGGCCCGCTCCTCGAGGTTCGCTTGGCGCCATTTTGTCAGTCTTTGCGCGCGCGTGGTGCGATCCGCCTCCTCCCTTGGCCATGTAAGTGCCCTCCGGGGCGGTATTCGTTCCTATGATTTTTTTATTCGGCTGCGCATGGCACTGACACCCACCCCCCCCCACCCCCCCTTATCCCATTATGTCTTTCAGACGCCAGGATTTCGGTGGCTTCTCCCGGCCTAACATATATTATAGCGGGTCCACATAACAAATTCTCCCACTTCCTAGCAGGTCTTGGGGCATCCAGGGTTGCCTATTGTGTAAATCCCTGCGGGCATACTGCTCAGATAATCACCATATGAAGGCATCTCAGAATTATGTACCCGGGGTCCCTCTGGGACATGAACGGCTGTGTGCAGTGTGTGGTCAGCCCCATGCTGATGCTGACAGAGCACGGGTCTGCGGACCGTGTGCTGGACAGGCACTGACCCTGCAATCAGGTTTGCCAGTGGCTGCACCTCCCTTCAATACACCCGTCTCCCCGGACCTAAATCTCACTCCTGATGAGTCTCACTCGAGTGGGGATGACCAGCAAGCCATTCTCAGCTATTCTCAGATTCGGGCTCCTCGGATGAGATGCCCGGGAGCCGTGATGATTCTGGGCCTGGTTCTTGGGGCCTGTGTGACACAGATGAACTTCTTATTAAGATCTTTGAAGTTTTGTCTATCTCCCCTCCTGGAGAGGCTTCCAAGCCTAAGAAGGAGAGTTTCCACACAGCGCCGCCGCGCTTGGGATTCCTGGAACAGGAACATTTCCAGAATCGTATATCCCAAGAATGGGAATCGCCTTGTAAACTTAAAGGGGTCCCAGGGGTCTGGGATTGGAAGTACCCTTTCCCTCCTGATGTGGTTAACTTTTGGTCAGCACCTCTTGTGGTGGATGCACCGATTATAGGGGTTACTAACCCCACCTTCATGACGGCTCCTTATTACCGTACCCTTCGGGATGCTGAGGACCGGCGCATTGACAGACTGGCTTCCCACGCCTTTTCGTGTGCAGGGACGGCTCTGCGCCCGGTCTGTGCCACGGCCATCACGGCAGTGGCCGCCAGGACTCTCGTTAGAAAAGTACTTGACCACCGACCTGAGGCCCTCCACTGGGGGGTGTCTAATGCGCTATCAGACTGTGATGTGTTTGTGAGGTTCATCCTCTCAACGCTGGATGACACCATTAAGATGTGTGCTAGAACCTCTGCCCTTGTGGTAGCTATTCGCCGCCTGGTCTGGCTGCGCCAGTGGGGTGCTGACGATGCTACGAAAAAGGCTCTCACTGGCCTTCCCTTCAGAGGACGGCGACTATTTGGGGCCCGTTTGGACCTTTTTGGAAAAAAGGGTAAGACACCCCTACGCAGAAGGCCGTCCCGGCCTCCTCGGGGCAGGGACACCCCTCCCCCTCCCTACGTTTGTGTCAAACGCGAACCTGAGGTGTGCTTCCAACTGTTCGGTGTGGATTTCCACCATGGGGTGGGCAGGCAACGCCCTGGGCCCTCTGGCAGGACTAAGTCCAAATCTGCCAAGACTTCCCAAGCATGAAGGGACGCCCTCGCCCTTCTGGGCGAGGGTACTGCTACAGCAGCTGACTCCTATCTAGGTATGTATCTTCTCCTTCTGGTGGTTCCAGGAGGTAGTGCCCCTGGACAGAGGATAGCATTTGCTGGGCGGTCCCTCTCAGATGTTGTCAGGGTGCTTCTAGCCCCTGTTTTCCCCTCAGGAATTGGTGCAGGCTGTACTAGGCATACGGAGTTTGGGCTTACTTACAGGTTGCCCTTAACAGAATGGGGCTATGGCCTCTATATTAACCTTCCTCCTTCCTCGACAGTATGAGGCAGTCTGGGCCATGCTGGCCTAAGGTAGGCCTAGCAATTCTACTCTCACAGGTAGTCTCTATATGACATCTCTGTCTTGGGACACAGGCGCCCTGTGCAAGGGGGGCTTCCGGCCTCCTGTGGGGTTCTAGATCGTATTAGTTCCCCCTGTGTTTTCTAGACACCAAGACCGTTACTAGTCGGTATTGCAGGACCAACCCTGCGGATTGAGGCTTTGTTTTTGGCCTCTTTTTCGCTCCCAGGCTGCTCGCCATGGCGCGAATGGGGGTGATGTCTCGGACATGCCTGGGAGGCGTCCGCATTAGGACCTACCGGGTCGTCTTTCCTTACTCCCCAATCTCTACGTCAGGCCGAGTGGATTAGTCGCCGGCGGTGTCCCCTGGGAGCTACTGGATGGGTGCTCAGTCACCTCAATCCCTCATGGTCCCTTATCCGCTATCTCCATTCCTTGGATTCGGTTCAGGTTTGAGCCTTCTTCCTTGGCAACAAGTGGACTCCTGGTCACGGGGGCTCTGCCCCCCTTTGCTGACATCTTACTTTCACCAGGCAGGATTGCAGCTGGTGGGCCCGTTGGTGGCATATCAGATGATGTCCCTTTTATACCAAGCCCTTGGGCTCTTCGGCATAGTAGGTCATTGATCCTACATGGGGTTCCAGCACCCCTGGAGCTAGGTCTGTGCTCATTCCCCCTTGGTACGGTGGTTCCTCTTGAGCTGATTATATTCAAGGACCCTGTCAGGGGGTACCCCCTTCCTTGCTTGCATCTTCCTGGGAATGGTCGCCTTGGGTACCAAGTCTCGCAGGTTGGCGGGGGGGGATTTCTTCCAAAACCCCCTGTGGCTCCTGGGTAGGGTTCCTTAGAGGGTCTGTCTTACCTACTGGTTTGTCAAAACAATGAGCCTTCCGTTGACTGTATACTGCTGGACTTTTCCTCTTTAGGACCTGTCTATTTGGGGAATCTTGGCCTGTTGGAAGACAATGGCCTGTTTTATTATTGGTCTGGAGCTTGAAGCAGGATGATCCCTCTGGGCGGGGGTCTACGCCCCCTGCTCCTCAGCGGTATTCGCTCCAATGGATGTTTTTCAGTGGCAGGTTATGCTATCCTGGTGTCACTCTGAGAGCCAACTAGGGTGGCTCTGTTGGGTCTCGCTTATACCACAGGGGCTCTGCCCTTGTTTTTACTGTCCCAGAATATTCTGACTCTGGTCATGGGGGCTTAGTAAAGTTATGCATGGACTTTCCATCTTATATGCCTTCTCTTCATTCACCCTACTATGTGGGGTTCTGCGCACGGTTGTGCTGATAAAGAGACCAGTGAGATTGATGGCCCCTGGGTGGCCTAGTGAACTGTGGTTCGCAGATGCTTCTGCTGAGGTCAGCTGACCTGTACGCTCTCTCGGGAGTGCGGTTCTGCCCTTGTCAGGCCCCTTCTTTTGTCGTCCCAATCTACAGACTCTAGTCTGGGGCCTTACAGCTGATTCATTCACCCCTTGGAGACGGGCTTATCTTCTGGGTGACTTGGTATATGGGGGGCTAGGAGCAGGCTTTTTGCCTCATCAGACCGACAATCTGAGTCTGATGTGTGTTTTTTGTCTTCTGGGGTGGGGGTCCAGAAACTGCTGCATCCTTCTGTGTGGGTTGATCTCGGTTATCTGGCGGTGTTATTTCTATCTGTGTAGTGTGAGCAGGTTGGGCCACGAGCGACAGGCAGGGAGGTGTGGTGTCTAATACACCAGCAGTACTAGCTAGCGATCATCTTACCTTGTCAGAGGCACCAGGGTTTCGTACCTTAATAGAAGGTGGTGCTGCATGTCCCATGTGCATCGGTTGCAGAGCAGTACTGCGGCGCATTGTGCAATTAGCAGGTTCTGTTCCTCCGCCGGACTTCCCTGTTTCTCCCGCGGTTTCCAGCTTGGACTCCTCTGAGCGGGATACCCCCTCGGGGAGCCTGCTGTATCAATGTATGTGGATTCCAGTTCCACATGGAATCTAATATAAGATCAGTCAAGACGGCGCTGGAACAGGGGGATTTTCTGGCCATGGTGGACATAAAGGTTGCTTATCTGCAGATCACGATTTTCCCCGGTTCCATTTTGCGGTGGGCACCTGTCATTTCCAGTTTGTGCCCTTGACGTTCGGCCTGTCCACGGCTCTGTGGGTATTCATGAAAGTATTGGCGGTGGTGATGGCGCTCTTATGGAGTCAGGGAGTGAACATCACCCCTTACCTTGAGGACTTGCTCATCAGGGTGACATCACTGCCAGAAGGAGATGCAAGACGTCAGTTCGATGTTGTCTATGCTCGAACTCTTCGGGTGGATTATCAACTACCCAAAGTCCCCGGTGGTCCCTTCCAGGGTAGCAACTTACTTGGGAATGACGTTGGATACTCACCTGGCCCAGGTACTCCTTCCAGCTCAGAGGTGCCCGGCTCTGCAGGAGGGGTTGTGGTCTCTGTTGGCAGACGACCATCCCACAGCCTCCTGGGCCTAATGGTATCCACCATAGAGGCGGTGTCAGGCCCGAGGGACACCCGCCTTCAGAGTAAGCCCACAACCCCCAATCTCCGCTGCTAGCTTCACCTTTAGACAAGCCCCCGTTTGCCAGGACGCTTTATACGCCTCGCCGGACACGGTTGCCCCAGGACTTAATAGCACAAAGGATGTGAGCTTACAGGGGTTGAAGGCAGATGCACCAGAGGCCAGACTGGGCAATGTCGGGTAAGTACTGGAAACAGTTCGGGTGCTTCGGAAACAGGTAATACTGGAAGCAATTCGGGTGCTCAGGAGAATTCAAGCAAAGTCAGACGTCAAGCCAGGGGTCACAGCAGGGAGTCAGAGAGCTGCACAGTACAAAGGGATGAGACAAAGACGTGGTCAAGATTCAAGCAGATAGTCAATAACGATATATAATATACAGGCAAAGACAGGAACAATAACAAGCCAGCTAAACGCTATCACAGGCACTGACACATTGAAGAGGTAATCCCTTTATAGGACTGAACCTGGCTGGATTGGACAGGGAGGCAGTGACTGTGATTGGTGCACTTTGGATCTGTGTGCTGATTGGTGCACTTGGAGAGCTCTGGGCTGATTGCCCCAGCTGAACTCCAAAGGCATACTGCCCAGAACTGCACCTTCTAGGTTTAGCTCTTTTAAACAGCCTCCAGTGGCCACTCTGTGTATAGCACCACCGGAGGACATAAGCTGACTGTACTCGCGCGCAAGCACGAGTAGAAGGACAGTGGACGAGGGAGGAGGGCGAGCTCGGCAACACACGCACCGCTGGAGCTGGCATCTGAGGCAGAAGCGGCTGCTGGGCAGGAAAAACCCTGGCCAGTTGCCTAGGGACACCACGGGCACGGGCTGAAGGCAAGTCATTAATGACAGGTGGTTCCGTACACCCTCAGTTCCACATTGGGCAGCTACAGCTGCTGCTCCTGTCACAATGGAACAGGATGGTACAGGCTTCGCACCGTTGCTCCACCTTGACTGACTCTGTCCTGCAATCTCTGGTGGCTGGACTAGAACATGCTGGTGGTGGGTCGTTCCTTCCTGCCTGTTTGGTGGGTCATCATGACCACAGACGCTAGTATGACGCAGTGGGGTGTCGTTGAGGACAACCAGACAGTCCCGGATCGCTGGGACCAGCAGGAGCACCGTCTTCCGATCAACACATTGTAACGGAGGTCGGTTCTGTTGGACTCCCGGTCAGGGTACAGTCAGACAACTTACCGGCTTTTGTCTACATAAACCAATGGGGGTTACTAGTAGCAGACAGGCATTCCGGAAGGTAAGTTGCATTATGAGGTGGTCAGAGCTTCATGTTCTGTACATTTCTGCAATCCACATTCCTATGGAGGAGAATCTTCAGGCTGATTTTTTTGAGCAGGCAGATGGTGGACCAGGGGGAATGTTCCCTTTACTAGGACGTTTCCCAAGCCCCCTGTGGCCGGTGGGTTGTGCCGGACGTGGACCTGTTTGCGTCTCGGCAAAACCAGAACGTCCAGGGTGTGAGACCCTCTGGCCGTATCGGTCGACACACTGCCATCCCCTGGTCAGGGTGCAGCCTGCTGTATGCGTTCCCACCACTGCCGCTACTGAAAAACGGCGAACGGATTCCCATCATCCTGATCTCCCCACACTGGCCCAGAAGGGTGTGGTTCACGGATTTGGTAAGCCTAGGAACGGAGCCCCATGGCATCTCTCCAACTGTCTGGATCTTTTACATCGGGGCTCTCTGCGGCACCCCAATTCTCAAGTTCTGGCTTTAGCGGCCTGGCTGTTGAGACCAGCATCCTGAAGGAGAGGGACCTATCCACCACAGTAATTCGGACCTTGATTCAGACACAAAAGCCGTCATCCTCCAGAATTTACTACAGAACTTGGAGGGCCTTTGTGGCTTGGTGCGAGTCACAGGGATACCCCTGTAAGGAGGTTCTCGATGCCCAGGATACTGGAATTTCTTCAGAAGGGCCTGGACACTGGCCTGCAGCCCAGCACCCTTAAAGCGGACCTTCAGCGCCATTTAATGAAAAGCCCAAACCCTTAAACTATTCCCTAGCATCTAAAAGTAATATATTTAATGTTTTTAGTCACTCTGTTAAGCACTCTAGGGTACAGGCACCACCATCTTGGCTCAGTAGCATCACATACTCACATACTGAGGAGTTCAGAGGGGTCAAAAGTGCAGGAGAGCAGGGTTATAGCTGTGCTTTGCACAAACGGAGCAGAGTTGGGGTCATGAAAAGGTCAGCAATCCCAGAATGCAGAGCGGCACATTGAGATGACACTTCCTGTTTGCAGGCAGCCTGCACGTCCATGAGCCACCATCTTGGATGTTTAAAGTCTCAGAAAATGCAATAGATGCAGGTGGGATGATTTTTAATGTGAGCAATTTGTATGTACAGGTTGAGGGAAACATATAAGATAGGCTTTTATTTAGGGCGAAGGTCCACTTTAAAGGCCTGGTCTCGGCCCATCACGGAGCACAGATTAGTCCGTACGTTCATGTAGGGCGCTGCACATGTTCGTCCTAGACATTGATCCTGCCCTGGGATCTCAACCTGTTGCTTCAGGGACCTCTCTTTGAAGCCTCTCTGTCGACGCTCACTTTGAAGGTGTTTTTTTTCTTGTTGATTACCTCTATCCAAGCCACCATTTTGGTGCTGCACAAAGAAAAGGCAGTGTTCCATGTTTAAACAGGACTTTTTTGCCCAATGTGGTTTCTCCCTTCCATATAAATCAGGAGATTATACTGACCCAGAGGGGACTGGGTCGTAGTGCATCTGCCGTCGTACAAGCCTGTATCTGCAAGGGTAAGGATGCACCCTTCAAAATCACCGCTCACCCTACCATGGCGTTTGCTGCATCTTGTGCATGGCGGAAACCTGGCTCTCCCTTCACACCTTCACCAAGTTTTAACGAGTTGATGTCCAGGCATCGGCCGATGCCGTGCTGGGATGTAAAGTTTTTCAGACGGCGGTGAACCTCTCACCAGGAGTCTAGTCTTCAGGTTTCTGTTCCACCGCTCCGGGTTATATTGACACAGCCAGTTGCTGTCGTAGCATGGTCCCACCCTTAATGAGGGACGTCCCATGTGTTGCTGATGGCGGTGCCCCAAAATGTAAGGGACAAGAAAAATGAAAATTGTTTACTCACTGGTAAATTTATTTTTCTGGCATATTTCATTCCGGTGCACCACACCTGCCCTATTGCTTTGTTGTGTCAGAGTTTTCAGAGTTTTCTTTGCTAAGTTGCTAAGTTCTGAACAAGTTCTGCACGATATGCACAGGTTAGCATCAGTCCCCTCCGGCGGGGCTGTGGCTGGACTGCATTACCTGGGGGTGTCTGACCACAAGCTGCCCTATATAGGCTGGGAGGAGCTTAGTTTGTTTTTCTTGCGGTCTACGGCTGAGGTTAACCCATGCATTGCTGATGGTGGTTCCCCCGGAATGGAAGATGACGAGAAAAGTAATTTACCGGTGAGTACACACATTTTTTTTTTTTTTTATTTTACCTATTTGAGTGGATGACTTTTCAGTCTGCCCTAGCCTACTATATTAAGCCTGACGTTAGCCTATCCCTAAGAAGGCTTGCTATTGTGTTAAATTTGGGTAATATAAAATCTTGAAATGGTTATAAAATCCAGCTCAAAATTTATATTTTTTATATATATTTTTTAAAGGCACAGATATAATGGTTCGGTGTGTCAAGTTAGTAAAAGAATATAAAAGAAAAGATGAAGAAGAGGACGAGGAAGATGATGAAGATGTGAAAACAGCATCTCTACCTGTGGACTTGATATATGAAAAAGATATGTTAACACAAACCTATGAACTCAGTATGTGTTTTTCATTTGTGGTCTGAAACTTTAAGTGTCTAAATGTTTTTTATCTTATTTTACTTGCTTTGCTTTTTCATACATATTGTCGCATTTTGTTGTTATACTAAATTGTTATATGGAGGGGGGGATTGAAGGCTGCTGTACTCTTCTGCAGTATAACAAATTAGCCATGTGCTACCCTCATAATCGTGGACAATAAATTACCTTATGTTCTGTTCCCAGCTTTGTTTTACTGAAAAACAAATAGAAGCTTTGTTTTTTCAGTTGCTGCTTACTAATGGACGGATAACAATCAATAAGAGCATTAATACACCTAAACCAGGGATTCCCAACAGGTGGTACTAGTACCACTGGGGGTGCTCAAGAACCTATCGGGTGGTATTCAACAAGGCTGCAGAATAACATTTAACCTTATCTGCTGCCATCTATACTTCACTCAAGTGTGATTTGCACCATAAATACTTTCTCATATTCCACACCAGGGCGTCAGTGAATCGGATACAAATGGGTTAACTCTCATCCAAAGGGAAAGACTGCAAGATAAGAAGGTGTGGTTTCTCCCGGCCTATATGCACTTCTGGCTGCGCTCCGCAATCCAGTTTCTTTCTTGCAGGTTGACTGGGCTGCAGAGTTGTGCTCGGGTTTATTTTCCTCTTTATTTTTTCTTGTATAGCTTTATTCTGGAAGCAGGGGATTTAACCCTGTCTTAGGCTGATGGCGTTGGATCAGCTGCAGGGTCTTATGGGCGCTGCGGGGTGTCACTTAATTTTATGAGAAAGTGACCCCCAAGGGTTTGAGTTCCCTTCTAATGGGACAACCAGTTGCAGGTTTTTTGGTCTGGTGAGCCTGCAGGAGGTGGGGACCATGAAATGTCTTGCCTCTTCCTTTCCACAATTTATTGGAGGGCTGTTACTAGATGGCGCTTTTTTAAAAATTTGTGCCATTGTAGGGGGAGGGAATGTCACTTGCTAGGGGCAGGGTGTGGCTTCAGTTCAGTCCCTTCCTGGTCACGGCTTCCTTCCAACAGCAGTGTTTTGCGAGGAGGATTCACATGGGCCGGAGCTCTGGCATCGGTGTTGCCTCTATGTTCCGGCCTTTGCTTGCATCCGCTCATTCTCTGCCCCAAACCAGCCGCTTCATCGTGGGCTCCTGCCTGTAGATCGCCCTCTGCCTGCACTGTTAGTAGTGTTAGTCGGCCGCTTGCAAATGGGTCTGTGCCAGGTTGCGGTCTGTTCTTTTGCCGGCCGGATAGCCACTGAGTTAGTTTCCAGCTCCACTTCTTCCCAAGTATGTGAGTGTTTTTTCTGCCTGTTACATGGTACATGTTATTTCAGTTACGTTTAGTCTGATCATTTTTTTTGTGGTTAGTTTGTGGTTGTAGTTCACCCCTAATGTCTCAGGGTAGTCACTTGTGACTATTGAGTACTTGATATACTTTGGTCTTAGGCCCTCAGGGACATTGAGAGAGTTTTTTTTTTTTTTTTTTATCTCACCATGACGGAGGCATCTGGGGGTAAGCAAGTGTGTTACCTTAGCAGATAGATTCACCCCATGTCCAGTATGCTTGCAAAGGTATTTGTCCTGAATGTGCTGTGATGATTCTCACTAAGTTTGGGAGACAAATTTCTCTCTGAGACTACTGATGCTGGGCCCTCAGAACCTAGCGCTCTTTCGGTAGCTCAGTGTCCAGTGGGATTTTGCGGAGAGAGCAAGTTAGCACTGGTGGTCCCCAAGAAGGCATTAGAGAAAAGGAAGCATTTAGTTTCCTCTGATTTCCTCTGATTTCCTCTGACATGTATGCTTCCATAGTTTCTCATCTCTCCATTCGGCAGGGGATGCAGTTAGTGGGCCTGATGGTGTCCTGCTTCGAGGCGGTTCCCTTTGCTCAGTTTCACATGAGACCTCTTCAGCTGCATCTCTTGTCAGTTTAGGATCAGCACCCGGTGTCCCTGTATCAGGATTTTGTTCTGTCCCCTCTTGCCAGGCAGTCCCTCTCGTGGTGGCTGGACTCGAGGAATCTTCTAGTGGGCAGGACCTTTCTGCCACTGTGCTGGGAGATTGTCACCACGGACGCCAGTCTGACCGGTTTGGGGGGGGGGGGGGGGAGTTTGGAAGTCTCTGAAATTTCAGGGTCAGTGGGGCCCCCAGGAGGCTCCCATCAACATTCTAGAACTGCGGACGATCAGGTTGGTTCTCTCCCAGTTGACCCCACACCTTCGGGGTCGGGCTGTTCAGATTCGCTCGGACAAGCGGACGGCGGTTGCCTACATCAATCATCAGGGAGGGACTCGGAGCAAGCGAGCCCTCAAGGAAGTGTCCCTGATACTGTCTTGGGCGAAAGAGAATGTCCCTTGCATCTCGGCCGTCTACATTTCGGGGGTGGAGAACCAGGAGGCAAACTCCCTGAGCAGGGGGATGTCTCGGCTGGGGGAATGGTCTCTCAGCACCAAGGTATTTCACTCCCTGTGTCACCGCTGGGGTCAGCCAGATGTGGACCTGTTTGCGTCCTGTCACTACCACAAGCTTCCAAGATTCGCCTCCCTGTCACAGGATCCTCTGGCCTTCGCCTTGGATGCGCTAGCAATTCCTTGGACAGCGTTTCGGCTCCTTTATGTGTTCCCTCCTTTTCCTCTGCTGGGCAGGGTGCTGCGCAAGATAGCCCAGGAGGGTGTACCAGCCATTCTGGTGGCCCCCTGTTGGCCGAGGAGGGTGTGGTTCGCAGACGTAGTTGGCAGTAGATCGGTTTGTTTTGCCCAAGGATCCAGATCTTCTCACTCAGGGACAGCTGCGCCATACCAATTTACAAATGCTGGCTTTAACGGCTTGGCTGCTGAAACCTCCATCTTGATGGACAAGGGGTTTCCTGCCTCTGTTGTTGATACCATGATTAGGGCTCGGAAAAAGTAATCGTCCTTTATCTACTACAGGGTCTGAATTTGAATCAGGGTCAGGGACTTGAATTTAGTGTTGTCTGCTCTGCAGGTTCCTCCCTTTGAACCTATGCGTGAGGCTGTCTTGCCCATTCTGACTTAAGGTGGCCTTTTTGGTGGCCATTACTTTGGTCAGGCGAGTTTCTGAGTTGGCGGCGCTCTCCATGAAACCTCCTTATTTTGAGCTGCATCAGGATAAGGTAGTGTTTCGGCTTAAACCGGATTTCTTGCCCAAGGTTGTTTCTGCCTTCCATCTTAATCAGGACATTGTATTGCCTTCCCTGTGTCCTAAACCTGCTAATTCTAAGGAATCGTTTCTTCATTCTCTGGATGTTCTCAGGGCTCTGAAGTTTTTACTTGATTGCTATTGAGTCTTTTAGTAAATCTGATGCTCTTTTTGTTCTTCCTGCTGGTCCTAGGAAGGGTTTGCCTCTGGCCAAATCTGCTATCAAGCAAGCAAGTGGATCCGTCAGGCGGTGGTACAGGCCTATTCTGCTAAGGGGAAGGAACCTCTCTTTCGGGTTACTGCTCATTCCACTCATGCTATTGGTGCTTCTTGGGCTTTTCAGCACCAAGCTTCTGTTGAACAAGATTGTAAGGCCGCTACTTGGTCTTCTGTTCATACTTTTTCCAAGTTTTACAAGGTTGATGTTAAGGCCTCAGCTGATGCTGCCTTTGGCCACAAGGTACTTCAGACGGTAGTGGTTTGAACTGCCTGTTGTTACTCTTTGGGGATCCCACCCTACCTTACGGACACTGCTTTTGGATGTCCCAGAGGTAAGGACTACATGAAACAGGCCGGCTATGCACTAGGAAAAATACAATTCTGTGAGTACTCACCTGTAGAATTGTTTTTACTATGCATAGCACGGCCTGTTTCATCCCTCACTTGTTATAGTTATTCTTGGTTGCCTCTTTATAGTGATTGTTTCCAAGTTAGTTGGGTTTGTTTACCTTTTTTACCTCTATTACCTCCCGGCTTCTTGTATAACTGCTTGTAAACACTGGAAGTCTATTGGTGATTCCTGTTTTTGTATGGGGCCGGGAGGATCCACAAATCTTCTGCAGTCCACTGCGCCACCTTGTGGTGGAATACCCAGACGTAAGGACTACATGAAACAGGCCGTGCTATGCATAGTAAAAACAATTCTACAGGTGAGTACTCACAGAATTGTATTTTTCCAGTATCGTCCGAAAAGAATGGGAGAAGCCAAATAGGCTCCCTTTCATTCCTAAAGGGTTGGATACTAACTACTATCCTTTTTTCCCTCAGATCTGATTAATTTATGGTCTCTCCCTCCTGTGGTAGACGCTCCAGTTTCTTGTCTCTCTAATACTATTGTTATGCCTTCCCCTCATAGCGCCTGCTTAATGGATCCAGCTGATAAGCGCATAGATAAGGTGGCACATCATGCTTTTTCTATTGTAGGTTCAACTATACGGCCCAGCCGGTGCCACTTCCATAGTATCTTTGGCGAACAGAAAGTTGTTAAAACAACTGGATTCCAAGACTCTGTCCAGGAGTCATTCACAGAATTCATGCTCCCAGTTAATTAAGACCAGTATGGATGTTAATAGGTATGTCATATCTGCTATGGATGATTTATTTAGATTAAGCACCCGAGGTTTAGCTTTGTTAGTGGCTTTAAGGCATTAATTATGGCTAAAGCAATGGTCTGTTAATGCGGCCTCCAAGAGGACCCTGATGGGATTCCCCCTTCTGGGGGGATGTCTGTTTGGGGAGCATTTGGATGATATGGTAAAGGAGACTACTGAAGGTAATCCCTTAGTCAAGGGCACTGCTTTTGGAGGTCCCATTTGTATCTGATTTACTGACGCCCTGGAGTGGAATATGAGAGAAAATACAATTCTGTGATTCTCAGCGTTTTTTTCTCTCCTTCCACTCCAGTGCGTTGGGCCCACCCTATCTGCTAGGCTACTCTAGCCATTTCTTAAGATGCCATACTCCTAGTGAAGTGTATATATGTAAATATGTAAATAATTGGATCAGCATAAAAAAAGACAATAAAGGGATATAGGAGGAGAGGAGTCTTATCTATCCTTATATTTCCAGCGAAATGTGGGATGTTTAGGATGCCTTGATCCTCCTGGGAAGCTGTCTCTACTGCTTTTCAATTGCTGGATTGCAGAGAGCAGCGGGGAAAATAATAAAAATATATATATATTATATATATATATATATATATATATATATATATATATATATATATATATATATATATATATATTATTATACCAGGAGGAACCACACCTTTTTATCTTGCAGTCTTGCCCTTTGGACGAGAGTTAACCCATTTTCACTGATTCCCTGGAGTGGAAAAAGAAAGAAAAGGACTCTCCAATTGAGAATAACAGAATTGTATTTTTTTAATTCACTTTTGTGTTTTGCTTATAGTTTTACACCCAGGTGATACTTGATATAATGGAAAGTGGTACTTGAGGAAAAAAGGTTGGGAACCCCTGACCTAAACGATTAGTTAAATGTCTGGCCAAGCATCCTACATGATCTAGTTGCACTTAAACATTCTTAAAGAATGTTTTGTAGATTGTTCCCAGCAGTAGTGATTGACATGGCCATCAACTACCTGGGTCCAAAACATCAGTTCAAGGGACTGCCTGAGATGTAGTGAGCTTATTTTTCTGTTTGATATACCTGCAGGGTGTATGCAATTTGGCAGGCCTATCTACGCATGGACCATGAACCTGTTTCATCTAGGATCTTGGCAAGGTCTCTCTACCATTGCAAAATGCAGGGAGGTTTTACAGACTTCAGACACTGCAACGATTTTCCGGGTAAGCCTAGAGCCGAAGGGGCCTGCCAGCCCAAGCCCTCAGCTAAACCCTCTCAGGTGGCCTCACCCAATCAGGACGGGAAATGGCTTTTGCACTACACGCCGGTGTGGAGGGAATTGATATACGACGCCTGGGTCAATAAGGTTGTTTCATCTGGATATAAGAACGAGTTCTAGACCAGCCTCCACACTCACGGCCGCGCGAAATAGCCCTTGCGGGGGATCTGTAGTGCCTGTGCCCCCCTCAGAGTGGGGCTGTGGCTTCTACTACCAAGTTTGACATAAAGGATGCTTATCTGCATGTCCTGATCTTCTCTGGTCACCAACAATACCTACGCTTTGCGGTGACACTTCCGTTCAGACTGTTCACTGCCCCGCAAGTGTTCACAAATGTCTTGGCTGGCAGAGGCACTGCGAGAGGTTCAGACAGTCCTGTCTACTATTCTTAGTATACAGTATGTCCTGCTCCAGATATAATACTTACACTTGGGTAATCCTCCGCCAGATGGCACTGTACTGCAGAGGCATGCAAAAACAGGCTCCTCCCGGCCCTTCACATACCCAGGGACCTCCCACAAATCCCCAGATTTCTCTGCAGTGCTGACTGCGAAGACATGAAGTATCACTCTCTCGCAGGTGAGCGGGGCTATCAAGCCTGCGGCCCTGTTGGACTATTCCCACCCGTCCTCCCTGTGATGTGCCTCCCAGCTCGGGCTGCGTCGGTCGGGTGAAGGTAGGCAGCACCTTGCGTGCTCATGGAGCGCTGCTCCACCACAGTCCCCCACCAAAGGGTAGGTGGTTTAGGCTTATGGTGAGCCTTCAGAGGATGCCCCTCCCGCACTATTGCCCCATGCCCCATGTAGCGGTGGGCCCTGTACAAAGGGTCGCCATCCTCCCTCGTTCCCCCCCGTAGTCCGGGGGGAAAGAAAAGGGGGGGGGGGGGGGTTGGTCTCAGTGTATGCTTACACCCTTATGGCCTTAATACTGTCTTTGACTGATATTCCTGGTGTCAGAGCCGCGCTGTTTGACCCCTTTTATTATGTATCTGCGGCGTCTTCATTGGCAATTCATATTCTAAAGTGTGCCATACACTTCGCCATTCATGACAATTGAATCTGTCTCAGAGCTTCGCGCTCTTCGGGTGGGGGGGGGGGGGGGTTGGCGCGGACCTGGGTTGGCGCGCTTCGTGTCACAGCCGCTTGGCCCGCCCTTCGAGGTTTTTGGCGCCATTTTGATGGTGGTCGCACGCATGCGTGGTTGCGGTCCGCCTCCTCTCTTGGTCTGTAAGTGCCCTCGCGGGCGATTTTCATTATCCTTGATTACTGCGCATGGCTCTGACACCCTTTATTCCCATTTATGTCTTTTAGACTGGTGGACACCATTGGCTTCTCCCGGCCCGGTGTAAATTTATAGCGGGTCTTGCAATATTCTCCCACTTCCCTAGCGGTCTTTGGGGCATCCAGGGTTACTTATAGTGTAAATCCCTACTGGCATATTGTGCCTTGCTTAATCACCATATGGAGGTATCTCAGAATAATGTGACCGGGGTCCCTCCGGGACAAGACCGGCTGTGTATAGCGAGTGGACAACCCCATGCTGATGCTGGCAGGGCACGGGTCTGTGTACCCTGTGCCGAGCAAGCACTGGCCCTGCAATCAGGTCGGCCAGTGGCTACACCTAGCTCCAATTCACCTATCTCCCCAGGCTTAAATCTCTCTCCTGCTGAGTCGCCTACAAGTGCGGTAGTGCAGCCTGCTAGGCCTTCCCGACTGCCTACGGCTGAACAGATTATTGCTAGGTTATCTGAGCGAATGAGCCCTGGTAAGAAGCGGCACCTGTCGCCTCATGCTTCGGTATCTTCTATGAGAACTGTGGGATTTACTACTCCGGGTGACTATACCCTTTCTGATGAAGGGGAGTTGTTCTCTGACTCAAGCTCATCTGATGGGAGTCCGAGGAGTCAGGACGATTCAGGCCCTGAGTACTGGGGCCAGTGTGATACTGACGACTTATTGATTAAGGTCTTTAAGGCACTGTCTATCTCCCTCCCCGGTCAGGTCCCCAAACCTAGAGGGGAGCGTTTCCATACTGCTACTGCACGTTTGGAATTTCTAAAGCAGGCTCATTTCCATGCCCTGGTGCTCAAGGAATGGGAATGTCCCAGTAAACTTACAGGGGTTCCAGGGGACTGGGATAGGAAATACCCTTTCCCCCTTGAGGTGGTTAATTGCTGGTCATCACCCCCTGTGGTGGATGCGCCGATCATAGGGGTCCCGAACCCCCCATTTATTACAACCCCTGCTTATAGTACCCTTCGGGATGCTGAGGACCGGCGCATTGAGCTGTTGGCCACCCATGCCTTTTCTTGTGCTGGGACAGCGCTGCGCCCAGTCTGTGCCGTGGCTATTACTACAGTAGCCACTAAGGCACTCATTAGAAAGTTACTTGATCATCACCCTGAGAATCTCCCCTGGGAGGTGTTTTAATGTAATCTCCAATTGTGATGTATTTGTAAAATGTATTCTATTAGCGTTGGAAGACGCTATCATGATATGTGCAAGAACTTCTGCACTTGCAGTAGCCATACGTCGCTTGGTCTGGCTGCGACAGTGGGGTGCTGACGATGCTACAAAAAAGACTCTTACTGGGCTCCCCTTTAAAGGGCGGCACCTATTTGGGGCCTGTCTGGATCTATTTGGTAAAAAGGCCAGATCACCCTTACACAGATGGCCGTCTAGGCCCCCTAGGGGCAGAGGCACTCCTCCCCCCTACCTGAGTGTTGAGCAGGAACCAGGGGTGTCCTTCCGGGTTTTTAGTGCGGACTCCTGCCCCACGAGCAGCAGACAACGCCCTGGCCCCCCCGGCGGGGCTAAGCCCAAATCTTCCACCAAACCCCCTCAAGCATGATGGGGCGCCCTCGCCCTTCGGGGTGAGGGGATGGCAGCAGCACCTTGTTATTATCGGGAGGCATCTCGCCTCATTCTGGTGGATTTCGGAGGTTGTGTCCTCCAGATGCAGGTTAAGGTTGCTGCGCTGTCTTCCCCAGTTTTTATCAGGTTCCAGGTACTCCTGGGCTCTGCCGCTCTTCAGTTACTGACACAGGCCAGGCTAGGCCTACGAGGCCTGAGGGTCTCTTGCCATACCAGGCAAAAGAAGGGGCCGCTATACCAACCTTTCACAGTTCCCTATGAGAGATGGGTTGGGACCATTTGGATTCACGGCTACTCTCATTATTAGAGGCAGTTTCTGCGGAAACTCTGGGTTGGTCCATCAGCACCTTGCGCCCAGCGGGCTTCTTGCCGTCTGGGGAACACTAAAATGTTTGTTTACATCCCTGTGACTTCAGATCCCCAAGGCTCTTCAGTTCATGTTCGTGCCCAACACGGCTGATTGTGACTTTGTTACCTGGCTTCCCTTCATCTCCCAGAGTGATCTCTCGGGTGCGGCCGTTGGTGATGTCTCGGATGAGACCAAGGGGCGCTTACGTGGTGGCTACCTGGACGCTTCCCTTTTCTCACTTCCCAGTCTGCGCCGGGATGGTTATCCGACTGATGGCGTCCATTGGGAGTCGTTGGATGGGGGACCCTGTTCACCCCAAGTCCTCATTGTCTCTTTCAGTGGTAATTCTATTACCAGGACTGAATCGGGATCAGGTTCTAATTTGAATCTTCCCTTCTCCGCAATGTGGCAGACAATCTGGTCGCATGGGCGCAGTCCCTCTTGCTGTTCCAGTCCCTTCATCAGGCAGAAATGCAGCTGGTGGGGCCGTTTGGTGTCTTGCTCGGAAGAGGTCCCTTATGCTCAGTCCCTTCTGGGCCTTCTGTGACTTCTATTGTCAATATAGGATAGGGATCCGGCATCCCTGGAGTAGGGTCTGTGGGCCTTCCCACCTGTTGGGATGTTTTTATCTTGGTTATATGATCTCAGGGAACCTGTACGGGGCAGTTCCTTCTTGCTCATTCCTGGAGACGGTCTCCATGTATGCCTAACTATCAGGTTGAAGGGGGAGTTTTCCTATGAAACTCCTTGCGATTCTGGGGGTGGTGGGCCCTTAGATGGTTCTTACGCCTATTGGCTATATAACACCGGTGCGCCTTACAATGGCTCTGCCTCGCTTGGCTACCTCCCTTCCGGGCCTGCCAGTTGGGGGTGCTCGGTCTGTCTGACTGTGTCCTACTGTAACCATTGGAGGGGCCTGGGGCTGGAGGAACCTTAAGGAAACGCCTAGGTTTCTAATCTGGGCGGAGATGATGTTCCCTGCATGTCATTATATTCGCCCCGGTGCTGCCCCTCTGTGACAGGATGTGTTCATCCTTGTGTCACTAGGAGGTCCGATCAGCTTGGATCTGTTGTGTTCCTCACTATCACAGGCTCTTGGCCTTTGTTTCCTTGTTCCAGGATCCTCTGGCAGTGGTCCGGATGCCTTAGTACTGTCCTGACTGGACGTTCCGGTTCTGTTGGCCCTTTCTATCCCCCTGCTAGGCAGGGCTATGCGCATGGTTGCGCTGGTAAGGGGACTAGTGTTCTGGTGGCTCCAGGTGCCCTTGTAGAGGGTGGTTATGGTACCAAGGATGGTTGTTCTGGACCCTGTTGCCAGGAGTGCTAGCTCGACTCACTCAGGGCTCCCTTTAGGTCGGTCCATTACAGGTCTGGCCTAGTTGGCCTGACTGCTGAAACAACTATCTTGCTGGAGACAGGCCTATCTGTTTCGATGTCGGAGACTCTGGGAAGGCTATGAGCAAGTTCTTCCCCTTCTTCTTCCATCTATTGTAGGGTATGGCATACCCGTATTGATTGGTGGCGAGTTTTTGGTCTCTTCCCTGTTGGGCGTTCTCGGTTCCCAGGGTGCTAGTGTTGTTTGCAGCTTGATTGGAGTTGATTCTCCAACTACTACTACTGATGGGTCAGGTTCTGCCCTGTCCACCTTGCCTTAGTGGTCTGGCTCAGCCTTCCCTGGTCAGACTTCCTGCAGGGGGTACTCATCGGGTCCCCCATGTAATCTTACATTCCCCGTTGGGATTGGAATTGATTCCTTCTGTCTGATTGCAGGGTTGTATTCCTTGGTCCTATTCAGGATGCTGTCAATGTTTTCCTTCTGGGGACTATTACCTTTGTCAGGCGGGTGTTTGGCGGGCGGCTCTGTTTACCTAGCCCCCTTCCTTGAGATACACTAGGATAGGTTGAGTTCCGCCTGATGCCGGGACTAGCTGCATCTGGAAGTGGCTCTTGTTCATTGATTCGTTGTATTGCTACTCCTGCCGTGCCCTTTTTTCCTTGCAACGCTGAGGATAGGGCTCTGCCTTCCTTATTCAGATGTTGGAAGCCTTCCTTGGTATTTTCTGTCCTTAGGGGAACTGATGTTCCTTGGGGCATGTGGTCATTACATCCTAAGGTGTTTGGGCCCTTCCGCTCTCGGATGTTGGGCAGTTGGTCCTGGTTACTACCTTACTGGATGCTCCCCTTTGGTCCTTGGTTAGGTCTTTCGGGCTTCTGCCCAGCCTACCTTAGCTATTGGATTGTCAGGCTGTTACTCAGGCCTATTCCGGCAAAGGGAAGAATCTCCCTTGTCGTCTCTGTTCCTTCTTCGTGCTGGTTGCCCATTTGGTCTTCAGCACAGGGCTTCTGTTGATCGGGTTGCCTAGGCCACTACCTTTGGCCTTCTGCTCATACCTTTTTTGGTTAGTTTACAAGGTTAATGTTAGGGCCTTCAGCTCCTGCTGTCTTGGCCGTATGGTTATGCAGGTGACAGTGGTTCTAAACTGTCTGCTGTTGTCATCTTTTGTTGGGGGATCCCAACCTACTTTTTGGACACTGCTATTGGATGTCCCAAGTGTAAGTATTATATCTGGAGCAGGACGTACTGTATACTAAGAATAATACAATTCTGTGAAATACCCACCTGTAGAATTGGTATTATAAGTATACAGTACGTCCTGCTCCACCCCACACTGTTGCATTATTTTGGATCCCCTGTATGGTGATTGTTATCTTTTTATCGTTACCAGTTGTTCTGGGTGATTAATTCTCCCGGCTTCTTGTTCACTGCTTTTCAATGCTGGGGATTTGTGGAAGGTCCCTGGGTATGTGAAGGGCCAGGAGGAGCCTGTTTTTGCATGCTTCTGCAGTACAGCACCATCTGGCGGAGGATTACCCAAGTATAAGTATTATATCTGGAGCAGGACGTACTGTATACTTATAATACCAATTCTACAGGTGAGTATTTCACAGAATTGTATTTTTGGAACGTTTTGGATGGGTGATCAACTACCTCAAGTCCCAGGTGGCTTCCTCCATGGTATGGAGGACACTTTAGGTATGACATTGAATACTCAATGGTCATGAGTCCCTCTTCCGGTGCAGAGGTGCATGGCTCTTGAGGAGGCGGTGAGGTCGCTGTTGACAGAAGAACATTCCACAATCAGGCAGGGCATGCGTCTCCTTGGCTTGATGGTGTCTACCATCGAGGCAGTTCCGCATACGCATTTCCACTCCAGGCCTCTACAAATGCTGCTCCTAGCGAAATGGCGCAGGGCTGTTGAAGACTTTGGACTGTCGTTTCGTATTGACTGATAATGCCCAGCGATCCCTGAATTGGTGGCTTGATCAGCAGTCGCTGGCAGTGGGTCGATCTTCCCTGCCAGTCTGGTGAGTCATCCTGGCCACAGATGCCAGTCACCAGGTGGGTTGGGGTGGTGGTCTGGACAACCAGGCGGTTCAGGGTCTCTAGGACCAGTGGGAGTTTGGTCTGCCCAGCTCTGGGGCCTTCCATCAGGGTACAATTGCTGTGGCCTACATAAACCATCAGGGGGGTACCAGTAGCTGGCAGACATTCCAGGAAGTGAGTCGCATCATGAGGTGTGCGGAACTTTGCGTTCTGTGCATCTTGGTGGTTCATATTCTGGGGGTGGAGGAGCTGCAAGCCGATTATTTGACCGCGGGAGAAGGTAGAGCAGGGGGGATGGTCCCTTCACCAGGATGTGTTTCAAGCCCCCTGCGACCGGTGGGGAGTACCAGAGGTGGATCTCTTTGCATCTCCGCACAATCGGACGTTCCAGAGGTTCGTGTCTAGGGTGCTAGACCCCCTGGTTGTGGCGGTCAATGCGCTGGCCATTCCCTGGTCAGGGTACAGCCTGCTCTACGCACTCCCGCCACTGCCACTTCTGAATCGCATGTTAAAGAGGGTCAACTGTGAGCAGATTCCTACTATCCTGGTCATCTCACACTGGCACAGAAGGGTGTGGTTCAGATCTGGTCAGCCTGGCAGTGCAACCCCCGTGGTGATCCCCAACTTCTCAGATCTTCTGCAGCAGGTTCCCCTGCTGCACCCCAATTCTTCAGCGCTGGCTTGTTGTTGTTTGGCTGTTAGACCTTTGAATCAAGCAAGAAAACATTTGTCCTCTAGAATTTACTACAGGACTTGGAGGGCTTTCATGTCTTGGTTTCAAATCTAAGGGCCATAGCTGTACCCACAATTTTGGAGTTCCTCCAGTATTGCCTATAGCCCAGCACCCTTAAGGGCCAGGTCTCAGCCTTGTCCATTTTTTTTTTTCAAATGGACAATGGGTTAGTCCACACTTTGATGCAGGGCACTACAGGTGTTCGGCATCTGCACTGGTCAATAGTCCCGCCCTGGGATATGATCTTATCAGCGCTTCAGGGGCTCACCTTTGAACCCATGGCAGAGGCTTCCCTGGCGATGCTCACGTTGAAGGTGGCCTTTCTAGTGGCGATCGCCTCCATCTGGTGGGTTTTGGAGCTGGCAGACATAGCAGTGTTTCATGTGAAGCAGGATTTTTTGCCACGGAGGGGCTTGATCCGGCAAGCGGTCATACAAGCCTACACCTGCAAGGGGAAGGAGACACCCTTCCGAGTCACCGCTCACTTTGCCAGGTCGAGTGCTGTCTTGGGCTTTCTAAGACCAGGCTTTGGTGGAACAGGTCTGCAAGGCGGTGACCTGGTCGTCTCTCCACACCTTCACCAAGTTTAACAGGCTTGATGTCAGGGCATCGGTCGATGCTGCTCTGGGGCGTAAGGTGTTGCAGACGTTGGTGAACCCCTCTCCAGGTGTCTAAGCTTGAGGTGTCAGTGCTGCTGTTCTTGGTTATGTTACAGAATTGGTTGTTTACTGTGAGATGAGATGAGAAAAGGGAAATTTGTTTACTCACCTGTAAATTTCTTTTCTCGTCCTCGTCGCCTTCTACTTGGTTTTCCTTTGTTGCACAGTTTCTAGTTGCGCACATTATGCACAGGTTAACGTTCTCTCTTCCCGGGTCTGTGGCTGAACTGCTTTTAAATTAACTGAGGAGATCATGCCACAGCCTGACCTAAATAGGCTGGGAGGAGCTATTTTTCTCCCTTCACACACAAACTGAACAGAGGTTAAAACCCCACCCCTTCCTCTCCACCTCGGCAGCTAAGCAGTGTAGGGTCGGTCAGGTCTTGGATGGGAGAATGATGTCTACGAAACTTGGGGTATTAAATGCGAAGATAAGCCTTTATCCATGCAGGATATCATGTACAAAAAATATTTGGAGAAAAAAGCTCAAAGCATTTCCTGTTCATTCAGCCCTCAAGGATATAATTAAATCTGAGTGGGAGCTCCCAGAAAATACATTTTAATGCATAACTCAAAAATTCCCACTACAGGGCATGGAGTTTTGGAGCAAATATCCAATGTTAGATACTCCAATGGGTCAGATGTCCAGAGTAGCAAACCTAAGCTTTGGGGATATGGGGAGACTACTTGATCCTATAGGTTGCAGCATTTGGAAATCCTATAAAGGGCCTGGGATGCGGCATCATTTACCTTTAGACCTACCCTAGAAGCAGATGGCGTTGTCAGAAGCATGGACATGGCTCAATAACATTAAGGGTTTCTGGAAAGTGACACTCCTAAGGATTTTTAAGGCATTCTAGATACCTTGCCGCCCTGTTTTAGAGCATTGTCCTTCCTAGCTAATGCTTGAGAGGGAACCATCAGAGCCACGATCAAGTATGCGGTCTTAGTAGCCTGCACCAGCAGAACACAAGCTGAAAACGGGGTCGGGTGAACTAAATTATATGGTATTCCGTTTGGAGAAGATCTAGAGACCATTTTGATTTGTTCCAGTGAGTCGTGTAAAAGATTCCAAAATTCAGGTAATTACTATTAGAAGCAGGACTCCCTTAAGGTAATCCCAGGGTAGACATTACAAGCAGAAAAAACTTCATACTAGGCCTCAAGACGTCTGGGCTGGGTTGTAATCAAATCTAGTACCCAGCCATTTCTTGCAGATTCCATGGGTACAATATAGACCGTATATTTTAGAGGATTCTACTTCCACAGAAAAAAAAACCACAGAGGATCATAACAATGACCCTAAGATTCTTGGGTCGTCCTCAAGTTTGTCTACAGGAAATCGTAACACTGCTCGATCTCATGACAGTGGCAATCCCGGCATTTTCATGGGCTCAACTCCATGAGAGAACCCTGCAGAGATTCCTCCTATCTCGTTGGAGCAAATGCCGAGACTCACTGGATTAGGTAATCCGGATGGGGAAAAGGTCCTAGGAATCTCCATTGGTGGATGGATCCAGAGATACTAAGAAAAGGAAGACAATGGAAACAAAAAGAATCCAATATTTTTGACAGACGCCAGTTTCTGTGCTTGGGGAGCCCACTGGTACAGCCAGAGTGTCCAAGGGAGATGGCCACAACACATAGCAAGCCAAATCCTCCAGCTTCAGGGAACAGATGCAGGTCAAGCTGGCACTGGATCATTTTTTACCAGTAATCTCAGGTAAAGTTGTACATATCAGCCACAACAATGCTTCCACAGTAGCATACATAAATCATCAGTATGTGACCAACTCCTCTTCACTAATAAATCTCTCAAACTCAGTTCTGTTCCCTTTGCAGGAAACAAATCCTGTCAATGTCAGCAGTTCATCAAAAGGGTGCTCTGAACACGATAGCAGACTTTCGGATCAGAGGTCAACTGACAGAGTGGGGCTTTCCTCAAATAGATCTTGTCGCCACTGGCAACAATTCTAAGTGTGAAACTTTCTAGTCACTAACTATGGAAGAAGGTACGTTAGCAGTGGATGCCCTGGCTCATCCCTGGGATTTTTGGCTAGCTTTTGCCTTCCCTCTTTTCAGAATACTGCCACAGGTAAAGAAGGGCTGTTCGGAAGAGATACCAGCAAATCCCAAAGAGCACAAGAAGAGATTGAAGTTATCTTCATAGCTCCATGTTGGCTAGGGAGATTCTTTATGCAAAGGTTCTGAAATGTTTTTCTTCATTTTGTGAGACTAACAGATTGAAAAAAGAGATACCAGCAGCCTTCGAATTTCTGCAGGAAGGGTTTGAGAAAGGTCTGACAGTAAGTACACTAAAGACGCAGACTTCTGCATTATCAGTCTTGATTGCCAGTTGAGACAGGATCAGCTGATCAAACTGATTTTTTTAAAAGTATTCCCAACCTGGGGGCTTACCCCTTTTGTTGAAAGGATTACTAGAACCTCCATTTGAACCTTTTGAGGAAGTGCCCAGAAAAATGGCTGTGTTTTAAAACTTTGGCAATCACTTGGCCAGGCGGTTAAGTGAACAGCAATCTCTTATCAATGTAGGAACCTTGCTGCTTAGCTGCCTCAAAAGGTACTGGATAAAGCAAACTATTATGCAAGCATATATTTCAAGAGGAGATTCTCAACCAGAGCCATATCGGCTTCCTGTGCAGAAAGGACAGGTGCCTCTATAGAAGAGATCTGTAAAGCAACAATGTGGTCATCACTTCACACATTTCACAATCACTATAGACTAGATCTCCTGTCTGCTAAGCATCAGACCATTGGTAGAAGCACCTTCCCACGTCTAAGATCCTTTTAATTGCCTAACCCTCTCTGTTGGTGGTGCTGAAGGATGAAGGGAGAAAATCCCTGTTACATTTACCGGTAACAGCTTTTCTACGAATCCTTCGTGATGACCCCATAGTTCCCTCCCATGTCCTACGATTTACTTAATTTTACTTGCTTAAGACTGAGGTGGAGAGGAAGAGGTGGGGTTTTAACCCCTGTTCAGTTTGTGTTTCCTCCCTGGGGTGAAGTCTCTCTCTCTCTCTCTCTCTCTCTCTCTCTCTCTCTGTGGATCGTCTTGAAAAATTTGTGGAAAAGCCAATCCCAGTAAGTGTAACAGGGATTTATTCTTGGTGTGCCACACACCCCACTTCACCTTTAATATTCTTCACGATTGGGTTACTCACCACCAGGTGACGCCGTTGCAGAGAGGAAGTCTTGTAACGAGCCCCCTTCCGGCCTATATATACCTGGTACCTCCCATTTATCACCAGTGTTTTTCTCTCTGCATGACGACAAGACAGAAGATTGAAGTCTCCTGCTTGCAGGTAGCCGGGGTCTTACCCCGGCACCCCCTTTGGTCTATTTCTGCCCGGTTTTGATTGTGGTTAAATGGAAGCCTCCCAGCCTAGGCTGCTCACTGGGCAATTGGTAGACGGCACTATAGGTGCCTAGGAGCTTATCTCCTCCGCTCGACCCCCTGTTTTGGAAGCAATGCGGCTGTCCGGCATGGTGATCCGGATTTGGGATGCCCCTGTCCCGAGGTTCCCCTTGCTCTCCCGTTACGGTCCCTTCTCCCTTCACTATGGGGGGGGGGGGGGGGGGGGTAGAGGGATGTGTATTTGTATGTATGTTTTTACTGTATGTTTATTTGTTTACTTATTCAACATTTGTCAGGCTGCACCGCAAGCAAGGGTGCGTTTGGCCTGACTAAATTCCTCCTTACATGGCACGTATCCTCTGGCAGTTTCTGTTATTTTATGCGGGCTGCTGCTGCTGGCCTGTAGGGCCAGAGTTTTGGGTCAGCTTTAAGGGTGGCCGGGGCGGGCTGCACTGTGACAGGCTTGCCTGAGGCTGCCTGCGCCTTTTCCAGGTTGTACAGCTCCCCTCCCCCTTCCCCCTCCCCTTGTCTCCTTTTTTAAAACGGCCGCCTCTTGGCGGCCGCGTGTCAGTGTTTGGTGGGCAGCGCAGGCTGCCTAGGAACTCTCGTTTCCCCCTCCCCCCTTCTCCCTTTACTGAGGGCGTTGCTAGCCCTCTTGTTGTCTCGGCACCGCCGTCCGGCGGGCCGAACTGTTCAAATTCGGCGGGGGGGGGGGGGGGTCGGGGCCCGGATGACGTCAGGGGTGGGGGCGTGGTTCCGGCGGCGGCGTCATCTTACTCGGCCCCAGCCGCACTTCCTTCCTGTTATCAGGAGGACACGTGCGGGGCTCTCAGCCGCATATGTGTGTTGTGGCTGCTGCTGCTACGGGTCGCTACGCCGCTACTTCCGTTTCTGCCGCTACTGTTGCCACTGCCGCCTTCGCTGCTTCTGCTGCCATTACATCGCTGAACATTGCTGCCTGCCTTTCCACCATTTCTACTGGTCGGGTGCCTGGGCTTTTTTTTAGCCTTACTTGGGCAGGTAAGCGGCCTCACCTTGCGTGGGCTCGTCTATTTTTATTATGTCTGACTGTTTATTTATAAAAAAAAAAAAAAATAAAAATATATATATATATATATATATATATATATATATATATATATATAAAGGAGAAATACTTTTATTTAAGGAAAGGAGGAAATTCAGAGGCCAGTTTTCTTTGCCTCTTTAAAGCACTCTGGTGCTGTGCATTATCATGTGTACTTGTTGCATGAATGTTGTATTGCATGTTGCCATTTGTTTCTGGGGGTCTTACTGTTGTTTTTTTTCTTCCCCCACAGATCCTGGGATTCCCTCAATACAGTGGCCTCCCTGTTCTATTTTGCCTGGCTAGTCCTTTTTTTCTCCAAATTGGGATATATATATAGATATATATATAGATATATATATATATATATATATATATATATATATATATATATATATATATATATATAAATTGTAGATATACGATATAATGATTTATTAAGTTAGTGAAACCCCCCCCAAACTCCTTACCTCAGTTTCATCGGCGGCCGGCCGCCGCCGCCTCCCTCGCTCTCCTCTAGACGTGCCCGCGCCGGCCGTCTGTGAATGGCCGGCGCGGGCACGCGCGCGTCAAGAGGGACACGCGGGAGGCGGCAGCCGAGGAGCTGCTTGTCCGCGGCTTGTCCGTCGGCGCGGGGAGAGGTGAGTTTGGGGGTGCCCCACCGAAGTGGACGAAGACCCAGGATAGTCAAAATCCTGGGTGTTGGTCCACTTTAAACCCAGGATTTTGTGAATACCATAAATCACCATATGGAGGCTTCCGATAATACCGGAAATGGTTCTTCTGGGCCATCTAGGGTGTGTGGAGGCTGTGGGACTCCGCTCCCAGGCGATGATGTTATAGTATGCATTCCTTGTGCAAGGCAGAATATTGTGCTTCAGTCTGTCGCTCCGGCTGCTGGCTCTTCGCAACTTCCATCATCCCCTACCCCTCCCTCCCTGTTCCGGACCCCGTGCGACATTGTCAAAGGTGGGGATTCGCAATCCGAGGTGTCTGCACGGTTAGCCAACCTCGAGAAGATAATTTCCGTTAAAGCAGGGTTGAAGGCCACTGCGAAACGGAAGCACCTTTCTCCTGTACCTCCGGCTTCACAGGATGAAGTATGTGAGCCTGTAGATTGGTCCGATTGCTCCCTGGACGAGGAGGGAGAATTCCTGGTGGAGTCAGATGAGCCTGCAGATCAGCTTGAGGTTGATGCTATTGGCGATTTGTCTGCGGGGGTTTCCCTTGACACCCCCTCCATTTTGGCTCAAATGTTTGAAATTTTGAATTTAGATCCGCCTGAGGCTGTCACCCTGCCAAAGGGTCAGTTGTTTAATGTGCCTCAGCCGCATTTGGTTTTTCCCAGACAACAACACTTTGAGAGGGTTGTGCTTAAGGAATGGGAACATCCCACGCGGTTAACTGGAATCCCTTCCAGTTGGGAGAAACATTATCCTTTTCCGCCAGAATTGGTGAAGCTTTGGTCGGTTCCTCCTGACGTCGATACCCCTGTGCTAGGGCTCTCTAGCACAGCTATGGTGCAGTCTTCTGAGACCACTGCCCTTAAGGATGGTGAGGATCGTCGGATTGACCAGTACGCTCGCCATGGTTTTATTAATGCCGGATCAACGATGCGCCCGGTGTGTGCTTCGGCGCTTCTTCTATTGGCGGTTAGATCGGTTATTCAGGATCTGTGTGTGGATCTTGATCCCACTTGTAAGGAGTTTACTGCTCTTAGGCAGTGTGAGTCTTTTGTTTCCTATGTTCTGTCCGCTCAGGACGATGCGCTGGCTATGAGTAGCAGGACAGCGGCAATGCTGGTGGCTATTCGTCGGGCAGTATGGCTGCGCCAGTGGTCGGCGGACGTAGCTTCTAAAAAGGTGCTCACAGCTCTCCCCTTTTTGGGATTGCGACTGTTTGGTGATAAAATTGATTCAGTTGCAAAAGGTGGTAAAATGCCGCAACGTAAGAGGCCTCGTCGTCCCTTTCGGGGGGCAAGTTCTGGTAGGCCTTCCTTTCGGGGATTCAGAGCAGGTAGGGGGGCTTCCTTTCCCGCTACCAGAGGTGCAGGTTTGACTCGGGGGAAGGGCCGTGGCAGTCCCACTCAGTCCTGGGGCACCAAGCCCAAGCCTGCTGGTAAGCCCGCTCAGCAATGAGGGGCTGCCCTCACCCGTGCGGGTGGGGGGACGATTGCGACACTTCTCCCAGGTTTGGGACCAGGAGATTCCGGACAGATGGATCAAGGAGGTAGTGTCGTCCGGTTACAAGCTGGAATTCGAGTCTCGCCCTCCTTCACGGTTCTTTCGGTCTCGGGTGCCCATCGATCCTTTGGCCGCACAGGGGCTCCTGGCGTCGGTAAAGAATCTGTTAGAAATGGCGGTCATCCGGCTGGTACCGCGCTTAGAGATGGGCCTCGGTTTCTACTCCAATCTTTTCGCAGTCCCCAAAAAGGACGGGTCGGTTCGTCCCGTCCTGGACCTGAAATTACAGGTTCATCCGTTTTCGGAAGTTTCGCATGGAAACTTTACGTACGGCCGTCGGTTCCCTTCGGCAGGGGGACTTCATGATGTCCATAGACATCAAGGATGCTTATCTTCATGTTCCCATCTGCCACGCTTATCAACGTTTTCTTCGATTCGTGATGGAAGATCAGCATTTTCAATTTGTGGCACTTCCGTTTGGCCTTACCTCGGCTCCAAGAGTGTGATGGCCATTTTCAGATCTCGGGGCATTCGGGTCGTACCTTATTTGGACGACCTTCTCATCATGGCTCCGTCACTCAATCAATTGGAGACAGACACCAGGATGGTGGTCTCCACGCTGGAAAGCTTTGGTTGGGTGATCAACTTCCCCAAGTCCTCCCTCGCTACGGCCAGGGTGGTGTCCTTTCTGGGGATGCAGTTGGACTCTCATCAACACAGAGTGTTTCTCCCCCAGTCCAAAATGTATCTGATTCAGGAGTTGGCTCGGGTCCTTCTTTCCAATCCTCGGCCGTCCATCCGTCTGGGGATGAGGCTGGTAGGGTTGATGGTCGCCTCTTTCGAGGCAGTTCCTTTTGCTCAATTTCACACGAGGACGCTTCAGCTTTATCTGTTGGCGTCCTGGGACCGGCAGCCTCAGTCGCTGGATCAGCCCTTCCAGTTGTCCTTCCGGGTCCGGCAGTCCCTCCAGTGGTGGTTGGTCTCGGCCAATCTTGTGAGGGGCAGGTCCTTCCTGACCCCTCTTTGGGAAATTGTCACCACGGACGCCAGTCTTTCGGGATGGGGCGGATTCTGGAAGGAGCTTCAGTTCCAGGGGCAGTGGGGACCTCAAGAGGCCCACTTACCCATCAATGTTCTGGAACTGAGAGCCATCCGTCGGGTGCTTGCTCTCCTGACTCATCACGTTCTGGGCCTTCCGGTCCAGGTGCGTTCAGACAATCGAACAGCGGTTGCTTACATCAATCATCAGGGAGGGACTCGCAGTCTGAGTGCTCTCGGAGAGGTGTCCCTGATCCTGACCTGGGCAGAGGCCCATGTTCCTTGTCTCTCGGTGGTATACATTCCAGGAGTGGAGAACCAGGAAGCGGACCGGTTGAGCAGGGGCTCTCCCCGTCTGGGAGAATGGGCTCTCCATCCTCAGGTTTTTCGCTCACTGTGTCTCCGGTGGGGGACACCGGAGGTGGACCTGTTTGCCTCTCGTCACAATCACAGGCTCCCGAACTTCGTGTCGCTCTCCCGGGATCCTCTGGCTCTGGCAGTGGACGCCATGTCCCTGAGCTGGGGGGATCTGGGATTTCTATACCTGTTTCCTCCGATACCCATGCTGGGCAGGGTGGTTCGGAAGTTGGCTCTGGAAAGGGTGTCCGCCGTTCTTGTGGCCCCAAGGTGGCCAAGGCGAGTGTGGTTCGCAGACATCGTTCGGCTGGCAGTGGACCAGTTCGTTCTGCCTCTTCGGCCCGATCTGCTCACTCAGGGTCGGTTGTGTTACCCCAATTTACCAGCGCTGGGTTTGATGGCCTGGCTGCTGAAACCTCCATCTTGAAGGAAGAGGGTCTTTCTGACTCAGTCATTAAGACTTTGATCAGTGCCCGGAAGAGGTCTTCTTCTATCATCTACTATAGGACTTGGAAAGCCTATATCGCTTGGTGTGAGATTAGATCCTTTCCTTGTAGGGTCTTCTCGGTCTCCAGGATTCTGGAGTTTTTACAATCTGGGCTGGACTCTGGTCTTCAGCTAAGTACTTTGAAAGGGCAAGTTTCTGCCTTATCTATCTTTTTTTTAGAAGCGTTTTGCGCTTCATCCTTTAGTTAAAACTTTTTTCCAGGGGGTTACGCATGTGCGGCCTCCCAGGAAACCATTACTCCCGGTTTGGGATTTGAATTTGGTTCTTTCTGCTCTGCAGGCTGCTCCTTTTGAGCCTCTGCAAGATATTGCTTTGTCTACCCTGACTACCCTGATTGTCTTCTTGGTAGCTATCACTTCGGTCCGGCGTGTCTCGGAGTTGGCGGCCTTGTCTATCCAGGCGCCCTACTTTGAGAGGCATCAGGATAAGGTGGTCTTTCGGTTCAAGCCAGACTTTCTTCCTAAGGTTGTTTCTGCTTTTCATTTGAATCAGGATATTGTTCTTCCCTCCTTGTGTCCCAATCCTAAGAATGACAAAGAGAGGGTTTTGCATTGTTTGGATGTAGTATGCTGTGTTAAGTACTACTTGATTATCACGTCTCGTTTTCGTAAGATGGATGCCTTTTTTGTTGTGCCCTGTGGGCCTAAGAAGGGTTTGGCACCAGCCAAATCTGCCATTAGCAAATGGATACGTCAGGCCGTTATTGCGGCCTATTCTGCTAAGGGGAAAGTTGTGTAAAACCCCCCAGAAACCCCCACCGCCGCCGATCGGGTGAGTTCTTTTGGGGTTTTGGGGGGGGTCCCTCACCGCGGGACATCCCGATCTCGGATGTCCCGCGGTGAGGGGGGTGATCGGCCCGGGAATCTTATAGATTCCCGGGCTGATCACCCATGGGTGACGGTCCACTTTAAGATATACAGTTGTGCACTAGTTAACTTGCTTTAAAACCACTGACTGACAAGCTCTGTTCTGTTTTTTAGGACTTTATCCTTGCTTAATGCAAAAGTAATTGTTACACCATTGCGTCAGGCTACATTTGGCACTGTCCTAAACTGTTTTCCATTTTTAAATTGAAGAAGTGGGCGAGATTTTGGCCGAGGTTTACACTTTTTCATGATTTCTCTTCTGAAAAAGTAGGCGTGCACTTGGATCTGTGATGCTGCATAACATTCCACATTGTGATGAATCTGCAGGTGGATAAGGAGGAGGAGGGGGGGACCAGCAATCCTGTCTTACTCTGCTGAGCTAATTGGCAGGATGAAAAAGAGAATGTCAACGGCTGAACCTGTAAACCCTGATATCTCGGCCATTTCAGCTTAAATTTAAAAAAGAAAAAACGTTTTAAGACGTTGCCAAATGTAGCCCGACGCAATGGTGTAACAATTACCTTTGCTTGCAGTATCATTTTAAGAGCAAAGATATATATATATATATATATATATATATATATATATATATATATATATATTATGTTGGCCCAAGGGTAAGGCCGAAAGTTGATTATTAGTCTGTCAGATTCAGTTTTTGTTCTATTAATGGCAACATCTCTGTATGCAGATATAGGATTATTTTTTTATGTTTCATTTGTGTTTTGTAGTTGAAAGCCAGGGTACAAAAGGCATTTCCCAAAGAGAGATAAGGATAGCAATGAATGTGGGAAAACTTGAAGCCAGAATGCTATGCCGCTTATTACAGCGATTTATGTTGATTAAGGTAAGATTGCTTTTGATTTATACTTCTTGTGCAGCTGGACATCTCCCTGTAAGGTTTCTTTCTCTATCATTGACTCAGGGTCATGGGTTCAGCTTCACAAACCCACTATACTGGAGGGTGAAAACTCATCCAAGAGGACATAATACATAATTTCACCAGTCATGTTCTCCAGTCTTTTTGCTCACATTTTTTTTATTTTAAGGATTTCCTGAAAAATTACCCTTTGATTCCCGGGGCCACAGTACAATCCAAGTGTACCAATTGCTTTGTGGTTAAAGGAATTGTTCTGGGAACAGTATGTTGCAGTTCTAAAGACCCAATAGCATTATTTGTATTCTTAGTATACAGTACGTCCTGCTCCAGATATAATACTTACACTTGGGTTATCCTCCGCCAGATGGCGCTGCACTGCATAGACATGCAAAAACAGGCTCCTCCCGGCCCTTCAAATACCCAGGGACCTCCCACAAATCCCCAGATTTCTCTGCAATGCTGACTGCAAAGACATGAAGTATTACTCTCTCGCAGGTGAGCGGGGCTATTAAAGCCTGCGGCCCTGTTGGACTACTCCCACCCGTCCTTTTCGTGATGTGCCTCCCAGCCTGGGCTGCGCTGTTCGGGTGAAGGTAGGCAGCACCAGGCGTGCTCATGGAGCCATGCTCCACCGCAGTCCCCCACCAAAGGGTAGGCGGTTTAGGCTGATGGTGAGCCTCTAGTGGATGCCCCTCCCGCATTATTGCCCCACACCCCGTGTAGCAGTGGACCCTGTTCAAAGGGTCGCCATCCTCCCTCGTTCCCCCCATAGCTCGGGGGGAAAGAAAGGGGGGGGGTGTGGTGGTCTTAGTGTTTTGAGTTACACGTTATGGCCTTAGTATTGTCCTTGACTTATACACCTGGTGTCAGAGCCGCACTGTTTGCCTTTTATTGTCTATCGACCGCCGCCGCGCGAGTCTCTTGCCCTTATTGAATGGGCATGCGAACAGGCGGCGGCGCCTCAGACCCTGCGGTGTCTTCATTGGCAAACCTCTTTTTTTTTCTAAGTGTGTCATACACTCGCGTTTTCTTGTCTGTGTTGACTACTGCCTCAGAGCTTCGCGCTCTTCGGAGGGGGTGGGGACCGGGCTTGGCACCTCTGCGTCACAGCCCGCTCTGGCACGCCCTTCGAGGTTCGCTTGGCGCCATTTAGATGCTCGTCGCACGCGCGTGGTAACGGTCCTTCTCCTGCCTCGGTCTGTAAGTGCCCTCGCGGGCGATTTTCATCATTCTTGCTTACTGCGCATGGCTCTGACATCCCTATTCCCATTATGTCTTTCAGACGGTCAAATCCAGTGGCTTCTCCCGACCCGGTGTAATTGCCAGTGGACCTAGTATAATTACTCCCACTTCCCTGCGGGTCTTTGGGGCATCAAGGGTAGCTTATAGCGTCAATCCCTACTGGCCTATTGTGCCTATTAATCACCATATGGAGGCATCCCAGGATATTGTGAATGAGGTTCCCTCGGGACAAGCCCGGCTGTGTGTAGCTTGTGGGTTCTCGCCTATCAGCGGTGACAATGCACGGGTCTGCGTCCCTTGTGCACAGCAGGCGCTAATGGTACTTCCTGCCCCTCCTGTGGCTGGGCCTGCACCTCGCCTCACTTCACCTACCCCCCCAAGCCTGAGTCTAACCCCCAATACAAGCGGGGATTCTCATCCTGATGTGGCTACTAGACTGGTCAGTGTTGAAAAATTGCTTGCTAGTACTCTAGCGCGCAAGGCCACTGCAAAAAAGCGGCACATAATCCCTGACTCTGCTCCTTTCCCTACGGAGTCTGAGTTTTCGCACCTATATAGCCATGCCCCTTCGGACGAAGGGGAGCTGTTCTCTGACTCAGAGTCATCTGATGAGAAGTCTAGGGGTCATGACGATTCTGGTTCTGATCACTGGACCCCGGATGATACTGACAAACTACTGCTCAAATTTTTGAGGTTTTGACCATCTCTCCCCCTGTTGCGGCTCCCAGGCAAAGGGGTGAGCTATTTCATACTGCTAAGGCTCGATTGGAATTTCCTGAGCAAACCCATTTCAATAACCTCGTGCTTAAGGAGTGGGAACATCCCAGTAGACTTCCCGGGATCCTTAAGAGTTTGCACAGGAAGTATCCATTTCCTGCTGATATGGTCAAGTGCTGGTCATCGCCCCCCACGGTCGATGCTCCTATTCTAGGGCTGTCTAACACCTCTATTATGCACTCCCCTGACACTACTACGCTGCGGGATTCTGAGGACCGGCGCATTGACCAATTGGCGTGCCATGCCTTTGCGTTTGGAGGGGCGGCGCTGCGCCCAGTCTGCGCTTTGGCCATTACTGCTGTGGCGCTCAGGGCCATGGTCAGGAATGCACTTGACGGCCCAGACGAGTTGCCTACTGATACTATGAATGCACTGTCTAACTGTGATGTATTTGTGAACTTTATCCTGTCTGCATCGGATGATGCTATTAGGCTGTGTGCCAGATCTTCCGCCTTGGCGGTGGCTATACGCCGCGCGGTATGGCTGCGCCAGTGGGCGGCCGACAATGCTGCTAAGAGAGCCCTTACGGGGCTTCCATTTAAGGGGCTACGCCTGTTTGGGGACCGCCTAGACCTCTTTGCTAAAGGAGGTAAGTTACCACAGCGCAGGCGGCAGCCTCGACCTTTTCGTAGCCAGGGCCCCCTTTCAGCCCCCTACGGAGGCACTAAGCAGGGAAAAGGGGTGTCCTTCACGGGGGCTCGCGCAGACTCCTGGCATAGGAGCAGGGGGCGACGTCCTGGCTCCTCCTGGGGGACCAAACCCAAAGCCCCTCCCTAGACCCCTCAGGCGTGATGGGGCGCCCTCGCCCGCCAGGGTGGGGGGACGGCTACAGCACTTCGCGCACGTCTGGAGGCGCCAAGTCTCAGACCGGTGGATTCAGAAGGTAGTTACCTCTGGCTACAAGATGGAGTTTGCTGTTCGCCCCCCCTCAAGATTCATCAGGTCCCGGATCCCCCAGGGCTCCTTACACCATCCCCTTTTACAAACTCTGGCTTTGACGGCCTGGCTGCTGAAACCTCCATCTTAATGGAGAAAGGCTTGTCTGCCTCAGTGGTGGATACCATGGTACAGACTAGGAAGAAAACTTCTTCTGCCATCTATTATAGGGTATGGCGTTCCTACATAGACTGGTGCGAGTCTAGGTCTCTTCCCTGCAGGGAGTTCTTAATCCCTAGGATTCTGGAGTTTTTACAACATGGATTGGAGTTGGGTTTAAAACTCAGTACTCTGAAGGGTCAGGTTTCTGCCCTGTCTGTCTTCTTTCAGAAGTCTTTTGCTCAGCATCCCTTGGTTAAGACCTTCTTTCAGGGGGTCACTCACTTGCGTCCCCCACGTAAGCCTACGGTCCCTGTTTGGGACTTGAACCTGGTTTTGTCTGCCTTGCAGGGTGCTCCCTTTGAGCCTATTCAGGATGCTGCTCTGGCTGTACTTCCCCTCAAAGTTGTTTTTCTGGTGGCTATCACTTCGGTCAGGCGTGTATCTGAGCTGGCGGCTCTGTGTATTCAGCCCCCATACTACGAGAGACACCAGGACAAGGTGGAAGAGTCCCCCCTTCCGTCTTACTGCTCATTCTACTCATGCTATTGGTGCCTCTTGGGCCTTCCAGCACCAGGCTTCTGTTGAACAAGTTTGCAAGGCCGCTACTTGGTCTTCTGTTCATACCTTTTCGAAGTTTTACAAGGTTGATGTTAGGGCCTCAGATGATGCTGCTTTTGGCCGAAAGGTTCTGCAGGCGGCAGTGGTTTAAACTGCCTGATGTCACCTTTTGTTGCGGGATCCCACCCTACTTTATGGACACTGCTATTGGATGTCCCAAGTGTAAGTATTATATCTGGAGCAGGACGTACTGTATACTAAGAATAATACAGTTCTGTGAAATACTCACCTGTAGAATTGGTATTATTTGTATACAGTACGTCCTGCTCCACCCCACCCTGGTTTGTGCATTATTTTGGATCCCATGTATGGTGATTATCATTGTTATAATTACCAGTTGTTCTGGGTGGTTTAATTCTCCCGGCTTCTTGTTCACTGCTTTTCAATGCTGGGGATTTGTGGGAGGTCCCTGGGTATTTGAAGGGCCGGGAGGAGCCTGTTTTTGCATGTCTCTGCAGTGCAGCGCCAATTGGCAGAGGATAACCCAAGTGTAAGTATAATATCTGGAGCAGGACGTACTGTATACAAATAATACCAATTCTACAGGTGAGTATTTCACAGAATTGTATTTTTCCCCTGTGGGCTCCTTCGTACAGTAAGACTGTAGTGACTGAAAACGTGTACAGAGACTACAGATAATCGGTCAGAAACAGAAGAGTTTTGCTGGCAAAATAACTTTTGGGAAGTTGAAAAAGTTTGAGGAGGGCATAACATGTATGCCTTTGAATAGGGGGATGAAGCAAGCATTAGTGAACAACCCTATTCACGCAGTATTTAAGATTTAGATAAGACCAGCACCAACTGCCAAACAGGGGTTAAAGATTTTAGAGAAGACTTTAAGGAACAGAAAGTTAAGTTGCAGTTATCTAACCATGAGGAATTTGGTCTGATCATTGACAGTGAGTGGAAGAACTTAGTGGATGGCAACTTCTTGGAGGTAGCAGGTTGCAGGTGCCTCTCTAAAGGGAGTGTTGCCTTTCTTAAACCGGACCAACACCCGTTATTACTTTGTGTACGGGTGTTGGTCCCGCTCTCTGCAGTTAGCAAGAAGCTCAGAGGGCATCCAGAACGCTGGAGCCCCCTCGCACCTAACCGAGCAGATCCCGCGGAATATGTTCATTACAAGTCTGCGCCGGGAAAGGGGAGAAATGCAAATGAGCGCTGTTTGTTGTTGGGTCTGGTTTAAGTCATTTTTTACTGTTGGTCTGCTAAAAGGTGGCTATAGTGTTTTTTTATGTTGTTGGCTGCAGAGTGACTTTAAAGCAGCGGTGCACAACCTTTTTGGTGTAAGGTCCACATTGTCCTATTGTTTCTATTCAAGGGGTTGCAATATAATTTAGGTTGCCAACAATGCCAAGCCATTTACTCGAGGTAAGCTAACATTAAAGCCCTGAATATGCCTTTATGCATATGCAAAGGTGAACAGAAGTGAAAGAAATAAGGTGAATAAAGGTGGGTAAGACAGGAAGAGCTGAGGTGGGAAGGAGTGGGAAGATATACGGCAGGGAGAGGTACATTGAGGTGAGGTGGGACAAGGTAAGATGCTTTGAAAAGTGATGGACAGAGGTAAGGTGAAAAGAGATGTTTAGAGATTGGTATATGTGAGGAGAGTTGAGATGGGACAAGGTGGAAAGAGGTGAGGTAGGGAGAGCAAAGTTAAAGAAGGCATAGGTAAACTGGTGAAGTCTAGATAGATAGTTTAGTCTACATAATCACCCAGCACAAACAGACCAGAAGCACGTGTGTGACCCTCCTCTAGAGACAATCATAGGCGCTCCACTTTTTGCTTTGGGAGTTAAAGATTCACTGCCCTTAACTGACCAGCAGCTTGCACTGCAGGCAAGGCAAGCTCTGTTCTCCCACTCTCCAGGGGGTACTGGGTGTCACAACTGGTGGCCATGAGGGCCGCATGCAGGGCCAGATTATGAAGGGGCGCACACCCCGGGGCCGCCACCACTTGCCCTGCAAAGGGGGCCTCCACCAACCTTTGGGATATGGTCTGGTCCAGGAGGCTTTTCAGTCTTTGGTCTGACCTGCAGCCAAAGTCACCACAAGGCAGGAGGGAGAGTCTAGAGCAGCAAAGCCGCCGCCAGCAATGCTACAGTGATGGGTGGGTGCAGAGCTGTCAGTCAGTGGCTGCTCACTGCACATAAGCCACCAAGCACAGCCGCTGGCAGCTCAATGCAGGGAACTGTTTTCTGCTGGGCCAGTTGGGCGACTACACCCCCCCCCCCCCCCCCCCCTACTTGGCTGGCTGCAGGTTGTACGTCCATGCTTTAAAGATACTTAAAACCCAACAGCAGTAATAAGGTAGCAAGCAGTTTACCTGATGCCTGTCGCATGTGCCTCTCCTGAATTTCCTACAGCAGATTGTAGAAGCCGTAGCAAGGTCCCAAATTTTGCTCTTCTTTCAATTTTATTCATTAAGGGCCAAGCAAAAAATGGTCTTAATGGCCACAATGGTCCAACGGCAGAGCATGTCCAGGAATCCTTAAATTGCGCCATAACATGCCCCTCTCAGCCACATCGCCCTGAAACTGAAGTGAAAAAGTGACTTTACTTAAAATACATAAGGTATTTACATATAATCAGAGATTTTTAGATGCTTTGAAATTGATTATTTTACTCGTTTCCCAAGGGGGATAATGTGGGAGAAAGTTAGTATGTGCATGGACAGGGATTTTAAGGTATTTACATATTATTTGATATTTAAAGCAGACCAACAGTCAAAAATGACTTAAACCAGACCTACACCACAAACATATATCCCATATGATATCTGTCAGGGTCATGGGGACAATAATTTGAGCCTGGAAGCAGACTTCGTCAAAGATTTATCATACAGTCTGGCAGGTCTTTACCGCTTGGTGCGAATCCAGGGGTTTTGCTTGTAGGACATTTTCTGTCTCCAGAATCCTAGAATTTTTGCTGAAGGGTTTCAATGGGGGGCTTCAGTTTAGTACCCTCCAAAGGACAGATCCTTAGCAATCTTTTTTTTTTTAGAAGCCTATTGCTGAAAATAAACTTATGAAGACATAGTTGCAAGGGGTCACCCATGTGTGACCTCCCCGAAAGCCTATTCTGCTTGTTTTGGACCAGAACTTAGTCTTACCAGCCCTTCAACCACTTGAACCACTGGCAGAAGTTACACTGGGGTTGATGACACTTAAACCGCACCTTCAGCATGATTTAATGAAAAGCCCAAGCACTTAAAAAGCTATTCCCCAGCATCTAAAATAAATATATTTTAAGTCTTTAGTTATTATTCTTTCCCCCACTGGGCTGCAACCCTGTTCAGGACTCTAGGATACGGGTGTCACCATCTTGATTCAGAAGCATCACACATACTGAGGAGAGCGAGATAAAGTGTCAGGGAAAAGACATCAGGATAATTTTTAATGTGAGCAATCTGTATGTACAGGGTGTAGGAAACATATAAGATATGCTGTTATTCAGGGTGAAGGTCCACTTTAAGGTCATCTTCCTAGTGGCAATTACCTTGGTGAGGCGCGTTTCTGAATTGTCAGCTTTATTGGTTAGGACTTTCTTCCTAAGGTGGTTTTCCCCTTTCATCTTAATGAAGAGGGGGTTTTGCCCTCCTTATGTCCCTCTCTGGTTAGCCATAAGGAGAAAGTCAAGTCCTCCACTCCTTGGACGTAGTTAGAGCCCTTAAATATTCTTTCTCCGCTACTCTAACTTTCCACAAGACTGACTCCTTGTTTATTTTATTTAAGGGGCCATGGAAAGGAATGGAAAGCTAAGTCTACCATTAGCTGATGGATTAGACAAGTAGTGATTAAGGGAGGAATCCTCTTTTTCAGGTTACAGCCCATTCTACCTAGACTATGGGAGCTTCCTGGGCTTTTCAGCACCAGGCTTCAGTGGATCAGGTCTGCAAGGCTGTTACCTGATCTTTGGTTCATACATTTACCAAATTTTATAAGATAGATGTTAGAGCCTCCGCAGACGCCACTTTTGATTGAAAGTTATTACAAGCGTGAGCTCTTCAGCTGAGGTTTGATTTCTTCGAAATGGCTTACTCCTCAGGTTAGAGGAATAAGGTTGACACTTGGGATTCCCAGAAGGGCACTGCTTTGGGAGGTCTCATTCATATATGATTTGCCGACCCCATGAAGTAGAATATGATAGAAAATACAGTTCTATGATTCTCATCTGTAGAATTGATTTCTCTTTTTTTCCACTACAGGGCATCACGCCCACCGTATCTGCAGTCCCAGTGAAGCTTGTAAATATTTAGTGTATAAATAGTATTTATAAAAAAAAAAAAAAGGAGGAAAAGAAAGGAAAATAGGAAAGAGAGATGTTCTCAAATAATCGTGGGAACTCCTAGGCTGCCTTCATCCTCCCGGGCCTACTGCTGTTCCTACTGCTTTTCAGTGATGCCCTGGAGAGGAAGAAGAGCCAAATCAATTCTACAGGTGAAAATAAACAGAATTGTATTTTTCCAACTGGGCCAGGCTAGTGGTCTGGTTTAAGGGCTCAGGGAAATATGGAATTGCTGCAAATGACCTTGTCGCAACTGCTCAATTTGCAGTTACTCCAACTACTCACACAGGAAGATAACCAATACAATTCAAACAAGAATTCTTGCTGACCCTATTTGTGGGGGTTTATATATGCCTTAATATGCAGCTGCAATAAGATCTATATATGTGAGATGTGACAGTGGTGCCCTACAATAGTCAAATGTTTCAGAAGCAGGACAATTATGAACACTTTGACAGGGGATATGAATGTTAGGCAACCCCACGAGCAAGGAGCATTCGTTTGGTTGACAGAAGGTTTTGCAGAAATGTACGACATATAGGGGTATCTGGTTATTTGTGTCTTGTCACAACAGAAATGTGGAAAGATGATTTATAGGAAGAACCAGGGGTTCTGTTGTGGTAGGTTCTCTGGTAATATCCTTGATAGAATTCATATTGGTGTATGCTTTTTTTTTTTTTCCTCTCTTTTTGAGCGGAGAATGAAAGTCAGTGTTGAGATGGTGTTTTTGATGTCATCTTAGTAAGTAGTGTCCATTTCATCTTTTGTTGTGAATCTTTAAGATTCCAGGACTGCTAGATTCCCTCCCTCCTCCAGGATCGGGTTGCCCCACTGTGTGAAACCCACCAGGTCGCTCGTAAACTCACCGTCTTTCCCAGCCCAGCGGTGCATGCAGGAGCTTCAGCTGCATCCTCGCTATCCTTTTAGCAGGGCACGTGCCTTAGACAAGTTCTTAGATGGAGGGGCGGGAGCGGATCCGTGCACGCTGATTGGGTAAGAAGCCGTGCATGCGCCGGGGAAGGGTGAGTCATATTGGGCGACCTGGGAGGTTTGACACAGCAGGAACAAGGACCATAGTCCAGAAATCCTGGATATTCTAAGCATACAGCACGTCCTGCTCCATCTATAATACTTACACATGGGTAATCCTCCGCCAGAGGGCGCTGTTCACTGCAGACATGCAAAAACAGGCTCCTCCCGGCCCTTCATATACTGAGGGACCTCCCACAAATCCTCAGATTTCTCTGCAGTGCTGAACTGCGAAGACATGAAGTATCACGCTCTCGCAGGCGAGCGGGTGAAAGAATGGCCTATGTGCTCTAGGGCGATCTCTCTGGATCCCCTTTTTAGGCACGCTGTCTCACAATTGAAATAATTCCTTTGCGTAATTTCAGATATCTGAGAGAATTTGCACTCGGGTTCGATAATAATGACACACACACAGACCCAGTACAAACTCTAGTTTACTTCCGCTTTAGGGTGGACTTATAAAGCAAGAAACCACAGACACAGTATGTACTTGTTCCACATTTGCGACATATATGTCTAAACCACACAGAAGTGCAAGCTGACAGTTTCCACAGAATAAAAGGTCAGCACGCACGCAGTTACCGAGAAATTGCCCCATTTAGCTATTATTGCGGTTTGACAGTTAAATTTCGCTAGCATACACTTCTGCAATAACATTTCCAATGAAGCTTGCAAATATATTCCTTTTTGTGAAGCTTTGCATATAACTATATCTGGCAGCCATTTTGTTCGCTTCAGCCATTTTGTTAGCAAGACCTATGAGGCTTATTGCCTCTGCCAACAGCGGGGCTTTACAGCCTGAGGCCCTGCGGGACTATTTCCAACCATCCTCTTTGAGAAGACTATGCCTCCCAGCCTGGGTTGCGTTGGTCGGGTGAAGGTAGGCAGCACCTTGGGTGCTTAACGGAGCCATGCTCCACCGCAATCCCCCACCATAGGGTAGGCGGTCAAGGCTAATGGTGAGCCTCTAGTGGATGCCCCTCCCGCACTATTGCCCCGTGCCCTGAGTAGTGGTGGACCCTGTTTCAGGGTCGCCACCCTCCTTCTTTCCCCAACTAATTAAGGGGAAAAGAAAGGGGGGGGGGGGTCGCGGTCTCAGTGTACTGTTAGTCACGCTGAATGCCTTTATTTCTGCCTCTATTGACATCTGGGTGTCAGAGCCGCGCTGCGTGCTCCTTATTCTGTTTGGCTGCCGCCGTTTTTCTCTCTACTACACAGTTTGCTGCGTCGTGATTTTATCCTTGCTTTTTTATTTTTTACCTCCGAGCTTTGCGTTCTTCGGGGTGGGTGGGGACTTGTCTTGGCGCACTCCGCGTCACGGCCGAGCATTGAGCCCGCCCTTCGAGGTTCGCTGGGCGCCATTTTGACGATCTTCGCGCGCGGCGGCTGTTCTCCTCCTCCCTTGGTCTGTAAGTGCCCTCGCGGGTGATTTCTTATTATATGTTCTTCCAGCTGCGCATGGCCCTGACACCTTCTTTCACCTTATGTTTTTCAGACGCCGAGTCTCCGGCGGCTTCTCCCGGCCTCTTATATCCTTATACATATATATCGTTATACATATATACTTATTAGCGGGCCTTCCTACAATTCTCCCACATTAATCAGCGGGTCGTTGGGGCATCCAGGGTTGCCTAGTGCATAAATCCCTACGGGCATACTGTGCCTAGATAATCACCATATGGAGGCATCTCAGGATTATGTGACCGGGTCCCTCTGGGACAAGACCGGCTGTGTATAGTGTGTGGTCTCCCCCATGCTGATGCTGACGGGGCACGGGTGTGCGCGCCCTGTGCCAAGCAAACGCCGGCCCTGCGAGCAGCACCTGTGGCTGCACCTCGCTCCTATTCTCCCTCTTCCCCTGGCCTAAACCTCACTCCGGTTGAGTCATGTTCCAGCGGGGAGTTACAACCTGACCTGTCTTCTAGACGGCCTACGCTTGACCAGATTGTTACGGGGTTGTCCGAATGCTTGGGTCCTGGCAGGAAGCGGCCCTTGACGCCCCCGGCTTCGGCCTTTGCTATGGGTTCGGAGGAGCTCTCTTCTCCGTGTGATAGTGCTCCGTCTGACGATGGAGATCTGTTCTCTGATCCGGGTTCCTCTGATGAGAGGCCGAGGAGTCACGATGATTCTGGCCAAGATGACTGGGGCCAGTTTGACATTGATGGTATGTTGCTTAGGATTTTTAAGGCCCTGGCTATTTCGCTCCCTGGTGCGGTCCCCAAGCCGAGAGGGGAGAGCTTCCATACGGCGACTGCGCGTTTGGAATTTCTCGAGCAGGCTCACTTCCACGCTTTGGTTCTTAAGGAGTGTGAATGCCCCACTAAACTTCCAGGGATCCCAGAGGACTGGGATTGGAAATACCCTTTTCGCCCTGAGATGGTTGATTGTTGGTCATCGTCTCCCGTGGTGGACCCACCGATCATTGGGGTTCCTAACCCCCCCTTCTTCACAGCCCCGGCCTACAGCACCCTTCGGGATGTCGAGGACCGGCCCATCGATAGGCTGGCTTTGCACGCCTTTGCTTGTGCAGGAACAGCGCTGCGTCCTGCCTGTGCCGCGGCCATCACTGCAGTGGCCGCTAGAACCCTCATAAGACAGATGCTTGAGCATCACCCTGAGGATTTACCCTGGGAGGTGTTTAATGCACTCTCCAGTTGTGATATTTTTGTTAAATTTATCCTTTTAGCTCTGGATGACACCATCAGAATGTGTGCGAGGACCTCTGCCCCAGTGGTGGCTATACGTCGTCTGCTCTGGCTGCGACAGTGGGGGGCTGACGATGCTGCTAAAAGGACTCTGATTGGGCTTCCCTTTAGAGGGCAACGCCTGGTTGTGGCGCGTCTGGATATATTTAAAAAAGAGGACAATTCGCCCCATCAAGGGTGGCCGTCTCGGCCCCCTCAGAGCAGGGATACCCCTCCCCCTCCATATCATAGTGTTAAGTAAGAACCAGGGGTGCCCCTTCCGGGGCCTGGTACAGACTCCTGCCCCAGGAGCGGCAGACAACGTCAGGGGCCTTCTGGTCGGGCTAAGCCCGACTTCTTCTCTAAAACCCCCCAAGCATGATGGGACGCCCTCACCCGCCTGGGTGAGGGGATAGCCACAGCACCTTCCTCCTATCAGGAGGCACCATGCCTCGTTCTGATGGATTCAGGAGGTAGTCCCTCTGATTGCGGGACGGTGTTTGCTGGATGGTTCTTCCCCGAGTGGGTCAGGGTACTTCTGGTCCCTGTCTTTCTTCAGGTATTGGTGCAGGCCTTCCTTGGCCTGCTAGGTCTGGGCTCTTTGACAGGATGCCCTTCACAAATAGAGGCAGTGGCCTCTACACCAATTTGTTCCACCTTCTCCTGGAGGATGAGGCGGTTGTCCATCCTAACCCTCCATGGGTTTGGCGATTGTACCCACAGGCGTTGCCGCTTGGCGTCTCTGAGTTGGGCCTTCGGCGCTCTGTAAATCAGTGGACCTCTGGCCGTCCGTGGAATGCTAAGATGCTTATTTTGGCTCACATGTGTCTTCAGGACACTTCGGCTTTTACAGGTGGGTGTTGGTGGTCAACACCGTTGATTGTGGCCATGTCATTAGGCCCCTCCCCCGCTCCCTGTGCTCGTTACGGCTTGGATGGGAGTGCTGCCTCGAATGAGACCAAGGGGCAGCTGCATAAGGACCTACTAGGTTGTCCTTACCTACAATGGGGAGTTATTTGGGATGGGTGTTCAGTCACCTATTTTGTCCCATTCTCCAGTATCTCCTCTCCTAGAATTGCATTTGGATTCGGCTCCGGCTAGTTCCTTCTTCCTTGGCGGTAGGGGACCTTCTGGGACAAATTCTCTGTCCCTCTTTGCTGATATATTACCTTCACCAGGCAGGATTGCAGCTGGTGGGCTCGTTGGTGGCGTATCAGATGCTGTCCCTTATATACCGAGCCCTTGGGCTCTTCTGCACACTAGGTTAGTGATCCTACATGGGGTTCCAGCACCACTGGAGCTAGGTCTGTGCTCATTCCCCTGGGTATGGTGGTTCCTCTTGAGCCGATTATACTCAAGGACCCTGTCAGGGGGCACCCCCTTCTTTGCTTGCATCTTCCGGTGAGGGGTCACACCTTGGGTACCAAGTCTCGCAGGTTGGCGGGGGGGGGGGGGGGGAATTCTTCCAATACTCCCCATGGTTCCTAGGTAGGGTCCCTTAGAGGGTCCATCTTACCTACTGGTTTGTTGAAACAGTGAACCTTCCGTTGACTCTATACGGCTGGACTTCTCCTCTTTTAGGACCTGTCTTTTGGGGTCTCTTGGCCTGTTGGAAGACAATGGCCTGTTTTATTATTGGTCTGGAGCTTGAAGCAGGATGTTCCCTCTGGAGGGTTCCTGATCCTGTTCTGGGTGGGGGTCTACGTCCCCTGTTCCTCAGTGGTATTCGCTCCGATGGATGTCTTTCAGTGGCAGGTTGTGCTATCCTGGTGTCCCTCTGAGAGCCAACTAGGGTGGCTCTGTTGGGTCTCGCCTATTTCACAGAGGCTATGCCCTTGTTTTTACTGTCCCAGAATATTCTGACTCTGGTCATGGGGGTTTAGTAAATTTGTGTATAGACTTCTATTTATGTGCCTTCTCTTTATTCACCATGCTATGGGTTTTCTGCGCACGGTCGTGCTGATAATGAGACCCGTGAGCTTAATGGCCCCTGGGTGGCCTAGTGAACTGTGGTTCGCAGATGCTTCTGCTAAGGTCAGCTGAACTGCACGCTCTTTCAGGAGTGCGGTTCTGCCCTTGTCGGGCTCCTTCTTATGATGTCCCAATCTACAGACTCTGGGGCTTGACAGCTGATTCATTCGCCCCTTGGAGACGGGCTTATCTTCTGGGGGACTTGGTATATGGGGGGGCTACGAGCAAGCTTCCTTGGCTTCCTTTTCCTCCTTTTCCTCCGTCCGTTATGGGTTAGGGTGTACCCATATTGATTGGCATGGGTCTTGGTCTCTCCCCTGTTGGACGTTCTCGGTTCCCGGGGTTCTAGAGTGGTTCCAGCATAGGTGGGGTTGGCTCCCCATCTAGGTTCTTGAAGGTTCAGGTTCTGTCCTGTCCGCCTTCCTGTAGACGTCTGCTTCAGTCTTCCTTATTAGGAGTTCTCTTGGGGATGCTTAGGACATCTCCCAAGTAGTTCTATGGTCCCTGTTGGGATCAATTTTCATTCTGTCTGCCCTGCGGATTTTTTCCCTTGGGTCTTATTCTGGTTGCCTTCTGAGCTATTTTTTGTGGCTCAGTCGCCCCTCTGGGGGCTGTTGCTTCAGTCAGACGTGTGCCTGAGCTGGTGGCTCTGATTGCTTAGCCCTCGTTCATTATACCATTTGTGGTGGTATTCCGCCTTACGCCAGACTATTTTTTCCAAGGTGGTGTTTTATGATTCTTGTTTAAGTCCTTTAGTCTGCCTATGGGCCTTATTCTTAGTAATGTTGAAGTAAGGGGTCTACATTCCCTCAACAGGTGTGGCACTTTTCCTGGTCATTTCTTATCCCTTAAGGGGACTGATGCCCTTTGGGATCTACGGGCGCCTCCTTATGTATGCGCCTGATCTCGTTTGCTTCCAGGGCCAATGCGCCCTTTGGACTGATTTTATTTGGATGGTTGCCTTCCTGGTCCTGAGTATAGTTTCGGCTTCTTGCTGATCCTTGTTAATGAAGGGGTCAGTATCCCTGCCTGTCTGATGGGAGACCAGTTTTCATTTCCCCGTTGGGGAGAGCTCTAAGTTTTACCAAGGCTTACGTTGCCTATGGGCTGGTTGGGCCGTTACACTGGCCTATTCCTTTAAGGGGGAAGATCCTCCCTCTCTTGTTTTATTCCGTTATATTGGTGTTTGGGTACCTTTGGCCCTTCGGCACCAGGTTTTCTCTTGAATAAGTTGCCTGACCGTGGCTTGTCTCGGTTCATACCTTTTCAAGGGTTTTGTTTTGAGATTGACGTTAGAGCCTTTGCTCATGTCGTACTTGGTAGCAAAGTTTTGCAGGTGACAGCGCCTTTACCGTCCGCTGTGCCTTTTTTTTTTTTGGATCCCACCCTACTTTATGGACACTGCTATTGGATGTCCCATGTGTAAGTATTATAGATGGAGCAGGACGTGCTGTATGCTTAGAATAATACAATTCTGTGAGATACTCACCTGTAGAATTGGTATTATACGCATACAGCACGTCCTGCTCCACCCCACCCTGGTTTCACTTTGTTCTGGATCCCCTGTATGGTGATTGTTGTCATTGTTATTATTCCACTTGGGTGGTTGGTTTCTCCCGGCTTCTTTTTCTCACTGCTTTTCAATGCTGGGGATTTGTGGGATATGAAGGGCCGGGAGGAGCCTGTTTTTGCATGTCTGCATTGAACAGTGCCCTCTGGCGGAGGATTACCCATGTGTAAGGATTATAGATGGAGCAGGACGTGCTGCATGCGTATAATACCAATTCTACAGGTGAGTATCTCACAGAATTGTATTCTTAATCCGCTTTAAAGCCTTTGGTTTGACTGAGCATGTGCATAGGGAGTGGCAGTGGCCACAGTGGCCTCGGCTCACATCTGGCCTATCTGAATGGCTGGCATGCGATCACGACGAAAGACGAGTGGAAATATAAGGTGATTGCGAGTGATCTTGGGGGGGTCACACAGTGCGGCATCCCAAATAAGGATGCCCCAGGGGCACCTAGTCGGCTGCTCCTGGAGACTGAATCTCCAGGGTTGGCCTGGGCCAAGAATGGTCTACTTTAACTATGGGGAATGGGAAAACCACACAAACCAAGTCACTCATCTGGTTTTATTCTAAGCATACAGCACGTCCTGCTCCAGATGTAGTAATAACATGTGGGTAATCCTCCGCCTGAGGCGCTGTTCACTGCAGACATGTAGAAAACAGGCTCCTCCCGGCCCTACATATACCGAGGGACCTCCCACAAATCCCCAGATTTCTCTGCAGTGCTTACTGCGAAGACATGAAGTATCACACTCTCGCAGGCGAGCTGGGGCTTTACAGCCCGAGGCCCTGCGGGACTATTCCCACCCGTCCTCTTTTTGAAACAATATGCCTCCCAGCCTGGGCTGCGTCGGTCGGGTGAAGGTAGGCAGCACCTTAGGTGCTTACAGAGCTAGACTCCACCGCAATCCCCCACCATAGGGTAGGCGGTTAAGGCTAATGGTGAGCCTTCAGAGGATGCCCCTCCCGCATCAGCGCCCCATGCCCCATGTAGCGGTGAACCCCGAGTATTGGGTCACCTTCCTTCCTAGTTTCCCCCGCTATTGGGGGAAAAAGAGGGGGGGGGTTGTGTGTGCAGACGGCTTAACATTGCCCCATTACACTGTGAGTTGAAGCCCCTGATGACTACTGGGTGTCAGAGCCGCTTTTCATCTCTTATCGTAACCTTAGCCGCAGTGCCTTAATGTTGTTTACTCGGTGCGTACGGCGGCTCCGATCTCGGACTACTGGTTTATTCTCTTTTCTTTCCTGTCATGTCAGTCCCTGAGGTGATTCACTTGCTAGGGGCTCAGTTTCTAACTGCTAGTTTTTCTATTGGTCACGAGCTTCGCGGGGGGGGGGGGGGGGTAGGGGGGTTGGTGTGGTCTGATGTGGCGCATTCCGCGTCATGTTCAGCTCTGGCCCGCCCTTCGAGGTTCGCTGGCGCCATTCCTCTCACGTGCGCGTGGTGAAGGCTGTCCTCCCTCGCTGTTCTGTAAGTGCCCTCATGGGCGACCTTTCTTTAGCCTTCGTTTCTCCTCGCTTGGCTCTGACATCCCTCTTCCCCTTGTGTCTTTCAGACCGTGAGCTTCGGTGGCTTCTCCTGGCACGGCGTAACGCCCGGCCTTAACTTCTAAAACATCACTCCCACTTCCCAGGGGGTCATTGGGGCATCCAGGGTTGCTTTATAGCGTCAATCCCTACTGGCATTTTGCACATAATAATCACCATATGGAGGCATCTCAGGATATTGTGAACGGGGCTCCTTTGGGACAAGCCCGTCTGTGTGTAGCTTGTGGGGGACATGGATAGACTGTTGACCCAGATCTTCGACGTATTGTCCCTCTCTCCCCCTGCCGCGGCCCCCCGGCAAAGGGGGGATCTGTTCCACATCGCTAGAGCGCGGTTGGAGTTTCCCGAACAAACCCATTTTAATAGCCTCGTGCTGAAAGAATGGGAACACCCCAGCAAACTTCATGGGGTCCCTAAAAGTGTGGATAAGAAATATCCCTTTCCTGCCGACCTGGTCAAGTGTTGGACATCACCACCAGAGGTTGATGCCCCAATCCTAAGCCTGTCCAACACCTCTATTATGCACTCCCCCGACACTACTACGTTGCGGGATTCGGAGGATCGGCGTGTTGACCAACTGGCATGTCATGCCTTTGCATTTGGGGGAGCGTCGCTCCGCCCAGTGTGCGCCTTAGCCATCACGGCGGTGAAGCTCAGGACCATGGTTAAGACTGCTCTTGAAGGGGCGTATGACTTGACCTCTAATGCTGCCAATGCTCTGGCCACCTGTGAAACTTTTGTGAACTATATCCTATCTGCCTCGGACGATGCTATTAAGTTGAGTGCTAGGGCCTCTGCTCTGGTGGTAGCCATACGCCGAGTGGTCTGGTTGCGCCAGTGGGCCGCTGATAACGCCGCCAAGAAGGCCCTTACGGGGCTTCCATTTAAGGGATTGCGCCTGTTTTGAGAAAGGTTAGATATATTTGCCAAGGGTGGCAAGTTACCCCAGCGCAAGCGTCAGATTCGGCCCTTTCGTGGCCCAAGCTCCCTATCGACCGCCTACCGGGGGGCTAAGCAAGGCAGAGGAGTGTCCTTCGCTGGGTCTCGGGCAGAGCCCTGGAACAAGAATAAGTGACGCTGTCCCGGTGCCTCCTGGGGGCCCAAGGCCCCTCAAGCATGAAGGGGTGCCCTCGCCTGTCAGGGTGGGGGCACGTCTACAGCACTTCAAACATGTCTGGAGTCAACACGTCTCAGACCTGTGGATTCAGGAGGTAGTGTCCTCCGGTTACAAGATAGAATTTGCTGTATGCCCCCTACCAGGTTCGTTGGGTCTCGGATCCCTCAAGACCCTGTATCAGCACGGGTCTTGATGCTGGCTGTGCAGGACCTTCTGGATCTAGGGGTCATTTGCAAGGTCCCCTTAAGAGACAGGGGCAGGGGATTCTATTCCAACCTTTTCACGGTACCCAAAAAGGACGGGTCAGTCAGACCCATTCTGGATTTAAAAATCCTCAACAGATTTGTCAGAAACAAGCACTTTCGTATGGAAACTTTGCGCTCGGCTACCGCCTCGCTGCGCCCAGGGGACTTTGACATCTGTGGACATGATGCTTACCTGCACGTTCCGGTGTTTCCAGGACACCAAAGGTTTCTCCGATTTGCGCTGCTGGATCAGCATTACCAGTTCGTGGCCCTGCCATTCGGCCTCACATTGGCTCCCAGGGTGTTCACCAAGGTGCTGGCAGGGGTGATGTCCCTGTTAAGACTAAAGGGCATACGCGTGTTGCCCTACCTGGACGACATACTCATCACCTCTCGGTCTCTGCGGCAGGCAGAGCTGGACACTCAGTTAGTAGTGTCCACCCTGGAGTCATTCGGCTGGGTGATCAATTACCCCAAGTCCTCTCTGTCCCCCTCCTCAGTGACCCCGTTCCTGTTGATGATTCTGGATACAGTTCAGTCAAGGATATTCCTTCCTCAGCAGAAGGTGGAAGCCCTGACAACGCAGGCGATGTCCCTGCTTTCGAGCTCTCATCCCTCCATCCGGCAAGGAATGCAGTTGGTGGGCTCGATGGTGGCAAGCTTCGAGGCGGTGCCCTTTGCCCAGTTTCATGTGAGAACCCTACAGCTTCACCTTCTGTCAGTTTGGAACAAGAACCCAGCGTCCTTGGACGGGATATGGGTGGTTCCCCCCTCGGTCAGACAATCCCTTGCGTGGTGGTTGACCACAGGAACATGACAAGGGGCAGATCCTTCCTGCCTCCCTCCTGGGAGACGGTCACAACGGATGCCAGTCTGTCGGGTTGAGGGTGATTCTGGAAGTCCCTGCGCTTCCAGGGGAGGTGGGGCCCTCAGGAGGCCCATCTACCTATCAATGTCTTGGAATCTTGTCAGATTGGTGCTGGAACAATTGACCCATCACCTGAGGGTTCTGGTGGTTCAGGTACGCTCAGACAACAGAACGCCGGTTGCCTACATCAACCATCAGGGAGGGACCCGGAGCAAGGGGGCTCAGGAAGTTTCTCTAATTCTAACATGGGCGGAGGCCAATGTCCAATGCATCTCGGCTGTCTACATTCCGGGGGCGGAGAACCTGCTGGCAGATGCTCTGAGCAGGGGTCGTCCCGTCAGGGGGAATGGTCCCTCTGCAACAGGGTATTTCAGTCCCTGTGTCACCGTTGGGGTGTGCCAGATGTGGATCTGTTTGTGTCCCATCACAATCACAAGCTCCCGAGCTTTGTATCTCTGTCTCAGGATCCTCTGGCTCTGGCCACGGATGCCCTGTCCATGTCTTGGAGGGAGTTTCGGCTCCTGTATGTGTTTCCACCAATTCCCCTTCTGGGCAAAGTTCTACGCAAGATTGTTCTCGAAGGGGTACCCGCGATTCTGGTGGCCCCAAGGTGGCCAAGAAGAGTGTGGTTCGCAGACGTGGTTCAAATGGCAGTAGATCAGTACGATCTGCCAAAGTTGCCAGATCTTCTAACTCAGGGGTCTCTACGCCATCCCAATTTACTAACTCTGGCTTTGACGGCTTGGCTGTTGAAACCTGAATCCTGATGGGAAAAGGGTTTGTCTGCATCTGTAGTGGCTACTATGGTGCAAGCCAGGAAAAAGACTTCTGCTATCTATTATAGAGTCTGGCGTTCTTACATTGACTGGTGTGAGTCCAGGTCTCTTCCCTGCCGGGAATTTTTAGTCTCTAGGGTGCTGGAATTTTTACAACATGGTCTAGCCTTAAGCTTAGTACTCTGAAGGGCCAGGTTTCGGCCCTGTCTATCTTCTTTCAGAAGACCTTTGCCCAGCATCCTCTTATCAAGACCTTCTTTCAGGGGGTCACTTGTGTGCGTCCCCCTCGCAAGCCTATGGTACCTGTTTGGGATTTAAACTTGGTTTTATCGGCCCTGGAGGGTGCTCCTTTTGAGCCTATTCAGGAGGCTGCTCTCGCTGTTCTCACGCTCAAGGTTGTCTTCTTAGTAGCTATCACCTCTGTTAGGCGTGTGTCTGAGTTGGCTGCCTTATCTATTCAGCCTCCCTACTATGAGGGACACCAAGATAAGGTGGTGTTCCGCTTCAAGCCGGACTTTCTACCGAAAGTGGTATCTGCTTTTCATTTGAATCAAGATATTGTGCTTCCTTCTTTGTGCCCTAATCCTAGTAATCCTAAGGAAAGGGTTTTGCATTCCTTGGACGTGGTTAGGTGCGTCAAGTATTACCTAGTTATCACGAAGGCCTTCAGGAAGACTGATGCTCTCTTCGTTGTGCCTCACGGGCCTAGGAAAGGTTTGGCTCCCGCCAAGTCTACCATTAGTAAATGGATTTGTCAGGCTGTGGTTCAAGCCTATACTACTAAAGGGAAGTCTCCCCCCTTCCGTCTTACTGCTCATTCTACTCGAGCTGTTGGGGCTTCTTGGGCTTTTCAGCACCAGGCCTCTGTGGAACAAGTTTGCAAGGCCGCTACGTGGTCTTCTGTTCATACCTTTACTAAGTTTTACAAGGTTGATGTTAGGGCCTCAGCTGATGCTGTGTTTGGCCGCAATGTTTTGCAGGCGGCAGTAGTTTAAACTGCTTGCTGTTGCCTTTTCTGTTGGGGATCCCACCCTACTTTACGGACACTGCTATTGGATGTCCCACATGTTATTACTACATCTGGAGCAGGACGTGCTGTATGCTTAGAATAATACAATTCTGTGAAGTACTCACCTGTAGAATTGGTATTATACGCATACAGCACGTCCTGCTCCAACCCACCCTGGTTTCACGTTGTTCTGGATCCCCTGTTTGGTGATTGTTATTACTATTATTGCCAGTTTTTTGGGTGGTCGGTTTATCCTGGCTTCTCCTTTCACTGCTTTTCAATACTGGGGATTTGTGGGAGGTCCCTCGGTATATGTAGGGCCGGGAGGAGCCTGTTTTCTACATGTCTGCAGTGAACAGCGCCTCAGGCGGAGGATTACCCACATGTTATTACTACATCTGGAGCAGGACGTGCTGTATGCATATAATACCAATTCTACAGGTGAGTACTTCACAGAATTGTATTATTAGTATTGCTAGATACTAACACATTGCTTTATTATTGTTTAAAATGTGTTTAATTACATTTGGTGCTTTTACCTTAGGGCTTTATGGAAGATGAAGGGCGTCAGCGAACTACCAAATTCATCTCCCACGTGTTTGTCGAGGAAAGTGAATTGCGCAAGCAGTTTTTAGAGGAAAAAGCTAAAAGTGAGCAGTTGTCTTTGTTTAATTTGGTGCCAGTACCAGAACAACATGTTGAAGATGGCATTTCACATGCTCCAGAAAACATTCCAGCTGAAGAGTCACAACTTTTAATGGATGAGAGTGAAAATTTGACATGCAGAAAAAATCCTAAAACAGGTGAAGCATGCTCCTTTTTAAGTGAGTGTGCCACTAGTACTCCTTTGCCTACCTCAAAAGGTATGACAATAATTTTAAAATGTAAGGATATTTTAATAGCCTGCTGATCTTTTAATGTCTGACCTATAGCAATCTCATAGGAAGATGAAGCATTTGCAGTGTGTCATCTTGATGAATTTATAATGTCTGCAGTATTTGTAGTGTGTGGATGTGTGCATGTGTGTATGTCTGTATAGCATCTCGTTTGCCATCACTCATTTATCCCAGTAATTTTGGTTGATAACTTCAAGCAGACCCAAACTCCTCCTCTTGGCCCCCCACCTCAAGCACCTACAAGCATCTTGCTCCTTCCAGGGTTGCCTATTTCTTCCCTTTTTAGCCACACCCACCTGGCAAATTTGAGATGGCTTATTGGTTCATCCCAAATTTGCCGGGTGACATAGCACACCCACTGGCCCCATCCTCAGTTTCCTTGTAGTCTGAGTCGTGCTCCTCAGCAGGGGATGCTTGGACAAAGTTGCCTTGGGATCGGCGGACAGGTGTCAAGAAAAGGCAATTGTCTTTTCCAGGGAAGCCATTGAGGGGTTTTGGTCTACTTTAATGTGTGTTAATGCATTTCCTGGACCCTAAATATACTTTCTTCCCCTTGCTTCCCACTCTTTTCCCTTGAGAAGTTTCAATTCTTCTGCTCATGGAGTTGAGGGTTGTGCTGGCAGATCCTGTCACTATCCTGATATTCTCAGTGTGCCACACACCCCGCTTCCCCTTTAATTCTTACGATTGGGTTACTCACCGCCAGGTGACGAAGTTGCAGAGAGGAAGTCTTGTAACGAGCCCCCTTCCGGCCCATATATACCTGGTACCTCCCACTTAACACCAGTGTTTTTCTCTCTGCATGGCGACAAGACAGAAGAAAGAAGTCTCCTGCTTGCAGGTAGCCGGGGTCTTGCGCCGGCACCCCCTTTGGGTCTATTTCTGCCCAGTTTGATTGTTTGTTACCTAGATGGTTAATGGAAGCCTCCCAGCCCAGGCTGCTCACTGGGCAAACGGTAGATGGCACTATAGGTGCCTAGGAGCTTATCTCCTCCGCTCAACCTCACGCGTGGGGCAATGCGGCTATCCGGCATGGTGATCCGGATTTGGGATGCCCCTGTCCCGAGGTTCCCCTTGGCCCCTTTCTCTCCCGTTACGGTCCCTTCTCCCTTCACTATGGGGGGGGGAGTTGGGGGGTGTATTATATGCATGTGGTGTTTTACTTTACTTGTGTATTGAAGTATTAACAGTCAGGCTCAGCGCCGCGGGATGCGCGCACGCGGCCTGACCTGCTAAGACTATGTATTTGTGTATATGTCCCCCCCCCCCCCCCCACTGATCCGAGGGCGTCGGGGCGCCCTCTCTGTTTGCGGCACCGCCATTGTGCGGGCCGCGCTGTTGGCAGTTTCAGGCACGGCCTGAACTGCCAGGGTTGTGATTAGGCTCCCTTCCCACTGACCCGAGGGCGTCGGGGCGCCCTCTCTGTATGCGGCACCACCATTTGGCGGGCCGCACTGTTTGAATTAAGGGGGCGGGCCCTGATGACACAATGAGGGTGTTGTCAGGAACCGCTTACCTGATCCCCGTTCCAGCGACGTCTCCAGGCGGCCAGCTGCAGCTGTCACTGTGCGGCGGCCGCGCCGAGCGGCGTCGGCTCGAGCAGCGTCGGCTCGAGCGGCGCCCAGCTCAGCCACGCCCCCCGCTTCCTCCTCCAGGAGACGTGCTCGCGCGCGGCCGCGAGCACGTGTTTGTTATGCCCTCCGGCGGCGCTGTGCTGCGCGCACCCGCCGGAGGATCAAGTAAAGGGTTAATGAATCCTAGGGGATTGAGGGCTTCGCCCTCTTCTGCTCTGCAGCCAATTACCCTTGGAATCCTATGTGCTCCAATCAGCACACTGCTTCCCTCAGACCTGTTCCTATAAAGGCAATTCCCTCTCAGTTGTGAATTGCCTGTGATAGCGCTCAGAACCCTGTGTTACCTACTCCTGTGAAGTCTAGCCTGTTGCCGATTTGATTGTACGACCATTCTCTATCCTGAATCCTTGTTGCCAACCTCTGCCTGAATTGACGCCTCTCGATCCTGAATCCTTGTTGCCGACCTTTGCCTGAACTGACGCTTCTAGATCCTGATCCCCAGTTGCTGACCTCTGCCTGTACCCCGACTACGTCTTGCCTGACCCCTGGTGCCGCTACGATCTCTGCCTTCCCGTTATCTACCTATTGCCTGTCTCTGGACTTCCGTCACTCACGCTCTTGCTATTGGTTCTCCAGTCCTCCCACATATAAGCTTACATCCTTTGAGCCATTAAGTCCTGGGGGCAACCGATCCCGGGTAGGCGTATCTTGCGTCCCGGCAAGCGGGGGCTCCTACAGGTGAAGCTAGCTGTGGAGATTGGGGGTTGTGAGCTTATTAAGAGGGCTGGAGTTACCCCGAGTGTGACATTATCACAGGCCCCAAAAATGGATGACCTGGTACAGCAGGTGCAAGCTATGGCCACAGCGATCAACCAACTCGCTCAAAGAGTGGCCACTCAGGAATCTCGTCAAGTGCCAACTTCCTCTGTACCACCTCATTTCTCCGAACCTAAGATTCCACTGCCTGAGAAATTTTTTGGAGAACGAGCAAAATTTTCCAATTTCAAGAATGCCTGCGAACTATATTTTAAGTTAAGACCTATCTCCTCTGGCACAGAGGTCCAACGAGTAGGCCTAGTCATTTCCTTGCTTTAAGGAGACCCACAGTCCTGGGCCTTTAGTTTACCGTCCCATGACATTGCTCTACAATCAGTGACTGCCTTCTTCAATGCTATGGGCGTTTTATATGCCGATCCAGATATACAGTCTACCGCAGAGAATAGGCTTCGGGCCTTAAAACAAGGACGGAATTCGGCTGAAGACTACTGTGCTGAATTCCGCCGCTGGGCTATCGAAGCTAGGTGGAACGATCCAGCTTTGTGTAGTCAGTTCAGGGTGGGACTGTCGGATAGCATCAAGGATGCCTTAGTCAATTTTCCCCCGCCAGTGGACCTAGATCAATTAATGCAGGTCTCCATTAAAATAGACCGACGTCTTAGAGAAAGGGCCAGGGAGAGAGTCGGGGCTCCCACGTCCTTTAGACCAGTCCAGAGTCATAGATCCCCGGTTCCCCGTGGAGAAAATACCTCATCATCTTCCCAGGAAGAACCTATGCAATTAGGGAGAACCCGCTTATCCCAAGAGGAGAAACAGCGTAGGCTATCCGAGGGGTTATGCCTGTATTGCGGGAATTCTGGTCATTTTGCAGGGTCCTGTCCCAACAAGGGGAAACCGGCGGAAAACTTCCGCACCCAGACCAGGTAGAGAGTACTGATCTGGGTGAGTCAGTTTGTAACTCTCGCCAGAATAAGATGCTTGTACCTATTGATTTGTTTTGGGGGTCCTCTAAGCAGACAGTTTCCGCCTTCATAGACAGTGGTGCGGCTGGAAACTTTTTGGACAGGAGCATGATCTCCACCTTAGGGATCCCTGTAGTTCCTCTTGAAAGATCCCTACAAGTTTTAGCTATCAATGGAAAGGCAATCCAGGGAGGTCCTATAAATACCAAGACCCCACCTCTCAGACTAATTGTCGGCTCTTCTCACTCTGAATTCTTAGAATTCTTTATTTTTGATTGTCCGGAAACTCCGGTGGTTTTGGGATACCCCTGGTTGCAACTCCATAACCCGGTTTTAGATTGGCGGGCTGGGGAGTTGGTCAAGTGGAGTGACCACTGTAAAGGTCACTGTTTTAATACAGGCCTCAGAAGCGTTCAAGTCTTACCACAGGAATTACCTCAGCCATACGCTGATTGGATCGATGTATTCTCTGAACGCTCTGCTGATACTCTTCCTCCACATCGGTCCTATGACTGCCCCATTGACTTGCTGCCTGGCACAATTCCCCCGAGGGGAAAGATCTATAACCTTACCCTGCCCGAGGAGCAAGCAATGAGGGAGTATATTACCGAAAATCTTAGGAAAGGATTTATCCGTCCCTCTACCTCGCCTGCTGGGGCCGGGTTCTTTTTTGTAGAGAAAAAAGATGGTGGCTTGAGACCGTGCATAGATTATCGAGCCTTGAATAAGATCACTGTAAAAAACCGATACCCCTTACCCTTGATTGGGGATCTGTTCAATCAAGTCACAGGAGCTCGAATTTTCTCCAAATTGGATTTGAGAGGGGCTTACAATCTGATTCGCATCCGACAGGGGGACGAGTGGAAAACTGCATTTAATGTGAAGGATGGGCACTATGAGTACCTGGTCATGCCCTTCGGTCTTTGTAATGTGCCAGCCGTTTTCCAAGATTTTGTTAATGATATATTCAGGGAATATCTCTGTAGATTTGTAGTCATCTACTTGGATGATATTCTCATTTTTTCTAATTCTTTACCGGAACACAGACACCATGTTAAGTTGGTGCTACAAAAATTAAGAGAGAACAACTTATTTGCTAAACTGTCTAAGTGTGTGTTTGAAGTCACTACAGTTCCCTTCCTAGGGTATGTTATTACCAATCAGGGTTTGGAGATGGACGCGGGGAAGGTTTCAGCAGTTCAGGATTGGGTCCAACCCAAAACTTTAAAGGAATTGCAACGTTTTCTAGGTTTTGCAAATTTTTATCGGCGTTTCATAAAAGGCTTTTCCCATGTTGTTGCACCCCTTACCAACCTTACCCGCAAGGGGGCTTTTACTGCTAACTGGTCCCCCTCTGCCTGTGAGGCCTTTCTAACCTTGAAACGGGCCTTTACTTCGGCACCTGTCTTAGTGCATCCAGATATTCATAAAGCTTTTATTATTGAAGTGGATGCTTCTGAGCTGGGAGTGGGTGCAGTTTTGTCACAATATTCTGGTAACCCTGAGCGTCTCCATCCATGCGCTTATTTTTCGCGTAAATTCAGTACCGCGGAACAAAATTATGATGTTGGCAACAGGGAACTATTAGCTATTAAACTGGCATTTGATGAATGGCGACACTGGTTGGAGGGTTCATTACATCCTATAACTGTGTATACCGATCATAAAAATCTCGAATACATAGGTTCTGCCAAGAGGCTGAACTCTCGTCAGGCACGTTGGGCATTATTCTTCTCGCGCTTCAATTTTATTATTACTTTCAAGCCGGGTGTAAAAAATACTAAAGCTGATGCTCTATCTCGCATGTTCGGTAATTGTAAGGATCGGGGTGATTCTGGTGAACCAATTTTACCCACAGGTTGTGTGGTGGGGGCGTTACTTCCTGATCTCTCCAATACCTTGGCGCCGTTTCAAGATGAATCTCCTAGTGATGTACCCTTGGGGTGCCAGTTTGTTCCGCCGCACCTGCGTTCGGATGTAATTCGCGAATTTCACGATGCCAAAACTGCTGGTCATTTGGGTAACCGTAAGACGTTTATGCTTGCCCGTCGTCATGTATGGTGGCCTACCATGAGACGCGATATCACTGCTTTTATCGACGCTTGTGCTATTTGTGCTCGAAGTAAAGGAGTTCACAAGGCTCCTAGTGGCAGTTTGGTTCCTCTTGAAATTCCTGCTGAGCCATGGACCCATATTTCTATGGATTTTATTGTAGATTTGCCTCTCTCACATGGTAATACTGTCATTTGGGTGGTCGTAGATCGTTTCAGTAAGATGGCACATTTCGTTCCTTTGGCCAAACTTCCTTCTGCACCTGAGCTTTCGCGGCTGTTTACTTCGCATATTTTTCGTATTCATGGTATTCCGTCCAATATAGTCTCTGATCGGGGTGTTCAATTTACTTCCCGTTTTTGGAAACACTTCTGTTCGCGGTTGGGAATACAGATCTCTCTTTCTTCTGCCTACCATCCCCAGACTAATGGGCAGACGGAAAGAACTAATCAAACTTTGGAACAATACTTAAGGTGTTATGTTTCTGATGCCCAAGAACAATGGGCGGAATTTATTGATTTCGCCGAATTTGCTTACAATAACGCGCCTAGTGAGAGTACCAAGGTATCTCCTTTTTATTGTAACTTAGGGAAAAATCCTAGAGCTTCTTCCCTTTCAGGGTCACCTTCCAATCTGCCGGCGTTGGAGGAGTGGCTTCAAGAACGGAAGAATATCTGGACACACGTTCAGGAGATTCTTAAGACCACTGGTTTGAGGTATAAGAAATTTGCCGACCGCCGCAGATCACAGGAACCTACTCTTCGAGTAGGCGATCTAGTTTGGGTCTCCACTAAAAATATTGCGCTCCGTCAGCCATCTAGCAAATTAGGTCCAAAATGTATTGGTCCTTTTCCGATCGTCAAGAAGTTGAATAATGTGTCTTTTAAAGTTCAACTCCCGCCAACTATGAAAATACCTAATTCCTTTCACGTTTCACTGTTAAAACCGGCGAAGAATGCTCCTCTTGCTGGTCCTGCACCAATTCTTCTTAATAATGAGCCCAAGTATGAAGTGAATAAGATCTTGGATTCACGTAAAGTGCGTAATTCTTTACAGTATTTGGTGGATTGGGTTGGCTATGGTCCGGAGGAAAGATGCTGGGTGGCAGCGAGGAATGTTCATGCCAAGGCTCTTGTAAGAAGGTTTCATCGTGACAATCCAGGGAAACCGGGTGAGGGTCCGGAGGCCCCTCGTGAAGGGGGGGGTAGTGTCAGGAACCGCTTACCTGATCCCCGTTCCAGCGACGTCTCCAGGCGGCCAGCTGCAGCTGTCACTGTGCGGCGGCCGTGCCGAGCGGCGTCGGCTCGAGCGGCGCCCAGCTCAGCCACGCCCCCCGCTTCCTCCTCCAGGAGACGTGCTCGCGCGCGGCCGCGAGCACGTGTTTGTTATGCCCTCCGGCGGCGCTGTGCTGCGCGCACCCGCCGGAGGATCAAGTAAAGGGTTAATGAATCCTAGGGGATTGAGGGCTTCGCCCTCTTCTGCTCTGCAGCCAATTACCCTTGGAATCCTATGTGCTCCAATCAGCACACTGCTTCCCTCAGACCTGTTCCTATAAAGGCAATTCCCTCTCAGTTGTGAATTGCCTGTGATAGCGCTCAGAACCCTGTGTTACCTACTCCTGTGAAGTCTAGCCTGTTGCCGATTTGATTGTACGAACATTCTCGATCCTGAATCCTTGCCGACCTCTGCCTGAATTGACGCCTCTCGATCCTGAATCCTTGTTGCCGACCTTTGCCTGAACTGACGCTTCTAGATCCTGATCCCCAGTTGCTGACCTCTGCCTGTACCCCGACTACGTCTTGCCTGACCCCTGGTGCCGCTACGATCTCTGCCTTCCCGTTATCGACCTATTGCCTGTCTCTGGACTTCCGTCACTCACGCTCTTGCTATTGGTTCTCCAGTCCTCCCACATATAAGCTTACATCCTTTGAGCCATTAAGTCCTGGGGGCAACCGATCCCGGGTAGGCGTATCTTGCGTCCCGGCAAGCGGGGGCTCCTACAGGTGAAGCTGGCTGTGGAGATTGGGGGTTGTGAGCTTATTAAGAGGGCTGGAGTTACCCCGAGTGTGACAGGTGTGTGGCCTGAGTGGGTTGACTCGCAGCTCGGCCCCGCCTCACTTCCTCCTTCTAATCAGGAGTCAGGTGCGGGGGACTCGGCTGCAGGAAGTGGTGTTTCAGACTCTGCTGCTTGCTGCTGCCTTTGCTCTGCATGCCTTGTTCAGGTAAGCGGCCTCACCTCGTGTGGGGCCGTTTTGTTTGTTACTAGGATTGTTTCAGCTTGTTTTGAAGTGTATATTGGCTGGCCTCTTAAAGCGCTTTGGGGCTTTTGCAATGTATTTGTATATGCTGCTTTCTGTATGAATGTTTGTACTGCATGCTGCCCCTTTTTTTCTGGGGATCTTACTATTGTCTCTTTTCCCAACAGATCCTGGGATCCCCTCACTGCAGTGGCTCTCCCGGTTCTGTTATACCTGGCTAGTCTTATTACTCTAAATTGGGAAATTAAAAAAAAAAAAAAAGGGGATAATTAAAATGTAATCCTCCCTTACCGGGACATTAATTTAAAGGGGCATCCTGTGTGGCTTTATGCATAAAACCCACGGTTGTTGCGAATACCATAAAAACACCATATGGAGGCTTCCGACAATGCCGGAAATGGCGCTTCGGGGCCATCTAGGCTGTGTGGGGGTTGTGGGACTCCGCTCCCAGGCGATGATGTTATATTATACATTCCTTGTGCAAAGCAGAATATTGTGCGTCAGTCCGTCGCTCCGGCTTCTGGCTCCTCGCAACTTCCGTCATCTCCTACCCCCCTCCCTATTCCGGACCCTGTGTGACATCGTCAAAGGTGGGGATTCGCAATCCGAGGTGTGTGCGCGATTGACCAACCTCGAGAAGATGATTTCCTCCAAGGTAGCTCAGAAGGCTACAGCAAAGCGGAAACACCTTTCTCCGGCAGCACCTGCATCGGAGGATGAGAGGTGCGAACCAGTGGATTGGTCAGATTATGACCTGGACGAGGAGGGGGAGCTCCTTGTGCAGTCGGATGAGTCTGCAGACCAGCTTGAGATTGATGCTGTTGGTGATCAGGCTACGGGGGTATCCCTTGACACCCCCTCCATTTTGGCTCAAATGTTTGAAATTTTGAATTTAGATCCGCCTGAGGCAGTCGCCCTACCAAAGGGTGAGTTGTTTGATGTGCCTCAGCCGCGTTTGGTGTTTCCCAGGCAACAACACTTTGAGAGGGTTGTGCTTAAGGAATGGGAACAACCCACGCGACTGGCTGGAATCCCTTCTAATTGGGATAAACGCTATCCTTTTCCGGAGGATTTGGTGAAGCTTTGGTCAGTTCCCCCTGACGTCGATACCCCTGTGTTAGGGCTGTCTAGCACGGCTGTGGTACATTCTTCTGTCACCACTGCCATTAAGGATGGTGAGGATCGTCGGATTGACCAGTTTGCTCGCCATGGTTTTATCAGTGCCGGATCGACGCTGCGGCCGGTGTGTGCTTCGGCGCTTCTTCTGTTGGCAGTTAGTTCCATTATTCGGGATCTGTGCACAGATCTTGATCCCACTTGTGATGAGTTTGCTGCTCTTAAGCAGTGTGAGTCATTTATTTCCTTTGTCTTGACCGCTCAGGACGATGCCCTGGCGATGAGTAGCAGGACAGCGGCAATGCTGGTGGCTATTCGGCGGTCATTGTGGCTGCTCCAGTGGTCGGCGGACTTTGTCTCTAAAAGGGTGCTCACAGCACTTCCTTTTTTGGGTTTGCGACTGTTTGGTGATAAATTAGATTCAGTTGCAAAAGTTGCCTCAACGCAAGAGGCCTCGTCGCCCCTTTCGGGGTACGAGTGCCTTTAGACCTTCCTTTCGGGGATTTAGAGCAGGTAGGGGGGTTTCCTTTCCCGCTACCAGAGGTGCAGGTTGGACCCGAGGGAGGGGCCGTGGCCGTCCCGCTCAGTCCTGGGGCGCCAAGCCCAAGCCTGCTGGTAAGCCCGCTCAGCAATGAGGGGCTGCCCTCACCCGTGCGGGTGGGGGGACGATTGCGACACTTCTCCCAGGTTTGGGACCAGGAGGTTCCGGACAGATGGATCCAGGAGGTGGTGTCGTCCGGTTACAAACTGGAGTTCGAGTCTCGCCCTCCTTCACGGTTCTTTCGGTCTCGGGTGCCCATCGATCCTTTGGCCGCACAGGGGCTCCTGGCGTCAATAAGGAATCTTTTAGAAAGGGCGGTCATCCGGCCGGTGCCGCGCTTAGAGATGGGCCCCAAAAAGTCCCCAAAAAGGACGGGTCGGTTCGTCCCGTCCTGGACCTGAAATTACTTAACAGGTTCATCCATATTCGGAAGTTTTGCATGGAAACTTTGCGTACGGCCATCGGTTCTCTTCGGCAGTGGGACTTCATGACGTCCATAGACATCAAGGATGCTTATCTTCATGTTCCCATCTGCCAGGCTCATCAACGTTTTCTTCGATTTGTGATGAAAGATCAGCAATTTCAATTCGTGGCACTTCCGTTTGGCCTTACCTCGGCTCCAAGAGTGTTCACCAAGGTGCTGGCAGGGTGATGGCCATTTTCAGATCTCGGGGCATTCGTGTCGTACCTTATGTAGCGATAACCCTTATCGCCGGAAGGCTTCACCGCCCGAGACGTCCTTTTCCCAATCGTAAGAGGTGCTGCTGGGAAAAGGACGGCTCGGGCGGTGAAGCCCTCCGGCGATAAGGGTTATCACTACATAAGGTACGACACGAATGCGAGTCATTGTTCTGACTGCCATTGTATTGATTGATTACGTTATTCATTGTTCTGACTGCCATTGTATTGATTGATTACGTTATTCATTGTTCTGACTGCCATTGTATTGATTGATTGCGTCACCGGCAGAGTTGAGGGATTGTGTGCCCTGCTGCTATTGGTCGGTGTGTGTGTCATGCAATGGAGACTTGTGTATATAAGGCCTAGAGTGGCACTAATAAAGACATCTTCACCCTCAATACTGAGTTCTGTCTCTTATTGTGGGAAACGCTATATTACAATTCACTAGCCCTTGTAAGGGCTGTTCCTGTTTCCTCACTGACGACTCTGGAATTCCAGCAGCACCTCTTACGATTGGGAAAAGGACGGCTCGGGCGGTGAAGCCCTCCGGGGATAAGGGTTATCGCTACACCTTATTTGGACGACCTTCTCATCATGGCTCCGTCCCTCAATCAATCAGAGACAGACACCAGGATAGTGGTCTCCACGCTGGAAAGCTTTGGTTGGGTGATCAATTTTCCCAAGTCCTCCCTCGCTCCGGCCAGGGTGGTGTCCTTTCTGGGGATGCAGTTGGACTCTTGTCAACACAGGGTGTTTCTCCCTCAGTCCAAAATGTATCTGATTCAGGAGTTGGCTCGGGTCCTACTTTCCAATCCTCGACCGTCCATCCGTCTGGGGATGAGGCTGGTAGGGTTGATGGTTGCCTCCTTTTGCTCAATTTCACACGAGGACGCTTCAGCTTTATCTGTTGGCGTCCTGGGACCGGCGGCCTCGGTCGCTGGATCAGCCCTTCCAGTTGTCCTCCCGGGTCCGGCAGTCCCTCCAATGGTGGTTGGTCTCGGCCAATCTCGTGAAGGGCAGGTCTTTCCTGACCCCTCTTTGGGAAATTGTCACCACGGACGCCAGTCTTTCGGGATGGGGGGCATTCTGGAAGGAGCTTCAGTTCCAGGGGCAGTGGGGACCTCAAGAGGCCCACTTACCCATCAATATTCTGAGAGCCATCCGTCGGGTTCTTGCTCTTCTGACTCAACACGTTCTGGGCCTTCCGGTCCAGGTTCGTTCAGACAATCGAACAGCGGTTGCTTACATCAATCATCAGGGAGGGACTCGCAGTCTGGGTGCTCTCAGAGAGGTGTCCCTGTTCGCTCACTGTGTCTCCGGTGGGGGACGCCGGAGGTGGACCTGTTTGCCTCTCGTCACAATTGCAGGCTCCCGAACTTCGTGTCGCTCTCCCAGGATCCTTTGGCTCTGGCAGTGGACGCCATGTCCCTGAGCTGGGGGGATCTGGGGTTTCGGTACCTGTTTCCTCCGATACCCATGCTGGGCAGGGTGGTACAGAAGCTGGCTCTGGAAAGGGTGTCCGCCATTCCCGTGGCCCCAAGGTGACCAAGGCGAGTATGGTTCGCAGACATGGTTCGGCTGGCAGTGGACCAGTTCGTTCTGCCTCTTCGGCCCGATCTGCTCACTCAGGGTCGGCTACCCCAATTTACCAACGCTGGGTTTGACGGCCTGGCTGCTGAAACCTCCATCTTGAAGGAGGAGGGTCTTTCTGACTCGGTCGTTAAGACTGATCAGTGCCCGGAAGAGGTCTTCTTCTGTCATCTACTATAGGACTTGGAAAGCCTATATCGCTTGGTGTGAGATTAGATCTTTTCCTTGTAGGGTCTTTTCGGTCTCCAGGATTCTGGAGTTTTTACAATCTGGCCTGGACTCTGGTCTTCAGCTAAGTACGTGGAAAGGGCAAGTTTATGCCTTATCTAGCTTTTTTCAGAAGCGTTTTGCGCTTCATCCTTTAGTTAAAACTTTTTTCCAGGGGGTTACGCATGTGCGGCCTCCCAGGAAACCATTACTTCCTGTTTGGGACTTGAATTTGGGTCTTTCTGCTCTTCAGGCTCCTCCTTTTGAGCCTTTGCAAGATATTGCTTTGTCTACCCTGACTCAGAAGATTGTCTTCTTGGTAGCTATCACTTCGGTCCGGCGTGTCTCGGAGTTGGCGGCCTTGTCTATTCAGGCGCCCTACTTTAAGAGGCATCAGGATAAAGTGGTCTTTCGGTTCAAACCAGACTTTCTTCCTAAGGTTGTTTCTGCTTTTCATTTGAATCAGGATATTGTTCTTCCCTCCTTGTGTCCTAATCCTAAGAATGACAAAGAGAGGGTTTTGCATTGTTTGGATGTAGTACGCTGTGTTAAGTACTATTTGATTATTACTTCTCCTTTTCGTAAAACGGATGCCTTTTTTTTGTTGTGCCCTGTGGGCCTAAGAAGGGTTTGGCACTGGCCAAATCTTCCATTAGCAAATGGATACGTCAGGCCGTTATTGCGGCCTATTCTGCTAAGGGGAAAGCTCCCCCTTTTCGCATCACTGCTCATTCTACTCGCGCCGTTGGAGCGTCTTGGGCTTTTCAGCACCAAGCTTCTGTTGAACAAGTTTGTAAGGCCGCTACTTGGTCTTCTGTTCATACTTTTTCTAAGTTTTACAAAGTTGATGTGCGGGCCTCAGCGGATGCTGTTTTTGGCCGCAAAGTTCTGCAGACTGCAGTCATTTAAGTTATGCTTCATTTTTGCCTTCGGATACCCATCCCTTGTGGACACTGCTTTTGGATGTCCCGATCATAAGAAGGGGAAGCGGGGTGTGTGGCACACTGAGAATAATACCATTTTGTGAGTACTCACCTGAAAAATGGATATTGTCAGTGTGTCACACACCCCGCTTCACCCGCCCTTTTCAGTATCCTGGATCCTTTATATGGTGAAGCTTTTCTTTATTTTGAGGTTACCGTTGGATTTCCTGGTACCTTGTCTTTCTGCTTTTTAAATCACTGGTGTTAAGTGGGAGGTCCCAGGTATATATAGGCCGGAAGGGGCTCGTTTTCAAGATTTCTCTCTGCAACGTCGCCACCTGCTGGTGGAGTAACCCGATCGTAAGAATTAAAGGGGAAGCGGGGTGTGTGACTCACTGAGAATATCCATTTTTCAGGTGAGTACTCACAAAATGGTATTTTTGTGGATGGCCTATTATTCAATTTTAACTGGTGAAACAAAAATTAAGTACTAGAATTTTATCATGACACACTGCAGGTGATGGAGCTTCCTATGAGATTGTTTTTTCCCTGTGGAAATTCAGTCCTCCCTTTTCTTGCACTCTTGTATTTTAACCCTTTAACTGCCAGCCTACCTGGAGATTTTGTCACCCTTTGTTGCCAGACCATTTTGCACTATTTTACGCTCCACGTGTTCAACTGTGATTTTTAAAACTCAAAGAATGGCCGCACCAGCTAATAAAATAGGTGTGCCTTCCTGGCTATACCCAATGAATTTACAAAACTGAAGGGCCCCACAGACCCCACAAGGGCCAGGACAAAATGGCACCACCAGTACATGGTTCTAATCAAGTAATCACTAATTTATTCTTTCAAAATACATATAGACAAAGGACACATTAAAATACCATTAAAATACACAAAACATAAATTACCTTACAGGGCACTGTAAGTTAAGAAGTCCTCCAATATACATATGCTCATCCACTATACACCATAACCAATATATACTGTGATTACAGTCCTCATAATAAACATATGTACATAAAGTGCAAAATGATCAAATGTGCAAAACTATGCAATAAAAGTGCTCTGCAGTGCTAATCTACCTATAATTCTGAGGACAGCCAAGTGAGAATAAAAGAGAGAATCAAAACAATCAACATGTGTGCCTTTTATATTACCAGCCGGAGAACAGTCCAAACAGCGCCGCTCCCCGCCCCAGCGACGCGTTTCGTGACGGCGCCCCATTACTTCATCTGGCCCAAAAGTAGTACTTTTGAGCAGCAGTGAGCATTTATGTTTTGTGTATTTTAATGGTATTTTAATGTGTCCTTTGTCTATATGTATTTTGCAAGAATAAATTAGTGATTACTTGATTAGAACCCTGTACTGGTGGTGCCGTTTTGTCCTGGCCTTTGTGGGGCCTGTGGGGCCCTTCAGTTTTGCAAATTCAACTGTGATTTTTGATGGGATTTTCAGGGATTTCCCAGGAAAGTGATGCATTGTTTTTTCAGCAGAGTCTGGGCTATAACATGAAATGTCTTGTTTGTCATTTTTTAGGTGTATTCTCAATATTTTTGCATGATATATGTGCCAAAAAATAAAAACAAAATTCTACAATTTGTAGTGGTTTTCTTGTAATAAAAAATGTAAGTTTGTCAATAAAATCTTATTGCATGTAAAAGCCCCATTTTTTCCAGTTACAGCAGTACCACATGTGTATTGGTAGACACCCTTTCCTGCCCAGGAGACTCGCCCAAACTGAAACAGCTCTTTAGGAGATTTTCAGATAAAATACAACTGTGATATGCGCACCTTGCAGTTTTGCAAGAAAACAACTCTTTACATTTGAAATACCCCCCACAAACTATATATTCTCTGGAAGTACATGCCTCAAGCTTTCTAGGCGTACCAGGCTTGTTGACGTGTGTGGAGTCTTCTGTAAGTAATCCCTCAATGAATTATTTGGTTGCACAGAGTTTCACTAAAGAAAAATAAAAAAGAAGAATCAAAGCCACATTTTCCTAAAAAAAAAAAAAAAAAAACTATATAGAAACAAGAAAAAACAAGGTAAATCTGAAAAAGCAACATCCACCAAACAGAACGATAACCAACATGCATAGGTCCTGTCAAGGGAAGAGTTGCCAAACACCCCAAAGTAAAGCATGTGCGTAAGGGTAATTTTTCTTGCAAATTTCAACTCTGCAGACAAAGTGCACACCTTGCTATTTTTCTACCAAAACAACCCTTTACATTTGGAATACCCCCCCATAAACCATATATTCCCTAAAAGTTCACTTGTTAAGGTTTCCAGCTTGTTGTAGTGGGATCATCTTTCTGGAAGTTGCACAGGGTTTCACTAAAAAATGTATAAAAAAAGCAGAATAAAAAACACCTTTTACTAAAATATCAATATGCAAACAAGAAAAAAAAACAAGCTAAATCTGAAAGAACAAGTTCTCCCAAGTAGAACAATACCCAACATGCAGGTACTTTTAGGTACTTTTAATCCTTTTAATTGCCAGCCTACTTGAGTTTTTGTCACCCTCTGATGACAAGTCATTTTATGCTATGTTTAACCTTGTTTTTTGCAGGGAGGCAGGTAATTTGGGGGGCAGGGGGTTAATGACAAGTCACCCTCTAGCCGCAGGTGACTTACCAGCCCTCTTAGCCTTGTGAGCTTGTATAGGGGTCTTACCAGTTCACAAAGGGTTAAATTGGACCAAAACCCAGCTGGATCAGCCCGGGAATCTATAAGTTTCCCGGGTCGATCCATTCCCTCCCCTTTGGGCATCCAAAATCGGGATGCCCCACTGGGTGAAACCCTCCAGGTCACTTGCTACACTTACCTTAATCCCGGTCCAACGGCGCATACGCGGACCGCATTCCCACTATCCTTCTAGCAGGAATAGAGGGAAGAGTGAGATGCAACCGCCAGCGTGCTTGGAGCCGCTGAGCTAAGACGTCCATAGATCAGTGGCTCCGAGCGCTCTGATTGGACGAGCAGCCGCGCATGCGCCATAGAACCAGGATGAGGTGAGAATGCGCGATCTCTGGGGGGGTTTCACATATAGGGGCATCCCCGATCAGGGTACCACAGGGGAGTGGACCAAAATCCAGGATAGTCAAAATCCTGGGTTTTGGTCCACTTTAAATGTAAAAAAAAAAAATAAATATATATATATATATATATATATATATATATATATATATATATATATTTTTTTTAACACTTACCTCCATCCATCCTGAAGACTTTAGCCTCTGATCTCCTTCTGCTGCTGGAAGCCTTTTATATCTGTGTGACAGGTAACATGGGGTAAATAAAAAAAAAATTAAAAAAAATAAAATCACGTCCTCGCTTCGGCAGGACATATACTAAAATTGGAACGATACAGAGAAGATTAGCATGGCCCCTGTGCAAGGATGACACGCAAATTCGTGGCGGATATTGCAGCATTCTCGCCAGAAGAATTAGGAGCCTGCTGGAGGTGCGGGGCGGCCCATGGGGGCAACCTTCACATTGGTGGGAGTGTCCCGAGATCATGAAGCTTTGGGAGACCATATTCCGGATATATGCAGAAGTGGAGGGTCATGAGATGCCAAACAGGCCGGGGACGGCTCTAATATTCCTGTTTCCGGGCCTGCTTTCCAAAGGAAAGAAGGGTATCCTCAGACACTTTTTGACGGCAGCAAGCACAATTATCCCCCTTCGCTGGAAAACTCCAAACCCCCCCGACTGGTGGAATGGTTTGCTGAAATGGACCACATACAAAGGATGGAGGACCTAGTTTCGGAAACTAGAGGGAACCCAGAGGCGTATCTGTTGACCTGGATGAGCTGGATCAGTTTCAGAGAGTCTGACGCAGCAAAGGCCTTTTTAGCACTGGATGCTGGCTGAGGGTGAGGTGGTCCCCCATTATATCTCAGTGTATGGTAATAGTCAACCACCCCACTTGAATCTATAAGGCTCTTTGGGAGGTGGTCTAGCTCTTTATTGGGCACCCCATATTGGTCACTCTATCGACTCCACACTTCCACGAGCCCTTGCCTCATCTTGGTGCTGCAGCTGCATTCTCGCTATACCTATAGCCACAAAGACCCACAAAGGGGCTTTCTGAATAACCGGTATGGGAACCCTCACGGCTAAAGGGAAACAGGGATTCTGCAAGTGGTGCTTGTTCCATTCAGACTTCCTTGCGGCTCAGAGTGGCGAATGCTCGTAGTCAAATCTGAATGCTACAATTGGTGGTGTTGCACCCTAGGTACAAGAAACCAGGTGATCCCGGGGGAAACACACAGCCACCAGGAGGAACAAAACCCAACCTAAATGTTATTCCCCTTCTTATTCTTAAAGCTTACCTAGACATGGTTAGGTGCTGAGGGGAAGTCTGTCACTGCAGGAAACGTATCATTAAGGCACAACCTCTAACCCCCCCCCCCCCACCTCCAGCAACAAAGGAACCCTTCTCTTTGGTTCATATAGGGGGCCGGAAATGGATGTGCACACTTCAGCAGTCACAGTGTTTGTAGCTTTTTCCAACCCCCATTATGGAGGTGCACAGGGAGTAAAATAGTTAGCATCTCTGTAATGCCGTTCAGGAGATGTAGGAAGCGTGTTTTATAGTGTCATAGAAACATAGAAGGTTGACGGCAGAAGGAGACCATACGGTCCATCTAGTCTGCCCTTATGTGTATACTGTATATACTCTATATCTTAGGATACATGTGTGCTTATCCCAGGCATGTTTAAATTCAGTGGCTGTTGATTTTTCAACTACCTCTGCTGGAAGTTTGTTCCAAGCATCTACTACTCTTTCTGTAAAATAATATTTTCTAACATTGCTCCTGATCTTCCCCCCGACTAGCTTCAGGTTGTGCCCCCTTGTTCCATCATTAATCTTCTTCTTAAAAACACTTCCCTCCTGAACCTTATTCAATCCTTTCACATATTTAAAGGTCTCAATCATGTCCCCCCCCTTTCCTCCAGACTGTACAAATTAAGTTCTTTAAGTCTCTCCTGATAAGTTTTAAGTTTAAGTCCTTCCACCATTTTCGTTGCCCGCCTTTGGATACGTTCTATTTTAATAATGTATTTTTGCAGGTAAGGTCTCCAGAACTGCACACGGTATTCTAGCTGTGGCCTTACCGGGGCTCTATACATCGGCATCACAACCTCCCTCTTCCTACTGGTGATGCCTCGAGCTATGCAGCCGAGCATCCTGCTTGCTTTTCCCACTGCCTGGCTACACTGTCCACTCATCTTGCAGCTATCAGTAATCAGTACCCCTAAATCTCTCTCCTCCGAGGTCCTGGCTAACACAGTACTGCCCATACGGTACTCAGAGCAGGGATTCCTTCTACCCAAGTGTATGATTTTACATTTAGAGACATTAAACTGTAGTTTCCACAGTTTTGACCATCTATCCAGTAAAGCTAAATCATTTTCCATGTTGCAGACACCTCCAGGAATTTCCACCCTATTACTAACCTTTGTATCATCAGCAAACACTTGAAAACTTTTCCTACCAAGCCTTCTCCTATGTCACTTACAAATATATTAAAAAGAATGGGGCCCAGGACAGAGCCTTGCGGCACACCACTTGTAACTCGCCTTTGTTCAGATTGCACACCATTTACAACAACGCTCTGATACCGATCCCTCAGCCAACTGGAAATCCACTGAACTATCCAGGGATTGAGTCCTACCTTCAATAACTTATCTATGAGCTCCTTATGTGGTACAGTGTCAAAGGCTTTGCTAAAATCCAGATAGGCGATATCCACAGCACCACCTTCATCTAACACTTTAGTGACATTGTCAAAGAAATCAATAAGATTGGTCTGACATGATCTGCCCTCAGTAAAGCAGTGCTGTTTTGGGTCCAATAGGTCATTAATTTTTAGATGGGAAATTATCTGTTTTTTTAAGAATGTTTCCATTAATTTGACCACTATAGATGTTAAACTAACTGGCCTGTAATTACTGGCTTCTTCTCTACTCCCCTTTTTATGGATTGCTACGACATTGGCCATTCTCCAATCATCTGGAACCTCACCAGTTGAAAGGGAATGGTTAAGTAAATAAGTTAGAGGGGCTGCAATCACAAACCTAAGTTCCCTTAGAACTCTGGGGTGGATTCCATCTGGACCCATTGCCTTACTTACCTTCAGATGTGCCAGCTCGGCTAAGACATCAGCCTCCAGAAACTCCGGAGCTGTGCCCTCCCAGCTGGATGTTGTGCTATGACCATGCCTGCTACTATCTGAAAATACCGAACAAAAGTAGCTATTCAGATGGTCAGCCACAGCCTTATCTCCGTCAATATATTTATTTTCCCTATTTCTAATTTTTGAGACTGCATTGTGTTTCTTCTTTCTGTCACCAATATATCGGAAAAAGGTTTTATCTCCCCTCTTCATAGATTTGGCCATTTCTTCCTCTTTTTGCCCTTTAGCAGTCCTTATAATTAGTTTTGCTTCCCTCTGTTTAATTTTATACGCCTCTCTGTCAGCTGCACTTCCACTTACTTTATACTTCTTATAGGCAGACTTCTTATCTTTTATGATAGTGCTAACTTCCCTAGTAAACCATAATGGTTTCTTCTTCCTTTTATTCTTGCTAGTTTGTTTCACATATTGCTTAATTGCCTTTAAGATGGCCATTTTTAATAGTGACCACTGGGCACTCACTTGTGCCCAGTGGTCACAGCGAGCCTACATTTAACCCTTTAAGCCTTTAAGTGCCAGCCTACCTGCCGCTTTTGTCACCCTCTGTTGCCAGACCATGTTTCACTATTTTGCGCTACACGTGTTCAACTGTGATCTTTGAAAGGATTTCCAGGGATTTCCCAGGAAAATTATATATTGTTTTTTTTCAACAGAGTCTGGGCTTCAACATGAAATGTCTTGTTTGGCCTTTTTTTAGTGTATTCTCAATATTTTTGGTGAAATATTTGCAAAAAAAATAAAAACTATTTTTTGCAATTCGTGTTTTTTTTTTTAAATAAAAAATGTAAGTTTGACATTAAAATTTTATTGCATGCGAAACCCCGATTTCTTCCGGTCACAGCGGTACCACATATGTATTGGTAGACACCCTTTCCTGCCCAGGAGACTCCCTCAATCTGAAACAGAGCTTTAGGAGATTTTCAGATAAAATAAAACTGCGCTATACGCACCTTGCAGTGTTTTTCCAGAAAAACGACCCTTTACATTTGAAATACCCCCCACAAACTATATATTCCCTGGAAGTACACACCTCAAGCTTTGTAGCTTGTTTATGTGGGCTTAGTTTTCTGGAAGTAATCCCTCAATGTATTCGTTGGTTGCACAAAGTTTTCCTAAAAAATAATAAAAAGGAAGAATCAAGCCACTATTTTCTAAAAAAAACTATGTGCGAACAAGGAAAAACAAGTAAAATCTCAAAAAGAAACATTCCCCGAACAGAACGATGCCCAACATGGGTACTGTCAAGGGAAGAGTTGACAAACACCACAAAGTAAAGCGTGCACATAACAGTAATTTTATTTGAAAAGTTCAGCTCTGCAGACAAAATGCGCACCTTGCAATTTTTCAACCAAAACAACCCTTTACATTTGGAATATCCCCTATAAACCATATATTCCCTGAAAGTACACGTTAAGCTTTCTAAGAGTACCCAGCTTGTTGTAGTAGGCTCACCTTTATGGAAGTAATCCCTAGAAGAATTCTTAGGTTGCACAGGGTTTCCCTAAAAAAATTAATACAAAAACTGAATAAATAACATGTTCTCCTAAAATATAAATATGCAAGAAAAAACAAGCTAAATCTGAAAGAGCAAGGGCCCCCGAGCCGAACAATACCCAACATGCATAGGTACTATTAACCCTTTTAATTGCCAGCCTACTTGAAGTTTTGTCACCTCTTTTGCAGCAGAGTTTAGGCTTTAACATGAAATGTCTTGTTTGTAATTTTTCTACTGTTTTTTTTTTATATTTTTGTGTAAAAAAATAAATATTTTTTAGACTATTGTGGGCCCCATTTTTTGGGGAATTTTAAGAGTTAAAAACCCTTAAAAATCCCCCCAAAAAATGAAATGGGGTCCCCTTTACCCAGCATTACCAGCCCGGGACCAGCTATGGGGGCTTGTAGGAGTGGAGGGTCCAGCTTTTGTGGCCCCCTCCACTCTGCAGCCTACAAGCCCACATAGCCTATGTGGGCCTGGGCTCTTCTGCCCCCCCCCCGGGCTTTAGGGAGGCAGGTAATAGGGGTGCCGGGGGTTAACGGCAAGTCACCCGCTAGCTGCAGGTGACTTGCCTGCCCCCAGCCTTATGAACTTGTATAGGGGTCTCATGGATCCCTTACCAGTTCACAAGGGGTTAAACCGGACCAACACCCGGGTGTTGGTCAGGCTGCGTGGTCATTGTAAGAAGCGAGGGGGGGCATCCACAATGCTGGAGTCTCCCTGGCAGCAAACCGCATATATCGCCTGTTTTACTCACCTGCATACTGAGCCAGCGGCGAGAACGGAGTCCCGCGATTGGCCGCCGGGTGGGGGCAGGGCCTGCCGGTGGCTGGCGTAGAGGACGCGACTGCGCCCACGTGACCGCCCTCCGTTTACTCACCTCCGATCCTGTGTCCCCCGGCGATCTGTGATGACAGCTGACAATCTGCTCGGGTGTTTGAAGGAGAGAGCCTGGGGAGGGGGGGCGATCACAGCCCTCTCCTCCTCCCTAGCTCTCTCCTCCAAGCACCCGAGCAGACTGATTCTCTGTCTTGGATGCCGGTCTTAAGAGGCCGGCTGCTGGTGATATCACAGTGATGTCACCGCCCCTGCCCCAGGGGGCGGGGCTAGCAGACCCAATGCAGGAAGTGGTGGGGGGGGGGGGGCGATCGGAGCCCCCCCCCCCCCCCCCCCCCCCCAGTAAAGAGGAGACCCGTCGGGAGACAGTACGGCCACAGGTAAGTAAATGTCATTTTTATCCCCCACGGGGGATCGGATGGCACCAAATTAAAGAGGAGACCCGGCCGGATCCAACGAGGGGTCAGGTGAGTATTTTTTTTTTTTTTTTTTAACTAGCAGGGGGAAATGCCAGGCATTGCCAGGGGGAAATGTCAGGCCAGTAGTTTCTACGTGCTTGGCACTTAACGGTAGGAGAAGCAACCACATAGAAACTACTTGCTTGGCATTTAAAGGGTTAAAGAACTGGAGTTCCACTCATCTCCCCAAGGACATCCTAATTTGGGTTGCACCGCAGCACTATTATTAAATCGGACTAAAATATTTTGCGTCCCATGTTACCGCCTACAGAGACCAATTAGGTTCACTGGGGATAGTGTGCACACAATGCGGATTACACCTTCAAACTTGGCAAAATTAAAGGAGCAGTATCGCAATTTTTTCTTGGTGACTTATATTTAAATGGTACTTTGAATGTAGGTAAGTGTTGTAGTAAGAATTACAAATTTAGAAAAAAATTGTCTGTGTTGAGCAGCTGGAGACTAATAGCTCATGTTTATGTCTGCTGAGTGTCGGGACCGACACTCTGGCCTGTTCCACGCTGAGGAGAGGGGTGAAACAATGTATCAGTATCAGCTGTTCAGTGTTGACAGCCGTCCAGCATAAGATAACAACATTGCCTGGCCAGAACTTATATATCTAAAACAGAGAGAAAAGCTCTAGAAGTCATTTAGCTGATTTTGACAGTTTTCCCTTCATGTTGGCTCTGCTGCAGAATCTTTCAGTTTTCCATTTTCACTTTCATTTTCTTATTTATCTTTTTTCCATATGATCTTTCTTTCAGCTTTGTGTGTTTTGAGCAAAGCCCAACCCAGGATTTTCACTATCTGGAGTTTTGTTTTGTGCCCCTAGTGGCATCCCGACTTGGGATGCCCGGATATGTGAAATCCCCAAGTTCGCCTGTGAAAATGTACCTTTCCCTGTCCCACAGCGCATGCGCAGGCTCTCATCCAATCAGCTCTGTTTGCACACAGATGGGGAGCCTGAGCAGTAACCTTCCTGGCCGCCCGGCCTGTCTAAATGACTATCTGCGTGAGCGCGCCAGAAAAATGGGGGGATCTGTGGTTATCCAGGGGTCGTTTCACACAGTGGGCATCCTGATTTAGAATGCCCAAGGGGCAAGGTCAATGGCCGGGTCTTATAGACTTCAGGGTCGGCAACTCAGGGTTTTGTTCCACTTTAATACCTTTAGATTTTCCTGCACAGTTATTCAAAGAAGAATTTCAGTTGTTTTCATTCAGTTTAGTTTATTTTGTATAGATTTTACACATTTGAGTCACCTGGTCTCATAACAAAAGCAGCACCTCACACACACACAGCCGTTACCACTGATAACAGTGTCAGCCTCTGAGGTAAAGTGTTGCTAGGAGACCAGTGGGCTAAATGAAGCAGCTCACTAAAAACAACTCAGCAGATCCCCCCCCTATTCAGCAAATGGACTGAGCCATTGTAATTATACAATTTAAAAGAAAGGCATATATTTTTTCCTTTTTCTATCGCCAGATTATTTATACACATGTTAGAAGCTATTGTGTGGCTATTTAATTATTTAGCGATACTGCTCCTTTAAGGTAAACATTTTTACTTTATAACAGTATATGCATTCTTTTATAGTAATTTGCATAGTAAGAGTAGTAATATGTTTTTTCTTGTTTTAGGTAAAGCCAGATTTCATATTGTACAAGCTATCGAAGCAGAAAAACTATTGGTTCCTTCAGATAATGATGGCAGTAGGGACAGTTTTCATTTAGAATCCAATCTTTCTATGGTACCTATGTATTCTGCTGATGAAGATAATGAGGGTAACTCTCTAATTGAGGATGTCTTGGTAAGTACTTCAGTGCATTTACCTTTTAAAGAGGAGCAACATCTACGTGGAGTCATTAAAGTGGACCAACACCCAGGATTTTGACTATCCTGGGTTTTGGTCCACTTCGGGGGGGCACCCCGATTAGGGTGTGTGAAACCCCCCCCAGAAAGCCCCAAAAACTCACCTCACCATGCTCCCAAGTGACCGCGCCGTCCAATCCCCGCTGACAGAAAAGACAGCGCGTCCGCCACCGCCTCCCTCACGTCACACTTACAGGGCGTGCGCCTAAGGTTTTTTGGGGGGGGGGGTTTCACCCCACGGGACATCTGAGATCGGGATGTCCCGCGGGGTGAAACCCCCCCCCCAAGAATATACAATCAAAAATTTCAGGGCTAGGTCAAGTCCTGATACAAAACTATCAGACCCAGCGTGCCTACCACACCTCTCAGTACTCAAAATCTTTAAATAAATATACTTTATTCTAGAAAATCCTTTAAAATCTCATAAATGCGACAGACATATAACATACATAGGATTTGTGCGCTTTCCCATACATTTGGTATGACAACTGATTTACATAGTAAACATATATACTTCTTGATAACATTCAATTATATACAGCTCTGTTAATTCAATGTAAATTGTTATACAGATTTTTAAACCTAATTTGGCTACTCGTGTATCTTACTAGTCCGGTGATTGGCCAGATAGGGCAGACATGTTTCGCCGAGTAGGCTTCCTCAGTGCCCTAATTTTCTTATTTACAAAGATTGTCAGAGGGTATCGGGTCTTGATGGAAACGGAGAGCTTTTTTCTATCCTTTTCTGTATCCCCGGCTAGTATAGAGATGTTTGGATCTCAGTTGCTATATAATGTGCCTTGTTATGGATATCCTTCATTCCTATGGTACTGTATTATGGATGTCCTAAATTACCTTCGTCCGGGTTGTCACAGATCCCGTGTTCCAGCCTTACATGTTAGCTGCAGTGCAGCCAGCGTGGTCCCAGCATGAGGAGATATGTGAGCAGTAAGCAGCGTGTCCGAAACTCCCGCTGCCGCGTCACCGCCCGATCTAGATACCCCCCCCAAGAAACCTTACTGTATCGGCGGCGGACGCTCTGTCTTGTCCGTCGGCGGGGATTGGACGGCGCGGTCACTTGGGAGCTTATAGATTCCCGGGCCGATCACCCCTGGGTGTTGGTCCACTTTAAGACTCTTATCTTTTTATGGGACATTCTGAATTAGGATGTCCCACTGTGCGAAACCCCCCGGATTGCCCAATTCACTCACCTCTTCTTCTTCGTGCAACAACATACCTCTAGCTAAACGTGCACCGAAAGAAGGGGGATGCGGCCAGCAGCACTCGCTCCATTCAGATTTCCTTGCCTCACCGAGCTTAGTGCGGCAAAGGAAATCTGAATGGAAGGATCGCCGCTGTATGGCTGACTTGCAACATGGGAACGCAGGAACATGTTACTTGAAGTTTTTTCCTACAGAAGTGCCCTAAGTTATGGTGCCATTTTGAACCCATAAGACATATATACAGGCTTCTTGTAAGTTCTTTTCTGACTGCTCTGTGAGTTTTTAGGCTTTGTTTCTACTTTTTCCAGTAGTTTGTAGGATGTGTGCAACATTTGTGCAGCTTGTGGCCACAAGTATTAATTGTGGAGATGAAATAACATGGTATGGCTAATCCTCACTTCAATTGATGATAGCCGGAGATTAAACTATAATCATTTTTGAACTGGTCCATAATATTGAAACTTTCCTAGGCTGTTAAAAAAAGTGTTAATTAAATTAAGATTTTAGTTATAATTCTTTATTTTATTATATTTGGAGGTTTGGACAACCCCCCCCCCCCCCCTCCCCATTAGACACTGTATAAAGAGTTTAGCTGTATGAGGTGGTTTTCTTTTAATTAATTAACTTTGCTTGCATTACTTGGTCTAGGATAATAAAGATTCTGTACCAAAAAGGGGTAAAAAATCTGCAGTACTGGATCGATCTCGAGAAACATATAGACTTTTAAAGAGACGAAATATAATAGTAGAGACTGTCAAGAATTTGCGACTAGTTGAAAGTTTATTCACGTAAGTATTCTTTTTTTTATCCTAGCCCCACCATTATGACCTCTAATAGCTTGTAAATGCTGACTTACGGTAAGTAAAAACAGAGGAAGGCCGAGTTATATGTAATATTCCTTTAGAATGGTGCCCCCCCCACCACCACCACACACTCACATTCACTACATCCGCAGTTAATGAATGATAGAAGCAGATGGAGAGAAAGCAAAAGGAACAGGAACAGAAGGCAACAAGAGATGGAGCGCAAAAAAAAGAGAGAAAATGATGAAATCTAGAAAACAGACTAAAATAAAAGTATGGAATGTGAAGAGCAGAATGAGAAAGCAGAAAGGTTAAAAGTGCACGACTGAAAGGAAGGAAGAGTCTGCGGAGCACTCCCACTTCCAGCCTATCTGGTGTGGGAGTGCGCTTAGCTGCATGGAGGCCTGGGATGTGGGCGCAGCCAGAGATCGCATCGTGGGAGCATCGGGAAGGTGATTGCGTGGCCTGCGCAGGGGGTTCACACAGTGGTGCAACCATTATCCGGATGTTTAAAGAATAAGCAAATACCTCTCAATCTGCTTCAAAATGGCTATGTTCACAGTGGTTAATTGCTGTGCACAATGTGAAAAGATTTCAGGCAAAAGCCCATCATCAGGTCAGCATAGGAATAAAGCGATAACATGTATACATTAAATAGGCTGAATTTGCACCACAGTCATTAATTAATAAATCTATACATACAGTTATCCAATGCTGGGAAATAAAAGATATAAAAATATAATAAACATAGGAGTACTGTGAAATTCTAATATAAATAGGCTGAAAATGCTAAAATAAACATAAGAATTAGAAACAAGTGCTCCTGGCAGCCCATAAGAAGTGGGAGGTTATGTGATCGGGAGTATAAAAGCGATGATAGAATTGATGCTGGTTATGGGGCTGGGTTCTTTAATAACATCTGGTAGTAGCATGATTATATTAGATTCAATATAGAATGAGGGACTGTATACCGATTGTTCTCTCAGAGAAGGGGAGCTAGATGTGATCACGCTTTGTCTATTTTATAGCATTCCATTCTGTAGCACAGTGCTACACTCAATGAATTTTATATTCTAAGCATACAGCACGTCCTGCTCCATCTATAATAATTGCACATGGGTAATCCTCCGCCAGAGGGCGATGTTCACTGCAGACATGCAAAAACAGGCTCCTCCCAGCCCTTCATATACCCAGGGACCTCCCACAAATCCCCAGATTTCTCTGCAGTGCGAAGACATGAAGTATCACTCTCTCGCAGGTGAGCGGGGCTTTGCAGCCCGTGGCCCTGTGGGACTATTTCCACCCGTCCTCTTTTATGAAGAATATGCCTCCCAGCCTGGGCTGCGTTGGTCGGGTGAAGGTAGGCAGCACCTTGTGTGCTTAACGGAGCCATGCTCCACCGCAATCCCCCACCATAGGGTAGGCAGTTAGGCTGATGGTGAGCCTTTAGTGGATGCCCCTCCCGCATTATTGCCCCGTGCCCTGAGTAGTGGTGGACCCTGTCTACAGGGTCGCCACCCTCCCTTTTCCCCAACTAGTTAGGGGGAAAAGAAAGGGGGGGGGGTGGCGGTCCCAGTGTACTGTTAGTCACGCTTAAAGCCTTTATTTCTGCCTCTGTGTGCCCTGTGCCGAGCAAGCACTGGCCCTGCGAGCGGCACCTGTGGCTGCACCTCACTCCTATTCTCCCTCTTCCCCTTGCCTAAATCTCACTCCTGTTGAGTCATGCGCAAGCGGGGAGTTACAACCTGACCTGTCTTCTAGACGGCCTACGCTTGACCAGATTGTTACGGGGTTGTCCGAACGCTTGGGTCCTGGCAGGAAGCGGCCCTTGACGCCCCCGGCTTCGGCCTTTGCTATGGGTTCGGAGGAGCTCTCTTCTCCGCGTGATAGTGCTCCGTCTGACGATGGAGACCTGTTCTCTGACACGGGTTCCTCTGATGAGAGGCTGAGGAGTCATGATGATGCTGGCCAGGATGACTGGGGCCAGCTTGACATTGATGGTATGTTGCTTAGGATTTTTAAGGCCCTGTCTATTTTGCTCCCTGGCGCGGTCCCCAAGCCGAGAGGGGAGCGCTTCCATACGGCGACTGCGCGTTTGGAATTTCTCGAGCAGGCTCACTTCCACGCTCTTGTGCTTAAGGAATGGGAATGCCCCACTAAACTTCCAGGGATCCCAGAGGACTGGGATTGGAAATACCCTCTTCCCCCTGAGATGGTTGATTGTTGGTCATTGTCCCCCGTGGTGGACGCACCGATCATTGGGGTTCCTAACCCCCCCTTCTTCACGGCCCCGGCTTACAGCACCCTTCGGGATGTCGAGGACCGTGTGCAGGAACGGCGCTGCGTGCTGCATGTGCCGCGGCCATCACTGCAGTGGCCGCTAGAGCATCACCCTGAGGATTTACCCTGGGAGGTGTTTAATGCACTCTCCAGTTGTGATATTTTTGTTAAATGTATCCTTTTAGCTCTGGATGACATCATCAGAATGTGTGCGAGGATCTCTGCCCCAGTTGTGGATATACGTCGACTGCTCTGGCTGCGACAGTGGGGGGCTGACGAGGCTGCTAAAAGGACTCTGATTGGGCTTCCCTTTAGAGGGCAACACCTGTTTGGGCCCATCTGGATATATTCGGAAAAGAGGGCAATTCACCCCATCAAGTTCTTCCGTCTCGGTCCCCTCGGAGCAGGGATACCCCTCCCCCTCCATATCATAGTGTGAAGCAAGAACCAGGGGTGCCCCTTCCGGGGTCTGGTGCAGATTCCTGCCCCAGGAGCGGCAGACAACGTCAGGGGCCTTCTGGCCGGGCTAAGTCCGACTCCTTCCCCAAAACCCCCCCAAGCATGATGGGACGCCCTCACCCGCCTGGGTGAGGGGATGGCCACAGCACCTTGCTCCTATCAGGAGGCACCATGCCTCGTTCTGGTGGATTCAGGAGGTAGTTCCTCCGGATGCGGGACGGTGTTTGCTGGATGGTTCTTCCTCGAGTTGGTCAGGGTACTTCCAGTCCCTGTCTTTCTTCAGGTGTTGGTGCAGGCCTTCCTTGGCCTAGGTCTGGGCTCCTTGACAGAATGCCCTTAACAGACAGATCTCCACCAGTTTGTTCCACATTCCCCTGGAGGATGAGGCAGTGCCCATCCTAACCCTCCATGGGTTTGACGATTTGTATCCACAGGCATTTCCGCTTGGCGTCTCTGAGTTGGGCTGTCGGCGCTCTGTAAATCAGTAGGCCTCTGGCCGTCCGTGGAATGCTAAGATGCTTATTTTGGCTCACATGTGTCTTCAGGACACTGAGGCTTTTACAGGTTGGTGTTGGTGGTCAACACCGCTAATTGCGGCCGTGTTATTAGGCCCCTTTCCCGCTCCCTGTGTTCGCTACGGCTCGGATGGGAGTGCTGTCTCGAATGAGACCAAGGGGCAGCCGCACAAGGACCTATCACGTCGTCCTTCTTACTTAACAATGGGGAGTTATTTGGATGGGTGTTCAGTCACCTTGGTTCCTATTTGTCCCATTCTCCAGTATCTCCTCTGTGGAGTTTCAGCCTGTGTGAGAGCAGCTTGACATAAGTGCAGCAGGACAGAAGTGTGTAGTTTTAAAAACTGCAGCAGTTTGAAAACAGCAGGGGTTGTGCACAAGAAATAGTGGTGAGTACAGCATTTACTTTTTAGCCGTACCTATTCTTATTATCTAGAATGTCTGGTTTGGTGCAGTGTAACTCTTGCCTGGCCTGCCTTCATTCACCCTACTATGTGGGGTTCTGCGCACGGTTGTGCTGATAAAGAGACCCGTGAGATTGATGGCCCCTGGGTGGCCTAGTGAACTGTGGTTCGCAGATGCTTCTGCTGAGGTCAACTGACCTGTACGCTCTCTCAGGAGTGCGGTTCTGCCCTTGTCAGGCCCCTTCTGTTGTCGTCCCAATCTACAGACTCTGGTCTGGGGCTTTACAGCTGATTCATTCACCCCTTGGAGACGGGCTTATCTTCTGGGTGACTTGGTATATGGGGGGCTAGGAGCCAGCTTCCTTGGCTTCCTCTTCTTCCGTCTATTGTGGGTTATGGTGTGCCCATATTGATTGGCATGAGTCTTGGTCTCTTCCCTGTTGGACGTTCTCGGTTCCCAGGGTTCTAGAGTCGTTACAGCATAGGTTGGGGTTGGCTCCCCATCTAGGTACTCTGAAGGTTCAGGTTCTGTCCTGTCTGTCTCCCTGTAGAAGTCTGGTTCAGTCTTCTTTGTGAGGAGTTCTCTTGGGGATTGCTCAAGGGCATCTCCCAAGTAGTTCTATGGTCCCTGTTGGGATCAATTTTCATTCTGTTTGCCCTGCGGATTGTTCCCTTGGGACTTATTCTGGATGCTGTCTGAGCTGTTTTGTAGTCCAAGACGCTTCTCCGGGGGCTCTTGCTTCAGTCAGACGTGTGCCTGAGAAGGTGGATCTGATTACTTAGCCTTCGCTCGTTATATATATATATATATATATATATATATATATATATATATATATATATATATATATATACACACCATGACGTGGTGGTATTCCGCCTTACGCCGGACCCCTTTGTCCACGTGGTGTTTTATGATCATTATTTAAGTCCTTTTAGTCTGCCTATGGGCCTTATTCTTAATAATGCTCAAGTAAGGGGTCTACATTCCCTCAACAGGTGTTGACATTTTCCTGGTTGTTTTCTTGTCCCTTAGGGGGACTGATGCCCTTTGGGGTCTGCGGGCGCCTCCTTATGTATGCGCCTGATCTCGTTTGCTTCCAGGACCAATGCGCCCTTTGGACTGATCTTAATTGGATGGTTGCCTTCCTGGTCCTGAGTAAAGGTTTCGGCTTCTTGCTGATCCTTGTTAATGAAGGGGTCAGTATCCCCGCCTGTATGATGGGAGACCAGTTTTCATTACCCCGTTGGGGAAAGTTCTAAGTTTTACCGAGGCTTCTGTTGCCTGTGGGCTGGTTGGGCCATTACACTGGCCTATTCCTTTAAGGGGGAAGAATCTCCCTCTCTCGTTTATTCCGTTATATTGGTGTTTGGGTACCTTTGGCCCTTCAGCACCAGGTTTTCTGTTGAATAGGTTGCTAGACCGCTGCTTGTCTCTGTTCATACCTTTTCAAAGGTTTTGTTATGGGATTGACGTTAGAGCCTTTGCTCATGTCGTACTTGGTAGCAAAGTTTTGCAGGTGACAGTGCCTTTACTGTCTGCTGTGCCTTTTTTGGGGATCCCACCCTACTTTATGGACACTGCTATTGGATGTCCCATGTGTAATTATTATAGATGGAGCAGGACGTGCTGTATGCTTAGAATAATACAATTCTGTGAAATACTCACCTGTGGAATTGGTATTATACGCATACAGCACGTCCTGCTCCACCCCACCCTGGTTTTACATTTTTCTGGATCCCCTGTATGGTGATTGTTATCATTACTATTGTTACCAGTTGGTGGTTGGTTTCTCCCGGCTTCTTTTCTCACTGCTTTTCAATGCTGGGGATTTGTGGAAGGTCCCTGGGGATATGAAGGGCCGGGCAGAGCCTGTTTTTGCATGTCTGCAATGAACAGCGCTCTCTGGCGGAGGATTACCCATGTGTAATTATTATAGATGGAGCAGGACGTGCTGTATGCGTATAATACCAATTCTACAGGTGAGTATTTCACAGAATTGTATTTTTATCTGCTGAAAAGATTTTGCCTATTTAGTGAGATCTCTCCAAAGACAAAACTCCAGACCCCAATGGTTTGCCTCCTGAGTGATACTTCCTCTATAAAGATAAAGATTGGCTTGCAACCCGGTTGTGTAAGGTGCGCGAGGATGGTGAATAGTGAGCCGAACCTCAAGACACTATGAAAGAGGTCCTAGTTGTCCTACTTCTAAAACCAGACAAAGACCCTCTGCATTATGATTTATATAGGCCTATTTCAATACTCGACACTAGTGTCAAATTCTAGCCAAATTGCTGCTTAACATAATAAAAGTTATAATAAAGGTAAGCCTGATTATTGTTCCATTGTCTCGGACTACATGTTCCACTGTCCCAAACTTCAATCTGTTTTTAAAAAGACCCTGCTGTTCCTATTATTATCCTAGTTATTTGTAAAAGTCTTAGCACATTGGAGAAACATTTAGGAGAAACGGTGGATGTGAAAAGCTGAGGAAACCGTAGATGTGGCAACAGCGATGTGATGTAAGCACACTGTGTGCTTTACATATATAATAGTAACAGTAATAGTTATTACTGCCAGCACATAGTGTGACCAGAAAAGGGGGATGAGAGATGCTGCAGGCTAAAGGTATATCCAGCCTGCCAGCACATAATATGCCCAGCGAGAAGGGTGGGGTTTCATAGCTTCAGAGAGAGGCAGCCAATCAGGACATCTGGAGAGGGAGTAGGAGGGGTTTCCTTTATTGGTCCACTGAGGGTTGATTGAAGGAACAGGTCAGCGGGGTGGAAACTGAAAGCTGAATGAGGACATGATTTCCTCACAAAGTAGACAGACATAGCAGGAAGGAGAGTGCTGGAGGAACTCAATGTAAGGTAGGCTACTGATATTTATTTCCTAAAAACATCCTACGGGCAGCATACACTTGAGACCTACGGGCTCCTCCCACCAAAGGGGAACACATGACCACCAGACAGAATAAAATCTTGACGACTCCTCCCATTCTCCAGTTGTTTCTGTGTTCCTCTGTGAGGTAGGAGCCAGACCACTAGCTTCTGAACCAGGATGGTTTAGGTAGGTATTCCGGTGCTATGGGCTTGTATTAAGCAGGGGGTCCATTTCTTGGTCCTGGAGGCTGATTGTGCTAGGGCCTGGGATACCCTCAGGGATTATAGGCCAGATCCCATTCTTTGATCTATTTCAAAGGGGGGTAAGCTAATGTATTCTTGGTGTGCCAAACACCCCGCTTCACCTTTAATATTCTTCACTTATTGGGTTAACTCACCGCCAGGTGACGCTGTGCAGAGAGGAAGTCTTGTAACGAGCCCCCTTCCGGCCTATATATACCTGGTACCTCCCATTTATCACCAGTATTTTTCTCTCTGCTTGACGACAAGACAGAAGATTGAAGTCTCCTGCTTACAGGTAGCCGGGGTCTTACCCCGGCACCCCCTTTTGGTCTATTTCTGCCCGGTTTTGATTGTTTATACCTTTTATGGTGGATTGGAAGCCTCCCAGCCTAGGCTGCTCACTGGGCAATTGGTAGACGGCACTATAGGTGCCTAGGAGCTTATCTCCTCCGCTCGACCCCCTCTTTTGGGGGCAATGCGGCTATCCGGCATGGTGATCCGGAAATGGGATGCCCCTGTCCCGAGGGTCCCCTTAGCCCCTTACTCTCCCGTTACGGTCCCTTCTCCCTTCACTATGGGGGGTGGGTGGGTTAGAGGGTTGTGTATTGTGTGTGTGTATTTCACTGTATGACTTTTTGTAACGTGTGTTTTACTTTCATGCACTTAGCAGACTGCACCGCAAGTGTGCACTCGGTCTGATTGTTCCTCTTATTTTTCCACTTAAAAGGACTTTCCTTGGTCTTGCAGATAAGTACTGGCCGCCTTGGCCAGCGTTTAGGTCTGCTTTAGGGGGCAGCTGGGGCTTGGCCGCGCTGATTGCAGGCTGGCTTGCTGCCTGAGCCTTTGCTATAGCAGCCTCTCTCCCCCCCCTCCCCCGTTGGTCTTTCCTTCCCTCCCTCCTCCTGCCTTTGTGTTGACCGGCCCCAGCCTCACTTCCTTCCTTCCTGGCTTAAAGGAAGTCACGTGGGGGGGGGGGCTCGCTGCCACACATGGTTTGGTTTACTTCTGGCTCCTACTGCTATTGCTGCTGCTGCTGGCTGCTGAGTCGTCCATACTATTGCTGCGGCCGCCCTCTGTTCCTTGCAGGTAAGCGGCCCCACCTTGTGTGGGGACGTTGAGTGTCTTTTTAAAAACTATATTGTTTATAGTGTTTTTAGACATGGGGGGGAGAGATCTATAAGGGGATTCATCATGATTGAGGGCAAGGGTTTTTCCTTTGTTTATTTAAAGGGACCTTGGTGCCATGCATTAGTATGTTTGCATGTTGCCACATGTTTGGGGATCTGACTGTTGGTTTTTTCTTCCCCTACAGATCCCGGGAACCCCTGATTAAAGCGGCCTCCCGGCTCTTTCTTTTTAAAAATAAAAAATAAAAGGAAAGGAAAATTGGGATATATATATATATATATATATATATATATATATATATATATATATATATTCTATATTTATATATAGATTATTAAGGGGATCTTCTTTTTGAATTAAATCCTCCCAAAAAAAAAAAAAAGAAAAAGAAATTCCGGGACATTTACAATAAGGGGGCATCCCGGGTCGGCTTATGCCTTAAATCCCAAAAGAATTGCGAATACCATAAATCACCATATGGAGGCTTCCGTTATTACCGGAAATGGTTCTTCTGGTCCATCTAGGGGGTGCGCAAGATGTGGGACTCCCAGATGATGATGTCTTTGTATGCATTCCTTGTGCAAGGCAGAGTATTGCGCGTCAGTCCGTCGCTTCGGCTGCTGGCCCGTCGCATCTTCCATCATCTCCTACCTCTCCCTCCCTGTTCCGGACCCCGCATGACACTGTCAAGAGTGGGGATTCGCAATCCGAGGTGGCGGCGCGATTGGCCAGCCTCCGGAAAATAGTGCCCGTTAAAGCAGGGTCAAAAGCCACTGCAAAACGGAAGCACCTGACTCCGATACCTCGGGCTTCACAGGATGAGGTATGTGAGCCTGTGGAATGGTCCGATGGCTCCCCGGACGAGGGAGAATTCCTGTTGGAGTCAGATGAGCCTGCAGATCAGCTTGAGGCTGATGCTATTGGCGATTGGTCGGCGGGTGTTTCCCTTGACACCCTCTCCATTCTGGGTCAGATGTTTGAAATTCTGAATTTAGATCCGCCTGAGGCTGTCACCCGGCCAAAGGGCCAGTTGTTTAAAGAGACTCAGCTGCGTTGGGTTTTTCCCAGACAACACCACTTTGAGAGGGTGGTCCTTAAGGAATGGGAACATCCCACGCGGTTATCTGGAATCCCTTCCAGTTGGGAAAAGTGTTATCCTTTTCCGCCAGAATTGGTGAAGCTCTGGTCCGTCCCTCCTGACGTCGATACCCCTGTGCTAGGGCTCTCCAGCACGGCTATGGTACAGTCTGCTGAGACCACTGTCCCTAAAGATGGGGAGGATCGTCGGATTGACCAGTACGCTCGCCATGGTTTTATTTATGCTGGGTCAACGATGCGCCCAGTGTGTGCTTCGGCCCTTCTTCTATTGGCGGTTAGGTCTGTAATTCAGGTGCAGGTTGGACTCGGGGGAGGGGCCGTGGCCGTCCCGCTCAGTCCTGGGGCACCAAGCCCAAGCCTGCTGGTAAACCCGCTCAGCAATGAGGGGCTGCCCTCACCCGTGCGGGTGGGGGGACGATTACGACACTTCTCCCAGGTTTGGGACCAGGAGATTCCGGACAGATGGATCCGGGAGGTAGTGTCGTCCGGTTACAAACTGGAATTTGACTCTCGCCCTCCTTCACGGTTCTTTCGGTCTCGGGTGCCCATCGATCCTTTGGCCGCACAGGGGCTCCTGGCGTCGGTAAAGAATCTGTTAGAGATGGCGGTCATCCGGCCGGTACCGCGCTTAGAGATGGGCCTTGGGTTTTATTCCAATCTTTTCGCAGTCCCCAAGAAAGACGGGTCAGTCCGTCCCGTCCTGGACCTGAAATTACTCAACAGGTTCATCCGTGTTCGGAAGTTTCGCATGGAAACCTTGCGTACGGCCGTCGGTTCCCTTCGGCAAGGGGACTTCATGACGTCCATAGACATCAAGGATGCTTATCTTCATGTTCCCATCTGCCACGCTCATCAACGTTTTCTTCGATTCGTGATGGAAAATCAGCATTATCAATTCGTGGCACTTCCGTTTGGCCTTACCTCGGCTCCAAGAGTGTTCACCAAGGTGCTGGCAGGGGTCATGGCCATTTTCAGATCTCGGGGCATTCGTGTCGTACCTTATTTGGACGACCTTCTCATCATGGCTCCGTCGCTCAATCAATCGGAGACAGCCACCAGGTTGGTGGTCTCCACGCTGGAAAGCTTTGGTTGGGTGATCAACTTCCCCAAGTCCTCCCTCGCTCCGGCCAGGGTGGTGTCCTTTCTGGGGATGCAGTTGGACTCTCTTCAACACAGGGTGTTTCTCCCCCAGTCCAAAATTCATCTGATCCAGGAGTTGGCTCGGGTCCTACTTTCCATTCCTCGGCCGCCCATCCGTCTGGGGATGAGGCTGATAGGGTTGATTGTCGCCTCTTTCGAGGCAGTTCCTTTTGCTCAATTTCACACGAGGACGCTTCAGCTTTATCTGTTGCCGTCCTGGGACCGGCAGCCTCGGTCGCTGGATCAGCCCTTCCAGTTGTCCTTCCGGGTCCGGCAGTCCCTCCAGTGGTGGTTGGTCTCGACCAATCTTGTGAAGGGCAGGTATTTCCTGACCCCGCTTTGGGAAATTGTCACCACGGACGCCAGTCTGTCGGGTTGGGGCGGATTTTGGAAGGAGCTGCAGTTCCAGGGGCAGTGGGGACCTCAAGAGGCCCACTTACCCATCAATGTTCTGGAACTGAGAGCCATCCGTCGGGTGCTTGCTCTCCTGACTCAGCACGTTCTGGGCCTTCCGGTCCAGGTGCGTTCAGACAATCGAACAGCGGTTGCTTACATCAATCATCAGGGAGGGACTCGCAGTCTGAGTGCTCTCAGAGAGGTGTCCCTGATCCTGACCTGGGCAGAGGCCCATGTTCCTTGTCTCTCGGCGGTATACATTCCAGGAGTGGAGAACCAGGAAGCAGACCGGTTGAGCAGGGGCTCTCCCCGTCTGGGAGAATGGGCTCTCCATCCTCGGGTGTTTCGCTCACTGTGTCTCCGATGGGGGACACCAGAGGTGGACCTGTTTGCCTCTCGTCACAATCACAGGCTCCCGAACTTCGTGTCGCTCTCCCAGGATCCTCTGGCTCTGGCAGTGGACGCCATGTCCCTGAGCTGGGGGGATCTCGGATTTCTATACCTGTTTCCTCTGATACCCATGCTGGGCAGGGTGGTTCGGAAGTTGGCTCTGGAAAGGGTGTCCGCCGTTCTCGTGGCCCCAAGGTGGCCAAGGCGAGTGTGGTTCGCAGACATCGTTCGGCTGGCAGTGGACCAGTTCGCCCTGCCTCTTCGGCCCGATCTGCTCACTCAGGGTCGGTTGTGTTACCCCAATTTACCAGCGCTGGGTTTGACGGCCTGGCTGCTGAAACCTCCATCTTGAAGGAGGAGGGTCTTTCTGACTCAGTCATTAAGACTCTGATCAGTGCCCGGAAGAGGTCTTCTTCTATCATCTACTATAGGACTTGGAAAGCCTACATCACTTGGTGTGAGATGAGATCTTTTCCTTGTAGGGTCTTTTCGGTCTCCAGGATTCTGGAGTTTTTACAATCTGGGCTGGACTCTGGTCTTCAGCTAAGTACGTTGAAAGAGCAAGTTTCTTCCTTATCTACCTTTTTCTAGAAGCGTGTTGCGCTTCAGCCTTTGGTTAAAACTTTTTTCCAGGGGGTTACACATGTGCGGCCTCCCAGGAAACCATTACTCCCAGTTTGGGATTTGAATTTGGTTCTTTCTGCTCTTCAGGCTCCTCCTTTTGAGCCTTTGCAAGGTATTGCTTTGTCTACCCTGACTCAGAAGATTGTCTTCTTGGTAGCGATCACTTCGGTCCGGCGTGTCTCGGAATTGGCGACCTTGTCTATCCAGGCGCCTTACTTTGAGAGGCATCAGGATAAAGTGGTCTTTCGGTTCAAGCCAGACTTCCAGGCTCTTCCTAAGGTTGTTTCTGCTTTTCATTTGAACCAAGATATTGTTCTTCCCTCCTTGTGTCCTAATCCTAAGAATGACAAAGAGAGGGTTTTGCATTGTTTGGATGTAGTACGCTGTGTTAAGTACTACTTGATTATCACTTCTCCTTTTCGTAAGATGGATTCCTTTTTTGTTGTGCCCTATGGGCCTAAGAAGGGTTTGGCATCAGCCAAATCTGCCATTAGCAAGTGGATACGTCAGGCCGTTACTGCGGCCTATTCTGCTAAGGGGAAAGTTCCCCCTTTTCGTATCACTGCTCATTCTACTCGCGCCATTGGGGCGTCTTGGGCTTTTCAGCACCAAGCTTCTGTTGAACAAGTTTGTAAGGCCGCCACTTGGTCTTCTGTTCATACTTTTTCTAAGTTTTAAAAAGGTTGATGTGTGAGCCTCAGCGGATGCTTTTTTTGGCCGCAAAGTTCTGCAGACTGCAGTCATTTAAGTTATGCTTCACCTGGCCTTGAGTTGCCCATCCCTTGTGGACACTGCTTTTGGATGTCCCAATAAGTGAAGAATATTAAAGGTGAAGCGGGGTGTGTGGCACACCAAGAATAATACCATTTTGTGAGTACTCACCTGAAAAATGGATATTGTTGGTGTGCCACACACCCCGCTTCACTCCCACCCTTTTCGGTATTCCGAATCCTTTATATGGTGAAGCTTTTATTTATATTGATTTATTTTGAGGTTACCGTTAATTTACTGGTACCTGGCTCTCCCAGGATCCTCTGGCTCTGGCAGTGGACGCCATGTCCCTGAGCTGGGGGGATCTGGGATTTCTATACCTGTTTCCTCCGATACCCATGCTGGGCAGGGTGGTTCGGAAGTTGGCTCTGGAAAGGGTGTCCGCCGTTCTCGTGGCCCCAAGGTGGCCAAGGCGAGTGTGGTTCGCAGACATCGTTCGGCTGGCAGTGGACCAGTTCGCCCTGCCTCTTCGGCCCGATCTGCTCACTCAGGGTCGGTTGTGTTACCCCAATTTACCAGCGCTGGGTTTGACGGCCTGGCTGCTGAAACCTCCATCTTGAAGGAGGAGGGTCTTTCTGACTCAGTCATTAAGACTCTGATCAGTGCCCGGAAGAGGTCTTCTTCTATCATCTACTATAGGACTTGGAAAGCCTACATCACTTGGTGTGAGATGAGATCTTTTCCTTGTAGGGTCTTTTCGGTCTCCAGGATTCTGGAGTTTTTACAATCTGGGCTGGACTCTGGTCTTCAGCTAAGTACGTTGAAAGAGCAAGTTTCTTCCTTATCTACCTTTTTCTAGAAGCGTGTTGCGCTTCAGCCTTTGGTTAAAACTTTTTTCCAGGGGGTTACACATGTGCGGCCTCCCAGGAAACCATTACTCCCAGTGTGGGATTTGAATTTGGTTCTTTCTGCTCTTCAGGCTCCTCCTTTTGAGCCTTTGCAAGGTATTGCATTGTCTACCCTGACTCAGAAGATTGTCTTCTTGGTAGCGATCACTTCGGTCCGGCGTGTCTCGGAATTGGCGACCTTGTCTATCCAGGCGCCTTACTTTGAGAGGCATCAGGATAAAGTGGTCTTTCGGTTCAAGCCAGACTTCCAGGCTCTTCCTAAGGTTGTTTCTGCTTTTCATTTGAACCAAGATATTGTTCTTCCCTCCTTGTGTCCTAATCCTAAGAATGACAAAGAGAGGGTTTTGCATTGTTTGGATGTAGTACGCTGTGTTAAGTACTACTTGATTATCACTTCTCCTTTTCGTAAGATGGATTCCTTTTTTGTTGTGCCCTATGGGCCTAAGAAGGGTTTGGCATCAGCCAAATCTGCCATTAGCAAGTGGATACGTCAGGCCGTTACTGCGGCCTATTCTGCTAAGGGGAAAGTTCCCCCTTTTCGTATCACTGCTCATTCTACTCGCGCCATTGGGGCGTCTTGGGCTTTTCAGCACCAAGCTTCTGTTGAACAAGTTTGTAAGGCCGCCACTTGGTCTTCTGTTCATACTTTTTCTAAGTTTTAAAAAGGTTGATGTGCGAGCCTCAGCGGATGCTTTTTTTGGCCGCAAAGTTCTGCAGACTGCAGTCATTTAAGTTATGCTTCACCTGGCCTTGAGTTGCCCATCCCTTGTGGACACTGCTTTTGGATGTCCCAATAAGTGAAGAATATTAAAGGTGAAGCGGGGTGTGTGGCACACCAAGAATAATACCATTTTGTGAGTACTCACCTGAAAAATGGATATTGTTGGTGTGCCACACACCCCGCTTCACTCCCACCCTTTTCGGTATTCTGAATCCTTTATATGGTGAAGCTTTTATTTATATTGATTTATTTTGAGGTTACCGTTAATTTACTGGTACCTTGTCTTTCTGCTTTTTAATATACTGGTGATAAATGGGAGGTACCAGGTATATATAGGCCGGAAGGGGGCTCGTTACAAGACTTCCTCTCTGCACAGCGTCACCTGGCGGTGAGTTAACCCAATAAGTGAAGAATATTAAAGGTGAAGCGGGGTGTGTGGCACACCAACAATATCCATTTTTCAGGTGAGTACTCACAAAATGGTATTTTTTCCTCTTACTTTTTCCTCTTACTGAATTTGGAAGAAGCCAGGGTGGCCGGACCCCAGGGGAAAAGATTAGGGAAAATGTTTTTATTTGGGAATTTTTTTTTATTATATGGAAGTTCCCTCTAGGAATTGGTTGCACTGGAAGCGGGGAAGTTGAAGCACTAGTGAATACTTGCTGCATGAGATTTGGAATATCCGGCATAACTTGCAGTTTGAAAATTTAACATCACTAGTCAATCTCGGGACTTTATTAAACCCATGTATATAATTAGGGGACTTTGACATCAGATTTTTTATGGCTGATTTGGGCCAACTTATAATAATTGTATTTTTTGTTAACTAATCACTTGCTCCGTGTATTCTAATTATTTTATTGCTTGCTGAGCCTATTGGGGATATTGGGTTCTTAAACGTTTAAGCAGAATTCATACTTTCAACTAATTGGGCAAAATATCTAAATCTTCTAAGCGCAGGTTTTCATTTTCTATATTTCCAGTGGTTGGCTGATGCTGCCTCTAAAAAGAATCTGACGGGACTCCCTTTTTAGGGGGCGTTTGTTTGGGGCACAGTTAGATGAGATGGTAAATGAGGCTACAGGAGGTAAGTCTACAAGACTTCTCGCAGGTCCTCCAACCCCTGGCCCTTTCGTTGGGATAGAGGTTCCGGCTGTTTGGAATACCAAAAAGATTTTGGAGCAGACCAAAGTCCCAGAGCAGGGCTAAATATTTCTGATGAAATAAGGCAAAGATACCCTTGTGGGTGGGGGGCGTTTTCTGCATATTGCTCCCATTTGGAGGCTCCATGTAACAGATCTTTGGTTACACAAGATTGTTCCTCCATTTACAAGATTGAATTAGGGGCCACTCCTCCTTAGGGGTTCTTTTGGTCCAGGGTATCCCAAAATCCAGTAAAAGCAGAAGCACCAAGATTCGCCATAGCCCCATCTATTGGAGATTGGAGTATTTGTCATGTTCTCCTTTTTTAGAGGGTTCAGGGGTATTACTCAATTTTTTTTCATAACTTCCAAGAAGAATGATTCTGTACACCCAATATTAGATCTCAAGGGCTTCAAAAAGTTTGCCCGCTTGAAGAAATTTTGCATGGAATCTTTAAGATCCACAGTGATGTCGCTTCAGCCAGAAGAATTAATGACCACAGTGGATACAAAGGATGCTACATATCCTGATTTTTCCGGGTCATCAAAGATATTTACGCTTGCAGTAGATGGCCTACATGTTCAGTATTCTTGGTGTGCCACACACCCCGCTTCACTTCTTAAATATTCATCCATTATTGGGTTAATCCACCGCAGGTGACGTAGTGCAGAGAGGAAGTCTTGTAACGAGCCCCCTTCCGGCCTATATATACCTGGTACCTCCCTTCAATCACCAGTATTTTTTCTCTCTGCTTGCTGACAAGTCAGAAGATGGAAGTCTCCTGCTTACAGGTATGCCGGGGCATTCTTACCCCGCCACCCCCCTTTTTGGTCTATTTCTGCCCGGTTTGAGTTTGTATACCTTTATGGTGGAATGGAAGCCTCCCAGCCTAGGCTGCTCACGGGGCAAATGGTAGATGGCACTTTAAGTGCCTAGGAGCTTATCTCCTACCGCTCGACCTCATGCGTGGGGCAATGCGGCTATCCGGCATGGTGATCCGGAAATGGGATGCCCCTGTCCCGAGGGTCCCCGTAGCCCCTTTCTCTCCCGTTACGGTCCCTTCTCCCTTCACTATGGGGGGGGGGGGGGTGTGAGGGTGTGCTTTTAGTATGTGTGTTTCACTTGTATCACTGCATTTTAACATGTGTGTGTGTTCATGATTATGCATTCACTGTATTCAGCATGTGTATATTTTTGGTCTGCTTTAAGGGCAGGCTGCGCTGGGTAGGGGCTGGCCACTTCTCTTGCAGACTGTTGCTTTGTGGCCCCTACCCCCTCTCCTCTCCCCTCTCCCCGCCTGGCATTTTATGTATTCATTTGAACAGCGCCATGCGGTCTTTACCCTCCCCCCTCCGCCGCCTGGGCGCACGTGTAGTGGCCCAGCTGAGAGTGATTTCCAGCTGATCGGCGTAGGGGGGGGGGGCGGGTCCCGCTGACGCGGCGTCTGGGGCGCGGCGCCGACGTCATGCGGCGTCTGCGGCGGGCCCAGCGTTTTGCTTCCTTCAATGCAGGAAGTCGCGTGGGCGCACGGCCGCACTTTGTCTTCCGTGCTGGCTGCTGGCTGCAGTCTTACTCCGGCTGCTGCCTTCGCTGACCAGGTAAGCGGCCCCTCCCGTTGAGGCCGTTAAATGGGGAATGCATTCCTTGCAGTAATATAGTGGGGAGTCACTCTGTATTAAGGGGGCGTGATTTAGGGGCACTTTGGTGCCATGCTTATATGTTTGTTTATACACATGTGAGGATCTGATGATTTTTCCTTGCAGATCCTGGGATCCCTGCTTATGGTGCCCTCCGGCTCTATGTGCCTGGCTAATTATTGGGATATCTATTTGAATGTATATATACATAGACTATATATAAATATATATATATATATATATATATATATATATATATATATATATATATATATATATATATATATATAGTTTATTAAAGGGGATCTTAACTTAAAAAAAAAAAAAATATTTAAAAAAAAAAAAAAAAAAATCCTCCCTTCCGGGACATTACTAATAAAGGGGCATCCCGGGTTGGCTTATGCCTTAAAAGTCCCAGTATTGCGAATACCATAAATCACCATATGGAGGCTTCCGTAATTTCCGGAAACGGTTCTGCTGAGCCGTTCGGGGGGTGCGTAGGTTGTGGGGTTCCACTCCCAGCTGATGATGTCTTTATTTGCATCCCTTGTGCAAAACAGACTATTGTGCGCCAGTCCGTTGCTTCGGCTGCGGGGCCATCGCATCCTTCATCATCTCCTACCTCTCCCTCCCTATTTCCGGACCCCGCATGACACTGTCAAAAGTGGGGATTTGCATTCCGAGGCGGCAGCACAGCCCAGCCCCCGGAAAGTATTGCCCGTTAAAGCAGCGTTAAAGGCCGCTGCAAAACGAAGGTACCTGACTCCGGTACCTTCGGCTCCACAGGACCAGTTTTTGTGAACCTGTGGAATGGTCCGATGGATCCCCGGACGAGGATGAATTCCCGTCGGAGTCAGATGAGCTGACAGGTCAGCTTGTGGCTGATGAGATTGGCGATTGGTCAGAGGGGGTTGTTTTTGACACCCCCTCCATTCTGGCTCAAATGTTTAAAATTTTGAGTTTAGATACGCCTGAGGCGGCCGCCCCGCCAAAGGTTCAGTTGTTTAAAGAGCCTCAGCCGCGTTTGGTTTTTCCCAGACAACACCTCTTTGAGAGGGTGGTTCTTAAGGAATGGGAACATCCCACGCGGTTATCTGGAATTCCTTCCAGTTGGGAAAAGCGTTATCCTTTTCCACCAGAATTGGTGAAGCTTTGGTCTGTCCCTCCTGACGTTGATACCCCTGTACTAGGGCTCTCCAGCTCGGCTATGGTACAATCTGCTGAGACCACTGTCCCTAAAGATGGGGAAGATCGTCGGATTGACCAATACGCTCGACATGGTTTTAATCTATTCTGGGTCAGCGTTGCGCCCGGTAGGTGCTTCAGCCCTTCTGCTATTGGCAATTAAATGCTTAATTCAAGGGCTATATGAGGATCTTAATCCCGCTTCCAAACAGTTCACTGCGCTTAAGCAGTGTGAATCTTTTGTGGCTTATGTCCTGGCTGCTCAGGACGATGCGCTGACTATGAGTAGCAAGGCAGCAGCTATGCTGGTGGCTATTCGCAGGTCAGTATGGCTGCGTCAGTGGTCAGCGGACACGGCTTCCAAAGAGGTGCTCACAGCTCTCCCCTTTTTGGGGTTGCGTCTGTTCGGGGAGAAAATTGATTCTGTCGCAAAGGGTGGTAAGACGCCACAACGCAAGAGGCCCCGTGGCCCCTTTAGGGGGGCAAGTTCCGGTAGGCCTTCCTTTCGAGGATTCAGAGCGGGCAGGGGTGCGTCCTTTCCCGCTACCAGTGGCGCAAGTTGGACTCGGGGGTGGGGCTGTGGCCGGCCCACTCAGTCCTGGGGCACCAAGCCCAAACCTGCTGATAAGCTCACTCAGCAATGAGGGGCTGCCCTCACCCGTGCGGGTGGGGGGACTATTGCGACACTTCTACCATTGGAACCAAGTGGTTCCAGGCAGATGGATCCAGGAGGTAGTGCCGCCCGGTTACGACCTGGAATTCGAGTCTCACCCTCCTTCACGGTCCGTTCATGGGTCGGTTCATCCTGGCCTGAACTCTCATCAAGACGGAGTGTGTCTTTCTTTTGCCAAATTCACACGAGAACGCTTCAGCTATTTCTGTTAGCGTGTTAGGACCAGCAACCTCAGTCGCTGGATCAGTCCTTCCAGTTGTCCTCCCGTGTACGGCAGTCCCTCCTGTGGTGCTTGGTCTCGACCAATCTTGTGTAGGGCAGGCTTTTCCTGACCCCCCTTTGGAAAATTGTCACCACAGACGCCAGTCTGTCGGGATGGGGCAGATTCTGGAAGGAGCTGCGGTTTCAGGGGCAGTGGAGAGTTTAAAGGCCCCACTTTCCCATCAATATTCTGAATCTGAGAACCATCCGTCAGGTGCTTGCTCTCCTGACTCAGTACGTTCTGGGCCTTCTGGTCCAGATGTGTTCAGACAATCGATCAGCGGTTGCTTACGTTGGTCTTCAGGGAAGGACGCGCAGTCTGAGTACTCTCAGAGAAGTGTCCCTGATCCGGACATGGGCAGTGTTCCATGTTCCCTGTCTCTCGGCGGTTTACATTCCAGAGGTGATGAAACAGGTAGTGGGCCGGTTGAGCAAGGGCTCTCCCCGTCTGGAAGAATAGGTTCTCCATCCTCGGGTGGTTCGCTTACTGTGTCTCCAATGGGAGACCCCGGAGGTGGACCTGTTGGCCCCTCATCACTATCACAGGTTCCCGAACTTCGTGTTCGTGTCGCTCTCCCAGGATCCTCTGGCTCTGGCAGTGGACGCCATGTCCCTGATCTGGGGAGTTCTAGGATTTCTATACCTGTTTCCTCCGATGCCCATGCTGGCAGGGTTCTTCAGAAGTTGGCTCTGGAAAGGGTGTACGCCGTTCTCGTGGCCCCAAGGTGGCCAAGACGAATGAGGTTCGCAGACATCGTTCGGCTGGCAGTGGACCAGTTCGTTCTGCCTCTTCGGCCCGATCCGCTCACTCAGGGTCAATTGTGTTACCCCAATTTACCAGCGCTGGGTTTGATGGCCTGGCTGCTGAAACCTCCATCCTGAAGGAGGAGCGTCTTTCTGATTCAGTCATTAAGACTCTGATCAGTGCCCGGAAGAGGTCTTCTTCCATCACCTACTATAGGACTTGGAAAGCCTATATCGCTTGGTGTGAGATAAGATCTTTTCCTTGTAGGGTCTTTTCGGTCTCCCGGATTCTGGAGTTTTTACAATCAGGGCTGGACTCTTAAGTATCCGGGTCAAGCATACAGCACAACATGCACGGACGTGTATTGCTGGGCGGGCTCCCTTAGATCTGCCCTGGATGGTTACCGGGCAGACCAGCGGATTACATCTTAGCTGAGAGAGCGGACCCCAAGCCTGTATTTCTGCTTCCCTTATCATTGAGGAATAGAGAACCTCGCAACATAGGGCAGACGCCATTCCTTCATAATTGGCGAACGGAGCGCTAACTAACTTGGGATATCTAAACCTGTCCATCCAGCATCAATTTTGGGATTGTGCACCTGGACATCAGGCTTTTGGCAATAATCTAACGGGCCTGGATGGGCTGATCAAGTGCCCTTAAGTGCGGTTTGGTACTGAAGAAGCCCCCTAGTGGGGGTGAAACTAGTTTACCGCTTATTACATGATATTACTCACCGCTATGATTTGGGCAACTGAATCATTAAACAAGTTTAATTGTCTGTAATGTACAATATGTTCAATTGTATTAGTAATAACCAGCGCATTGGCAAGTAAGACAGTTGACAACTGTGTAAAAAAAAAAAAAAAAAAGTAGCATGGCAAGCACCAAGGATATTCTTCTATAACAAACTTTTGTGTTTGTATTTTAACTTGATATTGTAACTAAAATAAATTAATGTACTTGATTCTTATAAAAGTGTAATAGTCAATTTTACTTCAGGCGTGGTCACACATTGAGTTCCCACAAACACTGGGTCGGTTCATACCCAGAAATACCTCTGGTATACTCCAGCTAAGTACGTTGAAAGGGCAGGTCTCTGCCTTATCTATCTTTTTTCAGAAGCGTGTTGCGCTTAAACCTTTAGTTAAAACTTTTTTCCAGGGGTTACGCATGTGCGGCCTCCCAGGAAACCATTACTCCCTGTTTGGGATTTGAATTTGGTTCTTTCTGCTCTTCAGGCTCCTCCTTTTGAGCCTTTGCGAGATATTGCTTTGTCTACCCTGACTCAGAAGATTGTCTTCTTGGTAGCGATCACTTCTGTCCGGCGTGTCTCAGAGTTGGCGGCCTTAACTATCCAGGCGCCTTACTTTGAGAGGCATCAGGATAAAGTGGTCTTTCGGTTCAAGCCAGACTTTCTTCCTAAGGTTGTTTCTGCTTTTCATTTGAACCAAGATATTGTTCTTCCCTCCTTGTGTCCTAATCCCAAGAATGACAAAGAGAGGGTTTTGCATTGTTTGGATGTAGTACGCTGTGTTAAGTACTGCTTGATTATCACGTCTCCTTTCCGTAGGACGGATTCCTTTTTTGTTGTGCCCCATGGGCCTAAGAAGGGTTTGGCACCAGCCAAATCTGCCATTAGCAAGTGGATACGTCAGGCCGTTACTGCGGCCTATTCGGCTAAGGGAAGAGTTCCCCCTTTTCGTATCACTGCCCATTCCACTCGCGCTGTTGGGGCGTCTTGGGCATTTCAGCACCAAGCTTCTGTTGAACAGGTTTGTAAGGCCGCCACTTGGTCTTCTGTTCACACTTTTTCTAAGTTTTACAAAGTGGATGTGCGGGCCTCAGCGGATGCTGTTTTTGGCCGCAAAGTTCTGCATACTGCAGTCATTTAAGTTATGCTTCACCTGGCCTAGAGATGCCCTTCCCTTGTGGACACTGCTTTTGGATGTCCCAATAATGGATGAATATTTAAGAAGTGAAGCGGGGTGTGTGGCACACCAAGAATAATACCATTTTGTGAGTACTCACCTGAAAAATGGATATTGTTGGTGTGCCACACACCCCGCTTCACCCCCACCCTTTTCGGTATTACCGAAGCATTTATATGGTGAAGCCCTTTTTTATTTATATATCAAAATTGATTTTGGAGGTTACCGGTGGAATACTGGTACCTTGTCTTTCTGCTTTTTAAATATACTGGTGATTGAAGGGAGGTACCAGGTATATATAGGCCGGAAGGGGGCTCGTTACAAGACTTCCTCTCTGCACTACGTCACCTGCGGTGGATTAACCCAATAATGGATGAATATTTAAGAAGTGAAACGGGGTGTGTGGCACACCAACAATATCCATTTTTCGGCTGAGTACTCACAAAATGGTACTTTGTGGTTCTGGCCTTCGGCCTGTCTTCAGCCCCAAGGGTGTTTTTGGCAGGCCTTATGGCTTTTCTAAGAAACCAGAGAATACACATAATTCCTTACTTGGATGCCATACTGATCAGGGCCCCATGTTTTCAGGGGGGCCAGAAGGATACACTGCTGTCTTATCGACAAGTTTGGCTGGATAGTCAGCTATCCAAAGTCTCATATCATACCTTCAAGAGTTTTAACTCTCCTGGGAATGTCATTAGACACAACTCAGGCCAAGGAATTTCTTCCGGAACAGAAGAGACTTTCATTTCAGGTCAGGGTACAGGATCTCTTGACCTGCCCTCACCCGACGATTCGTCAAGGAATGCGTCTGTTGGACCTGATGGTGTCTTGCTTTGAGGCGGTGCCTGCAGAATACTCTCAATCTAGGATCGGAACCCAGAATTCCTGGATCACCCTTTTTCCATGACACATTCAACAAGGCAGTCCCTAACCTGGTGGCTGAATTCTCAGCCTCTAAAGGTGGGCAAATCTTTTCTTCCGGTATAATAGAATATTGTCACCTTGCATGCCGTTCTAACAGGTTGGGAGGGTGTCATGGGGTCACAAACGATCCAGGATAGTGGGGATTGGGGGAGAGCAGTCTTCCCATAAATATCCTGGAATTGAGAGCGATTCTATTGTCTCTTAAACATTGGACACTCAATCTGGGGGGTCATCCCATCAGGATTCAAACAGACAGTCGGACAGCAGTGGCATATATCAACCAATAGGCGAGCACCAGAAGCAAGAAAGTGAACAGGTTCTTATTCTGGAACTAGAAGCATGTTCCGTGAATCTTGGCGATTCCAGGAGTGGACAACTTACAGGTCCATCATCTGAGCATAACGGTCTTGCATCAGGGAGATTGGTCCCTCAGTCAGAGGATTTTTTTTATTCCCTCTGCATCATCTGGGGGTTCCCAGAGGTAGATCTCTTTGCATCCTGCCACAATTGGCAGGAATTGCAAAGGTTGTTCTTGGTCCAGGATAGCACTCTTTCGTTGGTCAGCGTTCAAGCTTAACAATCCTCCCTTATGCGTTCCCTCCAATTCCACTACTGGGTCGAATACTAAGAAAGATAGCCCGCAAGGGAATTCCAATAATTCTGGTGGCCCCTCTAAGGTCAAGGAGAAGCTGGTTCTCAGACAAAGTAAGAATGTCGGAAGGCGACCTTTGGAGGTTGCCCAGTGATCCAGATGTTCTCACACAGGTGCCTCTACGGGACCTCAATTTACGAGTTTTGGGGTTGATGACCTAGCTATTGAAACCTCCATCTTGGCAGAGAGGGGTTTATCAGACGGACCATGATTCAGGCCTGAAAGCAGACTTCATCAAAGATTTACTACAGAGTCTGGCAAGTCGTTATCGCTTAGAGGTTTTGCTTGTAGAAAGTTTCAATTGCCAGGATTTTGGAATTTTTGCAAAAGGGTCTTGATGAGCATCTTCAATTAAGCACTCTAAAAGGACATGTATCTTCTTTTATTTTTCTTTTTTTCAGAAATTCATTGCCGAGAATAAACTTATTAGAATGTTTGTGCAGAGAGTCACTTATATGTGTCCTCCCCGTATGCCTCTTCTGCCTGTTTGGGACTTGAACTTGCCCTGCCCCTTTGAACCATTGGCAGAAACGTCACTAAGCTTAATGACACTTAGTCATCTTTCTAGTGGCAATTACTCCGGTACGGCGGGTTTCTGAATTGGCGTCTTTTTCAGTTAAGTCTACTTTTTAGAGTTGCAAAGGACAAGGCCGTCTTCCATTTTAAGCAGTATTTCCTCCCTAAGGAGGTGGAATTTGCCCTTCTTATGTCCAGCCAGAAAGAGAAGGTCCTACATTCTCTGGATGTAGTGAGAGCACTAAAATATTATATCTCTGCTACACAAGCCTTCTGTAAGTCAAACTCCTTATTTATTATAGCGGAGGCACTATGTTTTTTTTTTTTCCTCCAGCTAAATCTACAATCGGTCGATGGATTAGACAAGCGGTAATAAGGGCCTATATCTCCAAGGGGAAGAATTCCCCCTTTCAAGTTACAACTCATTCTACACGAGCTATTGGAACTTCTGAGCTTTCAGCACCATGCTTTGGTGGAAAAATTATAACTTAATCTCGTCTTTCCTTGTCTACAACAAAGAATTACTGGATTGTGGAAGTGCGTTAGGAAGTATATAGGCTGGGAGGAGCCACACTTTTTTCTTGCAGTCTATGCCCTTTGGTCGAGATTTAGCCCATTCGTTATTGAACGCTGATGGCCAGGAGTGGATATGGAAGAGAAAACAATTCTGCAGGTGAGAATCACAGCATTGTATTTTTTTTACCAATGTCTACTTTAAAACTGTGTGTTTTTAATTGTTTCTGTTTATAAATACACACACAAATGGTATCTTTATTTTTTAGTCTTAAGAAAATGATCGTTGAGCAGGAGAAACTTGAAGGTGTTTCTACAAAATGCTGCAAGAAATCGATTGTGAGACTAGTTCACAAATTGTCTCAAGAAGGTCTGGTTAGGGTTTATCGTACTGTAGTGGTTCAAGATGGAATCTCTAAAAAGGTATTTATTTAATTGATTTAAAAATATACCCAAAGACAGAGCAGATCAGTTTGTTCTAATGAGTGCCAATTTTTTTAAGATTAGGTGATAGTTGTACAAGCTTATAGTGCAATAGTGCAACCATTTATTAGTTTCACAAATGTCAGACTGGAAATATTTGTTTGGCAGAAATAAACACACTTTTTATGCATATGTTGCCATTGTATGTGCATTCATAAGAATTTTTCCTCATTTAACCCATTTGTATAGTGAACACAAACAGCAAGTTTATCCTTTTTCCATGCCAGGCCAGTTTTTCTATTTTAGCAATGGGCCTTTCTAACTGCAAATAATTATTTAATTGCTGAGCCAATCTACGTGTATTCGATTTTATTTTTAACGGGAAAACTTGGACCTTTCTTTTGCCTCATTCGATGACAAACTTTACATTTAAAAAAAAAAATAGAAAACTAGTTATAAGTGAAAATCTTAAATTGGACCAAAACCCACCGTGATCGGCCCGGGAGATCGAATCCCTCCCCCTGGGGCATTCAAAATCGGGATGCCCCGCTGTGTGAAACCCCCCAGGTCGCCCCATACACTTACCTTGCTTCCCGGCCCAACGGCACATGCGCAAGCCACTGCTGCATCCCCACTATCCCCCTGGCAGCAAGGCATATTCTTAGTATACAGTACGTCCTGCTCCAAATGTAATACTTACAGTTGGGATATACTCCGCCAGATAGCGCTGGACTGCAGGTGAGCGGGGTTATTAACCTGCGGCCCTGTAGGACTATTCCCACCCGTTCCACTAGTAATATGCCTCCCAGCCTTGGCTGCGCTGGTCGGGTGAAGGTAGGCAGCACCGCCGTTGGTGCTTAGGAGCGCTGCTCCACCGCAATCCCCCACCAAAGGGTAGGCGGTTCAGGCTTATGGTGAGCCTCTATGGGATGCCCCTCCCGCACTAGTGCCCCCTTGCCGGTGGGCCCTATTTAAGTGGCTGCCGTCCTCCCTCATCCTCCTTGTAGTCTTCGGGGGAAAAGAGGGGGGGGGGGTGTAGTTATGCAGTCTGTGCTTTCACTTTTCACATTTCTTTATTCTTGTGTCAGCCGCCGCGCTGACTTGTCTGTATTGCTTTTAAATTTACCGCCGCCGTGCGCTGACTTGGCTCCGCGCTTGGCGGCGGCATTACCTCAGCTGCTGGCGCGCCATCATTGGCTGTTGGTCTTCTGGCTTCGAGCTCTTCAGGGGGGGGGGCGGGGCCCGTCTTGGGCGCGTTCCGCGTCATCGTTATTACTGGCACCGCCCCTCGAGGTATACTGACGCCATCTTTTCTGACTTGGTTGGCCTATGCGCGACGGACTCCTTCCTACCGCGTAAGTGCCCGTAAGTGCCCTCGCAGGCGGCCTTATCTGCTTCACTTTTGTTACGATGTACTTAAGGTCTTGTCTGCTTATGTCTTTCAGGCGGGACGAACCCTTCTTGGCTTCTCCCAGCCCTGTTTTTAGTATATTACTTGTAGGCCTTGTACAAATTATACTCCCACGTCCCTAGCGGGTTATTGGGGCATCCAGGGTTGCTATATAGCGTCATTCCCTATCGGCGTATAGCGCCGCTATAATCACCATATGGAGGCATCCCAGGATAATGTTACCGGGGTCCCTTAGGGACAAGACCGGCTGTGTGTAGCGTGTGGGCAGCCTCATGCTGACGCTGACAAGGCGCGGGTCTGTGTACCCTGTGCTGAGCAGGTGCTTGCATTGCAATCTGGCCTGCCAGTGGCTGCACCTCATTTCACTTCACCTACTCCCCCAAGCTTAAATCTCACTCCTGCTGAGTTGCATACAAGTGGGGATTCTCAGCCTGATGTGTCTTCTAGACTGGCTACTGTTGAACAGATTATTGCGAAAGTCTTTAGCGCGTAAGGCCCCTGCTAAGAAGCGGCACTTGACGCCTAATGTTACTGTTTTCCCTATGGGAGCTGAGGAGTTTATGAATCTGTGTGGCTATACCCCGTCTGATGAAGGGGAGCTCTTTTCTGATTCAGGCTCATCTGATGAGAGACCGAGGGGTCATGATGATTCTGGCTCTGACCCTGGGCCCCAGATGACACTGACAGATTATTGACCCGGATTGTTGAGGTTCTGTCTATCTCTCTCCCTGTTGAGGCTCCCAGGCAAAGAGGGGAGCTTTTCCATACAGCAAGATCACGTTTGGAATTTCCCGAGCAGGCACATTTCCATAACCTTGTGCTCAAGGAATGGGAGCGCCCCAGTAAACTTCCCTGGGTTCCAAAGAGTTGGGATAGGAAGTATCCCTTTCCTGCTGAGGTGGTTAAATGTTGGTCATCCCCATCCCCCCCGGGTGGATGCCCCGATCCTAGGGCTATCTAACACCTCTGTCATGCATTCCCCTGATTCTACTACCCTGCAGGATGCCGAAGACCGGCGTATTGATCAGCTGGCATCACACTCGTTTGTATGTGTGGGGACGGCGCTGCGCCCGGTCTGTGCCTCTGCCATTACTGCTGTGGCCACTAGAACCCTTATCAGAAATATGCTTGATGGTGCCCCTGATGATTTGCCTTGTGACGTGTTCAATGCACTCTCCAGTTGTGATGTTTTTGTAAATTTTGTCCTATCAGCATTGGATGACACCTCGTGGTGGCTGCTGACAACGCTGCCAAGAAGGCCCTCACTGGGTTTCCCTTTAAAGGACTGCGTCTGTTTGGAGACCGCCTGGACCTTTTTGCTAAGGGAGACAGGTTACCCCAGCGCGGCAACCTTGGCCCTTTCGGGGTCAGGGTTCCTTCTCCTCCCCTTACCGTGGTGCAAGACAGGGAAGGGGGGGTGTCCTTCCCTGGGGCCCGGGGAGATTTCTGGGGTAGAGGTAATGGACGTGGACGTCCTGGCTCCTCCTGGGGTCCCAAAGCTAAATCCTCTCCCAAGCCCCCTCAGGCATGATGGGGCGCCCTCACCCATCCGGGTGGGGGGACGGCTGCAGCACTTTGCTCACGTCTGAAGGCTTCATGTCTCAGACCGGTGGATGCAGGAGGTAGTGTCCTCCGGTTACAAGTTGGAGTTTGCTGCCGATCCCCCTCCAAGGTTCATCAGATCCCGGATTCCTCAGGACCCTGTGTCAGCTCAGGAGCTAGTACAAGCAGTGCAAGGCCTCCTGGAGCTGGGGGTCATCTGCCAGGTCCTTTTAAGAGAAAAAGGCAAGGGCTTTTATCCCAACCTATTCACAGTACCCAAAAAGGATGGTTCTGTCAGGCCCATCCTGGACTTAAAGATTCTCAACAAGTTTGTCAGGGGCACACGGTGGACAGTCTGATTCCACAGGCTCAGTCCCTCCTAGCTTGTCCCCATCCCTCCATCAGGCAAGGGATGCAGCTTGTGGGCCTGATGGTGGCGTGCTTTGAAGCGGTCCCTTATGCTCAGTTCCACTTGAGGCCTCTGCAACTTCACCTATTGTCTGTATGGGACAAGGACTCAGCGTCCCTGGACAGGGTCTGTGTGCTCTCCCCCCTGGTCAGGAGGTCCCTCCTTGTGGTGGATGGTCTCAAGGAACCTGTTGGGGGGCAGATCCTCTCTTGCCCCTTCCTGGGAGACGGTCACCACGGATGCCAGTCTGTCAGGTTGGGGGGGGGGGGGGTTCTGGAAGTCCCTGCGGTTCCAGGGGAGGTGGGGCCCTCAGGAGGCCCACACACCTATCAATGTCTTGGAGCTGCGAGCGATCAGGTTAGTTCTGGCTCGCTTGACTACTCATCTTCAGGGCCTGCCTATTCAGGTGCGCTCTGACAACCAGACGGCAGTTGCCTACATCAGTCATCAGGGAGGGACCCGGAGCAAGGGGGCCCTTCAGGAAGCGTCTCTGATCCTGACATGGGCGGAGGCCAATGTCCCCTGCATTTCAGCTGTGTACATCCTGGGGGTGGAAAATCACCTGGCGGACTCTGAGCAGGGGGACCTCTCGCCAGGGAGAATGATCCCTATGCAGCAGGGTGTTTTAATCTCTGTGTCACCATTGGGGCCAACCAGATGTGGATCTGTTTGCGTCCCGCCACAATCACAAGCTTCCAGCTTTTGTCTCTCTGTCCAGGGATCCTCTTGCTCTGACCTCGGATGCGCTAGCAAGGTCATGGAAGGACTTTCAGATCCTGTATGTCATCCTCCCCCAATTCCCCTGCTGGGCAGGGTTCTGCGCAAGATGGCTCTGGAAGGGGTGCCAGCAATTCTGGTGGCCCCCAGGTGGCCAAGAAGAGTGTGGTTCGCAGACGTGGTACAGCTGGCAGTAGATCAGTACGCTCTGCCCTTGGTGCCAGATCTGATCACTCAGGGCTCACTACGCCATCCCAATTTACAAACTCTGGCTTTGACGGCTTGGCTGCTGAAACCTCCATCTTGATGGAGAAGGGGCTGTCTTCCTCAGTTGTGGATACTTTGATTAAAGCTAGGAAGAAGTCTTCCTCCATTTATTACAGGGTTTGGCGTGCCTACATTGACTGGTATGAGTCTAAGCCTCTTACCTGTCGTGTCTTCTCTATTCCCAGGATTCTGGAGTTCCTGCAGCATGGGTTGGAGATGGGGCTCCAACTCAGTACTCTGAAGGGTCAGGTTTCTGCCCTGGCTATTTTTTTCCAGAAGTCCTTTACTCAGCACCCTCTGATCAGGACTTTTTTCCAGGGGGTCACTCATGTGCTTCCCCCACGTAAACCTATGGTGCCTGTTTGGGGTTTGAACTTGGTTCTGTCGGCCTTGCAGGGTGCTCCTTTTGAACCTGTGCAGGATGCTGCCTTGGCCATTCTGTGTTTCTGGTGGCTATCACCTCTGTCAGGCGTGTGTCTGAGTTGGCGGCGCTGTCCATTCAGCCCCCCTACTATTAGAGGCACCAGGACAAGGTGGTTCGTTTCAAACCTGATTTTCTGCCTAAGGTAGTGTCTGCCTTTCATTTTAATCAGGATATTGTTCTTCCTTCTTTGTGCCCTAATCCTAGCAATGCTAAGGAGAGGGTTTTGCACTCTTTGGATGTGGTTAGTTGTCTGAAGTACTATCTGGTGGCTACTGCACCTTTCAGGAAAACTGATGCTCTTTTTGTGGTCCCTTCTGGTCCTAGGAAGGGTTTGGCTCCTGCCAAGTCTACTATAAGCAAGTGGATTTGTCAGGCTGTGATTCAGGCCTATTCTGCTAAGGGGAAGAATCCTCCCTTCCGCCTTACTGCTCATTCCACTCGTGCTATTGGTGCCTCTTGGGCTTTTCAGCACCAGGCTTCTGTTGAACAAGTTTGCAAGGCTGCTACTTGGTTTTCTGTTCATACCTTTTCAAAGTTTTACAAGGTTAATGTTAGGGCCTCAGCTGACGCTGTTTTTGGCCGAAAAGTTCTGCAGGCGGCAGAGGTTTAAACTGCCTGCTGCTGATTTTTCTTGGGGATCCCACCCTACTTTATGGACACTGCTATTGGATGTCCCAACTGTAAGTATTAGAGTTGGAGCAGGACGTACTGTATACTAAGAATAATACAATTCTGTGATTACTCACCTGTAGAATTGGTATTATGAGTATACAGTACGTCCTGCTCCAACCCACCCTTGGTTTGCATTTTCTTGGATCCCCTGTATGGTGATTGTTATCATTGTTATAGTTCATAGTTTGGATTGGTTAATGCTCCCGGCTTCTCCTTAACTGCTTTTCAATGCTGGGGATTTGTGGGAGGTCCCTGGGTATTTGAGGGGCCTGGAGGAGCCTATTTTCGATGTCTCTGCAGTCCAGCGCCATCTGGCGGAGTATATCCCAACTGTAAGTATTAGATTTGGAGCAGGTCGTACTGTATACTCATAATACAATTTCTACAGGTGAGTAATCACAGAATTGTATTTTGTGAATGGCCAATGCATGCACGCTCCATGTTGGAGGGAAGTGGGGGGTGCGGCCACCAGAGTATTTGGAGTCGCTGGCATAGATGACGTGACGTCAGCGTCTCAAAGTGCGCTGATTGGACGATCGCCCACGCATGTGCTGTAGGACCCGGAAGAGGTGAGTTACCTTTGGCGATCTGGGGGGTTTCACACAGCGATCGGGAAAGAGGGACCAAAACCCAGCATGGTCAAAATCCTGGGTTTTGGTTCACTTTAAACAATTGCCATATGTTTTTATTATGAAAATGGATGCTTTTTGTTCATTTTCCTACTGGCTGGGCTCACTACAGGAGTGGAGCGCATTATCGATTCTAGAGACTTATTTTCCTATTTCTGATTCTATGGCACCATGCTGCCAAAACATTCTACAGTACCAAAACACAAGAAACATCCATAAACTTAAAAATTGTGACCGCCTAAGATATCTTGGGGAAATGCAGACATTTCTGCTTTTCCCTATTTTTTTAGGAAAGCTGAATGTATGTGTATTTCACACATTCAGGGCAGGAATTACTGTTACGGCATTGTTTATTATATAGCAACCTACACTTTACCTATACTTTCTGAAAGTGGACCACACCCCACCCTGGAATCTGAGATTCCAGGGCAGTCTTACCCCCTCCCCCAGGGTACCCCAAACTGGAAGGCCCTGCTGTGTGAAACCCTCCTGGACGCCCAATATTCTATTATTTGCCTTTTCCCCAAGCCCCCCAAGTGTGCTTCTCATAAGTGTGACTAGTCACACCGTGGGTTTGAGGATAGGTGAGTTAGCTCGGTGCTCTTTGGGGGGGGGGGGGGAATTTAGCGCAGTGTTGTACACCAGGGGGAATGACCAGAACCCGGTATAGTTAAAATCACGGGTTTTGATCCACCTTAAAGTAGTTCAGAGGTTTACTCCCTCCGGAACTGGGATGCCCCACTGTGTAAACCCCCCAGATCACCCAGTAAACTCCTTTTTCCCCTGAGCCCATGGAACATGCGCAGCCGGCGCCGGCATCATTTGCATCTTTTCCTCGGCTGTGAGTGGCCACGCGCCGCCAAAGGGAGCAAGTGATGAAGCATGACGCTCGTAAGTGCAGATATGGATTCCATTCAGCTTCAGTCGCACGTTGATATGCATCAGACAGGCTGATAGTTCGAACGGTCATCTCTGCACCGTGGGCTCAAGGATAAGTGAGTTAGCTTTGCCTTCTGGGGGGTTTCACACAGCGGGGCACCCATAAACCTGGGATAGTGAAAATCATGGGTTTTGGTCCACTTTAGGGCATAAATGAAATCAGATTTGTGGAGAGAGTGCCCTGCTTTGAGGGCTCTAATAGCCTTAATATAGTTAAAGTGATACTGAATGCAAAGGTAATCGTTAGGCCACTGCATCAGGCTACATTTGGCAATGTCCTGTTTTCAATTTTTAAATTGAAGTAGAAATGACAGAGATATCAGGGTTAACATGTTCAGCCCCCAAACAGCTCAGCAGAGCAATGCAGGATTGCTGTTACCTCTGTCTCCTTCCACACTTCCCTTCGTCTCCTCCTCCATTTTTATCACATTGTTGTCAGTGCAAAGAGCTGATTATTATGCTGCATCACAGATCCAAGGGCCACACCCAATTTTTTTTTCAAATGTGAAATTATGAATTGAGACTGTAAACCTCTATCTCTGCCATTTCTTCTTCAATTTAAAAGTGGCAGTTTAGGACAGAGCTTAAATGTAGCCATTTACACAATGGTGTAACAATTGCCTTTGCCTGCAGTATGTCTTTAATTTGCATTTTTTTCCACATTAATCACTTTATTTCTGCTGATATATATATAAACACACACACACACACGCAAACACACACACCCTATTACAGTTGACAGCCTCCCACCATGACGCATAGTCATTTGGTGGTAAGCAAGTGGTTAAAAAATAAGAAGTTTGTTGAGTTAGGTTGTAAAGGTAATCTTTTTAATATGCCCTGAACTCCTCTTCAGTATTTAATCTAAAGTATTTCTTCTTTAACTATGAAATATAAGTTTATGCTGTATTTATGTATTCTAATATCTTTTTTTCTTTAATAGGTGGAATTTGTGGTTCATCCATCAGTTAACCCCAATGATCCATTAGTTAAAAGTACTATTGAACAAATTCGTTTTCGCATGTTCAATTCTACATCAGGGAACCGGTAATTGTATACAGGCGCAGTGTTATTGTGTATGCCACATTGTCCTTCCTTCCTTTTCTGATGTCTGATGTCTTTGGTCTGTTCAGAGCACGCTCTCCTCAAGGCTCAGCAGCTCCCAAGAAGGAAAAGACTGATGAACAACACAAGGAAAATAAGAAGGAGAAACACAAGAAATCTCATTTTCTGGATGATATTCCTAGTAAAATTGTGGATGGTAATGATTACTTGGATGTAGCACAATTAAAGAGTTATCAACCTGTTGTAGGTATGTACAGCATGTGATGGATATATAGTTTGTTCCACGATATACCTTTTTTTTGCCCCGTATCAGACACACTTATTTATCCCCAAACGTGGGGGCGCTGAATGTGGGAAAAAAATACTAAAAATGGAAACCCACCTTTCCTTCGTTCCTGTACTGATGGCCAGGCAGACACAGCCACAGGAGATGGGAGGAGCCTCTGTCTCTGCCGCTCATGCTGTCCCCGCCATCTTCGCTGTATCTGCCGCCGCTTCTTGTCCGCGGCGCCTGCACACACAGAGCAGTGGCCACGCCGACCCAATGCACGGAGCAGGGTGTTCGCTTTGTTTGTGCTGGCGATGCAGAGAAGAAGTGGCGGTGGCAGATACAGCGAGGATGGCGGTGACAGCTTGAGCGGTGGAGGCAGTGGGCAGGGATCGGTTGCTCTGTCCGCCTGCCACTCCTCCATCTTCTGGCCGAGGGATACACACGTCAGCACATCCCTGGCCGAGATGCTGTGTCAGGGAGGAACAAAACCCAAGGAGGTGAGTTTTTGGGCTTGTGTTCCTCTTTAGGACTGGATGAACAGAACTGTGAAATAATAACCATTGAAACATGTTAAAATATTTATCTGTCAAGGTCTTAATTCAACCAGGTCATGGTATATTTGTTGGAATAAATCAAGGCAACTGGTCTTGCTGTGTTATATTCTTAAAGATGTTTTGCTAGTCATCCAACTGGCTTTCTCGGTTCACTCAGAATAAAGTCATTTAAGAAAATAACACAGCATTCCAGTTCTTGTTTTATTACTATGGATGTGTTGAAATATAATGTATATAGTGCATTAAAAAAGTATTCATTTTTGATATTCATTGTGTAATGGCTCTAGCTTGGTCCCAATGGATCGAGAGCAGATCTCAATAGGATTTTGGTCTAGACTTTGACTAGTTTATTCGAACACATGAATATGCTTTGATTTAAAACAAGACTTTTTAAAACCGCCCCATATAAGCACAGTTTTAAATAACTTATTATTCCATCAATCCTGTTTTCATGCAGATCCAAAATAAATCCTTCACCATATATGTAAAAAATACATACCAGGTCATCTCTTTGGCAAGTTCCCCAATAACCATAAATCTCTCCTTCATTAGATCTCTCCTGAGTGTAATCATCCGCTTCAATTTGTCCAAAAAATGTCCTCCTTAATACTTCACAAATAATCTCATTCCAGATGACATGAAGTAAAAGGACCAACCACATAGTGCAATACGTTTTTTAATAATGGAGCGTACCTGCGCTTTTATTAGATTGACTCACCAAACACGTTACTTGAATCCTGCCTTCATATCCTATCATAACCCGAAAAAAAAACGCAAAATTACCCTCCTATTCTCCTGTAGGGCAGAGATAAAAAAAAGACACTTCAAAATACAGAGGCGAGGCTCTGGACGTTAGTCTCACTCTTTCCGAGGGGGTTCCCCTCTTTTTCAACTCCCCCTGGGAATCCCCCCTCCACCCTCTTCCCAATCAGGTTTCCCTCTACCAGGGTTGTCCCCGTTTTCCGATACACTAGTCGCTAAAGGACATGATTGCTCAGGAATGGATAAGTCCGGATTCCCAGGTCTTCTTTCCCAAGTCTCTGAAGCAGAGATTCCCTTTTGAGGAGTAAGAGGTGGAGGTTTGGGCTAAGTGCCCTAAGGTGGATACTCCTTTGGCTCAGGTATCTCGGGAATCGGATCTCTCCTTTGAGGACTTGGGTTCTAGAGATTCTCTTGATAGAAGGTCACATATTCTGCTAAAAATGGGATTAGTATACTGATCCTTTCAGTTTAGACCTCTGCTTGCTACAGATTTTGTGAGTACAGTTCTGGAACTCTGAGTTAGCAAGGTCAGGAGTGGGATAACCATTGACGCCCCGAAGAAGGAGGTATTGGATGTCCTGCTCTTTATTTCCAAAGCAGTGAATTTTATTTCTGATGCTTCTTCAGAGGCGATTACGGCAAACACTAATAGTTTGGCTTTGATGCTCGTAGAGCTTTGTGGCTCAAGACCTGGCAGGGGAACCAGTCTAAATCACATCTGTGTAGCATTTCATTTAAGAGTAAACTTTTGTTCGGGTCAGAACTTGAGAAGATCCTAACCTATTCTTCTGAGTTGGGGAACAAGTTTCCAGCTAAGAGGAAATTCCCTCCCCTTCCTCATTCAGAATCCATGAAGCCTAAAATTCCTCAACGGGATTTCCAAAGTTCAAATTCCCAGAAGTCTTTGTCAACCTAGAAGCTGAAGGTTAAGGGAGGTTTGTTGTTCCTGATGGAAGACCAGTAGGGGTGAGACTTCTGTTTTTTCTTCTGCCTGGCAGAAGATCTTTCAGAACCCCTTAATTCTTCAGACAGGCCCTGCCTTTAGTGATTACCCAACTAAAGGAAATGGCAGTCATAGAGGAGGTCCTGTGGCATCTGAAATAGACATATTTTTACTCCCATGTGTTTTTGGTCCAGAAACAGTTAGGAAAGTTTTGATTTATTCTGAACCTAAAGCCGTTAAATTTGGGGGTCAGATACAAGAGATTCTGTATGGAATACATTTTTACCATCAAAGATATCCTGTTTCAAGGTGTCTGGATTGCCTCTATAGATCTCCAGGATACATATCTGCATGTTCCTATTTTTCCACAGAAGGTTTCTGAGGTTTGTGGTAATGATAGGTGGAGTAGCCTATCATTGGCAATTCAGAGCTATACCCCTTTCTTTCGTTTGCACCTCGGCTCTTTACCAGGATCTTTGTGGGGGCAGTGGCATATCTGAGATTAAATCAGATCGGCATCATGGAATACCTGGACAATCTACTTCTCTTTGCTCCATCCAGGGAGAGTTTGGAGAACAATGTGAGGATAATTTTGTCCCTCCTTTCAGATCTAGGGTGGATCATAGACAGGGAGTAGTCAAGTCTGTCCGCTCAGACTTTTTGCATTTACATAGGGTATCAGATCGACCGCTCCCTAGAGAGAACCTTCCTTCTGCAAACCAAGATCAAAAGGATTGTCTCCCTGTCCTCTTACATTCAGGAACATCCCTGAATATCCAGGCAGGTTCTGTTGGGGCATATGTCTTCTGGCATCCTGGGGGGTTTCACACAGCGGGGAACCCCCAACCAGGTTGCCCCTGGGGAAAGACCCAAAACCCAGAATAGTCAAAACTTTTGACTATTCTGGGTTTTGGTCCACTTTAAGACCCTTCTCTAGAGCAGGAAGATGGTTTCCCGCAAGATCTATGGTAAGGTCTGGAAGAAGTTTTCTTTTTTTCTTTCTCTGTCTAGAGGAAGACCAGTGGATGCTAAGGCCTTTCCATCGTCCTGAACGATGGTCTTACATGGCCACCTTTCAAGCCCCTGAAAGAGGCGGCAATTAAGTTTTTGACTCTCAAAGTGGCATTTATATTAGCCATTACTCTGACCAGAAGGATTAGTGAAATGCAAGACTTGTCCATCAAGGAACCATATACCTCCCGAAGATTCCTTCAAAATTTCACAGGTCCCAGGAGTTCTACCTGCCAGGCCTCAGACCAGAGGACCTTAAATTGGACCAAAACCCAGGATTTTGACTACCGATCTTACCCTTCCCCGGTCCTATGGCGCATGCGCACCCCTCTCATTCAATAAGTGTGCTCGGATCCTCTCAAGCCCCTTCAGCCAGGAGCTTGTCTAATGCTAGCAGATTCGAGCACGCTGGCAGCCACATTTCCCGCTACCCTTTAACAAGGAGCGTGCCCGCCCCGGCCATTCACAAATGCCGGACGCGTCTTGCTAAAGGGATAGCGGGGATGTGGGCGCTGCTCACGCATGCGCCGTTGGACCAGGAAGGAAGGTGAGTTTTCGGCCGACCTGTGGGGAGTTTCGCACAGAGGAGCACAGAGTATGCCTGCCCTGGAGTCTTATAGACTCAGGGTGGGTTTTGGTCCACTTTAAGGATCAGCAGGGGATGCATCTGTTACATGCCAGAATCATTCTGTTGACATACTTTGAGCCATTCAGTTAGCTTTTGAAGGTTCCAGGGGACAGGCCCCAAAATCCCTGTGAGCACACACTATTAGAGTGGTTTCTGCTTCCTGGGAAAATTGGTCGGAAGTCTCTCTGGAGGAGATTTGCAGAGCAGCAACCTGGGCTTCCACACACACATTTTTGAAGCAGTACAGAGTGGATCTTTCTTCTGACAAGAAACAGGAACAAATTTTTTTCTCTTCCTAAATTAGTATTTCTTTCTTATCGGCTAAGCTGTCCTGGAGGACATTTGAGGAAAACCTCAATTAGATTACCGGTGATGGCATTTCCTACATCCCACCCAGGCTATGTATATTGTGATATTATGCTTCAGACATGTTTATTCTGTGATTCCTTGGTTAAAACACTGAGGTCCAGGAGGAAGGGGGCGGGGTATTTACCCATGACCTGTTTGTGTTTCCTATTTAGGTGGGAGGTGCTACTCAGCTAAGCCAACCTGGAGGACTACTGGAAATGCCATTACCAGTAAGCTAATTGAGGTTTTCCCCAAACATCCAGGGCAGGACAGCTTAGCCGATAAGCAAGAAATACTAATTTAGGGAGGGGTTAGGGCAATTGGCCACTGGATTTTATGTAGGGGTATCAGTATAGGAGACTGATGAATACATATGCATGCCACATTTTTCAGTTTTAAATTGTGGAGTCATTCAAGTGGTGTGACTACTTTTACATTGTGATTTATTGTACCTCTGCTTTAATTTTATATAGATTTGGCACAAAAAGGGTAAAAAAAAAATGTGTACCATGCAACAACAGTCATGAAAACTTTATAACTCAATGCCCAACTCTAGCATATTTTTTAGTTTTTGATGGGTTGGGTGGTGGTTGTATCTACTTTGTTTTTGGTATGTGTGACTCCTTTAGGGAGAACTAGTCTTTCCTGTTGTATAATCCTCTTGTTGCCAGAAGCTTAAGAAAAAATCTTGGGCGTCATAAGGACCGGTTCCAGTGACATATTTGGGGTTCCTTTCTTTTTATTTTTACCACAGGCAAAGTCTACACAATGTCACAGATCTATCAAAAACTAAACATGTTGGAGTTAAATGTTTTGGTTCTTTAATAACGGTTTATTATACCCCAAATTTCCCTTCTAGTTCCCGGCCTTGGGCGCACTCTTGGCTACCTTCCAAAGATGCCACGTTTAAAGACAACTCACCTCTATCTCTGGTATATTGTCTATGGTCACCCTGGGCATACAACACAGCAGGTACCAGATAATAAACATGATCATAATCGTGAGAAAGGGCAAGAAGAAATTCTCCCCCCAACTCTACAACATACTGATGACAGTTCTAATTCAGATCCTCTCAAGTACAGAATACATAAGTGTATAAATGCAGACGAATTCTTATCTGACACTGGATCAGACCAAAACACAGAACAAGGTAAGTTTTCAACTTCTCGTCTGGTGAGCCCTTTTTTTCATGTTTAACTGAGCAAAGTAGAAAAATAATGCCCGTGTGATATTTATGGATAAATGAACAGTGTAGGCAAAGTAGAGAAAAAAATGACTATTTTCTTGGTGTCCTGCTCGGGTCGCTTCATTCTTGACAATTGGGTTATCCGCCGCAAGGTGGCGCAGCTGACTGCAAGACGAAACTTGTGGCTCCTCCCGGCTCATATAAGGGCAGCTATTTCCCAGAGTTCTCTTGCAGTCTTACTGCGAAGATGGAATGCTATCTCTCTATGGATATTGCAGGCAAGTGGGGCATCCCAAGCCCGTCGGCCACTGCAGCCCTATTTCCACCTGTTTCCGGAGACCCATCCTGCCTCCCAGCCTCAGCTACGGATCAGGTGAAGGTAGGGGAATGCCATTGGGTCAGGCGTTCGCAGAGCTAGGCGCTGTATAGGTACCCCTATGCCCTTTTTGCCCACATTCTTTATTATGTGTTTCCACCCTGTGCTTGTGTTTTACTTGTGCTTGATGTCACTTGTCTCATACTCGCCTTCCTCGCTCCTGCTCCTCTCGCCTCTCCGGCTTTCAGATGTCGTGAGGGGTGTCCTCATATTCGAGGGTGGCTGGCGCAGACTGCGCTCCGTGGCGGGGCGTGGGGGGCCCTCCTTGCCTTTTTATCTTCCGCCTCCTGGGAGCCCGGAGTTTGCGCGCTTAGGGACCGCTCGATGACACATTCCGCATCATCGCGACGCGGTCCGCCCCTCGAGGTGCTGACTCAGGGCCTATTTCGGTGCCATTCTCCCTCTTGCTCGGCGTGCGGCACGTGGATCAGCGCTCCATTTTTTCACAGGGCAGCATACTCCTGAGTTTCTTGGTCTGCCTGCCGATCCTCGGTTGTTCAGCTACATATCGCTTGGTCCGTGAGTCTGTTTATATATTATTATATATTTTATATTATATTTCTATGCTTTTTTTCTTTATTGTGCATGCTCTGTGGGATGCTCATGTGTGTTCCCCCTTATGTCTTTCAGGTGGGTCATATATTCTCTGTACTGTGGTTCCTCCCGGTCCCATATCCCCCCCCCCCCTGCTCTCCTCGTCCCTGCATTCTCCCTAGGGATCTTTAGGGGTTTGTTTTTTTGTGTTTTTTTTTCATTGGAGATTGTCCGGGTTTTGGCCTTAGTGCCTTGTAACCCGTTTATTTGACCATTAATCACCAGGATGGGGCGGGCGCTATTCTTCCCAGTCCTATTTTGCCTACGGCTTTACCAACACCCCCGCGCCTGCATTTAGCCCCCAGTGAGGGGGAAGCCAGCATGGGGTCTCAATCGGACCTGGCATTACGTGTGGCCAGCCTTGAGCGGCTATTGTCCCGTCCGACCGACGGCAAGGCCTCGGGTAAGAAGTGGCATTTGGAGCTGGTTTATCCCCTTTTTGCCGATAATGACGACGATTACGAGGCCTTTGGTGGCTGAGACTCCATGGAGGTGGGTGAGTTATTTAAAGATTCTGACTCCTCAGGGGACCGCCCGGGAGGCTTTGATAGTGACCCCAGGTCCTCCTCGGACGAGGACATGTGGCTCCCCGATGACACGGAAAAGCTGTTGGCCGCGGTGTTTGATACCTTGCACATTGTTCCCCCGAAGACGGCCAAGAGGAAGCAGGGGGACCTTTTTCGACCTGAGAGACAGCGTCTTGTTTTTCCTGAGAAAGGTAATTTCTCCAAATTGTTTTTTAAGGAGTGGGAGAGGCCTAATAAGTATCCTTCGGTGCCTAAGGGCCTGAACAGACCGTATCCCTTTTCAGAGGAGTTGATTCGTCTATGGTCCTGCCCCCCGGAGGTGGATGCTCCTGTTCTGGGGCTCTCCAATACCTCGGTTATGCCGATAATGCTGATAGGCGCATGGATCAACTGGCATGTCACGCTTTCACCTTTGTGGGTGCTGGTCTGCGTCCTGTCTGTGCCGCAGCTATTGTCTCTATTGCCATCAAAAAGAAGGTGAGGCGCCTTGTGGATATCGCCAGATCTCGCAAGCAGAGGAGTATAAGGAACTTTTGGCTTGCGTGGACTTCATTGCCTTTGTAATCTCGGCCATGGATGATGCTGTCAGGCTTGGCGGCAGGGCTTCGGCCCTGCTGGTTGCTCTTCGTCGGTCTATCTGGTTGCGACTGGGATTCCCTTGCTTGGACTTCGTCTGTTTGGGAAGCATCTTGATCTCTTGGCGAAGGATGGGAGGCTCCCCCAGCGTTAGAAGTCTGTGCTCCCCTTTAGGGCCTCTTCTTCCTTTCGGCCCTTTCGAGGGGGAAGAGGCTCTGCCTTCTCTGCTGGCCACCGAGACTCCTGGGGACGAGGTAGGTCCCGCGGTCGTCCCAATCCCTCCTGGGGGTCCAAGTCTAAGCCCCCTGTTAAAGCCCCTCAGGCATGAGGAGGCGCCCTCACCCTTCCGGGTGGGGGGCGGCTTTTGCTATTTGCTCACGTCTGGAGACAGCACGTCTAGGACCGGCGGATTCAGGAGGCGGTGTCCTCCGGGTACAAGTTAGAGCTGGCAGCTTGGCCGCCCCAAGATTCGGTCGTGGATCTCCCAGAATCCATTGACGGGGCAGGGCCTAAGACTGGCTGTCCAACGTCTTCTGTTGTCCGGAGTGATTTGTCCTGTGCCTCACCAGGAACTGGGTCGAGGTTTCTATTCCAATCTTTTCACGGTGCCCAAGAAGGGCGGTACTCTGAGACCTATTCTGGACCTGAAGGGTCTTAACGGTTTTGTCAGATTCAAACACTTCCGCATGGAGACCTTGCGGTCAGCGGTGAGCTCACTTCGTCCAGGCGACTTCACGACCATGGTGGACATCAGGGATGATTACCTGCACGTCCCTATGTTCCGGGGTCATCAGAAGTTTCTGAGGTTCGCGCTGGAGGATCAGCACTGCCAATTTGTGGCACTGCCGTTGGAATCTCCTCAGCCCCCCCAGGTGTTCACCAAGGTGCTGGCGGGGGTCATGGCCCTGCTGAGGAGCCAGGGCATTCGTATTCTTCCTTACCTGGATGACTTGCTGATTGCTGCTCAATCTCTTCAGCAGGCCGAGAGCGACACTCAGAAGGTATTGTCCACTCTTGAGGCATTCAGTTGGGTGATCAATTATCCCAAGTCCTTGATCACTCTGTCATTGGTGTGGTCTTTCCTGGGCATGACGGACACCTCTCAGGTCAAGGTGTTCCTCCCTCAGCAGAAGTTGGAGGGTCTTCAGACGCAGCCGCGGGCCTTGCTGTCGTGTCCACACCCATCCATCCGTCTGGGAATGTGGGGGTGGGGGGGACTGCTTCCCAGCTGCTGTACGGCCACCCTCATGTGGACCTAAACCTTAGGTTGGTTAAATAGATTTTATTTTTGTTTACTGTGTAAATTAATATTATGTTTATTAATATTATATTGTTCATTTGGACTTTAGGTAACCTTTAGGTAGGTTAAATTGATTCGATTTTTATTTGTTTATTGTGCATATTATTAATATTATTATGTTTAATATTATATTGTTCATGCGGACCTAAACCTTTAGGTTGGTTAAATTGATTTGATTTTTATTTGTTTATTGTTTTTATTAACATTATATTGTGTCATAGAGTGTGTGAAAGGACAGGCAATATGTGTGGTCACCCCCTTAGGTCTCAGAGTAGTTATTTGTGATTATCAAAAACTACATAAACAAATATGAGTGCACCACCGATAATCCTAATGCATATTACATGTGCACACTCTTAAAAGTACATAGATGAGATTTGGCATCTTGAGAAAGTGGACTTTGCTCCACAGAACGCGTGGGTGGTGAGATTTTCTACCTGGCCCAGCAGGGGTGATTTTGTGTTTGTGCCAGATGGTTTTGGCATGTTCATTTGATATTAAGTAGATACATTTTGCACATGTATTATTTATAACTTTGCTTTGCATTACTGCACTTTTTTGCACTAGCGATTTAGATTAGACACAGGATATTTATTGGTAGCAATAAAATTATTTATGTATATATGGTATGAACTTTGGAATTTGTTATGGGGTTCCTTGCAGTGGCCAGGTTTGTGTATAAATGTTTTTTAAAATTGTAATTGTATTGAGTTTATGTATATGTTTGTGAGTTTATGTATACATTTGTAGAATTGATTCAGGAAAATTTGGTGCCTCCCGGGGCATCCCAGTTTACTGGGACCGTTGTTGTTTATATTGATACTTTGGGCCCAGGGATTGGCGCATTTGTTTTTCCTCAGGTTGATGATAATTGGGAGTAGTGCTAGACACTGCACATTGTGCAAAAGGTTTCTTTACTAAAAATTGAGGATTGGTCCATCTGAGGGACCTAGACAAAATATATATGCACAGCCCTGTATGCCCCAAATCTAGAATATTGTAGGAACACCCTCTATATATCATCTTTTGGTCTGGGGTATCCCGCATCCCGCAGAAATGAGAGCAGCTGTATCTCTCTTTTTAGAGTCAAGGGCCTAAACAAGTTCATCCATCTGAAGATATTCCGCATATTTAAGATCTCACAGTGATCTCACTCCAGCCATATTTTAAAACCACAGTGGATATAAAGGATGCGTACCTACACATTCTGATTTTTGATGCCTCTTGTGGCTCTGCCCTTTGGCCCATTGTCAGGGTGTTAACCAAGGCAGGTCTCTTGACTTTCTAAGTTGTCAGGGTATATGTATAATCCCTTACTTAAACAAACTGTTGATATAGGTCCCATCTTTTCAGGAGGCCCAGAAGTATACACATATTGTCTTATCGACATTAGAAGTGTGGTGTGTGAAGTGGAGTGTCTGGGCATCCACTTGGCAAATGAAGTTCAATGTGGAAAAATGCAAAGTCATGCACTTGGGGTCTAATAACCTGAACGCCACATATGTCCTCGGGGGAGTAAAACTGGGAGAGTCACTTGTTGAGAAGAATCTGGGAGTACTGGTAGATCACAGACTAAATAACAGCATGCAATGCCAAGCAGCTGCTTCCAAGGCCACCAAGATACTATCATGCATTAAAAGAGGCATGGAATCACGGGATAGAGATGTAATTTTGCCTCTTTACAAGGCACTGGTGCACCCTCACCTGGAATATGCCGTCCAGTTCTGGGCGCCCATTCATAGAAAGGACGCTCTGACTCTGGAAAGGGTGCAGAGGAGAGCCACCAAACTAATAAAGGGAATGAAAGATCTTAGTTATGAGGAAAGATTACGAGAATTAAATCTGTTTAGTCTTGAGAGGAGGCGATTGAGGGGGGACATGATTAACTTGTATAAATATATAAATGGACCATACAAAAAATATGGGGGAACACTGTTTCATATAAAATCCTCTCTAAGGACAAGGGGGCACTTTCTTCGATTGGAAAAAAAGAAATTTAGTCTCCGGAGGCGACAGTCGTTTTTTACCATAAGAACTATAATTCTATGGAATAGCCTCCCACAGAAGCTTGTTACAGCATCAACCGCTGACAGCTTTAAAAAAGGATTAGATGCTTATTTAGAAGAAAATAACATTAACAGTTACTATTAGCGGTTATCAGTAAAAAAATAAAAACAAAAAATAAAATAAATAGCTTCCCCTATAAAATAAAAAATAACTTCCCCAACACCCTTGGTTGAACTTAATGGACATATGTCTTTTTTCAACCGTATTAACTATCTAACTATGTAATCCTTATGCATGTGCTGGGGGATCCCAGACGTAGATCTCTTTGCATCATGGCACAATCAAAAGTTCAGAAGTTTGTGTCCCTGTCCAGGGATCCTCTAGCAATAGCAACAGATGCCCTGGCTCTTCAGTGGTCAGCATTCAACTTTCTTTATGCATTCCCTCAGAATTCGCTCCTGGGTCGAGTACTACAAAAGGATAGCTCGTGAGGGGGTTAAAACCATTCTGGTAGCTCCTCGGTGGTCAAGGAGAAGCTGGTTCTCAGACATAATAAGGATGTCAGAGGGCGACCCGTGGAAGTTACCCGATGACCCAGATCTTCTCACACAGGGGCCTCTAAGGCATCCCAATTCTCGAGTGCTGGCTTTGATGGCCTGGCTATTGAAACCTCCATCTTGGCAGAAGGTTTTTTTTCTGCCAGTCATCCAGACTATTATTCAGGCCAGGAAGAGGTCTTCATCAATGATCTACTGTAGAGTCTGGCGAGCATTTATTGCTTGGTGCGAATCCAGAGGGTTCATTTGTAGAACACGTCCCAGAATATCGAGCTTGTTGCAGAAAGGTTTTGAAGTTCTGCAGTTGAGTACCTAAAGCGACAGATATATACCCATAGCTGTGAATACATTTATCAAACCTTTTTTACAAGGGAATCACTCATGTGCGGCCACTTCTGCCGGTTTGGAACCTGAAACCTGAAAGTTTATCAGCTCTTCAGGGTCCTCCCTTTGAGACAATTGATGATGTGTTGTTAGGTTAACAACCCTTAAGGTTATCTCTTTTTAGTGGCTAGAACCTCCAGTAAGGAGGGTTTCTGAATTGGCAACTTTATCAGTTATATCTCTATATATAGTGTTACATAAGGAGAAGGACTTTTTTCCGTTTTAAGCAGGACTTGGTCCTAAAGGGGCTCCCCTTTTTTCATCTTAATAAAGAGGTGGTTTACTCGCTAGATGTAGTGAGAGCTATGAAAGTTATCTCACTGCTACACAATCCTTCTGCAGGTCAGACCCCACGTGTCATACTTGAGAGACCAGGGAAATGTCTTCCACCAGCTAAGTCCACCATCAGTCAGTGGATTAGACAAGCAGTGGTAAGAGCCTATGTCTCCAAAGGGAAGCTTCCTCCCTTTAGAATTACGGCTCATTGAACACAAGCTATTGGATCACCTTGGGCTTTTCAGCATCAAGCTTCAGTAGGACAATGATGTCAGGCCATTGTTTGGTCTTCCGTTCATTCATTTTCCAAATTTTATAAGGTAGAGCCTTGGCGGATGCTGATTTTGGTAGGAAGGAATAGTTCCTACTATCTAGTTTACATTAGTAAACTAGATGGTTTTGGAATGTCTTAATCCTGATAGAAAGGAATAAGGTTTTTGGGCATCCCACCCGAATTCAGGGTACTGCTTTTGGAGATCCCTATCGTTACTGAATTCTGAGTGCCTGAGGTAAAATGGAATAGAAAAGATAATTCTGTGAGTACTCACCTGTAAAATTGACAGTGGAAGCCGCCGCCTCCCACGCCTGCAACTTTATTCTCCAGCCATTCTGTGCCAGACCACCCCCCCTCAGTTACAGGTGGTGTGGTCACAAAGAGTGGGAGTGTAGGGCCTCGCCCACTACCTCCATTGCAATGAATGGAGAGGACATGGCACCAACCCTGTCATTGATGGTGCGTTGTGATTCCATCTCGCCATCAATCCTGTCCCCGTGTTCTGGCCCTGGTAGCCGGCAGCTGCAGCCCCGATAAAGCGATCAGGTGAGTTCTGGGGCGGCAGACACAGCCCCCCCCCCCCCCCCCCCCGCTGAATCACTTTAACTCACAGTAATTTTAGCTGTGCCAGTGTTATGACATTTATTAGGCAAAACATATTTTAGAAAAAGTCAAGGGGTGCCCCCAGGGAAAGGCACAAGACTCATTTTAGTCAAAACTTTTGACTATCCTGGGTTTTGGTCCACTTTAAGACTAGCAGAAACAATAATAGGGGGCCACTAAGTGGCAGCAGAGTACAGCCATTGTGCATCCAGTGTTAATGCACAGCAAATCAATGACAAAAATCAAAATCAATTACACATACTTCACAAACAAAGCAATTGAGCAAATATTACTTTACAGCGTAAGAGGCAGAAAATGATCAGCACCTAACGTTTCTAGTCCAGCAATAGGACTTTTCGTCAGGAGCAGAAAACAGTAGCTGGTCCCATTATGGCGCTCGCAAACATGCATGAGCTATCCAGGAGCGGCACACGGGGCTGTCATAAAATACACTTGGTGGGAAGTACCAAGATTGTAGCATGGTAGGCACCGTCGCGATCTCACAATGTCGGGAGGGGTATCCTGGAAGAGGTCGACTAACATGGCGACAGCGCATGCCAGAAAATATTTTACCAACCAACAGTGACCATTTAAATTGATATGAAAATTATCTTTTTTTTCAAGTATATGTAGATGAAGTATCATGGATGAGATTTGTACCACCAGCCACTATACACTGTGAATATGGACCCGGCTGGGTGCTTGTTAGTGATATCCTGCTTTGTTTGCCTCTCTCGATCTTCATACAGATAATTCAAGTCAGCTACAAGGTACTTAACCATATATGTACTATGCTATATTCTTGTTTAAGAATTGTGTTTCAATGAGGCACAAGGTGTAAATTATTATGATCTCTCCTTGGCTTGAAATTCAGGATGAGGTTGTCCCAAAAACTCATTAGGCTTCTAATCCAAAGAGTGAGGAATACCCTGAATGTCAACACTCAACCTTGACCACAAACCCTGTGTTTTACTCCCATAAAATATCACGGGTCATTTCCTTACTATTTGGAGAGGCTTCCCTGGATTTTTGCCCATGATGGTCTGGGTAGCCTCACTGGCTGTAATAGTCAGCAGTGTAGTTTTATGGCTTAAAGCGCTTATTCAGATTTCAGGAAAACCCTGATTATTCTACCTTTTTAGGACAAAATACTCGTTGGAATGTAGATAAAAGATGTCATCTGGCATCTGTTGAATGTAATGTGCCCTCTGATGCCTAGGTCCTGTTTAATGTTTGACTAATAAAGCACAAACACTCGCTGACTTAGCCCTTCCATGTGAAAGGTATCTGAACTTTACCACATGCAACAAGCAATCTCCTTCCTTGTTCCCTACCAACAGCTCATGGGCATTGCAGACGGCTTATGATGGCTGTAAGACCCTTAAAGTGGACCAACACCCAGGATTTTGACTATCCTGGGTTTTGGTCCACTTCGGCGGGGCACCCCGATCGGGGGTGCCCCGCTGTGTGAAACCCCCCAGAAAGCCCCAAAATCTTACCTGTCCCCGCTCCCACGTGACTGGACGGTCCAATCCCCGCCAACGTCCAGGCGGGGATCAGGAACGTCCAAGCGGCTGCCGCCGCCGCCGCCTCCCTCGCGTCCCTTTCGGCGCGCGCGCGCCCCCGCCGGCCATTCGCAGACGGCCGGCGCGAGCACGCCTACAGGGGCGCGAGGGAGGCGGCGGCCGGCCGCCGCCGAAGATCAGGTGAGGTGTTTGGGGTTTTTTTGGGGGGTTTCACCCCGCGGGACATCCCGATCTCGGATGTCCCGCGGGGTGGGAGGTGATCGGCCCGGGAATCTTATAGATTTCCGGGCCGATCACCTCTCGGTGTTGGTCCACTTTAATGACAGGGGGTGTCAAACTCACTTCTGAAGGGGCAGCAACAGGTCTCCACATAGCTGTCTCTATAGTCCTGTATGAGCACTAATTACTCCTCCTACGTGCCTGTGTGGAGATACGCAAAACCTGTCCTGTTGCTGGCCTTTCAGGAGGGACACCTGTACTTTATAGCAAACACCTGGGATGTTTGACATCATTTTATGCTGAGTAAGTCTGGTGCCACTCCAGCTCTGCAGCTGGCAAATATGGTGCCATATTACCAACTGTAAATTTTAACGTGTTATTAGTTATTTACATATTCCTATGATGTTTCTTCTTGGTTTTGTGATTATATTAGTACTGATTTGATTATCAAGTATTAAACAATCTTGTTATTGCCATTTGGTGTTTTAGGTTGACAGTCTTGAGGATTATTTAAATGACCCTATAAAAAAAAATACATTAATCAGACATCTGCCAAGACCAATGCGACAACAGCTTCTGTACAAAAGGTATATAATACATTTTTATTCTGTGCAAAGTGCTATGATGCAGTTTTCTATGGGCAGGGCTGTGGAATCCGACTCCTCTATTTTATCAGGCTCCAACTCACACCTTCATAAATGGCTAAAAATTAATCGTAAAAAATGCTCTGTAGTCAAGCGTTAACATCAGGCTTATTCTAAGCATACAGTATGTCCTGCTCCAATATAATCCTTACACATGGGTAATCCTCCGCCAGAGGGCGCTGTTCACTGCAGACATGCAAAAAACAGGCTCCTCCCAGCCCTTCATATACCCAGGGACCTCCCACAAATCCCCAGATTTCTCTGCAGTGCTCACTGCGAAGACATGAAGTATCAACTCTCTCGCTTGTGAGCGGGGCTATTACAGCCTGCGGCCCTGCGGGACTATTCCCACCCGTCCTCTTCGATAAAGATGTGCCTCCCAGCCTGGGCTGCGCTGGTCTGGTGAAGGTAGGCAGCACCTCGTGTGCTCACGGAGCTACGCTCCACCGCAATCCCCCACCATAGGGTAGGCGGTTTAGGCCGATGGTGAGCCTCCATTAGATGCCCCTCCCGCATTGTTGCCTGTGCCCCTCATAGCGATAATTCCTGGATACAGGTCCGCTTCTCCCTCGCTTCCTCCCGTAGCTCGGGGGAAAAGAAAGGGGGGGTATGTGTGGCAGTACCAGTGTAATGTTAACACGTTATGGCCGTTGATCTTTTATTTAAACCTGGGTGTCAGTGCCGCGCTCCTCACACATAAACCTTCTGGTTGCGCGTGTGTTTGTCTTTTCATTACATAGTATGCAGCCTGGACGGCAGCATCATTCTCTAGTGTGAGAGCAATCTCCTTAATTACATTACGTATGTGTGTACTATCCACTACTGTGATTCACGTTGCGCTGGTCAGAGCTTCGCGCTCTTTGGGGGAGGTGGGGACTCTGCAAGATGCGCTCCGCGTCACAGCCAGATCAGGCCCGCCCCTCGAGGTCCGCTTGGTGCCATTTTGACGGTCTTCGCGCGTGCGTGATTGCGATCCGCCTCCTCCCTTGGTCATGTAAGTGCCCTCCCGGGCGTTTTTTTGTTCCTATGATTTTTTATTCGGCTGTGCATGGCACTGACACCCCCCTCCTATCCCATTATGTCTTTCAGACGCCAGGATTTCGGTGGCTTCTCCCGGCCTGACATATATTATTGCGGGTCCTCATAACAAATTCTCCCACATTCCTAGCGGGTCTTGGGACATCCAGGGTTGCCTATTGCGTAAATCCCTGCGGGCATACTGCTCAGATAATCAACATATGGAGGCATCTCAGAATTGTGTACCCGGGGTCCCTCGAGGACATGACCGGCTATGTACAGTGTGTGGTCAGCCCCATGCTGATGCTGACAGAGCACGGGTCTGCGGACCGTGTGCTGAACAGGCACTGACCCTGCAATCAGGTTTGCCAGTGGCTGCACCTCCCTTCAATACACCTGTCTCCCCGGAGTCTCACTCGAGCGGGGATGACCAGCAAGTCGTGCCGCGCAGGCTGCCTACGACTGAGCAGGTGCTGTCTAGTTTGGCGGAGCGTATGGGCCCGGGAAGGCAGTGGTCCCTGACGCCTCCTGGCTCTCCGGTTCCTAACGAAACCGATGAATCTGCTGCTATGCAGGACCTGGATCCTTCTGATGAAGGTGAGCTATTCTCCGATTCAGGCTCCTCGGATGGGATTCTCTGGAGCCATGATGATTCTGGCCCCGGTTCTTGGGGCCTGTGTGACACTGATGAACTACTTATAAAGATCTTTGAGGTTTTGTCAATCTCTCCTCCCGGAGAGGCTCCCAAGCCTAAGAGGGAGAGTTTCCACACAGCGACACCGCGCTTGGAATTTCTGGAACAGGAGCATTTCCAGGCTCTTATATCGAAAGAATGGGATTCGCCTTGTAAACTTAAAGGGGTTCCAGGGTCTGGGATTGGAAGTACCCTTTTCCCCCTGATGTGGTTAACTTTTGGTCAGCACCTCCCGTGGTGGATGCACCAATTATAGGGGTTACTAACCCCCCCTTCATGACTGCCCCTCATTATCGTACCCTTCGGGATGCTGAGGACCGGCGCATTGACAGACTGGCTTCCCACACCTTTTCGTGTACAGGGACGGCTCTGCGCCCGGTCTGCGCAGCTGCCATCACTGCGGTCGCCAGGACTCTCATTAGAAAACTACTTGATCACCGACCTGAGGACCTCCCCTGGGCGGTATTTAATGCGCTCTCAGACTGTGATGTGTTTGTAAGGTTTATCCTCTCAGCACTGGATGACACCATTAAGATGTGTGCTAGAACCTCTGCCCTTGTGGTAGCTATCCGCTGCCTGGTCTGGCTGCGACAGTGGGGTGCTGACGATGATATGAAAAAGGCTCTCACTGGCCTTCCTTTCAGAGGACGGCGTCTATTTGGGGCCGTCTTGACCTTTTTGGAAAAAAGGGTAAGGCACCCCTACGCAGAAGGCCATTTCGGCCTCCTCGGGGCAGGGACACCCCTCCTCCTCCCTACGTTAGTGTCAAACACGAACCTTCGGAGTGGATTTCCCCACGGGGTGGGCAGGCAACGCCCTGGGCCCTCTGGCAGGGCTGTGTCATTACGTCCTGTTCCCAGTTACTTACCATGGGAATAAAACTAATTTTTGGACACGCCTACAGGGGTCAAAACAAATCTGCCAAGACTTCCCAAGCATGAAGGGACGCCCTCGCCCTTCTGGGCGAGGGGACTGCCACAGCACCTGGCTCCTATCTGGGAGCGTATCTTCTCCTTCTGGTGGATCCAGGAGGTAGTTCCCCTGGACACAGGATAGAATTGGCTGGGCGGTCCCTCTCGGAGGTTGTCAGGGTGCTTCGAGCCCCTGTTTTCCTCTCAGGAGTTATTGCAGGCCATACTCGGCCGGCAGGGTCTGGGCTTACTTGCAGGTTGCCCTTAACAGAATGGGGCGATAGCCTCTATATTAACCTTTCTCTTTCTCTCAAAATGATGAGGCAATCTGGGCCATGCTGGCCAATGATAGGCTTGGCAATTCTACACTCACAGGTAGTCCCTGTATGATATCTCTGTCTTGGGACACAGGCACCCTGTGTAAGGGGGGCTTCTGGCCTCCTGTGGCGTTCTAGATCCTGTTAGTTCCCCCTCTGTCTTCTGGACACCAAGTCCGTTACTAGTCAGTGTTGCAGGACCAACCCTGCGGATTGGGGCCTTGTTTTTGGCCTCTCTTCCACCCCCAGGTTACTCGCCATGGCGCGGATGGGGATGATGTCTCGGACATGCCTGTGGGGCGTCCGCACTAGGACCTACCGGGTCGTCTTTCCTTACTCCCCAATCTCTACGTCAGGCCGAGTGGGTTAGTCAGCCGACGGTATCCCCTGGGAGTTACTGGATGGGTGCTCAGTCACCTCAATCCCTCACAGTCCCTTATCCGCTATCCCCATTCCTTGGATTCGGTTCAGGCTTGAGCCTTCTTTCTTGGCAACATGTGGACTCCTGGTTACGGGGGCTCTGTCCCCCTTTTGCTGACATATTACTTTCACCAGGCAGGATTGCAGCTGGTGGGCCTTTGGTGGCGTATCAGATGATGTCCCTTATATACAGCCTTTGGGCTCTTCGGCACAGTAGGTTATTGACCCTAGATGGGGTTCCAGCACCCCGGGAGCTAGGTCCGTGCTCATTCCCCTTTGATACGGTGGTTCCACTGGAGCTGGTTATATTCAAGGACCCTGTCAGGGGGCACCCCCTTCTTTACTTGCATCTTCCTGTGAATGGTCACCTTGGGTACCAAGTCTCGCAGGTTGGCAGGAAGGGGAATTTCTTCTAAAACCTCCCGTGGTTCCTAGGTAGGGTCCCTTAGAGGGTCCATCTTACCTAATGGCTTGTTAAAACAATGAGCCTTCAGTTGACTCTATAACTGCTGGACTTCTCCTCTTCAGGACCTGTCTTTTGGGGACTCTTGGCCTGTTGGAAGACAATGGCCTGTTTTATTATTGGTCTGGAGCCTGAAGCAGGATGATTCTCCTGGAAGGTTCCTGACCCTGATCTGGGTGGGGGTCTACGCCCCCTGCTCCTCAGTGGTGTTCGCTCCAATGGATGTCCTTGAGTGGCAGGTTGTGCTATCCTGTTGTCCCCCTGAGAGCCAACTAGGGTGGCTCTGTTGGGTCTCGCTTATATCACAGGGGCTCTGCCCCTGTTTTTACTGCCCCAGAATATTCTGACTCTCGTCATGGTGCTGTAGGCTTTAACTTCATTCACTCTGCTATGTGGGGTTCTGCGCACGGTCGTGCTGATAAAGAGACCCGTGAGATTGATGGCCCCTGGGTGGCCTAGTGAAACTGTGGTTCGCAGATGCCTCTGCTGAGGTCAGCGGACCTGTACGTTCTCTTAGGAGTGCGGTTCTACCCTTGTCAGGCTTCTTCTTCTTCTTATGTCGTCCCAATCTACAGACTCTAGTCTGGGGCCTGACAGCTGATTTATTCACCCCTTGGAGACGGGCTTATCTTCTGGGTGATTTGGTATATGGGGGGCTAGGAGCAAGCTTCTTTGGCTTCTGCTTCCTCCGTCTCTCGGGGGTTAGGGTGTACCTCTATTGATTGGCATGAGTCTTGGTCTCTTCCCTGTTGGACCTTCTCTGTTCCCAGGGTTCTTGAGTTGTATAGGTTGGGGTTGGCTCCCCATCTAGGTACTCTGAAGGTTCAGGTTCTGTCCTGTCTGCCTTCCTGTAGAAGTCTGGTTCAGTCTTCCTTGTTAGGAGATCTCTTGGGGATTGCTCAGGGGCATCTCCCTAGTAGTTCTATGGTCCCTGTTGGGATCAATTTCCATTCTGTTTGCCCTGCGGATTGTTCCCTTGGGACTTATCCTGGATGCTGTCTGAGCTGTGTTGTAGTTCAAGTAGCCCCTCCGGGGGCTGTTGCTTCAGTCAGACGCGTGCCTGAGAAGGTGGTGCTGATTACTTAGCCCTCGTTCATTATATATATATATATATATATATATATATATATATATATACTTACACACCATGATGTGGTGGTATTCCGCCTTACGCCGGACCCTTTTGTCCAAGGTGGTGTTTTTATGGTCATTATTTAATTCCTTTTAGTCTGCCTATGGGCCTTATTCTTAATAATGCTGAAGTGAGGGGTCTACATCCCCTCAACAGGTGTTGAACTTTTCCTGGTTGTTTCTTGTCCCTTAGGGGGACTGATGCCCTTTGGGGTCTGCGGGCGCCTCCATATGTATGCGCCTGATCTCGTTTGCTTCCAGGGCCTATGCACCCTGTGAACTGATCTTACTTGGATGGTTTGACTTCCGGGTCCTGGTAAAGGTTTCGGCTTCTTGCTGATCCTTGTTAGTGAAGGGGTCTGTGTCCCCGCCTGTCTTGCGGGAGACCAGTTTGTATTTCCCCGTTGGGGAGAGTTCTAAGTTTTACGAGGCTTCCGTTGCCGTTGGGCCGTTACACTGGCCTATTCCTTTAAGGGGGAAGAATCTCCCTCTCTCGCTCTCTTTATCCCGTTCTCTTGGTGTTTGGGTACCTTTGGCCCTTCAGCACCAGGTTTTCTGTTGAATAAGTTGCTAGACCGCTGCTTGTTTTCTGTTCAATACCTTTTCAAAGGTTTTGATATGGGATTGACGTTAGAGCCTTTGCTCATGTCGTACTTGGTAGCAAAGTTTTCAGGTGACAGCGCCTCCACTGTCTGCTGTGCCTTTTTGTTGGGGATCCCACCCTATTTTATGGACACTGCTATTGGATGTCCCATGTGTAAGGATTATATTGGAGCAGGACGTACTGTATGCTTAGAATAATACAATTCTGTGAAATACTCACCTGTAGAATTGGTATTATACGCATACAGTACGTCCTGCTCCACCCCACCCTGGTTTTACATTTTTGAATCCCCTGTATGATTTTTTATCATTACTATTGTTACCAGTTGGTGGTTGGTTTCTCCCGGCTTCTTTTCTCACTGCTTTTCAATACTGGGGATTTGTGGGAGGTCCCTGGGTATATGAAGGGCTGGGAGGAGCCTGTTTTTTGCATGTCTGCAGTGAACAGCGCCCTCTGGCGGAGGATTACCCATGTGTAAGAATTACATTGGAGCAGGACGTACTGTATGCGTATAATACCAATTCTACAGGTGAATATTTCACAGAATTGTATTTTTCTCAACAATATAAAAGTAATTAGGCTACTTAGAACATAAAGCATATTTATTGGAATACAATTTCTGAACTAAGTTCCTGTACAGGCAATAGTATGAAACACTGGCTTCTTCATGTTTACCAAAGAGTGAGAACGAGCTATTTCATCCTTAATTTCCACGAGAGGCCGCCAGTGCTGAAAAATTGAATCTCTGGCTCCATGGCATTGGTATGTATGAAGAAGCCACCCCAGCACCGAAGAGCTACGAGGGAACACTGGCATGTACCGAGGAGATGCATGGGACAAAAGGCAAGTATGGACTTTTTGCTTTTGTTTCTGTCCAAACAATCCCTTTAAACTCAGGCATTGTAACTAAGGGCCCTGAGGCAGCATGTCTATTCCTATAATCACTTTATAAACATGGGCCTTAGATTGAGAGACCATAAAACATATTTATGATTAACATTTATAATTTTCCCATGAAAGTTACATTAATCATACAATATTGATTAGATTTTTCCTTTTGTGCTGGAGTCTGAACATTTGTACTAATTTAGACTCCACAACCCTGGTCACAGGTGCAGAAAACACAGGAGTTTTTAGGTTTGGATCTGTTATTTCTCTTCTCTTCTCTCAGTCACACAGGGACTAAAGGGGTTATATTTCCTATTGTTAGGAGGGTCAGACTGGATTGGAAGAAATTAGTTTTTCTTTCCAGTCAGTAGATTCAGATGGGTTTTCTTTTTTTTCCTTTTTTTAGTCCTTATTTCTTAATTTTTTATGTATTTACTTTATTATGTGTGCTGTATTTACTGTGTTTCACTGTATGCAGCAGGTTGTATGATTCAATAGTTCTGAGGGTTCGCTGCCCCTCTGTGAGATTTTACCCACTTTTTCCTGGCATGGGAGCAACCCATGCCCCCACTGAGCTTTTTGTCAAGGAACAAAGGGGCGCATTTTCAACACGCCCGGTCGTTAGTGTCGCCAATTGTCTACTGACTGGATCTCAAGACGGCCGGCCAGTTATAGCCGACATTTTCGCTCTCTCCCTCTATTGCTGTAATGGCACCTGCTTGTTCTCTGAAGCCGCTACAGCCCCACCTCTTCTTCCTCTGCCTCCCATCTTTGATCTGTACAACATGGGGAAATTACAGTCTACCTACAATTCCTACACTATGCTAAGGAATTTTAAAAGCAGGCCATAACTGGTGTTTTAAAGCTTAACATCCTTATACTATCAGTCGCAGTGTTACAAAGGCACAAAAAATAAAAAAGTGGTCGGGGACGGTCCTTAAAAAGAACCTGATGATGCTGTGCTTCACTGGAAAGCCATTCTTCAGTGAATATCTGGACCCATTGGTTAAGCGATGTCTTCCATACAAAGTAACTCCGTGCCTTCATCTGAACCAGGAAAGTCCATCAGGCCTGTAATAGCATCTCCAGACCAGGGGGAATTTCTGTCCTCTGTGAACATTCAGGACACATACTTCCATGTTATGATTTTTCAGAGGTTCCCCAGATATGTTGTAGGAGAATGTCCTTTTCAATTTACATGGCCCTAATGGTATTCACCAATATTCTGGCAGTGGCTGTGGCGGATTTTTTGCAGAAGGTAATTTGAATCATCCCCTATCTTGATGAAATCCTGGTACGTGCACCATCTTGCAAAGAGGGACAAAGGGATTTCGCAGAGGTGATTTCCAAGCTGGCTTTGGCCAGAAAGAAAAAATCACAGCTTGCATTGTCCAGAGCCTTCATTCTTGTCCGGAAGCGCCTGGACACACCTGAGTGATGAGTCTTTTTTCCTGAAGAAAAACTAGAATTGCTTTGCCTCAAAGTGCATGACGCTGAAAAGAAAATGGGTGGACCTCTCTGAGGGAGGAGCCACCAAGGAAGTAGTATTTTGAATGTAACTTCTATTCCAGTCTGACCCTCCTAATTTCTAAACATCTGTTAACCACCTGCAAACAATGTATCCTGGTTGTAGCTATAAGCTGTGTTCACACTTAGGCACTTTGATGCAATAGTTATCAATATCAAATTTACAATTGTGTTTTTGCTGCAGTTGGGCAGCGATTTGCATTTGCAATTTCATTTCAATGGTCTCGAATAGCAAACCCCTTTCTCAAAACCCCTTCAAGCAAGACTTTTTGTGATTGCAGCCAAGTAGAGATCGCTGTGAAAGGGCCCAAAGGCTGCTATGGACAGCACTTTACAGCTGATAGCCTTTCTGTGTTCATCTCCCTGAATCCTGCACATTCAGCTAATGGATAGAGCTAAGCACAGTATCAGCTCTGCAATTTTCATTTTTTAATTTAAAAGTAAGGCATATATTTTTTTCTTTACTATTGCTTTATTATATATTTACATATTAGTATCTATTGTCTTACAAATAAAATCATTTAATAGTATCTAAATATTCGTGATACAGCTTCTTTTAACTGGATCAAGCTATCCATCAAAGTAAACTAGCTTCTTTGGTAATTCCAGTGTTCCCTTGCACCTCCTCTGTGTAGCACTTGCATCTTGATACCTACCAATGACAGGGAGCCACTGATCCCATTTTCTAGCGTCAGCAGTATCCATGGAACATGATTTACACCTCCACACACCTACTCTAATCATTGCAATGAAGGGGGCATGTCAAGGCGGGTTTGGTATTGCAATGAATGGAGAAGACGTGTTTTGGGGGGGGGGGGGGGGGGGGGGGCTTAAGCCCCATGTCGATGGATGCCGTTTCCACGTCTGCCCTGGAAATGCTTGTTCTCTGTCATCGTTATGAAAATACAGGTCTTTTACTTTTAATGCTATTTCCTGGACAGGGCCTTGAAGCCAATGAATGTTAATACTCCAAACTCCCAACTGACTAAACAGCACAGCATTTCTCTTCCATTTCACTTCAGACCATCAGGAGAATTCAGACACAAATGAGTTAACTCTCAATTAAAAGATGTGGCCTGCAAGACAAAGGCGTGGCTCCTCCCAGCCTATATACTTCCCCGGGTCTTGGGGCGCTTTGGTGGTGTCACTTTTCAGATAAGTTGGTCACTCCTGTCTACAATTCCGCTTTAAGGAACAGTCAGCCGCAGTTTTTTTTCTGACGAGCCTGATTGGGGGAACCAAGGAAAGAATATTTCCTTTTGTATTGCCTGTTATTTGTGTATATGCACTCTTTTAAATCTAATATTTCACGCTTTTTAGTGAGGGGGCGGAGCTAGGGCAGCAGGAAGAAAAAGACGCTTCCTTCCACTGGGCAGCAAGGGAAGGATTCTGCCTTGTCCGCTGCTTTTGCATCTGGTACAGGGCTCCGCTGCTGGTTCTTCCACGGCTTGTAGCATTCTTCCACAGCTTGTAGCAGTGACCCGCGTGTGGGTCACTTCTTTGGCCGTGCCACTGCTGATTCTTCGCTGCAGCTTCGGTCGCTAGCAGGGCGCATACTGCACCTCTCTGCCCGGACTCTGGAGCTTCCAGGGGTGGTTGTGGTCTCTCTGGCCGGCATGGGGGCTGCTTCCTGAGCCTCTGCTGCGGCCAAGTTCAAGTGGGCTTAAACTTTTAAGGTATATCAAGTATGTAAGCATGCAATATATTGGCGTGGTGTGACTAGCAAGACCTGTTTATATACTTTGGATCCTCAGGGAGTTAGACTGATATATATATATATATATATATATATATATATATATATCAATCAATTTCACCATCCAACTGAGGCATCTGCGGTAATAGGACCTGGTCCTTTAGCTGACAGGTTCTGTCCAGTTTGACGAGGATAGCATGGTGTGCAAGGAATGCGCTAATGTAGTAATTGCTAATACGGAAGGCAGTTGTAACATAGTAACATAGTATATAAGGCTGAATAAAGACTTTAGTCCATCCAGTTCAGCTTGTTTAACTCCTTCCAGTGGTCTAGTAGCCATAGCTGGAAATGTTATTACATGCCAGGAAGGCATCAAGGCCACTTTTGAATGTTTTTACTGTATCCATCATTACTACCTCCTCTGGCAGCGAGTTCCATAGTCTCACTGCTCTTACAGAGAAGAATCCCCTCCTATGTCGGTGGAGAAAGCACCTTTCCTCTAACCTTAGTGGATGCCCCCGGGTTATGGTTACACTCCGGGGTTTAAATAGATTGTGGGACAGATCTTTGTATTGACCCCGAATATATTTATAAATAGGTATTAGATCACCCCTCAATTGTCTTTTTTCTAGACTAAATAAACCTAACTTGGACAATCTTTCCGGGTACTCTAGCCCCCGCACTCCTTTTATTAACTTTGTTGCCCTTCTTTGAACGTGCTCCAGTTCTGATATGTCCTTCTTAAGCACTGGTGCCCAGAACTGTACACAGTATTCCATATGGGGTCTGACCAGTGACTTGTACAGGGGTAAAATGATGCTCTGGTCATGAGCACCTATGCCCCTCCTGATGCACCCCATGATCCGATTTGCCTTGGCAGCAGATGCCTGGCATTGATTACTACAGTTGAGCTTATTGTCAACTAAAACCCCTAGGTCCTTTTCCATTGTTGTTTTACCAAGTGTTTCTTTTTGTGTGTAATCATGACACAGATTTCTCCTTCCCATGTGCATAACCTTACATTTATCTGTGTTAAACTTCATTTGCCATTTAACTGCCCATGCTTCCAATTTATCTAAATCTGTTTGTAGCTGCCTGCTGTCCTCTTTTGTTTTAATTACTTTACTCAGCTTAGTATCATCTGCAAAGATTGAGACTTTACTGAGGTGGCTGTTTACTTATCCTGATCCTATAGTTGTTCTAGGAGAAAGGTAAGTATTAGGTGCACTATGGATGGAAAAAAGGTTAGTAGGAGAAATAGTACAGGTAGAAATAAATTCTTGTTAGAAGGCTTGGTTAACGTTGCAGGTGATTCTTCAAGGTATGCTTGTTAGAGGCTGGAAAGAAAATTAGGGGTAAGAATGTTTGAGGTTGGTATTTCTACCAGTTAATCAAACCAGCGACAACCGGTATCCTTGCCTCTGGCTGATTAGGCCTCAAAAATCTTTGTTGTTGGAGATTTTTCTCTACCTGGTCGCCAAATTAATGGTTACCTAGACTGTAAGTACCCAGTGCCGAAAATGGCTCTATTGGGTGCTCCTTTTTGTAAACAAGAGGTATTGTAATTACCGGTGGTGCACAGTGCTGGACTCACCTGTCTTCTTAGGTTGATTGGAGTCTTGAAGCTTTATTCTGTATTTAAAGTGCAGGTCTGCTTTTAGGTAAGTACTTGAGAGTGGACTGGGGTTCCTTGATGATGATGGTGTTGTTGTAGACTGGTCTGCTATTAGGTAAGTACTTGAGAGTGGACTGGGGTTCCTGATGATAGTGTTGTTGTGAGCTGAGGTCTGTTTCAAAAGGGCAGTGCAGGTTAGAATGGGTTAATACCTTTAGTGGAAAGGCTTAACGTGGTGCTGGTTCCCCAGTGTGTATACTGAGCAGAGCAGGGTTAATGGCTTATGCTTTGCCCTGTATGTGGTAGGTAGATAGGGTATGTGTAGTGGTAGCTGCTGCGACTTTAATGAATGCTGGAATGTGTAGCCGCTGTCAGCGGCGAGGAGATGTAGCGTGGCCAGTGGGCCAGCCGCTCCTGCGGCTTTGATATGTGTTAGGGGTGTGTGGCTGCTTGAGCGGTAATGAGATGTAGCGTGGCCGGCGGGCCAGCCGTTTATGCGGCTTTATATATGCTGCTGAGTATGGCCGCTTCAGCGGCAGGCTAATGTAGCGTGGCCGGCGGAGGCTCAGCTAGAGGTGGATGGCCGCTCCTGCGGCTTAAGACGTGACAGGTAGTGGGGCCGCTCCTGCGGCGAAGAGATGTAGCGAGGCCGGCGGAGGCTTTGCTTGTGTTCGGTGAATCACCTGCAACGTTAACCAAGCCTTCTAACAAGAATTTATTTCTACCTGTGTTAACTATTTCTCCTACTAACCTTTTTTCCATCCATAGCGCACCTAATACTTACCTTTCTCCTAGAACAACTATAGGATCAGGATAAGTAAACACCCACCTCTGTTATCCAATAAGGACAGGTTCGCCTTACTACAGGTGCAGCTAAACCCCTATCTGGTATTTTTGCACTGAAACAAATACAAACATCTCTGTTGAGACTTTACTGTTTAATCCATACCCAATGTAATTTATATATATATAACGAAGAGAGTTGGTCCCAGAACTGACCCTTGTGGTACTCCACTAGTAACAGTGACCCAATCTGAGTGTGTACCATTGATAACCACCCTCTGCTGCCGATCATTAAGCCAATTTCCCACCCATCTGCACACGTTTTCCCCCAGTCCAAGCATTCTCATCTATTCTTGGTGTGCCACACACCCCGCTTCACTTCTAAATATTCATCACTTAATGGGTTAATCCACCTCCAGGTGACGTAGTGCAGAGAGGAAGTCTTGTAACGAGCCCCCTTCCGGCCTATATATACCTGGTACCTCCCTTCAATCACCAGTATTTTTCTCTCTGCTTGCTGACAAGTCAGAAGATGGAAGTCTCCTGCTTACAGGTAGGCCGGGGTATTCTTACCCCGCCACCCCCCTTTTGGTCTATTTCTGCTCGGTTTGAGTTTGCATACCTTTATGGTGGAATGGAAGCCTCCCAACCTAGGCTGCTCACCGGGCAAATGGTAGATGGCACTTTAAGTGCCTAGGAGCTTATCTCCTACCGCTCGACCTCATGCGTGGGGCAATGCGGCTATCCGGCATGGTGATCCGGAAATGGGATGCCCCTGTCCCGAGGGTCCCCGTAGCCCCTTTCTCTCCCGTTATGGTCCCTTCTCCCTTCACTATGGGGGGGGGGGGGGGGGTGTGAGGGTGTGCTTTAAGTATGTGTGTTTCACTTATATCACTGTATTTCAACATGTGTGTGTGTTCATGTTATGCATTCAGTGTTATTCAGCATGTGTATACATTCGGTTTAGGTCTGCTTGAATGGCAGACTGCACTGGGTAGGTGGCTGGCCGCTTTTTAGCAGACTTTTGCTTTAGTGGCCCCCTGCCCCCTTCCCCCCTCCCCCCTTCCCCACTGGCTTTTGCATGTGCTCTTTTAGGCTGCGCTATGCGGTCTTTGTTATTATACTCCCCCCTCCGCGGCCTGGGCGCACGTGTAGTGGCCCATCTGGAGTAATCTTCAGCTGAATGGCTGTACTGATTGGCGTAGGGGGGGCGGGTCCTGATGACGCGGCATCGGGGGCGCGGCGCCGACGTCATGCGGCGTTTTTTGGCGGGCCCAGCGTTTACTTCCCTTCAAAGGGAGGAGGTCACGTGGGCGCGCGGCCGCACTTGGTTGTCTGTGCTGTGGCTGCTTGCTGCAATCCTGCTCCCCGGCTGCTGCCTTCGCTGGGCCAGGTAAGCGGCCCCACCCGTTGGGGCCGTTAAATGGAGAGTGCATATCTTTGTGTAGTTGGATATGGTGGGGAGTCACATTTTATTAAGGGGCATGATTTTGTCATATTTAAAGGCACTTTGGTGCCATGCCTGTATGATTCTTATACACATGTGAGGATCTGATTGGGGTTTCTTTTTCCTTACAGATCCCGGGATCCCTACTTATGGTGGCCCTCCGGCTCTATGTTGCCTGGCTATTTATTGGGATATCTATTAATATATATATATATATATATATATATATATATATATATATATATATATATTATATACTGATATATATATATATATAGTTTATTAAAGGGGACCTTAACTTAAAAAAAAAAAAAAAATCCTCCCTTCCGGGACATTACTAATAAAGGGGCATCCCGGGTTGGCTTATGCCTTAAAAGTCCCAAGTATTGCGAATACCATAAATCACCATATGGAGGCTTCCGTAAATTCCGGAAACTGTTCTGCTGAGCCGTTCGGGGGGTGCGTAGGTTGTGGGGTTCCACTCCCAGCTGATGATGTCTTTATTTGCATCCCTTGTGCAAAACAGACTATTGCGCGCCAGTCCGTTGCTTCGGCTGCGGGCCCATCGCATCCTTCATCATCTTCTACCTCTCCCTCCCTGTTCCGGACCCTGCATGACACTGTCAAAAGTGGGGATTCGCATTCCGAGGCGGCGGCACAGCCCAGCCCCCGGAAAATAATGCAAAACGGAGGCACCTGACTCCGGTACCTTCGGCTCCACAGGACGAGCTATGTGAACCTGTGGAATGGTCCGATGGATCCCCGGACGAGGATGAATTCCCGTCAGAGTCAGATGAGCCTGCAGGTCAGCTTGTGGCTGATGAGATTGGCGATTGGTCAGAGGGGGTTGTTTTTGACACCCCCTCTATTCTGGCTCAAATGTTTAAAATTTTGAGTTTAGATCCACCTGAGGCGGCCGCCCTGCCAAAGGTTCAGTTGTTTAAGGAGCCTCAGCCGCGTTTGGTTTTTCCCAGACAACACCAGTTTGAGAGGGTGGTTCTTAAGGAATGGGAACATCCCACGCGGTTATCTGGAATTCCTTCCAGTTGGGAAAAGCGTTATCCTTTTCCGCCAGAATTGGTGAAGCTTTGGTCTGTCCCTCCTGACGTTGATACCCCTGTACTAGGGCTCTCCAGCACGGCTATGGTACAGTCAGCTGAGACCACTGTCCCTAAGGATGGGGAAGATCGTCGGATTGACCAATACGCTCGCCATGTTTTTATTTATTCCGGGTCAGCGTTGCACCCGGTATGTGCTTCAGCCCTGCTTCTATTGGCAATTAAGTCCTTAATTCAGGGGCTATATGAGGATCTTAATCCCGCTTGCAAACAGTTCACTGCGCTTAAGCAGTGTGAATCTTTTGTGTCTTATGTCCTGGCCGCTCAGGACGATGCGCTGGCTATGAGTAGCAAGGCAGCGGCTATGCTGGTGGCTATTCGCAGGTCAGTATGGCTGCATCAGTGGTCAGCGGACGCAGCTTCTAAAAGGGTGCTTACAGCTCTCCCCTTTTTGGGGTTGCGTCTGTTCGGGGAGAAAATTGATTCAGTCGCAAAGGGTGGTAAGATGCCACAACGCAAGAGGCCTCGTGTCCCCTTTGGGGGGGCAGGTTCCGGTAGGCCCTCCTTTCGAGGATTCAGAGCGGGCAGGGGTGCTTCCTTTCCTGCTACCAGAGGTGCAGGTTGGACTCGGGGGAGGGGCCGTGGCTGGCCCACTTAGTCCTGGGGCACCAAGCCCAAACCTGCTGATAAGCTCACTCAGCAATGAGGGGCTGCCCTCACCCGTACTATTGCGACACTTCTCCCAGGTTTGGAACCAAGTGGTTCCAGGCAGTTTGATCCAGGAGGTAGTGTCGGCCAGTTACGAGCTGGAATTCGAGTCTCACCCTCCTTCACGGTTCGTTCGGTCTCGGGTGCCCATTGTTCCTTTGGCGATGCAGGGGCTCCTGGCGTCGGTAAGGGATCTGTTAGAGATAGCGGTCATCCGGCCGGGGCCGCGCTTAGAGAGGGGCCTCGTTTTCTACTCCAATCTTTTCGTAGTCCCCGAGAGAGATGGGTCGGTTCATCCCGGCCTGAACTCTCATCAACACAGAGTGTTTCTTCCTTTTGCCCAAATTCACACGAGAACGCTTCAGCTATTTCTGTTAGCGTGTTGGGACTAGCAACCTCAGTCGCTGGATCAGTCCTTCCAGTTGTCCTCCCGTGTACAGGAGTCCCTCCTGTGGTGGTTGGTCTCGACCAATCTTGTGTAGGGCAGGCCTTTCCCGACCCCCCTTTGGAAAATTGTCACCACGGACGCCAGTCTGTCGGGATGGGGCAGATTCTGGAAGGAGCTGCAGTTTCAGGGGCAGTGGGGACCTTAAAGGCCCCACTTACCCATCAATATTCTGAAACTGAGAACCATCCATCAGGTGCTTGCTCTCCTGACTCGTTCTGGACCTTCTGGTCCAGATGTGTTCAGACAATCGAACAGCGGTTGCTTACGTCGGTCTTCAGGGAAGGACTCGCAGTCTGAGTACTCTCAGAGAAGTGTCCCTGATCCAGACCTGGGCAGTGTTCCATGTTCCCTGTCTCTCGGCGGTTTACATTCCAGAGGTGAAGAAACAGGTAGCGGACCGGTTGAGCAAGGGCTCTCCCCGTCTGGAAGAATAGGCTCTCCATCCTCGGGTGGTTCGCTCACTGTGTCTCCAATGGGGGACCCCGGAGGTGGACCTGTTGGCCCCTCATCACTATCACAGGCTCCCGAACTTCGTGTCGCTCTCCCAGGATCCTCTGGCTCTGGCAGTGGACGCCATGTCCCAGAACTGGGGAGCTCTGGGATTTCTATTCCTGTTTCCTCCGATGCCCATGATGGGCAGGGTTCTTCAGAAGTTGGCTCTGGAAAAGGTGTAAGCCGTTCTCGTGGCCCCAAGGTGGCCAAGACGAGTGAGGTTCGCAGACATCGTTCGGCTGGCAGTGGACCAGTTCGTTCTGCCTCTTCGGCCCGATCTGCTCACTCAGGGTCAATTGTGTTACCCCAATTTACCAGCGCTGGGTTTGATGGCCTGCTGAAACCTCCATCCTGAAGGAGGAGGGTCTTTCTGATTCAGTCATTAAGACTCTGATCAGTGCCCGGAAGAGGTCTTCTTCCATCACCTACTATAGGACTTGGAAAGCCTATATCGCTTGGTGTGAGATAAGATCTTTTCCTTGTAGGGTCTTTTCGGTCTCCAGGATTCTGGAGTTTTTACAGTCAGGGCTGGACTCTGGTCTCCAGCTAAGTACGTTGAAAGGGCAGGTCTCTGCCTTATCTATCTTTTTTCAGAAGCGTGTTGCGCTTAAACCTTTAGTTAAAACTTTTTTCCAGGGGGTTACGCATGTGCGGCCTCCCAGGAAACCATTACTCCCGGTTTGGGATTTGAATTTGGTTCTTTCTGCTCTTCAGGCTCCTCCTTTTTGAGCCTTTGCAAGATATTGCTTTGTCTACCCTGACTCAGAAGATTGTCTTCTTGGTAGCTATCACTTCTGTCCGGCGTGTCTCAGAGTTGGCGGCCTTAACTATCCAGGCGCCCTACTTTGAGAGGCATCAGGATAAAGTGGTCTTTCGGTTTAAGCCAGACTTTCTTCCTAAGGTTGTGTCTGCTTTTCATTTGAACCAAGATATTGTTCTTCCCTCCTTGTGTCCTAATCCTAAGAATGACAAAGAGAGGGTTTTGCATTGTTTGGGTGTAGTACGCTGTGTTAAGTACTACTTGATTATCACGTCTCCTTTTCATAGGACGGATTCCTTTTTTGTTGTGCCCCATGGGCCTAAGAAGGGTTTGGCACCAGCCAAGTCTGCCATTAGCAAGTGGATACGTCAGGCCGTTACTGCGGCCTATTCTGCTAAGGGAAGAGTTCCCCCTTTTCATATCACTGCTCATTCCACTCGCGCTGTTGGGGCGTCTTGGGCATTTCAGCACCAAGCTTCTGTTGAACAGGTTTGTAAGGCCGCCACTTGGTCTTCTGTTCACACTTTTTCTAAGTTTTACAAAGTTGATGTGCGGGCCTCAGCGGATGCTGTTTTTGGCCGCAAAGTTCTGCAGACTGCAGTCATTTAAGTTATGCTTCACCTGGCCTTGAGATGCCCTTCCCTTGTGGACACTGCTTTTGGATGTCCCATGAAGTGATGAATATTTAGAAGTGAAGCGGGGTGTGTGGCACACCAAGAATAATACCATTTTGTGAGTACTCACCTGAAAAATGGATATTGTTGGTGTGCCACACACCCCGCTTCACCCCCACCCTTTTCGGTATTACCGAAGTCTTTATATGGTGAAGCCTTTTTTATTTATATCAAAATTGATTTTGAGGTTACCGGTGGAATACTGGTACCTTGTCTTTCTGCTTTTTAATATACTGGTGATTGAAGGGAGGTACCAGGTATATATAGGCCGGAAGGGGGCTCGTTACAAGACTTCCTCTCTGCACTACGTCACCTGGCGGTGGATTAACCCATTAAGTGATGAATATTTAGAAGTGAAGCGGGGTGTGTGGCACACCAACAATATCCATTTTTCAGGTGAGTACTCACAAAATGGTATTTTTTGCATGGGCGGAGAGCAATGTTCCATGCATCTCAGCAGTGTACATTCCGGGAGTGGAAAACACGGAGGCGGACTCCCTGAGCAGGGGATCCTCTCGCCGAGGGGAATGGTCTCTCATCCACAAGGTATTCCGGTCCCTCTGTCACACATGGGGGTTTCCGGAGGTGGATCTCTGCCTCACGTCACAATCACACGCTCCCAAAGTTCGTGTCTCTGTCTCAGGATCCTCTGGCCCTGGCAGTGGATGCCTTGTCCCTTGCCTGGAGGGATCTGAGGTTCATGTACCTGTTTCTCCCCTTCTCCATAGGGTGCGCCAGCAATTCTGCTGGCCCCAAGGTGGCCAAGACAGGTTTGGTTCGCAGACGTCGTATGGCGATAGATCAGTACTGGCTCCCCCTGTTTCCGGATCTGATCTCTCAAGGTCCACTACGTTACTCCAATTTACAAACGCTGGCTTTGACGGCGTGGCTGCTGAAACCTCCATCTTAAGGGAGGAATGTTTGTCTGATGCTGTGATTCAGACTCTTGTTAGAGCTAGGAAGAGATCTTCCTCTAACATATACTACAGGACTTGGAGGGTCTTATTTTGGCTGGTGTGAGGCTAGGGCCTTGCCTTGCAGGGTGTTTTCTAATTCTAGGATTTTGGAGTTTCTTCAACACGGTCTGGACCTGGGGTTCCAGCCCTTGAAAGGGCAGGTCTCTGTTCTGACTGTCTTCTTTCAAAGGTCTTTTGCTCTGCATCTTCTGATTTAGACTTTTTTTCCAGGGGGTTACTTGTGCGGTCTCCTAGAAAGCCTTTGTTGCCCGTTTGGGATTTGAATTTGGTTCTGTCGGCCCTCCAGGGGCCTCCTATTGAGCCGGTGCAGGATGTTGCACTTTCTATGCTCGCTCAAAAAGTTGCCTTTTTGGTGGCTATTACCTCTGTTCGCGTGTCTCTGGGTTGGCGGCTCTGTCCATTCAGGCCCCTTACTTTGAGCGACAAGGTGGTATTTCGCTTTAAGCCAGATTTCCTTCCTAAGGTGGTTTCTGCCTTCCACCTCAATCAGGATGTAGTTCTCCCTTCCTTGTGTCCTAAGCCTAGAAATGACAAGGAGAGGGTTTTGCACTCTTTGGATGTGTTTTTTTTGTGTGAAGTACTATTTGGGGCCTATACTGCCAAGGGGAAGGTTCCTCCTTTTCAGATCATTGCTCATTCGACTTGTGCTGTTGGGGCTTCTTGGGCTTTTCAGCACCAGGCTTCTGTTGAACAAGTGTGTAAGGCTGATTCTTGGTCCTCCGTTCATACTTTTTCCAAGTTTTAAAAGGTTGATGTGCGGGCCTCAGCGGATGCTGTTTTTGGCCGCAAGTTTCTGCATGCTGCAGGGGTTTAAAATGTGTGCATTTTTTGCCGTATTGGGATCCCCACCCATGATGGACACTGCTATTGGATGTCCCACTTGTCATGAATATTGGAAGCGGGGTGTGTGACATACTTGGAATAATACCATTTTGTGATTACTCACCTGTAAAATGGGTATTATAAGTATGTCACACACCCCGCTTCATCCTGCCCTTATTGATATTTTGGATCTTTTATGTGGTGAACCTTTTAGTGTTATGATTGTTTATATTTGGCTCTTCCTGGTCCCCTTACTGCTGTCCTATACTGGGGAATGTGTGGGAGGTCCCAGGTATTTATGAACTGGGAGGGGCTCCTCTTTTTCCTGTCATCTCTGCAAAGTTCCCCCTCTACTGGCCATAACCCACTTGTCATGAATATTGAAAGCGGGGTGTGTGACATACTTATAATACCCATTTTACAGGTGAGTAATCACAAAATGGTATTTTTTTTATGAAGTCAGGGGATACGTATAATACCTTACATAGAAGATCTGTTGATATGGGCCCCATCATTTCAGGAGGCCCAGAAGGATACACAGACTGTCTTATCGAACCTAGAAGAGTTTGGCTGGATAGTCAGATATCCAAAGTCGAATATCATTCCTTCAAGGGTTATTTGTTTTCTGGGAATGTCATTAGACACGTCTCAGACAGTAGTGTTTCTTCTGGAACAGAAAATTATTTTACTTCAGACCGGGGTACAGGAGCTTGCCTTCACCCGACATTTCATAAGGGAATGCATCTGTTGGGCCTGATGGTGTCCAGCTTCGAGGCGGTGACTTTTGCACAGTTTTACATAACACCCCTGCAGATGGAATTGCTCTCGATCTGGGATCGGAAACCACAAACCTTTGACCACTACTTTTGCATGACACATTCAACAAGGCAGTCCCTAACCTGGTGGCTGAATCCTCAGCCAAATAGGTAATTCTTTTCTTCCAGTACAATGGAAGATTATCACCATGGATGCCAGTCTAACAGGTTGGGGGGTGTCATGGGGTCACAAACAATCCAGGGACAGTGGAGTCCAGAGGTGAGAAGACTTCCCATAAATATCCTGGAACTGAGAACAATTCTATTGTCTCTCAAACATTGGACATCCCATCTGAGGTGTCATACCGCCAGGATTAAAATCGGATGGCAGTGACGTATATCAACCACCAGGGGGGCACCAAAACCAGATCTTTCTTTGAACCGTGAAACATGTTCTTGTATCTCGGCAGTGCACCTACCAGGAGTGGACAACTTGCAGGCCGATCCTCTCAGCAGAGCAGTCCTGTATATAGAGGAATGGTCCAGCTGTCAGAGGGTTTTTCAATCTGGTTGCTGGGGGATTCCAAATGTTCCAGCAACAGATGCGCTGACTCTTCAGTGGTCAGTATTCAAGCTTTTATATGCCTTCTCTCCTACTCCACTCCGGGGTCCTTGCGAAGGAGTCCCAACCTTTCTAGTTGTTCCTCGGTGTGCGTCTGCCCCACCCTGAAGTAAGGGTACTACTTTTGGAGGTCCCATTCGTGCCTGAATTCTCCTGATGGCCTGAAGTAAAATGGAAGATAAAATGGAAGTGAAAAAGACAATTCTGTGAGAACTCACCTGTAGAATTGCTTTCTCTTAAAATTATTACTTCAGGACATCAGACTCTCCCTGTCTGCTAGGTTACTATATACATTCCTTGGATGCCTATTCTTAGTGGAGTTGTAAATATGTAAATAGTTGATCAGCATCAAAGAAAAAAAAAACAACTAAATGGAGATAGGTAGAGAGTAATTTGTTTCTTGTCTCCCCTTTTGTCTCCAACATAAATACGGGAAAGCCTCCCGAGAGGGTGGTTCTACTGCTTTTCATGTGAACTGGATCATGGCAATACAGCCAGAAGTGTATCGGCTGGGAGAAGCCACACCTTTGTTTTGCAGTCCACGCCCTTCGGTTAAGTTAACCCATTTGTGTCTGAATGCCCCGCGACCAACAAATACATGTGCCTGGCTGAACATCCCATTCCCCTAGGCGTCAGGCGTCCGCTGAGGCCGACCCATTCGGTGGCCTGTAATGAGGGTTGCCCCTCAGTGGCCTGTAATGAGGGTTGCCCCTCAGTGGCTGTATATCAGTGACTGCAATGGAGGGATGTCCCTCACTGGTTGTAATGGAGGCATTTCCCTCACTGGCTATAATGAGGAATCCCCCCTCACTGGCTATAATGAGGGATGCCCCTCACTGGCTATAATGAGGGATGCCCCTCACTGGCTGTAATGAGGGATGTCCCTCACTGGCTGTAATGAGGGATACCCCTCACTGGCTGTAATGAGGGATGCCCCACACTGGCTGCAATGAGGGATGCCCCACACTGGCTGCAATGAGGGATGCCCCACACTGGCTGCAATGAGGGATGCCCTACACTGGCTCTAATGAGGGATACCCTTCAGTGGCTGCAATGAGGGATGCCCCTCACTGGTTGTAATGGAGGCATGTCCCTCAGAAGCTATAATGAGGGATCCCCCCTCACTGGCTATAATGAGGGATCCCCCCTCACTGGCTATAATGAGGGATCCCCCCTCACTGCCTATAATGAGGGATCCCCCCTCACTGGCTATAATGAGGGATCCCCCCTCACTGGCTATAATGAGGGATCCCCCTTCACTGGCTATAATGAGGGATGCCCCTCACTGGCTGTAATGAGGGATGCCCCTCACTGGCTGTAATGAGGGATACCCCTCACTGGCTGCAATGAGGGATGCCCCTCACTGGCTCTTAAGAGGGATGCCCTACACTGGCTCTAATGAGGGATGCCCTTCAGTGGCTGCAACGAGGGATGCCCTTCAGTGGCTGAAATGAGGGATGCCCCTCACTGGCTGCAATGAGGGATGCCCCTCAGTGGCTGCAATGAGGGATGCCCCTCAGTGGCTGCAATGAGGGATGCCCCTCAGTGGCTGCAATGAGGGATGCCCCTCAGTGGCTGCAATGAGGGATGCCCCTCAGTGGCTGCAATGAGGGATGCCCCTCAGTGGCTGCAATGAGGGATGCCCCTCAGTGGCTGCAATGAGGGATGCCCCTCAGTGGCTGCAATGAGGGATGCCCCTCAGTGGCTGCAATGAGGGATGCCCCTCAGTGGCTGCAATGAGGGATGCCCCTCAGTGGCTGCAATGAGGGATGCCCCTCAGTGGCTGCAATGAGGGATGCCCCTCAGTGGCTGCAATGAGGGATGCCCTCAGTGGCTGCAAAGAGGGATGCCCCTCAGTGGCTGCAAAGAGGTATGCCCTACACTGGCCCTAATGAGGGATGCCCTACACTGGCCCTAATGAGGGATGCCCTACACTGGCCCTAATGAGGGATGCCCTACACTGGCCCTAATGAGGGATGCCCTACACTGGCCCTAATGAGGGATGCCCTACACTGGCCGTAATGGAGGGATGCCACTCAGTGGCTGTAACGAGGGATGCCCCTCAGTGGCTGTAACGAGGGATGCCCCTCAGTGGCTGTAACGAGGGATGCCCCTCAGTGGCTGTAACGAGGGATGCCCCTCAGTGGCTGTAACGAGGGATGCCCCTCAGTGGCTGTAACGAGGGATGCCCCTCAGTGGCTGTAACGAGGGATGCCCCTCAGTGGCTGTAACGAGGGATGCCCCACACTGGCTGTAACGAGGGATGCCCCACACTGGCTGTAACGAGGGATGCCCCACACTGGCTGTAACGAGGGATGCCCCACACTGGCTGTAACGAGGGATGCCCCACACTGGCTGTAACGAGGGATGCCCCACACTGGCTGTAACGAGGGATGCCCCACACTGGCTGTAACGAGGGATGCCCCACACTGGCTGTAACGAGGGATGCCCCACACTGGCTGTAACGAGGGATGCCCCACACTGGCTGTAACGAGGGATGCCCCACACTGGCTGTAACGAGGGATGCCCCACACTGGCTGTAACGAGGGATGCCCCACACTGGCTGTAACGAGGGATGCCCCACACTGGCTGTAACGAGGGATGCCCCACACTGGCTGTAACGAGGGATGCCCCACACTGGCTGTAACGAGGGATGCCCCACACTGGCTGTAACGAGGGATGCCCCACACTGGCTGTAACGAGGGATGCCCCACACTGGCTGTAACGAGGGATGCCCCACACTGGCTGTGTCTGTGCTGGTGGCTTGCCTGGAATATTATGTAATTTTGAGGTGGTGTTTCCCTTTAAGGACGTGTCTGAGGGCATGTCTGGGGAGTTAAGTGCAAACAAACCAGTTTTCAAAAGTTGTAAGTGTAGCTATTTGCTGTCTCCATAAGATGGAGCTCTGCTAGGGAAAGGCGAGTATAACTCTAAAGCAGGGCTCACTGATGGTGTGTGGGTGAGGTGAATTTTCTGTCCCTCATCAGATAGCGCTATGCTAGGAAAAGGTAAGTATCTCTAATGCAGGCTCACTGATGGCGTAAGGGGGAGGTGAGTTTCTAGTCACCCATCAGATGGAGCTCTGCTAGGAAAAGGCGAGTATAACACTAATGCAGGGTCACTGATGGTGTAAGGGGGAGGTGAGGTGACTTTTCTGTCCCTTATCAGATAGAGCTATGCTGGAAAAAGGTAAGTATCTTTTAATGCAGGCTCACTGATGGTGTAAGGGGAGAGGTGAGTTTTCCGTCGCCCATCAGATGGAGCTCTTCTAGGAAAAGGCTAGTATAACTCTAATGCAGGGTCACTGATGGTGTGAGGGGGAGGTGAGATGAGTTTCCTGTCACCCATCAGATGGAGCTATGCTAGGAAAAGGTGAGTATCTCTTTAATGTAGGGCTCACTGATGGTGTGAGGTTGAGGTGAGTTTTCTGTCCCTTATCAGATAGAGCTATGCTAGGAAAAGGCAAGTATCTATTGATGGCGTAAGGGGGAGGTGAGGTGAGTCTCCTGTCACCTGTCAGATGGAGCTTTGCTAGGAAAAGGCTAGTATAACTCTAATTCAGGGTCACTGATGGTGTGAGGGGGAGATGAGGTGATTTTCCTGTCACCCATCAGATGGAGCTATGCTAGGAAAAGGTGAGTATAACTCTAATGCAGGGCTCACTGATGGTGTGAGGGGAGAGGTGAGTTTTCTGTCCCTTATCAGATAGCGCTATGCTAGGAAAAGGTAAGTATCTCAAATGCAGGCTCACTGATGGCATAAGGGGGGATGCGAGTTTCCTGTCACCCATCAGATGGAGCTCTGCTAGGAAAAGGTGAGTATCTCTTTAATGCAGGCCTCACTAATGGTGTGAGGGGGTAGCGGCTGACACTCCTCTGAGCTTTCTTTTGCCACGTTGATGTCAGAGCAGCAAAGAAAAGCTGAGTTGCAGTGCTGGCTGCTGATTGGAGGAGAGCCTGCATAAGTTAGATGGGATCACCAGAGAGTTGAAATTTCACGGTGATCCTGGGGGTTTCATACAGTGGGGCAACCCAAATCCGGTTTCCCCGGGGGTAACAATTGGGGGTGCGTGACCAGGGTGCCTAGGGCAGCCGAATCCTAAATACGGCCCTGCACATGGGCATCTCGGAATATAAATAGCAATGCTCGAAGAGCGGTTTACAAAGAAATTCAGTGCAATACTTTGCCCTTTCAGTGAATAAAAAAACTGTAAGTGTATCATAGGTGTCCTGCCAGAGGAAGAATATGTTATTTATATAGCAGACCCAAATCAGCACATGTTCAGCATAACTGGGTCTGTATATACAAATCAAGACTCAAAATCGTCCATAAAGAGATTGTCATACAATGAGACCACATTGAACCCCATGGCTGTGTCTTGCTCTTATAGATAAAAAAATACCATTATACTGAAAGAAATGATGTCTCAGTTCTAGTGTCAAAAATGCCATGAGGAATTTCCTATGATCATCTGGTAGTTCCATATCAATAAAGGCTTTCTGCACTACTGCAGGACCTAGGTCACGTTTGTATGGACGTGAGGCCACTAATGTGAGATCACCAGCCCCACTTTGGGTTGGGGTCAGATAGGCATAAACACTTGTTTATGCCTATCATGTTTGCTATTGATGTATGATATAATAGGAGTATCCACACACAGTCATGACTCCGTTTTTCCCTGTGTTTTCTCCATTGCTGCTGCTTTGAGCTAATCAAGGGTTGTGATTTTTTTATAGAACCTCCACAGCACTCCTGCTTTGTCATAAGTTAGTAGATGCTGTCTAGAATTGAGGTGTACTACCCTGCCTAGGACTAATAGCTCTGTATATTTGTTAACAGCTGTTGCATCCACCCCACAAAAGGGCAGTACTTTGTATCATGTTCAGAAGTGTATACACAGCTCAGATGGTGTTTTAATATGTGCTGGGTAGTGTCATACTTCAGTCAAAAACAAAAAAACACTATACTCACCTTTCATCCCACGCAGGCTAGCTCTGCCTGACACTTACCAGATCGCGTTATCCCAGCTCCATACCGGGCACTGCTGCCTCCACCTCCTCCACATTTATGGCTATGGTGTGCCGTCCCATCGTCACAGGAACTATGGCATGTCCCTCTACAATCACTCCTATTTGAAAACTCTTCTTAATGGTGTGCGACACTTACAAATTGAGTATATCTAAGGGTGAAGAGAGAGTCACCCAGGGAGCAGTATACCTTTCTCTCTCCTTTTTTTTTAATACGTTTTTGCTAAGCAAATGTTAGAGCATGCCACCTAGCCCTAATAAAAGGTACATCTATTTATTAATAATTCTATGTTAACGGAAATCTTTTTTTCTCTACAGGCGATATGTCTTCTCATTATTTCAGGGACTTCAGAAATTAAGTTGTATGGGTCTAGTGCAATTTGGCCCAACTGAAAAATTTCAAGAGAAAGATCAGGTATGGTCTTTTGCTTTAATGGAAATAAGTGGAAGTGTCTAACAGTAGAGCAGAAAAACAACTTTTAATAAAAGTGGACCAAAACACCAGATTTTCTTATGTTTAATGTGGACGAGACAGGACCTTTAGAATCTTCAGTTCAGGTTGTTTTACATGGTCTCTTAGCCTCTGAACCCTTGTCAATAAATCTGTGACCATTGTCATTTCTTACCATGAGGAGAGCAGAGATTTCTCTGCTATATTCCATTTATTTTAATTAACTATCCAGGATATATCATGGGTATTCTTCCCCATGGCCCCATTAAGGAATTTATGTGACTATTTTATGGTGGGAAAGTTATCAGTAAGCTACTTGTATGGATTGAGAGACAGAATCTTTAATACAGATATGTGCGTTTTTAACCTATTATATGCCCGTACATGAATCTGGTGGGTGCCTTAAAACGAATAAAACATAATTTACATTGCCCAAACTTTTGCCGATATTAACTGCATGGGACCAAGTGAGGTTTTTGCTTCTTGTTTTAATTTAAAATAAGTCCTGACAGGGGGCAATTCAGAAACAGGCTTTAGATACACTATTTTACCCACAGATGTTATACCTCCTGTATATCCTGCCTAACAACTCCAGTGATGAACCCCACCTGCTCGAGACATCTCATGCTATGTGGATTATTTCACCATTGTCAGTCTGTAGCGCACAGAGCCAGTGGAGCAGTATGAGACTGCAAAGTACAGTTGACAAGAGAAAAGTGAGAACTTTTCTGTTGTACACTCATTGCTAGCGCTTTTAGGTGCCTTTCGTGTCCCTTGGGTTTAGATGTTTCTGCATGCCAGATATTTACCGTTTAAGTCCCTCTAGGTCAGGGCTTCCCAACCTTTTTTTAATTAAATACCACTTTCTTTAATATCTCGGGTATCACCTGGGTAGTATGTATGTATTTTCAGCACCTGCATGTTTGTAATTCTCACCACCTCTTGGAGCTTTAACTTTAGCTTTAACTAATTGAGCAAAATTGTCTGGCTAAAGGCCTGGCTGCTCCAGTATGAGATTATTCTCCACTGAGTATATTTAAGTATGTAAATTATGTCAGTAATGTTTTTCCAAGTCATCCTTTAGCGTGACCACATGGAGAGATTATGCTCCACCCCCTGGGAAGAAACAAAAACATGAACAGAGATTAAAAGCCCCACCCTTCCTCCCCACCTTAGTTCTTTGTGTTTTCTCCCTGGCAAACCTTTGGACAGAGAGTGCCTGGATGTGTTAGATTTCTTCGGCCAGTTTGTTATTATAGTTTTTTATTTTACAACCTCCAGGGTACTGGAGTAGCCCGCTGTCCTGGACAAAATACCAGAGGAGTACCATCTAAGGTCTGGACACAGCCTGGGCTATATTCTCTCATAGTCTTACATACGCACTAGTTGTGTGGTATATCTTTAAATCCCAGTCAGTTGTGGGTATGCTGTGCCTTTAAATAGACTGGCTTCAGGTACCCAGTTTTTACTGATTTTTTTCTGCCTTTTACTTATATATTTTGCTTCAATGGTAAACTTTCCCTCCAAACATTTTGAATTTGGGAGCAGGGTCAGTGACGCTGTACCTGATGTCACTTTTGGTTTCGAAAACCGGAATTGAAAGGTGGCGTGTTTCTCCTGTCGGCAGTCAGGACACAGCGGGACAGGAGAGCTCGGTACTCCGGGGCAGCGTATGCCGGCACCCCGGGTAATGCATGCAGGGCTGCGGCAGTGGCATAAGCACGGGCGGCAGGCAAGGGGCAGCATTCCCTGACAATAAGAGGACCTGTCTTTCACAAGAATGTTTGACAGCACTGCTGACAATGAGATTCAACATGCGGTAGAACCTTTTATTTACTATTTTTATGGATACCAGTATCGGTCCAGGGATAAGGTACTTAGTTGTATTTTTTTTTTATTAATGTTTTAGAAAGAAAGTGAGTCTAAGGCTAAAATGGAAGACGAAAAACATGCCAAAGCTTCAAAAAGGACTAGACGCAGTGAATCTTGTAACATAGCGCTCCTGGACCCTGGGCAGATGATTCTGGGCCTGTGACAAGGACAAGAAAGAGGTGGATTCAGTGACATTATTAAGGGAAATCCATAGTATGAGGCAGGAGTTAGCCTCTATGTGGGATGCCCAAAAAGATTTTGTCACTCAATTTCAATGGTCTCATGCTTCCGAAACCTCTCCCCACTTTGGTTGTTGTTGATCAGCCTGAAAAACAGGGATTATCTCTGATTAGCACAGCTCCCAGTGCCTTGCCTTTTGCTCCAGTACAGATTGATGTAACTTCTGAATCAGGGTAATAAGTGGAAGAACAGGAGTCCGGGGGCGTGTCCCGACTATGGTGGAGAGCGGACGTGAGTAGTCTGGCCTCCCGGACCCCTGACCCCATAGCAAGCATCTGCAAGCCATTAAGACCACGGACGGCATGTCTAAAAAGAGGCAGAGGAAGAGAGAGGGTGGAGGCGAGAGAAAGAGCCCCCCGAAGTGGGCGACTGCGGGGAAATGGCTCACTGGTGGCAGAGGAGCAACTGGCAACATGGCGGCGGGACGGGACAGAGAGGAGGAGAGGACGCCGACTTGTGTCACCTTGTCGGCGAGCGAGGTGTCTGACCCTGAGAGCCTGATGTCTGGAAACTCACTGGCAGAGTGCGGAGCGGAGGCGCGTGAAGATCTGCTGGAATGAACCGAAGGAATGCTGTGCTTCATTGCCCGCGTCGGAGGAGACACGTGAGGAGGGAGGGGGAGAGGAGGGGGAAGCCCAGGCTGCCGATACAAGCTCGGCGAAGACGGGAGACGCTGCGGAGCAGCGTGAATGTGCTCCCCAGGCAGACGCTGGCTGGGGGGGGGGAGGGAGCTGCCCTCATTCCTTGTAAAAACACGCTCCATGCCCATAATGATGTAAAAGCAGCACACTTCCCTCCCTTATCCCCTCAAGCTACACCAGCTAGCATATTGATGCCCCTTGCCTCTAAGAGCACTGTAACACTCTCACTGAATGCCTGCACAGTAAATTCCACAGCAACTGTGACAGAACGGGACAGTGTGCACATACTGCAGAGCCTGGGCAAGTTTGTGTTTGAGCCCAGAGAGAGAGCTTCCCACACCTCACAGATCCTGGGGAGCCACACAGGCGCTGTTGCAAGCTCCCAGCATGAGGCACTTCCCCAGAGGACCCCAAGAAGTAAGGAGCTCACTCAGGGAACACACTTCTCTGAGTTTGGGGGCCCCCTCCTGTTGGGCTCTCCGTTGTCACCTCTACTCCCATCCCCGGAGAAAATAACAGAGCAGACGGGTGAGGGGCTCTCGCCTATGTCCCCCGGGTCCTTCTCACCCCCACCTGCCTCTCACTCACTATCTATACCCGGTCCGCATGTCTCATCTGGCGGGGGTCACCCGGAAGTATTTGAGTCCCAAGCTAAAGCGATCCACCTTGAAACCATCTCGCTTCTAAAGGGGATCCCGTCGAGATCTGACATTGAAAGCCTTATTGCAAAGTACGAAGCCTCATTTAAACAGGAGCTCATGACAGTTAAACACCAAGTCTCCGAAGTTGAAGTGAGAGTTAATACGCTCGAGACAGATGGAGCCACAGCAGCGGTCCGTATGCAGGCTCTGGAGTCCAGATGTGATAGGCAAGAAGCGATGTTACAATCTTGCTTTCTCCATCTGGACGACCTAGAAAATAGGAGCAGGAGAAATAATCTCCGCCTCAGAGGCATACCAGAAGCAACGGAGAGGGAGGACTTGCGGCGCATCGTCTCCGACATCTTCAACTCAGTCCTTGAACGGGACCCCGCTACGACCGTCGAACTGGACAGAGTGCATCGGGCGCTGGGCCCCAAAAGCTTGAACCCTAGTTTTCCACGTGATGTGGTTTGCAAGGTCCATATGTTTTCTTTGAAAGAAGAAATACTACGGAAGGCATGGAGTAAAGGACCAGTCGTTCACAATGGGGCCGCTGTAAAGATTCTTCAAGACCTTTCTAAGCGGACCCTGCAGATGCGGAAAGCATTTAAACCCCTCCTTGAAGCCATCGTGAAAAACGGAGCCACATACAGATGGGGCTTTCCCTTTCATTTAATAGTAAAGAAAGAACAGAGTAATTATACCTTGAAGTCGTATCAGGAGCTGCAGGGCTTGTTTGATTTCCTCCAATGTGAGCCAGTCTGGATTCCGGACTGGTTGTCTCCGGAGTTCTCCACTCCATCACGGGAAACCTCGTCTGGATCGCGCAGAAGCCCTAGGAATTACCGTGACCTGCAGCGCCTCAAGAGAGCCCCCGCGCCATACGGGAGCGGGATGTACCGAAATAAACAGAGTGACTTCCTGTTGACCCGATCCCGCACTGACCCTCCAGGTAACATGCCTGGGGATCCAGGGTCTTCTCACCGTCCTCTGGCTTCCCTTTCTGGTCTGGCGGAGAGAACACCATCCCAAAAGGCGGTGAATACCGGGAGAGGCGACTGGCGTTAACACCCTTCATCTTATCACCAATCCTCTATTTTTGCATTTTTACCTGTGGTGCTGGTTGTGCCAGCCTCACTCAGTTAGATAAAAATCATCGGGCTGTCTCATTGAAACTCTCCTTACAGGTCGGATCCCTGTTGCTTGATGGTTACGGTTGTTTTCCTCTTGCTCTCTTTTTCTTCGCTTTGTTGTTATTAACATGTGTGGCTTTTTGGCTGGTGTACGGGTCCGGTTAGGGGTCGGGGGACGGTGAGATGCTTGCTCCCAGGCTCCGCGTTCCCTGCCGGACACTTTACCCCCCAATAGGCTGGGCTTTCAGGCACTCCCGTGCTCAGGGCCCTTTGTTCTCCATATTTGGAATAATACTGTTAGTTCTAATTTGTGTTGTACGTAGTTTTACCCGTGGTTGCAGTCCACCCCCACCCAAGGGGTTGGTCTGAGTATCCCTTTATTTCCCTTTAATCCCCTCCTCCCCCCCTCTCCCCACTGGGTGTGGGCCCAACATATATTGATATCATGTCCAGGGGCGGTAAACAGGTAGTACCGAGCAAAGCAGTATCAGAGTTCAATATAGTTTCCCTGAACGTCAAAGGGCTTAACAGTCCGGAAAAGAGGTCTCTTACTCTGAGGAACCTGAAGGGGCTCAAGGCGCAAGTTGCTTTTCTGCAGGAGACCCATTTCAAGGCAGGTGGTTCATCCTCTATCGGGAACAGATCTTTCCAAAAAAGTTACCACAGCTACTCCCCGGACTCACGATCCAGAGGGGTCAGCATTCTGATCGATGTCGGCCTCCCCTGGGAACTAGATGATTATAAAACCGATGAAGAGGGGCGCTGGATCTTTTTGAAGGGGAGGATAGCATCCCATCCTTACACCTTTGCGAATCTTTATCTGCCAAACACTGGTCAGACTACTTTTCTTGAAAGGGTTTTGGAGACGCTTTCCACCTTTAGAGAGGGGGAGCTGATTATTGGGGGTGACTTTAACGTAGCATTAGACCCGCTCATCGACACCTCTAAGGGCTGTCCCCATTTGTCCTATGCTAAATTAAATAGACTTAAAAAAGTTCTTGCCCTATATCAGCTAATTGACCCATGGAGAATCCAGCATCCGACGGACAAGGACTATACGTTCTTCTCCACCCCCCACAACTCCTACTCTAGGATTGACCTCTTTCTTGTACCTCATGCTTCATTGTCCAGGGTCTTAGCTGCAGAAATTGGTAATATTACCATTTCAGATCACGCCCCTGTTACGATTACTGTGCTTCTTCCGAGTCCAATCCTGAAAGGGTGGGCCTGGAGGCTTAACACCTCACTACTAGAGGACCAAGTAGTCCTAGGGGAAATCCAAAGGGAACTCCAAGAGTTCTTTGCCCTGAACGCCAACCCTGAGATAAGCCCTGGGGTTTTATGGGAATCTCACAAATGTGTCATCCGAGGGGTGTTTATTAAAATTGGTTCTAGGATTAAAAAGGAGAAGGCTAAACGTACATTGGAACTTCTGGCTGAGATTGGAAAATTTGAAAGAATGCACAAACAGTCCCTGGCAGCCACCCACCTTGCTACTCTGACGTCACTGAGGGAACAGCTTAAGACACTCTGTCTTGATAAGTTGAAGGCCCAACTGACAAAGTGCCGGAAGGCCTTCTATGAGTCAGGGGACAAGTGTGGCAGGCTCTTAGCCAGGGCCCTCCGCTCAGAAAGGGCAAGGACATATGTGCCGAAAATTACAGACTCGGAGGGTCGGCTCAGACACCTGACTAGCGAAATTGCGGAAACCTTCAGGAGGTTTTACCAATCGCTATACAACCTTCCGAGGGACCAGGGGACCGACCAAATGGCCTCAATAGCCAAGTATATCAGAGAGTCTGGGATGCCCAGCTTGCCTGCTGAGATAATTGAAGAGCTGGAGGACCCCATTTCTCCCATGGAGTTGCAGAAGGCAATCACAGGGTCAGCTAGCGGTAAAGCCCCGGGCCCTGATGGGCTTCCAGCCCAATACTATAAACGTCTGTCACCAATCCTGGCCAACAGTATGCTGGCGGTCTTTAACTCCATTAGAGACGGGGGCACTTTCCCGCCGGATGCCTTGAGAGCGTTCATTTCCGTGCTACCGAAAGAGGGTAAGGACCCCTCGCAATGCTGCAGCTACAGACCTATATCGCTCCTTAACTCTGACATTAAAATTTTTGCCAAGGTCCTGGCCACGAGAATTGCCCCACACCTCCATCATGTAATCGGGTTGGATCAGGTGGGCTTCATGCCACACAGGGAAGCCAGGGACAACACGATCAAAGTGTTGAACCTCATTCATGCGGCACATCAAGGGAACACGAAGGCCCTTCTCCTCGCGACCGACGCCGAAAAGGCTTTTGATAGGGTTGACTGGCTCTTTATGAAGGCCACCCTACAACACCTGGGTCTAGGCCCGAATGCACTTAGCTGGATTCTCAGTCTTTACGATGGCCCTTCGGCGTCGGTGCGAGTGAATGGCATGTTTTCAGATTCTTTTGGAATTTCTAATGGGACAAGACAGGGGTGCCCGCTGTCTCCCCTGATTTTTATATTGACCCTTGAACCACTGCTTTGCAGAGTTCGCAGACACCCGGACATTAAAGGCCTTGTAGGAACAGAAACAGAATACAAAGTGGCTGCATACGCAGATGATTTAATCTTCTGTCTCTCAGGCCCAGAAATCACTTTACCTAACCTGATGGAGGAACTCAAACAGTATGGGGAACTCTCAGGTTACAAAATTAATTACACAAAATCAGAAATCCATAATATCAATATCCCAACGAAAAGGTTCACTCTCATTCATAACTCTTTCTCTTTCAAATGGGCTAAAGAGAGTATTACATACCTAGGAACCAAAATTGGAAGCGACCTCTCTAAAATATATAGCCTAAACTTCCCCCCTCTTCTGAAGAAATTCCAGGAGGACATTTCAAGATGGTCTTTTGGAAAATTGTCATGGTTTGGGCGCTGCAATGCCCTTAAGATGAACCTCCTCCCCAGGCTGCTGTACCTTCTGCAGGCCCTCCCGATATCTATACCACAAGCCTTTCTCCGAGGGGTTAGAACCCTCTTTGCCAAATTTGTTTGGGGGGGGAGGAGACACAGGATTGACAGGGGCACGCTCACCAAGACTAAAGAAAATGGGGGGATAGGGTTCCCAGACCCGGTGTTATACCATTCTGCCGTACACTTGGGGAGAATAGTTGATTGGTGTCTCCACAGGAACAATAAGCAGTGGGTTGGCTTGGAGCAGGAGGCTGCGGAGGTGCCGCTAGCACATGTTTTGTGGCTGGATGGGAAGCACGTGCCTTCGGCTCTTAAGCACCCTACCATAAAAGCCACCTTAAAAGCAGGGAAGTCTGCCGCTAATCATCCGGAAATAACTCCCTGGCCCTCCCCTTTGATTCCTGTCTTGGGGAACCCAAACTCCCCCCCAGGCTGTGAAGGGCCAGGACCAAAAGAGTGGAGAAGGGCAGGTGTATACAGAGTTACTCATTTCTGGTCGGAGGAGGGTTGGTCAGATCTAACAGCATTAGCTCAAGCCAAGGGTCTATCAAACTGGTCAAGCTGGCAAAGCACCCAACTTCTACATTTCCTAATTTCCATTTCCTACTTACCCTCCAGACGCAGGCCTCTTACCCCCTTTGAAGAAATCTGTTCGAGCAACAATATAGAAAAACATGTCCTCTCCCAAATGTACAAGCTGCTGATCTCTCCCACGAACACAGAGGTTCCGCCCTTTGTTAGAAAGTGGGAGCGGGACCTAAATGTCTCCCTTTCATCAGATCAGATTGGGAGGCTTCTCTCCGCTCCGCACAAAACTTCAGTTTGTACCAAATTCCAGGAGTGCAACTATAAGATACTCACCCGCTGGTATGCAGTCCCCACTGTAGTTAGCAAATGGGCCCCTGGTTCCTCTGAGGAGTGCTGGAGATGCGGAGCGGAGAGGGGGGACCTTTTACACGTGTTTTGGTCATGCCCTAAGATTCGGCCATTTTGGGGCGCTGTTAGGAGGATAGCCGATTCAATATCAGAATACACCCTTCCTGACAATCCGGGCGCATGTCTGCTGCACCTAACAAGTGCCCCCCTTAAAGATTACAAGGGGTCTCTTCAATGCCAGCTTCTAAATGCAGCCAAGGCATGCATTCCATTGTTCTGGAAGCAAGAGTGTGCCCCCTCGTTAGCAACATGGGTGGCCAAGGTTAACAACATAATGCGCTTCGAGAGCCTCTTGCTTGCTAGGGACGGTAGGTCGGAGAAGTTCACCACCACTTGGTATAGCTGGATGATGTTTCTAGACTCTGATGAGTGTAAGCAGATCCTGATGCCGTCCTAGGGCACCCTACACCATGCACCCAAGACGCAGTATTAATCCACACCCATGTGCTGTCCCTTTGTCTCCCTTTTCCCCTCCCTACCCTAGGAGTCCCAATCACCCCCCTCCTAGTGTTCCCACCCCTCCCCTCCTTTCTTCTTTATGTCACAAAGTCGCATCCAGTAATAGCCTTCTTTGTTTCAGCAGGCTAAATACTGTTGAAGTACAGAATCAGGCGGATGCTTTATTTTGTGAACTATGTTGATCTTTTTTTTTTTTTCTATGCAAGATTTGTACATTGTCAGTTTATTAATCTGAAAAGCAATAAATAAAGAATTTACAAAAAAAAAAAAAAAGAACAGGAGTCCATGGGCGAGGATGTCCAGGAAGAAAGGGAACAGCAATGTTCCCATAACCTTTCAGAGGAACTTGATTGATTGTTACAGGATATATACGATTCAACGGGAAGATAAACCCCTTTCACTAAAAGATGAAATGCTTTTCCAATCCATTCTGTCCTGAAAGATATGGTTAAGACTGAATGGGACTTTCCAGAGAAGAAACTATGTCTAAATCCTTAAAAAGTTTCCATTCCATGATCCATTTATGGAGCAATGGAGCAAGTGTCCAAAGTTGGATGGGGGCATTGCACGATCCAATGGATTGCATAGGTTAACATATATTAAGAAGCGCTTCCTATGTCAAGTAAGGATCCAGCAGACCGAATAGAGGTCTGTCAGCAGATCGTAAGTGTTTGGGGTCTCCCACAGATAGACTTGTTTGCCAATGCCAGGAATACAAAATGCAGAACATTTTTTTTTCCCTAATGAGAGAGGAGGGTGTGTTTAGCAATAGATGCTCTGACTCCTTCATGGAATTTTCACCTTGCTTATGCCCCCCATTTGGCCCCAAGCAGCCCGGAAGACTGTGCAAGAGGAAGTGACGGTGATTCTCATCACTCTATCACTCTGTTCTAGCCAAAAAGAGCTTGGTTCGCTGAATTAAGTAAGATGGTGAGGTCCCTGGAGGCTTCCAGACATTCCGAACATCATTCATCAGGACTTTATTCTGCATCCGAATCCGTCAAGACTGCTTCTGACAGCATGGATCCTGAAAGGGCCATATTAAGGGTTATTCAATGAGAGTGACTGAAACTCTTCTGGCCAGCACTACTAGGAAGATCTACGGAAAGGTATGGAAACATTTTTCTTTGTTTTGTGAAATGAACAAATGAAGAAAAAAGAGATAGCCACATTACTAGAATTCCTGCAGGAAGGTTTTGATAAAGGGCTGGCTGTAAGTACTTTAAAGTCTCCGTATTATACATTTTTCTCGAACAGAAATTGAGACAAAATGAACTAAATTTTGTTTTTTTTTGTTTATCAAAGCAATTGTGCACAGAAGACCTGCACCGTTCAAGGGATTTACTGCCTTGGATTTGTCTATTGTGTTAAAGGGGTTAATGGAACCCCCATTTGAGCCCCTGGATGAATTTTCAGAGAAATGGTTTTCACGAAGATCTTGTTTTTTTTTGGCTAGCTATAACCTCGGCCAGACGGGTAAGCAAACTTATCCGTTAAAGAACTATATTGTCCAGTACTACCAGACAATCCATTATTTCTACCAAATATATTGACTTTGGCTAACAGGTCGCAAGAGATAGTTCTGCCGACATTGCCAAATGGAGCAAGCTTTATGTTAGAAGCAGGTCAAGAAAATGGTGCACAGCGGAACAGTTCCTTATAACTTTTAGCGGAAAAAAAGAAAGGCTCAGCAGCTTCCAAGTCCACTATATCCAGATGGACAAAACAAACCATTGCTCAAACTTATTCTGCTGGGGGGTATCTCCCCCAGAAGTCACTTCCCGTTCTACAAGAGCTATGGTCACGTCATGGGCAGAGAGGACTGGTGCTTCTATAGAGGAGATCTGCAAAACAGCAATGTGGTCTTTACCCCACACCTTCCTCAAACATTATAGACTTGATTTACTATCTGCAAAACATCAGGCCTTTGGTAGAAGGGTACTACTTGCAGCTTCCCCTACTTGCCTAATCCTCTTCATGTGGTCATGCTGAAGGATGACTTGGAAAAACCACTGTTAGACTTACCGGTAACTGATTTATTTCTAGTATGTCACACACCCCGCTTCCAACATTCATGACACTTGGGTAACCAGCCTGTAGAGGGCGATCTTGCAGAGATGACATGAGAAAAAGGAGCCCCTCCTGGTCCATAAATACCCGGGACCTCCCACTATTCCTCAGTCTATTCTCGGTGTGCCACACACCCCGCTTCCCTTTTAATACTTATGATCGGGTTACTCCACCAGCAGGTGGTGACGTGCAGGGAGAAGTCTTGAAAACGAGCCCCTTCCGGCCTATATATACCTGGGACCTCCCACTGAATCACCAGTTTTTTCTCTCTGCATGAAGCGACAAGACAGAAGAATGAAGTCTCCTGATTGCAGGTAGCCGGGGTAAAATCCGGCATCCCCTTTTGGTCTATTTCTGCCCAGTTCTTGTGTGTTTACTATGCTTAGTTAAATGGAAGCCTCCCAGCCTAGGCTGCGGGCTGGGCAAAGGTAGATGGCACTTTAGGTGCCTAGGAGCTTATCTCCTCCGCTCGACCCCACTTGTGGGGCAATGCGGCTATCTGGCTGGTGATCCGGATTTGGGATGCCCCTGTCCCGATGTCCCTTTAGGTCACCTTGGCCTTCTCCCTTCGCTAAGGGTGGGGTGGGGGGGGTGTGTAATGTGCATGAGTGCTTTACTTTACTGTGAAAAGGTCTAGTGTCAGCGCATGGACAGGGCTGCTGGGGCCTGTTTTTCATTGTTTGTTTTTCCCTCCCTTTGCTGGCTTCGCTGTCTCCGGGCCCGCCCTTCGCTTCCCTGGTCTCATTAGAGACCTGGACGCTGCAGCCGGTGGGGGAAGAGCTTCCTTGCTGCTGAAAACCACACAGGTAAAACGGCCCCACCATTGCGCACGTGGGACCGTTCTTATGCTATGGCTGCATTTCTACTTATGGGGAATGTTGTTGTTTCACATAGGGGGATATGTGCTCCAGTGGCTGCGATTGTTCACTTTACCTTTGTGATTCGTATATATATATATATATATATATATATATATATATATATATATTTAATGTGTAGTGTGTAGGTATATATATATATATATATATATATATTAATATATGTATGTGTGTGTATGTACAGTATGTTTTTATATATGTATGTGTATGGGCATGTATTTATACACAGTATGTGCTCTGATTTTTTGCACTCTGCTTTGCCTTGAGATTACATGTGTCATGTATATTTATTCAAGATGTTTAAGCTAGCCATATATGTTTGCCTTATTGGTTATGTATGATTGTAGCTGGGGGACTGACTGTGGTCTCTTTTCCCCACAGATTCCGGGATCCCCTCACTACAGTGGCTCTCCCGGTCTGTTATACCTGGCTAGTCTTAGGCTCTAAATTGGGATTTTCCTAAGTTTAAAAAAAAAAAAAAAGAAATATATAAAAAAAAAAATCCTCCCACTTCCGGGACTTTAATTATAAAGGGGCATCCCGGGTTGCTTATTGCGTTAAACCCTGGGTTGTTGCGAATACCATAAATTCACCATATGGAGGCTTCCAATGTTACCGGAAATGGCTCCTCGGGGCCATCCAGGTTGTGTGGGGGCTGTGGGGTTCCGCTCCCAGGCGATGATGTCATATTATGTGCCATGTGCTCAGCAGAACATTGCGCGCCAGTCCGTTGCTCCGGCTTCTGGCTCCTCGCAATTACCGTCATCTCCTATCCCCCCCAACCTAGTCTGGACCCCGTGTGACACTGTCAAAAATGGGGATTCGCATTCCGAGGTGCATGTGTGGTTGGCCAACCTCGAGGAAATGATCTCCGCTTCAGTGGCTCAGAAGGCTACGGCAAAGCGGAAGCACCTTGCTCCGGCAGTACCTGCCCCGGAGGATGAGGTATCTGAATTTTTGGATTATTCCGATTGTCCCCCTGATGAGGAGGGGGAACTTCTTGAGGAATCGGATGAGCCTGCAGACCAGCTATTGTTTGATACTGCTGGTGATCAGGCTGTGGGGGTGTCCCTTGACACTCCTTCTATTTTGGCTCAAATATTTAAAGTTTTGGCCTTGGATCCGCCTGCGGTGGTCCCTCTGCCAAAAGTTGAGTTGTTTGATGTACCCCAGCCGCGTTTGGTGTTTCCCCCAGGCAACAGCACTTTGAGAAGCTTGTCCTTAAGGAATGGGAACAACCCACGCGCCTGGCTGGAACTCCTCCTAATTGGGATAAGCGTCATCCCTTTCCAGAGGACTTGGTGAAGCTTTGGTCAGTGCCCCCCGAAGTCGACACCCCGGTGTTGGGGTTGACTGGCCTGGCTGCGTTGCACCTTTCTGGCACCGCTACCATTAAGGATGGTGAGGATCGTCGGATTGATCAATTGGCTCGCCATGGTTTTATCAGTGCCGGCTCGACACTACGGCCAATTTGTGCTTTGGCGCTTCTGTTGCTGGCTGTTAGATCCATGATTAGGGATCTGCTTGCAGATCTTGATCCCGCTTGTGATATGATTAGCTCTCTCAAGCAGTGTGAGTCGTTTGTTTCTTTTGCCCTGACTGCTCAGGACGATGCTCTTGCGACGAGTAGCAGGACAGCGGCATTGCTGGTGGCTATTCGTCGGTCTATATGGCTGCGCCAGTGGACGGCGGACCTTAATTCTAAAAAGGCGCTTACAGCGCTACCCTTCGTAGGTTTACGCCTTTTTGGCGAGAAATTGGATGCTGTTACCAAGGATGGTAAGTTGCCTCAATTCAAGAAACCTCGTTGCTCCTTCAGGGGTGCGAGTTCCTTTAGTTCCTCCTTTCAAGGAGCCAGAGCGGGCAGAGGGGCTTCCCTTCCCGTTACCGGGGCTGTAGGTTGGTCCCGGGGAAGAGGTTGTGGCCGTACCGGTCAGTCCTGGGGCGCCAAGCCCAAACCTACTGCTAAGCCCGCTCAGCAATGAGGGGCTGCCCTCACCCTTGCGGGTGGGGGGACAATTGCGACACTCCTCCCTGGTTTAAGGCCGGGAGTCTCCGGACACATAGATCTGGGAGGTAGTGTCGCCCGGTTACAGACCGGAGTTCGAGTCTCGCCCTCCCTCACGGGTTTTCCTGGAAATGGCGGTCATCTGGCCGGTGCCGCACTTAGAGGTGGGCCTCGATTTTTACACCATTCTCTTTGCAGTCCCCTAGAAGGACGGGTCAGCTTGCCCCGTCCTGCATCTGAAGTTTTTCAAACTTCCCAGGTTCCCCCTTGCTCTAGCCAGGGTGGTGTCCTTTCGGGGAATACGGTCGGATTTCGGTCAACACAGGGTGTTGCTCACTCAGTCCAAGGTCTTTCTGATTCAGGAGTTGGTTTGGATCCTTCTTTCCAATCCTCGGCCGTCTGTTCTGGAGCTGAGAGCCTTCCGTCTGGTTCTTGCTCTTTTGTCCCATCATGGTCTGGACCTTCTGGTTCAGCTACACTCGGACAGTCAAGCAGCGGTTGCTTACTTCACTCATCAGGGAGGGACTTCCAGTCTGGGTGCTCTCAGAGTGGAGTCCCTGATCCTGACCTGGGCAAAGACACATGTTCCTTGTCTCTCGGCAGTCTGCAGTCCGCTCCGGTGGGGGACACCGGAGGTGGTCCTGTTTTCCGTTCGCCACAATTTCAGGCTCCCGATCTTTGTGTCACCCTCCCAGGATCCTCTGGCTCGGGCGGCGGAAGCCATATCCCTGAGCCGGGCGAACCCGGGTTTTCTGTACCTGTTTCCTCCGATACTCATGCTAGGCTGAGTGGTACGGAAGCTGGTTCTGGAAAGGGTGTCCGCCATTCTCATGGCCCCAAGAGGACCAAGACAAGTGTGGTGCGCAGACATCGTTTGGCTGACAGCGAATCAGCTCGTTCTGCCTCTTCGGCCCGATCTGCTCACTCAGGGTCGGCTGTCTTACCCCAGTTTACCAACATTGGTTTTGATGGCTTGGCTGCTGAGACCTCCATCTTGAAGGAGGAGGGTCTTTCTGACTCGGTTATTAAGACTCTGATCGCTGCCCGAAAGAGGTCTTCTTCTATCACCTACTATAGGACTAGGAAAGCCTATATCGCTTGGTGTGAGGTTAGGTCTTTGCCTTGTAGGGTCTTTTCGGTCTCCAGGATTCTGGAGTTTTTACAATCAGGGCTGGACTCTGGTCTTCAGCTGAGTACTTTGAAAGGGCAGGTTTCTGCCTTATCTATCTTTTTTTCAGAAGCGTTTCGCGCTTCTTCCTTTAGTTAAAACTTTTTTCCAGGGGGTTACGCATGTGCGGCCTCCCAGGAAACCATTACTCCCTGTTTGGGACTTGAATTTGGTTCTTTCTGCTCTTCAGGCTCCTCCCTTTGAGCCTTTGCAAGATATTGCTTTGTCTACCCTGACTCAGAAGATTGTCTTCTTGGTAGCTATCACTTCGGTTCGGCGTGTCTCGGAGTTGGCGGCCTTGTCTATTCAGGCGCCCTACTTTGAGAGGCATCAGGACAAAGTGGTCTTTCGGTTCAAACCAGACTTTCTTCCTAAGGTTGTTTCTGCTTTTCATTTGAATCGGGATATTGTTCTTCCCTCCCTGTGTCCTAAGCCTAAGAATGACAAGGAGAGGGTTTTGCATTGTTTGGATGTAGTACGCTGTGTTAAGTACTATTTGATTATTACTTCTCCTTTTCGTAAGACTGATGCCTTTTTTGTTATGCCCTGTGGGCCTAGGAAGGGTTTGGCGCCGGCCAAATCTTCCATTAGCAAATGGATACGTCAGGCCATTATTGCGGCCTATTCTGCTAAGGGGAAAGCTCCTTTTCGTATCACTGCTCATTCTACTCGCGCCGTTGGAGCGTCTTGGGCTTTTCAGCACCAAGCTTCTGTTGAACAAGTTTGTAAGGCCGCTACTTGGTCTTCTGTTCATACTTTTTCTAAGTTTTACAAGGTTGATGTGCGGGCCTCAGCGGATGCTGTTTTTGGCCGCAAAGTTCTGCAGACTGCAGTAATTTAAGTTATGCTTCACCTTGCCTTTGGATACCCATCCCTTGTGGACACTGCTTTTGGATGTCCCGATCATAAGTATTAAAAGGGAAGCGGGGTGTGTGGCACACCGAGAATAATACCATTTTGTGTGAGTACTCACCTGAAAAATGGATATTATCGGTGTGCCACACACCCCGCTTCACCCGCCCTTTTCGGTATCCCGAATCCTTTATATGGTGAAGCTTTTCTTTATTTTGAGGTTACCGTTGGATTTCCTGGTACCTTGTCTTTCTGCTTTTTAAATAACTGGTGATTCAGTGGGAGGTCCCAGGTATATATAGGCCGGAAGGGGCTCGTTTTCAAGACTTCTCCCTGCACGTCGCCACCTGCTGGTGGAGTAACGCGATCGTAAGTATAAAAGGGAAGCGGGGTGTGTGGCACACCGATAATATCCATTTTTCAGGTGAGTACTCACAAAATGGTATTTTTTTCCCTCTATTTGAGACTGAAATTTACCCAACTCACCCTCTTTTTCTAACAAAGCAGACCTTAATTTGCAGACCTCTTCCTGTCTTTCATTTATGCACTGATACTGCTTATCCAATTGTTTGGTCATTGTCTGAAATTGTTGCTTTGTTTCGGAACAATCCAATACAATACAATGAACATTGGATGCTACCTCCTGCACACTACCTTCAAATATACAGAGTAATTTGGCTAACATATACAGGCGTTTTGAGTTCTTATTAAACACAGTATTTCTTTTAATGCACAAATCATGAGAGAAGGCTTGTTTTAAAAGTACTGCCCACAAAACTTCTGGGGATTTCTTATCCTCAGGTAACAATATTGGATTAAAATCACTATGCTTAGCTAACTTATCAAAAGTGTAATGGGGATTGTGTACATTACCTGGTGCCATGTCTCTCCAGCTGATGAAAGATGCTCCTTTGTCCTGGCGTAAAGATGCTCCTTTGTCCCGGAGTTTCCCGTTTTTTTCCAGCAGATCAGCAAAAATGGCTCAGGAAGATTTCACAGCACAGCCTCTCCCCCTTTAATGGTTTTGCAAAGTAAGAGGAAAAAGCATTAATACCATAGGACAGACACTGAAGTAATGAATTATCTGTGGAGATTATAACTTGTGCTTGGTTCTATAAACAGACTGCGCTATTTAACTCGAATTTCAAAGCCTGAGTGCATAGCATCACACAATCACAGTGTCCCTAGCTGTGGCACACTACCTACTTATCTTAATTTTAATAAACAGCACAAAACTACCACAAAACCAAACAGCAAAATCAAATCATAAGACAGAAAAACATTACTCAAAAATAGGTTCGATGTTCGATGTTTACATTTTATAGTGTTAAGCCTTAAACAAAACTACTCCTCTGAATTTCAGTCTTTGCGTCCAGCATATAACCTACACTTCACTGTGTACCTATGCTATTTATACACAATTGACTTATCTTAATTCCCTGAATAGCACACGTTTTAATAAAACAAAATGCACAAATAAAATTAAACAATAGGTGGCTCGCCAGTGCAAGGAGAAATATGACTTCTATATTAATATTTGCTTCACATTAATCTCCAATATCACTATTAGAGATCAATATGATAAATATCGCAAATACCAACAATCCTATCAGCCCAGCGGCCACTAATCTGATACAAACAATGGCCGCTAAGGCTCTCCCAACACAACCAGTGAACTGTACTAAGAAAGAAATATATTAATACCTTAAATACTTTGCACCTACAAACTATTGTGTGAGAAATTATCCACTACACACACAGTAAGATGTATTTACAAAACGGGTTTAATTAGCAGCACAGTAATTAACCTTACTAACCCAATATGTTCCTAGAGTCCCCCAGATAACCTTATATTACAGGCAGTCCTTATATTAAAGTTACAGTAAGTTACGGTACAATATATGTTATATATATAAAGATAGAGCTACACAGAGATACTTAAGGTTTCAGGTCCAGGTGTCCATCCATTCATCCCCCCGCCATCCACCGACTCCCGGGCCCCCGGCACAAAGCTTACTAATGTATGAACAATAGAGGGAGTGGCCAGCATTCCCCGCCTCGTGGTACTGTCTGCCAAGTTCGGCCCCCCATCAGGACTCTTACGAATTAGATGTATATTTCATAAAGGCTATAACTCCTACAATATGCATGTTATCAACTTGTAACCAAGAAATTCATGATCCCCATAAATTTCTTAGTTAAATGAGCCTAAACACCAAATGTATATCATCCAGGGTCCAATACTATGTGGATTTTCAGGCCCTGGACAATATATGTATGCCATGTTTGATATCAAATGAAAGGTTTAATAGTTCTGAATTTGAATATCTCATTAATATCGGCATGAGTGACATATTACAAGAGTTACAATACCTTCCAGAAACAACAGCCAATGCTCAGGTGTCCAATGTATATTGGCCGTCTGGACTTTTCAAGGCAAAACACCCAGAAAACCCAGCTGTTGGGGGCAGCTTTCTGGCAGTTAGGTGTGATTAGGTGTCTATTGTTCTTATAGGCATGGCAGGATGTGGGACCACTATTTGAATGTTAATTAGGGACAGCGTCCTGTAACAAAGCCTGAGCTTGGTCATCTGTTTGTGGTGTTGTGCCCGCATTCTTTCCAGATTTGCTAGCCGGGTCTCATGGTCCGCTCGGGAGTCCTCGAGAGTAGAGACTTTACTCTCCAGGGCAGAGGATTTCTGTTGTATGTCCTCAATTTCCCTACTCAGCGCTCTTTCAATACGGGTCGCCACTGCGTCCAGATCCGCTTTAAGCTCAGCTTTTGTGGGTAAATATTGCAGGATAGCCTGGAGGTTAGGATTGATGGTTGAAAGTGGTCAATCGCTTGGGGGAGACCGTGGTGGTGACCAGGGGGGAGAGCCTGCAGGACAGGTGCCGGGCTGCCGGGGGAGCCCGAGACGGTGGATCTCAAGGGGCTGGGGCATCCCTGCCTGGGCGTAACATCACTGAGGGAGTCTACACTGGACCCCAAAGACCATACCAGTGCCTCTAAACCAGGGGTGCCCCGCGGGAACCTCGGCTGGGCTGTGCTGCACATCTCAGGGCCCGCCGGTTCAGGGTTGACATCAGCCCGCACCACTCTGGATGCATCCGTCGTGCACCTGCTGTCGTTTGGAGGGCTTAGGGGCGATGGGGGAGAGACCTCCCCTACGGTAGCTGTGCTGGGCCAGTTAGGTAGAGTATAGGGGTCATTGGCCCCATTGCTGCATTGTCCATAATTGGGCCCCACCGGGTGCTCCTCCGCTGGGACCGTTAGGGTGGCCAGTCCGCCCCTGTCAGGGGTTTTAAGTTGCTGCACTGTGTCGGAGGGGAGCGATGCGCCGCCTGTCCCTCCAGCTGAGGCAGCTGTCAGCGCTCCTTCACTACCGCCTCCTCTCCGCCCCCGGTCAGTGGTCCCCCCGCTCACCTCCAGGCCGTCTTGAGAGGCCGGCGCGTCCTCCGCCTCCTCACTGCTTCTGATCGCGGCGGCGGCTGGCAGCTCCCACCCCCGTATTCTCCTCCTCTCCCGGCCCTCAGACTCTGCTCTCGGGGCGACATCTCTACCTCGACTGTATATAAGGTGGGTCCCGGCTTCTCAGGCTGCGCTCCTCCGTCGTGCCCGCCCCAGCGCGTCCGCCACTCTGCTCCCGCCGATCACTCCCCGCAGGCACCATCTTGCCCCGCGGATCCTTCGGCCTGGACTGAGCTCTGGGGTGGAAAAAGGCCCCCATATCGGTCTTAGGGGGCACGTTAACGACGCCCCCCGCCTTCTTCTTTCTACTGCCCCCCATGGAGCTCGTTTGGGGGGGATAAAGGGGTGCAAAAAACTATAAAGTCTTGGGCCACGGGAGCTATTCTTCTTGCTTCCTCACCCCTGCATGCCGAAGCCACGCCCCCCCAGCCAAAACTTTTGTTAGACATTGCCATCCTACCCTATAGAGGCAGATCTCACTTATCCTCTCACTAGTATGCTGCCCTGAGGATGTTTTGGGAAAACTTAAATTGGTTACCTAGTAAATCTTTTCTAAACCTCTGAAGGGGGAGCATGCAGGTTTCCCACCCTCTGGCTATCATTGGATGCATTTTTTTCATGCTTAATTACCAGTAGTGTGCCGGTCTACCTTTATGTTTTGCAGATCTCTAAAACAACTGGGGACCGGGTTGAGGAGCCAAATGGTTATTCATTTCTGGTGGTCATGTGTTCTTACCTAGGGGCAGAGCCATAAGTTCTTAAGAGTATGCTGCCCTTTTGTATGTTTAGAAAAGAAGTTACCAGGTAATTGATTTTAAGTTTTTTCTTGCTGCAGGTCTTTGTGTTTGTGAAGAAAAATGCAACTATTGTAGATACGACTACCTGTGAGCCTCATTACAATATAGCTCAAGCAAATCATCCTTTTGATAAGCGAGCTTACTATCTGGAAACCTTTCAAGATGTGGAGAATTTTTGGTTTGATTTACAGTTTGTTTGTCTGAACACACCTTTGGGTAAGTAGCATTTTTGGATCATATAGAAGATACCGGTCTCCTCAGATTTTATGCTGGGTTATGTCTGATTTTGTCTTCATGATGGATGATTGATAAAGTTTTGGGGTCCATGAGGATCACTCCATAGTCAAGGCTCCCCCTGATCATGGGGCTATATTTTAGAGATGGTAGGGCTATAGGAAGTGTGTCATACTGCTTATGCTGTCAGGGTAACTGTTTTTATTGAATAAATATTTGCTGCCTTTTCTGACAGGTTCTACATACGGTCTAGACTTTTTTTTTTTGTTTGTTTTTTTTTTTTTACTGAGGGTTCTCCTTCAATCGTTAGCTGCAGTATTGCTTTTAAATGTGGTATGTTTCTTGTAACAGGTATACAGTCGTTTTCTGCCAGGCTTTCTTCCGAAGGTATTGTCAGACAAGTTAATGAGATAATCTTTACATTTTTCTTGCCTTATTCCTACAAGAGAGAAAGCTCTACACAACTGAATGTGGATAGAGCAGTCAAATTTTACTTTGGAGCAAGAATGTTTTAAAAATTTAATTCCCAATGAACTTCTGCCTCTAAGGCAACCATTAGAAAATGGATCAGATTAGCAGTGTCTGTCAGAGGTCTGTTTGACCAAGATTAAGGTCAAACCATTTCCAGTCATGGCACAATCCACTAGAGCCATTACATATTCCTTGGCAAAATTAAGCTCACAATCTGTCACGTGGTCCGACGTTATCTTCAGCATTCTGATATCTGAAGGAAACCTGTACAATTTCCTGCCGACGGCCAATCTTGGGCCTTAATTCTGCTAAAGGACTAAGGAGCAAGTAAAAATATAGTGGCTTTCGGTGGTTGTATGCTTGAAGAGGGGCAATCAGTGTACCCCTCACCCCCGGACCAAACCCTCTTTGTTTAAAATCCTCAGCTGTAAGTCAGGGGTGTCAAACTCATTTTCACTGAGGGCCACTTCAGCATTATGGTTGCCTTCAAAAGGCTGGCTAATAACGAACCCAAAACAAAATGGAAGCACAACCATTCCAATGTAGAGTTATAGACATAGAAATATTTTGTCCATAACAGCCACAGCATTATTTTACCCAGGATAGCCACTTGTTTTTTTTTTTACACAGGACTGATACAGATGCAGTTTTTTTTTTTTACACAGGACTGATACAGATGCAGATTTTTAGATTTTTTTTTGCTCATGAAAGATGCAGATGCTGAATTATTTTGCCCAGGGCAGATGCAGACACTGAATCATTTTGCCCAGGGCAGCCCTATATTAATTTTTAACCCACCCCACTTGACAATAACTAAAAACCTGCAGCAACTGTTGCACCCTTTGCTGTGGCAGTGAGTTAGGTGGTTTAGGGGGGTCCTTCTTGTGTGGCGAGAGCTGGTTGTACAGTGAAGCAGAGCAGTTGGAAATGCTACTCTCTCCTCCCCAAGAATGTTGAAAAATTGCACACCAGCTGATTTTATAGGCACTGCATTTGGGAATAGGATCATGTCCCACCAACCGGATATATATATATATATATATATATATATATATATATATATATATATATATATATACACACATTTATGCCTGGGCTATCCTTTGATTAATCCTCCTGGTGATTGAGTTTTTTTGGTGGGGGCACTCCCCTATATAAGCTGGCTAGGTAATATGGGGCCCTTTTCCCTAAGGCAGTATTGTCCATCTCCTAGGAACATATGAGGCCATTCGGAGTGTCTGCCTACTTACCCTAAGCTGATTATCCCCTTAGGGTATATTTGCACACTTCCATTTTTGCTCTTTGCACTAATATATTAGAGTTGCCCTGTTTTGAATCATAGCTATAGACAAACTTATGAATAAAATGTATATAATATTTGGTAGTTAATTTTTTAGAAGCAAAAATGCATATATAATCTAATCCATCCTAAACTGGGGTTTTTTTCATTTTACTCTGAATTTAAACACATATTTATTATGTGTGTGTTTGGGAGAGTAGGTAGCTTCCAGTGTTTGGCTATAAGGCATTTAGCTGCTGTTTGGTAGAAGACAGTTGTGCCCTCATTTAATTAATTTCAGTGCCCATGTAGGATAAAACTTAGCAGCAACTTTCTGGTCTCTTTTAAAACTTGTTTTAGTGCTCCCTTGAGGCGGACTGCATGTTAATCTCTGGTAATTTGAATGACCAATGGGCTCTGGTCTCTGGGGTTTATCCTCCTGCATGGAGGAGGCATCGCAAATAAGCAGGTGTGACCAAGATCTCTGCCCCCCCAGGCTTGCAAGTGTCTCCACATCATCCTGTGCTAGATTTTTCTTTTTCGTCCCCTCTTAGTTCCTAGTCTTTCCTTACATCCTCTTGCCTGTCTGCACATGTGATTGGGTGCTGGGTAAATGCAGCGCTATTTACTACCGTAGTGGAACCGAGCACCACAGTCTTTGTTCTGGTCTACCCATGTGATATGCTGCTGACAGTAGTGGGGAGGGGCTCCTTTTTTATTTTACCCCTATTATAATTAATTAATATCCTGGACAGCACACCATTTAAGTGGGAAAAGTTAAGTACAAATAAGAAAATTGGGTGTTTCCCCCTATGGGATAATTTCCTCAAAATATCCCCATGTAAAATACCAAGCAAAATAAATAAGGAAATAGAAGCACACCATAGATTTCAATTTGTAAGTAATTTTAGTATTTCAAAAAAATTACAGTTATTTACATTAATATACACAGATCCATTCCATGTTATTAACACCATTCCATTCCATGCCTCTAATGAACAAGAGAAACATGCTGGAAAAATGATACGGCTCTCATCCCGATATATTCTGAGGGAGCTGTGTGTACCATACTAGTGGAAAAAATGTGAAAATAGTTTATTATTGGTAAAAAAAAGTTACCCCCTTCTATACAAGTATATAGTAAGGTGCCTACATAGTGATCATCAGACAGATCTACAAAGTACATTATATAGATACACAGTGAGTTAAGGTAAGATAACAATGAGTGACAGTATTCAATAATTCAAAGAAATGTCTGAATCAGAGATCCTTATTTCCATCATATTGCAGACCAACCACAGAGCAACAATCAAAATTAGATGCCTAAATCATGACTTCCCAATCATGGCATCAGTGTACATAGCATAACATGAAATTGCAGAGTGAAAGGCATTACAAAATATATTACATGAAATGCTGTGTTATAAGATCGCACAATGAACTGTTCACGGCCCCCCTAGCGATCACCTATTATATTTGGCTGGTTGACGAGAATTGGAGGATTAGAGTCACTCCCTGTGTTGACACTGGGGCAGCCTTCTCTTTATTCCCCTGAACTTTGCTCTCTGGATGTAGTGTGTGTTTAGATTTTATTTTTGTCTAGGCAATGAACCATGTTTGCTTAGTTTCTAGGGCCCTGCAGCCGTGTAGTTGGACTACCAGCAGGGGGACTTCATCTGCTGGCCCTGTGATTAACAAATTTGGCATAACCGATTCCACATGCTATTGATTTAGACTGCATATTGGGATTTTCTTACTCGATTAGGCCTAGGGCACAGGTGTGTTAGGGCTGCCAACACCAGAGAAATGGAACACTCCACAGTCTGTGTCAAATGGGCTTAAGGGGAGGTATAAAAAAGCTCTACCAAAGTATTTGTGGAAGAATTTAAATATTCCAAGTATGTCACACACCCCGCATCCACTATTCATGACATATGGGTTATGGTCCAGTAGAGGGCGAACTTCTGCAGAGATGAAAGCAAAAAAGAAGCCCCTCCCAGTCCATAAATACCTGGGACCTCCCACACATTCCCAGTTCCTTCTCTGCAGGACGGCGAGCAAGTCAGAAGATTTTTTTTGCCCTATTTCTGCCCGGGCCTTTAGACATTAAGCCCAATATTAGCCTCCCAGCCTTGGCTGCAGGTCCGGGTGAGGGTAGGAATCACCTTAATAGGTGTTCAGGGAGCCATGCTCCCCCGTGAGACCCCATATAAAGGGGTAGGTGGAATCCGGGTTGCTGGTCCTGGTTTGGGATGCCCTGTCCATATATATATATATATATATCTACCTTACACCATACTTGGTGCGGGATTATCCCCCTTCCGGGTCCCTCTGTTAACCCTCCAGTGGGGGGGGGGGGTGGACTTTTCCTTTCCTGTCATTCAGGTGTGAATGTGTGTGTGTATGTGTGCTTGGTGCTTCACATTACAGGCTGGATGCCGTTTTTTTGCTCTGCTGAGGGGAGCTTCTTCCCCTCAGGCTGCGGTGTTAAGGGGGCGGGGCCGGGCGCTGCCGCGGCTGCCCCCCTTCTGTTTTGGAGCCAATTGCGGAGCCCAGCCTACTGCTGGGAACCACGCTGCTGGTTGTGAGATTAGGGGGGCGGGGCCTGGCGTGGTGCACGAACCACGCTGGCCCACCCCCCCCTTCTCCCTTTCTCACTCTCCTTCTCTGAGCTGCTGAGCGTTGGCAGCCATTGTACAAGACACGTGAGTGCCCTCCCGGGCTCCCCCTCTTGTGTACCTGACTTAGCCATATGCCCCATTCTGACAGGGGACAGCGCTAGTCCCTTTTCACCTTTTCTTTGATTTATGATGATATATATATTATATATATATATATATATATATGTGTGTGTGTGCATGTGCTTATGGCCACTCCTTTGTGTCTTTCAGGAGGACTCCCTGTGACTTGCTTAAAAGGGGGTTCTCCCGGTCCTAGGGTCCCTAGCAGAAATTTGGGGCACTTATAAATCCTCCCACTTGGGACTAAAGGGGTATCCCGGGTTGTTTACCAACGTAATTCCCTCAGTCATTGCAACTACCTTAAAATCACCATATGGAGGCTCCACTGGATGCCGGGCTTGGGCTCCCTTCGGGACAATCCCGGCTATGTGTGGGTTGTGGGGTACCCCTTACGGGGGAGAATGTACTTATTTGCATACCATGTCCGCAACAGGCCATAACGCGGCAGTCGGGACCCGTGGCTTGCCATGCCTTTGCCAGTGTGGGTTCAGCCTTGCGGCCTGTCTGTGCGTCGGCACTCATGGCTGTGGCTACCAGGTCGGAGTTTATGGACATGTTAAATGGGTCCCAACTCAACCCGGACAGCGTTGAATTCACAGCCCTTAAGAGGTGTGAATTGTTCATGGATTTTGTTTTGTCGGCTATGGACGACACTATTACCATGTGTAGTAGAACTTCGGCTCTGTTAGTGGCCATGCGCCGATCGGTCTGGCTGCGCCAGTGGGCGGCTGACATTGCGGCAAATAAATCACTTACAGCTCTGCCCTTCCTGGGAACGCGGCTGTTTGGAGACAAATTGGATTCTGTGGCGAAAGTTGGAAAGCTACCTCAGCGTAAGAAGCAGCGTCGCTCCTTACGGGGGGCAAGCTCCTTCAGTCCTTCCTTTTACGGCGCCAGAGGGGGCAGAGGTCTTGCCTACTCTGGCTTCAGAGGGGGTTCCTGGAACAGAGGTAGAGGACGTGCCCGTCCATCCTCTACCTGGGGTTCCAAGCCCGCTGCCAAGCCAGCTCAGCAATGAGGAGGCGCCCTCATCCTTACAGGTGGGGGTACGGCTGCGGATCATCTTCCAGGTCTGGGCCCGGGAGGTTACGGACAAGTGGATATTGGAAGTGGCCTCGTCTGGGTACAAACTGGAGTTCGAGTACCGGCCTCATCCCCGATTCCTAAGGTCTCGGGTGCCTTCGGATCCTTGGGCGGCGCAGGGGCTCCTGTCGATTGTAAAGAACCTCCTGGTCATATGCCCGGTGCCTCTTTCAGAGAGAGGCCGGGGCTATTATTCCAACCTTTTCACGGTTCCCAAAAGGGATGGCTCCATAAGACCCATTCTGGATTTGAAGCTTCTCAACAGGTTAATCAGAACCAAGAGGTTCCGCATGGAGACTCTGCGCTCAGCCATCGGTTCCCTTCTTCAGGGGGATTTCATGACGCCCATAGGCATCAAGGATGCTTACCTTCATGTACCAATTTTCCCAGCACACCAGAGATTTCTCAGGTTTGTGGTCGGAGATCAGCATTTTCAGTTTGTGGCCCTCCCGTTTGGGCTGACCTCGGCACTGAGGGTGTTTACCAAGGTTCTGGTGGGCATTATGGCCCTGCTCAGAGCCCAGGGCATTCGCATTGTGCCGTATCTGGACGACCTGCTCATTTCAGCTTCCTCCCTCTGCCAAGCGGAGCTGGACACCAGGACGGTGGTGACGATGCTGGAGAGGTTCGGATGGGTGATCAAACACCCCAAGTCTTCTCTCTCCCAATCAAGGTAGATTTCCTTTCTGGGCATGAATCTGGATACCAGTTAGGCCAGAGTGTTCCTACCTCAGCCAAAGGTGCAGAGGGTTCAGGATCTGATACGTGTTCTCCTGACTAACCCTCGCCCTTCCATTCGGCTAGGGATGACTATGGTAGGTTTGATGGTGGCCTCCTTCGAGGCAGTCCCCTTTGCTCAATTCCACATGAGATCGCTACAACTCCATCTATTGCTGAATTGGGACAGATGTCCACAGTCCTTGGATCAGTCATTTCTGATGTCTCCCAGGGTTCGGCAGTCCCTTCAGTGGTGGCTGGAATCAAGCAATCTGATGAGGGGCAGATCGTTCCTGGCCCCTTGTTGGGAGACGGTTACTACGGATGCCAGCCTGTCGGGCTGGGGAGGTTTCTGGAAAGATCATCAGTTCCAGGAGTTATGGGGTCCTCAGGAGGCTCACACCCCCATCAATGTCTTGAAGCTCAGAGCTATCTGCTTGGTTCTGTCGCGTCTGACACTTCACCTACAGGGTTTACCGGTTCAGGTTCGATCAGACAATCGTACTGCGGTAGCTTACATCAATCACCAAGGAGGGACTCGCAGCTGGAGTGCCCTCAGGGAAGTCTCTCTGATTCTGACATGGGCGGAGAGCAATGTTCCTTGCATCTCGGCAGTATACATTCCGGGAGTGGAGAACACTGAGGCGGAGTCCCTGAGCAGGGGATTCTCTTGCCGAAGGGAATGGTCTCTCAACCACAGGGTGTTTTGGGCCCTGTGTCACAAGTGGGGGACTCCGGAGGTGGATCTCTTTGCCTCTCGGCGCAATCACAAGCTCCCAACCTTTGTATCTCTGTCTCAGGATCCTCTGGCACTGGCAGTGGATGCCTTGTCCCTTGCCTGGAGGGATCTGGGGTTTCTATACCTGTTTCCCCCTTTCTTCATGGTAGGCAAGGTAGTGCGCAAGCTGGCTCTAGAGGGGGCACCAGCAATTCTGGTGGGCCCAAGGTGGCCAAGACAGGTTTGGTTCGCAGACGTCGTAAGATTGGCGGTAGATCAGCACAGGCTGCCCCTGTCTCCGGATCTGATCTCTCAGGGTCAACTACGTTACCCCAATTTACAAATGCTTGCTTTGAAGGCGTGGCTGCTGAAACCTTGATCCTGAGGGGAGGAAGTTTTGTCTGAGGCGGTTATTCAAACCTTGATTAGAGCTAGGAAGAGGTCTTCCTCTACCATTTACTATAGGACTTGGCGGTCCTATATTGACTGGTGTGAGGCTAGGGCCTTACCTTGCAGGGTGTTTTCGATTCCTAGGATTTTGGAGTTTCTACAACACGGTCTGGATCTGGGGTTCCAGCTCAGTACTTTGAAGGGTCAGGTTTCTGCCCTGGCTGTCTTTTTTCAAAGGTCTTTTGCTTTGCATCAAGACTTTTTTTCCAAGGGGTCACTCATGTTCGGCCCCCTAGAAAGTCTTTGGTTCCCGCTTGGGACCTAAATTTGGCTCTTTCGGCCCTCCAGGGGCCCCCCTTTGAACCGATGCAGGATGTGGCTCTTTCTGTGCTCACTCAAAAGGTTGCCTTTTTGGTGGCTATTACCTCTGTTCGGCCTGTCTCTGAGTTGGTGGCTCTGTCTATTCAGGCCCCTTACTTTGAGAGACACCAGGATAAGGGTTTTTTTTTCGCTTTAAACCAGATTTCCTTCCTAAGGTGGTTTCTGCCTTCCATCTCAATCAGGATGTAGTTCTCCCTTCCTTGCGTCCTAAGCCTAGCAATGACAAGGAGAGGGTTTTGCACTCTTTGGATATGGTTCGTTGTGTGAAGTACTATTTGGTTGCTACTTCTCCTTTTCGTAAGACGAACGCCTCGTGGTGCCTTCTGGGCCCAGAAAAGGTTTGGCGCCAGCCAAGTCTACCATTAGTAAATGGATATGCCAGGCCATTGTTGGGGCCTATTCTGCTAAGGGGAAGGTTCCTCCTTTTAAGATCACTGCTCATTCTACTTGTGCTGTTGGGGCTTCCTGGGCTTTTCAGCACCAGGCTTCTATTGAACAAGTTTGTAAGGCTGCTACTTGGTCTTCCGTTCATACTTGTTCAAAGTTTTATAAGGTTTTTGGCCGCAAGGTTCTGCAAGCTGCACTGGTTTAAATTGGTGCATTTTTTTGCTGTATCTGGATCCCCACCCATGACGGACACTGCTATTGGATGTCCCATATGTCATGAATAGTGGAAGCGGGGTGTGGAATAATACCATTTTGTGATTACTCACCTTTAAAATGGGTATTATAAGTATGTCACACATCCCTCCCTTTTGTATTCTGGATCCTTTATATGGTGAACCTTTTATGGTTAAGAATGTTTTATTAGCTCTTCCTGGTCCCCTCACTGCTGTCATATACTGGGGAATGTGTGGGAGGTCCCAGGTATTTATGGACCTGGAGGGGCTTCTTTTTTGCTTTCATCACTGCAGAAGTTTGCCCTCTACTGGACCATAACCCATGTGTCAGGAATAGTGGAAGCGGGGTGTGTGACATACTTATAATGCTCATTTTAAAGGTGAGTAATCACAAAATGGTATTTTTTGAATCAATTTTGAGACTTTTTGGGTTATTTGCCAACCCACGCCATGTGCATGAGCTGGGCAGGGGCTGCTATGTCTACCTCCTATGTTATTTCTGCAGTATGATTCCCCTTTTAGCCTCTGTTAACAAGGGTCATAAATTTATATCCTTCCCCAGGAGGGCCTAATTGGAATTTATGAGAGACAGATAAGGAGGTAAAAAATGTCATGAGTTTCTTTATGCGGATGGTCTGGAATGTACTGCAGTTTCCAGGCCAATGGGAGCCAGAAAATAATTCAGAGGGTTAGCCTCTACATCATATTTCCCTTTTATATTTATTTTATTATACATCCTGATTTTGACAGGCTTGCCAAGGAGTGTTGGGTAAGCCAGAGCTTTTTTTTTCCAGAAGAGGTGTAAAGAGGTTTATAATCATCCTATTGCTTTGCTTTCCAAGGCTTTTTTTGTTATTATTTGGTCAATCTTTCCATGGACCTGGCCTTGACTACTGTTTATTGGGAAAGCTACCGGCATGCTGGGTCTTATACCTGTGAAATGGTGAGGAATTATAGCTTACTTCTGTTGTAGTTCCGCCTACTAGCTACTAGTGTACCCATTCTTAATGGTTTCTGTCCTTGAATGGACAACTAAGAGAACCATTTTATCCAGTAATTTAAAAAATGGTATTTATTAAACCGGACCTTCAACATGATTTAATGAAAAGCCAAACCCCTTAAATAACTATTCTCCAGCATCTAAAATTAATATATTTTAAGTTTTTAGTCACTTATTATTCTTTCCCTCACTGGGCTGACGCTCTGTTCAGGTCTCAAGGATATGGGCGCCGCCATCTGGCCTCAGATCCATCACACATATTGAGGAGAGGAGAGCGGGATAAGGTACAGGGGCTGGGGTTATAGCTGTGCTTTGCACAGACAGAGCAGAGCTGGGGTCAGGGAAAGAACAACAATCCCAAAATGCAGAGCGACAGAGTCAGAAAATGCAATAGGTGCAGGTAGAATGATTTTTAATGTGGGCAATCTGTATGTACAGGGTATGGGAAACATATAAGATTCAGGGTGAAGGTCCGCTTTAAGCTTTAGTTTTAACGCTGTGTTCAATTTGTAGGTGTTGTGCGTAACCCACGTGGAAAGAAAAGCTGTCCATTAGAGGGTGAGAATATACAAAATCAAGATTTGGACATTGAATCGGAACGTCAAAATCTGGAAAGAAAGAGTACAGTTCTAGAGAGTATCCCGTATGTCCAATTTTTAAACTATACAGTGCTGTACATTGGTTTTTAGTCTACTTTGGCTGCTTTGTAATAAGGATTTGGGATGATGACCTGAGTTATTTTTTAAGAAAAAAAAATAAAACAAGTGAGACGTTATTATCCTTTCATTTCTTTGAAGTTGCCCCCCCAATCCAGCCCCGATTGCAGTAATTTATCACCCCGCTGGCCCCACCCCACTTTTTCATGACCACGTCTTCACCTGGCTTCTTCACCTTTTCTCCGCTGACATACCTGCAATAATCATGGGAAACTTTAACATACATGTTACATAGTTAATACGATTGAAAAAAGACATATGTCCATCAAGTTCAACCAAGGGTGTTGGGGTAGTTATTTTTTTATTTTTTAAGTTATTTTTTTACTTTATAGGGGAAACTATTTATTTTATTTTTTGTTTTTATTTTTTTACTGATAATCGCTAATAGTAACTGTTAATGTTATTTTCTTCTAAATAAGCATCTAATCCTTTTTTGAAGCTGTCAGCGGTTGATGCCTCTGTGGGAGGCTATTCCATAGATTTATAGTTCTTATGGTAAAAAACGATTGTCGCCTCCGGAGACTAAATTTCCTTTTTTCCAACCGAAGGCAGTGCCCCCTTGTCCTTAGAGAGGATTTTACATGAAACAGTGTCCCCCCCATATTTTTTGTATGGTCCATTTATATATTTATACAAGTTAATCATGTCCCCCCTCAATCGCCTCCTCTCAAGACCCTTTCCAGAGTCAGAGCGTCCTTTCTATGAATGGGCGCCCAGAACTGCACGGCATATTCCAGGTGAGGGCGCACCAGTGCCTTGTAAAGAGGCAAAATTACATCTCTATCCCGTGATTCCATGCCTCTTTTAATGCATGATAATATCTTGGTGGCCTTGGAAGCAGCTGCTTGGCATTGCATGCTGTTATTTAGTCTGTGATCTACCAGTACCCCCAGATCCTTCTCAACAAGTGACTCTCCCAGTATTCTCAGTGTGCCACACCCCGCTTCCCCTTTAATTCTTACGATCGGGTTACTCACCAGCAGGTGACGACGTTTGCAGAGAGGAAGTCTTGTAACGAGCCCCCTTCCGGCCCATATATACCTGGTACCTCCCACTTAACACCAGTGTTTTTCTCTCTGCATGGCGACAAGACAGAAGAAAGAAGTCTCCTGCTTGCAGGTAGCCGGGGTCTTACCCCGGCACCCCCTTTGGGTCTATTTCTGCCCAGTTTGATTGTTTGTTACCTAGATGGTTAAATGGAAGCCTCCCAGCCCAGGCTGCTCACTGGGCAGCGGTAGATGGCACTATAGGTGCCTAGGAGCTTATCTCCTCCGCTCGACCTCACGCGTTGGGCAATGCGGCTATCCGGCATGGTGATCCGGATTTGGGATGCCCCTGTCCCGAGGTTTCCCTTTGGCCCTTTCTCTCCCGTTACGGTCCCTTCTCCCTTCACTATGGGGGGGGGGGTGTATTATATGCGTGTTGTGTTTTACTTTACTTCTGTATTTGAAGTATTGACAGTTTCAGGCTCAGCGCCGCGGGATGCGCGCACGCGGCCTGAACTGCTAGGGCTATGTATTTTGTATCTGTTTTCCCCCACCACTGATCCGAGGGCGTCGGGGCGCCCTCTCTGTATGCGGCACCGCCATTGTGCGGGCCGCGCTGTTGGCAGTTTCAGGCTCAGCGCCGCGGGATGCGCGCACGCGGCCTGAACTACCAGGGTTGTGTATAGGCTCCCCCCCCACTGACCCGAGGGCTTCGGGGCGCCCTCTCTGTATGCGGCACCGCCATTTGGCGGGCCGCACTGTTTGAATTAAGGGGGCGGGGCCCTGATGACGCGATGGTGGGGGCGTGGCCTGAGCTGGTCTCGCAGCTCGGCCCCGACGCACTTCCTCCTTCTAATCAGGAGTCAGGTGCGGGGGACTCGGCTGCAGGAAGCGGTGTATCTGGCTGGCTGCTGCTGTTGCCTTTGCTCTTCGTGCCTTGTTCAGGTAAGCGGCCCCACCTCGTGTGTGGGCCGTTCTGTTTATTATCAGGTTTGCTTCAGCTTGTTTTAAAAAAAAAGAAAAAGTGTATGCTGGCTGGCCTCTTAAAGCACTTTGGGGCTTTTGCTATATATTTGTATATGCTGCTTTTTGTATGATTGTTTGTACTGCATGCTGCTCTTTTTTTCTAGGGATCTTACTCTTTTCCCCACAGATCCTGGGATCCCCTCACTGCAGTGGCTCTCCCGGTTCTGTTATACCTGGCTAGTCTTATTACTCCAAATTGGGAAATTTGAAAAAAAAAAAGAGGGATAATAAAATTTAATCCTCCCTTCCCGGGACATTAATTTAAAGGGGCATCCCGGGTGGCTTTATGCGTAAAACCCACGGTTGTTGCGAATACCATAAAATCACCATATGGAGGCTTCTGACAATACCGGAAATGGCGCTTCGGGGCCATCTAGGCTGTGTGGGGGTTGTGGGACTCCGCTCCCAGGCGATGATGTTATATTATGCATTCCTTGTGCAAAGCACAATATTGTGCGTCAGTCCGTCGCTCCGGCTTCTGGCTCCTCGCAACTTCCGTCATCTCCTACCCCCCCTCTCTATTCCGGACCCCGTGTGACATTGTCAAAAGTGGGGATTCGCAATCCGAGGTGTGTGCGCGATTGACCAACCTCGAGAAGATAATTTCTGCCAAAGTAGCTCAGAAGGCTACAGCGAAGCGGAAACACCTTTCTCCGGCAGCACCTGCTTCGGAGGATGAGAGGTGCGAATTAGTGGATTGGTCCGATTATTCCCTGGACGAGGAGGGGGAACTCCTTGTGGAGTCGGATGAGCCTGCAGACCAGCTTAAGATTGATGCTGTTGGCCATCAGGCTACGGGGGTATCCCTTGACACCCCCTCCATTTTGGCTCAAATGTTTGAAATTTTGAATTTAGATCCGCCTGAGGCAGTCGCCCTACCAAAGGGTGAGTTGTTTGATGTGCCTCAGCCGCGTTTGGTGTTTCCCAGGCAACAACACTTTGAGAGGGTTGTGCTTAAGGAATGGGAACAACCCATGTGACTGGCTGGAATCCCTTCTAATTGGGATAAATGCTATCCTTTTCCGGAGGATTTGGTGAAGCTTTGGTCAGTTCCCCCTGACGTCGATACCCCTGTGTTAGGGCTGTCTAGCACGGCTGTGGTACATTCTTCTGTCACCACTGCCATTAAGGATGGTGAGGATCGTCGGATTGACCAGTTTGCTCGCCATGGTTTTATCAGTGCCGGATCGACGCTGCGGCCGGTGTGTGCTTCGGCGCTTCTTCTGTTGGCAGTTAGGTCCATTATTCGGGATCTGTGCACAGATCTTGATCCCGCATGTGATGAGTTTGCTGCTCTTAAGCAGTGTGAGTCATTTATTTCCTTTGTCTTGACCGCTCAGGACGATGCCCTGGCGAGGAGTAGCATGACAGCGGCAATGCTGGTGGCTATTCGTCGGTCAGTGTGGCTGCGCCAGTGGTCGGCGGACTTTGTCTCTAAAAGGGTGCTCACAGCACTTCCTTTTTTGGGTTTGCGACTGTTTGGCGATAAATTAGATTCAGTTGCAAAAGGTGGTAAATTGCCTCAACGCAAGAGGCCTCGTCGCCCCTTTCGGGGTACGACTGCCTTTAGACCTTCCTTTCGGGGATTTAGAGCGGGTAGGGGGGTTTCCTTTCCCGCTTCCAGAGGTGCAGGTTGGACCCGAGGGAGGGGCCATGGCCGTCCCGCTCAGTCCTGGGGCCCCAAGCCTGCTGGTAAGCCCGCTCAGCAATGAGGGGCTGCCCTCACCAGTGCGGGTGGGGGGACGATTGCGACACTTCTCCCAGGTTTGGGACCAGGAGGTTCCGGACAGATGGATCCAGGAGGTGGTGTCGTCCGGTTACAAACTGGAGTTCGAGTCTCGCCCTCCTTCACGTTTCTTTCGGTCTTGGGTGCCCATCGATCCTTTGGCCGCACAGGGGCTCCTGGCGTTGGTAAGGAATCTTTTAGAAATGGCGGTCTTCCGGCCGGTGCCGCGCTTAGAGATGGGCCTCGGTTTCTACTCCAATCTTTTCGCAGTCCCCAAAAAGGACGGGTCGGTTCGTCCCGTCCTGGACCTGAAATTACTCAACAGGTTCATCCGTATTCGGAAGTTTCGCATGGAAACTTTGCGTACGGCCATCGGTTCTCTTCGGCAGGGGGACTTCATGACGTCCATAGACATCAAGGATGCTTATCTTCATGTTCCCATCTGCCAGGCTCATCAACGTTTTCTTAGATTCATGATGAAAGTTTAGCATTTTCAATTCGTGGCACTTCCGTTTGGCCTTACCTCGGCTCCAAGAGTGTTCACCAAGGTGCTGGCAGGGGTGATGGCCATTTTCAGGTCTCGGGGTCGTACCTTATTTGGACGACCTTCTCATCATGGCTCCGTCCCTCAATCAATCAGAGACAGACACCAGGACGGTGGTCTACACGCTGGAAAGCTTTGGTTGGGTGATCAACTTTCCCAAGTCCTCCCTCGCTCCGGCCAGGGTGGTGTCCTTTCTGGGGATGCAGTTGTCAACACAGGGTGTTTCTCCCTCAGTCCAAAATTTATCTGATTCAGGAGTTGGCTCGGGTCCTACTTTCCACTCCTCGGCCGTCCATCCATCTGGGGATGAGGCTGGTAGGGTTGATGGTTGCCTCATTCGAGGCAGTTCCTTTTGCTCAAATTCAGGACGCTTCAGCTCTATCTGTTGGCGTCCTGGGACCGGCGGCCTCGGTCGCTGGATCAGCCCTTCCAGTTGTCCTCCCGGGTCCGGCAGTCCCTCCAATGGTGGTTGGTCTCGGCCAATCTCGTGAAGGGCAGGTCTTTCCTGACCCCTCTTTGGGAAATTGTCACCACGGACGCCAGTCTTTCGGGATGGGGGGGATTCTGGAAGGATCTTCAGTTCCAGGGGCAGTGGGGACCTCAAGAGGCCCACTTACCCATCAATATTCTGGAACTGAGAGCCATCCGTCGGGTTCTTGCTCTTCTGACTCAACACGTTCTGGGCCTTCCGGTCCAGGTTCGTTCAGACAATCGAACAGCGGTTGCTTACATCAATCATCAGGGAGGGACTCGCAGTCTGGGTGCTCTCAGAGAGGTGTCCCTGATCCTGACCTGGGCGGAGGCCCATGTTCCTTGTCTCTCGGCGGTGTACATTCCAGGGGTGGAAAACCAGGAAGCGGACCGGTTGAGCAGGGGCTCTTCCCGTCTGGGAGAATGGGCTCTCCATCCTCAGGTTTTTCGCTCACTGTGTCTCCGGTGGGGGACGCCGGAGGTGGACCTGTTTGCTTCTCGTCACAATTGCAGGCTCCCGAACTTCGTGTCGCTCTCCCAGGATCCTCTGGCTCTGGCAGTGGACGCCATGTCCCTGAGCTGGGGGGATCTGGGGTTTCTGCACCTGTTTCCTCCGATACCCATGCTGGGCAGGGTGGTACGGAAGCTGGCTCTGGAAAGGGTGTCCGCCATTCTCGTGGCCCCAAGGTGGCCAAGACGAGTATGGTTCGCAGACATCGTTCGGCTGGCAGTGGACCAGTTTGTTCTGCCTCTTCGGCCCGATCTGCTCACTCAGGGTCTGCTGTGTTACCCCAATTTACCAACGCTGGGTTTGACGGCCTGGCTGCTGAAACCTCCATCTTGAAGGAGGAGGGTTTTTCTGACTCGGTCGTTAAGACTCTGATCAGTGCCCGGAAGAGGTCTTCTTCTATCATCTACTATAGGACTTGGAAAGCCTATATCGCTTGGTGTGAGATTAGATCTTTTCCTTGTAGGGTCTTTTCGGTCTCCAGGATTCTGGAGTTTTTACAATCTGGCCTGGACTCTGGTCTTCAGCTAAGTATGTTGAAAGGGCAAGTTTCTGCCTTATCTATCTTTTTTCAGAAGCGTTTTGCGCTTCATCCTTTAGTTAAAACTTTTTTCCAGGGGGTTACGCATGTGCGGCCTCCCAGGAAACCATTACTCCCTGTTTGGGACTTGAATTTGGTTCTTTCTGCTCTTCAGGCTCCTCCTTTTGAGCCTTTGCAAGATATTGATTTGTCTACCCTGACTCAGAAGATTGTCTTCTTGGTAGCTATCACTTCAGTCCGGCGTGTCTCGGAGTTGGCGGCCTTGTCTATTCAGGCAAAAATTATAATTAACAAACCCGCGCTGTGATCTTCTATATGCTATCTAGGTGAAAAGTATTATGTAAAAATATTACGTCTCTTTGCTCAACGTGCACTAGACCTAATTATCCCAAATAAGGTCAAGACAGAAACAATATAGTATACAATTAAGCACAGAGCATATAGTTAATCTTATATCAAAAGATGCAATCAAGTTCTAAATAAATAGGTTCTAAGCAGTCCTATTAAGTTTCTGAATGCATAAGCTGTTAAATGTCCTTGACAATCTTTAAACACTTGGTTTCCTTCCAATGGAAAAAAAAATCTTTCAATACTGGTCAGTTAGTGGGTCCAAAGTATTGTGCTTGTAAATAAAGGCTCTGTTCCTTTAAGTGACCTTCACCTTGTGCCCACCACCTATAAAATATACTCTTACCAAATGGCAGTAGTAAATGGGCGTTTCACATAGAGCCTTTAAACCGGACCTTCACCATGATTTAATGAAAAGCCCAAACTCTTAAAAAACAATTCCTCAGCATCTAAAATTAATATATTTTACATGTTTAGTCACTAATTTATTATACTTTCCCCCACTGGGCTGCAACTCTGTTCGGGAATTTAGGATACGGGCGCCGCCATCTTGACTCAGAAGCATCACACTTACTGAGGAGAGGAGAGTGGGATAAGGTACAGGGGGGCGGGTTATAGCTGTGCTTTGCTCAGACAGAGCAGAGCTGGGGTCAGGGAAAGGTCAGCAGTCCCAGAATGCAGAGCAGCACAGTCACTTCCTGTTTGCAGGCACTTCCTGTTTGCAGGCTGCCTGCAAAAATGGCAGCTTCCATAAGCCGCCATCTTGGATGTTTAAAGGCTTATAAAATGCAGTAGATGCAGGTAGGATGATTTTTAATGTGAGCAATCTGTATGTACAGGGTGTGGTAAACATATAAGATAGACTCTTATTTAGAGTGAAGGTCCGCTTTAAGCATAATCTTGATCTTGGCTTAATTGGAAGCTTTAAGTATCAATTCCACTAATCTCTCCCATTGATTTTATATGCATGAAAGAGAAATGATGGACAGATCTGGCAATATCGCTTTTAATGCGTTAATCTTAAAATAAGTACCAAATGCGTACTCACATTTAAAAATGGAATCAACAACAAGTGTAACAGATAAAATCCTCTCCGCATCCGCCCCACACCTCGGCCGCCGGTGTTTTCGGGTGGTGAAGGGGTGAATAGAAATCAATGTGCTGCTGCTGAATCCAGATAATAAAAAGAACGTCTAACCGCCCTGCCACCGTCAACGTTTCGTTGCGCTCACTGCAACTTTTTCAAGACTGGCAGCGCGGCGGTCAGCTCAGTCCTTTAACCCTTTAACCGCCAGCCTACCTTGAGATTTTGTCACCCTTTGTTGCCAGACCATTTTGCACTATTTTGCGCTCCCCTTGTTCAACTGTGATTTTTGAAGGGATTTCCAGGGATTTCCCAGGAAAGTAATATATTTTTTTTTCAGCAGAGTCTGAGCTTTAACATGAAATGTCTTGTTTGTCATTTTTTCGGTGTATTCTCAATATTTTTGGATGAAATATGTGCAAAAAACCTCCCAAAAAACTTTTTTTTTACAATTTGTAGTGTTTTTTGTAATAAAAAATGTAAGTTTGTCAATAAAATCTTATTGCACGTGAAACCCCAATTTCTCCTGGTTACAGTGATACCACATATGTATAGGTAGACACCCTTTCCTGCCCAGGAGACTCCCCCCAAACTGAAACAACTCTTTAGGAGATTTTCAGATAAAATACAACTATGCTACGTGCTAAGCGCACCTTGCAGTTTTTCAAGAAAAACAGCCCTTTACATTTGAAATACCCCCAACAAACTATAGATTCTCTGGAAGTACACACCTCAGGCTTTCTAGGCGTACCAGGCTTGTTGACATGGGTGCAGTTTTCTGGAAGTAATCCCTCAATATATTCTTTGGTTGCACAGGGTTTCTCTAAAAAAGTATAAAAAAGCAGAATCAAAACCACATTTTCCTAAAAAAAAATACAAACAAGAAAAAAACTGAAAATCTGAAAAAGCAACATCCCCCGAACAGAACAATACCCAACATGCATAGGTTCTGTCAAGGAAAGAGTTGCCAAACACACCAAAGTAAAGCATGTGCGTAACGGTAATTTTACTTCAAAATTTCAGCTCTGCATACAAAGTGCGCACCTTGTGCTTTTTCTACCAAAACAACCCTTTACATTTGGAATATCCCCCATAAACCATATATTCCCTGAAAGTACACATTTTAAGCTTTCTAAGCGTACCCAGCTTGTTGTCGTGGGCTCATCTTTCTGGAAGTAATCCCTTGAAGAATTCTTAGGTTGCACAGGGTTTCACAAAAAAAAATTATAAAAAAGCAGAATAAAAAACACCTTTTCCTAAAATATCAATATGCAAATAAGAAAAAACAAGCTAAATCTGAAAGTGCAAGGTCCCCCAAGCAGAACAATACCCAACATGCATAGGTACTATTAATCCTTTTAATTGCCAGCCTACTTGAACTTTTGTCGCCCTCAGTTGGTCATTTTTCCCCATTTTGCGGCATGTTTAACCGTGATTTTTGTCGGAATTTCTTGGAAAATATATATATTTTTTTGCAGCAGAATTTAGGCTTTAACATTAAATGTCTTGTTTGTAATTTTTCTACTGTTTTTTAAATATTTTTGCGTAAAAAAAACAAAAAAATAAATAAAATAATATTTTTTAAACAATTGTCTCCTTTATTTTAAATAAAACATTTTTTTAGTAATAAAAACCATATTGCATGTGATAGCCCCATTTCTCCCGATTACAACGGTACCACATATGTATCAATAGCCCCTCATTCTTGCCCAGGAGACCCCCCAAACTTAAAAGAGCCTTTTATAACATTTACAAATAAAATACTACTATCCACACTATAAACATAAGGGGTTAATTTAAAATGACATAGGGACCCCCTCCCAGGGGGGGGGACCCCAATTTTTTTTGAGAATTTTTGGCTAAGCCTAACCCTAAAAATTAAAAAAAATAGTGGGGTCCCCCCCGGGAGGGGGTCCCTATGTCATTTTCTTTTTAATTTTAATTCTTTAAAATTTTAATTTTTCTTAATTTTTTCTTTTTAATCCCAGGGGGTGGGGGGACCCCATTTTTTGGGGGGAATTTTAAGGGTTAGGGTTAGCCTAACCCTAACCCGTGAAGTGGACCAACACCCAGGATTTTCACTATCCTGGGTTTTGATCCACTTCCGCGGGGGTGCCCCGCTGCGTAAAACCCCCGAGAAAGGTATAAAAAACTCACCTCAGCCCGCTCCTACGGCGCATGCGCGAGTCCAATCAGAGCGCTCAGAGCCGCTGTGGTATGCACGGACAAGGGACGGACAACCACAGCGGCTCTGAGCGCGCTGGCAGCCGCACCTCGCGCTTCCCTCTAACAGGGAGCGTGCCCGCGTCGGCGATTCACAAACGACCGGCACGTGTGCGCGCCCTGATAGAGAGAAGCGCGAGATGCGGCCCGCGTATGCACCGTTGAAACGGGGATAAGGTAAGGTGATTGGGGCGTCCTGGGGGGTTTCACACAGTGGGGCATCCCGATTTCGGATGCCCCGCAGGGAGGGATCTGATATGGGCCGATCAGCCTGGGTGTTGGTCCACTTAAAAAAAAAAAAAAGTAGGGGGGGGGACCCCATTTTTGGGGGGAATTTTAAGGGTTAGGGTTAGGCTAACCCTAACCGTTAAACATTTTTTAAAAAATTACATAGGGACCCTCATTTTTTTTTTGGAATTTTAAGGGTTAGGGTTAGCCTAACCCTAACCCTTAAAATTAAAAAAAAAATGACATAGGATCATAGGGTGGGGGACCTCATTTTTTTTTTTTTTTTTTGAATTTTAAGGGTTAGGGTTAGGCTAACCCTAACCCTTAAAATTAAAAAAAAAAAATGACGTAGGGTCCCCCCTACCCGTCATAACCAGCCCGGGACCAGCTATGGGGGCTTGTAGGCACAGAGTGGGGGGGGCAGCTTTTGTGGCCCCCCCACCCTGCAGCCTACGAGCCCACATAGCCTATGTGGGCCCGGGCTCTTCTGCCCCCCCCTGGGCTTTGGGGAGGCAGGTAATTGGGGGTGCAGGGGTTAATGGCAAGTCACCCACTAGGGCAGGTGACTTGCCACCCCCCCAGCCTTGTGAACTGGTACAGGGGTCTCATGGACCCCTTACCAGTTCACAAAGGGTTAACAGTTAAATAAAAAAAAAACACACAGAAAAAAATAATTTTATTAAAAAATAAAAAAATTTACTCTTTACTCACCTTCGATCGTCAGCTCCTGTGTCCCTCGCTGCTCTGCTGTCAGATGCCGGTGATCGGCAGCCAGAGGAGGGGGGGAGGCAGGAGATCAGAGGATCTCCTGTCCCCTCCTTCTCTCACCACCGATCACCGGCATCTGAAAGCTGAGAGGCCTGGAGCTGTCAAGACGCCGGCCCGAGTGACGTCATAAGCCCCGCCCCCAAAAGGGGCGGGGCTTCGTGGCAAAATGGCGGCGCCCGTCGGAGGAAGAGGGGAGAGAGCCTGACAGGCTCTCTCCTGAAGACAGATAGCCCTGGGGGGGGGATCGGAGGCCCCCCAGGTGAAGAGGAGGGCCGGCGCGATAGAGCGAACATGGAGGTGAGTAAATGTCATTTTGATTTTTTTTTTTTTTTTTGCAGGAAAAGCCAGCGGCCGCAAAAACGGGGGGGGGCCTACTCCGGGCTCTCCCCTTCCTCCGGAGGAGCCCCGACGGGGGATCGGAGCCCCCCAGGGTGAAGAGGAGACCCGGTCGGTTCAAATGAGGGGTCAGGTAAGTGTTCTTTTTTTACATTTTGCCGGCGCTAGCAGGGGGCAAAGCCAGGCACGTAAATTTTACGTGGCTGGCGTTTAACGGTTGGAGAGGCAGCCACGTAAAATTTACGTGGCTGGCGTTTAAAGGGTTAAATGTTAGATAGTGGGCGGGCCTTGGGCGGTCAGTGACGTGAGTGGTTTAGAAATTAACGCGTAATTGATTCAAAACGAAGCCAGTAAAGCAGTGACTGGCCGGGAGACCTGTCTGTCAAAAACAGAAGGAAAGGATGTGCTAGCCATGCATTCTGTCAAAAACATTCAGCAGCAGCACATTGATTTCTATTCACCCCTTCACCACCCGAAAACACCGGCGGCCGAGGTGTGGGGCGGATGCGGAGAGGATTTTATCTGTTACACTTGTTGTTGATTCCATTTTTAAATGTGAGTACGCATTTGGTACTTATTTTAAGATTAACGCATTAAAAGCGATATTATGCCAGATCTGTCCATCATTTCTCTTTCATGCATATAAAATCAATGGGAGAGATGAGTGGAATTGATACTTAAAGCTTCCAATTAAGCCAAGATCAAGATTATGCTTAAAGGCTCTATGTGAAACGCCCAGTTACTACTGCCATTTGGTAAGAGTAAATTTTATAGGTGGTGGGCACAAGGTGAAGGTCACTTAAAGGAACAGAGCCTTTATTTACAAGCACAATACTTTGGACTCACTAACTGACCAGTATTGAAAGATTTTTTTTCCATTGGAAGGAAACCAAGTGTTTAAAGATTGTCAAGGACATTTAACAGCTTATGCATTCAGAAACTTAATAGGACTGCTTAGAACCTATGTATTTAGAACTTGATTGCATCTTTTGATAAGATTAACTATATGCTCTGTGCTTAATTGTATACTATATTGTCTATTCAGGCGCCCTACTTTGAGAGGCATCAGGATAAAGTGGTCTTTCGGTTCAAACCAGACTTTCTTCCTAAGGTTGTTTCTGCTTCTCATTTGAATCAGGATATTGTTCTTCCCTCCTTGTGTCCTAATCCTAAGAATGACAAAGAGAGGGTTTTGCATTGTTTGGATGTAGTACGCTGTGTTAAGTACTATTTGATTATTACTTCTCCTTTTCGTAAAACGGATGCCTTTTTTGTTGTGCCCTGTGGGCCTAAGAAGGGTTTGGCAACGGCCAAATCTTCCATTAGCAAATGGATACGTCAGGCCATTATTGCGGCCTATTCTGCTAAGGGGAAAGTTCCCCCTTTTCGTATCACTGCTCATTCTACTCGCGCCGTTGGAGCGTCTTGGGCATTTCAGCACCAAGCTTCTGTTGAACAAGTTTGTAAGGCCGCTACTTGGTCTTCTCTTCATACTTTTTTTTTTACAAGGTTGATGTGCGGGCCTCAGCGGATGCTGTTTTTGGCCGCAAAGTTCTGCAGACTGCAGTCATTTAAGTTATGCTTCATGTTTGCCTTCGGATACCCATCCCTTGTGGACACTGCTTTTGGATGTCCCGATCGTAAGAATTAAAGGGGAAGCGGGGTGTGTGGCACACTGAGAATAATACCATTTTGTGAGTACTCACCTGAAAAATGGATATTGTCAGTGTGCCACACACCCCGCTTCACCCGCCCTTTTCGGTATCCCGAATCCTTTATATGGTGAAGCTTTTATTTATTTTGAGGTTACTGTTGGATTTCCTGGTACCTTGTCTTTCTGCTTTTTAAATCACTGGTGTTAAGTGGGAGGTACCAGGTATATATGGGCCGGAAGGGGGCTCGTTACAAGACTTCCTCTCTGCAAACGTCGTCACCTGCTGGTGAGTAACCCGATCGTAAGAATTAAAGGGGAAGCGGGGTGTGTGGCACACTGACAATATCCATTTTTCAGGTGAGTACTCACAAAATGGTATTTTTACTCCCCCGAGGACATATGTGGCCTTCAGGTTATTAGACCCCAAGTGCATGACTTTGCATTTTTCCACATTGAACTTCATTTGCCAAGTGGATGCCCAGACACTCAATGTGTCCAAGTCGGCCTGAAGCTTGTGAACATCTTCAATAGACTGAACTGTGCTAAATATCTTTGTGTCATCTGCAAAAATAGAGACAGTGCTTTTAATTCCATCTTCTATGTCATTTATAAACAAGTTGAATAATAGTGGGCCCAGCACTGATCCCTGGGGTACGCCACTTACAACCGGTAACCATTCAGAGTAGGTATCATTAACCACAACTCTCTGCACACGATCCTTCAGCCAGTTTTCAATCCAGTTACAAACTGCGTTTTCTAATCCTGAAGATCTCAATTTCCCCAATAAGCGTCTATGGGGGACAGTGTCAAATGCTTTTGCAAAATCCAGAAAAACTATATCCACAGCCTGTCCTTAGTAAAACCATTTTGGTTGTCACTTATAATATTATGGATAGTTACATATTCGTGTATGTTGTCCCTTAATAGTCCCTCAAGCAATTTCCCCACAATGGATGTTAAGCTAACAGGTCTGTAATTGCCCGGAGAAGACCTAGAGCCCTTTTTAAAAATGGGCACCACATTTGCCTTGCGCCAGTCCCTTGGCACTATACCAGTTGCTAGTGAGTCTTTAAAGATCAACAACAGAGGTGACGAGATAACTCTTGGGTGAAGTCCATCTGGTCCTCCAGTCTTATTCACATTTAAATTATTTCGTTTTTCTTGGATGATATCCACATTTAGCTTGTTAATTATTATACTTGGGCTATTGCTATCAGTGGCATCTCCTGTGTTGGCTCCTTGCTCCTCTCTTGTGTACACAGAGCTAAAGAATCCATTTAACAGCTCTGCCTTATCTTCATCCACAGTGACCATTTCTCCGTTATCATTAATTAGGGCACCTACCTGTTCTGATTTAGTTTTCTTCGAATTAATATATTTAAAAAATCTTTTAGGGTTTGTTTTGCTTTCTTTGGCCACATCTCTTTCATTTTGTGCTTTTGCCAACCTTATTTCTTTCATACACATTTTATTTACTAGTTTATACTTCTCAAGTGTTACAGCTGAGAGTTCAGCCTTGTAATGTTTAAATGCCCTTTTTTTGTTCTTTATTGCTTTTTTAACCGCAGGTGTCAGCCATGAGGGGTTTCATTTTAGCCGCTTATATTTGTTACCCGTAGGAATACATTTTGCAACGTTGCTATTCACAATTGATTTAAAGCACTCCCATTTGGCATCTGTATCCTTATTCCTAAACAGATGCTCCCAGTCAATGTCCTTGAGTGCAGCTCTGAGCCTGGGGAAGTTGGCCTTTCTAAAATTTAATGTTTTTGCCTTCCCAGGCAGAAAATCTTTCTTACAGTTTGTTAAATACAATTATATTGTGGTCACTGTTACCAAGATATACATATATACATACTGACACGGACGGTCCTGCTGCTACCAGACTACTCAGACTCTCCTCTTTTGGCCTCACAAAATGGTCCTCTGCTCCCACCCACAAAGACTGACATACTAAATACCTGCATTTTACCTCTGCTCAGTATCAAACTTCCTTTCATCTCCTCTAACTAACCACAAGTTGCTAACACTGACCCTCCCTTCTACGCCCTCTCCTTTTGCTACCAGCACACAGGAAAACTTGCAACAAAACCTAGATCTTCATTCGTTCCCATGCCTCTTTGAAACCTCACCACACTCCTGAGTCACTCACCAACCCTGCAGCCTTGCACTACCAACACTTTAACTTCTGCCCTGGAGGCGTTTTCCCCCCTCGCTTACAGCCAAACACGGAAACAAACAACCATAGCTTAGAATGAGTATCACTAAATTGAAATGACACTCCTAAGTCACTGAGCGGCACTGGCGGAAATTAAAATCCAATGAGGCTTCCTGCTATACCAACAACCCCTTCAGGACCTCCGGACTGCCCTTTTATTTACTGCTAAACAAGCTTACTTTACCTGTCTCATATTTACACAGGCCCAAAATCCCAAACAACTGCTTCACCCACTACCTTCTTCTCCCATCTCCCAAATAACAGATGAGCAGCTTGCCACAATCTACACTTAACAAAAATGACAACCCATTTCATTCTATCTGAACAAGGACTGCCCTCCCTCATCTATAAGGCTCACCTCACTAAACCCTATTCCATCCCACCTTATCCCACAACTGTCCTCATCTTTCACTCCAGCTCTTACATCACTGTTCAACCTCTCTCTCTCTCTCAACTAGCACCTTCCCTTCAGTATTCAAACAAGTGGTCTTAATCCCAATACTCAAAAAATCCTCTATGGACCCATCTGCCATCACCAGTTACTGACCTTTCTCTCCCATTCCATTCCAGGCCGTTGGCTCCAGTAACGGAATTGTTAATTCTTGCCTGGAGGGCATGGACTGCAAGAAAGGTGTGGCTCCTGCCAACCTTATATACTTCCAGCTGCCCCAACACAACTCAGAAAAACCTTGCAACTTTTGCAGTCCAGTCAAACTGCAATAATGGAACTTTCTCCCTTTTTCTAGGATTTATGCAAGAAGCGGGGGATTTTACCCTGTCTGTCTTCTTCCGCCCCTTTATTCCCCACTGATACTTGGACCCACTATGCCTCCTCAGCTACACTGTATTATGGGATCTTGGTGGTAATGGTAGCACCAGGGTCTTGGTGTGCTTTAGGGTGTCACAAAGACTTTCTTTTAAAAAGAAATCATCTGCAGGTCTCGGTCTGGTGAACCTGCAGGGGGAGCCTGGGTGTATTTTTATATATCCCCCTTTCTTTCCCACAAGTTTTTTTTTACTTTACTTTTTCAAAATTCACACTTTTTCTTTAAGGGGGCATTTACTTGTCAGGGGGCGGAGTCTCACACAAGGAAGTGCCACCTTTCCACCATTGCCTCGGCGGCCAGCAGGGTTCTTCTTGGGGAATGCCAGCCTGCTACGGCTTCGGGCCCATGCCGCACTTGAGTCTAGCTCTGTCCCGCCGCCTGCCTCCGGGGTCCGCATATGGATGCAGGACCCTATTAAAGCAGCACTCCAGTCTTCGGTCATGGTGAGTGCATTTTTTCTTGATTTATTTATTTAAATTAGTCATTTGTTATTGTAATGTAATTTTTATTTGTACTGCTAGGTTTGGTGCACCACTAGTAATAGACAAATATAGGCGTGCTCTCTAATATCAATTGAAATAGAAAGAAAGTGGTTCCATTGGTCAACAGACCTAGGAGTCACACAAAGGAGCACAACCGGTAAACATTTGTACAAAATGTATTATAGTGTAGCAAAAAACAATACATTTAAAACCACAACAACAACACAGATTAAAAAATGCCTCAACCGCCCTGAATGGATTGTACACCTGTCCTATAATATCAAAATAGCCCAAGGCAAATTAATCCCTAAACATTCAGTATTGTACCCTTAAGACCTAATTTTTGTGCCGGCACAAAACACAGTAATGTAAAGACAAAATTCCTATCCTACCAAAACACAACAAATTCAAAACCTCAAAGTGACTTGTGCATTGTGCAAAACAATTATCCAATGTGCATTAATCCAATTGAAAAAAATATAACAGAATATTAAGTGCTTTATGCAAATTCAACTCAAATAAAAACAGTAATCTCCATGGCTATACATAGAATGACAGTGCAACAGAACCCAAAAGAAATAAATAAACTGCAATATACATAGAGATACTTCACCATGTGGAAACATATGAACCAGTCACAGGGAGGACAGTCAGGGCGGGGGGCCACTCCACCTGCGCTTCGCGGTGTAAAGACCGCTTCTTGCTTGGGTGCGGTTGAGGCATTTTTTAATCTGTGTTGTTGTGGTTTTAAATGTATTGTTTTTTGCTACACTATAATACATTTTGTACAAATGTTTACCAGTTGTGCTCCTTTGTGTGACTCCTAGATCTGTTGACCAATGGAACCACTTTCTTTCTAACCTTTATTTGTATTTTATGTTTCTGTTGTAGATTGTGGGGAGAGAGATAATTTGTTGTGGTTCCTCCTAGTCTGTCGGAGTAGTCACTTGTGACTATTGAGGACTTATATACTTCAGTCTTAGGCCCTTAGGGTTATTTAGACTAATATAAATCACCATGATGGAGGCATCTGGGGATAGCAGACAGGATTATACTTTGTCCTATGTGTCGGCAAAGACTGTTGGGCGAGTTCTGTACAGTATGCCCAGATTGTGCTAAATTTATTTTTACTGAGCATAGTAGGAGGTTTATTCCGTCAGTAACTATTGATGCGGGTCCCGCAGAGCCTAGAGCTCCTTTGGTTGCTCAGCCTGGTCAGGCTAGCGGGGGGGCAAGCCTGATATTGCAGAGAGGTTAGCTCACCTTGAAAGGCAGCTTGCTCCGTCAAGCCCCAAGAAAGCCTTGGAGAAAAGGGAACATTTATATTCCTCTAATACCTAGGAGGATTTATAAGCATCACTAGTTTCTGAGGAGGATGAAGGAAGAGTTTTCTGAGGGCGACCTTCCCTCTAGTAGGGAAGACAGGTGTTCGGCTCTTGATTCCTCTTCTAAGGTGGATTTTCTGTTCAGGAGATCCTCATTGGGGCCATTTTTGAGGTTCTGCATATTTCGCCTCCCAGAGCTCCCAAGAGAAAGAAGGGAGACTTATATAAGCCTGAAAGACCGAGAAGAATTTTCCCTGAACAGTCTCATTTTTCCAGTTTGGTTCGGAGGGAATGGGAGAAGCCAAGTAAGCTTCCGCCCATTCCTAAGGTTTTAGATGCTAAGTATCCTTTTCCCTCAGATTGGTTAAATTATGGTCTCTTCCTCCAGTAGCAAGACGCTCCTGTGTCAGGTCTTTCTAACATTCCTTCTGCTTCTTTGAGAGATCCTACTGAAAAGCACTTTGATCAGTTGGCACGTAACGCCTTTTCTCTGGTAGTCTCGCTTTTGTGACCTGCATGTGCTACTTCTATAGCATCTTTGGCAAATAGAAAGTTGTTAAAACAGCTTGTTGTTAAAACTAGGTCCCGATGTCACTCCTGTGACTTTGGCACCCGACTGTTCGGACATGTTTGGAAGTTAGCAAATATGTCATTACTGCTATGGATGATTTGGTTAGATTGGGCGCCAGGGCTTCTGCCTTACTAGTAGCATTACGGTGCTCTTTATGGCTAAAGCAATGGTCGGCAGATGCTGCTTCTAAAAAGTTCTTGATGGGTTTCCTCATCTTGGGTGGTTGACTGTTCAGGGAGTGTCTTGATGACATGGTAAAGGAGGTAACTAAACTTCCGCAGAAGAGGAAGTACACCCCTCTTGTTCGTAGGTCCTCTGGCTCCCAACCCTTTTGGGTGGTAGAGGTTCCGCTTCTTCAGGATCCTGTAGGGAATTTTGGAGCAAGGCAAGGCTTTTTGGCTTATGGAGGGGACAGCTTCTGCAGTTTGCTTCTGTCTGGAGGCACCACATATCAGATCGTTGAATACAAGAGGTGGTGTTTTTAGGCTACAAGATCGAGTTTGCAGCCAGACCCCCCTCCCCCCCCCCCCCCCCCCCCCCGAAGGTTTCTTTGGTCAAGGGCATACCGAAATCCTAAAAAGGCAGAGCCTTGAGAGACAGTTTCGCATCAGGGGCCAAGGATTTTATTCCTGTTTATTCACCATCTTCAAGAAGGACGGATCGATGCGACCCATTTTATACCTGAAGGGCCTCAACAGTCCGACACTTTTGCATGGAATCACAGTAATGTCACTTCAGCCGCGAGATTGGATGTCCATAGTGGATATAAAGGATGCGTATCTCCACATACCCATTTTTCCGGGTTATCAGAAGTATTTGCGCTTTGCTCTGAATGGTCTGCATTTTCAGTTTGTGGCTTGGCCTGTCCTCTGCTCCAAAGGTATTTACCAAGGTTTTAGCAGGACTCATGGCTTTCCTGAGGCCACAAGGGATACACATAATCCCTTACATAGACTATTTACTGATCAGGGCTCAGTCCTATCAGGAGGCAGAGAAGGATACACAGACAGTGTTTTCGACACTAGAGATGTTCTCCTGGATAACCAATTATCCAAAGTCAAATATAATTCTGTCAACAGTGAGGTATTTTCTGGGGACCACAATACAGGCTCTCTTGGCCTGCCTCCCGCCAACAATCTGTCAAGGATTGCAGCTAGTAGGTCTGATGGTATCCTAGTTCAAAGGAGTGCCCTTTGCACAATTTCACATGGGGCTTCTGCAAACAGAGTTGCTGTTGGTATAGGATCGGTCCTCCGAGTCTCTGGATCACCTGTTTGTTCTGACACATTCAGTCAAACAATCCCTATTGTGGTGGCTGGATCCCCAACATTTTTTGGTAGGGAAATCCTTTCTTCTGCCCTCGTGGGAGATAGTCACCACGAATACCAGCCTAATGGGTTGGGGAGGTGTCTAGAGGTTACAGACAATCCAGGGACAGTGATTGGTCAGGGGTCTGGGGGAGAACTTGCTTCCCATAAACCTCCTAGAATTAAGGGCAGTTCTCCTAGTCCTCTTATATTGGACTCCCAGTCTGAAGGTGCATCCTGTCAGGATTCAGTCAGACATTCGGACAGCGGTGGCTTACATCAACCATCAGGGGGGCACCAGAAGCAAGAGAGCTCTCAGGGAGGTAAGCATTGTCTCGGCCAAGAGTTATTTTCCCTGCATCTCTGCAATTCATATTCCAGGAGTGGACAACTCACAGTCCGACTGTTTAAGCAGAACAGCACCAGGGGGAATGGTCTCTTAGTCAGAGGGTATTTCATGCCCTTTGCCTGTGCTGGGGTTAGCCTGATGTAGATCTCTTTGCACCTCGACACAATCGGAAACTTCCGAGGTTTGTGTCTCTATCCACATAGCTTAGCAATAGCAACAGATGCACTGATCCTTCCCTGGTCAGCGTTCAGCCTTCTTTATGCATTCCCTCTGTTTCCACTCCTAGGTCGAGCTCACTGGCCAAAGAGAAGCTGGTTCTCAGACCTAGTAAGTATGTCGGCAGGGGGGGCATTGGCGGCTCCCCAATGACCCAGATCTTCTCACACAAGGGCCTCTTTTGCACCCCAATTTACGAATACTGGCTTTGTCGGCTTGGCTATTGAAACCGCGATCTTAACAGAAAGGGGTTTATCGGCCAAGGTTATTCACACTATGATCCAGGCCCAATAGCAGAATTCTTCAAAGATTTACTACAGGGTTTGGCGGGCTTTCATTGCCTGGTGTGAATCTAGGAACCTTTCTTGTAGAAAGATTTTGGTCTCCAGGGTCCTTGAATTTCTACAGAAGGGTCTGGAGGATGGACCCCAATTAAGCACGCTAAAATGGCATGTATCTGCCCTATCCATCTTTTTTCAGAAACCCATTGCCAAGAATAAACTTATTAAGAGGCCTTTTCCAAGGAGTCACATGTGCGGCTGTCGCACAAACCTATTTTGCCAGTTTGGGACTTGAACTTAGTATTGGCGGTCCTGCAGGGCGATCCCTATGAGCCCTTGATAGATACTTCTCCAACCTTGTTGACTCTTAAAGTAATTTTTCTAGTCGCTATATATTTAGTTCAACGGGTTTCTAAATTAGCAGCTTTGTCGGGAAAGTCTCCTTATTTCGAGTTACACAGGGATAAGACTGTCTTCCAATTTAAGCCAGATTTTCTGCCCAAGGTGGTTTCTCCTTTTCATCTTAATAAAGAGGTGGTTCCAGCTAATCCCTTCAGACTTCTTATTCGTTATAGCCAAGGGTCCTCGAAAAAAAAGTCTACCATCAGCCGATGGATAAGACAGGTATAAATAAGGGCCTATGCTGCCAAATGGAAGGAGCCCCCTTTCGGGTTACAGCTATTCCACTCAAGCTATTGGCGCTTTCCGGGCTTTTTAGCAACAGGCCTCAGTGGAACTGTTATGAAAAGCCGCTACTTTGTCTTCGGTTCATGCATTTACCAAGTTCTATAAGGTAGATGTTAGAGCCTCAGCGGATGCCGCTTTTAGCAGAAAGGTTTTACATACAGTAGTGAGTTAAGTTGTTTTGGCTTATGCTGCTACTCTTTTATGCTTCGGTATCCCACCCAGACGTAAGTCACTGCTTTTGGAAGTCCCGTTCGTTTGTTTATTTTTTATTTTTTTAATATGTCTCACATTTACAGGGGCCCCATCATTGTACCAATCGGGAGTAAATATAGTGGGTGCATTGGGGGTCAGCAGGCCCCATCATTGCTGCCATCATTGAGGTGTAACTATAGGGGGTGCACTGGGGCCCAGGAGGTCAGAGGGCTCCGTCATTGTTTCCATCAGGGGCGTAACTATAGGGGGTGCACTGGGGCCCAGGAGGTCAGAGGGTCCCGTCATTGTTCCCACAAGGGGCGTAACTATAGGGGGTGCACCGAGGCCCAAGATGTCAGGGGGGCCCTATCGTTGTTCCTCCTTCACCTTCTTTATCGTATTTGTGGTCACTTGCATCATTTAGAGAAAAGAGATGCAGCATTTGTTTCTGTTTCAGTCTTAAAGTCAAACAAACTGGTGTGACCCAGGGGGACGGACCAAAACTCAGGATAGTAAAATCTTTTTGGCGCAGTTGTGCTCCTCCTCTCGGTCTACAATTTTGGTGTTGGACTATCAGTCATTTGGTTTACAAAATCTTCTGTGCAGACGACACTCAAATATACCTCTCAGGACCACATCTCTGTTCTCTCATATCCCGTGTTCATGTCATCTTGCTCCCTCAAAGTAAGTATGGACTGAGATCGTCGTCTTCCCACCTACAAATTCTCCTACTCCTTCCACACCACACCCAACTATATCTGTCCATAATCTTACAATTACTGCAACTTCCCAAGCATGATGCCTTGGTGTGTTAAACTGGACTTCTCCCTCTTTCATAAGCCAAATCCTGTAGTCTCCAATTCAAAAACATCTCATGCATCTGCCCCTTTCTCTTACCTGATGTCCCCAAATTCATAGTGCATGCTCTTATGATATCCTGACTAGACTACTGCAACACTCTCTATGGACTACAAACAGACAGACTGGCACCACTGTAATTATTTTCACCATTCCCCAATCAAATATTTTAAACCAGACCAAAAGCCTTGCACAGTTGGAGAAGAAAACTCCCCAAAATGCACTTGCCCCCTCTGCATGCATGGTACTGAATCATTGTCAGGACATTTGCTCTTGCATCCACTAAAAGCTAAAACGCTGCCTCACAGCTTTCTCTTCTATTCCACTCCAGGCCATCAGTTGTGATTGGGATAACTCTCGACTGAAGGGTCGGGACTGCAAGAAAAAAGTGTGATTCCTCCCGGCCTATTTATTTATTATTGTTTATTTATATAGCGCTATCATCTTCCGTAGCGCTTTACAAAGTAGTAGTTACAGGGTAAAAACATACGGTACATATAATATATCAAGTGCAGTTTTACAGAGTTGACAATGGATATTCTGAGTACAAGATACAATAGGAAAGAGAGCCCTGCCCTTGTGAGCTTACAGTCTAAAGGATGAGGGGTGAAGACGAGGGGGGAAAGATCACAAAGAGTCAATATTGAGCTTTGAGTGGCATTGGGCATGTGCCTTTTTGAAAACTGGTTAAACCAGATGATATGCTTGTCTGTATAGGTGAGTTTTAAGGGCACCTTTGAAGGTTTTGAGAGTTGTGGAGTGACGGATTGGGTGGAGGGGGGCATTCCAGAAGATTGTAGTTGCATGTGAGAAGTCTTGGAGGCGGGCATGAGAGGAGGTGACCAGGGTGGAGGACAGGAGAAGGTCAGTAGCAGAGCGAAGACTGCGTCTAGGTTGATATTGTTGGATTAGAGATGAGATGTAGGGAGGGGCCTGGTTGGAGAGAGCTTTGTATGCGAGAGTTAGAGTCTTGAACAGTATTCGCTGTGGGACTGGCAGCCAGTGTAGGGGATTGGCAGAGAGGCGCAGAACTGGAGGAGCGAGAGGAGAGATGGATGAGGCGAGCAGCAGAGTTCAGGATAGATTGGAGAGGTGCCAGCCTGTTAGTTAGTAAGCCACAAAGAAGAATGTTGCAGTAATCCAGTCAGGATATGACCAGGGAATGCACTAGCATTTTAGTGGTGTCAGGTGAGAGGAAAGGATGGATGCGGGAGATGTTTTTAAGTTGGAGGCAACAGGTGGTGGCCAGGGAGTGAATATGTGGTTTGAAAGAGAGGGCAGAGTCCAGAATGACTCCCAGGCACCGAGCTTGGGGAGTTGCTGTTATTGTGTAATTGTTGACAGAAATAGACGTGTTAGAGAGGGGAGGGGAGTTAGATGGTGGAAAAATGACCAGTTCGGTCTTGTCAAGGTTTAGCTTGAGGTAGCGAGATGACATGAATGAAGAAATAGCTGCAAGGCAGTTGGGGAGGCCAGATAGGAGAGAGGAGAGATTGGGGCCTGAGAGATATATCTGAGTGTCATCTGCATAGAAGTGGTATTGAAAGCCTAGTAAAGTTATAAGTTTGCCAAGGCCATAGGTGTAGACTGAGAAAAGTAGGGGGCCTAGGACAGAACCTTGCGGCACACCAAAAGAAAGGGAACGTGAGGATGAGACTGTGTTAAAATAGGATACACTGAATGATCTGTCAGAGGTAAGAGGTGAGCCAAGAGAGTGCAAGACCTTGAACCCCAAGAGAAGAGAGAATATCAAGAAGCAGACGTATATATACTTCCACCTGCAATCCACTTTGATTCTTGACAGCAAAGGTGTACTTGGATTTATTTTCCTTTAATTAATTTATTTTAATGTTTATAGGATTTTTGCTTAGTAAGCGGGGCATTTAACCCTGTCTGTCTTTCAGGCCCCTATATCCCACCTGATTGACCCATTATGCCTCCTCAGCTATGCTGTTTATCTGGAGCAAGGTGGTAGGGGTAAACACCAGGGTCCTGGGGTGCTATGGGGTGTACTTTTGTTTTGAGTGGTCACTCTTGGGCTGCAGTTCCGTCTTAAGGAAAAGTCGGCTGCAGGTTTTTTTGTCTGGTGAGCCTGCAGGCTTGCTTTTTTCACAGTTTATTATGTTGTATATATGTGTTTGGTGGCACTTTAAATGTTGAATGTCACATCCTTTATGGGGGCAGGACCGTCTAAGCGAGGGGGCTGAGCTAGGCGGCAGGAAAAGGCAGACGCTTCCTTACGTTTATGCAGCAACAAACGATCACTGCCCGGTCTGCTGCCTTAGAGCACTGGGAATGTCATCAGACACAACTCAGGCCAAGTATTTTTTCTGGAACAGAAGAGACTTTTACTTCAGGATCTTGTGTCCAGCTCTTAGCTGACGATTCATCAAGGAATGCCTCTATTGGGCCTGATGGTGTTTTGCTTCAATGCGGTGCTTTTTGCACAGTTCCACACAAGACCCCTGCAGATGGAATTGCTCTCGATCTGGGATCGAACCACAGAAACTCTGGATCACCCCTTTTACATGACACATTCAACAAGTCTCTGACCTGGTGGCTGAATCCTCAGCATCTTCAAGTAAGCAAATCCTCTTTACCGGTACAATGGAAAATTATCACCATGGATGCCAGTCTAACAAGTTGGGGAGTTGTCATGGAGTCACAAAAAATCCAGGGTCAGTGGATTGGGGGAGAGCAGTCTTCCCATAGATATCCTGGAACTGAGAGCAATTCTGTTGTCTCTCAAATATTGACACCCGATCTGAGAGGTCATCCCGTCAGGGATTCAAACAGACGATTGAACGGCAGTGGCATATATCAACCAAAGCTGTCAAGGAGGGTGAGCAGGATGTTACTCTGGGGCGATAAGAATGTTCTGTGAATATCAGCGATCCGCATACCAGGAATGGACAACTTGCAGGCCGATCATCTGAGCAGAATGGCCTCGCATCAGATAGAATGGTCCCTAAGTAAAAGGATTTTTCAGTCCTTTTGCATTCGCTGGTTCCCAGAGATAGACACTCTTTGCGTCCCGCCACAATCGGAAGGTGGTGAAGTTTCTATCCCGACCTCAGGGATCCTCTAGCAATAACAGATGCACAGACTCCCAGGCCGATCAGCTCCCTGCCTGCGGGGCACCCCGACCTACCTTTTGTCTCCACTTCTTAACCTTTAGATTGTAAGCCCATAAGGGCAATGCCCTCTCTCCCAGTGTAATTCAGTATGACTGTGTATTTGTGCATTTCTGTCATACAAGTGACTGAGGAAGTAGTAACTTCAATTTACTTTCTCCTTAAGTTGCAGTATATTTGTTTTTAATTCTCATTTCCTGCTTGACATAGTTTACTTTGAAGTAATGATATTCATGAGTTATTTAAAGGGTTACTAAACCCAAACTAAAACCAAACAGGCACTTGCCTTCTCTCCCGCACAGCAGCTGCAGTCCTTTTGTCAGAGAATGAGGAGTCAAGGATCACATTCAAAGACAAGCTGTAAGCTTTTGCAAGAGTATTATATCTCCAACAGGCCTGGCTGGGGTGTGCTGCGTGGGAGAGAAGGCAAGTTCATTTTTTCAGGCGGGGGGTTTAATTTTGGGGTGTTTTAATTGCACTATGCAATATTTGCATTCAGACTCTGTCCACACCTAGAAACATAGAAGGTTGACGGCAGAAGACCATACGGTCCATCTAGTCTGCCCTTATGTGTATACTGTATGTTCTCTTTATCTTAGGATAGATGTGTGCTTATCCCAGGCATGTTTAAATTCAGTGACTGTTGATTTTTCAACTACCTCTGCTGGAAGTTTGTTCCAAGCATCTACTACTCTTTCTGTAAAATAATATTTTCTAACATTGCTCCTGATTTTCCCCCCGACTAGCTTCAGGTTGTGCCCCCTTGTTCTATCATTAGGTCTCTTAAAAACACTTCCCTCCTGAACCTTATTCAATCCTTTCACATATTTAAAGGTCTCCAATCATGTCCCCTCTCTCCCTTCTTTCCTCCAGACTGTACAAATTAAGCTTCGTTTATGCTGCGTTATGCAAAGCAGTTGCAATGCAAGGTAAAATGCCACCCATTATTTTAAGGGCCTGCACACATATATGTACTGCATTGCGCAATGCACGTAGAAAATTTTGCAAGCAGTATATTCTTAGTATACAGTACGTCCTGCTCCAGATAGATTACTTACACTTGGGCTATCCTCCGCCAGATGGCGCTGCACTGCAGAGACATGCAAAACAGGCTCCTCCCGGCCCCTCAAACACCTGGGGACCTCCCACAAATCCCCAGATTTCTCTGCAGTGCTGACTGCGAAGACATGAAATTATCACTCTGTCTCAGGTGAGCGGGGCTATTAAAGCCTGCGGCCCTGTTGGACTATTCCCACCCGTCCTTGATGTGATGTGCCTCCCTGCCTGGGCTGCGCTGGTCGGGTGAAGGTAGGCAGCACCTGTGTGCTTAAGGAGCGTTGCTCCACCGCAGTCCCCCACCAAAGGGTAGGCGGTATAGGCTGATGGTGAGCCTTATGGGATGCCCCCTCCCGCATTGTTGTCCCATGCCCCGGTAGCGGTGGGCCCTATACAAAGGGCCGCCATCCTCCCTCATTCTCCCAGTAGCCCTCGGGAGGAAGAGAAGGGGTGGGGGTGTGTGGATATCCGTGTACTGTGATTACATGCTTATGGCCCTCTTTGTAATGTCTGCTTGGACTGGTGTCTGTGGTGTCAACCGCCGCGCTGACTCGTCTTTTTACACTGTTAAGGCCGCCGCCACGCGCGCCTTTTCCTTCACTTGGATGTTACCTCAGACGCTTCTGCGTCCTCATTGGCTGCTGGTCTGTTGGACTTCGCGCTCTTCGGGGAGGCGGGGCCTGGCATGGCGCGCCTCGTGTCACGGCTCGCGCTGGCCCACCCTTCGAGGTACTCGCCGCCATATTGTTTGGTCGCGTGTGTGTGTGTGACGTTCTTACTTACCGTGGTCCATAAGTGCCCTTGCGGGCGGCTTTATAATTCACTGTAGTGTGTTTCGGTTCTGACACCCTTCTTCTCATTGTGTCTTTCAGAGGCTGAATCCATTGGCCCGGTGTAATTGATAGCGGGCCTTGTAAATTTACTCCCACTCCCTAGGTCATTGGGGCATCCAGGGTTGCTTTATAGCGTCAATCCCTACTGGCATATTGTGCCTAATATCCACATCACCATATGGAGGCATCTAAGGATAATGTGACCGGGGTCCCTCTGGGACCTGACCGGCTGTGTAGGGCATGTGGACAACCCCATGCTGATGCTGACAAGACACGGGTCTGCGTACCCTGTGCTGAGCAAGCGCTGGCTTTGCAATCTGGCCTGCCAGTGGCTATACCTCGCCTCACTTCACCTAATCCCCCTGGCTTAAATCTCACTCCTGCTGAGTCGCACACTAGTGGGGATTCTCAGCCTGAATTGGCATCTAGACTGCCTACGGTTGAACAGATTTTTGCGTGGTCCTTAGCGTGTAAGGGCCCTGGTAAGAAGCGGCTCTTGACGCCTAATGTTACTGTTTTCCCTATGGGATCTGAGGAGTTTGACTCTGTGTGGCTAAGTACTTATGCCTGGATACTGTTGCACTGATTTAAATGGAGACTCAACACATAGAGCACTTAGATGAAAACAATATTGCTCCAGCTGGACGCATAAGTCACGGTTTACCAATGCATGTATGGAGGGGCACAGCAGACCATCAACATTATATCCACAGACGCAGCGGAATCAGAGTGTTAGCTGCTGTAAGAGGATACAGGTGTTTGTACCTGGGCGTTCTGGAGTAATTAAAGAACGCTCACTATGGTGCACAATGTACACAGCACAGCCCCGACTGGGCACTAAAGTCACAGCCCAAATGTACGTATAGATAGGGGCACAGTGGCCCCCATTTAAATCAGCGCAACAGTATCCAGGCATAAGTACTTGGACTTTTTTTCAGTGGATAACAGCTGAACCCCGGGATGAAGGACATGATGACTTGCTGCTATGTCATCTTCAGGCTGAAATAGAGGATAGATGTTTTGTCCCCCTGATTTGTGCTGGCCAGCATTTTTGTGTGAGCTGTGTAAGTGCAGGTGTGTGCGTGGAGTCCAGGTCGACCTGGCAGGGGCCCCTATTCTATTGTCTTTGTATTTTAATGCGCAATTGCGGTTTTTATATTGATGTGTGTACCTAAGTCTTTCTATATATGCATTTGGCCTTTGCCACAATTTTTGATATTAAAAAGTGTGTTTTTGGCTAACTCTGCCTGCATATTATTGGCCAGCCCAGCAATTAACCAGTTGTTGTAGTTTTGTGTTTGTAATTCTGCAACTTCCCCTATTGTCTGTATGGGACAAGGACTCAGCATCCCTGGACAGGGCCTGGGTGTCTTCCCCCCCTAGTGAGGAGGTCCCTCTTGTAGTGGGGGGACTCAAGGAACCTATTGGGGGGCGGAGCTTCTTGATCCTTCCTGGGAGACGGTCACCACGGATGCCGGTCTATCAGGTTGGGGGGGTTTGTCCTGGCCCTGCGGGTCCAGGGGAGGTGGGGTCCTTAGGAGGTCTATTCACCTATCAACGTCCTGCAGCTGTGAGCGATCAGGTTAGTCCTGATTTGTTTGACTGCTCATTTCAGGGCCTGCCTGCTCGGGTGTGCATGGTCACTCTGATGGCAGTTGCCTACATCAATCATCAGGGAGGGACCCGATCCAAGAGGGTCATCCAGGAAGTGTTTCTGATTCTGAACTGGTGGAGGCCAATGTTCCTTGCCTTTCAGCAGTATACATTCCGGGGGGATCCCTCTGCAATAGGGTGTTCCAATCTCTGTATCACCGTTGGGGCCAACCTATGTGGATCTGTTTGCCTTCCGTCACAATCACAAACTCACGGCCTGTGTCTCCCTGTACCAGGATCCTCTGGCCGTGCCCATGGATGCCTTAGTACTGTCATGGCGGGACATTCAGTTTCTGTATGTCTTCCTACATTCCCCCCTTGGCAGGGTTATGCAGAGGATTGCTCTGAAAGGGGTGCCAGCTGTTCTAGTGGCCTCATGTGGCCAGGAAGAGTGTGGTTCGCAGACGTGGTGCAGATGGCAGTAGATCTGTGCTTTCTGCCTGGATTGCCAGATCTGCTCACTTAGGACCACTTACGCCATCCTATTTGCTAACTCTGGCCTTGACGGCCTGACTGCTGAAAACTCCATCTTGATGGAGAATGGTTGTCTACCTCGTTGGTTGAGTCCATGGCGAAGGCTAGGAAGATGATTTCTTCTTCTATCTGTTATATGGTATGGCGTACCTTCCTTGACTGGTTGAGTCTTGGTCTCTTCCCTGTTGGGTGTTCTCAGTTCCCAGGGATCTGGAGTTTTACTGCATGGGTTGGAGTTTTTCTCTAACTCAGTACTATGAAGGGTCAGGTCTCTATCCTGTCTGTCTTCTTCAGAAGTCTTTTGTTCAGCATTCCTTGATTGAGACTGCCTTTAGGGGGTTGCTCATGTGCGTTCCCCACTACATCCTATGGGCCCTGTTTTTTTCTTGGGATTGAAAATGGTCTTGCCTGTTTTGCAGGGTGCTCCCTTTGAACCTGTGCAGGTTGCTGCCTTGGCTATTCTTACACTCAAGGTCGTGTTTCTGGTAGCTATCACTTCTGTCAGGCTTGTGTCTGAGTTGGCGGTGCTGTCCATTCAGCCCCCCTACTTTGAGAGGCACCAGGACAAGGTGTGGTTTTGTTCAATCCAGAATTTCTGCCTAAGGGTAGTGTCTGCCTTTCATTGAATCAGGATATTGTTCTTCCTTCTTTGTGCCCTAACCCTAACAATGTTGAGAGAGTTTTGCACTCTTTGGATGTGGTTAGGTGTCTGAAGTACTATCTGGTGGCTACTGCACCTTTCAAGAACACTGATGCTCTTCTTGTGGTCCCTTCTGGTCCTAGGTGCCAAGTGCCAAGTCTACTATCAGCATGTGGATTCGTCAGGCTGTGTTTCAGGCCTGCTCTGCTAAGAGGAAGAATCCTCCCTTCGCTTTATTGCTCTTTCTTCTCGTGCTATTGGAGCCCCCTTGGGCCTTCCAGCACCAGGCTTCTATTGCACCAGTGTGCAAGGCCGCTACTTGGTCTTCTGTTAATACCTTTTCAAAGTTTTACAAGGTTGATGTTCAGGCCTCAGCTGTTGCTGTTTTTGGCCGCAAGGTTTTGCAGGCGGCAGTGGTTTAAACTGTCTGCTGTTACCTTTTATTGGGGGATCCCACCCTACCTTACGGACACTGCTATTGGATGTCCAAAGTGTAAGTAATCTATCTGGAGCAGGACGTACTGTATACTAAGAATAATACAATTCTGTGAAATACTCACCTGTAGAATTGGTATTATAAGTATACAGTACGTCCTGCTCCACCCCACCCTGTTGTTGCATTATTCTGGATCCCCTGTATGGTTTTTGGTTATTAAATTCTCCCGGCTTCTTTTTCACTGCTTTTCAATGCTGGGGATTTGTGGGAGGTCCCCGGGTGTTTGAGGGGCCTTATAATACCAATTCTACAGGTGAGTATTTCACAGAATTGTATATATTTTTTTTTAATCTTATTTTTTATTGAATTTAAGCATATCACAATTATACAAATAAACAAAAACATAAAACACAATACAGTACACATATTAATGCAGTACAAGACAATATAACACCCTACCCCCATCACCGCAAGTCTCCCTTCTACCTAGGCCATGGGCCTGCTGACACTAGTCACCTAGCCAAGCCTTCCTCTCACCCATTCCCATTTACCTGGGCGCGAGGTGCCGACCCAACCATACTATAAATCAAATGATGGGAGCCAAGTCACCGTACAGAAAAAACGACCAGTAGGAATCCCCCCCAAGCCCCCCCCCCCCCCCCCCCCGCCAGAGCCTGCAGTCATCCGGGACCTGCTGCCCCACCGCCCTTGCTCAATCACAAGCCGGATAGAAGGCCCCCATACAAATGAAACGCACACATACGCGTCCCGAGAACACCAAGACACAAGGCCTCTACCAGAGGGGGGGGGGGGGGGGGACCCGGTCCAACCCGGTCCAACTCCCCTCCTACTATTGCAATTCTAATACCCATTTTTGACCAACTTCTGAACCCTTAAACATTATCCAGGCTACCCATGTCTGCATGTACGTCTCCCCCTCACCCCTGAGATCTGACGTTAACTCCTCCATCCTCATAATATTATTGAGTTTTGCATACCACTCCAGCAAAGGGGGGCCGTCGTGTTTTTCCAGTATCTAGGGATCACCATCCTAGCCGCTGTCAGAAAGTGTCTCAGGGTCCCCCTCTTCCCAGCTTCCTTACCACCCGGTAGCATGGACAGCAACGTAATTTCTGGGGTATTCGGGATCCGTGTCCCATACACTTCCTCATACAAGAGCAGAAATTTGGTCCACAAGCTATGTACACTTGGGCACTGCCACCGCACATGTAGCAGTGTACCCCGGGCTGCGTTACATCTCCAGCATCTCCAGACCTGGAGATCAACTTAAAGTTTTTTTCCTGAGCTTTACAAGGTTTCGCCATTTTATGTGTAAGGTAAAACGCCTTTTCCCAATCCTCTTCCTCAAAAGTCCTCCCAATCTCCCTCTCCCATTCCGCTACGAAGTCTAGCTTCCCTGAATCCTCCTCCCCCATAATAGCATACAGGGTCGAGATAACTCTCCTGGGTCGTTCCGTAGCCTCCAACACCTCTTCAAATTGTGTCCTCTCTCTTGTACTTTCCCCCAGATCCCCTAAAGAGCCCAAGTAGTTACGTAATTGACTCACTGCCAACCACGACACCCCCCCCCTCGGTCCTCAGCTCCCCCTCCGAGAGCGGCCTGCCATCTACTAGCGTATGTCTCACTTTTGTTTGTGTGGACGCTTCCCATCCCAGGAACCTCGATACTCCCAAACCCGGCAAGAACTCCGGGTTACCAAACAGCGGTAACAACGGCCCCGGTCGTGTTGCTATTTTCAGGCTCCTGAGGCAGTCCCCCCATGCCAAGAGGAGCTGGGCCATTAAGAACGGCAGTTTAGTTTTTTGTAAAGTTTTCGGGTCCACCCAGGGAAGAGACGTCAAGTCCCAAACCAGCGAGTCCTGCTCAATCGTAACCCATTGTTTAGATCCCTCTCCGTGCTACCAGTCTGCCATCCTGGTCAACACAGCCGCTCTATGATAGTTCTCTATGTCCGGGAGCCCAGTCCCCCCCCTCCCCTTGGGCCTGGCCAGTTTACGGAGACTAAGTCTTGGGTGTCCCCCACCCCACACAAACCTCACAATTAATGACCTCAGCTGCCTGAAATAACGCTTGCTACCGTACACCGGTACTACTTGAAATACATATTGCAGTTTGGGCAATACGTCCATCTTCAGCACGTTTATTTTTCCCATCCATGAGATGTTCTTTCTACCGTAATCCTCTAAGTCCGTTCTCGTCTTAACGAGTAAAGGGTCATAGTTCAGACTGAATAGTGTAGCTGGGTCAGCTGGTATAAGGACCCCCAAGTAACTTATAGCCTCCTCGCACCACTTAAAGGGAAAGTTCCCTTCCTTTTCACCTCTGGATCAGGCCCTGGTCTACCAGACTAATGTTCAGCATCTCTGATTTAGACAAGTTAACCTTGAAATTACTGACTCTAGAGATGAGCGAACTTTTGAAAAATTCGATTCGACTGATTCGCCGAATTTTCCGTCAAAAATCGTTTCGACCCGAATTTATTCGTGACGAATCGCTATTAAAAACGGCTATTTCTGAGCCTCCTAGAGCCTCAATAGGGTTGTAAACCATTCTGCCTTGCTGTAACACGCATAGGATGCCTGCTGGGTTAGTTAAATAATACTTTAAATAAATATCACATGCAGATCAGAGGCATCGCTAATAGAATCGCAGAGCGGCACAATTGCAGAGAGTTGAAGTGGCATCACTATGAGGGGCAGGAGCCCAAACATTGCTTTAAAGAGACACTGGAGTTGGCAGCAGCAGGAGCCCAAAAACTGGATGAATCACACCCTGGAGTTGCAAGCAGCAGGAGCCCAAACATAGCTTGAAAGAGACACTGGATTTGACAGCAGGAGCCCAAAATTGGATGAATCACACCCTGGAGTTGGCAGCAGCAGGAGCCCAAACATTACTTTAAAGAGACACTGGAGTTGGCAGCAGGAGCCCAAAACTTGGATGAATCACACCCTGGAGTTGCAAGCAGCAGCAGCAGGAGCCCAAATATTACTTTAAAGAGACACTGGAGTTGGCAGCAGGAGCCCAAACATTGGATATATCACACCCTGGAGTTGCAAGCAGCAGCAGGAGCCCAAACATTACTTTAAAGAGACACTGGGGTTGGCAGCAGGAGCCCAAAAATTGGATGAATCACACCCTGGAGTTGCAAGCAGCAGCAGGAGCCCAAATATTACTTTAAAGAGACACTGGAGTTGGCAGCAGGAGCCCAAAAATTGACTGAGACACCCTGGAGTTGGCAGCAGCAGGAGCCCAAACATTACTTTAAAGAGACACTGGAGTTGGCAGCAGGAGCCCAAGAATTGGATGAATCACACCCTGGAGTTGGCAGCAGCAGGAGCCCGAACATTACTTTAAAGAGACACTGGGGTTGGCTTCAGGAGCCCAAAAATTAAATGAATCACACCCTGGAGTTGGCAGCAGCAAGAGCCCAAACATTACTTTAAAGAGACACTGGAGTTGGCAGCAGGAGCCCAAAAATTGGATGAATCACACCCTGGAGTTGCAAGCAGCAGCAGGAGCCCAAACATTACTTTAAAGAGACACTGGAGTTGGCAGCAGGAGCCCAAGAATTGGATGAATCACACCCTGGAGTTGGCAGCAGCAGGAGCCCGAACATTACTTTAAAGAGACACTGGGGTTGGCTTCAGGAGCCCAAAAATTGAATGAATCACACCCTGGAGTTGGCAGCAGCAAGAGCCCAAACATTACTTTAAAGAGACACTGGAGTTGGCAGCAGGAGCCCAAAAATTGGATGAATCACACCCTGGAGTTGCAAGCAGCAGCAGGAGCCCAAACATTACTTTAAAGAGACACTGGGGTTGGCTTTTGGAGCCCCAAAATTGGATGAATCACACCCTGGAGTTGCAAGCAGCAGGAGCCCAAACATAGCTTGAAAGACACACTGGGGTTGGCTTCAGGAGCCCAAAAATTGGATGAATCACACCCTGGAGTTGCAAGCAGCAGCAGGAGCCCAAACATTACTTTAAAGAGACACTGGAGTTGGCAGGAGCCCAAAAATTGATTGAATCACACCCTGGAGTTGGCAGCAGCAGGAGCCCAAACATTACTTTAAAGAGACACTGGAGTTGGCAGCAGGAGCCCAAAAATTGAATGAATCACACCCTGGAGTTGCAAGCAGCAGCAGCAGGAGGCTAAACATTGGCTGAAAGGCACACCCTGAAGTTGGCATCAGCAGGAGGCCAAAAATTGGTTGGAAGGCACACCCTGAAGCTGGCATCAGCAGGAGCCCAAAAATTGGCCTAAAGACATAAATATGTTTTGTTTATGGAAATCCTGGCTGATCCATCCCTGATTCATTTTGACAAAGGTGAGTCTCTCCACATTTTTAGTTGACAGACGAGTTCTCCTCGCTGTAACTATGGCCCCCGCCGCACTAAACACCCGCTCAGATGGCACGCTACTTGCCGGGCAGGACAGCTTTTCCAGGGCAAACTCTGCTAGTTGTCACAAATCAAGTTTGGCTGCCCAGAAGTCCAGCGGATCCTCAAGGTGTGTTGGCATGGTCTTGTCAAAGTATGACATGACCTGCTGGTTCAGGTCCTGCTCCAGGTCTTCCTGCTGCTCATGAGTAGCCTCACTATGCAGGTGTAGAAAGCTACTCATTAGCGACTGAAGACTGAGGCTGCTGCTGATGGAGCTGCTGCTACTGCTCCTTCCAACCCCGCCAGCAGCCATGGCAGTGGAAGGTGAGCGCAGAGGTCCCCTCGAGTCAGACCTTCGAGAGTATGGACCATGGCGCAGATAGGCATCGGCCAACTGCCTACGTAGAATGTCTTTGTAGTAGTTCAGTTTGTTCTCCCTCTCGGTGGGTTTTAAAAAATGCCCCCATTTTGTGCCGGAAGCGAAGGTCCAATAAGGTGGACAGCCAGAAGTCATCCCGCCGACAGATGGAAACAATTCTGGGGTCACTACGCAAGCCCGTGAGCATGCTTCCTGCCATTTGCGCAAGTGACTCGGATGGACTACCTGTCTCCATCTCCACTGCATACTGCCACGGTGTGTCCGGGTCCTCTGTCTCGCCTTCCTCAAAAACCTCTAGCTCCTCTGGCTGCTCCTGCTCCTCCTCTCCTGTCCGCTGACTAGATAAACCAGCCATTTCGCCAAGCCTAAACTGTGTTTTGCTGGGCAACTCCTCCTCCTCTTCCCCCTCCTCCTCCAGTTCAGCTCCAACGGAGTTCATGTGTCCATAAGATGTAAACGCCATGTCTCCAGTGCCCTGACCAGCCATGGTTTCCAACATGTACATGAAGCAGTGGAATCACGTCGTTCATCCCGCAATCCTGTCGACTGACAAATAAAGTGGCTTCCTCAAAGGGCCTGAGCAAACGGCAGGTGTCACGTATGAGCTGCCACGGGTTGACATTGAAGTTACACAGGGGAGTCCCCCTATCTGCTTGGATCATCAGGAAATCCGTGATGGCTTTTCTCTGTTCATATAATCGGTCCAACATGTGAAGGGTGGAATTCCAACGGGTGGAAACATCGCAAATCAGACTATGTTGGGGGATACCGTTCTGACGCTGTAGCTCAAGAAGGGTGTGTTTGGCAGTGTATGAGTGGCTGAAGTGCATGCAAAGTTTCCTTGAAGTTGTTAGGATGTCTTGCATATGGGGGGAACACTTCAGAAACCGCTTGACAACCAGATTGAAGACGTGAGCCATGCAGGGGGCATGGGTCAGGCTTCCTTGGCGCAGCGCAGACAAAATGTTCTTCCCATTGTCGGTAACCATGATTCCCATTTTAAGTTTTCTTGGAGTAAGCCATGTTTGCATTTCCTGATGAATAAATTTAAGCAGTTCCTCCCCTGTGTGACTCCTTTCGCCAAGACAAACCATGTGAAGCACTGCGTGACACCTCCGTGCCCTGCACACATGGTAGACTGGAGGGCCACTGAGACTTGAGCCTACAGTGGAGGGTGAGGAGATGGCAGAGGATGAGGAGGCTGAGTCGCACAGTGTCACAGGCCCAACGGGCAGGGAACGCGGGGGCCCGAAGCGGCGTGACCTGTCCAAGTTGCTGCTGCAAAGGGACCACATTCACCCAGTGGGCCGTAAACGTCATGTACTGTCCCTGACCGTAGTTACAGCTCCAGACGTCGGCGCTGCCATGCACTTTGCTACACACCGACAGGCTCAAGGACTGGCCCACCTTCTGTTCAACAAAAGTGTGCAGCGCTGGTACTGCCTTCTTGGCAAAGAAATGACGGCTTGGGACTCTCCACCTCGGCTCGGCACAAGCCATCAGTTCTCTGAAAGGTGCAGAGTCCACCACCTGAAAAGGGAGCGACTGCAGCACCAGCAACTTGGACAGGAGCACATTCAGCTTCTGCGCCGTAGGATGAGTGGGCGCATACTGCTGTCTCTTGGACATGGCTTCGCTGATGGATTGCTGGTGGGATGCATGACTTGGAGGAGGAGGAGCAGGAGCAACAGAGGATGGGTATGACGCACAGCTGCCTTCGGCTGAGGTGCTGGAGCCTTGGCTGGCAGAAATTGGGAGCGGCGTGCCACTTGGTGAGGAAGCAGGCTGGACCACCCCTTGGGAGCCTCTGTTCTCCCAGGTCGCTTTATGGTGACGCATCATATGTTGACGCAGGGCCGTGGTGCCAACATTTGGGCCCTGGCCACGCTTCACCTTCTGCCTACATATCTTGCATGTGGCCATGTTACCCTCCTGCGGATGCTTCAGGAAGAACTGCCACACTGCCGAGTAGCTACTTTTCCCACCAACAGGCCTCACTGATTCGCTGCTATTGTCGCCAACTCCAGGAACCCCTGCCCCACTACCTCCCGATAAGGTAGCCTGCCGCGCAGCAGGTGCTCTACCCCGGCCCCAGCCCCGTTTGGCTCCAGGCTTTACAATTGTGCCCCCATGCTGACTGCCAACCATGCTGCTAACACCTTTCTGCCTGAGCTGCTGACTCCGGGGCAACCTGCGCCCCTCTTCTCCTGATGATGACGATGAAGCCCCTTCATCACCCGGCTCCCAAGTGCGATCGGCTTCATCATCATTATCACCGAGTTGTGGCTGTACGTCACTGATGTTCGTAGATTCGTCAACAGTGTCTGGCGCAGGAGCTGGAACGCTCGCAGCACCCACGACACTGTCCACATCACTATTTGTCTGCCTAGCTAAAGAAGCCACCTCCATTTCTTGGCTGGGCAGTAGCTGCTGACTGTCCTCTATCTGATCATCCTCTTCACTAAAGAGTGGAGCTGAACCCAAAGCATAGGATACGTCGCTGGGGGAGGGAACGGCGTAGGACAGAGGCAATGGGAGGACAGGGACTGCTCTCGGGGCATGCCAACTCAGGGTTGTGTCAGAGGAACCTACCGACCCTAGACTGGGGGTCTCAGACGTAACTTGTGATGATGTTGTTGATGAGCGCGTTAACCAATCTACCACGGCAGATGCGTTACTGGTGGAGACACGACCGCTAGCAGATACTGGCAGACCAGGTCTCTCACCGTGACTCCTGCTGCCACTCGCCCCTAGTCTGCTGCGACCTCTGCCTGCTGAATCTTGGCCTCTGCCACTCCTCTTTGAACATTCTGGCACTTGTCTGCCTGACATTTTTATGTATTTGCTTATTTAGTATAAACAGATAGGGTTCAAGGTGCAGCTTTGGGGTGCCCTGCTGCCTGGTTTATTAAAAGCAGTCAAAAACAAATGGGATGGCCCCACAGCAGACTTGAGATCAGTATATATGCACACAGCAACAGTGTCTAAGCAGGCTCATACAGGCCAAATTACTTTAAATAAGTTTGCAGCTTAGAGTAAATACAGAGGCTAATGGTATGTTACAGAATGGGATGCCTCACAGCAGACTTGAGATCAGTATATATGCACACAGCAACAGTGTCTAAGCAGGCTCATACAGGCCAAATTGCTTTAAATAAGTTTGCAGCTTAGAGTAAATACAGAGGCTAATGGTATGTTACAGAATGGGATGGCTCACAGCAGACTTGAGATCAGTATATATGCACACAGCAGCAGTGTCTAAGCAGGCTCATACAGGCCAAATTACTTTAAATAAGTTTGCAGCTTAGAGTAAATACAGAGGCTAATGGTATGTTACAGAATGGGATGCCCCCACAGCAGACTTGAGATCAGTATATATGCACACAGCAGCAGTGTCTAAGCAGGCTCATACAGGCCAAATTACTTTAAATACGTTTGCAGCTTAGAGTAAATACAGAGGCTAATGGTATGTTACAGAATGGGATGGCTCACAGCAGACTTGAGATCAGTATATATGCACACAGCAGCAGTGTCTAAGCAGGCTCATACAGGCCAAATTACTTTAAATAAGTTTGCAGCTTAGAGTAAATACAGAGGCTAATGGTATGTTACAGAATGGGATGCCTCACAGCAGACTTGAGATCAGTATATATGCACACAGCAACAGTGTCTAAGCAGGCTCATACAGGCCAAATTGCTTTAAATAAGTTTGCAGCTTAGAGTAAATACAGAGGCTAATGGGATGTTACAGAATGGGATGGCTCACAGCAGACTTGAGATCAGTATATATGCACACAGCAGCAGTGTCTAAGCAGACTCATACAGGCCAAATTACTTTAAATAAGTTTGCAGCTTAGAGTAAATACAGAGGCTAATGGGATGTTACAGAATGGGATGGCTCACAGCAGACTTGAGATCAGTATATATGCACACAGCAGCAGTGTCTAAGCAGACTCATACAGGCCAAATTACTTTAAATAAGTTTGCAGCTTAGAGTAAATACAGAGGCTAATGGTATGTTACAGAATGGGATGCCCCCACAGCAGACTTGAGATCAGTATATATGCACACAGCAGCAGTGTCTAAGCAGGCTCATACAGGCCAAATTACTTTAAATAAGTTTGCAGCTTAGAGTAAATACAGAGGCTAATGGTATGTTACAGAATGGGATGCCCCCACAGCAGACTTGAGATCAGTATATATGCACACAGCAGCAGTGTCTAAGCAGGCTCATACAGGCCAAATTACTTTAAATAAGTTTGCAGCTTAGAGTAAATACAGAGGCTAATGGTATGTTACAGAATGGGATGGCTCACAGCAGACTTGAGATCAGTATATATGCACACAGCAGCAGTGTCTAAGCAGGCTCATACAGGCCAAATTACTTTAAATAAGTTTGCAGCTTAGAGTAAATACAGAGGCTAATGGTATGTTACAGAATGGGATGGCTCACAGCAGACTTGAGATCAGTATATATGCACACAGCAACAGTGTCTAAGCAGGCTCATACAGGCCAAATTACTTTAAGTTTGCAGCTTAGAGTAAATACAGAGGCTAATGGGATGTTACAGAATGGGATGCCTCACAGCAGACTTGAGATCAGTATATATGCACACAGCAACAGTGTCTAAGCAGGCTCATACAGGCCAAATTACTTTAAATAAGTTTGCAGCTTAGAGTAAATACAGAGGCTAATGGTATGTTACAGAATGGGATGCCCCCACAGCAGACTTGAGATCAGTATATATGCACACAGCAGCAGTGTCTAAGCAGGCTCATACAGGCCAAATTACTTTAAATAAGTTTGCAGCTTAGAGTAAATACAGAGGCTAATGGTATGTTACAGAATGGGATGCCCCCACAGCAGACTTGAGATCAGTATATATGCACACAGCAGCAGTGTCTAAGCAGGCTCATACAGGCCAAATTACTTTAAATAAGTTTGCAGCTTAGAGTAAATACAGAGGCTAATGGTATGTTACAGAATGGGATGGCTCACAGCAGACTTGAGATCAGTATATATGCACACAGCAGCAGTGTCTAAGCAGGCTCATACAGGCCAAATTACTTTAAATAAGTTTGCAGCTTAGAGTAAATACAGAGGCTAATGGTATGTTACAGAATGGGATGCCCCCACAGCAGACTTGAGATCAGTATATATGCACACAGCAACAGTGTCTAAGCAGGCTCATACAGGCCAAATCACTTTAAATAAGTTTGCAGCTTAGAGTAAATACAGAGGCTAATGGTATGTTACAGAATGGGATGCCTCACAGCAGACTTGAGATCAGTATATATGCACACAGCAACAGTGTCTAAGCAGGCTCATACAGGCCAAATTACTTTAAATAAGTTTGCAGCTTAGAGTAAATACAGAGGCTAATGGGATGTTACAGAATGGGATGCCTCACAGCAGACTTGAGATCAGTATATATGCACACAGCAGCAGTGTCTAAGCAGGCTCATACAGGCCAAATTACTTTAAATAAGTTTGCAGCTTAGAGTAAATACAGAGGCCAATGGTATGTTACAGAATGGGATGCCCCCACAGCAGACTTGAGATCAGTATATATGCACACAGCAGCAGTGTCTAAGCAGGCTCATACAGGCCAAATTACTTTAAATAGGTTTGCAGCTTAGAGTAAATACAGAGGCTAATGGTATGTTACAGAATGGGATGGCTCACAGCAGACTTGAGATCAGTTCAGTATATATGCACAGTAAAGGTGTATGAGCAGCCTGAAAACGCTAACGAAGCCAGTCAGCCAGCCAGTAACACTCAGGCTGGATGAAAAAAAAAAATCTCCCTGTGACTGCCTCCGATTTTTCCTAACTTTCCCTGCTTCTCGCTGACTTCCTGCCTGTCCCTGGCTCTCTAACTGTCTCTCCCTGACTACAGCAGTGTCCTGTCTCTCACGAATGCAATAGAGAAATGAGGAAAAGCAAGATGTCCGCCGCCTTAAATAGCACTGTGACGTCACCGGGCTTGCTGGCTGCTGATAGGCTGCATGTGACTGCCCCAGCATGCACTGGAGCAGGGTAGATGTCTGGACATGTCCCGTCCGCCATCTGAGAATGCCTGTAATGTAAATGAATGGATGTTAAACTTCGAGCGATCGAAGCACGGGGAAATTCAGATTCGATCCGAATCGAATTTTTCATGAAATTCGGATCGAATCCGGGTTCGTCCGGATCGATTCGCTCATCCCTAACTGACTGCTGAATTTCTGGAACTCCCGTATAATAGACGGCAGAGAAGTATGGGGTGATGTAATGTATAAAAGTAAGTCATCCGCGTACAAAGCTAATTTATGTGTCTTACCTCCTACCTCTATTCCCTTTTATAGCAACCGCTAGATGCTCCATCACCAGCACAAACAACAAGGGCGACAGAGGGCAACCCTGTCTCGTCCCGTTCCTCACCAGAAAAGCAGATGACAAAAGCCCGTTCGTCCTCACCCTTGCTGTGGGACCTCTATAAAGTGCTTGTATTTTCCCTCTCAGGACCGGGCCCAGTCCCGCCTGCCTAAGGACATGTTCCAGAAATCTCCAACTAACCCTATCAAATGCCTTTTCGGCATCCACCGACAAAAGACACATAGGGATTTTATTGGTTCTCGCATAAGAATTTAGGAGAATAGTCTTAATTGTGTTGTCCCGGGCTTCTCTTCCCGACACAAACCCTACCTGGTCCGTATGGGCCCAAGAAGGCAGCAACCGCTTCAGTCTGTTGGCAATCATTTTGGAGTAAAGTTTCACATCCACATTAATTAGAGAAATAGGCCTATAACTACTGCAGGCTGTCAGCTCCTTCCCTGGTTTGGGTAAGACTGTGATGTGAGCCTCTAGGGTCTGTGTCGGGAAACCACACTCCTCTGACACTGCGTTAAAGATCTTAGTCATGAATGGTGCCAGCTGGGCTTTAAACTGCTTATAAAATTTGACCGTGAAGCCGTCAGGTCCCGGGCTTCTCCCGGAGGGGGTCCCCGCCAGTGCCTCCACTAATTCCAATTGCTCAAATGGCTCCTCCAAGGCGTCTCTGTCCAGGACGTCAAGGACCGGCAACCCTGTGTCCTCCACATATCTCTCTATCTCCCCCTCCATAGCATCTGCCTCCCCCCCCCCCCTCAATGTTGTATAACTGGGAATAAAACCGCCTGAAAACCTCCACAATTCTTTTGGGGTCGTGCACAAGCTCACCTCCCAAGTCTTTTATATTTGGAATGTACGTTTGGTGTTGTCTGGGGTGTAAAAGTCTAGCGAGAGGACGTCCACATTTATTGTTATGTTCGTAATAAAATCTATTTGCCAATTCCCTCTGTCTGCTAGTCATTTTGTTTACTAAGCTCAACAACTTGTTTCTAGTTTCCATCAGCTCCATCGTACACGCTGGGGTCGGGCTCCGCTTGTGAGAAGTTTTAGCCTGGCGATGCTATCCAGCAGCCCCTTCACCTGTGCACCCCTCTCCCTCTTCAACCTCGAAGCATGCTGAATCAGGACCCCCCTCAGAGTACACTTCAGGGCCTCCCACTGTATAGGGAGCCCAGTCGAGTCCTGCTCATGATTTCTCAGGAAGTCAGCAATCCCTTCTGCGATCGCCTTAGAACACAACTCATCCTGCAGGAGGCCCTCATTCAACCGCCACTGCCATGGCCGCTCCGCCAGCCCAGGCAACCCCAACGACAAAAGCAAAGGAGCATGGTCTGACCACACTCTGGTGCCTATGGTCGTCACCGGGGACCACTGAAGTGCATGGTGAAAAATAATCAATCCTACTGTAAGAAGCATGAATGTTTGAGAAAAAAGTGAAATCTTTGACCCCGGGGTTGCAAGTCCTCCAAACGTCAATCAGTTGTCTGTCATGAAGCAGTTTCTTAAAGGCTCTTAGTTTTGTGTATGACCGCCCCGTTGAGGTGTCCAACAACGGCTCTATCGCCATATTAAAATCCCCCCCTAGTATCATCACCCCCTCTGCAAAATCCTCCAGGGTCCGGAGGATCCTCTGAGCTGCCCTCACCTGATCAGTGTTAGGCAGATAAACATTGGCCAAGGTAAACTTTCTCCCCCCTAATTGAGCCTTAACGAATACGTATCTGCCCTCCGGATCTATTGCTGTATCAAGAGATACAAATGGTGCGTTCCTGTGGATCGCTATTGATACCCCCTTAGTTTTGGCTTCAGGGTTCGGGGCGTGAAACCACGTAGGAAAGTTTTTGTCTTTGCATTTTGGTATCCTATCCGCCCTAAAATGAGTCTCCTGCAAGAATAGAACATGACATCTTTTTTTATGTAGGGAGTACAGGATCTGCGACCTCTTAGAGGGGTCATTCAAGCCCTTCACATTAAAGGAGCAAAATGTAATAATGTTAGGCATTTTGAGGGGTCATCCTTTTTTTTTTTTTTTTTTTTTTTTTTTTTGTTAGCGTGTAAAACTGGGTGCCACAGTAAGTAAGTTGCAAAGGTTAGATATACTAAGATTATAAACTCTGCTTTAATCAATGAAATGTTCACTTTAAACATTATACTAACATTGCACAGAACAACTAGAGAAATAATAATGTTTGCTAAACTAATGTGGCTAGGTTTCTGCTTCATATGCAACTGTTCAAAACTCTGGAAAACTCTTTGCAATATGTCATGCAACTGTCATTAAAGGATTTTTGTGGTCTCCTCTAGTGTAAACCCTCTGCATTTATGTTCCAGTTTGGCTACCTCCACACATATTGCAACAGATCTGCAACTGGAATAGTAACAGAAACTGCATCTGCATAAGTGTGACCTGAGGGGGGGGGGGCGTTATTTGCTGCCCTTCTGCTGTCAAGTTACTGACTGCTTGGTCCTGGATGGCTATAGACATGCTTTGAGCTTCCACTGCTGTAATGCATCTCAGTGGTGGACTGGCACATGGTTCATCTCTGCTCTGCTTCCTGTCATTGGAGGACCCTGCTGTTTGGCGAATACAAACGGGGGTGTGCACAGAATCCAGCACAGTAGCTTATTGGAGCTGACAGCAGGATAATGGTATATGCATATAGACCATAGTGTACCATTCATTGTACACAGTATAATGCAAAAAACAAATAAAAAGTCAGGATAAAAATAACAACTTTATAAACCTTTAAAAACTGTAAGATATTGTTTCTATGCTCTGCTGTATTACTACTGCTATTATAAAACTTCAATAAAGAGAGATTAAAGAAAAACTGTAAGATATATCGTAAAGCTAAACTTACTATAATTTTTTATTGAAGGGGGAGCAGAGAAGTGGTGGATAATGGAATAATTCCAGGAGATGGACTGGGAGCTGGTGGCCTTGATTCAAGTTTCTATAGTCATTTGAAACGAAATTGGATTTGGATAAGTTACATTGTAAATAACAGCAAAAAGGTTAGTACTATTTCCTGATTTCTTTTTGACAATTCTGTATTCTTATAGGCATTTAAAAACTATTTCTGTTTTTTGTTTAATAAATGTAACAATGTAATGGCAGCATTAAACGTGGAATTGCTGCTCCCACATGGTGGTCAAGGGAGTACCATTTTTGATTATACCCTGCTCAGTCACACTCGACACTGGGCAGGGCAAGTGTCTTAAAACAAAGCAAATTATGTAGTAAAACGTAAATGTAGAGATGTATCGATCTTGTGCAGTAAGGCTTGGTAGAAGGTTGGGTGAAAATTTAACAGAAGGAGCGGCATAAATGAAGAAATTGGTCTATATATTATAGGGTGATGTTATTCATTGATATTTCTCCCCCCAGACTAAATCGGCATCAGCACAAGGGGGTATTACTTTAAGACTTCAGACCTTCCTCAACAAACATGCCTTTCCACTTGGCTTACGAGGTAAAATGTACATTTCTACTTTTTATAGTTGTCCCTGAATTCCACACAGACTGGTTCTCATTTGCACATTAAATTGCCTGTCTAGGCATATTAAAAAATGACATCTACCTCCCTGTCCGCAAGCTCAGTCATACAGGAAGCCCAGAGGTGCTGCAGCAGTCTGCTCTGGTGTGGATAATGTGATCCCTGGCCAGCCATCTGTGTGCATCCCTGCTGCCGGTCAGGAGGCTTCATAGTTGATTGTAAGCCCGGGGCACATCATGTGAGCACCCACCACACAAGTGTAGGCCTGGACAGTTTCTGATAACTCATAAACAGTCCTGCAGTCTGCAGGATTATGAGAAATCGAGCCTGCGGGTGGAGAGAAAAGTGTTTTTGTTTTTTCGGAGGTAAATTCATTTAAAGGTAAAGTCAATTTTTGTGATGTAATTTTTATAAAGAAAATGTAGTTTATAATTTGAACAAACTCTGTTTAGCAATGTAGTTCACCCATACCAAACGTGACCCATTTCCAATTCCCCTATATTTCTTTTAGGCATAGGTCCATTTCTCGTCTCTTCCATTCCGGGGCACCACCATCAGCAACCCGATGGTTAACCTCAGCCGTAGGCAGGGACTGCAAGATAAACAAACTAAGCTCCTCCCGGCATATATGGGTCAAGCTGTGGCCGGACACCCCCAGTCCCCCCCCCCCCCAAGTCACCGGGACTGTGTAGAGATTAAGGATTTTAATTCCAGTTTTGTTGCTTTGACAGTGCTGATCGGAAGCAGGGGCTTTGACTCTGTCTGCCTCCCAGGCCCTCATCCTCTACACTTTCCTGGAAACTCTGCTTGGATGCCTGAAGTTGTTCTTTAAATCGATAGCGTGGGACAGTGCAGTGTGAGGGGAGTGTGCACGGGTCAAGTAAGTGCATCCGGGGCTCGGGCGGTTTTGGTTTGGAGCTTCGAAGGTCAGGACCTTGGCCCTACAGCTGCTGCTCCTGTCACAATGGAACAGGACGGTACAGACTTTGGACTGTGCTTCACCTTGACGCACTCTGTCCGGCGATCTCTCGACTGGTAGCTGGACCAGAGCAAGCTGGCGGTGGGTTGGTCCTTCCTGCCAGTACGGTAGGTCATCCTGACCAGAGATGCCAGTTTGACGGGGTGGGTGGTGTTCTGGACAACCAGATGGTCCAGGATCGCTTGGACCAGTGGGAGCGCCAACAGTCAATGTTTTGGAACTGAGGTTGGTTCTGTTGGCCATCCGGCATTGAAGGCTCCAAGGCCTCCCAGTCAGGGTACAGTCGGACAACTCCACTGCTGTGGCCTACATAAACAGGGAGGTACCAGGAGCTGGCAAGCGTTCCAGGAGGTACGTTGCATTATGAGGTGGGCTGAGCTTCACGTTCTGTGCATCTCAGCGATACCCTTTCCTGGGCTGGAGAATTTGCAGGCTGATTATTTGTGCAGGCAGACAGTGGACCTGGACATGTTCCAAGCCCTCTACGACCGGTGGGGGTTTCCTGAAGTGAACCTCTTTGTGTCTCTGTGCAACCGGAAGGGCCAGAGATCAGGGTATAGCCTGCTGCACACATTCCCACCACTGCCACTTCTGGGACGCTTCTTAAAAATGGTCAACAGTGAACGTATTCGCATCATCCTGAACGCTCCACACTGGCCCAAAAGGGTGTTTTTCACCGATCTAGTAAGCCTAGCAACAGAGTCCCTGTGGCGACTCCTCAACCGTCCAGATCTTCTACAGCAGGGTCCTCTGCGGCATCCCAATTCTCAAGCTCTGACTTTAGCAGCTTGACTGCGAAGACCAGCATCCCATAGGAAAGGGGCCTATCCGCCACAGTAATTTGGACCTTGATTTGGGCACGAAAGCAGTCATCCTCCAGAAACTAGTACAGGACTTGGAGGGCCTTTGTTGTTTGGTACAAGGGGCTACTCCTGTAAGGAGGTTCTCGTTGCCCAGGATACTGGAATTTCTTCAGAAGGGCCAGATTGCTGGCCTGCAGCCCAGCACCCTTATAGACCAGGTCTCGGCCTTGTCCATTTTTTCCCAGAGGCCCATAGCGAAGCATGGATTAGTCCGTACTTTCATGTGCTACACATGTTCGTCCTCCTAGACGCTCATTGATCCCACTCTGGGATCACCATCTGGTGCTTCAGGGGCCGCCCTTTTGAGCCAATGATGGAGGCCTCTCTGGTGACGCTCACTTTGAAGATGTTTTTTCTTGTGACCTCTATCTGGTTTCAGAGCTGGCTGCTATCAAGTGTTCCACGTTCCATGTTAAACAGGATTTTTTGCCCAAGAAGATCACTTTCTTTCATCTAAATCAGGAGATCATACTGCCCTCTTTGTGTCCGCTGAGTGCCTCTGTTGCTGCCCTGCTGTTGATTTCTTCTACAGGGTTAGAGTTTTCTTTGATAGGTTCAGAACAAGTTGTGCGAGATACGCGCAGGATATATATATAATCATGTGTTTACCTTACACCACTAGGGCATCCAAAAAATATAAGGAAAATTACACCTTAATGGTTTCTGGGCAACCTTGTGTCCTTCTTTCTTCTCAGCTGGAGTGGCCGACTTTACCTCCGCTTGCCGGTTCTGCCCTGCACGCTGCCCGTCCTCAGTCCTGCTGCACTGCCACCACTGCCTGATGTTTTGACTGCGGCTGTTGCTTCTCTTACTGTACGTTGGTGCTGCTGTGCTACCAGTCCCGCCTCTGTCCCCGCGACCACCGACCTAAACGCTGACCGGGGAGCAAAATTCCGGCACACGTCATCGCCGCACCTGGAAGTGGCATCAGCGCTCCAGTCACCGATTTCCGCCCACAAAATTCACAATTTTGGAGGGAAAACTTAACCGCAAACCACAGTACAGAAAAAAAAAGAAAACATCCGAAGTCAGAAATTGCTGATCCAACGGCTGGAAGACCCTTAAAGGTACAGCACACCCATAACAACTGTATGACTGTGCCAAGACTTTATGTGAACTACACCTGGATATGCACTGGTTAGCGGGCTTCTCCAGAACTCCTGTAGTTGAAAACAATAAATTAAAATAACTGGTCGAAGTCTAACCCATCTTAGAACACTCTGTCCAGTTTTTTTATCAGGGAGGAAACACAAAGAACTGAGGTGCGCAGGAAGGGGTGGGGCTTTTAACCTATTTCGGGTTGTGTTTCCTCCCAGGGCGTGGAGCCTCTTTCTCCGTGTGGTCATGCTGAAGGATTCCTAAAAAAAATCAGTTACCGGTAATTCTAACGGTGTTTTTTTTAATTAACTGGGCGTATCCGGCCACAGCCTGCCCTATATAGGCCGAGAGGAGCTTAGTTTGTTTTTCTTGCAGTCCCCACCTAAGGCTGAGGTTAACCCACATGTTGCTGATGGTGGTGTCCCGGATTTTTTTTTTTTTTTTCTACCCCACCAGATGTGTATGCTGTTTTTATGAGAGGATCTGTTTCCTACAAATCACACTCATTGATGCTGCTGCTAAGAATGTGTAAGTGTGAGCTTCTGTTTCCTTTGTGTGCAGGGCTCTCTCCTTGTAGATCTTGGTACACAGATTTGGTATATGGTGGTCATTTGCAACTGATTGTAGGTAATGAAAACTGAATTCATAATACGCATATGTGTGAAGAGAAAAAAGAAAACTCACACTTTTTTGAAAATGTCATTGAAAGTGCTCTTTTTCTTTAAGTATTGCAAACTGAGGTATCATGAAGTTTAGTAGGAAGCAATTTCAGCTTGGAAAAATGAAGTATCAGTTTTAATTGTTTTTTTCAGTTTTTTAAATATTTGCATTCACCTGATGATCATGAACCTTTTCTGTTAAAACAATGGATGATAAACAAAGGGCCATTTTATACTGCCCCTTTCCTATGCATTAAGGTGGAAACCTACAAATGCAGTGCAATGCACAATCGTGTACAGTTTTTTAAATATTTGTATTCACCTGATGATCATGAACCTTTTCTGTTAAAAAAATGGATGATAAACAAAGGGCCATTTTATACTGCCCCTTTCCTATGCATTAAGGTGGAAACCTACAAATGCAGTGCAATACACAATCGTGTACTGTGCTGTGCCACCATTTCATTGCAGCTGTGGTATTACATGTTTCCCTGCACCACGCTGTTGTTTCCTATCCAGCAGTGGCACCAGGAGGCATAACTGAAGGGTCGTGGCAGCAGGAGACCTTCTAAGAGAAGGCACTAGAGGCAACTTTGGTACCCTGCATTGACGAGGACAGCAGGAGAAGTGAAGGACCCATGAAAGATGTAAACACAGGCAGAGAAAGCTTCCACACTCCAGTGGGAAAGGGTGCACGATCCAAGCCTGTCCCAAGCCCCAGTAATCCAGGTAAAAGAGAAATTGGGGGATCCGCACTTCCTTAAAAGTAGATTCTTTATTCCAAAAGTATTGAAATCATCAGTGTCTCCAGACCAAATCAAAAACATCCAAAGCCAGATAAAAACAGTATAGACTCGGGCAAAGGGAAGAGTGGGGCCCTCTGACGCATTTCGGGTCCTTCAGTGGCCCTTAATCATAGATGGGGGTACCCCTAAAACTAAATCATTAAATAGTAGTAAGAGGATGACTCACCTGAAGCAGCAGCGCAGCCCGCAGCCGCGGGGAGCCACGATCGACGGGCAGTAGTGACGTCAGGAATGGAGGAGGCGCGTCTGCTGAAGGACCCGAAAACGCGTTAGAGGGCCCCACTCTTCCTTTTGCCCGAGTCTATACTTTTTTTATCTGGCTTTGTATGTTTTTGATTTAGTCTGGAGACACTGATGATTTTAATACTTCTGGAATAAAGAATCTAATTTTAAGGAAGTGCGGATCCACCAATTTCTCTTTGACCCATGAAAGATGTCTGGAGCAGATGCCGGCAAAAGATTGGGCTTTAGTCATGGCTACCAAAGCAATTTTTTTAATTGGGTACTAACACTGTAGTCTAAATACCTCATAACGCAGGGCTTCATAGGTGGACTGGTATCTAGGCAGATTTCAGCACATTTTTTGCAATGGCATATGCTATCTAAGTAGTAGTATTCCTTTAAATACACAAGGAAAAGGTTTCTCAGCAACTTGCTAGATATTAAAAAAGTATAGATAATACTACATTTAATCTATGTGGATTATGCAGGCATTCTAATTTGAATTTTTATAAAAACATTTTTAGATAATAAGGAGAGAATCTTCAATGTGAATCTATCACAAAGTGCCGAGTTTATTCAAGTGCTTAAAGAATCCAATGTAAATCGTAACAAAAGAGTGTGTGGAGGGAAAAACCAGAGACGAAAACGATCCAAAAAACAAGTGGACACAAAAAAAAAAATTAATCAGAAAAAAAGTAAGTAAAAAGTTTAGGTCATTTATTTATATTTTTTTTAGCAGTTATCCATACTGGATGACCAGTAAAGGATGCAACACTTCACTAAATATGTATTTGGAAAAAGCATGCAGTCTGTAAACTAAATGGTTAAAAGCTTGTATCTTTGTCAACATAAAAAAATATTTCAGACTCCATGACCTACGCTGACCTTATCGAGGGGTGGGGGTTCTGCTTACTCTGCTGGGAGTTATTGTTCATGAATACAGATTGATAGTGACCTGGGTTTCCTGCCCCTTTGCATTGTGGGTTATGTCTGTTCAATCCAGGCAGCCACACCTCTGGCATGCTTGGAAAGGAAGTCTCCTGGGTGCTCCAAGATGGCCGCACCCGGGTAAAAACCAGTGAGGTGGCATTTAAATTTTAAGTGGCTGCTAGAACAAATGTATGTGCCAATAATGTCAGTATCATGCATGCAGGTGGGGCAAGTGAGGTTTTCAGAGTTTTTCTTTACCTGTGTAAGGCTATTGGCCCAGTTTAAAATAAATCAGCTGTAACCACTTGCATCCAGGGGAACAGAGTGTCTAGTCCATGCTAGAAGCAGAATTTCCCGTGTGGACCTGCATTAAAGTCCTCTAGCAATGGATGCTTTGGCTCAGGTTTAAGGAGGCCTATTATGATTTTCCTCGTTTTTTTTAAGTTATGGTCAGAATAATTAGTGGCAACGTGATTGAAATTTTGCCGGCCAAAAAAATCCTGGTTGCCTAACCTCCTGAAATTACTGCTTTTCACCTTGTACTCGTCCAGAGCTCTTTCTCAAAGACCTCCTCAGATACATTTCTCAAACATCTGCTCCAAACAGATGTAAGTATAATAACAATAATACCATGGTCCTGTATCCAAGCTATATGGGCCAGCCACCTGCTGATTTAGTGCTTTTTGGGAAAAAATGGTGTGGTTCATAGTGTCTGATAATGGTTCGGGTTTAGAAAAATTATGTAAAAGATGGGTTGGAGAAGAAGAGTTGATTAGGGGATGTTGTAGTCTACCCTAAAAAGATGCATTTTTATGGAGCGTCTAAAACTATTGATGTTTTTAATCAATCTAATTGTCGGGGGTAGGGCATTTCAAAGAATTGATATAGCTCAGGAGCAGTTTTGTAGCTGCGAGAGGGAGGTTCTGACCTAGGCAGATGTTAGTTGTAGATCGATTGCAGAGCATAGGGAACATTTATGGCGGTAGTCAAATAGGGAAGACATATATGGGGCTGCAGCACTGTGAGTAGTGAGTTACAGTAATCCAGATGAGAATGGATCAGGGCAACAAGGGGCCCATCCTATCGATTTGAATACAGTAGTGTACGACAGATCAGAGTCAGAGATATTAGAATTAGGCAGGTTAGTAGGTGGTGAAAACAAAAGTAGCAGTTTAAGAGTTTCGTTTCAGACAAAGATGACAGCGGCCCAGACAGTCACTGGTGTTCTGAAGTACAGCAGGGATGATATCATGAGCTGTATAGTTGAGTGTCATCAGTATATAGATGCTACTGAAAACCAATAGTCTGTCAGATAGGGGCAGTGCAGAGCGAAAAGAGGAGAGGCCCTAAGACTGAACCCTGAGGAACCAATAGTTACCAACAAAGGAAAGGAGGTAGAGCCTGCAAAAGGTACAGCATCCCAAAAAGTTAGGAAGAAAACCAGGAACGTAGTGTCCCTAAAGGGATACAAAAGGCAATATTAGATCACTGTTTTCTGGTTTTAAATTGAATAAGAAATAGCCGTGATATCAAAGATTACAATTTCACCTTATGATTTATCTTTTGAATTATTTGAGCATGGCCCTTGGCTCTGTGATGCAGCATAATTGTCAGCATAATGGGCGGGGTCTGTAAGACAGGCATTCTCATCACTCTGGCTGTTCTCCCTCTCTCCGAGTGTCCACAGTCTGATGAGGCAGCTTATCCCTATTATCGGTGATCTATGGCAAAGGAATTCGGGGTGTGTACCACTTGCTTTGCTTTGTTTCTACTTTCAGAAGCATCTGATGAGTTAGGCTGCTGAATATCAGTTTATGCACTTTGCTTAAAGAGTCCCTTTTATAGAGAAACTTCGGTCACAAATGCCTGGGACTTGGATCTCGTGATGCGGTGAGTTTCCGAGTCAGACGGGTCAGCTGCAGGGGACAAAAGGTGTTATTCTTAGTATACAGTATGTCCTGCTCCAGATAGATTACTTACACTTGGGTTATCCTCCGCCAGATGGCGCTGCACTGCAGAGACATGTAAAACAGGCTCCTCCCGGCCCCTTAAATACCCGGGGATCTCCCACAAATCCCCAGATTTCTCTGCAGTGCTTACTGTGAAGACATGAAATTATCACTCTCTCGCAGGTGAGCGGGGCTATTAGCTTGCGGCCCTGTTGGACTATTCCCACCCGTTCCTCGTGTGATGTGCCTCCCAGCCTGGGCTGCACTGGTCGGGTGAAGGTAGGCAGCACCATGTGTGCTTAAGGAGCGCTGCTCCACCGCAATCCCCCTCCAAAGGTAGGCGGTATAGGCTGATGGTGAGCCTTTATGGGATGCCCCTCCCGCATTATTGTCCCATGCCCCGTGTGGCGGTGGGTCCTGTACAGAGGGCCGCCATCCTCCCTCATTCTCCCTGTAGCCTTCGGGGGGGAAAGAAGGGGGGGGTGGGTGAGCGTGTATCGTGATTCGTGCATACGGCGTTTTGTCAAGTTTTTTTGTACTAGTATATATGGTGTCAGCCGCCGTGCTGACTTGTCTTTTTTTACTATTGCAAATGCTGCCGCCGCCGCCACCGCGCGCGTCTTTTCCTTCATTTAGATATTCCGTGCCGGGCGGCGGCATTACCTCAGACGCTTATGCGTTCTCATTGGCTGCTTGTCTGTGGGCTTCACGCTCTTCGGGGGGGGGGGGGGCAGGGCCTGGCTCAGCGCGCTATGCGTCACGGCTCGCTCTGGCCCGCCCTTCGAGGTACTCTCGGCGCCATTTTGTCAGGTCGCGCGTGCGTGTGTGACGGTTTTACGTACCGCGGTCCGTAAGTGCTCTCGCGGGCGGCTTTATACTCATTTTAGTGTGTTTGGTCCTGACACCCCCTCTTCCCATTGTGTCTTTCAGACGGGTGAATCCATTGCCCGGTGTAATTGATAGTTGGAGGCATCCCAGGATAATGTTACCAGGGTCCCTTTGGGACAAGACCGGCTGTGTGTAGCGTGTGGGCAGCCTCATGCTGACGCTGACAAGCAGTGCACCCTCTAAGGTGTGCGCCTGCGCGGTCGCGCGCCGCCTTCTGCACCCCCGCGCACATTATAGCTCAACCCACGCAGCAAAAGCAGCTAGGTTGAGAGGGTTGTGGCATTTCTCTGAATATCCGTGCCAGGAGTGAGATGAAGATCAGTCAGCAACTTGAACAGAGGCATTATTTGTGGAAGACAGGCATTAGCAAAAAGCCTTTTTTAACCAGATGCCAGCCAGGGACTATTTCTTCTGTTTTGGGCGCATTGATCTCTTCAGTAGCCTCAGAGCTCTCCCCTGCCTGTGTAATAAGATCATGAAGGGGAGGGGCGGGGCCAGCTACAGCGCGGCATTGCAGGGAGACAGACCAGAGAATGGCTCTTCATTCTGCAGACAGCTTGTGTGGAGAAGATATAGAGAGACAGCCCCTGCCAGACAGACAGCAGCATTTCCTGACCCCATGGACGAAAGGTCAGGCTGAGCAACAAATGCTTGTGTCTCATTCACTCGAGTAGTGCCTAGTGTAAACTCATTATAGTAGTTCCATTGAGGCAAGTAAAGTTAGGTCAGTTAAAACTAGGTTGCCTGCAAAAGTTTAGATTTTAGTTTGGTGGCTTTCTATTCTCTTTCCACCATCTAGTCTCTCCTTTTACAGGCTATTAACAGGTGCTCATGGCTCCTGGTCTGACTGACTTCTGACCTTATAGCAGACCAAATCCCAGGAATTTAACTTACCTTGGTTGCATTAGTCTGCATTACAGAGGTATCCCAATTTTGGATGCCCCTGTCTGTGAAACCCCCGGATAAGCTGTTTATCTACCTTGATCCCCACTAGCACAGTGCATGCACAGACTCTCATCCATTCAGAAGAGAGTGCAGTGCATATTGGCTGGCAATCTATTCTGAATGAACAGATGGCTGAATGCCATCCACTGGCTGCTCTCTGCTGTACACATATCAGCAGTGCATACCCAGGGATTATAAAGAGATCAATATAAGGGGGATATAGGGGTGCTCCAAGGAGTTTCTCACACTGGGGGCATCCCAATCCAAGATGCATTTAAAGTGGACCACTGTTATGATACATATTTTTTTTTCTGGCAGAAGTCCCATCCAAACCAATCTAACCTGTAGTCAGCCTGTAATTGAATTGTGCCTATTCTACGATCCCATGGTGCATGTGCAGGACAGGTTTTTCAGTGGCATCCCTACTACATATGCCCTGAGTGCGTACACTGGCTTTTAAGCCTAGTGGGCGCAAGGAGCGCGCACATCAGCAGGTGCTTGCGAGGCTTGGGCATGTGCTGTTGGATTGCAGAATTCAGTCAGGCTCACAGGCAAACAGGCAAAGTGAACCAAAACCCAGGTTTACCGTTAACTTGAGTTTTGGTTCGCTTTACTGGGGGATCCCTAGTTGCGAAGCCCTGCTGTGTAAAATGTCTGGGATCACTGCTTTTCTTGCCTTACTCTACACTCCTACGAGTACTTAGCCCCCTACCAATCTATTCTGATGAAAGGAGTGGTCTCCCACCACTTGCTCTCCACACCCACTTTGCCAGTCAGTTTTATGGCAGTCTCGCCCAGCTCCCTCAGTGCTCCGCACAACTGCTGCTAGGGCTTAGAAGGAACACTGCTGACAAGGTGCGGGTTTGTGTACCCTGTGCTGAGCAGGTGTTTGCATTGCAATCTGGCCTGCCAGTGGCTGCACCTCGTTTCATTTCACCTACTCCCCCAAGCTTAAATCTCCTGTTGAGTTGCATACTAGTGGGGATTCTCAGCCTGAGGTGTCTTCTAGACTGGCTACTGTTGAACATATTGTTGCGAGGTCTTTAGCGCGTAAGGGCCCTGTTAAGAAGCGGCACTTGATGCCTAATGTTACTGTTTTCCCTATGGGAACTGAGGAGTTTATGAATCTGTGTGGCTATACCCCGTCTTATGAAGGGGAGCTCTTTTCTGATTCAGGCTTATCTGATGAGAGACCAAGGGGTCATGACGATTCTGGCTCTGACCCCTGGGCCCCGGATGACAGATTATTGACCCAGATCTTTGAGGTTCTGTCTATCTCTCTCCCTGTTGAGGCTCCCAGGCAAAGAGTGGAGCTTTTCCATACAGCAAAATCACGTTTGGAATTTTCAGAGCAGACACATTTCCATAACCTTGTGCTCAAGGAATGGGAGCGCCCCAGTAAACTTCCCGGGGTTCCAAAGAGTTGGGATAGGAAGTATCCCTTTCCTGCTGCGGTGGTTAAATGTTGGTCATCTCCCCCCGAAGTGGATGCCCCGATCCTAGGGCTAACACCTCTGTCATGCATTCCCTTGATTCGCGCATTGACCAGCTGGCCTCCCACGCCTTTGCATGTGCGGGGACGGCGCTGCGCCCGGTCTGTGCCTCTGCTATTACTACTGTGGCCACTAGAACCCTTATCAGAAATATGCTTGATAGTGCCCCTGATGATTTCCCTTGTGAGGTGTTTAATGCACTCTCCAGTTGTGCTGTTTTTTTAAATTTTGTCCTATCAGCATTGGATGACATCATCAGAATGTGTGCCAGAACTTCTGCCCTCGTGGTGGCTATACGCCGCTCGGTTTGGCTGCGCCAGTGGGCTGCAGACAATGCTGCAAAGAAGGCCCTCACTGGGCTTCCATTTAAGGGGCTACGCCTGTTTGGGGACCGCCTAGACCTTTTTGCTAAGGGAGGTAAGTTAGCCCAGCGCAGACGGCTGTCTCGGACAGGAGCAGAGGACGACGTCCTGGATCCTCCTGATGGGCTAAGCCCAAATCCTCTCCCAAGCCCCCTCAGGCATGATGGGGCGCCCTCGCCCGTTAGGGTGGGGGGACGTCTGCAGCACTTGGCTCACGTCTGGAGGCATCACGTCTCCCACCGGTGGATTCAGGAGCTAGTGTCCTCCGGTTACAAGATAGAGTTTGCTGTGAGGCCTCCCCCAAGATTCATCAGGTCCCGGATCCCCCAGGACCCTGTCTCAGCTCAGGTGTTGGCGCAGGTCGTGCAAGGCCTTCTGGGTCTGGGGGTCATTTGCAGGGTCCCCTTAAGAGAAAGAGGCAAGGGGTTCTACTCCAACCTCTTCACAGTTCCCAAAAAAGATGGGTCAGTCAGGCCTCAACCAAATTGTCAAGCACAGGCGTTTTTCGCATGGAAACTCTGCGCCTGGGGGATTTCATGACGTCTGTGGACATCAAAGACGCTTACCTTCACATCCCTGTGTTTTCAGGACACCAAAGGTTCCTCAGATTCGCGTTGTAAGATCAACATTACCAGTTTGTGGCCTTGCCGTTGACCTCACTTCAGCTCCCAGAGTGTTCACCAAGGAGTTGGACACTCAGCTGGTGGTGTCCACCCTGGAGTCCTTCGGCTGGGTGATCGATCAATCACCCCAAGTCTTCTCTGTCCCCTTCCTCGGTGACCCTGTTCCTGGGAATGATTCTGGATACGGTTCAGTCAAGGATATTCCTTCCTCAACAGAAGGTGGAAGCTCTGCGCAGGTGAGATTCCTGCTGTCGTGACTCCATCCCTCCCTCAGGCAGGGAATGCAGTTGGTGGGCCTGATGGTGGCATGCTTCGAGGCGGTGCCTTTTGCTCAGTTCCATTTGAGGCCTCTACAACTTCACCTTCTGTCAGTTTGGGACAAGGACCCAACGTCCTTGGATGGGGTCTGTGTGCTCCCCCCCTTGGTCAGGCGGTCCCTTTCGTGGTGGCTGGACTCCAGGAACTTGCTGGGGGGCAGGTCCTTTCTGGCCCCCTCCTGGGAGACGGTCACCACGGATGCCAGTCTGTCAGGATGGGGGGGATTCTGGAAGTCCCTGCGGTTCCAGGGGAGGTGGGGGCCTCAGGTGGCCTACTTACCTATCAACATTTTGGAACTAAGGGCGATCAGATTGGTTCTGGATCAGTTGACCGACCACCTGCGGGGTCTGTCTGTGCAGGTGTGCTCAGACAACAGGACGGCGGTTGCATACATCAACCATCAGGGGGGGCCCTCCAGGAGGTGTCGCGGATTCTGATATGGGCGGAGGCCAATGTTCAATGCATTTCGGCTGTGTACATCCCGGGGGCAGAGAATCTACTGGCAGACTCTCTGAGCAGGGGGACCTCTCGTCAGGGAGAGTGGTCCCTCTGCAACAGGGTATTCCAGTCCCTGTGTAACCGTTGGGGTCTACCAGATGTGGATCTGTTGGCGTCCCGTCACAATCACAATGTGGTTCGCAGACGTGGTACAGATGGCAGTAGACCAGTACGTTCTGCCAGGGGTGCCAGATCTGCTCACTCAGGGCCCCTTACGCCATCCCAATTTACAAACTCTGGCTTTGACGGCCTGGCTGCTGAAACCTCCATCTTGACCTCTTTTTCCATCTATTACAGGGTATGGCGTACCTACATTGACTGGTGTGAGTCTAGGTCTCTTCCCTGTCGGGTGTTTTCAGTCCCCAGGGTTCTGGAGTTCTTACAGCATGGGTTGGAGTCGGGACTCCAACTCAGTACTCTGAAGGGTCAGGTTTCTGCCCTGTCTGTTTTCTTTCAGAAGTCTTTTGCTCAGCATTCTTTGATTAAGACCTTTTTCCAGGGGGTCACTCATGTGCGTCCCCCACGTAAACCTGTGGTCCCTGTTGGGATTTGAACTTGGTTTCGTCTGCCTTGTAGGGTGCTCCCTTTGAACCTATGCAGGATGCTGCTCTGGCTGTTCTTACCCTCAAGGTTGTCTTTCTGGTAGCCATTACTTCAGTCAGGCGTGTGTCTGAGTTGGCGGCTCTTTCTATTCATCCCCCATACTTTGGGAGACACCAGGACAAGGTGGTGTTCCGCTTTAAGCCAGATTTTCTGTGTCTGCTTTTCATTTGAATCAAGATATTGTTCTTCCTTCTTTGTGCCCTAATCATTTGAATCAAGATATTGTTCTTCCTTCTTTGTGCCCTAATCCTAGCAACGCTAAGGAGAGGGTTTTGCATTCCTTGGATGTGCTCAGGTGTTTGAAGTGTTACCTGGTAGTCACTGCGTCCTTCAGGAAAACTGATGCTCTTTTTGTGGTCCCTTCTGGGCCCAGTAAGGGTTTGGCTCCTGCCAGGTCTACTATTAGCAAATGGATCCGTCAGGCTGTGATTCAGGCCTATTCTGCTAAGGGGAAGAGTAGTCCCTTTCGCTTTACTGCTCATTCTACTCGTGCTTTTGGTGCCTCTTGGGCCTTCCAGCACCAGGCTTCTGTTGAACAAGTTGCAAGGCCGCTACTTGGTCTTCTGTTCATACGTTTCAAAGTTTTACAAGGTTGATGTTAGGGCCTCAGCTGATGCTGTTTTTGGACGCAAGGTTTTGCAGGCAGCAGTGGTTTAAACGGTCTGCTGTTACCTTTAGGGATCCCACCCTACTTTATGGACACTGCTATTGGATGTCCCAAGTGTAAGTAATCTATCTGGAGCAGGACGTACTGTGTACTAAGAATAATACAATTCTGTGAAATACTCACCTGTAGAATTGGTATTATAAGTATACAGTACGTCCTGCTCCACCCCACCCTTGGTTTTGCATTATTCTGGATCCCCTGTATGGTGATTGTTATCATTGTTATAGTTACCAGTTTGGGTGGTTAAATTCTCCCGGCTTCTCGCTCACTGCTTTTCAATGCTGGGGATTTGTGGGAGGTCCCCGGGTATTTGAGGGGCCGGGAGGAGCCTGTTTTACTTGTCTCTGCAGTGCAGCGCCATCTGGCGGAGGATAACCCAAGTGTAAATAATCTATCTGGAGCAGGACGTACTGTATACTTATAATACCAATTCTACAGGTGAGTATTTCACAGAATTGTATTTTTTTTTTTGTTTTTTTATTGTATACAGTGCCTTTCACGAAGCTCAGTAACTACTAGGTAGCCTTTTTCAGAAATATAGAATCTAAGAATTACCACATTGCTCACCCAAACCTAATGTTTTACTTGTTTTTTTTCTTTTGTATCCAAGGAGCTTTAAATGAAGAGAAAATGAAAAGGGCTCGCTATCATGATGAGGCTGACCAGAGTGCATTAATGAGAATGACCCGTCTGCGAGTTGCATGGACTGCGCAGGAAGATGGCTTACTAATGCTGTGTCGCATAGCCAGTAACATTCTAAACAGAAAGGTAGCTAAATGTGCACCAGCCACTGGTGTTGGCTCGGTGGTGGCCTGGTTTTCAAATAAAGCAGGCTTTTCCACTGCAAAAGTGTTGTCCTGCGGCATTTCACACAGCGGGGCATCCAGTGTAAAAATCTTTCAGATTCCAGGGCGCCGCAAGGGTTTTGACCCTCTTTAAAGTTTTTCAATAGAAGTGCAATAGAAGAATAAACTGAAGATTTACTGTATCTATATTTGTATTTCTCAATTATTCTTAGTATACAGTACGTCCTGCTCCAGATGGAATACTTACACTCGGGTACTACTCCGACAGATGGTGCTGGACTGCAGAGACATCGAAAATAGGCTCCTCCCGGAGAAGATGGCTCTCTCTACTCGCAGGTGAGCAGGGCTATTAGCCTGCGGCCCTGTAGGACTATTCCCACCCGTTCCATCAGTAATTGCCTCCCAGCCTTGGCTGCGCTGGTCGGGTGATGGTAGGCAGCACCGCTGTTAGGTGCTTAGGAGCGCTGCTCCACCGCAATCCCCCACCAAAGGTCCTGGCCCTGGAGCATAGCCAGGGTTCCACAGACCGGAGGCTGGAGGCATTAGAAAGAGCAAACGTGGCAGGCACAGACTCACTCAACACAGCACACCGCTAGATTGTTACTTCATCTCAATGACGTGGAAAACAGAGGACGACGCAATAACATCCGGATCCGAGGTCTCCCAGAAGCACCGGAATATAACAACTTAAATGAAGTTGCCTCTGCCATATTCAACGAGCTACTGGGGAGACGCCAAGATGAGCACATAGAGCAAAAAAATCCCAATAGTTTTTTCCACAAATTGAGATCGGCATTTTCTAAATTTGTTTGGGGAGTCACTAAACCAAGAGTTCGACTTTCAACCCTCACCAGGAACAAAATGGAAGGAGGTACAGGCCTCCCTGACACCAAAAGGTACCATACAGCCGCGGTCCTCCAGCGAATGGTAGACTGGTCACGAAGAAGTAAGGATAAATTGTGGGTTCAGCTTGAAAAATCGCTCTCCCCCTATGACCCTACTTTAATTGCGTGGGCAGCTCCCCTGTCCAAGCTGCAACGGGACTCTGTACCCTTACTAGTCGGACACTTTCTAGTGATCTGGGACCCCCTACAGGGGAAACATAAACTGGTGCATAGACCTGGCCCCCTCACTCCGATTTTCAGTAACCCTGCGTTTGAGCCGGGGCTAAACTCCAAGGTCTTTCTTATTTGGGAAGCGTCAACCAATACCACAGTGGGTCAAATATTGAGGACGGGGGTGATGCCCACTCTGGAGGAGCTGAAGAAGTTAGCGGGGGGCAGACACATCTCCTGGCTTCTATTCCGACAGCTTCGTGCATTTATCACTGCCAACAATTTAAAAAAACTATCCCTGAGCCCACCAACAGAATTAGAATCCCTAATCAAGCAAGAAGCCCCTCCTACCCATGTAATATCATCCCTTTACTCACTCCTCCAAAAAGCACAACAACCCACTCCTCCTAAATTTATAGGCAAATGGGAAAAAGAACTGGGCATCCAACTCTCGAAAAATGACCTTACCAAGATCTATATCAGCACTCCTGGCTCAGCATTAGCAAATGCCACCCAAGAGAGAAACTATAAAGTACTGGCGAGGTGGTACAGGTGTCCAGCTGACATAAGTCTTTTTGTAGCATCTTACCCAGACACGTGCTGGAGATGCCAGAGGGAGGTGGGCACCGTGACCCACATTTGGTGGAGCTGTCCGGCTATCAAAGCCTTATGGGACCAAATATGTACTATCTACGAGCAGGTCTCTGGAGCTAAGATAGACAACACGCCCGAAATAGCACTCATTTCACTCATCCCTGGCCCGGTCTCTGGAACAAAAAGGGATTTTGAGGCATTTCCTCTCGGCGATGAAAGCAACCATCCCGAGACACTGGAAGGTTAGTGATCCCCCCACACTAATGGACTGGGTTCAGGAGGTGGAATCGATCCGCTCTACAGAGGAGCTGATAATGTGTAACAGAGATACCACAAACAGATCCTTGCTGACTTGGACTAGTTGGATAATATTCCAAGACTCACACCTCCCGTCCTTGCTCGAGCCTTCACGACAATCTCGGCCCAATTGGAGGAACATCTATGGGGGCCCTCCCCTCCTGTGATAGGCGACATCCGGGACATAGGTGGGGAAGCCCGGGTGGTGGGATGGAGGGAGGCCTTGATCAGGAGAATTCCATGGAGAAATGAGATGCCCCACCCCCCCTGATAGCTTCCCTTCCCTCTTCACATCCCATACCCCTTTGTCTCAATCTCTTCCCTCCCGACATTGCTGGACACCCCTCTTTTAACAGCAGCATCCGACTATAGAGTATGTTTATTGTTACCCAAGTTCAATCACAACGGGGAACTCTCATTAATGGTTCTGATGGCTATAGGGGAATCCCGTAACCTCTGGTGACTCCCTGTTACAACTCAACTTGTTCCCCCAACATATATCTACTTAACCGATTATTGGTCATGTGTATGTTGGACTTTTGTTAGATCGAGATGATCAAGCACATGTAACTTTGGATGTGTAACCCCCCACTGTCCCTCCCCTTTTCTTCTGTACCCCTCAGTGCATATATATATATATATATATATATATATTTTTTTTTTGTTTCTCTGAAAACCAATAAATTTGATTATACTAAGAAAAGCATATGACAATGCCATGAAATCACTCAACCTCCCCCTTTTGGCTTTTCTGAAATGCCCTTTCCTTTCTCCTGACACTGAAAATGCATTTGACGGGATAGGATGTTTCTAGATGCAGCAAGTGCCATGACATATAGGCCTTCTAGAGAAGATATAGAACAATAATGCTGTATACAAACCCAAAGATGGTGTAAATGTAAACCAGGTTTTTCTGTATTTTTCAACCTAAAAAATGGCATGATACAGGGATGCCTTTTGTCAAGAATAATCTCTACCTTGACCCTGGAACCATTCATCCTTCAGGTATAGGCAAACCCGGACCCCCAGGATCGCCCACAAGCCCCCTTACCTTCCCCCTATGCGATCATGGGCTGTTACTACATCCCTGGCGTCCCTGCAGCTGTGTGCACTCCTGTGCAAAAGCATTCAGATAGGTCAGGGGTTTGGGAGCACATGCTCCACAGGGGAGCCGGGTGTGTGCCCACCGATGCTCCCTGTGCCGACACATTATTAAAAACAAAGATTTTATGCTGTGCATTAGTAACTGCCTATTTACTTCACTTACAGCAATTTCTGCTAATAAACGCAGAAAATCAATTTCTGCTAATAAACGCAGAAAATCAATGTCATCTCCATTCAAAAAATGAGATACAGTAATTCATGGTTATATGGTACCCCTGACTAAACGTTAAACACTGCAAAGAACTAACTGCCTAAAAAAATGCTTTATTCTTACTATACAGTACGTCCTGCTCCAGATAGATTACTTACATTTAGGTATTACTCCGCCAGATGGCGCTGGACTGCAGAGACATCGAAAACAGGCTCCTCCCGGCCCCTCAAATACCCGGGGACCTCTCACAATCCCCAGATCTTCTCTGCAGTCTGGACTGCGAAGGACAAGAAGATGGCTCTCTCTTCTCGCAGGTGAGCGGGGCTATTAGCCTGCAGCCCTGTAGGACTATTCCCACCCGTTCCATTAGCAATGTGCCTCCCAGCCTTGGCTGCGCTGGTCGGGTGATGGTAGGCAGCACCGCTGTCAGGTGCTTAGGAGCGCTGCTCCACTGCAATCCACCACCAAAGGGTAGGCGGTATAGGCATATGGTGAGCCTCTATGGGATGCCCCTCCCGCACTATTGCCACTTGCCCCTGTCTATCGGTGGGTCCTGTTAAGTGGCCGCTGTCCTCCCTCGCTCTCCCTTGTAGCCCTCGGGGGAGGGGGTGTGTGTGTATGTGTATTTGGCTTTGTGCTTCACTGTATTATGTTCTTATGATTGGTGTCAGTCACCGCGCTGATTTGGTTGCACTGATTGTCTTTTTTACATTTGCAGCCGCCGCCGCCACGCGCGCTTTTCCACTGTGTTCCACGCTTGGCGGCGGCGGTGTTACCTCAGGTGCTGGTGCGCCATTATTGGCTGCTTGCCACGTGTACGGCTTCACGCTCTTCGGGGGGGGCGTGGCCCGCTTTTGGCACGTTCCACATCACTGTCTCTGCGGCCCGCCCCTCGAGGTATACCCGGCGCCAATTTATCTTGGATTCGGCAGCTACGGGCATCTACCTACCGCGGTCCGTCAGTGCCCTCGAGGGCGGCTTTATTTACCGTTGTCATTTACATGTCACTTACGGTTTCCCTTTGCTTATGTCTTTCAGGCGGGCAGAACCCTATTGGCTCCCACTTCCCTAGCGGGTTATTGGGGCATCCCGGGTTGCTTTTATAGCGTCAATCCCTATCGGCCTATTGTGCCGCTATAATCACCATATGGAGGCATCTCAGGATAATGTGCTCGGGGTTCCTTTGGGACAAGCCCGGCTGTGTGTAGCTTGTGGGGTGTCCCCTATTGGCGCTGACAATGTGCGGGTCTGTGTACCTTGTGCCCAGTAGGTGCTTGCGCTGCAGCCTGGTTTTCCAGTGGCTGGGCCTGCCCATTGTATGGCTTCACCTCCTCCAAACTTAAATCTCACTCCCACTGAGTTGCATACAAGTGGGGATTCTCAGCCTGATTTGTCTTCCAAACTGGCTAGTGTTGAGAAGTTGATTGCTAATACCTTGGCGCGTAAGACAAAAAAGCGGCACTTAACGCCTGATGTCACTCAAGCTGATGAGTTTTTGGAACTGTCTGGCTATACCCCTTTGGAGGAAGGGGAGCTATTCTCCAACTCGGGGTCATCTGATGAGAGGCCCAGGAGTCATGACGATTCTGGCTCTGACCCCTGGGCCCCAGATGATACTGATAGACTGTTGGCTCAGATTTTTGAGGTTCTGTCTATTTCTCCCCCTGTTGCGACCCCCAGGCAACAGGGGGAATTGTTTCATACTGCTAAGTCACGTTTGGAATTTCCTGAGCAAGCCCATTTTAACAACCTTGTGCCCAAGGAATGGGAGCGCCCCAGCAGGCTTTCCGGTGTACCTAAGAGTTGGGATAAGAGGTATCCCTTTCCTGCTGATGTGGTGAAGTGCTGGTCATCCCCTCCTGAAGTGGATGCCTCAGTCCTAGGGTTATCTAACCCTCTGTCATGCACTCCCCTGACTCTACTATGCTGCGGGATGCTGAGGACCGGCACATTGATCAGCTGGCGTCCCATGCCTTTGCATGTGTGGGGACGGCGCTACGCTCGGTCTGTGCCTCTGCCATTACAGCTGTGACTATTAGGACCCTGCTCAGAAGTATCCTTGATGGTGTCCTTGATGATGTGTCTAGTGAGGAGTTTAATGCACTCTCTCGTTGTGATGTTTTTGTGACTTATGTCCTCTCTGCCTTGGATGACACCATTAGAATGTGTGGCAGAACCTCTGCCCTTGTGGTGGCTATACGCCGCTCGGTTTGGCTGCGCCAGTGGGCTGCTGACAACGCTGCCAAGAAGGCCCTCACCGGTTTTCCCTTCAAAGGACTACGCCTGTTTGGGGACCGTCTGGACCTGTTGGCTAAGGGAGGCAGGTTACCCCAGCGCAGGCGGCAGTCTCGGCCCTTTCGGGGTCAGGGCTCTTTTTCCTCCCCGTACCGTGGTGCTGGACAAGGGAGGGGGGTTTCCCTTACTGGGGTCCGAGGAGACTTCTGGGGTAGGGGCAGAGGACGTGGACAGCTTGGCTCCTCCTGGGGCTCCAAGCTTAAGTCCTCTCCCAAGTCCCCTCAGGCATGAAGGGGTGCCCTCACCCATCCGGGTGGGGGGGACGGCTTCAGCACTTTGCTCACGTCTGGAGGCTTCATGTCTCAGACCGGTAGATTCAGGAGGTAGTGTCCCCAGGTTACAAGATAGCGTTTGCTGCCTGGACCCCCCCCCCCCCAAAGATTCATCAGATCCCGGATTTCTCAGGACCCTGTGTCAGCTCAGGCTCTAGGGCAGGTGGTGCAAGCATTCTGGAGCTGGGGGTCATCTGCCAGGTCCCTTTAAGAGAAAGGGGCAAGGGCTTCTATTCCAACCTCTTTACCGTGCCCAAAAAAGATAGGTCAGTCAGGCCCATCTTGGACTTGAAGATCCTCAACAAATTCGTCAGGTGCAGGCGTTTTCGCATGGAAACTCTGCGCTCTGCCATCAGTTCCCTGCGTCCAGGGGATTTCATGACATCTGTGGACATCAAAGATGCTTACCTTCATATTCCTGTGTTTCCAGGTCATCAAAGGTTCCTCAGGTTCGCACTCTGGAGGATCAACACTACCAATTTGTGGCATTGCCCTTTGGTCTCACTTCAGCTCCCAGAGTGTTCACCAAGGTGCTGGCAGGAGTGATGTCTCTGCTCAGGCCTCAGGGCATCCTCGTGCTGCCCTACCTGGACGACATTCTCATCACTTCCCAGTCCCTACATCAGGCAGAGTTGGATACTCAGCTGGTAGTGTCCACCCTGGAGTCATTTGGCTGGGTGATCAACCATCCCAAGTCTTCCCTGTCTCCCTCCTTGGTGACCCCATTCCTGGGAATGAATCTGGATACAGTTCAGGCAAGGATTTTTCTTCCTCAGCAGAAGGTGGACAGTCTGATTGTGCAGGTCCAGTTCCTGCTATCTTGGCATCATCCCTCCATCAGGCAGGGAATGCAGCTGGTGGGCCTGATGGTGGCGTGCTTTGAGGCGGTCCCTTATGCTCAGTTCCACTTGAGGCCTTGCAGCTCCACCTCTTGTCAGTATGGGACAAGGATCCTGCGTCCCTGGACCGGGTCTTTGCGCTTTCGCCCCTGGTCAGACGGTCCCTCTCGTGGTGGCTGGACTCCAGGAACCTGTTGAGGGGCAGATCCTTTCCCCTCCTGGGAGACGGTCACCACGGATGCCAATCTGTCAGGTTCGGGGGGGGTTCTGGGAGTCCCTGCAGTTCCAAGGGAGGTGGGGCCCTCAGGAGGCCCACACACCTATCAACGTCCTGGAACTGCGGGCGATCAGGTTGGTTCTGACTCCACCTTCAGGGCCTGCCTGTTCAGGTGAGCTCGAACAACCATACGGCAGTTGCCTACATCAATCATCAGGGAGGGACCCGGAGCAAGAGAGCCCTCCGGGAAGTGTCTCTGATTCTGACCTGGGCGGAGGCCAATGTTCCCTGCATATCAGCTGTGTACATCCCGGGGGTGGAGAATCTGCAGGCAGACTCTCTGAGCAGGGGGACCTCTCGCCTGGGAGAATGGTCCCTCTGCAACAGGGTGTTTCAATCTCTGTGTCACCGTTGGGGCCAACCAGATGTGGATCTGTTTGCCTCCCGCCACAATCACAAGCTCCCGGCCTTTGTCTCCCTGTCCCAGGATCCTCTGGCCTTGGCCACAGATGCCCTAGCAATGTCATGGCAGGACTTTCAGTTCCTGTATGTCTTTCCTCCATTCCCCCTGTTGGGCAGGGTTCTGCGCAAGATTGCTCTGGAGGGGGTGACAGCAATTCTGGTGGCCCCCAGGTGGCCAAAAAGAGTGTGGTTCTCAGACGTGCAGCTGGCAGTAGATCAGTACGCTCTGCCCAGGGTGCCAGACCTGCTCACTCAGGGTCCCTTACGCCATCCCAATTTACAAACTCTGGCTTTGATGGCCTGGCTGCTGAAACCTACATCTTGATGGAGAAGAGATGTCTACCTCTGTTGTTGATACCATGATAAAGGCTAGAAAGAAGTCGTCTTCTTCCATTATCTACAGGGTTCGGCGTGCCTACATTGACTGGTGTGAGTCTAGGTCTCTTCCCTGCCGTGTGTTCTCTATACCCAGGATCCTGGAGTTCCTGCAGCATGGGTTGGAGATGTTGCTCCAACTCGGTACTCTGAAGGGTCATGTTTCTGCCCTGGCTGTTTTCTTCCAGAAGTCCTTTGCTCAGCATTCTCTGATCAGGACTTTTTTCCAGGGGGTTACTCATGTGCGTCCCCCACGTAAGCCTATGGTGCCTGTTTGGGATTTGAACTTGGTTTTGTCAGCCTTGCAGGGTGCTCCCTTTTAACCTGTGCAGGATGCTGCCCTGGCCATTCTTACTCTCAAAGTTGTCTTTTTGGTGGCTATCACCTCTGTTAGGTGTGTTTCTGAGTTGGCGGTGCTTTCCATCCAGCCCCCCTACTTTGGGAGACACCAGGACAAGGTGGTGTTTCGCTTCAAGCCAGACTTTCTGCCTAAAGTTGTGTCTGCTTTTCATTTGAATCAGGACATTGTTCTTCTGTCATTGTGCCCTAATCCTAGTAATGCCAAGGAGAGGGTCTTGCATTCTTTGGATGTGGTTAGGTGTCTGAAGTACTATCTGAAGTACTATCTGGTGGCTACTACACCTTTCAGAAAAAACTGATGCTCTTTTTGTGGTCCCTTCTGGTCCTAGGAAGAGCTTGGCTCCTGCCAAGTCTACTATCATCAAATGGATCTGTCAGGCTGTGATTCAGGCCTACTCTGCTAAGGGGAAGAATCCTCCCTTCCGCCTTACTGCTCGTTCTACTCGTGCTATTGGTGCCTCTTGGGCTTTTCAGCTCCAGGCTTCTGTTGAACAAGTTTGCAAGGCCGCTACTTGGTCTTCTGTTCATAACTTTTTTAAAGTTTTACAAGGTTGATGTCAGGGCCTCAGCTGATGCTGCTTTTGGCCGTAAGGTTCTGCAGGCGGCAGTGGTATGACCTGTCTGCTGTTACCTCTGGGGATCCCACCCCTTTATGGACACTGCTATTGGATGTCCCAAGTGTAAGTAATCTATCTGGAGCAGGACGTACTGTATACTAAGAATAATACAATTCTGTGATTACTCACCTGTAGAATTGGTATTATGAGTATACAGTACGTCCTGCTCCACCCCACCCTTGGTTTTGCATTATCTTGGATCCCCTGTATGGTGATTGTTATCATTGTTATAGTTACCAGTGGGGTTTGTTTTAATTCTCCCGGCTTCTCGTTAACTGCTTTTCAATGCTGGGGATTGTGGGAGGTCTCTGGGTATTTGAGGGGCCGGGAGGAGCCTTTTTTCGATGTCTCTGCAGTACAGCACCATCTGGCGGAGTAATACCCAAGAGTAATCTATCTGGAGCAGGATGTACTGTATACTCATAATACCAATTCTACAGGTGAGTAATCACAGAATTGTATTTTTATACCCTGCATGAGGGTCAGCCTTCCAGGGAGAGGTTTTAAATCTGAACGTACTGTGTCTGTTGGTAGGGATCAGGACACTGAGATCATTAAAGAAGTTAGGTCTGGTGCCTCAGCAAAATCAGCATGAGAAGGTGTCTGCCCTAATCTACTGATCAAATTAGTTTTAATGTTAACCACGACTGAACAAGAAACCTTCCTATGCTATTTTGGAATTGCGACAATAACAAATTCTCCCTAAAGGGGCAACTAGTCTAATAATTATTTTAAGACATCCACTTCCTCAAGGGACACTAATCTGTTCAGGTGTTTAGATGTATGCTGGCCCTTGTACAGATCTAAAGCTATACCTACATTGGCCATCAGAACGTCATTTGTTGTGTGCATGTCTGTCACTGCATGGCTGTTGAAGCCAATGTGCTAGGGGAAAGGGGTCTTTTTGCAGCTGATGTTTTAAGACTAAACATGGAAAGGATTAGATTGCAAGTAAAAAAGTGTATTTACACATTATAATATATGCAGTAATAAATTACCATCATTTTCCAAGAACAAATAAGGATACCTAGGAACTAGCTACAGTCTGGTAACAGTTATGCATAACCTCAGGATTAAAGTGCACCTTCTGAAACAAGGATAAAGTATGTATGAATCTATAATAGTGGCTAATAATGAAGTCCAGTAAACACAGTAATTTACCATGTGGCTATGAGATACACTGGTGTATTATACACAAGATGTCCATATGTTAATTGTGCTTGCTTTGATTGATGATCTGTGCATGTATATGGGGCATTAACTGTTTATTGTGCTTTCCCTATATACTTGAATTATATTGATGTTATGCTGTTTAATAACCTTATAGATTCCTTGACTATATTCCCTATTGCCAGACCATCTACGTAACCCTCAGGAGGACCTTAAGTAACACCTCTAGTCATAACCACATGGTAAATCATCGGGCTAGAGTGGGAACAGACTGGGATTGGATAGCACCCATTACCTCTATGTGCTTTATTAGGTGGGCTATAACCTATTTCTTATGCAGACTTAAAAGTGTCCGATTCGTTCTCACTTGGGGGGGGGGGGGGTCATTGTATTAGTAATTAGCAAGTAGACCAGGTAGATGATTATGGTGTCCTATAAATAAAATTAAGAGTGACTATTCACTCCCCAAGAGCAAGCGTGGTCCTGGGCTTTCAACCCTCAAGCTACAGCAGGGGGGCCAACAGAACCCCTTTCTCAGGTACAGAAAATGCGTTTTTTGCATGTGAGGATGGGGCCCATGTGGCTTTAAAATGATGTTCATATATTTTTGTGAAGTAACAATTGTAAAGCCATACAGCACATTTACACATTTTTACATTTGATGGTTTAGTTGGGCAGTTCAGTTGAATAGCATTTGTTTTAAAATTGGGTGCCTATAGGAATCGGAATTGGACAATACTATACCTGAAGTCTACTAAGTAGACTGACTTATATTTGCAAGCTGACCTAATTCACAAGTTGTATATTTTTAACAATAAAAAAACACTTTTACACCCACCAGATAATAAAACGATGTACTGTTGCAGAACCATCATCTTGATTTAAATTACTTGAAGAGGAACTACCACTGAGATTTTCACTATTCTGGTGATTGTACCTCTTCCAGAGAGGCATGTCCTGCTTTGTGAAACCTCCTGGAATGCTAGTAATACTTGCATCACCAGCATATAAAATAAAAATCCCATAGTGTATTTGTGGGCTTTCAGCAGTGTACTAAGACACTCTAACATCAGAGCAGCATAGAAAAGCTTAATGTAGCGGGAGCTGCTGGCTGCTGCCCTTTGTACCTGTGGCACCCATTCACAGATTCCTTGGCGCGGGTACGCTAAAGCTCAGTGTGCAGCTCACACATGCGCTGTGGTATCACTGGCAATGTGAGTATACACTACAGTCAAGGGGAATTCACACAGCAAGGCATTGCAAATTGGGATGCCCCACAAAAGGAAGACTGTCCCACCTCTTCTCTTTACCACAAGCTCAGGAAACTGAACTGTATGCATTGCAAAAGCTGATTCCAAAATTGGCCAAGGAGGTGGTCCATTAGTTTGACCCAAATTCATGTGCTCACTTATTGATCAACTGGCTAAGCTTTTATAGAACAAAACATACACTACTGTTATAAATAATCCAGCAAAATTGAAAACATTTTTTTTTCTAGGTTAAAAGACCATTTGTTCCCTGGCAAGTTGTCAGAGATATTATGCATTTTTGCCTTGAAGAATCGCTAGACAAAACATCACACTCCATTGGAAGAAGAGCCCGCTATATAATGAAGAACCCTCAAACATACCTCAATTACAAGTAAGTTTACTTTATTTCTTGCCTCCAGCATTGTATAGACACTATGCTATTATAAGGTAAGGGTTTAATTGACGTTACTCCTAGGTTCAGATTGCAAGTAGTAAAAACGGCTTCCATAAAACACACAGCGCCAGTGTTTTGGGGTGCTATGGAGTGTCACTTTTGTTCTGTAAAGTGATCACTCTTGGGCTGGAGTTTCGTCTTAAAGTGGACCAAAACACACCGTGATCGGCCCGGGAATCAAGTGATTCCCTTCCCCTGGGGCATCCAAAATTGGCAGGTGAATGGCCAGCACGGGCACGCTCCCTGTTAGAGGAAAGTGGGGAATGCGGCCACCAGCGCGCTTGGAGGCTTAGACGACGTGACATCAGTGGCTCAGTGGCCGGAGGAGCAGGCGCACATGCACCGTAGGACCGGGAACAAAACCCAGGATAGTCAAAATCCGGCAAGGGGGGATCATTTTCCTCTTTCTTGCTTTTTAGTTGGGAGGTTGTGTCTGCTGCTGCTGCTGTCACCGCTGCCCAGGTTTTGTTGCGGCTGTCCATTCCCTGGTTAGCGGGGCTGCTTCCTCGGCCGCACCGATGCTTAGGTTTCTCTCTGCAGTTCCGGCCAGCTGCCTTGGGCAGGGGGGTGGCTTCCATGGCTGCATGCCGCTAGTTTGAGCTGCCTCCCGGGTTTCGTGGTCGCTGTTCATTCCCTGGGTAGCGGGACTGCTTCCTCGGTCGCTGCGCTTAGGTTCTCGCTGCGGCTTGTGGCTCTATCCGGCTGCCTTGGGCAGCCACCCCGGATGCGCGCCGCTTGTTTCTGGGCTGCTTCCCGGGTTGATGCCGGGGACATCCTGGTCTTGCTGCGTCTTGGGACAGCCAGCTGCTTCCTGCAGCAGGACAACTTCCCATGCCATAGTCATGGTCACTGCGGCAGCTGCTTTTGCCTGTTATCTGGTCTTCTATGCACCTGAGTGAGTAAATATATTCTAAGTATGCAGCACGTCCTGCTCCAGATGATAATTCATAACAGATGGGATTACCTCTGCCAGAGGGCGCTGGACTGCAGAGATGGCAAAAAGAGGCCCCTCCCAGTCCCATATATACCCGGGACCTCCCACAAATTCCCCAGTTTATTCGCTGCGAAGGTCAAGAAGATGCCTTCTCTTATCGCAGGTGAGCGGGGCTTAACAGCCCGCGGCCCTGTAGGACTATTTCCACCCATTCCACTTACTACTTATGCCTCCCAGCTTTGGCTGCGCTGGTCGGGTGATGGTAGGCAGCACCTATCACAGGCGCTCTCTTTACGGAGCCTGGCTCCGACCACAATCCCCCACCAAAGGTTAGGCGGTGCAGGTTATGGTGAACCTGATTTGGGATGCCCCGTCCGCTCTTGCCCTTCCCTGCCCTGGTCATCGGTGGGTCTCTTTAATTGACATCCACTCTCCCCCCTCTCTCGTTGTCCCGTTCGGGGGGGGATGTGTGTTTATTCCAAGTATGTCACACACCCCGCTTCCACTGTTCATGACATATGGGTTATGGTCCAGTAGAGGGCGAACTTCTGCAGAGATTAAAGCAAAAAAGAAGCCCCTCCCGGTCCATAAATACCTGGGACCTCCCACACATTTCCCAGTTCCTTCTCTGCAGGACGGCGAGCAAGTCAGAGGATGTGGGCTGCTCTTCCTTACAGGTAAGCCGGGCTTACGCCCGGCCATGCGGTGCCTTGTTTCTGCCCGGGCCTTTATTTTTTAATTCCAGTATAGCCTCCCAGCCTTGGCTGCAGGTCCAGGTGATGGTAGGCTTCACCTTATAGGTGTTAGGGAGCCATGCTCCCCCGTGAGACACCATACAAGGGGGTAGGTGGCTTCCGGGTTGGTGATCCTGGTCTGGGATACGCTGTCCCCATTCACTTCCCTGGCACTTTATGGAGAGGGATTCGCCCCCTTCTGGGTCCCCTCGGATACCCTCCAGTGGGGGGGGGGGGGCATTGTGCTTATATTTTGCACCTTGTTACGTGTGTGTGTGTGTGTGTGTGTGTCTGTGCGTTTTTGCTGCATGTTTCGCGCTTTGCGCTCTGCTGCCGGCCGGGGAGCTTCTCCCCCTCAGGCTGAGTTGTGAGGGGGTGGGGCCGGGCGCTCACGAGTTGCCGCGGCCCGCCCCCCTTCTGTTTGGCGCCTTTGCGGGCTCATCTCATTGATGGGATCCGAATTGCTGGACTAGGAGGGAAGGGGGCGGGGCCTGGTGTGGCGCGCGATCCGCGCTGGCCCACCCCTTCTTCTCCCTCTCTCTCTCTCTGTCACGGAGGCTGCTGCTGCTGCACTGGACGCCATTTTGCAGTGTGTGTGAGTGCCCTGCCGGGCTTCCCCTTCTAATTGCTTGGCTTGTATGTCCCAGTGGCGCTTGGGGCAGCGCTGGCCCCCCTCTTCCACTGTGTTTCATTACATGTATATTATTATTCTGTGGTGTGCATGTGCTTATTGCCATATTTTGTGTCTTTCAGGAGGACTCCCTGTGCATTGCTTAAAGGGGGTTCTCCCTGTCCTAGGGTCCCTAGCAGTATTTTGGGGCACTTATAAATCCTCCCACTCTGGACAAAAAAGGGGCACCCCGGGTTGCTTACCAGCGTAACTCCCTCTGGTCATTGCGACTACCTTAAAAAAATCACCATATGGAGGCTTCACAGGATACCGGGCTCGGGCTCCCTTCAGGACAATCCCGGATGTGTGTGGGTTGTGGGGTACCCCTTACGGGGGAAAATGTACTGATTTGCATACCTTGTGCGCAACAGGCCATAACGCGGCAGTCTGGTTCCCAGGCTTCTGGGTCAGGGCCGTCCGCCTCATCGCCTACCCCACCCCGCATTATCTGTACCCTAAGTGACCCTGTCATTAGTGGAGAGTCGCACTCGGAGGTCTGTGCTAGGCTGGCCAACCTTGAGAAAATTATTTATAGCTCAGTGGGCAAAAAGGCCCCTGCTAAGAGAAGGCATCTGTCACTGGCTACGCCGGTAATTGATTTTGATGATTATGACTCCCCTGACTGGGCTGATTATTCCCCGCTTGAGGAGGGGGAACTGTTTGAGGAATCAGAGACAGAGGAACTGCAGTTCTTTGATTCGGATGCCGGGCAGGCGTTGGAGGATGCTGTTGATACCCCCAAGGTCCTGGCCCATCTCTTAGAGGTTCTGGATATTTCCTCACCAGCGGAGGCCCCTCCGAAGAAGGGGGAATTCTTTGGGTTCTCTAAGCCCCGCTTGGAGTTTCCAAATCAGAATCATTTTGACTGCATGATTCTTAGAGAATGGGAGAGGCCGAGTCGGCTTCACGGTGTTCCTCAGGGATGGGATAGAAAGTATCCCTTTCCGGTGGATGCGGTGAAGCGCTGGTCTTCCTCTCCCGAGGTTGATGCGCCCGTTTTAGGATTGGCCAACACCTCCGTTCATACTCCTGATGCCACTACCCTTAAGAATGACGAGGACAAGCGCATTGATCATATGGCATGTCATGCCTTTGCCAGTGTGGGTTCAGCCTTGCGGCCTATCTGTGCATCTGCACTTGTGGCTGTGGCTACCAGGTCTGAGATTAGGGACATGTTAAATGGGTCCCAGCTCAACCCGGACAGCGTTGAATTCACAACCATTAAGAGGTGTGAATTGTTCATGAATTTTGTTTTGTCGGCTATGGACGACACTATTAACATGTGTAGCAGAACCTCGGCTCTTCTTGTGGCCATGCGCCGATCGGTCTGCCGCCAGTGGGCAGCTGACATTGCGGCCAAGAAGTCGCTCATTGCCTTGCCCTTCCTGGGTACGTGGCTGTTTGGAGACAAATTGGATTCTGTGGCAAAAGGTGGAAGGCTACCTCAGCGTAAGAGGCAGCGTCGCTCCTTTCGGGGGGCAAGTTCCTTCAATCCTTCCTTTTGCGGTGCCAGAGGGAGCAGAGGTCTTGCCTACTCTGGCTTCAGAGGTGATTCCTGGAACAGGGGCAGAGGACGTGCTCATCCAGCCTCTACCTGGGGTTTAAAGCCCAAGCCCGCTGCCAAGCCAGCTCAGCAATGAGGAGGCGCCCTCACCCTTACGGGTGGTGGGATGGCTGCGGCTCTTCTTCCAGGTCTAGGCCCGGGAGGTTACGGACAAGTGGATATTGGAAGTGGTCTTGTCTGGGTACAAACTGGAGTTCGAGTACCGGCCTCCTCCCAAATTCCTAAGGTCTCGGGTGCCTTCGGATCCTCGGGCGGCGCAGGGGCTCCTGTCGGCTGTAAAGAACCTCCTGGACATGGCGGTCATATGCCCGGTGCCTCTTTCAGAGCGAGGCCGGGGCTGTTATTCCAACCTTTTTACGGTTCCCAAAAGGGATGGCTCCATAAGACCCATTCTGGATTTGAAGCTTCTCAACAGGTTCATCAGAACCAAGAGGTTCCGCATGGAGACCCTGCGCTCAGCCATCGGTTCCCTTCGTTAGGGGATTTCATGACGTCCATAGACATCAAGGATGCTTACCTTCATGTACCAATTTTCCCAGCACACCAGAGATTTCTCAGATTTGTGGTCGGAGATCAGCATTTTCAGTTTGTGGCCCTCCCGTTCGGGCTTACCTCGGCACCGAGGGTGTTTACCAAGGTTCTGGCGGGCATCATGGCCCTGCTCAGAGCCCAGGGCAGGGCGGAGCTGGACACCAGGACGGTGGTGATGACGCTGGAGAGGTTCGGATGGGTGATCAACCACCCCAAGTCTTCTCTCTCCCCATCAAGGGAGATTTCCTTTCTGGGCATGAATCTGGATACCAGTCAGGCCAGAGTGGTCCTACCTCAGCCAAAGGTGCAGAGGGTTCAGGATCTGATACGTGTTCTCCTGACCAACCCCTTCCATTAGGCTAGGGATGACTCTGGTGGGTTTGATGGTGGCCTCCTTCGAGGCAGTCCCCTTTGCTCTATTCCACATGAGGTCGCTACAACTCCATCTATTGCTGAAATGGGACAGATGTCCACAGTCCTTGGATCAGTCAGTTCTGATGTCTCCCAGGGTTCGGCAGTCCCTTCAGTGGTGGCTGGAATCAAGCAATCTGATGAGGGGCAGATCGTTCCTGGCCCCTCGTTGGAAGACGGTTACCACGGATGCCAGCCTGTTGGGCTGGGGAGGTTTCTGGAAAGATCATCAGTTCCAGGGGTTGTGGGGTCCTCAGGAGGCTCACAACCCCATCAATGTCTTGGAGCTCAGAGCTATCCGCTTGGTTCTGTCGCGTCTGACACTTCACCTACAGGGTTTACCAGTTCAGGTTCGTTCAGACAATCGTACTGCGGTAGCTTACATCAATCACCAAGGAGGGACTCGCAGCAGGAGTGCCCTCAGGGAAGTGTCTCTGATTCTGACATGGGCGGAGAGCAATGCTCCTTGCATCTCGGCGGTATACATTCCGGGAGTGGAGAACACGGAGGGGATTCTCTCGCCAAGGGGAATGGTCTCTCAACCACAGGGTGTTTCGGGCCCTGTGTCACAAGTGGGGGACTCCGGAGGTGGATCTCTTTGCCTCTCGGCACAATCACAAGCTCCCAACCTTTGTATCTCTGTCTCAGGTTCCTCTGGCCCTGGCAGTGGATGCCTTGGAGGGATCTGGGGTTTCTGTACCTGTTTCCCCCCTTCTCCATGGTGGGCAAGGTAGTGCGCAAACTGGCTCTAGAGGGGGCACCAGCAATTCTGGTGGCCCCAAGGTGGCCAAGACAGGTTTGGTTTGCAGACGTCGTAAGATTGGTGGTAGATCAGTACAGATTGCCCCTGTCTCCAGATCTGATCTCTCAGGGTCAACTACGTTACCCCAATTTACAAACGCTTGCTTTGACTGCGTGGCTGCTGAAACCTTCATCCTGAGGGAGGAAGGTTTGTCTGAGGCGGTTATTCAAACCTTGATTAGAGCTAGGAAAAGGTCTTCCTCTACCATTTACTATAGGACTTGGCGGTCCTATATTGACTGGTGTGAGGCTAGGGCCTTACCTTGCAGGGTGTTTTCGATTCCTAGGATTTTGGAGTTTCTACAACACGGGTTCCAGCTCAGTACCTTGAAGGGTCAGGTTTCTGCCCTGGCTGTTTTTTTTCAAAAGTCTTTTGCTTTGCTTCATCTGGTCAAGACTTTTTTCCAAGGGGTCACTCATGTTCGACCCCCTAGAAAGCCTTTGGTTCCCGTTTGGGACCTAAATTTGGTTCTTTTGGCCCTCCAGGGGCCTCCCTTTGAACCGATGCAGGATGTGGCTCTTTCTGTGCTCACTCAAAAGGTTGCCTTTTTGGTGGCTATTACCTCTGTTCGGCGTGTCTCTGAGTTGGCGGCTCTGTCTATTCAGGCCCCTTACTTTGAGAGACACCAGGATAAGGTGGTTTTTCGCTTTAAACCAGATTTCCTTCCTAAGGTGGTTTCTGCCTTCCATCTCAATCAGGATGTAGTTCTCCCTTCCTTGTGTCCTAGGCCTAGCAATGACAAGGAGAGGGTTTTGCACTCTTTGGATGTGGTTCGTTGTGTGAAGTACTATTTGGCTGCTACTTCTCCTTTTCGTAAGACGGACGCTTTGTTTGTGGTGCCTTCTGGGCCCAGAAAAGGTTTGGCGCCCGCCAAGTCTACCATTAGTAAATGGATATGCCAGGCCATTGTTGGGCCTATTCTGCTAAGGGGAGGGTTCCTTTTTTTAAGATCACTGCTCATTCTACTCATGCTGTTGGGGCTTCCTAGGCTTTTCAGCACCAGGCTTCTGTTGAACAAGTTTGTAAGGCTGCTACTTGGTCTTCCGTTCATACTTTTTCAAAGTTTTATAAGGTTGATGTGCGGGGCTCAGCAGATGCTGTTTTTGGCTGCAAGGTTCTGCAAGCTGCAGTGGTTTAAATTGGTGCATTTTTTTGCTGTATTTGTTTCCCCACCCATGACAGACACTGCTATTGGATGTCCCATATGTCATGAATAGTGGAAGCGGGGTGTGTGACATACTTGGAATAATACCATTTTGTGATTACTCACCTTTAAAATGGGTATTTTAAGTATGTCACACACCCCGCTTCATCCCGCCCTTTTGTATTCTGGATCCTTTATATGGTTAACCTTTTTATGGTGTATGTTTTATGTTTTATGAGCTCTTCCTGGTCCCCTTACTGCTGTCATATACTGGGGAATGTGTGGGAGGTCCCAGGTATTTATGGACCGGAAGTGGCTTCTTTTTTGCTTTCATCTCTGCAGATGTTCGCCCTCTACTGGACCATAACCCATATGTCATGAATAGTGGAAGCGGGGTGTGTGACATACTTATAATACCCATTTTATAGGTGAGTAATCACAAAATGGTATTATTGCCATGTGTGTGTGATTACACTTCAATTTTCAGGGCTCCGCGCCCTGTCTTCACCTAGGTAATTTTTGAATTTGGCATCATCATCATGAATCCCTGCACGCCCATTGACTGTTGCGTCCCGGCCTGTCTGTGCGCTTCTTGGAGGGGGCGTGGTATGTCTGTTGGCGCGCTCCGCGTCTTATCCTTCTGCAGCCCACCCCTTGAGGTTCCTCCAGCGCCATTTTGGTCCTCTCCTGATGTGATTGCTGGCTTCCCACCGCGGTCAGTGAGTGCCCCTGCGGGCTTGGCTTTTATTCAGTTGTCCTTTCGGTGTGCTTATGGGGTGTTATTGTTATGTCTTTCAGGCGGGATAACTGTTTTAAGAGGTTTCTACCGACCCTGTCCCCTCTATTAGTTATATTAACTTAATTAGAGGCCTACACTGTTAAATCCTCCCACTTCCCTGGCAGACATTTGGGGCATCCCGGGTTGCTTGTACGGCGTAATTTCTATTGGCCAGTTCTGCCACCTTAATCACCATATGGAGGCTTCACAGGATATTGTGCTCGGGGTCCCTTCGGGACAAGCCCGGCTGTGTGTGGTGTGTGGGGCATCCCCTGTAAGTGATGATGTGTGGGTCTGTGTACCCAGCGCCCAGCAGGCGCTTGCGCTGCATTCTGGGCTACCTGGGACTGGGCTTGCGCCCACTATGTCCTCGCCTACTCCCCCTCGCTTGATCTTAACTCCCAGTGAGCTTAATACTAGTGGGGATTCTCAACCCGATGTGTCTTCCAGGTTGGCTAACATTGAGAGGTTGATTGCTAGCTCTGCGGCTCGTAAGGCCCCGCCTAAGAGACGGAATGTGACGCCGGGTGCGCCTGTCTTTCCTATGGAGACCGAGAATTTCCTTGATTTGTCTGACTATACCCCACTTGAGGAGGGGGAATTATTTTCGGGTTCAGAGTTTTTTGACGATCAGCATTTCGGTGGTGCCGACTCTGGCCCTGACCACTGGAATGCTGATGACACCAGTAAGCTTTTAACTCAGATCTTTGAGGTGCTGTCTATCTCCCGTCCTGCTGCGGCTCCAAAGCAACGGGGGGAATTGTTCGGTACTGCAAAGCCATGTTTGGAATTTCCAGAACAGGCCCATTTCAATAATCTTGTTCTCAAGGAATGGGAGCATCCCAGCCGGCTTCCCGGAATCCCTAAGGGCTGGGATAAAAGGTATCCCTTTCCCGCTGAAGTGGTTAATTGCTGGTCAACCCCCCCAGAGGTCGACGCTCCAGTGTTGTGGTTGTCCAACTGCTCTGTGGTTCATTCCCCTGATTCCACTGTCCTGAAGGATGGTGAGGACCGGCACATTGACCAGCTGGCTTCCCATGCCTTTGCCTGTGTAGGGTGTGCTTTGCGCCCTGTCTGTGCATCTGCTATTACTGCTGTGGCTATTAGGACTCTCCTCAAGGGTCTGCTGGATGGTGCCCCTGTTGATACTTCTAGTGCCGAGTTCAGGGCCCTGTCACAGTGTGAGTTGTTCATTACTTATATCCTTTCTGCCTTGGATGACACCATCAGGATGTGTAGTAGAACCTCTGCCTTGGTGGTTGCTATACGCCGCTATGTTTGGCTGCGCCAGTGGGCGGCTGATAACGCTGCTAAGAAGGCCCTTACCGGGCTCCCCTTTAAGGGGTTGTGCCTATTTGGTGAGCGCTTGAATCTTTTTGTGAAGGGGGGTAAGTAGCCTCAACGCAAGAAACAACCGACGCCCTTTCGGGGTTCTGGTGCCTTTGCCTCTTCCTACCGTGGATCCAGGCCTGGGAGAGGGGTTTCCTTTGCGGGGCATAAGGGGGAGACTTCTGGGGTAGGGGCAGAGCTTGTGCCTGCCCCGGATCTGCCTGGGGGTCCAAGCCCAAATCTGTCGCCAAGTCTCCTCAGCCATGAAGGGGCACCCTCACCCATCCGGGTGGGGGGACGGCTGCGGCTCTTCGCTCATGTCTGGGGACAACAGGTGTCAGACAGGTGGATTCTGGAGGTCGTGTCCTTCGGATACAAGCTAGAGTTCGCTGCCTGGCCGCCTCCAAGATTCCCCATTTCTCGGATTCCTCTGGACCCCTTGGCAGCTCAAGGTCTGTTTCTGGCTGTGCAAAACCTCCTGGATATGGGGGTCATCTGTCAGGTCCCTCCTGGAGAGAGAGGTTGGGGTTATTATTCCAATCTGTTCACAGTACCCAAAAGGGATGGTGCCATTAGACCCATCCTGGACTTAAAGCTGCTCAACAAGTTCATCAGGACCATCCAAGATTCTTCAGGTTCGCGCTGGAGGACCAGCACTACCAATCTGTGGGCCTGCCCTTCGGTCTCACTTCGGCCCCCAGGGTCTTCACCAAGGTGCTGGCGGGTGTCATGGCTTGGCTCAGGGCATTCGCATTCTTCCCTATCTGGACGACCTTCGCATCACTTCTCAATCTTTCCAGCAGGCAGAACTGGATACCGGGTGGTGACTGTTCTGGAATCGTTCGGCTGGGTGATCAATCATCCCAAATCCTCCCTGTCTCCGTCTCTGGTGATTTCCTTCCTGGGCATGAATCTGGATACTGTTCAGGCCAGGATTTTCCTTCCTCAGCAGAAGGTGGACTCTCTGCAAGCTCAGGTTCATTTCCTTCTGTCCTGCCCTCACCCTTCCATCCGGCAGGGGATGCAACTTGTGGGACAGATGGTGTCCTGCTTCGAGGCAGTTACCTATGCACAGTTCCACATGAGACCTCTTCAGCTCCATCTATTGTCGGTATAGGACAAGAGTCCTCTGTCTCTGGATCAGGCCTTTGCTCTGTCCCCTCTGGCTCGGCGGTCCCTCTTGTGGTGGCTGGACTCAAGGAACCTGTTGGGGGGCAGATCCTTTCTGGCCCCCTGTTGGGAGACGGTCACCACGGATGCCAGTCTATCAGGTTGGGGGGGCTTCTGGAAAGCCCTACAATTCCAGGGGCTGTGGGGCCGTCAGGAGGCCCATGTCCCTATCAACGTCCTGGAACTAAGGGCGGTTCGATTGGTTCTGACCCATCTGACTCCTCACCTTCAGGGCCGGCCGGTCCAAGTTCGCTCAGACATCCAGACGGCGGTTGCCTACATCAATCATCAGGGAGGGACTCGGAGCAAGAGTGCCCTCAAGGAGGTGTCTATGATTCTGTCCTGGGCGGAGGACAATGTCTCTTGCATCTCAGCAGTGTACATTCCGGGGGTGGAGAATCTGGAGACAGACTCTCTGAGCAGGGGGACTTCTCGCCTAGGGGAATGGTCTCTCAGCAGCGAAGTCTTCCTATCCTTGTGTCACCTTTGGGGGGTGCCGGACGTGGATCTGTTTGCATCCCGCCACAATCCCAAGCTCCCAGTCTTTGTCTCTTTGTCCCAGGATGCCCTGGCCCTTGCGGTGGATGCCCTGGCAAGGGTTCCATCTCCTGTATCTCTTTCTTCCGTTCCCCCTGCTAGGCAGGGTTCTGCGCAAGCTGGCTCAGGAAGGGGTGCCAGCAATCCTGGTGCCCCCCCCGTTGGCCAAGACAGGTGTGGTTCACAGACATCGTTCAGCTGTCAGTGGATCAGTACGCTCTGCCCATGGTACCGGACCTTCTCATTCAAGTGCGGCTTTGCCATCCCAATTTACAACTGCTGGCTTTGACGGCCTGGCTGCTGAAACCTCCATCCTGAGGGAAGAAGGGCTTTCCGATTCTGTGGTTAATACGTTAATTAGGGCTAGGAAGAAATCCTCCTCCATCTACTATAGGACCTGGCGAGCCTACATTGACTGGTGTGAGTCTAAGGTCCTTCCCTGTCGTGTGTTTTCCATTCCTAGGATCCGGGAGTTCCTTCAACATGATTTGGGTCTGGGACTTCAGTTCAGCACTCTCAAGGGTCACGTTTCTGCCTTGGCTGTTTCCTTCCAGAGATCTTTCGCTCAACATCCTCTGGTCAAGACCTTCTTCCAGGGGGTTGCTCATGTACGTCCCCCCCCCCCCCATAAGCCTATTTTACCGGTCTGGGAGTTGAATTTGGTCTTGTCTGCCCTTCAGGGCCCTGTGTTTGAGCCGGTGCAAGAGGCTGCTCTGTCCATTCTTACTCTTAAGGTTGCCTTTTTGATGGCTATCACCTCTGTCAGGCGTGTTTCGGACGGAGTTGGCGGCTCTTTCTATTCAGGCCCCCTACTTTGAGAGACACCAGGACAAGGTGGTTTTCCGCTTTAAACCAGATTTCTTGCCTAAGGTGGTCTCTGCTTTCCATCTCAATAAGGACATTGTTCTTCCCTCCTTGTGCCCTAATCCTGGTAATTCCAAGGAGAGGGCCTTAAATTCCCTGGATATGGTCAGGAATTTGAAGTTCTACTTGGTGGCTACTGCACCTTTTAGAAAGACTGATGCTTTGTTTGTGGTTCCTTCGGGTCCCAAGAAGGGTTTGGCTCTTGCTAAGGCTACTTTTAGCAAGTGGATCCGTCAGGCTATCTTTAGGGCCTATTCTACTAAAGGAAAGGATCCTCCTTTCCGTGTTACTGCTCATTCTACCCATGCTGTGGGGGCTTCCTGGGCCTTCCAGCACCAGGCTTCTGTTGAACAAGTTTGTAAGGCTGCTACATGGTCTTCTGTTCATACTTTCTCTAAGTTCTACAAGGTTGATGTTTGGGCCTCAGCTGATGCTGTTTTCGGCTGCAAAGTTCTGCAGGCGGCAGTGGTTTAAACTGCGCGTTGTTGCCTTTGGGGATCCCACCCTACTTTATGGACACTGCTATTGGATGTCCCATCTGTTATGAATTATCATCTGGAGCAGGGCGTGCTGCATACTTAGAATAATACAATTCTGTGATTGCTCACCTTGTAGAATTGGTATTTAAGTATGCAGCACGCCCTGCTCCACCCCACCCTGATTGCATTATCTTGGATCCTCTATATGGTGATTGTTATCTTTGTTAGGTTGTTACTGTTTATTGCCCCTCCTGGTTATCCTTACTGCTTTTCAATACTGGGGAATTTGTGGGAGGTCCCGGGTATATATGGGACCGGGAGGGGCCTCTTTTTGCCCTCTCTACAGTCCAGCGCCCTCTGGCGGAGGTAATCCCATCTGTTATGATTTATCATCTGGAGCAGGACGTGCTGCATACTTATAATACCAATTCTACAAGGTGAGTAATCACAGAATTGTATTTTTATTTGTGTATGTTGATATGTGTTTGTTTATACACATGATTTAGAGTCTAATTATTCATTTTGTTATTTTCTTTTGTTATGTTCAGCCCTAAAGGTCTCGCGGTAGTCACATGTGACTATTATATACTGTGTGTTTCACCATGACTGAGGCATCTGAGGTAATCATGTCTGGTACCTTAGACAGGGTCACCCCATGTCCTGTATGCATGCAAAAGCCTCGGGATGAGGACAGTACTATTTGTGCCGACTGCACTACAGAAGTACTCGCTAAGTTTGGGAGACAAATATCTCCTGCAGAGAGGGTTTCTAGAGAGACTTCTGGCACTGGGCCCTCAGAACCTAGAGTGTCTCCGGCAGCTCAGCACTGCGAGGATAACCAGGGTGATAGTGTTCAGTAGGATATTGCGGAGATGCTGGCCTGCATTGAAAGCCATTTAGAACTGCTGGTTTCAAGGAAGGCCTTTGAGAAAAGGAATGATTTGGGATCCTCTGGTTCTGAGGAGGATATGTATGCTTATGTAGTTTCTCAGGAGGAGTTATCAGTTGGTGATCTTTCTTGAAGTAGGAAAGGGACTGATTCAGATTCAGGGTCCTCCACATGGGGAGCTTTCAGTTTAAAGAACAGATAAAGGGTCCGATTTCCATTTTAGAGTTTCTGGAAATCTCGGCTCCTAAGATTCCCAGGAGGAAGAAGGGAGATCTGCCAGAAAAGCAGAGGCGATTGTTTCATTAGCAAACTAATTTTTACAATCTTATCCGAAAGGAATAGCAGAAACCGGATAGACTTTTTGGCTAAAGCAATGGTCGGCTAATGCTGCCTCCAAGAAGAATCTGACCGGGCTCCCTTTTCAGGGGGGGCGTTTGTTTGGGGAGCAGTTGGATGATATGGTAAAGGAGGCTACTAGAGGTAAGACTACTAGAGGTAAGTCTACAAAACTTCCACAAAGAAGGTATTTTCTTTTTTATCGCAGGTCCCCCAATCCCCGGCCCTTTTGTGGGGGTAGAAGTTCCACCTCTTCAGGATACCGGAAAGAGGACGTGAACAGCTTCCGAATTAGGGGCCAGACCTCTTTGGTCAAGGGTATCCCGAAATCTGGTGAAAGTAGAAGCATTGAGATCTGCTGTAATTCCCAAGAATGACAGTTCTGTGCGCCCAATATTAGATCTCAAGGGCCTCAACAGGTCTGTTCATCTGAAGAAATTTTGCATGGAAATCCTACCTGTTCCTCGTTCCAACGGCGCATGCGTGGGCCGCCGCCTCTCGTGCATCCCTCTAGCAGGGCGCACACCGGCGCTGGCCGTTTGTGAATGGCCAGCGCGGGCGCACTCCCTGTAAGAGGGACGCGCGAGAGGCGGCGGCGGGCGCTCTCACCTTGTCCGTCGACGGATCTTGCTTGTCCGTCGGTGGTAATTGGTGAAGCGAGTCACATGGGAGCCGGGTCAGGTGAGTTTTTGGGGCTTTCTGGGGGGTTTCACACATCGGGGTGCCCCGCGGAAGTGGACCAACACCCAGGATTGTGAAAATCCTGGGTGTTGGTCCACTTTAAGATCCACAGTGATGTCGCTTCAGCTGGAAGACTTTATGACCACAGTGGATATAAAGGATGCATACCTACATATTCCGGGTCATCAAAAATATTTGCACTTTGCCGTAGGCGGCCTACATCTTCAGTTTGTGGCTCTGCCCTTTGGCCTGTCTTCAACCCCAAGGGTGTTTACCAAGGTCTTATGGGGAAACCAGGGTATACGCATAATCCCTTACCTAGACCAGAAGGATACACAGACTGTCTTATCAACGAGTCACATATCATACCTTCAAGATTTTTATCTTTACTGGGAATATCACATCTCAGGCCCAGGTAATTCTTCCGGAACAGAAGAGATGTTCACTTAAGGCCAGGGTACAGGCTCTCTTGACCTGCCCAACGATCCGTCAAGGAATGCTTTTGTTGAATCGGATGGTGTCTTGATTCGGGACAGTGCCTTTTGCACAATTTCATACAAGACCCCTGCAGATGGAATTGCTTTAGGTTTGGGATCGGAACCCAGAAACACCCCATTTGCATGACACATTCAACAAGCCAGTCCCTAACCTGGTGGCTGAAACCTCAGCTTCTTCAGATGGGCAAATCCTCTAACAGGTTGGGCAGGTGTCATGGGGTCATAAACGATCCATGGACAGTGGGGACCAGTATACTGAAACTGAAAGCAATTGTACTGTCTCTCACACATTGGACACCCGATCTGAGGGGTCATCCAGTCAGGATTCAGACTACCTGACGGTGGTGGCATATATCAACCACCGATGGAAGCTTTGTAGGCGCTGGGGGTTACCAGAGGTAGATCTCTTTGTGTCTCCCCACAATCAGAAGGTTGCAAAGATTGTATCCCGGTCCAGGGATCCTCTAGCAATAGCAGCAGATGCACTGACCCTTCCTTGGTCGGCATTTAAGCTTCTTTATGCTTTCACTCCAATTCTACTCATGTGTCGAGTACTAAAAAAAGAGTGGGAATTACATTCTTTCTGGTGGCTTCTTGGTGCCCAAGGAGAAGCTGGTTCTCAAACATGGTAAGAATGTCGTAAGTTGACCATTGGAGGTTGCCTGACGATCCAGATCTTCTCACGCAGGGACCTCACCCCAATTTATGAGTTCTGGCTTTGACAGCCTGGCTATTGAGACCTCCATCCTGCTAGAAAAGCGTTTATCTGCCAGAGGCATCCGTACCTTGATTCAAACATTTACTACAGTGATGAGTATTGCTGGTGAATATTTATCACTTGGTGTGAATCTAGATGTTTTGCTTGTAGAAACTTTTCATTCTCCAGAATTCTGGATTTTTTGCAGAAGGGTCTTGATGAGGGTCTTCAATTGAGCACTCTAAAAGGACAGATATCTGCTTTATCTATCTTTTTTCAGAAACCCATAGCCAAGAATAAACTTATTAGGACATTTTTGCAGGGGGTCACCCATGTACGTCCTCCCCGTAAGCCTCTTCTGCCTGTTTGGAGCTTGAAGTTTGGTTTGTCAGCCCTTCAGGGTCCTGCTTTTGAACCACTGGCAGAAGCATTGATAGGATTGATTACAATTAAGGTCATTTTTCTAGTGGCAATTACTTCGGTACAACAGGTTTCTGAATTAGCAGCTTTATCAGTTAAGCCTCCTTATTTAGAGTTGCATAAGGACAAGGCTGTCTTCCGTTTTAAGCAGGATTTTTTTTCCTAAGGTGGTTCCCCCTTCTTTGAAATGAAGAGGTGGTTTTGCCCAACTTTATGTCCTGCTGCAATTAGCCATAAGGAGGTGTCCTTCATTCTCTAGATGTAGTGAGAGCACTAAAATATTATATCTCTGCTACACAAGCCTTCCGTAAGTCTGACTCCTTATTTGTTACAGCTGAGGGGCACGGAAGGGTCTTCCCGCCAGCTAAATCTACTATCAGCCGATGGATTAGACAAGCAGTAATTAGGGACTATATCTCCAATTTCATTCTACACGAGCTATTGGAACTTCCTGGGCTTTTCAGATTTTCAGCACCATGCCTCAGTAGAACAGGTATGCAAGGCTGCTACTTGGTTCTCAGTTCATACTTACCATATTTATAGGGTGGATGTTAGAGCCTCAGTGGATGCCGCATTTGGTAGAAAGGTATTACAGACAGTAGTAAGCTAGAGGTTGTTTTGGAATAGCTTACTCTTTATTAGAAGCATAAGATTTACTATTTAGAATCCCACCCTGATCCTACACTGCTTTTGGAGATTGTATTTGTTACTGAATACTGACGGCTTAGAGTGTAATAGGAGAGAAAATACTATACTCACCTTTTCTCTTACGCAGACTATGGCTGGTAGTATGGGGCAGCAGCATTCACCTCAAAGGCTGGATCCATGTCCCTCGCCCCCAGACATCATGTGCAGTGCCATGGTTCTCTTTCTGTTTCCCTCTGACGTGGCAATGCCCCACCATCAGTCACGCCTGATGAGTGAAGCCTGATGAGAGAGCCGCACTGTGCAGGATGCCGGGCAGCGAGGCACATGGATATAGCCTTTCAGGTGGGCTCTGCTGCCACGGACTAGGAGCGATGGTCTGCATGGCAGAAAAGGTGAGTATAGTTTTCTTTTTATTTGCCTGAAAATGTAATTATTTTTTTTTTTTTTTAGTTAGCTACTCAATTTTGGAAAAAATGTGACCCATGCCTAACAAATCTGTCCAGTGTACATATTGCTATGTTTGCACTGCTTAAACAACTAGTCGAGGGTGCATGCAGCTGTGCAGGATGTGTATGCATTGCATATTTGGATGCTGACATTGACAATCTTAAGGCACAATTGTCAAGACTGAGAAGTATTGATTTTATAGAAGGGAATCTGTTGCTCACTGCGCAGGCACTATCTTGGTTAGGGGATGGGGAAGGGTGGTAGTATGGGGGAGCAGGAAAAACAGGATAATGAGGCAGATAGCTGGATAACTATTAGAAGGCGGGATAGGGGAAAAGTTGCAGGCTAGCCCTGAGCAGGAACCCCCAACAAATTTTCCCAATAGGCAGATGAGGAGTATGTTAGCTCAGGGGTGGTACAGCTGCAGCAAGGCCACACCACTGGCTCTGCTACAGTAAGGAGGGGAAGGGAAATGAAAGAACAGGGCAGACAAGGCAGGTGATGGTAGTGGGGGACTCTATATAACAGACAGGGCAATCTGTCGCAACGACTAGTATCTCCGAACTGTGTGTTGCCTCTCTGTTGCAAAAGTTCAGTATGTCTTGGTTCCGGATGATAATTTATTGGGAGCAGCTGGTGGGAACCTAGTGGTCATGATGCACATTGGCACCAATGACATAGGAAGAAGTAGGTGGAAGGACCTTAAAAATGAGGGACTTGGGCCGTAAGCTTAATGCAAGGACCTCAACTGTTGTATTCTCAGAAATACTACCAGTGCAACGAGCCACACCAGAGAGGCAGAGAGAGGGGGTAAACAGGTGGCTCAAAAATTGGAGTTCTTAGAGAACTGGCCTACTTTTCAGTGGGCTACAGAAATGGATTGCATCTAAATGGGGAGGCGGCATCTGTCCTCGGGAGAGGATGGCTAAAAGATTGGTTATTATGATCACAGTGGATATACCTGCATATCCCTATTTTCCCAGGCCATCGGAATTATTTGCGTTTCACAGTAGATGGCATACACTTTCAGTTTGTGGCTCTGCATTTTGGCCTGTGTTCAGCTCCCAAGGTTTTTTTACCTAAATTCTGTCAGGCCCTCATGGCTCTTCTAAGACATCAGGGGATACAAATTACCATACTTCTGATCAGAGCCGCATCTTTTCAGGCAGCTTTGCGAGATAAGACACTTATCGACTCTAGAAAGCTTTGGCTAGATAGTCAACTATTCAAAGTCGCATATCATTCTCCTTTTTTGGAATAACATTAGACACAGCTCAAGCCGGGCTCTTTCTCCCGGAACAAAAACTTCAGGCCAGGGTACAAGCTCTCCTGACCTGCCCTCACCCGAAGATCCGTCAAAGATCTATTAGGCTTGATGGTGTCTTGCTTCGAGGCAGTGCCATTTGCACACGTCCACACACGACCCTTACAGTTGTATTTGCTCTCAATTTGGGATCGAACCACAGAGACCCTGAATCACCCCCTTTACTTGATACATGCAGCAAAGCAGTCTCTAGCCTGGCCTGGTGGCTGAATCCCCAACTTCTTCATGTGGGCAAATCCTTTCTTCCTATACAGTGGAAGCCTGTCAGCATGAATGCCAGCCTAACATGTTGGGGGGTGTCATGGGGTCACAAACAATCCAGGAATAGTGTGGCCCAGGGGAGAGCAGACTGCCCATAAATATCCTGGAGCTGAGAGCGATTCTACTGTGCCTCGCATATTGAACATTCAATAAGAGGGGTCATCCCATCAGGGTTCAGGCAGACAACGTGATGGCGGTGGCATATATAAACCACCAAGGGGGCACCAGAAGCAGAAAAATTTCAAGGAGGTGACCCGAATCTTACTCTGGGCCTAGAGGAATATTCGATGTATCTCAGCGATCCCCATACCAGGAGTGGACAACGTGCAAGCCGATCATCTAAGCAGGGCAACCTTGGATCAGGGAGAATGGTCCCTCAGTCAGGGGATTTTTTCTTCCAATCCATTCCAGGCCGTCCCTTAATCATTACACCTGGGTAATTCCTGCCCGGATGGACGTGTACTGCAAGATCAAAGGTGTGGCTCCTCCCGGCCCCCCATAAGTAGCAGCTGCCTCTAATCAAAGACCAGTTTTATTTCTTGCAGTTTGGAAGTACTGTGAAGGTGGCTTGGTTCTCTCTCTCAAGGATTAGGTATTGGCAGCAAGCGGGGATTTCAACTTGTCTGCTTCCTGCGCGGCCTTATTCCTATGGATTCCTCTGACCCAACTCTATGCCTCCCTAGCTTTGTTGCTGCTTAAATTGGGGTCCGTGAAGGAAAGGTGAAGCATCGGGGTCTGGGGCGCTTTCTGAGTGTTAAACCCTCAGAGCTGCAGGCTTTCATTAACAAGCAAGTCCGCTGCAGTTTTTTGTCTGCTGAGCCTGCTTGGAGGGGACCAAGGGATTTTCCCTTTCTTATTGCTCTTTCCCATGTGTTTAAGCTGAGGTTGTTGGCCAGCAAAAAGTGTCTGCTCTGAGCCACTGCACAGCCACCCTCAAGTGGACCTTAACCTTTTGGCAGGTCATTTTGTTTGTTTTTTATTGTTTTATGTTTAAATCTATACTGTTATAGATTGGAAAAGGGCAAATATGATATTACTATATAGTTTATATATATATATATATATATATATATATATATATATATATATATATATATATGGTGGTTACCCCCCAGAGGACTCGCAGTAGTCTTGTGACTGTCGAGAACCTATATATACTTGGTCTCAGAACCCCAGGGTCATAGACTAGTATTATTAAATTCACCATGGCGGAGACATCTGGGGTAGCAGTTCTTAACAGATTTACCCCATGTCCAGTATGCATGCAGTGGCACTGGACAAGGATAGCACGGTGTGCAGGGATTATGCTACGGTTGTAGTGGATAGGGAGACAGTTGTCTCCTCCCTGAAGGGGCTCTGACCCGTCGCCAGTGCTTTCTGAGACTTAAAAACCCCCTTTGCAGCCTGCATGCGGACCTAAACCTTTAGTGAGGCTACTAAGAAGGTTTATGAAAAGAAAAAAAAAAGTGTATTGAAGAGTATATTGTGGCTGCCATAGTCTCTTTCTGAGTCTTTAAACTTTCAGCTGCCCTCAAGTGGTCCTAAACCTATAAAGTCATGGAGTATTGGCTACTAAAAGGGTTTTAAAGAAAATAATTTTTCCTCTGAGTTGAAAAGGATATTGTGGCTGCCATAGTCTCTATTCTTGGTGTGCCACACACCCCGCTTCACTTTTAAATATTCTTCACTTAATGGGTTAACTCACCGCCAGGTGACGCTGTGCAGAGATGAAGTCTTGTAACGAGCCCCCTTCCGGCCTATATATACCTGGTACCTCCCTTCAATCACCAGTATTTTTCTCTCTGCTTGACAAGACAAGACAGAAAATTGAAGTCTCCTGCTTACAGGTAGCCGGGGTCTTACCCCGGCACCCCCCTTTTGGTCTATTTCTGCCCGGTTTGAGTGTTTATACCTTGATGGTGGAATGGAAGCCTCCCAGCCTAGGCTGCTCACTGGGCAAATGGTAGATGGCACTATAGGTGCCTAGGAGCTTATCTCCTCCGCTCGACCTCATGCGTGGGGCAATGCGGTTATCCGGCATGGTGATCCGGAAATGGGATGCCCCTGTCCCGAGGGTCCCCTTAGCCCCTTACTCTCCCGTTACGGTCCCTTCTCCCTTCACTATGGGGGGGGGGGGGTAGAGGGATGTGTATTGTGTGTGTGGTTTACTGTATGTTCATGTGTTTTGCTTATTTCAACGTTGTCAGGCTGCACTGCAAGTGAGTGTGCATATGGCCTGACTTTGATTCCTCCTTATATGGCAGTCTCTGTTTTGCGGGCTGCTGCTGCTGGCCTGTAGAGCCAGAGCTTTGGGTCAGCTTTAGGGGTGACCGGGGCAGGCTGTATGGTGTCAGGCTTGCTTTTGGCTGCCTGCGCTTTTCTCACCTTATCCAGCTCCCCTCCCCCCTCCGCTTTTCTCCTTTGTTTTAATCGGCCACTCCCGCCTTCGCTGACATTTTCTGCCTGTCTCCACCACCTCTTTGGTTGGGTGCTGGGCTTTTGTAAGCCTTACTGGGGCAGGTAAGCGGCCTCACCTGGTGTGGGGCCGTCTATGTTTTTATGGGTTTGACTGTTTATTAAAAAGTAATATATTTAATGGAAATATACTTTTGTTTAAAAAAAAAAAAAAAAAGGGGAAAAATATATAAGGAGGAAAATCAGAGGCCAGTTTTATTGCCTCTTCAAAGCACTTGGTGCTGTGTATGTATGTTATATTGCATGTTGCCATTGGTTTCTGGGGTTTTTTTACTGTTGGTTTGTTTTTTCCCCACAGATCCTGGGATCCCTTCAATTAGTAGCCTCCCAGTTCTTTATTGCCTGGCTAGTCTCTTTTTCTCCTAAATTGGGACATATTTATTTATATATACTTGCGTATATATATTTAAAAAATATATATATATATATATTTATATATAGATTATTAAGGGGATCTTCTTTTTGAATTAAATCCTCCCCAAAAAAAAAAAATTCCGGGACATTTACAATAAGGGGGCATCCCGGGTCGGCTTATGCCTTAAATCCCAAAAGAATTGTGAATACCATAAATCACCATATGGAGGCTTCCGTTATTGCCGGAAACGGTTCTTCTGAGCCATTCGGGGGGTGCATAAGTTGTGGGGCTCTACTCCCAGCTGATGATGTCTTTATTTGCATCCCTTGTGCAAAGCAGAGTTTTGCGCGCCAGTCTGTTGCTTCGGCTGCTGGCCCATCGCAACCTTCATCATCTCCTACCTCTCCCTCCCTGTTCCGGACCCCGCATGACACTGTCAAAAGTGGGGATTCGCAGTCCAAGGTGGCGGCACGGTCGGCCAGCCCCCGGAAAGTAGTGCCCGTTAAAGCAGGGTTAAAGGCCTCTGCAAAACGGAGGCACCTGACTCCGGTACCTTCGGCTCCACAGGACAAGTTATGTGAGCCTGTGGAATGGTCCGATGGATCCCCGGATGAGGAAGAATTCCTGTTGGAGTCAGATGAGCCTGCAGATCAGCTTGAGGCTGATGCGATTGGCGATTGGTCAGAGGGGGTTGTTTTTGACACCCCCTCCATTCTGGCTCAAATGTTTAAAATTTTGAATTTAGATCCGCCTGAGGCTGTCACCCTGCCAAAGGGTCAGTTGTTTAAGGAGCCTCAGCCGCGTTGGGTTTTTCCCAGACAGCACCACTTTGAGAGGGTGGTCCTTAAGGAATGGGAACATCCCATGCGGTTATCTGGAATCCCTTCCAGTTGGGAAAAGCGTTATCCTTTTTTCGCCGGAGTTGGTGAAGCTTTGGTCTGTCCCTCCTGACGTCGATACCCCTGTGCTAGGGCTCTCCAGCACGGCTATGGTACAGTCTGCTGAGACCACTGTCCCTAAAGATGGGGAAGATCGTCGGATTGACCAATACGCGCGCCATGGTTTTATTTATTCCGGGTCAGCATTGCGCCCGGTGTGTGCTTCAGCCCTTCTTCTATTGGCGATTAGGTCTTTAATTCAGGGGCTATATGAGGATCTCAATCCCGCTTGTAAAGAGTTTACTGCGCTTAAGCAGTGTGAATCTTTTGTGTCCTATGTCCTATCCGCTCAGGACGATGCGCTGGCTATGAGTAGCAAGGCAGCGGCTATGCTGGTGGCTATTCACCGGTCAGTATGGCTGCGTCAGTGGTCTGCGGACGCGGTTTCTAAAAAGGTGCTCACAGCTCTCCCCTTTTTGGGGTTGCGGCTGTTTGGGGAGAAAATTGATTCAGTCACAAAGGGTGGTAAGATGCCACAACGCAAGAGGCCTCGTGGTCCCTTTAGGGGGGCAGGTTCCGGTAGGCCTTCCTTTCGAGGATTCAGAGCGGGTAGGGGGGCTTCCTTTCCCGCTACCAGAGGTGCAGATTGGACTCGGGGGAGGGGCCGTGGCCGGCCCACTCAGTCCTGGGGCACCAAGCCCAAGCCTGCTGATAGGCCCTCTCAGCAATGAGGGGCTGCCCTCACCCGTGCGGGTGGGGAGACTATTGCGACACTTCTCCCAGGTTTGGAACCAAGAGGTTCCAGGCAGATGGATCCAGGAGGTAGTGTCGGCCGGTTACGACCTGGAATTCGAGTCTCACCCTCCTTCACGGTTCTTTCGGTCTCGGGTGCCCATCGATCCTTTGGCCACGCAGGGGCTCCTGGCGTCGGTAAGGAATCTGTTAGAGATGGCGGTCATCCGGCCGGTGCCGCACTTAGAGATGGGCCTCGGTTTCTACTCCAATCTTTTCGCAGTCCCCAAGAAAGATGGGTCGGTTCGTCCCGGCCTGGACTCTCTTCAACACAGAGTGTTTCTTCCTTTTGCCCAAATTCACACGAGAACGCTTCAGCTTTTCCTGTTAGCGTCTTGGGACCAGCAACCTCGGTCGCTGGATCAGTCCTTCCAGTTGTCCTCCCGGGTACGGCAGTCCCTCCTGTGGTGGTTGGTCTCGACCAATCTTGTGTAGGGCAGGTCTTTCCTGACCCCCTTTGGGAAATTGTCACCACGGACGCCAGTCTGTCGGGATGGGGCGGATTCTGGAAGGAGCTGCAGTTTCAGGGGCAGTGGGGACCTCAGGAGGCCCACTTACCCACCAATATTCTGGAACTAAGAACCATCCGTCGGGTGCTTGCTCTCCTGACTCAGCACGTTCTGGGCCTTCCGGTCCAGGTGCGTTCAGACAATCAAACAGCGGTTGCTTACATCAGTCATCAGGGAGGGACTCGCAGTCTGACTGCTCTCAGAGAAGTGTCCCTGATCCTGACCTGGGCGGAGTCCCATGTTCCTTGTCTCTCGGCGGTATACATTCCAGGGGTGAAGAACCAGGTAGCGGACTGGTTGAGCAGCGGCTTTCCCTGTCTGGGAGAATAGGCTCTCCATCCTCGGGTGTTTCACTCACTGTGTCTCCAATGGGGGACCCCGGAGGTGGACCCGTTTGCCTCTCGTCACAATCACAGGCTCCCGAACTTCGTGTCGCTCTCCCAGGATCCTCTGGCTCTGGCAGTGGACGCCATGTCCCTGAGCTGGGGAGTTCTGGGATTTCTATACCTGTTTCCTCCGATACCCATGCTGGGCAGGGTGCTTCGGAAGTTGGCTCTGGAAAAGGTGTCCGCCGTTCTCGTGGCCCCAAGGTGGCCAAGGCGAGTGGGGTTCGCAGACATCATTCGGCTGGCAGTGGACCAGTTCGTTCTGCCTCTTCGGCCCGATCTGCTCACTCAGGGTCGATTGTGTTACCCCAATTTACCAGCGCTGGGTTTGATGGCCTGGCTGCTGAAACCTCCATCCTGAAGGAGGAGGGTCTTTCTGATTCAGTCGTTAAGACTCTGATCAGTGCCCGGAAGAGGTCTTCTTCCATCATCTACTATAGGACTTGGAAAGCCTATATCGCTTGGTGTGAGATAAGATCTTTTCCTTGTAGGGTCTTTTCGGTCTCCAGGATTCTGGAGTTTTTACAATCAGGGCTGGTCTTCAGCTAAGTACGTTGAAAGGGCAAGTCTCTGCCTTATCTATCTTTTTTTCAGAAGCGTGTTGCGCTTAAGCCTTTAGTTAAAACTTTTTTCCAGGGGGTTACGCATGTGCGGCCTCCCAGGAAACCATTACTTCCGGTTTGGGATTTGAATTTGGTTCTTTCTGCTCTTCAGGCTCCTCCTTTTGAGCCTTTGCAAGATATTGCTTTGTCTACCCTGACTCAGAAGATTGTCTTCTTGGTAGCGATCACTTCGGTCCTGCGTGTCTCGGAGTTGGCGGCCTTGTCTATCCAGGCGCCTTACTTTGAGAGGCATCAGGATAAAGTGGTCTTTCGGTTCAAGCCAGACTTTCTTCCTAAGGTTGTTTCTGCTTTTCATTTGAACCAAGATATTGTTCTTCCCTCCTTGTGTCCTAATCCTAAGAATGACAAAGAGAGGGTTTTGCATTGTTTGGATGTAGTACGCTGTGTTAAGTACTACTTGATTATCACGTCTCCTTTTCGTAGGACGGATTCCTTTTTTGTTGTGCCCCATGGGCCTAAGAAGGGTTTGGCACCAGCCAAATCTGCCATTAGCAAGTGGATACGTCAGGCCGTTACTGCGGCCTATTCCCCCTTTTCGTATCACTGCTCATTCTACTCGCGCCATTGGGGCGTCTTGGGCTTTTCAGCACCAAGCTTCTGTTGAACAAGTTTGTAAGGCCGCCACTTGGTCTTCTGTTCATACTTTTTCTAAGTTTTACAAAGTTGATGTGCGAGCCTCAGCGGATGCTGTTTTTGGCCGCAAAGTTCTGCAGACTGCAGTCATTTAAGTTATGCTTCACCTGGCCTTGAGATGCCCATCCCTTGTGGACACTGCTTTTGGATGTCCCATTAAGTGATGAATATTTAGAAGTGAAGCGGGGTGTGTGGCACGCCAAGAATAATACCATTTTGTGAGTACTCACCTGAAAAATGGATATTGTTGGTGTGCCACACACCCCGCTTCACTCCCACCCTTTTCGGTATTTCCGAAGCCTTTCTATGGTGAAGCTTTTTATTTATATCAAATTGATTTTGAGGTTACCGGTGGAATACTGGTACCTTGTCTTTCTGCTTTTTTAATATACTGGTGATTGAAGGGAGGTACCAGGTATATATAGGCCGGAAGGGGGCTCGTTACAAGACTTCCTCTCTGCACAGCGTCACCTGGCGGTGAGTTAACCCATTAAGTGAAGAATATTTAAAAGTGAAGCGGGGTGTGTGGCACACCAACAATATCCATTTTTCAGGTGAGTACTCACAAAATGGTATTTTCTGAGTCTTTCAACTCTGTCGGCAGCCCTCAAGTGGTCCTAAACCTATAGAGTGTCATAATGGAGTATTGGCTACTAAAGAGGCTTTAAAGAAAATAATTTTTCCTCTGAGTTTAAGAGGATATTGTGGCTGACATAGTCTCCTGAGTCTTTAAACTCTGTCGGCAGCCCTCAAATGGTTCTAAACCTATATGGTTCATCATATCATTATGGTGTATTGGCTACTAAGAAGTTATCCATTGGGAGAATTCATCCAGTAGGGACTTGGGATTCAGACCTCACAAGGTGGTGTCCGGTTATGGAGAAGATGGATGGATGGTTGATTGGGTATGTTGCGGGGCATACTGTTTATTATAATCTGATCAATAAGGAATGGCAGAAGTCGGGTTGTCTTCCGACCATTCCTAAATTACTAGATACTATGTATCCTTTTCCTCCAGATCAGATTGAATTATGGTCTCACCCTCCTGTGGTGGATGCTCTGGGGCCAGGTCTTTAAGATTTTGGTTATGCCATCCTCTGATAGTGCTTCTCCAAAGGAGCCATCGGATAAGCGCGTGGATCAGGTGACATGTTATGTTTTTATGGGGTCGACCTTGCGGCCAGCCTGTGCTACATCCATAGCAATTTTGTGAGCAGGAGGTTGTTAAAACAACTGGACTCTAAGACTTGTATGGCTCGTTCACGGAAGCCATGCTCCCAGTTGATCAAAGCCAGTTGGCTCTAACAGGTATGTGATCCAGGCTATGGAGGTTTGATCTGGTTGTGGGGCAGAGGCCTAGCTCAGGCGTGCTTTATGGCTTAAGCAATGGCCAGCTGACATAGCCTCTAAAAGGAATATGACGGGACTCCCCTTTTAAGGTGGGGCTTCTGTTTGGGGAGTGGTTGGTTGACTTGGTAAAGCATGCTACTAGTGGTAAGTCATTTAATTTGCCACAGAAGCCTAAGACTAATACTGCTTCCGCAGTGCCTCTAATACTCCGGGGTTCCGGCTAGAGGTTCGGCCTCTTCGGGATACCGAAGAGAATTTTTATGGAATAAGACAAAGTTCTAAACTAAGGCAACAGGTGCCTGACAAAATAAAGCCAGACCCCCTTCGAAGCCGGCTCAGGCATGAAGTGATGCCCCCGCCCTTGAGGTGTGGGGGGAAAGCTTCTGCATTTGGCTCATATTTGCAGGCTTCATGTAACAGATATTTGGATACAGGAAGTTGTATCCTCAGGTTACAAAGTCAAATTAGGAACCAGACCCCATCAGAGATCTCTGGTCAGGGGTATAACCACAGTGTATATATAAGAATGCATACCTACATTGTAGTATGTGGCCTACTTCTTCAGTTTGTGGCGCTACCCTTCGGTCTATCATCAGCACCAAGGGTGTTCACCAAGGTGTTGGCAGGTCTCATGTTTTTCTCTAAGAAGTCAGGGATGCATGTAATCCCTTACTGAGTCTATCGGTTGATATGAGCACATCTTAGTATACAGTACGTCCTGCTCCAAATATAATACTTACAAGTGGGTTATACTCCGCCAGATGCAGTCTGGCTGCGAAGGACGAGAAATGGCTCTCTACTCGCAGGTGAGCGGGGCTATTAGCCCATGGCCCTGTAGGACTATTCCCACCCGTTCCACCAGTAATATGCCTCCCAGCCTTGGCTGCGCTGGTCGGGTGAAAGTAGGCAGCACCGCTGTTAGGTGCTTAGGAGCGCTGCTCCACCGCAATCCCCCACCAAAGGGTAGGCGGTTCAGGCTTATGGTGAGCCTCTATGGGATGCCCCTCGCGCACTAGTGCCCCTTGCCCCTGCCTATCCGTGGGCCCTGTTTAAGTGGCCACTGTCCTCCCTCATTCTCCTTGTAGCCTTCGGGGAAAAGGGGGGGTGTAAATGTGTATGCTATGCATTCTGTGTTTTACACTTTATATCTATTCTGTCTGTCTTGTGTCAGCCGCCACGCTGGCTTCCTTTTACTGTCATTTAAAATTTGCCGCTGCCGTGCGCTCTTTTTGTCAACACTTTGTTCCGCGCTTGGCGGTGACATTACCTCAGGCGCTGGTGCGCCGTCATTGGCTGCTTGTCACGTCCTGTCCTGGCTTTGCGCTCTTCAGGGGGGGGCGGGGCCCGTCTGTGGCGCGCTCCACGTCATCGCTGATCCCGGCCCACCCCTCGAGGTATACCGACGCCATCTTTAACCTCCTTGGTTGGCCCATGTGCGGCTTTTATATTCTTCCTTTTATTACTGTGTGCTTACGGTCTTGGCTTCTTATGTCTTTCAGGCAGGGCGAACCCTTTTGGCTTCTCCTGGCCCTTTATTAGTTTTATAGCTAGTAGGCCTTGTTAATACTCCCACTTCCCTAGCGGGTTATTGGGGCATCCGGGGTTGCTATATAGCATTATTCCCTATCGGCATATAGCGCCGCTATAATCACCATATGGAGGCATCTCAGGATAATGTGACCGGGGTTCCTTCGGGACAAGACCGGCTGTGTGTAGCATGTGGGCAGCCTCATGCTGACGCTGACAAGGCGCGGGTCTGTGTAACCTGTGCTGAGCAGGTGCTTGCATTGCAATCTGGCCTGCCAGTGGCTGCACCTCGTTTTACTTCACCTACTCCCCCAAGCTTAAATCTCACTCCTGCTGAGTTGCATACAAGTGGGGATTCTGAGCCTGATGTGTCTTCTAGACTGGCTACTGTTGAGCAGTTGATTGCTAAGTCCTTAGCGCGTAAGGCCTCTGCTAAAAAGCGGCACTTAACACCTAATGTCACTATTTTCCCTATGGAAACTGAGGAGTTTTGGAATCTTTGTGGCTATACCCTGTCTGATGAAGGGGAGCTGTTTTCTGACTCAGGCTCTTCTGATGAGAGACCAAGGGGTCATGACGATTCTGGCTCTGGCCCCTGGGCCCAGGATGACACTGACAGATTATTGACCCAGATTTTTGAGGTTCTGTCCATCTCTCTCCCTGTAGCGGCTCCCAGACAGAGAGGGGAGCTTTTCCATACAGCAAAATCACGTTTGGAATTTCCCGAGCAGGCACATTTCCATAACCTTGTGCTCAAGGAAAGGGAGCACCCCAGTAAACTTCCCGGGGTTCCAAAAAGTTGGGATAGGAAGTATCCCTTTCCTGCTGAGGTGGTTAAATGTTGGTCATCTCCCCCCCCCGAGGTGGATGCCCCGATCCTAGGGCTGTCTAATACCTCTGTCATGAATTCCCCTGACTCTACTACCCTGCGGGATGCTGAGGACCGGCGCATTGACCAGCTGGCATCCCACGCCTTTGCATGTGCGGGGACGGCGCTGCGGCCGGTCTGTGCCTCTGCCGTTACTGCTGTGGCCACTAGAACCCTTATCAGAAATATACTTGATAGTGCCCCTGATGATTTGCCTTGTAAGTTGTTCAATGCACTCTCCAGTTGTGATGTTTTTGCAAATTTTGTCCTCTCAGCCATGGATGACACCATCAGAACTTCTGCCCTTGTGGTGGCTATACACCGCTCGGTTTGGCTGCGCCAGTGGGCTGCTGACAACGCTGCCAAGAAGGCCCTCACTGGTTTTCCCTTCAAAGGACTGCGCCTATTTGGGGACCGCCTGGACCTTTTTGCTAAGGGAGGCAGGTTACCCCAGCGCAGGCGTCAATCTCTGCCCTTTCGGGGTCAGGGTTCCTTCTCCTGCCCTTACCGTGGTGCCAGACAGGGGAGGGGGGTTTCCTTTCCTGGGACCCGGGGAGATTTCTGGGGCAGGGGCAGGGGCAGAGGATGTGGACGTCCTGGCCCCTCCTGGGGTCCCAAAGCAAAATCATCCCCCAAGCCCCCTCAGGCATGATGGGGCGCCCTCACCCATCCGAGTGGGGGGACGGCTGCAGCACTTCGCTCACGTCTGTAGGCTTCATGTCTCAGACCGATGGATTCAGGAGGTAGTGTCCTCCGGTTAAAAGATAGAGTTTGCTGCCTGTCCCCCTCCAAGATTAATCAGATCCCGGATTTCTCAGGACCCTGTGTCAGCTCAGGAGCTAGTGCAAGCAGTACAAGGCCTCCTGGAGCTGGGGGTCATCTGCCAGGTCCCCTCAAGAGAAAAAGGCAAGGGCTTTTATTCCAATCTATTCACAGTGCCCCAAAAAGATGGGTCAGTCAGGCCCATCCTGGACTTGAAGATCCTCAACATATTTGTCAGGGGCAGGCACTTTCGCATGGAAACTCTGCGCTCTTCCATCAGTTCCCTGTGCTAAGGAGATTTCATGATTTCTGTGGACATCAAAGATGCTTACCTTCATATTCCTGTGTTCCCAGGTCATCAAAGGTTCCTCAGGTTCGCTCTGATGGATCAACACTACCAGTTTGTGGCCTTGCCATTTGGCCTCGCTTCAGCCCCCAGGGTGTTCACCAAAGTGCTGGCTGGCGTGATGTCTCTGCTCAGATGTCAGGGCGTACGCGTGCTTCCCTATCTGGACGACATTCTCATCACTTCCCAGTCTCTACATCAGGCAGAGTTAGATACTCTCTGGAGTCATTTGGATGGGTGATCAACCACCCCAAGTCCTCACTGTCCCCTTTCTTGGTAACTCCATTCCTAGGAATGAATCTGGATACAGTTCAGGCAAGGATTTTCCTTCCTCAGCGGAAGGTGGACAGTCTGATTGCACAGGCTCAATCCCTCCTAGCTTGTCCTCATCCCTCCATCAGGCAGGGGATGCAGCTGGTGGGCCTGATGGTGGCATGCTTCGAAGCGGTACCTTATGCTCAGTTCCACTTGAGGCCTCTGCAACTTCACCTATTGTCAGTATGGGACAAGGACTCAGCGTCCCTGGACGGGCTCTGTGTGTTCTCCCCTCGGGTCAGGAGGTCCCTCTTGTGGTGGATGGACTTAAGGAACCTGTTGGGGGGCAGATCCTTTCTTACCCCTCCCTGGGAGACGGTCACTATGGATGCCAGTCTGTCAGGTTGGGGGGGTTTCTGGAAGTTCCAGGGGAGGTGGGGTCCTCAAGAGGCCCACACAACTATCAATGTCTTGGAACTACGGGCGATCAGGTTAGCTCTGGCTCACTTGACTACTCACCTTCAGGGCCTAACTGTTCAGGTGCGCTCGGACAACCAGACGGCAGTTGCCTACATCAATCATCAGGGAGGGACCCGAAGCAAGGGGGCCCTCCAGGAAGCGTCTCTGATCCTGACTTGGGCGGAGGCCAATGTCCCCTGCATTTCAGCTGTGTACATCCCGGGGGTGGAAAATCGCCTGGCGGACTCTCTGAGCAGGGGGACCTCTTTCCAGGGAGAATGGTCCCTATGCAGCAGGGTGTTTCAATCACTGTGTCACCGTTGGGGCCAACCAGATGTGGATCTGTTTGCGTCCCGCCACAATCACAAGCTCCCAGCTTTTGTCTCTCTGTCCCAGGATCCTCTGGCCTTGACCTCGGATGCTCTAGCAATGTCATGGCAGGACTTTCAGTTCCTGTATGTCTTCCCTCCAATTCCCCTGCTGGGCAGGGTTCTGCACAAGATTGCTCTGGAAGGGGTGCCAACAATTCTGGTGGCCCCCAGGTGGCCAAGAAGAGTGTGGTTTGCAGACGTGGTGCAGCTGGCAGTAGATCAGTATGCTCGGCCCTTGGTGCCAGATCTGCTCACTCAGGGCTCACTACGCCATCCCAATTTACAAACTCTGGCTTTGACGGCCTGGCTGCTGAAACCTCCATCTTGATGGAGAAGGGGCTGTCTTCTTCGGTTGTGGATACTTTGATAAAGGCTAGGAAGAAGTCTTCCTCTTCCATTTATTACAGGGTTTGGCGTGCCTACATTGACTGGTGTGAGTCTAAGTCTCTTCCCTGTCGTGTGTTCTCTATTCCCAGGATTCTGGAGTTCCTGCAGCATGGGTTGGAGATGGGGCTCCAACTCAGTACTCTGAAGGGTCAGGTTTCTGCCCTAGCTATTTTCTTCCAGAAGTCCTTTGCTCAGCACCCTCTGATCAGGACTTTTTTCCAGGGGGTCACTCATGTGCGTCCCCCACGTAAGCCTATGGTGCCTGTTTGGGATTTGAACTTGATTCTGTCAGCCTTGCAGGGTGCTCCTTTTGAACCTGTGCAGGATGCTGCCCTGGCCATTCTTATGCTCAAGGTGGTATTTCTGGTGGCTATCACCTCTGTCAGGCGTGTGTCTGAGTTGGCGGCGCTGTCCATTCAGCCCCCCTACTATGAGAGACACCAGGACAAGGTGGTGTTTCGTTTCAAACCTGACTTTCTGACTAAGGTAGTGTCTGCCTTTCATTTGAATCAGGATATTGTTCTTCCTCCTTTGTGCCCTAATCCTAGCAATGCTAAGGAGAGGGTTTTGCACTCTTTGGATGTGGTTAGGTGTCTGAAGTACTATCAGGTGGCTACTGCACCTTTCAGGAAAACTGATGCTCTTTTTGTGGTCCCTTCTGGTCCTAGGAAGGGTTTGGCTCCTACCAAGTCTACTATCAACAAGTGGATTCGTCAGGCTGTGATTCAGGCCTACTCTGCTAAGGGGAAGAATCCTCCCTTCCGCCTTACTGCTCATTCCACTCGTGCTGTTGGTGCCTCTTGGGCCTTTCAGCACCAGGCTTCTGTTGAACAAGTGTGCAAGGCTGCTACTTGGTCTTCTGTTCATACCTTTTCAAAGTTTTACAAGGTTGATGTTAGGGCCTCAGCTGATGCTGTTTTTGGCCGAAAGGTTCTGCAGGCGGCAGTGGTTTAAACTGTCTGCTGCTGCCTTTTATTGGGGATCCCACCCTACTTTATGGACACTGCTATTGGATGTCCCACTTGTAAGTATTATATTTGGAGCAGGACGTACTGTATACCAAGAATAATACAATTCTGTGATTACTCACCTGTAGAATTGGTAGTATGAGTATACAGTACGTCCTGCTCCAACTCACCCTTGGTTTTTTCATTATCTTGGATCCCCTGTATGGTGATTATCATTGTTATAGTTGATAGTTTGGGTTGTTTAATTCTCCCGGCTTCTCGTTAACTGCTTTTCAATGCTGGGGATTTTTGGGAGGTCCCCGGGTATTTGAGGGGCCGGGAGGAGCCTATTTTCGGAGCCACTTGTAAGTATTATATTTGGAGCAGTGTACAGTCAAAAAATATATGGATATGTACCGTCTCCCTATCTGCAAAACTATTATCAAGGTGCTATGGCCCGTATGGTCAAAAAGAAGAAACAATATATAATAATTGTGTCATATGTTGTTGTATGTGCTGATACCAATAATTTTTAATTAATTTTTATTGTAGATGTATTTACAAATAAAATAGAAATGTATTCTTTTACTTCTTTGAGTGCGGCCTGTTGTGTGGTGGTCATTTGGGGGGATAGATCCAGAACCCCCTCATCATATATATATATATTATATTTGGAGCAGGACATACTGTATACTCATAATACCAATTCTACAGGTTAGTAATCACAGAATTGTATATTTTTCTGCCAGAGTCATTCAGACTATGATTCAGGCCAGGAAGAAATCTTTCTCAAGTGATCTACTATAGAGTCTGGCAAGCATTTATCGCTTGGTGCAAATCCAGAGGTTCGCTTGTAGTACTGTTCTGTTTACATAATATATTGATTTTTTGCAGAAGTCTTGATGAAGGTCTTCAATTGAGGACAAATATCGGCTATCTATCTTCTTTCAGAAACCCATAGCTGAGAATGATGTTATCAGAATTTGTTTTACAAGGAGGCGCTCATGTGCGGCTTTCTCATAATCCACTTCTGCCGGCTTGGGACCTGAACTTGTTTTTCAGGGTCCTCCTTTTTGAACCATGGTAGATGCGTCAATAAGTCCAAGGGCGCTTATGGTTATCTCTTAGTGGCAATAACTTCAGCAGGCAGGTTTCTGAATTAGCAGCTTATCAGTAAGCCTCGTTATTTGTGTGTTTTAGGATTTTCTTCCTAAAGGTATCTTTTCATTTTAATGAAGAGATAGTTTTGCCTTCCTTATGTCCTGCTCCAGTGTCTAATAAGGAAAGGGTGTTCTTTACTGTTTGGATGTAGTGAGAGCACTAAGGTATTATCTCACTATTACACAATCTTTCCATAGTTTGGACTTATGTCATACCTGAGGGTCCACGGAAAGGTCTTCCACCAGCTAAGTCTGCCATCAGTCGATGTATTAGACAGATGGTGGTAAGAGTCTATTCTGCCAAGGGGAAGGAGCCCGTTGTTTGGGTCACAGGTCTTTCCACTAGGGTTATTGGTGCTTCCTGGATCTTTCAGCATCAGGCCTCGGTGGAACAGGTTTGTAAAGCTGTCACCTGGTCTTCGGTTCATACATTTACCAATTTTACAAGGTGGGTGTTAGGGCCTCAGCTGACGCTGTATTGGTTGAAAAGTACTTCAGGCTGTAGTGAATTGAACTACTTGCTGTACCACGTTGGGGATCTCGCCCATATTAAGCACTGCTTTTGGATGTCCCAGGTGTAATGATTAAGGGATGGCCTGGAATGGATTGGAAGAAAAGTGGGACTCACCTGTAGAATTGGTTTTGATTCCGATCCATTCCAGGCCGTCCGACCCGCACTCTTTTGGGGTTATTATGTTATGGATGCCTTTTTTATGGTGATTACTCCATTTATTAGGACACTTGTAAAAAAAAAATATATATATATATATATTACTGGTCTTTGATTAGAGGCAGCTGCTACTTATGAGGGTCAAGAGGAGCCACACCTTTGATCTTGCAGGACACGCCCATCCGGGCAGGAATGGTGTAATGATTAAGGAACGGCCTGGAATCGATCGGAGTCTAAACTAATTCTACAGGTGAGTCTCACAGAATTGTGTTTTTTAAGCCCTATGCATGCGCTGGGGGCTCCCGAACGTGGATCTCTGTGCATCCCGCCAGAATCTGGAGGTTCTGAGATTTGTACCCTGGTCCAAGGACCCTCTGGCTATAGCAGTAGATGCCCTATTCCTTATTTGGTCTATGCGCTTCTTTTGTTTCCACTCCTGGGTCGAGTACTAAAGATGGTAGCTCACGAGAGGATCCCAACCATCCTGGTAGCACCCTATTGGCCAAGGAGAAATTGGTTTTCAGACATTGTAAGAATGGCGGAAGGCGACCACTGGCGGTTGCCCGATGATCCAGATCTCCTCACACCCGCCTTTTTGGCACCCCAATTACGAGTTCTGTCTGACAGCCTGGACATTGCCTTTGGTGGGAAGGTATTACAAGCGGTAATGAGCTCTTGAGCAGAGGTTTGTTTTCGGTTTTGCTGTCTCCTCAGGTTAGAGGATTAAGTCGGCACTTGGGATTCCCACCCTGGTTTAGGGGAACTGCTTTTGCAGGTCCCATTCGTTAGCGATTCAGTGACTCCAATACAACCAGTGAGGAGCATCCCTCCAATACAACCAGGAGGGGCATGTCTCCATTATGACCAGTGAGGGCATGTCTCCAATACAGCCAGTGAGGGGCATGTCTCCATTATGACCAGTGAGGGGCATGTCTCCATTATGACCAGTGAGGGGCATGTTTCCATTATGACCAGTGAGGGGCATCCCTCCAATACAGCTGGTGATGGGCATCCCTCCAATACAGCCAGTGAGGGGCATGTCTCCATTATGATCAGTGAGGGGCATGTCTCCATTATGATCAGTGAGGGGCATCCCTCCAATACAGCCAGTGAGGGGCATGTCTCCATTCTGACCAGTGAGGTGCATCCCTCCAATACAACCAGTGAGGGGCATCCCTCCAATACAACCAATGAGGGGCATCCCTCCAATACAACCAGTGAGGGGCATCCCTCCAATACAACCAGTGAGGGGCATCCCTCCAATACGACCAGTGAGGGGCATGTCTCCATTATGACCAGTGAGGGCATGTCTCCAATACAGCCAGTGACGGGCATGTCTCCATTATGACAAGTGAGGGGCATGTCTCCATTATGACCAGTGAGGGGCATGCTTCCATTATGACCAGTGAGGGGCATCCCTCCAATACAGCTGGTGATGGACATCCCTCCAATACATCCAGTGAGGGGCATCCCTCCAATACAGCCAGTGAGGGGCATGTCTCCATTATGACCAGTGAGGGGCATGTCTCCAATACGACCAGTGAGGGGCATCCCTCCAATACAACCAGTGAGGGGCATCCCTCCAATACAACCAGTGAGGGGCATCCCTCCAATACAACCAGTGAGGGGCATCCCTCCAATACAACCAGTGAGGGGCATCCCTCCAATACAACCAGTGAGGGGCATCCCTCCAATACAACCAGTGAGGGGCATCCCTCCAATACAACCAGTGAGGGGCATCCCTCCAATACAACCAGTGAGGGGCATCTTTCCATTACAACCACTGAGGGGCATCCCTCCAATACTGCCAGTGAGGAGCATGTCTCCATTACAACCAGTGAGGGGCATCACCCCAATACAGCCAGTGAGGGGCATCCCTCCATTACAGCCAGTGAGGGGCATCCCTCCAATACAACCAGTGAGGGGCATCCCTCCAATACAACCAGTGAGGGGCATCCCTCCAATACAACCAGTGAGGGGCATCCCTCCAATACAACCAGTGAGGGGCATCCCTCCAATACAACCAGTGAGGGGCATCCCTCCAATACAACCAGTGAGGGGCATCTTTCCATTACAACCACTGAGGGGCATCCCTCCAATACTGCCAGTGAGGAGCATGTCTCCATTACAACCAGTGAGGGGCATCACCCCAATACAGCCAGTGAGGGGCATCCCTCCATTACAGCCAGTGAGGGGCATCCCTCCATTACAGCCAGTGAGGGGCATCCCTCCATTACAGCCAGTGAGGGGCATCCCTCCATTACAGCCAGTGAGGGGCATCCCTCCATTACAACCAGCGAGGGGCATCCCTCCATTACAACCAGCGAGGGGCATCCCTCCATTACAACCAGCGAGGGGCATCCCTCCATTACAACCAGCGAGGGGCATCCCTCCATTACAACCAGCGAGGGGCATCCCTCCATTACAACCAGCGAGGGGCATCCCTCCATTACAACCAGCGAGGGGCATCCCTCCATTACAACCAGCGAGGGGCATCCCTCCATTACAACCAGCGAGGGGCATCCCTCCAATACAACCAGCGAGGGGCATCCCTCCATTACAACCAGCGAGGGGCATCCCTCCATTACAACCAGCGAGGGGCATCCCTCCATTACAACCAGCGAGGGGCATCCCTCCATTACAACCAGCGAGGGGCATCCCTCCATTACAACCAGTAAGGGGCATCCCTCCATTACAACCAGTGAGGGGCATCCCTCCATTATTATGACCACACTAATTTTGAGTTAAAAGAAAATTTACTTCACATTTATTTCACAATTTCATATTAAAAGCAGTCTCATTACAGCAAGTATACTTCAATGTTCCATGATCTGTGATACTGTATACATCACTTGGAGTGCTCTTCACTCACACATTCTCTCGTTTTTAGTTATACAAAGTTCCTCCTCCGACTATCTTAATGGTGGGCAGACATGTTTCGCCAATATTTTTGGCTTTCTCAATGCCCTTATAAGGAGAGAAGAGAGATCAGATATGTGCGTTAATCTTCCATTTAGTACTATCTCCATAGTAATTTTTTAGTGCATTTACAAAATATATACATATGTGATCTTGTGCAATACCTGTGCATTCATTGTGTTCACACACATATAATCTTCATCAATTGCAATCCAGTGTATAATGTGTGCATTTCCAACACATCATTAAGCATTAGTCACCGAGAAGGATGTGGTAAGGACACCCTCATAGGAACTCATTGGTCATGGAGCCCTTTAAAGGATCGCAAGCCATTATTGGTCATGATGAGAGGCTTGTAGAAGATTCAATTAAAATAGATATCTACATATATTCTGATGGCAGTTGAATTATTTGAATAACCTTGCTAGGGCTTGTTCAGTATTCTCAGTAGGGATCCTACAAGGTTTAAGCGTAGTATTACCTCGTGTTGCATACAAGTTTTGTGCAGTCTATAAGTGCCGTATGGGCTATCTTGGTAAGAGTATTAGTATAAATTACTGTACCTCTAAGAATAAGATACGAAGGATGTGCTAAGGGCACTGCAAGGACAAAGCGCGCCCTCCGTCCTATCCCCGTAGAGCTCTCCCAGCTCTGAAGTTCGTTGCTCGCCGGTCTAGGGGTGAGAAAGTGCCGCTCCGGTGACGCTTTTATATGCGCTCCGGCTCCTGGAGCGCACCGCCACCCCGCCAACTTAGTAGCGTCACAGATCAAATTAAAGTCACCATAGGGATGTTGGATGACAAACAGAAAGATGAAAAACTTCATATGAGAGATGCGAGTATTCAAGAATCAATCGAAAAACTTAACAAAGAGTTAATACAAATTAAGGGAAAAAACTATTTAGGGACAAACTGGCCTATAAGCAGAAGAAGGCATACATATGGCCCGACTCTCAGAGTCAAGGCAGGGGAAGGAGGGATCGCCCGGGACGCAGTGGGAATTTGTCAGACACATCTTCCAGGGAAAGATCCACATACCATAGGTCAGATACTTGGGGCCCTCAGTGCAGATTCAAACCACACATTGAGAAAAACCTGGGCGAGGGCCACCCCAAAGAGAGATACTCTTACATGATAGAGAAGAGGGTCACAAACATGTGACAAAACGGAAAATACAGAAAAGTACCCTTGGGAAAGAGGAAACTGGAAATATAAATATAAATAGCTCCAGGTGGGATTTTTCGGGAAGCAACAGAATCGACGTAGAAACGCACGAAGAAGGGTAGTCCGCAGACGGACGAACAAATCCTGTACAACTAGTGAAGAAGTTAACACTCTTTCCAGACTCCCAGCACAAATAGGGGAAGCAGATAAGGCCAAGAAACAGAATGACAGAATACACCCTGACTGAAGACCAATGCGAGTTATTGAGATTAGGGCTAAACTATTGTCCATCTAAAAATCTTGACATATTTGAAACCTACACCTCTTTTCGAGGAAGGTGCTCTGCAAGTTTCAATTCATGCCAAAGGACGGGGAACAGGCTAGTGGGGTAGGCCCACCCACTGAACAACAATTAATCAAAGACATGGAGGACCTAGCAATGGAGGTAGCAGGCTTAGCTACAGCAGAAATGCTAAAGAAGAAGTTCAAAAAACCCTCCATATATTACCCACATATGGGGGTAAACCATGTGGCAACATTTACCAACTTAGTAGTGTCAGAAATTGAGCAATTACCCCGTACTATGAAACAACAGTCCAATCTAAACATAAATTTACAACAGGCATTGAAGGAGCTAGAATCAAATCAGCAGATTATTGTGAAACCTGCCGACAAGGGGGGAAATATTGTAGTGATGTCAGTACAACAATACGAAGCAATGTGCATGCGTATCTTGACTAATAAGGACTGGTATGCTAGGGCCTCCACGTCCAGACTTGCCAGGGATGCTCAGGATTATCATACCATCATTCATCAGGCCCGGGACCAGGGGGTCATTGATGCCCACACGGCTGGCTACTTGGAGTCCCCATGCCCGAAAATACCAAACTTTTTATGCACTCCCCAAAGTGCACAAGTCGGTCACCTCACCACCAGGGCGACCGGTAGTTTCGGGCATGGGGGCTCTAACAGAGAGAACCAACCGATATGTGGACCAGCATCTTCAGCCCCTGGTAACTGCCTACCATCATACATCAGGGGCACAAGTCACATTGTCCGAGTCCTTGAAGAGTTATGGGTGAGTCCTGATGCCTTCTTGGTGACTCTGGACGTGGAGGCTCTCTACTCCAGCATCCCACATGAGCTGGGTTTGAAGGCAGTTGAGGCCTTCCCAAACGAACTGGACATCGAGGCAATCATAACCTGTTCCTGCTTCGGCTCCTCAATTTCGTCCTCATCCACAACCTCTTTCTTTTCAAGAACCATCTTTACCACCAGATACAGGGGACAGCGATGGGGACAACATGGGCCCCATTGTTTGCGAACCTGTGTCTGGGATGGTGGGAGAGGTGTTTGTGGGCTGAGGACGAGATGACCAAGTACCTGTGCCACGTTTTGGCCTGGCACAGGTACATTGATGATATCTTGGTCATCTGGGAGGGGCTGAGGCAGGACCTGGATGATTTTGTAACCCTACTAAATCATAATAAATATAATCTTAAATTATCGTGTGACTATAACCAACACAAAGTGACGTTTCTGGATATAACAATTGCAAGGACACACAAGGCCACATAAATACCATGCTATATCGTAAAGAATCTGCTGCAAATACAAAATTACGGGCCTCCAGGAAGAGCATTCCCTATGGGCAGTATATCCGTGCTCGCCGTAACTGCAGTACCCATGAGTGATTTCAAAACGAAGCTGATAATATACGCAAGAGATTATCGAAAAGGGATTATAAAAAATCAGTCCTGAAATTAGCATACCAAAAGGTCAAAAAGCTAGACAGACAAGCCCTATTATATAGACTGAAACGAGCAAAAGAATTACAGGGCCCAGCACTGATCCTAACGTATACAGAGTCACACAAGAGAATACGCCAAATAGTTAAAAAACATTGGCCGTTTCTGATTAATGACATCCGTTTGAAAATGTTTTTACCCCGAGAACCCGCCATAATTTTCAGAAGATCCCCAAACTTACATGACCGACTTGTGCACAGTCACTACAACATAAATAGAAAAGAGGAGTGTTGCAAGCAGAAAGGGACTTACCGCTGCGGCGACTGTAATATGTGTAGGTTCATTCAAACAGGCCCTAAAGTAACGCTAGAAGGCAAGGGTGAATTCAAAATCGCCATATTTATGGTATTGCCATAAAGGTGAGTGGTCATGGGGGGCACTGCAAGCCATCCCTAATTGGGATGGCACAGGGGTAGTTAAGAGACTCCAGGGCTTGACCAAATACGTGGTCGATCCTCTTTAACCCTTTGTGCCAAGCCCATAGTACTTAAGTCATTCCCCCTGCTAGTTAAAAAAAAAAAAAAAAAAATATTTAAAGAAAACACTCACCTGACCCCTAGTTTGAACCGACCGGGGCTCTTCTGGCTTCAGAAGGGAGCAATTTTTAATTCAAAGCAAGGGTTTTATTTATTGTAATCATGTTAAAACCCATTAAAAACAGAATTCATACCATAAGCGTTTTTCACCTCTGGGGGGGGCTCTCTCATAAGTGCATATGCTATTATCTTATAAGAGCTACTCTGCCTTGAAAAAGGGACCAATTGGTCTCGAAACGCGTAGGTTTGCTGTGGGGGGTGCTGCCAGCACTCGATTGATGTACACTTGAATAGGTTAGTGACTTGTGTGTTATATGTCTGCTTTTACCTTATCCAATTCCTATATTGGTTTGAAAAATATCTTTTGCACATGTTGGACTTGAAATGGATGCCCTTTATTGAGCACTTGCACTTTTTTGGAATGTTTTTGATCATTGTATAAGAAGTTAGTATTAATTTGTCTTATAAGATAATAGCATATGCACTTATGAGAGAGACAGCCCCCCCCCCCCCCCCCCACAGCTGAAAAACGCTTATGGCATGAATTCTGTTTTTAATGGGTTTAAACATGATTACAATAAAAAGAACCATTGCTTTGATATTAAAAATTGAGTGAGTGCAATTGTTAGACCCTGTGGCTCTTGCTTTTGGGGTTGTGAGAGGTAACCCCTAATTGTGTACATTATTGTTTTGGGTAGTGTTCCACAGGGCAGTGCACCATTTTGGATTATTGTTTGTTGGTGCCACCCACCCTTTCCCTCCCCATCTCCCTAACCCAAAAATTCAGCATATGTTTAAATCTAACCGTGGTCAATACAAAGATCTGTCCCACAGTCTGTCTATTTATACCCTGGAGTTTAACCTTAACCCGAGGGAATCCACTAAGGTTAGAAGAAAGGCCATTCCTCCACCAACATAGGAGGGGATTTTCTCTGTAAAATCAGTGAGACTATGAAATGCTCTGCCAGAGGAGGCAGTTATGAATAATACACTAAAAGAGTTCAAAGGTGGCCTGGATGCCTTCCTTGCATGTAATAACATTACCAGCTATTGCTACTAGACCACTGGACCACTAGTCCATACAGGCTGAACTAAATGGACTAATGTCTTTATTTAGCCTTATATACTATGCGCTTGATTCAACAAACATAGAAAAAACTTGTTTTGGTTGGAAAATCCGATTGCATGCAAAAAACGTAAGTAACTTCAAATGATTCAAGAAAGCTGACTACTTAAATTTCTCCAGTCATATAGGCTCAAAAATGCAGGCGAAAAATTTAGATTTCCCTTAGGCAAAAATGCCTTTAGTAAGTGAACAGTAGCAGTGCAAATATGGAAGACAGTTGTCTCCTGCAGAAAGGTTTCCTAGACAGATCCCTGTCGCTGGAGCTTCAGAAGCTAAAGAAAAAGTAGCATTAGTTTCCTCTGATTCTGAAAAGGATCTTTCTCAAAACATTCTCTGGGCAGAATGCATATGAGACCTTGTGTCTCCGCTTCTAAGTTGGAACACCTGACCCCCAGAATTGGATAAAGTTTCCATTCTCTATTTGTTTTTGTGTTCCTGCCCGGATAGGAGCCAGACCACTAGATAAGTATCCGGCACTATGGGTTTGTAGCAGACGCATGCTGACTGCCAAGGTCCCGGGATACCCCCAGGGAACTGTCCAGATTCTGATTCTTTGATTTTGTTTTTGTGACAAAGAGGGGTAAGTGGTGTTAACCTTTTTCTAAGGATGGATTCTAGGAGAAAGCTGGGATGGCCCGGTCCCCCCCCTCACTCCTCCCCCCCTCACTCCCCCCCCTCACTCCTCCCCCCCTCACTCCTCCCCCCCTCACTCCCCCCCCCTCACTCATCCCCCCCTCACTCCCCCCCCTCACTCATCCCCCCCTCACCCCTCCCCCCATATTTTTTCTCCTTTATTCTTTCTTGCAGCTTGAGGTGCTTTTTCCTCCCCCCTTTTTTTCCCGCCCCTCGAGGTATGATCTGTCGTCTGGCAGCCAGCGAAAGGGACTAGGCGGCAGCAGATGTAAAGGTACTGGCGCAGCGGTGGCACCTGAGCTCCGAAAAAGGTGGATATGTTGTGATGAATGGGTGCGAGGAAAGGCTGAGGTCTTTTACTCCTCCTGCAGAACTCTCACCTGCTTACTGGGCTGCATCTTAGAGCACGTGCTATTACTCCTTTTAAGTATGAGAAGGGGGTGGGAATCAGTTGTGGGCCTTTTCCTCTCAGCAGCGATGAAGTAATCTATGCACCACTGGGTTCCCTGCTGGGTGCCTGTGTGTTCCTCCAGTTAAAGGGCACATGCAGGCACTATTAGCTTTGAGCATTCTAGCCTCCCTCTTTGATTATGCTGAAGGTTAAAGCTATTAATTAGTGTAGGATTCCCACCTTATTTAGGATGCTTGGTGGGTTAATCCTTTACCTCACTCCAGACATGGCGGACCAGGCAGAGGTTGTGTTTATGTCTGCTGCCTTATCTACATCAGTGGGAAATTGTCCTTTCGGATCAACACAATCTGGATCCTAATCCATTGGTCATTCTGTCGTCCGCACAATCTGGGAAGAAGAGGTCCAGCTCTGACCCAGTGAGTCTTTATTTTATGGTCTTTTTGTCTAATTTAAAACTACAGTTTTTTTTATCACAGGCCCACCCCCTTTTGTGTTTATTTTTTAGACTAAGTTCCCTAAAACAGCAGACTTGAAGGTGCCTAACCCAATCTGGGGTCCAAAGCCGAAAAGAATAGTAGGAGGTGCCCAATGTGTGATGTCAAGCTGTCGGATTCCTATAAAAGCCCCTCTGTCAGTCCTGTACTGAGAAGGTAGTGAATAAGGAATGGGAGCCCAGTATGGTGGATATGATGCAAGTTCTGCAGGATCATATTTCCTCCTCCTTTGAGAACCTTAAAACCTCAAGGGATTCAGCTGGTCATATTAAAATGTTGGGGCATTTTGGTGGCACTGCCTTTTTTTTTACAGCACAAGACTTTTCAGAGCTAATTCTTCTAAGGAAGAGGATGCCACCGCTTCCAAAGAGGAAGATGGGATTTAGTTACTGAGGTCTCTGCTCCAGGAAAAAGTTTATTTCCCCCAGGGGATTTACCTTTATCCAGACTTTGTTCCAGAAATTCCCTTGTCTTTTTATCTTCATAGTTCAGTTAAGGATGCTGTACTGAAATGGAAGTATCCGGTTAGGAAGGTATTTAGGTCTGGGAACCTCAAGAGGCAATACCCCTTCTCTGAGGAGGATTCATTGTTTTGGAAAAAGTGCCCTAAATAAGACGCATTTGGATAGAAAGATGGATTCCCTTTTAAAGAGAGCTTGGCAGGCAGAATCCTGTTCACTCAAGCTTGTGTGGCAAGGAATTTAAATTATTGGCTACAGCAGCTTATGTGCTTTAGATAAACAGACTAGCCTTGTTTCTTTCAGATGCAACATCAGATTTTTGGCTCAAAGTATGGCACTGAACAATTCTGTCCGCAGGACTCTTTGGTTAAGCACCTGGTCTATTGACATTGGCTCTAAACTACGCCCATGTGCCATGCCTTTCAATGGACAATTCCTCTTGGGCCAGAAGGTTCTGGATAAATCGGCTGATAACAAATGTATTCTTGGTGTGCCACACACCCCGCTTCACTTCTTAAATATTCATCACTTCATGGGTTAATCCACCGCAGGTGACGTAGTGCAAAGAGGAAGTCTTGTAACGAGCCCCCTTCCGGCCTATATATACCTGGTACCTCCCTTCAATCACCAGTATTTTTTCTCTCTGCTTGCTGACAAGTCAGAAGTTGGAAGTCTCCTGCTTACAGGTAGGCCGGGGTATTCTTACCCCGCCACCCCCCTTTTGGTCTATTTCTGCCCGGTTTGAGTTTGTATACCTTTATGGTGAAATAGGAAGCCTCCCAGCCTTGGCTGCTCACCGGGCAAATGGTAGATGGCACTTTAAGTGCCTAGGAGCTTATCTCCTACCGCTCGACCTCATGCGTGGGGCAATGCGGCGAACCGGCATGGTGATCCGGAAATGGGATGCCCCTGTCCCGAGGGTCCCCGTAGCCCCTTTCTCTCCTGTTGGGGGGGTGGTGAGGGTGTGCTTTAGTATGTGTGTTTCACTGTATCACTGCATGTTAACATATATGTCATGTTTATACATTCACTGTAGCATGTGTATATTTTGGGTCTGCTTTAGGGCAGCTTGCGCTGGGTATGGGCTGGCCACCTCTCTGGCAGTTGGTTGCTTGTGGCCCCCTACCCCCTACCCCCCTCTCCCCTCTCCTCGCCTGGCATTCATTGAGCTTTGTCAGCACATGCGGTTTTTACCCTCCGCTGCCTGGACGCGCGTGCTGGATCAGCTGTAAAGTGTTCCAGGTGATCAGCGTAGGGGGGGGCGGGCCCGCTGACGCGGCGCCGGCGTCATGCGGCGTCAGCGGCGGGCCCAGCGTCCCAGCTTCCTTCAAAACAGGAAGGCACGTGGGCGCACGGCCGGCTCATGGCTGCTGGCTGCAGGCTTACCGGCTGATTGCGGTACAGGTAAGCGGCCCCTCCCGTTGGGGCCGTTAAATGGGAGATATTGTTTAATAATACAGTGAGAAATCACTATTATCAAGGGGGCGTCATTTAAGGGCACTTGGTGCCATACTTATATGTTATACACATGTGAAGGATCTGATGGTTGTTTTCTTGCCTTGCAGATCCTGGGATCCCTGCTTATGCTAGCCCTCCGGCTCTATGTGCCTGGCTAATTATTGGGATTGATTTGAATGTTTATATACATAGACTATATATAAGTATATATATCACCATATGGAGGCTTCCGTAGATTCCGGAAACGGTTCTGCTGTTCCGTTTGGGGGGTGCGTAGGTTGTGGGGTTCCACTCCCAGCTGATGATATCTTTATTTGCATCCCTTGTGCAAAACAGACTATTGCGCGCCAGTCCGTTGCTTCGGCTGCGGTGCCATCGCATCCTTCATCATCTCCTACCTCTCCATCCCTATTCCGGACCCCGCATGACACTGTCAAAAGTGGGGATTCGCATTCCGAGGCAGCAGCACAGCCCTGCCCCCGGAAAATGATGCCCGTTAAAGCAGCGTTTAAAACCGCTACAAAACGAAGGCACCTGACTCCGGTACCTTCGGCTCCACAGGACCAGTTTTGTGAACCTGTGGAATGGTCTGATGGATCCCCTGACGAGGATGAACTCCCGTCGGAGTCAGATGAGCCGACAGGTCAGCATGTGGCTGATGAGATCGGCGATTGGTCAGAGGGGGTTGTTTTTGACACCCCCTCCATTCTGGCTCAAATGTTTAATATTTTGAGTTTAGATACGCCTGAGGCGGCCGCCCCGCCAAAGGGTCAGTTATTTAAAGAGCCTCAGCCGAGTTTGGTCTTTCCCAGACAGCACCACTTTGAGAGGGTGGTTCTTAAGGAATGGGAACATCCCACACGGTTATCTGGAATTCCTTCCAAATGGGAAAAGCGTTATCCTTTTCCACCAGAATTGGTGAGGCTGTGGTCTGTCCCTCTGGACGTCGATACCCCTGTACTAGGACTCTCCAGCTCGGCTATGGTACAATCTGCTGAGACCACTGTCCCCAAAGATGGGGAAGATCGCAGGATTGACCAATACGCTCGACATGGTTTTATCTATTCCGGGTCAGCATTGCGCCTGGTATGTGCTTCAGCCCTTCTTCTATTGGCAATTAAGTCCCTAATTCAGGGGCTATATGAGGATCTTGATCCCGCTTGCAAACAGTTCACTGCACTTAAGCAGTGTGAATCTTTTGTGGCTTATGTCCTGGCCGCTCAGGACGATGCGCTGACTATGAGTAGCAAGGCGGCAGCTATGCTGGTGGCTATTCGCAGGTCAGTATGGCTGCGTCAGTGGTCAGCAGACACGGCTTCCAAAAAGGTACTCACAGCCCTCCCCTTTTTGGGGTTGCGTCTGTTTGGGGAGAAAATTGATTCAGTCGCAAAAGATGGTAAGATGCCACAACGCAAAAGGCCTCGTGGTCCCTTCAGGGGGACAAGTTCCGGTAGGCCTTCCTTTCAAAGGTTCGGAGCGGGAAAAGGTACGTCCTTTCCCGCTACCAGTGGCGCAGGTTGGATTCGGGGGAGGGGCCGTGGCCGGCCCACTCAGTCCTGGGGCACCAAGCCCAAGCCTGCTGATAAGCCCACTCAGCAATGAGGGGCTGCCCTCACCCGTGCGGGTGGGGGGACTATTGCGACACTTCTACCATTGGAACCATGTGGTTCTAGGCAGATGGATCCAGGAGGTAGTGTCGACAGGTCACAACCTGGAATTCGAGTCTCACCCTCCCTCGCGGTCCATTCAGGGGTCGGTTCATCCCGGCCTGAACTCTCATCAAGACGCTGTGTTTCTTTCTTTTGCCCAAATTCGCACAAGAACACTTCAGCTATTTCTGCTAGCGTGTTGGGTCCAGCAACCTCTGTTGTTGGATCAGTCCTTCCAATTGTCCTCCCGTGTACGGCAGTTCCACCTGTGGTGATTGGTCTCGACCAATCTTGTATAGGGCAGGTCTTTCCTGACCCTCCCTTGGAGAGGTGTCACCACGGACACCGGTCTGTCGGGATGGGACAGATTCTGGAAGGAGCTGCGGCTTCAGGGGCAGTGGAGGCCCCACTTACCCATCAGAGAAATGTCCCTGATCCAGACATGGGCAGTGTTCCATGTTCCCTGTCTCTCGGCGGTTTACATTCCAGAGGTGATGGAACAGGTAGCGGACCGGTTGAGCAAGTGCTCTCCCCGTCTGGAAGAATAAGCTCTCCATCCTCGGGTGGTTCTCTTATTGTGTCTCCAATGGGAGACTCCGGAGGTGGACCTGTGGGCCCCTCATCTCTATCTCAGGCTCCCGAGCTTCGTGTCTCTCTCCCGGGATCCTCTGGCTCTGACAGTGGACGTCAGGTCCCTGAACTGAGGAGCTCTGGGATTTCTATACCTGTTTCCTCCGTGGCCCTTGCTGGGCAGAATTCTTCAGAAGTTGGCTCTGGAAAGGGTGTACGCCGTTCTCATGGCCCCAAGGTGGCCAAAGCGATTAAGGTTCGCAGACATCGTTTGGCTGGCAGTGGACCAGTTCATTCTGCCTCTTCGGCCCGATCTGCTCACTCAGGGTCAATTTTGTTACCTCAATTTACCAGCGCTGGGTTTGATGGCCTGGCGGCTGAAACCTCCATCCTGAAGGAGGAGGGTCTTTCTGATTCAGTCATTAAGACTCTGATCAGTGCCCGGAAGAAGTCTTCTTCCGTCACCTACTATAGGACTTGGAAAGCCTATATCACTTGGTGTGAGATAAGATCTTTTCCTTGTAGGGTCCTTTCGGTCCCCAGGATTCTGGAGTTTTTACAATCAGGGCTGGACTCTGGTCTCCAGCTAAGTACATTGAAAGGGCAGGTCTCTGCCTTATCTGTCTTTTTTCAGAAGCGTGTTGCGCTTAAACCTTTAGTTAAAACTTTTTTCCAGGGGGTTACGCATGTGCGGCCTCCCAGGAAACCATTACTCCCGGTTTGGGATTTGAATTTGGTTCTTTCGGCTCTTCAGGCTCCTCCTTTTGAGCCTTTGCAAGATATTGCTTTGTCTACCCTGACTCAGAAGATTGTCTTCTTGGTAGCGATCACTTCTGTCCGGCGTGTCTCAGAATTGGCGGCCTTAACTATCCAGGCGCCCTACTTCGAGAGGCATCGGGATAAAGTGGTCTTTCGGTTCAAGCCAGACTTTCTTCCTAAGGTTGTTTCTGCTTTTCATTTGAACCAAGATATTGTTCTTCCCTCCTTGTGTCCTAATCCTAAGAATGACAAAGAGAGGGTTTTGCATTGTTTGGATGTAGTACGCTGTGTTAAGTACTACTTGATTATCACGTCTCCTTTCCATAGGACGGATTCCTTTTTTGTTGTGCCCCATGGGCCTAAGAAGGGTTTGGCACCAGCCAAATCTGCCATTAGCAAGTGGATACGTCAGGCCGTTACTGCGGCCTATTCTGCTAAGGGAAAAGGTCCCCCTTTTCGTATTACTGCTCATTCCACTCGCGCTGTTGGGGCGTCTTGGGCTTTTCAGCACCAAGCTTCTGTTGAACAGGTTTGTAAGGCCGCCACCTGGTCTTCTGTTCACACTTTTTCTAAGTTTTACAAAGTTGATGTGCGGGCCTCAGCGGATGCTGTTTTTGGCCGCAAAGTTCTGCAGACTGCAGTCATTTAAGTTATGCTTCACCTGGCCTTGAGATGCCCTTCCCTTGTGGACACTGCTTTTGGATGTCCCATGAAGTGATGAATATTTAAGAAGTGAAGCGGGGTGTGTGGCACACCAAGAATAATACCATTTTGTGAGTACTCACCTGAAAAATGGATATTGTTGGTGTGCCACACACCCCGCTTCACACCCGCCCTTTTCGGTATTACCGAAGCATTTATATGGTGAAGCCCTTTTTTATTTATATCAAAATTAATTTTGGAGGTTACTGGTGGAATACTGGTACCTTGTTTTACTGCTTTTTGAATATACTGGTGATTGAAGGGAGGTACCAGGTATATATAGGCCGGAAGGGGGCTCGTTACAAGACTTCCTCTCTGCACTACGTCACCTGCGGTGGATTAACCCATGAAGTGATGAATATTTAAGAAGTGAAGCAGGGTGTGTGGCACACCAACAATATCCATTTTTCAGGTGAGTACTCACAAAATGGTATTTTTTGGTGAGGAAGGCATGAGGAGGATTCAGGTGTATTCTAAATCTAAAGTAGCTGCATCTTCTAGTGCGGTACAGACCATCTATTCTCAGTGTGTCACACACCCCACTTTCATTCTTACGATCGTGTTACTCCACCAGCAGGCGGCGACGTTGCAGAGAGAAGTCTTGAAAACGAGCCCCTTCCGGCCTACATATACCTGGGACCTCCCACTTAACACCCAGTGTTTTCTCTCTGCAAGATGCGACAAGACAGAAGAAAAAAGTCTCCTGCTTGCAGGTAGCCGGGGTCAAACCCCGGCACCCCATTTTGGTCTATTTCTGCCCAGTTCAATTGTTTACATGCCTAGATGGTTAATGGAAGCCTCCCAGCCCAGACTGCTGGCTGGGCAACGGTAGATGGCACTAAGTGCCTAGGAGCTTATCTCCTCCGCTCGACCCCACGCGTGGGGCAATGCGGCTATCCGGCATGGTGATCCGGATTTGGGATGCCCCTGTCCCGATGTTCCTTTTGGCCATCTTCTCCCGCTCGGTCCCTTCTCCCTTCGCTTTGGGGGGGGGGTTTGCATGGGGTGTTTTTACACTTGTTATGTGTGTGTGTGTGTGTGTGTGTGTGTGTGTGTGTGTGTGGAGCGCTACTGGAGTCCTGGGGGCGGGGCCGCGCTCTCTGTCGGCCTCGCTCTGTGACTCACTGGCAGGGGGCGTGGCAGGAGCGCGTCACTCGCTGAGCCCGGGCCACTTCACTTCCTCTGTCTCATTACAGAGACAGGTGCTGGGGCTGGCTGAGGAAAGGTGCGCGTCCAGAAGTGCGGTGTCTGTCTTCTGCTGCGGCAACAGGTAGCGGTCCCCACCTCACGCACGTGGGGCCGTCATTTGAGCTGTAGTTTCTTCTTTGTGACTGTGTGTTACTTGTGTTTGAAGGTTTCCCTGGCACTTTAGCATTACTCCTGGAGTCACTTATCACTTTGAGATATATATATACATGTATAGTTCTATTCATGATGTATATCCCTTTCAGTGCCAAGCACGTAGTTTCTACGTGCTTGCTTCTACTCCACTTAAGTGCCAAGCACGTAGAATCTACGTGCTTGACTTTCCCCCCTGCTAGTAAAAAAAATAAAAATCACAAATACCTGACCCCTCGTTGGATCCGGCTGGGTCTCCTCTTTAATTTGGTGCCATCCGATCCCCCGTGGGGGGTCGGATGGCTCCAGGAGAGCCCCCGGAATAGCCCCCCCGTCTTGGCAGCAGCAGCTGCTAACTGTAAAAAAAAAAAAAAAAAAAATGACATTTACTTACCTGCAGTCGCGCTGCCTCCTAACCCTTAAAATTCAAAAAAAAATGAAAAAAATTTTTTGTTAGGGTTAGGCTGACCCTAACCCTTAAAAAGAAAAAAAAAAGTATTTTTTTTTTATTTTTACGGGTTAGGGTTAGCCTAACCCTTAAAATTCAAAAAAAAATGAAAAACATTTTTTTTAAGGGTGAGGGTTAGGGTTAGGCTAACCCTAACCCTTAAAAAAAAAAAAGAAAACATGGTTTTTATTCTGCTTTTTTATCATTGTTTTTAGGGAAACCCTGTGCAACCTAAGAATTCTTCAATGGATTACTTCCAGAAAGATGAGCCCACTACAACAAGCTCAGTACTCTTAGAAAGCTTAACATGTGTACTTTCAGGGAATATATGGTTTGTGGGGATATTCTAAATTTAAAGGGTTGTTTTGGTTGAAAAATCGCAAGGTGCGCACTTTGTCTGCAGAGCTGAAATATTTAAGCAAAATTACCGTTATGCGCATGCTTTACTTTGGGGTGTATGGCAACTCTTCCCTTGACAGTACCTATGCATGTTGGGTATTGTTCTGTTCGGGGGTTGCTGCTTTTTCAGATTTTACTTGTTTTTTTCTGTTTGCATATAGTTTTTTTTTAGGAAAATGTGGCTTTGATTCTTCTTTTTTATTCTTTTTTAGGGAAACTCTGTACAACCAAAGAATTGATTGGGGGATTACTTCCAGAAAATTGCGCCCATGTCAACAAACCTGGTACGCCTAGAAAGCCTGAGGTGTATACTTCCAGAGAATATATAGTTTTTGGGGGGTATTTCAAATTTAAAGGGTTCTTTTTCTGGAAAGACCGCAAGGTGCACTTAGCGCGGTGCATAGTTGTATTTTATCTGAAAATCTCCTAAAGCGCTGTTTCAGTTTGGGGGAGTCTCCTGGGCAGGAAAGGGTGTCTACTTATACATATGTGGTAACGCTGTGACCGGGATTAATTGGGGTTTCACATGCAATAAGATTTTATTGACAAACTTACATTTTTTATTACAAAAAAACACTACAAATTGCAAAAAATAGATTTTTTTTTTATTTTTTTGCACATATTTCACCCAAAAGTATTGAGAATACACAATTACAAACAAGACATTTCATGTTAAAGCTGAAAAAAACAATATATCATTTTCCTGGGAAATCCCTTCAAAAATCACATTTGAACATGGGGAGCGCAAAATAGTGCAAAATGGTCTGGCACCAAGCGTGACAAAAACTCCAGGTAGGCTGGCAGCGAAAGGGATATACTGCTCATATATGGTTTAAATTATTATTTTCCCCCACAGATCCTGGGATCCCCTCACTGCAGTGGCTCTCCCGGTTCTGATATACCTGGCTAGTCTTAGTCTCCAAATTGGGATTTTTCCTAGATTTAAAAAAAAAAAAAAAAATCCTCCTACTGCCGGGACTTTAATTATAAAGGGGCATCCCGGGTTGCTTAATGCGTAAAACCCTGGGTTGTTGCGAATACCATAATTTCACCATATGGAGGCTTCCGACATTATCGGAAATGGCTCTTCGGGGCTATCCAGGCTGTGTGGGGGTTGTGGGGCTCCGCTCCCAGGCGATGATGTCATATTGTGCGTTCCATGTGCAAAGCAGAATATTGCGCGCCAGTCCGTCGCTCCGGCTTCTGGCTCCTCGCAACTCCTGTCATCTCCTACCCCCCCTCCCTTATTCCGGACCCCGTGTGACATTGTCAAAAGTGGGGATTCGCAATCCTAGGTGCATGCGCGATTGGCCAACCTCGAGAAGATAATTTCCGCCACGGTAGCTCAGAAGGCTACGGCAAAGCGGAAGCACCTTTCTCCGGCAGCGCCTGCTTCGGAGGATGAGGTATTTGAAATTTTGGATTGGTCTAATTGTCCCCCTGATGAGGAGGGGGAACTCCTTGAGGAGTCGGATGAGCCTGCAGACCAGCTATTGTTTGACACTGCTGGCGATCAGGCTGTGGGGGTGTCCCTTGACACTCCTTCCATTTTGGCTCAAATGTTTGAAATTTTGGCTTTGGATCCACCTGAGGCAGTCCCTCCGCCAAAGGGTGAGTTGTTTGGTGTTTCCCAGGCAACAACACTTTGTGAGGGTTGTCCTTAAGGAGTGGGAACAACCCACGTGCCTGGCTGGAATTCCTCCTAGTTGGGATAAATGTTATCCCTTTCCGGAGGATTTGGTGAAGCTTTGGTCGGTTCCCCCTGATGTCGATACACCTGTGTTAGGGCTGTGAAACACGGCTGTGTTGCACTCCCCTGACACTACTACCATTAAAGATGGTGAGGATCGTCGGATTGATCAATTGGCTCGCCATGGTTTTATCAGTGCCGGATCGACACTGCAGCCGGTTTGTGCTTCGGCACCTCTTCTGTTGTCAGTTAGGTCCATTATTAGGGATCTGTACGCAGGTCTTGATCCCGCTTGTGATGAGTTTAGTTCTCTCAAGCAGTGTGAGTTGTTTATTTCCTTTGTCTTGACCGCCCAGGATGATGCACTTGCGATGAGTAGCAGGACAGCGGCACTGCTGGTTGCTATTCGTCGGTCAGTGTGGCTGAGCCAGTGGACGGCGGACCTTAACTCTAAGAAGGCGCTTACAGCGTTTCCTTTTGTAGGTTTGCGCCTGTTTGGTGATAAATTGGATTCAGTTTCCAAGGGTGGTAAATTGCCTTTCGGGGTGCGACTTCCTTTAGTCCCTCCTTTCGGGGAGTCAGAGCGGACAGAGGGGCGTCCTTTCCCGCTACCAGGGGTGCAGGTTGGACCCGGGAGAGGGGCCGTCCCGGTCAGTCCTGGGGCACCAAGCCCAAGCCTGCTGGTAAGCCCGCTCAGCAATAAGGGGCCGTCCTCACCCGTGCGGGTGGGGGGACGATTACGACACTTCTCCCTGGTTTGGGACCAGGAGGTTCCGGATAGATGGATCCGGGAGGTGGTGTCGTCCGGTTACAAGCTGGAGTTCGAGTCTCGCCCTCCTTCACGGTTTTTCCGGTCTTGGGTGCCCTTTGGCCGCGCAGGGGCTCCTGGCGTTGGTAAGGAATCTTCTGGAAATGGCGGTCATCCGGCCGGTGCCGCGCTTAGAGGTGGGCCTCGGTTTTTACTCCAATCTTTTCACAGTCCCCAAGAAGGACGGGTCAGTTCGCCCCGTCCTGGATCTGAAGTTCCTCAACAGGTTCATCCGTACTCGGAAGTTTCGCATGGAAACTCTGCGTTCGGCCATCGGTTCTCTTCGGCAGGGGGACTTCATGACGTCCATCAAGGATGCTTACCTTCATGTTCCCATCTGCCAGGCTCATCAGCGTTTTCTTCGCTTTGTGATGAAGGATCGGCATTTTCAATTTGTGGCACTTCTGTTTGGCCTCACCTCTGCTCCAAGAGTGTTCACCAAGGTGCTGGCAGGGGTGATGGCCATTCTCCGATCTCGGGGCATTCGTGTCGTACCTTATCTGGACGACCTTCTCATCATGGCTCCTTCCCTCAATCAATCGGAGACGGACACCAGGATGGTGTTCTGGAGTTTTTGCAATCCGGGCTGGACTCTGGTCTTCAGCTGAGTAATTTGAAAGGGCAGGTTTCTGCCTTATCTATCTTTTTTCAGAAGCGTTTTGCACTTCATCCTTTAGTTAAAACCTTTTTCCAGGGGTTACGCATGTGCGGCCTCCCAGGAAACCATTACTCCCTGTTTGGGACTTGAACTTGGTTCTCTCTGCTCTTCAGGCTCCTCCCTTTGAGCCCTTGCAGGATATTGCTTTGTCTACCTTGACTCAGAAGACTGCCTTCTTGGTAGCTATGACGTCGGTTCGGCGTGTCTCGGAGTTGGCGGCCTTGTCGATTCAGGCGCCCTATTTTGAGAGGCATCAGGACAAGGTGGTCTTTCGGTTCAAACCGGACTTTCTTCCTAAGGTTGTTTCTGCTTTTCATTTGAATCAGGATATTGTTCTTTCCTCCCTGTGTCCTAACCCTAAGAATGACAAGGAGAGGGTTTTGCATTGTTTGGATGTAGTACGCTGTGTTAAGTACTATTTGATTACTACTTCTCCTTTTCGTAAAACTGATGCCTTTTTTGTTGTGCCCTGTGGGCCTAGGAAGGGTTTGGCTCCGGCCAAATCTTCCTTTAGCAAATGGATACGTCAGGCCGTTATTGGGGCCTATTCTGCTTAGGGGAAAGTTCCCCCTTTTCGTATCACTGCTCATTCTACTCGCGCCGTTGGAGCATCTTTGTCTTTTTAGCACTAAGCTTCTGTTGAACAAGTTTGTAAGGCTGCAACCTGGTCTACTGTTCATACTTTTAGTTTTACAAGGTTGTGCGGGCCTCAGCGGATGCTATGTTTGGCCGCAAGGTTTTTTGCCTTCGGATACCCATCCCTTGTGGACACTGCTTTTGGATGTCCCGATCGTAAGAATTAAAGGGGAAGCGGGGTGTGTGACACACTGAGAATAATACCATTTTGTGAGTACTCACCTGTAAAATGGATATTGTCAGTGTGTCACACACCCCGCTTCACCCGCCCTTTTTGGTATCCTGGATCCTTTATATGGTGAAGCTTTTCTTTATTTTGAGGTTACCATTGGATTTCTTGGTACCTTGTCTTTCTGCTTTTGAATTCACTGGGTGTTAAGTGGGAGGTCCCAGGTATATGTAGGCCGGAAGGGGCTCGTTTTCAAGACTTCTCTCTACAACGTCGCCACCTGCTGGTGGAGTAACCCGATCGTAAGAATTAATGGGGAAGCGGTGTGTGTGACACACTGACAATATCCATTTTACAGGTGAGTACTCACAAAATGGTATTTTTTGGTCAGGAGTCTGCTGCCTCCTGGGTCCTTCATGGTGTCAATCGACCTGAAAGATGCTTATTGGCAGGTCCCGATGAGTCTTTGGGCCCAGTCCTTTCTTAGATTCCACGTCCAATAAGTCTGTCCTTTCAGTCTTGCTACAAAACCCTGACTCTTTACCAGGGTTCTTGCCGAACCTCTGGCATATCTAAGGCAAAGTGGCATCGGCATCCTAGCTTATCTGGATGATCTGTTACTCTTTGCTAGAAGTAGGGAAAAGCAGTTTTTGTTGTGTTTGGGTTGGGTGCTGAATTACTTAAAATCCAGTCTAGGTCTTTCCCAGGTCATTACATATTTAGGGTTCAAGATCAATACGATTCTTCAGAATATTCTTTTAACAACCAAGAAGATAAGGACCCTCCAGGAAGCAGTTTGGTACTTGACAACTCTGGTGTGTCAGGCAATGAAGGTCCTGGGGTATCTGACCTTGGCATTTCCAGCAGCAAGATGGGGCCACTTGCATTCAGAAACCCTCCAGCTACACATCTTGAACTATTGGAGCAGATCTCAGGGGTCTCTGGAGGAGACAATTCTAATTCCCGAGCCAATAAAGAAATCACTGGAATGATGGTTGTTCAAGGACAGATTTGTCAGAGGTCTGTCCTGGAGGGATACCAGGGACTGAATTTTAACCACAGATGCCTCCTCTTGGGGATGGCGGCCCATTGTGGGTCTCTGACAGCTCAGGAAAAATAGTCCAATGAATCGGTCCTCAAATTTGAGGGAACTGATTGCTGTGAAGTTGGCCCTTGTTCGCCTTTGCGCATCATCTAAAGAAACGGCATGTTCAGATCAGAACAAACAATGCCACAACGATGGCCAACTATGGCAAGTATCAAGGAGGGACAAGGTCTCCTCGATTGCTATCAGCGGCAACAGAAATACTGCTTTGGGCAGAACAAAACCTGCTATCATTATCAGCCATTCATCTCAAGGGTTGTTTAAATCAAGTAGTCAGAATGGTCACTAAATCAGGAAGTATTCAATCAGATATGTAATTGAGGAGTCGGGAAGTGGATCTCTTTGCATCAGGAAAAAAAACACAAGCAAAATAAATGTTTGAATTTTTCAGAACCAGCTCTGGGGGTGAAAGCACTGTGTCAAGATTGGCCATTCAACCTAGCCTATACATTTCCTCTAGTTCAGTTGGTTCCAAAGTTTTACACAAACTAGCCAGTCAGCCGGCCACAGTTCTGCTTTTGGCTCCCTGGTGGCCCAAGAGAACATGGTTCTCGACTCTTGTAACACTGTCCATACAGGAGCCATGGAGACTTCAGATGAGACCAGTACTCTGTCCAGATCCCCAGAAGTGGTGTTTGACACTGTGGACGCTGAGGTCGCCTTGCTTCGGAAGAAAGGATATTCAAAGAAGGTGATCGAGATCCTGCTCTTGAATAGGAAGAAGGTAACAAGGGAGATTTATTTGAAAGTCTGGAAAACTTTTAAAACTTGGAAAATCTAGAATGGCAAATCGACCTCTAACCTTCCGTTCATTCTCGACTTCCTCCAGAGGAGCAGATTTGGCCTCAGTGTTAGCACACTGAAGGTGCAGTTAGCAGCACCGTTTTTCTGGACACAAGATGTTCGTCCTTTTCTTTGGTTAGACACTTTCTTCTGGCTGTAAGACGTTCTAAGAGTTCGCGTGAAGATTGTACCCCAATGGGATCTAGCTAAGGTCCTGTCAGCTTTGACGGCTCCACCGTTTGAGTCGATCCAGGAATCTACTATTAAATTCATTACCTGGAAAGTTTTGTTTTTGGTGGCAATTACTTTGGCATGTAGAGTTTGTAACATTCAGGCGTTGTCTTGTTGTCATACCTTTCTTCAGATTTTTCAAGATCGAGTGGTATTAAGGGTGGATTCATGCTACGTTTTGAATATTTCCTCTGCCTTTCACAGAATTCAGGAGATAGTTCTTCCTTAAGCGGAAAGTAAAGATTCTTTGGTGCAGAAATCTTTGGAAGTCAGAGCATGTCTTCTGGAGTATCTTCATCAGACCAAGGATTGGAGAAAGGCAGATGTCCCTTTCTCAGTCCAGAGAATGAAACGAACAGGCTGACGAGTCTCCAAGTCAACTTTGGCACGTTGGATGAAGAACGCTATTAGTATGGCCTATTGTGGATTACAAGTTCCAGGGAAGGTTACAACTCACTGGATGAGAAGTGTCTCTACCTCTTGGGCAGAGCAAGTTGGGGCCTCTATTGAACAGATTTGTAAAGTGACTACCTGGTCTTCATCCAAGATTTTTGATGGGCATTATCATTTGGACTTGCTGACCTTACAGGATCAGAAGTGTCCTGGTTGCATTCCCCACCCAATATAAGTAGATCTCGGTTATCTCTCATATGTATGGACCAAAATCCCAAAATAGGGCAAGATCTTTCTTGCGGAAGAAGGAAAAGCCCTCTTCAAACAGCCTCAGGCTTTCTGCACTTGCTCTCATTTGGATGCTCCATATAACAGATCTTTGGATACAGGACCTTTTGGTCAAGAGTATCCTGAGTTCTGGAGAAAGCAGAAGCTTTGAGATCCGGTAGCTCACCTTTGACCGATTGGAGTAGTCTGTCATGTTCCTCATTTTGAGAGGTCAGGGCTTTTGCTCCAAATTGTTCCCAAGAGGGACAGTTCTGTGTGCCTATTATTAGATCTCAAGGGCCTCAACAGGCTTGTCCATCTAAAGAAATTTATCTTGGAATTGTTTTAAGATCCACAGTGATGTCACTACAGCCTGCAGAATTTGAGAATATAAAGGATACATACCTACATATCCATATCTTTCCAGGTTATCAAAAATATCTGTGTTTCGCAGTAGATGGCCTACATCTTCAGTTTGTGGCTCTGCTCTTTGGCCTATAATCTGCACCAAAGATGTTTATCAGAGTGTTGGCAGGTCTCATTGCTTTTCTGAGAAGTCAGGGGATACATATAATCCCTTATTTAGATGATCTACTAATCAGGGCCCCATCTTTTCAGGTGCCCAGAAGGATAAACAAGCTGTCATTAGATTAGAGAGTTATATCTTTCCTGGGAAAGCAGTGCCTTTTCACACAGTTTTACACAAGACCCCTTCAGATGGAATTGCTCTCCATCTGGGATCGGAATCCAGAATCCTTTGATCATCTCTGTTCCATAGAGAAGCTGTGGGCACACAGCGGAGCGCGCGGGGGCAGCTTCATATACCCGGGATGGATTAGTATTTTACTTGCGGTATCTTTGACTTTACTTCAATTCCCTGTTATTTTTGTGATCTGTTTGCTTCTGTGATATAAACGACCAGCTGGTGATGGCCTTCACATGGTTACTATCACATCCCATGTTAACCATTAGAGCTTAGAGATCTTAGCCCACTTTCTTTTACTTTAGTTTTTCATAATGTATTTATTCCACCAGCACTTTAACTTATATGTATACCACTACACACAGAGGTTTTTTGTCATGAATTGTAGTTTTGTTATATATTAATTCTTTAGCACATTGTAGTTATTAGCAATATTAGAGCACGGTCACTTTATACACTAGTCTTTAGGAGATATTGGTAAATTAATTTAGTATGCTATTATATGGTTTAAGAATTTATTAATTATATATATTCTTTTGGCTTATTAGAACTATCAGTATTATATTTATTATCTTAATAGCATTGTGATTGATTAGATCCGTATTAGCTCTATATATTTATTGTATCATATACCTCCCGGGTATATTATAGTCATGTTTTTGATTTGTCTTGTCATTTTGTTGCTTGTTTTTTATAGGATGGCTCAATTTACATAATAAACTTATTGCTATACATGTTACCTAGTTGAGTGCCCTGGCTTTATACAGTCTCCTTGGTTGGGTCTTTTTTCTAGCTGTTTGCTATACATATGTAAGGTGCCCGCGGTGCACCTTCTGGTTATTTATATTATTTTGCTTCTTTGCTATTAGTGGTGCCATCACCAACTTGTTTCTTGTTATACACCTCTGTTCCATAACACATTCAACAAGGCAATCCCTAACCTGGTGACTAAATTCAGAATCCATTCTTCCGGTACAGTGGAAGATTATCACCCAGGAAGCCAGTCTAACAGGTTGGGAGGTGTCATGGGGGTCACTCCTAGTTCGAGTACTAAAGGGGATAGCCCATGAGGAAAGTCCAACCATTCTGGTGGCCAAGGAGAAGCTGGTTCTCAGACATAGTAAGAATGTCGAAAGTTAACCCTTGGAGTTTGCCCGGCGATCCAGATCGCAACAATTTAAGAATTCTGGCGTTGGTGGCCTGGCTGTTGAATCCTCCATCTTGGTAGAAAAGGGTTTATCTGTCATAAGATCATGATTCAGACCCGAAAGCAAACTTAATCAAAGATTTACTACTGGCGAGTAATTATCACTTGGTGTGAATCTAGAGGTTTTGCTTGTAGAAAGTTTCTATCTCCAGAATTCTGGAATTTTTGCAGAAGGATCTTGATGAGGGTCTTCAATTGAGCACTCTAAAAGGACAGATATCGGCTTTTATCTTTAGAAACCCATTGCTGAGAATAAACTTATTAGGACTTTTTGCAGGGGATCACTTATGTGCGTCCACCACGTAAGCCTGCTCTGCCTGTTTGGGACTTAGTTTTTTCGGCCCTGCAGGGTCCTACCTTTTGAACCATAGTCAGAAACGTCATTAAGCTTAATGGCACTTAAAGTAATCTTTCTAGTGGCAATTACGTGGTATGGCGCGTTTCTGAATTGGAAGCTTTATCAGTTAAGCCCCATTATTTAGAGTTGCATAAGGCCAAGGCTGTCTTCCATTTAAGCAGGATTTCCTTCCTAAGGTGCTTCCCCTTTTTCAACCTTAAGAGGTGGTTTTTGCCTTCCTTATGTCCTGCTTCAGTTAGCCAGGAGGAGAAGGGCCTTCATTCTCTGGATGTAGTGAGAGCACTAAAATATTATATGACTGCTACACAAGCCTTCCGTAAGTCAGCTTCTTTATTTATTATAGCAGAGGTTTTTTTTGCCCGCTAAGTCTACCATCAGACAATGGATTAGATGAACTGTAATAAGGGCCTATATCAAGGGGAAGTCTCCCCCCTTTGGGGTTACAGCTGATTCTACACGAGCTATTGGAACTTCCTGGGCTTTCAGCACCAGGCTTCGGTGGAACAATTATGCAAGGCTGCTTACTTGGTCCCTAGTTCATACATTTGACATATTTTATAAGGTAGATGTCAGAGGCTCGACGGATTCCACCTTTGGTAGGAAGGTATTACAGACAGTTGAAATAACTTACTCTTCTTTTAAATAATAAAAATAATACTTGGGATCCCACCCTGATGTAGGGGCACTGCTTTTGGAGGTCCCATTCATTACTGAAGGCTGATGGTCTGGAAGTGGATTGGGAGAGAAAATACAATTCTGTGATTCTAATCTGTAGAATTGTTTTCTCTCCCATATCCTCTCCAGGCCGTCAAACCTTCTCTTCTGCTAGGTTACTATATCTATGCTTCAGATGCCTAGTCCTAGTGGAGCTTGTAAAGATATATATAGTTCAGCATGAAATAATGGAAAGAGGTAGAGAGGAACATATATTGTCTCTCATTTTGTCTCCAAGAAAGTCATAGGAGCTTCTTAGGATGCTTTATCCTCCTGGGCCTCTGTATCTACTGCTTTTCAATTATTGGATTGTGGAAGTGTAGTCGGTAGTATATAGGCCGGGAGGAGCAACACCTTTGTCTTGCAGTCCACGCCCTTCAGTTGAGAATTAACCCAATCGTTACTGAATGCTGACAGCCTGGAGTGGATATGGAAGAGAAAATAGATCTACATGTGAGAATCACAGAATTGTATTTTTTGTATCTCTGAAAGCATCTCTGGTGCTAAGAAGCCTTTACCCAAAATGGTGCATTTGCTTTTTACATTTCCCACAGCTTCTAAATGATCAGGTGATTTCCCCACTTAATATATAATTGTAAGTTTTTGAGAATTATCTTTTAACGCATTTGTGCAACTAGTCACTTTGTTATCAAAGGTAATGCAAGGTATGTATTTAGTAATTGAAAGGCAACTGAACTTGCGGTTTTCTTTTGCTTCATATGTTTTGTTATTCATCCCATTATTAGGAAAGGCAGCTGGATGCCTTTTGAAATATGTTGCCTAGATTTGTTCCTACAGATATGCAGATGTTAACTTTGTTTATTTTGTAACTGTTTCAAGTAAAATAATAAAATGATCATGGCCCTTCCTCTGTATTACCAGATTGTTGCACCAGGCATAGTAAGGCCAGAGTCAAAAAGCCAAACAGCCTGCCCTTGGCCCTGGCAACTTTGGCCAAGGTTAAGCACCTTTTCTGGGGTGTTGGCATTAGTTTTTTATTAACAGCATTAAAAATAAATCATATATATATATATATATATATATATATATATATAGTTAATAGGCATTTTTTTATTTTTTAGCTTGGCATGTTTTGTTATTTATCCCACTGGATGTATATGTAAATTCAATATTGCCTTTTGGGAAAGGCGACTGGAAAGTATTGAAGTAAAAAAAAAAACAGCTATTGCAATTGCGTAGATTTATTCCTGCAGACCTACTGGAGTTAACTTTTTTATTTTTTTTTTTACTGTTTCAATTAAAAATGATGGCCCATTCTTCCAGATTACCAGGTTGGGCGACTCACTAGCCCCCTTTAGCCTTTGGCTCAAGTTTGTCTCTTTGACTGGACTGTCAGTGGTCATTTTTTTTTAGCAGTGTAATATCATTTATAAAAAATAAAAAGTTAAATCTGCTAATATTATTATAATTCTAATATCTTTTACACTGATAAAAATCATGCTGGCAATTTCTAACCTGGCTTTTTAAGGTAAAAACAGTAAGGGAATGTGGTGACTATTTTTACACCTGCTTATAGCACCCAAAAATAATGTATTCAAAATAGTAGTAAAAGCTAAAAGCTGGATCACACTAATTTTTTACAATTGTAGTTTTCAGTTATATTTTTTCCACCTCATGAGAGAGGACAATTAAAAAAATTAGTGTACAAAAAGAAGCATGTTTTTTTTCTTTGTTGAATCCCAAGAATTTGAAAAATGTAGTTTTTTCTAAAAAAAAAAGACTTTGTTGAATCAAGGCCTATGTTACTATGTTGGTCTTTAGGTTTAGGTCCACTTTAACAAGGAGCATATTCATCGAAACTGTGGGGATCAAAAGTAGTATGTTATTATATGGTAGCAACTTACAAGATATGTTTGTTTTCTTTAGAGTTTGTCTGGCAGAGGTTTATCAAGATGAAGCACTTGTAGAAGATTTTATGACCCGCAAAGCACTTTATGATGATCCTAAGGTATGACCAAACTAATTTACTATCACTAAATTCTGATGTGATCATCACTATGCATGTGTTTTTGGTTTTCTTTTACACTTAGATATGCCTTGGTATTTTTTACTTCAGGCCATCAGAAGAATTCAGAGACAAATAGGTTAACCTTTCCCGAAGGGCGTGGACTGCAAGAACAAAGGCCTGTCTCCACCTCCCTGAGCTATATCCTCCTGGCTGACTTGCTCCACTTCAGTTTTCTTTCTTGCAGTGGAACTGCATTGCCAGGGTGTATCTGACCTCCTCTACCATTTACTTTTTGTTTTTAAAGGAATTATGCCTTGGAAGCGGGGGTATTGGAAACCTGACTGTTCCTTGGCCCTTATACTCCTCTGATCCGAATGGTCCCCCTTTGCCTCTGCAGCTAAGCTGCATTCAGAGCAGGATGGTAAGGTAAGTGCCAGAGTCTTGGGGCACTGTGGGGTGTCACTTTTTTTTTTTTTAAAAAGAGTGACACTCCTGGCAGGGGGCTGCTCCGAGCCACTGCACGGCCAACCTCATGCAGACCTAAACCAATAGGTAGGTTAATTTGATGGTATTTTTATATGATTATTGTGTTTATTAATATTATTAATATTAATATAGTTTTAATATATAATCTATATTTTTATAGTTTAATATTGTTTTAGTTTATATTTTTAAATGTTGTGGGAAAGAGCAGGTGATCTAGTATTAATCACCATGACGGAGGCATCTGGGGTAATCGGATCTGGTGGCACTGGATGAGAATAGCACGGTGTGCAGGGTTATGCTACAGTAGTAGTGGATATGGAAGACTTGTCTTCCCCCTGAAGGGGCTCTGACCCCTATTGCCTGTCCTCTCTGAGAATTAAAACCCCCTTGGCAGCTTTCACGTGGACCTAAACCTTTAGTGAGTTGTACCGGCTACTAAGAGGGTTTTTTGAAAAAAAAAAATATAGTATTTGAAGAGGATATTGTGGCTGCCATAGTCTCCTTTTGAGTCTTTAAACTCTGTCGACAGCCCTCAAGTGGTCCTAAACCTTTAGAGAGTCATTATGAAGTATCGGCTACTAAGAAGGTTTTAAAGAAAATATTTTTTCCTCTGAGTTGAAGAGGATATTGTGGCTGGCATAGTCTCCCAGGAAGTTTTATCAACTCTTCAGGGTCCTTCTTTTGAACTATTGGCAGATAAATCATTAAGTTTATTGACTCTTAAGATTATCTTTTTTAGTGGCAATAACCTCAGCAAGGAGGGTTTCTGAATTAGCAGCTTATCAGTTACGTCTCTTTATGTAGTGTCACATAAGGACAAGGTTGTCTTCTTCTTTAAACAGGATGTTAAAGTGGTTTTCATCTTAATGAAGAGGTTAATTTGCCTTCCTTATGTCCTACTCCAGTGTCCGTGAAAGCACGAAGATACTATCTCACTACTACACAAACTTTCCAGAATTTGGACTCCTTATTTGCCTTTCCTTAGGGTCCACGGAAAGGTCTTCCACCATCCACCGATGAATTAGACAGGCAGTGGTAAGAGTCTATGTTCCTAAGGGGAAGGATCCTCTTTTTAGGACTACTGCTCATTCGACAAGCGGTATTAGAGCATCTTGGACTTTTTAGCATCAAGCTTCAGTAGAACAAGTATGCAAAGCCACTACTTGGTCTTCAGTTCATACATTTACCAAATTCTACAAGGTAGAGCCTTTGGTAGGAAGGAATTACATACAGTAGTAATTAGATGGTTTTGAAATGTCTTATTCCTGAAAGAAATAAGGGTTTCTGGAATGTCTTATTCCTGAAAGGAATAAGGGTTTTTGGAGTGTCTTATTCCTGAAAGGAATAAGGGTTTTTGGAATGTCTTGTTCCTGAAGAAATAAGGTTTTTGCGGATCCCACCTGAATTTGGGTACTGCTTTGGAGGTCCTATTCGTCTCTGAATTCTTCTGATGGCCTGAAGTAAAATGAAAGAGAATACTCGCCTGTAGAATTCATTTCATTTCCATTATTACTTCAGGACATCAGACCCTCCCTGTCTATTTGGTTTATCCATGTCCTGGATGCCTAGTCTTAGTGGAGTGGTAAAAAGTTTGATCAGCATTGAAAAAATAAATAATTGAAGAGCGGAGTCTTGTATTGGTCTCCAGCCTTTGTTTCCAACAGGAGATATAGGTATGCCTCCCGGGCGGCTGGTTCTACTTTAATTAAACTGAAGTAGAGCAAGTCAGCCAGGATGATATAGCTCCGGGAGGTGGAGACACGCCTTTGTTCTTGCAGTCCACGCCCTTCGGGAAAGGTTAACCCATTCGTTTCTGAATTCTTCTCATGTCCTGAGTAATAATGGAAGATGAATGAATTCTACAGGTGAGAATTTTCTTTTTTGTTACAATAAAAATCTTGGCCTTTTCCACCTTTCTTATGTCTATTTGCATTGTGTGTTAATGATCATCTCCTTGTGCCTTGCAATGTTACCTGAGATGATATCCTGTCTCTTCTGTTGCTTTTAATACTGTGCCTGTTTGGTTAACTGTTAAAAAAGAAGCCCAGTGTACTGGAAGCCCTTGTCAGCTTTTGATGAAAACAAAATTAAATAACATAAGGCAGTTCTTTTGTTCCACAGGAGGCATGCATCCAGCATGAAATTTTACAGTAGGTTGTGGACAGCATTTGCCTCCAGTGGTCAGTATCTCTGTAGTCTTTTGTACACTCCCTAGTCTTCTATACTGCTTCTGAGCATCCCATCAGTAAAGACATTTTTTAAAACAAATTTATAATTCTGGTTGATTACATGCGCTGTGTTTACACAACATTTTTTAGGTGGTTTATTTTGTTCTTTTATCATACCATACACAGCTTACTAATCTAACGCCAGCAGAGGATTTGACTATTTAAATAATTGCTCTACATAACCCTAAACATTGGTAACAAATTCAGTTTTTCCAAGGACGAAGAGTAGCTTTCTTTTTACCACCTATATTTCTTCTGTTTTTTACAAAAATGTTGCAGCGACACAAACTTGCTATGGTGGATGTACCTTCACTCTTGTGCTTGATCTGCCTAAAGTATTATTCAACAGTGATGGATGCCTATTTCTGCACTACCCATCTTAAATGGAATCTATAAGATTGATTCATCCAGAATCAGGATTCCCCGCTGTGTGAAACCCCTCAGGTTGCCCGGAAACTCACCTTCTTTCCCGGTCCAGCGGCCACATTTCTGCTATACGTCTAGCAGGGTGCGTCCAAGAACTGCACTTGGCTGCTGGCATATAACCTTTCTCTGCACACACAATCTGCTCAGTATTCTGTGTGGAACACAGCTGCTCCTGAACAGTTTGTGTGGTCTCTGAGAGATGTACTGGTGGTAATTTTTGCATTGGTTCGAAATTAGATGAAGTGGCTGAAAGCTTGTTCAGGAATGCTGTGGTTAGTTTGACCATGGAAGCTCTTTCCTGGAATGGGCATATGGACAGGAAGAGATCATGCAATCTCCAAAAGTGTCCCTGGTCCCTAGACCTTCCCTCCCAGTTCTTAGCTAGGGTCTCAGCAGGCAAGGGATTTTATTTGTCCTTTATGTATTTTCTCTTCCATTTTACTTCAGGCCATCAGAAGAATTCAGTAACGATTGGGTTAACCTCTCGACCGAAGCCTGGCTGACTTCCTCCACTCCACTTTTTCTTGCAGTGGAACTGGACTACAAGGGTGTATTTAAACTCCTCTCCCATTTACTTTTTGTTTTTAATGGATTTATGTCTAGGAAGTGGGGGTATAGGAAACCCTGTCTATTCCCGAATCATATCAGTGGCTCAGTGCGGTTTCCCAAGGCAGCCACCATGGAAAGATTTTCGGCTTAGCGAACTGCCGAGCACCGCTGATGACCTCCGGTTCTCAGGAGCTAGCACCGCCAAAACGGGCAGTTCTTTTCCAAGACACAGCGCGGTTTTCTCGGCCACCTCCGCTGAAACATTTTCGGCTAGGCAAGACACCTAGCACCGGCAACATTGCCGGCTTGTGCTGCTACTTCTACCCACTGGCTCTGGAACAATTTCGGCTAGCCGAGGTGCCTCGCACCGCCGACATCACTGTTTCCCTCCGGCAGCACATAATTACTGGGGTTGTTGGCCAGCAAAAAGGGCTGCTTCTGAGCCGCTGCACGGCCACCCTCAAGTGGTCCTAAACCTTTAGGTAGGTCATTTTGTATGTTTTATTTTGATTGTGTGTATTCATGTTTTATTAATATTAATATTGTTTTTATTGTTTTAATCTATATTGTTATAGATTGTGGGAAAGGGCAGGTAATATCAAAAATATATGGTGGTTTACCAGATCCCCAGGAACGTAGACTTATTATTTTCACCATGACTGGTAAGGTCTGGGGTAATCAGATCTGGTCTTTAACAGATTTACCCCATGTCCAGTATGCATGCAGGTGGCACTGGATGAGGATGGCATGGTGTGCAGGGATTATGCTACAGTAGTAGTGGTTGTCTCCCCCCTGAAAGGGTTCTGACCCCTGTCACCGGTGCCCTCTGAGCCTTAAAATCCCCTTGGCGGCCTTCAAGCGGACCTAACCCTTTAGTGAGTTGTATTGGCTACTAAGAAGCTTTTTGAAAAATAAGGATATTGTGGCTGCCATAGTCTCCCTCTGAGTCTTTAAGCTCTGTCAGCAGCCCTTAAGTGGTCCTAAACCTTTAGAGAATTATTAAGAAGTACCTGCTACTAAAAAGGTTTTAAAGAAAATATTTTTCCTCTGAGTTGAAGAGTATATATGTGGCTGCCATATTCTCCTAGGAAGATATCCGTTGCGGAGGATTCATCCAGTAGGGACTATGATTCAGAGTCCTCTACATAAGGGGGCGCTCAGTTAAGGATAAGATGGATGGTTTGATTATTCCTAGTATGTCACACACCCCGCTTCCAACATTCATGACACTTAGGTAACCGGCCTGTAGAGGGCGATCTTGCAGAGATGACATGAGAAAAAGGAGCCCCTCCTGGTCCATAAATACCCGGGACCTCCCACTATTCCTCAGTCTTTTCCTCTCTGCAGTCGGCGAAGCATTCAGAAGATGACTCTCCTTCCTGCAAGTAGCAGGGTTCGCCGTCTACTACCACGTATTGTGATATTTATGTTATGCCTCCCAGCCTTGGCTGATGGGCTCGGGCAAAGGTAGATACATCCTTGGGTGTATATGGGAGCTTGCTCCCTCCGTGAGACCTCAAATAAGGGTAGGCGGAAGGCGGTAGGCGGTGTCCCCCGGCATGGGATGCCCCGTCCCTTTAAATCTCCTTGTGCCTATTGGGTGCTTATTGTTTTCCCCCCTTTTGGCCCTCCTGGACCCTGCTGGGGTGATGGGGGGGGCGGAATCTTTATTTAGGGAGTATCTTTTGGCCTATGCATTTTTGTTTTTTGTTTTTTTTAAAAAGGGAAAAGACCCTGTTTGGGGTTTTTTAAATTTCCCTCTCTTTCTTTTGTTTGGCCCCGTTCTATGATGTCATGCTATTGTCCTTGGCTGGCCCGCCCTCTGCTCTCTGAGCAGTGTTAGGTGGTGGGCGGGGCTTCGAGTCGGCGTCGCATTTCTGCTTCCTCTTCCTGTTTGTCATGTGGTTTGCTGGTTCCTGTTCTGGTGCTGGCCGCCACTGGGTCCTGGCTGCTGCGTTGGTGCTGCTGCTGGGCTTTTCTTATATCGATTGGTCGCAGGGCTGTCGCTGGGCCGTTGTGGTCACTGTGAGTACCCTTTAGTTATACTAAAGGGAAATCTTTTTTATTTACTGTCATTTCTTTCTTGCATATGCATAAGGCTTATTGTGTTTTCTCTATCTTCCAGGGGGAAACTCTCTTAATAGGGGTTTCTCCTGGTCCTTGTTTAAAATCCTCCCACCTAGGGACTATTAAGGGGCATCCCGGGTAGCTTCGGCTGTAAAAATCCCATATACTTGGCGACTAAAAAAAAAATTAAATATTTTAATAAACACCATATGGAGGCATCTCAGAATACTGGCTTTTCAGTACCTGCGGGACAGACTCAGCAGTGTTTGCTATGTGGGGCATCCCTTGTTGGGGATAACGCATTTTTTTTTGTGTATCTTGTGTTCAATTGGTTATAATGCAGCAGTCGGGTTCAAGCCTCAGGGTCGGTGGCTCCTGCCTCTTCCCCCACACCGCCTTGTCTTGTCCATACCCCAGTGATATTGTCATAGGTAGAGAGTCACTTTCTGATGTATGTGCCTGATTGGCTCACATTGAAAAATAAATGTCTAGCTCTGTGGCCAAGAGGGCCTCAGCTAAAAGAAAACATTTAGCTCTGGCCGTTGAGGCAAATGAGCTTGATTGTAGCGAGCATTTTTGATTGTTCTCCATTTGAAGAAGGAGAATTCTTTGAAAAATCTGATGTTTCGGATGTTCAGCAATTTGTGGGTATTGACGCTGAACAAGGTGAAGGGGAGAATTTTGACACCCCTAAAGCTCTTGCTCAATTATATGAGGTCTTGGCTATCGATTTTCCAGAAGCAGTCCCTCCTCAGAAAGGGGAGTTCTTTGGAGCCTCCAAGCCTCGTTTTGAATTTCCTAATCAGAAACATTTTGAAGATATCATTCTTAAGGAATGGGAAAAGCCTGCGCGGCTTCCTGGCATTCCTCTGGGCTGGGATAAAAAAAAAATATATATATATCCCTTTCCTGCAGACACTGTAGCGTTGGTCATCCCCCCTGTGGTGGATTCACCTGTGCTCAGTTTGTCCAATTCCTCTGTTTTGCATTCTCCGGAATCTACTTCCCTTAAGGATGGGGAGGACAAACGTATTGATCAAATGGCTTGCCATGCGTTTGCTAGCATTGGCTCTGCCTTACGGCCTGTGGGTGCCTCGGCACTTATGGCAGTCGCTATTAGGTCTGTTATTAGAGAACTATTGAATACCTCAGGGCTTGATCCAGCCTCTGATGAGTTTTCTGCTCTCAAGCGATGTGATTTATTTGTGTCTTTTGTACTTTCTGCTTTAGATTACTCCATGGTCTTGTGTAGCAGAACTTCTGCCTTGCTTGTTGCGATTCGGCGGTCTATTTGGCTACGCCAGTGGGCGGCTGACACGGTGGCAAAGAAGTTGCTTACAGCACTTCCCTTTGGGGGATTACGCCTCTTTGGTGAGAAGTTGGATTCTGTCATTAAAGGAGGCAAATTGCCTCAGCGTAAAAAGCAACGTTGTTCCTTTCAAGGATCGGCTTCCTTTAACCCTTCCTTTCGTGGTTCCAGAACGGGCAGAGGATTGGCCCTTTTCAGCCCCAAGGGGGACTGCATGGAACAGAGGAAGAGGACGTGGCCGTCCAGGTCAGAGTTGGGGATCTAAGCCCAAGTCCACTTCCAAGCCTGCCCAGCAATGAGGAGGCGCCCTCACCCGTACGGGTGGGGGGACGGCTGCGATTCTTTTTCCCAGGCTTGGGTCAAGAGGTATCAGACAGATGGATTCTGTTGTGTCCTCCGGTTACAAGCTGGAATTCGAGGTTTGGCCTCCTCCCAGATTTTTCAGGTCTCGGATGCCCGCAGATCCGGTGATCGCACAGGGGCTCCTGGCAGCTGTGGCAAACTTTTTAAACATGGATGTTATCCGCCAGGTTCCTCCAGCGGAAAGAGGTCTGGGGCTTTACTCCAACCTATTTACGGTTCCCAAAAAAGGACGGCTCTGTTCAGCCTAGATTTGAGACGACTCGTTTCCGAAAGTTCCGCATGGAGTCGTTGCGTTCAACGATCGGCGCTCTCCACCAGGGGGACTTTATGACGTCCATAGACATCAAGGATGCTTATCTGCACGTTCCTATTTTTGCCGCTCACCAAAGGTTTCTCAGATTCACAGTAGAAGATCACCATTTTCAGTTTGCGGCTCTTCCATTCGGTCTCACTCCATCCCCAAGAGTGTTTACCAGGGTCCTGGCAGGAGTAATGGCTATTCTCAGGGTCCAGGGCATTCGCATCGTGCCATTGTTGGACGACTTGCTCATCACAGCGTCATCTTTCAATCAGACGGAATTGGACACCAGAACAGTGGTGACTACACTAGAGAGGTTTGGTTGGGTGATAAACCATGCCAAATCCTCTCTTTGTCCCGTAAGGGAGATTCCCTTTCTGGGCTTGATTCTGGATACCCTTCAGGCCAGGGTATTTCTTCCTCAGTCCAAGATTGTTCTGATTCAGGATTTAATTCATCTGTTCCTGTCCAATCCTCATCAGCCTATCCGCTTGGGGATGAGATTAGTGGGGTTGATTGTGGCCACGCTGGAAGCGGTTCCTTTTGCTCAGTTCCACATGAGGACGCTTCAGCTCTTTCTCCTGGCGAAGTGGGACAAGCGCCCGTTGTCTTTGAATCGGACTTGTCTGTTGTCTCCCCTCGTCCTGCAGTCCCTCCAGTGGTGGCTGATTTCGGGCAATCTCAGGGACGGCAAATCATTTCTGACCCCTTGTTGGGAGTTGGTCACCACAGATGCCAGCCTTACGGGCTGGGGGGGCATCTGGAGGAGACACCGGTTTCAGGGGTTGTGGGGGCCTCTGGAGGCTCACTCCCCAATCAATTTATTGGAACTTCAGGCCATTCGTCTTGTGCTGCTCCGACTGACTCATCTCTTGCGGGGTTTGCCGGTTCAGATTCGGTCAGACAACCGAACAGCAGTTGCATACATCAATCACCAGGGAGGGACTCGCAGTTGGGGTGCCCTCCGGGAAGTGTGTCTGATCCTTCAGTGGGCAGAGATCAATGTTCCCTGCATTTCGGCAGTTTACATTCCGGGGATAGAGAATGTGGAGGCAGACTCCCTGAGCAGAGCATGCGCTCACCAGGGAGAATGGTCTCTCAACCCCGAGGTCTTTCAGTTCCTTTGTCACAAGTGGGGGACTCCGCGGTTGGACCTGTTTGCGTCTCGCCACAACCACAAGCTTCCAGCCTTTGTGTCTCTATCCCAGGATCCTCTGGCAGTGGATGCCATGTCTCTTGCCTGGAAGGATCTGGGGTTCCTGTATCTTTTTCCCCCCATTCTCCATGATAAGGTGGTGCGCAAGTTGGTTCTGGAAGGGGCACCAGCAATTCTGGTGGCTCCAAAGTGGCCAAGACACCTGTGGTTCGCAGAGGTCACAAGGCTGGCAGAGGATCTGTTGCCTCTGCCTCTTCTTCCAGATCTCTTAACTCGGGGTCAACTTTGTTACCCCAATTTACCAACGCTGGCTTTGACGGCGTGGCTGCTGACATCTCCATCTTGAAGGAGGAAGCCCTTTCTGATGCTGTCATTCTGACTCTTGTTAGAGCTAGAAAGAAGTCTTCCTCTGTAATTTATTACAGGACTTGGAGGTCCTATATTGACTGGTGTGAGTCTAGGTCCCTGCCTTGCAGGGTATTTTCTATCCCTAGGATTTTGGAGTTTCTGCAACGGGGTCTGGATTTGGGCTTCCAGATTAGTACTTTGAAAGGGCAGGTTTCTGCTTTGGCTATTTTCTTTCAAAGGTCATTTGCTCTTCATCCTTTGGTTAAGACTTTTTTCCAGGGGGTCACGCATGTGCGGCCTCCTAGAAAGCCCCTACTTCCAGTTTGGGATCTAAATCTGGTGCTCTCTGCTATGCAGGCGGCTCCTTTTGAACCTTTACAGGAGGTTCCTCTTCATATTCTCACTCAGAAAGTTGCCTTTTTGGTTGCTATTACCTCTGTCCATCGGGTTTCTGAATTGGCGGCCCTGTCAATACAGGCTCCTTACTATGAGAGGCATCAGGATAAGGTGGTTTTCCATTTTAAACCAGATTTTCTTCCTAAAGTGGTGTCTGCCTTCCACTTAATTCAGGATATAGTTCTTCCTTCATTGTGCCCTAATCCTAGTAATAACAAGGAAAGGGTTTTACATTCTTTGGATGTTGTTCGTTGTGTTAAGTATTATTTGGTTACTACTTCTGCTTTCCGTAAGACAGATGCCTTTTTTGTTGTGCCTTCTGGGCCTAGGAAGGGTTTGGAACCCGCCAAATCGTCCATTAGTAAATGGATTCGTCAGGCCGTTGTTGGGGCCTATTCTGCTAAGGGGAAGGTTCCCCCTTTTCATGTTACTGCTCATTCTACTCGTGCTGTTGGTGCGTCCTGGGCTTTTCAGCACCAGGCTTCTGTTGAACAAGTTTGCAAGGCTGCTACTTGGTCTTCAGTTCACACTTTTTCTAAGTTTTACAAGGTTGATGTGCGGGGCCTCAGCGGATGCTGCTTTTGGTCGCAAGGTTCTGCAAGCTGCAGTAATTTAAGTTATGCCTTATTTTCCTTGTGGGATCCCCGCCCATTATAGACACTGCTATTGGATGTCCCAAGTGTCATGAATGTTGGAAGCGGGGTGTGTGACATACTAGGAATAATACCATTTTGTGAGTACTCACCTGTAAAATGGGTATTACGAGTATGTCAAACAACCCGCTTCCCCCGCCCTTTTTTGTTCTGGGATCCTATATATCAGACCTGGGCAATGTACGGCCTGCGGGCCGTATACGGCCCTTTGCTAGGCTCTTACCGGCCCGGGCTGAGCTGGCCAGTAAGAGACGCAGAGGAAGGGAAAACATGCCAGACTCGACGAGCCGAGTGGCCGATCGGCTGCTCCTTAACTTAGGTGATCGCCTGTGTACAGTGTGAGAGGCTTAGGTTAAGCAGCAGCTGATCGGCCGCTCGGCTCGTCGGGTCTGGCACATTCTCCCTTCCTCTGAGGAAGCCAGACCCGATGAGCAGGTGATAGAGACCTGGGGACTTTGGAAGGACAGAGTAGGAGCTCCAGAGCATCAGTAAGTCTGCTCAGAAAGATTATGTAGTTTGCTTGTGTTTTCCCTTCCTGCCTGCTGTCTCTTTTTCACCATGTACCTGCCCACCATGCTCTCACCATGTCCCCTTCCTGCTGTCCACATGCTCTCACCATGCCCCCTTCCTGCTGTCCACCATGCTCTCACCATGTCCCCTTCCTGCTGTCCACATGCTCTCACCATGCCCCCTTCCTGCTGTCCACCATGCTCTCACCATGCCCCCTTCCTGCTGTCCACATGCTCTCACCATGCCCCCTTCCTGCTGCCCACCATGCCCCCTTCCTGAAGTCCACCATGCTCTCACCATGTCCCCTTCCTGCTGTCCACCATGCTCTCACCATGCCCCCTTCCTGCTGTCCACCATGCTCTCACCATGCCCCCTTCCTGCTGTCCACCATGCTCTCACCATGCCCCCTTCCTGCTGTCCACCATGCTTTCACCATGCCCCCTTCCTGCTGTCCACATGCTCTCACCATGCCCCCTTCCTGCTGTCCACATGCTCTCACCATGCCCCCTTCCTGCTGCCCACCATGCCCCCTTCCTGCTGCCCACCATGCCCCCTTCCTGAAGTCCACCATGCTCTCACCATGTCCCCTTCCTGCTGTCCACCATGCTCTCACCATGCCCCCTTCCTGCTGTCCACATGCTCTCACCATGTCCCCTTCCTGCTGTCCACCATGCTCTCACCATGCCCCCTTCCTGCTGTCCACCATGCTCTCACCATGTCCCCTTCCTGCTGTCCATCATGCTCTCACCATGCCCCCTTCCTGCTGCCCACCATTCTTACACTTTGCCCCAGCTGATATGAGCTCTCCTTCCAGACTGCCAGAAGCCAAGGGCTTCTCTGATTGGCTGGGAAATTATCACATCAGAACGTTTAAAGTGGACCAAAACCCTGCTTTATCAGCCTGGGAATCTTATAGATCCCCTCCCCGCGGGGCATCCAAAATCGGGATGCCCCGCTGTGTGAAACCCCCAGGTCGCCCATAAACTCACCTTCTTTCCCAGTTCAACGGCGCATGCACGAGCTGCGGCCGCATGCCCGCTATCCCTCTAGCAGGGCGCGTGCCTGTGTCAGCCATTTGAGAATGGCCAGCGCGGGCACGCTCCCTGTTAGAGGGAAGCTCGAGATGCAGCCGCCAGCGCACTCAGAGCCGCTGAGCTTAGACGTCGCTTAGACGCCCATAGCTCAGCGGCCCTCCACAATATTTTTAGTTTCTCATGTGGCCCCATGGAAAAAATAATTGCCCACCCCTGCTATATATGGTGTTTCTTGTTATTTTTCACTATATAATTTGCTCTTCCTGGTTCTTCACTGCTTTTTTAAAAGACTGAGGAATAGTGGGAGGTCCCGGGTATTTATGGACCAGGAGGGGCTCCTTTTTCTCATGTCATCTCTGCAAGATCGCCCTCTACAGGCCGGTTACCCAAGTGTCATGAATGTTGGAAGCGGGGTGTGTGACATACTCATAATACCCATTTTACAGGTGAGTACTCACAAAATAGTATTTTCTCCATTCTGGAGGATGTTGTGGTGCATACGCATTATTCTAATCTGATCAATAGGGCATGGCAGAAGTCAGATAGTCTTCTGACCATTCCTAAAGTACGAGATACCATGTATCCCTTTCCTCCAGATCAGATTGAATTATGGTCTCATGCTCCTGTGGTGAACGCTTTGGTGCCAGGTCCTTTTTAAGACTTTGATTATGCCATCCTCTGATAGTGCTTCTCCAAAGGATCCAGCAGATGAGCACATGGATCAGGTGGCATGTCATCCTTATTCTATTATGGGGTCGACCTTACGGCCGGCCTGTGCTACATCCATAGCATCTTTGGCGAGCAGGAGGTTGTTAGAACAACAGGACTCTAAGACTCGTTCGGGGCCGTTCACTCATGCTCCCAGTTGATCAAAACCAGTTTGGTTACAACAGGTATGTGATCTTTGCTATAAAGAATTTGATCTGGTTAAGTGTTAGAGGCCTAGCTCTGGTGGTAGCCTTAAGGCGTGCTTTACGGCTTTAGAAATGGCCAGCTGACACTGCCTCTAAGAAGAATCTGACAGGACTCCCCTTTAATGCAGGGCATCTGTCTGGGGAGTTCTTGGTTGACATGGTAAAGCAAGCTACTTGTGGTAAATCAGTATTAGACTTCTGTGGCAGATTAATAGGTTTCCGCAGGGCCTCTAATCCTCCAGGTTCTGGCTTGAAGTTCAGCCTTTTCGGGTTACCGAAGAGAATTCTGGAATAAGATTACATCCCAAATTAAGGCAAGAGGTGTCTGGCGGAATAAAGCCAAACCCCCTTCAAAGCCTAAGGCATGAAGGGACACACCCGCCCTTTTCAGGTGGGGGGACAGCTTCTGCATTTTGCTCACATTTGGAGGCTCCATGTAACAGATCTTTGGATACAGGTAGCGGTATCCTATGGTTACAAGATCGAATTAGGAGCCAGACCTCCTCGGGCATTCTTTTGGTCAAGGGTATCCCGAATTCCGCAGAAAGCAGAAGCAATGAGATCTGCCTTATCTCGCCTTTTAGAAATTGGAGTTGTTTGATCCACAGTGATGTTACTCCAGCCAGGAGATTTTATAACCACAGTGTATATATAAGGATGCATACCTACTTTGCAGTAGGTGGCCTACATCTTCAGTTTGTGGCCCGTTCTATCATCAGCACCAAGGGTGTTTACCAAGGGTTGGTAGTTCATGTTTTCTCTAAGAAGTCAGGGTATACATATAACCCCTTACTTAGACGATCTGTTGATATGGACCCCGTCATGTCAGGGGCCCACAGACTGTCTTATTGAAATTGGATATCTGACTATCCAGTCGAATATCATACTTTCAAGAGTTATTTCTTTTCTGGGAATGTCTTTAGACATGTCTCAGTCAAAAGTGTTCTTCCAGAACAAGAGACACTTACTCCAGACCAGGGTACAGGGTCTTTAGTCTTGCCCTCACCCGACAATTCGTCAAGGAATGTGTCCGTTGGGCCTGATGGTATTTTGCTTCGAGGCAGTGCCTTTTGCACAGTTTCTCACAAGACCCCTGCAGATGAAATTGCTCACAATCTGGGATCGAAACCCACAGACTCCGGATCACTCTTTTTGCATGACACCGTCAACAGGGCAGTCTCTAACCTGGTGGCTGAGTCCTCAGCCTCTTCAGATCGGCAAATACTTTCTTCCAGTATAGTGGAAGATCATCACCACGGATGCCAGTCTAACTGGTTGGGGGAGTGTCATGGAGTCACAAATGATCCAGAGACAGTGGAGTCCGAAGGAGAGCTGACTCCCCATAAATATCTTGGAATAGAGAGCAATTCTATTGTGTCTCAGACATTGGACATACCATTTTAGGGGGCATTCCGTCCGGATTCAAACAGTCGAAAGGCAGTGGTATATATCAACCATGTGGGCACCAGAAGCAGTAAAGCTTATAGAAGTGAGTCAGGTTTTACATTGGGCCGAGAAACAGGTTTCATGCATCTCGGCTGTACACATATAAACAAAGAATGGTTGGTAAGCACACTCTATATAGGTAAAAATGTGTTGTTTAGTATGCAGGTGGGTGCTATTCAAAAAAAGGGAGGAAGAATCCCGATACTATTTGGAACAATTATGAATGCACACCTTGACCATCAAAGTAGCTTTTGCATAAAGAAGGATTTATTGCTATACACACGAAAATCTAATGCAGGAAGTGAAGTACACATAGGAATTAAGTGCACCAAGTGCTGCAGCAGAACCGACGCAGCCCACGACAGCGGGACCTCAAGCTGAACTGAAGCAGCTATTCCTTCTTTGGACTTTTCATTCCATAAGGACATCTTGCATGCATGTCCCACAGAGGGACACTCTCTGCATACTTAGTGCCTCGCATACTGATCTTAAAGGTACAGCAACCATTCATCTACTTAGATCATTTTTTGATCAGCACCATTAACCTTTGAATGCTCTCCCTGCATAAATCCTGGTGTATAGCCCTAAAGATACCACATGCAACCACATGGGTCATCCTTACCAGGATAATGTTTTGTATATATTGTATTATAGTGTATATAAGAGTGTAATCCCCTGAACTACTGATACTTAATTCCTATGTGTACTTCACTTCCTGCATTAGATTTTCGTGTGTATAGCAATAAATCCTTCTTTATGCAAAAGCTACTTTGATGGTCAAGGTGTGCATTCATAATTGTTCCAAATAGTCTCGGCTGTACACATACCTGGAGTGGCAACTTGCAGGCAAATCATCTCAACAGAGCTGTCCTGCATCAGCGGAAATGATTTATCAGTCAGAGGGTCTTTCAGTTGTAATGCATGCGCTGGGGGATCCCCGACATAGATCTCTTTGCATTACGGCACAATCGGAAGGTCTGAAATTTGTGTCCCGGTCCAGGGTCCACGGTCTGAGCAATAGCAACAGATGCCCTGATTCCTCAGTGGTCAGCATTCAAGCTTCTTTATGTATTCCCTCTTATGCTACTCCTGGGTCGATTACTAAAAAAGGTTAGCTTATAAGGGAGTCCCAACCATTTGGGTGGCTCTTCGGTGGCCAAGAAGAAGCTGGTTTACAGACATAGTAAGGATGTCAGATGGCAACCCATGGAGGTTACCCGATGATCCAGATCTTCTCACACAGGGGCCTCTAAGGCATGCCAATTCACAAGTTCTGGCTTAGATGGCGTGGCTACTGAAGCCTTCATCTTGGCAGAAAGGGGGTTTACTTGGTCTTCAGTTTATACAGTTACCAAATTCTATAAGGTAGAGCCTTTGGTAAGAGGAAATGACATACAGTTGTTACTAGATGGTTTTGGAATGTATTATTCCTGAAAGGAATAAGTTTTTTTGGGGTTCCCACCCAAATTAAGGGTATTGCACTTAAAGGTCCCAATCGTTACTGAATTCTTCTGATGGCCTGAAGTAAAATGGAAGAGAAAAGAGAATTCTGTGAGTACGCACCTGTAGAATTCATTTCTCTTCCATTATTACTTCAGGACATCAGACCCTCCCTGTCTATTTGGTATATCCATGTCCTGGATGCCTAGTCTTAGTGGAGTGGTAAAAAGTTTGATCAGCATTGAAAAAATAAATAATCGAAGAGAGGAGTCTTGTATTGGTCTCCAGCCTTTGTTTCCAACAGGAGATATAGGTATGCCTCCCGGGGAGCTTGTTCTACTGCTTTTTAATTAGACTGGAGTGGAGGAAGTCAGCCAGGAGGATATAGGCCCGGGAGGAGGAGCCACGCCTTTCGGTCGAGAGGTTAACCCAATCGTTACTGGATTCTTCTGATATTCTGAAGTAATAATGGAAGATAGATTAATTCTACAGATGAGTACTCACAGAATTATCTTGTTCATATTCATCCACATTTTCTTTACAATTTTTTGTTTCTTAATAAGCAATAGACAGACCTGTAGGTATCCGCTTTAAGTAACTGCCCCATGCCTCCAGGAAGAGGATACAATCTGCAGCCTGCATCTGGGGAGCCTCTCACTTTAATTTCCATAACGAGCAACCTAAGGCATAACCCTCTAGGTTAGAGAGTGTGGAGTTCCAGCAGGTCAGTTGCTAGAGGACACTGTCATCTATCAATATCTGAGGTCTTTCTGTCTCATGCGTGTATTACAACTTTAACTCAAGTTGATTTTTAAATGCAAAATAAGAAACTAAAAAAGGGGAGGAGGCATGCAAGTGCCCCTTCATATTTAATACTAGAAAACATGCTCTGGCAGTCTAGATATAAGGAGGTGTATCCCAGGGCTGAAAATGTCTGCATCCTGGTGCCCTGTCTCCATGTGAGGGTCAGTGACACACGATTCCATGGTGAAAAAATCATTCAGAAAACAGTTAAACATCTCTTCTATACATATATAAATAATATCTGTATACTTTGTTTACATGTGCATGTCACCTTGTGTTTTAATTGCGGTCTTTATATCCACTGACCTATAAAGATGTTTTCTAATGCATGTGAAATATTCTTTTTACCTTTTAGGTGTGTGCTGAAGAATTTAAAGAATTTGTAAAGCGGTTACAAGTAAAGTTCAGCTCAAAGCTAGATGAGCCAACTTTTAAAATTCCAGACTCCGTGGAAGAGCTCTTTAAAAGGTGACCTAGACTTTTCGATTGTAACAGTGTTTCTTATTAAAGCGGAACAAAAGCTATCACGTAGAGCCCTCTGGCACTTCCACTCGGGCAACCCAAATCGAGATGCCCAGCTTTATGAAACCTCTCTGGGGCACCGCACAACTCAACTGCTTCCTGGCTCCCCTGTTGATGTAAACAATGGGCAGCTGAATCCCCAGCATCTTTGGGCTGTGTGTGCGCTCCTGCCCCAGCCATTCAGATAGGGACGGGGGCAGTTGACAAACATTCAATTTGCATATCAAATAGATTGGACAAAACAAGAGTTTATTTTAGTTATTAAAGTATTTTCATTGCTAAAGTGGTCCTATTTTGCGAAATTAAGCCTCCCCCAACACTCACCCCTGCTATTAATAATTAATAAAATATACAGTCTGCAGAGTGGGTCCTTTCCCACTTGAAGAACAGTGCTGTAATTCTGCTGATTCTTCTGATTCTGCTGGGTCAGCAGCCGCAGTGACTTGTTCACATCACAATCTGTGTTTACTGATTTAATTTGAATTCATTATGTATTTTTATTATATTCTCAGTGTGTCACACACCCCGCTTCCCCTTTAATTCTGACGATAGGGTTATCCTCCAGCAGGAGGCGACGTTGCAGAGAGAAGTCTTGAAAACAAGCCCCTTCCGGCCTACATATACCTGGGACCTCCCACTTAACACCCTGTGTTTTCTCTCTGCAAGATGCGACAAGACAGAAGAAAGAAGTCTCCGGCATCCCCTCATGGTCTATTTCTGCCCAGCTGCTTGTTTTTTGTATACTCTGTTAAGGATATTGGAAGCCTCCCAGCCTAGGCTGCTGGCTGGGCAATGGTAGACGGCACCTCATGGTGCCTAGGAGCTTATCTCCTCCGCTTGTCCCCACGCGTGGGGCAACACGGTTATCCGGCCGGTGATCCGGATTTGGGATGCCCCGTCCCGGTCCCCCCTTTCAGCCTAGCCTTCCCTCGCCTGGTCCCTTCTCTCTTAGCGTGGTGGGGGGGGGCGTTTGTGGGGTGGCTATACTGGCCTTGTTTTGACTAGAGTGTGTTTGTATGTGCGAGAATCCATTGTGCCTTGCATGCATGTGTTTGAATACCATCTTTGTCGGTATGCTTTAAGCACTTTTGATAGCAGCATGTGGGGCCGGCGCTGCGCTCTAGTCCGCAGGTGTTCCTGGACTGCGGGGGCTCCTTTTCCGGTGGTAGATGTGTCCCTGGTGGTCTAGTGGTATGTATTTTTTACTGGTGCGGGCAGGATGCCTTGTTTGTCTGGCACCCGCCTCGATCGTACGGCGTTGCCATTTTTTTGGCGAAGCTGTGGTGCTCGTCTCTAGGGGGCGGGGCCGCGTTGCTACGACCTGCGTCTTCCCTCCTCCGGAGTTGTCTGCTGCGTCCGGACTGCTGAGGAGGGCTCTGAGAGGCTTGCGCAAGTATTGGCTATGCTTATGTCTGTTGTCATGCAAGTTTTCTGGGACATTTTTCATGCAGTTATATATTCCTATGTTGTGGCTCATATGGATGTAATTACTCCTAGGATTGGTTGCACTGGCTCATCACTGTGATGGTGCACTTTTTATAATGGCCTTTGGGGCTGCATGTTGATATCTAAAATTTCATATATATATATATATATATATATATATATATATATATATATATATTCATATGTATGTGTTTACCAGTATACCTTGTCTATTTAATGTATAGTGTCTGTATGTGTATGTTTGCTTGCAGCATGCCTTTTGTTATGTTTTCTGGGGGCTGATTGTGGTCTCTTTCCTACAGGTCCGGGGATTTCGGCACTGCGGTGGGTCTCCCGGTCTGATATACCTGGCTAGTCTTATTAGTTAAAATCCTCCCACTCCCGGGACTTTAATTGTAAAAGGGGCATCCCGGGTTGCTTAACGCGTAAATCCCTGGGTTATTGCAAATGCCATAATTTCACCATATGGAGGCTTCCGACATTACCGGAAATGGCTCTTCGGGGCTATCCAGGCTGTGTGGGAGTTGTGGGGCTCCGCTCCCAGGCGATGTCGTCATAATAGGTATTCAATGTGCACAGCGGAATATTGCGCGCCAGTCCGGCACTCCGGCTTCTGGCTCCTCGCAACCTCCGTCATCTCCTACCCCCCCCCCACCACCTATTCCGGACCCCGTGTGACGTTGTCAAAGGTGGGGATTCGCAATCCGAGGTGTGTGCACGGTTGGCCAGCCTCGAGAAAATGGTTTCCGCCGCGGTGGCTCAGAAGGCTACGGCTAAGCGGAAGCGCCTTTCTTCGGCGTCGCCTGTTCCGGAGGATGAGGTGTTGGAAGTGTTGGATTGGTCCGATTGTCCCCCGGCTGAGGAGGGGGAGCTCCTAGAGGAGTCGGACGAGCCTGCAGACCAGCAATTGTTTGATACTGCTGGAGATCAGGCTGCGGGGGGTGTTCCTTGACACTCCTTCCATTTTGGCTCAAATGTTTGAGATTTTGGCCTTGGATCCGCCTGAGGCGCTCCCCCCCGCCAAAGGGTGAGTTGTTTGATGTGCCCAAGCCGCGTTTGGTGTTTCCCAGACAACAACACTTTGTGAGGGTTGTCCTTAAGGAATGGGAACAACCTACGCGTCTTGTTGGAGTTCCTCCTAGTTGGGATAAGCGTTATCCTTTTCCGGAGGATTTGGTGAAGCTTTGGTCTGTTCCTCCTGACGTCGATGCCCCTGTGTCGGGGCTGTCTAACACGGCTGTGTGACACTCCCCTGACACTACTACCATTAAGGATGGTGAGGATCGTCGGATTGATAAATTGGCTCGCCATGGTTTTATCAGTGCTGGATCGGCACTGCGGCCGGTTTGTGCTTCGGCGCTTCTTTTGATGGCTGTCAGGTCCATTGTTAGAGATTTTTGCGCAGATATTGATCCCACTTGTGATGAGTTCTTTTCTCTCAAGCAGTGTGAGTCGTTTATTTCTTAAGATCCAGAGGAGATACCAAAATGTCCGTGCACCTTATCCACATGCGTGTGGGGGCTCAGGGCTTCGTTGTGGGAGCCATGACTTGTGGTGTCCTCTACTCTATGTACAAGGAGTATCTGGCCAAACCCCCAGATCCCCCCAGCTCAGAGACATGGCGTCCACCGCCAGAGCCAGAGGATCCTGAGAGAGCAACACGAAGGTCGGAAGCCTGCAATTGTGACTAGAGGCAAACAGATCCACCTCTGGTGTTCCCCACCGGAGACACAGAGACCGAAAAACGTGAGGATGGAGAGCCCATTCCCCCAGACGGGAAGAGTACCTGTCTGGCCGATCCTTCATCACGAACCGAAGAAAACATTGATGAGCCTGGCAGATGGGAACATGAAGGTAAGCATCCTTGATGTCTATGGACGGCATGAAGTCCCCCTGCCGAAGCGAACTGATAGCTGATCACAGAGTTTCCATGCGAAACTTCCGTGTACGGATGAACCTGTTGAGGAACTTCAGATCCAGAACGGGCGCACCGACCCGTCCTTCTTGGGGACTGTGAAGAGATTGGAATAATACCCGAGGCCCACTTCCAAGTGCGGCACCGGCCGCAGTGGGGGCCTCGAGAGGCCCACTTGCCCATCAATGTTCTGGAACTGAGAGCCATCCGTCTGGTTCTTTTTCATTTGACTCAGCATGTTCTGGGCCTTCCGGTTCAGGTTCGCTCGGACAGCGGTTGCTTACATCAATCATCATCATCGGCAGTTTACATTCCGGGTGTGGAAAACAGGGAAGCGGATCTGTTGAGCAGGTACTCTTCCCGTCTGGGGGAATGGGCTCTCCATCCTCAGGTTTTTCGGTCTCTGTGTCTCCGGTGGGGGACACCAGAGGTGGATCTGTTTGCCTCTAGTCACAATTGCAGGCATCCGACCTTCGTGTCGCTCTCTCAGGATCCTCTGGCTCTGGCGGTGGACGCCATGTCTCTGAGCTGGGGGGATCTGGGGTTTCTGTTCCTGTTTCCTCCGATACCCATGCTAGGCAAGGTGGTACGGAAGCTGGCTCTGGAAAGGGTGTCCGCCATTCTCGTGGCTCCAAGGTGTCCAAGGCGAGTATGGTTCACAGACATCGTTCGGCTGGCGGTGGATCAGGTCGTTCTGCCTCTTCGGCCCGATCTGCTCACTCAGGGTCGGCTGTGTTACCCCAATTTACCAACGCTGGGTTTGACAGCTGGGCTGTTGAAACCTTCATCTTGAAGGAGGAGGGTCTTTCTGACTCGGTTGTTAAGACTTTGATCTGTGCCTGGAAGAGGTCTTCTTCTACCTTCTACTATAGGACTTGGAGAGCTTATATCACTTGGTGTGAGATTAGATCTTTACCTTGTAGGGTCTTTTCAGTTTCCAGGATTTTGGATTTTCTGCAATCAGGGCTGGATTCTGGTCTCTAGCTGTGTACTTTGAAAGGGCAGGTTTCTGCCTTGTCTATCTTTTTTCAGAAGCCTTTTGCGCTTCATCCTTTAGTCAAAACTTTTTTCCAGGGAGTTACGCATGTGCGGCCTCCTAGGAAGCCATTGCTCCCTGTTTGGGACTTGAACTTGGTTCTTTCTGCTCTTCAGGCTCCTCCCTTTGAGCCCTTGCAGGATATTGCTCTTTCTACCTTGACTCAGAAGATTGCCTTCTTGGTGGCTATCACTTCGGTTCGGCGTGTCTCGGAGTTGGCGGCCTTGCCGATTCAGGCGCCCTACTTTGAGAGGCATCAGGACAAGGTGGTGTTTTTGCTTTTCATTTGAATCAGGATATTGTTCTTCCCTCCTTGTGTCCTAAGCCTAAGAATGACAAGGAGAGGGTTTTGCATTGTTTGGATGTGGTACGCTGTGTTAAGTACTATTTGCTTACTACTTCTCCTTTTCGTAAGATTGATGCCTTTTTTGTTGTGCCCTGTGGGCCTAGGAAGGGTTTGGCTCCGGCCAAGTCTTCTATTGGCAAATGGATTCGTCAGGCCATTGTTGGGGCCTATTCGGCCAAGGGGAAGGTTCCCCCTTTTCATATCACTGCTCATTCTACTCGTGCTGTTGGAGCGTCATGGGCTTTTCAGCACCAGGCTTCTGTTGAACAAGCTTGTAAGGCTGCTACTTGGTCTTCCGTTCATACTTTTTCTAAGTTCTATAAGGTTGATGTGCGGGCTTCAGCGGATGCTGTGTTTGGCCGCAAGGTTCTGCAGACTGCAGTCGTTTAAGTTATGCTTCATTTTGCTGTCTGATACCCACCCCTTGTGGACACTGCTTTTGGATGTCCCTATCGTCAGAATTAAAGGGGAAGCGGGGTGTGTGACACACTGAGAATAATACCATTTTGTGAGTACTCACCTGTAAAATGAATATTGTCAGTGTGTCACACACCCCGCTTCACCCGCCCTTTTTTGGTATCCTGGATCCTCTATATGGTGAAGCTTTCCTTTATTTTATTTTGAGGTTACCGTTGGATTTCCTGGTACCTTGTCTTACTGCTGTTTGAATTCACTGGGTGTTAAGTGGGAGGTCCCAGGTATATGTAGGCCGGAAGGGGCTCGTTTTCAAGACTTCTCTCTGCAACATCTCCTCCTGCTGGAGGATAACCCTATCGTCAGAATTAAAGAGGAAGCGGGGTGTGTGACACACTGACAATATCCATTTTACAGGTGAGTACTCACAAAATGGTATTTTTTACATCCAATTTACTTCATTAGGTTTCAAGTTTTAGCAGTTGGAGATGAGTCAACCCAAGAGAGAAAATCAGAACTTATTAACAGGTATGGCACATAGAAGGCATATATTTTTATATATGCGTTTTATTTTTTATTGTATGCTGATAGTTGGTCAGAGCCTCAATCTTTTGTCATTTAATAGCCAGTTAATAACAGTTGTCAGATCACTTTTCTTCAGTGAGCTAATAAAGAAGAAAGCAAGAAAAAGAAAAAACATAATGAAACTGACAATTTCTGTTTTTAACAGCCCTATTGCTTCCAAACACTAAAGAAAATCATGTATTGTCTCCATTGTGCACCCTAGTTGCTAGACCAATTACTTCACTCCAACTAGCACTGATCATATATTCAAATCAGTGGGTCTCCTCTCTCCAACCTAGACATATACTGTATTTTTCGTGCCTGTAAGACGCTACTAGGATTCGGAGGAGGAAAATAAGAAAAAAATATTCTAAACTAAATGTTGTGCTAAAACACCCCATTAAAGACAGTGTGGCATTCCCCCAGCCCATTCCCTATAGGCAGTGTGGCATTCCCCCTCACATAGGCAGTGTGGCATTCCCCCTCGCATAGGCAGTGTGGCATTCCCCCTCGCATAGGCAGTGTGGCATTCCCCCTCGCATAGGCAGTGTGGCATTCCCCCTCGCATAGGCAGTGTGGCATTCCCCCTCGCATAGGCAGTGTGGCATTCCCCCTCGCATAGGCAGTGTGGCATTCCCCCCATTCCCATAGGCAGTCAGGCATCCCTCCCATTCCCATAGGCAGTCAGGCATCCCTCCCATTCCCATAGGCAGTGTGGCATCCCCCCATCCCATTACCAAGTGTGGTACTCCCCCTCCTATTCTCCATAGGCAGTATGGCACCCCCATCCTATTTCCCATATAGGCAGTGTGGCATTCCCCCCTCCCATAGACAGTGTTGCATCCCATTCCCCATAGGCAGTGTGGCATCCCCTCCATCCCATTCCCTATAGGCAGTGTGGCATCCCCTCCATCCCATTCCCCATAGGCAGTGTGGCATCCCCTCCATCCCATTCCCCATAGGCAGTGTGGCATCCCCTCCAACCCATTCCCCATAGGCAGTGTGGCATCCCTTCCATCCCATTCCCCATAGGCAGTGTGGCATCCCCCCATCCCATTCCCCATAGGCAGTGTGGCATCCCCCCATCCCATTCCCCATCTGTATTTTTCGTGCCTGTAAGACGCTACTAAGATTCGGAGGAGGAAAGTAAGAAAAAAAATTTCTAAACTAAGTGTTGTGCTAAAACACCCCATTAAAGATAGTGTGGCATTCCCCCCAGCTCATTCCCATAGGCAGTGTGGCATTCCTCCCTCCCATTCCCATAGGCAGTGGTGCATTCCCCCTCCCAATCCCATAGGCAGTGGTGCATTCCCCCTCCCAATCCCATAGGCAGTTTGGCATCCCCTCGTCCCATTGCCATAGGAATTGTGGTACTCCCCCCCCCCCCCTTTCCCATTCCCCATAGGCTGTGTGGCACCCCCATCCTATTTCCCATATAGGCAGCGTGGCATTCCCCCCTCCCATAGGCAGTGTGGCATCCCATCCCATTCCCCATAGGCAGTGTGGCATCCCATCCCATTCCCCATAGGCAGTGTGTCATCCCCTCCATCCCATTCCCCATAGGCAGTGTGTCATCCCCTCCATCCCATTCCCCATAGGCAGTGTGACATCCCCTCCATCTCATTCCCCATAGGCAGTGTGGCATCCCCTCCATCCCATTCCCCATAGGCAATGTGTCAACCCGCCATTCCCCATACCCCATAGGCAGTGTGGCCTCCCCCCATCCCATTGCCCATATATCCAGCGTAATGTAAGTATACTGTCTTTTCACTTTTTTATTACGAACAAGTGGTAACATATATTCTTAGTATACAGTACGTCCTGCTCCAGATAGAATACTTACAATCGGGTACTACTCCGCCAGATGGCGCTGGACTGCAGAGACATCGAAAATAGGCTCCTCCCGGCTCCTCAAATACCCAGGGACCTCCCACAATCCCCAGATTTTCTCTGCAGTCTGGACTGCGAAGGACAAAAAGATGTCTCTCTTTACTCGTAGGTGAGCGGGGCTATTAGCCTGCAGTCCTGTAGGACTATTCCCACCCATTCCATCAGTAATTGCCTCCCTACTCCCTCTATTTAGTTGGTTAACTTGTGAGGCCTAGTGTTAATTACTCCCACTTCCCTAGCGGGTTATTGGGGCATCCCGGGTTGTTGTATAGCGTTAATCTCTATCGGCCTATTGTGCCGCTATAATCACCATATGGAGGCGTCTCAGGATAATGTGACCGGGGTTCCTTCGGGACAAGCCCGGCTGTGTGTAGCTTGTGGGGTGTCCCATGTTGACGCTGACAAGGCGCGGGTCTGTGTACTCTGTGCCAAACAGGTGCTTGAACTGCAATCCGGCCTTCCAGTGGCTGAGTCTGCGATTCGTTTTGCCTCACCTACTCCCCCAAGCTTAAATCTCACTCCCATTGAGTTGCATACAAGTGGGGATTCTCAGCCTGATGTGTCTTCTAGACTGGCTAGTGTTGAGAAGTTAATTGCTAATACCTTGGCGTGTAAGGCCTCTGCAAAAAAGCAGCACTTAACGCCTGATGTCACTCTTTTCCCTATGGAAGCTGATGAGTTTTTGCAACTATCTGGCTATACCCCCTTGGAGGAAGGGGAGCTATACTCCGACTCAGGGTCATCTGATGAGAGGCCCAGGGGTCATGACGATTCTGGCTCTGACCCCTGGGCCCCGGATGATACTGATAGACTGTTGGCTCAGATTTTTGAGGTTCTGTCTCTCTCCCCCTGTTGCGGCTCCCAGGTAAAGGGGGGAACTTTTTCATACTGCTAAGTCACACTTGGAATTTCCTGAGCAAGCACATTTCAATAACCTTGTGCTCAAGGAATGGGAATGTCCCAGTAGACTTCCCGTGTACCTAAGAGTTGGGATAGGAAGTATCCCTTTCCTGCTGATGTGGTGAAGTGTTGGTCATCCCCTCTCGAAGTGGATGCTCCAGTTCTAGGGTTATCTAACACCTTTGTCATGCTCTGCCCGGACTCTACTACCCTGCGGGATGCTGAGGACCGGCGCATTGACCAGCTGGCGTCCCATGCCTTTGCATGTGTGGGGACAGCGCTGCGCCCGGTCTGTGCCTCTGCCATTACGGCTGGGGCTATTATGACCCTGCTCAGAAGTATCCTTGATGGTGCCCCTGATGATTTGCCTTGTGAGGAGTTTAATGCACTCTCTAGTTGTGATGTTTTTGTGAATTTTGTCCTCTCTGCCTTGGATGACACCATTAGAATGTGTGGCAGAACCTCTGCCCTTATGGTGGCTATACACCGCTCGGTTTGGCTGCGCCAGTGGGCTGCTGACAACACTGCCAAGAAGGCCCTCACTGGTTTCCCCTTCAAAGGACTACGCCTGTTTGGGGACCGCCTGGACCTATTTGCTAAGGGAGGCAGGTTACCCCAGCGCAGGCGGCAGTCTTGGCCCTTTGGGGGTCAGGGCTCCTTTTCCTCCCCCTACCGTGGTGCTAGACAAGGGAGGGGAGTTTCCTTTACTGGGGCCCGAGGAGACTTTTGGGGTAGGGGCAGAGGACGGGGACGCCCTGGCTCCTCCTGGGGCTCCAAGCTTAAGTCCTCTCCCAAGCCCCTTCAGGCATGATGGGGCACCCTCACCCATCCGGGTGGGGGGACGGCTTCAGCACTTTGCTCACGTTTGGAGGCTTCATGTCTCAGACCGGTGGATTCAGGAGGTAGTGTCCTCCGGTTACAAGATAGAGTTTGCTGTCTGCCCCCCCCCCTCCCCCCCCAAGGTTCATCAGCTCCCGGATTCCTCAGGACCCTGTGTCAGCTCAGGATCTAGTGCAGGCAGTGCAAAGACTCCTGGAGCTGGGGGTCATCTGCAAGGTCCCTTTAAGAGAAAAGGGCAAGGGCTTCTATTCCAACCTCTTCACACTGCCCAAAAAAGATGGGTCAGTCAGGCCCATCCTGGACTTGAAAATCCTCAACAAATTTGTCAGGTGCAGGCGCTTTTGCATGGAAACTCTGCGCTCTGCCACCAGTTCCCTGCGCCCAGGGGATTTCATGACGTCTGTGGACATCAAAGATGCTTACCTTCATATTCCTGTATTTCCAGGTCATCAAAGGTTCCTCAGGTTCGCTCTGGAGGATCAACACTACCAATTTGTGGCATTGCCCTTTGGTCTCACTTCAGCTCCCAGGGTGTTCGCCAAGGCGCTGGCAGGAGTGATGTCTCTGCTCAGGTTTCAGGGCATCCGCGTGCTGCCTTATCTGGACGACATTCTCATCACCTCCCAGTCTCTACATCAGGCAGAGTTGGATACTCAGCTGGTGGTGTCCACCCTGGAGTCATTTGGCTGGGTGATCAACCACCCCAAGTCTTCTCTGTCCCCTCCTTGGTGACTTCATTCCTGGGAATGAATCTGGATACAGTTCAGGCAAGGATTTTTCTTCCTCAGCGGAAGGTGGACAGTCTGATTGCGCAGGTCCAGTTCCTGCTATCTTGTCATCATCCCTCCATCAGTCAGGGAATGCAGCTGGTGGGCCTGATGGTGGCGTGCTTCGAGGCGGTCCCTTATGCTCAGTTCCACTTGAGGCCTCTGCAACTCCACCTCTTGTCAGTATGGGACAAGGACCCCGCGTCCCTGGACCGGGTCTTTGCGCTTTCCCCCCTGGTCAGGCGGTCCCTCTCGTGGTGGCTGGACTCCAGGAACCTGTTGGGGGGCAGATCCTTTCTGACCCCCTCCTGGGAGAGGGGGGGTTTCTGGAAGTCCCTGCAGTTCTAGGGGAGGTGGGGCCCTCAGGAGGCCCACACACCTATCAACGTCTTGGAGCTGCGGGCGATCAGGTTAGTTCTGGCTCAGTTGACTCCTCACCTTCGAGGCCTGCCTGTTCAGGTGCGCTCGGACAACCAGACGGCAGTTGCCTACATCAATCATCAGGGAGGGACCCGGAGCAAGAGGGCCCTCCAGGAAGTGTCTCTGATCCTGACGTGGGCGGAGGCCAATGTTCCCTGCATATCAGCGGTGTACATTCCGGGGGAGGAAAATCTGCTGGCAGACTCTGAGCAGGGGGACCTCTCGCCAGGGAGAATGGTCCCTCTGCAACAGGGTGTTCCAATCTCTGTGTCACCGTTAGGGCCAACCAGATGTGGATCTGTTTGCGTCCTGTCACAATCACAAGCTCCCGGCCTTTGTCTCCCTGTCCCAGGATCCTTTGGCCTTGACCATGGATGCTCTAGCAATTTCATGGCAGGACTTTCAGTTCCTGTATGTCTTTCCTCCATTCCCCCTGTTGGGCAGGGTTCTGCGCAAGATTGCTCTGGAGGGGGTGCCAGCAATTCTGGTGGCCACCAGGTGGCCAAGAAGAGTGTGGTTCGCAGACATGGTGCAGCTGGCAGTAGATCAGTACGTTCTGCCCAGGGTGCCAGACCTGCTCACTCGGGGTCCCTTACGCCATCCCAATTTACAAACTCTGGCTTTGACGGCCTGGGGCTGTCTACCTCGGTTGTTGATACCATGATAAAGGCTAGGAAGATGTCTTCTTCTTCCATTTATTACAGGGTTTGGCATGCCTACATTGACTGGTGTGAGTCCAAGTCTCTTCCCTGTCGTGTGTTCTCTATTCCCAGGATTCTGGAGTTCCTGCAGCATGGGTTGGAGATGGGGCTCCAACTCAGTACTCTGAAGGGTCATGTTTCTGCCCTGGCTGTTTTCTTCCAGAAGTCCCTTGCTCAGCATTCTCTGATGCTTTTTTCCAGGGGGTTACTCATGTGCGTCCCCCACGTAAGCCTATAGTGCCTGTTTGGGATTTGAATTTGGTTTTGTCAGCCTTGCAGGGTGCTCCCTTTGAACCTGTGCAGGATGCTGCTCTGGCCATTCTTACTCTCAAAGTTGTCTTTTTGGTGGCTATCACCTCTGGTAGGCGTGTGTCTGACAGAGGGCAAGGACGCCGCTCCAATCAATTTTTATCCAGAAAACGGATTATTTTTATTGAAACCTGAAAGGTCTGGAACAGACCACGAACTATATTAATAAGGATTAAGGACTTTTCTACCAGTTCAGCAGCACGGATTACCGCTGCTGGAAACTTTCACCCCCATCCCCCCCCAGTGACTTTTCCCACCATCGCCCACTTTCCCCGTTGTCATCCCCGCTCCCAAATAAAAGTGTGTTTAGAATAAACACATTTGCGGTATCATTCTTTCAATTGAAGACAACCAATTCATCGTTTGGGATCCAGACCCCGCTAAAGCAGATCCAAGGTGATTCAACAGCACCACACAAGATGTCAATCTAACGTCGTTTGGAACCTTTTTACCTCAGAGGCCCTGGGCAGGTTAAGTACCCCCGGGCCGCGGCGGTAAGTTTTCTCAATTTATGGATCACTCTCTTATATCGGCTAAACAAATTTATATATATATATATATATATATATATATATATATATATATATATATATAAGGAAATTGGTTTATGCTGTAGAAAATAAGGACTGTCATTCATATTGCAGTGCCTTATACACACACAGCACAAAAAAACATATACCTTAACCTGGTAAATATCCCAGGAAAAGGGGACATTATTTAATCTTCCTGACATATCACTTTAAGGTGTAACTCTACCCAGCGCGCCACAATAGTCATTTCCTCCCACCGTTTCCAAATCAGTTAGGAATTGTACACCTCCAGGCGTGTGTCTGAGTTGGCGGCGCTTTCCATCCAGCCCCACTATTATGAGAGACACCAGGACAAGGTGGTGCTCCGCTTCAAGCCAGATTTTCTGCCTAAGGTCATGTCTGCCTTTCATTTGAATCAGGACGTTGTTCTTCCGTCATTGTGCATATGAGCATACAGTACGTCCTGCTCCACCCCACCCTTGGTTTTGCATTATCTTGGATCCCCTGTATGGTGATTGTTATCATTATGATAGTTACTAGTTTGGGTTGTTTTAATTCTCCCGGCTTCTCGTTAACTGCTTTTCAATGCTGGGGATTGTGGGAGGTCCCTGGGTATTTGAGGGGTCGGGAGGAGCCTATTTTCGATGTCTCTGCAGTCCAGTAGTACCCGATTGTAAGTATTCTATCTGAAGCAGGACGTACTGTATACTCATAATACCAATTCTACAGGGGCGTAATCACAGAATTGTATTTTTTCGCCCAATAAGTCTTATAGGGCAAAAATACAGTACCACTCGGTCTGCCGAAACAGGAAAGCAGTCAAATTCTGAGATGCTGTGGGAAGGTGTCGATGTAACTTTCGCATTCATCAAAGAACCTGCCTCTCCCTCTCTCGCTCAATTTGGGACTCAGCCCATTCCATACGGAATAAGTGTCTCATCTTGGCCTGGAACATTTTTGGTGAGGGGTGTTCCTGGACAAATCATTGCTTTAATATACATTTCTCCAGTGCCAAAGTTTTCCCACCCTTGGACACTTTGTATTTCAGATGACCAAATGTCTAGGATAGCCCTCTTTGGCGTGTAAGGGAAGTAATTTAGGAGGAAACTGAATTCCACCACCCGCCTCCAAAATGTTTGAATCTGGGGACAGCTAGTAGACACCTTCCAAAATAAACCCTCTCACTACCTATATAACCCACTTGTGGCATGATTGTCCTCTAATTCTGCAGCCATCAAATTCATACATTCATATCAGAATATAGGTATTGTCTGCCTTGCCTCACTTAAAGACCCTGTCTACACATAGAAAATTTAAAAGCTTTACCTACCTGATAGCAAACCCTAAATCTACATGGTCCCATGGGCTGAAATGGTTGTGCTCCCTGTGCAGTCCTGCTTCCAATCACAAAGGATAGCATAGTGATATGAGGGAACCTAGGCCTGATTTTCTGGGATCTTGAATGCTACCCATGTATATAGTGTATTGGGCCTGCTTTAATCCAATGTTGTGAGGGATGTCCCAAACATCAAGCAATTTTCAAAAAGTTATTAAAACTATTAGAGCATTGAAGACGCAGAGAAAAAAACGAGGAGAAACAGTGGGTGTGGCAACAGCGATGTGATGTAAGCACACGGAGTGCTTTACAAATATCACAGTGAAAAATAAGTGCATTGTTGTGCCTCTAGTTATTACTGCCAGCACATAGTGTGATCCGAAAAAGGCGTAAAAAATGCGGACTAAGAGCATCTCCAGCCTGCCAGCACATAGTTTGACCAGCGTAGTTTCATAGCTGCAGATAAAGGCAGCCAATCAGGAGGGAGTGGGGGTGTTTCTATTCTTGGTCTACTGAAGATTGATTGAAGGACCAGGTCAGCAGGGCAGAGACCGAAAGTTAATTGAGGAAGCGATTTCCTCACTAAGTAGACAGACATAGCAGGAAGGAGAGCGCTGGAGGGACTCAATGTAAGGTAAGCTACTGATGTTTGTTTTTTTAACTTTTGACTTTGTTATGACTTTAGTCTCCTCCTTCTCCCGAGAGAAAAGAGGTTTTCAGGTGAATGATTTTGTTCCTCCCACTCACAGATGCCTTAGATTATATTGTGATAATGTTGTATATAAGCACATGTTTTGTAACTAGTTCTCTGTCATGAGTAAGGGTGAGAACCCGAAACGCGTAGACGTTTGAGGACACTTTGCTTATGCTGCTTTTATCTGTGCCGCTGTGATGGACTTTTAAACAGTATGGAATAATGCTCTACTACTACGTGCCTGGCTTTTTCTATATTCCTTGGATTACCACCAAGTTTTGAGGTGAGCTCTCTAGCCTTTGCCCGAGTGTGGGGCTCTTTGCATTCCCTGATATTGAGCTGGCACCCCCGTCATTCAAAGTTTTGTTTCTTATGGTCTGCTTAACGGCTGCCTGCCACCAGACAATGTTTTAGTTCAATATCTTTTTATTCGTTTTACATATTATACAAGGAAACAGTGCATAGCATTATTACAGAAGGACAGAAAATCAAGACATGTCACTCTCTACGTCCACGTGTATGTGCATTACAATGTTATATCGTGAGCAATGGGCACATCCCTCTCACCTCCCCAGCCACCCCACCAACCCCATACTTGTGCTTCGTCTTACACTCCGGTTATCCAATAACGTGATGCTTTGGTCATGAGACTAACACCCCAGATCTCTTAGTCCCCCTTGTTCCGGACCTGCCAACCAAAAGGAGATAGAGGCGGTCTGCCCACGCTAAGACCGGACACACAGCTCCTGTCCCAGGGGAGGCGGGGGACCCATAGTGCGGAGGGAGGGAGCCGGACGGCCCGGAAAACACGTGACAGTAAGGACATGCAAGAGGAAAAGAAACAAGAAGGGAAGGGGTGAGGGGTGAGGGGGGGGGAGGAAGAAGGAAGATGAAAAAACCTAAATGTCGAAGTAGTGGAAGGATTGGGGACAAGTGGTTCCCAAGGCTAAGGCAAAGGCAGGGGCAAGGACACGTACCGAGGCATATACGGGAGCAGAAGTACTACTGCAGGGGCGTGCCCACGCTTGGTCACCTATAATATCTCCCGCGCTAGATGCGTGTCCCTGTAGTCCAGCCACCCGGCCCACGTCATCCCATAGCTCTCCCAGTTGCCTTCAGAGTCTGAAATCAGTTCCTCCATACGAGGAATGGCCTCCACTTCCTGGGCCCACTCAACAAGAGATGGCGGGGCTGTGGATTTCCATCGTCTCGGGATGACTGCTCTCACTGCTGTCAGGAAATGCCGCAGTACCCCCTTTTTGCCACGGGAGAGAGAGCCGGGAAGCAAGGACAGCAGGGCCACCTGCGGGGAGTTCTGCACCGTCTCCCCTGAGATGTCATTGTATATAGCCAAAACCTTTTCCCAGAGGGCCCTTATCGACGGACAGCCCCACCAAATGTGGGCCATGTCACCCCGCCCCTCCAGGTACCTCCAGCATCTATCAGAGCATGAAGGGTCAAACTTGTTCAAATCGGCTGGGCACCGATACCACCGGGAAAGGACCTTAAAGTTCCTTTCCTGTGCTATGCTCGGGACTGCCATCTTGTGGGTAAACAAATATATTTTAGTAAGCTCTGCTTCGGAGATGGACATCCCCAGCTCCTCCTCCCATCTCTGTATGAATCCCGGTGGGGAACTATGCATAGTGGTCAACAAAGTTCGGTACAGAGCGACGATTGCATGAGCTTCAGGAGGCGCTTGTGTGAGGACGTGCTCCAATTGTGTCAGTGGCCATCTACTCCGCTCCACCAGATTGTTGGTTGCCACGAAAGCATTCAATTGCCTATGGAGAAACCATGAGACATATTGCCCTGGGACCCTGTCCCTTAACTCATTCAGTGAGGGAAATCCGTCGCGTGTCAGAATATGCCCCATAGTTACATTTGATGAGGCCTCCCAAACCAAGACGCTCCTAGCCCGTACACCAGGTGTAAAAGAGTAATTGTCAAAAAGGAGTCAGGGGCCCCGGCCTATTAATCATGGCGCTCCGTCTAGACATTTTATCCCAGACCAGCAGGAACTGTCCCACCAGGAATGGAAGAGATTCCCTTGTTTGCCTGGGAAGCACGCCCCCCCAGGGCAGCAAAATCAGATTCAGAGGAGAAATAGCCTTTTCTATTTTCACCCACTGTTTCCCTCTCTCCTTTAGGGCCCAATCCACTATACGGAGCGCCATAACCGCTGTATGATATGTCTGAAGGTCCGGAAGGCCGGCTCCACCATCGGATTTCAGCCTTGTCAATGTGCTAAATCTTATACAGGGCTTCCCTGTCCCCCACACAAATCTCAGGAAAGCCGTCTTCAGTTTCCTAAAGAAGCTGTTAGGCAAGTGAATGGGTACCGTTTGGAAGGTATACAAAAATTTGGGGAGAATATCCATCTTCAGCACATTGATCCTTCCAAACCAAGAGAAGAATCGCCTATCACATGCGGTCAGGTCGTTTACCGTCCTCAGGAGTAACGGGGAGTAATTCAGTTCATATAGCCGTGAGAGGTCCGAGGGGATCTGTACCCCGAGGTACTTTATGGAGTGGGGTTGCCATTTAAAAGCAAAGTTTAATTTAAGCTGCTCTACGGTCTGCCTGCGAAGAGATATGTTGAGGGCTTCTGATTTGGCATAGTTAATTTTGAAGTCGCTGACCTGACCGAAGGTCTGAAACTCCCTAAGAGCCGCTGGAAACGAGGTAAATGGGGAAGTCAAGTGTAGGAGTAAGTCGTCGGCATACAAAGACGCTTTATGTTCCTGTTCCCCCACCATTATCCCCCTAATATCCGGGTTTTGTCTAATGGCCACAGCTAGATGCTCCATAGTGATGATGTACAGCAACGGTGACAAGGGGCAGCCCTGCCGAGTGCCATTACTGATCTTAAAGGAGGAGGATAGGAGGCCGTTCGCCCTCACCCTTGCCGTAGGTTCAGAGTACAAAGCCAAGATCCTGGACAGGAGTATCGGGCCAACACCAACCTGCCGAAGGGACGCCTTGAGAAACAGCCAGTCCACCCTGTCAAATGCCTTCTCCGCATCACACGAGAGAAGGCATGTCTGAGTCCCCTCAGCCTTGGCGTACGCTATGAGGTCAAGGAGTTTATTGGTGTTGTCCCGAGCCTCCCGCCCAGGCACGAAACCAACCTGATCCAAGTCTATCAGGCCCGGGAGAAGAGGCCCAAGCCTGGAAGACAGAACCTTGGCATATAACTTGACATCAACATTGATGAGAGAGATCGGTCTATAACTACTGCACACTGATGGATCCTTCCCAGGCTTAGGAATAACCGATATAATTGCCTCCAATGACTGTTTAGGGAACCCGCACTCAGGCCCAATGGAATTAAAGACCCTAGTCAGAAACGGCACTAGTTCGACCCCAAGCTGTTTGTAAAATTTAGGGGTAAAGCCATCAGCCCCAGGTCTCTTACCCTGCGGCGTCTCCTTGATTGCCTTGGCCACCTCTTGCGAGGAGAAGGGCACCTCCAAGGCTGCCGCCTCCTCCTCCGGTATCACCGGAAGGGCCGTGTTATTTACATAGGTCACAACGGCTTCTGGTGGCTCTGTGTCAACCAAGGAGTAGTCACCCTGCCCCAAGTTATACAGCGAGTGGTAATAGTCCCTGAAGCTATCCACTATCTGGGATGGAGTGACTGCGGTTTGACCCTGTGGCCCCCGAATGTTGGGAATGTAAGTGGCTGCGGTCCTTGGATGTAACGCCCTAGCAAGCAGCCGCCCGCATTTGTCAGAGTGCTGGTAGTATGCTACTTTCTGTCTTTCTCTAAACCTCATATATGCTTGGTTGTACAATCCCCGAAGTTTATCTCTAGCCTTCATCAGATCCACAAGTATAGTCCCAGATGGATGTCTTTTATGATCCGACTCCAGTGTCTGGATTTGCTGCAAAGTCTGGGATATCTGAGAGGCTCGTTCTCTCTTTAATCTAGCCCCATGTTTAATAAATTCACCCCTGACCACGCATTTCAGCGCTTCCCACCGATATGGGAGAGGTGTAGGGTCTTGTTCATGGTGTTTGAGAAACTCCGAGATGGTCTTCCTCACCCCAGATAGGCACACAGCATCCCCGAGCAAATTATCATTGAGTCTCCAGCTCCAGCTCTTAGGGCAAAGTCCAGGCAATACCACCGACAGGAAAACTGGAGCGTGGTCCGACCATAAGATCTGACCAATCCATGCCCGCGGGGCCCACTCCATGGCATGATGGTGGAGAAAGAGGTAGTCAATTCTGCTGTATGAACCCCTGGCGGCCGAGTAGAACGAAAAGTCCTTGTCTCGCCCATGAAGTACCCGCCAGTAATCCACCAGCTGTAGATCAAAGAGCATTTTTTTCAGCCGGTTCCTCTTGCTCAGGGACACTGCCGACCCACCGGAGGAGGTGTCCAACCCCGGATGCATGGGTATGTTGAAGTCCCCTCCTACAATGAGTGTACCCTCTAGAAATTCTGTTAGCGTCCCCAGCACCCCAGCGCAAGAGCTAATTTGGTTGGTGTTAGGGGCATAGATGTTAGCTATAGTGTACATCCTGAGGACAGTTCGATCTTAAGAAATATAAATCGCCCATTTGGGTCAACTTTAGTGTCTACTACTTTATGGGGGAGAGATTTATGGATGGCTATTGAGACCCCGGTCGCCTTTATGTTGGGGTTGGGGGCATGATACCACAAGGGGTAATATCGATTCTTCATAGTTGGGACATGTCCTGCTTTAAAATGGGTCTCCTGAAGGAGCAAGATGGCCACTTTCTGCTTATGCATGTTATATAGCACCTGGGTTCGTTTCTCTGGGATATTCAACCCTTTCACATTAAAGGAGCTGACCGTCCATTCCGCCATCACACCGACCCCCCCCCCCCCCCCCGGCGCGACATGTCTCCCGCCATCCCATCGTCTAACCTCGCCCTAGGCACACCCAGGGTAACAGGGACCATCCCTCTCCCCGCTCAAGGCCTCACGATCCCTCCTGTTCACATCACTGGTATGCATCGGGCTAAGATATACAGAACGACCATTATCTGTACGGCCAGCACGGAGCCCGAGTTGGCCTACGCCCGGGGCAGGCCGGCCCACAATATACGTCAGCCTACTCCGCGAGCGCAGACCCCCCCAGGCATCCCGCTCCGGCCGGGCGACCATCGTCCTGAAGGAGTCCAATCCATATGGCGGGGTGCTCAGAGAGCCAGGTAGGGGTGGCTACTAAGGCAACAACCAGGGATGGCAGGCAAAAAAGAAAAAAAAAAGTTGTAACAACACATCGTCGAGCTTCTCAACGGTGAACAGCCCATCAGGCCGGAACATCATCAAGGGAGGTCAGACAGCTCGACGACGCCCGATGCCTCTGATCCTATTTCTCTGGGGCTGCAGCTCTCTGGGTCGCGGGAAAGGGCCAGGGCCCCCGCCGTCTCCCAGTGAAGGCGACAACCAATCTTCAAGGTGAATGTCTGGGATTTCCAAAAAGCGGAAGAGCTCCGGAAGCTGCACGTGGGAACGCAGAATAAACGGTCGGCCTCCCCTCATGACCACCAAGTGGAAGGGATAACCCCATCTGTATGTAGCCCCAGCAGACTTTATGGCTTCCAACAGCGGCTTCATCACTCGTCGCATCAGAAGGGTACGTCTGGCTAGATCAGGGAGCAGGGTTACCTGCGATCCGTTGCACATAATGGGGCCCTTCTCCCATGCTCTTCTCATTATGTCTTCCTTAACTCTAAAGAAATGCACCCGACACACCACATCTCGCGGCCTTGTAGGGTCAGCGGAACGCGGGCCGAGCGCCCTGTGCACTCTATCAATCTCGATGCACTCCTCTGGGGGCTTGTCCAGGACGTTGTTAAAAATCTTGGTAACCGTGTCCCTGAGGTTGCTGTGTTCAGGTATCTCTGGAAGCCCGCGGATCCGAATATTATTTCTGCGGCTTCTGTTTTCTAAGTCATCTAGGTGCATTAGGGTTCTGGTGGTTTGCTGCTTAGTGTCCGATAGAGCCCGTTGTGTTGCCGCTTGCGCCCTCTCCAGTGCTTCCAAACGCTGATCAGTAGTAGACTGCCGTTGCTCAAGGGTGTTCACCCTGTGGGATACCTCAGTAACCGATCTTGTGACTTCTTCCAGCTCTCTTCTCAACAGGGACTCCATCCGGTTGGTGTAATTCTCAAAATCCCTCCGAGATGGAAGAAACTTCAGAAGTATGTCAAGATTGTACTGCTGCGATCTGCGGTCGGCATGTTCAGGAGATTCAACAGCTGTTTGAGACCGGGTAGGGGATCGCAACGACGTCTGGCTGATAGGGCCATCGGAGAATGCTGGACTTGCCGCACCAACCGAGCACTCCGCTTCATCGGGGGGGTTATGCCCACATGCAATAGGGTGGGGAGACAGGGGATCCCCCATATGCGGTCTTCTCAAGGCGGTTCTCATAGCGCCATGGCTGGCCACCCCGCCGCTAGTGCTGTGGAAGGGGCTATCGGGGGGCGTCTCATCCAAGCTCTTGTCTTCTATCCCAGGGTCGCTTAGGATATTTCTGTTGGGAGGTGGGGGATGCACCTCCACCACTGTCATAACCGGGGACCTCCAGCCTGGCCCCTGGGTGGTGTGTTCAGGTTCCCCCCGCCGCTGTGTTTGAACTAGTTCCTCTGGGAGGTCGCTCATTTCATTCATGTCAGGGGAGGAAGGCAAATTATGAGATTCCTCTCTGTCTTCACTGGGGGATTGACATTTCTGCTGTTGCCCATGTGCCTGGGTTATGATGGTTGCCAGGCTCATTGTGCAGCACCTGTGGGTCAGATGTAATGGGCGCCACCAGGGAGTCCCCCAGGTTCCCTTTCCCCAGTCTGGCTCCCCCTGTGCTCATTTCTGCAGAGCAGGCAGGCAGGTGGCTGCGCTGTTCCTCTCCCCCCGCCTCTGCTCGTCTGACGGCCCGGCTGCTCTGTGTCAGCGGGGACAGAGCCCCGCACCGCCCCTCGCTCTCCTCGGCGCCGCAGGTTACCTCCGGCGCGCCGTCTCTGCCTGCATCAGATCCAGCGTGCGCGCCCTGTGTCACTGCCACCGCCGACGCCTTCCTCCTCCCGGCCGCTGCAACGGAGGGAGCCGCCGGTCCTCCGGCCCCCGCCTCCTCCTCTTCAGATCCCCGCAAGCCGCGGGATGGGGAAACAGCCCCCGGAGGGGTCAGTCCTGGGTGATCATGTGGGGCGCTCTGGACCTTCCTCGCCCGATCGCCATCCGAGGATCCCGCCATCTCCGCCATCTTGTTTCCGTCTCCGGCTGCCGCCGCCTGTTGGGATGCGGGGAAAAACTTGCTTATCTTCCCGGCTCTTCCACTCTGCGTGCCCCCAGAGGTTGGCCGACTCTTCCTCCGCTTGGACATCCCGGTAGGTGAGAGAATAATTGCGGGTATATGGTATATTGAATGTGCTAAGTGCAGAGCTCCAATCTCTGCGTCCTTATGCCGCCATAGCCAAGCCACGCCCCAACCCAGACAATGTTTTAGGGTCTGATTACTTTTGCACAATGCGACCATGTATCCTCTGTAGAACAGAGCATGTAAAGATGCACTTCATTTTTGGTTAAGTGTTTCAAGTCAGGTCCCCTTGTGTCTTCCCCTAGATATTTTCCTGTTCTTACTTCTTGCGAGTCTTCAATCTTTTTTTTTTTTTTGTCATTTTATAATAATTTGATTGTACAGTATAGTAAAGTTTTACAAAAAAAGAGAATTGAGTTACAAGTTATTGCTTTCCAAAGTTTACATATAAGCAGGTCAGTAATTTTCTGTTGTCAATACGCAGTCAAAAATATCATATTTGTCTTCCAATCCATTCCAGGCCGTCCTAATCATCACGATTGGGTAATACACCTTGTCCGAAGGGGCGTGACTGCAAGACAAAGGCGTGACTCCGCCTCCCAGCCCATATCCTTCCGGCTGACTTGCTAGATTCCAGTTTCATTCTTGCAGTTGGGATGACTGCATGGCTCTCTAGACTCCTCTTCAATTTACTTTTTTTGTTTCTCAGATTATACCTTTGAAGCGGGGGCAAGACCCTGTCTGTCTTCCTAGGTCCCTTATGCTGCTCTGATCTGGATTGACCCGTTATGCCTCCTCAGCTAAGCTGTATCCGGATCAGGATGTAAGGTAAGCGCAGGGTCCAGTGTGCGCTTTGTAGTGCTTTGGCACTCTGGCTGAAGGCTTTCATTGAAAAGTATAAGCAGCCACAGGTTTTTGTCTGGTGAGCTTGATTGGGGTGTGACCAAGGGAATGATTTGCCCTCTCTTATTCTTTTTTAATGCTCTTTCCCATGTGTTTCTTTGTATTAAAAAATTGCCTTTTTTTTTTAGGGGGCGGGGCTAAAGCTGCAACAAGGCAATAGTCCATCGTCATGGAAAGATTTTCGGCTTGGCGAAGTACTGTGTACCGGGTGCAGATCGCTTCATCCGTCCGCCTCTGGAAAGATTTTCGGCTTGCGAAGTACCGGGCGCAGGGCGCTTCTTCCGTCCGCCTCTGTGGAAAGATTTTCGGCTTGGCGAAGTACCGAGTACCGGGCGCAGAGCGATTCCTCCGTCCACCTCTGTGGAAAGATTTTCGGCTTGGCGAAGTACTGAGTACCGGGCGCAGATCGCTTCCTCCGTCCGCCTCTGTGGAAAGATTTTCGGCTTGCGAAGTTCCGAGTACCAGGCGCAGGGCGCTTCTTCCGTCCGCCACTGTGGAAAGATTTTCGCTTGGCGAAGTACCGAGTACCGGGCGCAGAGCGATTCCTCCATCCGCCTCTGTGGAAAGATTTTCTGCTTGGCGAAGTACCGGGCGCAGGGCGCTTCTTCCGTCCGCCACTGTGGAAAGATTTTCTGCTTGGCGAAGTACCGGGCGCAGAGCGATTCCTCCGTCCGCCTCTGTGGAAAGATTTTCTGCTTGGCGAAGTTCCGCGTACCGGGTGCAGAGCGCTTTGTCCGTCCACCTCTGTGGAAAGATTTTCGGCTTGGCGAAGTACCAAGTACCGGGCGCAGAGCGCTTCCTCCATCAGCCTCTGTGGAAAGATTTTCGGCTTGCGAAGTTCCGAGTATCGGGCGCAGGGCGCTTCTTCCGTCCGCCTCTGTGGAGAGATTTTCGGCTTGGCGAAGTACTGAGTACCGGGCGCAGAGCGATTCCTCCGTCCGCCTCTGTGGAAAGATTTTAGGCTTGACGAAGTACTGAGTACCGGGTGCAGATCGCTTCCTCCGTCCGCCTCTGTGGAAAGAGGCCTAGCTCTGGTGTTCGCCTTAAGGCGTGCTTTATGGCTTAAGCAATGGCCAGCTGACATATCCTCTAAAAGGAATATGACAGGACTCCTTTTTAAGGGGGGCGCCTGTTGGGAAGGCTTGGTTGAGCATGGTAAAGCATGCTACTAGTGGTAAATGTCCTAATCTGCTACAAAAGCCGAAGTCTAATACTGCTTCCGTAGGGCCTTTAATACCCCGGGGTTCCGGCTAGAGGTTCGGCCTTTGTCTTATTCCAAAAAAAATATATATATATTCTCTTCGGTATCCCAAAGTTCCAAATTATGGCAACAGGTGTCTGGCAGAACAAAGCCAGATCCCCTTCAAAGCCGGCTCAGGCATGAAGGGATGCCCCCGCCCTTGAGGTGTGGGGGGGAAGCTTCTGCATTTGGCTCATATTGGCAGGCTTCATGTAACAGATATTTGGTTACAGGAAGTTGTAGCCTCAGGAATTAGGAACCAGACCCCATCAGAGTTCTCTGGTCAGGGGTTTCCCGAATTCAGCAGAAAGCAGAAGCATTGAGATCTGCCGTTATCTCACCCTTTTAGAGACTGGCGTTTTATAACCACAGTGTATATATAAGGATGCATACCTACATTGTAGTAGGTGGTCTACTTCGTCAGTTTGGGCACTACCCTTCGGGTATTATCAGCACCAGGGTGTTTAGGTGTCGGCAGATCTCATGTTTTTCTCTAAGAAGTCAGGGATACATATAATCCCTTACTGAGACTATCGGCTGATATGGGCCCTATCATGTCAGGGGAACCAGAAGGATATAGTCCCTGTCCAGTCGAATTCCTAAGTCAAACATCATTTCATAGCTTGAAGAGTTATTCTTTTCTGGGACTGTCATTAGACACGTCTCAGGCAAAAGTGTTTTTCCAACACAGAAGTGACTCTTACTTCAGGCCAGGGTACAGTGTCCCTGGTCTTGTCCTCACTCGACGATTCATCAAGGAGTATGTCTTTTGGGCCTGATGGTATCTTGCTTTGTGGCAGTATCTTTTACACTGTTTTCACTCAAGACCCCTGCTGATGGAATTGCTCACAATCTGGGATCGTGACCCACACACTCTGGATTACTCTTTTTACATGGCACAGTCGGCAAGGTGGTCTCTAGCCTGGTCCTCAGCCTCTTCAGATCCGCAGATCCTTTCTTCCAGTACAGTGGAAGATCATCACCACGGATGCCAGTCTATCTGGTTGGGGGAGTGTCATGGAGTCACAAACGATTCAGTGACAATGGAGTGTGAAGTAGAGCAGACTTGCCATAAAGATCCTGGAACTGAGAGTGATTCTATTGTATTCAGACATTGGACATACCATCTGAAGGGGCATCCCGTCCGGATTCAAACAGACAATCGGACGGCGGTGGTATATATCAGCCTCCATGAGGGCACCAGAAGCAGTAAAGTCCTGATGAAGTGAGCTGGGTTTTTACTTTGGGCCGAGAAATTGGTTCCATGTACCTTGGTGGTACACATACCAGGAGTGGACAACTTGAACGGTCCTGCATCAGAGAGAAGGGTCTCTTAGCCATTAGGATTTTGTAATCCCTAGGCATGTGCTGGGGGATCCCAGACGTAGATCTTGCATCAAGGCACAGTCGGAAGTTCCGAAGTTGTCCCGGTCCAGGGATCCTCTAACAATAGCAACAGATGCCCTGACTCTTTAGTGGTCAGCATTCAAGCCTCTTTATGCATTTCCTTCCGATTTCACTCCTGCGTCATGTACTAATAAAGTTTAGCTCACGAGGGAGTCTCAACCATTCTGGTGACTCCTCTGTGACCAAGAAGAAGCTGGTTCTCAGACATAGTAAGGATGTCAGATGGCAACTTGTGAAGGTGACTATCCAAATCTTCTCACACAGGGGCCTTTAAGGCATCCCAATTCACAGTTCTGGCTTGGACGGCCTGGCTATTGAATCGTTTATCTTGGCAGAAAGGGTTTTTTCTGCCAGAGTTATCCAGAATATGAGTCAGGCCAGGAAGAAATCTTTATCAAATTATCTATTATTGACTGTGGCAAGCAATTATCGGCGAATCCAGGGGTTCGCTCGTAGTACTGTTCTGTTTACAGAATATATTGATTTTTGCAGAAGTCTTGATGAGGACCAATATCTGCCATTTATCCTCTTTCAGAAACCCATAGCTGAGAATGAATTTATCAGAACTTGATTTACAAGGAGTCGCTCATGTGCGGCCTCCTCATAATCCACTTCTGCCGGCTTGGGACCTGAACTTGTTTTTCAGGGTCCTCCTTTCTGAGCCAAGGTAGATGCGTCATTAACTTTAAGGGTGCTTATGGTTATCTCTTAGTGGCAATAACTTCAGCAGGCGAGTTTCTGAATTAGCAGCTTATCAGTAAGCCTCGTTATTAGAGTGTTTTAGGATTTTCTTCCTAAAGGTGTCTTTTCATTTTTAATGAAGAGATGGTTTTGCCTTCCTTATTTCCTGCTCCAGTGTTTGATAAGGGAGTTTCTTCACTGTTTGGATGTAGTGACTTTAGTGAGAGCGTTAAGGCATTATCTCGCTTCTACACAATCTTACCATAAGTTGGACTTCTTATTGTCATACCTGAGGGTCCACGGGAAAGGTCTTCCACCAGCTAAGTCTGCCATCAGCCAATTGATTAGACAGACAGTGGTAAGAGTCTATTCTGCCAAGGGGAAGGAGCCCCTTGTTTGGCGGTAGTGAAATAGCTACCTGCTGTTCTGCGTTGGGGATCCCACGCATATATAGGCACTGCTTTTGGATGTCCCAATCGTGATGATTAGGACGGCCTGGAATGGATTGGAAGAAAAAACACAATTCTGTGATACTCGCCTGTAGAACTGTTTTTTCTGGGAATCCATTCCAGGCCTTCCGGCCCGCCCCTTGTGGGGGAATATAGGAAGTTACGATCTATCCTTGATACAATTTTTTGTTCTTTTTTTTATAACAATATTTCGCATTGGAAAACATGCTAGGTTCAGCATACACATAATGAACTAGAAACTATCTGGGTTACCATGCAGACTAAGGAGGGAGCTGTGGTCAGAATTGGTGTGATATATAGGCCCCCTGGACAATCTGAGGATTTAGATAACCTGTTAATAGATGAAATCAGTGGAATGGCAGAGAAGGGGGACATTGTAATTACAGGCGACTTCAACATGCCTGATGTAGACTGGAATATCCCAAGTGCATCGACATGCAAGAGCAGGACTATATTAGAGGCACTTAATGGAGTGTCTCTAAAACAACTTGTGACATTGCCAACTAGAGGAGATAACATTCTGGACTTAGTTCTGACCAATGGGGATCTGGTGTCCCAGGTCAGGGTTGAAGAAAATCTGGGTTCCAGTGACCATCAATGCTTATGGTTCAGAATAAAAACAGACATTGTGCAATCACACACCAGAACCAAAGTGCTAGACTTTAGGAAGACAAACTTGGCTTCCTTGACAGGAAATGGCGGAGTATGTAGAAAGAAATTTAGGTGAGTGGAACAGAGGAGCAGAAGTAAGTGCCCAGTGGTCACTATTAAAAAGGCAACTAAGCAATATGTGAAACAAACTAGCAAGAATAAAAGGAAGAAGAAACCATTATGGTTTACTAGGGAAGTCAGCACTATCATAAAAGATAAGAAGTCTGCCTATAAGAAGTATAAAGTAAGTGTAAGTGTAGCTGACAGAGAGGCGTATAAAATTAAACAGAGGGAAGCAAAACTGATTATAAGGACTGCTAAAGGGCAAAAGGAGGAAGAAATTGCCAAATCTATGAAGAGGAGAGATAAAACCTTTTTCCGATATACTGGTGACAGAAAGAAGAAAAACAATGCAGTCTCAAAAATTAGAAATAGGGAAAATAAATATATTGACGGAGATAAGGCTGTGGCTGACCATCTGAATAGCTACTTTTGTTCTGTATTTTCAGATAGTAGCAAGCATAGCCATAGCACAGCATCCAGCTGGGAGGGCACAGCTCCGGAGTTTCTGGAGGCTGATGTCCTATCCGAGCTGGCACATCTAAAGGTAAGTAAGGCGATGGGTCCAAATGGAATCCACCCCAGAGTTCTAAGGGAACTTAGGTTTGTGATTGCAGCCCCTCTGACCGATTTACTTAACCATTCCCTTTCAACTGGTGAGGTTCCAGATGATTGGAGAATGGCCAATGTCGTACCAATCCATAAAAAGGGGAGTAGAGAAGAAGCCAGTAATTACAGGCCAGTTAGTTTAACATCTATAGTGGTCAAATTAATGGAAACACTCTTAAAAAAACAGATAATTTCCCAGCTAAAAATTAATGACCTATTGGACCCAAAACAGCACGGCTTTACTGAGGGCAAATCATGTCAGACCAATCTTATTGATTTCTTTGACAATGTCACTAAAGTGTTAGATGAAGGTGGTGCTGTGGATATCGCCTATCTGTATTTTAGCAAAGCCTTTGACACTGTACCACATAAGGAGCTCATAGATAAGTTATTGAAGGTAGGACTCAATCCCTGGATAGTTCAGTGGATTTCCAGTTGGCTGAGGAATCGGTATTAGAGCGTTGTTGTAAATGGTGTGCAATCTGAACAAAGGCTAGTTACAAGTGGTGTGCCGCAAGGCTCTGTCCTGGGCCCCATTCTTTTTAATATATTTGTAAGTGACATAGGAGAAGGCTTGGTAGGAAAAGTTTGTCTGTTTGCTGATGATACAAAGGTTAGTAATAGGGTGGATATTCCTGGAGGTGTCTGCAACATGGAAAATGATTTAGCTTTACTGGATAGATGGTCAAAACTGTGGAAACTAGAGTTTAATGTCTCTAAATGTAAAATCATGCACTTGGGTAGAAGGAATCCCTGCTCTGAGTACCGTATGGGCAGCACTGTGTTAGCCAGGACCTCGGAGGAGAGAGATTTAGGGGTACTGATTACTGATAGCTGCAAGATGAGTGGACAGTATAGCCAGGCATTGGGAAAAGCAAGCAGGATGCTCAGCTGCATAGCTCGAGGCATCACCAGTAGGAAGAGGGAGGTTGTGATGCCTCTGTATATAGAGCCCTGGTAAGGCCACAGCTAGAATACTGTGTGCAGTTCTGGAGACCTTACCTGCAAAAAGACATTATTCAAATAGAACGTGTCCAAAGGCAGGCAACAAAAATGGTGGAAGGACTTAAACTTAAAACTTATCAGGAGAGACTTAAAGAACTTAATTTGTCTGGAGGAAAGAAGAAAGAGGGGGGACATGATTGAGACCTTTAAATATGTGAAAGGATTGAATAAGGTTCAGGAGGGAAGTGTTTTTAAGAAGAAACTTAATGCTAGAACAAGGGGGCACAACCTGAAGCTAGTCGGGGGGGAAGATCAGGAGCAATGTTAGAAAATATTATTTTACAGAAAGAGTAGTAGATGCTTGAAACAAACTTCCAGCAGAGGTAGTTGAAAAATCAACAGTCACTGAATTTAAACATGCCTGGGATAAGCACACATGTATCCTAAGATATAGAGTACATACAGTATACACATAAGGGCAGACTAGATGGACCGTATGGTCTCCTTCTGCCGTCAACCTTCTATGTTTCTAGGTTGATATATCCATGTCTTGGATGCCTAGTCTTGTGGAGTGATATAAAAAAAATAAATAAATAAAAGAAATAGTACATCTTATATTCAAAGAGAGGAGTATTCTGTGTTGTGTCCAGCCTTTTTGTCTCCAAGAGATATAGGTATGCCTCCCGGCGGCTGGTTATACTGCTTTTTAATGAACTGGAATCTAGCAAGTCAGCCGGAAGGATATGGGCCGGGAGGCGGAGCCACGCCTTTGTCTTGCAGTCACGCCCCTTTGGGCAATGGGTATTACCCAATCGTGATGATTAGGATGGCCTGGAATGGATTCCCAGAAATACAGGTGAGTATCACAGAATTGTGTTTTCTTTTGGACGCTGGCAAGGGAGAGGCTGTTCTAGTGCTGACTGTTGCGTGATAGCCATAATGCTGGGCCGATGGGAAGGTTGGTGTTCCCGTCCCATCTGGTCCTGAGCTCTCCACACCGGCATCCCTCAACTTTGGTTTAAAGGACAGATCAGAACAGGCCGGGATTAGGGTTGAAAAGCGGAGAGGGGAGGGCCAACAAAGTGGGAAGAGGAGAAAAATAAGGAGGGAGAGGGGGGGGATCAATAGGTGGGGGTTAGAGCCGCCCCTTACTGCAGCAGATCATTGCCTAGGTCTAGGAAGCTGTTATTCCTCTCACAGGCTCCATATTTTTATAAATTTCTCATGGAAGTCTTTTAAAATGCTTGTTATTTTTCATTAATAATGATATGGTTTAGCCTTTCTTTTACAGATTGGATCGGAACATTTGCTTTTTTCCAGGAGCTTGCGATTGCTAACTTTGCGGCCAGCATGACTAGGGTTAATTAGATGTGCTGGGTTTTAGTAATGGCCCCTGGTTTCATGTGCAACAGCACCACCCCTAAGTACATTTTTTCAATAATTACATTGTGATGTGTGCCTCACTTTCTTTTTTGTGGATCAGCAGTGAAAAATTATCTGTAGCAGCCATATCTAAAATGTTTACTTGAATTGGGAGGAACTGCCCCTCTCCACCCAAATATCTCTTAACCAATCCCTTCCAGGTTTGCTGATATTCGCCTTACTCCCATGAGAGGACAATTCTCTGCTTTTGCGTATGCCACTGCTGGCTATCTTTGAAATACCAATACATCTTAGAGAGGTTTCAGGGTGATAGGCACTGCTCTTTAATTATACTCAAAGATGGATATGGATGGATTCACATTCACTGGCTTGTGATGTTTATAATTTCAAATGTTTCCCATATGGTCACTCCTCTGCTGAAGCAAACTACATTTACTTTATCTTGCTATGTAAAATATTGTAATTGCTAGATAATCATGGATAATTCTAACCAGTTTCAAATGTATCCTTTCTATGACTATGCAGCATTGACGACATCCAAGTGCTTGTGCTACAGAACCTTATCTTGAGCACACTGGCCCTTTCTGATATGCAGATGAAATCATGCCGCTCTTTGCAAGTAAGTGGGATATAGCCTTTCTTATTTAAGGTTGTTTATTCTAAGCATACAGCACGTCCTGCTCCCGAATAGTAATAACGTGGGTAATCCTCCGCCTCAGGCGCCGTGCACTGCAGACATGTAGAAAACAAGCTCCTCCCGGCCCTACATACACCGAAGGACCTCCCACAAATCCCCAGATTTCTCTGCAGTGCTGGAACTGCGAAGACATGAAGTATCACGCTCTCGCAGGCGAGCGGGCCTTACGGCCCAAGGTCCTATGGAACTATTTCCACCCGTCCTCTTCAGAAGAAATATGCCTCCGAGCCTGGGCTGCGCGGGTCGGGTGAAGGTAGGCAGCACCTGGTGTGCTGAACGGAGCCATGCTCCACCGCAATCCCCCTCCATAGGGTAGGCGGTCAGGCCGATGGTGAGCCTCTAGTGGATGCCCCTCCCGCAATCTTGCCCGTGCCCCTCACAGACTTAGTCGATGGACACCGTCCGCTTCGCCCTCGCTTCCTCCCGTAACTCGGGGGAAAAGAAGGGGGGGGTATGTGTGGCAGCCCTAGTGCTAACTTCACTTTTAGACCTTGTTTTTTTTTTTTTTTTTTTGTTATTCTTGGGGTCAGTGTCGTGCCTTGCTATACAGCGCAAGCCGTCCTTTTCACTAACAATCTGCTTGTCGGCAGCATCATTCCAGCGTGTCAGCTTTTTAGAAGTATGCTTATTCTCCGCTGTTCTACGTTTTGCCGTTGGTTAGAGCTTCGCGCTCTTTGGGGGAGGCGGAGACTCGGGCATGACGCGTGTCACAGCCCGGCCTGGCCCACCCCTCGAGGTTCGCTGGCGCCATTTTCTCTATCTTCGCGCGCTCGTGGTGTGGTTCGTTTCCTCCCTTGGTCATGTAAGTGCCCTCCGGGGCGGCATGGTTCTATGTTTTTCAGGCTGCGCATGGCACTGATACCACCCCTCTTGTCCCATTATGTCTTTCAGATGCCAAGACTTCGGTGCCTTCCCCCGGCCTAACATATATAACATATCCCACATTACTAGCGTTTTTTTGGGGGCATCCAGGGTTGCCTATTGCATAAATCCCTGCGGTCATACTGCTTAATAATCACCATATGGAGGCATTTCAGAATTATGTAACCGGGGTCCCTCCGGGACGTGACCGGCTGTGTGCAGTGTGTGGTCAGCCCCAGGCTGAGGCTGACAGGGCACAGGTCTGCGGACAGTGTGCAGAACAGACAGGTTTGCTTCCTTACTCCCGTCTCCCCGCTCCCAAATATCACTCATGACGAGTTCCACTCGAGCGGGGATGACCTGCAATCAGTGCCGCGCGTGTTGCCCACGGCGGAGCAGGTGCTTTCTGGATTGGCGGAGCGTATGGGCCCTGGTAAAAAGCGGTCCCTGACGCCTCCTGGCTCCCCGGTTCCTGACGATACTGATGACTCTGCTGATATGCAGGACCCTGACCCTTCTGAGGAAGGTGAGCTATTCTCAGATTCGGGCTCCTCGAATGGGATGCCCGGGGGCTGTGATGATTCTGAGCCCGGTTCCTGGGGTCTGTGTGACACAGATGAAATTCTTATTAAGATTTTGGAGGTTTTGTCAATCTCCCCACCTGGGGAGATCCCCAAGCCTAAGAGGGAGAGTTTCCATACAGCGCCGCTGCGCTTGGAGTTCCTAGAACAGGAACATTTCCAGAATCTTATATCCCAAGAATGGGAATCGCCTTGTAAGCTTAAAGGGGTTCCAGGGGTCTGGGAATGGAAGTACCCTTTCCCTCCTGATGTGGTTAATTCATGGCCAGCTCCCCTGGTGGTGTAGGGGCTATAGGGGTCACAAACCCCCCCTTTTATGACTGCTCCTTTTTACCGTACCCTTCGGGATGCCGAGGACGGCGCATTGACAGACTGGCTTCACACTCCTTCTCGTGTGCTGGGACGGCCCTGCGCCCGGTTTGTGCCGCGGCCATCACTGCGGTGGCCGCCAGGACTCTTGTCAGAAAAATACTAGATCACCGCCCTGAGGACTTCCCTTGGGGGGTGTTTAATTCGCTATCAGACTGTGAGGCGTTTGTGAAGTTTATTCTATCAGCACTGGATGACACCATTAAGATGTGTGCTAGAACCTCAGCCCTTGCGGTAGCTATTCGCCGCCTGGTCTGGCTGCGACAGTGGGGTGCTGACGAAGCTACGAAAAAGGCTCTCACTTCTTTTTCGGTTATTTGGGGCCCGCTTGGACCTTTTTGGTAAAAAGGGTAAAGCACCCTTGCGCAGAAGGCCGCTCCGGCCTCCACGAGGCAGAGTCACCCCTCCACTTCCCTACGTTAGTGTCAAACACGAATCTGAGGTGTGATTCCTACTGTTCGGTGTGGATTTCCACCATGGGGTGGGCAGGCAGCGCCCTGGGCCTTCTGGCAGGACTAAGTCCAAATCTGCCAAGACCTCACAAGCATGAAGGGGCGCCCTCGCCCGTCTGGGCGAGGGGACTGCTGCAGCAGCTGTCTCCCATCCAGGAATATACCTTCTCCTTCTGGTGGTTCCAGGATGTAATCCCCCTGGACACAGGATGGTTTTTACCGGGCGGTCCCCCTCAGTGATTGTCAGGGTGCTTCTAGTCCCTGCTTTTCCTTCTGGAATTGGCGCAGGCCGGACTGGGCCTGCAGTGTTTGGGCTTACTTACTGGTTGCCCTTAACGGTATGGGGCTATAGCCTCTATATTATCCTTCCTCCCCCCTCAACAGTATGAGGCAGTCTGGGCCGTGTTGGCCTATGGCAGGCTTGGCAATTCTACCTTCACTGGTAGTCCCTATATTACACCTCTGTCTTGGATCACGGGCCCCCTGCGCGGGGGGGGGGGGGCTTTCGGCCTCTTGTGAAGTACTAGATTTTCTTAGTTTCCCTTGGGTCTGCTGGACACCAAGACCATTTCTAGATAGTGTCGCAGGACCAACCCTGCGGATTGAGGCATTATTTGGGGCCTCTCTTTCGTTCCCAGGCTACTCGCCATGGTGCGACTGGGGGTGATGTTTCTGACACGCCTGGGGGGGGGGGCGTCTGCTTAGGACCTACCAGGTCGTCTTCCTTACTCCCCAGTCTCTGCATCAGGCCGAGTGGATTGGTCGGTCGGCAGTGTCCCCTGGGAGCTACTGAATGGTTGCTCAGTCACCTCAATCCCTCATGGTCCCTTGTCCGCTATCCCCCATTCCTGGGATTCGGTTCAGGCTTGAAGCCTTCTTCTTTGGCAAGAAGGGGACTCCTGGTGAAGGGGGCTCTGCCCCCCTTTTACTGGCGCCTTACCTCCACCGGCGGGATGGCAGCTGGTGGGCCCGTTGGTGGCCCGTCTAGATGATGTCACTTATATACCGAGCCCTTGGCCCCTTCGGCACAGTAGGTTATCGTGCTTACATATGTTCCAGCACCCTGGTGCTTGGTCTGTGCTCATGGCCCCTTGGTAAGGTGGTTCCTCTTGAGCTTCTCATATTTAAAGGCCCCGTCAGGGGGCACCCCCTTCCTTACTAGCAGCTTCCAGTGAATGGTCACCCTGGGTACCAAGTCCCGCAGGTTTGGCGGGGGAGGGGAAATTCTTCCACAATCCCCGTGGTTTCTAGGTAGGAGCCCCTAGAGGGTTCGTCTTACCTGCTGGGTTGGTTGAAACGGTGTGCTCTCCGTTGACTCTATATGTCTGGACTTCTCCTCCCTTAGGATCGGTCGGTCTATTGGGGTACGCCTGGTCGGTTGAAGTACAATGGCCTGTTTTACTACTGGTCTAGAGATTGAGGCAGGATGCTCCCTCTGGTGGGTCCCTGATCCTGCCTTGGGCAGGGGTCTACTCCCCCTGCTTCTCAGCGGTATTCGCTTCAATGGATGCCCTTAGCGGCAGGTTATGCTATCCTGGTGTCGCCCGGGAGCCTAGTGTGGCTCTGTGGGGTCTCCCTCCTAACACAGGGGCTCTGCCCTTGTTTCTACTGTCCCAGAATATTCTGACTCTTCATGGGGGCTGAGTATTTTAGGCATAGACTTGTTATTTCATATGCCCTCTCTTCATCACCCTACTTGTGGGTTCTGCGCACGGTTGGTCTGATAGAGAGTCCCGTGAGATGGATGGCCTGGGTGGCCTTGGGAGCTGTGGTTCGCAGATGCCTCTGCTGAAGTCTGCTGACCTGTGTGCTCTCTTCAGGAGTGCGGTTCTGCCCTTGTCAGGCCCCTTCCTTGTCCCAATATAAGGTTTCCTGTCTGGGGATTGACAGCTGATTCATTCACCCCTTGGTGACGGGCCTTATCTTCTGGGTGACTTAGTATGAGGGGGAGGGGGGGGCAGGGAGCTAGCTCCCCAGCTTCCCCTTCCTCCGTCTATGGGGGTTTTGTGGTAACCCATATTGATTGGCATGAGCCTTGGTCTCTTCCCTGTTAGACGTTCTCGGTTCCCAGGACCTTTAAAGTCTTTACAACGTAAGTTGAGGTTGGCTCCCCATCTGGGGACTCTGAAGGTGCAGGTTCTGCCCTGGCCTTTCCTGCAGGAGTCTGGTTCTGTCGCCCTCGTAGGGAATTCTTTTGGGGATTGCTTAGCTGCATCTCCCAAGTAGTTCCATGGTCCCTGTGGGGATCAATTTTCATTTTTTACCCTGCGGACCTCCTGGGGACTTTTGCTGGATGTGGTCTGAGCTGCCCTGTAGTCCAGCTCGCTTCTCTGGGGTCTCCTGACTCCGTCAGACATGTGCCTGAGACGATGGATCTGGTTCCTTAACCCTGGCTCGATGTGTGTGTATATATATATATATATATATATATATACATATATATATATATATAGATATATACGGCTACAGGCACCCCATGCCTGGGGGTGTTCCCTCTTAACCTGGGCCTCCGGTCCAGGTGGTCTGTAGGATCATTGCTTTAGTCCCTTAGTCTAGCTATGGACTTTATTCTTAATAATACTAATAGGAGGGCCTACATTCCCTCTACAGGTGTTGCAATTCTCTCCATGTGGGCTTTCATGGCCCTTAGGGGGACTGATGCTCTTGGAGTCTACGGGCGCCTCTTTATGTATGCGCCTGATATCTACTTCCTGCGCCATTGCGCCCTTTGGATTAATCCTTCTGGATGTCCCCTGATCTTGAGTGAAGCCTTGGCTTCCTGATAATTAAGGGTCTGTATTCCCGCCTTGGTCGGGTGACCTGTTCTGTTTCCCTTAGGGGGTGTTACAAGTTTTTGCCACGAGGCTTCCTTGCCTGTGAGCTGGTTGGGTCATTACACTGACCTATGTTCCTTTCAGGGGAAAGAATCTTCCCTTTTGCTGTTTACTCCGTTATATTGGTGCTTGGATACCCCTGGCCCTTCAGCACCAGGGTTTTTTCTGTTGATTCAGTTGCTAGACTTATGGCCTGTCTCTGTTCATACCTTCTTGGTCTTGTTATGAGACTGACGTTAGAGCCTTTGCTCATGTCATGCCTGTTGCAAGTTTTGCAGGTGACAGCGCCTTTACTGTCCGCTGTGCCTTGTTTTTTCTTGGGGATCCCACCCTGCTTATGGACACTGCTATTGGATGTCCCACATGTTATGACTATTCGGGAGCAGGACGTGCTGTATGCTTAGAATAATACAACTCTGTGAAGTACTCACCTGTAGAGTTGATATTACATGCATACAGCACGTCCTGCTCCACCCCACCCTGGTTCACTTGTTCTGGATCCCCTGTATTGGTGATTGTTATCATTAGATATTATTACCAGTTCTTCTGGGTGGTTTGTTCCTCCCGGCTTCTCTTTTCACTGCTTTTCAATGCTGGGGCTTTGTGGGAGGTCCTTCGGTGTATGTAGGGCCGGGAGGAGCTTGTTTTCTACATGTCTGCAGTGCACGGTGCCTGAGGCAGAGGATTACCCACATGTTATTACTATTCGGGAGCAGGACGTGCTGTATGCATATAATATCAACTCTACAGGTGAGTACTTCACAGAGTTGTATTTTTCAATCCTGGAGCATTACAAAGATACTAGTGGAGGATCCAGTCATGATTATAATTTTGTCTGTAATGGTTACTGAATTTTCTGGTGTAATGTCTCTAGCAAAAAAAAAAGAGTGGGTCCACCAAGCCCTGTACATACACTGCAGGAATTGCACAAACAAAACAAAAAATATTAATCAAAAATCCTTTAATAAATATATAAATCGCCAAAGCACACAAATACACAGGGGACAAATGTGTTAAAAAGAATTGACTGGGGGCGTGGTCACGTTATGGCCATGCGAGGACGTGCATTTTGGGAGCTCCGCGCCTAAACTGGTCAATTCCACAGTGATACCCGTTAATTGGACCTTTTTGGACCCATGTCCAAGCGAAAGAAGAGCAGGTCATCGTCTGGGACCGCCAGATCTACAAAAATCCTGCATTTCTTCCCACCGGACGAGGCTGCGGGATCGCGGAGGAAGGGCCGCAATATGGCGTCTGGAGGAGAGCGGCGGGAACTGGACACCGCACCTGGGGGAGCTGAGGAGCCTGCCCACACCCGAGTACAGTGTGATCGGACCCCAGAGGTACTGGTGGAGAAGATGGGGAGCGCGGCGCGGGGGTCGGGGGACTAACCGGGTGCCGGGTGTGAAGGCTCTCAAGGCGGCGTGTCTTCGGGAGGAAGAGAAGATGGCGGCACATCATCGATGAGGGGCTGCTGCCGAGGAGCCGAAGGTGACGAGGGAGGCGGTGGAGGCCCCGCCCGAAGTGGAAGCTGTTCGGCGGCTGCCGCCTGCGCCTTGCAGAGCGGAGGGCGGGCTGCCAGACACCGCTGACAGCAGCGGTGATCGGCGGAGGACAGTCGAGATGGGAGGAGAGGCGTCCCAGTCCTCCCATGCAGGCCAAGTGGCCAGAATGTTTCCAGCACCAAACACAGACACTCCCCTCATAACCCCCTCGGGGGAAGATGAATATGATGATGAGCTGCCCCATTCATTACAGCCTGGGCAGAGAGATAATGGGGGCATTGAGCAGTGGCAGTCTCCCTGTAGGATTACATCACCTCCCCACCCTAGATCCCCCAGCTGGTCTCACTCTGACCAAATTAAGAGGCCAATCGGCCCCCAGATGAGCACCCCTCCAAGCCCACAGAGTGATCAGGAGCCATGGGCATCGTCCAGTGATTGGTCCCAGCCACCTGCCCCGGTGGACCCCTTTTCAACACTACCGCACAGCTTCACTCTCAACCAACCTTAGCTGACCGAAGTGGATCACCGGGGATCGGCTCCTTGCAGCAGGCACACGGGGCAGGGAACGACATCCCGACTGTGGGATCCCCTCCGGGGTGCAGCACCATGGCCTCCGGAGCATCCTCTTATGGCGGGTGGTGCAGGGGGCGGCCGCTCATCCGCGCCCGAGGTTGGGCCGGAGCCACCAGGCCACAGAGTCACTTTCGCCAGGGCCCTGGCCCGGACCGCATACGTCTACATCCCCTGTCGCCACAACTCCCGACCAGATCCCCTTGGCGCAATACAACCTGGAGTTTCTTCTGAAGTTCTTGCCCTCAAGAAAGGACTTTGAGAACTACACTAATAGAATGGAGTCCCTATTTAGAAGGGAGCTTGAGGAAGTAACAAAGTCCGTCTCGGAGGTTGCCGATAGAGTTCAGACTCTGGAACAGGAACAAACAACAACAGACCAGCGCATAGAAGCCCTTGAAAGAGCGAATGCAACTCTGCAACAAGCACAGACCGACCTTACTCAACATTCCGCCAGAATGATGATCCACCTGGACGATATGGAGAACCGGGGAAGGAGGAATAATATCCGAATTAGAGGACTCCCGGAGACACCAGAAAACAACCGAATAGAGGAAATTGCCAAACACCTCTTCAGTGAGCTCCTGGGGCGGAGGCGAGATGAGCATATTGAAATTGATAGAATACACAGAGCGCCTGGCCAGAGCCCGCTAGACCCGTCTCGGCCAAGAGATATAGTATGCCGTGTCCATTACTACAGAGTCAAGGAGGAAATTATGAGGAAAGCCTGGGAAAAAGTGCCCTCAAGTTATCAGGGCGCTACAGTTTCTCTACTGCCTGACCTGGCCAGGCGGACCCTCCAGATGCGGCGGATCCTTAAACCCCTGCTGGATAAGATCAAAGAGGTGGGCGCCACATATAGATGGGGGCATCCGTTCCATCTGGTGGTTACGAGACGGGGCAGGGTCTTTTTGCTACGCTCCCCCTCCCAGCTTCCAGAACTTTTTGGTTTCCTTGATCTTCCGGCTTTTCCCATTGAGAACTGGCTGTCGCCAAGCTTAGGCACTGGAGAAATCGGGCCCGTGCGCCCGAGACGCGAGAATGGTAGACCGCGCAGACCAGATAATCGAAGGGGCAGACGCCGGTTCCAGCACATCCAGCAGAATTAGAAGTTTTGATCCTGGGGCCCCGATGGCGTTACGTGCCTATATTTGATATTTGATTTTTGCCTCCCTATCCTGGACCAAGTAATATGCTGCGTGAGCCACATACCGTGTTACAGGACATACCGGCTGCTCCTGAGAACACCGGGGCCTGCCTCCTTTTTGAACTTCCGCTGTTCCGGCCCCCGGTACACCTGGCCGACCTGGACTTAGGACTGCTGTGATAAGATTAAGCGGGAAAAGACCACCCCGGGACTCACGCTCAGATTTATGGTTATGTTACGATTACGTTTACTTTTTAGTTATAATGTGTTGGGAATCTGTTGCTCTGTTTCACCAGTTGTGTCTTTTGGGTTAAAATAGTTAATAGCTGAGGCTGACTTACAGCGGGGCGGGCTAACAGTCCCATTAGTGCGGGTGGCGACTGGGGCACTTGCCATAGCCGGTCCTCTTGTTGCTTCTTGTGTTCTCAGGGCCGGGATTGATGGGGCATTGTGTTTGGGGCCTGGTTGGGCCTCCGACCTTGCTGCTTACTATTTGCGGCCAAGCGAAACAAGAACTAGTTCCATGGTTCACTGTTAATGTTAACGGGCTCAGTTTTATCTTGAAAAGAAAGCGCACCTCCCACTCCATGGTCGTAGCTTTCCAACCCCCCGGTATAGGCCAGTCTTTTCTCTCCCTTAGCGAGGAGAGCGAAGAACGTAATTGGTTACATTTAGGTAAACCCCCGTAATTTTTCTCTGTAACCCTAATACCTTAACCTACCCATTCACCTCGTTATCCCCAACCCCCCCCCCCCCATTTGCCCCATCCTTATCCCTTACTCTTCTACCAGAATCTTGGTATGGCCTGTGCTACACTGTCCACAACGACGGAGGTGATTATCTGCTCCTTTAATGTAAAGGGGTTCAATGTCCCTGAGAAAAGAACTAAGGTCCTTTACGACCTTCATAAACAAAAGGTAAAAATAGCATTGTTTCAGGAGACGCACTTCAGGGCGGACCATGTCCCCAAAATCGGCAATAGATTTTACCCATCCTGGATCCATTGCCCTAATCCTGAATCTAAGACCAAAGGGGTATCGGTGGCATTGCATAAATCACTCCCGCATGAAATAATGGGAACTAAGGTGGACCCCTCGGGTCGGTTTCTATTCGTAAAGATGAAGCTCTTTAATAGAATATATACCATTGCAAATGTCTACGCCCCAAATTTGGAGCAAAGTGAATTCTGTATCAAGACGCTTAGGCTCCTCGAGGACTTTGCTGAGGGAATAATCGTCTTGGGAGGTGATTTTAATATTCCCCTCAACCCATCCATGGATACCTCTTCTGGGAGGACAGCGGTGTCACTGAACAAACTTAATAAGCTCCGGAGGTCCCTGACGGACGTCCAACTGATTGACACTTGGAGGGCATTAAATGGCGCTAAAAGAGACTACTCATTTTTCTCTCATACAGCCAATTCCTATAGTAGAATTGACTACTTGACGCTCAGCCACCACGCCATGGACTGGGATCCCGGAGCGTGGATAGGCCCGATTCTATGGTCTGACCACGCCCCAATTTTCCTTTCGCTTTGCCTCCCGGGTCCTACCCCCCCGGGTTGGTCATGGCGATTGAACGAATGACGCAACCTGCTCCTCTGCAATAGAGGAAGCGATCGGGCATTTCCTCGAGGATCATAAAGATGACCCAACCCTGCCACCTTACCAGTGGGAAGCCTTGAAGTGCGTTCTCAGAGGGGAGTTCATTAGACATGGCGCTAGGCTTAAACGGGAGAGGGCCTGGCTCATAACTCAGACACGAGACCTAATCCTCACTCTTGAGAAGGAGCATAAGAATAACCCCACCAATACCAAACTACTAGAACTCCAAAACGCTAGGGAAAAGCTCCAAAAGTTATACAATCAGTCATACCTACGGTTCAGGGATAGGGGGAAAGCTTTGTTCTATGAATCGGCCAACAAGTGTGGTTGCCTGCTTGCCAGAGCATTACACCCCAGATCAACAGCGACCTACGTCCCGGCCCTTCAAAGAAGAGATGGCACTCTAGCTTAAACTCCTTCGGCCATAGCCGACACTTTTAGGAGCTTCTACGCCTCTCTGTATAATATCCACAGCTCCCCCGACCCTGTGTCTGGGACATGAGCATCCCCAGAGGAGATAGCGGCTTATATAGAGAGCACCCCATTGCCCACTATTTCCGAGGGGGACGTGGAGGCTCTAGAAAGACCCTTTTCAGAGCAGGAGGTAGCTAAAGCTATTAAGGAGTCCCTGGCGGGCAAAAGTCCGGGGCCAGATGGCTACTCGCCTAAATTTTATAAGCACTTCGGACCTCGTTTAATTCCTTTATTAACAAAAACCTTTAATGCCATAGGGGAACATTGCCCCTTCCCCAAACAGACGCTTGAGGCGACGATTGCAGTCATCCCCAAGCCGGGTAAAGATGCTACTCTGTGTGGGAACTATAGGCCGATTTCCTTGATTAATATATATCTTAAACTTTATGCCAAGATTATCCCTCTGAGGTTGCAACCTCTCCTCCCGGAGCTGATCCATTTGGACCAGGTGGAGTTTGTCCCGGGGTGGGAGGCCAGGGACAACACCAACAAGCTCCTCGACCTAATATTGCATGCTAGCACCGCCGGCGAACCTGCGTGCCTTCTCTCATGCGATGCGGAGAAGGCATTCGACAGAGTAGATTGGGAATTCATGAGGGCTTCCCTCAGGCAGATTGGTGTTGGTCCTGTCCTCCTCTCCAAAATCCTTGCCCTATATGCCTCCCATTCGGCCAGAGTTAGGGCCAACGGACTTCTCTCAACGCCCTTCTCTATCAGTAACGGCACACACCAGGGATGTCCGCTATCTCCCCTGCTCTACGTTCTTACCATGGAGCACTTAGCCATAGCCATCCGGGCCAACCCAGACATCAAAGGGATCCAAGTAGCGGGCCATCAATATAAAACCTCCTTGTTCGCAGATGATCTGCTACTACACTTAACATCTGCACATATTTCCTTCCCGTCGGTGCTGAGTGAATTCCAACGGTTTGGTCAGGTGAGCAACTTTAAGGTTAACTACTCAAAATCAGAAGCCCTCAACATTTCTCTCCCAGACCGGGAGGTTAAGCACCTAGAGAGTAGTTTCCCCTTTAAGTGGAGGTCTAGTGCTATCAAATACCTAGGTGTGCAAATTCCGGCTGACCTCTCTAAATTATATGAGCTTAACTATGTCCCGCTCCTCACCAGATAACTGGCAGACCTTGACTCATACTCAAAGAAGCCAATCTCGTGGTTTGGGAGAATTAACAGTCTAAAGATGGACGTTCTTCCAAAACTCCTATATATCTTCCAGACAGTCCCAATAAGAATACCTCCTAGGTTCTTTTGCAAACTGAAGTCAGCATTCTCCAAATTCGTTTGGGGGGTCGCCAAGCCAAGAATAAGACTCTCCACTCTCTCCAGGGGTAGAGGGGGGTGCGGGTCTCCCAGATTTGAAACTTTATCATACGGCCGCAATGCTACAGCGGATGGTGGACTGGAAGCGTAGGGGAGGGGACAAATTATGGGTGCAGCACGAGTTATCGCTATCTCCATTTAACCTCACCGCACTGGCATGGGCAGCCCCCCTCCCCAGGCCCCAGAGGGAGCTTACGCCCTTCCTGGCGAGGCACTTTTTAGAGATTTGGGACCCACTGCAAAGTAAGCTTAAATTGGTGCGCAGACCTGGCCCCTTCACCCCTCTGTTCGACAACCCGGCATTTGAACTGGGAATGCAGGCCAAGAACTTCCTCATCTGGAGCGCCCCTGACAATACATCAATAGGCCACATAGTAAAATCCGGTGGAGTCCCCTCGTTGGCAGACTTGAGGGGCAGTGCGGAGGGCAGGCATTTGTCGTGGCTCCTCCACAGGCAGCTACTTACATTTATAAAGGCCAACAATCTGCTAGAGGTGTTGTCCCGGGACCCCCTCACAGAGCTAGAGTCCCTAGTCAGCGAAAAAGAACCACCAACTCGAGTGATATCATTCCTCTACTCACTTTTAAATAGGAAAACTCAATCATCCCCTCCGAAATTTATAGATAGATGGGAAAAAGAACTGGGAACCCAATTTTCGGCCAATGACCTCACTAAAATGTTCTTGAGCACTCAGGGTATGTCACTAGCAAGCTCCGCCCAGGAAAGGAGCTATAAAGTACTTGCCAGATGGTATAGGTGCCCGGCCGACATTCATCAGTTTGCAACAGAGCAATCGGACAAATGTTGGAGATGCCAAAGGGAAGTGGGTAATATGACTAGAGATGAGCGAACTTTTGAAAAATTCGATTCGACTGATTCGCCGAATTTTCCGACAAAAATCGTTTCGACCCGAATAAATTCGCGACGAATCGCTATTAAAAACGGCTATTTCTGAGCCTCCTACAGCCTCAATAGGGTTGTAAACCATTCAGCCTTGCTGTAACACGCACAGGATGCGTGCTGGGTTAGTTAAATAATACTTTGAAGAAATATCACATGCAGATCAGAGGCATCGCTAATAGAATCGCAGAGCGGCACAATTGCAGAGAGTTGAAGTGGCATCACTATGAGGGGCAGAAGGAGCCCAAATATACACTGGAGTTGGCCTCAGGAGCCCAAAAATTGGATGAATCACACCCTGGAGTTGGCAGAAGTTGGCAGCAGCAGCAGCAGCAGGAGCCCAAATATACACTGGAGTTGGCTTCAGGAGCCCAAAAATTGGATGAATCACACCCTGGAGTTGGCAGGAGTTGACAGTAGCAGCAGCAGGAGCCCAAATATACACTGGAGTTGGCCTCAGGAGCCCAAAAATTGGATGAATCACACCCTGGAGTTGGCAGGAGTTGACAGTAGCAGCAGCAGGAGCCCAAATATACACTGGAGTTGGCCTCAGGAGCCCAAAAATTGGATGAATCACACCCTGGAGTTGGCAGAAGTTGGCAGCAGCAGCAGCAGGAGCCCAAATATACACTGGAGTTGGCCTCAGGAGCCCAAAAATTGGATGAATCACACCCTGGAGTTGGCAGGAGTTGACAGTAGCAGCAGCAGGAGCCCAAATATACACTGGAGTTGGCCTCAGGAGCCCAAAAATTGGATGAATCACACCCTGGAGTTGGCAGAAGTTGGCAGCAGCAGCAGCAGGAGCCCAAATATACACTGGAGTTGGCTTCAGGAGCCCAAAAATTGGATGAATCACACCCTGGAGTTGGCAGGAGTTGACAGTAGCAGCAGCAGGAGCCCAAATATACACTGGAGTTGGCTTCAGGAGCCCAAAAATTGGATGAATCACACCCTGGAGTTGGCAGGAGTTGACACCAGCAGCAGCAGGAGCCCAAATATACACTGGAGTTGGCTTCAGGAGCCCAAAAATTGGATGAATCACACCCTGGAGTTGGCAGAAGTTGGCAGCAGCAGCAGCAGGAGCCCAAATATACACTGGAGTTGGCCTCAGGAGCCCAAAAATTGGATGAATCACACCCTGGAGTTGGCAGGAGTTGACAGTAGCAGCAGCAGGAGCCCAAATATACACTGGAGTTGGCCTCAGGAGCCCAAAAATTGGATGAATCACACCCTGGAGTTGGCAGAAGTTGGCAGCAGCAGCAGCAGGAGCCCAAATATACACTGGAGTTGGCCTCAGGAGCCCAAAAATTGGATGAATCACACCCTGGAGTTGGCAGGAGTTGACAGTAGCAGCAGCAGGAGCCCAAATATACACTGGAGTTGGCCTCAGGAGCCCAAAAATTGGATGAATCACACCCTGGAGTTGGCAGAAGTTGGCAGCAGCAGCAGCAGGAGCCCAAATATACACTGGAGTTGGCCTCAGGAGCCCAAAAATTGGATGAATCACACCCTGGAGTTGGCAGAAGTTGGCAGCAGCAGCAGCAGGAGCCCAAATATACACTGGAGTTGGCCTCAGGAGCCCAAAAATTGGATGAATCACACCCTGGAGTTGGCAGGAGTTGACAGTAGCAGCAGCAGGAGCCCAAATATACACTGGAGTTGGCCTCAGGAGCCCAAAAATTGGATGAATCACACCCTGGAGTTGGCAGAAGTTGGCAGCAGCAGCAGCAGGAGCCCAAATATACACTGGAGTTGGCCTCAGGAGCCCAAAAATTGGATGAATCACACCCTGGAGTTGGCAGGAGTTGACAGTAGCAGCAGCAGGAGCCCAAATATACACTGGAGTTGGCTTCAGGAGCCCAAAAATTGGATGAATCACACCCTGGAGTTGGCAGGAGTTGACACCAGCAGCAGCAGGAGCCCAAATATACACTGGAGTTGGCTTCAGGAGCCCAAAAATTGGATGAATCACACCCTGGAGTTGGCAGAAGTTGGCAGCAGCAGCAGCAGGAGCCCAAATATACACTGGAGTTGGCCTCAGGAGCCCAAAAATTGGATGAATCACACCCTGGAGTTGGCAGAAGTTGGCAGCAGCAGCAGCAGGAGCCCAAATATACACTGGAGTTGGCTTCAGGAGCCCAAAAATTGGATGAATCACACCCTGGAGTTGGCAGAAGTTGGCAGCAGCAGCAGCAGGAGCCCAAATATACACTGGAGTTGGCCTCAGGAGCCCAAAAATTGGATGAATCACACCCTGGAGTTGGCAGGAGTTGACAGTAGCAGCAGCAGGAGCCCAAATATACACTGGAGTTGGCCTCAGGAGCCCAAAAATTGGATGAATCACACCCTGGAGTTGGCAGAAGTTGGCAGCAGCAGCAGCAGGAGCCCAAATATACACTGGAGTTGGCCTCAGGAGCCCAAAAATTGGATGAATCACACCCTGGAGTTGGCAGAAGTTGGCAGCAGCAGCAGCAGGAGCCCAAATATACACTGGAGTTGGCCTCAGGAGCCCAAAAATTGGATGAATCACACCCTGGAGTTGGCAGGAGTTGACAGTAGCAGCAGCAGGAGCCCAAATATACACTGGAGTTGGCCTCAGGAGCCCAAAAATTGGATGAATCACACCCTGGAGTTGGCAGAAGTTGGCAGCAGCAGCAGCAGGAGCCCAAATATACACTGGAGTTGGCCTCAGGAGCCCAAAAATTGGATGAATCACACCCTGGAGTTGGCAGGAGTTGACAGTAGCAGCAGCAGGAGCCCAAATATACACTGGAGTTGGCTTCAGGAGCCCAAAAATTGGATGAATCACACCCTGGAGTTGGCAGGAGTTGACACCAGCAGCAGCAGGAGCCCAAATATACACTGGAGTTGGCTTCAGGAGCCCAAAAATTGGATGAATCACACCCTGGAGTTGGCAGAAGTTGGCAGCAGCAGCAGCAGGAGCCCAAATATACACTGGAGTTGGCCTCAGGAGCCCAAAAATTGGATGAATCACACCCTGGAGTTGGCAGAAGTTGGCAGCAGCAGCAGCAGGAGCCCAAATATACACTGGAGTTGGCTTCAGGAGCCCAAAAATTGGATGAATCACACCCTGGAGTTGGCAGAAGTTGGCAGCAGCAGCAGCAGGAGCCCAAATATACACTGGAGTTGGCCTCAGGAGCCCAAAAATTGGATGAATCACACCCTGGAGTTGGCAGGAGTTGACAGTAGCAGCAGCAGGAGCCCAAATATACACTGGAGTTGGCCTCAGGAGCCCAAAAATTGGATGAATCACACCCTGGAGTTGGCAGAAGTTGGCAGCAGCAGCAGCAGGAGCCCAAATATACACTGGAGTTGGCCTCAGGAGCCCAAAAATTGGATGAATCACACCCTGGAGTTGGCAGGAGTTGACAGTAGCAGCAGCAGGAGCCCAAATATACACTAGAGTTGGCCTCAGGAGCCCAAAAATTGGATGAATCACACCCTGGAGTTGGCAGAAGTTGTCAGCAGCAGCAGCAGGAGCCCAAATATACACTGGAGTTGGCCTCAGGAGCCCAAAAATTGGATGAATCACACCCTGGAGTTGGCAGGAGTTGACAGTAGCAGCAGCAGGAGCCCAAATATACACTGGAGTTGGCCTCAGGAGCCCAAAAATTGGATGAATCACACCCTGGAGTTGGCAGAAGTTGGCAGCAGCAGCAGCAGGAGCCCAAATATACACTGGAGTTGGCCTCAGGAGCCCAAAAATTGGATGAATCACACCCTGGAGTTGGCAGAAGTTGGCAGCAGCAGGAGCCCAAATATACACTGGAGTTGGCCTCAGGAGCCCAAAAATTGGATGAATCACACCCTGGAGTTGGCAGGAGTTGACAGTAGCAGCAGCAGGAGCCCAAATATACACTGGAGTTGGCCTCAGGAGCCCAAAAATTGGATGAATCACACCCTGGAGTTGGCAGAAGTTGGCAGCAGCAGCAGCAGGAGCCCAAATATACACTGGAGTTGGCCTCAGGAGCCCAAAATTTGGATGAATCACACCCTGGAGTTGGCAGGAGTTGACAGTAGCAGCAGCAGGAGCCCAAATATACACTGGAGTTGGCTTCAGGAGCCCAAAAATTGGATGAATCACACCCTGGAGTTGGCAGGAGTTGACACCAGCAGCAGCAGGAGCCCAAATATACACTGGAGTTGGCTTCAGGAGCCCAAAAATTGGATGAATCACACCCTGGAGTTGGCAGAAGTTGGCAGCAGCAGCAGCAGGAGCCCAAATATACACTGGAGTTGGCCTCAGGAGCCCAAAAATTGGATGAATCACACCCTGGAGTTGGCAGAAGTTGGCAGCAGCAGCAGCAGGAGCCCAAATATACACTGGAGTTGGCTTCAGGAGCCCAAAAATTGGATGAATCACACCCTGGAGTTGGCAGAAGTTGGCAGCAGCAGCAGCAGGAGCCCAAATATACACTGGAGTTGGCCTCAGGAGCCCAAAAATTGGATGAATCACACCCTGGAGTTGGCAGAAGTTGGCAGCAGCAGCAGCAGGAGCCCAAATATACACTGGAGTTGGCCTCAGGAGCCCAAAAATTGGATGAATCACACCCTGGAGTTGGCAGAAGTTGGCAGCAGCAGCAGCAGGAGCCCAAATATACACTGGAGTTGGCCTCAGGAGCCCAAAAATTGGATGAATCACACCCTGGAGTTGGCAGAAGTTGGCAGCAGCAGCAGCAGGAGCCCAAATATACACTGGAGTTGGCCTCAGGAGCCCAAAAATTGGATGAATCACACCCTGGAGTTGGCAGAAGTTGGCAGCAGCAGCAGCAGGAGCCCAAATATACACTGGAGTTGGCCTCAGGAGCCCAAAAATTGGATGAATCACACCCTGGAGTTGGCAGAAGTTGGCAGCAGCAGCAGCAGGAGCCCAAATATACACTGGAGTTGGCTTCAGGAGCCCAAAAATTGGATGAATCACACCCTGGAGTTGGCAGAAGTTGGCAGCAGCAGCAGCAGGAGCCCAAATATACACTGGAGTTGGCCTCAGGAGCCCAAAAATTGGATGAATCACACCCTGGAGTTGGCAGGAGTTGACAGCAGCAGCAGCAGGAGCCCAAATATACACTGGAGTTGGCCTCAGGAGCCCAAAAATTGGATGAATCACACCCTGGAGTTGGCAGAAGTTGGCAGCAGCAGCAGCAGGAGCCCAAATATACACTGGAGTTGGCCTCAGGAGCCCAAAAATTGGATGAATCACACCCTGGAGTTGGCAGGAGTTGGCAGCAGCAGCAGCAGGAGCCCAAAAAATGGCCTAAAGACATAAATATGTTTTGCACCATTTGGAAAGTGTAAAACGTGGCACCATGCTGAATCTAGTCGCATGCATCAGGCATTGGTGGGTGGAAATCCTGGCTGATCCATCCCTGATTCATTTTGACAAAGGTGAGTCTCTCCACATTTTTAGTTGACAGACGAGTTCTCCTCGCCGTAACTATGGCCCCCGCCGCACTAAACACCCGCTCAGATGGCACGCTACTTGCCGGGCAGGACAGCTTTTCCAGGGCAAACTCTGCTAGTTGCGGCCACAAATCAAGTTTGGCTGCCCAGAAGTCCAGCGGATCCTCAAGGTGTGTTGGCATGGTCATGTCAAAGTATGACATGACCTGCTGGTTCAGGTCCTGCTCCAGGTCTTCCTGCTGCTCATGAGTAGCCTCACTATGCGGGTGTAGAAAGCTACTCATTAGCGACTGAAGACTGAGGCTGCTGCTGCTGATGGAGCTTCTGCTGCTGCTGCTGCCAACCCCCCCAGCGGCCATGGCAGTGGAAGGTGAGCGCAGAGGTCCCCTCGAGTCAGACCTGCGAGAGTATGGACCATGGCGCAGATAGGCATCGACCAACTGCCTACGTAGAATGTCTTTGTAGTAGTTGAGTTTGTCCTCCCTCTCGGTGGGTTTAAAAAATGCCCCCATTTTGTGCCGGAAGCGAGGGTCCAATAAGGTGGACAGCCAGAAGTCATCCCGCCGACAGATGGAAACAATTCTGGGGTCACTACGCAAGCATGTGAGCATGCTTCGTGCCATTTGCGCAAGTGACTCGGATGGACTACCTGTCTCCATCTCCACTGCATACTGCCACGGTGTGCCCGGGTCCTCTGTCTCTCCTTCCTCAAAAACCTCTAGCTCCTCTGGCTGCTCCTGCTCCTCCTCTCCTGTCCGCTGACTAGATAAACCAGCCATTTCGCCAAGCCTAAACTGTGTTTCGCTGGGCAACTCCTCCTCCTCCTCTTCCTCCTCCTCCTCCTCCAGTTCAGCTCCAACGGGGTTCATGTGGCCGTAAGATGTAAACGCCATGTCTCCAGTGCCCTGACCAGCCATGGTTTCCAACATGTGCTGTAGTACATGAAGCAGTGGAATCACGTCGTTCATCCCGTAATCCTGCCGACTGACAAATAAAGTGGCTTCCTCAAAGGGCCTGAGCAAACGGCAGGTGTCACGTATGAGCTGCCACTGGTTGACATTGAAGTTACACAGGGGAGTCCCCCTATCTGCTTGGATCATCAGGAAATCCGTGATGGCTTTTCTCTGTTCATATAATCGGTCCAACATGTGAAGGGTGGAATTCCAACGGGTGGAAACATCGCAAATCAGACTATGTTGGGGGATACCATTCTGACGCTGTAGCTCAAGAAGGGTGTGTTTGGCGGTGTAGGAGTGGCTGAAGTGCATGCAAAGTTTCCGTGAAGTTGTTAGGATGTCCTGCAGATGGGGGGAACACTTCAGAAACCGCTTGACAACCAGATTGAAGACGTGAGCCATGCAGGGGGCATGGGTCAGGCTTCCTTGGCGCAGCGCAGACAAAATGTTCTTCCCATTGTCGGTAACCATGATTCCCATTTTAAGTTTTCTCGGAGTAAGCCATGTTTGGATTTCCTGATGAATACATTTAAGCAGTTCCTCCCCTGTGTGACTCCGTTCGCCAAGACAAACCATGTGAAGCACTGCGTGACACCTCCGTGCCCTGCACACATGGTAGACTGGAGGGGCACTGAGACTTGAGCCTACAGTGGAGGGTGAGGAGATGGCGGAGGATGAGGAGGCCGAGTCGCACGGTGTCACAGGCCCAATGGGCAGAGAGCGCGGAGGCCGAAGCGGCGTGACCTGTCCAAGTTGCTGCTGCAAAGGGACCACATTCACCCAGTGGGCCGTAAACGACATGTACTGCCCCTGACCGTAGTTACAGCTCCAGATGTCGGCGCTGCCATGTATTTTGCTACACACCGACAGGCTCAAGGACTGGCCCACCTTCTGTTCAACAAAAGTGTGCAGCGCTGGTACTGCCTTCTTGGCAAAGAAATGACGGCTTGGGACTCTCCACCTCGGCTCGGCACAAGCCATCAGTTCTCTGAAAGGTGCAGATTCCACCACCTGAAAAGGGAGCGACTGCAGCACCAGCAACTTGGACAGGAGCACATTCAGCTTCTGCGCCGTAGGATGAGTGGGCGCATACTGCTGTCTCTTGGACATGGCTTCGCTGATGGATTGCTGGCGGGATGCATGACTTGGAGGAGGAGGAGCAGGAGCGACAGAGGATGGGTATGACGCACAGCTGCCTTCGGCTGAGGTGCTGGAGCCTTGGCTGGCAGAAATTGGGAGCTCACTTGGTGAGGAAGCAGACTGGACCACCCCTTGGGAGCCTCGGTTCTCCCAGGTCGTTTTATGGTGACGCATCATATGTTGACGCAGGGCCGTGGTGCCAACATTTGGACCCTGGCCACGCTTCACCTTTTGCCTACATATCTTGCATGTGGCCATGTTACCCTCCTGCGGATGCCTCAGGAAAAACTGCCACACTGCCGAGTAGCTACTTTTCCCACCCCCTGGCCTCACTGATTCACTGCTGCTGTTGCCAACTCCAGGAACCCCTGCTCCACTACCTCCCGATAAGGTAGACTGCCGCACAGCAGGTGCTCTACCCCGGCCCCGGCCCCGGCCGGCTCCAGCCTTTGGAATTGTGCCCCCATGCTGACTGCTACCACCTTGCTGCCTCAGCTGCTGACTCCGGGGCAACCTGCACCCCTCTTCTCCTGATGATGACGATGAAGCCCCTTCATCACCCGGCTCCCAAGTGCGATCGGCTTCATCGTCATCATCATCATCATCACCGAGTTGTGGCTGTACGTCACTGATGTTCGTGGATTCGTCAACAGTGTCTGGCGCAGGAGCTGGAACGCTCGCAGCACCCACGACACTGTCCACATCACTATTTGTCTGCCTAGCTAAAGAAGCCACCTCCATTTCTTGGCTGGGCAGTAGCTGCTGACTGTCCTCTATCTGATGGTCCTCCTCACTAAAGAGTGGAGCTGAACCCAAAGCATAGGATACGTCGCTGGGGGAGGGAACGGCGTAGGCCAGAGGCAATGGGAGGACAGGGACTGCTCTCGGGGCATGCCAACTCAGGGTTGTGTCAGAGGAACCTACCGACCCTAGACTGGGGGTCTCAGACGTAAGTTGTGATGATGTTGTTGATGAGCGCGTCAACCAATCTACCACGGCAGATGCGTTACTGGTGGAGACCCGACCGCTAGCAGATACTGGCAGATTAGGTCTCTCAGCGTGACTCCTGCTGCTACTGGCCCCCAGTCTGATGCGAGCTCTGCCTGCGGAATCTTGGCCTCTGCCACTCCTCTTTTCACTTCCAGGCACTTGTCTGCCCGACATAGTCTAACTGGCGTGGTAGTAGGTGATATTTAAAAAAACCCCGGGCAGCGGTGGGTCTATATGAAACAGAATATAATGCACACCAAAAGTGAGCAGTAACACTCAGCCTCCAACAGGCCTGCTTAGTGTAAATAAGAGAGCTGCTTAGTGTAAATAAAGAGGGGTATGCTATGTTACAGAATGGGATGCCTCAACAGAAGTGCACCTGGCAGGCAGCAGTAAGCCTATGCCCAGCAAAAGTGTCTTCTAATATAAATATAATAAGAGCAAATGCTTATATGGTCTTAAACAGAGGCTGCTTTAGTCACAGAATGGGATGCCCTGGGCAGGAATGGACCTGGCAGGGTCCAGTAGTGCTTTGGCCAGCAAAAGTGTCTTTATCAGGCTAATTTCAAATATGATAAGAGCAAATGCTTATATGGTCTTAAACAGAGGCTGCTGTAGTCACAGAATGGGATGCCCCGGGCAGGAATCGACCTGGCAGGGTCCAGTAGTGCTTTGGCCAGCAAAAGTGTCTTTATCAGGCCTAATTTCAAATATGATAAGAGCAAATGCTTATATGGTCTTAAACAGAGGCTGCTGTAGTCACAGAATGGGATGCCCCGGGCAGGAATCGACCTGGCAGGGTCCAGTAGTGCTTTGGCCAGCAAAAGTGTCTTTATCAGGCCTAATTTCAAATATGATAAGAGCAAATGCTTATATGGTCTTAAACAGAGGCTGCTTTAGTCACAGAATGGGATGCCCTGGGCAGGAATGGACCTGGCAGGGTCCAGTAGTGCTTTGGCCAGCAAAAGTGTCTTTATCAGGCTAATTTCAAATATGATAAGAGCAAATGCTTATATGGTCTTAAACAGAGGCTGCTGTAGTCACAGAATGGGATGCCCCAACAGGAATCGACCTGGCAGGGTCCAGTAGTGCTTTGGCCAGCAAAAGTGTCTTTATCAGGCCTAATTTCAAATATGATAAGAGCAAATGCTTATATGGTCTTAAACAGAGGCTGCTTTAGTCACAGAATGGGATGCCCCGGGCAGGAATGGACCTGGCAGGGTCCAGTAGTGCTTTGGCCAGCAAAAGTGTCTTTATCAGGCCTAATTTCAAATATGATAAGAGCAAATGCTTATATGGTCTTAAACAGAGGCTGCTTTAGTCACAGAATGGGATGCCCTGGGCAGGAATGGACCTGGCAGGGTCCAGTAGTGCTTTGGCCAGCAAAAGTGTCTTTATCAGGCTAATTTCAAATATGATAAGAGCAAATGCTTATATGGTCTTAAACAGAGGCTGCTGTAGTCACAGAATGGGATGCCCCGGGCAGGAATGGACCTGGCAGGGTCCAGTAGTGCTTTGGCCAGCAAAAGTGTCTTTATCAGGCCTAATTTCAAATATGATAAGAGCAAATGCTTATATGGTCTTAAACAGAGGCTGCTGTAGTCACAGAATGGGATGCCCCGGGCAGGAATGGACCTGGCAGGGTCCAGTAGTGCTTTGGCCAGCAAAAGTGTCTTTATCAGGCCTAATTTCAAATATGATAAGAGCAAATGCTTATATGGTCTTAAACAGAGGCTGCTTTAGTCACAGAATGGGATGCCCCAACAGGAATCGACCTGGCAGGGTCCAGTAGTGCTTTGGCCAGCAAAAGTGTCTTTATCAGGCTAATTTCAAATATGATAAGAGCAAATGCTTATATGGTCTTAAACAGAGGCTGCTGTAGTCACAGAATGGGATGCCCTGGGCAGGAATGGACCTGGCAGGGTCCAGTAGTGCTTTGGCCAGCAAAAGTGTCTTTATCAGGCCTAATTTCAAATATGATAAGAGCAAATGCTTATATGGTCTTAAACAGAGGCTGCTTTAGTCACAGAATGGGATGCCCTGGGCAGGAATGGACCTGGCAGGGTCCAGTAGTGCTTTGGCCAGCAAAAGTGTCTTTATCAGGCTAATTTCAAATATGATAAGAGCAAATGCTTATATGGTCTTAAACAGAGGCTGCTGTAGTCACAGAATGGGATGCCCTGGGCAGGAATGGACCTGGCAGGGTCCAGTAGTGCTTTGGCCAGCAAAAGTGTCTTTATCAGGCTAATTTCAAATATGATAAGAGCAAATGCTTATATGGTCTTAAACAGAGGCAGCTGTAGTCACAGAATGGGATGCCCTGGGCAGGAATGGACCTGGCAGGGTCCAGTAGTGCTTTGGCCAGCAAAAGTGTCTTTATCAGGCCTAATTTCAAATATGATAAGAGCAAATGCTTATATGGTCTTAAACAGAGGCTGCTTTAGTCACAGAATGGGATGCCCTGGGCAGGAATGGACCTGGCAGGGTCCAGTAGTGCTTTGGCCAGCAAAAGTGTCTTTATCAGGCTAATTTCAAATATGATAAGAGCAAATGCTTATATGGTCTTAAACAGAGGCTGCTGTAGTCACAGAATGGGATGCCCCGGGCAGGAATCGACCTGGCAGGGTCCAGTAGTGCTTTGGCCAGCAAAAGTGTCTTTATCAGGCCTAATTTCAAATATGATAAGAGCAAATGCTTATATGGTCTTAAACAGAGGCTGCTTTAGTCACAGAATGGGATGCCCTGGGCAGGAATGGACCTGGCAGGGTCCAGTAGTGCTTTGGCCAGCAAAAGTGTCTTTATCAGGCTAATTTCAAATATGATAAGAGCAAATGCTTATATGGTCTTAAACAGAGGCTGCTGTAGTCACAGAATGGGATGCCCCAACAGGAATCGACCTGGCAGGGTCCAGTAGTGCTTTGGCCAGCAAAAGTGTCTTTATCAGGCCTAATTTCAAATATGATAAGAGCAAATGCTTATATGGTCTTAAACAGAGGCTGCTTTAGTCACAGAATGGGATGCCCTGGGCAGGAATGGACCTGGCAGGGTCCAGTAGTGCTTTGGCCAGCAAAAGTGTCTTTATCAGGCCTAATTTCAAATATGATAAGAGCAAATGCTTATATGGTCTTAAACAGAGGCTGCTGTAGTCACAGAATGGGATGCCCTGGGCAGGAATGGACCTGGCAGGGTCCAGTAGTGCTTTGGCCAGCAAAAGTGTCTTTATCAGGCCTAATTTCAAATATGATAAGAGCAAATGCTTATATGGTCTTAAACAGAGGCTGCTTTAGTCACAGAATGGGATGCCCTGGGCAGGAATGGACCTGGCAGGGTCCAGTAGTGCTTTGGCCAGCAAAAGTGTCTTTATCAGGCTAATTTCAAATATGATAAGAGCAAATGCTTATATGGTCTTAAACAGAGGCTGCTGTAGTCACAGAATGGGATGCCCCGGGCAGGAATGGACCTGGCAGGGTCCAGTAGTGCTTTGGCCAGCAAAAGTGTCTTTATCAGGCCTAATTTCAAATATGATAAGAGCAAATGCTTATATGGTCTTAAACAGAGGCTGCTTTAGTCACAGAATGGGATGCCCTGGGCAGGAATGGACCTGGCAGGGTCCAGTAGTGCTTTGGCCAGCAAAAGTGTCTTTATCAGGCCTAATTTCAAATATGATAAGAGCAAATGCTTATATGGTCTTAAACAGAGGCTGCTGTAGTCACAGAATGGGATGCCCTGGGCAGGAATGGACCTGGCAGGGTCCAGTAGTGCTTTGGCCAGCAAAAGTGTCTTTATCAGGCCTAATTTCAAATATGATAAGAGCAAATGCTTATATGGTCTTAAACAGAGGCTGCTGTAGTCACAGAATGGGATGCCCTGGGCAGGAATGGACCTGGCAGGGTCCAGTAGTGCTTTGGCCAGCAAAAGTGTCTTTATCAGGCTAATTTCAAATATGATAAGAGCAAATGCTTATATGGTCTTAAACAGAGGCTGCTGTAGTCACAGAATGGGATGCCCTGGGCAGGAATGGACCTGGCAGGGTCCAGTAGTGCTTTGGCCAGCAAAAGTGTCTTTATCAGGCCTAATTTCAAATATGATAAGAGCAAATGCTTATATGGTCTTAAACAGAGGCTGCTTTAGTCACAGAATGGGATGCCCTGGGCAGGAATGGACCTGGCAGGGTCCAGTAGTGCTTTGGCCAGCAAAAGTGTCTTTATCAGGCTAATTTCAAATATGATAAGAGCAAATGCTTATATGGTCTTAAACAGAGGCTGCTGTAGTCACAGAATGGGATGCCCCGGGCAGGAATCGACCTGGCAGGGTCCAGTAGTGCTTTGGCCAGCAAAAGTGTCTTTATCAGGCCTAATTTCAAATATGATAAGAGCAAATGCTTATATGGTCTTAAACAGAGGCTGCTTTAGTCACAGAATGGGATGCCCTGGGCAGGAATGGACCTGGCAGGGTCCAGTAGTGCTTTGGCCAGCAAAAGTGTCTTTATCAGGCTAATTTCAAATATGATAAGAGCAAATGCTTATATGGTCTTAAACAGAGGCTGCTGTAGTCACAGAATGGGATGCCCCAACAGGAATCGACCTGGCAGGGTCCAGTAGTGCTTTGGCCAGCAAAAGTGTCTTTATCAGGCCTAATTTCAAATATGATAAGAGCAAATGCTTATATGGTCTTAAACAGAGGCTGCTTTAGTCACAGAATGGGATGCCCTGGGCAGGAATGGACCTGGCAGGGTCCAGTAGTGCTTTGGCCAGCAAAAGTGTCTTTTTCAGGCCTAATTTCAAATATGATAAGAGCAAATGCTTATATGGTCTTAAACAGAGGCTGCTGTAGTCACAGAATGGGATGCCCTGGGCAGGAATGGACCTGGCAGGGTCCAGTAGTGCTTTGGCCAGCAAAAGTGTCTTTATCAGGCCTAATTTCAAATATGATAAGAGCAAATGCTTATATGGTCTTAAACAGAGGCTGCTTTAGTCACAGAATGGGATGCCCTGGGCAGGAATGGACCTGGCAGGGTCCAGTAGTGCTTTGGCCAGCAAAAGTGTCTTTATCAGGCTAATTTCAAATATGATAAGAGCAAATGCTTATATGGTCTTAAACAGAGGCTGCTGTAGTCACAGAATGGGATGCCCTGGGCAGGAATGGACCTGGCAGGGTCCAGTAGTGCTTTGGCCAGCAAAAGTGTCTTTATCAGGCCTAATTTCAAATATGATAAGAGCAAATGCTTATATGGTCTTAAACAGAGGCTGCTTTAGTCACAGAATGGGATGCCCTGGGCAGGAATGGACCTGGCAGGGTCCAGTAGTGCTTTGGCCAGCAAAAGTGTCTTTATCAGGCCTAATTTCAAATATGATAAGAGCAAATGCTTATATGGTCTTAAACAGAGGCTGCTGTAGTCACAGAATGGGATGCCCTGGGCAGGAATGGACCTGGCAGGGTCCAGTAGTGCTTTGGCCAGCAAAAGTGTCTTTATCAGGCCTAATTTCAAATATGATAAGAGCAAATGCTTATATGGTCTTAAACAGAGGCTGCTTTAGTCACAGAATGGGATGCCTCACAGCAGACTTAAGATCAGTTCAGTATATATGCACAGTTAGTTACTATAAGCAGCCTGAAAACGCTAACAAAGGCTGGATGAAAAAAAAAAAATCTCCCTGTCAGCCAGCTCCGTTTTTCCTACCTTTCCCTGGCTTTCTGTCTGTCTCCTGTCTGTCTCCTGCCTGTCTCCTGCCTGTCTCCTGCCTGTCCCTGTCTGTCCCTGTCTCCAGCCTGTCTAACTGCCTCAGCTACACAGCGTTCTGTCTGTCTGTCACGAATGCAATAGAGAAATGAGGAAAAGCAAGATGGCCGCCGTTAAATACCGCTGTGTGACGTCACCGGGCTTGCTGGCTGCTGATAGGCTGCATGTGACTGCCCCAGCTTGCACTGGCGCGGGATACATGTCCAGACATGTCCCGTCCGCCATCTTAGAATGCCTGTAAATGTAAATGAATGGATGTTAAAGGAAAACTTCGAGTGATCGAATCGCGGGGAAATTCGGATTCGATCCGAATCGAATTTTTCCTGAAATTCGGATCGAATCCGGGTTCGTCCGGATCGATTCGCTCATCCCTAAATATGACCCATATCTGGTGGAGCTGCCCACCTATTAAAGCGCTTTGGGACCGGATCTTCTCGATCTATGAGGAGGTCACTGGTCCAAGATAGAAAACACACCTCAGGTGGCGCTCCTCTCCCTTATCCCTGGCCCGGTATCTGGGATAAAAAAGGGTATCCTAAGACACTTTATATCAGCCATGAGAGCCATTATCCCTAGGAAATGGAAATCGCAGGTTCCGCCTACACTAATGGACTGGGTTCAAGAATTAGAAGTAATTCGTAATATGGAGGAGATTATCGCAGATCAAATCCACAGAACAGTTTTCATTATCCTGGACATGCTGGATGTTGTACCGAGATGCCCATCTCCCAGCCTTGCTACAATCTGGTGCTCGGTAAAGTAGACCGCCTAGGTCAGATGTGGCTGCTGTCACTCACTTACCCAGTGCTTAATAGTCCGATTGGCACGGGGTGAGAGTCTGTACATGCCCAGACAGGGATAGCACTTAGGACCTCCGCTAATCCATCCACTGGCCCTCCCTTACCTTACCCTTCCTTACCTTACCTTAATCACTCTACCTCCCCTATCTTCCCTACCTTCTCCCCCACTGCCCCCTCCTTTGGTTTTTACCTCCACCATCCCCAAACCACCAGTCTGATGTAATTCTCAGTTCTGCGGGTGGACCCACCTTCTGGAACATTATGTATGTCCATCCCTGTTGCCTCACTTAGAGGTTAGCACAGAATATCAATTCTATATGGAAGTGGGTACACCATTGTTATCATTGCTTTCATTGATAATATTACTGCGAATGTCAAGATTGTTGTCATCTTAACCTGCACAGTATCTAAATGCAGGCTATTTACCCCCCTTGCCCTCCCCCTTGTCTCTCCTTGCTAATCATTTGTATTCCCCTTGTTGTTGTATTTGTTGAAATCAATAAAAACTGATTATACTAAAAAGAATTGACTGCTGGAACTACCTTCTAGACAAGGGGTTTAATAATAGCAAATATCCTGGCTGAAAAGTCAGTAATAAAGGTAAGAGCAGTAAGTAATCAGGCAGGTGGTAAAAGTGCAAGTTCATTGGGTAAAACACATACAAAGAGATGTTTGTCAAAAAAATGATACCATAATTATAACATATTTGATACAAGTAACCAAACTGCTGGTGCAAAAAAATATAAACGTAAGGATATGCTGATCAGGAAGATGATGTGCACAAACATACATAAGCTAATCAATCCAAGTGAAAAAATATATATAAAAAGTGTGCTGAAAAATACAGTCCTGAAATTTGACTGCTGCCCAGGGTGATCAGGGTGAGTGCATCAGCCTGCATCCACACACTTTGTGGTAGCCTACACCACTGCTCATTTGATCACCGTAAGACAATGTGCAGACTTGATCCAGCCTCATGGTGTTAGCTAAAAAGCATTGCTGCACAATGGGTCCAAATTCTGTGGTCTGCTGCCATGTACAGGTAGGTCTTTGCATATTCAGAGCTGTTGTAATCTAGCCCAAGAAAAAAGTTTCAGTATACAGGCATCTACTGCCTAAGAAACTCTACGCATGAACAAGAATCAATTGTATGCAGGGAACACCACCATATAGCTCTATATAGTGTCCAACTTTTAAACGTAAAAAAAAAAAGCAAAAAGGATATGGTCCCAGCATCAGATGATTATGAAATTGTGGTTGCAGATGTGGACAGGGGGTATAGAGCAAGACAGTAGATATATGGTGTGTTATTAACTGTATTGCACACTAAAGCTTGCTACCTTTTTGGTTTACTGATAGGGAACTTTGTGGAGTTAGAGGCTTACTTCCCAACAGCATTACAAATAACATAGGCTGTGGGACAGTATAAGGTTCAAATAAATGGAGCTGTGTGTCGGTTGTTTTACAACTGACTGGGGTTGTAAAGCTAAATAAGGCTAACAAACACAGGCTGCATGTCAGGTTGTAGTTTTTTTTAGGAATAGTTAATGGGCTGTTGAAAAGGTTCAGTTAAACGGTAACTAAAGGACAGCAATGAAAGAGTACATTTTCAGACAGTAAAGTTAGAACAGTAGGAAGAAAAGGTATTATGTAAATCGGAGGTGGGGACAGGAGTGGAAATTAAAGGCTGTTTAGAAGAAAATAATTAAAATTAGCAGTTACAGGAAGTAGGAAAAAAGTTAATGTGCACCTATAGGGTTAACATAGCTTAAAATGAATCCCCTTTTCCATTTCATTAACCCTGAAGCTCCCCTAAGTGGACTGGTGTCATTATGAGGAAATACGCTCACAAAACAGAAGCAGCGGTGTGGATAATCTGGAGGTTTCAGAGTCTGCTTTTGGAATTGCTCTCTTTGTTTTGTTATATGTAATTCAACCCTCTAATATATATATATATATATATATATATATATATATATATATATATATATATATATATCACATACCAAAGGTATCATCATTTATCCGTTGACTAATTTTAGATGCTATGGGAATAATATTTTTGTTTTTTTAGTTCATTTCATTTGCATTTGTGTATATTATGGTTCTAGACATATCGTATGTATAGACAATATCGAGAAGACATTCTTGTGAAGGCTTTTCTGGAATTTCAGCAGAAAAGGTTGGTAAACAGACGTCGGGGAAACCATCTGTTAGGGCCAAAGAAAAACCGTGCTCTGCCATTTTTACCAATGTCCTTTCAGTTATCACAGATATACTACAGGTAAGTGAACCTTCCCATATTCAATATATGTACTAATTATACTGATTATGATTCGATTTAAGCAGATTGTTTGTGTCTGTAGGCTTTTCATTTGGCGATTTCCATCAACAATCTGTACAGAATCGTTTGAGTTTCTCGAAAGGTTAAAGGAGTATGAAAATGCTGATCAGCCCGATGTATTTTCCTTTGGTGATCAAGTTATTGAAACACCAACAGATATGTTGGTATATTCTCTGGATGGACCAGGTGGACACTGTGCAACAGTTCTCTCCCTTATGCTTGTGGGATTTGTATCTGTGAATGTGAAAATCCCAGACCAGATTGTCGTTGTTGACAGCACTCTTGTTGATAATGAAGTAATAAAAAGGTAAGTGGTTTATTTTATATGTTGAAAAGCAAGCAAGTTGGGCATAGAAATTGAACCAAAAATGAATTAGAATTGCCTACATTCAAAGTAAATATTTTCCCAAGTCATTTAAAACAGGAACATGCTGTAATTATCCAGGCAAAAAAATAGTAAACCCATAGTCTGAAATATTATTATTATAATCTGAATGAACCATAATCTTGTATTTTCCTTCTTCCAATCCATTCCATACACTCCTTACTCTTGGGTTTCCTCCTCCTTGCTGATCACGTGACTGCAAGAAAGAAAACAGGCGCGGCCCTCCCGGGCCCATAAGTAGCAGCTGCCCCTAATCAGATCAGTTTTCTTTCTTGCAGTGGCAAGATGACTGACTGAAGATTCAGGTAGCTCTCAAGGTTTTTGGCAGCAAGCGGGGGACTGAACCCTGTCGGCTCTCTGCAGAGCTTTATTCCCACGGAGCCCTCAAGACCCAAGTTTATGCCTCCACAGCGTTGGCTGTTTTGGGGTCCGTGAAGGTAAGGCGGAAGCCCTGGGGTCTTGGGGCGCTTTACAGAGTGTATGCTCTGGGCTGCAGGCTTCTCAGAAAGCAAGTCAGCCGCAGGTTTTTCTCTGGTGTACCTGCTGATGATGTTTTTTATTTTTTCACCCAAGCCCTCCTTCTTCCAGTAGGTAGGCTTTATATATAAAAAAAAAAAAAAAAATGAATGAATTTTTTGTTGGTGTATATGCCCTTAAGAGGTCTGACGTCACACAGGGGGCGGAGTTATATCTGACCCACATGGCCTGTCTACTCACTTCTCTTGTGGAGGGAGGTGGAGGTTGCTAGTCTCGGATGAGCAGGTAGGAAGCGACGGCTCTCTTCCTCCCCTTACCCCGTGTAGCAGCGCAGCCTAGGTGGACGCCTGGGTTCCCCCCCGATACTCGTGGCTTTTCCAGGCACGCCGGGCGCCTCTCCCCCAGACCTCCCTCCCCTCTTCAATGTATTCGGGGGACCCACGGCGGTGCCGCCAGATCGTGGTCTTAGCATGGCCGCACGGCGGGTCAGGGGTCGGATCAGCGGCCATGCTGTGGCCAGGAGCATTGCGTATAGGGGGTTTGTGAGTCGCAGGTGAGGCTGATTTATTAGTGTGTAGCTGTGTGCCTGTGTGTTTATTCTGGCATCTGCTTTTCAGGTGATAACTTGCAGCAGGGTGAGTGGATCGTCTTATTCATTTTTTCTGTTTGCCTTTCAATATTGATATATTTTTATAGAATGTAAATATTTGGCTCTGGTTAAGGATCAATTTTTATTAAACATTTTTAAATATTTTTAAACGTTTTCCAAATCTTATTATTTATTATTATTTATTTATTCATCTTTAATAATTTTTTTATATTATTGCTTTTATCTATTATTATCATGATTTATATTACTAGTAATACTCTTATGTATAGGCTATTAAAAGTGAAATCCATTTTTTTGAAAGAATGTTTAAAAACAAAAAAAAGAGGAAAGAGATGAGTTATTAAATCTATTTTTTCTCCTCTTTTATTTTTAGATTTGGAAGAAGGATAAAAAACAGGGTTGTGGTTCCTCCCGGTCCCTTTTTTAGGGGATTGGTTTAGGCTCGGGTCCTCTTGGGTCAGTAGTATACCTTATAAAATGTATTATAAAAAAAAAAAAAAAAAAAAAAAAAAAACACCATGAGGGAGGCATCCGGGGATAGCGATACGGGCACCCCTCTGGAGCAGGGCAAGATCTGCCCTTTGTGCAAACAGGATCCTCTAGGCAGTTTTGGCACAGTATGTTCCACCTGTGCCGTTAGGATCGGCCTAGATCACAACAGAGCGGTTGACCGAGTATCTAGCCCAGCGAGTGCTGGTGGGAGCAGGGCGGCTCATCCATCCCCTGTTTCCCCTCAAGGGGGAGAAGACAGTGAGGGGCACACAGATATTACTCACAGGCTGGATAATCTGGAAAGACAGTTGTCTTTTGTTTTGCCAAGGAAGGCTGCATATAAGAAAAGACATTTAGAACCTGTGGCAGAAGAGGATATGTTTGCCTCCTTTGGAGAAGAAGAGGTTGAGGATTATATGGACGAGCAGGCCTCTGAGGGTGAGCTGCGATCGGAAGAGGATAGTAACTCCATTCTGTTTTCATCTGATGAAGATCCTCTCCTTGTGGATGAGACAGAAGGTCTACTGTCGGCGGTTTTTGATACCTTGAATATCTCCCCTCCTGAGGTAGTGAAAAGAAAAAAAGATGATCTGTTTAAGCTTGTTAGACAAAAGCAGGTGTTCCTGGAACAACCGCACTTTTCTAAAATGGTTCTTAAGGAGTGGGAAAATCCTAATAAATTACCGGCCGTTCCTAGAATCCTAGATGTCAGGTATCCTTTCCCGGCAGACATGATCAAACTTTGGTCTTATCCGCCTGATGTGGACTCTCCAGTGGCAGGGTTGTCTAACACTTCAGTGATGCCATCCGCTACTATGGGGTCCCTTAGAGATCCCTCAGAAAGGCGTATGGATCAGTTGGCCCTCCATGCCTTCGCCATGATAGGCTCCCTTCTCCGCACGGTTTGTGCCACGGCCATTGTGTCCCTGGCTTCGAGAAAGAAGATGAAGTAGAATCTAGCCAGGGCCAAGTCGCGCAGGCTGTCACAAGAGTCTAAGGACTTTAAGGACTGTTTGGACTTTAATGCATTTGCCATTACTGCAATGGAAGATGTGGTCAGGCTGGCTGCCAGAACCTCTGCGCTCCTTGTGGCCTTGCACCGCTCATTATGGCTCAGACAATGGTCGGCGGATGCCGCCGCTAAAAAGGCACTGACGGATCTACCCTTTGTAGGGAGCAGACTTTTTGGAGAAAAGCTGAACGGTATGGTTAAAGACGGCAAACTGCCTCAGAGAAAAAGAACGACTAGGCCTTTTCAGAGGTTCTCATCTTTTCGACCCTTCCGGAGAGGCAGAGGTGCTTTTCAGCCTTGCTCCCATAAAGATTTTTGGGGTAGAGGCAGAGCACGTAATAGAGCAGGAGGGGCCTGGAGAAGTAGGCCTAAACCTCCAGCCAAGTTCACTCCAGCATGAGGGGGCGCCCTCACCTGAGCGGGTGGGGGGGCGGCTTTTGCATTTTGCTCATATCTGGAGGTGCCGCGTAAGGGATCAGTGGATCCAAGAGGTAGTGTCCTCAGGTTACAAAATCGAGTTTGCAGCCAGACCGCCCGCAAGGTTCCTTCGGTCAGGGGCATCCCGGAACCAGTCAAAGTTAGATGCCCTGAAGTCCGCTGTTTGGCACCTCCTTCAAAAAGGGGTGATTTGTCGAGTACCCCTTCAGGAAGAAGGTCAGGGGTTTTATTCCAACCTTTTTACAATCCCCAAAAAGGACGGGTCGATTCGTCCCATTTTAGATCTGAAGGATCTCAACAGATATATCCGCGTGAAGCATTTCCGCATGAAGACGTTGAGGTCAGCTTTAACAGTAGTTCGACCCGGGGATCTTATGACTACCATAGACATAAAGGGACGCGTATCTGCATGTGCCAATTTTTTCGGGACATCAAAGATTCCTGAGGTTTGCCCTGGAAGACAAGCATTTCCAGTTTGTAGCACTCCCATTCGGGATATCCTCGGCTCCAAGAGTATTCACCAAGGTTTTGGCAGGTCTCATGGCAATTTTCAGGAGCCAGGGGATTTGTAGTGTCCCCTATTTGGACGATCTTCTAATATCAGCCGGATCGCAGCAGCAGATCCCGAAGGACACGCAGACGGTCCGATCGACTCTGGAGGAATTCGGCTGGGTGATCAATTACCCGAAGTCTCATATCACTCCAGCGCCAGTAAGGAACATCTTAGGTATGATTCTGGACACTGTCCAAGTCAAAGTGTATCTGCTAGAACAGAAGGCTCGACTAATTCAAAGTCAGATAGAGTGCTTCCTGGCTTGCTGGCAGCCGACTATTCGGCTGGGCATGAGGGTAATAGGCCTGATGGTAGCCTGCTTCGAGGCGGTACCTTTTGCCCAGTTTCACATGAGGCCCCTTCAATGGAATCTGCTGGCAAGCTGGGATCGAGCCCCACAGTCGCTAGGATCAAGTTTTTGTACTAACGCCCTTGGCAAGACATTCTCTTCTGTGGTGGATGGACCCTCTTCACTTGTCTATAGGCAGGTCCTTCTTGACTCCACAGTGGCAGATTGTTGCCACGGATGCCAGTCTCACAGGATGGCGTGGCGTTTGGCAAACTCAGAAAGTCCAGGGCCAATGGGGGCCAAGAGAAAATTAGCTCCCCATAAATGTATTGGAATTAAGAGCCATCGGGCTAGTGCTTCAGTATCTGACCCCCTGCTTGAAGGGGCAGGCAGTCCAGGTCCAGTCGGACAACCGGACGGCAGTAGCCTATATCAATCATCAGGGGGTACCCGGAGCAAGGGTGCTCTTCTGGAGGTAGGCTGGATTCTGATCTGGGCAGAGGAGAATGCATCTCGGCAGTTTACATCCCGTGGATAGAAAACCAGGAGGCCGACGCTCTGAGCCGGAAGGTCCTGCGCCGGGGAGAATGGTCCCTCAGTTGGAAGGTTTTCCAAGCCCTTTGTCTGCGCTGGGGGCGCCCGGAAGTGGATCTCTTTGTGTCCAGACACAGTCACAAGCGGCCAAAATTCATGTCCCTGTCAAGGGACCCTCTGGCCATAGCCACGGACGCCCTTTCAGTCCCTTGGACAAGGTTCAAGCTTCTGTACATTTTTTCCCCGTTTCCGCTTCTGAGTCGAGTGCTAAGAAGGATAATTCAGGAAGGAGTACCCACCATTCTAGTAGCTCCTCATTGGCCAAGAAGAAGTTGGTTCTCGGACATAACAAGGATGGCGGTAGACCAATGGCGTCTACCGGTCGAGCCAGATCTTCTCACTCGGGGCGCTTCGGCACCCGAATTTACTGATGCTGGCTTTGACGGCTTGGCTATTGAGACCGCGGTCCTAGCAGAGAGAGGATTATCAGCTAAGGTCATTCATACCATGATCCAGGCCCGGAAGAAGTTGTCTTCCATGATTTATTACAGGGTCTGGCGGTCATTCATATTCTGGTGTGAGGCTAGGAAATTTTCATGCAAAACATATTAAATTTCCAGAGTTCTAGAATTTCTTCAGGATGGCTTAGAAATGGGCCTACGATTAAGTACCCTAAAAGGGCAGGTATCGACCTTATCTATTTTTTTCCAGAGGTCTATCGCTTGTAAAAGACTCATTAAAACTTTTTTTCAGGGAGTCACTCATGTCTGTCCACCGCGCAAGTCTATATTACCGGTGTGGGACTTGAATTTGGTGTTGACGGCTCTACAGGTCGCTCCCTTTGAACCTATGATTGACGCTCCAATGAGCATTTTTACTTCTGTGCGGCGTATTTCAGAGTTAGCATCCTTATGTATGAAGTCTCCTTATTTTGAGTTACATAGAGACAAGGTAGTTTTTCATTTTAAGCCTGATTTTTTACCTAAGGTTGTCTCTCCCTTTCACCTTAATCAGGAGGTAATTCTACCCTCCTTATGCCCAGTTCCGGCTAATGCTAAGGAAAGGGCACTTCATTCTCTAGACGTGGTTAGAGCCATCAGGTATTATTTGGCAGCTACAGATGCCTTCCGCAAGACGGATTTTCTTTTTGTCATTTCAGAAGGACCAAAAAAGGGGTTTCTGCCAGCTAAAGCCACTGTCAGTAAGTGGATTAGGCAGGCAGTAGCTAGAGCTTACTCGCCTAAGGGGAAGGAACCCCCTTTTCAGGTCACGGCCCATTCCACTAGGGCCATTGGTGCTTCTTGGGCTTTTCAACATCAGGCTTCGGTGGAACAGGTTTGCAAAGCTGCCACCTGGTCTTTGGTGCATACATTCACCAAGTTTTACAAGGTAGATGTTAGAGCCTCAGCTGACGCTGTTGTGGGTCGGAAGATTCTACAGGCAGTAGTGAAGTGAACTACCTGCCGTTCTGCATTAGAGGATCCCGCCCATAGATGGCACTGCTTTTGGAGATCCCAAGAGTAAGGAGTGTATGGAATGGATTGGAAGAAAAAACGCAATTCTGTGAGGTACTCACCTGTAGAATTGTTTTTTCTGGGAATCCATTCCATACACTCCGGCCCACCTGTTTTGGGTCATGTTATCTTCCGATGTTTTTTCTGATGGGGTGTTAATCCATTTTCTGATTATTAATTCATAGTATGGAAAAAAAAAGATAATAAATAAATAAAAATATAAATAAAATAAAAAAAAAAGTAATAGGACTTAATTTTGAGAGCATTTTTTGGTTGAGTTTGATGTGTAGTAACATGGACTCTTATTAGGGCCTCCCGGCCTGTCTCTAAATGACTTTACTGCTTTTTAAGTAAACTGATCTGATTAGGGGCAGCTGCTACTTATGGGCCGGGAGGGCCGCGCCTGTTTTCTTTCTTGCAGACACGTGATCAGCAAGGAGGAGGAAACCCAAGAGTAAGGAGTGTATGGAATGGATTCCCAGAAAAAACAATTCTACAGGTGAGTACCTCACAGAATTGCGTTTTTGAAACCTTGCCTAATAAACCTAGATGTGCTTCAGTCTGATCTGCTCTACCTAGTGCATTTACAGATCCTTTAAAAACATCACTTAAGTTTTTTCATGCCTGTCCAGTCAGTTTCCACCAGTATATTCTAAGCATACAGCACGTCCTGCTCCCGAATAGTCATAACATGTGGGTAGTCCTCCGCCTCCGGCGCCGTGCACTGCAGACATGTAGAAAACAAGCTCCTCCTCCTACATACACCGAGGGACCTCCCACAAATCCCCTAGATTTCTCTGCAGTGCTGGAACTGCGAAGACATGAAGTATCACGCTCTCGCAGGCGAGCGGGCCTTACGGCCCAAAGTCCTGTGGGACTATTTCCACCCATCCTCTTCAGAAGAATTATGCCTCCCAGCCTAGGCTGCGCGGGTCGGGTAAAGGTTGGTAGCACCTGGTGTGCTGAATGGAGCCGTGCTCCACCGCAATCCCCCTCCATAGGGTAGGCGGTCAGGCCGATGGTGAGCCTCTAGAGGATGCCCCTCCCGCATTTTTACCCGTGCCCCTCACAGACTCAGTCCATGGACACCGTCAGCTTCTCCCCTCGCTTCCTCCCGTAACTCGGGGGGAAAAGAAAGGGGGGGGGGTGTGTGGCAACCCTAGTGCCCATTCGCCATTAGACCTTGTTCCTTTAATCAGGGGGTCAGTGTCGCGCCTCACTGTACAGTGCGAGCTGTCTTTCTTACTATCAGTCTGCTTCGGCAGATTCATTCCAGTGTGTCAGCATTAGATTTTACTTATTCTCCGCTGCTGTACTTGCTGTCGGTTGGAGCTTCGCGCTCTTTGGGGGAGGCGGAGACTCGGCATGACGCGTCTCGCGTCACAGCCTGGCCTGGCCCTCCCCTCGAGGTTCACTGGCGCCATTTTCTCTATCTTCGCGCGTGGTGTGGCTCGTCTCCTCCCTCGGTCATGTAAGTGCCCTCCGGGGCGGTATGGTTTCTATGTTTTTTCAAACAGAGCATGGCACTGACTCCACTCCCCTTGTCCCATTATGTCTTTCAGAAGCCAAGACTTTGTTACCGGCCCCAGCCTAACATATATTACAACGGGTCCTCTTTACAAATTCTCCCACATTACTAGCGGGTTTTTGGGGCATCCGGGGTTGCTTATTGCATAATTCCCTGCGTCATACTGCTTAAAAATCACCATATGGAGGCATTTCAGGATTATGGAACCGGGGTCCCTCCGGGACGTGACCGGCTGTGTGCAGTGTGTGGCCAGCCCCTGGCTGAGGCTGAGAGGGCACAGGTCTGCGGACAGTGTGCAGAACAGGCAGGTTTGCTAACAGAGGAACCTCCCTTCCTCACCTTCGTCTCCCCGCTCCCAAATATCACTCATGACGAGTCCCACTCCAGCGGGGATGACCTGCAAGAGGTGCCGCGAGCGTTGCCCACGGCGGAGCTGGTGCTTTCTGGATTGGCAGAGCGTATGGGCCCTGGTAAAAAGCGGTCCCTGACACCTCCAGGCTCTCCGGTTCCTGACGTTACCGATGATTCTGCTGATATGCAGGACCCTGACCCTTCTGAGGAAGGTGAGCTATTCTCAGACTCGGGCTCATCCCATGGGATGCCAGCGGGCCGTGATGAATCTGAGCCTGGTTCCTGGGGTCTGTGTGACACGGATGAAATCCTGATCAAGATTTTTGAGGTTTTGTCAATCTCTCCTCCTGGGGAATATCCCCAAGCCTAAAAGGGAGAGTTTCCATACAGCGCCGCCGCGCTTGGAGTTCCTAGAACAGGAACATTTCCAGAATATTATATCCCAGGAATGGGAATTGACTGGTAAGCTTAAAGGGATTCCAGGGGCCTGGGAATGGAAGTACCCTTTTCCCCCTGATGTGGTCAATTTATGGTCAGCTCCCCTGGTGGTGGACGCGCCGGTTATAGGGGTCACAAACCCCCCTTATTCTCAGTGTGCCACACACCCCGCTTCCCCTTTAATTCTTACGATCGGGTTACTCCACCAGCAGGTGGCGACGTTGCAGAGAAGTCTTGAAAACGAGCCCCTTCCAGCCTATATATAGCTGGGACCTCCCACTCAACACCAGTTTTTTCTCTCTGCATGAAGCGACAAGACAGAAGAAAGAAGTCTCCTGCTTGCAGGTAGCCGGGGTCAAACCCGGCATCCCCTTTTGGTCTATTTCTGCCCAGTTCTATTGTGTTGTTTATGCCTAGTTAAACGGAAGCCTCCCAGCCTAGGCTGCTGGCTGGGCAAAGGTAGATGGCACTTTAGGTGCCTAGGAGCTTATCTCCTCCGCTCGACCCCACTTGTGGGGCAATGCGGCTATCCGCCATGGTGATCCGGATTTGGGATGCCCCTGTCCCGATGTTCCCTTTAGGTCACCTTCTCCCGCTCGGTCCCTTCTCCCTTCGCTATATAGGGGGGGGGGGGGGGGGTGTGTGTTGCATGAGGTGCTTTACTTAGTGTTATGTGTGGGAGTGCTTTGGCAGGGCAGCGCTGTGGTGGCGGCGCGTGGCTTGAGCTGCTGGGGCCTTTGTATTGCACTTTCCCCCCTTTTTTGCTGTGTCCGGGCCCGCACTTCACTTCCCCTGTCTTATTAGAGACAGGTGTGCTGAAGCCGGTGGGGGAAGAGGTCCAGTGCGGCTTGAGCTGTAGAGGTGTACTTTGTTATTGCCTGCCATGTATAGCGTTTTTTCCTGGGGCACTTCTGCTTATGTATGGGTCAAATGCCTGTATTTGGGTATGTGTGGATATATATATATATATATATATATATATATATATATATATATATACACATATGCAGGTATATACTCTTATTTTTTATTGATGCACTCTCTGGCTTTGCCTTGAAATAGCATGTGTCATGTATATTTTATTCATGATGTTTAAACTATTCGTATATGTTTGCCTTGTTGGTTATGTATGAATGTGGTGCATACTACTTTGGGGGACTGACTGTGGTCTCTTCCCCCACAGATTCTGGGATCCCCTCACTGCAGTGGCTCTCCCGGTCTGTTATACCTGGCTAGTCTTAGTCTCTAAATTGGGATTTTCCTAGGCTTAAAAAAAATCCTCCCACTTCCGGGACTTTAATTACAAAGGGGCATCCCGGGTTGCTTAATGCGTAAAACCCTGGGTTGTTGCGAATACCACAAATTCACCATATGGAGGCTTCCAACGTTACCGGAAATGGCTCTTCGGGGCTATCCAGGCTGTGTGGGGGTTGTGGGGCTCCGCTCCCAGGCGATGTCATATTATGCGTTCCATGTGCAAGGCAGAACATTGCGCGCCAGTCCGTTGCTCCGGCTTCTGGCTCCTCGCAACTTCCGTCATCTCCTATCCCCCCCAACCTATTCCGGACCCCGTGTGACATTGTCAAAAATGGGGATTCGCATTCCGAGGTGCATGCGCGGTTGGCCAACCTCGAGAAAATAATTTCCGCTTCAGTGGCTCAGAAGGCTACGGCAAAGCGGAAGCACCTTTCTCCGGCAGTGCCTGCTTTGGAGGGTGAGGTACCTGAATTTTTGGATTGGTCCGATTGTCCCCCTGATGAGGAGAGAGAACTCCTTGAGGAGTCGGATGAGCCTGCAGACCAGCTATTGTTTGACACTGCTAGTGATCAGGCTGTGGGGGTGTCCATTGACACTCCTTCCATTTTGGCTCAAATGTCTTGGCCTTGGATCCGCCTGCGGTGGTCCCTCTGCCAAAGGGTGAGTTGTTTGACATACCCCAGCCGCGTTTGGTGTTTCCCAGGCAACAGCACTTTGAGAGGGTTGTCCTTAAGGAATGGGAACAACCCGCGCGCCTGGTTGGAACTCCTCCTAATTGGGATAAGCGTTATCCCTTTCCGGAGGACTTGGTGAAGCTTTGGTCAGTGTCCCCCGACGTCGATACCCCTGTGTTAAGGCTGACTGGCTCGGCTGCGTTGCACTTTTCTGACACCACTACCATTAAGGATGGTGAGGATCGTCGGGTTGATCAATTGGCTCGCCATGGTTTTATCAGTGCCGGGTCGACACTACGGCCAATTTGTCCTTCGGCGCCTCTTCTGCTGGCAGTTAGATCCATTATTAGGGGTCTGCACGCAGATCTTGATCCCGCTTGTGATAGGTTTAGTTCTCTCAAGCAGTGTGAGTCGTTTGTTTCTTTTGTCCTGACTGCTCAGGACGATGCTCTTGCGACGAGTAGCAGGACAGCGGCATTGCTGGTGGCTATTCATCGGTCTATATGGCTGCGCCAGTGGACGGCGGACCTTAACTCTAAAAGGGCGCTTACAGCGCTACCTTTCTTAGGTTTACGCCTTTTTGGCGAGAAATTGGATGCTGTTACCAAGGATGGTAAGTTGCCTCAATTCAAGAAGCCTCGTCGCTCCTTTCGGGGTGCGAGTTCTTTTAGTCCCTTCCCGTTACCGGGGGTGTAGGTTGGTCCCGGGGAAGAGGTCGTGGCCGTCCCGGTCAGTCCTGGGGCGCCAAGCCCAAACCTACTGCTAAGCCCGCTCAGCAATGAGGGGCTGCCCTCACCCGTGCGGGTGGGGGGACGATTGCGAGACTTTTCCCTGGTTTAAGGCCGCGAGAATCCGGACACATAGATCTGGGAGGGGGTGTCGCCCGGTTACAAACCGGAGTTCGAGTCTCGCCCTCCTTCACGGTTTTTCCTGGAAATGGCGGGCATCCGGCCGGTGTCGCGCTTAGAGGTGGGCCTCGGTTTTTGCTCCATTCTCTTCGCAGCTCCCAAGAAGGACGGGTCGGCTTGCCCCGTCCTGCATCTGAAGTTTTTCAACCTTCCCAGGTCCTCCCCTGCTCCGGCCAGGGTGGTGTCCTTTCTGGGAATGCGGTCGGATTCCGGTCAACACAGGGTGTTTCTCACTCAGTCCAAAATTTGTCTGATTCAGGAGTTGGCTTGGGTCCTTCTTTCCAACCCTCGGCCGTCTGTTCTGGAGCTGAGAGCCTTCCGTCTGGTTCTTGCTCTTTTGTCTCATCAGGGTCTGGGCCTTTTGGTTCAGCTTCGCTCGGACAATCAAACAGCGGTTGCTTACATCAATCATCAGGGAGGGACTTGCAGTCTGGGTGCCCTCAGAGGGGTGTCCTATCCTGACCTGGGCGAAGGCACATGTTCCTTGTCTCTCGGCAGTCTGCAGTCCGCTCCGGTAGGGGAAACCGGAGGTGGTCCTGTTTCCCTTTCGTCACAATTACAGGCTCCCGATCCTTGTGTCGCTCTCCCAGGATCCTCTGGTTCTGGCGGCGGAAGCCATATCCCTGAGCTGGGGGGGACCCGGGGTTTCTGTACCTGTTTCCTCCGATACCCATGCTAGGCTGGGTGGTACGGAAGCTGGTTCTGGAAAGGGTGTCCGCCATTCTCGTGGCCCCAAGATGGCCAAGACGAGTATGGTGCGCAAACATCGTTTGGCTGACAGTGAATCAGCTCATTCTGCCTCTTCGGCCCAATCTGCTCACTCAGGGTCGGCTGTCTTACCCCAATTTACCAACGCTGGTTTTGATGGCTTGGCCGCTGAGGCCTCCATCTTGAAGGAGGAGGGTCTTTCTGACTCGATTATTAAGACTCTGATCGGTGCCCGAAAGAGGTCTTCTTCTATCACCTACTATAGGACTTGGAAAGCCTATATCGCTTGGTGTGAGGTTAGGTCCTTGCCTTGTAGGGTCTTTTCGGTCTCCAAGATTCTGGACTTTTTACAATCAGGGCTGGACTCCGGTCTTCAGCTGAGTACTTTGAGAGGGCAGGTTTCTGCCTTATCTATCTTTTTTCAGAAGCATTTTGCTCTTCTTCCTTTAGTTAAAACTTTTTTCTAGGGGGTTACGCATGTGCGGCCTCCCAGAAAACCATTACTCCCTGTTTGGGACTTGAATTTGGTTCTTTCTGCTCTTCAGGCTCCTCCCTTTGAGCCTTTGCAAGATATTGTTTTGTCTACCCTGACTCAGAAGATTGTCTTCTTGGTAGCTATCACTTCGGTTCGGCGTGTCTCGGAGTTGGCGGCCTTGTCTATTCAGGCGCCCTACTTTGAGAGGCATCGGGATAAAGTGGTCTTTCGGTTCAAACCGGACTTTCCTCCTAAGGTTGTTTCTGCTTTTCATTTGAATCAGGATATTGTTCTTCCCTCCCTGTGTCCTAAGCCTAAGAATGACAAGGAGAGGGTTTTGCATTGTTTGAATGTAGTACGCTGTGTTAAGTACTATTTGATTATTACTTCTCCTTTTCGTAAAACTGATGCCTTTTTTGTTGTGCCCTGTGGGCCTAGGAAGGGTTTGGCTCCGGCCAAATCTTCCATTAGCAAATGGATACGTCAGGCCATTATTGCGGCCTATTCTGCTAAGGGGAAAGTTCCCCCTTTTCGTATCACTGCTCATTCTACTCGCGCCGTTGGAGCGTTTTGGGCTTTTCAGCACCAAGCTTCTGTTGAACAAGTTTGTAAGGATGCAACCTGGTCTTCTGTTCATACTTTTTCTAAGTTTTACAAGGTTGATGTGCGGGCCTCAGCGGATGCTGTGTTTGGCCGCAAAGTTCTGCAGACTGCAGTCATTTAAGTTATGCTTCACTTTGCCTTCGGATACCCATCCCTTGTGGACACTGCTTTTGGATGTCCCGATCGTAAGAATTAAAGGGGAAGCGGGGTGTGTGGCACACTGAGAATAATACCATTTTGTGAGTACTCACCTGAAAAATGGATATTGTCAGTGTGCCACACACCCCGCTTCACCCGCCCTTTTTGGTATCCTGGATCCTTTATATGGTGAAGCTTTTCTTTATTTTGAGGTTGCCGTTGGATTTCCTGGTACCTTGTCTTTCTGCTTTTTAAATCACTGGTGTTGAGTGGGAGGTCCCAGGTATATATAGGCTGGAAGGGGCTCGTTTTCAAGACTTCTCTGCAACGTCTCCACCTGCTGGTGGAGTAACCCGATCGTAAGAATTAAAGGGGAAGCGGGGTGTGTGGCACACTGACAATATCCATTTTTCAGGTGAGTACTCAAAATGGTATTTTATGACTGCCCCCTTTTACCGTACCCTTCGGGATGCTGAGGAATCGCACATTGACAGACTGGCCTCACACGCATTCTCGTGTGCCGGGACGGCCCTGCGCCCTGTTTGTGACGCGGCCATCACGGCGGTGGCTGCCAGGACTCCTGTCAGAAAGATACTGGATCACCGCCCTGAGGACCTCCCTTGGGGGGGTGTTTAGTGCGCTATCAGACTGCGAAGCCTTTGTTAAGTTTATTCTATCGGCACTGGATGACACCATTAAGATGTGTGCTAGGAGCTCAGCACTTGCGGTAGCCATTTGCCGCCTGGTCTGGCTGCGACAGTGGGGCGCTGATGGAGCTACAAAAAAGGCTCTCACTTGCTTTCCATTCAGAGGACGGCGGTTATTCGGGGTCCGCTTGGACCTTTTTGGCAAAAAGGCTATAGCACCCTTCCGCAGAAGGCCGCTCCTGCCTCCACGAGGCAGGGTCACCCCTCCACCTCCCTACGTTAGTGTCAAACGTGAATCTGAGGTGTGTTTCCAGCTGTTCGGCATGGATTTCCAACATGGCGCGGGCAGGCAGCGCCCTGGGCCTTCTGGCAGGACCAAGTCCAAATCTGCCAAAACCTTGCAAGCATGAAGTGGCGCCCTCGCCCGTCTGGGCGAGGGGACGACTGCACAGCTGTCTCACATCCAGGAATATGCCTTCTCCTTCTGGTGGTTCCGGGATGTAACCCACCTGGGCTCAGGATGGGTTCTCGCTGGTCGGTCCCCCCTCAGTTTTTTGTCAGGGTGTTTTTAGTCCCTGCCTTCCCTTCTGAAACTGGCGCAGGCCGGACTGGGCCTGCAGTGTTGGGCGCACTTGTTAATTGCCTTAACGGTATGGGGCCATGGCCTCTCTAGTTTTTCCATCCTCCCCCCCTCATTAGTATGAGGTACCCCGTGGGCCTATGGCAGGCCTAGCAATTCTACCTTCACAGGTAGTCCATATATGACAACTCTGTCTTAGGTCACGGGCCCCCCTGCGCGGGGGGGGGCTTTCGGCCTCTTGCGAAGCTCTAGATCTTCTTAGTCTCCCTGGGGTCTGCTGGACGCCAAGACTATTTCTAGACAGCGTCGCAGGATCAACCCTGCGGCTTGAGGCACTATATTGGGGCCTCTCTTTCGTGCCCAGGCTACTACCCTGGCGTGACCTACCGGGTCGTCTTCCTTACTCCCCAGCCCCTGCATCAGACGAAGTGGGTCGGTTTGCCGACAGTGTCCCCTGGAAGCTACTGGATGGTTGCTTAAACACCTCATCCCCTCACGGTCACTTATCCACTATCCCCCGTTCCTGGGAAATCGGTTCAGGCCTGCAGCCTTCTTCTCTGGCATTAGGGGACCCCTGGTTACGGGGGCTCTGCCCCCCCTTTACTGGCGCCTTGCCTTCACCAGGCGGGATGGCAGCTGGTGGGCCTGTGGGTGACACATCAGGATGATGTCATTTATATACCGAGCCCTTGGCCTTTTCGGCGCAGTAGGTTACTAAACCTACATATGTCCCAGCACCCCGGTGCTTGGTCTGTGCTCATGCCTTCTTGGTAAGGTGGTTCCTCTGGAGCTTCCCATATGCAAGGGCCCTGTCAGGGGGGCACTCCCCTTCCTTACCAGCATCTCCTAGAGTATGGTCACCCTGGGTACCAAGTCTCGCAGGATTGGCAGGGGAAAGGAAAGGAAAATTCCTTCCACAACCCCCGTGGTTCTAGGTTGGGCCCCTTAGAGGGTCCATCTTACCTGCTGGGCTTGTTGAAACGGTGGGCCCCCGTTGACTCTATATGGCGGGCCTTCTCCTCCTCCAGGATCGGTCGGTTTATGGGGGACTCCTGGTCTGTTGAAAGACAATGGCCTGTTCTTAATGCTGGTCTAAAGATTGTGAGAGGTTGCTACCTCTGGAGGGTCCCTGTTCCTGTCTTGGGCGGGGGTTCTACTCCCCCTGCTTCTCAGCGGTATTCGCTTCAATGGATGCCGTTAGCGGCAGGTTATGCTATCCCGGTGTTGCCCGGGGAGCCTAGCGTGGCTCTGAGGGGTCTCCCTCCTGACACAGGGCCTCTGCCCTTGTTCCTACTGTCCCAGAATATTCTGACTCCGGTCAGGGTTCCTGAGTATTTAGGCATAGCCTTGTTATTTCATATGCCTTCTCTTCATCACCCTACTGTTGGGTTCTGCGCACGGTTGGCCTGATAGAGAGTCCCATGGGATCTATGGCCTAGGCAGCCCTGGGAGTAATGGTTCGCAGACGCCTCTGCTGAAGGCTGCTGAATTGTGAATATCTCGGTTAGGGTGCAGTTCTGCCCTTATCATGTCTCTTCCTGTTTCCAATATAAGGTCTCCTGTCTGGGGATTGACTGCTGATTCATTCGCCCCTTGGGGACGGGCCTCATCTTCTGGGTGACTTAGTATGAGAGGGGGTTGGGAGCTAGCTCCCCAGCTTCCCCTTACTCCGGCTATAACGGCTTGGTGGTGTCCCATATTGATTGGCATGGGCCTTAGTCTCTTCCCTGTTAGACATTCTCGGTTCCCAGGGCCTTTAAAGTCATTACAGCGTAAGTTGGGGTTGTCTCCCCATCTGGGGACTCTGAAGGTGTAGGTCTGTCTTGGCCTTCCTGCAGGAGTCTGGTTCTGTCACCCTTGTAGGGAATTCTCTTGGGGATTGCTTAGCTGCACCTCCCCAGTAGTTCCATAAGTCCCTGTGGGAATCAATTTTTCATTCTTTTACCCTGCGGACTTCCTGGGGACCCTGCCTGGATGATGTCTCAGCTGCCCTGTAGGCCAGCCCGCTTCTCTGGGGCCTCCTGACTACGCCTGAGACGATGGATCTGGTTGCTTAACCCTGACTCGATGTATACATATATATACATGTACAGATATATATGGCTACAGGCACCCAATGCCTGGGGGTGTTCCTTTTACGCTGGGCTTCCGGTTCAGGTGGTCTGTTGGACCCTGGACTCAGTCCCTTAGTCTAGCCATGAGCTGATTATTAATAATACTAATATGAGGGCCTACATCCCTCTACAGGTTTTGCACTTCTCCCCATGCCGGCCTTCTTGGCCTTTAGGGGGACTGCTGTTCTTGGAGTCTACAGGCGTCTCCTTAGGTATGTGCCTGATATCTATTCCAGCGCCATTGCGCCTTTGGATCGATCCTTCTGGATACTCCCTGATCCTGAGGAAGCCTTGGGTTCCTGATAATTAAGACTCTGTATTCCCGCCTTGGTCGGGTGACCTGTTTTTTGTTCCCTTTGGGGGTGTTACAAGAGTTGCCACAAGGCTTCCTTGCCTGTGAGCTGATTGGGTCACTACACTGACCCATGTTCCTTCAGGGGAGTGATTCTTCCCCTTTACTGTTTACTCCGTTATCATGGGTGCTTGGGTATCACTGGCCCTTCAGCACCAGGGTTGTTTCTCTGTTAGTTCAATTACTAGACCTATGGCCTGTCTCTGTTCATACCTTCATGGTCCTGTTATGAGACTGACGTTAGAGCCCTTGCTCATGTCATGCCTGTTGCAAGTTTTGCAGGTGACAGCGCCTTTACTGTCCGCTGTGCCTTGCTTTTTCTGGGGATCCCACCCTGCTTATGGACACTGCTATTGGATGTCTCACATGTTATGAGCAGGACGTGCTGTATGCTTAGAATAATACAACTCTGGGAAGTACTCACCTGTAGAGTTGGTATTATACGCATACAGCACATCCTGTTCCACCCCACCCTGGTTTCACTAATTCTGGATCCCCTGTATGGTGATTATTATCATTAAGATATAGCTACCAGTTATTCTGGGTGGTTGGTTCCTCCTGGCTTCTCTTCTCACTGCTTTTCAATGCTGGGGATTTGTGGGAGGTCCCTCGGTGTATATAGGGCCAGGAGGAGCTTGTTTTCTACATGTCTGCAGTGCACGGCGCCGGGGGCGGAGGACTACCCACATGTTATGACTATTCGGGAGCAGGACGTGCTGTATGCGTATAATACCAACTCTACAGGTGAGTACTTCACAGAGTTGTATTTTTCTGCATGTACTGTAAGTTTCCCCCAAAACTCTGTGTGCAGACTACTTCAGTGCTTATCCCAGTGAATAGCTGGGAGTGTCCAAACCATCAAAAAGAATCCTTAAACAGTGACATTCTATCCAAAATCCCCAAAATCTTAGCCATGTTTGGGCATGTAACTTGGGCTAATAATAAAAAATAAATAAGGATTGCATTTTACATAAAAGATTATTGTTCAGGAATGCACTTGCACGTCTTGCAGTTGCATGTACAGCTTTTACAGTGACCATTTTATTCTAACCACAGTAGCACCCCTATTTACTATGTAACCTGGTTTCATGTTTTGATATTTATTAAATCACTAGATGGTTAATTATTTATTTTATACTGGTTCCTAAAGTTGAGAAACCACTTTGCAACATCAGACTTGCATTACAAAATCTTATACCATGGTAACATGGGAACATTCTTCTAGCGACAAAGTCAGGTCTCATAAGTCAAAACACAAAAGTTATTAACCCTTTATTTTCATTTATAGAGCATAATGATTACATTTTTCTTCCACAATGTGCTCTCCAGCCTCGGAAGAGATGGACTTGATGACGAAGATTTTGAAGATGATGATGTGGATGAAAATATGCCGCTAAAACGCAAAATAGAAATTCGAGCTCCACAGGCATCCCATACTAACTATCTGCTGATGAGGGGTTGCTGTGCGCCTGGCATTGTTAGTACAAGGAATCTAAACCCAAATGATAATATTGTCGTTAACTCTTGTCAAGTATATGTGAAACTGAGAAATACACCACAAAGTGGACGGTTACGATTTCTGAGTAAGTTATTTGTGATTCTTCTCCAGGGTTGGGGTTTTGAAGACGGCCTGAAAAAAGTCAGCTAAATATAGGAACAACTTCCTCCCCCTATTGCACATGCTATTTAGCCTTTAGAATAGTAGTAATGTGACACAAGAGCAGGTATGGTATGGGAGTGGGTGAATTTTCCGGTAAAAATGTAATGGTGTACAGGTGAGGGGAATGGACATCATACATTTCATTCTAATTCAGTAAGGTAATTGTTTGGACATTAACTGAAGGTCCTGCCATGATTTTTATTTATAAGAATTCAAATAGCCCCAATTGTATGCACACTCAATCATTAAAGCGCTTGTTGGCACAAAAAGGCTATCTTTCCTCCCCAGGATTTATCTCTTGCAGCCTCGTGGTAGGATTCTCCTTCATTTTATTGCTGACAATGCACTCTGACAGCTTCTGTGCACACCTCAGTTTCAGTCAAGAGGTAACATGCTCCCTTTATTCTTTGAAAGCATGGATGCAGCATGCTTGTTCACAGCTGATGGGGTAGGAAGAAGAGGAAAAACATTCACTGTTGGTTTAGTAACCATTTTTCCCTGATTTTAGAAGCTCGTCTTCTGCTGCCCCCCCGCCCCCCCCCCCCCCCCCAAGAAATAACTGAAATAGTGGTGGATTCTCACAACCTCCTTAAATCCACAGCCCAAGTGACTAAAGGTGGCCTTATTTGTATTTTCTTTCCTTTTAGATTCCTTTGCTGACTTTATGTCTGACATGCCTTCATTGCCAACTCTTTTTACTGAGCTGCTAAACACCAAACAGCAGAGTGATGATGTTTTCCTCCAGCATTGTGTAAAAACCCTCGGATACAGCTCTGGAGATTTGTCTTGTGTGGCTGAAATTCAGTCAGCTGTTGAGGCCTGTTCACACTTTGGCATGGAAATATCTGATCTTGGAGAAAGATTTTCCAGATATGAAAGTATAGAATATGGAAGGACAAAATCACTACATGAGTATTTACAGGTCATTACTTTATCTTTTACCATTTATATTCATCAAATACTAGCAATATAGTGTGTTCATTCTGGTATTATAATCTGCCAGTTTATCATTATGAAAGCAAACTCATTTAGTAAAAGTGCATTTATTGTGTGTTTATTGTTGCTTTTTGTACTGATCAAAAAGAAACATTTTTCATGTCAAACTAAAAGCAAAGAAAGGGCTCACCCTTAATATGATAAACCAAAATGATATTGACATGCGGTCAAGGGGTTATAAGTGTACAGCAATTCCTCCAATCCATCCATAACCCAAATGTTGGTTCGTAAAGAATACTCCCCAGTCAACAGTAATTCATAAGTACACACAAAGAAAAATGAACTCTGTGTGTTACCCTTCAGACTAGGAAGAGTGTTGTGATCAGGATTGTTGTGATATTGTAATGGGTTACTTCAACACAAAAGCTCAAAAGCAAACCACAAAAGCTGGCCCCCCCCACTCTGTTCCTACAAGCCCCCATAGCTGGTTCCGGGCTGGTTATGACGGGTAGGGGGGACCCTACGTCATTTTTTTTTTTTTTAATTTTAAGGGTTAGGGTTAGCCTAACCCTTAAAATTCCCCCAAAAAATGAGGTATCCCCCCCCCCACTTGTTTTTATTTTATTTTTTTAAGTGGACCAACACCCAGGCTGATCGGCCCGGATCAGATCCCTCCCCACGGGGCATCCGAAATCGGGATGCCCCGCTGTGTGAAACCCCCCAGGACGCCCCATTCGCCTTACCTTATCCCCGTTCCAACAGTGCATGCGCGGGCCGCATCTCGCGCTTCTCTCTATCAGGGCGCGCACACGCCGGTCGTTTGTGAATGGCCTACGCGGGCGCGCTCCCTGTTAGAGGGAAGCGCGAGATGCGGCTGCCAGCATGCTCAGAGCCGCTGTGGTTGTCTGTCCCTTGTCCGTGCATACCACAGCGGCTCTGAGCGCTCTGATTGGACGAGCGCTCGCGCATGTGCCGTAGGAGCGGGCTGGGGTGAGTTTTTTATATCTTTCTCGGGGGTTTTACGCAGCGGGGCACCCCTGCGGAAGTGGATCAAAACCCAGGATATTGAAAATCCTGGGTGTTGGTCCACTTTACGGGTTAGGGTTAGGCTAAAAAAAAGTTTTAAAGAATTAAAATTAAAAAGAAAACGACATAGGGACCCCCCTCCCGGGGGGGGGACCCCACTATTTTTTAATTTTAAGGGTTAGGCTTAGCCAAAAATTCCAAAAAAAAATTGGGGTCCCCCCCTGGGAGGGGGGTCCCTATGTCATTTTAAATTAACCCCTTATGTTTATAGTGTGGATAGTAGTATTTTATTTGTAAATGTTATAAAATGCTCTTTTCAGTTTGGGGGGTCTCCTGGGCAAGAATGGGGGGGCTATCGATACATATGTGGTACCGTTGTAATCGGGAGAAATGGGGCTATCACATGCAATATGGTTTTTATTACTAAAAAAAATGTTTTATTTAAAATAAAGGAGACAATTGTTTAAAAAATATTATTTTATTTATTTTTTTGTTTTTTTTTATGCAAAAATATTTAAAAAACAGTAGAAAAATTACAAACAAGACATTTAAAGTGGACCAACACCCAGGGGTGATCGGCCCGGGAATCTATAAGATTCCCGGGCCGATCACCTCACTCACCGCGGGACATCCAAATCGGGATGTCCCCCGGGGTGAAACCCCCCAAAAAAACCCCAATTTCCTTACCTGATCCGCCTCCCGTGCGCCCTCCAGACGTGCCCGCGTCGGCCATCTGTGAATGGCCGGCGCGGGCGCGCGCCATGCCGAGAGTGGCGCGCGGGAGGCGGACGTGCTGTCTTGGACGCCGCTGTCACCCGCTTGGACGGCGCGGTCACGTGGGAGCGGGGAGAGGTGAGTTTTTTGGGGTTTCTGGGGGGTTTCAGAGAGCGGGACACCCCCGATCGGGGTGCCCCGCCGAAGTGGACCAAAACCCAGGATAGTCAAAATCCTGGGTGTTGGTCCACTTTAATGTTAAAGCCTAAATTCTGCTGCAAAAAAATATATATATATATATTTTCCAAGAAATTCCGACAGAAATCACGGTTAAACATGCCGCAAAATGGGGAAAAATGACCAACTGAGGGTGACTAAAGTTCAAGTAGGCTGGCTATTAAAAGGGTTAATAGTACCTATGCATGTTGGGTATTGTTCTGCTTGGGGGACCTTGCGCTTTCAGATTTAGCTTGTTTTTTCTTATTTGCATATTGATATTTTAGGAAAAGGTGTTTTTTATTCTGCTTTTTTATAAATTTTTTTGTGAAACCCTGTGCAACCTAAGAATTCTTCAAGGGATTACTTCCAGAAAGATGAGCCCACGACAACAAGCTGGGTACGCTTAGAAAGCTTAAAATGTGTACTTTCAGGGAATATATGGTTTATGGGGGATATTCCAAATGTAAAGGGTTGTTTTGGTAGAAAAAGCACAAGGTGCGCACTTTGTCTGCAGAGCTGAAATTTTGAAGTAAAAATACCGTTACGCACATGCTTTACTTTGGTGTGTTTGGCAACTCTTCCCTTGACAGTAGCTCCGTTTGGGGGAGTCTCCTGGGCAGGAAAGGGTGTCTACCTATACATATGTGGTATCGCTGGAGAAATTGGGGTTTCACGCGCAATAAGATTTTATTGACCAACTTACATTTTTTATTACAAAAAAACACTACAAATTGTAAAAAATTGTTTTTAGGGGGGTTTTTTGCACATATTTCATCCAAAAATATTAAGAATACACCCAAAAAATGACAAACAAGACATTTAATGTTAAAGCCCAGACTCACTTTCCTGGGAAATCCCTTCAAAAATCACAGTTGAACAAGGGGAGTGCAAAATGGTCTGGCAACAAAGGGTGACAAAATCTCAAGGTAGGCTGGCAGTTAAAGGGTTAAAGATAATTGTTAAGTCTTCATTTTGGGTGTGAAACACAATTGATTGACTTTTTCTACTGATGTTTTCTCTTAGGACCTCTTAGATCACAGACAGCTGCTCCAGGTTGGAGGAAGCTGTGTTAGACTGGTAGCTAGATCTCATGCCAGTCCCTGGCTTCTGAATATAGACTTTGTTAAAGAACAAGCCACGCAAGATAAAGCTTTATTTAATAAGCAAGACAGTGATTACTCAGAAGCAAGTCAGCAAACCATTGAAGAACAACCTGAAAGTGACTCCGTTATCTATGAACCTCCCAGAAAAAAACCTCACTTGGAGAATACTGAATTGGGGAATACTGAGGGCTCAACTGACCTGGAAATTCCTGTGTCTATTCCTGTGTCAGACAATACAGAAGATGTCCAGAAGAAAATAGATGCAGGTGAGGACAATGGTTTCTGCACACACGCCATATGCATCATGATGCCAAAATTGCCCCAGGCAATTCATTTTGGACTACTTTGAAAGACAAAGATTAAATTAATCAAAGGTTGGGCACATAGGGAAAACTTACAGGGCAATTGGTAACAAAAATGTATGATATTACAATTCAAATTATGGTAGGTAATGAAAGTAGTAAGTCATGTCAATATATGGTTTTAGTGCAACAAATTATTTCATATTTAGAATTAGTGAGTGCCCAGCCAAAAATCTTTTGATGAAAACAGGATAGAGGACAACATACACATTGGTCTAATATATGATATATATATATAACTTTTTTTTTTTTTAAACAGTGGATCATCTGGAAATACCACAAGAAAAGTAAGTAACCTATTTAATTATATTAACAAAATCCCCTTTAGATTGAATTGTTTCAAAATATATATGTTCCTACAAATCTTTTTTTAATTTGAATTAGTTTCTTCTATATAACATATATATGACCAAAACAACCCTACACACACACACACTATCTCCCCTGATCTCCTTGAAATAGAAAAATGCTAATTAATACATTTCCTCCATCCACCTTTTAAAACGTCCTACTAATGGAGAATCTCCTACTTCTCTATGATGGAATTCCGCCCCTTGGTACACCCACTCCATTTATCCCAATCAATGAAGTAGTTGTACTGAGAGGTCGAAATTCTGTCTTAATGGAGGTTGCCATTTCTAAATGGCGCTGGATGACGGGGGGCTTGTTTTTGGCATTCAGTTAGTTGTATTTTTTTATTTTTTTTTTGTCTGGACAATAACTTTATTTACCTTTATATGCCCTTAAATATCAATAGTCCAGACTTCGTTAATAAAAAACAAAAAGTAAAATGGCACTATTTGCATGTTGAAATTGCATTAAATTATATTAAAGGTCTCAACAGATGGCTTTTCCCTTTAAACACTTATGGCAATTGTCTAGCTATAAAATGCTGACTAAGCTCTCTGCTTTTAAAATATTAATTAAACAAAGCCATCACTTCCATTTGTACATTCTCCCTCATTCCAAACCGTTTCATTACAGATATATGTGCCTGTCCTGCACCAGTCACTGCATGTCAGTCACTGACTCAACACGCCTACTCCATTCACTACAATAGAGGAGGTGTGGTAGGCATGCTTTAGTCACCGTGACAGATGCGGGGATGGCCGTTCTCTATCAGCAGTGGGACTCCCAGAAATCCCAGAAACCAGAATGTTTTATCAAGCTGGACAGAATAGCTGCAGGGGACAAAGATGAGTATGAGTTGTTTGTTTATGCCTGGACCTGAGCTATAGAAACTCAAAGATGTAAACCCTAGCTTGATTGTAGAATTAAATTATACCCGGTTATAATGAAGAGTCAAAGAAGATTTAAAGAAGTGGCATAAAATCAGGACTTCATTGTGGGGGTGGGTGTTGGTGATTAAAATGGTAATAATACCTAGAATTCTATACACTCTCTAATGGTCAAGCTTCCAACAGGGTACGCAAAAGAAAAGGACAGGTGGTAATTGCCAGCCCTAGGGGCCAAGCTCGAAGAGAAGCATGCGTATACACCGATTTACCAGTGGCCATAAATGAGCCACTTTCAAGGAGGTAAATGAACAGGGGGCTCACAGGTGAAATGGTGGGGAGCACCTTCAAATAAAAAGCCTCCTTATTAAGATCTGTAAAGATGAAAGCAAACGAGCAGAAATAACTCCTATAGAAAGTGTATGTTTAGGCAAAGGGCTAAAAGTGGTATATAACCCTGGCCAGATTTAAGAAAATCTTACCACAGTTGTCTGGGATGTGCTGGAGATGCCAGGGAACCAAATGAACTTTCAAACACATTTGGTGGAATTGTCATCTACTAGGAAGGTACTGGGAATAGGTAAAATGCATGAAAGAGGATGTAATCAAAAGCCTGATTCAACTAGATGTTGAGACCTGTTTCCTACTTAAATGCCCGCGTAGAATGGATGCCTTGATGGTACATATTCTGGAGCCTGCACAGATTCTAATAGCCATGAGATGGCATTCAGTGGGAATAACACATAAGGGATACATAATTCAACAACAGATGATGCACACTGCCGGGATGGAGGAGATTTCAGCCATAAAAAGTGATAAGATGAAGACAAATGCGGGAAAAAGGCAGCATGAACTCAAAACAGATAATAAGGGCTGTTTGAGGTAAATATACCCAATCTTTTAAATATTATAGAACTTGGGTATATGTATATTATGTAAAAGCATATACATACAAAATTGTACAGAAGCATGTAATTGGAATGGGTAAATATAAGATTGAATAATTGTTAAAATAAAAAATAAACACCATGATTTTAGCGCCACCATGCATAAACTGGACCTTTAGCATAATTTCTATTAACTATTCCCCAGCATCTAAAATGAATATATTTTAAGTTTTTAGTCACTTATTATTCTATTCTAAGCAGACAGCACGTCCTGCTCCAGACATAGTCCTTACATGTGGGTATACCTCCGCCTTCAGCTCCGTGCACTGCAGAACATGAAGAAAACAAGCTCCTCCCGGCCCTACATATACCGGAGGACCTCCCACAAATCCCCAGTTTTCAAGACATGAAGTATCACGCTCTCGCAGGCGAGCGGGGCTTTACAGCCCGAGGCCCTGCGGGACTATTTCCACCCGTCCTCCTTGTGAACTAATGCCTCCCAGCCTGGGCTGCGTTGGGTCGGGTGAAGGTAGGCAGCACCTAGTGTGCTTATGGAGCTAGACTCCACCGCAATCCCCCTCCATAGGGCAGGCGGTTAAGGCGTATGGTGAGCCTTCTATTGGATGCCCCTCCCGCATTAGTGCCCCTCGCCCGGTGTAGCGGTGAACCCAGTGTATTGGATCACCTTCCTCCCTAGATTCCCCCGTTAGTGGCGGAAAAAAGAGGGGGGGGGGGGTCGTGTGTACGACGGCTAATCCTTGCGCTAATCACACTAGTCAACCATTGTCTTATTTGGTCCTTGGAGTCAGAGCTGCGCTTCACTCTCAGCCTTTTGCTTTCCTACTGCGCTTTCATGTATTCTCGGCGCGTGCTTCAGTTTTATTCAATTGACGCTTGGCGTTCTATCACTGTATTCACCCTGTCAGATCTCTCCCAGGTGACGTCTCCCTGACAATATCTGTCGCTTCTGATTGGCTGCACGCCTTCGAGCTTCGCGCTCTCCAGAGGGGGGACGTGGTTTGGCGCGCTCCGTGTCATCGTCCGCTCTGGCTCGCCCTTCGAGGTTTGCTTGGCACCATTTCCTTCTCACATGCGCGTGGTGAAGACGGTCCTCCCCTCGCTGTTCTGTAAGTGCCCTCATGGGCGATCCCTTCCTAGCTTTGACTCCTTCGCGTTTGGCTCTGACATCCCTGTTCCCCTTGTGTCTTTCAGACTGCGGACGTTGGTGGCTTCTCCCGGCCCGGCGTAGAGTCCGGTCCAGAACCTTTTAACAAATCACTCCCACTTCCCAGCGGGTGTTTGGGGCATCCAGGGTTGCTTTACAGCGTCAATCCCTACTGGCATATTGAATACAATAATCACCATATGGAGGCATCTCAGGATATCGTGAACGGGGTTCCTTTGGGACAAGCCCGTCTGTGTGTAGCTTGTTGGGTCACACCTAGCAGTGGTGACAATGCACGGGTCTGCGTCCCTTGTGCCCAGCAGGCGCTAGCTGGCCTACCCACCTCTTCCGAGGCTGGGCCCGTGCCTCGCCTTGTTTCTCCTACTCCCCCAAGCCTGAGTCTAACCCCCAATACTAACGGGGACTCTCATGCCGATTTGGCCGCTAGACTAGCTAGCGTGGAAAGTTTAGTCTCTGGCTCCTTGGCGCGGAAGACTACCGCTAAAAAGCGCCACTTGAATCCTGAAGCCACTATCCTTCCTGTAGAATCTGATGATTTACATTTGTCTTATGCACACTCCCCCTCAGAGGAAGGGGAACTGTTTTCTGACTCGGGGTCCTACGACGATGAGTCCAGGAGTCAGGATGAATCTGGTTCTGATCTTTGGTCCCAGGATGACGTTGATAGGTTGCTGGCCCAGATCTTTGATGTGTTATCCCTCTCTCCCCCGCCTGCGGCTCCTCGGCAAAGAGGTGACCTGTTCCATACCGCTAGGGTGCGGTTGGAGTTTCCTGAACAAACTCATTTTAATAATCTCGTCTTAAAGGAGTGGGAACATCCCAGCAAACTCCAGGGGGTTCCTAAGACTGTGGATAAGAAGTATCCATTCCCTGCTGACCTGATCAAGTGTTGGACTTCGCCGCCCGAAGTCGATGCCCCAATCCGTGGTCTGTCCAATACCTCTATTATGCACTCCCCTGACACTACTACGCTGCGGGATCTGGAGGATCGGCGGGTTGATGAACTGGCATGTCATGCCTTTGCATTTGGGGGAGCCTCGCTCCGCCCGGTTTGCGCCTTAGCCATCACGACGGTGGCGCTCAGGACTGTGGTTAAGACTGCTCTTGAAGGGGCGGATGACTTGCCATCTGATGCCGCCAATGCTTTGGTTACCTGTGAGACTTTTATCAATGATATCCTGTCTGCATCGGACGATGCTATTAAGCTGAGTGCTAGATCCTCTGCTCTGGTGGTAGCCATACGCCGTGCGGTCTGGTTACGCCAGTGGGCAGCTGACATTGTCGCCAAGAAGGCTCTTACGGGGCTTCCTTTCAAAGGGCTGCGCCTGTTTGGTTAGATATCTTTGCTAAAGGGGGCAAGCTGCCCCAGCGCAAGCGTCAGATTCGGCCCTTTCGTGGCCCAAGCTCCCACTCGACCCCCTATCGTGGAGCTAAACAGGGAAGAGGGGTGTCCTTCGCCGGAGCTCGCACAGATCCCTGGAACAAGAACAGAGGACGCCGCCCCGGCTCTTCCTGGGGGCCAAAGCCCCTCCCAAGACCCCCCAGGCATGAAGTGGCGCCCTCGCCCGTCAGGGTGGGGGGACGTCTACAGCATTTTCAGCATGTCTGGAGACCGGTGGATTCAGGAGGTAGTGTCCTCCTGTTACAAGATAGAGTTTGCTGTACTGCCCCCTCCCAGATTCATCGGGTCCCGAATCCCACAGGACCCTGCCTCAGCGCGAGTCTTGATGCTAGCGGTGCAGGACCTTCTAGACCTCGGGGTCATTTGCAAGGTCCCCTCAAAAGACAGAGGCGTGGGGTTTTATTCCAACCTGTTCACGGTGCCCAAAAAGGACGGGTCGGTCAGACCCATTCTTTCTGGACTTAAAAATCTTAAACAGATTTGTGAGAAACAGACATTTTCGTATGGAAACTCTGCGCTCGGCCATTGCCTCGCTGCGTCCAGGGGACTTCATGACATCTGTGGACATCAAGGACGCTTACCTGCACGTTCCGGTGTCTGCCAGCAGGCAGAGCTGGACACGCGGTCGGTGGTGACTACCCTGGAGTCCTTCAGCTGGGTGATCAATTACCCAAAGTCCTCTCTGTCCCCCTCCTCAGTAACCCCGTTTCTGGGGATGATTCTGGATTCAGTTCAGTCAAGGATATTCCTTCCTCCACAGAAGGTGGAAGCTCTGACAACGCAGGTGAGGTTCCTGCTCTCAAGCCCTCATCCCCCCATCAGGCAGGGAATGCAGTTGGTGGGCTCGATGGTGGCAAGCTTCGAGGCGGTGCCCTTTGCACAATTCCATTTGAGAACTCTGCAGCTTCACCTTCTGTCAGTTTGGAACAAGGACCCAGCGTCCTTGGACGAGATCTGGGTGCTTCCCCCCTCGGTCAGACAATCCCTGGCATGGTGGCTGGACCACGGGAACTTGACAAGGGGCAGATCCTTCCTGGCTCCCTCCTGGGAGACGGTCACAACGGATGCCAGCCTCTCGGGCTGGGGGGGATTCTGGAAGTCCCTGCCCTAAGGAGGCCCATCTACCCATCAATGTCCTGGAACTCAGGGCGGTCAGGTTGGTGCTGGAACAATTGACCCAGCACCTGAAGGGTCTGGCGATTCAGGTACCCTCAGACAACAGGACGGCGGTGGCCTACATCAATCATCGGGGAGGAACCCGGAGCAAGGGTGCTCTCCAGGAGGTGTCTCTGATTCTAACATGGGCAGAGACCAATGTTCAATGCATCTCGGCTGTTTACATTCCGGGGGCGGAAAATCTGCTAGCAGATGCCCTGAGCAGGGGGTCGTCCCGTCAGGGGGAATGGTCCCTCTCCAACTCGGTATTTCAGTCCCTGTGTCATCGCTGGGGTGTCCCAGACGTGGATCTGTTTGCCCGTCAGAATCACAAGCTCCCGAGCTTTGTGTCCCTGTCTCAGGATCCTCTGGCTCTGGCCTCGGATGGTCTGTCAATGTCTTGGAGGGAGTTTCGGCTCCTGTATGCGTTTCCACCAATTCCCCTTCTGGGCAGAGTGCTACGCAAGATCGCTCTGGAAGGGGTACCCACGATTCTGGTGGCCAAGAAGAGTGTGGTTCGCAGACATGGTTCAAATGGCAGTTGATCAGTATGATCTACCAAGGATTCCAGACCTCCTAACTCAGGGGTCTCTACGCCATCCCAATTTACTAACTCTGGCTTTGACGGCTTGGCTATTGAGACCACCATTTTAAAGGAAAAGGGTTTGTCCGCTTCTGTAGTGGCTACCATGGTCCAAGCCAGGAAGAAGACCTCTTTTACTATATATTATAGGGTATGGCGTGCCTACATTGACTGGTGTGAATCCAGGTCTCTTCCCTGCCGGGAATTCTTAGTCTCCAGGGTGCTGGAGTTTTTACAACATGGTCTAGACTTAGGTCTGAAGCTTAGTACCTTGAAGGGCCAGGTTTCGGCCCTGTCTATCTTCTTTCAGAAGACCTTTGCCCAGCACTCTCTTATCAAGACTTTCTTTCAGGGGGTCACTCATGTGCGCCCCCCTCGGAAACCTATGGTTCCTGTCTGGGATCTGAATTTGGTTTTGTCGGCCCTGCAGGGTCCTCCTTTTGAACCTATTCATGAAGCAGCTCTTGCTGTTCTCACGCTCAAGGTGGTCTTTCTGGTAGCCATTACCTCGGTTAGACATGTGTCTGAGTTGGCTGCCTTGTCTATTCAGCCTCCCTACTTTGAGAGACACTGGGATAAGGTGGTGTTTCGCTTCAAGCCAGACTTTCTGCCTAAGGTTGTGTCTGCATTTCATTTGAATCAAGATATTGTACTTCCTTCCTTGTGCCCTAATCCTAGTAACCCTAAGGAGAGGGTTTTGCATTCCCTGGATGTGGTTAGGTGTGTCAAGTCTTACCTGGTTACCACTCAGGCATTTAGGAAGACGGATGCTCTCTCCGTTGTGCCTCATGGGCCTAGGAAGGGCTTGGCTCCCGCCAAGTCTACCATCAGTAAATGGATTCGTCAGGCTGTGGTTCAAGCCTATACTACTAAGGGAAAGACTCCCCCCTTTCGTCTTACTGCTCATTCTACTAGAGCTGTTGGGGCTTCTTGGGCTTTTCAGCACCAGGCCTCTGTGGAGCAAGTTTGCAAGGCCGCTACTTGGTCTTCGGTTCACACCTTTACAAAGTTTTACAAGGTTGATGTTAAGGCCTCAGCTGACGCTGCGTTTGGCCGCAAGGTTTTGCAGGCCGTAGTAGCTTAAACGGCTTGCTGTTGCCTTCTGTTGGGGATCCCACCCTTCTTTACGGACACTGCTATTGGATGTCCCACATGTAAGGACTATGTCTGGAGCAGGACGTGCTGTCTGCTTAGAATAATACAACTCTGTGAAGTATTCACCTGTAGAGTTGGTATTATATGCAGACAGCACGTCCTGCTCCACCCCACCCTGGTTTCACTTTGTTCTGGATCCCCTGTTTGGTGATTGTTATACTTGATATTTTTTTGCCAGTTTTGGGTGGTTGTTTCTCCTGGCCTCTCGTTCTCACTGCTTTTCAATGCTGGGGATTTGTGGGAGGTCCTCCGGTATATGTAGGGCCGGGAGGAGCTTGTTTTCTTCATGTTCTGCAGTGCACGGCTCTGAAGGCGGAGGTATACCCACATGTAAGGACTATGTCTGGAGCAGGACGTGCTGTCTGCATATAATACCAAATCTACAGGTGAGTACTTCACAGAGTTGTATTTTCCCCCACTGGATGGCAACTCTGTTCAGGACTCCATGATACGGGTGCCACCATCTTGCCTCAGCAGTATCACATACTGAAGAGAGGGGGGAGTGCAGGGGGTGGGTTATAGCTACGCTTTGCACAGACAGAGCAGAGCTGGCTCAGGAATGCAGAGCAGCATTGAGCAGCCTGAGACTCCGGAAGATGGATCTTGGATGTTAACATGCTCAGAAGACGCACTAGGTGCAGGTAGGATGATATTTTAATCCGGGGAAATATAAGATATGCTCTTATTAAGGGTGAAAGTCTGGTTAAACTGTCCTAACATTGAATTTATCAGTCCATATAATGTTGTGCCCATTTTTCTTTGGGACAGTCAATGTGTTCTTTGTCATACTTTAACCCTTTTACAGTCTGATGCAGGGAGTTCTTGGTGGTAACTTCGCTTCACTTAAAAAGGAACATTGGGGGAGGTTAAAACCTTCCCCAAGCCTCACTGATCTGCTGCCCCCCCTCCGTAATTACCTTTGGGCATTATTTACTCACCTCGCCAAGGGTCCATCTTCTAGATACCTCTGTTTCCAGGCAACTGACATCTTGCATCCCATCAGGCACTGCGCGTCCCCCGATCTTGCGCCCACGTGATGCCCGTGAATGGGATGTAATGGGGCCCCCCTAAAGCTGAGCTGTGAGATTGCCGTGGGACATGGACAAGCATGGCTACGGATGGCAAAGCAGACGGCGTGGTGAGGATTGGCCCTGAAGCAGACGGATGTATGCCTCCGCAGCAGGCAGCAGCAACATCCAAAAGGTAAGTAGGGGCTGTTGGGGAGGGGGAGTCGACACCTTTTTATTTTTGGTCCGATGTTCCTTTTTAATTGCAGCAGTACCAACTGGTAAATTCAGATGTTATTTGATCTTTCTGGAGGTGATCATCAGCTGAGCCTTTGCCATTAGGCAATTTTTCAATCCATTCGAACAGTAGTTCCCCCACTTCCTTCAGTATCTTTCAGGTTTTGACAGCCACCTTAAGGCTTTTGAGATTAATTTAGCTAAGCAGACTATAATTCTGTATGTTTTAAATTCACTCTCCATTTTAATCCAAGTATGTTCTTTATCAGAACAACATCTGGAATTATATTCCAAGTATGTCAAACACCCCGCTTCCAAGATTAATAACATATGGGTTATAACCAGTAGAGGGAGAACTTCTGCAGAGATGACTAGAAAAAAAGGAGCCCCTCCCGGTCCATAAATACCTGGGACCTCCCACACATTCCCCAGTAATCATCTCTGCAGACGGCGAGCAAGTCAGAAGATGGCTATCTCCTTCTTTGCAGGTAAGCCGGGTTACCCCTGGCCCTTTTTTCCAAGTATGTCACACACCCTGCTTCCACAATTCATGACATATGGGTTATGGTCCAGTAGAGGGCGAACTTCTGCAGAGATGAAAGCAAAAAAGAAGCCCCTCCCGGTCCATAAATACCTGGGACCTCCCACACATTCCCCAGTTCCTTCTCTGCAGGACAGCGAGCAAGTCAGAAGATGTCTGCGTCTCTTCCTTGCAGGTAAGCCGGGCCATTTTGCCTATTTCTGCCCGGACCTATTTATATTAAAGCCTATACTAGCCTCCCAGCCTTGGCTGCAGGTCCGGGTAAGGGTAGACAACACCTTAATAGGTGTTCAGTGAGCTATGCTCCCCCGTGAGACTTCATATAAAGGGGGTAGGCGGTATCCGGGTTGGTGATCCCGGTTTGGGATGCCCTGACCCTTACTATCCCTTCACCCCTGGTGCAGGATTCCTCTCCTACCGGGTCCCCCTGTTACCCTCCAGCGGGGGGGGGGCGGTGTTTTTCCTTCTATCCTTTTCTCTCTTTCACTCTCACTGTGTATGTGTGTTGTGCGCTTGGGTGCCTTTATTTCTCTTTTTTTGTGCCTTCACCTGAGGGCACGCTGAAGCACACTGGAGAGCTTCTCCCCCTCAGGCCATGGTGTGGAGGGGGCGGGGCCGGGCGCTTGCACGTTGCCGCGGCCCGCCCCCTCCCTGCTGTTGGCGCCGAATGCGGAGCCCAGCCTCCTGCTGGGAACCGCGTTTCTGGTAGTGGAGGAAGGGGGGCGGGGCCAGGTGCGACGCGCGATCCGCGCTGGCCCACCCCTTCTTCTCCCTCTCTCTCTCTCTCCCTCTGGATTGCAGCCTGGCTGGACGCCATTAATGCGACGTGAGGGCCCTATTGGGCCCCCTTTATTCATCTAACATTTGCAAGTGCTTCTTAGACAGGGGCAGCGCTGATCATTATGTCTTCTATGCTTATGCTTAGGTGTTCTATTGTGAGTGTGTGTGTGTGTGCTAGTACTTATGGGCCCATCTCTCTTGTGTTTTTCAGGAGGACTCCCTGTGCCTTGCTAAAAAAGGGGGTTCTCCCGGTCCTAGGGTCCCTAGCAGTAATTTGGGCACTTATAAATCCTCCCACTTGGGACTTAAAGGGGCATCCCGGGTTGCTTAACAGCGTAATTCCCTCTGGTCATTGCGACTACCTTAAAATCACCATATGGAGGCTACACAGGATACCGGGTTCGGGCTTTCTTCGGGACAGTCCCGGCCATGTGTGGGTTGCGGGGTACCCCTTACGGGGGAGAATGTACTAATTTGCATACCATGTGCGCAACAGGACATAACGCGGCAGTTGGGATCCCAGGCGTCTGGGTCAGTGCCGCCCATCTCATCTCCTACCCCACCCCGCATTATCCGTACCCCAAGTGACACTGTCATTAGTGGGGAGTCGCACTCGAATGTATGTGCTAGGCTGGCCAACCTCGAGAAAATTGTTTGTAGCTCAGTGGGCAGAAAGGCCCCTGCTAAGAAAAGGCATCTGTCACCGGCTACGCCGGTAATTGATTTTGACGATTATGTCTCCCATGACTGGGCTGATTATTCCCCGCTTGAGGAGGGGGAATTGTTTGAGGAATCTGAGACTGAGGAACTGAAGTTCTTTGATTCTGATGCAGGGCAGGTGCTAGGGGATGCTGTGGATGCTCCCAAGTTCCTGGCCCATCTCTTAGAGGTTATGGATATTTCCCCACCAGCAGAGGCCCCTCAGAAGAAGGGGGAATTCTTTGGGTCATCTAAGCCCCGCTTGGAGTTCCCAAATCAGGATCATTTTGATAGCATAATTCTTAGAGAATGGGAGAAGCAGAGTCGGCTTCCCGGTGTTTCCCGACGCTGTTTTGTGACAAATTGGATTCTGTGGCGAAAAGTGGGAAGCTACGTCAGCGTAAGAAGCAGCGTTGCTTCTTTCGTGGGGCAAGCTCGTCCAAACCTTCCTTTCGCAGTGCCAGAGTGGGCAGAGGTCTTGCCTACTCTAGCTTCAGAGGTGATTCCTGGAACAGAGGCCGGGGGACGCGCCCGTCCAGCCTCTACCTGGGGTTCCAAGCCAGCTCGGCAATGAGGAGGCGCCCTCACACTTACGGGTGGGGGGACGGCTGCGGCTATTCTTCCAGGTCTTGGCCCAGGAGGTCACAGACAAGTGGATATTGGAAGTGGTCTCGTCTGGGTACAAACTGGAGTTCGAGTACCGGCCTCCTCCCAGATTCCTAAGGTCTCGGGTGCCATCGGATCCTCGGGCTGCGCAGGGGCTCCTGTTGGCTGTAAAGAATCTCCTGGACATGGCTGTCATATGCCCGGTGCCTCTTTCAGGGAGAGGGCTATTATTCGAACCTCTTCATGGTTCCCAAAAAGGATTGCTCCATAAGACCCATTCTAGATTTGAAGCGTCTCAACAGGTTCATCAGAACCAAGAAGTTCTGCATGGAGACTCTGCGCTCAGCCATCAGTTCCCTTCGTCAGGGGGATTTCATGATGTCCATAGACATCAAGGATGCTTACCTTCATGTACCAATTTTCCCAGCACATCAGAGATTTCAGAGATTTTTTTTCGTGGTTGGCGTTCAGCATTTTCAGTTTGTGGCCCTCCCGTTCGGGCTGACCTCGGCACCCAGGGTGTTTACCAAGGTGCTGGCGGGCATAATGGCCCTGCTCAGAGCACAGGGCATTCGCATTGTGTCGTATCTGGACAACCTACTCATTACAGCTTCTTCCCTCTGCCAGGCAGAGCTGGACGCCAGGACGGTGGTGACGACGCTGGAAAGGTTCGGATGGGTGATCAACCACCCCAAGTCTTCTCTCTCCCCATCAAGGGAGATCTTTTTTCTGGGCATGCATCTGGATACCAGTCAGGCCAGAGTGTTCCTACCTCAGCCAAAGGTGCAGAGGGTTCAAGATCTGATACGTGTTCTCCAGACCAATCCTCGCCCTTCTATCCGGCTAGGGATGACTCTGGTAGGTTTGATGGTGGCTTCCTTTGAGGCAGTTCCCTTTGCTCAGTTCCACATGAGGTTGTTCCAACTCCATCTATTGCTGAAATGGGACAGATGTCCACAGTCCTTGGATCAAGGTTTTCTGATGTCTCCTAGGGTTCAGCAGTCCCTTCAGTGGTGGCTGGAACCAAGCAATCTGATGAGGGGCAGATCCTTTCTGGCCCCTTGTTGGGAGACTGTTACCACGGATGCCAGCCTGTCGGGCTGGGGAGGTTTCTGGAAGGATCATCAGTTCCAGGGGTTGTGGGGTCCTCAGGAGGCTCACACCCCCATCAATGTCTTGGAGCTCAGAGCTATCCGTTTGGTTCTGCCACTTCTGACACTTCACCTACAGGGCTTACCGGTTCAGGTTCGATCAGACAATCAAACTGCGATAGCTTACATCAATCACCAAGGAGGGACTCGCAGCAGGAGTGCCCTCAGGGAAGTCTCTCTGAATCTGACATGGGCGGAGAGCAATGTTCCTTGCATCTCGGCAGTGTACATTCCGGGAGTGGAGAACACGGAGGCGGACTCCCTGAGCAGGGGATTCTCTCGCCGAGAGGAATGGTCTCTCAACCACAGGGTGTTTCGGTCCCTGTGTCACAAGTGGGGGACTCCGGAGGTGGATCTCTTTACCTCTCGGCACAATCGCAAGCTCCCAACCTTTGTGTCTGTCTCAGGATCCTCTGGCCCTGGCAGTGGATGCCTTGTCACTTGCCTGGAGGGATCTGGGGTTTCTGTACCTGTTTCCCCCCTTCTCCATGGTAGGCAAGGTAGTGCGCAAGCTGGCTGTAGAGGGGGCACCAGCAATTCTGGTGGCTTCAAGGTGGCCAAGACAGGTTTGGTTCGCAGACGTCGTAAGACTGGCGGTAGATCAGTACAGGCTGCCCCTATTTCCGGATGTCATCTCTCTGATTTACAAACGCTTGCTTTGACGGCATGGCTGCTGAAACCTTTATTCTGAGGGAGGAAGGTTTGTCGGAGGCGGTTATTCAGACATTGATTAGAGCTAGGAAGAGGTCTTCCTCTAACATTTACTATAGGACTTAACGGTCCTATATTGACTGGTGTGAGGCTAGGGCATTACCTTGCAGGGTGTTTTCGATTCCTAGGATTTTGGAGTTTCTACAACACGGTCTGGATCTGGGGTTCCAGCTCAGTACTTTGAAGGGTCAGGTTTCTGCCCTGGCTGTCTTTTTTTCAAAGGTCCTTTGCTTTGCATCATCTGGTCAAGACTTTTTTCCAAGGGGTCACTCATGTTCGGCCTCCTAGAAAGCCTTTGGTTCCCGTTTGGGACCTAAATTTGGTTCTGTCGGCCCTACAGGGGCCTCCTTTTGAGCCGGTGCAGGATGTGGCACTTTCTGTGCTCACTCAAAAGGTTGCCTTTTGGTGGCTATTACCTCTGTTCGACGTGTCTCTGAGTTGGCGGCTCTGTCTATTCAGGCCCCTTACTTTAAGAGACACCAGGATAAGGTGGTTTTTCGCTTTAAACCAGATTTCCTTTCTAAGGTGGTTTCTGCTTTCCATCTCAATCAGGATGTAGTTCTCCCTTCCTTGTGTCCTAGGCCTAGCAATGACAAGGAGAGGGTTTTGCACTCTTTGGATGTGGTTCGTTGTGTAAAGTACTATTTGGTTGCTACTTCTCCTTTTCGTAAGACGGACGAAAAGGCGTTCGTGGTGCCCTCCGGGCCCAGGAAAGGTTTGGTACCTGCCATGTCTACCATTAGTAAATGGATACGTCAGGCCATTGTTGGGGCCTATTACGCTAAGGGGAGGGTTCCTCCTTTTAAGATCACTGCTCATTCTACTCGTGCTGTTCGGGCTTCCTGGGCTTTTCAGCACCAGGCTTCTGTTGAACAAGTTTGTAAGGCTGCTACTTGGTCTTCCGTTCATACTTTTTCCAAGTTTTATAAGGTTGATGTTCGGGCCTCAGAGGATGCTGTTTTTGGCCGCAAGGTTCTGCAAGCTGCAGTGATTTAAATTGGTGCATTTTCTGCTGTATTTGGATCCCCACCCATGACGGACACTGCTATTAGATGTCCCAGATGAATAGTGGAAGCGGGGTGTGTGACATACTTGGAATAATACCATTTTGTGATCACTCACCTGTAAAATGGGTATTATAAGTATGTCACACACCCCGCTTCATCCCGCCCTTTGGTATTCTGGATCCGTTATATGGTGAACCTTTTATTGTTAAGAATGTTTTATTGTCTCTTCCTGGTCCCCTTTCTGCTGTCATATACTGGGGAATGTGTGGGAGGTCCCAGGTATTTATGGACCGGGAGGGGCTTCTTTTTTGCTTTCATCTCTGCAGAAGTTCGCCCTCTACTGGACATAACCCATACGTCATGAATAGTGGAAGCGGGGTGTGTGACATACTTGTAATACCCATTTTACAGGTGAGTAATCACAAAATGGTATTTTTATTCCTATTTCTGCCCGGACCGGCTAGCAGGTGTACTATTAGGAGCCTCACTCCTCCGTGAGACCCCATATAAGGGGGTATGTGGTTACCAGGTTGGTGATCCTGGTTTGGGATGCCTTGTTCCTGTTATCCCTCCTCTACTATTGTAGTCTGGCTTTCCCCCTTCCGTTTCTCCCTTATTCCCGCAACTGGGGGGGGGGGCTTGCGTCTCCTTCTCCCTTCAGGGGGCTTGGTTATTTTCACTTGTCTTGTATATATGTGTGTGTATGTGTGTGTGTGGAGTGCTTGCTGCAAGTAAACTGGAGACATTGCTGCGGCCGCCCAGAAATAGGCTCCGCACTCGGCGGGGAGAGCTTCTTCCTCTCCTTTCCAGTCACGGGAGGGGGCGGGGCCGGGCGCTCGGCGCACTGGCGGCGGCCTGTCTCTGGCGCCCTTTGCGGCGCCCAGCTAATAGCTGGGAACCGCGTTTCTGGTATGGATAGGGAGGGGGCGGGGCCACGCACGATCCGCGCTGGCCCGCCCTTTTTCTTCCTCCTACTTCCAGTCTTGGTCGGACGCCATTGTTCTGTGAGTGCCCTGCGGGACTGTTTTCCTTGTACCCTTGCTATTGTCCTTTGGCAGTGCGGTGTCGGTTTTTTACAGCGTGTTATGTATTTGTAGACGCGTTTGCTTATATACATTGAATATATTTATATAATTAGAAATCTGCATATATTGATATCATGTATGATTGCTGGCATTTGATTGTAGTGTGCCTCTCTTACAGGGTCCCTTTCTTATTGTGTCTTTCAGGAGGACTCCCTGCTTCATAAAAAGGGGGGGTTCTCCCGGTCCTAGGGTCCCTTGGCTAAATTTGGGGCATTACAAATCCTCCCATAAACGGACTTAAGGGGCATCCCGGGTAGCTTAATAGCGTAATTCCCTTTTGGTCATTGCGACTACCACAAAAATCACTATATGGAGGCTTCCCAGGATACCGGGCTCGGGCTCCCTTCAGGGCAGTCCCGGCAGTGTGTGGGTTGTGGGGCATCCCTTGCGGGGGATAATGTGCTGGTTTGCATACCATGTGCACAGCAGGCCATAACGCGGCAATCGGGGTCCCAGGCGTCTGGGTCAGCGCCGCCGGCTCCATCACCTTCTCCACCACGCCTGATTCATACCCCAAGTGACACGGTCATTAGCAATCTGATGTATGTGCTAGTTTTGAAATTGATTGCTAGCTCTGTGGCCAGAAAGGCCCCGGCTAAGAGAAGGCATTTGTCACCGGCTTCACCGGGTTTGGAATTTGATGAGGATGATTCCTTTGACTGGCCTGATTATTCCCCACTGGAAGAAGGGGAATTGTTCTCTGAATCTGAAGGCTCTGAGGATCAGCAGCTTTTGGATGCTGATGCTGGGTGGGAGTGTGGGGATACCGTCAATACCCCCAAGCTTCTGGCCCATCTTTTTGAGGTGCTGGCTATTTCTCCTCCTGCGGAGGCCCTTCCGCAGAAGGGGGAATTTTTTGGGACCTCCTAAGCCTCGATTGGAGTTCCGAAATCAGAAGCATTTTGACAATTTGATTCTTAAAGAATGGGAAAGGCCCAGCCGGCTTCCCGGTGTTCCTCAGGGATGGGATAGGAAGTATCCCTTTCCGGTGGACGCGGTGAAGCGCTGGTCGTCACCTCCCGAGGTCGATGCGCCGGTTCTGGGTTTGTCCAACACATCAGTTGTGCACTCACCAGACGCCACCACGCTGAAGGATAGTGAGGACCAACGTCTTGATCAAATGGCGTCTCATGCCTTTGCCACCGTGGGTTCGGCTTTGCGTCCTGTTTGCGCTTCAGTGCTCACGGCTGTGGCTACCAGGTCTGTAATTAGGGGCCTGTTGAATGGTCCCCAGTTTAACCCGGCCCGTGATGAATTTGCAGCGCTTACGCAGTGTGATTTGTTCATGTCCTTTGTCTTATCAGCCTTGGACGACACAATATGCATGTGTAGCAGAGCCTCGGCATTACTTGTGGCTATACGTCGCTCGGTTTGGTTGCGCCAGTGGGCGGCTGACATTGCGGCTAAGAAGTTGCTTACAGGGCTACCCTTCTTGGGTATGCGTCTGTTTGGAGATAAATTGGACTCGGTGGCAAAAGGAGGTAAGTTACCACAACGCAAAAAGCAGCGTCGCTCCTTTCGGGGTGCGGGCTCCTTTAACCCTTCCTTTCGTGGCTCTAGAGCAAGCAGAGGTGTTGCTTACTCTGCCTTCAGAGGTGACGCCTGGGGCAGGGGCAGAGGACATGCCCGTTCCGGAACTGCCTGGGGTACCAAACCCAAGGCTGCTGCCAAACCAGCTCAGCAATGAGGGGGCGCCCTCACTCTCGTGGTGGGGGAACGGCTACGGCACTTCGTCCAGGTCTGGACCCGGGAGGTCACAGACAAATGGATCTTGGAAGTGGTTTCTTCCGGGTACAAGGAATCCTCCCAGATTCCTCAGGTCTAGGGTTCCCTCGGAGCCCCGGGCTGCGCAGGGGCTTCTGTCGGCAGTACAAAATTTTCTGGACTTGGAAGTCATCTGCCCGGTGCCTTTCTCAGAGAGAGGCTGGGGCTATTATTTCAATCTCTTCACGGTGCCCAAGAAGGATGGCTCCATAAGACCCATTCTGGATTTAAAGCTTCTCAACAGGTTCATCAGAACCAAGAAGTTTCGCATGGAGACTCTCCGATCGACCATCAGTTCTCTTCGTCAAGGGGATTTTATGACGTCCATAGACATCAAGGATGCTTACCTTCATGTACCGATCTTCCAAGGACACAAGAAGTTTCTCAGGTTTGTGGTGGGAGATCCGCACTTTCAGTTTGTGGCTCTTCCATTCGGGCTGACCTTGACACCAAGGGTGTTCACCAAGGTGTTGGCGGGTATAATGGCCCTTCTCAGAGCCCAGGGCATTCGCATTGTGCCGTTTCTGGACGACCTCCTCATCACGGCATCCTGTCTCAGCCAGGCGGAACTGGACACCAGGACGGTTGTGACAACGCTGGAGAGGTTTGGCTGGGTGATCAACTACCCCAAGTCTTCTCTCCCCGTCAAGGGAAATTTCCTTTCTGGGCATGAATCTGGATACCATTCAGGCCAGGGTGTTCTTACCTCTGTCCAAGGTGCAGATGATTCCAGATCTGATCCGGATTCTTCTGTCGAGACCTTGCCCGTCCATCCGGCTAGGGATGAGGCTGGTGGGGTTGATGGTGGCTTCCTTTGAGGCAGTTCCTTTTGCTCAGTTCCACATGAGGTTGCTTCAACTCCTTCTACTGTTGGCGTGGGACAGATGTCCACTGTCTTTGGATCAGTCTTTTCTGATGTCTCCCCTGGTTCGGCAGTCTCTTCAGTGGTGGCTGGAACCAAAAAATCTTCTGAGGGGCAGGTCTTTTCTGACCCCTTGTTGGGAGATGGTCACCGTGGATGCCAGCCTGTCGGGCTGGGGGGTTTCTGGAAGGAACATCAGTTCCAGGGGCTGTGGGGTCCTCGGGAGGCTCACACCCCCATCAATGTCTTGGAGCTGAGAGCTATTCGGTTGGTGCTGTCGCGCTTGACGCATCACCTCCAAGGTTTACTGGTTCAGGTTCGATCAGATAATCGGACTGCGGTCGCTTACATCAATCACCAAGGAGGGACTCGCAGCAGGAGTGCCCTCAGGGAAGTTTCTCTGATTCTGGCATGGGCAGAGAGCAATGTCCCATGCATCTCGGCGGTGTACATTCCGGGAGTGGAGAACATGGAGGCGGACTCCCTGAGCAGGGGATTCTCTCGCCGAGGGGAATGGTCCCTCAACAACAAGGTATTTCGGTCCCTTTGTCACAAATGGGGGTTCGCGGAGGTGGATCTTTTTGCGTCCCGTCACAATCACAAGCTTCCTGCATTTGTGTCTCTGTCTCAGGATCCTCTGGCTCTGGCAGTGGACGCCATGTCCCTTGCCTGGAAGGATCTGGGGTTCCTGTACCTGTTTCCCCCTTTCTCCATGGTAGGCAGGGTAGTGCGCAAGCTGGCTCAAGAAGGTGTGCCAGCAATTCTGGTGGCTCCAAGGTGGCCAAGACAGGTTTGGTTCGCAGACGTCGTGCTGCTGGCGGTAGATCAGTACAGGTTGCCCCTGTTGCCGGATCTGGTCACTCAAGGTCAGCTTTGCTACCCCAATTTACAAACGCTGGCTTTGACGGCGTGGTTGCTGAAACCTCCATCTTAAAAGAAGGTTTGTCTGATGCTGTGATTCAGACACTTGTTAGGGCTAGGAAGAGATCTTCCTCTAACATCTACTACAGGACTTGGAGGTCCTATATTGATTGGTGTGCGGCTAGGGCCTTGCCTTGCAGGGTGTTTTCGATTCCTAGGATTTTGGATTTCCTTCAACACGGTCTGGACCTGGGGTTCCAGCTTAGTACCTTGAAAGGCAGGTCTCTGCCCTGGCGGTCTTCTTTCAAAGGTCTTTTGCTCTTCATCCTTTGGTTAAAACTTTTTTCCAGGGGGTCACTCATGTGCGGCCCCCTAGAAAGCCTTTGTTGCCCGTTTGGGATTTGAATTTGGTTCTGTCGGCCCTCCAGGGGCCTCCTTTTGAGCCGGTGCAGGATGTTGCACTTTCTTGCCTTTTTGGTGGCTATTACCTCTGTTCGACGTGTCTCTGAGTTGGCGGCTCTGTCCATTCAGGTCCCTTTCTTTGAGAGGCACCGGGACAAGGTGGTCTTCGCTTTAAGCCAGATTTCCTTCCTAAGGTGGTTTCTGCCTTCCATCTCAATCAGGATGTGGTTCTCCCTTCCTTGTGTTAAGCCTTGCAATGACAAGGAGAGGGTCCTGCACTCTTTGGATGTAGTTCGTTGTGTGAAGTACTATTTGGTGGCTAATTCTCCTTTTCGTAAGACAGACGCCTTGTTTGTGGTGCCCTCCGGGCCCAGGAAGGGTTTGGCGCCAGCCAAGTCTTCCATTAGTAAATGGATACGTCAGGCCATTGTTCCCCCTTTTCAGATCACTGCTCATTCTACTCATGCTGTTGGGGCTTCTTGGGCTTTTCAGCACCAGGCCTCTGTTGAACAAGTTTGTAAGGCTGCTACTTGGTCTTCTGTTCATACTTTTTCCAAGTTTTATAAGGTTGATGTGCGGGCCTCAGCGGATGCTGTTTTTGGCCGTAAGGTTCTGCAAGCTGCAGTGGTTTAAATGTGTGCATTCTTGCCCTTTGGGATCCCCACCCCTGTTGGACACTGCTACTGGATGTCCCATATGTTATTAATCTTGGAAGCGGGGTGTGTGACATACTTGGAATAATACCATTTTGTGATTACTCACCTTTAAAATGGATATTATAAGTATGTCACACACCCCGCATCATCCCGCCCTGAGTTGCATTGTGGATCCTCTATATGGTGTGCCTTTTATTGTTAAAAATGTTTTTGATTGGCTCTGGTCTTCTTAGTGCTATCCTATACTGGGGAATGTGTGGGAGGTCCCAGGTATTTATGGACCGGGAGGGGCTCCTTTTTTTCTAGTCATCTCTGCAGAAGTTCGCCCTCTACTGGTTATAACCCATATGTTATTAATCTTGGAAGCGGGGTGTGTGACATACTTATAATATCCATTTTAAAGGTGAGTAATCACAAAATGGTATTTTTAATTTCCCTAATATTTCAGATTGAAATGCTCTACAGCACAACACACACACACAACATTTGGCACCCTCTTGCTTTAAATAAGGGCACAAACAGGGGCGGGCTGGCCATAGGGCATACCGGGCAGAATCCCGGTAGGCCGGCAGCAGAGAGGGCTGCAAACTGTGTAATCAATATTTCACCTGTCAGCAAATCTTTAGATGTCCAGCGCCGAGCGGTTTCTTTTCAGGTTCTGGTATTTTTTTTTTTCTTTTGCCCTCCCTGCTTTACTGGGCTGTTATAGTTCCACTCTTGTTCCGGGCAATCGATAAAAACAATTTCTTTACATAATATGAAACATGAAATCCAAAAACGCTTATTCCATATGTTGTTTTACATTACATCAATTCATTGATGTAATGTAATACAACATATGGAATAAGCGTTTTTGGATTTCATGTTTTATATTATGTAAAAAAATTGTTTTTATCGATTGCATGAATAAATATATGTAAAAACCAGAACTTTTGGGTGTGGTCGCAGTACTGAGCCTAAAAAAATTTTCCGGGATAACCTAGCCCGGAACAAGAGTGTACCTATAGTTTAAGGCCAGACTGTGTACCAACCATAATTATAGAAATAGTAGGGGTCTTTTTGAGGTCGCTTACCAGGAACCCATTTTGGAGTTCCAAAAAGTTGTCTCTGTTATAGTTCCTCCAAAAAAGCAAGCAGGCGGCGCTGGACAACCTAAAGATTTGCTCTCAGAGGAAGCAAGCCTAGCAGCCAATCGTCTGCCACGCAGCCCGAGGAGGGGGCGGGGCCAGGAGGAGATGTTGGAGGTGAGCAGTGCTGGATGCATAGGTGGCGGCAGCTCGCCCCCCTCTCTCCCCAGCTCATCCTGCAGCAGCTCAGGCTTTCCTGTCCCCTCCTCTGCGCAGCACAACACTGACAGCTGGAATCCAGACATCACCAGCATGATCAGGTACAATGTACACAGCCCCATTTATCTGCACCCCCCCTCTGCCTGACACATGGCTCAATTCACATGTAACCCCCAGTCTGACCAAAGGCCCCCATTCATCTCTGCCTCCCAATCTGATCCACACACACACTCTGGACACCATGTACTGATGGATGCTGCACATGGCTGTCCTGAGGGATGCCCCCACTGTGTGGGATCTGTACTGAGGGAGGCCCCCACTGTGTGGGATCTGTACTGAGGGAGGCCCCCACTGTGTGGGATCTGTACTGAGGGAGGCCCCCTCTGTGTGGTATCTGTACTGAGGGAGGCCCCCACTGTGTGGGATCTGTACTGAGGGAGGCCCCCTCTGTGTGGTATCTGTACTGAGGGATGCCCCCACTGTGTGTGAGCTGTACTGAGGGAGGCCCCCTCTGTGTGTGAGCTGTACTGAGGGATGCCCTCACTGTGTGGTATCTGTACTGAGGGATGCCCCCACTGTGTGTGAGCTGTACTGAGGGATGCCCCCACTGTGTGTGAGCTGTACTGAGGGATGCCCCCACTGTGTGTGAGCTGTACTGAGGGATGCCCTCACTGTGTGGGATCTGTACTGAGGGATGCCCCCACTGTGTGGGATCTGTACTGAGGGATGCCCCCACTGTGTGTGATCTGTACTGAGGGATGCCCCCACTGTGTGGGATCTGTACTGAGGGATGCCCCCACTGTGTGGGATCTGTACTGAGGGATGCCCCCACTGTGTGGGATCTGTAGTGAGGGATGCCCCCACTGTGTGGGATCTGTACTGAGGGATGCCCCCACTGTGTGTGAGCTGTACTGAGGGATGCCCCCACTGTGTGTGAGCTGTACTGAGGGATGCCCCCACTGTGTGTGAGCTGTACTGAGGGATGCCCCCACTGTGTGTGAGCTGTACTGAGGGATGCTCCCACTGTGTGTGAGCTGTATTGAGGGATGCCCCCACTGTGTGTGAGCTGTATTGAGGGATGCCCCCACTGTGTGTGAGCTGTATTGAGGGATGCCCCCACTGTGTGTGATCTGTACTGAGGGATGCCCCCACTGTGTGTGATATGTACTGAGGGATGCCCCCACTGTGTGTGAGCTGTATTGAGGGATGCCCCCACTGTGTGTGAGCTGTATTGAGGGATGCCCCAACTGTGTGTGAGCTGTATTGAGGGATGCCCCCACTGTGTGTGAGCTGTATTGAGGGATGCCCCCACTGTGTGTGAGCTGTATTGAGGGATGCCCCCACTGTCTGTGAGCTGTATTGGAGGCCCCCACTGTGTGTGAGCTGTACTGAGGGATGCCCCCACTGTGTGTGAGCTGTATTGAGGGATGCCCCCACTGTGTGTGAGCTGTATTGAGGGATGCCCCCACTGTGTGTGAGCTGTATTGAGGGATGCCCCCACTGTGTGTGAGCTGTATTGAGGGATGTCCCCACTGTGTGTGAGCTGTATTGGAGGCCCCCACTGTGTGTGAGCTGTACTGAGGGATGCCCCCACTGTGTGTGAGCTGTATTGAGGGATGCCCCCACTGTGTGTGAGCTGTATTGAGGGATGCCCCCACTGTGTGTGAGCTGTACTGAGGGATGTCCCCACTGTGTGTGAGCTGTATTGAGGGATGCCCCCATTGTGTGTGAGCTTTATTGAGGGATGCCCCCATTGTGTGTGAGCTGTACTGAGGGATGCCCCCACTGTGTGTGAGCTGTATTGAGGGATGCCCCAACTGTGTGTGAGCTGTATTGAGGAATGCCCCCACTGTGTGTGAACTGTATTGAGGAATGCCCCCACTGTGTGTGAGCTGTACTGAGGGATGTCCCCACTGTGTGTGAGCTGTACTGAGGGATGTCCCCACTGTGTGTGAGCTGTATTGGAGGCCCCCACTGTGTGTGAGCTGTACTGAGGGATGCCCCCACTGTGTGTGAGCTGTATTGAGGGATGCCCCCACTGTGTGTGAGCTGTATTGAGGGATGCCCCCACTGTGTGTGAGCTGTATTGAGGGATGCCCCCACTGTGTGTGAGCTGTATTGAGGGATGCCCCCACTGTGTGTGAGCTGTATTGAGGGATGCCCCCACTGTGTGTGAGCTGTATTGAGGGATGCCCCCACTGTGTGTGAGCTGTATTGAGGGATGCCCCCACTGTGTGTGAGCTGGACTGAGGGATGTCCCCACTGTGTGTGAGCTGTACTGAGGGATGCCCCCACTGTGTGTGAGCTGTACTGAGGGATGCCCCCACTGTGTGTGAGCTGTATTGAGGGATGCCCCCACTGTGTGTGAGCTGTATTGAGGGATGCCCCCACTGTGTGTGAGCTGTATTGAGGGATGCCCCCACTGTGTGTGAGCTGTACTGAGGGATGCCCCCACTGTGTGTGAGCTGTATTGAGGGATGCCCCCACTGTGTGTGAGCTGTATTGAGGGATGCCCCCACTGTGTGTGAGCTGTACTGAGGGATGCCCCCACTGTGTGTGAGCTGTATTGAGGGATGCCCCCACTGTGTGTGAGCTGTATTGAGGGATGCCCCCACTGTGTGTGAGCTGTATTGAGGGATGCCCCCACTGTGTGTGAGCTGTACTGAGGGATGTCCCCACTGTGTGTGAGCTGTATTGAGGGATGCCCCCATTGTGTGTGAGCTGTACTGAGGGATGCCCCCACTGTGTGTGAGCTGTACTGAGGGATGCCCTCACTGTGTGTGAGCTGTATTGAGGGATGCCCCCACTGTGTGTGAGCTGTACTGAGGGATGCCCCCACTGTGTGTGAGCTGTATTGAGGGATGCCCCCACTGTGTGTGAGCTGTATTGAGGGATGTCCCCACTGTCTGTGAGCTGTATTGGAGGCCCCCACTGTGTGTGAGCTGTATTGAGGGATGCCCCCACTGTGTGTGAGCTGTATTGAGGGATGCCCCCACTGTGTGTGATCTGTATTGAGGGATGCCCCCACTGTGTGTGAGCTGTATTGAGGGATGCCCCCACTGTGTGTGAGCTGTATTGAGGGATGCCCCCACTGTGTGTGAGCTGTACTGAGGGATGCCCCCACTGTGTGTGAGCTGTACTGAGGGATGTCCCCACTGTGTGTGAGCTGTATTGAGGGATGCCCCCACTGTGTGTGAGCTGTACTGAGGGATGCCCCCACTGTGTGTGAGCTGTATTGAGGGATGCCCCCACTGTGTGTGAGCTGTACTGAGGGATGTCCCCACTGTGTGTGAGCTGTATTGAGGGATGCCCCCATTGTGTGTGAGCTTTATTGAGGGATGCCCCCATTGTGTGTGAGCTGTACTGAGGGATGCCCCCACTGTGTGTGAGCTGTACTGAGGGATGCCCCAACTGTGTGTGAGCTGTACTGAGGGATGCCCCCACTGTGTGTGAGCTGTACTGAGGGATGCCCCCACTGTGTGTGAGCTGTACTGAGGGATGCCCCAACTGTGTGTGAGCTGTACTGAGGGATGCCCCCACTGTGTGTGAGCTGTACTGAGGGATGCCCTCACTGTGTGTGAGCTGTATTGAGGGATGCCCCCACTGTGTGTGAGCTGTACTGAGGGATGCCCCCACTGTGTGTGAGCTGTACTGAGAGATGCCCCCACTGTGTGTGATCTGTACTGAGGGATGCCCCCACTGTGTGTGAGCTGTATTGAGGGATGCCCCCACTGTGTGTGAGCTGTATTGAGGGATGCCCCCACTGTGTGTGAGCTGTATTGAGGGATGCCCCCACTGTGTGTGAGCTGTATTGAGGGATGCCCCCACTGTGTGTGATCTGTATTGAGGGATGCCCCCACTGTGTGTGAGCTGTATTGAGGGATGCCCCCATTGTGTGTGAGCTGTATTGAGGGATGCCCCCATTGTGTGTGAGCTTTGAGGGATGCCCCCATTGTGTGTGAGCTGTACTGAGGGATGCCCCCACTGTGTGTGAGCTGTACTGAGGGATGCCCCCACTGTGTGTGAGCTGTACTGAGGGATGCCCCCACTGTGTGTGAGCTGTATTGAGGGATGCCCCCACTGTGTGTGAGCTGTATTGAGGGATGCCCCCACTGTGTGTGAGCTGTATTGAGGGATGCCCCCACTGTGTGTGAGCTGTATTGAGGGATGCCCCCACTGTGTGTGATCTGTATTGAGGGATGCCCCCACTGTGTGTGAGCTGTATTGAGGGATGCCCCCATTGTGTGTGAGCTGTATTGAGGGATGCCCCCATTGTGTGTGAGCTTTGAGGGATGCCCCCATTGTGTGTGAGCTGTACTGAGGGATGCCCCCACTGTGTGTGAGCTGTACTGAGGGATGCCCCCACTGTGTGTGAGCTGTACTGAGGGATGCCCCCACTGTGTGTGAGTTGTATTGAGGGATGCCCCCACTGTGTGTGAGCTGGACTGAGGGATGTCCCCACTGTGTGTGAGCTGTACTGAGGGATGCCCCCACTGTGTGTGAGCTGTACTGAGGGATGCCCTCACTGTGTGTGAGCTGTACTGAGGGATGCCCCCACTGTGTGTGAGCTGTACTGAGGGATGCCCCCACTGTGTGTGAGTTGTATTGAGGGATGCCCCCACTGTGTGTGAGCTGGACTGAGGGATGTCCCCACTGTGTGTGAGCTGTACTGAGGGATGCCCCCACTGTGTGTGAGCTGTACTGAGGGATGCCCCCACTATGTGTGAGCTGTACTGAGGGATGCCCCCACTGTGTGTGAGCTGTACTGAGGGATGCCCCCACTGTGTGTGAGCTGTACTGAGGGATGCCCCCACTGTGTGTGAGCTGTACTGAGGGATGCCCCCACTGTGTGTGATCTGTACTGAGGGATGCCCCCACTATGTGTGATCTGTACTGAGGGATGCCCCCACTGTGTGTGAGCTGTACTGAGGAATGCCCTCAGTGGCTGTCCAGGGGGATGCTACTTAATGGTTGTAATGGAGTGATTCTGCACACTGTCTGTAATGGGGGGATTTTAGCACACCATTTGGTTCAGAATATTTTCTTTCTTATTTTTGACCTATAAACCCCGGATGTGTGTTGTGGAACGAAAAATTAGGTGTATATATAATGTGACATTAAGATACTATACTGGGCCAGGAAAAGTGCAGCAGGGCCGGTGTGCCCCAAAAAGTCCCGGGCCGTTTTTTATTCCCAGTCCGCCCCTGGGCACAAATTAAACCAGACTAACAGTCTGGTGGAAGAGAAAGGTAGCGGCCTCTCCCTGCATCTCAGCCTCTGCTTTAACTGCCTTAACTGTTTGCAGGCAGCTTGCAGATGCATGCCACAATTCTGTTTCTAAAATATATCTTGGCAGGAGTTTGAAAAGGGTAAATGTATTTTTATGTGCAGCAATTTAAATTGCCCTGGAAAGTGATGTATATGAGCACTGATTGTTGTGTTGGTCTGGTTTAAGTAATTTTTGACTGTTGGTACGTTTTAACTGTTACTCCCAACACCTGGCAAGGTCGGGCATCTGCCGAGGGCCCACGTGGCCGGGGGGGGGGGGGCACGCAGCACACTGTCACACACGCAGCACAGCCAAGGAAATACAGCTGTCTACCTTCCACATCGACACCAGCCCCGCCACGGATGTTGGCTGACTTTGAATGGCCATTTAACGTCCTGCCCAGGGTCAGGCGAGCATCCTCCATTGGGCCCCAGTGGCCAGCAACAGCAGGGCTCAGTCAGTGGCAGCTAGGCGAGGATCCGCAGCAGCGGGGTCTGAATGCAGACCATCAGGAGCCTAGGAAGAAGCCATGAGAGGTAGGATCGCATGTCAGCGCTGGCCATTAGATCAGCAGACACTGCGTCAAACTCCTGCACACAGCCCCCATGCTCTGGGTTTAATGACTGGAACTAAATAAACAGGACGATGTTTTACTGGTGTCTGATAACGTCAGCACAGAGCATGGGGGCTGTGTGCAGGAGCCCCTTCCTCTCACCACGCTGCTGCACAGAGCTGCTCGGCACTGTAAGCTAGCAGCCCCAGAACGCATACTGTGGGCAAGATGCTGCCTCCGGGGGACGGGGGGGGGGGGTTAATGTTTATTTAGTTAGTTGGGTCTGTGTGTGGGGAGGCAGGAAGGGTGATATGGGTTCAGTTCTCTGTGTTCTCCTCTTTCTTTTTCTCACTTCCTCCCTTTTCTGCCTTGCTCTCTCCCTCCCACACTTTATTCTATCTCTTTCTCAACTTTCCTCCCACCCTCCTTCCCTTTCCCCTTCCCTCTCTCTTTTTACTCTTTATTTCTTCTCCCCACCCACCACTCCCTTACTCCTTCCATCCTCATTCCTCCCTTACTCACCTTTTCTTCCTTCCTTACATTCTTCCCTTCCTGCCTTCCTTCTCTTTTGCATTGCTACTGCCTCCTTTTATTTTGCCGCTTCAGCTTTATTGTCCTCTCTCCTTCCTCTCTCTCCTCCTCCTGACTTTCTTCAGTCCTCACTGCCCTCTCTCCTTCCGTTCCTTTCCTCCCTGTTTTCTTTTTCCTCCCTGTTTCTTTTCCCCCCTTCCTTCTCTCCTTACTTTGGCTTCTCTTTTTCTATTTTTATTTTTCTTTCTCATTTCCCTCTCTCTGTTCCTTCATTGTTTTAGTCCTTCCTTATTCCCTCTCTTTTTTCTTCCACGCTCGATCACACTATTCTAAGCATACAGCACGTCCTGCTCCAGATATAGTAATAACATGTGGGTAATCCTCCGCCTCGGGCGCTGTGCACTGCAGACATGTAGAAAACAAGCTCCTCCCGGCCCTACATATACCGAAGGACCTCCCACAAATCCCCAGATTTCTCTGCAGTGCTGGAACTGCAAAGACATGAAGTATCACGCTCTCGCAGGCGAGCGGGGCTTTACAGCCCGAGGCCTTGCGGGACTATTTCCACCCGTCCTTCTTGTGAACAGAATATGCCTCCCAGCCTGGGCTGCGTTGGTCAGGTGAAGGTAGGCAGCACCTTGAGTGCTTAACGGAGCCATGCTCCACCGCAATCCCCCACCATAGGGTAGGCGGTTTAGACTGATGGTGAGCCTCTAGTGGATGCCCCTCCCGCATTATTGCCCCGTACCCTGGGTAGCGCTGGACCCTGTGTAGGGTCGCCATCCTCCCTCTTTTCCCCAACTAGTTAGGGGGAAAAGAAAAGGGGGGGGTATGTGTGTGGCGGTCCCAGTGTACCGGTATGTCACGCTTGTGGCCTTATTCTGTCCTTATTAACTCCGAGATATCAGAGCCGCGCTGCTTGCTCCTTATTCTGTTTCTCGGCTGGCGCCGTATGCCTTATACATGGTTTGCTGCATCGTCTAGATGCCGTGGTGACCTTTCCTTATTCGATGTAACGGTTCTCTACGAATCTTTTAGCGTGTGGTTGTTTTCTTTGCCTCCACTATTACCTCAGAGCTTCGCGCTCTTTGGAGTGGGCGGGGTCTTGGTTCGGCGCATTCCGCGTCACGGCAGAGCATTGAGCCCGCCCTTCGAGGTTCGCTGCCGCCATTTTGTTGAGCTTTGCGCGCGCGTGGTGGCGGTCTCCTCCTCCTCCACTTGATCTGTAAGTGCCCTCGCGGGCGACTCCCTCTCTGTATGTTCTGTCCAGCTGCGCATGTCCCTGACATCTCTTTCCCATTTATGTCTTTCAGATGCTGAGTTCCCGGTAGCTTCTCCCGGCCTCATATATAATTTTATATATATATATATATATATATATATATATAAGGATATTAGCGGGCCTTCCTACAATTCTCCCACATTAATCAGCGGGTTGTTGGGGCATCCAGGGTTGCTTATTGCATAAATCCCTACCGACATATTTTGTTTAGACAATCACCATATGGAGGCATCTCAGGATTGTGTTACCGGGGTCCCTCTGGGACAAGACCGGCTGTGTGTAGCGTGTGGTCTCCCCCATGCTGAGGCTGACGGGGCACGGGTCTGCGTGCCATGTGCCGAGCAGACGCTGGACCTGCGAGCGGCGTCGGTGGCTGCGCCTCGCTCTCTCTCCCCCCTTTCCTCTTGCCTTTCACTCCTGTTGAGTCATGTACAAGCGGGGAGTTACAAATAGACATCTCTCCTAGACGGCCCACGCTTGAACAGATTGTCGAAGGGTTGTCCGGCCGTGTGGGTCCTGGCAGACAACGGCCCTGGACTCCCCCGGCTTCGGCCTGTGCTATGGGCTCGGAGGATTGGTTCTACTCGGTTGGTTTTGACCTTCTGAGCCTAGAGTATTCTTTCGGCTTCAGTGTTGTCAGTATTCCCTGTTGGGGAGAGTTCGGAGTGGCCATGGCTGCTCTCTTGCAGTAGCATGGTTAGGCTGTTTCTTCTGGCTTATTCTATCACGAGAAGATTCTCCTTCTCTATTGTCTGTCGTTCTTTTACTACTTGTGCTTGGCTTGGGCCTCTTAGCACTAAGTTCTGGCGAGCTAGCTGGCTAGTCCGCTGCTTGGGTTCAGTTCTCCCTTTACAATGTTCAAAGGTTGAGGTTAGAGCATTGCTCTCGTTGCTCTTGGTAGCATGGTTGCGGGTGACAGCGCTTTACTGTTGGCTGTGCCCTTCTCATGGGGATCCCACCCTATTTTATGGACACTGCTATTGGATGTCCCACCTGTTATTACTATATCTGGAGCAGGACGTGCTGTATGCTTAGAATAATACAACTCTGTGAAGTACTCACCTGTAGAGTTGATATGATACGCATACAGCACGTCCTGCTCCACCCCACCCTGGTTTCACTTGTTCTGGATCCCCTGTATGGTGATTGTTATCAATTGATATTATTGCCAGTTTTCTGGGTGGTTTGTTTCTCCCGGCTTCTCTTCTCACTGCTTTTCAATGCTGGGGATTTGTGGGAGGTCCTTCGGTATATGTAGGGCCGGGAGGAGCTTGTTTTCTACATGTCTGCAGTGCATGGCGCCCGAGGCGGAGGATTACCCACATGTTATTACTATATCTGCAGCAGGACGTGCTGTATGCGTATAATATCAACTCTACAGGTGAGTACTTCACAGAGTTGTATTTTTTCATCTTTCTATATCTCATATACATATTTCCAGGGCGGACTGGGGTTAAAAAACGGCCCGGTACTTTTCTGGTCACACCGGCCCTTCTGCACTGTGTCCGGCCCGGTATCCATGCCCCCCCTCATAAATGACAGTGTGCAGAAACCCCCCACCTCAGAGGCTAAGGGAAAGAACCCCCCATAATAGGTTTTGAGCAGAGGCAGACTGGGGCCAAAAGTCGGCCCGGGACATTACCGGCCCTGATGTACTGGGCCCAGTGGAGCCTGATGAAGTGACGCCCAGCACCATGCATTTTGTCAGACATGTTATCTGAGACACACACACACACACACACACACACACACACACACACACACACACACTACTATGCCAGGAACTACTAAGAGTCAAAATAAGCTGCAACCTACCATGTGTTGCTAAGCTATGCTCTTCTGCTGAACTGCAGCACATACATTTGTCACAGGAATATAGCACCCAGGGGCATAACTTGAGGGGCTGCGACCAGACCAGGGCTCAGAAAGTGAGAGGGGGCCCGTCATTGTTGCTCACCCCCCTTATTTCTCATATTTGTGCTCATTTGGCATAATTTAGAGAAAGCAAGCATCATTTGTCTCTGTTGTTTCAGTCTAGCTGTCTATCTGCATCCAATTGAGTTAAAAGATTATTGTATGAGCCTTGTATTAGAACTCTCTGTAGATCCCAAAATAATATGCAGAGAAATGGTCCTCCCAAAACAAGCACACCCCATCCCAGACATGAATATACAGAGCAAATATAGATTCCCCCTGTAGACCCAAACATTATTATGCAGAGTGTCAGCAGACCCCCAGATCCAGTAAATAAAGAGGACCTTCAGTCATAAATGGCTTGAGGCACAGTACAGTAACTTCAACCAGTCCTGGTTTCTGTTCCTCTGCAGTTGGGGGCATCCCGATTTGAAATGCCCTGTTGTGTGACACCCCCAGTTTCTTACTCGACCAACGGTCACATGGCACATGTGCAGGCTCTCCACCAATCAACATGTCTGTACCTTCATTCATGTGTTCTAAACAGCGTGGCTTAGGAACCATGAATGAAGATACATCAGCAGTGCACTGGCAGAAGAGCATGTGTATGTGCCATGAGACTGCAGTTCATATAATTACAGGAGATCCCGGGGTTTCATGTGGTGGGACATCCCAAATCAGAAACGGACACTAGGGCTGGCTGACATTACTCTTTAAAGTTGTGCTTGAGTAGAGGACAGGATGCTAAATGAATGGGGTCTGCCTCATATAAGAGTGAGAAACAAAACCCCAGATAGTGAGAAACCTGATTCCTCTACAATCCACCCTCACTCCATATGCGTGCTGCGTTGAGGGGACAGGGAGGGAACTAGAACTCTGGCCACTTAAACTTGCTAACATCTTCCTAAGGGGGCTGTAAAATGAAAATCATCCAGACACCCCTCTGAAAAAAAAAGTCATTACACTCACATGCTGCCGGCTTCTGTTCTGTCCTCCGTGCTCTGAAACAACCTGGTGTCACGTGACAGCTCAGCTGATGTCATCTACCTGGGCCTCAGAGGGGACACAGAGTCTGGCAGCATGAAAGTGATCACAGATCAGCTGACTGCTCGGCCTCTGGGGGGGGTGGGGGACAGTGCACCACCACCCCCACACATCATACACAGGGGGGGGTCTTTATTAACATCCCCCAAAGTAACAGAGAGGCTTTAAAGCGGCCGGTGCTTTTTGCCATGCGGGCTGGACGGCCCAACTCTCTTCCTCGCAGTGTGTGCTGGCAAATGACACAGTGTGGGGTAGGAGCGCATATTTCTTTATTCCATTCTAGATCTTTCTTTCTTTTTTTCTTTCTTCATTACCTCGCCCCCTTCTGTTTTCCCTCTCTTCCTTTCTCCACTCACTTCCTTCTTTTTATTTTGCCTTCTCTTGTTCTCACTATATTTTTCCTCCTCTCACTTTCTCCTTTCATTAGGATTTGTCCCTTTTCTTCTTCTTTCTCTTTTTTTTCCTCCCTCTCTTCACACTATCCCTCTATTTTCTCTTTCTCCCTTTTTGTCCATTTTTGTCTTTTTCCTTTCACCCGAAGGCTATTTCTCTTGCTCTTCTCATTTTTCCTTTTTTTTTTCCTTCTCACCGCTGATTCCACGGTGCATGTGTGGGCCATGGTTGCGCTCCGCTATACCAGAAAGGCATTTGTGAATGGCCAGCGCGCCCCCAGCTTGAGGCTTTTGGCTGTGTGCCTTTGGATCGAAGGTCACAGAAGTTTTATTAAATGAACGGTGGGGGGGGGTTACATAGTGCAGCATCCAAAATTAGGATGCCCCGTGGTCCACTTTAAAATATGCAAGGTGAGTATACCAGCGATCCCAGGGGGTTTAACACAGTGGGGCATGTGAAGTGACACAAGGGGTCCACTGAGACTTTGTCGCCCCCGGAGGCCACAAAACCATGAAGCCAGCCCTGGTTACACCAATGTATCTGTTCACTGCTATTATTTGAACAAGTGTCTGTTTTTCTTCTATTTCGACTAATCTAACAAGTATACTATTTGGCATGTAGGAATATCCATTCTACCAAAAACCGTGATTTATCATGTTAATGATGCAGGACTGCTATTGTTTTGAACACCACTGTTTGTCTTACTGTACATGTGCATTTTCTTTCTTTAAGGTCAAGAAGTTTTCTTGGAAGACCATGGAGAATTGCAGATGGGAGCTTAAATAAGCCTGTGTGCAAGGGGATGCTAGAAGCTGTCCTATACCAAATAATGTCCAAACCGGGTATTACAAAAAAAGATTTAATACATCATTACAATGGTGTCTTGCAGCCAGTCATCATTTTTGAGTTGTTACAGGTAAATTAGAAATATTATTTGTTAGTTTTCAGATAGAATAATTGGGTATGAGTGGATTGCTATGCTGAGTGGTTCTAATCTGTACGAAAAATATCATTTGCTTTCTGCAGAGTATTTTAGGGTCACGACAATTGGCACCAGTACAATTTAATGCTCGGTTGTTTTATTGATGGGGAATTTTAGCACACAATTCGGCTCTTTTTTTCTTCTTCTTCTTATCCTCCTCTAAACTTTAGGTTCGTCCTATAGTGCACATGCTCTATAGTTGGTTTCCAACTTGCATTCCTCTAGGAACCCTTGAAAGAAAGAAAGGGAGTGGGGGCATCCTACTGAGTGTTGCTTATCCCAAAGGCAAAAACCTTTTAAGACCCCCCTCCCTTTCACTTTGGCTTCACACAAACCCTGTCTCCCACTAAGGAACTATAATCTCAAACCGGACCAACATCAGTTTTACCTATAATGGGTGTTGGTCCACCATGTGCTACGTGCAAATGGGTGAATCCCTCTGCATAATGGCCTCTGGCCAAACAAATCCCTGTGATTGGCCCATTTGTGGTCTAGTGGTCTGTTGTCAGATTCCTGGGAGCGGACTGCATACCACGGGCTTGCAAAGGGGTTCATGTAGATTAAAGTGCCAAATAACACCCACTATGGGTAAAATGTGTGTAAGTCCAATTTAAGCTCTTTAGGATGGTTGGCCAGGTAATGCATTCTTCCCTCAGCCAGCCAGGGAGCCTTCTAGTGAGTTGATGATTACATCTGCAAGGGAGCCAGGAAGCAGGCTAGTTTTGCGGTGCCCCGGGGGGGGGGGGGGGGATCTTTAAGATTCCATGGCTGGTCGCTCAGGGTTTTGTTCCACTTTAAGTTGCTGTTTTCCTAAAATCATGTTTTCCCCAGGTGTCCTTAAGGCCGGCTAGCCACTTACTCCCCCCCCCCCCCTAAACAGGAAACACAAACTGACAGAGTATTAAAGCCCCTCCCCTTCCCCACAGTGTTTTTGTGCTTCTTCTAAGGAAACGTGATGTATGTTCATGGACTGAGGGTTGATGGCCGGTCCAGGCCCCTCTGGTGCCCATGTGTTCCCCCCTATTTTTTTTTTATGTATTACAGGGTCTCTGCTTTTTTCTGTACCTCTATGGGGTGGGCAGAATATTGTGGGCACTATCTCTTTCCTGTGTCCCCCCCACCCACACACATCCAATGTAGGTCCTGGCTGGGTGCCGGGCTCCCTACACAAGAGCTTCAAGGTATAGTGGCAGGGCAGGGGACGTTGAACAATGGACGCTGCTGCGAAACGCAGGTGGGGTACCTGGTTAGCAACAGTGTCAGGGTAAGTATGGCATCAAGGATCAGGCTCCAGGGCGCTCCCAGCTGGTAGGAGGGCAGTGGGCTGGAGGTGCTCCTTCTCTTCCGGTCTTCAACAGTGCTGGAGGCGTCCGTATTAAAGTGCACCAATTGCAATTCAGCAACATGGGTGGTGGAGATTCTCAGGACTCAAAGTGTTCCTTAATGGTGTGGTGCAGGGAAGGGAGGAACCCCGGTCTCTAGTAAATGACCTTATGTTATTACCTTTTAGGCTAAGGAGGGAAAGGAGAAGCGTGCCAAGCCTTAAGATCCTTAGAGAAATAAGAATGTTAAGGAGCCTAAGGCACCTAAGGAAGTTAAAGACAGGCCCTTATCTACATCCTGCCAAAATTGCCAGATGCCCCTACCCGACAACTGGAACAATCAGTTATGCACACGTTGTCTCCAGGATGCGGTTACACCTAATCTTAATACCCCAGTTTCAGTTTTTTGGCATGCCTGAAAGGGGGAATGGATAGCATATTTGCTTCATACAAATCCAAGCTGGATCAGTTTTTACCTGCCCTCCAGGCTCCCAACCCAGCTTGCCCAGAGGACCATGGTGTCGCGGAAGCAAACTTGAAAAGCATGGCACTCTGCTATGTGTGCTCTATAGCTCAGAACATGGCATGGAGACTAGGCATATAAGTCACACCTTTGTGGGCTTCCTTTTGAAAGTAATCTTCTTTTTTGGCACAGCATTAGACTCCATTCTTTCCCATTCTACAGAAAAGAGAAATACATTTCCGATTGAAAGAAGGGCAACTGGTCCTCTCAGAGGGTAGATAACAAAAAATCAACGTATTCTTGGTGAGAGATCAAAAGGCCTGAAATAAAAAAAAAAAAAACCTTGGCAGACCAGCAGGGGAAGGGCGACTCCTTACTTTAGCTCCTCATAAGTACCCAAGTCTCAGTCCTGGCATCCTAGTGGGGGAAGGACCATTTTTTCCCTGCCTGGCTGGAGATTTCCCAAAACCCCTTTATTTTAAGAACTATTCAGAAGGGTTACCGTCTGGAATTTTCTTGTTTGCTCCCAGGACTATTTTCTGTTGACCCAGTCCCCCAGGGACAGGGTCAAGAGGGAAGCCTTCCTGTCCATCATTACCAAACTCCATCACAAGGCCGGTTCCAGGTCTCCAAAGGAGACGCATGATTTTAAATTTGAAAAGCCTAAACAGCAATGTAATATACAAAAATGGGGATAAATCAATTTATTCCATAAGGGACATCTTACAGAAGAAGGCACTGATGTCAGTCGAATTACAGGATGCCTACCTCCACATTCCTATCCATCCTGCTTACAGGAGGTTTCTGAGGTTTGCAATCCTGCTAGAAGGCAAGGTGAAGCATTGGCAATTTTGGGCTCTGCCATTTAGTTTTTCTTCAGCACCCCAAATATTTACAGAGATGCTATCAGAAGCAATGGCTCACCTGAGACTTCATCAGGTGAACATCATAGCCTATTTGGACGACCTCCTTTTTGCGAGGGACAGGACCTCCCATCTAGCAGCCTCGCAGAACACCTTACTTGTCTCCAATGGTTTGGTTGGTTATTGAATATGGAAAATTCCAGCCTCATCTCTGAAAGCAGATGCACGTACCTTGGATACGAGGCATGGCCCAGTGTATCCTTCTTAGGGCCAAAACAGAAAAGTATGTGAAGCAAGTTCTCTCCCACCAGTCAATCTCTCTGAGAAAGATCCAGGCCATACTAGGTCTAATGACCTCCTCCATACCAGCAGGTCCTGGGCCAAGCTTCATTCTCGTCCCTTGCAGACCTTCTATCTAGACGCATGGGACAAGGATCAAGCCTCCCTGGATCTGTTAGTCACCCTTCCAGAGCAGGTAAGGTAAAGTCTGGTGTGGTGGGCCTTGTCAAAGAATGTGGCAGACAGGAAGCCTTGCACAAGATAGTACCCATAGTGGTAACGACAGATGCAAGTTCCTTTGTCTGGGGAGCTCATTGCCAATGGCATTAAATTCACAGGAGGTGGCCATGGCCCAGAAGTCCTCCAACTTCAGAGAACTTGTAGCTGTAAAAGAAGCCCTGAGTCGGAAGTACTGGGAAGAGACATCCAGATTGTCACGGTCACGTCACGGTAGTTGCCTTTCTAAACCACCAGGCAGGAACAAGATATCGGGAACTTTCCTGATTGACCAAATTCCTGTTGGAGAACCTGGAGGGGAATGTCGGGTCCATCAGAGGTGATCCACATAAAAGGAGACCTAAGTGTAGAGGCAGACTTCTTGAGCCGAGTAAGAATAGGCCAGGAAGTATGGGTGCTACATTAGCAGGTATTTTCCCAGATAGTGACTTTGTGGGGGCAGCCAGATTTGATTTGGTTGCCAACAACCAGAAAACCGCCGGAAGTATTTCTCCCTCAGGAGGGATCCGGTGTCTTGGGGTCTGGATGCGTTCAGCAATCAGTGGGGAGAATTACCTTTAGTCCTAAGGAGTATCAAACAAAATCAAGCCACATTGACCCAGGAGACAGTGGTTTTCCCTCCTGTCCCATATGTCAGTAGAGCCTCCATTGCTTCTGCCAGAAATTCCAGATTTCATTTACCAGTGCCCAATTCTCCATCCCAGTCCCTAATCAGTATGGACCCTGAATGGGGCTTAATAAGAAAAAAGGGATTATCACCCTGTTGGAAAGCAGAAGGTTAGTGACACGAAAGAACTACTGTAATGTATGAAAAAGATACCAATCCTCCACTTCGACTTGGTCCTTAAAGTGGACTAAAACCCAGGCTGATAGATTCCCAGGTTGATCGATTCCCTCTCCCGGGGCATCCACAATCGGGATTCCCCCCTGTGTGAAACTCCCCCAGCTCGCCCCATTCACTTACCTTGTTTCCCGGTCCAACTGCGCATGCGTGCGCCACGCCCGAATCCCCGCTATCCCTCTAGCAGGGCCTGTGCCCGCACCAGGCATTTATGAATGGCTGGCAAGTGTGCTCTCCATTAGAGGGAGGTGGTCATCAGTGCGCAGATTGGACAATCGGCCGCACATGCGCCGTAGGACCGGGAAGAGGTGAGTTGCCCTTTGGGGGTTTCACGCAGTGGGGCACCCCCGATTGAGGTGCCCCGGGGGAAAGGACCAAAGCCCAGGATAGTCAAAATCCTGGGTTTTGATCCACTTTAAGGACAGAAGGTAGCTTTAAGCACTCTTAAGATTTAGACTTCGGCCCTTTCAGCCTTTTTGGAGGAATGTCTTAGAGATGGTTTTTCATAGCCGTTTCTAGGAAACAACCCTTTAAAGGCCAAAAGTTGGGATTTGTCTTTAGTTCAAATGTTAACCCCTTTTGAACCCATTAAGGACACAATATTAAAGATGTTATGCTTAAAGATCACTTTCATCCTAGCAATAACATTGGCCAAGCAGGTTAGTGACCTGCATACCTTGTCTATTAAAGAACCCTACCTAAGAAAGTCACCAGACTATATTTACCTAAAATGACCTCAAAATTTCACAGGTAACAGGAGGTTGTGTTGCCGGCTATAGAGCTGGCTCAGTTATATCAGGAGGACAGGTCCTTGGAGCTCCTAGATAGAAAGCTGGTTCTCCTATATTTATAGATTACAGCAGAATGGAGAAACTCAGATCATTTATTGATCTCCTTTATGGGGAAATTCAAGGGGTTGCAGGCATCCATAGCGAGATGGATCAGAGATGCTATAACTCTGGCCTATGAAGCAATGGGTGCCCTGCCCCCCTTAGGTATTAGAGCCCATTCCACTAGGGCAGTATCAGCTTCTTGGGCTGGTGACATCTCTTTAGAGGAAAGGTGTAAGGCTGCCAACTGGTCTTCACCAGACACCTGACACTACAAGTTGGAAGCGCGACCAGCAGTATTGTGTAAAGCCTGTTCTTCAGGCAGTCTGCCCATCCTGAGGTAGGATGCTGTGTGTTTGCTTGCCATCTGTGGCTAGCCGTCCTGGAGGACGCCTGGAGAAAACCCTGGTTAGTCTTACCGGTAACGGTATTTTCAATAGTCCCCTAGAACGGCGTCCTACACCCCACCCCATTTTGTCATTGGTTGCACTGGTGTTACTTCTTGCCTGTCTTTTTCCCTTTGGGTCTTGGATTATTCCTTTATGATTGCCTAAAAAAATCTGAGGACTGAGGGGAAGAGACGGTTTGTGTTTCCTGTTTAGGGGGATGAAATGAGTGGCTATCCATCCTGGTGGGCTATTGGAAATACCGTTACCAGTAAAACTAACTGGGCTTTTTTATTTCAGAGCCATATGTCAGGTTTGGCACATATATTGCTCTGTATAATAAAGTTTGTGACCATTGGATTCTCTATGGTGGTATCCCTCCTCGCACCATTTATTAAAAGTGATTACTGGTTTCTCTCAGACTCCATGGCAGGCATACTTGCTTCCCTGCAGCGTCCAGATTCGGGATTCCCCACTGTATAAAACCCCCCGGGTCACCCAGTAAACTCACCTTCTCCCTGATCCAACAGTGCCTTCTATACCTTTATAAGGGCCCACGCCAGGCATTTGTGAATGGGCAGTGCAGGCACGCTCCCTGTTGAGGGTAGTGGAGATGTGGACACCAGTGCACTCGTCAGGACTTGGCTGGAGCCAGGTCTTGGATCCTCTCCCGCCTACTCGTCTCATGATTGTCTAAGTATGCTGATTGGACAGGAGGCCATAGAACTGAGGAGTTCATTCAGACGACTTGGGGGGTTGCACACAGCTAAGGACCTAAACCCAGGATTGCCAGAATCCTGGGTTTTGGTCCAATTTAATGGTTTCTTATCATTAGTTATGGGATTAGTTACGAGAAGTCTCCTTATTACAGCAGAGCCTTAGTGTGTGAGTCAGGAGCCTTTCCTGCCAAGGCTTAGGCAAAGAAGTTCGTTGTTTTGGCTTTTGCCTGCATTGGGTGCTTCTTTTGGACTTTAAAATTGTAAGGAATATATTTGAGGTACCCCTCCAAATCATCAAAACGGAGAATTGAATCAAGTCCATTTAGCCTGAATGGATTTGGGGGGGTCCTGCCTCAATTTCAACAATAGGGGCCACTAGTCTCAGATGCCTGGGTCAGTAGGGTTGTCTTAATATCAGATGCCTGGATTCAGAACGGTTGTCTTGATGTCAGATGTCTGGGGTCTGGGATCAGAGAGCTTGTCATGATGGGCTGTAGAAATCTAAGTAGACCTCTCTGGACAGATTTTTTAATCTGAGCACCCACAGTTTATTATATGCCGTGGCCTTAGAAGGAGCATTTGATGGTTTCCTGAGAATAGGGGGGGGGGGGGACTCCCATCCGGTTCTCAGAAAGAGGCTTAAAGTTTAACTCCACCATCTTCATAGTTCCCAAGGAAGAGGGTCTGAGCTGAGCATTTAAGCCAGAATTGTTTCATTCATGTTCGGAAGTTCCTAATGGCCTCTCTGTTCTCAGTGGTGGCATCTTTAGAAAAAAGTGAATTCCTAGAGCCTGGGACAATGAGTACCCAAGTGGTTGTGTATTACCCTCCTTCCCCCTCCGCAAATTGACCTTATATGGACAAGCTGCTGGTACAGGTTTCCCCTCTGAATGAAGCAACAAGCAAAGGATAAAGGACATGCTAGAACATTCTTATTGGTTCATCAATTAAAAGGCCCCAGCTTGCACCGTTGAGGGTGGAATATTTTTTGGGACTGTCCCTCGGCACCAAATTGCCAAGAAGTCCCATTCTGAAGGATAAACATGCCTGGCTCATTCAGATGATCCGGCAGAGTGACCAGCTCCTGACCACCTTTCACTGTTGGTTAAGGCATCATGGTGTCACCCATGGAGCCCAGTGCCCTTTCACACATTTTCACTAGGTCATTTGGTTCTCCTATTGAAAGTCGAACCATCCAGGCAGGATGGTCAACACAGGAGAGCAGGCACTCCCTCGGTGTCCTAGACCGCACTGTTTCTCAGCCTGCGGTACATGTACCCCTCAGTGTTTGTGGGCACACCAACAAGGCATGACTGGTCTGGTATATCATTAAAAAGTTTAAACCTTAAAAGTGAATAATTTCTTGCTTTTAAAGTGCTATGAGACCACTGGCCTTCTTATTGTCATACTATTTATAATGGATCACCCCTCTGGGGGGGGGGGTACTTGGTTGGAACATCGTGTCACTAAGGGGTACTTGGCATATCCTAGCCATGTGCCATGTCTCTACCCTGTTTCCCATTACCCTAAGCAAGAAACAGCATAATCAATCTTAGTTCGCAGCCTGACACAGATAGTACCTATGTGTAGGTAAGATTGTCCCTTCTGGTTCCTCTGAGAGAACGAGTCCAAGCTCCATAGTCTGTTGATTGTCTGATTTTGTCAGCTAAATATGTGATTATAACCAATTGAGTTGACTGTGGGTTGTTGAGTAAGACAGGCTGGCGACTTGGTCAATGTATTCAGTTATGAGATTGCATATGCTGTACCCCCGCTACCACCCCCCACCCCTTCCCCTCTTTGCTTTCTGTACCCCTTATCTCTATATTTTGAAAAAACAAAACTTGATTATACTAAAAAATGTTTGCTGCGGCATAGGAACTGAAGTTGAAATTGTTAGATTATGAAATGTTATATATTAAACGGCAGAATTTTGCATGTTTTCTTTTATGAAATGACAACCTTAAAAAAAGTTTCATACTGAAATACATATTCATTTTAGGTTCTGGAAAAGACTCGGTGCATTAAAAAGCAATACATTGAAAAGTATTCCAAAGCTACCCTGTGCTCCAGTTGTAAGATTCCTCAAGTATTTAAAATCTCCAAGCTGTCTGAGAACCTAACAGAATTTTACGAAGCTACAATTGACTGCACTTTAAGATTGGGTGGGATTTTTCCCTCTGAAGATAACTGGAATAAATGGGTCCTATAAAGATGTATATGTATATGTCCAAACTGTAGACAATTTTTTTGACTCTACATTTACCTTAATATTATACATCTGGTATAACTTGTATATTTAATAAAAAATATTATTTTAAGAATAGTAGTGCTTATAGTGGCCATTGTGTACACACACAAAATGTTTTCCCATCTGTGCACTTGTAAACACAGTTGCGTGAACACACAAGTGAAAAAACACAAAATTTGTGACTACACACACGACTTACACTCAATGGACACACCAGTGAATCACACATTTCTGTGAAACTTTCTGTAGAATCCATTCCAGGCCGTCCTCTTCATTACAATTGGGTAATTCCTGCCCGAGGACTGCAAAATTAAAGGTGTGGCTCCTCCCGGGCCTTAAGCAGCTGCCTCTAACCAAACCAGTAATTAAAAAGCAGTAAAATCCTATACCAAGAGGCTAAGGCCAGGATGCCCCAAGTATAGGAGACAATGTTACCTCACACTGAACTCCACTTGTTTTCTCTCGAAATTATATATATATATATATATATATATATATATATATATACACCGTTTTTTTGCCCTATAAGACGCACTTATTTTTCCCCAAAAGTGGGGGAAAAATGTCCGTGCGCCTTATCGGGCGAATGTAAAAAAAAAACTCACCCGTTCCCGGCGCTCCCGCGTTGTCTGCCACACTGCGAGAGGCCAGAGAAGCGGCGGGGGCTCTGTCCCGGTCCCGCCGCTGCGATCGCTGTCTTTTCAGGCAGCGATGACAGCGGCGGGGGCCAGAGACAGTGCCACACATGCCACACAGCCTATGGGAATGGGGAGGGGGATGCCACACAGCGTATGGGAATGGGGAGAGGGGGATGCCACACAGCCTATGGGAATGGGGAGAGAGGGATGCCACACAGCCTATACTAATGGGGGAGGGGGATGCCACACAGCCTATGCTAATGGGGGGAGGGGGATGGCACACTGCCTATGGGAATGGGGAGAGAGGGATGCCACACAGCCTATACTAATGGGGGGAGAGGGGGATGCCACACAGCCAATGGGTATATGGGGAATGGGAGGGGAGGATGCCACACTGGGTATACGGGGAATGGGATGGGGGCATGCTACACTGTCTATGGAATGGGGGCATCCCACACGGCCTATGTGAATGGGATAGGGGAATGCCACACTGTCTGTAATGGTGCGTTTTTGGTTTAAAATATTTTTTTCTTATTTTCTTCCCCCAAATCCTAGGTGCCTCTTATGGGCAGGTGCGTCTTATAGGGCGAAAATACGGTGTGTATATATATATATATATATATATATATATATATATATATATATAATTTTTTTTTTTTTTTTAATGATATAATAAATGGAACATCATAAAAAAGGCATTAAGAATATAATGAACCTCAAAAGCGCTGGTCTGACTGCCTGAAATGGATTCTACAGAAAAAACAATTCTACAGGTGAGTTTCACAGAATTGTGATTTTCCTTCCAATCCATTCCAGGCCGTCCCCTTCATTACAATTGGGACCTCCAAAAGCAGTGTCTATATATGGTATATATGGGTGGGATCCCCAACGCGGAACAGCAGGTAGTTCATTTCACTGCCGACTGAAGAACTTTTTGACCAAAAACCGCTTCAGCTGAGGCCCTAACATCCACCTTGTAAAATTTGGTAAATGTATGAACCGAAGACCAGGTGGCAGCTTTACAAACCTGTTCCACCGAGGCCTGATGCTGAAAGGCCCAGTGGAATGAGCTGTGACTCGAAAGGGAGGCTCCTTCCCCTTGGCAGAATAGGCCCTTACTACTGCCTGTCTAATCCACCTGCTGATCATGGATTTAGCTGGCTGAAGCCCTTTCCTAGATCCTTCCGATATGACAAAAAGAAAATCTGACTTTCGGAAAGATTCTGTAGCAGACATGTAATATCTTATGGCTGTGGCTACGTCCAAAGAATGAAGAACCCTTTCCTTTGAATTAGCAGGAACTGGGCATAAAGAAGGTAACACTACATCCTCATTAAGGTGCAAAGGAGAAACGACCTTAGGTAAAAAATCTTGCTTAAACTGAAAAAACACCTTGTCTCTGTGTAACTCAAAATAAGTAGCCTTCATACATAAAGCGGCCAAATCGGAAACTCGACGCACAGAGGTGATCGCCACCAAGAAAATTACCTTGAGCATCAAAATGCTCAAGGGAGCTTCAATCAAAGGTTCAAAGGGAGCACCCTGGAGAGCAGATAGCACCAGATTTAAGTACCATATCGGTAAAATAGGCTTGCACGGTGGTCGGACATGAGTAATTCCCTTAAAGAAGGTTCTGATGAGTCTATTGTCAGCGATAGACTTCTGGAAAAAAATAGATAAGACCGAAACATGACCCTTGAGGGTGTTCAACTGGAGGCCCAACTCTAAGCCATTCTGCCGAAATTCTAGAATTCTGGAGACAGAATATCTTCTGCAAGAAAACATTCTGGACTCACACCAGGAGATGAAGGCCCACCAGACCCTGTAGTATATCTTAGATGTTCTTTTGGGCCTGAATCATGGTATGTATATCCTTGGCCGATAAACCCTTCTCTGTCAAGATCGAGGTTTCAATAGCCAGGCCGTCAAAACCAGCATTTGTAAATTTGGGTGCCGAAGAGACCCCTGCGTGAGAAGATCTGGATCGTCGGGCAGGCGCCATTGATCTGCTGACATCCTTACGATGTCTGAATACCAGCTGCTCCTTAACCAGCGAGGAGCCACCAAGATGGTTGGTACTGCCTCCTGAGCTACCTTCTTTAGTACTTGACCCAGGAGCGGGAATGGAGGAAATGCATACAGGAGACTGATCCTTGTCTACGGGGTTGTCAGAGCATCCACTGACATGGCCAGAGGGTCTCGTGAAAAGGACACAAACCTCGGAAGCTTGTGATTGTGTCTGGATGCAAATAGATCCATATCCGGACGACCCCAATGGAGGCAAAGGGCTTGAAAGACCTTCTGACTGAGAGACCACTCCCCTAGATGCAGAGACCCCCCTGCTCAGGGAGTCCTGGTTCTCTACCCCCAGGATGTAAACCGATGTAAAACTGAACTGTGTCCAGAGTCATTCCCAAAAATGACCTTACTGTCAACGGGGTGATGTGCGAGGTACGGGATTAATGTGAATCCCCTGACCCCTCAGGATGGCCATGAGTCCCGCCAACACTTTGGTGAAAACCTTTGGAGCCGAGGATAGGCTAAGGGAAGAGCCACAGATTGAAAATGTTGGCCCTCCAGGGCAAATCTTAAAAATTTCTGGTGTCCTGAAAAAATAGGGATGTGAAGATATGCATCCCTTATGTCTACTGTGGTCATGAAATCAGGCTGAAGCAACCTCACTGCCGATCTAAAAGTTTCCATGCGGAAATTTCTCAACCGGATGAACTCATTGAGACTCTTTAGGTCTCGAATTGGTTGTACCGATCCATCCTTCGTGAACAGATTGGTGTAAAATCCCTGACCTTCTTCCTGAAGGGGTACCTGACAGACTACCCCTGTCTGAAGAAGATGCAGAACAGAGGCTCTCAAAGCTTCTGCCCTTAACAGGTTTCATGATGCCCTTGACCAAAGGAACCTTGTGGGTGGTCTGGCTGCAAACTCAATCTTGTAGCCTGAAGACACACTGCAAACTGCAGGAGCCGTCCCCCCACCTGCCCAGGTGAGGGCACCCCTTCATGCCTGGGTGGACTTAGCCGGAGGCTTAGACTTGGCTCCCCAAGCGGCACCGGCCCTAGTCCGGGCCCTACCTTTGCACCCTGTGGGAACCTGAAAAGGAGGTACCTCTACCGCCCTGAAAGGACCGGGATGATGAGGGCTTCCGAAAAAAAACTAGTAGATCTCCTCCTCTGAGGAAGCTTGCCATCCTTGACCATGAGATCAAGCCGTTCCCCAAAAAGCTGGCTCCCCAATAAGGGAAGATATGTAAGAGTCTTCTTGGCAGCAGCATCAGCTGACCATTGCTTTAGCCACAAAAAGCGGCATAAGGCAATATGAAGAGCAGAGGTTCTGGCACCTAGCCTGACCACATCATCCATAGCAGTGATAAAGTTATTAAAATCTAAGCAAGCTCTGAACTCCTTGGAATCTTGAGCATGTCTGCGAGACTTAGCCCTGGCCATAAGCTGTTTTACCTTTTTCCTCATAGCCAAGGAAACGATAGAAAGTGGCACAAGCAGGGCGTAAGAGCGAACCCACCATGGCAAAGGCATGGCGAGCCATTCGTCTTTCAGTAGGATCTCTTAAAGAAGCATTAGAAGCAGACGGCATGATAGTAGTGTTGGACAGGCCCGAAACGGGTGGGTCCACATCAAGAGGAAGCGACCATAACTTCAGAAGGGAAAAGGATACCTTGAGTCTAGGATCCTAGGGATAGGAGGCAGTTTGTTAGGTTTTTCCCATTCCTTTAGCACCATCCTGGAAAAATGTGATTGTTCCGGAAAAACCCACCTGTCTCTCGGGCCTAAACAAATTAAAAACCTGGCTCTCGAGCCAAAACAAATCATCCTTCCTTCTCTCGGCAACCTTAAGAGGGGAAATATGTAAAGTTTCAAAAATCGAGGAAAGTAGGCCCTCTGTTTCATCTGAGAGCAAAGGATTCTCGACAGATGAAAAAATATTAGAAATACTGTCCTCACTAGAGAGTAACTCCCCTTCTGAGAGTGGTTCTTCAACCATCTCTTCTTCCTCCTCGGAACCAAAGCAGGCAAATAAATCCTCCTCGGAATAAACAGGTTCCAAATGCCTTCTCTTACCTGAGGCCCTTTTACGGACTACCAATAAGAGCTGCTTCTCCAGGTTAGCCAACCTATGTGCCAGATCTGACTGTGCACCACTGCCTTCTCCCCCTCCCTAGGGGCTGACTGAGGAGGCTGAACTTCAGAAGGGGCCATATTTAATGAAGGACTAGATACTGTGGCAATAGTCTTACTATGGTCAGAAACGATTCCTCTGGCGCAAGCAGCACATACAGTACTGAAACTACCCAGGGGATTTTGCCTGCACAAAGGACAGAGACTGCCCTCCATCATGGTGAAAGCAAAAAAGACCGTAAGGTCCTTAGCCTATAGCCAATCCCCTAAAAGGGACTGGAAGAAACCACAATCTAAGCAACAAAAAATATATATATATTTTTTTTTTTAATACACTATTTTTAAATTACAATCTTTTTAAAATAGCATAAAAATAAAATAATGACTATAACCATAAATATAACATTAATGCAATGAAAAAAAGATGATAACCGATGATGCACTTACCTCTCAGTGGGAGAGCAGCAACGGAAGCCGCGATGGTGCGTCTGGCCAGAGCCGTGGGGCTGTAAGGGAAATCGTGGTCGGCGTGATCCGCCAAAGCCCCGGGGTGCGTTGGACCAGACCGTGGTTCCTGAAGTGGTCCGAGCATCGCCCTTAAAGTGGACCAACACCCAGGGGGATCGGCCCGGAAATCCCGGACCGATCAGATCCCTCCCCGCGGGGCATCCGAAATCGGGATGTCCCGCGGGGAGGAACCCCCCTGGAGGCCCACAATCCTCACCTTACCGGCGATCCAACGGCGCATGCGCGAGACGCGGCAGCGTCTCTCGCTTCCCTCTAGCAGGGCGCGCTCCCGCGCCGGCCGTTTTGTGAATGGCCGGCGCAGGCGCGCTCCCTGTTAGAGGGAAGCGAGAGACGCAGCCAATGACAGCGCTCTGGTATGCGCGTCCAAGCGGCTTTGGACGCGCATACCAGAGCTGCTCTGAGCGCTGTCATTGGCCGGACGAGGTCACGTGGGAGCGGGGAGAGGTGAGTTTTTGCGGCGATCGGGGGGGTTTCAGACAGCGGGGCACCCCCGATCGGGGTGCCCCACCTAAGTGGACCAACACCCAGGATAGTCAAGGGAGTCGCAGCAAGCGTGGCCGAGCGGAGGAGCCAGGTGGCAGAAGGCTGCATCCCCGCTGTAAATTACCTGCTGGCTGGTCTACGGAAGTATACAGGCGGAGGAGCACTCTCTGCTGCTTCTCTCGATGCCGGAGAGAGCATTAGTGAAGCCGGAAAGCCTAACAAGCCGAAATTTGAAAATAAAAAAAGTAAAACACTTGTGGGAAGAAAGGTGGATAGTATATAAAAATATAGGCGGGGGGCTTGGTCTGAGCATGGAAGCATGAGGAGTGTCCTGTGGGAGCTCCGTACGGCCCATAGACTTTGCAGATGATCAGTGCAGCGATCTCGACGGGACGGGAAGTCAGCAGCCCGATCCCGTGCGGGGATCGCCAGACTCCTGGCTCCCCCGGCCGCACAGGAGAAGCGACAGGCAGGCAAGATGGCGCCGGCCGCGATGATGCAGTAAATCTCCGAAGGTGAGGAGGTGGAGAGAGCCAGGTCCCCCGCTCGCACAGCTGAGAGCGGCGAGGGCGGAAGACAAGCTGCAGGCCCGAGCAGCGGAGATCGGAGGAGGCGAGGAGCGGCGCCGTCATAGGGGAGGGGGAGAGAGGAGGAGGATGGAGGAGCACGTGTCCCTGAAGCCGGGCTGCGGCGGTGATAAGATAGGCATCATACTGCTGCTGGGACTTTACAGGAGGGCCCATGTGAAAAACCCAATGAGGAGCCATGGGCTTCCCTAGGGGTGATCACTGCTCTGATGTGGTGGGGCAGCAGGGATCACATGGGGAGATCCCCCCTGGAGGATCCAGGGAGATGTTTCGCTCCCCCCATAATAAGCCCAGCCTGGCAAGTAGACTCAAGTAACAGCAGCAGCAGCGCAGAATACACAAAGGGGATGAGGCTCGATCCCTTCGAGTCCCCAGAGGAGATGGGAGATGCTCGTGCAGACAGTCCAGAAATCAGACAGGGAAATCCGTAATTCTCCCCCTCACCAGGATATCAATCCGGATGTGTCACTGGAGGTCGGATGGCATGGTTAAAAGAGGGGTACATGTCCCCAGATGCAACCCCCCACAGGGGCCAGTCACCACATGCAGAAGGAGATTTCAGGGGGGAAGCACTGAGAAGCCTCCTACAGTCCTTGGCTACTAAAGAGGACCTGCAGGCTCACCCCTCCAAGGCAGACCTAGAGTCAATGGCGCTGCGAATTGAGAAAGCGGTGAGAAAAGATATAGAGGACTTGCAGCAACAAACAGCTATGTTAGACGCAAAAGTGGTTGCGATGGAAAGGCATCAAAAAGAGATGACTAAGGAACTGTTGGAGCTGGCGGGCCTGCAGCAGGAAGTTCAACGGCAACAAAGGGAGATGCAGTTACATCTCAACGACCTGGAAAACGGGGAGCATCGGCGCAGGCGATCTTCAATTCCTTACTGGGAAGACCCCCGGAGGCAGCGTTCTGGATTGAGCGGATCCATAGTCATGAGCAGACCCTTGGGGGGCAGGGGACTTCAAGGGATGTTTTGTGCAGGCTGCTGTCGTTTGAGGATAGAGAGGAAATTGTGAAAGCTGCCTGGGAGAGGTGTCCAGTGAGTTGGAACAGCACCAGGGTCACACTTTTACCAAATTTTCCAGGAGGACATTACACATGAGACAGATCCTACGTCCGCTTCTGGAGAAAATCGAGCACGGGCGCCTCCTACAAGTGGGGGCACCCATTTCATCTAATAGTAAGAAAGAATGATGCTTTGTTTTACCTGAACGCATGAGGATCTACCAATGTTTTTTGAATTTTTGGCAACGGACGCAATCCAGGTTCCTGACTGGCTGGTGGAGGCTCTACCGACCCGCTCCAGCCCCTGCCGCAGAGGGTGCGTAGGTTTTGCCAAGGGGGGGCCGTGTGATGGGGGCGGGGTGGTTCGAGCGTGACAGGGGGAGACTATAACATTTTTGATGCCTAAATATGCCACTGTCCCACATGACCAGGGGACCCATCGAGCATATCCTGTTTTTGCGGATGTTTCCCCTTCAGATGTCAGTTGTGTCCACGGGGCGGGGATGGGGTGCACCGGTTTTGGGGCTCCCCTTCCTCCCCCCCCCCGGGGGCTTCCCCCTCGCTGGGGGACCGCATGACTCGGACGGGGCCGCAGGGGCTGGCGTGCTGGTTCGTCCTCTGGGCTGGGGCCTCGAGGGGGGGTCTGGGTCAGGGGGGATTTGAATGTTTTAAATGTCTTGATGTCCCAATGCTTAACCTTTATGCCTTAGGATTCCATTCACGTTTCACTGATGGTAGGCGGGGGGTGGTCTGGACTGGTGGGGGACCTTCTCCCCCCCCCCCGCCCCTCTTCGCCCTGGGGTCAGGTACCGGGGGCGAGCCCCTAGGGGCTCTCGGCTTGCCTGTCCTCTGGGTGGGGGGGACTGGCGTCTCTGAAGGAATAACTGTCTGGGTTTTCGCAGGATCAAGGGGCTCCCTGGAATAAGCCTTTTTGGGGTTGGATACGGAGGGGAGCAGTTGTGCTGGGGGCCGCCTCCGGATGGGGTCAAGGTCACCACTGGGTTTATGTTCTTGCCGGGGATGTACTTGCTGTGGTCCTGGATGCTGCCTGAGTTGGTGGGCGGGAGGTGGACATCCTAAAGCGGGGGGGTCCCCCCCGGGGCTCCCCCCTTTGCCCAGGAACCTGGGGGGGTCGCTGGAACAATGTGCAGATTTGCCGTCTGGCCAGGGGGGGGGGCCCGGGTGGGTCTTGAATGTTTTAAGGATTCTGAGTTTATTCACGTATTACCGGGGAGATGCAGATGAGGGTTTGTCCAGGGAGGGTCCGCCCCTTCGGGCCCCCCTCGCCCCGGGTTCCGGGTGCTGCGGACAAGGCCTCGGAGGCTGTCGGCTGGCACACCCTCCTGGGTGGGGGGCGCCAGGAGGTAGGGGGGTTTGAGACAAGGGGAAGTTACACGCACTATAGATACGTTTTTTGTTGTTGCTAAATTAAGAGACTGCAATGTTTGTATGCACTACAAAAGTTTACAGTTAATTTGGGCCATGCGGACATCACCACAGCTGTGTTCAACCAAAGTTCCCCAAATAGGAGTTATTGGGAGTTGCTCCCAGAGCGGTTAGTGTAGTCGGGAAGGGCTAGCCTTCCCTAAAACTTCTAGACACCAGGAAGTAACCGGTGTTTGCGTGTAGTGTATTTGTTTGTCCCCAGTCTTGTATTTTCTGTTACCTAGTGTTTCTTTCCCTTCCCCCGGGGTGTTAGTGGCCAGATGGGTGGGGTTGGAGATGGGAAGGGGAGGCGGGGTCACCACCTCGCAATCTGCTTGTTTAACGTGAAGGGTTTGAACAGCCCATCAAAGAGCTCCCAGATTTTATACTCTCTACATAAGAAGAGATGCCCGATTCTTTTTTTTTTTTTTTGCAAGAAACCCACTTTGACCCTTTCAGTGCCAAGCATGTAGATTCTACGTGCTCGCTTCTACTCCACTTAAGTGCCAAGCACGTAGAATCTACGTGCCTGACTTTCCCCCCTGCTAGTTAAGAAAATAAAAATAAAAAATACTCACCTGACCCCTCGTTGGATCCGGCGGGTCCCCTCTTTAATTTGGTGCCATTCGATCCCCCGGAATAGCGCCCCCTCCGGCTTCGACAGCAGCAGCTGCTAACTGTAAAATTAAATTAAAAATTACATTTACTTGCCTGTGGCCGCGCTGTCTCCCGACAGGTCTCCTCTTCACTGGGGGGGGGGGGCTCAGATGAAAAGGATGAGAGACCTTACTCTTTTTATGGCCTTTACCCCTTGAGGAGGAGCAGACTAAGTTCTATGGTGGTACTGGATCTCCTTTTGGAGAAGATCCACGGTCTTCAGAGGACACTGACAGGTTGTTGACACAAGTTTTTGAAGTGCTTTGTATTTCCCCTCCTGCTGTGGCTCCGCAGCAACAGGGTGAGCTTTTTCACGCTTGGAGTTCCCTGAGCAGAATCACTTTAACCCTTTTAGTGCCAAGCACGTAGATTCTACGTGCTCGCTTCCACTCCACTTAAGTGCCAAGCACGTAGAATCTACGTGCTTGACTTCTCCCCCTGCTACAGTAAAAGTAAAATAACAAAAACACTCACCTGATCCCTTGTTCGATCCGGCCGGGTCTCCTCTTCATCTCGGGGGGCTTCAATCCCCACCCAGGCCCCCCCCGGGTGCAGGGGAGGGCCCGGAATAGCCACCCCCCTTCAGCAGCCGCCAAAATACATGTAAAAAATAAATAAATAAATAAATAAAAATGACATTTACTTACCTCAATGCTTGATCGCTCCCGCAGGGCCTCCGATTGCCCCCCCCCAGCTCTCCAGCTTCAGGAGAGGGCCTGTCCTCCTTGATGGGCCTATGACGTCACTCCCGGGTGTCGTCCTGGCTCCGGGCTGTCATTTCTGACACTTGTCATCACTGGCCACAGGAGGTGAGTAAGGTAAAAAAAAAGTTTTTATTTTTTAATAAAGTAATTCTTTATTCTGTGTGTGTGTTTTTTTTTACTGTTAACTCCTTGTGAACTGGTAAACTTACATTTTTTATTACAAATAGTAAAAAATATATTTTTAAATTTTTTTTTCACATATTTCACCCAAAAATATTGAGAATACACCTAAAAAATGACAAACAAGACATTTCATGTTAAAGCCCAGACTATGCTGAAAAAAACAATATATCATCTTCCTGGGAAATCTCTGGAAGTCCCTTCAAAAATCACATTTGAACATGGGGAGCGCAAAATAGTGCAAAATGGTCTGGCAACAGAGTGTGACAAAAACTCCAGGTAGGCTGGCAGTGAAAGGGTTAATAATCTGGTGCTCAAGGAGTGGGAACGGCCTAGTAAGCTGCCTGGGGTGCCCATGAGTTGGGACAGGAGGTATCCCTTTCCTGCTGATGTGATTAAACGTTGGTCATGTCCCCCCGAGGTGGACGCTCCCATGTTGGGGTTGTCTAATACATCTGTCGTGCACTCACCTGACACTACTACTCTAAAGGATGGTGAGGACCGGCGCATGGATCAGTTGTCCTGTCATGCCTTTGCCTGTGTGGGCACTGGGCTGCGCCCAGTTTGTGCTTCTGCCGTTACGGCTATTGCTATCAAAGGGCTGCTCAAGTGTCTCTTGGATGGGGCCTCGGATGACACGGGAGGAGAGGATTATAGATCTCTCCTGTTATGCTATGAATTTGTTGCATATATTCTTTCTGCCATGGATGATGCCATTAAGATGTGTGGTAAGACTTCTGCCCTTTTGGTGGCTATACGGCGTTCTGTCTGGCTGCGTCAGTGGGTGGCTGATAATGCTGCTAAGAAGGCTCTCACTGGATTTCCCTTTAAGGGTCTGCGGCTCTTTGGTGAGCGCTTGGACCTGTTTGCCAGGGGCGGTAGGCTGCCTCAATGTAGGAGGCCGTCTCGGCCCTTTCGGGGGACCGGTGCTTCCCTCCCCTCCTTCCGTGCTTCCAGGGTGGGTAGAGGCGTTTCCTTTGCTGGGGCACGCGGAGACTATTGGGGCAGAGGATGTGGCCGTCCTGGTCTCTCATGGGGTCCCAAACCCTCCCCCAAGCCCCCTCAAGCATGGGGAGGCGCCCTCACCCATCCAGGTGGGGGGACGGCTTTAGCTCTTTGCTCACGTCTGGAGGCTGCGCGTCTCAGACCGGTGGATACAGGAGGTGGTTTCCTCCGGTTACAAGATAGAGTTTGCAGCCTGGCCGCCCCCAAGATTCATCAGATCCCGGATGGCTCTAAACCCCCTGTCAGCTCAGGGTTTGCGTCTTGCTGTCCAAAACCTTCTGGAGCTGGGTGTCATCTGCCCGGTGCCTCTCAGGGAAAGGGGCAGAGGCTTCTACTCCAATCTATTCCCAAAAATACAATTCTGTGAAATACTCACCTGTAGAATTGGTATTATTGGTATACAGCACGTCCTGCTCCAGATATAATGCTTACACTTGGGTTATCCTCCGCCAATTGGCGCTGCACTGCAGAGACATGCAAAAACAGGCTCCTCCCTGCCCTTCAAATACCCAGGGACCTCCCACAAATCCCCAGCATTGAAAAGCAGTGAACAAGAAGCCGGGAGAATTAAAACCACCCAGAACAACTGGTAATGATAGCAATGATAACAATCACCATACAGGGGATCCAGAATAATGCAAAAACCAGGGTGGGGTGGAGCAGGACGTACTGTATACCAATAATACCAATTCTACAGGTGAGTATTTCACAGAATTGTATTATTCTTAGTATACAGTACGTCCTGCTCCAGATATAATACTTACACTTGGGACATCCAATAGCAGTGTCCATAAGGTAGGGTGGGATCCCCAACAAAAAACGACAACAGCAGACAGTTTAAAACCACTGTCACCTGCATAACCAAATGGCCCAGACAGCATGAGCTGAGGTCCTAACATCAACCTTGTAATAAACTTGCAAACGGTATGAGCAGAAGGCCAATGGAAGTGGCCTAGCCGACCAGTTCAACAGAAGCCCGGTGCTGAAAAGCCCAAGGGGCAACAAGCACGATTAGAAAAGAATCGAGGCCACAAGGAAGAATTCTTCCCCTTGCTGGAATAGGCCTGAGTAACAGCCTGACGAATCCAATAGCAACAGTAGACTTGGCAGAGGCCAAAAAGGGCCGAACCAAGGACTAGGAGGAACAGCCATTAAGGTAATAACCAGGACCAAGCCGCCCAACTCCCGAGAGCAGAAGGGATCGAGCACATTCAGGATGTAATTACCACAGGCCCCAAGGAACATCAGTTCCCCTAAGGACACAAGACTACCAAGGAAAAACTTCCAACACCTGATTAAGGAAGGCAGAACCCTTTCTTCAGCGTTGCTAGGAAAAAAGCACAGCAGGGATAGCAATATCTCGAAGCAATGGACAAGAGACACCTCCAGATGCAGATGGTCCGGCTTCAGGCGGAACTCAACCTTATCCTAGTGTGTCTCAAGGAATGGGGGCTAGGCAAACGAGCCGCCCGCTAACACACGCCTGACCAAGGTAATAGCCACCAGAAGGACAACCTTGAGGGTAAGAACAGCCAGACAGCATCCTGAATAGGACCAAGGAACAAATCCTGCAGGCAGACAGAATGAAAATCTATTTCAAACCAACAGGGACCATAGAATTACATGGGGGACGCACATGAGTACCCCCTGAAGGAAGTCCAACCAAGGAAGACTGAACCAGAGGCTACTAAGGCAAGGTGGACAGGGCAGAACCTGACCCATCAGAGTACTGAGTTGGAGAACCAACTCCAAATCATGCTGCAAACAACACTAGAACCCTGGGAGCCGAGAACGCCCAACAGGGAAGAGACCTAGACTCACCACCGATCAATATGGGTATGTCATAGCCTGCAACAGATGGAAGAAGAGGAAGAACTTGCTCATAGCCTTCCCAGAGTCTCAAAACACAGAGACAGATAAGCCTGTCTCCATCAAGATGGTTGTTTCAGCAGTCAGGCCGGCTAGGCCAGAAACTGTATAATGGAGTGACTTAACCCTTCTAGCGCCAGCTACGTAAAATTCACGTAGCTGCCTCTCCTGTCGTTAAACGCCAGCTACGTGAATTTTACGTAGCTAGCGTTCCCTTACCTTATGGCCATCGGGGGGGGCATCAGCGGGCCAGTTGGTGTGGAAGAGCCTTGAAGGAGTCCAGGGGTCAGGGGGAGGTGACCTGGGTGTGACCCAAGTCACCCGATCGCTCCCCTGACCAATCAGCAGGGGGCGCACGGCAGCTGTCATCAGCCGGCGCCCCCTGCTTACCTCATCTGATGACGCTGGCGCAGAAACCTTTCCGGAGCCCAGGGGGTCAGGGCGACCGTAAGTAAGACCGATCCACCACCCCAAGCGCTCCGCCCGCCCCGCTGATCAGCTGGCTTTACGCGAGCCAACTTCAAGCAGCAGGCCCGACGGCTCCCCGCTCACCCTTCCACGGCTTCCTGTCTGCCGCCGCCAGGTAAAGGCGATCGTTATGGAATGCTGCCATCCATCCATCCATCCATCCTGTCACCCCCATGCAGCCATCCATCCATCCTGTCACCCCCATGCCGCCATCCATCCATCCTGTCACCCCCATGCCACCATCCATCCATCCTGTCGCCCCCATGCCGCCATCCATCCATCCTGTCACCCCCATGCAGCCATCCATCCATCCTGTCACCCCCATGCAGCCATCCATCCATCCTGTCACCCCCATGCAGCCATCCATCCATCCTGTCACCCCCATGCAGCCATCCATCCATCCTGTCACCCCCATGCAGCCATCCATCCATCCTGTCACCCCCATGCAGCCATCCATCCATCCATCCATCCTGTCACCCCCATGCCGCCATCCATCCATCCTGTCACCCCCATGCCGCCATCCATCCATCCTGTCACCCCCATGCAGCCATCCATCCATCCTGTCACCCCCATGCAGCCATCCATCCATCCTGTCACCCCCATGCAGCCATCCATCCATCCTGTCACCCCCATGCAGCCATCCATCCATCCTGTCACCCCCATGCCGCCATCCATCCATCCTGTCACCCCCATGCAGCCATCCATCCATCATGTCACCCCCATGCAGCCATCCATCCATCCTGTCACCCCCATGCAGCCATCCATCCATCCTGTCACCCCCATGCAGCCATCCATCCATCCTGTCACCCCCATGCCGCCATCCATCCATCCTGTCACCCCCATGCAGCCATCCATCCATCCTGTCACCCCCATGCCACCATCCATCCATCCTGTCACCCCCATGCCGCCATCCATCCATCCTGTCACCCCCATGCAGCCATCCATCCATCCTGTCACCCCCATGCAGCCATCCATCCATCCTGTCACCCCCATGCAGCCATCCATCCATCCTGTCACCCCCATGCAGCCATCCATCCATCCTGTCACCCCCATGCCGCCATCCATCCATCCTGTCACCCCCATGCCGCCATCCATCCATCCTGTCACCCCCATGCCGCCATCCATCCATCCTGTCACCCCCATGCCGCCATCCATCCATCCTGTCACCCCCGTGCCGCCATCCATCCATCCTGTCACCCCCATGCCTCCATCCATCCATCCATCCTGTCACCCCCATGCCGCCATCCATCCATCCTGTCACCCCCATGCCGCCATCCATCCATCCTGTCACCCCCATGCCGGCATCCATCCATCCTGTCACCCCCATGCCGGCATCCATCCATCCTGTCACCCCCATGCCGCCATCCATCCATCCTGTCACCCCCATGCCGCCATCCATCCATCCTGTCACCCCCATGCCGCCATCCATCCATCCTGTCACCCCCATGCTGCCATCCATCCATCCTATCACCCCCAATGCAGCCATCCATCCTGTCACCCCCAATGCAGCCATCCATCCTATCACCCTCCCATGCAGCCATCCATCCATCCATCCTATCACTCTCCCATGCAGCCATCCATCCAATCACCCTCCCATGCAGCCATCCATCCATCCTGTCACCCCCATGCAGCCATCCATCCATCCTGTCACCCCCATGCAGCCATCCATCCATCCATCCTATCACCCTCCCATGCAGCCATCCATCCTGTCACCCCCAGGCAATCACGTGCTCCCTGGCGGCCGCGCTCGCACCCACCTGGCCTCCATCTCGGTCGGCTCTGACAGCTGCCCCATGACCAACAAGTAAATCTGGCCAGTTCGGTGGTTCCGGCGCCCTTCCCCAGGTGCATCCTGATATGGAATGCCTTGGAGGGGAAGGTCAGAGACCTCCACAACAACCAGTATAACCAGTGAGTTTCAGGAAGGCTTGCGTCCAGAAAGCTGCAGCTACAACAACAAGCCTGGTACTCCTAGATCGCTTGAGGTGTGTACTTTCAGGGAACATGTGGTTTGTGGGGGGTATTTTTATTGAAAGTGATGTTTTGGTTGAAAAAGCGCAAGGTGCGCACTTTGTCTGCAGAGCAGGAAATTTCAATGGAAATGCCCGTTATGCATACGCTTTGCTTTGGGGTAATTGGCAGCCCTACCCTTGGAGGAAGCTATGCATGTTGGGTATTGTTCTGTTCAGGGGACCTTGCCATTTCAGATTTGATTCGTTTTTTTTGGTTAGCGCATGATTTTTATAGAAAAATTTGGTCTTAATGCTGCATTTTTGCTATTTTTTTAGGGAAATCCGGTACAACCAGTGAGTTTCGGGAAGGCTTGCGCCCAGAAAGCTGCAGCTACAACAACAAGCCTGGTACTCCTAGAACGCTTGAGGTGTGTACTTTCAGGGAACATGTGGTTTGTGGGGGGTATTTTAATTGAAAAGTGGTGTTTTGGTTGAAAAAGCGCAAGGTGCGCACTTTGTCTGCAGAGCAGGAAATTTCAAGTGAAATGCCCGTTATGCATACGCTTTGCTTTGGGGTAATTGGCAGCCCTACCCTTGGAGGAAGCTATGCATGTTGGGTATTGTTCTGTTCAGAAGACCTTGCCATTTCAGATTTGATTAGTTTTTTTTGGTTAGCGCATGTTTTTCATAGAAAAATTTGGTCTTAATGCTGCATTTTTGCTATTATTTTAGGGAAATCCGGTACAACCAGTGAGTTTCGGGAAGGCTTGCGTCCAGAAAGCTGCAGCTACAACAACAAGCCTGGTACTCCTAGAACGCTTGAGGTGTGTACTTTCAGGGAACATGTGGTTTGTCGGGGGTATTTTAATTGAAAAGTGGTGTTTTGGTTGAAAAAGCGCAAGGTGCGCACTTTGTCTGCAGAGCAGGAAATTTCAAGTGAAATGCCTGTTATGCATACGCTTTGCTTTGGGGTAATTGGCAACCCTACCCTTGGAGGTAGCTATGCATGTTGGGTATTGTTCTGTTCAGAAGACCTTGCCATTTCAGATTTGATTAGTTTTTTTTGGTTAGGGCATGATTTTTATAGAAAAATTTGGTCTTAATGCTGCATTTTTGCTATTTTTTTAGGGAAATCCGGTACAACCAGTGAGTTTCGGGAAGGCTTGCGCCCAGAAAGCTGCAGCTACAACAACAAGCCTGGTACTCCTAGAACGCTTGAGGTGTGTACTTTCAGGGAACATGTGGTTTGTGGGGGGTATTTTAATTGAAAAGTGGTGTTTTGGTTGAAAAAGCACAAGGTGCGCACTTTGTCTGCAGAGCAGGAAATTTCAAGTGAAATGCCCGTTATGCATACGCTTTGCTTTGGGGTAATTGGCAACCTTACCCTTGGAGGAAGCTATGCATGTAGGGTATTGTTCTGTTCAGAAGACCTTGCCATTTCAGATTTGATTAGTTTTTTTTGGTTAGCGCATGTTTTTTATAGAAAAATTTGGTCTTAATGCTGCATTTTTGCTATTTTTCTAGGGAAATCCGGTACAACCAGTGAGTTTCAGGAAGGCTTGCGTCCAGAAAGCTGCAGCTACAACAACAAGCCTGGTACTCCTAGAACGCTTGAGGTGTGTACTTTCAGGGAACATGTGGTTTGTGGGGGTATTTTAATTGAAAAGTGGTGTTTTAGTTGAAAAAGCGCAAGGTGCGCACTTTGTCTGCAGAGCAGGAAATTTCAAGTGAAATGCCCGTTATGCATACAATTTGCTTTGGGGTAATTGGCAACCCTACCCTTGGAGGTAGCTATGCATGTTGGGTATTGTTCTGTTCAGAAGACCTTGCCATTTCAGATTTGATTAGTTTTTTTTGGTTAGGGCATGATTTTTATAGAGAAATGTGGTCTTAATGCTGCATTTTTGCTATTTTTTTAGGGAAATCCGGTACAACCAGTGAGTTTCAGGAAGGCTTGCGCCCAGAAAGCTGCAGCTACAACAACAAGCCTGGTACGCCTAGAACGCTTGAGGTGTGTACTTTCAGGGAACATATGGTTTGTGGGGGGTATTTCAATTGAAAAGTGGTGTTTTGGTTGAAAAACTGCAAGGAGAGCAAAATGGTTGAGTTTTCTTTCAAAATTGGCTCAGTCGCTCTTTTCAGTTTTATGTGTCTCCTGGGCAGGAAAGGATGTCTACCAATACATATGTGGTACTGTTGCAATCGGGAGCAATAGGGCTTTTATACACAATATGATTTCCTGAAACAACTTGCATGTTTTATTAAGAAAACGCACTACAAATTGTAAAAAAATGTTTTTTTGGGGGTTTTTTTAACATATTTTCCACAAAAATATTTAAAAAACACTGACAATCTTACAAACAAGACACTTCATGTTAAAGCCCAGACTGTGCTGAAAAAAACAATATATAATTTTCCAGGGAAATACTGGGAAATCCCTTCAAAAATCACCGTTGAACATGTGGAGCGCAAAATAGTGCAAAATGGTCTGGCAACAAAGGGTGACAAAATCTCAAGGTAGGCTGGCGGTTAAAGGGTTAAAGGGATCCCTGAGTGAGCCTAGCTAGCACTCCTGGCAAAAGGTATAGAACTACTGTCCTTGGTACCATAACCACCCTCTACTAGGGCACCTGGGGGCCACCAGAATCACTGGTCCCCTTACCGGAGCAATCTTGCGCAGAATCCTGCCTAGCAGGGGGAATGGAAAAAAGACAGACAAAACCGAACGTCCAGTCATGACGTTACTAAGGCATCCGGACCACTGCCAGAGGATCCTGGGACAGGGAACAAAAGGCCGAGAGCCTGTGATAGTGATGGAACACAACAGATCCACAGCTGATTGGACCCCATAGTGACACAGGGATTAGCACATCCTGTCGCAGAGGGTTAGCACCGGGGAGAATATCAATGATATGCAGAGGACATTGTCTCCACCCAGATTAGAAACCTAGACGCTTCCTGAAGGGTCCACCAGCTCCAGGCCCCTTTCAATGGTTACTGTAGAACACTGTCGTCAGGCAGACCGAGCGCCCCCAACTGACAGGCCCAGAAGGGAAGTAGTCAGGTGAGCCAGAGCCATTGCAAAAGCTCACTGTTTCCAATCAATAGGCGTAAGGACCGTCTAAGGGCCCACCACCCCCAGAATTGCAGGGAGTTTCAGAAGAAAAACCCTCCCCCTTCAACCTGTTTGGATCCATGGGGACCGTCTCCAGGAATGGGTAAGAAGGAACTGCCCCCAGACAGGTTCCCTGAGATCATTCACTCCAAGAGAAAAACTTCTTATCAGGTGGGAAGGCCCACAGACCCCACTCCAGGGATGCCGGATCCCTGACCTGTATTAACAATAGAAGTCGCAGAAGGGCCCAAGAGGAACTGAACATAAGGGACCTCTTCCGAGCAAGACACCAACGGCCCACCAGCTGCATCTCTGCCTGTTGAAGGGACCGGGACAACAATGAGGGACTGAGCCCATGTGACCAGATTGTCCACTTCATTGTGGAGAAGGGAAGATTCTCGTTAGGACCTGATCCAGATTCATTCCTGGTAATGGGATTACCAATTAAGGGGACAATGAGGACTTGGGGTGAAAAGTCCCCCATCCAAATGACTCCCAATGGACGCCATCAGCCGGCATCCATCCTGACGCAGACTGGGAAGTGAGAAAGGGCGTCCAGGTAGTCACCACGCGGACGCCCCTTGGTCTCAACAGAGACCTCACCATCGTCCGCACCCGAGAGATCACTCTGGGAGTTGAAGAGAGGCCAGATAACAAGGCCACAATTAGCAGTGTTGGACTACCAACACAAACCTGAAGAGCCTCGGGGACCTGAAGTCACAGGGACGTACCAAAAACATTTTAGGGTTCCCCAGACGGCAAGAAGCTCACCGGGCGCAAGGCACCTACGGCCCAACTCAGAGTTTCCAGCAGAAAACTGCCTGTAATTAGAGAGTTGCTGTGAATCCAGAATAGGCCAGCCCGACCCATCCCTTTTTTAGGGAACTGTGGAAGGTTGGTATGGTGGCCCCTGCCTCTGCCTGTTACTGGCAATCTGTAAGAGACCCTCAGCCCTTGTAGGCCTAGCATGGCCTGTGCCAGCAACTGAAGAGCGGCAGGGACCAGGAGTACCTGGGACCTGATAAAACTGGGAAAGGCCGCGCAGCAAACTCTATCCTGTATCTGGAGGACACAACCTCCTGAATCCACCAGAATGAGGCGAAAAGCCTCCTGATAATAGCAAGGTGCTGCAGCCATCCCCTCACCCAGACGGGCGAGGGCGCCCCATCATGCTTGAGGGGGTTTGGTGGAAGCTTTGGGCTTAGCCCCGCCGGAGGGGCCAGGGCATTGTCTGTTGCTCGTGGGGCAGGAGCCAGCACGAAAAACCCGGAAGGACACCCCTGGTTCCTGTTTAACACTAAGGTAGGGGGGAGGAGGGGTGCCTCTGCCCCGAGGGGGCCGAGACGGCCGTCTGCGTAGGGGTGATTTGCCCTTTTTACCGAACGGGTCCAGACGGGGCCCAAATAGGCGTCGCCCTCTAAAGGGAAGCCCAGTAAGAGTCTTTTTTGTAGCATCGTCAGCACCCCACGGTCGCAGCCAGACTAAGCGATGTATAGCTACCGCAAGGGCAGAAGTTCTTGCACACATTGTGATAGCGTCTTCCAGCGCTAATAGAATAAATTTTACAAATCCATCACAATTGGATAGTGCATTAAACACCTCCCAAGGGAGATTCTCGGGGTGATGATCAAGCAACTTTCTGATGAGGGTTCTAGCGGCCACTGCAGTAATAGCCGCAGCACAGACCGGGCGCAGCGCAGTCCCTGCACAAGAAAAGGCATGGGAGGCCAACAGCTCAATGCGCCAGTCCTCAGCATCCCGAAGGGTACTATAAGCAGGGGTTGTAATAAAGGGGGGATTAGGGACCCCTATGATCGGTGCATCCACCACGGGGGGTGATGACCAGCAATTAACCACCTCAGGGGGAAAAGGGTATTTCCTATCCCAGTCCCCTGGAAGTTTACTGGGGCATTCCCATTCCTTGAGCACAAGGGCATGGAAATGAGCCTGCTCTAGAAATTCCAAACGCACGGTCCCAGTATGGAAACGCTCCCCTCTAGGCTTGGGGACCTGACCAGGGAGATAGACAGTGCCTTAAAGACCTTAAGCAACAAGTTGTCAGTGTCACACTGGCTCCAGTATTCAGGGCCAGAATTGTCATGACTCCTCGGGCTCTCATCAGATGAGCCTGAGTCAGAGAACAACTCCCCTTCATCAGAAAGGGTATAGTCACACGGAGTAGAAAACCCCACGGTTCTCATAGAAGATACAGAAACATGAGGCGACAGGTGCCGCTTCTTACCAGGGCCCATGCGCTCTGATAACCTAGCAATAATCTGTTAAGCCGTAGGCAGTCTGGAAGGTCCAGCAGGCTGCAATACCCCACTTGTAGGCGACTCAGCAGGAGAGAGATTTAAGCCTGGGGAGCTAGGTGTAGCCACTGGCCGACCTGATTGCCGGGCCAGTGCTTGCTCGGCACAGGGAACACAGACCCGTGCCCTGCCAGCATCAGCATGGGGTTGTCCACACGCTATACACAGCCGGTCTTGTCCCAGAGGGACCCCGGTCACATAATTCTGAGATGCCTCCATATGGTGATTATTCAAGGCACAATATGCCAGTAGGGATTTACACTATAAGTAACCCTGGATGCCCCAAGGACCCGCTAGGGAAGTGGGAGAGTATTACAAGGCCTGCTATAATTTTACACCCGGCCGGGAGAAGCCAATGGTGTTCACCAGTCTGAAAGACATAATGGGAATAAAGGGTGTCAGAACCATGCGCAGTAATCAAGGATCATGAAAATCGCCCGCGAGGGCACTTACAGACCAAGGGAAGAGGCGCTACCACGCGTGCGTGCGACCAGCATCAAAATGGCGCCAACGAACCTCGAAGGGCGGGCCAGAGCGGCTGTGACGCGAAGCTTTGAGATAGTTTCAACGTTGTCATGAGGAGCGAAGTGCATGACACACTTAGAAAAATGATTTGCCAATGAAGACGCCGTAGCGTCTGAGGCGACAGATACATAATAAAAATGCAACTTTTTAGCGCGGCTCTGACACCAGGAATACCAGTCAAAGACAGTTCTAAGGCCATAAGCGTGTAAACATACACTGAGACCACCACACACACCCCCCTTTCTTTCCCCCCGGGCTACGGGGGGAACGAGGGAGGATGGAGAACCTTTGTACAGGGCCCACCGCTATGTGGGGCAATAGTGCGGGAGGGGCATTCCCTAGAGGCTCACCATCAGCCTAAACCGCCTACCCTTTGGTCGGGGACTGCGGTGGAGCATGGCTCCGTTAAGCACGCGTGGTGCTGCCTACCTTCACCCGACCAGCGCAGCCCAGGCTGGGAGGCACATCACAGGGAGGATGGGTGGGAATAGTCCAACAGGGCTGCAGGCTTTGATAGCCCCGCTCACCTGCGAGAGAGTGATACTTCATGTCTTCACAGTCAGCACTGCAGAGAAATCTGGGGATTTGTGGGAGGTCCCTGGGTATTTGAAGGGCCGGGAGGAGCCTGTTTTTGCATGTCTCTGCAGCGCAGCGCCATCTGGCGGAGGATAACCCAAGTGTATGTATTATATCTGGAGCAGGACGTACTATATACTAAGAATAAGGATGGGTCCCTCAGGCCCATCCTGGATTTGAAGCGGCTCAACAAATTTGTCAGATTCAAGCATTTTCGCATGGAGACCCTACGCTTGGCAGTCAGTACCCTGCGCCCGGGCGACTTCATGACTTCTGTAGACATCAAGGATGCTTACCTTTATGTACCAATCCTCCCAGGCCATCAGAGATTTCTCAGATTCGCTCTGGAGGATCAGCACTACCAATTTGTGGCCTTACCTTTCTGTATCCTTTCGGTATCACCTCGGTTCCCAGGGTATTCACCAAGGTGCTGGCGGGCGTGATGGCTCTGTTGAGATCTCAGGGCATTCGCTGCCTTCCTTCTGATCACGTCTCAGTCCTTCCATCAGGCTGAGCTGGATACCCAGATGGTGGTGTCCACTCTCGAGTCCTTCGGCTGGGTGTTCAATCATCCCAAGTCTTCTCTGTCCCTATCACTGGTGAGGTCTTTTCTGGGCATGACTCTGGATATATCTCAGGTCAAGGTTTTTCTCCCTCAGCAGAAGGTGGAGAGTCTTCAAGCTCAGGCCCAGTTTCTACTTTCTTGTCCTCATCCCTCCATCCGGCAGGGGATGCAGCTGGTGGGCCTGATGGTGTCTTGCTTCGAGGCAGTACCATATGCTCAGTTTCACATGAGACCTCTTCAGCTACACCTCTTATCAGTGTGGGATCGGGACCCTGTGTCCCTGGATCAGAAGTTTGTGCTGTCCCCCCTGGCCAGACGGTCCCTATCGTGGTGGCTGGACTCAAGGAATCTCCTGGTGGGCAGAACCTTTCTGTCCCCTTGCTGGGAGACTGTCACCACAGACGCCACTCTGACAGGTTGGGGGGGCTTCTGGAAGTCCTTGCAATTCCAGGGTCAGTGGGGCCCTCAGGAGACCCACACTCCTATCAACATTCTGGAACTGAGGGCGGTAAGGTTGGTTCTCGCCCAATTGACCCCACACCTTTGGGGTAGGGCTGTTCAGTTCCGCTCGGACAACCAGACGGCGGTTGCCTACATCAATCATCAGGGAGGGACCCGGGGTAAGAAGGCCCTCAAGGAAGTGTCCCTGAAATTGTCCAGGGCGGAGGAGAATGTTCCCTGCATCTCGGCAGTGTACATCCCGGGGGTGGAAAATCTGGAGGCAGACTCCCTGAGCAGGGGGATGTCTCGTCTGGGAGAATGGTCCCTGAGCAGCAGGGTGTTTCGCTCCCTGTGCCACCGCTGGGGTCAGCTGGATGTGGATCTGTTTGCGTCCCATCACAATAACAAGCTCCCAGTGTTTGTCTTTCTATCCCATGACCCTCTGGCCTCCGCCATGGATGCACTAGCAATGTCTTGGAAGAGCTTTCGGCTCCTCTATGTGTTCCCTCCGTTTCCTCTGCTGGGCAGGGTGCTGCGCAAGATAGCCCAGGAAGGAGTGCCAACCATTCTGGCCAAGAAGAATGTGGTTCGCACACATTGTGCAGTTGGCAGTAGATCCCTGCCCAAGGATCCGGACCTGCTCACTCAGGGACAACTATGCCATCCCAATTTACAAACCTTGGCTTTAACGGATGGGCTGCTGAAACCTCCATCTTGATGGAAAATGGGCTGACTGCCTCTGTTGTTGCTACCATGATTCGGGCTAGGAAGAAGTCCTCGTCCTTTATCTACTATAGGGTATGGCATGCTTACATTGCCTGGTGTGAGTCTAAGTCTCTTCCCTGTCAGGTGTATTCTCAGTGTGTCACACACCCCGCTTCCCCTTTAATTCTGACGATAGGGGTTATCCTCCAGCAGGAGGCGACATTGCAGAGAGAAGTCTTGAAAACGAGCCCCTCCCGGCCTACATATACCTGGGACCTCCCACTCATCACCCAGTGTTTTCTCTCTGCAAGATGCGACAAAACAGAAGAAAGAAGTCTCCTGGTCTATTTCTGCCCAGCTACTTTTTTTTTTTTTGTATACTCTGTTAAGGATATTGGAAGCCTCCCAGCCTAGGCTGCTGGCTGGGCAATGGTAGACAGCACCTCATGGTGCCTAGGAGCTTATCTCCTCCGCTCGTCCCCATGCGTGGGGCAACGCGGTTGTCCGGCTGGTGATCCGGATTTGGGATGCCCCGTCCCGGTCCCCCCTTTTAGCCTGCCTTCCCTCGCCTGGCCCCTTCTCCCTTAGCATGGGGGGGGGGGGTGTCGGTTGTGGGGTGTCTATTCTGGCCTTGTTTTGACTAGATGGTGAGTGTCTGTGTGTGTGATGGCAGCTTTGGGCGGCGCTGCGGTCTAGTCCGCAGGTGTCCTCGGACTGTGGGGGCTCCTTTCTTACACTGGTGCGGGCGGGGTGCCTTGTTTGAAAAGGGTTTTAGTAGTAACTAAAATTCTCAGGAGCGCTTCAGGTTGGGTGTAGCAGCTGCCTAAAAATAAGGGGTCAGACCTTATTGAAAGTGACAGAAGTAGTGGAATCTAATAAGCTTTAGGCAAGTCTATTAGTTTAGGGACGCTTTAAAGTAGAACTGGAAAAGGGAGGGGGGGGCAAGACACAGAGTTATTTTCTTCCTTCGTAGATACCAATCTGTTAGAGGTTATCGGGCACCAGATACAATATATTGTTAAATTACATCTGGTTTAACACAATGCCTCTATGTTCGTTAAATGATATTGTATGCTGCGTGATTTTACTCATGCAGCAACAAAAACCAATTAGCGTTATAAAGTTTTGACCAAACACGTATAAATCACATCAAAAGGTATATAGTCATAGAACGTGTATCCATGCTATGTTTCTATATATTTCTTTAAAGAAATCAGAGTAAAACTCACCGCCGCGGCCCGGGGGTACGCCGACCTACCCAGGGCCTCTGAGGTTCTGTTGCCTGTGTGGTTGCTGTTAGGTATCTATTCACAGCTGTAGTTGGTATAATTTTTGTGGAGAAATCCTCTGGTCTTCAGTAATCCTCTCTGCCTTGGTTGCCTTAAATAATTCACAAGGCTTGTTACATGTTAAAACAAAATTTATTGTTTAGTAGAACTAAAAAATATAAATAAATAAAATCCTGAAGATCAGGTCTGATGTCTATACAGGAGACAGTGTAGTGTCAGTCTCCCTCTTGGCTCTTTGTGCAGACTGCCTTTGCGAAAGGCTGTGCAAAGTCCCGGTCTGTTATGTTCTCTCTCGATGCTAGGTATGCTTAAAATCCATAAGTCACAATTTCCTTTGTAAGTGACAAGTCCAAAAAAAGTTTTACAAATGCTTGCAGAGCTTTGTCTGCAAGCTCACCGACGCGCATTTCGGCAGCTCGTGCCGTCCTCTGGGTGTGTGTCCTTGTTTGTCTGGCACCCGCCTCGCTCGTACGGCGTCGCCACTTTTTTGTGAAGACGTGGGCTCGTCTCTAGGGGGCGGGGCCGCGTTGCTACGCGCGCTTTGTCCGGTCCGCCCTGCATCTTCCCTCCTCCGGAGTTGTCTGCTGAGGAGGGCTCTGAGAGGCTGATTGCGCAAGTATTGCTATGCTTATGTCTGTTGTCAAGCAAGGTTCTGGGACATGTTTCATGCATTTATATATACCTATGTTGTTGTCGCTCATATGGATGTAATTACTCCTATGATTGGTTGCACTGGCTCAGTACTGTGCTGGTGCACTTTTTTATAATGCCCATTGGGGTATAGAGGGCTGCATGTTGATATCTAAATTTCATATATATATATATATATATATATATATATATATATTGCCAGTATACCTTGTGTATTTAATGTATAGTGTCTGTATGTGTGTGTTGGCTTGCAGCAGGCCTTTTTTGTATTTTCTGGGGGCTGATTGTGGTCTCTTTCCTACAGGTCCGGGGATTCCCGCGCTGCGGTGGGTCTCCCGGTCTGATATACCTGCCTAGTCTTATTGTTTAAAAAATCCTCCCACTCCCGGGACTTTATTTATAAAAGGGGCATCCCGGGTTGCTTACTGCGTAAATCCCTGGGTTACTGCGAATGCCATAATTTCACCATATGGAGGCTTCCGACATTACCGGAAACAGCTCTTCGGGGCTATCCAGGCTGTGTGGGGGTTGTGGGGCTCCGCTCCCAGGCGATGATGTCATAATATGTATTCCATGTGCTCAGCGGAATATTGCGCGCCAGTCCGGCACTCCGGCTTCTGGCCCCTCGCAACCTCCATCATCTCCTACCCCCCCTCCCCCACATATTCCGGACCCCTTGTGACGTTGTCAAAGGTGAGGATTCGCAATCCGAGGTGTGTGCACGGTTGGCCAACCTCGAGAAAATGGTTTCCGTCGCAGTGGCTCAGAAGGCTACGGCTAAGCGGAGGCACCTTTCTCCGGCGTCGTCTGTTCCGGAGGATGAGGTGTTGGAAGTGTTGGATTGGTCCAATTGTCCCCCGGCTGAGGAGGGGGAGCTCCTAGAGGAGTCGGACGAGCCTGCAGACCAGCAATTGTTTGGTACCGCTAGCGATCAGGCTGCGGGGGTGTTCCTTGACACTCCTTCCATTTTGGCTCAAATGTTTGAGATTTTGGCTTTGCATCTGCCTGAGGCGGTCCCCCCGCCAAAAGAGTTGTTTGATGTGCCCAAGCCGCGTTTGGTGTTTCCCAGACAAAACACTTTATGAGGGTTGTCCTTAAGGAATGGGAACAACCTACGCGCCTTGTTGGAGTTCCTCCTAGTTGGGATAAGCGTTATCCTTTTCCGGAGGATTTGGTGAAGCTTTGGTCTTTTCCCCCTGACGTCGATGCCCCCGTGTTGGGGCTGTCTAACACGGCTGTGTTGCACTTCCCTGACACTACTACCATTAAGGATGGTGAGGATCGTCGCATTGATCAATTGGCTCGCCATGGTTTTATCAGTGCTGGATCGGCACTGCGGCCGGTTTGTGCTTCGGCTCTTCTTTTGATGGCTGTCAGGTCCATTGTTAGAGATTTGTACGCAGATCTTGATCCCACTTGTGATGAATTCTTTTCTCTCAAGCAGTGTGAGTCGTTTATTTCCTTTGTCATGACCGCCCAGGACGGTGTGGCTGCGTCAGTGGACGGCGGATTTTAGCTCTAAGAAGTCGTTTACAGCTTTTCCTTTTGTGGGTTTGCGCCTGTTTGGCGACAAATTGGATTCAGTTACCAAGGGTGGTAAGTTGCCTCAACGCAAGAGGCTGCGTCGTTCCTTTCGGGGAGCAGCTTCTTTTAGTCCCTCCTTTCGGGGAGCCAGAGCGGGCAGAGGGGCCTCCTTTCCCGCTACTAGGGGTACAGGTTGGACCCGGGGGAGGGGCCATGGCCGTCCCGGTCAGTCCTGGGGCGCCAAGCCCAAGCCTGCTGGCAAGCCCGCTCAGCAATGAGGGGGTGCCCTCACCCGTGCGGGTGGGGGGACGATTGCGACACTTCTCCCAGGTTTGGGACCAGGCGGTTCCAGACAGATGGATCCGGGAGGTGGTGTCGTCCGGTTACAAGCTGGAGTTCAAGTCTTGCCCTCCTTCACGGTTTTTCCGGTCTCGGGTGCCCACCGACCCTTTGCCCGCGCAGGGGCTCCTGGCGTCGGTGAAGAATCTTCTGGAAATGGCGGTCATCCGGCCGGTGCCGCACTTGGAAGTGGGCCTCGGGTATTACTCCAATCTCTTCACAGTCCCCAAGAAGGACGGGTCGGTTCGCCCCGTTCTGGATCTGAAGTTCCTCAACAGGTTAATCCGTACACGGAAGTTTCGCATGGAAACTCTGCGGTCAGCCATCAGTTCTCTTCAGCAGGGGGACTTCATGACGTCCATAGACATCAAGGATGCTTACCTTCATGTTCCCATCTGCCAGGCTCATCAACGTTTTCTTCGGTTTGTGATGAAGGATCGGCATTTTCAATTCGTGGCACTTCCGTTTGGCCTTACCTTGGCTCCAAGAGTGTTCACCAAGGTGCTGGCATGGGTGATGGCCATTCTCAGAACTCAGGGCATTCGCATCGTGCCTTATCTGGATGACCTTCTCATCATGGCTCCTTCTCTCAATCAATCGGAGACGGACACCAGGGCGGTGGTCTTCACGCTGGAAAGCTTTGGTTGGGTGATCAACTATCCCAAGTCCTCCCTCGCCCCGGCCAGGGTAGTGTCCTTTCTGGGAATGCGGTTGGATTCTTGTCAACACAGGGTGTTTCTGCCTCAGTCCAAGATTTTTCTGATTCAGGAATTGGCTCGGTTCCTTCTTTCCAATCCTCGACCGTCCATCCGTCTGGGGATGAGACTGGTAGGGTTGATGGTTGCCTCTTTCGAGGCAGTTCCTTTTGCTCAATTTCACACAAGGACGCTTCAGCTTCATCTGTTGGCGTCTTGGGACCGGCGACCACGGTCGTTGGATCGGCCCTTCCAGTTGTCCTCCCGGGTCCGGCAGTCCCTTCAATGGTGGTTGGTCTCGACCAATCTCTTGAGGGGAAGGTCTTTCCTGACTCCTCTTTGGGAAATTGTCACCACGGACGCCAGTCTTTTGGGATGGGGGGGGATTCTGGAAGGATCTTCAGTTTCGGGGGCAGTGGGGGCCTCGAGAGGCCCACTTGCCCATCAATGTTCTGGAGCTGAGAGCCATCCGTTTGGTTCTTGTTCATTTGACTCAGCATGTTCTGGGCCTTCCGGTTCAGGTTCGCTCGGACAATCGGACAGCGGTTGCTTACATCAATCATCAGGGAGGGACTCGCAGTCTGGGTGCCCTCAGAGAGGTGTCCCTGATCCTGACCTGGGTGGAGGCCCATGTTCCTTGTCTCTCGGCAGTTTACATTCCGGGTGTGGAAAACAGGGAATCGGATCTGTTGAGCAGGTGCTCTGCCCGTCTGGGGGAATGGTCTCTCCATCCTCAAGTTTTTCGGTCTCTGTGTCTCCGGTGGGGGACACCGGAGGTGGACCTGTTTGCCTCTCGTCACAATTGCAGGCTTCCGACCTTCGTGTCGCTCTCTCAGGATCCTCTGGCTCTGGCGGTGGATGCCATGTCCCTGAGCTGGGGGGATCTGGGGTTTCTGTACCTGTTTCCTCCGATTCCCATGCTAGGCAAGGTGGTACGGAAGCTGGCTCTGGAAAGGGTGTCCGCCATTCTCGTGGCTCCAAGGTGGCCAAGGCGAGTATGATTCGCAGACATCGTTCGGCTGGCGGTGGATCAGGTCGTTCTGCCTCTTCGGCCCGATCTGCTCACTCAGGGTCGGCTGTGTTACCCCAATTTACTAACGCTGGGTTTGACGGCTTGGCTGCTGAAACCTTCATCTTGAAGGAGGAGGGTCTTTCTGACTCGGTTGTTAAGACTTTGATCTGTGCCCGGAAGAGGTCTTCTTCTACCATCTACTATAGGACTTGGAGAGCTTATATCACTTGGTGTGAGATTAGATCTTTGCCTTGTAGGGTCTTTTCAGTTTCCAGGATTTTGGATTTTCTGCAATCAGGGCTGGATTCTGGTCTCCAGCTGAGTACTTTGAAAGGGCAGGTTTCTGCCTTGTCTATCTTTTTTCAGAAGCCTTTTGCGCTTCATCCTTTAGTCAAAACTTTTTTCCAGGGGGTTACGCATGTGCAGCCTCCCAGGAAGCCATTGCTCCCTGTTTGGGACTTGAACTTGGTTCTTTCTGCTCTTCAGGCTCCTCCCTTTGAGTCCTTGCAGGATATTGCTCTTTCTACCTTGACTCAGAAGATTGCCTTCTTGGTGGCTATCACTTTGGTTCGGCGTGTCTCGAAGTTGGCGGCCTTGTCGATTCAGGCGCCCTACTTTGAGAGGCATCAGGACAAGGTGGTTTTTCGTTTCAAACCGGACTTTCTTCCTAAGGTTGTTTCTGCTTTTCATTTGAATCAGGATATTGTTCTTCCCTCCTTGTGTCCTAAGCCTAAGAATGACAAGGAGAGGGCTTTGCATTGTTTGGATGAGGTACGCTGTGTTAAGTACTATTTGCTTACTACTTCTCCTTTTCGTAAGACTGATGCCTTTTTTGTTGTGCCCTGTGGGCCTAGGAAGGGTTTGGCTCCGGCCAAGTCTTCCATTAGCAAATGGATTCGTCAGGCGGTTGTTGGGGCCTATTCGGCCAAGGGGAAGGTTCCCCCTTTTTGCTTATCACCGCTCATTCTACTCGTGCTGTTGGTGCATCCTGGGCGTTTCAGCACCAGGCTTCTGTTGAACAAGTTTGTAAGGCTGCTACTTGGTCTTCCGTTCATACTTTTTCTAAGTTTTACAAGGTTGATGTGCGGGCTTCAGCGGATGCTGTGTTTGGCCACAAGGTTCTGCAGACTGCAGTCGTTTAAGTTATGCTTCATTTTGCTGTCGGATACCCACCCCTTGTGGACACTGCTTTTGGATGTCCCTATCGTCAGAATTAAAGGGGAAGCGGGGTGTGTGACACACTGAGAATAATACCATTTTGTGAGTACTCCCCTGTAAAATGGATATTGTCAGTGTGTCACACACCCCGCTTCACCAGCCCTTTTTGGTATCCTGGATCCTCTATATGGTGAAGCTTTCCTTTATTTTATTTTTGAGGTTACCGTTGGATTTCCTGCTACCTTGTCTTACTGCTGTTTGAATTCACAGGGTGTTGAGTGGGAGGTCCCAGGTATATGTAGGCCGGGAGGGGCTCGTTTTCAAGACTTCTCTCTGCAATGTCGCCTCCTGCTGGAGGATAACCCCTATCGTCAGAATTAAAGGGGAAGCGGGGTGTGTGACACACTGACAATATCCATTTTACAGGTGAGTACTCACAAAATGGTATTTTTCTATTCCCAGGATCCTGGAGTTCTTGCAACATGGTTTGGACTTGGGCCTTCAACTTAGAACCCTCAAAGGCCATGTTTCAGCTCTGGCAATTTTCTTCCAAAGATCCATTGCCAACCGACAGGGGGTTACTCACGTGCGTCCGTCACGTAAGCCTATGTTGCCAGTCTGGGATTTGAATTTGGTTTTGTCTGCTATGCAGGGTCCTCCTTTTGAGCCTCTACGTGAGGCTGCTTTGTCTATCTTGACTCTTAAGGTAGCCTTTTTGGTGGCTATCACTTTTGTTAGGCATGTTTCTGAGTTGGCGGCGCTTTCCATCAAACCCCCTTACTTTGAACGACACCAGGACAAGATGATGTTTCGGTTTAAGCCAGATTTCATGCCTAAGGTTGTGTCTGCCTTTCAACTCAATCAGGACATTGTTTTGCCTTCTCTTTGCCCTAATCCTAGTAACCCTAAGGAGTGGGTCTTACATTCCCTTGATGTGGTCAGGGCATTGAAGTTTTACTTGGTAGCTACTGAATCTTTTAGGAAGACTGATGCTCTTTTTTTTCTCCCTTCTGGACCTAGGAAGGTCCATGGTTTAAGCAATGGTTTAAACTGCCCGCCGTTGCCTTTTGGGAATCCCACCCTACCTTACGGACACTGCTTTTGGATGTCCCAGGAGTAAGGAATATCTGGAACAGGACGTGCTGTATACTTGGAAAAATACAATTCTGTGAGTACTCACCTGTAGAATTGTTTTTATAGTATGCAGCACGTCCTGTTCCATCCCTCCCTTGTTATCATTATTCTTGGTTACCTCTGTATGGTAATTGTTCAAATTTTCATTTTGGGTTCTTATCCTTTTTTTTGATCTCCCGGCTTCTTGTATAACTGCTTGTCAACACTGGGAATTTGTGGGAGGTTCCTGGCTATTTATAGGGCCGGGAGTGGCCACAAGTCTTTCTGCAGTCCACTGCGCCACCTTGTGGCGTATTACCCAGGAGTAAGGAATATCTGGAACAGGACCTGCTGTATACTATAAAAACAATTCTACAGGTGAGTACTCACAGAATTGTATTTTTCAGTTTGGAGGGTCTCCTGGGCAAGAATGGGGGGGGCTACCGATACATATGTGGTATTGTTGTAATTGGGAGAAATTGGGCTTTCACATGCAATATGGTTTTCTCTAATAAAGTAAATGTTTTATTTAACCCTTTAAATGTCAGCCACGTAAAATTTACGTGGTTGCCTCTCCGTCACTTAAGTGCCAGCCACGTAAATTTTACGTGCCTGGCATTCCCCAATCCCACAAAAAAAAGTTTAAAAAAAAGTCACTTACCTGACCCCTTGTTTGGTCCGGCCGGGTCTCCTCTTCAGCCAGCGGGGCTCCGATCGCCGATCGGGGCTTCTCCGGCTGCAGGGGAGGGCCCGGAATAGGGTGCCCCCCCCCCGTTTCAGCAGCCGCCGGGATTGCCTGTTAAAAAAAAAAAAAAAAAAATGACAGTTACTCACCTCCGCTCCCGACGCCTCTCCTCTTCATGGGGGGGGGCTCCGATTACCCCCCCCGGGTCTTCTGGAGGGGGGCATAACAGCCCTCCCTCCGTCGCATCTTCCGATGGCGGCCGCCATCTTGGATTTTAGCCCCGCCCCTTCGGGCTAATGACGTCACCGCCGGGTGTAATCGGGGCACTCGGCAGTTCTCCTCTCAGATGCCGGTGACGGCTGGGCGGAGAAGGAGGGAGGTAGGCGATCCTCCGATCGCCTGCCTCCCCCCTTCTCTGCCCAGCTGTCACCTGCATCAGATCGCCGCGGGACAATGCATATGAAGATCGGAGGTGAGTAAAGGTAAAATGTTTTTTTTTTTAAAATAAACATATTTGAAAACCTGTGTGTGTCTTTTTATTTATACTGTTAACCCTTTGTGAACTGGTAAGGGGTCCATGTGACCCCTTATACCAGTTCACAGGGCTCAGGGGTCTGGCAAGTCACCTGCGCTAGCGGGTGGCTTGCCATTAACCCCTGGCACCCCCATTACCTGCCTCCCCAAAGGCCAGGGGGGGCAGAAGAGCCCGGGCCCACATAGGCTATGTGGGCTCGTAGGCTGCAGGGTGGGGGGGCCACAAAAGCTGGCCCCCCCCACTCTGTGCCTACAAGCCCCCATAGCTGGTCCCGGGCTGGTTACTGTGGGTAAGGGGGACCCCACGTCAATTTTTTTTTTGATTTTTAAGGGTTTTTAACCCTTAAAAATAAAAAAAAATGGGGTCCGCCCCCCCGGGAGGGGGGACCCTATGTCATTTTTTTTTTTTATTAACCCTTTGTGTTCTGTCATCCAGCAGCTATAAAAGGCTTCTAGCAAGTGAGCAGAAGCCAGTGATCGCCGAGGGACAGAGTGCTCCAGGATGGATGGGAGGTGAGTACAGTGTAAAAAAAAAATAAAAATTAATAAAATATTTTTTTCTCTGCTTGTGTCTGTGTGATTATTTACTTTTAACCCCTTGTGAACTGGTAAGGGGTCCATGACCCCTATACCAGTTCACAAGGCTGGGGGGATGGCAAGCCACCTGCGCTAGCGGGTGGCTTGCCATTAACCCCCGGCACCCCCATTACCTGCCTCCCCAAAGGCCAGGGGGGGCAGAAGAGCCCGGGCCCACATAGGCTATGTGGGCTCGTAGGCTGCAGGGTGGGGGGGCCACATAAGCTGGCCCCCCCACTCTGTGCCTACAAGCCCCCATAGCTGGTCCCGGGCTGGTTACTTTGGGTAAGGGGGACCCCACGTCAATTTTTTTTTTGGTTTTTAAGGGTTTTTAACCCTTAAAAATCAAAAAAATGGGGTCTCCCTCCCCTGGGAGGGGGGACCCTATGTCATTTTTTTTCTCGATTTAACCCTTTGTAGTGTGGATGGTATTTGTATTTTTTTTGTGAATGTTATAAAATACTTGTTTCAGTTAGAGGGGTCTCCTGGGCAGGAACAGGGGGCTACCGATAAATATGTGGTACCGTTCTAATCGGTAGAAATGGGGCTTTCACATGCAATATGATTTTCCTTAATAAAATACATTTTTTATTTAAAATAAAGGAGTCAATTTTCTAAAAAAATTATTTATTTATTTATTTTTTTTACTTAATAATATTGTAAAAAAAAAAAAATTTACAAACAAGACATTTCATGTTAAAGCCTAAACTCTGCTGCAAAAAAAATATATATAATTTTCCTGAAAGTTCCAGCAAAAATGGCGCAAAACATGGCGCAAAACATGACGCAAAATGGGGAAAAATGGCCTGTCAACAGAGGGTGACAAAATCTCAAGTAGGCTGGCAATTAAAAGGGTTAATAGTACCTCTGCATGTTGGGTATTGTTCTGTTCGGGGGACCTTGCGCTTTCAGACTTAGCTTGTTTTTTCTGGTTTGCATATTTATATTTTAGGAAAAGGTGTTTTTTATTCAGTTTTATAAATTTTTTAGGGAAACCCTGCGCAACCAAAGAATTCTTTGAGGTAATAATTCCAGAAAGATGAGCCCACTAGAACAAGTTGGGTACCCTTAGAAAGCTTAACGTGTGTACTTTCAGGGAATATATGGTTTATGGGGGATATTCTAAATGTCAAGGGTTGTTTTGGTTGAAAAATCGCAAGGTGCGCACTTCGTCTGCAGAGCTGAAATTTTCAAGTAAAATTACCGTTACGCACATGCTTTACTTTGGGGTGTTTGGCAACTCTTCCCTTGACAGTAGCTATGCATGTTGGGTATCGTTCTGTTCGGAGGTTGTTGCGTTTTCAGATTAAACTTTTTTTTTCTTGTTTGTATATAGTTTTTTTAGGAAAATGTGGCTTTGATTCTGCTTTTTTATCCTTTTTTTAGGGAAACTCTTTGCAACCAAAGAATCCATTGAGGGATTACTTCCAGAAAACTATGGCCACATCAACAAGCCTGGTACGCCTAGAAAGCCTGAGGTGTGTACTTCCAGAGAATATATAGTTTGTTGGGGGTATTTCAAATGTAAAGGGTTGTTTTTCTGGAAAAACTGCAAGGTGCGCATATTGCGTAGCATAGTTGTATTTTATCTGAAAATCCCCTAAAGCGCTGTTTCAGTTTGGGGGAGTCTCCTGGGCAGGAAAGGGTGTCTACCTATACATATGTGGTACCGCTGTAACCGGGAAGAAATTGGGATTTCACACGCAATAAGATTTCATTGACAAACTTACATTTTTTTGCACATATTTCACCCAAAAATATTAAGAATACACCTAACAAATGACAAACAAGACATTTCATGTTAAAGCCCAGACTCTGCTGAAAAAAAAATATATCATTTTCCTGAGAAATCCCTGGAAATCCCTTCCAAAATCACATTTGAACATGGGGAGCGCAAAATAGTGCAAAATGGTCTGGCAACAGAGTGTGACAAAAACTCCAGGTAGGCTGGCACTTAAAGGGTTAAAATAAAGGAGACCATTGTCTAAAAAAAAAATTATTTTTTTTACACAAAAATATTTAAAAAAACAGTAGAAAAATTACAAACAAGACATTTCATGTTAAAGCCTAAACTCTGCTGCAAAATATATATCTATAATTTTCCTGTAAATTCCGGCAAAAATCACGGTTAAACATGGCGCAAAATGGGGAAAAATTACCTGTCAACAGAGGGTGACAAAAATTCAAGTAGGTTGGCAATTAAAAGGGTTAATAGTACCTATGCATGTTGGGTATTGTTCTGCTCAGGGGACCTTGCTCTTTCAGATTTAGCTTGTTTTTCCATTTTTTTTTTAGGGAAACCCTGTGCAACCTAAGAATTCTTTGAGGGATTACTTCCAGAAAGGTGAGCCTACTACAACAAGCTGGGTACTCTTAGAAAGCTTAACATGTGTACTTTCAGGGAATATATGGTTTATGGGGGATATTCCAAATGTAAAGGGTTGTTTTGGTTGAAAAATTGCAAGGTGCGCATTTTGTCTGCAGAGCTGAAATTTTTAAGTAAAATTACCGTTATGCGCATGCTTTACTTTGTGGTGTTTGCCAACTCTTCCCTTGACAGTACCTATGCATGTTGGGTATCATTCTGTTCGGGGCATGTTGCTTTTTGAGATTTTACTTGTTTTTTCTTGTTTGCATATAAATGTGGCTTGATTCTTCCTTTTTATTCTTTTTTTAGGGAAACTTTGTGCAACCAAAGAATACATTGAGGGATTACTTCCAGAAAACTAAGCCCACATAAACAAGCTTGGTACACATAGAAAGCTTGAGGTGTGTACTTCCAGAGAATATATCGTTTGTGGGGGGTATTTCAAATGTAAAGGGTTGTTTTTCTGGAAACTGCAAGGTGCGCATAGCGCAGTTGTATTTTATCTGAAAATCTCCTAAAGCTCTGTTTCAGTTTGGGGGAGTCTCCTGGACAGGAAAGGGTGTCTAAGAACTAGGACCTGGGGATGCCCCGTATAATGAATTTGTAGTGGAGCTAACAATTACTTCCGTTTTAACCAAAAGTTTTACCACCAGATTCGTGGGACAGCCACGGGGGCGGCCTGTGCTCCTTCTTATGCCTGCCTGCACCTCAGGCGGTGAGAGAGTTTGGAGGTGTTTGGTCGGGCAGACTTTGGAGCACAGGTCGCCCTCTGGCTTCGATACATAGATGACATTTTGGTGGTTTGGAAGGGGACAGCACACGAATTTGAAGAATTTGTTGGCCTTCTAAATCGGAACGACCGTAATATTCGGTTAACTTTTAAATGTGATCCGGGTAGAATAGAATTCTTAGACCTACTCATTCGTAAATAAAATGGAAATTTAACTACGACGACCTTTCGTAAGCCTACAGCAGGCAATACATTGCTCCACTTTTCTAGCCATCACCCTGGTCCTTTAAGAAGGGGTATCCCTCTTAGACAGTTCCTGCGTATCCGCAGGAATTGTTCCTCTGACTTGGATTACCGGCGTGAAGCACGAAATCTTATGCTGAGTTTTAGGGAACGAGGTTATCCACACAAACTATTGCGAACATGCAGCAAAAAGGTTAGAGAGGTATACCGTGATGATTTACTCGAAGGTAAAGTCAGAAGTTGGAAAAAACAGAATAATAAGAATTTAAGTGTAAAGGATGATGGACAACCAGTGCGGCTCATTACTCAATTTGGGGCCCATTGGGATAGGTTTAAGAACATCCTAGACTCCCACTGGCATATCTTACAGCTAGACCACACAATAGCTAAATGCGTTGGGCCCAGGCCACTCCTCACTGCAAAGCGGGCTGCTAACCTGCGGGACCAATTGGTCCACAGTGACCTAGGATCAGGAGTCATTCCAGGAGGTAGTGCCGGGACTAGACCCAACGGGTGCTTCAAGTGTGGGCATTGTGGAGCATGTAAATTCATACAAAAAACTTCTGTATATATGGGCCTGAGGGATAGAAGTCTAAGAGTAATTAAAGGTTTTATAAATTGTGCATCCACCTTAGTTGTATATCTACTTACGTGCCCGTGTGGAAAAAATACGTAGGCAAAACGAAACGTGAATTGAGTGTAAGAATAAGTGAACATATCCGTGATATTAAAAATGCCAATGAAAAAAGCCCGGTGGCAGAGCATTATAGACGGTGCCATAATAGTGATCCGGGGGGCACAGGTATATGTGGTATCTTCAAACGCCGCACTGATGGTAGGCGGGGCTTCTGGGACCAAAGATTGAGACAACAGGAAGCACGGCTTATATTTGAATTGGGAACTATGATACCTGCTGGCCTTAATACAGATGCAGGCCTAAGTGCCTTCCTTTAGATTACATCCTGGATGGACATTTGGTGGACTAGCCCACGGTTGAGAGTGGGAGATTAGGAGAGAGATATATATGGCTGCATCTGTTCACTTACCTCAATGAAGTAGGGAGGAAGTATGCAATAGATAACTGTTTCCTGGTGAGGATGGGATCTATCTTAAAAATTGGGTGTAAAGGGATGTGAGGGAAGAATTAGCGGTTTTAGACCACGTTAGATTATAATAGGTTGCGATGGAGCAATGGATAGGATTGGTTATGTGGGGATAGAGGCGCATGCATGAATCAGAATGATAAGGGTGAGCTTTGGTATATAGCCATAGTCATGGATTTTTATATAAGAGACCGAATGTGGTGTGTAGTATGCATGAATATGGGTAATTGTGCCCCTCGCCTCTTCCTATACCCCCTGATCTGACGTGCCACCCCCTTCCTCCCTTTCCCCCTTCCCCTCCCCTCCTACTGGCCTGCCCGTATGAAAATAAAATACTACTGTATAAACACATGACTTTCCCCTATAGTCCCTGCATTGCTCCTTTTATGTGTATATATATATATGACCTTCCGCCATATCCTCTGTTCTGTCATATATTTTCCTTTCCCTTTATACTGTTACGCTTGTCAAGAGTTGCCATATGCATACGCCAGTGAGGATGAAACTCCTAAAAGATAGTTAGTAAAGAAAAAAGCCTGTAAAGGTGAAAAATTTGATGCATCTGATTTTGATGTGTCTATGGAAAATAGCCAGCCTCTGGATGGATGCTTAATGCCCAAATCAAAACGCTTGTATGAAGTTTTTAAACATGGGTGCCCTTGATAAATGAAATGCAAAAATCTGCTTGAAATCCCTGGCCCGCAGTTGTAATCTGGCGACGGAGGTGTGTTAAAAAGGCTGAGCCGTATGTGACTGGCATGAAACAGTTAACAGATGAACAGCTGAGCCTGTTTGAAGGAGGCGTGGTGAAGGGAACAAATAGCAGATCGTGATTGGTCCGCGTCACCCTGACGAAGCCCCAGTAGGAGGGGCGAAATGTACGTCGGCGGATGGACGGCTCCACCACGTCCCCCGGTTCCTCTCCTCACACATGCTGGCCGCACGAGACATTTGTGTGGGAATAGCCACCACCGTGATGCGCGGAGCGCGATGACATTTGAAGCCGCGGCTGAAGGAGAAGGTAGTATAGGCGGTCGAGTGGTGCCAGGCGTAACGGCCGCATGAATATTGGCCTGACCTGAGCGTCTCCCGCCATATTGGTCACAATGCAATTATCAAGGCATAATGCTGATTATCTGAACTTAAGTACTCTTTGAAGCTCTGTACTATTACAGCCCTTGGACACTTCTGCCATGAAGGCCAATTGATTGCTGCTATTTAGGATAAGAGCCACGTAATTTGGCTTTCCTCTTCCTCCCGTTTGGGTTTTGGCTGGCCAGCCAGGAATGTGTGATTGTGTGAGGGATGTGTGAACGCTTGGGGGGGTGTGGCTGAATGGGGGGCCCTGTGTTTATTCATGCTATGCTAGCTTTTTAACCTTTTAGGGAATATTGGGATATCTGTATTAGTGCCATTTGAATTAGTTATTATTAAACATGTGTTTATGGCAATTTACGCTGTGATAGTTGAAAAAAAAACAATATATAATTTTCCTGGGAAATCCTTTCAAAAATCACAGTTGAACATGTGTAGCGCAAAATAGTGAAACATGGTCTGGCAACAGAGGGTGACAAAAGCTGCAGGTAGGCTGGCACTTAAAGGGTTAAGGTAGGCAAGGTGCCAAGCTGTAAAGATAGGAACTTTTCTACATGGTTTCACGTCCCGAATCCTGAAGCTAAGGCCAAGAGAGTGTCAATAGCGATCCATAAAAACACACAGTTTGAACTGTTGGACAAGATGGTAGACCCAGAGGGTAGGTTTTTATTTGTCAAGGCCCAAATTGGGGGGCAAAAGTTCACACTGGCAAATGTATATCTACCAATCGTAGATCAGGTGAAAGCAGCTCAGAAGATCTTTCGGGTGCTGGAAGGATTCACAGAGGGGGTGGAGATAATAGGGGGAGACTTCAATATGGCGATTGAACCCTTGATAGACACTTCATCATCCTTGTCCTATGCAAAACTGAGGGCGTTTAAAAAATTACTTTAGGAGAGACAATTGATAGATGTCTGGCGAATAAGTAATCCAGGGGTTAAAGACTTTACCTTTTTCTCGAACATCCACTCTTCATACAGTAGGATAGATTATTTCTTTGTCAGCCACCATGCACTTCAGTGGTCACCGGCAGCAGCCATCGGCACGAGACTTTGGTCGGATCATGCCCCTCTGTTGTCTATGGAGCTGCTGGGGCTGGCTGAAAGACCCTGGCAGTGGCGATTAAATGAAGGTCTGTTGCAGGATGAGGCCAGCTCCAGGGCGTTTTCTAGTCTGCTGGAACTGACGGAAGCTAGAAATGAGCTGCTGAGCCTACTCAACAAAATGTCTAGCAGTCAGAGGGAATTGGCTAACAGGTTTCACTATGAACACAGCAACAAATGTGGCAGACATATATACCGACTATAAAAGATGTGAGAGGTGATCTGGTACATGTTGTACAATTGTCGAGGCATTTTGACAATTCTACTCCCAACTGTACAACATTGGAGGGGGCGGGGGGAGGGAGATGGAGCTATATGTAGAGGAGACGGGATTGCCGGTTCTGGAAGATCTGGATAGAGAAGCTCTGGAAGAACCATTTGAACAATTAGAACTGCTGGAGGCCATGTAGGGGAAGAGCCCGGGCCCTGATGGGTTTACAATAAAATTTTATAAACAATTCAAGACTCAACTGACGCCGTTCTTGACTAAAACGTTTAACACAATCTCGAAGAGTTGTGGCTTCCCGACACAGACCTTAGAGGGGCACATCACGGTTTTACCTAAGCCAGGGAAAGAGCAAACGATTTGCAGCAGCTACAGACCAATCTCGTTAATTAATGTAGATGTAAAACTATTTTCCAAAACGATCGCTAACAGGCTAAAGAGATTACTACCGGCTTGGGCACATACAGATCAGGTGGGGTTTGTGTCGGGAAGGGAGGCTTGAGATAATACAATAAAGACGATTCTCCTGAACTCCTACGCCAGAATAAAATCCCTATGTGTCTCTTGTCTGTTGACGCTAAAAAGGCGTTTGATAGGGTCAGTTGGAAGTTCCTAGAGCTAACTTTGAGGCAGGCAGGGCTAGACCCAGTTCTGAGGGGGAAGATTCAGGCTCTTTACGGCGGTCCCACGGCGAAGGTGAGGACAAATGGAATTTTGTCTTCAGCTATTCGGATAGGGAATGGGACGAGACAGTGCTGTCCCTTGTCACTCTTGTTATTTGTACTGGTAATGGAGCACCTGGCAGTGGCGCTACGTGAGTTTTTTCTTACGGATGAGGGGGAAGAGGGGGAACACTAATTCAGCTGATGAAGCTAAGGTGGGGAGGGAGGGACAGAGAGGATAGATTTAACAAACTACGAAGAGAATGTATGTAGGTTATGGGAGTGGGAGATAACTTTATATGCCATGTATTACACACTTTGTATTATTGTATGTCTATTTGTGTCAATGTAAATGTGTAATTCTGAAAATTCTATACAAAAAAAAAAAATATATATATATATATATAAGCAGGTTCACCAGACAAAAACCTGCGGCTGACTTGCTTTTCAAGGAAAGCCTGCAGCCCAGAGCATAATAACACTCTGAAAAGCGTCCCAGACCCCGTCGCTTTACCTTACCTTCACAGACCCCAAAACAGCAAAGCTGGGAAGGCAAATGGGTCAGGGGGATCCGTGGGAATAAGGTCGTGCAGGAAGCCGACAGGGTATATCCCCCACTTGCTGCCAATACCTAATATGAAAGAGAGAAATCCAAGCGACCTTCACAGTCCAATCCAACTGCAAGAATGAAACTGGTTTGGTTAGAGGCAGCTGCTACATATAGGGCTGGGAGGAGCCACACCGGGCCGGGAAAGGGTATTTCCAAGCCCAGTCATCCGGTGTCTTTTGAAGAGCGGCGGGACATTCCCACCCTTTAAGAACAAGTACATGGAAGTGAGCCTGCTCGAGAAATTCCAACCGAGGCGGCGCGGTATGAAAGAGCCCCCCTCTCGGCCCGGGGACCGCGCCGGGAGGCAACACGGACAGTACCTTAAAAATCCTGAGTAACATGCCGTCAATGTCAAGCTGGTCCAAGACATCCAGACCAGCGTCATCCTGACCCCTCGGTCTCTCGTCCAGGGAGCCTAGGTCAGAGAACAGGTCCCCTTCTTCCGAAGTGGTGCTAGCACGTGTAGACAAGGACTCCGCAGAACCTATAGCACAGGCCGAAGCCGCGGGAGAAGCAGGCCGTTGTCTAACTGGGCTGATCCGGCCAGACAAGCCTTCCACGATCTGGCCCAACGTGGGCCGTCTAGGGGAGGGATCTATTTGTACCCCCTCACCTGTACAAGACTCAACGGGAGTGAGGTTTGGGGAAGGGTTAAGGGGTGGGAAAGGGCGAGGAACAACCGCAAGCGTCGCTCGCAGTTCCAGCGTCTGTTCGGAACATGACGCGCAGACCCGTGCCCTGTCCGCCTCAGCGTGGGGGAGACCACACGATATACACAGCCGGTCCTGTCCCAATGGGACCCCGGTAACACAATCCTGAGATGCCTCCATATGGTGATTGTTTGATTATAGTATGTCGATAGGGATTTATGCCGTAAGCCACCCTGGATGCCCCAAAGAGCTATATGATAGGCAAGCTTGATGTAGGCTGATGTATTTTCTACCTACAATAAATAGGGCATCATATACTGGGAAACATTAGGATGGCATTCCCCCTCAATGGAGACCTATACTAGGTCCAAATATTTGAGTCTTGTGAACTCTGTACTCGAGGTAAACAGGGCATCCCATACGGGGAAGCCCCAGGCCAGCACCTTTCCTAATAAAGAGATCTATAGCAAGTAAGCTTCATGAAGCCACATCTTTCTCTGTCCATTGATATGCATTAGGCATATTAGGGGTTAATGACAATGTTCGCGATTGTTTTTAAAATTATTTTAACTGGTTTTTATTGTGTCTGTTACAGACTAATACTATGGTGCCACGCCTGCTCATTTCTACGACTCCCTCCCCCGCCTTATGGATCAAGATGCCCCTACTGACATCGCTGAACGCCGCGCATTTTCTTTATTTGTGTACTGCAGTTTCAGTTCAACTCATATACTTACCTTTGTTTGTTCCAGCGATGCGCAGACTCCGGGACTGGAGGCCCCGATCGCTGACGCTGCTTCCGCTGTTGGTTGGCAATACCTTTCTGGCCAGCCGACGCCGGATGTGACGTCAGCCGGGACCCCGGAACCGGAAGTGACGTCACGGGCAGCGCTCTCCGAACGCGCCCGGAAACGCCACACTGGCCGGCCAGGGGGGACCTCACAGGTAACAAGGGTATCGCTTGCCTTGAGAAAGGAGCCGTGAGCTCCGGAACGTGGGCGCGTGGTTCCGCGATCATTGCACTGTGTGCTGCCACTTGGTAATTCACTTACTATGCATTGTACATAATGAATACTGTTCACGTCATGATTTGAACTGCATGTATGCATTTAGGGAAGGTCACACTCTGGTATGATGCAGGGCACGGTTACCATGTACTGACCAGGTGTCTATCATAACATATGCTTGCAATATACCACTTGTATCTTTTTTCCTTGACTGATTATACTCAGCCTGCTTTCAGCATACCACTCATCAGGTTCGTGACAGAGGCACCTCATAGTCTATTGGTAATCCATGTTTACCTTTTCATAGCCATAGCAACCTATAGATACGGTTTCTGCTAGTGTTAATGTGCATTATGCTTTCTTTTGCATGAGGTGTACAAACGTCCCTGATGACAACTTTGACCTTCGCTCACACCGAGCTAATTCAGTGTATCCTTTTTTTGCTTGATTTATGTGTTGTACAATAGCAATTCAAGATCACTTGATCACTATATATATGTGTCTTATAATACAAATTTTACTTGCAAACTAAACCAGTGTATTGGAGTGCCTTTGATCCAAACATATTGATAAATTTGCTTATTTGGGGACAAATGTGGTGATGTCCCTTGGATCTCATGAGCACCCTCACTAATTTCCTGATTCCTAATCAAGATATATGGTGTGCCAACTACCAACCATTAACTTTACTTACAAACTTGTTCCACTGATGCCCGATGCTGAAAAGCCCAAGAGGCACCAATAGCCCTGGTAGAATGAGCTGTGATCCGAAAAGGGGGTTCCTTCCTCCTGGCAGAATAGGCTTGTACCACCGCCCGTCCACTCTCAGTAAGTGGATTAGACTTGGCTGGTGGCAATCCGTTACCAGAACCTTCTGTTAAGACAAAAAGCAAATCTGATTTCCTGAAGGATTCAGTCGCAGGCAGGAAATACCTTATGGCTCAGACCACATCCAAAGCATGGAGGGTCCGTTCTTTGGAATTAGCCGGTGCTGGACACAAGGAAGGTAAGACAACTTCTTCAGGTTTAAAACGAAAAACCACCTTTATCCCTATGCAGCTCAAAATAGGGTGGTTTCATACAAAACGCGCCAGGCTCGGATACACGACGCACCGAGGTGATCGCAACCAGAAAGACCACTTTGAGAGTCAATGTAGCATCATTCAAAGGCTCGAAGGGAGGACCCTGGAGAGCAGACAGCACTAGATTCAAGTCCCACACCGGTAAGACTGATTTGCGCGGTGGCCGGACATGGGTGACTCCCTAGAAAAAAGTCTTGATCAATCTATGATTGCCAATGGACCTCTGGAAAAAAAAATGGCTAAAGCCGAGACATGACCCTTGAGGGTACTCAACTGGAGGTCCAAGTCTAAACTGTGTTGTAGAAACTCCAGAATTCTAAAAATAGAATATTTCCGTCAAGGAAGGCTCTTGGCCTCGCACCAAGCGATATAGGCCCACCAAACTCTGTAGTAGATCATGGAAGAAGACTTCTTCCGCGCCTGAATCATTGTGTGAATAACCATGGCCGATAACCCCTTCTCCGACAGGATTGAGGTTTCAATAGCCAGGCCGTCAAAGCCAGCGTCCGTAAATTCGGGTGCCGCAGCGACCTTTGTGTGAGAAGACCTGGGTTGTCGGGCATGATGTAGTGATCTATTGACATCTGAGCTGAGCTATGTCTGCAAACCAACTCCAGGATGGCAGCACTCTGCCCAGGAGCGGAAACGGAGGCAATGCATACAGAAATTTGAACTCTGTCCAAGGGATCACCAGAGCGTCTGTTGCTATGGCCAGAGGATCTCTTGAGAGAGAGACGAACCTTGGAAGCTTGTGATTGTGTCTGGATGCAAACAGATCCACGTCTGGTTGACCCCAGCGGAGGCACAGAGCCTGAAAAATCTCGCCATTCCCCTAGGCGCAAGGAACTCCTGCTCAGGGAATTTGCTCCTGGTTCTCCACCCCGGGGATGTAAACCGCCGAGATGCAGGGAACATTCTCCTCTGCCCAAGACAGAATCCTGCTTACCTCCTTGACGGATCTCCTACTTCGAGTCCTGCCCTGGTGGTTGATGTAGGCCACAGCTGTCTGATTGTCCCAGCAGACCTGGATCGCATGGCCTCTTAAATGGGGAGTCAAGCATAGAAGAACCAACCGGATTGCTCTCAGCTCCAAGAGATTTATGGGTAACCGGTTCTCCTGTGGGCCCCACTGACCCTGGATCCTCTGGGTCTACCAAACGCCTGACCAGCCTGTAAGACTGGCATCCGTGGTAACTATCTCCCAATGGGGCTCAGAAAGGACTTGCCCACCAGCAGGTTCCAGGAGTCCAACCACCACAAGAGGGACTGCCTGGCCAGGGGGGACAGTGAAAAACCCTGTTTTTGATTCTTGCGATCGATTCCAGCCGGCCAGAAGGTTCAATTGTAGAGGTCTCATGTGAAATTGGGCGAAGGGTACTGCCTCGAAGCATGGCACCATTAGGCCCAATCTCGTCAACAGCCATCGGTACGTCTGGGGATAAGCCAGCAAGGCCTGCACTTGCGTCTAGAGTCCAAAAACCTTCTGCTGTGGCAGAAAAACTTTGACCTGACCGGTGTCTATCGTCATTCCCTCACTCACTGTTGAATGCGTGATAAATGACTTGGGGTAATTGATTACCTACCCGAAGGCTTCCAGGGTTGACAGCACTGTCCGAGTATCGCCCTCGGCCTCCTGAAGGGACCGGGCCGAAATCAGCGGGTCATCCAGATAGGGTAACACAAATTCCCTTACTCCCCAGGATAACCATGATGCCCGCCAACACCTTGATGAACACACGGGGGGCTGAGAATATGCTGAGTGGGAGTGCTACAAACTAGTAATGTTGATCCTCCAGTGCAAACTTCAAGAACTTCTGATGTCCTTGGAAAATCGGGATGTGCAGATAAGTGTCCCTGATGTCCACCGTGGGCATGAAGTCGCCGGGCCGAAGCAATCTCAAACAGCTTGTCTCAAAGCCTGAGCTTTTAGCGGGTTTCGGGAAATTCTTGAACATAGAAATTTCATGGGTGGCCTGGCTGCCAGCTCTATCTTGTAACCGGAGGACACCACCTCCTGAATACACCGATCTGAGACGTGACGTCTCCAGATCTGAGCAAACAGCAGAAGCCGTCCGCCCACCCGTATGGGTGAGGGCACCCCCTCATGCCTGAGTAGGCTTGGCTGGGGGTTTGGGCTTAGCTCCCCAGGAGGGGTTGTGCCAGTTGCGGGACCTACCTCTGCCCCAGGTCTCTCTGCGGGTACCTGGAAATGAAGATTCCTCTTCCTCCCCGAAAGGACTGATAAGAGGAGGAGTTCTGAAAGGACCGAGCAGGCTTCCTTCTCTGAGGGAGCTTACCATCCCTGACCAAAAGGTCCAGGCACTCCCCAAACAGCCGGCTTCCCATAAAAGGTAGACTTGTGAGGGACTTCTTGGCAGCCGCATCGGCCGACCACTGCTTCAACCAGAGCGAGCGGCGTACAGCAAAAAGCAAGGCCAAAACTCTGGTACCAAGCCTGACCACATCCATCCATGGCAGTAACAACAAAGCCGATTAAGTCCAAGCAGGCCTTGAGTTCCTTATACTCCCCCGCCCTAGCCACAAGATGTTTAACCTTTCTCTTTTCGGCTAGTGAAACAATTGCAGAGGCACACGCAGGGCGAAAGAGAGCACCCGCAAAGGTGAAAGCATGGCAGACCAGCTGATCCATGCGTTTGTCTGCAGGGTCACGTAATGAAGCATTGTCATGCGACGGCATAACAGTGGTATTGGACAAGCCTGAGACCGGAGGGTCCACCTCGAGAGGGTGGGACCATAGCCAAACCAATTCAGCAGGGAAAGGATACCGCCTATCCAGTCCCCTAGGGACCGACGGTAATTTGTTGGGCCTTTCCCATTCCTTGAGAATCATGTTAGAATGAGGCTGCTCAGGAAAGACCCGCCGTTGCCTCTCAGGCCGAAATAAGTCACCCTGCTTCCTCTTAGCCACTCTGGGAGGGACAATGTGCAAGGTATCAAACACGGAAGAGAGCAAACTCTCCGTATCATCCGGGAGGCAAGAATCGTCATCCGAGGAGGAACCAGAGATGCTGTCACCAGCGGAAAGCTCCGCCGTTGAGAGTGAATCATCTGGCAACTCACCTTCCTCCGCAGATCCCAAGAAATCATAGAAATCATCATCCGAGTAAACCGGCTCCAGATGCCGCTTCTTACTCGAGGCCTTCTTAGGGGCTGTCAACGAGATCTGCTCCTTGAGACTAGCCAGCCCGTGCGCAAAATCAGCATGAGACCCCTTGCTGGCTCCCCCTTAACTAGTGGCTGACTGCCGCAGTGGAGGATCCGGAGAGGAAGATGGTAGCACAGGGCTAGGGTCCGGAGCGACTGCCCGCTCATGGTCCAAAGCAATGCCTCTGGCGCAAGTAGAACAAATAGTGCTGAATACGCCCAGGGGATTCCGTTTGCACAAGGGGCAGAGCCTGAGGGACTCACAACACCGCCAGTTCAGATAGGGATTACTTCCCAGCGCTCACGCAACAATGGGAGTCACTGCCACCACTTGTCTCCCTCAGCACTGAGGCCTCAGCAGCGCTCCTCGCTCAAAGCAGCGATTCCAGAATGATCCGCCCCCCACGGCGCGTCATCCGGCCAGTGCACACGAGCGCTGCCTGTCATGGCGGCGATCCCCCCGTCCCCCATCACAGCAAGCGGCACACCGCAGTGCGGACAGGAGACCCGCGGGGCGCGTCTGCCGGAGAGCGACGCGCCCCCCGTCCAAAGCTGACGGGGAAACGCAGGGAGGTAAGATAAAAGCAGAGACCGCTCCTCGCTGCCCAGCCAGTGAGGAGCTCTCAGTGCTACAGTCGCACTAAAACACAGCAGCACACACACAAGTAATAAAGCAAGTGGGCAGGGAGGGACATATATACAAGAATTTATAAAAGTGGTTCCCCATCAGGCTCACCATAAAGCCTGTGGCCGACAACTTTTTAGCATGAAAGTCTGCGGCCCAGAGTATGTGCTCTGTCAGAACGCCACAGACCCCGGCATTCACCCGACCGTCACGGATCCCTGTAGCAACCAAGGGCTGGGAGGGAAGGATGGGTCAGGAGAGATCCACGGGAATAGGGTCCTGCAGCGGCCGACAGGCTAGTTGGCCCCACTCTGCTGCCAAGTTCTGAGAGAGTGAGTAGCGATCTTATGCATAGACCGGCAGCTGCCTTTATAGGGGGCCGAGAGGAGCTACATCTTTGATCTTGCAGTCAGCGCCCCCTAGGGGCGAACACCCAATCGTGAACATATCGGGATGGCCTGGAATGGATGGAGGGAAAAATACAATTCTGTGAAATACTCACCTGTAGAATTGGTATTATAAGTATACAGTACGTCCTGCTCCAGATAGATTACTTACAGGTCGCTGCACTGCAGAGACATGTAAAACAGGCTCCTCCCGGCCCCTCAAATACCCGGGACCTCCCACAAATCCCCAGCATTGAAAAGCAGTGAATGAGAAGCCGGTAGAATTTAACCACCCAAACTGGTAACTATAACAATGATAACAATCACCATACAGGGGATCCAGAATAATGCAAAACCAAGGGTGGGGTGGAGCAGGACGTACTGTATACTTATAATACCAATTCTACAGGTGAGTATTTCACAGAATTGTATTATTCTTAGTATACAGTACGTCCTGCTCCAGATAGATTACTTACACTTGGGACATCCAATAGCAGTGTCCATAAAGTAGGGTGGGATCCCCAACAACAAGGTAACAGCAGACAGTTTAAACCACTGCCGCCTGCAAAACCTTGCGGCCAAAAACAGCATCAGCTGAGGCCCTAACATCAACGTTGTAAAACTTTGAAAGGGTATGAACAGAAGACCAAGTAGCGGTCTTGCAAACTTGTTCAACAGAAGCCTGTTGCTGGAAGGCCCAAGAGGCACCAATAGCACGAGTAGAATGAGCAGTAAGGCGAAAGGGAGGACTCTTCCCCTTAGCAGAATAGGCCTGAATCACGGCCTGACGGATCCATTTGCTAAGAGTAGACTTGGCAGGAGCCCAACCCTTCCTGGGCCCAGAAGGGACCACAAAAAGATCATCAGTTTTCCTGAAGGACGCAGTGACCACCAGGTAATACTGCAACACCTGACCACATCCAAGGAATGCAAAACCCTCTCCTTAGCGTTGCTAGGATTAGGGAACAAAGAAGGAAGAACAATATCTTGATTCAAATGAAAGGCAGACACTACCTTAGGCAGAAAATCTGGCTTAAAGCGGACCACCACCTTGTCCTGGTGTCTCTCATAGTATGGGGGCTGAATAGACAGAGCCACCAACTCAGACACACGCCTGACCGAAGTAATGGCTACCAGAAAGACAACCTTGAGGGTAAGAACAGCCAGAGCAGCATCCTGCATAGGCTCAAAGGGAGCACCATGCAAGGCAGACAAAACCAAGTTCAAATCCCAAACACTGTCCACAGGTTTACGTGGGGGACGCACATGAGCGACCCCCTGGAAAAAAGGTCCCGACTCCAACCCATGCTGTAAGTACTCCAGAACCCTGGGGACTGAAAACACCCGACAGGGAAGAGACCTAGACTCACACCAGTCAAGGTAGGTACGCCATACCCTGTAATAGATGGAAGAAGAAGTTTTCTTCCTTGCCTTCACCATGGTATCAACCACCGAGGCGGACAAGCCTTTCTCCATCAAGATGGAGGTTTCAGCAGCCAGGCCGTCAGCCAGAGTTTGTAAATTGGGATGGCGTAAGGGGCCCTGAGTGAGCAGATCTGGCACCCCTGGCAGAACGTACTGGTCTACTACCATCTGCACCACATCTGTGAACCTCACTCTTCTTGGCCACCTGGGGGCCACCAGAATTGCTGGCACCCCCTCCAGAACAATCTTGCGCAGAACCCTGCTCAGCAGGGGGAATGGAGGAAAGACATACAGGAACTGAATGTCCTGCTATGACATTGCTAAAGCATCCATGGTCAAGGCCAGAGGATCCTGGGACAGGGAGACAAAGGCCGGGACGCAAACAGATCCACATCTGGTTGGCCCCAACGGTGACAAAGAGATTGGAACACCCTGTTGCAGAGGGACCATTCTGCCCAGAGGGTCTGCCAGCAGATTTTCCACCCCCGGAATGTACACAGCTGATATGCAGGGGACATTGACCTCCACCCAGGTAAGGATCAGAGACACTTCCTGGAGAGCCCTCTTGCTCCGGCCCCCCCCCCCCCCCCCCCCCGATGATTGATGTAGGCAACTGCCGTCTGGTTGTCCGAGCGCCAATGAACAGGCAGGCCCTGAAGATGAGTAGTGAAGCGAGCCAGAACTAACCTGATCGCTCGCAGCTCCAAGACATTGATAGATGTGTGGGCCTCCTGAGGGCCCCACCTCCCCTGGAACCGCAGGGACTTCCAGAAACCCCCCCCCCAACCTGATAGACTGGCATCCGTGGTGACAGTCTCCCAGGAAGGGGCAAGAAAGGATCTGCCCCCCAATAGGTTCCAGTCCATCCACCACAAGAGGGACGTCCTGACCAGGGGGGAGAGCACATAGACCCTGTCCAGGGACGCTGGGTCCTTGTCCCATATGGACAATAGGTGAAGTTGCAGAGGCCTCAAGTGGAACTGAGCATAAGGGACCGCTTCGAAGCACGCCACCATCAGGCCCACCAGCTGCATCCCCTGCCTGATGGAGGGATGGGGACAAGCTAGGAGGGACTGAGCCTGTGCAATCAGATTGTCCACCTTCTGCTGAGGAAGGAAGATCCTTGCCTGAACTGTATCCAGATTCATTCCTAGGAATGGAGTTACCAAGGAAGGGGACAGTGAGGACTTGGGGTGGTTGATCACCCATCCAAATGACTCCAGAATGGGCCCCACCAGCTGAGTATCCAACTCTGCCTGATGTAGAGACTGGGAAGTGAAGAGGATGTCGTCCAGATAGGGAAGCACGCTGACACCCTGACATCTGAGTAGAGACATCCTGCCAGCCAGCACCTTGCTGAACACCCTGGGAGCTGAAGTGAGGCCGAAGGGCAAGGCCACAAATTGGTAACGTTGATCCATCAGAGCGAACCTGAGGGACTTTTGATGACCTAGGAACACAGGAATATGAAGGTAAGCATCTTTGATGTCCACAGAAGTCATGAAATCCCCTTGGCGCAGGGAACTGATGGCAGTCTCCATGCGAAAGCGCTTGCCCCTGACAAACTTGTTGAGGATCTTCAAGTCCAGGATGGGCCTGACAGAACCATCCTTTTTGGGTACTGTGAATAGGTTGGAATAATAGCCCTTGCCTTTTTCTCTTAAAGGCACCTGGCAGATGACCCCCAGCTCCCGGAGGCCTTGCACTGCTTGCACTAGCTCCTGAGTTGACACAGGGTCCTGAGGAATCCGGGACCTGATGAATCTTGGAGGGGGATCGGCAGCAAACTCCAACTTGTAACCGGAGGACACTACCTCCTGAATTCACCGGTCTGAGACATGAAGCCTGCAGACCTGAGCGAAGTGCTGCCGCCATCCCCCCACCCGGATGGGTGAGGGCGCCCCATCATGCCTGAGGGGGCTTGGGAGAGGATTTAGCTTTGGGACCCCAGGAGGAGCCAGGACATCCAGGTCCTCTGCCTCTACCCCAGAAATCTCCCTGGGCCCCAGGGAAAGATACCCCCCTTCCCTGTCTTGCATCACGGTAAGGGGAGGAGAAGGAACCCTGACCCCGAAAGGGCCGAGGTTGCTGCCTGCGCTGGGGTAACCTGCCTCCCTTAGCAAAAAGGTCCAGGCGGTCTCCAAACAGACGCAGTCCTTTAAAGGGAACACCAGTGAGGGCCTTCTTGGCAGCATTGTCAGCGGCCCACTGGCGCAGCCAAACCGATTGGCGCATAGCCACCACGAGGGCAGAAGTTCTGGCACACATTCTGATGGTGTCATCCAATGCTGACAGGACAAAATTTACAAAAACATCACAACTAGAGGAGTGTATTAAACACCTCACAAGGCAAATCATCAGGGGCACTATCAAGCATATTTCTGATAAGGGTTCTAGTGGCCACAGCAGTAATAGCAGAGGCACAGACCGGCAGCGGTCCTCAGCATCCCGCAGGGTAGTAGAATCAGGGGAATGCATGACAGAGGTGTTAGATAGCCCTAGGATCGGGGCATCCACCTCGGGGGGGGGGGGGAGACCAACATTTAACCACCTCAGCAGGAAAGGGATACCTCCTATCCCACTAGTATGCAACTCAACAGGAGCGAGATTTAAGCTTGGGGGAGTAGGTGAAGTGAAACGAGGTGCAGCCACTGGCAGGCCAGATTGCAATTCAAGCACCTGCTCAGCACAGGGTACACAGACCCGTGCCTTATCAGCGTCAGCATGAGGCTGCCCACACGCTACACACAGCCGGTCTTGTCCCAAAGGGACCCTGGTAACCTATCCTGGGATGCCTCCACATGGTGATTATTAGGCACAATATGCCAGTAGGGATTTACGCTATGAGCAACCCTGGATGCCCCAATGACCCGCTAGGGAAGTGGCAGTAATTATACAAGGCCCAACTATCAATTACACCGGGCCGGGAGAAGCCAATGGCTTCACCCGTCTGAAAGACACAGTGGGAAGAAGGGGTGTCAGAACCAAACACACTACAATGAGTATAAAACCGCCCGCGAGGGCACTTAAGGACCGCAGTAAGTATAACCGCCACACGTGCGCGCGACCTGACAAAATGGCGCCGAGAGTACCTCGAAGGGCGGGACAGAGCGGGCCGTGACGCAGGGTGCGCCAAGCCAGGCCCCGCCCCCCCCGAAGAGCGCGAAGCCCACAGACAAGCAGCCAATGATAACGCAGAAGCATCTGAGGTAACGCCGCCGCGGAACATCCAAATGAAGGAAAAGACGCGCGCGGCGGCGGCGGCATTTGCAATAATAAAAAAGACAAGTCAGCGCGGCGGCAGACACCACATATACTAGTCAAAAGACATGACAAAACGCTGTATGCAGGAATCATGCTACACGCTCACCCACACCCCCCCCCCCTTCTTTCCCTCCCGAAGGCTACAGGGAGAATGAGGGAGGATGGCGGCACTCTGTACAGGACCCACCGCTACACGGGGCAATAATGCGGGAGGGGCATCCCATAAAAACTCACCATCAGCCTATACCGCCTACCCTTTGGTGGGGGATTGCGGTGGAGCAGCGCTCCTTAAGCACACATGGTGCTGCCTACCTTCACCCGACCAGCGCAGCCCAGGCTTGGAGGCACATCACACGAGGAACGGGTGGGAATAGTCCAACAGGGCCGCAGGCTAATAGCCCCGCTCACCTGCGAAAGAGTGATAATTGCATGTCTTCGCAGTAAGCACTGCAGAGAAATCTGGGGATTTGTGAGAGGTCCCAGGTATTTGAGGGGCCAGGAGCCTGTTTTACCTGTCTCTGCAGTGCAGCGCCATCTGGCGGAGGATAACCCAAGTGTAAGTAATCTATCTGGAGCAGGACGTACTGTATACTAAGAATAAGATGGATATACCGAAAGTTCCCATATTTTCCTTGTCCTTGTGTCTAGCTTAACACTGTACAGCTTATATTTACATGACATTGATTCCAGACTTGCAATAAGGAGACATTTTTAGGAGGGTTTTATCCATTTTATTATTACAGTGAGAGGGTTACATATTGTGTATACATCATCTCAAAGATACAAAGCTCAAAGTGCAGTTGTACACAGGATAGCACCAAGGTCTGAGTCTGCACAGGTTGCCCATGTCTAGGGAAGCTAAGCTGGTTGCTTCTCAGACAGTCTCTGTCAGCATTGCATAAGAGCATCAGATCCCAATACTACTACTCCCTCTAGTTCTGACAGGGTTGGCTTCTTGACATTTTGGAGAGTGTAGTAATAAAATGGACTCCAAATTTAATATGCAGCAGCCTGGAAGGCCAGATTGGGCCACCCCACGGTGCATCAGTGCCACGAAAGGGAAAGAACGGTGCCTCCCAGGTCCCACAAGCAGCTTATCAGGGTGGCCAAGCACATTACTGTGCAGCCACTGGCAGTGCGAGCTTGATAGGCTGTTCCTCGGCAGCCATAGTAGGATCAGGAAGACATGAGAATATGGGCATTAATGATGCAGATGCACAATAGGGCAGCCCCCCACACTTGTTATCTAAAACAGATTAATCGGTAAGAACTTTTGCCATTCTGCAATAACTGCCTAGCAAGTATTCCCTCTGATAACCAAGTAGTCCTGACAAAGAAGATGTCCGCTTTCTTTAATATTGGTACACAAAATGTACGTGGCTGGCGTCATGGGTCAGAGTTAGCAACATCAATTTCACGTGGCTGGTGACAGAAGCACGTCAGGTTTTTAGTGTTCTACTTTATTGTTTTCCTCTTCTGGAATGTAAAAGAAACATTTGTGTTAGGATTGTGCCCTCGGACCTGATTTACTTATCAGCATGCTGTTTCCAAGTTTTCTATATTCCTGTGTGGCTGTGATCCTAAGATTGGGGAGGTTTTTTCTGGCCTTTAGTAAAGTACTGACTACATATCCCAGAATCCCTCCAATGTAACAGGTGAGCACATTAGCAGCTTTGGCTAAGTCAAGCAGCAGTAATGAGCCTTCCAGGCAGGGAGGCTCCCAGTAACCCTTTAGCTACTGAATACAAGATTGTAATCCTCCCCATCTGAAACAGCTGATTTACAGCAGAATGGGTTAAGCCTGTTGCCTGTGTTTAGCCAATCAGACAATTATCAAGCTAAAGTGAAGAAGCCTCTAATCGGTACATCTAAAAGCACCAGCTGATGTACATCTTTTATAACACAGAGATGCAAACAGATAGAAAATAAAAATAACAGATAATCTTAACACATTGAAGACATAATATTGGCACACAATAATGAAAACGTAAATAAATGCCATCAAAAGAGGTAATACCAGAGAAGGGCAAGGACCAGAGAAGGGCAAGTTTGGGAGATGGAAGGGTTTGCAGACAGTGGGGCATCCCAAATCAGGATGCCCCCAAGGCAGAAAAGAAAACACCATAACAGTCAAAAGCTTAGGTTTTGTTCAGCTTTGATTGCATTCAAGTCCTGTTTGCACATGGTGGGGAGTAGCGTAAAATAGGAAATTTTATGTCAGCCAAAATGATACGACGCTCGACCAAAGAAAGAATTCTCGTTGATCGGGCCTTTAAAGAAAAAAAATGTTCAGGAGGTCCATCCTACTCATTATAAAAATGTAACACACATGTAACTATATTCAATATGTTCTTCCAGCAGTTCACTAAAACACCTTTAAAAACGCATATTTTTCAGGTTTTAATAATTTTATTTGCAATATGTGCAACATACAACAGGCTTCTTCAAAAGGTACATCATAATACAAGACTAAATCACTATAATCAACAGCACTGACAGCAAACACATGCTTATATATGATACATATTTGTTAATTGCCGTCTTGGCATATATGCAGATAAAGTTAACAATTCACAAACTGGGAATTTTCACTGGGGGTTTGAGTTGCCCTGCTGTGTGAAACCTCTCCTCGGGCACACATTGCGGCTAGAGCAGCCAGCTCGATTCCTGCGGTGCTGGCATCACTCGGCTCCCTTTGGCTTTGCATAGCCCCACAGAGCCATTCAGTTGTGGCTGCACACAGCAGAAGAGGGAAGCGAGTAATGGCGGTTGCACATGCACCGTGGAATCAGGGAAAGATGTGTTTACTGCACACCCTGGGGGAGGGAGTAAGCCTGCCCTGGAGTCTCAGACTCCAGGGTGGGTTTTGGTCCACTTTAAACATTGTCAGAAACGTATTGACCCATGCCCCCCCTATCCCCAGCAGGAGGAATTAGGTCAATAATACTCGGCTAATAGTATGATCTACATTTGTAGTTTTCTTTTTTCCCTAAGGGGGCATGGGCATTGGCCTGCAAGTGAAAACATGCTAGAACACATGTTCTCCCTGGTGGAGGAGCAACCACTATCATAAAGGTACAAAGTTTATAAAAATTGGTAAGGCGATCAGCGTAAGGAAAGAGGAAACCCACAGAGGGAAATAAAAATAAGTAGAAAAAGGGTGTTAAATCCTCAGAAGAAATAATAGGAAGAGAAATAAAGAGACCACAAGCAAAAAAACTCCTTATTACATTTGTATACAGATACTGAAATACTGCATTAAAGGTTCACAGAACAAACATATTGATTTATAATGAGCGCCATTAGATTTTCATTCATAAAAATCCATTTCTGGCCAAAGCTTCCTTGTGTGAAATGATTTGTTTCCTCCTTCTGTTGCAAACACGACAAGAGTAATCTTAAGGTCATAAAAAAGGTTTAATTATCATCTGCTGGTTAAGGAAAAACCCTAAATTATATATTTTTCAAATTCACATGTTCAAATTCACATGTTTAGCCCTCATTGCAGTGTTGGGGGGACAGGAACAAATGCTCTCTGTATCATCCGATGTGGCAAATTACACTGAGACATGGGGAGTGCTGGCCGCATTCAAGGAGCACTATTGCGAAATTGTGCAATATTAAAAACCCAGATAAACACGTTGGTTAATGAGGGGAGGGATCATTTATACACCCGAACTGAATAAAACTCCCACCAAATTTGTGCATTTCTTCTCCTGATAGGAATACAATCCAGGGGTGATAGGTTCCTCTTCCTTCCATTAAAATAAAACAAACAAGCCTGGCTGGATATTTCTTGATACAAGGGTATATAAGTGACCCCTCCTCCCGCCATCCAGTATATTTATCCAGCATATTTATATGGATTTTTATCACTGGGCCATTTTTCGCAATAGTGCGTTTAAATACTCCTCCCTGTTCTCTGAAGTGACAGTGCTCTCTGTAAAGGTGCATGGTGAATTTATTGTTCTTATTCTCTCTCTTATTGAATAGCAGCTTGCCTTGGGTGTCCTCTAGAGGTGGCCGGTGATATTCCATAAATATACAGTTCTGCTACTTCATGAAAGCGGCTGGTGATACTGAGATGGCAATGGCACTTCAGGCTGCCGCTGCCCCTCCCCCGCCTTTTGTGGAACTTGCTGCAAATGGAATGAAGCAGAGAGATAATAAGAGGGGTATGATTTTTAAAGCAGAAAAGGATACTTGTCCTTTAAAACCGAAGCCACCATAAGGCAGCGGCCTGCTTTTGTGTACGCCTCAGCAAAGGCAGGGACATTCACTGAAGTCACCCAGAAGCCAATGTTGCCACAGTTGCTTTGATAGAAAAATAAAAAAGGAACACCCCCATTAGCCTTACCAAAATATTATTTCTTTCTTAACTTCTTCACAAACACCACTTCATCTCTGTTCTTAATGCCGTACCTAAAATAAGCCAACACATCTGTTAAATGTACATCCAGAGATTGTAAATCCAGAGTTAGATACCTGCCTATAGTATGATAATACATCATCCTCGCTCCTGCAACCAAACTGGGCTTCACATGTAGTTTAACTACTATCTATAATTAACTGTAAGCCCGGGGATCTGAACCGAACTTTGGCGGCAAGTTCGGCTGAACTTGGGGAACCCGAACTTCCATGTGTCCGCTTATCCCTAGTTATGTACACTGAAAGTGGTCTCACAACCATTTCATACATTGCACGCCATACCAAACAGGGATGTCCGCTAGGGCACCTGATCTATTATGCATTATACAATGCTGCTCTGCAATAACTGGAAATATACAAACCCAGTTTCTCCCTTCTGAAAGCACAAAATCCGCCCCCCTGCTGCCACATTTCAACTGTGCTAGGACCACTAAAAGTGGCTAGTAACAAAGCTATATTCTGTATACCACGACTGCGATCTGGAAACTAGACAGTTTCTTTGGAGCAAGAAATTCTTTGAATGGTTTACAACGTAGATTCCCACTTTTTCCCACACAGTCAATGCTACTTTAATGACTAGTTGTTTTGCCTGTGTTGCTTTTCTGCATTGCAGCGCAATCACCAGGGAAAATGCTGCCCATTGTCATCAATCAAGTACTTTTAAACTCTAGAGCTGGGTTGTAGAAGTACTACATGCAGCTTTTTGATAGCACTGCAACAGAGGCCAAATAATTTAACAACAGAGTAGACAAAGTGCATTGTACTGCATTGTGAGTTTATGGCACAATGCAGCACAGGTAGGACAGTCTATACAAATGTGTAACTGTGCTGCATTATGCTCTGGTTTCTGCGGCACAACAAGAGCTAAATGTGATCAGACAGTAACTGAACAAAATAAACAAAGTAAGACTTACTCACAAAGATTCTTTTCATCGTTATCAAGCTTCTCTCCAGAAAAGGACAATTGGTATGTTCGCCATACATATTTCCTAAGAAGCAAAGGTCAAAGGAGTATTGTTAATAAAATCAAAAATTATAAGTGAACATAAAGAATAGTGGCACTTAATGCCTAACTTCAGCCAAACTATTTTTATGGACAGAGAAAAGGGCATTCCAACACAAAGCAACAGTGTCAAAGGGCCAACAGTTGTTAAATCTTTATGTTTTGGACAAATAGGAACAGGGTTAGAACGAGTTATCTATACATTGCCTGTTGTGAAAATCCAAGTTAGTCACCTGGTAACTTCTTGTCGAGTAATCTTCCAGGGCAGCATACATGGAAAGACCAGACCCCGCCAACAGGAAAAGAAAACACATCACAACCACCAGCTACAAAAACCTTTAGATAAAAATTGTAGAGAACCTCCGCTAACATGATACAGAATTATATTAATTTTCAATTTCTTTGTGGGGGGGGGGGGGGGGGGGGGCAGAACTTTGTGCTGCCCTGGATGATTCCAAGAATCAGGTAACTAACTTTTTTTTTTCTAGTCATCTTCCAGCGCAGCATAAGCAGGGAGGATAAGGGGCCTCAGCCTGTCAGACCTTTCTGCCAAAACCGTAATCCTGATGAGGCAAAAGATTCCACCAATAGCACTTTACAAAAGTCCTGGTAGATGTCCAAGTTGTCACTTTGCAGATCCAATAAATAGAAGGGAAACACTATGGGTTGAATGATCTTGAATGGAATACAAAGGTTATCTGTCCTCTAACATGAATTCTAAGTCTGGAGATGCTTACAAGCAAAATAGAGGTTGACAAGACAATGCTTTAACCCTGCCTACCAAGAGATTTTGTCACCCTCTGCTCCCAGACCATTCTCACCATTTTGCGCTATACATGTTTAACTGTGATTTTTGAAGGAATATCCATGGATTTCCCAAGAAAATTATATATTGTTTTTTTCAGCAGAGTTTGGTCTTTAACATGTATATACTACTTTTGGGTAAAATATGTGGAAACATTTTTAAAAATGCTAATTTTTTTATTCTGTAGCTTTTTTTTTTTTTTTAAATAAAAATATACAATTCTGTGAAATACTCGCCTGTAGAATTGGTATTATACACATACAGTACGTCCTGCTCCAATATAATACTTACACGTGGGTAATCCTCCGCCAGAGGGCGCTGTTCACTGCAGACATGCAAAAACAGGCTCCTCCCGGCCCCTCATATACCCAGGGACCTCCCACAAATCCCCAGTATTGAAAAGCAGTGAGAAAAGAAGCCGGGAGAAACCAACCACCAAACTGGTAACAATAGTAATGATAACAATCACCATACAGGGGATCCAGAAAATGTAAAACCAGGGAGGGGTGGAGCAGGACGTACTGTATGCGTATAATACCAATTCTACAGGTGAGTAATTTCACAGAATTGTATTATTCTAAGCATACAGTACGTCCTGCTCCAATATAATACTTACACGTGGGACATCCAATAGCAGTGTCCATACAGTAGGGTGGGATCCCCAACAAAAACGGCACAGCAGACAGTAAAGGTGCTGTCACCTGCAAACCTTGCTACCAAGTACGACATGAGCAAAGGCTCTAACGTCAATCTCATAACAAAACCTTTGAAAAGGTATGAACAGAAAACAAGCAGCGGTCTAGCAAACCTGTTTAACAGAAAACCTGGTGCTGAAGGGCCAAAAGGTACCCAAACACAATTAGAACAGAATAAAAAGAGAGGGAGATTCTTCCCCCTAAAGGAATAGGCCAGAGTAACAGCCTGACCAGCCCAAATGCAACAGGAGCCTCGGTAAAACTTAGAACTCTCCCCAACGGGGAATTGAAAACTGGTCTCCCACAAGACAGGCAGGGATACTGACCCCTACACTAACAAGGATCAGCAAGAAGCCGAAACCTTTACTCAGGACCAGGAAGGCAAACCATTCAAGTAAGATCAGTCCAAAGGGCGCATAGGCCCTGGAAGCAAACGAGATCAGGCGCATACATATGGAGGCGCCCGTAGACCCCAAAGGGCATCAGTCCCCCTAAGGGACAAGAAACAACCAGGAAAACCTCAAACACCTGTTGAGGGAATGTAGATCCCCTTACTAAGGATAAGGCTCATAGGCAGACTAAAAGGACTTAAATAATGATCATAAGACACCACCTTGGGCAAAAGGTCCGGCGTAAGGCGGAATACCACCAAACCATGAGAATATATATATATATATATATATATATATATGAGGGATTGAGGTGACTGAGCACCCATCCAAATAACTCCCAGAGGACACCGCCGGCCGTGAAACCAACTCGGCCTGGCGTAGAGATTGGGAAGTAAAGAAGAACGACCAGGTAGGTCCTTGCACGGACGCCGCTTGGTCTCATCAGAGGCATCATCCCCGTCAGTGCCTCGGTGAGCACTCTGGGAGCAGAAGAGAGGCCAGATAACAAGGCCACAATCAGCAGGGTTGGTCCTTCAACACTGACTAGTAAAGGTCTTGGTGTCCAGAAGACACAGGGGAAACTAAAGGGATCTAGATCTCCACAGGAGGCCATAAGCCCCCCTTGCACAGGGCGCCTGTGTCCCAAGACAGAGATATCATGCAGGGACTACCTGTGAAAGTGTAGAATAGCCAAGCCTACCATAGGCCAGCATGGCCCAGACTGCCTCATCATTTTAAGGGAAAGAGGAAGGTTAACAAAGAGGCCATCGCCCCAGTCTGTTAAGGGAAACCTACAAGCGAGCCCAGACTCTGCAGGCCGAGTACGGCCTGCACCAGCTCCTGAGGGGAGAACAGGGGCTAGAAGCACCCTGACAACCTCTGAGAGGGACCGCCCAGCAAATTGGGAGCCTCTCCAGGAGGAGAGATTGACAAAACCTCAAAAGATCTTTATAAGTAGTTCATCAGTGTCACACAGGCCCCAAGAACCGGGGCCAGAATCATCACGGCTCCAGGGCATCTCATCCGAGGAGCCCGAATCGGAGAATAGCTCACCTTCATCAGAAGGATCAAGGTCCCGCATAGCAGCAGATTCATCGGTTTCGTTAGGAACCGGAGAACCAGGAGGCATCAGGGACCGCTTCTTTCCAGGGCCCATGCACTCCGCCAAACTAGATAGCACCTGCACCAGCCATAGGCAGCCTGCGCGGCACGACTTGCTGGTCATCCCCGCTCGAGTGCGACTCATCAGGAGTGAGATTTAAGCACGGGGAGACAGGTGTATTGAAGTGAGGTGCAGCCACTGGCAAACCTGATTGCAGGGTCAGTGCCTGTTAAGCACACAGTCCGCAGACCCGTGCTCTGTCAGCATCAGCATGGGGCTGACCACACACTGTACACAGCCGGTCTTGTCCCCGAGGGACCCCGGGTACATAATTCTGAGATGCCTCCATATGGTGATTATCTGAGCAATATGCCCGCAGGGATTTATGCAATAGGCAACCCTGGATGCCCCAAGACCCGCTAGGAATGTGGGAGATTTTTTTATATGAACCCGCTAGAATATATGTCAGGCCGGGAGAAGGCACCGAAATCTTGGCGTCTGAAAGACATAAAGAGGATAAGAGGGGGGTGTCAGAGCCATGCGCAGCCGAACGGAAGATCATAGGAACAAAAACCGCCCAGGAGGGCACTTACATGACCAAGGGAGGAGGAGGATCGTAACCACGCGCACGAAGACCATCAAAATGGCGCCAAGCGAACCTCGAGGGGCGGCCCCGATCTGGCCGTGACGCGGAGCGCGGCAAGCCAGGTCCCCGCCTCCCCCAAAGAGCGCGAAGCTGCAACCAGCGTAACGTTCATTAAAGTCAGCGTCTCGCTGTATTGTCCAGGCTGTCTGCACAAGCTATTCACAGGCGCGATCCCGCTACTGATCAGCTTGACAAGCAGTGGATAAGACACAAGTTAGAATTTAGCTAAGGGAAAATCCGTAACTACTGAATGACACTGCCGCCCGGGCAGCACACTTCAGTAATGAAAAATACACACACGCGCAACCTGTCAAGGATTATGTGGTTCAAGAAGCGCGGCTCTGACACCCAGTTCAAGACAAAACAACGGCCATAAGCGTGTACAACATTACACTGAGACCGCCACACGCATACCCCCCCCCCATTCTTTTAACCCGGGCTATGGGGGGGGGAAACGAGGGAGGAAGGCGACCCTTCACCCAGGATTCATCGCTACACGGGGCAATAATGCAGGAGGGGCATCTATTAGAGGCTCACCATCAGCCTAAACCGCCTACCCTATGGTGGGGGACTGCGGTGGACCGTAGCTCCGTGAGCACACATGCTGCCTACGTTCACCCGACCAGCGCAGCCCAGGCTGGGAGGCACATCATCGAAGAGGACGGGTGGTAATAGTCCTGCAGGGCCGCAGGCTGTAATAGCCCCGCTCACCTGCGAGAGAGTGATACTTCATGTCTTCGCAGTCAGCACTGCAGAGAAATCTGGGGATTTGTGGGAGGTCCCTGGGTATATGAAGGGCCGGGAGGAGCCTTTTTTTGCATGTCTGCAGTGAACAGCACCCTCTGGCGGAGGATAACCCACGTGTAAGTATTATATTGGAGCAGGACGTACTGTATGCTTAGAATATTCAAGTTTTTCAAGAAAATCATATTGGATGTAAGTTCCATTCCTCTCGGTTACATCAGTTCCACATATGTATAAGTAGACACCCTTGCCTGCCCAGGAGACACTGCAAACTGAAACCGCGCTTTAGGAGATTTTCAAATAAAATACTGCTATGCACACCTTGTAGGTTTTCAAGAAAAACAACACTTGCATAACGTTTCCCTAAAACATTTTTTTTACAAAATCTGAAAAACATTGAAGGCACAAGTGCCCCTAAACAGAACAATACCCAACATGCATAGGTAATTTTAACCCTTTACCTTCCAGCCTACTTGAGATTTTTTTTGTTTAATATGTTTTTATTGAAAAGATAAGAATACAGTAAGAATAATAAGAATAAAAAGCACAGCCGCAAAATATAACATCAACTCTCTCAAACCACAGACCAACAGAAGACCAATGGTGTCCCGAAAGCCCCCCACATGCCAAACTGAACTACGCAGAGGGGGCACCCACAACACGTGCCCCCGTAACAGCCACCAATTACCCTTCGCATGTATTCCTCTCCCTCCCGCCTCTGTACCGTACGCTATTGCCAGACACAGATACATGACCCCTCAGATGCCGTGTAGTACCAGGCTGTCCTGAAATTCAAAGAGGAGAAATATAACCATTTAAGGGTCCGTGGCTAAGAAGAAAGAAAGAACAGAAGAAAAGAAGGAAACAAATGACTAGGTGAAAGAGAAGGAAACAAAAAAAGGGGCGGACATTAGGGAAGTGAAAGAAAAAAACGTGACGACAGGGGGTGATAAGGGGGAGGAAGAACTGGCAAAGGGGGGACATGGGAAGGGCAGGAGATGCAAGGCGAGGGGAGGGGGGTGAGTAAGCGTGGTCTGGCAGCCCTGACCCGCCCTGCTAAATACACCTACACTATCTCTACCACCAGATTCTCCCCAGGATTTGACCTCTTATCTGGCTTTATGGATAAAAGCAATGCCCGCAATTCTAGTGTGTTTAGGGATGTCATCCAGGTCAACCAAGTCTTGTTAAATCTTTGCCTCCCGCTTTCCTCACCCTCCAATACCAGCTCCTCCATTCTCCTAATATTTTCAACCTCTTATACCCTAGGATGCCAGGACTGTTTCGGGAGCACTAGTGATGGGGGGGGGGGCACCGATCTGGCTGCTGTTAGTAGATGTCTGAGGATTCCCTTCTTTGCGACCGAGGTCAACCCAGGCATCACAGACAGCAGAGCGTCCTGAGGCTCATTTGGGAAGTTCAAAAAGGAAGGTAGGATGTGCTCATCCAGTCAATATATAGCAGTCAAGAGGTGCTAGAGGGGTGTGACCACACACACACTAAGCAAAAAAGAAAGTTAACCCTCTGCACACTCATACTATTGAAAAACCTAGCTAACACTTGTTAAGAACATGGACTGTTAGTTAACATAGATTGCAATGAATGTAAAAGCGAGGTAGCCACGTCAAGGCCGTCCAATTAGTACCCCGTCCCTAACATTACTAAGTTTAAATGTTTGTGCAGACATTGCTACTTCTTTACTTGTGTGCGCACAAGCAATGCAATACATGAATCAGCCTGTCTAAAGACATTGCAATAACTTAACTTGCTTGCACACACACAATGAAAAATACTTTACTTGCCTGCAATTGCAATGTCTTTAGACATGCTGATTCATGTATTGCATTGCTTGTGCGCACACAAGTAAAGAAGTAGCAATGTCTGCACAAACTTTTAAACTTAGTAATGTTAGGGATGGGGTACTAATTGGACGGCCTTGACGTGGCTACCTCGCTTTTACATTCATTGCAATCTATGTTAAATAACAGTCCATGTTCTTAACAAGTGTTAGCTAGGTTTTTCAATAGTATGAGTGTGCAGAGGGTTAACTTTCTTTTTTTCATTTGGGAAGCTCTCCAGTGTCAGAAACTTAGATAGCACTTGGTCCCAGAACCTATTTACTAGGGGACAACTCCACCAAATGTGGATCATGGTGCCCTCCGCCTTCTCAAACCGCCAGCACGTGCCTGAGTCGCCCCCCCCCGAATCTGACTAGATCAGCTGGGCACCTATACCAACGAGTTCTTCTCCTGGGCTCTACACACCAAGGAGAGCTTGTGCTTCAGTGTAAAAGCCTTTTCCTAGTCCCTGCCTCCAGCTCCCGACCCATTTACGACTCCCAACGGCCAATAAATCTGGGTTGTTCCAAAGAGCCACCCTCTTCCTGCAGAACCTGGTAAAAGAATGAAAGAGCATGAGTAGGCGTGTGATCCGACTTTAAGATGCTTTCGCATGGGGTCAGGGGCTGGGAAAGCGCAGACATTGGGGAGTGGGAGCAGAGAAAAGCTATGAGTTGTCTGCGAAGGAGCCACGACAACCTCTCGCCGTGACCCTGGATCCACATCTCCCGCAGGTTTGGGGGGCGATTACTCTGCAGGGTGTCACCCAGCCTCGCTGGAACTGGTCTACAATCTGTTTGGTTTGTGGAGGTCCCGGCCCTCCATACCCTTGATGACCGGGAAGTATCAACAGTCACTGAATTTAAACATGCCTGGGATAAGCACACATCTATCCTAAAATAAAGAGAACATACACATAAGGGCAGACTAGATAAACCGTATGGTCTCCTTCTGCCGTCAACTTTCTATGTTTCTAAATAGGTCAAGTATTGCCTCGGGTGTAGAGATCTGGCCAGCAACTTCCCACACTTATTCGAAAACTCGTAGAACCTGGCTTTACATATATCCCTATACTTTAGGTAGCCTTGGTCATAGGTTTCCCTAGCCTCAATTTCAACAGATCCTCATTAGAGGGTACACTTTTATGGGACTCCCAAGGGACCAAATACAATCTAAGGTGGCCTGAATCTGGTGAGTTCTTTCCTTTTTTAAATCTAGCCCCATGTTTTATGAATACCCCTAAGCACGCACGTCAATAATTCCCACTGAATAGGCAAAAGGGTGTTATTTGCATGGTCAGCAAAGAAGTGCGTTATGGAATCCTCAAATCTATCACTTGCAGAGTACTTAGAGCCTTTCTAAATGTCGCCATCTTAGATTGAGGGATTGTCGATTTGCAATTGTCGATTTACCTTGTGAAGTATCTAACCTTGAATCCAGGGCCATGTGCGGTCCCCTCCGCCAGCACTATGATCCCCTCTGTGAAGCTCTCCAGGATGCGAAGAAACCGCACCCCCATTCCCGCTTGGTCCTGATAGGGCAAGTACACGTTCACCAGAGTGCAAGTCTCTCCGCCTATTGAGAACTTCAGGAATATGCATCTCCCGAGCGGCTCCAGAGGGGTGCCTCAGCGGGTTTGGGCAGTGATACCAACTGGTGAAATATCTGTTTTTGACCTCAGGCATCCTCCCGACACAGAAATGGGTCTCAAGGAATAGAATTTTTATCAAGCTAGCAATGCCCAAGTGCAACGGTACCACATATATATCGGTAGCCCCCCATTCATGCCCAGGAAACCCCTAAATTAAAAATGGCTCTTTATTACATTTTTAAATAAAAATACTACTACCCACAATATCAAGGGTTACATTAAAAAAATTGACGTGGGTCCCCCTTCTCCGCTTATTTATTCTTAAGGGTTAAACCCTTTAAATATTTTTTAAAAATGGCTTGTGGCACCCCCTTCCTAGTAAAACCAGCCCGGGCACCAGCAAAGGGGCTGATAGACGAGGGCCAGCTCTGAAGTCTATCAGCCTGCATAGCCCTTACAGGCTCCTGTGCCCCCCCCCCCCCCCCCGGTTTTTGGGGAGGAAGGTAATGGGGCTGGGGGTTAATGTGCTGCAGGCGACTTGCCAGCCCCTCAAGCCAGTTAACTGGTATAGAGGTCTCATGGTGCGTAGAAAGCTAACTCCTGCTGCAGACCCGGGGGGAGAGGGGAAAATCAGAGGTCTCCCAGGGGAAGAGGAGATCCCCCAGTGCTGGATCAAGGTGGGCTTTTTTTTTGCCTTTCAAACAGGGGTAACTGAGTGGTGCACATCCAAATGATGGAGGTGAGGGAGCCAGGAAAAGGCGAATTTACCAGCACCCTGCGAGGAGGGCGGGTTCACACAGCAGGGAATGCTGATCTGGGATGCTCCAGGGGAAGGGGGCCAGACCAAGTGGGTTTTTTTCCCACTTTAATGAGATAGAATCTGAGGTGACAGGTTTTTAAACATACCATTTTGCTTTTAGGGGAGATCTGCTCAACTCCGATGACCATTCCCCTGAGCCAGTCTGTGCTAGATAACAGGTCATTGCATGCACAATTCCTCTGATGTGTGCAGATGCTTTTACCCATGATGCAATTTTTTAGGCAGATATTTAGTGTGGGTAATGCTGCTGCTGCTCCCCACAGGCTGGTTCACGAGACCCCTGTAAAAGTGGAATAGAACGCTCAAAAACCCATCACACCTTGATCTACCAGGAGAAGAAAATCAAAAGCGTGGTGGGACATTTTTTCATTTGGGGCATATACAGTCATGGCCGTAAATGTTGGCACCCCTGAAATTTTTCAAGAAAATGAAGTATTTCTCACAGAAAAGGACTGCAGTAACATGTTTTGCTATACACGTTTATTCCCTTTGTGCGTATTGGAACTAAACCAAAAAAAGGGAGGGAAAAAAAGGTAATTGGACATAATGTCAAACCCAACTCTAAAAATAGGCTGGACAAAATCATTGGCATCCTTAACTTAATATTTGGCACCCATAACTAAAATCAGTTGCTTCCTATAACCATCAATAAGCTTACACCTCTCAGACGGAATGTTGGACCACTCTTCCTTTGCAAACTGCTCTATGTCTCTCTTATTAGAAGGGTGCCTCTTCACAACAGCAATTTCTAAGATCTCTCCACAAGTGTTCAATGAGATTTAGATCTGGACTCATTGCTGGCCACTTCAGAATTCCCCAGCGCTTGGTTGCCATCCATTTCTGGGTGCTTTTTGACATATGTTTGGGGTCATTGTCCTGCTGAAGACCCAAGATCTTGGACTCAAACCCAGCTTTCTGACACTGGGCTGTACAGTGCGAGCCAAAATCTGTTGGCAATCCTCAGATTTCATGATGCTTTGCACACATTCAAGGTACCCAATGCCAGAGGCACCAAAGCAACCCCAAAACATCATTGAACCTCCACCATAGTTGATTTGCTCTGACACTGATGCACCCTCAGCCTGCAGGACAGCGTGAGTATCTTTGGAACGTGTTTGGAGCTGCTTATCCACCACCTGGACTATCCTTCCATTAATTTTTCTCTTCCGTCCACACCCAGGGAGATTAGTTACAGTGCAATGGGTTGCAAACTTCTTGATAATGTTGCGCACTGTGAACAAAGGCAAATCTAGATCTCGAGCTGGACTAGTAACCCTAAGATTTTTTGGATAAAATGTTTGATCAAACTACAGATGTCATGCAATCTACCTCTGATTTGAAAATATTACTGAGACAAACGTGAAGATCTTTTAATAAAGAAAGCAAACATGAGATGGGATGTTAATACCCTAAAAAAGGTATGTTCAAGAAAAAAATGATACCAAGGGGATGAAGAATTAAAAAGTTTTGTGCCCACACATTTGCAGATTCTTTTCAACAAGAATTAAATGGCATTTTAAGGAATGCCTCTATAGCGTTAATCTCTCTTATTATAAGATATGAAGAGGAATGTCTTAATGAGACTATGGATCAGATCCAACAAACTACAATTGCTTTGGATCAATTTACCTAAATTAATAGTTTTAAATCCATGCATGGCAGGATGATGAATTCAGTCCAAAAGTTGTAATCTATAATTATGGAGACAGAATGCAAAAATGCAATTCTGTGAGTACTCACCTGTAGAATTGTTACTCCATGTTACTCCGCTTGAATACTCTCAAAAAAAAAATGATATATATATATATATATATATATATATATATATATATATATATATATATATAATTTTTTTTTTTTTTTTTTAATGCCAATGAAATAAATGAAAAAAAGCATCAGAAGATAGATCATGACCCAAAAAGGGTGGGCCGGAGGGTCTGGAATGGATTCCCAGAAAAAACTATTCTACAGGTGAGTACTCACAGAATTGCATTTTTTCTTCCAATCCATTCCAGACCCTCCTTACACTTGGGATCTCCAAAAGCAGTGCCATCCATGGGCGGGATCCCCAGCGCAGAACAGCAGGTAGTTCATTTCAATATCGCCTGAAGAATCTTTCGACCAACCACCGCGTCAGCTGAGGCTCTAACATCTACCTTGTAACATTTGGTAAATGTATGAACCGAAGACCAGGTGGCAGCTTTACAAACCTGTTCCATCGAAGCCTGATGCTGAAAAGCCCAGGAAGCACCAATGGCCCTAGTGGAATGGGCGCTTCCGACATAACAAAAAGAAAATCCATCTTGCGGAAGAAATCTGTAGCCGCCATATAATATCTTATGGCTCTGACTACATCTTAAGAATGAAGCGCCCTTTCCTTAGCATTAGCCGGTACTGGGCATAAAGAAGGTAGAATTACCTCCTGATTAAAGGTGAAAAGGAGAGACGACCTTAGGTAAAAAATCAGGTTTAAACCGAGAAACCAATTAGTTTTGCATACCCGCACACCATACCATAAAGTATAAGCATCTATATCTGGGTGCTTCAAACTGTCCAACAGGATCTATTCCCCAATTAGATCCAAGGCATATCCACTTAAACTATTGCTGAAGAAAAGCACACCTACTACCAAGGCTTTTTTAGATTGCAATTGATTTGTGTATTTAAGGTGAAAAAATATATATACAAGACATGACATACATATTTGACCCACACATATTCGGGTAATAGTTGTTCAGATAAGAAAAAAACCAGCAAAAAAATCATGCATTTAGTATAGTACTACAGAGAGAAGATTCGCTGTAATATAGCAAATATAGCGTCCAGTCAGTAATAATTCCAATAGAAACAGTGCACAGCTAAATAAACATGAAAGTCCAAAATTCGCTTTAACTTTGGTTTTCTGGACGATTGCTATTGAAAGCCTGGCTTGAAGAAAAGTGGATACATTACAGCGTGAGCGGGCACAAACTCCAATGTTTCAGACCCCGCTGGGTCTTTCCCCAGGGAGGCTGAAGAGCGATGCTGATGAGGGGTAGCGGGGAGGGCATTTAAATATGGACCTAATGGCGGGCTTTTCCAGGCCGGCCCGTGACGTCACCGGGGGCGCGTGCGTGCGCCAGCCTGCGGCGTCACCAGGAGGCGGGTAGGGTTCCGGCCGGCCAACCCCAAGATGGCGATTGCGCAGACGCCATGGAGTTTGGGGAAGGGCGGCGCACGGGGCCACAACTCCGTCGCCAAGGAGACAGAGAAAAGTTGCTGATTGGTTCCAGGACAAAGAGGGGTGGATTTGCATGACGAGGGCTTGTTGGCTCCTTCCTCCTAGTGGCTGCTGCGAGATTCTTTCAATGTTGTTTACACTTTTGCTGAGTTTCATGTAGGCAGGGAGAAGCTCATCTTAAGGGGGGCTCCTGATGCATCCAACCCTTTTGCTTGCAGGTGGACCGTATTGTTCCTAATTGTCAGCTTAGATTTATAGTCCTTGTGCTATCATCCAGATTTTGTGGCTCCCTTCCATATAGATATAATATTGCCGCCAGAGGTCCTAAGAAAAGCCGCCAATAGTTTCCTAAATTGGTTCCGAATTAACTGCTCTGGCAGAAACACCTTGACCTGAACTGTGTCCAGAATCATTCCTAAGAAATTCCTTACTGGCGCCGGAGTGATATGGGACTTCGGATAATTGATCACCCAGACGAACTCCTCCAGAGTTGATAGGACCGTCTGCGTGTCCTTCATGATCTGCTGAAGAGACCCGGACGAAATCAAAAGATCGTCCAAGTATGGAATGATGCATATCTCCTGGCTTCTCAAAATGGCCATGAGACCTGCCAAGACCTTGGTGAATAGTACCCTTGGAGCGGAGGATATGCCGAATGGAAGTGCCACAAACTGGAAATGCTGGCCTTCCAGGGCAAACCTCAAGAACTTCTGATGCCCTGGAAAAAATCTGAACATGAAGATATGCGTCCCTTATGTCTGTTGTAGTCATAAGATCTCGAGGCTGAATCGATCTTACCGCTGACCTTAAAAGTCTCCATACGGAAATGTTTCACCCGGATATACTTGTTGAGACTCTTTAAGTGTAAAATAGGACGAACCGACCCGTCCTTTTTGGGGATTGTGAACAGGTCGGAGTAAAACCCCTGACCTTCCTCCTGAAAAGGTACCTTACCGATTACCCCTTTTTGAAGGGGATGCTGAACAGAGGCTCTCAGGGCATGTGCCTTTGACTGGTTCCGGGATGCCCCTGACCAAAGGAACCTTGCGGGCGGTCTGGCTGCAAACTCGATCTTGTAGCCTGATGACACCACCTCTTGGATCCAAAGATCCACCACGTGGCACCTCCAGATAGGAGCAAATTGCAAGAGCTGTCCCCCCACCCGCTCGGGTGAGGGCACCCCCTCATGCTTCAGTGGGCTTGGCTGGAGGTTTAGGCCTAATTCTCCAGGCCCCTCCTGCCCTATTACGAGCTCTGCCCCTGCCCCAGAAATCTCTACGGGAGCATGAAAAGAAGGCGCCTCTACCGCTCCGAAAGGGCCGATATGATGCAGACCTCTGAAAAGGCCGAGTCGCCCTCTTCCTCTGAGGAAGTTTGCCATCCTTGACCATAAGGTCCAGCCGCTCTCCAAAGAGTCTGCCCCTTAAAAAGGTAGATCTGTAAGAGCTTTCTTAGCGGCGGCATCCGCCGACCATTGTCTTAGCAATAAGGAACGGCGCAAGGCAACAAGAAGAGCAGAAGATCTAGCAGCTAGCCTGACCGCATCATCCATAGCAGTGATAGCAAAAGAGTTAAAGTCCAAACAAGCTCTAAAATCCTTGGACTCTTGAGTATGCCTGTGAGACTTAGCCCTGGCCAAAATCTTCTTCACCTTTTTCCTTGAAGCCAAAGACACAATAGCCGTGGCACAAACCGGTTATAGAAAGGAACCTACCATAGCAAAGGCATGGCAGGCCAACTGATCCATTCGTCTCTCTGTGGGATCTCTTAAGGATCCATTAGTAGCAGTCGGCATGATAGAAGTATTAGACAAGCCTGATACTGGAGAATCCATCTCGGGTGGAAAAATACCATTTTGTGAATATTCACCTGTAAAATGGGTATTGTAAGTATGTCACACACCCCGCTTCAAGAAATTCATAACGTGTGGGTAATACTGACCTGTAGAGGGCGATATGCAGAGATGCCAGGAAAAAAGAGAGCCCCTCCCGGTCCATAAATACCTGGGACCTCCCACTCATTACCCAGTATAAGAACAGCAGTAAGGTAAGGGACCAGGAAGAGCCCAACACAAAGCATAACAACGCAAAGTTCACCATATAAAGGATCCAGAATACAAAAGGGCAGGGTGAAGCGGGGTGTGTGACATACTTACAATACCCATTTTACAGGTGAGTATTCACAAAATGGTATTATTCTAACTATGTCACACACCCCGCTTCAAGAAATTCATAACGTGTGGGACATCCAACAGCAGTGTCCATAAAGGGCGGGGATCCAAAACAAGGCAACAAGGCACAACTTAAACCACTGCAGCTTGCAGAACTTTGCGGCCAAACACAGCATCCGCTGAGGCCCGAACATCAACCTTGTAAAACTTGGAAAAAGTGTGAACAGAAGACCAAGTAGCAGCCTTACAAACTTGCTCAACAGAGGCCTGGTGCTGAAAAGCCCAGGATGCCCCAACCGCACGAGTAGAATGAGCAGTAACACGAAAAGGGGGTACCTTCCCTTTGGCAGAATAGGCCCCAACTATGGTCTGACGGATCCATTTACTAATGGAAGACTTGGCAGGCGCCAAGCCTTTTCGGGGCCCGGAGGGCACCACAAAAAAGGCATCCGTCTTACGAAAGGAAGACGTTACCTCCAAATAATACTTCACAACACGAACCACATCCAAAGAATGCAGGGCCCTCTCCTTGTCATTGCTGGGATTAGGACACAGAGAGAGCAGAACAATGTCTTGGTTTAGGTGAAAGGCAGGAACAACCTTAGGACTTGAAACGACAAACCACCTTGTCCTGATGCCCCTCAAAGTACGGGGCTTGAATGGACAAAGCCGCCAACTCAGAGACACGCCTAACCGAAGTGATGGCTACCACAAAGGCCACCTTCTGCGTAAGTGAAGACAAGGCAATATCATTCAAGGGCTCAAAAGGAGAATCCTGAAGAGCAGGAAGAACCAAATTCAAATCCCAAACAGGGAGCAAAGGTTTTCTAGGAGGCCACACGTGCGTGACTCCCTGGAAAAAAGTCTTAACCAAAGGATGTAGGGCAAAAGACCTTTGAAAGAACACCGACAGGGCAGAAACCTGCCCCTTCAGAGTACTAAGCTGGAGACCCAGGTCCAGACCATGTTGAAGAAACTCCAGGATTCTGGAGATGGAAAATTCCCTACAAGGCAACGCCCTGATCTCACACCAATCAATATAAAGACCTCCAAGTCCTATAGTAGATATTAGAGGAAGACCGCTTCCTAGCACTAATGAGAGTTCGAATCACAGCATCGGAAAGACCTTCCTCCTTAAAGATGGAGGTTTCAGCAGCCACGCCGTCAAAGCCAGCGTTGGTAAATTGGGATAACGTAGTTGACCCTGGGTGAACAGATCTGGCAGCAGGGGCAGAACGAACTGATCCTCTGCTAACCAAACCTGTCTTGGCCACCTTGGAGCCACCAGAATTGCTGACGCACCCTCCAGGGCCAGCTTGCGCACCACTCTGGCCACCAAGGGAAACGGAGGGAACAGATACAGAAACCCCAGATCCCTCCAGTTCAGAGACATGGCATCCACTGCCAGAGCCAGTGGATCCCGTGAGAGAGACACAAATGTCGGAAGTTTGTGATTGTGACGAGAGGCAAAGAGGTCCACCACCGGGGACCCCCACCTGAGACAAATCAAGCGAAACACTTTGGGGCTGAGAGACCATTCCCCCTGGCGAGCTGAGAACCTGCTCAGAGAGTCCGCCTCCGTGTTCTCCACTCCCGGAGTGTAAACTGCTGAAATGCATGGGACGTGGGTCTCCGCCCAGGCCAGAATCAAAGACACTTCCTTGAGGGCACTCCTGCTGCGAGTCCCTCCCTGGTGATTGATGTAGGCGACCACCGTCCGATTGTCCGACCGGACTTGAACCGGCAATCCTTGCAACTGATGAGTCAAGCGAAACAGAACCATCCTGATGGCCCTCAATTCCAGAACATTGATGAACATTGATGGCCTCCTGAGGCTCCCACAGTCCCTGAAACTGACGATCCTTCCAGAACCCCCCCCCATCCTGATAGACTGGCATCTGTGGTGACCGTCTCCCAACAAGGGGCCAGAAAGGATCTGCCCCTCGACAGATTGATTGGATCCAGCCACCACTGAAGGGAGCACCGAACTCGGGGGGTTATCAGGAAGGACTGATCCAACGACAGTGGCGACCCGTCCCAGGCCGCCAACAGATGGAGCTGGAGTGTCCTTGTGTGGAACTGAGCAAAGGGAACCGCTTCGAAGGAGGCTACCATCAATCCCACCAGCCTCACCCCAATCTGATGGCCGGACGAGGGATAGACAGGAGGAGTCGAACCAACTCCTGAATCAAGAGAACCTTGGACTGAGGAAGAAACACCCTGGCCTGGGAAGTATCCAGGGACATTCCCAGAAACGACACTAACCTGGACGGAGAAAGGGAGGACTTGGGGTAGTTGATCACCCACCCGAATCTCTCCAGAGTGGACACCACAGATCTGGTGTCCAATACCGCTTGGCTGAAGGAAGATGCCATAATGAGAAGGTCGTCCAGATAAGGGACAATGCGAATACCCTGGGCTCTGAGGAGAGCCATCACCCCGGCCAGCACCTTGGTGAAAACCCTTGGAGCCGAGGTAAGACCGAAAGGAAGTGCCACAAACTGAAAATGCCGATCCTCCACCACGAACCTGAGAAATCTATGGTGCGCTGGAAAAATCGTCACATGCAGATAAGCGTCCTTGATGTCTACGGACGTCAGAAAGTCCCCCTGCCGAAGAGAATGGATAGCTGAACGCAGCGTTTCCATGCGAAATTTCCGTGGACGGACGAAACGAACCTGTTGAGGATCTTTAGATCCAGAATGGGTCGAACCGAGCTGTCCTTCTTGGGCACCGTGAACAGATTGGAATAAAAGCCCCGACCCCTGTCTGAGGGGGGCACTGGGCAAATAACTGCCATATCCAACAGACTCTTTACTGCTGCCTGGAGCTCCTGCGCGGCCAGAAGGTCCGAAGGCATCCGAGACCTGAGGAATCTGGGAGGGGGCCGGAGCTCGAACTCCAGCTTGTAGCCGGAAGTCACCACTTCCCGGATCCATCTGTCCGAGACCTCCTGGTCCCAGACCTGGGAGGAGTGTTGCAGCCGTCCCCCCACCCACATGGGTGAGGGCGCCCCCTCATTGCATAGCTGGCTTGGCAGCGGGTTTGGGCTTAGAGCCCCAGCTGTATCCTGGGCGGGCACGTCCTCTGCCCCCGTTCTAGGAATCTCCTCTGGCTGCGGGGAAAACAATTCCTCTGCCAGCTCTAGCCCCACGAAAGGAAGGAGCAAAGGAACCCGCCCCCCGAAAGGGGCGACGCTGTTTTTTGCGTTGAGGTAACTTACCACCCTTGGCAACTGAATCCAACTTCTCACCAAAGAGCCGTAATCCCACAAAGGGAAGAGCAGTCAGCGACTTTTTAGACACAAAATCAGCCGCCCACTGGCGCAACCAAACCGAACGCCGAATAGTCACCAATAGAGCCGACGTTCTGCCACACATCATCAGTGTGTCATCCAAGGCGGCTAGTACAAATGACAAAAACAATTCACACCTTTTAAGGCCAAGGAACTCGTCACTATCCGGATCTAACCCGGAAGAAGTCAACAGGTCCCTGACCACCGACCTGGTAGCCACCACCAGCAGCGCTGAAGCACAAACCGGCCTCATGG